>OY756943.1:37994160-40507910 GCA_963580275.1 Crataegus laevigata | reverse complement strand
TATGCTGTAATAAATTTTCATCACGATTCAGTCCTGTATGATGTCATGTTTGCTGTGTATATTTTGTTAGGGAATGAAGAGTATGGAAGGTCTAGATTGAGACACATGTCAATTGATGAAGAGATGAGTTAATTAGGTGGTTGTGTAATCTGTTAAAAAGAGATGATTGTAATGACTTCTTGATTAAGAAAAATAATACTGAATTTCTTTTACCTTCTTCCTTCTCTCTTTGTTCTCTGCCACTCTCTATCTCTCATAACTCTGCAACCTATGGCTTCTATATTTCTTCTTATTAACATATTTGACTGTCAGCATATATATTAAAATTTGCATATGACTTTCCATGTCGTTTTTCTTATTGGCAAACTCATGTTTCTACGGATCATGAGTTTATAGGGAGTGTTGCCGTGTTGGCAAAGTTAATTTAGTTTATTATTTTGTAAGGATATTTTATGAATAAGCTTATAAGATTAGGATTTGGATTTGTTGCCTATTAAAATTAGAGTGTGTTTTAAATTTCTCTATTTATAGGAATGTTTATATCGTTATTCCAGCTCCAATGCCAGCACTTGATCCAGCTCCAAGTTGAAGCTTGTGAACATTGAAAGACTGCAATGCTAAGTTCTTTAACTCTGGAAAACTGATCTTGTAATCCCTCGTTATGGGATTCCTCCACCCAAAAGTCAACAGACATTGAGTTACACAGTGTGTGAACACATTTTTCAATTTCTTGCAATTGGAAATTGTCATAGTATTAAGATTATGGAAAATAGGAGACAAGCCTGAACTAAAATATTACAACTTGAACATTAGCTTTTAACACTATATATCCTCATTAAATAATTGACTCATTTTTTTTACACAAGCAATATTAATATAGGAGATTCTGACGTAGGAAAGGTTTTAATAAGCACTATTGAAAAACTAAAATGCAAAATGAAAGTTATTTATTTTTTGTCAAAGTGAGAGTCACGACCTATAGGTGCCTAAGCGAGGCTAGGTGGTTTAGGTGCCATTTCTTAATTTTCAAAAGCGCCTCAAAATTAATCGGGACGGTGGCTAGCCGCCTAGCACCTAAGCGGAGATTTTCGGAGCAGTGAATGCAGGGCCTAGATAATGCATAGCTAATGTTCGTAACCATTTGAAGTACAAGCTTAGTTGATTGGAATCTTGGATTGCCTTGTGTCATTCGCCTAGCAGATTAACCATGGTTGATTTATACATTGAATTATTCTTATGCAAAAGAAAATTATTAAAATTAAATATAAACTTAACATTTCGTAAGTCTTTGTCTTTGTTTCCAAATTTTTTCTTGTTTTTACTTATAAAATGACACAGTCTGAGAGAGGAGCAGAGACTTGGTGAAAACAAATTATAGAATGGCAAGGGTAGTGGAAGCGAAGATGAGGGGATTCTGACAAGGCTGGCAGATGAATTCGAACAACTAGCCGCTCAACTGAATTCTCCGTCACCGATCACCATGGAAATTGGCAAGTTCATTCAAGCCCGTCGTCTCGTTTCTCCTCTCGTTCGACACTTAGGCGTCAGTATGAAGTTCGCCGACATAGAGTACTCTGCTAAGGTATTGTTCATCTCTTAAATTTGAGAGTTTGATGCTTTTTGGTGATGGGTAGATTTGGGTTGCTATACCTTGTCATTTTCTTCTACATTTGAATCAAATTGCAAAAGTTTGATACAAAACTTGGGTGTTCTTTAGGGTTTGGTGGATTGTGATTGATGAGTGGTTTGATTTCTTAAGTGGGTTTGAATCATGGGAAATATACACATGATTAAATCAGTTACACATTTTTAAATAAATAATAGAACTAGAAGATATTATACAAACAATAACAAGGGACAAACTTTAGTTTATAATCGATTTTGTTCGATCATATTTCCCTTTGATTTAATGGTTTACAAGTTATAGCTAATTTAGTTTCTTAGAGCAACTTCAGTGCAACAATGTAAAACTAAGGATGTAAATGAACATTTTACAACTATAGAGACATGTTTTGCTCTAGTAGAAGCATATAAATTTGGTATTTTAGTCAAAATGGTTCCTGAGATTGGAATAACTCCTCACTTTGGTTCCTGATATTTGAAATCGTTATAAGTGGTCCCTGAGTTTGTTCACCGTCGATTATTTTGGTCCTTCCATCTCTGTTAAATATGGACCAAATGACAAATATACGCTCAATTTAATAAACAATGGGCCAAAATGATTGATAAAAATTGAGAGTATTTTTGTCATTTTGATCCTTATTTAACTAATACTTTTCACGGAAACACTAAAATGATTGACGGCGGACAAACTCATAGACTACTTCTATCGATTTCAAATCTCAGTGACTAAAGTGAAGAGTTATGCCAATCTTAAGGACCATTTGGCTGAAATGCTTATAAATTTCATGATGAAATTGAAATGCATTTAACTTTTTTGTTATTTATTTATTTTTTTAAAATGTGATGAACTTTTTATTCATTGCCTTAAAATAACAACAGAAAGAAAAAAAAACTAAATATTTATTTTTATAGAAAATAAATAACTAAATTAAATTAGTAAATATTTCTTATTATTCTTATATATGGTGATGAGATGTAAAAAGGAAAAAAATGGAAAAATATAAATACTACTTTTTTTACATCTTCTGGCCAAGGTGAGTAATTTCGATCTTGAAATTCCAGTGCATTGAACTTTAAAATTTGTTTTCAAGTTATATATAATACTCATTTTAAGACATTTTATATATTTCAAATATGATCTTAATTTATATTTTCCTTTTGATTTTGTTCATACTTCCCTTTGATGCGAGTGTTTCTTTGGGTTTGATAATTATATTTTGATTAATGTGGGTGTAATTCATTGCCAGGTTAGGGGGGTTGTAGAGGCAGGAAAGTCAGTCAATACCTTGGAAGATTTGCTTGACCGTGACATACAACAGAATACTATTAAGCACTTTAGTAGGGGTTCGAGAATGCTCATCAGAGTGAAGCGTACACTTGAACTGCTTAAGATAATATTTGAGAAAACTGTGGCCTCAAGGGTTCACTTATCTCAACCCTCGCCTCGATCTTCTCTGAGTTCATTTCTTCGTTACGTCCACTCATATGTTTATTTTCTCATATCCACTTAATTTATATTTCCATTCATCAAGATTTCTTCTTTTAAAATTTAATATTCATATCAACTCACTTTCATAATAAACTCTTTCTTTATGTTCTAACTTCACATGTGGTCATTTGGAAGTGCTTTTTAAATGATTGAAAATACGTTTGATGAGAGTACTTTTGCAACCAATACAAGTGAATTCTGAAAAAATATTTGAAATGTTTTTTCAAAAAGTACATAATTGGTTCATCTTGCAGGAAACAACATTTCAAGTGCTTTGGAAACCCTAAAACGTTCACTTTCATTAAAAACGTTTTCAATCTTTTCAAAAGCATTTCTAAATGAGCACTATTATTTTCATTCTCAGTGATATCCATTAATACCGTGACTTAATTTTTCTACTTAAAACACATAATTATTTATTGATTAATCATTGAATTAATTATTGCCACCACAAAATCACTCTCTCACAAAAGAACAAACCCTAAATCAATGACTGATATCCCTAATTTAGAGTGTCTCTATAATTTTGCAACTAGCTGCTATTCTACTATCACAGATTCACAGTTACTTATAACTTGAATTTCTTTTTATTTTTTTACTTGGGCAGTGAATTCTCTCATGGATCCGGTTAACACAGCATATAAACAAGTTTTTTTCCCCTTCACGGATGGGCTTGTAGAAAGATATTTGCGGTTGCGCTGCACACCCTTCCTACAAAGTCACTGTTCTTCAAAAGGCTAAAATTAGATGGTAAGAAGTATATGTAATTCATCTTTGTCATACTATCTGCTCCCAAACCAGGTCTCTAGCATACTAGCTCATATCTATTGACATTAGGCTAGAGATTTGGGATTGATCGGTTTGATTGCTCTCGGTAGCTACCGTGGCCGTTTGCAGATTCTTTTTTTCATATCCAATATATAGAGAAGAAGAAAAAAAAAATCTTAGGTTGTGATACTGAGCATAATTAAAATGAATTTAGTATGAATGCTATATATATATATACACACATGGGTATTTTAGGGTTGGACTTGATATTGGTAACACAGTTTGTTTGGTATTGTATTTTATCAGAGGCATCGGCTTTGGTTCAGATACAAAGGACCGTTACTGCATTGGCTCCTCTAATACACTACATTGACAACTTATTCCGTTCAAGGGAGTCAGCTCAACAGCTGCTATGCTTGCTTTGATCGATTTCCGTCTTTCGCATCCATGCATTTTTGCAAATGCTTTGATTTCCGTATTTCATATGTATAGTATGATTGAATATCACTGTGATGAACCTTATTAAGTATGGCTATTCGATTGGTTATAATTATAATAATTTTATTTTTCCATTGCCAGCCATTCCATACTTCGTGGATTGTTGGTCCACTTTTTGAATTAGAAGCTCTGGACAGTTCGAATCGTGGTAAAAAGTCAAAAGATGCGCAATAGTGTCACTTTATCTGTAGTGGCCGCGGTTATGCGTTTTACGAGAGTGTTGGCAAAATTAATTTAGTTTATTATTATGTAAGGTTTTTTTTTAAGGGTTGTTTTATTGGCACCTTATATTTTGTTGATTACACCTCACATACAAAAAACATCCCACATCTATTTTTTAAATTAAAAAATATCTTAATTCACCGCACACTCTTTCCCAAGCTACTGTCACACCCTAAACTCTTCACATACACCCCCACATCAAACCCGCGTATTCGTCTTCACAAACTTGTTTCCTCTAGTTTTCTTTTCAATTTTCATATCAGTAACCTATATAATTCTTCAATCTTTCTTTTAGTCGAAATGAGTTTTCATAGCAAAGACAAAAGGACACAAGCCTCATCCAAACTGACTCGAGGGCAAAAGGGTTTAAGTCTTGCAGTTGTATGTATATATATTGAAATGATGGAGTTTCACATTGAGTTTTCAAACTTTTACGGAAAACCTGTTCATTCTTTTTTGGAAAAAAAGAAGTCATATTGCTTATGTGAGAGTGTAGAAGTAAAGTTTAGGCATGACTCAAAGAAAGAACTTGGGGTGTATTTCAAATCTTCTTTTTAATTTTTAGAACATTTTAGGGCTTAAATAGTCATTTTATAAGTAATTTAATATTAAATTATTATGTGAGGTGCAGTCAACAAAATATGGGGTGTTAATAAAAAAAAACCCTTTTTAATAGGCTTTTAGACAAAATGGTCTTTCAGATTGGCATAACTCTTTATTTTGGTCCCTGAGATTTAAAATAAATAGAATTGGTCATGAGTTGTCCACCTTCAATCAATTTTGGTCATTCCGTGAAAAATCTATGTTAAACAAATAAAATGACAAAAATACCCTCAATTTTTGTCAAATCATGTTGGCCCGTTGTTTATTAAATTGAGGGTATTTTTGTCATTTTGGTCCTTATTTAACATAGATTTTTTATGGGATGACCAAAATAATTGACTGTGAACAAGCTCAGGGACCACTTCTCTCAATTTCAAACCTTACAGACTAAAGCGAGGAGCTATGCCAATCTCAGGGACCATTTTGGCTAAAATGTGTATTTTATATAAGTAAGCTTGTAAGGTTAGGATTTGGATTCGTTGCCTACAAAAATCAGAGTTTGCTTTAGATTTCTCAGTTTACATATATCATTCTTTATATCGGAATTCCAGCTCCAATACCAGCACTTAATCCAGCTCCAGGGTTGAAGCTTGTGAGCAGTGGCAGGTTGTGCAGTGCTAAGTTCTTCAACAAAAATTGAGTTGGTTAAAAAAAAAAAAAAAAAAAAAGACATTGAGTTGCCAAGAGTGCGTGAACACATTTTCCAATTTCTTGCAATTGGAAATTGCCAAAGTATTAAGATTATGGAAGACAAACCTAAACTAAAATATTACAACTTGAACATCAACTTGAACACTATCCTCATTAAATAATCGATTTTTATTTATTTATGTACAAGTAATATTAATAGAGGGGATTCCAACATAGGACCTAGAAAATGCATGGCTAATGTTCGTAAACATTTGAGCTACAAGCTCAACTAATTGAAATCTTAGATTACCTTGTCTCATGCGTCTAAAAGATTAACCATGGTTAATTTATACATTGATTATTCTTATAACAACAACAAAAAAATCTTATCTCACTAAGTGGGGTCGGGTTTATGAATCCTAGAACACCACTGCGCTCGGTTTTGCGCCAAAACTTCCGTTAGCTCCAAGTACTCCATTTTTTTAGAGTCTCTATCCAAGTCTTCCTAGGTATTCCTCTACCCCTTTTGCCCTAAGCATCTGTCTCATAATCGCATATTCTAACCAGAGCATTTTACAAGTCTTCGTCAACAAGTCTTTGTTGAATTATTATTCTTATGCAAAAGAAAACGACATCGCCTCTATCTTCGTCAACAAGTCTTTTGTCTCATAATCGTGTCTTCTAACGAAAATATATTATAATTAATTATTCTTGTGCAAAAGAAAAAGTATTAAAATTAAATATAAACGTAACATTTTATAAGTCTTCGTCAACAAGTCTTTGTTTACAAATTTTAGCTTGTTTACTTATAAAATGACAGTCTGAGAGGGAGGAGCGGAGACTCAGTAAGAAAAAAAATTATAAAATGGCAAAGGTAGTGGGAAGGAAAGATGAGAGAATTATGACGAGGCTGGCAGATGAATTCGAACAACTGGCCGCTCAACTGAATTCTCCGGTACCGACCATGGAAATTGGCAAGTTTACTCAAGCCTGTCGTCTCGTTTCTCCTCTCGTTCGACACCTAGGCGTCGCTATGAAGTTCGCCGACATAGAGTACTCTGCTAAGGTATTATTCATCTCTTAAACTTGAACGTTTGATGCTTTCTGGTGATGGGTAGATTTGGGTTGCTACCTTGTCATTTTCTTCTACATTTGAATCAAATTTCAAAATTGTTTGATATAAAACTTGGGTGTTCTTTAGGGTTTGGTGGATTGTAATTGATGAGTGTTTTGATTTCTTTGGTGCATTTGACTCGTGGGAAATATACACATGATTAAATCAGTTACTCATTTTTAAATATATAATAAAACTAGAGGATACTATACAGACAATAAAAAGGGACCAAATTTTATTTTATATACGTCCTTATGGTTTATTCAGTGTTCCTCAACTTTATAATTGATTTGCTCATATTTCCTTTTAATTTAATGGATTTTTTTTTATAAAAAAATTATTATTATTAAAGGGAGGGAGAGGGTTTTTAACTATTACAATTATTTAGAAGATGGAGAGTTTCGAACTTGGAATGGGTAGAAACCCAACACCATATACACTAGAATATTGAACCACATGCTAATTTAATGGTTTACAAGTTATAGCTAATTTAGTTTCTTAGAGCAACTTCCTGTGCAAGGATGTAAAATTGAGAATGTAAATGAACATTTTATAACTCTAGAGACATGTTTTGCTCTAGTAGGAGAACATAAATTTCATGATGAATATGAAATGCATCTAACTTTTTTTGTTATTGATTTATTTATTTATTTTAAATTTAACGTGATGAAATTTTTATTCATTGCGTTAAAATAATAAAAGGAAGGCAAAAATAATTAAATAAAAAACTCAATTATATAAATTCCAAAATATTTCTTATTATTCTTATGTATGGTGATGCATGAGATGTAAAAATGAAAATATACTACTTTTTTTTTTACATCTTCTGGTGAGGGTGAGTAATTTCGATATTAAAATTTCGGTGCACTGAATTTCAAATAGATTTTTAAGTTATATAATTAATACATATTTTAAGACATTTTACATATTTCAAAGATGATCTTAATTATTTATATTTTCCTTTTGATTTTGTTCATATATACCTTTGATGTGAGTGTTTCTTTGGTTTTTTTTTTTAATATTTTATTTTGATTAATGTGGTGGTTGCCAGGTTAGTGGGATTGAAAAGGCAGGAAAGTCAGTTAATACCCTAGAAGATTTGCTTGACCGTGAAATACAACAGAATACTATTAAGCACCAATGTAGTACTTCGAGATTCCTCATCAGAGTGAAGCGTTCACTTGACATGCTTAAGATAATATTCGAGCAAACTATGGCCTCAAGGTTTTACTTATCTCAAACCTAGCCTCGATCTTCTCTGAATTCACTGTTTCATTAACATGTCTAAAATCATTTTCGTTTGCAAATGCAATTTCATCTTAAGTCTGCTGCTACGTCCACTCATATGTTCTATTTTCTCATATCCACTTAATTTATATTTCCGTTCATCATGAATTTTTTTAATATTTAATATTCATTAAGTGCTTTTAAAATAACTGAGATCGCTTTTAATGAAAGTATTTTTGGGTTTCAAGAGCACTTAAAGTGCTTCTTGCTAGAAGTATCAATTATGTGATTTTTGTAGGAAGCACTTCAAGTTTTTTTTTCAGGATTAACTTGCATTTTTACTAAGGATTGGTTTCAAAAGTACTCTCATCAAACACAGTTTCAGTCATTTTAAAAGTACTTCCAAATGAGCCCATAAACTCTTCTCGTTCTAAACTCGTGATATCCATTATACCATGACTTCATTATTCTACTCAAGGCACATAATTATTTGTTAACTAATCTTTGAATTAATTATTCACAAAAGAACAAACCCTAAATCAGTGACTGCTATCTCTAATTTTTTGTATGTCTCTATAATTTTGCAGCTAGCTGTTATTTTACCATCACAGATTCACAGTTACTTATAACTTGAATTTCTTTTTCTTTTCTTTTTTTATTATATTTTATTTGGGCAGCGGAAATTCAATCGTGGATCCGGTTAACACAGCATATAACCAAGTTTTTTACCCCTACCACGGATGGGCTATCAGAAAGGCTTTTGCGGGTTCACTGCACACCCTTCCTACAATGTCACTGTTCCTCAAAAGGGTAAAATTAGATGGTAAGACTATTCTAGTATGTAACTCATCATTGTCATACTATCCGCTTCCAAACCAGGCTATTGATCGGTTTGACTGCTCATGGTAGCGGTATAGCTACCGTGGCCGGTTGCAGGTTCTTTTTTTTTTCTTTTTCATATCCAATATAGAGAAGAAGAAAAAGAAAATCTTACATTCAGATATTGAGCATATATAATGCTATGTGTACATGGGTATTTTAGGGTATAGCTACCGTGGCCGGTTGCAGGTTCTTTTTTTTCTTTTTCACATCCAATATAGAGAAGAAGAAAAAGAAAATCTTACATTCAAATATTGAGAATATATAATGAACATGAATTTATTATGAATGCTATGTGTACATGGGTATTTTAGGGTTGGACTTGATTGGTAACACAGTTTGTTTGGTATTCTATTTTATCAGAGGCATCGGCCTTTGTTCAGATGCAAAGGACAGTTAATGCATTGGCCCCTCTAATACACTACATCGACAACTTATTCCATTCAAGGGAGTCAGCTCAAGAGCTGCTACGCTTGATTTGATCGATTTCCGTCTTTTCGCACGTATGCATGCGATTTTACAAATATGGTTTGATTTCCTTATTTCATATGTATGGTGTGATTGAACATCAGTGTGAACCGTATAAGGGCTAGTTTGGTATTGCTGTGCTTTGAAAAAAAGCTGCTATGAGAATAAGCAGCTGTGCTGTGAGAATAAGCAGCTGTGAAATAAAGCCAGCAGAGTGTTTGGTAAACTTTTTTGTAAAAGTGCTTTTGAAAAACAAAGCAGTATGATAGTGTTTGGTAAACTTTTGTGTAAAACAGCTGTAACTGTGTGAAATGACCAAAAAGAGTATAATACTAAAGTTATATTGCACATGTTCCACTTCTATCTCTAACAAAATTTATCTCTCTCATTTTCGTCTATTTATAACAATTAACAAATTTGTGCTGGTTATAATACTTTTATAACAATCCACTTTTGTTGATGATCGTTCAATGTACAATAAATTTCAATGTTTCAACTGCCCGAACCGCACAAACGGTTTGGTTTGGCACAATTCTCAACACATCATGATTTTAGCACAATTTTGGTGTCAATATTTTAAAATATTATGTCAAAAATATGAAGTGGCGGAGAATTCATAAAAAATTCCACTTTGAAAGAGTCTTCTTAGCATTTTTTTTTATCAAGGACAAATTGAACATAACAGTTTGAAAACTGAAAAGATGCCTTGCACTGACGTAGCACTTGTCATTATGTAAGGGCGGAGGCAAGAATTTTAAAAGGAGTGTGGGCTAATTTTAATTGTTAAAAAAAAAAACTATATATGGACACTGAAGAGACACCTAAATTTGAATTGTAAAACTTGAAAGATGCAAGTGGAATGGATTGAATTAAGAAAATATGAATTTTGTATATATTTTAAAGGTAAAGATGAATGTATATGTGGAGTATTTTTACAAAAATAACAATATGCCCACTATATGAACTCTCCGTCATCTCGTATTTTTGCACTATACTTTATAATGTTGGCAGAAAAATTAAAGTTAAACTGGGAAGTATCAAAGAGTCTATGGAGAGTCTCATTTTGAAATAGTCTTCTTAGCATTTTTGTATTATTATTCACGCTTCTCCTTAGCAATTTATACTGTGTGTGTTTTATTTTGAACGTGTTTAAACACAGAAAAAATAATATTTAATAAACAACTGATTGAATCATATTATTGTGTGCGTGGGAAATACCTTTTTTTATTATTGGCGCTACGCGCCTCTTAAGATGTTTTGAACGTGTTTAAAAATAGAGAAAATAATATTTAATAAACAATTGATTGAATTACATTATTACTAACCCATTGTGAGGTCCTAATTATAAAAAAAATTATTATTATTAAAAAAAAGCTTTTTTTGACAAAATTACCCCCACATTATTTCATGCATTCTTTTGGGCTGCTTTTGATTTTTTTTGTTTGGGGGGCATTTTTGTCCAAACATTTTTTGGTGAAGCCCATGACCCCAAAATGGGGATTCCGGCTTTATATATAAGAAGATAGGACCAAGCCGGTATTATTGACGTTGTGATGAGTTTTGTGTTTATTTTATGCATGGAATGGTGTATGGTGGTTGAATGAAAGCGCAATTAATTCATAATATATTGGCAGTGATGTGTATTTTGTTTTTGTCAATTTATATTAATTTTTCACAGACCATAAAATTGCAAATGGGTTTTTAAAAAAAACAACATAACATTAAGGGACCAAGCCGACCTTATTGATACTAGCCTTTTTGGCGTGTGAGAAAGGCCTTTTTATCGCTGGCGCTACATGCCTTTTAAGACGTTTTGAACGTGTTTAAAAATAAAGAAAATAATATTTAATAAACAATAGATTGAATCACATTATTGTGCGCGTGGGAAAGACCTTTTTTAGTACCGGCACTACACACCTCTTAAGATGTTTTGAACGTGTTTAAAAATAGAGAAAATAACATTTAATAAACAACTGATTGAATCACATTATTGCTAGCCTATCATGAGGTCTTAATTATAAAAAATAATTCCTTTTTTTTTTACAAAATTACTCCTACATTATTTCATGCATTCATTTGGGTTGCTTATGAATTTTTTTGTTTGGAGGGCATTTCTGTCCAAAACTTTTTTGGTGATGCCCATGACTCCAAAATGGGGCTTCCGGCTTTATATATAAGAAGATAGGACCAAGCCAGCTTATTGACATTGTGACAAGTCTTTGTGTTTATTTTATGCATAGAATTGTGTATGGTGGTTGGATGAAAGCACAATTGATTCATAATATATCGGCAGTGACGTGTTGTGACAGCTCGTCCCGACGCATTTTATTTTGAGACGTAAATTGACGGAATTACCCCTTCGGGGTTGTGTACGTGTAGATGTGTGTATGTGAGGATGGCCAATAATGAACTGCCCTCAATTATTGGGGCCAATCAGATCCTTTAGGATTTTTTGTTCTGATTGGTGATTGACCACACACTCAACCATCTTCTCTCTCTCTATCCCGTAGGCTCTCTCTCTCTCTCTTACCTCTCGAAACTCTCTCTCTCTCTCTCACCTCTCTTGTACGGACAAGCCACAAGACCACCAAACCTTCACAGATCGAGGAAACCAATACCACCATTCAACTCCTGGAGACCATACGAACACAGTGATATCAATTTCAGGTAAGAACTATGTCGATTTCACGTCGAAACCACGAACACCAAAATGGGCATTGTTCATCAACTTTTTGTGGGTTATGTTTTAGGCAAATCTAAGATCACCACGAGCCTTAGAAGGTCCCCACGAGGCTCGGAGACTATCGTTTGCACAGCTTGGACGTCGGGATAGCACTGCACGAGTTTGGCCGGTTTTTGGAGAATTTCCCGATGCGATTCCGGTCTTTTTCGAGGTTTTTGAAGGTATAGACTTGTTCTACTCTTAATTTTGAACACGTAGGAAGAAAAATGGGACAAAATGGTGCAAAAATGGCGGAGAAAACCTGAGTTGCAGGTTTCCAGTGACCGGTGGCTGGCACCGGCGTCGCAAGGAAGAAGGTGACGTGCGTGGGGGCGCGTAGACCCGTGCCACCCACGGCACGTGAGGGCGTGTGACCCAGTGAAAAATTATTTTAAAAATATGTTGACGTCCGTGACGTCAAGTAGGTCGCGTTGGTATATTCGTATGCCAAAATTGAGCTATGTATGAGAAGTTATTTCTGTAGTTGCGTATATGTGCTTAAATAACGTATTTTTAGTAATTTCTCATATAGGTGAGACTTATTTCGAGAACGAGCATAGCCAGGCTAGACGTGGGGGCTACGACCCAGCGATCTATCAGTGAGTGGACAACTATTTTTCTGTATAACCTATATATATATATATATATATATATATATAATGATTTTCCCAGAATCATCTTTTAAATGACAAGTACATTTTTATCGCCATGCATATAACTTAATATTGATGCACGAGTATTCATATATATACATTTCATGCATATGTTGGTGCCGAGGACGCCAGATAAATACCAGGTAGGTACATGCATTGTTGAGAAAGAACAGACGATACATGACGAGATATGATGTGATATGTTAGCTCATAAACCTGCACATATTGTTAGTGCTCACGCCCAGAGTTAGGGGCACAGTCTTTCACGTGTCGTTCACCTCCCGCACCGCATGCTTGCCTTGGATCCAAGTTAGGTGCACAGTCTTGTCGTATAGACCACATTTGAGTGGGTTCGACTTGTAGGTGACTCACGTTCATTCGCACAGTCTTCACGTGATTGTAGCACTAGAGCATTTTTATATTGATACAGTGATGTGATGATGACCTCATGAGGATATTGATGTATGTGCAGTGTATATATATATGATGAGATTGAGATGTTATGAGCTATATGTACAGCCAAGGGCTGAGTTGATATCTAGTAGCGATATGGTTATTGAAGTGCATCCCATGGCATGGCTTATGAGATTCAGATTGGCATTGAAACGCATTGCATGACATATTATGAGATACGTTTGATAATGTTTTATGTTGAGAAAGGTTGTGATATATATATGTACGTATTATTTTCTGGAAAACTATACAGGTTTTACGGTGGGGGCTATACTTTTGAGAAAAGAATGATTTTGAAAAGATTTGTTTTGCTGACCCACTCAATTTTGTTTTTTCGCCCCTCCAGGTTCTAGATAGCTAGAGTACCCGTGGTGGCTAGCGAGGACCATTCGGCAATTCTGACAGACTCATTATTATGTAGGACACCCGTTGGTGTTATCCGATTTTAATTATTCATGCTTGACTGCACTTTGACTTAGTACGCTCTGGTTCTGTATAAGTACTATATTATCTCTCTAGCACACTATCTTATATAGGTTGCTAGTGGATTGGCTTAAATCAGTTCGTATTCTGTTAATGATTCTTGCTTCCGCACTGTACACTTGGCTTAAATCAGTTTGTATTCTATTAATGATTCTGTTAATGATTTTTGCTTTGACACTATGATTTCTTTGCAATAAGGAACAAATGTCTTTAACAATTTGAGCTCTTTAAAATACTAAACTTCTCGTGGCTCTTATTGGCAAAGCAAATAGTTATGGCATCATCAACCTTCCCTATATCAACTTCCAATTTGTTTTTAATCCTCAACGCGACATAACATGTCGTTTAACATCCAATAGAGGCCAAGAGCGTATGTTACTGGACTTTCAACCATCTCCTCATTATCATACACCCATAAAGTTTGGGTTTTCCAGTCTCCAAACCCATAGTCTCTAACGTTTGTTGTTCTTGACATTCCTCTTATTCGTTTTTATCCTAAGATATCATCTTCTTTCTGAACAAATGAAGCAACAAAATCGAAAAAGGTTTGAAATTTCCAAAGTTTTTTGCTGTGTGATCTTTGAAAGAATCCTACGTACGTAGATGTGCTTGAGCTTGTGTGTTTGCTAGATAGATGAATTCCCATATTTATATGCAAAAACTTACCCAAGTTGAGTTAGGTTCCACCCTCATGAAGAAGGAATAGAATTCTTTGAATACACTATCAAGTAATTCCTTTTTTGGGAGCCACGACATTAATCCATTGATCAAAAGGGTTCAAGTCTTTCCTGTTTAAAACCGCTAAAATCTTACCAATTTTGTACTTACATGTTTTATTTCCTTTTCATTATTAAATCTTATCAGGTATGCAAAAACATTGATTGGACTTTTTTCTTGGATTGTGAACAATCATCTCGCAACATGCTTCCTGTACAAGGAATGCGGTGCGAATGTGAAAATATACTCAAATATGGTAAGAGTTGCATTTTTTTTTATTGTCTAAGACCTTGCTTGTTTACCTTTTTCTGGGAGCTTTAATGTTTGTTGGATTAAATCTAAAACATTAAAGCTCCCAGAAAAAGGTAAACAAGCAAGGTCTTAGACAATAAAAAGAAAAAAGAAAAAATGCAACTTGATAGGAACATATTTATGTGACTTTATTAGTTTGTTTCCTTGCATTTACTTAATTAGTTTCATCTTATTAGAATGTCTTAAGCTATTTTTGTGTGTTTGTAGGTTCTAAATAACAAAGTTAGCAAAGAAGTGCATTTTGGTGCAATTTGGAGCTATTTTGGGGTGAAATGGATTGCATGCATGGGGAGCATAAAAATGGATGGTTGTGATTCATTCTCACCAACAAAATGGATGGTAGTGATTCATTCTCACCAATAAAAATGGATGGTGGTGATTCATTCTCACCAAGAAAATGGATGGTAGTGATTCATTCTCAAAGCCTATAAATAGGCTTCTCCATCCAGGCCAAAAACCAATTCACATCTACAACACATTCCATAAACAACACAATTTCTGCGCAAGTTTCCTTCTTCCTCCATCCATTTCCATCCACCTCTTTTCCTATCCATCCCCTACCACCCTTCCATACTCTCTCAACCTATCCAATCTCTGCCACATCCCCTAGACCATCCAAACACCACACCCACCTTGGTGCCGCATGTTTGCAAGAAAGGAGGAGGACTTGAAGCTGTGCTAACCATTCAAGACGTTGGATTGCTGGAGCGTTCTAGGTGTCTTCTACTTTTGTTTATCATGTTTAAATTCAATTATAGTTGTTTAATTGCAAATATATGGAACTAAATTCGTTTTGGCTAGAGGTTGATTCAAAGCCATGAACATATTTGTAATATGAATTGATTACCTTCAGTTGTGATTTCATGAGTTGTGAATTCAATTTGCTTAACTGCTTGATTTATAACTTATTCTTGTATGTCGATTAAGGATGCATACTTAGTTTGCATGCATGAATTTGATGCTAGAATATAAGGGAGTTTCACCTAATCGTTATGAACTTATATTCACAAGTAGTGGAGGTTGCTAGTCACAATCGCGTTAAGTGAATTCTTGGCAAGAGTATCATGCTGTTCATAGTTACGAATGTCTCGTCAATGCTTATAGTTTTCACAAAGCTTAATGATCTTTGATTGTATCTCTATTGTGCTATTCACGTAGGGGACTTTTGAAGAATGTTTTGAATTGTTGTATGCGCTTTTTCGTCCAATTCAATAACTTAAGGAAAACTTGAAGGTTAAAAAAGTGTTGTTCACGGTTAATCTGGGGTGTTAAGATTCATGGTTTATTGAAAGAACAACTGAAAATTGGTTTGTATGCAAGTGTGTCATGTGTGGAGAAGAACCATCTAGCTAGTCCATCACCCATCCATTCACCTTAATTTTATGTCTTTGTTTAATTCTACAAGTTTGTTTAGTTTTAGTTTCAATTTTCGTGCAAACCAAACCCCCCATCATTAAGTAGTGTCAATTTAGTTAAAATATGTCCTAATTTGTGTTTAGTTAGTTCCTTGAGTCTATTTTCGTCCAAATCAGTCCCTATTGTCTAGTTTGAGTCAATTTGGTTGTTTTGAGTTGTTTTGAGTCATTCTAGTGTGTTTTAAGTTATTAGAGTTTAGTTAAGTGTCCTTTGCCTAGTTTTGTGTTTTTTTAGTCTTATTTAGTGTTTTTAAATCAGTTTAGAGTAGATTAGCAATCTCTCCTAATCCCCGGCCTAGAACGATCCCTACTTACATCTATACTGCAATTGTCAACAAGAGGGTTTAATTTGAGTGTTGTTTACAACGCATCACAACTCTTACCATATTTGAGTACATTTTCACATTCGCACTGCATTCCTTGTACGGGAAGCATGTTGCGAGATGATTGTTCACATTCCAAGAAAAAAGTCCAACCAATGTTTTTGCATACCTGATAAGATTTAATAATGAAAAGGAAATAAAACATGTAAGTACAAAATTAGTAAGATTTTAGCGATTTTAAACAAGAAAGACTTGAACTCTGTTGACCTTTTAATCAATGAATTAATGTCATAGCTTTCCCAAAAAAAAAATGAAGTACTTGAGAGTGTATTCAAAGAAATTTATTCCTTCTTCATGAGGGTGGAACTTTCAAACCTTTTTCAAAGTAAGTTTTTGCATATAAATATGGGAGTACATCCATCTAACAAACACGCAAGCCCAAGCACATCTATGTACGTAGGATTCTTTCAAAGATACATAGCAAAAAACTTTGGAAATTTCAAACCTTTTTCGATTTTGTTGCTTCATTTGTTCAAGAAAGAAGATGATATCTTAGGATAAAAACAAACAAGAGGAATGCCAAGAACAACAAACGAGAGAGACTATGGGTTTGGAGACTGGAAAACCCAAACTTTGTGGGTGTACGATAATGAGGAGATGGTTGAACGTCTAGTAACATACGCTCTTGGCCTCCATTGGATGTTAAACGACATGTTATGTCGCGTTGAGGATTAAAATCAAATTGGAAGTTGATATAGGGAAGGTTGATGATGCCATAACTATTTGCTTTGCCAATAAGAGCCACGAGAAGTTTAGTACTTTATGCAAAGAGCTCAAATTATCAAAGACGTTTGTTCCTTATTGCAAAGAAATCAGTGTCAAAGGCTAACGAAAATAAATTGCATAAGAAGGTAAAAAGTTTGATATGTTAAATGTGTCGTAATAGTGGCGGCCATCAATTGAGCACACGAGTTCAATAATTTGATTGTTACAATTTTCAGGTATTCTCTAGAGACAATAAGAACCCGCAAACTGACTCTAGTGATCACAAATCAAAGGAACTATGGGTGAAAATACTATTAAAACCAGATTTGGCAACATATAACATGACAAACCTTACATTGTTGATTTGATAAAGAAACAAGTGATTGACATAGCTGGCTGCCTCAAAGAGACGGTGGAGGTTAAGCTAAATGGAAGGGACGTCGGCACAAAATCATTCTTTACATATGTTGATCTGTACTTAAAACCTAAAGCTTTTCATTTTGTCAACATTCCAAGGTTAATTATTGTTCATATGAAACTTTTGGTTTTAAATTTATCCTCTTATTTTTTTCTTATAATTATTTAGAAAGTTTTTTTTTTTTTAACTCAATCCACTCAATTTGCCAGGATAACCATGAAAATTAGTGATGACATAGAGATCTGTGTGACTTTGAGCAATAGACAATTCCAACAGGTTTATTACATATAAGAGCCCAAATATATGTGACTGTTTTGTACATGTGAAATTTTGAGTCTCATGTTGTCGGATTTTATTTCACTACAAGTCAGTTTTGTCAATACAAGCCACGGTGGAGATAATGTTGATGTCGTTAGTAATGCGATCGCAAAACATCTTTTCAAAACTATCAAAGAAAAGGACGAGAATTCAACCCTAAATTCAGATGAGAATGATAATCAAAACCTAAATTCAGATGAGGACGAGAATCCAAACCAAGATTCAGATGTTGTGATGAATCATTTATGGATTTTTTTTAACGTTAAATTTTGCAATCCTGTGTTTAATCTCCAGCAAAAGATACTTTTGATCATTCGCTCCATACTAGAGCATTTACCAAAACATTTGAACTTTCAAGAGATTTCTTAAAGGAAGGTATGTATACATATAAGCAATGCGATCAATGATTCAAGTTCAACTAGTATAGTAAATTGGAATACTCTAACCTTGATTCTCACATTCATATTATTCAAGTCCAACTAGTATATAAAACATCAAGGTTTCCAAGCCAAGCCAGAGTATCTAGTATCCCTAAAACTTGTATCCTTAACTGAAGCGAGTGAGAAAGCCCTTGAAAAGGAATTGGAAAAGGTGGAAGATGAGCAAAAAAAGTTGGGAAATAAGCCTGCAGCCACATTATGTTTGGAAGATTTACAAGTTCTTGAAAATAAACTATACTTAAGGATAAACTTTTCCAGCTTACCGCCTGATGACATTAAAGACGTGTGAAGCCTTTACCCATCAAATTTGATGCTTAGCAACATCGGCAAGGTGCTATCAAAACCGAACCTTACTTTCATCTTGGATAAGGCTCTTCTGTGGTTTTCGAATTCCATGACAGTATTTTTATCGGTCTATGGAATTGTTTGAAACGTTGCTATCTCTGGAAAATCTATAAGAAATTCTTAATTCATAGATTTTACTTATATAAAATACAAATGAAAGCATACTTGTTTTTATGGACCAAATAATGAATGAAAGCAGACTTATAATTTATAACATTTCCATAGTTTGCAGTGCTAACAACATTAAATGAGAAACAAAACAAATCAAGTCTAGAAAACAATAAAAACATTACAATGATCCACAAAAATGTCAACATCCCAAGTTTTCCTCCCCTTGCAGTTGCATCAAACAAAGCCGGCCAATTTCTCAATACTAGACACTGATGCTTCCAGTAGTAGGGTCAGGTCTCACCAATTTCCCATAATTTTTTAAGGACATTAAAGTCGCATTATAGCTTAAGTTGCTTGTGTTCCAGAAACGCTTGGGTGGAAATAATTTTACATGATTAATGAAGCTAGATCTAAAATCCACAAAGATTGTAACCCTATTTCTCACAATATGTCAAGTTAATAAGCTCGCCTCTGACAGTTGTGTTATCTAGCCTCCACTCTTTTGTTTCATAGTTCTTTAACACACATATAGTCATTTGATAAAATGTCCATGATGGCCAAATATCCTTTAAGATTAAGCAAGTGAAGACACAAAAAGATCAGATAGTACGGAATATACTTACTTTGCATGTGCTCGGAAAGATGAATAGTCGAGTAAAACTCATCTTTCTTGTCATCAAAAGAACATATACTAAGTACTGTTATATTATTACAACTTGTGTGATAAGGTAAGAACAGCAACTAATGCTGGTCTTTATGTGCAAATGCATGGTTGTTACTTAAATTACAAGAAGGGACTGAGGGTATCTCTCGCTACGAGCATGTACATAGTAAATAAATTTGGGCCCTAAGTTGATATCTCGTCGAATCTTCATTTCCAGAAACACAAACAACCTTGTCAGTGCTGGTTACATCATCAAATTCCATACCAAACCATTCGTTGCACAATCCATAAAAACTATATGAAATTTGAATGTCAGTGAAATAACTTCTTACTTTAGAGGATTGAATAAGAAGCGTGGACTTCTTTCTTTCTTCTTACACTGGGACCGAGAGCAGTGGAGGCATGGTTTGCAGTTTCAATTTGGGAGATCTAGAGAGCAATGGAGGAGCGGCGGCTAAGTGTGAAGGCTAGGTTGTGTTGTTTTGAGAGAGAAATGAGAGACATCTCTCATATTTAAGAGAGGACTGATGGAAATGTGGGCGTCCGGTTGCTGCAAATCATGTTTATTTCCATACGCGCTAGGGTTATTGGCACGCGTGTGCTAGCACTTGCAAAGCTCAACGCCTCTGGTTCATGCTCCCAGGTCACGAGTTCGATCCCTGCGCCTCGCAACTTTGTGCCTTATTTTTCTGTTTTGTTTCCAGAGCCTTTCCCCAGCTCCAGGTCACCACTTCGAATCCCAGGTGTGGCGTTTCCTTGCCTTTTATTTTCTGTTTTCTTTGTTGTTTTATACTAGGTACGCTATGAGCTAGCCGGACAGCGGGCAGGGTTCGAGACGAATTTGAATAAATTTATTATTCATATAAATAAATACTATTTACACTTAAAAAAAACTATATACTTAGATTGAGAATTTTGATTTATTATTTTAAATAGATGTATTATTTAACATATAACATAACAAAAATATAAGAATTCTGCTTTAGTATTTAGTGAGAGTAATTCTATTCAAACCATGTTTTTATACAATATTTCTATATCATCTTAGGTGACATCTGATGTGGACAGTCACATCATTTGAAAAATTTGCAAAACCCGAGGAAAGGAAGGAGAAAGACTCTTGTATACCACAATCATCATTTAATTAACTAGTTTTTCTAATTATTAGTTTATTAAATAATGAACTAAATTTAAAATTTTGATTAATTTAAATGATGTGGCTGTCCACATCAAATGCTACCTAAGGTGGTATGAAAACATGGTACAAAAACATAGTATGAACAACATTACTCTTTAGTGAATTTGATACTATGAGATGAAAGTTCAATTTGCAATAGAATTCCAAAATAACCACCACCATTTTTGGTTGGTGATTAGTTTCATTCAGAATCACCCGCAACAGTTATCAACTAAAAACACCACCAATACATGCAAATCAAACCAAAATCTAAATTAAACACGGAAAATGATATGTATATCCGCCAGCCATGAATGGCGACGATTTAAGTTATCTAACTCAAGTATTCCAGGTCGGACATGAGTCCATAATAACATTTAATATAGCGTGCTGAAATGAAACGATAATTCAACAACTGCTGCATGTATGCACCCAGGAGCCTCCTCAAATTCAACAATCAGAAATCAGCAGGAAGATATATCATTGATAAAAAAAATCAGAAGGATGATATATCACTGGTCAAAAGGGTGGGACTGGGAGAACCCTATGAGTCCTTATCTTCAGGGAAGAAGAACTCATTCCATAATCTAGTTTTTTCAATCCTATTGTTCGGCTTCGAGCATTCTGAGGTCTTGTGGTGACCAATCTCATCACAAAAAGAACACTGAAGGATATAAACACGCTGCCCGCATATTTCATAGCCTTGCCAACTTGAGTTACGCCGAAGGGGAGACGTCTCCTCTATGGACACTGTTCAGGAGCGTGGCCAAATTAGTGCAAATTGGACAACTAGACGGCAATTCGGAAACTATGCGTGGCTCGACTATGCATTTGGGAATTTTGTCTTCGTAAAAAACTGGGCTAGTATTCTTCTCCTCAAGTTGGATTTGAGCCAGAGAGTCTGCAACAGCCTTTACATTCTTGAGGTGAGTCGTCGGAGAGTCTTTAACAGCCGCTATTTTTCTTTCTTCTTCTCTGTATGTTTGGGAAAATGTACATATATTAATAACATAGATAAGCTAAGTAGGACTCGGGCCCTTAATTCCTTTGTATTCTCAATCTCATTCCTCATTGGAATTACTTACAACTAATGCTTCATGCTCAATTACGTTCTACTACTCAGGGTTAATTTATTGGATAACAAAGCTAATTATGCATAAAATAAATAACTAGAGGAAATTAACACTCCCCTGCGACTACGAAATTTTGTTGAGAATTCTTTCGACACAAGTAACCGGCCTGGCCAAATCAAGTCGGACTGTGATAATTGATTGATTGCGAATAGAATATCATCTAGCTAGTTATACGAAATTCAGTTGAAAATTATACTCAGTAACTAGGCAAATCAATCAAGATTGCGATATATGCTTTTCAACGAAGGCCTACTAACGCCCCGGTTAGAAGATGCGACTACGGGACAGAAGTTCAGGGCCGAAGGGGTAGAGGGAGACCTATGAAGACTTTGGAAGAGACTCTAAGAAAAGACTTAGAGTATTTGGATTTAACGGACGACATGACACAGGACCGCGCACAATGGCGTTCTAGGATTCATATAGCCGACCCCACTTAGTGGGAAAAAACTTTGTTGTTGTTGTTGTATTAGTACTTAATGAATCAGTTTATAAAAATAAAACAAACATAACATAACAAGGGAATCTGAATATTATGAACATAAAAAATAAGACATCAAGAACCCTAATTAGTTAATGAATCAATTTATAAAAATAAAACAAACACATATTTTCAATATAAAAAGGGAATTTGAATTTTATGAACACAAAAAACAAGCCGTAACCCTAAAATTATATGCAGACTCCAACAACGATATGCAGCCCAGTTATGCTGCTGTAAATTCAAAATTACAGATGATACTCCTCCTCAGAAACCCTAAAAACGAAAGTTAATTGAAAAGCATACCAGAAGGACTCCGAATCTCACCTCGGAGCTTCGTCGCTTGGGCAGGAATTGATTGTCTTTTGTTTCCTTATTAGTCTATAATGCAGCCCAACATGACTCTCCATGATTTGTGGGCTGGGCTAACAACAAAGATAAATTTACACTTACAAATAGAGGTTTGACGAACGAGTGAAGGTTGAATCAACTTCGAATTGTTACAAATTGTTATGAGATTTACGAACAAATTTCAAGAGTCATTTTAAAAACCAAACCTCTACGTTGTAAACCTTCTAACTACTTCTAACTTAATTTATTTGTATTTAAACTGTCACTACTTATGTAAGTTATGCTACTTCATTTACAACATGAAGTAAATTGTAGCAATGATCATTCAATTTGGTTCATTTACAACATGGAGTAAATTATAGCAATGGACCTTCAATTTTAACCAAATTGGAGCAATGATCCCTTAACTAAAATTTCATTACCATTGGTCCTTCAACTCATCAAAACACGTAGCTATGGTCATTTTCGTCAATTCTGTCAGAATTATGCCAAAATGAGTTATGTTGGAAAAACCATTGCTACAATTGCGCTACAGTTGAGGGACAATTGCTCCATTTGGGTTAAAGTTGATGGACCATTTCTACAGTTGGATTAAAGTTGAGGAACTATTGATACAATTTTTCTTATTTGATTTTCCATATTTGCCACTTGATTCAATCTCATATGCATGGCACGTGACTCATTTTGATGGAAGTTCTAAATGAACTGACGAAAATGACCGTTGTTGCGCGTTTTGATGAGTTGAGGGACCAATGGTAATGAACTTTTAGTTGAGGAATCATTGCTCCAATTGGATTAAAATTAGGGCACTATTGCTACAATTTACTTGTACAATATGGACACCAATGACAAATTGACACCACCGATAAATAAAAAAGTTTTTAATATTTCGGAGGTGTAATTGTTCATAATGCCACTAATTTCTAAACAGTAGTGATTGTCACAATATAAAGATTTCTTCATGGGACATGTACTGCTATTTACTGACTGCATAGTGGCAATTGATTTTTGCCACCGACTTCAGTATTCTACTGTTTCTAATTGGCAAACGGTGTTCTATGGCTGTTTTTCTTGTAGTGATCAGTAGCTGGCCGAGATTAGTACCCACTTTATTGTTGGAATCTCTGTACCTCAAGCTGTTTGGTGATTGGAGGCTTTAAAATTGAATTATAGGTGTTAAGTATTTGGTGTTGAGGACCAACCGTATAATTCGAGTGAATGAATTTCAGTAAGATTACTAAGACTGTCAGTTGATTAATTTCATCCAAAATAACTCACTACAATTGCCAATTAAAAACACACCCCACCAATTCAAGCAAAGCAAATTAATAGGCATTGCACACATATAATATTCCAAGACCAGTACAAGCAAAGGAAAGCCAAACTAAGCACAGGAAACACCCACCATTACAAGCAAAGCAAATTATTTTACCATTAAACTTGATTATCATCAGGACTCTCCCCTTTAAAAAGAGTGATCGTTTCTTTCAAAGATTTCAGAAAGTCTTCCGTGGGCCTTCCCATATAAATCACTTCGTAGTATGAGAACTTCGCTGACTCAAATCCTACAAAATTCCCTTTTCTCTCTCTTATTTCTCTTCAGCTTTGTCATATTAAGTGTAAAACTTTTCAAATGAAACTCGTCAATACTAAAGTGTGGACGTTTAGTAACTAGATTAGCAGAGTCAAAAAGTACTTCAACATCTTCTGCTGCCTTCAAGGTCAAGTAATGCAGACAAAAGTTTCCTTTCAACAAAGCCACACGATGCCCGTTTTGCTCTACCTTTTCATACCCAATCCTAAAACCACATAACCGTTCAACGAAATAAATAGGGGTGGTTCGGTATGGGATCCCATACCAAAACCCTTGTCCCGATTCCCAAACCAAAATTTTTGGGAATCCCAATTTCAATACCGATCTCAAACCAAATTTTTGGGAATCCCAATTTTCGGGAATCCCGAAATAATTTCGGGATTTCGGGACAAATCGGGAATCCCGAAATGGTTTTGGGCTTTTGGGCTTTTGGACTTTTTGGAGAAAAAACCAATATTGGGCCATGCCCAAAATCTGTCCGCCCAGCCCAATTATGTAAAATATGAATATGTCCAAATTCCAATTGTGTAAAATATGAATGTGTACATTTTGAATGTCTCCTGATTCAACCAAAAACAATTTGGGCAGCTACTGTAGCATCTGCCTATTTAGTTTGTACAAATCTATTTTAAAGCAAAATCTAATTCAATTCAAATCTATGTACAAATCTATTTTAAAGCAATAGCATCTGCCTATTTAATTTGTAGTATGCATGAATAAAATAAATTAAGTACCAAATCCAAATCCAAAAGCAAAAATATTAGTTACAAACCAAGGTTTTAAAATAAATAAAGTAACAAACTCAAAAGCAAAAAAATTAGTTACAAACCAAAGTTTCAATAATTAAGTTACAAACCAAAAGCAAAAAAACAAAGCCTAAAATTTATTAAGATTGTTGGCCTCTTCGGCTCCTTCGGCCCCTTGATCTTGTTGATGCTTGTGGTTGCTCCCTTCTTGTTGGTACTTGTACTCTTCCCCTAGGTTGAGTTTGTTTTCGTTTTCCTAATACCGAGACCATATGTGTACTAGATTGGCTACTAGACCGGACCATCCTACCTAACAAATAAAATAACAATGCACATTAATATATATCACAACCACAGTTCAGCATATATCCAAATTCCATTCAATAATCTGAGCATATAAACAATCTGAGCATTCAAAATCTGAGCATTCAAAAATCTGAGCATTCAAAACTCTGAGCATTCAACATAGCATTCAAAAATTTAAGCATATATCATGTATTTAAGCATATACCTTCACAACAGCTGGCTCCCAGACAAAGTTAGCAAATAAATCAGCAATACCAGACTACCAGTCACCTGGAATCAGCTGGATCCGTGGCTGTTAAATCAAACAAACCAAGAAATAAATGGAAATTAAGGTGAGGCAAGCAGCAAGGTCCTAAATTCCAAATCGATTAGACATTCATGATATATGCAGCCTAGGTATGAAAGCAGGAACAGGCAAGAAATAATCCGTATGCAGCAACAGAAAATGGAAAACCAACAGAAAATGCAAAACTGGTAACAGCATAGATGACATCATTTAGCTGCTTCATGTCAAGATAGATGACATCCTACATTTTCCCAATGTTTAAAACTTGAGGATTCTCATAAAATTTGACTATATCGATTCCCAAAAGTAAAATTTACTACTTTTGGTTCCTACATTACAGATAGAAAATAGGAACTATTGAATTAAAAGATTCATATCAAGATAGATTATACAAAATTTCAAAACAACAATAACTAGAGAATGGGAGGGTTAAAAAAGGATTATGATGAACAAAGAAATAAACTAACAAAACAATAAGAGTTCTATTCCAACCGAACTAAACTAACAAAACAATAAGAGCATTAAACTACTCTTAAACTATTCCAACCGAAAGGATTATGATATACAACATTGGTTAGGTGGCTTTATGAAATCTTTACATACAACTACTCTTTTGAAAATTTGCATCCCTTTTGGGAACAATATTATCGCAACCTTATGCTATCTTCGTGATCTTTCTTGCACCCTTTCCATCCCCAACAACTTCAATAAATACCTAATTGTTAATTTAAAATTTTGCTTAATTATTTTGTGCACTGCAGGAAGGAATGCATACACAGGCATGTGAGATTAAAGCAGCCTGGTATTTTATTGTGAAGTGTTTGACAAGTAGCATGTCTGACGAATTAGAAGAGATTCCAATGATATCTGATATGACGTCGTGCCAGCAATAAGTACAGGGCCTTCAATATAAGATGCTAAGCTTACTTTTTCTTTCCGGTAAGCACTCTGGTTGCGGTCCAAAGACTCCTTTAAAGCCATCTTCCATATGCGTATGCCTCTGTCTTGAGATGAACTAACAAGTAGTACATTGCTTGCCTCACCATTGGTGCACGTAGGTAATGCGAAATCCAGACTTCTGATCCAATCAGTATGCCCTTTCAATTCGCACCCTCGAACAAACTACATGTACATATGAAAAGAATTCAAAACATATTTAAGGCACAAAAATGTCTAAAAAAATAAGACAGTAAGATTGATTAATATTTTACAAGAATCCACAACATGAGCAGACTTTGAAAAACTGAAAGTAGCGGGTTCCTAACCTCTCCGTCGATTCAAAATCCCTAATTCAGAAACCCTAATTTCAGAAACCCAAATTCAAAATCCCTAATCAAATTTGGAATCAAACAATTTGCATGAACTTTGGTTGAGTTTATTGCAGGAATTTCTTACCTTTTGCAGTGAGGAGGACTGGAGGAGTGCGGACTGGTGTGGCCGTGCGGACTGATGCTCCCTTCAGGTCTCTTCCGTGAGAGAAGTTCGCAGGAGAGAGAGATCGCGAGAGACGGAGAGAGAGCGGTGGTTGTGAGCCTGTGTGGTGAAGGAAGTCTGGAGAGTCCAGACGACAGTGACGATGACGATGAGATGAGGGCTCGGTGAGGGAGGGAGGATGGCTGCGTTGTTCGATGGAGGAAGGAAACAAATGATGAAATGAATGGAAAGGGATCTGACCTAAAAACAAATCAACGGCACAGATTAAATCCAAAATAATCAATGGTTGAAATAATTTTCTTATAATTAAAAAATAATATATATATATATATATAAATTTTTCGGTTCGGTATGGGAATACCGAAAATTGAAGATGGAATACCGAATCCCATACCGAAAATTTCGGTTTGGTTTGGGATTACATCCCGAAAATTTCGGGAATTTTGGTTTGGGATCGGGATTTTTTTGGTTTGGTTTGGGATTTTTGGGATTTTTTTCCAGCCCTAGAAATAAATATATAGACATAAATAAACCTCCTTTTCTATGTATAACTTAAATAAAGCCTAGCCATGTATAAACTTACGGAATGTTTTCAACTACAAATCTGCCAAAATTTGATCTCTCGAGTCTTTGGTGATAGATAAAAAATAATGTCTTTCCAATAAGTTGAAAAAGTCAAGACATGACCAAAGGGGCCTTCCCGCTCAATAGTTCCATATGTAGTGACACTGCATACTGCCCGTGAGGGTGACGTAGCCAAGTGCGTTGTGCGAAAGTACTGAAGAGAAAGTATGAGGAAATGAAAACCAAACTGAGATAATTTACAATACAAAGATAAGTGAGTAAAAGTGACGGAAATGAGAGAATAAAACACAACATCAGAGCCCTAGTAACCTAGGTGCAGTCCAAAACAACAAGTATTAAACAAACGACACCCAAAGAAATCCTACATGGATGGTGCTCTGTCAGAACTGGCTTCGATACCTCGTTTGCCACCAGTAGTCACTGCTACCTAAAACCTGGAGGGGCGCAAAACAGAAAACGTGAGTGGGCAAAAACAAAGCTTTTCTAAAACCATTTCAATATCAAAAGTAATAACCACTCTCTGTAAAACATGTATACTTTCCCAGAAAATAATACATAATCATATTCCAAATCATGCTGGAAAACAATAAAGCTTGAATATGCCATGTTAGAATACGCCATGTCAAAATATCCAACCAAACTGTATATGCATCAATCAGGTGAGATAAACCAAATCACAATAGGCCCGCAATATCAATACGTCAGCCGGAGTCACCTAACGTGACCTGTACGGCTGAATCTATAGCTCTTCAACCAATATCATGCACACGAGTTGGAACCACCTATAGTGGTTTGTACGACAGCCTGGGTGTATATAAATACGCTCAGTGCTATGATCACGTGAAGGTTGTGCGATGTATCGCAAGTCACCTACGAGTCGGAACCACCTATAGTGGTCTATACGACAGGCTGACACTTATCTTGGATCCAAGGTGAACGTGTGGTGCGGGAGGGGAACGATCACATGAAGGCTAAGCTTTAACCTCTGGCGAAGCACAAACATCGAGGTGCAGGAATATGAGTTACATACCAATCTCATCATCATAACCATCACTATCAAATATATACTCACCTGACTTACTTGAGCGTCCGCAGCACCAAGCAATAATCATCACAAAATCATAATAAATATAAATGATATTCGACATGGCATTCTAATTTATAAAACCATTTAAAACGTAAATTTCGGGGAAATATCATTTATATATATATACACACACACTAAAAACAAAAGCCTACTCATTGATATGTAGAAGGGTCGTAGCCCCCGAGTCTCACGTGACTACGCTCGTCCTCAGGATAGGTCTCACCTATATGCGAAACAACTACAAAACCGTCAATTTAAAGCACATAACCAACATTAGGTAATAACTTCTCATACATTGCTCAATTAGGGTGTTTGAATATACCAACATGCTCTATTCAATCCCACAAACACCCCCATATTTTTAGAAAAATTTTCTGAAGTCTCACGCGCCCTCACGTGCTGGCCAAGGCACAACCACACGCGCCGCCCACACGCAAGCACATGCCTGGCACATGGACGGAATCCCTAACGCCGTTAGGGAATATTCCGTCAGAAACTAGAATATTTCGTTAACTTTAACCTGACGTTAGTCTCCATTAGGAATATTCCTTTGTCCCCTACCTCTAGTCACCGGAATTCGGCGCCGGCGACTGCTGCGTTGCCGGATTCTGGAAAATCTTTAAACCTCTATTTCTCATTCATTTCTCAACCAAACTTCACGATTTTTAAGCCAAAATGAAGCTTAAGACAAGGGGAAGAGTTTTATACCTTTTTAAAGCTCAAAACTGGACGGAATCTCGCCAGAGAAATTCCATGGAAATCGGCCAACCTTAGAACTCATTATCCCGATGTCTAAAACACTTCAAAATTGTCCCCCGAGCTTCGTGAAGGTGTCTAGAAGCTCCCTATGATCTTAGAATCCCCTAAAACTTCCTTGATTACGAGCACATGAACAGTACCAATAGCATGGCTCACAGGTTCTTAGGGTTTTAGATGGTTTTTTGCCAAACCAAAGGTATTGGTGAGTTTGTTAGGTCACAAAGAATATGATGATGGTAGTTTAAGCCTCGATCCGTGCCCAAAACAGTGGGATGCATGCGTGTCCGTATGTTTTTGGTGAAAAATGGGAAGAACACTCGAGAAGGAGAGAGAGAAACAACATAAATAGGAAGAAAAGGTGCGCGTGTACATGTGTGGGTGTGTGTGTATATGTTTTTAACCAATCACAATAATCCAAGCCTAAAGCTCTCATTGGGTCCAATTATGTAGGAAACAACCCAATTGGCCCAAACGTAGCCCAATCACACACACACACACACGACCCCTAACGAGTAAGGGCAAAAACATCATTTCACGCTATCGATAAAATATTCCGGGACGGGCTGTCACATAAATACATCCGGATTTTTAAACATTTAAGAAACTATCTTAAAATTCATATTGAATACACGTTCAATTTCAAATACTCACTAAAAATCCTTATTGGATACCCTAAGGATATATTTAATTGGAATTTTGAAGGATTTTAATTCTTTTAATAAAGTTACGGGCATTCAATCAGGATTTTTATAGTGATTCTTTAAAATTCAAATTGTATTTAATCAAGATTTTAAAAAATCCAAGTGCATTCCAAGATTTAAAAAAAAAAGGTATAATATTTCAGTTGTATTTAATTAGAAATTAATTTTAAAGAATTTTAAAAAGTTGAGGAATTTGAGAAAGTTAAAGAGATTTCATAGTGTTTTTTAAACATCCATAAATCTCACATCTTCCCATGAGGTTTTGAGAAAATTGAATCAAAATTCTATATGCAATCTCTACAAATCAATTAAACTCTACAAAGATGCAGGGATTTATAAATCCATTAAAAATTCTTAAAACCCAAATTGAATACACCCATTAAATTTATCAAAAGAAATGAAATCTTTTAGAATCACAATTAAATACACCCTCCTAAATATCCTTTTTTTTTAGGGGTGTGATATTCACACACCTCTTTTTACTTCTCTCACACCTTTTTGAATTTCGGTTGTCGGATCGGATGAATTGAAGAAGATCTAACGGACAAAAAGTAATAGGAGTGTGTGAGAAGTAAAAAGGGGTGTGTGGAAAGCACACCTTTTTTTTTTATTGTCAATTCAATACCAGGCATATATCTCCAATAAAAGAAAAAGAATAAATGATAAGCACACAACCCATGTAGCCTTTCACACACCCTTTAATCTTGACTTTTATTTTCTTTAATTTAATTTATTTAATTTGACAGTTCAAAATAAAAAATAAATTATGATAAGCTAAAAATAGGGTGAAAATTATTTTACAAACAAATACAGGGCATAGGGGAAAAAAATTCTTTTAATTTGGTGGGTGGGAAGAGTAGCATTCGGGGTATAATCGTGACTTTTGCAGTCTCGACGATTGTCTCACGAAATTCACCACCGCCGGTACGCCGCCGTGGTTGCTCGTCAGAGCACCAAAACGTCCAGAGCCAAAGCCCGCACCTTCTCTCTGACGCTCTCACAGGTTATGCGAGGCAATGTATTAATCTCAAACTTGACAAGTATATGCTTTGTATTCTGCAATACGCGTTTCCGTTGTGTCTCCAAACATTTTAGTAATTTTACACTCCATTCTGAAGTTCACTCGCTGTTTACATTTTGAATGCAGTCTAACTGTTCGTGAAAAGTTGCGAGTGGCAGGTGGGTTGGAGACTTTCGAGTTTCCAATTCATTTTTCGATGAATTATGGGGCTGAGGTGTAGTGGGAGGCACTGAGGGTAAGGGGGAATATGCTTGATCGGTTAAGTCGGCGCTGCTCCAAGGCCATGGCTATTTGTAGGTTTGGGCAATCCCAGCGATAAGTACAAAGGAACTAGGCACAATGTACTATTCCGGATTATACATTTAGTGGCTACAATTTGAGATCTTTAGTTTTCATGTTTGTTGTTTCGATAACAAGTTTCAGATTCTCCTTTTTTTGTTTGAAGCAGGCGAGGTTTCAGATGATTGATGCTTTTGCTGGTTCGCAGAACACGGTCCAATGCAAAGCTATACCTGGGCAAGGCATGTAAATTTAATCCAAAAAAGTTAGAGCAGCAAAACTATTTCTGAGTTCAAACCTAAACTTTCTAAGTCAAATTTTTTTTATTTTAATCCAAGAGTTAAAAATGGTGGTCTAAGAGGGACATAAATAATTTAACATGAATTATTGTGTTTCCAATCCGGTACACAATTGACATGGCGTGTCTAATTAATAAAAATTTTGACATGTAACAAAATTATTTAAACATCTAACAATCTCAATTACTTCAAAAAATAAAAATATATACAGTCGTCGCGATGTTACCTGTCTAAACTTCATTAGTCAGATCACCACTCCATTGAGGAATTTTTCAAAAGCATCCGCGCCGGCTACCATTGCTGCCATTCCTCTCGTAAATCCATCAATCTCATCTTTACAATTTTAATCTTGCTTTATCATTTTTTAGATCAATCAAATATAAAAATAATTTAATATAACAAAAAACATGATTTAACTGATGGGGATTCCGCTGACCTCACAAGCCCTTGAATCGGAGGCCGTCACCAACAAATCCTAAGGGTGCCATTGAGTGACTATCCTCGAGTTACATTTCGACATGAGAGAGAGAGAGAGAGAGAGAGAGAGGGTATTTGGTGTCGCCGACAAAGTCATAAGGCGACGGTTGAAGTGGGTGGTTTGCTGGTATAACGTGGCAATTTTTCAATTGAAACGGCTAGGTGACAAAACTTTGTACTTTGAGAATTCCAAGTCAACTTATGTTTCAGGTACATAAAAAAATTTCTTCACTCCATTGGTGGGACAAAGACCTCCGAAGACATAAAAATAGACTTAAATAAAAAGACTTTTGAGTCCTTGAATGTAATAGAAAACGTGACACAAAACTGAACACAATGTCATTCTAGAATTTATAGAACCAATCCCATTTACTAAAATAAAACTTTATTGTTATTGGAGGTCTGACGTATCCTATTTGTTTGAGCAACACCAATGAGACCTTAAATTTAGGAAACGTTGTGATTTGCGTAATTAGTACTACCTAGAGTTGAAAAGAGAGCATATTTACAAAGAATTTTAGCTTACTTTTTTTATGAGCATTTTTTAAGCATAAAGCATTTAAATTCCAATAAATAACAAACTTTACCCAACCCAACCTACCACATTCTTAAACACAACTTCATACACATATGCACCACATTATTAATAATAATTAATTTTTTATTCCAGTTGGCAGAGAAGTAGGTTCTACTCTTGCCACGTCATTATTTAACATCCAAATTAACAGAAAATTTAATGGAGGTCTAACATAGCAACAAATTCATAAGTCGAGGTATAACATTGTGATGTTTAAAACATGTGGTATGAGATTGTGATTCGACCGATAGTTGAGGTAGTTTTGTGTAATTTACCCAAATTTATTTGATAAGATAGATAATAGTCTAGCAGTAAATCAACACAACATATAGTACATTCTTGCTAGAATGTGTAGTTCACATTCACATTATTACATCATCGTCATTGTACTAAGTGAAAACCACAAATTATTGAAATTAATATCTCAGTGTAATCAAACAAATTGACGGTTATGGTGGTTTCAAGTAATGTGATTGTGAGGGAAAAGGCGGATTGGAAGTCCTTTGGCAGGCATGGCCAATGGGTCCATTACAATTTTCTCTTGGGGAAGAAGTCTCTCACATTTGAACCTCTTGACCAGGTTGTGCATGAACACAAGTATTTCCATCCGGGCATACTCTTTGCCGGGGCACATCATTGGCCCTCCTCCAAATGGAACATAAGTGCATGGTGCTGGCCCGGTTCCTTCAAACCTCGACGGATCAAATTTATCGGGTTCCTGGAAATAATCTGCGCTCTTGTGCGTTGTGATCGAACTCCAATATAATATCCAACCCTTTGGAATTGTGTATCCATTGAAGACAAAGTCAGTTGCGGCTTCCCTGAAGGTTCCTTGAATTGGTGGTGTCAATCTCATCACTTCTTGAGCTACATTCCACGAGTACTTCATTTTCTGAATGTCATCCCAGTTTAACAACTCTCCAGGGGCTTTCGAATTTGCAATCTCCATTTGCTCTGGAATTAGTATTTGATTTAGCATCCAACAACAACGAAACCGTAAGTATTATTTTAGTAATTTGGATGTCATTTAACCCAAGTGCCCAAATTATGGAGCATCTGGTGCAATTACGTACCCTTGTAGACTGCATCGTAGATGTGAGGGAGTTCAGCAAGAAACTTGACAATGAGGGTGCAAACAGCGCCAGTAGCTTCAAAACCACCAATTAACAGCCCCATAATCTTAGTACTGATATCCAATTCCTTCATGTAGGTTCCATCCTCAGCGCATGTCACGAGCATGTGTGACAAAATGTCTTGCATCGGAGAAGCCGTGCCATCAGCCAAATCAGCCTTCCTCTGCTTTATTATCTCCGTCAACATCCCATTGATGAGTTTGGAGGCCTTGATGGCTTTGCGAAGCGGGGTCCCAGGAAAGTCAATAGGCATCGATATGACTCCGGCGTTAGCCAGATACAAAGAGTGGCCTAGTTTGTCTATGTCCTTTTGGTCCTCGAGGCTAAGAAACAAACGTGCAGCGATCGCCAAGGTGTAGCTGCAGTAATATTATGTATACACATGTAATAAAGCAATAATAGTAGCATTTACATGCTGTATATATTTGTGTGTGTTTGTAGGATAATTGATTAATTAGCAAGTATATTTGCGAGATAATTGATTAAGGAAATTATTATTAGCACTTCAAAAATCTCGTTTGGCACTCTAAGAATACACTTGTGAGGAGTGTAGAATAAGATTTTTGGAGTGCTAATAACAGTTCTCTTGATTAATATGTTTTCATTCTTTGACATGTTGTTTATGTGTGTGTTTTCAGAATATAATTAAACAAATGATCATTCCTGCTAATCGCCCAATTAAAATTAATAGGACCTATATAAATGAAATTTCATCAAATTAAGATTGATCACGAGATTGATATTTTGAATGATATAACATAGACTTTTTAGCTAAAATGGTCCCTCATATTTGTATAACTCCTCACTTTGGTCCTTGAGATTTGAAATCAATAGAAGTGGTCCATGAGTTTGTTCATCATCAATTATTTTGGCCATTCCTTAAAAAATCTCCATTAAATAATGATAAAATAACCAAAATACCCTCAACATTTGTCAAATCGTTTTTGCCAATTGTTTATTAAATTAAGGGTATTTTTGTCATTTAGTCATTATTTAACATAATTTTCAATGAATGACCAAAATGATTGATAGTGGATAAACTCAGGGGGGGACTTTTATTGATTTCAAATCTTAGGGACCAAAGTGATGAGTTATGCAAATCTCATTGACCATTTTAGCTAAAAAGCCTATAACATATTAACATATATATATATTGCTTAAGGGGAGGGATCCCCATTTTTTTTCAAAAAATGAGAATACGCTCCCCACCATTGAATTTAACTTTAATAAAATTGTGTGGCCTGTGTTTTAATCTCAACCACACAATTTCATTAAAGTCAATCTAAAGGTGGGGAGCGTGTCCCCATTTTTTTCAAAAAAATGGAGATCCCTCCCCTTAAGCTGCCTATATATATATATATATATATAGTGTGTGTGTGTGTGTGTGTGTAAGACAACGTCTACTCAGTGGCAGATTCAAGATTTCAACACCGGGTGGTCCTAATATAAACGATTTGATTTTGTAGACATAAATAGCGCACAAATTTTTTTCTCGACCTTGTTTTATTTTTTAGAAATTAAAAACCTTGCTAAAATATAAAACATTTTGTGTTCATTTTTCTTGACAACTAGTAAACTTAAAAAGTCTTTATTGAGAACTTGATTTTTTTTCTTCTAAGATACTACTAACTCGAAAAGTTTCTCTTTTTTCATAGAGATATTATAAGTTGAAGAAATACTAGTAATTTAAAAAGTTAAAAATATATTTAGCATTCAATATTTTGCAGGAGATAGAAAAAAGGGCTAAACGTCAAAACGGGATAGAAAACATTGTTTAGAGAGAAGATTGTGGGGCCAAGTAGGAGAAAGAAGGGCGAAACGGGTTCGTTTTGATGAAGAGAAGGGATAGAAAACTCAAAATCAGGCGAATGAAATCCAGCCAACGGTGGCTCTTATACTGACTATGATACTAATTATTATTTTCACAATGATTTATCCCATCCAGTCTTTCTAGGGATTAGTGTGGTCCTCCGAGGTACTTCACATGCGTTTCTCTGATCGGGGGGTCTCGGGACCATCCGCCCCTGCATGTACTCTGCAGCTATATGTATGCATGTTATGAGATTGAGAAGAATTACTTACTTCTTGGCCAGGGGGAATACATGAACTTGCTGCTTGTTTTCCCAACTGTTTGCAAAGTGCTTCTGGGTAATAGCGTCCATGATACCGATGTACCGTTTCAAAGCCTCAGGCTTCATGAAATTAGGAATCAGCTTTTTCAACTTTATGGCCTCCTTCGTTGCAGAAACGTCCGCGGAAGTTGGGAAAATCTTGTTGACGTGATCGGGCCACCAAACATTGACGAGCCTGTTCTCGTTGGAGAACAAGAACTTGTTGCCTGCCGCGCCGTAGAAGAAGGCAGCTTGCTTCCCAAAGAGGGATGTCTTGAATATTTGAGAAGAGTAGTTAGCGATGCGGTCGAAGAAGAACTTCTCCGGGTGACCTTTCCATCCCGCGGACACGAAATCGTAGCTCTCTCCGATCAAAGGGTACCCCACGTTGCCCGGGGGTAGGTTGTTTCCTTTGAACTGCGATCTGTGCCTGTACAAGAGCACCAATGCTAAGAGAGAGAGGGATATGACGAAAACAATAAAGCCCAACAAGAAGTTGAGATAGAAGCTATAATGCTCCATCCCCATAGTTACACTTCGGAGCCAGGGAGCGAATCAGATGAGGTTTTTCATTTCATTCTTTTCTGGATGTAAAAGTTTTCATCAAGGTGGTTGTTCCGAGAATACTTCCAGGCAAACTGTCACTTAAAAGTCAAAGAAATGACTACATATTGTTACAGCTGGTACTCAACATAACATATTCAATCATGCAAACTCGATATTGTTAAACAAAATCCAATAATGCAAACTACCAATCGTTACAGCTAGTACTCAAAATAACATATTCAATCATGCAAACTCGATATTGTTAAACAAAATCCAATAATGCAAACTAGTCAAATGAACTAATTAATGGGATCGATGGTGTTTAAATCACTATTAATTTACAAGAACTCCAAGGTTGACTAGTTCTAATAATTTTTTATACATCAGATCCAGATTTGAAGGAAAGAGATCATCTTGGGATCTCTTCTACCTAATCCACCAAACCAACAAATCCAAACCTTAAAATTTGATCAAACGGCTACAAACATAAGACTTCTTTAAAAATTATAATAATTGTCACCGTTTGATCAAATTTTAAGGGTCCGAATTTGTTGGTTTGATAGATTAGATGGAAGGGATCTCTTCCAGATTTGAAAACCTGTGAAGTCAGAGGTAGTGATTATTCCGGTATAATGAGCATTATCTCCCACATCCAACAGTCAGAAAAAAAATCCGATCACATGAGACGCCAACCATCTCTTTGACGAACCCAATTTTTGAATGCAATTTAGACACCGATGCAATATTGTGGCAAACTTATGTTTTTTTTATTTATTTTTCTCTCTTATCATACAATTCCTAATCCCCTTGCATTGTATATCATCATTCACGGACATGAACTCATGCTACGATTATCATCGTCGCTATCCATCATTGCCGCATCTTTAAGTATGTTTTCCCATCTGTGAGTTGTTGTATGGAGCTCTCAACGTATGCAGGGATGGAACTAGAATCATTTTTTTTAGCAGGAGTGACCTTAACCTCCAGACTAGAGTAAAAAAAAAAAAGGGGATGACAGAGAATGTCTTCTATAATAAACTTGCTTTTCTTTTCTCCTCAAGTTTCATTAAGTCAACTTCTAGACATCTTTTTCTTTGAAAATTTTATTTGGATCCATATAACCTTACTCTACACCCAACTTAAATTTCAAATGTAATTTTTCTTTTTATCCTATTATATAATTACTATCAAGTACAAGATAAAAATAACAATAAAATTAAAATTTATTAATAAACCCACTAATAATATTGTGGCTCTTGAAAATGATTAAAAATTGTTTGATCGATATATGTTATATTTTAGATTAAAAAACAACATAACTATACTGCAGTTGCAGAAATAGACTTAATGCTCCGCACATTCATTAGAGATCAGCCAAGAACTTGTAGGCTGCAGTAATGAAAACAAAAAGCTCAATCAAGATTGAACACAATATTTGGGTAGAGTAGAAATAAAAAGTAGTTTGATTAGTGATCAAGCATGCCTTACAATAGAAAAACAATAAAACCAAGAATCATAACTTGCGAAGATCAATCCCAGCTTTATTCGCAACAACATCGATTGGACAATAGGGAGAGGTTGAGAATGGATTGGACAACATGGAAAGGTTGCCCAATCAATCATTGACAGGAAAATTTGGTACCGAGTTACACAAACCTACTTTGTATTAAGATTGAATGACTTGCAGAACATTCATGGATGAAATGTCATTAGAGAGAGACTACAATATGTGAGTGATGGATTAGTCAAATTCATGGATAAAATGTCATTAGAGAGAGACTACAATATGTGAGTGATGGATTAGTCGAATAAGCCGATGAACCAGTTACACCTTTTGGATGATCACTCACATACTACAATATGTGAGCGATGGATTAGTCAAATAAGCCGATGAACCAGTTACACCTTTTGGATGATCACTCACATATTGTTGTAAACCTCATTGATTTGATTGCTCTTTTCACGCCTTAAATGAATTGCAAGACATGATCTTAGGTTTTTATTTTCTAAATGGGTGTAAAGATAAACTTACATATTGAATTGGATTTGTGTGAGTAATTTAGGTAATAAATTTGGGTTTAAACTTTAAAGAGATATTGATAGTTTAATGAAAAAAAAATGAATGTAGAAAGTAAGTTGGGTGTAAAAAAAAAAAAAACAAAAAGTTACATAGGTTCAAATAATTTTTTTTTCTTTTCACAATAGTAGCGTATTACAAATACTATTTGAATATTTGAACTATTAAGTTAAAGTACTTAAATATAAAAAGTTTGTTGTAAACTTCTTATTAAAGGGTGATTGTGTAAATCCTAGATTAGATTTTATTCTAGTTATCACTTCCTATTACAACTTGTATTCCTTGGGGATGAAGGATTCCTTCCCCCTTATTACTATAAATAAAGGCACTACATAGGAGGGATAACACATACATTCCCCTACAATTCTACAAACACATATCTTTCTCTACTTCATCTCTTTACCACTGGCCCTTCCCCTTGTCAGTTAAAATAGGCTATAACATGTTATCAGCACGCTCCTACCGCTGCGCTTAGGAATTTGACGAGGAGATTTTCTGCATCAAACTAGTTCATCCATATGATCACGCAATCAGGTTTTTCCAAGACAACATTATTATCTTGATTTTTTGCAGCCCTGATAGATTGTGTATCCATTATATTCATAATTGTTGAATTACGTGAATTCGATATTTGCCATAAATTGCATCAAATATATGTACATGCTTTATATTATTGAATTAAATATGCATATAATTGAATTTCATAATCTGAAGAAACAAAAAACAAAAAAACAAAAAACAATTTTTTTTGTTGAAATTGCCATATGGGTTCTTCGAACTCGTGACCCCGAGCAAACATGGAGCATCCTGCTTCTTTGGAACCCGACACCTATGGCATCCAAACCTAGAAAACCCACCTCGCCTGAAGCGAGACCACAACCTTGCCGTCTAATTTTTTGATTAAATTTGACACGGTGTTGTGATTTTTGATCCAATATCATTGAAATTCTTAAAGAATTTCATTGAATTTGGGTGAAATTCCTGTTTGAATTTCATAGGTTTCCTTTTTTCCCCCGATGTCAAGGTACATCCTTAATCTCTAGGAATTTGCTCGTCGTCGAACCCATGACCTTGCATCGAGAAATTTCGTCCCAAACACGACCGCCTGCAGCAGCGATGCCAGTTTTCATGCTCGGTGACTACACCCAGCTTCACTGAAACCTTAAGCCCAATACCTGGACTGACCTTCTTGGCCAACAAAAAAAATAGTTTTTTCTAAAACGGGCTCGCTTGATGCGGCCCAATACCTGGCTCGACCAACACCGGACCGAAGGGCCATAGTGTCCCGACGTGTGCCGCACCAAATCCCAGCTCCGTTGGTGTATTTGTGTTCCCATGAGTCGCATCACACATGATCCTGCCTCTGTCTGGGCCATCCTTTTTGGGTCCGGCTGGTTATGCAGCCGGTTTATTACTCTGGGCCTGCAATCCACTATTAACGTTAGGGCCTAATTTGCCAGTGCCCACTCAAGCCCAATTTTTGGGCCTAGGCCTCATATTTCATACTACTCAGCCCACAAATGGGTTAAGGCCTTGATTTCGGCCTGAGTTTAATGCCTAATTGTAATGAGTTTTATATTTTTTTTTACCCACACTTTAAATTTTGCCTGAAATCTAAATAATTAATTCAATTATATTTATATACCTGAAGTTCTATTTGCATAATTTCTTGTTGCATATTTTTTTGTATATATATATTTGTGTTTGCCAGCATGAACATATGAACCTAAAGTTTATAAATATTTCGAAACCTGAAGTTTCTTATAAACATGCATTGTTTGAAAACTAGAAGTTTTCTTTAAAAACATCACCTATGAAAACCCGAAGTTTTTCATGCAAATATAAACCAAAACATGTCTATTAGAACTTGAATATTTTACTCCTAAGTGAATGGATTAATTTTTCTCCATTACACTAACCACATCTTGTCCATCTATTTTGTGATAGGAACATGTCGAATTTGAACAAACTTGACTTCACTGCTTTGGAGGTATCTGGAAGGAATTACCTCAAGTAGGTCCAAGATGTGAAGCTCAACCTTACTGCAAAAGAACTTACGTCCTGCCATTAAAGATGAGACGGACAATCCAGTTGGCGAAGTTGAGAAAGCCACTACTATGATCTTCATCCGAATACATATTCATGACACCTTGCGAACCGAATACCTTGATGAGGAGGATCTACGTGCACTTTGGGTCGCTTTAGTTGATCATTTTGATCACAAAAGGACATCTTCTTGCCAGAAGGAAGACATGACTAGCAACATTTTCAATTCCAAGACATTAAGTCTGTAAATGAATATAATTCTGAAGTTTGTCGAATCCGATCACTTCTCAAGTTTTGTAACGAAACTTTAACCAAAGATGATCACCTGGAGAATACCTATTCAACGTTCTTTGCTACTAATATTGTCTGGCAGCAAAAATATAAAGCTTAGAAATTCACTAAATTTTTGGATTTGATCTTTGTTTTGCTTTTCGCTGAAAAGCAGAATTAGCTAGGGTTGGAAAAAAAATCCCAAACCGAAATTCCAGAAAATTTCGGTATCCAATACCGAACCGATCCCGAAATTTTGGTACGGGAATCGATCTCAAGTTTTTGGGATTTCGGTATTCCCAAACCAAACCGAAATATATATATATATATATATATATTATTTACTTTTTAAATATATAGGAGCACATTTTTTAGGGGAACATCATCTACCTACAATAGTGAAAATTGAAATACTGAAGGAGCATTGGAAATCGATGATGGAACATATACAGGAAAAAGCCCTAAGATAGATTGTGGAATATATGCAGAATTTTTAAATCACAGGAGATTGATAGATGGATACATAGACGTAGAATAAACACGGGAGATGGATAGATAGATACATGGATAGATTATAAGTTACAATGTGCTTGAGAAAACTTTACATCTATCTATAATATTTATATTATATATGTACAGAAGTTTACTCAAGTATATATTAACGTTTTAGATGTAATTTTGGGGACTGGCATGATTATAGATAGATGTACTAGTTTACTTAAGCACGTATTAACGTTTCAGATTGGCAGATTGCTTTTGAATAGGCAGAAACAAATAGGTAGATACTAATTGGGCCTTGCCATTTGATTGGCAGATTTATGTGCACAGATTAGTAGAAACAAATTGGCAGATTGGGCTTGCCTATATGTCAATTTTTCAATATAAAAGGTTAAATTTTAACCCAAAAGCATAATATGTCAAATTTTAGTCCAAAAGCTCAAAAGCCCAAAACCATTTCGGGATTCCCGATTTGTCCCAAAATCCCGAAACTATTTCGGGATTCCCAAAAATTTGGTTTGGGATCGGTATTGAAATTGGGATTCCCGAAAATTTCGGTTTGGGAATCGGGACAAGGGTTTCGGTATGGGATCCCATACCGAACTACCCCTAGAATCAGCTATTGATGAAGAATCATCAAGCTCGACCTACTGGAGCGACTGTTGTGCTTGAGGCACACGATAGCACAAACCAACGCCAAAAGAGGCGTGGTAGGGGCAGCTAGAAGCCACTTCATCAAGGTCAACAGAGCCAAGGCTCATCTAAGGGTGGCAACAAAGCCTATAAGCGCCCTAACATCACTCTCAAGGCCTCGAACTTTAAGAATAAAGGCAAAGCACCTGAAATAATGGATGTGAATATGTATTATCGTTGTGGTTCAAAAGACCATTGGTCATGTGTTTGCCGAGCTTCCCAGAAGGTTGTAGCTGAATATCATTCTCTTCGTAAAAAGTTTGAATCAAACTTTATGCAAGTGGACGAACAAGAGACTACAAAGATGGAGGCTTTTGATTTTCAGGAGGATACCACTACTATGGAAGATTAGAATCTTAGACATAGACTAGTTTTTAGTTGAAATAAAACGCTGGGGCCGAATTCCACCTAGTGGCCAAACCCTCTTTTGTTTTTGGTTAAATTTTGAACAATTTTCCTTTATACTTATATTATTTGTTGGTGATTTGTTTTTTTTGGATATTAAGTTTGTCACACCCCGATCCCGGCATACTTTAAGGATCGACACACAACAGTAGACTGAAGGGGATACTAGGAAATACGAACTGAAATACCGAACTAAAAATACCAATACTCACATCTGTTTAAGGTAAAGATAGGGGCAACCTAACACTCCAAGCTCTCTGAACTTTGTCTGCTACCCCAAAGCTCCTTGTTTCAACTAAAACCTACACAATCACCCCCTATACTGTGGGAAGGGGGAACTGGGCAAACAACAACCCGGATAAGTTGCGAAGCTTGTTTAAGTGACAATAACGCAACATATGTGACAATAAAAAAATCATCCATCGATCATGATATATAAACATCAAATATAAAATCATGTTTTATAATATCATAAATAAACCACTGAAAATCCCGAATGAGTCACAAAGACATCCATCAGCCCGTATGAAACAAATCATAAAGGTTCACAATCAATAACTCATATAATATGCCAAAACGCAGGGTTATAGTGACACAATTCGGCCAAAGCTTACATCTCTAAAGAACGAGATTTCGGACCACTCAACGAAATCTAACAACTTCGGGTTCTGGACCACTCAACGGAACCAAAATACTAAGCGGGATTCTAGACCATTAAACGAAATCCAAACTAGGATACGATTTCGAACCATTCAATGGAATCGTGAAGTAGAAGGAATTTCAGATCTCTCAACGGAATCCGAGTGGACATGGTTTCAGACCACTCAACGAAATCACGGAGTATAATGGATATCAGACCACTTAATGAAATCCAAGGTAGGATACGATTACGGACCACTCAACAGAATCGCGGAGTGCGAGGGATTCCGGACCTCTCAACGAAATCTAGACGGAGCAAGCAACAAGACCACTCAACGGAACCCTAGCAAAAACCCAGTTCCAGATTAGTCAATGGAACCGAGCAGAGGGCCAAGGAACATAAGAACGACTCAAAGAAACAAAACAAGAATCAAGTTACTCAATTTACAAAGGCTTGACGAAACGAGAAATGAAACAATGAAACGGGATATGAAACGAGCATAAGTACTAAATTTGGAACAAATCAACGAAGCGAGAAATGAAAAAATATCGAAGCAACAAATCCCCATCACAATGGGTTAATGGTCCACTACTAGCCCTCACATTTCACAAACAATTCAATAGTATTCCAAAACACATTTCACAAATATTTCCAATGCACAAGTTAAATCATATTTAATAAAAATAGATTGATGGTCAAATATAAAAATAACAATTTTATAGAAAACATATTTATAAAACCAAATCATGTACACAAAGGATACTAATATAAGAAATCAAGGAAATAACTATATCACATATATTAAAGTCACTCACTTGGAGTCCGCGCTATGACTTCCTAGCACGAATATCGAGGCATCACGAACGATCGTCCCCTAGAACAAATATGAAATTACATCTTAGAATTTTATCGATAAAACATGTAATCGTAGCTTGTACACGTCATCTAGGACATGCTAGATGGATTTGGGATCCACTAACCAAAAGTCAATTGTTGGTTAAAGGTCAACAGTCGGGTCCATAACCCTAGCAATTCAATCCGAAAGATCCGCACATCGGATTTCTAATCCATAACTTTCAAAGTCCTCATTATGCTCATAGAACTACATACTAAATTTTCATTGCGATCCGACGGTCGTATCTCAACCGATTAGACATTCAAGTGGCGGTCAAATAGCCTATCAACTATGAAACTATGTTAAAACATTAGAATTTCACTAAAAGGATGTCAAAAATGGATTCAGAACATCGAAAAACCTTAAGATAGGTCACGGGTCAAAACCTAAAAATAGGGGTGGGCATAAAAACTGCTGAACCGGAAAACTGAATCGAACCGTGACAAAAAAAACCGTAAAAAACCGCGTTGACCAAAAAAGTCAAAACCGGAACAAAAACCGAACCGAACCGTTTCAAACGGTTCCGGTTCCGGTTTGGAAATATTAAGAACCGGAGGAACCGAACCGAACCGCTTTTAATATAAATTATTGTTTTATTATTATTTTTATATAAATAAGACATTTTTTCAAGAAGATCATGTGCATAAGCCTAATATTTTTCTTCACCTCTCTTCCCCTCCTTTGTTGTTTTATCACTTTTCTCCGCCTCCATTATTTTTCTTCATTCTTTTCCAGTATGTTATGCATTATGTACACTTTAGTTTTAGTTTAAAATCTATACTTTGGTCTTGATATGAGCTTTTTTATCTTTTGATTTATATTTATATGCACACTTACTATCAACTGGTCACAAATCTTGTAGATTTAGTAGTGAAAAATTTGTGGTTGAAATATGTGTTTGATATTATAAGTAAAAAAAATTAGAAAAAATATATATATATATATAATTTTGGTTAGAACCGTAAACCGGCATGAACCGAACCGGAACCGTTATGAACCGAACCGTACGGTTTTAGTAAAAATTTAAGCGGAACCGGACCGAACCGAACCGTTGAAATTTTTCGATTTTGGTTCCGTTTTGAGGGTGGAACCGGACCGAACCGGACCGTGCCCACCCCTACCTAAAAAGAAAAAAAAGTCAACAAAGTCAACGTTGACAGATCGACGGTCAAGAGTCAACCAGTCAACGGTCAACGCTAATCGGGAAAGGTCAATGGGCTGACTCAGCTGAGCTGATGGAGCCGAGCCAAGCCGAGCCAAGACAACCATGCCACTGGAGCTCTCACCAGATTTTGGAAATTTTGTCCGGATTTCTGAGCAATATTTAAACCTTCATATCTTCTTCATTTCTTAACCAAATTCGACCCATACTATATCAAAACGAAGCTAAAGAAGTGCAAAATAAGATTGTAGCTTTTTAGAAACCAAATGGCAGCTAGAGGTGGCCAGAAAATGGCCTGGAATGCGACTGTATGTCGGAAAACTGGTAACTCACCGGAATTTATGGGCAAACTTTAAATGTCCATAACTTTGTCAATACTCAAAAAAATTGAGTGATTCAAAAACAAAAAAACATATCTCGGGATGAGATGAACAAATTGGTATCTTTCATGATGGCTAACTCGCCGTGGTTTAGCCAAAAATTGGCATGAAGAACAAGGTTTTGGGCCATGACTTCTAGGCGAGATTTAGATAATTTCTAGCCTTCTTTTGAACTCAAAAGAGGTATAAATTGATTCCTCACATCGAGTAGATTTGTTTTCATGCTTGGATTGTGTGATTTGGTTGAAAAATGAGAAAGTCATGACAATTTAAAGTTTGCCTAGTTTCCGGCTAACCCATGACCTTCAAACTCGGGTTTTGGGTTCATTTTCAATGAAACAAAATCATAAATGAGTTTAAGGGGGTGAGAACATGCATATAATGGTGATTTTGGAGTTCAACAAGCCAAAATGTTTGGTGGTGGTGGTTTGTTTCACGGGGAGAGGGAGAGCCGAGAGAGAGTTCCATAATTTTTGGGTGCCCACGTGGTACTTTCCCAATGGTCAGACAAAAATATTACATGTCCAATTAATTATCAATTTACCAAAATACCCTCGACGTTCAAAACCTCATAAAATCTTTGTTATAATTCCAAATCACATTAGGTTTGCGCCCATGCGTTCGTATCGATGAGTACTATCCAAATATGTAAAGATATATGGAAAAATATGTAGGGATCGAGTACAACCTTGAAAATTCCGTTTAATCCACTATGGAATTTTTGTCGTTTTACTAAAAAAAAAAACTTATACGCCGTAAATATAAACGCGTCGAAACTATGAATAAGATTACAAAATACAAAATACGTAGTTTCAAGTAGTGAAATCCAGGGACAGGATTTCACGAAGTTTTTAATTACCAACCTTGAATACTTAAAATTATTTTGAATTGATATTTGTTTTGTTTTTACGAACTTTTATGCATGTGACCGATTCAAATTAATTTTTCATTCTATGTATGACTAGTGGGGAAGTTAATTGTCTAGCAGATAGTGCAACCACGCACACCGTTTTGCATGAACGCGTCTATTTCTCTAACTTCATACCGAAGAATACACATCTGACAACCCTATCATGCCCATCAAACCTGATTGAAAGATGCGGTAAGGCACTTATAATGTTGTCCAATGGTACAATTCTGACCATTGATGAGGCACTCTATTCTCCATGTTCCAGAATAATGTTGTTGAGTTTCAAGGACATTAGAGATAATAATTACCATGTTGAAACCCACGTAGAAAATGGAGTTGAATTTCTTTGCATAACTTTTTACAATATGGCCAGAAGCGTATTCTAGATAAGATGGAGCATATTCTGAGTGGTATGTATACTACAACCATATGCCAAATAGAATGTCACTATGTGACCGGCCCTACCTCTAAGGCCGCGCACGAAATTACATTTTGGCATGATCGTTTAGGACATCCTAAGCGAATAGCAATGCGCGGTATCTTCAAATCATCGCACAGGCATCCACTAATCGCATGTCAAACATGTTCAATAGGAAATCTTAACATTAAGCCTTCTTATGACAAGATTCATTCGAATTCTCCCATTTTTCTACAACGGATTCAATGAGACATTTGTAAATCGACTTACCCTCTCTACAGACCATTTAGATATTTTATGATTTTTGTTGACGCTTCCACATGTTGGTTACACGTGTGCTTGTTGTCCACAAGGAACGTTGCATTCTCCAAATTGTTGGCTCATGTTATCAAGCTCAGGGCTCACCACCTTGATTATCCAATCAAATTTATTCGATTGGATAATGCTGGAGAATTCACATCTAAAACTTTTTATGACTATTGCATGTTGGTTGGTGTTGAAATTGAACATCCAATATTTCATGTTCACACCCAGAATAGCCAGGCAAAGGCATTCATTAAGCGCTTACAAGTGATTGCTCAATTATTGGTCATACTTACTAAGCTCCCGATTGTTTCTTAGGGTCATGCAATATTACACGTAGCCATGTTGGTCAGCCTAAGGCTTGTTGCGACACAACCATTTAGTGTCATTCAGTTGGTTACCAGATACGAACCCGATATATCGCATCTGTGTGTTTTTTATTGTGCGATCTATATGCCAATTTTGTCGCTCTTATGTACAAAAATGGGGCCTCAGCGAAGGATATGAATCTACATCGGATATGATTCTCCTTCGATTATTTGTTACTTAGAACCTTTGACAGGCGATTTGTTTACCGCTTGTTTAGCAGATTGTCACTTCTTTGAAACAGTCTTATCGTCGTTAAGGGGAGATAAGAACGTCAAAGTTCCTGAAGAATGACGCAAATTATCATGGACGATTGAAGTGCAGTGCATATGAGATCTTCAGAGCATAGCTCAAAGTATTTCAGATGCTTTCACCGATCTAGTGCGCATGATAATATCACATATTTCAGTTGCAAATATGCCTGCAAAGATTGTGTACAAAATGTACGATGGACTTCCCTCCTAGAAGCCCAGTTTTGGCCGTTCTATGTACATTAGTGGCTAGCCAATCATATGCCCCTACACATAAGTGTGGCAGACCACTTGGTTCAAAGAATTCACACCTCCAGAAGAGGAAACCCACGACACAAGGCCCTGAAGAGCCAACCGTGAATGAAACTGTCACTTACTCATTTTATCTAACTCATGAGGAAATTCTAGCTTATGGAAGCGTCGTTGAAGAGGCGAATCCTCCTCCTGAGAATCGTGAGATTTCAGTTTATTATGCTAGCTTAGATGATGTGTGGTGTAGAAATGAGATGATTATCAACAATGCAGTAACATTTGTAGTAACTACTAAGATCATGTTGAGCGATGACATTAAACCACGTTCCATTGATGAATATCACTGTATAATTGATTGGTCAAATTGGAAACAAGCAATCCAAGTTGAACTCGATTCACTTACGAAACGTAAGGTGCTTGGACCTACAGCTTCTACTTATCCACATGTGAAGCTCATTGGCTACAAGTGGGTTTTTGTTTGGAAGCATAATAAGAAGAATAAAATTGTGCATTACAAAGCTCGTCTTGTTGCATAAGGTTTCTCACAAAGCCTTAGAATTGACTATGACGAAACTTATTCACCTATTATAGATGTGATTACTTTTCGCTACCTTATCAGTTTGGTAGTTTTCGAAAAACTAAGTATGCAGCTGATGGACGTAGTAACTGTGTATCTCTATGAAGATCTTAATACGAAAATTTATATGAAAGTTTGCGAATGACTTACATTGACTGGATCAAATATTTTCAAACCCCAGAAGACGCTCTCAATTTGGCTGAGACGTTCACTTTACAATTTGAAGCAATCCGAAAGAATGTGGTATAACCGTCTGAGTGTATATTTGACTAGTCAGAGATATGTGAACAACGAACTATGCCCTTATGTGTTCATTAAGAAGTCACATTCCGGTTTTACGATAGTTGTAGTATATGTCAATGACATGAATCTCATCGAAACTCCTGAAGAGCTCGGAAAACTGCCACACACTTGAAGTCAAAATTTGAGATAAAAGATCTAGGAAAAACTCGATACTATCTCGGTCTTGAGATAGAGCACTGTTCAGATGGAATCTTAGTTTATCAATTGAACTACACCCAGAAGGTGTTGCGCTGTTCTAACGAGGATAAAGCAAAGCCTTCGATTACTTTTATGGTCATTCGATCGCTAGATGCAAAATTAGATCCATTTCGTTTGAATGAGAATGATGAAGAGATTTTGGAGCATGAAGTTCCTTATCTAAGGGCGATATGCACTTTATTGTACTTAGCTCAATGCACTAGACTCGACATCTCATTCGCTGTTAATCTTTTGGCAAGATATAGTAATGCACTAACACTTAGACATTGGACTGGTGTTAAAGACATCTTCTGTTACCTTAAGGGTACTACGGATTTGGGCTTATTTTATCCATACGGATCCTCGAGTGATGCCGCACCATCTGCTTCTCGAGTCGATTCTTGTCTTATTTGTTATGCCGACGCATGATACTTATTTGATCCGCACAAAACGAGTTCTCAAATGGGTTATGTCTTTACCGTTTAGGCATCGCAATCTCTTGGAGGTCAACTAAACAAAGCTGAAATTCTCGCCTTAAATGAAGCAACTTGGGAATGCTTTTGGTTGAAAGCAGTAGTGGGCCACATTCGGAACTTCTGCAATCTTTACCCCATTGTGGATGTCCCGATAATGATCTATGAAGACAACGCAGCATGCCCCGAATAGCTCAAGAAAGGTTACTGTAGACAATGAAATTTTAGTAAATAAATGTTGACCAATGGTCAAAATTTTAACACTCGTGTATTACATAAATTGTACACATATTGTGTGATTCGACGAAAATTCGAAAAGAGTTAGAAAAGCTGTCAAACAAGACACGTGTCAACACCTGGCAGAGACGGCTTATTTCATCTGGGATATTATATTCAAAATTAGGCCTTGGAAAATTCTATAAATAGAAGCCAATTTCATTCATTTCATTTCACCAATTCACAAATACATTTCTCTACTCCCAAATTGGAAGAGAATTCTCTGAAGTTCATTCTTCGTTCTTCGTTCATCGTTCATCGTTCTTCGAGATCAAGCCCCAACGGCCCTTGAAGAAACGATCATCCATCCTAAGATCAAGCCCCAACGGCCCCTTGGATTAGCACAATTGTTCTTCAAGATCAAGTCCAGAAGCCCTTGAAGATCCATCCACCATTCATCGTTCATCCGTTCATCCGTTTCTTCAAAGAACCAAGCCCAAAAGCCCCTTGAAGTTCATCCATAAGTTCATCCATAGTTCATCCATCGTTCATCGTTCTTCGTTCATCATTCATCCACCTTCTCCAAGATCAAGCCCCGACGGCCCTTGGAATCAATACATTCATCCTTCAAGAATCAAGATCAAAGCCCCCTTGAAACTCACCCATCGTTCATCGTTCATCATTCTACATTCATCATCAAACATCTGAAGATCATCACTGTTCATCCCAAGAATCAAAGCGCCAAACAGCCCCTTCGGATCAACACAAACAAATCCACATCACTGTTCATCCAAGGATCAAGCCCAACGCCCCTTTGGATCAACAGCCCATCAACAAATCCATACCTTACGAAGATAGAATCAGAGGAACAAATAGAGATTGTAACCCCAAAATTCATCAAATAACAAATATATTTTGTACACGTGTTCTTGTTCCTTCAGGAAATTTTCGTGTTTACAAATTTGGCACGCCCAGTGGGACCTTCTCTACCTCTCATCTCTATCTTCAAAATCCGAAAAGAAAAGCACAGATGGCATCAAGGAGGGCTCAAACCGTTCCCGCACCCAATGTGAAGAACAAGACTGTCCTCGCTGCAGGTAGGAGCATTTCAGAGGTTGTAACTCGAAGCAAGGCAAGAGCTTTCTTGGCCGCATCTTCCACCCCCGCATCAACTTTGCTGGAAAAACAAGGACACCCAAGGCACGAGCCTGTGATCACCCTAGCCTCACTGAAGGCGCCAAGGGAGAAAAGCCTGGGGAAGTACTCCGAGTCCCTGCTCTCTGACGCCGACTCGAGCAGCAGCACGGCCATGCAAGTCATGACCACCGGAGCAACTTCAATCGAGGAGCAGCTGGCTCAAATGAATGAGGCAATTGCAAAACTCACACAGACGGTGGAGGAAAAGGACTTACAAATCGCCGCGCTTGTCAATCGATTGGAAAAAGAGAACGACAGAAAAGAAGGAGGCGGTGATGAGGAGGAACCTCCGACACAAGAATTCGAGGATAAACCAGACCAGGCAATAGCACCCGTGGGATCCCTGTCTATCCAACAGCTGCAACAAATGATCGCTAACACCATCAAAGCGCAGTATGAAGGGAGTTCACATGCCTCCATGTCATATTCAAAGCCCTACTCCAGGAAGATTGACGCTTTGAAGATGCCAAGAGGGTATCAGCCGCCGAAATTCATGCAATTCGATGGAAAGGGAAACCCAAAGCAACATGTCGCCCACTTCATTGAAACCTGCAACAATGCTGGAACTGAAGGGGACTACCTTGCCAAACAGTTTGTGCGCTCACTGAAAAGTAACGCCTTCGATTGGTACACCGATCTTGAGCCCGAATCCATTAACAGTTGGGAGCAACTGGAGCGTGAATTCCTCAACCGCTTCTACAGCACCCGCCGTACAGTCAGCATGCTAGAGCTAACAAGTACTAAACAATGGAAAGACGAACCAGTTGTCGACTACATCAACAGATGGCGTACGTTAAGTCTGGATTGCAAAGATCGACTTTCCGAAACCTCCGCCATTGAGATGTGTGTTCAAGGCATGCACTGGGGGTTACATTACATCCTCCAAGGCATAAAACCAAGAACATTTGAGGAGCTGGCAACTCGTTCCCACGACATGGAGCTGAGCATCGCTCATCATGGAAAAAAGGAGCCGATCACCGACTTCAAGAGGGATAAGGTGTTTACTCCGAAGGCGGACAATCATGGAAAGAAGCCCGCTAAGGAAGCTTTTGCCGTTGACGCTATCCCCACTAAAACTTCAGCGGCACCCGTCAAAATCTCCTCTAAAACCAAAGCAAAGGAGATAAAAAGAGGTGAGCCCTCCCGTACCCAAGAAAGGTACAAAAACACCTTAAAGGAATTGGAGCAGAAAACATACCCATTCCCAGACTCTGACATGGCCCCGATGCTAGACGACCTGTTAGAGAAGAAAGTAATTGAGCTTCCTGAATGCAAGCGCCCAGAAGAGATGAATCGCGTTGATGATCCCAAATACTGCAAGTACCATCGCATCGTAAGCCATCCCGTCGGCAAATGCTTTATCCTCAAAGAGCTCATCATGAAGTTGGCGCAACAAGGACGAATTGAACTCGACTTGGAAGACACAGTCGCAACACACACTACGACGATCGTGTTTGGGTCCTTTGATCCTGTGCCTCTTCAAGTAATGCACGACCATCGTCACGCAGCCCCTTCTGCACTACCATTGGGGGCAAACAACCAAGATGCACCGATTGAGGATAGTGAAGAATGGACCTTAGTGACTCGCAGAAAATCAAAGAAAACCAAGCCACAGGCCGCAAAGCCAAAGGTAGAATATGGGAGAAGACACCGCCGTCGCAACAATAGGAAACCCAAAAGAAGCGTTAGAGCTGCTAAGCCAACATACGCTGGGGAGCCTATGGAACAAGAGCCACGCATTCCCGTCTCCTTGCATGAGTACTTCCCAAAAGACTTCTTCCAACGGTACACTGTCACTACGTGTCACGTAATAGAGGTAAAAGAACCATCAAGAGGGGAAGTTATCACCACTGAAGAAGTAAAGACCTTCATGACCAAAGAAGGTCTGCCGACTCACGTGAGCATCGAGGAGGCATTGCGATTACCCGAAGAGATGCGGAAAGCACTGATGGTGGCCTTAGCAAATCCCGATGACCATGGGGTACAAGGAAACGAAGACGAATGCTCAAAACTTCAGTCACATGAATATACCGCATGCTGTGCCGCCCAAGACTCAATCAGCTTCACTGACGAAGATTTATTGCTGGGATCAAAACCTCACAACCGTCCTCTCTTCATCTCAGGATACATAAGGGAAAGCAAAGTCAAACGCATGCTTGTAGATGGCGGATCGGCCATAAACATCATGCCAAAGACTACAATGGCCACAATTGGCATCAAAATGGACGAACTGTCTCTAAGCCGTCTACTAATCCAAGGTTTCAACCAAGGAGGACAAAAAGCGATAGGCATGATCCGAGTGGAGATGACCATCGGTGAACTCAAATCAAGCACAATATTTCATGTGATCGATGCAAGAACTTCATACGGCTTGCTCTTAGGAAGGCCTTGGATCCATGAGAATGGAGTAGTGCCGTCTACCCTTCACCAATGTTTAAAATTCTACCGGGAAGGAGTAAAGGTGATTCGAGGCGATACAAAGCCATTTACCGAGGCCGAATCACACTTTGCAGACGCCAAGTTCTACATGGAGGAGGACATGATACCCGAAGCTCTCCCGAGAGAGGTAAAGTCCACAGGCAAAGCAACGCCTAAAAAACAAGAATGGCAATCCGTTCCCAGAAAGCAAGGAGGGGAAGCCACACCATCTTCAAGCAACGACGAACTCGTGACAGCAAAAAGGGGTGAGACGCCTTCAAAAGAATCAAATACGCCCGTCTTCCGATACATCCCAATGTCGAGAAGAAAGAAGGGTCAAACACCATTCGAAACCGGGACAAGCAAAACCGACATGCAACAGTGCAAGGATGATGTGGAACTACTCAAGGCGAATGCAATTCTACCTCTAACACAGCTAGGCAGGACCAAGATTGCAGGACCACCACAAGATTTCATAAAAGCTCTGCCAAAGGGAGTAGAATCAAGCTTTCTCCCAACCAAGAGGACCGAAGAGGGCTTTGATCCAAACGCCTACAAACTCATGTCAAAGGCGGGGTACGACTTCGTTCCCTCTTCAAAACCTGGAAATAAGGTTTCAGATACTGTCAACAAAGAACGTGACCTCACCGAGACTCAAAAGAGGCTGAGAAAGCATGGTTACGGAGTTGACAACGGCAAAGCAGGAATCGGTTTCACGCCAAGTGCACCTGTGAAGATTTCGAGCAAGGCGAAAAATGCTAGCACTCAGCACATCAGCGTGAGCATTGAAGAGCCTAAAACCGCCCCTCGGATACCGGTCGTCAATAGGATAAATCACCCAAGACCCAGAATATCGGCATTGCATCGCATTGGTGGTCAAAGCCGAACCTCCGTCTTCAAGAGGCTTAACACGCCAACATCCCAAAAATTCGTTTTTGAAAGGTTGTCGGAACCTAAGAAACAAGGCAACATGGCTAGCTCGCCTTTGCAACGGTCAGTTTCCGAAAGACTGGAAGACAACAAAAAGCCTTCTAGAAGGAAGGAGACAGCGCCAAAAGAAGAAAAGCCCGACAGGATAGCAGAAAAAGGCGATATTCGGAGTTCAATTCCTTCAAGGATGAAGCGTCAAGCAATCTTGGAGATTGACACAAAAGGACCACTAAAAGTAAGAAGGCGCACCATCATCCATACCAGACAAACCTCATGCCAGCAAGTCCAAGAGGACGGCACTGAAGAGGAAATCCAAGACGTCTTCCACATCACAATCCGAGAAGACGAAGAAGACGAGATCCTTGAGGAAGATGTCACTGCTGCACCACCACAGCTCGAAGACGGGGGGCAAGCCACGGTAGATGATCTCAAAGAAATCAACTTGGGCACAAGCGAGGAACCAAAACCTATCTTCATAAGCGCACTGCTAAGTACAGACGAGGCAGAGGAGTATTACCAACTGCTGTTAGAGTATAAAGACGTCTTCGCTTGGACATACAAAGAAATGCCCGGCCTTGACCCTACCATTGCTGTACATCACCTTGCAGTCAAGCCTGGATCGCGACCGATAAAGCAAACTCAAAGGCGCTATCGATCTGAGCTCATCCCACAGATTGAGGCTGAGATTGACAAGCTAATTGAAGCAGGCTTCATTCGAGAGGTGCAATACCCAAAGTGGATCTCTAACATCGTTATCGTCCTCAAGAAATCAGGACAGATACGTGTTTGCGTAGACTTTCGAGACCTCAACGATGCATGCCCGAAAGACGATTTTCCTTTGCCAATCATCGAAATCATGGTGGATGCAACCACTGGCCACGAGGCACTATCATTCATGGATGGCTCATCCGGATACAATCAAATTCGCATGGCTCCCGAGGATGAGGAACTAACAGCCTTTCGCACTCCAAAAGGTATATACTGCTACAAAGTAATGCCATTCGGTCTAAAGAATGCTGGAGCTACATATCAGCGTGCAATGCAAAAAATCTTCGATGACATGTTACACAAAAATGTAGAATGTTACGTGGACGATGTGGTGGTCAAAACAAAAAGAAAATCAGACCACTTGAAGGATTTGCGAATAGTGTTCAAAAGACTGCAAAAGTACAATCTCAAGATGAACCCGTTGAAATGTGCATTTGGCGTCACATCTGGAAAGTTCCTGGGCTTCATTGTCAAACACCGCAGCATTGAAGTGGATCAATCAAAAATCAAGGCCATTCAAAACATGCCTGAGCCGAGAAACCTGCACGAGCTGAAAAGTCTACAAGGACGCCTAGCCTTCATCAGGCGTTTCATCTCCAACCTCGCAGGGCGCTGTCAACCATTCAGCCGACTCATGAAAAAGGATGTTCCATTTGTATGGGATAAAGCATGCCACAATGCTTTTGAAAGCATAAAAAAATATTTGTCAAGTCCACCTGTCTTGGGGGCACCCACACCTGGAAAGCCACTCATATTATACATCGCCGCTCAGGAAAGTTCAGTTGGGGCACTCTTGGGACAAGAAAATGAATCCCAGAAAGAAAGAGCGCTCTACTACCTCAGTCGAACTCTTACTGGTGCTGAGTTGAACTATTCCCCAATAGAAAAGATGTGCCTCGCCTTGGTGTTCGCCATCCAGAAGCTCAGACATTACATGCAGGCTTACACCATCCACTTGGTTGCTAGAGCTGATCCAGTTAAATACGTCATGTCCAAACTAGTTCTGACAGGGCGACTAGCTAAATGGGCGTTGCTTCTCAATCAACACGAGATCATCTACGTTCCAGCTAAAGCCGTTAAAGGACAAGCACTGGCAGACTTCCTCGCCGATCACCCGATCCCAGCCGATTGGGAAATCTCAGACGACTTGCCTGACGAGAAGGTGTTTTACATCGACATCTTCCCAACATGGACGATGTTCTTCGACGGATCCGCCCGAACAGATGGAGCGGGGGCAGGAGTGGTATTCATGTCACCACAAAGACAAATACTGCCTTATTCCTTCCAACTAAGCGAACTATGCTCTAACAACGTCGCTGAGTACCAAGCATTGATCCTCGGCCTCCAAATGGCAACCAATATAGGAATCACAGCCCTTGAGGTATATGGCGACTCGAAGCTCATAATCAATCAACTCCTGACCGAGTATGAGGTGAGGAAAGATGATCTGGTCCCCTACTTCCGACTGGCAACTCAGCTGCTGCAAAAGTTCGAGATGGTGACACTAGAACATGTGCCAAGAAAAGAAAATCAAATAGCAGATGCTCTCGCCAACCTAGCCTCTAGCATGACGCTAGGAAAAGGAGAAGTCGCAAATGTGCCAGTTTGCCAAAGATGGGTGATTCCACTTGCCACTGAGATACTACTAAATGACACAAACGTCATCTCAGTACTCCTAGTCAACACCCAAGAATGGAGACAGCCGTTAATCGACTACATGGAGCACGGAAGACTTCCAGACGATACCAGACACCGCTCTGAGATACGTCGACGAGCACATCGCTTCCTCTACTACAAAGGAACACTTTATCGACGCTCTTTTGAAGGAGTACTTTTGAGATGCTTAGGTGAAGAAGAAGCCAGTCAAGCCATGGAGGAAGCACATTCAGGTATATGTGGAGCACATCAGTCGAGGCCAAAGCTACATTTCCAGCTCAAAAGAATGGGTTACTATTGGCCAAGCATGGTGAGAGATTGCATGGAATACGCCAAAAGGTGCCAAGCCTGCCAGTTCCATGCCAACTTCATACATCAACCGCCTGAACCATTGCACCCTACAGTTGCTTCATGGCCGTTCGACGCATGGGGGTTGGACGTCGTGGGACCAATCGCACCAAAGTCATCTGCAGGAGAAGCTTACATCCTAGCTGCAACAGATTACTTCTCCAAGTGGGCTGAAGCCATACCCCTGAGGGAAGTCAAGAAAGAAACTGTCGTCCGTTTTATCAAGGAGCATATCATCCACCGATATGGTGTGCCTCGCTACATCATTACGGACAATGGAAAGCAATTCTCCAACCGACTCATGGACGAACTCTGTGAGAAATACAAATTCAAACAGCATAAGTCTTCCATGTATCACGCCCCAGCTAATGGTCTCGCGGAAGCATTCAACAAAACTCTATGCAACCTTTTGAGAAAGATCGTTGGTAGGAGCAAGAAAGACTGGCACGAAAGGATGAGCGAAGCACTTTGGGCATACAGGACGACACACCGTACGCCTACTCAGGCTACACCATATTCGCTCGTGTATGGCGTAGAGGCAGTTTTGCCGCTGGAAAGCCAAATTCCCTCACTGAGAATGGCTATACAAGAAGGACTGACCAACGAAGAGAACGCAAAGTTACGTCTTCAAGAGTTGGAAGCATTAGACGATAAGAGGCTCGAAGCTCAGCAGCACTTGGAATGTTATCAAGCACGGTTGTCCAAGGCCTTCAACAAGAAAGTTCGCCCGAGGTCATTTCAAGAAGGAGACCTCGTCCTTGCATTACGTAGGCCTATCATCATGACGCACAAGACGAAGAGCAAATTCACCTCAAAGTGGGATGGGCCTTACATAGTACAAGAAGTCTACACAAACGGTGCTTACATGATCGTGGAAGAAGATGGCTTGAGGATTAGCCCCATAAACGGCAAGTTTTTGAAGCGATACTATGCATGAGAAGATACCACGCTCCTGGCCCGCAAGAGCATAAACTGTGTACGGCAAAATCATCATCAAAAATCACCATATTAAAAAAAATCCATCATTCATTTGAACTACGTGATGACTTGATCCCTCCTTAAACCGAGGGTACGTAGGCAACTTGAAACTTCAAAACTTCAAGTACAGTCACATCATCAACAAAAACACAAACACTTTGAAAAAAAAAAAAAAAGGGGAGGCAAATTCAAGAACAAAAAAAAAAATGCTTTAAAGGAAGATGTTGGCTATAAAGCCTTGTTACAAAAAAAAAGGGGAAAAAGAAAGATACTACTCAAAAGTTATGCTTCTAAAACTACGAAGGCGATCCTCAAGTAAATCCTCCAAATTCTTCAAAGACTCCACCTCAGTAGGAGACAAAATAGGCGATTCCATAGCCATGCCCTTCTCTTGCTCTAGATGAGAAATCTCTTCTTGGTGCTCCGCAAGCACTCTTTCTAGATGAGACGATTCGGCCTCCAACTGCTCTCGCTCTCGCACTAATGCATCAAGACGCGTTCGGACGGAAGCTAAAGAAGTCTCTACAGTCTGATAAACTCCCAAAACAGCTTGCTGAGAAGATTGGACTCGAGCTAGCGAGGAATTTATTGTCACAAGTTGCTGAGCCCTAACATCCGGATCCAATTTCTCCAAAGAGGTCGCACGCAAGGAAGAATACTCAGTCGAGGCGGCCATAAGTTCGGCAATTTTGGCCTTCAAGGTCGAAGAATCAACGTTGAGGTTGTCAATTACAGAAACAAACTTTGACAAATCCTCACGGAGCAACACAAGGTCTTCCAGCGGGCACTTTGAGATCCTACTGTCAATATGGCCCTTGATGTCCATGGCCGCACGGAGACTAATACGATGAATAAGCTGCTCAGTACCGCTAAGGTTTGGCCCCCTCAAAGAAATCTCAGAATTAGCTGGCAAAGGTACCGGACGCATAGCAGACTCTTGTACGCATTCACCAACACGCGGCAAGCTTGGGAGGCTCAACGGATTTTGAGTAAGCTCCGTACCAGGAAGATCCCTGATCCCCTCATCGGCGGGTAAACTGCCTCCGACCGGCATAGAAGGCCCAACCTAAGAAGGACAAACAAAAAAATGTTAGAAACAAAAACTAAAATAAAGAGAAGAAATCATGAAAAAAAAAATACATACATCTCTCTCAAATAACATACGGCCATCGGTTTGAGAAAGCCTAAACGCATCTTTCTTCTTATGACGAAAGTTAACGTCGCTATCAACCCGAGAAACCTCAAGTGGTCGCTTCTTTAAAGCCTGCTGACGCAGCCGCGAAGCAAGTCCATCCTCATGCGAACCGACTTCGTCACCCGCCTCTTCAGAAGCATCCAAATGAGAAGAAAGCAAGCGTGAGCGTGGGCGGGCTAGGACCACAGGGCTATCTTGCAAGGGAGTCACACTCGCACAATCAAAAGCTACCAGCTGCGGAGGAACTGAAGAGCAACCCTCTTTTGATACCTTATGGTGAGAATGGGAAGAATTAGTGTCACTTGCCATCCCCAAATTCTCATGGTGTGCCTTCAACCACCAATTTACGTAAGCACGAGTCACAGGATTATTCTTGAACTCGTCTTTAACTGGCAGGGTGATAGAAGCATTTGTGCATGCACGGGTACAAGACTCCCAATGCATATACATATTTTGCAAAGATTTCGATTGGTCTCTTTCCTTCAGCCTACCCGGAACAGTTTGGACAAAACCAAATTGCCTACTAAAACGGTGGGGATTATACGGTTGAATAATGCATCGGTCTTCTTGCCGCAAAGAAACATACGCCGAGCGAAGGCTTATAAAATAAGACAAGTCTGATGAGCGAAGATCTGAATCATCCACAATGACTTGCCGCGTCAAGCCGACTCTTGCCAAACGATCCATCCTCGAGCCTTCGCAACTTTCAAACAGCGCTCGCGCCTGCGAATCATCAAGACCCTTCGCAGAAAGCACACCGGAATACTTCGTCATTAAGGGCCCCAATTTCACTGAAGTCGATGAAGAAAAATGAGTGTTAAAGTATTCGCCCAACCAGCCATACACATAGTGGTAGGGAAGTACCGCAGCACGGTCTTCAGTGCTTGCCAAGTTAGAAACAACACTCAAACCGTTGTAAATATTGGCTAAGACCGAGATAGCAAGACTAAAAGGTTCGCCTGCAGCCATCTTGCTGGCAACTTTGAAAACTCCGGGACGGACGAAGTTGACGTCATCTTTAGGGAAAACAAATTTACAAAGCCAACAGGCTAAAAAAGCGGCTAAGTAAGATTCCTCCAAGTGCTCTGATGACACGCCAAGGTTTTCGAACGCCCTCAACTCAGTGGGAGTACGGCGCCCAACTGGACCAATAAAGCCTGATGGATCCGAGTCTCCCTTAGGCCTGGTCGTCTTATTGCGACCACTTTTCTTCGAAGGCCTCTTATACTTCATGGCATCCCAATACCAAAACCGAATCCATGAAGATATCTTCACGCCTGACTTGCCCGAAGCATCTTGGGAAAGCTTGTGATATGCCCAAAACAAATAGCGACAGCTCGCAGGCAATCCTCGACTGTTACGACAAGAAAACTCCTCCACGCTAGGGACAACTTCGTCGTAAAACTTTCCCTGGATTGGCAAGCCCCCTATCTTGTGAAGATCTCGAAGAGAGAGAGACATCTCCCCTCGAGCTGTGTGAAGTGTGTTGGTTGCTGAACACCAATGCTCGAAGAATTCACGAATGACAGAGGGTTGGCGATCATAACTGAACAAAGATGCGTATACAGCATGGTAAAGGCCCGTCTTGGTAAGCACATCCTTAGAACGGCTCAAGACATCTTCAAGCCATTCCCAATAAAAATCAACAAAGGCAGCTCCTCCAGTGGTCGACAGGGTACCACTCCAAGACACGGCTCCGCTACGGATACGATCGCCAAGAAGATCAAACACAACCGGAGGGTTGTCATAAACATGGTGCGAAGAGTTCAAAATAAGAATCCTAGATGGACACACCCTCTTCTTTGCATTAGATCGAATGGAGTCCACCACCTCCCAAGCTGCTTCAGAAGACCATGACTTAATATGCATGGAGTTGTCTTTGGCGGGAAGGACAAGCGCCTTAGGACCAGTCAGTGGCGGATAAAGCTTCAACGTCGTTCCGCTATCTTGGGAATCGCCTTCCTTTGCAAGAACAGTAAGGGTACCGCCCTTAAAACACTTGAAAAACACCATGACTGCAACAAAAAGTCAGCCACAAGACTTCGGCAGGGCAATGGACAATGCAGCAGGGACAGCAAGCACGGTAACAAGGGCAGCTCCAAGACGGTCCTTCAAAGGCACGTTACGGTAGCAAAGAAACTAAAATGCCACGTAGTCACACTACGTAAACTCGTAGCGACCACGCAAGCAGTTTCTCGCACCGCATGGCAACGCCACCACCGAGGGAAAATTGCGACCAAAAGACAATACACAACGAAGCCCCTGTGCAGCCTCTTGTACAGCACCACACGGCAGCGCACCAACCGAGGGAATACTGTAATCAAAAGGCACTACACGGCGGAACTCCGGCGCAGTCTCTCGCGCAAGCACTTGGCAGCAAAGAGCACAAAGAACACCGTCGTTCACTCCACTTCCAAAAGCTTCATGGGTATCCCGACATCATGTTATGCCTCTACAAAATTGTTTACGTAATCCCTGACATCACAACAAAGAAGTCCATCAGTGGGGGGTACGCACATTATGTTATACATGCATATATGTATGCGGCAAAAAAAAAAAAAAAAAAAAAAAAAAAAAAACCGGCCCAAATATGAGCCAAAGGCCCAGGCCCAAAAATATGAGCCAAAGGGCCAGGCCCAAAAAAAAAAAAAAAAAAAAAAAAAAAAAAAAAAAAAAGAGACAAAAACAAAAAGTTACAGTGTGTGTTTTACCCCTCAAATGGTCAAACACTCCACATCTGTAAATGCTTGCTTGTCTTCGTCTTCAGCACACACACACATATATATAGGATTAATAAAAGAATAAAATATTGATAGTAGGGTAACAAGAAAATAAAAAAATAAAAAAATAAAAAATAAAATATATATAGTGCAGCACTAAAAAATAAAAAAATATATAAAAAAAAGTAAGTGCATCATTAAAAAATATATATATATAAAGAAATAAAAAATAAAAATAAAAAATATACATATATAAAACGTTTTGGGTGTGCATCTACCGAAAGTTGAAAAAACAAATATATAAAAAATATAAATATATAAATTTTTTTTTTAGTGGAGCACTCACCATAAAAAAGTATATTAATATATGTATAAAAAATAAAAAAAAAGGGGGGGGTTTGAAATGGTGCGGATTGCACCAGAGAAAAAAAACCATAAAAAAAATATATATATATATACATATATATATATAATAATAATTATTATTATTATATTAAAAAAATAAAAAATAAATAAAAAAAAAATGATGAAAGCTTGTGAAATGATGATGTCCAAAAAAAAAAAAAAAAAAAAAAAAAAAAAAAAAAAAGAGCAAAGTGTCGGCAAGCCCAAAATAGTGGGCTAGAAAATTATGTGGAGGGTGAAGGCCCACATGTCCAAAAAAAAAAAAAAAAAAAAAAAAAAAAAAGCAAAGTGTCGGCAAGCCCAAAATAGTGGGCTAGAAAATTATGTGGAGGGTGAAGGCCCACATGTCCAAAAAAAAAAAAAAAAAAAAAAAAAAAAAAAAGCCCAAAATGGTGGGCTGGAATATTATGTGGAGGGAAGGCCCATATGTCCGAAAAAAAAAAAAAAAAAAGTTTTGAAAATTCATGTGTATGCATATGACGTATATACATATTTATGTATATTGTATATGTGTAGCAAAAAAGAGAGAAAAGAGAAAAGCGATAAAAGTCCATTTTTTATTTATTTCTCTGGAAAATTACACAAATTGGCACTCTACATGCCACAAAAAAAAAAAAAGTCAAATCAAAATTACAAGCAGGAAATATTCAAGGACGATCAGGTGGTGCCTCAGAAGTCGACGGAGCTCCGGGAAGACGAAGAGCCAGAGTTGGAATCTCCGGAGCCGGAACGCTTGGTGCAACTCCAGAGGACGAAGGCAACATAAACCTCGGGAGTAACGCCATGAACCTTTCATGGTCACTCTGGATCCGACCGTCCGACTCATGCAGCTGGTCCAGCTTCCTCTTCATGCTGGTCGAATAACTAGTTGCAAGCAGGTGCAACTCCTTGTTCTCGTGCCTAAGACTTCTGACTTCTTGCCGGAGACTAGCCACCTCAGCCATCAGCGACTCCACCTGACGAGACCGGGCAAGAAGGCGCTGGCCCATGTTTGAAACTGTGCCTGCACACTGGACACTGAGAGCAAGAGATTCCTGAACAGCCAGCTCATCTGACCGCCTGGAAAGCATCCTATTGTCCCTTGGAGTGAGGAGATTTCGAGCAACCACCGTAGCGGTTATTTCATTCCTCATCATTGTGTCCCCGACTGTAAGAGGACCATTGGGGGATATGAAGGACGGACGCCAAAGGTTATCTGGAGAAGACAAGTCATCATCTTCTCCGACGTTCAAGTTTAGGCGACGGTCAGAAGGGCAAGACATTTTTTAGAAAGTGTTGAGGAAGAAGAGATCGGAAAGAGTAAAATTGCAGAAGTGCAAGAAAGAAGTGATTACAGGAGGGAGTTCAAGTATGAGGTGAAACAAAAAATTCGCGCCTCTATAAAAAGAAGAAAATGAAGAAGCGCTCCTCAGAGATCGAAGAAGCGCTCCTCTCGCAAATCAAAGAGTGACGCTCTTTTCTCGAAGGCCAGAGTCCTGTCTCAAAAGAGCCGTTCCTCTATCGAAAGCTGGGCTTGACTCAGAAATCACGTGGCATCAGCTTTTCCAGTTTGTCATCACTCGTCACATGCGTCGCATGCAGCTTGGAGCGTTGCGAAAACCACGAGCCGCACCCGGATTTGAACCCCGGTTTTCAAAAGATCATCATTCCAGTTTGTCGTCACTCGTCGCATGCGCAGTCAGCTTCGCAGAAATCACGGACGGCTTTGTCAGAAAGCGCGTGACGGGTACTGTTCATCCATCACCGGCTGCCGACAAATAGTGCGGGAATAGTTCCGGTTGAGGAAGAAAAAAAATTTCTATAAGTCTCGACCTTCGCCTTCCACATCAAAGGCACACCTTCACACCCTCTCAACCTCCCAACCTCTCAACCTCTCTTCATCTCTGAGAATGTATTCTCAAAGAAACCTTTCGAGTCACTCAGTGTTCTTCATCCCTTGGAACACCTTAGAAAACAAATCATCCAAAGCAAAAATATTTCATATTAAAAAGGTTAAAAGCAAAAGTATCTCATATTACGCTTTCTCCTCACTTTCATCTGAAGAACATGGAGAAAGTGAGATCCTGATTGCTTACCTAGTCTTGCTCTCGAGTACTCATCTCAGACCCCTCCCAACCCACTTCAAAAATAAACCTGTGTAGAGGTGCTTCTTCAAAAGCAAAAGTACCTCACAGACGAAGCAGGAGGAGTCTGAGTTGCATCCAGATGAAGGCAGAGTCTGAGATGATCCAAGAGTTCAAGAAGATGCCACACCTGCGTGGAGACCGGACTACTTGAAGCATGTGGAGACAACGTGCTGAATCAACCTTCAAGACCAAGCCGCGGCGGCCCCTTGAAGAAAACACAAGTCCAATTCAAGATTAGAAAATCTAGCTGAAGATAAATGGGTAAGCTCAGACCGGAGTACTTGAAGCATGTGGAGACAACGTGCTGGAACCCTTCCCTGATTGCTTACCTAGCATTACTCTCGAGCAGTCATCTTCAACTAATGTTGGAAGCTGGAAAAAATGATGAGTCGCTAAGAAGTGATGTTCTGATGCTTTCATGGGAATTTTTGCAGCATAGCTAATCTCCACATTGAATGTTTTGGAGCGGCATCTCCAATTGCTTTCATGGGAATTTTTGCAGTATAGCTAATCTCCACATTGAATGTTTTGGAGCGGCATTTCCAATTGCTTTCATGGGAATTTTTGCATTAGAAAAAAAAAAATACTGCAAAAGAAGATGCCAGACCTGCATGAAGATCCAACTACTTGAAGCATGTGGAGACAACGTGCTGAATCAACCTTCAAGACCAAGCCGCGACAGCCCCTTGGAGAAATCAAGACCCGATTCAAGATCAAGTGTCCAACACCCTTGAAACAACCTTCAAGATCAAGCCTCAACGGCCCTTGGAGAAATCAAAAGCCCGATTCAAGATCAGGTGTTCATCGCCCTTGAATCAAAACCAGTTCAAGATGAAAGCTGTGGAAAAATCACAAAACCCGATCCAAGATCAAGCCTCGACGGCCCTTGGATCAAACGTCTACATTAAGGGACTTCAAAGACGCATCTTCTACACGTGACAAGCACATGTATACGACACGCTTTGAAGTGGGGGCATTTGTAGACAATGAAATTTTAGTAAATAAATGTTGACCGATGGTCAAAATTTTAACACTCGTGTATTACATAAATTGTACACATATTGTGTGATTCGACGAAAATTCGAAAAGAGTTAGAAAAGCTGTCAAACAAGACACGTGTCAACACCTGGCAGAGACGGCTTATTTCATCTGGGATATTATATTCAAAATTAGGCCTTGGAAAATTCTATAAATAGAAGCCAATTTCATTCATTTCATTTCACCAATTCACAAATACATTTCTCTACTCCCAAATTGGAAGAGAATTCTCTGAAGTTCATTCTTCGTTCTTCGTTCATCGTTCATCGTTCTTCGAGATCAAGCCCCAACGGCCCTTGAAGAAACGATCATCCATCCTAAGATCAAGCCCCAACGGCCCCTTGGATTAGCACAATTGTTCTTCAAGATCAAGTCCAGAAGCCCTTGAAGATCCATCCACCATTCATCGTTCATCCGTTCATCCGTTTCTTCAAAGAACCAAGCCCAAAAGCCCCTTGAAGTTCATCCATAAGTTCATCCATAGTTCATCCATCGTTCATCGTTCTTCGTTCATCATTCATCCACCTTCTCCAAGATCAAGCCCCGACGGCCCTTGGAATCAATACATTCATCCTTCAAGAATCAAGATCAAAGCCCCCTTGAAACTCACCCATCGTTCATCGTTCATCATTCTACATTCATCATCAAACATCTGAAGATCATCACTGTTCATCCCAAGAATCAAAGCGCCAAACAGCCCCTTCGGATCAACACAAACAAATCCACATCACTGTTCATCCAAGGATCAAGCCCAACGCCCCTTTGGATCAACAGCCCATCAACAAATCCATACCTTACGAAGATAGAATCAGAGGAACAAATAGAGATTGTAACCCCAAAATTCATCAAATAACAAATATATTTTGTACACGTGTTCTTGTTCCTTCAGGAAATTTTCGTGTTTACAGTTACATTAAAGAAGACAATACCAAGCACATTGCTTTGAAGTTCTTCTTCACACATCAACAACAAGAGCATTAGAAGATTGAAATCACGCAAATCCGTTCACAAGACAATCTAGCCAACCTTTTCACCAAATCATTGTCGAAGATGACATTTCAGAAGCTTGTTCATGGAATTGGTATGCGTAAACTTTCTAAGTTGTAACATTGCTATTTCTCTTTGGAATTGTGTCAAACTCAATAGGAGTATCCTAAAGTATACTTGATTAATCTTAATGTACTATTTTTCTTTACGATTAGGAGCATTTTTCCCACTAGGTTTTTGCTACCTAACTAGGTTTTAACGAGGCACCCATCTTGGGCTAGTTATATCCCTGATGATGTCCTGTAGACATTTCATTTAACACTACTTTGCTCACACATTTTTCCTTAGACTGAATTTTGTCCCTACTCGGGTTTTTGCCATAGCTTTAGGGTTTTTTGTGAGACTTACTTACTTATGCAAGTTCCTACCTTTGAGAATAGTGTGTTCCTTAGAATCAGTGCCGACGAGTCGATTTCCTCAACTTATGCATGATGCTAAATCTACCTTGAGTATTTACACACTCAAGGGGGAGTGTTGTAAACTTCCTATGAAAGTGTGATTGTAAAAATCCTAGATTAGATTTGATTCTAATTATCCTTTCCTATTACAACTTGTATTCCTTGGGGATGAAGGATTTCTTCCCCCTTATTACTATAAATAAAAGCACTACATAGGAGGGATAACACACACATTCCCCTACAATTCTACAAACACATATCTCTCTCTACTTCCTCTCTCTGTCGCCGGCCCCCTTTCCCTTATCAATTAAAATAGGGTACAACACATCCAGATTTTTAAACATTTAAGAAACTATCTTAAAATGTATTGACTACACGTTCAATTTCAAATAATCACTAAGAATCCTTATTGGATACCCTAAGGATATATTCAATTGGAATTTTGAAGGATTTTAATTCTTTTAATAAAAATCCGTCACATAATTTGTTCTAAGAAATTCCATTCCAAGCGATCATACGCCCCTGTAGCCTTTCTCACACCCTTTAATCTTGACTTTTATTTTCTTTTAATTTGTTCCGATTCAAAATAGAAATTAGATTACGAAAAGCCAAAAATGGTGTGAAAATAATTTTACAAACAAATACAGGGCTTAGTGAAAAATAATATTCTTTTAATTTGGTGGTGGGGACAATGTATTATTCCAGATTATACATTTAGTGGCTACAATTCGAGATTTTTAGTTTTGTGACTGTTTCGATAACAAGTTTCAGATTCTCATTTTTGTTTGTTTGAAGCAGGCGGGGTTTTAGATGATTGATGCGTTCGCTGATTCGTAAGGCATTGCAATGAACACGATCCAATGCAAAGCTATACTTGGGCAATGGGAGTAAATCTTTGCGTATGTTACTTTGTTTATTGTCATTTTTCATGTTTGTTTGTGAAGTTCGGGGAAGTTTGTTATTTCACGTTTCGTGGATGAAATTCCGGTTTTTATTGCAAAGCCTCAAACATACATGAATTTGAGTGGTGAATCTGTAGGTGACTGATATACTCTCTTTTAACATCTGAAGGAATGATGTTATTGTACTTCTATTTGCAAAGGTTATTCATTTATCGAGCCTTGCTATTTATGTTTATTACTTCCACTGGGATTTCAATGAATATACTGAGATGGTATTTGTTCTGTGCATTTCATTCCTTCTAGCACACTTCCAAACCCATTCGCAATTGAATTTAACTGCTTCACTTTTGTATGTTAGAGGCTTAGAGATATCAGTGCATGGTTTAACTTGTACCTCTCTTTTGTTAAACTACAGACAGGACCCCTTGCTGCTTATTATAAGCTATCTCTCAATCGTGTGCTTGTGGTACTTTCTTCTTCTGGCTTTAAGTTTTTTTGTAGGTAGAGCATCTTTGTATAGCTTTATAGTATTTATTTATTTATTCTTTTATGTATTTTCATGATGATATGACCTTACCGTGTGGGGTACTTCGTCTTTACCCAACTGGAAGTCATGTAGACCACAATGGGTATGATCAATTTTTTTACTTTCGAGTTTTAAGCAGCTATGCATCTATGTGAATCTGTGATTAAGCAACGATGAAAAGTGTCTTGCCAAAAATGTTAGAACCTGCCTAGACACTGGTGTTTACGTTGGTTATAGTTAAGTAGAAGAATCGTTGGTGAACTAATTATATAGGAGCTGCATATTAGTATGGCTCTTTTGTTATTACTAGACCATCACTACTTCTACCCTGAAGAATAAAGACCATGATTAGGGGGTGTTACCAGAATTATTATGGTCAAGCTTCCCTTTTTCAGGCTTATCAACCAATTAAGCACTCGTATAATTTCTGAAAATGTATTAATTTTCGTCTCCCTCTTGAAAGGCATTTCAATTTTGCGTTTTTCTGCTTTCAAACTTAAGGAGAATATGTGGAAGACCGGTACATATACTGGATTTTGTTTTGTTATTCAGGCTGAAGAGTGTGATCTATCACTTTCGAGGGAACAGAGAATTTCCACGGCTAAGAATCGGTGAGTTTGAATTTCCAAATTTCATGAGTTTGAATGATCTCTTCCCAGTACTTGAAAGCATGTTGAATTTCTTGCCAGGTATCGGGAGGCCTTCTGGTCAAATGGACCCAAAAGCATTCTTGCTGCAAAAATTTAATGCAACAGCTCAAAGACGAGTGATTATATGGTGGTTGTTTATTTGTCTCAGATAAAATTTCTTACGTTCAAGACATCCATATTCTTAGTTTGTTTCTCCGACTGTATAACGACAATCACCAGATGGCTTAGAATTTATAAAAAGTATATTTTAAATGATTCTACCACCGTTTGCTTGTTATTTACCGATTTAATTGTGGATAAGATGTTAATTAAGGAGGTGGTACTAGTAATGATGGTGTGCCTTTTTGACTAGATTGATTCTGCTTTGAGTTGAAGCATCTTGCACTTTCTTAAGGCTTCGCAGAAAGTGCGAGATCTTTCAACTCAGAGCAGAAATACAAGCACCTGGGATTAGAAACCTTGCCAACATGAATTTATACAGTAGCGTCTGTAAATGAGTAAATGGTTTTCTTTTGGGATAACTCTTGGTTGTGAAGGTTCTAAAAGACGCTAGGTGCTAGTCGGACGGCGGGTTGGGGCCTAGCGCCTAGACGGTTAGGCGGGATCTAGGCTGTGCCTAGGCAAAAATTCATTATATTTTGTGCAAATAAGTGTCTGTTTATACTTAAAATATATATAATTTCATCATAAACTATAAAATTAAATTATATATGTATTATGAAGTATTGAAATATAATGAAAATATGGGAAACAAACATATTTTCAAATTGGTCTAGACGTCCTTTCTTAATTTTCAAACGCGCATTAATCAGGACGGTGACCAGCCGCCTATCTCTTAAGTGGGGTAGAGCACCTGTTTGATCTATGTAATCGATTAGCAATATAGTGTTCTAACAACTCACCATCCAAGTATTATCCTTTGTTTTGAGATGATTTTTTTGTACTATAAATGTGACCCATTAGCTTTAAATTTCATCCGTGAAGGTAGGGAAACTTGATCTCAGACCCATCATTTCTCAATTTTTTTGGGGGAGTGGGAAGTAGCAAGTCTCAGTGTCTCTGCCTCATGATCAGGGGTTGGGATCGGGTGTGTGTATGCGGTGCATGATTTAGGTGAAGTTTGCAATTGAGGTGATTAAAAAAAAAAAAGTTAGGCTGAAAAAAAGCTGGTAGGGGTTTTGGTGTTTGGTAAACTTTGAAAAGCAGCTTTATTTCAAAGTTTTGGATGAAAATAAGCCTAAAATCTGAAGCTGCAAATAGTAGCTTTCAAAAACAGCTTATTTTCAAAAACACGGGTGAACAGTGGGGCGTTTAATGAAATTTTCAATAACCCAAAATTGCCTTCCTTTCCTCTCGCCTTCAGCTCTCGCATACCCGAACCAGGAAAGCTAGCGATCTCTCTCGTTCTCTCAGTACAAAAACCAGCGATCTCTTTCATTCTCTCATTCTCCAGGTTTCTCCAGGTTCGTTTGGTAAGCTTCTCTTGTAAAAATTTGTTATTTATTTGTTTGGATTTCTAAATTTGGAGATGGGAGATTGAGAGGGAAAAAGGGGTGGGAAGAGCAAAGGGATGAAGGTATGGGTGTCGGGAAAAACAATTGCGGATGGAGGGTGGGGAAAAAATTAATTGGGGAATGTGATATGTTTTGTGGAAAAAATTAATTGGGGAAAAAATTAGGGTTTGTGGAGGAAACAAGAAATATTGATTACTTCTCTATTCATTTTTTTAGAAGGTCTGGTTCTAATTTGAGTTTAGGTAAAGGATAATTTCTCATAAAGTTTTGCTCTGTTTCTGATCTGTGAACTGTGCTTCTGATTTGTCATGCGTCGTTCCCTTCGTCTCTTGCGATTCAGCACACCCCTTTATCGTCTTCTTCAAGCTCTCGCAATCTCTTATGAAACTCCAACCTCTAGGTCAGTGCTCGTATCTTATCTCTTTGGAAGGAAGTGGGTTTCTGAGGACCTAACGGTTATCTCCGAATCAAAGGAAGTGGCTGGAGATTTGATCACTGAGGCTGTACTCGAACAGGTGGGTTCATTTTCGTCTTGGTACAAAATTCGGTTTTCATGTTTTTGATTAATCTGTTTTATGATTGCATTTAAATGGTATTTGGTTTATGTGTTTACGTATTAGTTTGCACTTGAAATGAGTTTTCTTTCAAGCATTTTGTAATTTTCGTGATCATATGCAGTGTATTCGATTGTGTAATTTGTGTTTGAATGTAGTGGTGGATAGGCTGTGTTTGCATATATTCATCTCGAGAATAAGATTTTTGTTTTCCTGCAATGATAACGTCGAACACCATATAAAATACAAAAGTGAAAAGTCAAACAACTTATGTTTTTATAACAGTTGCTTTTGAATTCAATGAGAATGGCCAAGCAGAGGTTCCAAGTCTCAATTTGTTAGGCGAAATGATTAGTAATTTAGTACACTCTAAATGTGGAATTACATTACATTATCAATTTGGTATTGCTTTGTTCAATTGTCTAAGGGCTTTTGATCTTTTTTCTTCATTTGGTTTGGGCTTTATCTGTTTGACCACTACGGATTAAACCCTGTTTAAGACACACTATCTTGTTCGTGCATATTTTTTCACCACAAAGGTGCTAGTACGATACATTTTATGTAGGAATGCATAACTAATATAGAAGATGTAGATGGTGTAAGTTTACCTTTTATGGTTAGATAGCTTAATTGATGTTAATAAAGGTAGATTTGTTTCGCCGAGTCGATTTGTGGATGAGAAATTTGTATTACTTTTGCATCACTCTCCCATGGTACTGAATGAAAGGTTTGGCTGAACTTAAAAATCTCAGCCGACCTTTCAATATAATTGGGCACAAACTGGGTGTCTGTTTAAGTGTGACCTGATGGTATAAAACGTTGTTCTTCTTTTTAATCTAATAGCGATGGGTGATATGCACTAGTATACGCATTAGAGCAATTTTGTACATTTCTTAGTCACAGTATGCTCTGTTACTGCATCCAACTTTTATTTCTAATGTTGGGTGCTTCCCTTGTCGGTGCCTTCATCTGTGAGAATGATAACCGGTGTTTTCTCTGTCGTAATAGCCATGGCAAAGTCTCTTGCTTCTTCAAATTTGTTCTAGTTAACAAGGGTCTTGCATGTGTCTTTGGTCCTTTTTATTATAAGTTTTCTCTTCTGTTCAAACTAACTTCCACTTAATGAAGTCATTTCTCAATAGCATTAACTAGTAATTTTCGATTTCATCATGTACCATAGCATTTATCATCATCATCTCTTTGTTTCTTTAGGTGCATATAGGCATGGTAGTTTTTGTCTTGCCTCTTGCACTCGAGTTTAAATGCTTTTGTAGTAGCCACCTTGTCATTCATTTGCTTTTTTTTTAGTTTATTCTTTGTAATACTTATAATTTAGAAAATAAATGGAAGAATGCTATCCCACGTAATCCTGCATATGTTTTGTAGTAGCCACCTTGTCATTCCGAAATAATTCTGGTTTAATGGGAGGGTTTTGATGCTTCATTATTGTTATTTTGCCTTTACCTGCATATGTTCTGATGAAATAAAGGCTGATCAGAGCTTGCTGTCATAGCTCTCTCAATATGACAACAAGATTACTAATTATTCACCTGTGCAGGAAATGTGAGTGACATTACCTTCTCAAACATAAATATGAGCACAAGATATTATGATCAATCCTGGTAGGGAAGAGCGGAGCCAATCTACGTGACCACATGTCCCTGACACTCAAAGTCAAATGAGGGTTCAATCTTTAACCTACTCTTCGTTAATATCACCTCAACTTCCAAGAATGGAGTATTCTTATCAGGTTCTAAAGGCAGGCTTCTAAGTGATTTACGATTCATTAGCTTGTACAAACAATGAAAGAGGTGGATAGAGAGAGATTAGGAAGAAGTATTGAATAATGTCATTCTTTTGATTGTATGTTGGTGATGGATTTTGTTCAAAGTTTTTATTAGATTAAAGGCATGAAAGTTTGTTCAATTGGTCACCCACCAAGCAAAACCAATATCTAGAGTTGTTTTATATGTTATGGTTTAAAAGTTTTTTAACCAGAATACACTAAAATTCCGTTCACTCGCACTCTGAGTTGTGAGAAATACAAAGGTATTTTGAACGTGATCGTCATTTTGATGACCCCAGGGACTTTTGTGAAGAGAGCGATAATAGTGATGATGATGATGAAGAATACCAAAATTATCGAGTTGAAAAATCACATGAGATAGAGGCATTAAAAAATAAAATAGCAGCAAGTTTAATGAATGCATGTAATTAGACTACTTTCAAGTACATTAACAATATTGTACTAATTATTCCTAGCTATTCAGTCTAAAATATTTCAATTGAAGTAGTTTGTCATACTAATATTTAAGATAAAATTTATAAATATTTTTCTTTTAAAAATAAAGTATATTTAGTAATTCACTTTTATTTGTTAAGAAAATTAAATTAATAGCACAACTAGTATTATACCCTTTTTGGTCATTTTAAATAGTCACAGTTGTTTTACATAAAAGTTTACCAAATACTATCATACTGTTTTTTTTTTCAAAAGCATTTTTACAAAAAAGTTTAACAAACACTCTACTGCTTTATTTCAAAATCACTTATTTTTACAGCACAACAAAAATAATTTTTTTTCAAAGCACAGCTAAACCAGTCCTTAATCGATAACAGAGAAAAATCCAGATCGTTGAACTATGCGAAGACTTGAGAGGTGGCACTGGCTGATTATAATTTTATTTAAATTTCATGTCTGAAAAAATAATATAGAAAATAAAAGAAAAAGGATGCTGAGTGCTCTGCGGGTCCCACCTTCAACCATCCGCGTTGTCCTTTGCTGCTTCACTTCCTGATTCAAACTCCCACACTCCCACGCGCATTCAACTAGGGTTAGTCTAAAACTCTCCTACACGCGGTGTAATTGAAAGAAGTACAGAGAACTAAAAGTATAAACAAAAAAGCAAAGGGTTGTATGTTTGTAAGTAATTAAGATGATTAACTCATGCACTCGAGGTCTTTTGTTCGAAAAGTGAATAAATTGATTGAAATTAATGACTGAAAGACTAAAATCGTTATATAAATGCGCAAGTCACTATTATTTTTTTCGTAATTTATAAAAATTACGCAAAACTATGAGATATACATTAAATGTAAGAATTCTAATACTATGAAAAAATAAAAGTAAAAACATTGTGAGTGCACTAAATGGAGACCAAATTTTGTAAATAGTTGTTAATGATCTAATTATTACTTGACTTTTGTTAATTATTCTTTTTTTTTTATTGACAAAATTTGTTTAAAAACTTAATCTACTTAATATTATCATTTTTTAGTAAGTTCATCGAGTCATTCATTCAATTCACTCAGCTACCCCCTCAACATGTGAGGCTGAAATTGAATTAACCAAAAGCAGCAGACAATGATATTTGTGTTTGAGAGAGAGTGGAGCCAAAAAATATCACTCAGCCACCCCCTCAATTAATATAGAGCTAATAAAGCGAGTGGTGTTAAAGCAATAGGGTGGCGCGTGAGAGTATATTCTGCTGTCTATTAGAATATTATTACAACAAAACCCAGCACTGTGTGTTCGGCTCCCCATCTCTAATCTCTCTCTCTCTCTCTCATCCCCATCCTCCTCAATACCAAACAAATTAAAGATGCAAAACTAAATCTACCTACACACAGAGACGCTGCATCTTAAAACCTCACAGAAGTAAGAAAAACGAGATCAGATTCTCAAGATATCAATATCTCGATTTGTATTCGCATTCGATCCACTCCTACTCGGAGGAAAAACAACACTGAAAAAGTTTTACAATGAGGAACCCATCGTCTTCGTCGAAAGCAGCAGCAGTGGAGGCAGCAAGTGCTAAGATGCAAACGACGATAACAGCGTCGTCCTCGTCGAGAAAGGCGGCTGGGGTTGCTGGAGGGACCAAGACGCCTTGTTGCGCAAAGGTGGGTTTGAAGAGAGGGCCGTGGACTCCGGAAGAGGACGAGCTGCTGGCAAATTACATCAAGAAAGAAGGGGAGGGACGGTGGCGGACCCTTCCCAAGCGGGCTGGGTTGCTCCGCTGCGGTAAGAGCTGCCGCCTCCGTTGGATGAACTATCTCCGCCCTTCCGTCAAGCGCGGCCAGATCGCCCCCGATGAAGAAGATCTCATCCTTCGCCTCCATCGCCTTCTGGGCAATCGGTACATTTATACACACACAACATTTGTTAGATTTCAAAGAAACTAATTTGTCGCGATTTTCTTCGACAAACAATATCCATATATCCACCCTACAAATTTATCACCATTTTATTACATGTTTGGGTTTAGGGTTTCACTGTTGATATCCATTATATAAAATTTAGGGTTTAATTAATTTGGATGTGTGCAGGTGGTCTTTGATAGCTGGGAGGATTCCAGGCCGTACAGACAATGAGATAAAGAACTACTGGAACACACACCTGAGCAAGAAGCTGATAAGCCAAGGCATAGATCCCAGAACCCACAAGCCTCTCAATCCAGATCATCACTCTGCTGCTGATGATGCCGACGTGGACAACACAAACAAATCAACTTCTCTTGCTTCTTCTTCCAAAGCCAATGGTCGGTTCTCAAACCCTAACCCTAGTCCCCCTTCTGATCATCTTGTCCATAAAGAAGGGGATCCAAAAAACAGCGGTAATGATGGAAACATATCAATTGATGATAATGATCTGGGCACTATAGTCCATGGCTATGCAAATATGATCACGTCCATCAGCAATCCCGATGCTTCTTCTTCGGCCGCGGCAGCTGGTGCTTTGAGTTTGAGGAGCAACAACAGCCACGGTGGAGTACTACTTGGGGGAGGAGGAAATGAAGAGGACGACGACATCAACTGTTGTGCGGACGACGTCTTCTCTTCGTTTCTGAATTCGTTGATCAATGAGGATCCATTTCCTGGACAACACCAATTGCAACAACAAGTACTGCAGAATGGGAATGTTAGTGCACACGCAGCTGCTGCTGGTTCCGAGAACCTTCCTTTGATTACTATGACTAGTGCTGGTACTACGGCACCATCAACATTTGGCTGGGAGTCTGCTGTGCTCATGTCTTCTGCTTTCATCCAAAATGATCACCAGAGGGTTAATGATCAAACGGAGTAGCAGCTAGCCACCTGTTTGATTGATCAATCGCACTGTGCATGTTGAACAAGCAATGCAGTTGCTTAATTAGTTAATTTATATGTAGAAATTAGTCCTCGCTAGGGTTTGAAATATCATATGCAATGTGATGTGTGTGCTATCTCTATTCTTAATTATTCGACTACCCCAACATCGATCATTTTGGCTCTACGAATGGGGGCGTATATCAATGTATTGTCGATCACGTTTGTAATGTCATCTATCTATCTATATATGTTACCGGTATTGTAAAACAAACATAAATTTGATCAATGTTAATTAATTTGTATTTAGAAGTATATAGAGAGTAATTTATGCGTGAATCAATTTCATGTTTTATACATCTGCCACATTTATCACTTTGCATACATAATACATATATAGGGTTTGTAACCCTGATGACAAATGCACAAAAGAGCCCCGTGATTATAATTTAAACACTTTGCATGCATACATCCATACAGTGTAAGATGCTTAATTAAAGCTAATCTTCATGGAAGGAGATTATATATCTGTTCATTCTTTCTAAAACGTGATCTTCACCGCATGCACAAGTTCATGGAGGGGGATTGATATGTTAATTCAATGAAGAAGAAGGTGCAAAATATCCCGAAATTTCTTAATATTGAAGCTATCACTTTACATTCATGATCAATATTGGGACTTAATTAATCTATTCTTTGATGTTTACATCTCATATATATACTAATTAGAAACTAATGATATATGACAATCAGATATACATGTATAGATGACATGAACATATACAAATCTTCTTTTCTTAAATCCCAAATAAATCTTGTACTAATGTTTTTTGGTATATCTGCTTTCATTTTGTGCACAAGCGTGGTAAATATTTGACATCTTTCTGAAATCTTATTACATGTAGCATATGATGCATCTGGAGATAAAAGACTAGTTCTACAACCATATTTTAAACAAATTGATCGTTGAGGGTAAGTATGAAAAATGAGTAAATGAAGCTAGAGACGATTCCAAAATACGTTACAAGGCAAAGATCTTGCGTGCATAAAAGGTTATATTTATTGTAGAAATTAAGATGTCACATTCACAATCGAAATCATCAAAAACATTTGAGGCGATTACAAAAACACGAAACATAGTAGTGTTTATCATTTCCCTATACACGACTAGCTCCAAAAACTTAAACGGATAGGATAGGGAATATTGCAACAATGTATCAAGGTTATAGACACAAGTACTGATGTAAAATGAACAAGAGAAAGAGAAGGAAAGACTAAAAGGTTCTTATATATGAAAGATCAATGCATGGTGTTAGTTAGAATTTTTTTTATGCAAACTTTAGTAGTGAGCACGTATTCTTGCTTTCAGTTAGTAGAAGGTGAATAACCGTTTAATTTGAACACAAGTACTCAAACCTATTCATATATATACACCTTAGAAGACATTAATTTTATTGAAGGCTTGAAGTTCTAACAGTACATATAACTTTAAACTCAAGCTAGTTATACTACGAAAAATCTGGGGTTAATTAAGCCACTGTTACTGATTCCTAAAACCACTGATAGCTGTGGCCATAGGCCAATTGCCACACGCCAGGCCACATACCAATATGAAAAGGTACTTAGCATATATAACCTTGTGATCAACTACTTTATGAATAATTCGTCTGTTTTCTATTCTGGTATGCATTTTTGTAGCCATTTGTCTATTTGAAATAGTGTGCATGTATTTTTGGGCATTAGTGTACCATCGTAATATATGCCGTATACATCTATGTGTTTGAGTGAAGTAGGTATTGTGAAGGTAACTGAGAGAACTAAAGATGGAAGCTATAGGAAACAAAAATGGCAACACAGGTTGAAGATTCTCAAAGCCCTATAACTTAAGGAGTTAAATATAAAGTGACAGTTAAATTGCCATGAGTTTGAGTGGGCGAGGGTAATTGATAGGCAAAGGTGGTATTTGTTAAAGCAGCACTCATATATATTTGAGAATTATACTGTGGTACTGAAATATCTCTATCGTAGTAAAAATGATAAATCCTAAATGATTTGCCGTATGAACATTTCCAGACAGTATATTTTTGGGGTGTTCTAGAACATTTGATGTGCAGATTGTGTTTAGATAGCATTAGTACGCAGTATGTTAAGTCCACGCACGATATATGTAGGTTCTCAGCAAACACCAATCAATCGAGAAGCCATATAATTAAGTCATCGTGCAATATTATGCAATATGCATACATGTCAAGGATGAAAGTCACTTACTCGTAGCAGAGCATGATATAATTCTTCAATGTGTAGACTTGATCATCTGTGGAACAAGATTTTGTTGATTACTTTCAATCAGTCTCCCTCCCAACGTTTCCGATACGATCGTCGTGTGAGCTTCCTGCAGAACTATGCATGGAGAATAAAACGAAATCAGTGGAGTACACGCCCTTGATGCATATATGCATGTTAATCATATGCTGACCGTTGGATAACATCAACATGTTCGTTCTAATTATTTAAGATAGAAGATGACTCACACACCTGGCTAATGGCTTATTGCACCCTGTCTCCCTCAATGACATCTCGTATATTTTATCATAGCTAGGACAATGTTAGGGAGACCAAAATTTTAAAATAAATGATGTGTCACCAATAAAAAAATAAGTACATACGTTAATCAACACAAAGTCATAATCCAATCATCAACATCCACATCGTTTGGTTTACAAATTTGATTTAGAAATTGAGTAATGATAGGTAGACTAAATTTGTAATAAAATTTTGTAAACTAAATGACATGGAAGTTGATAATTGGATTAATACTTAAGAGTTGATAAATATGTTCATTTTGTATTAGTGAAACATCATTTAATTTGCAAAATTTATTTACAAATTTAGCATCTCTAACATTATTTTTAGAAATTTTGTCTTCCTAACATTACTCTTTTTCATAATAGAGCAAGGACACGACAAGTTTACCCCACCGCCTCAAGGCATACGCCTCGTTTTCTGAGACCCTAAAGAACTTAACTTACATCTTCGCTGCTAAAAGCATATATTGTTTATATAGATGTACAATAAATATTACAACAATTAAAATCCTAACTTTTCTTTTTGTTGATAAAAAGCCTAAATATTTTCACGAGCACCTCCTCTAAACATGTGGTCTCACAAACTTCATTTCTTTTAATATGAGCTATAAAATTAGTTGGGTTGGGTTGTGTTTAGATGAGGGACTTACAAAGTGTCAAGGCATTAAGGCTAAATTAGTAAAGAACAAAACTATAAACCGTTGCATAAATGCTATATTTGCGTGAGGGATGTCCAAGTTATAAGATTAAAAGCCAAATTATAAAGAAAAAGATCACAAAATGTTGGATAGGAAGGATTAGCTAATCCATTCGTGGAATATATCATTTACAAATCTCTCTTACATGTCTTTGTAATGCTCTATGTATGGTAATCCATTCTATCCAACATTTTGTGATCATTCTCTTTACAATTTGGCTTTCAATCCCATGAATTGGAAATCCCTTGCCCAAACTTCGCCAAAGGGTATTACAAATGCATTACTCCATGAAAATTACGCACACACATATATATCTTCATAATGATTATGCAGTACTTTTTTAATCCCGTCGTTTGAGTCTATTTCTTCCTTATTTAACCTAAATTCCTTGGGACTAAAGTCCCTCACTCAAACACAGGGCATTTGATCCCTTTGTCGAGGCTCATGCAATCATTTTATTTCTACTATCCTATAATAATGTTTGAAGAATTTAACCAGGTGGAGTTGGAGATCTAGCAAACTGGAAGGGAACGAAACACACCTACCTTGGTACTGGGTATGTGGCCTAATTTTAACTTACATTTGAATTCTAAATGGGCCGTTAGACATTTAGCCCAAAAGAAGCTTATATCCCCTTGCACTTTACAGTTGGCAATAGTTGTTGGCTCCTAACTGTTGAGGACCGTTGTGGTGTGACCTGAATATCCCAAACTACTAGTGTCTGACTCTCCACTCAAAGTTCAAACTACCAGTCTTCTGCGATTGGTAGATGGTTGACCTGTTGCATACCAATTCGGCAGCTTCTACCGCAACTTGGTTGACTATTTAAAACTTATGTTCTCTTTCAATTTGCTCATGATACACATACATATCTAACACTCCATTGATGTCCATGTCCCTTGACATTGATACAAGCGTATCAACTACCAATCTAAGCTAACCTAGCCATTCGTGTTTGCTCTTTAGATCCTATATCTGCATAGTCAACTATTGGGTGGAAGGCTTATGACAAAAACGCGGTTTTATGATGATATTCTTTTTCATTGTTATTTACAGACTTGCAATTCAAGTGATTAAGCAAATTTACTTTTACTACTCTGTATTTTGGACCATTTGTTCGAGTTTTCATTCTCAACATGGCCTGTACAAGAAATAGTTTACAAATATTAGGGTCATTTTATTTTCTTAACAAATTGCAGTTCTTTATCATCATTAACATGCATCAAGTTGTAATCTTAGCTAATTGCAGTTTACAAATTATTTTCTTGGGGTACTCTTCTAGGAGTAAAGGGTTAAACCTTTATTCAAGTCAATTCCAATTCATGAAGAACATAAAAAAGGAGTAATGCGAGAGGTTTTTTATTATGCTAGACACGCAGCCGGTATACTAGATATAATAATACTATTACTTTAATATTTGAATTTTTTTAATAATTATATTATGAACTAAATGTACGCGGTTGTATTCCTGATATATTGAAATTTTTTTATCAAAGACAACAAGCTTTGAGAATTTGTCTTCTGGTAGGGTCATAATTTCAAATGGGTCTTAAATGGGCATAATTAATGGTGCACTTTTTTCAAGCTATAATAACGTTTTTTCCACAGGATAAATGGTAGAAAACATCCCAAAAATAAAATTAAAAAATGTGAAAAAATAACTCAATGCGTACTTTTATCATGTGTGTGATCGTGATATTGATTTTTTTAGTATGAAAAAATGATTCCAAAAAGGTGATAAAAATGTAATTCATATGATAAAATGAGATTAAATATTTAGTTTCCATTCAAATATTTGGTACTAGAATGATAACATGAATTTCTTCTAATTGATAGGATTAACCAACCCTATATATTTATCCTTTTCGAACTATATTTCTTATCTAACAACGCATGGTGTGGTTTTTTTCTCTTCCAAAATGCTAATGCAAATAAGTCTTCGAAATTTAAGAAAAACAAGGTAAATCCCACAAGAACTCTTAACCTCAAATCTTAAACTTCTACAACCACCAAAGCAAACAAGAAGGAACATGGACGATGGAATGAGTTGCAAGAGTTTTCTCGTAGCTAAAAAAAATATATAAACATGAAAAAAACAGATAAAAAGGAGAAAACACAGTAGGAATTTGCTACAAATTTTGAGCCTCATTTAACTTAATGATGATATTAACGTTGTCGGGCAGGCTAGCTAACTTAGATATATAATAAGCAAAAGCATACCATGTCCATGCATAATCCATCCCGCTTCTCAAAAAAGCACTTAACATTCACAAACTTGAAGAAAACAAGTATCATCACAAGATGAAAGCAAAACACCATTAAACAGAAAACAAGAAGCAAAAGTTTTTCATGACTTACCGAAACATATTTGTCCTCGGAAACTGCACATGGTCTCCGTCTTAAGACCTTTTCGCCGAATGCATTGCTGCTCTACGAGGCTGACGCAATGATCAAATGGGGTCATGGAAATCTCAGTAACTTAAAATAAAGGTTGAAACTGGAAAAAGTTGTAAGAAAGAAACTTCGTGTTGTAGAAAGCTCTTACAATCATTTTTCTTTAAGCACCCAGTTTTTGCAGTTTTTGAGAGGGAAGTACACGCGTCTTTCAGGTGTTGATGGCCAAAATTTGCAGCTCACTAGAGGCTAGAGCCAGTGCAATGGGGCTTATAGTTGGAATTGTATGTCTGGGATTTGACCGGTAGATTTTGTCTTGTTTACAAGAGGATTACCGGCTAATATTTCTGAGCAAAATGTATAACCCAACCAAACGTTCTAACCCAAAAAGAAAAAGGTCAGAGTGTTTTGTTAGACAGACCAAACTTTCTAGTCTAAATTTTTGCTGCCAAATACTTACTTTTCCTTCTTCCATCCGCCCATCAGCTCACAGTCTCTATCTGCATTTTTTTTGAGATCCTACATTTTAACATCTGCTTGTAGTATTTTTGTGTACTACGTTGGAGGATTAAACCTATCTCTGCAGTTCTCCGCAGTCCGTACTAAACTGCTCGATTTGAGGATTTCGGTGCCGTAGAATTTAGTGCAATGAACTCTACACACTTGTCAAACAATTGCCTCTTCTAGATTCCATATGTGTACCTAACTTTCAAATATGTGCATGTGTTAACCTAACTAGGTTTTCAGCTAATGTAGCGGTCGTCAGCTTGATATACATTATTGATTCCTTTTCTAACAAGGTATTCAAGCTTTGGTTCCGTCAAGATCCTAAACCTCCAACCCCTCCGCCCCAAATATTTTCAGTTATCCTTCGAAGGGTGGGGTTATACTTATTTCCATTGTGTTTGTTTGTCGTTTCGATCTCCAAAGGCATAATGGGGTTGGATGCGAGGGATACAGTTAGCTTAATATACATTACTATCTCATTTCTTGACAATTTAAGATTTTCGGGCCTAATGGTTATTTAATAGGCTTAAATGTTAAAATGGTCCTTGTATTTTGGTCATTTGGTTAATTTAGTCTCTGTGTTTTCAATTTGGCCAATTTGATCCTTGTGTTTATTTTCGTTAGCCAATTAAGGACATTTCCATCTAATTTCTGTAAAAAAAAATAGGGTAAAAGACATTTTACTACCCTAATGTTTGGTGGTTTTCAACATTTAGTACATTAATTTTTTTTCATCCCAGAGTCATACCTAAAGTGTAAATTTTGGGACAGTCTCATACATCCGTTAGTCAAACTGTTAGTTCTCCCGTTAAGTGATGACGTGGCGCCCTGATTGAGTGCCACGTGTCATTAAAAATATTTAAAATTTATTTAAATAAAAAAATATTTAAAAATTAGTATTTAAATAAAAAAAATAGGGTAAAAGACATTTTACTACCCTAATGTTTGGTGGTTTTCAACATTTAGTACATCAATTTTTTTTCATCCCAGAGTCATACCTAAAGTGTAAATTTTGGGACAGTCTCATACATCCGTTAGTCAAACTGTTAGTTCTCCCGTTAAGTGATCCGTTAGTCAAACTGTTAGTTCCCCAATCCCCCGTGCCCACCCTCCCACCCACACCCAGATCTTCCCGTCGACCCGTGTCCCCCCAACCCAAACCTTCCCTTCGATTTTTTTTTTAGTTTTGTTTTGCTAAATTTGGTGCGGGTTGCAGAGGAGATGAGGGAGGGTGGGTGATGTGAGTTGCAGAGGAGAGAAGGGAGGGAGGGTGGGTGGGAGTTGCAGAGGAGAGGAGGAGAAGGAACAAAAAAAAAAAAAAAAAAAAAGACACAGAAACGGAACCCAGCAGAAGAAGAAGAAAAAGAAGAAAAAGAAGAAGAAGAAGAAGAAGAAGAAGGAGAGAAGAATAAATTTTTTTTGGGTAAAAGACATTTTACTACCCTGATGTTTGGTGGTTTTCAACATTTAGTACATCAATTTTTATTATTATTATTTTTTTATTTAAATACTACTTTTTAAAATATTTTTTATTTAAATAAATTTTAAATATTTTTAATGACACGTGACACTCAATCAGGGCGCCACGTCATCACTTAACGGGAGAACTAACAGTTTGACTAACGGATGTATGAGACTGTCCCAAAATTTACACTTTAGGTATGACTCTGGGATGAAAAAAAATTGATGTACTAAATGTTGAAAACCACCAAACATTAGGGTAGTAAAATGTCTTTTACCCAAAAAAATAATATAAATTATAAACTTATTTACAAAATTATAATTGATTTGATTTAAAATATTTAAACATGAAATAAAATTAAAATTAAAAAAAAATTATTCTCCCTCCAAACCTCCTCCCTAACATGACCTCTTCTCTTTTCTATGTCACAACGTTAATCGTTTTTCATATTGGAAGTTTTATCTCTTATGTGTTATTTCTCATTGATTTTCATTTTTGTGTAAAGAGAAAGGGTAATTATATCTCATATGATTTTTCTTATGAAATTTTTAAAAGAGATTGGATGTCATGTCCTTAATTGGCTAATAGAGACAAACACGAGGACTAAATTAGCCAAATTGAAAACACAGGGACTAGATTGGCCATATGACTATAACACAGAGACCATTTTGATATTTAAGCCTATTTAATAATAGTTAGGCCAAAAAAATCAGAAACAAATGTCCTTACGAATGACAACTAAATATGTTTAATGTGGAATGATTTAAAAGTTCAAAAAAAAAAACAAATGCTGATTATAAAATGAGAAAGTAAATTAATTTTAGAACAAATTAGAGTATTATGGAACCAATAGAAAACTACATATTGTATGTTTATGCATGTTCGTACAATGTTAGCACCAATTAGCAACCGACAGTCAGAATTTTAATTTTTTGTTCAAAAGTCAAACACATCTAAGCAAAGGACATGGAACCTACCATTCTACAGCTCAACATACTATTTCCACTCAGATACGAGATGCCAAAATTTGATGAAACATTCTACATTCTCACGATCTATGTTTCAACCACAAATCCAAGCACTTACCAAACTAGTTGGTTCTTTGTATTTTCTAAATTTTGGTCCAATTGCCACCAATTTTAGAATCCTACTCAACAATCGTCCCCCCCAACAGGTTTTAAGATGCGATATTGAGAGATGAGGAACTGAAAATAATTTTTATATATCCTTTGAACTAAAAATGAACAGTACCGATATCTTTTCGTTAAAGTTTCTTATTTTGTTAGACCAAACAAAAAACATTTTAGTATTTTAATTGGGAAATACAGTTGTTGAGAGTAGAGAACAAAATTAAAGTTAATTTACATCCTAAAATAATAAAACTATTTTCACATTTTTTTTCTTAAGATAATATTTTACATTGCTCTGTAAAATGAAGTGCTTCTATACCCATCTGTTGTCTTATCTTTTCACCCACTACATCACCTTCGTGGTCAACGGTGGAGATGTTTCGGATGGTGGTTGGGGTCTTGTTTCTTTCTGGTTTAATTACATTTAAACAAAAAATAATAATAAATGTTATTTAAAGTGTTTAAAATAGAACGAAAAACATGTTACAAGAGAAGGATATGATTTGGTGTTTAAGCGGCCAATAACTGGGATCGGATGGTGATGCCACTAAGCAGGGTGTTGGGGCCTTTTGGGGCAACGGTGGGTGGGACAGAGCATAGGTTTTTATTTATTTTTATTTTTTTAACAAAACAAGAAGAATATAATTTTGTTTTCACTTTTTAATATGGTGAGTTAGAAAATAAAGAATTTATTTAGATGTACTTTAAAAAAAAAATTAATGTGTTTTTGGTGAAAATATTTTTAAAAACAATATTTAGTAAAAGTGTTAGTAAATTCATTTCTAAAAGTAGTAAATAATTGGTGCTCTTGAAGAAAGCTCTTAAAATTTTTTTGAAACTCAAAAATATTTTTTCTTAAACTATTTTTTGATCATTTTAAAAGTACATTTAACGAACGCATTTAATAATGTCACAAAAATTGAACATCCATATTTGCGCATGCGCGCGAGCGCGCGCTCCCTCTATCGACCCGCCCCCAATTCCGATTTCTCAAATTAGGGATTTTAAATTTGAGATGCGATTTATCAAATTCACCGAAGCCTTCAGCTTTTCCGATCCAGCTGCCCTGTACTAGTCAGGTAATTTGGCTTTTCTCGTTCTCTTTCACAAATCCCATTTCATATTTTTAAGCTCATCGACTAATCAAAGCTCAGAATTTTACATAATTGCAATGTAGTTTGCCATATATTTTATCTGGGTTCGGATCGTAACAAAAATCCTTTATTTACAACAAGCGGTAGTGTCTTTTTTCTCATAAAGATTGATTTTTTTTTCTTTTTCTGGTTGAATTAATTGCAGGAAATTGAATTGAAGAAATGGGTGAGAGGAAAAGGCATAGAATTTTGATGGTCTCTGATTTTTTCTATCCCAATTTCGGTGGTGTGGAGAATCACATCTACTATCTCTCACAATGCCTTCTCAAGCTCGGTCACAAGGTCAGAACACATTGTCACTTCCACTTTCTGGGTTCACTATGTGTGTTTTTTCTATCTTTATTTATTTTGATATAACTGAAAAGCGAAAGTTCGAATTGAAACTTCTGTTTGATTTATTTCACAATGCTATCATGTTGGTTTTGCATCACATGGATGTCAGAGCTCCCATCTCGGTAATGGGGGGCATTGGATGGAACTCTGTTTTGTTTAGAGTAACGATCGATGGAATGAGAGGCGGCTGGTGTCAGCTTGTATATCAGATACATTCTTGTTATTTTTTAATATGATCCGAACATTGTATCTGCCAAGTGATTTGAGTTATTTAAAGTAATGAAGTCAGCTTCCTTTGTTCGATTAGTTGTTGACTAGTGAAATTTCATTGTTTGATTATTTAGGTGGTGGTAATGACTCATGCCTACAACAATCGCTCAGGCGTGAGATATATGACAGGTGGTCTGAAAGTGTATTATGTACCATGGAAACCATTTCTCATGCAGAATACTTTTCCCACCTTTTATGGGACACTTCCAATTGTAAGGACAATCCTTATTCGAGAAAAAATATCGCTGGTCCACGGACATCAAGCTTTCTCAACTCTTTGCCATGAGGCTTTGATGCACGCACGCACAATGGGGTACAAAGTCGTATTTACTGATCATTCACTCTATGGTTTTGCTGATGCCGGAAGCATACACATGAACAAGGTATTGCAGTTTACTTTGGCAGAAGTAAGTCAGGCCATTTGTGTTTCTCATACTAGCAAGGAAAACACAGTGCTAAGGTCAGGTTTGCCACCAGAAAAGGTCTTTGTAATACCAAATGCTGTTGACACAGCTATGTTCAAGCCTGCACCAGAACGACTGAGTAGTCATGAAATTGTAATTGTTGTTATAAGTAGATTGGTTTACCGAAAGGGTGCAGATCTACTTGTTGAAGTAATTCCAGAAGTATGCCGTTTATATCCCAATGTGAGTTTATTTTAACATGGCATTAGATGAAATATTTCATTTCTAATATTTTCCCTATTTGCGTATAGAAATGTTCATATATTCATAACTTGTCAGCATTATTACCTGTAAAACAATTTTGTTGCATGAAGCCGTAACCTAAGGGGAATGCTTTTATTATAACGAAAATGTTGAGGGAAGTTTGAAATTTGAACCGTAGCAATATTGGATGTAATTATTGGCATAGTTATTTAGCACTCAATCATCGCATTCAGAAATGTGTGGTTAGGTTCGTTTCATTGTTGGAGGAGATGGACCTAAACGTGTGCGGTTGGAAGAAATGAGGGAAAAACATTCTCTTCAAGATCGAGTTGAAATGCTAGGTGCCGTGCAACACTCTAAAGTACGATCTGTCCTAATTTCTGGCCATATATTCTTAAACAGGTACGTGTCAATATATTTTTTCACATGATTCCTCTCCTTTCAAGAACTGGAGAGCAGTTTCTGTAATTTCTTTTTAACTACACCAAATCATGTGAAAAAAAAATTAAATTGTTATGATTTGGTCGTTTACTTTTACCGCTGGTCAAATTGGCTCTCTCTTTCTTTAATAGAAATATCGCAATAGCTATAATTAGATTCTATCTGAAGTTGAACAGTGGTGTTTCCAAAGGCAGTGATCCCTTCAACAAATTGAAACATAAGTGAATTAGGAGCTGCAATAGCGTGCAAATACATCGCAGCATAGTTCTTTTTCTGACTAGCTTACTGTGGAAACTATGGAGAAATGCCACTCGGACCAAACAAGTTGTAGTTGTGACTGGCATGGTTCTCATGTATTTGCTTCTGTTGTTTGTTTTCCTGATGCGATTTTTACCCTTATTGCAGTTCTTTAACAGAAGCATTTTGCATAGCGATCTTAGAGGCTGCCAGTTGTGGATTATTAACAGTCAGTACACGTGTAGGAGGTGTCCCGGAGGTATGAAATGTGAAATCTTCCATCTCTTAGTAGAATAGTGTTTGTGGAATCTGGACCTTTTAGAGCTTTTAGCTAACCTCATTTCTGTACATAGGTACTTCCAGATGATATGGTTGTACTTGCAAAACCAGATCCTAGTGATATGGTTCAAGCAATAGAGAAGGCAATATCTATACTTCCTACAATCGATCCACAAGAAATGCACAATCGAGTGAGTGCACTCTTTCATTGATTGTGATCTTTAGGCAAAGATTACTACTTGTACAGTGCTTAAAATGTGCTTCTTTATTTCTAGATGAAGGAACTATACAATTGGCATGATGTGGCGAAACGGACAGAAATTGTTTATGACCGTGCCTTGAAATGCTCAAATCAAAATCTTTTGCAACGACTCTCACGGTGCGTTTTCAGAATTTACATCTAAATTGCATGCTCATAGAGATGTTTGGCTGAGTCTTGTTCTTAGAACAAATTCATTGTGCATAGAAATGTGATCATCTATTCTCTTCATCACATCAATGGCTGTAAAAGCACAGTGATCTGCTCGAGTTTCTCTTCTCCATTTGGGTGAAAAGGATGCACCAGTGGTTATTTTTGCATTTCAAAGGCTGAATGTTACATCTGCAGATCCATTAGCTTAATAGTGATTGTAAGCTGGAGTAGGAGAGGGAGTGTTTGTGTACTTTAGCTGGAGTAGGAGAGGGAGTGTTTGTGCACTTTGTTGTTATAAAATGTGAAGGCGATTTTTAGTTAAGCTGCCTTAATTGGATGCCAAGACGTAAACTTGCTCAGGAGGCAGCGATGGATTTAGAACTTCTTGTCAATATTCATCTATCTTGATGTTTTGAGAATGCAGAAACATCTTAGGGGCAACAGTTGCTAATTGCTTAACTTGTTTATTGTAGATACCTCTCTTGTGGAGCTTGGGCTGGAAAGATTTTCTGCTTGGTTATGATCATCGACTTTCTGTTATGGCATCTGTTGCAACTTTGGAAGGTTGTAAAGTTTCTGTGCCAGTTCTTTGAATTTCCGCATTAACACGATTTCCGTTTTTAATTACCTTGCTTTCATTGTCTATCAGCCTGAAGAGGATATTGAAGAGGTGCCCGATTTCGTTCTGTCCCATGATCAAGATGAAGGGATCTCGCTGGACAATGCGAACCACAGCTCGAGATGACTGCGTTCGAGATTGACATTTTTTTTTCCTTTATTATTTTATGGTAGGGATGCACAGGACTGACCTGATTCTTCGTGTTGATTTCAGTTGGTAGCATCAGTTTAATCCTTGCATGTAATCAATTTTGTTCAAGATTTTGAATTTACAAGATATAAAAGATGATTGTCTGTCGCTTGTATCGCAACTTTCGTACAAGTTTTGGTGGATATTTTATATTTGAAGCTTTATATAGCACCAAACATGAAGACTTGGTACTTTTCTTTTGATGAGCTACTCTAATTTATCGGGAGAGAGTCGAGGCGGGTGTAAGGGGATGGAAACATTGCCTTAACTAATATAGAGTTACATGATGTAATTAATTCACGTGTTATAAACTTATAGTATGAATAAATGACAAAGTAGATACTATACGGACTTGGATAGTGTTCAAAGTTGCTTAGTAATACATCATGGTTTCTCGGCGATTTGCAAATTTGTAAAAAAAAAATCATCGTAAAATCTACTTGCTCTCACTCTCACTGCACTGTGAGCCATGAGGTATTGAAAATTCATGTAAGACTTTTTGTTGATATTCTTGTGGACGGAGTCCCGTTTTGGCAATGTTTTGGACCGTACACTTTTTGTCCATTTATTTTTAAGTTTTTGGCTTAAATATTCTATTAAAATACATCAAAAACTCAATAAATGGTAAAACCGATTTCAATTGCCTTATAAAGTTACTCTTAATCATGATGGAAAACATTTTGCAAAAATAAAAAATTTGCATTTTTCTTAAAAAAACATTGGCTAACCATCATGATTTATAGGCGATTTTGCAAAATTGGGCAACAAATTGTCGGAAAGTCTATTTGCTTTCACCTTCACCACACCGTCAAATTTTGAATATTAATGTAAGACTTTATGTTAATATTCTTGTAGATAGATTCCAGTTTCGTCAATGTTTTGGGCTCACTACAATTTTTATCCATTTATTTTTTAGTTTTTGCCTTAAATATTCTACTAAAAGTACATATGTAGCTCGATAAATGCCAAAATCGCTTTCAATTGTCATATAAAGTTACTTTTAATCATGACGGAAAATATTTCGTTAAAAAATGTAGGCTACCATACGGTTTCTAAGAGAAATTATAAATTCGTGAAAAAAGTATCATAAAATCTATTTAATTTCATTTGAATATTCAAGACAGACCTTTTGTTAATAGTCTTATAAATGGAGTCCAGTTTTCTCAGTGTATTGGGCTCACTACAATTTTGTCCATTTATTTTTAAGTTTTCAGTTTAAATAATTTGAACCGCATTATTTGTTAATTTATTATGAGATTAAGCTTACCTCCTCTTCTTATTATAAATATTATCGTTTGTTAAAAAAAATATATTCTTTTAAAAATACATTTGTGGCTCAAAAATAGAAAAATCGCTTTTTATTGCTTATAAAAATAAAATAAGGTTTTGTACATTCATGTTAGACTTTTTGTTAATATAATTGTAGATGGAGTTATGTGTCGCAAACGTTTTGGGCCTCTACAAATTTTGTCCATTTATTTTTAAGTTTTCGGCTTAAAATGGGCGTGCCCGAGGATTCTTGGAAAGTCAAATTTTAATGAAAAGTTAACAGTGTTAAGTTTTTGTTGAATTGAAGAACACGCGTCAATCAATTAGAGAAGAGATAAGGAAGAGACACAAAATTTAGGAACATCAAATTTGTGGCTGAGTTATTATACAACTAGTGAGATAATTGTATTAAAAATTTAACTTAAAGAATAAAACTTCACTCCACTTATATAATTACACTTTAATGTTTACCCATATTCCCTAACACAATGAAAAATTTCTAACGTAACGGTGGAATCAAACTTTCAATGGTACATGGCAAGTTGGGTACGTGGAGCGAGCCTTGACAACCATTGGCTTTCTGTCTTTCACAAGAATCAATCATCTATGTCCGCCATGTGAGCTTCATATCACAGACTCTCTGTGGACTCTCTCTCTCTCTCTCTCTCTCTCTCTCTCTCTCTCTCATCAAAGCCATGGCAAGCACCAGCTCTCCCGCTCTGTCTTTGTCAAAGCTGGATTTTCCACTATTTTCCTCTCAGAGAAACATGCAAAATCTCCATCAAGTTAAGAGTCCTCGCAGGTTGTCGAAGTTTTCTTGGACTAAATCAAACGGGTTTGTTCTGTTTTCTTCTCTGAATGGTCGAACTGGTGAGACCAGCCCTCCAAGTGCTGAAGCAACCACTTCAGTAAACAAAATGTCTGACGTCCAAGTTCAAAGCAGGTACCATATTTCCAGTTTCTCTAATTGGTTTGTTTCATGGTTCTGTTTGGTTTTAGAAGGTAGGAATACCTGAAGCACTTGTGAAGTCCTTCGTTTCCGGTTTCTTGGGAGCCAAACGGAACTTTGGGGATCAAATCATCAAATTATACGACTTTAATTTAGCTTAGTTAGGGAGCTGTAATTGGTACTCCAAAATAGTTCCTCCCTAGGAAGGAGTGCATACAACTATTTTGTAGGCCGTGAAAAGCCTTCGTACTAAATTTCTGAATAACTTTTGACTGAACTTGGTATAAGTTATACTCCGATTTATGCATATTAAGTTTAGTTGTGGTAAAATCGGCATACATAGCGGTATGAACTGAAAAAAGATGAGACAGAAGGTAGCTGAATCTTAAAACATCATATGCAAACTAAGTCGAACCATGGTAAATGGAGCTCATATGAACTAGTAGAAGGGGGAAGAAAAGAGAAACTTGGATGAGATACCTCTGCCTCATGTTGGCATTAACTATTCTGTCACAGACCAGACCAGCTCCGCCGTAGCATTATACTTTCTAATGGGTCACCCATCCTAGGAATGCCTTCGCCCTAACTCACTTAACTTCAGAGTTCCGATGAACTCCGAAACTAATGAGCTCCCAAAAGGCATCGTGTTATAGGGAGTGTAGCATGTGCGTATAAGGCACATCACCCCCTCTCCGTTGGTCGATGTAGGATCTTACAATAAAGCTCGTGTTCTCGATCCCCCACTTGATGTATGACACAATATAGGTTCCGCTAATGAGAGTTGAACGCAGATGTTGCCTTAAAGAGTATTCCAGTTTCGGTTGCCATTGCATTGTATCTTTGATCCTTCAATTCATGAGAATTGTAATTGATATGAATTATTTGAAATTTTTATGAATATATTTCTAATGTTATCTTCTGTGTGCCGTAGTATATGGAACTGGAGGGGTTATTCTATCCGATATCAGCATGCTGGCAACAGTGGCCCGGCATTAGTTTTGATTCATGGTTTTGGAGCAAACAGGTCCTCATCATCCACATATTACTTCTCATAAGCAGACAACTAATTGCTATAGGTATTACATGCACAAATTGCTAATTACAGTCATGATTTCACACACACAGAGACAAGAGACATATCTATTTTTGTTAGCTCGACTCATGGTATGAGGTTTCATTAAATTGACTTGTACGTGGTTTTACTATTTACATTGGTCGCCTATTAGTTCGCTAGTAGGATTATTTTGTACACAACTGGGAGAGAGTTAATTCTTTGCTAACTAGATATAATAAGTCAGATCATTAGCTGATGAGACGGTCGTTAATGCTTAAGAACAAACCAACAGACCAAACTCTGAATTTCTGGGTTTTGTTGCAATCTAGAACTTAAACCTTCATCTTGTCCATGATCTCCTTCATCCCATGCTTTAACTTGTCAAGTTCGGTACATATGACAAGCATTTTATCCTTTACAGTGATCATTGGAGGAAAAATCTTCCAGTTCTTTCAAAATCACACAGGGTATACTCTATCGATCTTATTGGTTATGGGTACTCAGACAAACCAAATCCTCGTCAATTCGGGGAAACTTTGTTTTATACATTTGAGACATGGGCCACCCAGCTAAATGATTTTTGTGCTGATGTTGTCAAGGGTGAAGCATTCTTTATATGCAACTCTATCGGAGGTACAGATATTTGGAGCCTTTGATCTTTCTGAAATTTTTCTTTTGAATGATATAAAAAAAGATCTAACCTTACAAGTGCTTTTCATGGCTTCACATAGGACTTGTCGGTCTTCAGGCAGCAGTTATGGAGCCACAGTTATGCAAGGGAATAATGCTTTTGAATATTTCTCTTCGTATGCTGCATATTACAAAGCAGCCTTGGTACGGGAGACCATTGATCAAATCCTTTCAGAACTTGCTGAGGTAAAGGCGGATTAAATAGTTTGTTTTCCATATTAGAGTTCTATAGTGTAAAAAAAGGATTTCAAGATGGTCATGCTGTTGTGACAGAAATACTGCTGTGGGCAAATACTTCTTCAAAACTGTTGCCACACCACAATCTGTCAGGAATATCCTTAGCCAGGTATTTTTCGATATCAATATTGTATTTTTTTTCATAAGCTTATAATATACGAGTGCATTAACCAAGGTGATCTGATAAGCAAATATAGTTTTGTTTTAATGACTCTGTCATGGTTGAGAATCATAGATTCATAGCATATGACCGGAAATTTTTATGTAGACATCGGGAATTTTTCAAAGAATGTAGTCTTTGTACTGCAACTTCATTGCAAAGCGAAAACAGAAATGTGCATATAGACTCTAAAGCAACATGTAGCTGCGCAAATTATACATCTCAGAAACTTTCATCTTATGTTACTGATACAGAAACTTTCATTTCAGTGCTACCACGACACCTCCCAAGTGACTGAGGAACTCGTTCAAAAAATCCTTCTTCCAGGACTTGAGCCTGGTGCTGTAGATGTGTTTCTGGAGTTCATTTGTTATTCGGGCGGCCCCCTTCCTGAGGAACTATTGCCTCAATTAAAGGTTAGTCTCGTGACTCTCGTCAGATGATTAAGAGTGCTACCAACCGTCACACCAATCAAAGTTACCATTACTAACACGTATCGAGCTTGTTTTGTCCCCTTCTCTTTACAGTGCCCTGTTTTGATTGGCTGGGGTGACAAGGATCCGTGGGAGCCCATTGAACTCGGACGTGAATATGGAAAATTTGATTCTGTAGAAGACTTCGTTGTTCTTCCTAATGTTGGCCACTGCCCTCAGGTCTCTCTCTCTCTCTCACAAACATTCTGATGTCGTAATTTAGCTCTTGAATAGTTTGAAGGTTACGGAGTCATTTAAAATGTTTTTGTGACTGTTCATGGACTATTCCATGCTAAAATCCGAAGGACTCGGAGAAACTGGTTTTTTTTTAGTCCAAATGTAGACGCGTACGGAAGAGACTTCCTAGCGTTCAACTATTAGCAGATATAATTAATCACCCACATCAGACTTTGATTAGAAAAAACACTGACAATGTTCCCATTGACAACAAATGCTGACTTTGTAGTTTGTTAATGTGTCTGATCTGAAGGATGAAGCACCTGACCTTGTAAATCCGCTGATCGAGTCATTTGTGGCACGCCACGCTGCGCTCCCTGCCAGCATTTCCACAACCACCTGATGCATAGCGTGTCACCTCGTTGCAGTTTCTTTGTGTATCAAAGATGCTGATTTTTTGGAGGCCATTACTCCCCAGAAGCAGTAGCTGATGACGTTGATTGCAATTGATTTTGACGTTTTATTAACGGGGTCATACGAATAGAGTGTTGCTGGAACTCGGCATGCCGCCGTTAGTGTTTACACTTACAAGTTGTACAGTACTCTTTACCAAAAATACGAAGTTTTCATCAGCTTTCACTCTTTGTAATAACACATGTAAAATGGCTGTTTACACCTCTTCAGTCAATGATATAAGATCAAGATTCACATTTAGGGGGTTTTTGTGTTTATTTTACAATCACATTAAGGGATTTTTTGTTATTCTTTTTACTTCCAAACAATATTGATAGGTTTACTGGAATGTCATCTGCAGAAGAAAAAAGTCTGAAGTGTCGCCAGGCGGTGACACGACAGAATTTCTCCTGCAGAGTTGTTCATAGAAACAAAATAAATGCTCATTAGTACTTAAATTAGTACTTGATTGTTAGTCCCTAATATGATGATTTGAACACTTGAAGAGTTATGATCGTGTTAGGATGCATATATATATGGCGGTTTTACTGTTTCTGCCCTGTTAAAGATGGCATCTTGGAGTATAATACAATTAAGACATACTTAGTCAATATATCAATCATTCGAATTACATTGATCCTAGTCTTTTGTGCTTGCTTTTTACTGTCCCCTTTATTATTTTCTTTTCCCACGTGAAAACTACGATCCATGCAGACTCTCAAGGATTCAAATGCCATAAAGTCAGCAATACCGCTTCATAATAAAATGGAAAAAAGAGACACAATTAAGCCAGAGACATTTCACCAACATGTTGATGTATCCTTGATTTTACTTATGTCTTCCAACCCCAACTAAAATAAATTGATCATGACTCATGAGGAGGCCGGTCATGCTTACGACGGTACTCCTCTGACAGACTTGTGAGGACGTGAAAAACTGTTCCACACTGAAAAATTGTCCATTTCATTGTCAATTAACGACAATGAATTTGGTATGAAACGTCGACTTCCACAACCCTAACAAAAAAGAAAAGTGAATTCTTTTGGTTCCTGCCTTTGTTCTTTGTTTTACATTTCTTTATAGGTAGCCTGCCAAAGCCCAAAGGCAATTCAACATGATTAGTCAAGCATCGTAATCATAATAAAGCACGAGAGATATTTATTTTAATTAGGAGTGTATTTTTGCCACCGTCCTAATTAAGTGATGATGAGCTCATCAAACGATAAAAGATAAGAAAATGAGTATCACAATCACTTTAGACAGGTGAGCAAAAATATTATCTTGATTTAAATCCCCGTTGTGGCTCACGGTGATTGTACATCATCATCATAAGTAATGCACGCTTGAACCCTATTTTAGTATCATGCCTATCGTAATTAAATCATGGATGGTCAAGGCCCAAGTGTGCGCCATTGATCATTTAGTATAAGATATTAAAAGAAAAAAGTTGGTAAGTGTTCCAAGCAATGGGAGCTATATGTGGTTCTTAAGGATTCATGAGATGAGAGAGACTTATCTATGCATTGGGTAAACTACTATTGTGACATTGCGATCGATGTAAGTTGCTCTCCATATTCGTAGCAAAAATTTCATTTTTGCTTCAAATTACCTTGCCCTATATTGGATTGAAGAAAACATCCACTTGTCAGACCCATGCATGCATTGCAAATTATACAAGGGATTAAGCACCATAATCATGAAGATTATCAAATAGGATTGAAGCACGATCATAATTAAACCCAAAGTAGTAACAAGCAATAGGATGAAAGACTATAGGGTGTTAAGGTATACCATTTAAACTAGTTAATACGATTGAGTCAATATGTTTTTAGCCACTAGATGGGTCTGCCAAAAGACCATATCATATTAAAATATAATTTTATAAATATTTTCATTTTTATATAAGCGAGGCGAAAGAGGATACGACTTAACTATCACCAAATAACAAAAGTGATTATTTTTTCTTCAATTAAGAGTGAGTTTTCAAACTTCAAACCTCTTCCGATATAGTTAATGAAGAGAGAATCAACGAGTTCAACATTTGGTATTTGAATACAATAAAAGAGCTTAATTAGTTGATCAAATAAGATTTTTCCAAATCAAAGTAAGCGATGAATCTCCTCTACATAAATTCTATGAAGGTGCAGATCGAGAAGGGATATTATTGGTGCACCCACCAAACACAAATGAGATATAGAATACAAGAGATTGAAAGAAAGGCAGAATCCTGTTTGACTGAAAATTGAACAATACTTGCATTATTTTCATATACATGGGGCCTATATATACCAATCAGTTAGCATCACCTCTCACGTGTCATGCAAGTTCCACAGTACAGGATAGTAAAACCGAGTATATATATATGTGTGTGTGTGTGTGGAGATAGGTAGAGTTCTTATTGTTAGAGGGCCTGCGACTTATTCAGCAGAAAGAACTAATGGGTAAGTTCAAAAGGGTGTGTGTATTTTGTGGGAGTAATTCCGGGCACAGAAAGATATTCAGTGATGCAGCTCTTCAACTTGGAAAAGAACTGGTTGGTACTTATAACCTCTATATATATAGCTGATAAAACACACTGGTTAATTAGTTAATTAAATTTTTTTTTGTTTACTTATTGTGAATTTTCTTGATGGATTTGAGGGTTTTAACTGCAAGGGTTTTTAGTTAATCGATTAATTTTGCAGGTGGAGAGGAAGATGGATTTGGTGTATGGAGGAGGAAGTGTAGGGTTGATGGGGTTGGTTTCTCAAACAGTTTATGATGGCGGATGTCATGTTCTTGGGTAAGAACTAACCAATGAGTATGATCAAGTAATTAATAATAGTCCTTAATAATAACTACCTCAAACTATATTATTAGCATGAAAATTATAAAAACAAGAGTTTGGATTTTAAAGATATGCTTAGCTAGTACGATTTGCGAATCTTTAATTAATTAATCAAGTGATTAATGTTCTTCTTTTTTGCTTTGGCTAGAGTAATCCCAACAGCCCTAATTCCACTTGAGGTTCTCTCTCTCTCTCTCTCTCTCTCTCTCTCTCTCTCTCTCTCTCTCTCAGTTTTTCTGCGTGCATATAATACATATGCTAACTGATGATTATTGTTTTGTGTTGTGATTGAACGTTATTTAGATATCAGGCAATTCAGTAGGAGAAGTGTTGGTTGTATCGAACATGCATGAAAGAAAGGCTGAGATGGCTCGTCGAGCTGATGCTTTCATTGCATTGCCTGGTATATATATACACATACATCGTGTGCTTTCCTTCATTATTAACAATTTTAATTAATTTGAATTATAACCAGCAAAAACAAATTAATTAAAGTTACAATTATAACAGTATCTCTAAACTTCTGGTAATTAATAAATTGATTGTTAAACTGCATGCATGATATATAACATGCATTTCATTAGTAATTAATTCTTTATTTGCCTGGATTTTGGATATCTGCGAATAACTAGGTGGGTATGGAACCATGGAAGAGTTGCTTGAGATGATAACATGGTCTCAGCTTGGAATCCATCATAAACCAGTAAGTTTAATATATATTAATTGTTTCCTCTTATTATTTTAGGGCAAAGGGAAAATGCTAGGGAGTTTATTTATTTAGCCCACATTTGTAGACTACATGTTGTGTAACTAATAGAAATAAACTCGTGAATCAAACACTTATGTAATAATTCAATTATCAAGAATCACGTCACGTAATTTGTTAAATAAAATTCAAATAAATCGTCTCCAGAGTAGTTAAAAGTTGTAACTTTTTGTTGGGATCTACTAGCTATCTAATAACCTAAAAAGAATTATTGGATTTAATTAGCATATATATAATTGATTGCGTGAGCCATAGGACGAATAACCCTAAAGTATAGGCATCCTCAATGATAATATTGTTTACTCAAATATTTGGAAATTTTAATTAACTCGTACAAATTTTCAAATTCAAAATGATTGTAAAAAACAATAAGATTCCCCCTAGCTATATTATCATACGCTCGAAAGGAATTCATGTAAGCGTTTTAAAATCTAGTTATCTTTATGAAGTAATTTTGTGTGAAATTAATGTTAAACATAAGAGAGAGTTGAACTCTGAACTTGCTTTAATCTTAATCATTATCCAATTTTTCTCACCAAATTCGGAAAAAGAAACTAGAACTTGGTATGTTCTTTTTTGTGACAAAGAACTACATAACATTTTATTCATCGATATAATGTGTTAATGTAAATTTCGAACATGTGCAATCACTTGCAAGTCACATTTATAATTGTAGTATTAATTAATCAAACATGTGGAAGTTCATTAAAATTGAAAATTTCTTGGTATTATATAAGTTTTTTTATTTGAAATGATTATAAAAAAGGGTCATCCTAAAGGTCCTAACGCCTAAGAACCCCACACTACACATTCATGTAGTGCATTAGCCACTTTGCATCCACCACAATGATGCCCTGCGCTGCCTAGCTCTCCCCATCTTCTTTCAACATGCATATTCACTCCATAAGCTGCTAGGCTTCTTGAATTGAAAATTGTATGATGGCATGCAAGTGAAATAATCTATTGGTCTGAGTGGGAAAAATCATTCCGCATTCTATGTAATGGAGGGAACTGGATGTTAGGTGATAGAGCTTTCAATTTCTCCATGAATTTTGCTATGGATAGTCGCTTTTGATCTGCTTACAATTGCTAATAATTTATATTTTCTCTCAATAGTGGACTCTCTATGGATTTCTGATTACCGCATATTTTTAGCACAATATTTTATAATGCTGACACAAAAATTGATGTTAAATTGTGAAGTAACAAAGAACCGCACTTTCAGAATCTCATTAGCATTTCTCTATAGTCAAAAGGTGCTCTTGCGCAAACATTTCACTGTCTTATCATTCGTGATAAAACATTAGAATCTTCAAAACTAAAAATAAAGCTTTTAATTTCTAAATGACTCTTAACTCAATCGGTCACTTTGAATGCGTGCACAATTTCCAATCATAAATATGCGTTAGTATAAGATTTAGGTGCATCTTAAGGTCAAAAATTACTCACGTGCCAACGCGCCACTGACCCTAATACTCCTCTTTCTTAACTGTCATCCATCCGAATTAGCTAGCAAGTACTTAGCTGTATTTGGTTATAAGTCAGATCTTTGTTTTTAGCTTGATAGTCATATGGATATGTGAAATGGATGGCCATGATAAGACTTGGTAACCATTTTTAAACCCATGTATAATATGATTGAAGCTTACTCTTTCCCTTGACAAATCGTTAGAAGCTTGCCCTCTGTCACAACAATCGTTTCACACTCGTACATTCTTGTAAAAATTATGGGACTCAAGTTGAAAAAAAAAAAAGAGGGGCATTAGGAAAAGGACATTTTACCTTTTTAGATCACATTAATCCACCAACTTTATGTCATTTTTTAGTTTGTAACTTTCACCATAACATATGAACCAATTTTCTTAAAAAAAGACAATAACATTTTAACCACTATACCACATATTTTTGTCTGCAAATCAGGTGGGCCTTTTGAACATTGATGGGTATTATGATTGCTTGCTTCGTCTGTTTGACAAAGGTGTGGAAGAGGGATTTATCACTTTATCTGCTAGGAATATTGTCATATCTGCAAACACTGCCACAGAGCTGATACAGAAGATGGAGGTACTGATATCACTCTCTGCTTTCATACTGTTCCATATCAAATTCCCGTTTTAGTTTGCTTTCATAAAAAATAGTTCTGCTCATAAACCCTTCTCATAAAAGCTCAACAAATATTTAATAAATAATACCAGAAGTGCTTCCTTGTACACCGCCGAAAAACCACTTTTTCTGAAAGCACCTTTATCCCTTACACAAGCATTCCCACCCCAAACCTACTTCAATGTGTAATGGCAAAATGAAGTTACAAACATAGGTTGTTTACATCGCCTTTCGCCTTAAAAGCGGTTCATGTTTTTATTTATTTCTGCAGGAATACATACCTTTGCATAATCAAGTGGCTCCAACCAAAAACTGGAAAGTCGGAGATAACAAATGTGCCTGATATATATAGTACTTACTTCCATATGCAAGGGCTGAATTTAGTTATATTTGATTTTCTGGAATTTAATTTTCCTCTTAAGATTGGGATGTAACTGATATATATGTGTGTGTGTGTATATATATATAGTATTTCCTTCCATATGCAGTAACAAATGTGCCTCTTAAACCCTAATTCTTCACTCCCGTATGCATAACACTATAACCTGTTTAAGCATTCTGTAAAACTAAGAACGCCAACGATGGCTTTAAGGAACGATGTGGCATTGAAGAAAAAAGTACAGCATGAAGAATTTTGGAGTTAAACCTATGCAAAAAGTTTCAAACTAAGTTTCAAAATCTGCAGGTTGAAATGAAAATCTAAGAGTCTATTTGGTACTCTACTTGAATCCAACTTTTTTAACTTAAAAACAATTTTCAAGTTTTAGGCTTTAAAAACTTGTTTGGTAAGATTATTTTTAAAAACCGAATTCAAGACTAACTCAGAAATATAGTATATTATCTAAAAACACAAAAAGTGAGTTTTTAGAGTTTTTAAACTAAACTCACTCATTTCTTTTCTCTCCCTCCTCCTTTCTCATGCCAAATCTCTCTCTCTCTCTCTCTCTCTCTCTCTCTCTCTCTTTTATTCTCTCTCTCTTGCCCTTCTCCTTCTTTCTTTTCATTTTAACCTTTTCGTCTCTCCTCCAATTCGCTCTCTTCATTTTCTCGGTTCTTTTTCTTACTCCTCTTCCTCTCTATCTCCTTCGATCCTCTCACTTCTTTCTCTTTTCTCCAATCATCTCTTTCTTTCTTTCCCCCTCTATTCTCTTTCTTTCTCAGACCCCCTCTTTTTGGATCTCTTTGTCTAGTTTAAGTTGTAAGATTTAAAAATTTTAAATCACATACCAAACAAGTTTTTGAGTATTAAAGAAAATTGTTTTCAAGAAAAGTTCTTAATAAATGTTTTGAGAAATTATAAAAAAAAATTAAATAGGATACCAAACAAGCCCTAAATGTGTTGCATCGTTCTAAACCTTCGACTCCACTTTTCAATTCAATTTTTTGTTCAATGGAATTGACTACAACATGTAAGAGATAAAACTGATGTGAAAGACAAAATGAGTTGAATCTATAATACAACATATATAGACTTTGCTGTGATCAATAAGAATTGCCAACATCCAATATAATAGAAGAACAAGTAAATACGAGCAATAAGCCTCACACGAATTGAACTGTATCATTCGAAAAGTGAATCAAAATATGGAATAGGGAACTAGATGTTTCTCCAACCTGGTCAGCATGTGTTGATTCCGTCCTTGCAATCTGCCGTCAAATTATAGAATGTTTCCACACGCGTCTTTGCCCTGTAAAGAACCTCGGTATCCACTTCAACCCTCATGTATCCATCGAACTCAACTGGTCGTCCGTTGTTTAAATTGCTAGTCTCATTGTACCACTCACTCGTGTTACTCCAAAGTTCTCTGTAGTCATCAAGCAAATGAACCTTGTACTGAGACCTCAGTTTATCGAAGTAATTGTAGAACGGTTCGTTAGTGGCTATATACAGATTCCTCCAAGGCTGCACCATCGTCTTGACCTTGTTAAGAAGCATGTCCGGGGACGTATCATAATCAAGGTGAGGCCAAAGCTGCTTATTCTGCGCCTTCTCTCCTCGGACAACATGAACAGCATCAAAATCCCAGTCCATCCGCCCGCTGATCTCTGTAACAATATTCATCAATCTCTTCGATTTCCACAAGGCATGCCACGGCCTCTGAACGTACTTAGCAGCCTGTCCTTCACACACTCTGTACCAGTAATTTTCTGGCTCCGGACCATCAAACTGCCTCCATATAATAGTGCTCCTCTCTTTCTTGAGCTGCATTGGCGTCACCTTATGGCTCTCAACCTTCTTAACGGGCACTTTCCTCTTATGGCTCCGATCCCACTTCTTCCAATCCCGCAGAAATTCATCCTCATCCACAATTGAGGCAGTTTCCTTGAGATGTTCATAATCAAAGTAATACCGAAAATCTTTCCCTTCCTCATCTTTTTTACTCAGAGTATAACTCCCCGCCAAGCAGACACTCAAATCCATCACAAATGTCCTGTTCAAATACATAGCCTCACCTAAACCACACAAGAAACTCCATTGGAACTGATTCATCCCCTTGCAATAATCCCCTCCGCGTGAATAGTACAAGTACCTCCCCCTCCTAAAACTCTTATCCGATCCCAAGCTAGGGATCGTATCGTTGATCTGTTCATCACGAACTGGTGGGGTGATTCTAGCCTTCCCACCACCCCTGGTGCCATTACTACTAATCCTCCTCGCTCTCCTCGCATTAATACCCGAATGCCACCTTCCGGCGTGCACCACCTTATAAGTACAATTCACTCCGAATCCGAGCTTAAACCTCCTAAAATCCCTATACTTCCTCCAAGACTTCTCCTTTTTGTTCCTAAACTTCCACAACACATCACATTCATCCGCTTTCGACCCATTAACCGGAGTCTCATAACCCAAGAACACAATGTTCTTAAACCACCTCAAATTAAATCTCTCCACCGCAATCAAAGCCCGTGGGTCAGAGCAATTCACTCTCTCCAAATCCTCACAATTCAACCCGTCCGACAGGGTCGAATTGGTCGAATTAGAGACCTTGGCTTCGGCCTTCGCAATCACAGACTCCGTAATGACTGCAGAACCCGAAGAAACCGGGGACACGGCGGGGGCAAGAGGTAAATCCTCGCCGGTTGTGAGAACAGAGTTGTCATCTTTGAAAGTGGCGTTCTCGGAATCGGTGAAGAGTTTTGTTAAGGCCGGAGCTGACTCCAGCCATGGATCTGGGGGTTGGTAGGTGATGGCAATTACAGTAATTATAAGCACCGAAAAGACAAAAACTGAGAAACAGAGATTGCTGATGAGTTTGATGATGTTTTGCCCGATGGGCTCGGTGGCCGGATTCGATTCTTTCATGAGTTCTCGAGAAAACCCAGGTGGGAAAACCGATCAGATCTTATGAATGCATGAAAAAAATGATGGGTTTTTAGAGAAAGTGGAAGAAAATGAATGGGGAAAGAAAGCAGAGATTTGGAGCTGGAGATTTACTTACAGTTGATTAATGGAGATCTGCAGAGAGAGACACCAAAGTGTGTGACTTCAGTTTTACTTCACTGGTTTTTTTTTTGTTTACATTTGTTTTGAGGACGGTGGGTTGGCTGTTAATGTCGTGGGTGACAGATTTGGAGTCCAGGATCCTCTCGGGATTTTTGGTAAAGATTTTGTTATCAAATATTATTTATATTTAATTTTAAATAAAAATATTTAAAATAATTTTTAACCGTAAGATATACGTTAACAGATATGGTTTATGAATTTCTAAATCCTTACAAAGAGACTGAGGAAGTGAGGGTGTGCTTTGGACTTGGGGAGCTTCAGTTGCAAGGGACAGGGAGGGAGCTGTTGGTTAGTTTGCTAGTCATTTTTGCTTGTCTTTGTGAATGTTCCACTTGCACTGCTTGCATTTGCCCGCGCAGTCGTTTGGTAGGACAAGTAATTTTGTTAGGGCCCTTTTGGATGCATAGATTTGAGAGGGCCTAAAATTTGGGCCATACTTTTTATTTGGACCTAAGCAAGACCTCGTAAAGTCGTGCAAGATTTTGTTCAAAAGTGTTAGTTAAAGTCGAATGTTCGACTGCTAAACATCACTTGACTATCCAATATCTTCCCACGGAAATGGTGATGTGAGATTCTGAGACGTTCTCCCGATACGGAATGCAACCATTTACCAAACTGAGAGATGATCCACATTACCCAATAGAGAACATTGACATTAGTATGGATACTCTTTGTATAGTGTACAAACTCATGCTCAACAGTGTTAAGTTTACAGGCATTCGGATCACGTAGGCTTCATAACTACATTACCCCGAGCAGTGTTTATTGTTGTATTAAGCTAACCGCATAGTGAGGGAAGATTAACCAGATCACCGGAAAGCATGGTTGTAGTCATGAAAGTGAAACTGTTTGTAGATAAAGTAAGCCAACCATTTTGAAGCTGCAAATGATAGTATAGCTGCTGCAACGAGCGTAGTTCTTGCAGCCACTGATATGGCAGCCTGCTTGGTTGCGGCAACAATTCCCACTAAAGCAAAAGCGACAAACTGCAATGAAACTTCGAGCACTTTCAGACCTTTGTATCCGGCACTGCAGCTGCTGCAGTTTACCACATGGGACCAGTACCTGAAAGGTGGTGCAAACACCCGTCGATGATGATTCAACAATAAGAGGACTTTTAAGTTTTAACATTCTCCAACTTAGTTCTAATGGCCATGACACAACCTGGCAAGGAAAATGCTTGCATTTCAACTAATAAACCCAAAATTTTCGAATGTGTGCTGGAAATTTCTATCTTTTGCTGGCCTGAAGACTCAAAGAACAAACTGAGAGATGCTTGAAGGTGTGTTATAACAGATCTGGTTTGTAAAAGTTGCAGGAACACCAAATTTTAGCATATTTTCAAGACTGCTATGATCTACTTTGATGCCATCAGAATTGCCCATAAAAACTGTTCTAATTTTCTGAAACTAAGTAATCAAATTGTTGTTTGAATCCTGCTTCATAACTACGTGAAAGTTACCTGTCCAGCAACTGTTCTCTAGGAGGAGTGGGGGGAAGAGCCCCACTGAACTTGCCTCTCCAATCTACCTGACCACCAGCGTACTTGTTTAACCATTTTCTGAAACCAACTACAAGGGCATCTGACTTTGTTGGCACAAAACATGCTTTTTGCCACTGGGCAGGGCCGGCTTCCATTATCTTACGTTCCTGTACGAAGAACTCAAGACTCAGGCAAGAATAAGTGCGATAAGAGATTCACCAACGACTCTTATTCTGTGGTCATGCAGCTGCACACTTTAACTCAATAGAATGTTTTTCTTATTGTTCAGAAGAAAAGCCTCAACCGAAAAAGTAATGTCTTACACATTCAGCAAGTGAAAAGCAAGATAATTTCTAAACCTACTATCAAGAGTTAAAAGTCACCTCAACATGAAGAAGATATAAATCGGAGTCCAGGATCAGATTTTGTCCAATATGAAACATCCACCGCGGAACAATCTTATCAATCCAAATGCCGAAGTTTCTTGGGAAGGTCCATATCAACCTGCTATTACCCGGACTAACTGGGATACAAATAAAAATTAGAAGGAGTCTCCGCTGGGCTGATGACACCTACACAAATCACCATACACATAAAGAGATGTACAAAAGGATAGAAAGATAAAGGATTTGAACAAAAACAGAATGTTCTACCTTTTTGGTTTCGGCTGATGATGCAGCCCCATTACCCTGCTCAAGCGGATCAAGTGGACTAGCGTAGAACACACATGGTGGCAAAAATTTACTCCGACCCCATTCCTGCTTTGCGATGAAACCATTTATGTCTAACTTCTCAACACTCAAATTCAATGGTCTACCCCCTTCTCTATCAGCTTTCTCTGTAAAGAAATGAACGGTAAATCATCCTGAACCTCCTATACAAAGTGAAATTAACTTCATGAAAGTGATGCATAAACTAGTATTTGCCTTTGGGTTGTCTTGTTTGCATTATTCCATAATGTGCATATGGAACATGAGCAGGGTCCATAAGATTTTCAATCAAGACCTCGTACCTGGAATTGCAATAAAGATATTAAGCAAAGTTATTAAGAGGAAATGCTGAAAAATGAAAATTCAATATTTCAGATCGATACACCTAAAAGTTCTTGAACATGAAAGACAAAATAAGACCTGGACGCAGATTCAAAAGGTTTCTTATAAAGGAGCATTATGCCTCAGTAGAGAAATAGTCTCATATCAGAACGGGTAGAAAAAAGTTATCTTTACATACCCATAAGGAATCTCTCTGTTTCCCATTGGACCACTATACGATGGATCATCTAGTTCGGGTATGTAGGGAGGTTTTTTCTCTGCAAGAACATCTTTGTATTGAGGATCGGAATTTGGCCAAAACCACACAATGCCATTCTGCACGGTTGTTGGATAAGCGGCTACACATGCTTTCTTATTCGTGTGAATCTGCAAGTTGAAAGTGTCATGCCTATCATCTTATTTAAACTACAAACCATGCACAGCATATAGTTTATTGCCACAGAACCACTTCTGCAAGAACAACAAGAGAAGAGTTTCGATTCAAACTTGGAATACTATTACTATAAATAACGTTTAAAGTTCATTAAAATTGGTCCCAATAGTTTCAATTGACGTGATTTAATCCCTATAGTTTACGAAGGCCACAGTTCGTGTCTAGGATTGAATGATAACTCACTAGATTCTACAAATGCTGAAATAAGAAATGAACCCCAACTTCCAACTTTTGTCATAGTCGAGGAATTAGATGGATTAATCACGAAGTAAATTATCCCTTTCCCGTTCTAGGCACCAAGAGTGGTGTAATTGTTGCAAATGAAGGCCAATGACTTTAACTGTGTCATTTTTTCGACATAATTAGTATACAATCGTCATACATTAAGAAAAAATCAGACTTTTTGGAAGTGTAAAAAGCTAGCATCACTGCATGCCTTTCAAGCTAATTCTTTGAAAATCCAACATAATTAAGCTATCGTCCTTGAACTGCAACAATTAGTAAACTACAACACAAAGACGTCAAATCACAACAACTGAAACTACAGGCATCAAAGTGGAAAATTCGCCGAAACTACAGTGACCAAAATAATACTTTTTATGCAAAACTATGGTATTATTTGACATCTCTAGCAGTATATCTAATTAACTTGTACGAAGGTTTACTATAATAAATAGCTGTACCTATATCTATATCTTACGTGCATGAAGGTTTACAGTCAAGGATTACTTACCGGAGGGCCATCAGTTGGTGCTTGAGGGATGAACTTGCAGGCGCCGGAGCCATTAAAACACCAACCGTGATAGACGCACTGCAACCTGCCCCACTGATCAATCCTCCCTTCCGACAACGGCGCCAACCTGTGCGGACAAGCATCATCGAACACCTTCCAAGCACTCTCGTTCCGGTCCCACCACACCACCACGTCTATCCCCAAAACCTTCTTTGCATGCGGGACCCTCTTATCGAGATCACAAACCGGCATCAACGGATACCATTGGGCGTACCAGTCGAATTTCTCCTCCTGGGTCGGATTTTCGAGTAATGGGTCGGGTGGGTTTGCAGGCTCGGTCGAAACAGAGGATTGTACGGCGGTCAAAGTCTTGAACGCTGATGATGCGGTTCTTTGAAACGGTGAAAAAGATGAAGTGGGGTGTGGGTTAAATCCTGAGAAAGTAAGTTTTTTGGGTTGGGATTTGTCAAATTTGGTGGGAAATTGCAATGAGGGAAGAGATGAAATTCTCAGAGCTTCCATGGCTGGTGCCACGTATGGTGCTCAGCAAGGTAAGAACTTGGGAGGCTCAAAAGTGTAAAGCTTTGAACTTGGCATGCAGTAAAAGGAAACGTGAGGCTCTGATTGGGGCTGAGAATTTTGTCGACAGAAGTGGATAACATGACAAGTGGTGCAAGACTCAACTGACCATAATGTTTTAGTTTGCTACTCAATGCATGCCCAACCACATAATGTTTTGTTACTTTTCTGCTTTTCCCTTTTTCTTTTATTTTTTAGGTGATGATTTTAAGAAAATAATTAACTCTATGCAACGAACGGAACAATTACAATTTGATATGTGTGTAAATATTTAATTGTGTAATTTTAACAGACTATCACCTGTAATTTTTAACACATGACAATGTGTTACTTGTTCGGAATATTGTACAATGACATCAATGTATGTGAGTTCTTAGTGAGAATGGTTTGTACAAACATTGGAGTTGAGCAATGGGCCTTATTCAGAGTAAAAATAGAACACAAAATGCTCTACTGTTGTACTGCAAAACAATAATGTTTATGCATCTTGATGAAAGTTTGATCCCTACTAATTTCCCAGTCCTTTAACATTTAACGATTTATTCCACTAACGCTATTGTTGTCAGAAAAAAAAATCTCTTAGATCTAAATGAGCTTTGAACAAGAACATTAACATATTTCATGAATTATTAATGCCGAACACAACTAGTAAAGAAAAAAATGAATCATTTGTATTAAAAGGGCGCAAACCCACCAAAATTAAAGGATTTGTCATCTCCTTTTGTACAAAGATGAACTAATAAAAAATAAATTTATACATGATTTGTGTAGGAAAAAATGATGAAGAATTGCTTTGTCATCTTTTCTATTCACAAAAGAATAAATTAATATATGAATCTACATTTTTCAGTCATGAGACATTAGCAATGGCGGTTGCTGTACTTCCTGTAGATAGTTGGGATGACTGAGTTCTAGAAAGGTTAATGCTTTTTAAAGAAAGCTTCACTCTTCCAAGTGCTGGGGAGCTTATGCGTGCTTCCGTCTCCCCGGCACATTTTGCCGGTGTCAACACCCTTGGACTCAGCGCGCTGGTGGTCCGAGGAGAGAAGTATGACCTCGAACGGGCAGCACTTCTTGGAGACAAGTTCACATGCTCCAAAGCTCGGAACTGGAGCTCCGAGGGATAGTCCCTCACACAGCCAATGCGAGGTCCAGCTCCCGTCGTCCATTTGCATGACAACTGCCTTCCCAGTTGGAATGATTTCATTCCCTTGTGTGAGTTAATCCTTTTGAGAATTGATTCTTGAGGAATGGCTTCTCCCTCGGTCTCATCGTTGTTTTCGTCAAACAAGTTCTTCTTTGAAACCATGTAATCCTGTTCTGATGGGAGAGTTTCATCCACCGTTGCATAACCATCAACCGGAGTTTCTACTGGTATACCGCGGCAACTTGAACCAGCGGGTTGAGTTGCGCTCTCTACCTTCTCCAAATACCTTTCCCTGTTTGGTATTGAAAGATTAGACAATTTTCTGCTAACACAGCGGAGCCGGCTTGACATATGAGATTCGATTGCAGCAGCTTGTCCTATTGAATCGGTCTCCTCTGGAATCAAGTCTTCGTCAGCGGTCTCTTCAGCCTTTAAATCACATACATTTGGGATCAAGCCCTCTTCAGATGAGTTGCATCTAATATGAGCACTGCTTCTTTTCTTGCTAAGTGAACCCTCCTCTTCCTCTTCAACTGGACTTAACTGAAAATACAGAAAAGCAAGCTTTTTAGGATAAATTTTCCGCTAGTTTTCTCTTGAAACCTATTAAATCAGAATATAAAATTTTATTGTTCTTAATTTATACCTTAACATCTTTGAGATCCACATTGTTCTCTTCAAGGAACGAGACAAAGTCTCTGAAATTTTCTTCAGTAGGCCGATAGTGACCACTGTGAGGCCAAACTGCCTGTAGAAATTCGCAATAAATCGACGTTAGAAACAATCAAAATATCTAAAGATAGCCGTCGAAACAATGGTATGTATGCAAAGAGAAGGAAGATTTAATTAGTAGTATACTAGTATGTATTGTAGCCATACCTTAAGGATGCCGTTTTCAACAACTAATCTCCCGGCAGCAGATGTGGCTCCTCCAGCCAAAAAACTTGAATGTTGAAACGTCCCCTTCTTTTTCTTGCCAACGTATAAGGTTCTAGAAGCACTAAGAACGAAAATCCATTTGGTATCATCGGATTCTCCGGTTGTATGGAGAAGCTCCCCTGATTGTTTGTAGAAGAATTTGCCATCCTCCACAACAACTTCATAGGCCATTCTTTCCATCTGCATTGAGCAGAACAAAAATCAGTAAACAAATTGGGAGAAGAAACAGATTAAAGGATTATCAATAAGGACATAAAGGCTCACCGGTCCAAGGTACTTGATACACTGCTGTTGAAGTTTCGATCGAGGGCATTTTTCATCAAGATTTACTTCCTTCCCTTCTCCTATGTCTAGCCAGTAGAAGAACGGTTCTCTACTCTGACAGTGAAGCCATTCGACGTAGTAAAAGTGTAGGTTATGTCCATACCGATGCCTTGGATCAATCTGTTCTTAATCAATAACAAAGAACCGAGATCAGTAATGGCTCGAGACATAACAGATAGAAGAACAAAATTGACACTCAAATGCAATCAACTTACAGCCTCAAGCCAATGCTGCAAAGCAAGCTTTTGTGCCTTTTCATTCTTTGATAGACCTTTCCCAACCTGCAGTGACAAAGAAACACTTGGTTTTTTTTCTGAAAAGATTATGAGAAACTTGAAGTGTAAGTATACAATCTGTTCAAATTTTACCTTGGCGGCTCTGGTCCTTGCTCTAGACCAACGCGACATGGCAGTTTCATGTTTCTCAATTTCAAAGAACGATATAGAACTCCGCTTGAGCTCAGCGAAATCTAACAGCTTCCACCTACGTTATTTCAAGAATTTAAACTTCAATAAGATAAAAGCACATTAATTTTTTTTGATAAAACACAAAGACTAGCGCATGACAATAAAATGCATACCAGCTCTGCTCAACAAGAACAGCACAATCTGCTAGCTTTCGTCTGGTTCGGAAACTTTTGTATACTTTCTGCAATTTAATTGCTGCCATGTGCTTGGGGCTGGCGGGATCCAAAAGCTGCAAGGGCCGGATCATCCCCGGAGGACTATCTGATCTTGGGGAGGGAACGTTCATTTCTTTGCCGAGAGGGCTGACTGATGCAACGGTCATGCTCTTTTCCAACGAAGGAACCTTGAGCAACATCATTTTCTCCAACTCTCTACCTTTAAAACTAACAGAAGTTTCAAGTGCCATCCTTCCGGAGCCTAAGGATTTCATTATTGTGGGTTCTGCATCACCACTGTTGAAACTAACTGATCTGACCGGAGTTTTAACTTCATTGTCTCCAAAGCTTATGGACTTCACAATGATCGAATCTAACCCACTTTCCAAATCACTGTACTGCGAAAATGGGCAAGAGAAGGAAATTCCCATTCGACAGCGAAAGCGGTTTTAGCAACCCAGACAATTCAGACCCCTGAGAGAACAAAAAGAAGGAGCTTTAGTTTCATATCAGACGACCCAATATACAGCATAAAAGCAGGAATGAACGTAAATCGAGCTGTTATAAGTGTAAGCATGCAGCTAAATTATCCCAACATGAGCAAGAACCTATCAGACAAACCCACCACGAGATTAGATCTACAAAAACTACAAGAATATTAAGCATACAGCAGAAAAGGTCACAAAGTCAATGAAAAAACAAGCACATCTCCGTGAAGTCAAGAGCAAACCCAGAAAACCCTTTTCATCAAAACAGCATAAAAATCCCAACTTTCATAAAAGAAAGAGACTTTTACCATTTTTAACTCCCTTTTACTGACCAAACGGCAAGCAAACTGACAAGTAGAAAAAGAAGAGCAAAAGGGGAAATTATTTATAGAATTAAAAGCGGGGCATTGTTACCTTAAAGGGAGGATTTTGCGAGCCAACGAAGGAGCAGAAACGGATTTTTGTGTAAAAATAGAAGTGAAGGTTTGGAATTTGAATGGTGGGTGAGAGGGTTTGATTGGTTTGGCTTGAGAGGGTACGTTTGGATTAAAAAGGAGTTAGTTTCTCTCTTTCTTCCTTGCTTACAAAGCTCTTGTGCTTTTCAAACTCTACCTTCCATTGATGCAAATATATAGGAACAAGTGTGTGTGTGTGTGTGTGTGTGTGTGTGTGAGAGAGAGAGAGAGAGAGAGAGAGAGAGATTACAGAGAGGAGAGAGGGAGTGTCCATTTTCCAACCACGTGATCATGGGTGTTTACTGGGAAAAGAACCGAAATTTGAAAGAATTTTCATTTCTTCTATAACTTTTTTTGTTCTACCCAAAAAACTTTAATTTATGTTTGTTGTTTGTTTGTTGTTTTGGTTTTTAGACTTTATTCTCGTGATTAAATATTAAACAATTTAGTGTCTCTATTTTCTCATTCCTTCTTCCCTCTTTCTAAGAAATTGTAAGAATTCATATACAAATACTAATTTTGATACTTGACCATGTAGGCAAATATTGTATGTGCCCCAAACTCCATACAAATAACAAAATAAAATAACATATTACTCGTTCTAAATAGACTAAAATGAAGGTCACGATGAAGTTACATATACATAAACAAATAAAACAGTATCGTATCAATTAAAATAAAAAAAATCTAAATTTTTTTCGATAAATATCTACTATTTTATTTTTTTTCATGTTAATTGATCTATGGTTACTTTAAGTTTTTGACTTTATAACCGCATCAAGTGGCTCAGTGGTAAGGGTGCGGACTGCGGCTCCCCAATAGACAAAAAACTGTGGGGGTACTGGGTTCGATGCTCCGAGCTGGTGAGTTTGCTTGACTGTGGCCGCGGGCAGGGTGAAATTCACCATAGCCTCTCTGGACCCGAAAGAGTAGATAACTGTGATTTGGCACCAGTTGTTCTCTTTTTCAAGCAAATATAAGTCTTTGACTTCATCATGATTTAAACAAGCCCTATATACGCGTAACACAGTTTTCCAACATTGTTGTTTTTGTACAAATTAAGTATTAGTTGTATTTAAAAAAGATTACTTGTAGACTTGTAGTCATAGTGATGTTTCGATCTTAAATATTGAAAAATTGGTTAAGTTAATCAAGGAACACGGTGCAATCTTTTCTTGCACTCTTCCATTATAATTAAGTAATTAGTTATAAGAACTATATTATATATATATATATATATATATATATATAACCTCATTTTCATGGAAACTAACACATAATTTATTGTTTATATACAATATATCAGTCAGTTTCACTTGCATAGTTAATTTACAAAGTGAGATTGACTTTCATATATAGTCGCCAGCACTTATGTCTCCAATACCTCCAAGTAATATGTACATAACGTTGCTTAACTCGCAAGCTTTTAATTGGCGGCATTTTTTAATACGTGCTCTAATATGGGTGAATTTTTTTGTTGTATATAAGTTTTTTTTGTATTAGTGCGTGTTAATTAATGTGTTCATACATAAATTGTGATGGTGATTAATTAGAGGGAGCTAGCTAATTGGCATTTAATTAGTTGGTTTGATGGATGATGTGTAGTGTTTTGGATGGATATGATGAGTTGTTAGACTATATTAATTTGCATTGTTGTGTTAATTATATTGGTCTCTATTGAATTTGTTCTATATGTGTGTGTGTGTATTCGAAAGTGAAAGCTCAAAGTCCTTGAAACCTCCATGCATTCGCTTCTAGAGCTATATATGTCCCACAAGTTGACTTGAATATACCAAAGTGCAAAAGGGGTTTGAGGGGTTAATAACAACAAAAACTCCCTTCAAAAGTCTGAAGCTTGTGTTTGTTTAATATCCACATATACAAGAAACAGTCAAGCTTATGCAATATATGGATCTTTAATTATACAAATGCATATATATTATTATTATTATCTGTCCAAGGATAAAAAAACTAAACATATATAGGCTGTCTGTGTGAAAAATACATATATGATATATATACACTACTATATGTATTTTGCATGTATTTTGGTACGATACATTTCTATACCTACTTTATACCCCAGCAATAATCAATGTGACATGCATCTAAATGTGTGCTCTTTGTGTTGTATTTACTATTTTTTTTTCTTTTTTGAACAAACCAAATCATTTATAGGGATTTTTTTTTATAACTTTAATCCTTAAAGAAGATTAAAATTTAAAAAGATTACGTATTGATTATAATCTCTTAATGTGTCCTTAATTCAAAATAATTAATGTGCATTTTATTTAATATGTCCCATTAAATATTTAAATTTATTAATATACAAATTTTAATTTTTTTTTTACTAAAAAAGAGTTTTTTAATTTATTAATTTTATTTAACATTCTTCAAACTTGAAAGAATCAATTAATGTACCGAAATGTATTATATTAAACTAATATATTTAAATGTTAGTACCGAAATAAATGCACCGAAATACATTATTTTAAATTAATGTACCTAAATGTGTGTACCGAAATGTATGCACTGAAACATTAGTACCGAAATGTATTATATTGAATTAATGTGTAAGGTCCCACATCGCCTAGAGGAGAGGATCTTCTATGCCTTATATGTACATGCCCACATTTCTATAGTAAGACGCGTTTTGAGAACTCACTAGTTTCGGATCCCATAAGAACTCCGAAGTTAAGCGAGTTTGGGCGAGAGCGGTCCCAAGATGGGTGACTCTCTGGGAAGGCCCAAGAACCCCAGAACAAAATCGTGCGGGCGGGGCCCAAAGAGGACAATCGGGACCCTAAGGGGGGTGGATTGTAGTATCCCACATCGACGAAGTAAGGGTCTGGTCTGAGATGTGACAAAATGGTATCAAAGCCACTCTGTCGTGTGATGCGAGTGTGCCGATGAGGACGTCGAGTCCTTAAAGGGGGTGGATTGTAAGGTCCCACATCACCCAGGAGAAAATATCATATATGCCTTATATGTACATGTCCACCTTCCTATAGTAAGACGCATTTTGAGAACTCACTGGCTTCGAATCCCATAAGAACTTTGAATTTAAGCGAGTTTGGGTGATAGCGGTCCTAAGATGGGTGACCCCCTGGGAAGGCCCAAGAACCCCAAAACAAAATTGTGCGAGCCGATCCCAAAGCGGACAATATCTTGCCATGTGGACCAAGACGTGACATAATGTACCTAAATGTTTGTATCGAAATGTATGTACTAAAATGTGTGTACCTAAATGTATGCACCGAAATGTATTATAATAAATTTAATGTACCTAAATGAAGAAGATAAAGTACATCAATATACGTATAACAAAAATTAGTTTATCTAAATGTTTATAACAAAATATATCACAATAAATGAAATGAAAATAAAAATTGTAATGAAATAAAATTAATATATTAAAAATTAGAAAAAAAAGATAAATAATTAAAAATTAAAATATAATTAATAAATAAGGTTATTAATGTATCAATGGGCTAAAATTTTAATCTAAAAGTCCAAAGATTAAAATGAAGTTTTCTATTATTTATAATAAGGAGGAGATGGGGATGTCGCATTTACTATTTTAAAACGATTACCAAGGATATATGTGTTTGTGTATGTATATACACACACACACCATAATGTTCAAGCATTAGCTAATTAATTATTAATAAATAATTAGTATAACACTAATCACTCTTTGTGTCTTAAACGATATATATACAATGGTTCGAACCGTAATCATGTAGTGAAACCTGTGCTTTCCAAATCAAAGTCATTTCTTTTATGATAGTGTTATTCACGCACCCATTTTTATTCCACACTTTTATTAATTTTTTGTTATTAAACTTTTTCAACTAATTTGATTTGACAGCTGAAACTTGAAAGAAGTATTTAAAAAGCAAAAATAGGTATCCGAATAGCACTACACTTTCTTTTATACCGAAAGGTAAGGAAGAAAAAATGGAAAACAGTATGTTGTTGCCATGGATAATGAAGCCAAATTTGTGTGCTATTTTTGCTGCCATTGGACGTACAACTTTTGAATATCTGCCCTCTAATGGCCAACAAAAGGGATTCTTTTAAGTGGATTTCACTATTTCAGTAAGTACTATATATTTTTAAACTTCTATCCGCATCAAAGTTCAATTATTTTATTGCATGCATACGTAGAATAACCATGTAAAGTGCATATACGCGTAGCCGAAAAGCCCTAATTTATATACATATATGTGTGTGCGCATGTGTCGGAAAGTAGTCTACAAAAGCACAAGAATGAGTAAAGTATCATATACCAGTAGGCAGTACGTACTGTCACCAACAAAATATATATCTCTGAAATATGTTATACCCATTGACAGAGAGGGATTGTCTGCCCTTCCACTTCTCATCCCCTTCTATTTGAACAGTCACGTTTAAGTCACGTCAATATTTTATATTTCTATTATTTTTTATCTTATTATCTCTATAAAAAAAATCAATATAAAATATTGACGTGGCTTAACCGTGACCGCTCAAATAAGATGGGATGAGAATGGGATGGAAAATGGGAGGGCAGACAATCCCCATCCCCTATTGACAGCTAGGTATACGAAGTTCATGAACTCAATACAAAAGTTCCGAATGAAAACCCTCAAAATATTTCTTTCAATTAGATGAAATTTAAATGTTCACAAGATCTGCCCTTCCCAAGTCTCAACTACTTTGTAGTAGGAGGTCGATGCGATCGATGTAACCAAAACAAAAAATAAAGGGTTTGATTAGGGAAATGTTATTAATTATCAACATTTCAAATCATTTTGTAGAGCATTGTTGTGTTTTTCATTCAAACATGGGGAAAAAATGATTTCTCATTTTCCACATATACCAAACACAACCTTATAGTTTGTACTGGCACTCTAACTTGTTTTGTTTATGCACCTACAATCCTCGTGCATAAGCTAACATGGAAGTGTTAAAGTCGATATCCTATGTCCTCGTTTGGTTTTGAATGAGCACTACATGAAAGTATACTGAAGCAAAAAATAGATCAACTTTTAATTTTCGTTTCCTTTCTTATTAATGTGGAAGAGAAATATTTATGTCATGTCTAAATCTAATTCATCTTATAACTTTAAATTGAACAAGATTTGAAATCCAATCCAATACAAACCACCAAATAAGGCAAATAATTAGAGTTTCACCATCGATCACCATACGGTAATATGAGACACTCAATCAACAATATATTATATAGGGTTCTTTAGAAAAAGGCCCTTGAAACTCCTATTTTCCAAACAAAAACCCACATAATATTAAACATTCAAATAAAACCCAAAATTCAAATAGACTACCATGTAGACAAATATATAACCAATTATTACAACATATTTACAACTTATGCCACAAAACCCTAATTATGTCAATAAATATTATTACTCACCCTAATTATGATTAGCAATTAACCCCATATGGAAATTTTACCTTGTATCATAAATATTAGTAACATATATATATATATATATATATATATATTAATTTATCCATATTCATAAACAATTATGGGCACATTTTTCGTATGAAAAAAGAAAATCCTTTGTACAATCAGTTATTTTGCATCAAATAATATTGTTTGATAAAATAACAAACCAATTAATATTTTATGTTGTAGGTAAATTATTTTACATAGATTATTACATACATTAGACGTTTTTTATTTGTTATTATATATGCGTGTTAAAAATAATTTCTCTTTATTTATATGTAAAATATAAGTAAATTAATTTTGAATCAAATAGCATTTATTTTGTAAGCAAGTTAAAATAGTAGTTACATTGTTTTGGTCAAGTTAAACAGTGCCTAAATTATTTCGTAAAAACTAAACCAAGACAAATTATCGCCATTAAAATAAAACAGTAGATACATTAGTTTTTTTTTTTATCAGATAAACAATAGATAAATTATGTTGTAGGTACATTATGTTTGTAAAAAAAAAAGAAAGGAAAATTGAAAGTAGTAGATATATTATTTTTAACCAAATTTCCTTTATTTGTAGGTGAATTATGTGCATGCATTATTACAATTTGTTATGATATATTAATATGCAATGATTTTAAACATTAATGCATTTTTTTCATTAACCCTTCCCTTCAAATCTGCATAGAATTAAATGTATACATTAAAACCGTAATTAGGGGTGTTTTAGGCGTCTAAAAAATGCAAAATGTGTAAAGGCAAACATAATTAATGAATTTGCTTATCTGGAGCCTAGTCGTTGGGTTTTATTCAGGTAAAAATACTATGTCGGGTTTTATGTAAAGAAACTTGAGTTTCAGGGGCTAAAGTCATATTTTCAGTATTATATATTATAAGATTTATATTCTAACAAATTCATATGCAATCTCAGTGTATTTAAACGCAAACCAATATAGATTTTCCCCTTTCCTTCGGGATATGGAGGTTTTAAAATATATGTATCATTAGTTTGGCACTTATATATCTGATCTGTAAAATGAACATAAAATAGCCTTGTAGAACTCACTTTTTGTAATTGGCAACGTGTTTGTCAGAAAATGAAACCACTTAACAAATCCTCGTCCTTGAATACTGCGCAGTTGTTTTTAGTTTAGTTTTGTACTAGTTTTCAAAGGATGGGATTGTCTATCCTTTGACTTTCCATTCCTTTCACATTTCTTCTTATTTGAGCGGTCACTGTTAAGTTACGTTAATATTTTATATTAATTTTTTTATAGAGATAATAGACAAAAAACAATAAAAATATAAAATATTAACGTATCTTAACCGTAACCGCTCAAATAAAAAAATATAAAAGAAGATAAAAAGTAAGAGGAGAGATAATCCCCCTCCATTACCAAACCCTAATAAATCAAAAGTCACCCCAACCCCAAAATACAGCCTTTATGATTTTGGTCCGTCAAAAACCCTAGCTATGAGCTAATTGAGATTAAATTATTGAAAAATCAAAGAGAATCAGACATATCATCATCACCTCCAACTGTCATCACTTTCGGATCTCCATGCATAATGCAAGGTGAAGGGTACTTTGCACCGTACAAGCTGTGGACTCGCCGACTACTGCTGCATCAAGTACACGTGTTGGCTTGTTAGTCAACCACGATGTGCTGCCTGGTATGAGTGGTACGTACATACCTAATACCCAGACAACTAAATCCCATGACAGTCTGCTCCCGAAAAAAAATTTCACTATGTGGAAAACACACCATAATACACTAAATACAATGCAAGTGGACCGTACGTGTTCCTACCATACTAGAAAATTTTCCACCGTCCAAGTGTTGTACATATTAATTTTGTAGCTAATTAAAGTTTATAATTTTCACTCTCCATCACTCGTTTTGCAAATTACAATAAGTAGATCGATGTAGTTACCACATTGGCTATAGACTATACGCGCGTCCACATTATTTTCTTGTTAAGGATTTCAATATATATGATCCCTCAGCTCACCTCATGTCAGGGATCTGAATAATATATATGTGACTGGTTTCTGATCACACATGCATACATGTATGTAAATTCCACAACTGAACTTTCATACAGCAACAACAACTAGATATATGTCATTTTTCCATGTGTTATGACTCTAAAATCTTAGAGGAAAATACTTAAGCCAAAGCTACCCTACCCTAGATAATCATAAAGATGCCTAAAAAATGCTTAAGTACATATATGTTTGTGGTTTATAGCATTAGATTTCATTTGTAACACATTGTTATAGAATTATATACCAACAAAACTTTTGGGGTAAAATTTTACGACAGTCTTATTCGTCACACTGCAGAGGTATATATAACAGTGACGTATGCAAAAAACCAAAGTAACCTAATACAATTAGCTAAGAATCATAATAATTACAAAAAATTGTAAGATTTAGCTGGATCTACTGTCTCATAAGGGATTTGCCTTTTCTATTGGATTGAATAAAAAACAATTTTTGAATGAGTTATTGAACCCTACACCGAGTATAAAGGAGGGGTGAAATACCGAAATGAGAAAGTGTACCCAATAAAAAGCAGTTTTTGTAATTAGTACATGTTTTCTTAAACCGCCCATAAGAACCATGTTCTGACTTTTATTTGGAGAATATCCAACAATAGCTTCCATCTCCTTCTTGATTAGTTATAAAGTTATAATTAGGTGTCCATGTAATTATGAGTTGAGATCTAATGAAAATGGTATATCTCCATTTCATACCAACCATAAAACTGTGTTCCTTTTCATTTCAATGGAGTTGGGGTTACATAGGAACTATGTGCATGGTGTCTAATTAACAAATAAAAGTCTTCCTATTTACTAATCCGATGAACAATAATATAACATCTTCCTAATTGCTATCCAAATAGCAATAATACATCCCTAATTAAGCTGAGGTGGTAAGTAACCGCCATAGACCATAACAACATAGCTGGAGAGCACGCGGATTCTATAAATATTATTTGACAGCTGCTATATATATATATATATATATATATATATATATATATATAGAGAGAGAGAGAGAGAGAGAGAGAGAGAGAGAGAGAGAGAGAGAGCCTTTTAAATAGGCAAATGGTGTCGGATCGAATCGATTTTTTATAAATATAATTTACAAATCGAGACTTACAAAATAGACGGTTCAGATCGTTGAAGTTTGATATGAAGCGGATCCAACACCTAAACTCTTTTTTTCTTTCAAAAAAATAAGAATCACTTTGCATAAAAGACATATACATATATGATAAGCTTTGACTGCTTAATTGTTTGTGCCCTTTCGGCACTCCCAGTAAAATCGAAGCTCCCATACTTTTCAAAAGTCCCAAAGAAACAAAGAAAAAAACGCGTTTCTAACTGAGAAGTATTTGACAGCACCGACGTATTATATATATTGCTGCATCAAAACAGTATGGTGGTCTTACGAAGTAATAGGACTGCGGACCAAGTAAAAGTCAGCTCGACTTGTAAATTATTCTGAATCCGCTTTTCGATGATTAAAAGTGATTGTATTAGGTTGACGTTTGCTCGATTTGGCTTTTTGAAAATTGGTGGGTCATGGTTGATCCTGCCGGTCCAATCGGTCCAGAAGCGCACAGGCAAGTTTGACCTTTATACACATTACCGATTACTTACCACATATGACCTACCAGGAAAATATTCTCATCTCAATTTGCACATCATCATCTATTTTATATAATATATACATACATACAGACATGAATTGCTTAAGGGAAGAGATCTTCATTTTTTTTTAAACGGGGACATGCTACCACCGTTAGATTTAACTTTAATGAAATTGTGTAGCATGTGTTTTAATCTCAACCACACAAAAACAATCTAACAGTGGGGATCGTGTCTCTATTTTTTTGAAAAAATGAAAATCTCTTTCCTTAAGCAATCTACATATATACATATAGCTTGAACTTATTAATGTTGGACGGCGACTAAAGCAAAATATGGATTAATTGACTTGGACCATTGACTGGAAATATATACACTAGGATGTGATCTTTAGATGTTATTAGTTCACTTACTATATTACAAGACACGCATAATTATTCATTCTATATTATTAACGCATAAATTAACAAGGGTTAATATTATTTAGACATCGATTTTTATTTCACACATAAAATTCTTAATTTTGATCGTTGAATTAAATGAATTAAAATTTTAATAAAAATTAATAAGAATGCGTAAAAAATAAAAATATGTGTGAATAAAACAACATTAACAATAGTATATTTTGAGCATAATTTTTCGTATCACCGAACACAACACAAAAACAAAAAGGGTTCTTATCCATCTACATGGTAGTCGGAAATGGGGTGGTGTCATGATCGTTGACGTTGTTTCAACCTCTTCAATGCCACATTCATGGGGACCCATCTGGTCGGGTAATTTTCAAGTGTTTCTATAATTTTCAAGGGTGTTTACCAAGAAGCTAAGTTTCAATGTCTGGGAATTAGATTTTTATCCCAGTCAATTTTCCAATCCATAAACACAGTAACTTGTCAAGCAAGTCAGCACGTACCCATCAAAGATCTTGTCAAAACCGCGACCGAGTCAGTTTTTGAAACATAAACCAAGTAAAAGAGTAACAAAAGGGTTCTCTGAAAAATTTCAAAGACATGTATACTTAATGTCTTCAGGGGGACTTTATCCTGCTCGGAACACGAGTAATATACCACGTGTTATTATATAAATAAAGGAAAATATTATTTTTAAGTTGTTAATTTTTTAACACTAGTATCTCATTACTGATGTAGTAACACGTGATATACCACTCCGTGATATAGTTGACACGCCCCGACCCAGAAAGGTTGACGCATGCTGGCCATCACTATGAAGTAACGTAACCATAGGGGTAAGTGATGTAAAAGAGCATAAATTTTAAATCGAACTTAGAATCAATTCAAATATAATAGTGACAGAGTGCACAAACGTGGGCATGGCCCACTATAGTTATTCAGAGCTTTAAGGTAAAACGACTACTGAATAGTAGTCAAGCAACTAAAGTACGCTTATTACACACAGTGATAAGTTCATACATCAGAAGCTGATGCCCAATGTCAGAAACTTTCAAGATTCCTCTAACGCCACGAAGAACAACTATTTAGGTCCTGGAGGGGCGAAAAACAAAGTTGAGTGGGTTAGCAAAACAAACTTATGTGAAAACTTTTGGTTTTGAATATACTAACCCCTCGCCGGAAAACAATTGTAGTTTCCTTTAATAAGAAGTACATTATGAGTAAGTACGTATATATATATCCACAATACTAAAGCCAAGTATAATTGACAATATGCAAGTCGAATCATGATAAAGTCGATGCTGCAGAAGTATAATTATGTGGCAATAATATAATGCAATTCTCATCTATCTAATGCTTGCACACAAGTTCGAAACAGACGGAATCTGACACGAACAGGACTAGGTGTAATCAATGCGCTCAAGTACTACGATCACGTGAAGATTGGTGCAGAAGCACATCACATACAAGTCGGATTGCCTAATGCAATCTACCCGACAGGACTGGCACCTAACCTGGATCCAGATGAGCGAACGGTGCGATGTGAACATACACGTGAAGGACTGGCCCTGGCCCTAGGGCGAGTACTAACACCGGTGCAGCAGATGAGTATGTACATAAACATGTATGGATATCATGACAAGTATATCTCAACCATATAGCAGCATTTATCACAATTATATCGTACGTAACATTTATTTGACAATATATACGTAAAGTGAGTCATTCATGCATTTTGGAAACTATAAATACGTATAAGTACAAAAACAAACTGCCCCACTCACTAGTATGTTGCTGGGTCGTAGTCCCCGGACCTAGCTTGGCCTTGAATTTCCTCCGGATATGTTTCCCCTATTTATAAATCATTTATAACGAATTAATTAAAGCTTAAATACGGAAACTTAAATAAAACTCTCATATATTGCTCAATCCTAAGGTTTAAATATACCAAATTGATCTACTCGTCATCACGAACACACCCATAATTTTATAATAATTTTTGGACTTGTCACGCGCCCCCACGCACCAAAAATGTCACGGACCTACACGCCCCCACGCGCGGCCACGTGACATGCATGCTGACGGTTTCTGTCAACGTCGTTAGGAATATTCTTCGGAATATTCCGTTAAGTCTTAACGGTAACCATTAATTTTGACTGACGGCGTCAGAATATTCCGTCATATTTGACAGAATATTCCGTCGTCTTCTTCAATGGAACTCCGGCGAGCCTCCGGTCGCCGGAAAACTAGAAAATTTTGTTTTCTTTATATCTTCTTCGATTTTAATCCAAATTTCATGAAATTTATACCAATGGAAAGCTGGGGATGAGTAGAACAACGTTATACCTGTTTTGGGATTTAAATCTCACAAGATCTCACCGGGAAAATCCTACGAACCTCGGCCAAGTTCGAAACTCAGTCCTCCGACGTCCAAATCGACTCAACGAAACTCCCTGAGCTTCGTGAGGAGGTTCTAAGACTTCCTATGATTTTAGAATTCGCTGAAAAGGTCACACATGAAAGATGATGAACAGTACTAAGGTCGGAGGTTAATAATTCGACGAGAAAACGATCGAGTTTTTACCTGAGGTTGATGTCGATGGACTCGTGAGGTTCCAAGCAATCCAATGGTAACTTTGGATCTTCAAATTTTCATGGTTTAAGTGGTTTTCTAATTTGCTCCGTAAGGAATGTAGAGAGAGAGTGTGAGTTCGAAGGTAGGAGAGAGAGAGAGTGTCTGAGAGCTTGAGAGAGATAGAGTCTGAGACCTTGGGAGAGAGATGAGTGAGTTGTATTATTTGCTTTCCTAACGTTATGATTGAATGACAATGAGGAGATGGAATGGTGAGTTGTATTGGATAGAGGATGGGGTTTCAGATAAAAGAAGGATGTTGAGTGAGCTGGTGTGAGGGACTACGGATCCCTCCCTTTAATAAAAGAGAATATTTTCTGACATTATCACTTTTGGTGTATGATTTGAGTTTCACTACCGTGTTATAAGCACTGTTAAATCCGTATGTGTGCGTAGAAATTAGAATACGAAAGCGTGAACGAAATAAAATTAATATAACGCGTCCACATCGCTCAACGATAAGGGCATAATTGCCAATACACACATGCGGGGAGAATTTATATAGAAAAATTAGGGACGGGTCGCCACAATAGTGATAGGTTAAATAACAATTAATATCTTGTCAATATTATTTCATTAATATAAACTTACAGATGTGAATATATAGTTATAGTTGTGGATAATATCGTTAATATTTTGTCCACCATTACAGTTAAACGTAACGTAAACTAAAAGAGCCAAATGAATTAACAATGACATTTCCAAAGAAAATTTCTGCTGAACTCTTAGAGATGCTATAAGCTATGCTCTCTCTCTCTCTCTCTCTCTCTCTCTCTCTCTCTCTCTCTCTCTCTATATATATATATATATATATATATATATATGTTATGCGTGTTGACAGTCTTACAGAGACCCCATAGCTACCTGCTTCCAAAGTTATCTTTATAAAACTTGATGATGCATGGCATTATATAGCTCACCCCCTCAAACAAGTTGTGTTTGTTGGTTGACACTGAATGCAGCTATAGTGTCATATTGATAATATTGCAAATAGTCACCCAAGTTGATTTATTTTATATATATAGCTTATGTTTGACTTCAATCTTATAGAGTTATTATATAAAGTGAAAGGGGTTCATATAATTAATACTCCTCCACTTAGAGTTTTTTTTTTTTTTAGAACCGAACCGCTAGCGATAATCCATTAAAACAAAAGCACAATTACAACCCGATTACAAGGGTGCCACTTAAATTTTTTTTTTTTTTGATTCAATCTAATAATTGTCCAATTTTCTTTGAAGATGATCAGAATTGGATATTGGGGCTCTAGTTTTCCTTGACAGTCGTTGGACTGGATTTGTAGAGTTTTCGCATAATATAATGTAAAACATGTTACATATATGTAATAGGTCAACCAATATTATCTGTCTAACTTTTTTGATACAAAGATATATCTACACTATGGTGGAATAAATTAGCTTTGAACTTACCATTCATGATATTAGAACTTAAGATCTCTCACTAAAAAATTAAAAAAGGAAAATACCACTAAAAATATTATGGGCAAAGTTATGCACTTAAAAGTTCACATATATAGCTAGAAATATGCTCATACAACTTGTTCTTCAATTATTACATGTGTATATTATATACACACATATATATATATATGTAACTATCAAAAGGATATAAGTTTATATAGATGTATATTTACACTATGGTGGAATAAATTACTTTCGAACATACCATTCACGAAACTAAAACTTAAGATCTCTTACCGACAAATGAAGGAAAATGCTACTATAATATTATCGACAATGTTATGCACCTCGTTTGGCAGCTCGGACTAAATTAGTCAGACGTTTGGTATTGTGTTAGATTAATTTATGCATCGGATAATATGTCGAACTATAATAAGTTTCTAAAAATTTTCACAAAATAATTGTTGTTAAAACTTAAAATGAAAAATGGGAAAAAGAAAAACACCACAAACCAAGAATATTCACACAAAGGACTTTGTTTTCTATTATTTCTCAAAAAATTGAAGGAAATTTACGGAGGACACTTTTTTTTCTTTCTTTTCAATAAACCAAGAACTCTCATCAGAGAGAAAACTGGGGCTGACTCTGAATTTGGGCATTGTGTTGGGGAATAGCATTGACAAAATTCGATTTGGAGAAGGGGAAGAGCCGAGTGGTGTTGAGAGTTGTCCCACATCGGTGAGGGACAAGGTTTGCTATGTGCTTATATGATCTTGGGCTACTCCCTATATTGCCAATTGGTTTTATGGTGGAACCTCAATTACATCATGGTATTAGAGCAAGGTTGTCCACGTGTGAAGCCCAACGGCCACACGCACTCCACGTCACCCAGTTGTTGTCCACGTGTAGGCTTGAAAATCCCCCACACGTGCCGGGACGTGTTGAGAGTTGTCCCACATCGGTGAGGGACAAGATTTGCTATGTGTTTATATGATCTTGGTCACACCAAATTACCTAACAACCACATATGTTGTCCTTGCTCGACTTCGTACTTGGCTTTCGAGCGGCCGATTCCTCAACTTCCAGCTACCCCTCTCTCTCCGTACAGCCCTATTTAACACGTTGTTTCACCGTCGGTCTCCATCCGTCTCTCTTTCACTCTCTTCTTTGTTCCTCTGTGTGCTTTCCGCTGAACGAGACGGGAAATTGCTCAGCGAATGACTGCGGATGAGTGGCGGCCGGGGTAGAGAATTCGTCGAGGAACTGCTCGAAGGCCCACTCTGAGAAGTCGTTAACGGCAGCTTGGTGAAGATGGAGAGCATAGCGCCCCGACTAATTATCCCGAGTTTTTGGGGTTTTTTAATTGTACGATGTCAATCGTATAAAATTTGATGGACAAAGTGAATGCTTATTTAGTTCGAAAATGCACCAAACATCTGCTTCCATATTATTTATCATATCTGGTTTTTTATACGGCATGCCAAATGAGAAGTTCACATATATAGCCAGCAATATGCTCATGCAATTTGTTCTTCAGTACATGTATTATCGAAAGGATATAAGTTTATATAGATGTATGCATGCGAGAGTAATCCCATCGCCAAGTGATCATTTGGCTTATAATTGAAATTTCCATATGCTTATGTAGACCTGGCATTTTGGATCCGACCCGTTAACCTGATCGGACTGGACCCGTTAATATTAGTATTTGGGTGAATGTTTAACGGGTCGGGTTGTTAATGGGTGAACCTATTAACAATCCGTTAAATAACGGGTCACTTTGGGTTAACCCGTTAGCACCCGTTAATTGAGGATATTTTAGTAATTTCATTAAAGTCTTCACAACAAAAAAATAAACTCTATGCAAAAAAAAATAATAATAATAATTGTTAACGAGTCTTAACGAGTGAAACAGGTGATCCGTTAGTTTAACGGGGTCGGGTTCGGGTGACCCGCTAACTTAACGGGTCGGATTGAACCCGACCCAAACCCGATAAACCCGACCCGTTTACAGGTCTACGCTTATGTATGCGTTAGGGTACATTATAATTATGTAGTGCCAAGGACACACACACCAAAAGTAATTAGTTGAAATAATTATAAATACTCATTATTATGTTTTTATGACGTATAAATTCGATTTTAGCTGATAGAAAATAATTTAACTAATGAAAGAATATACTAACTAAGAACATGAACGGAACCACGCATCAACTTAATTTGCAGAGAGCATGCATGCGTTATGCGATAACACCAACAACTAAACAAAGCAACACGTTTAGTGGTTGAAATCTTGTACTAATTATAAATGCTAATTATATCTTCTAATAAAACTAAAATTACAATTTTTTAAATAGAAAAACATTGAAAACTAAGGGAAGAACAAGAAGTTGAGGCAACGTACTATTATTTCATAGTTGTACCTGCTGGCTGTATCAATCAGAATTGCACATGATCATGATCCATGCCTAATCCCGTTTATAATTCGTTCATGTCTCTGAATTAGTCGGGGAAGATAAATTAAGGACACTACGAGTAAACATGGATTAGATGATGATAGACATTCATAACATTTGATTATATGTGACGCATTTTTAGTATCAACAGTGTCACCTATTGTCACATCTCCGCCCGGGGCGGACCACTTCCCAAGCCCGCTCCACCACCGTAGCACGATATTGTCCGCTTTGGGCCCTGACCACGCACCTATTGTCACATCCCGGCCCGGGGCGGACCACTTCCCGGGCCCGCTCCACCACCGTAGCACGATATTGTCCGCTTTGGACCCTGACCACGCCCTCACGGTTTTGTTTCTGGGAACTCACAAGCAACTTCCAGTGGGTCACCCATCATGGGAGTGCTCTAGCCCCCTTCTCGCTTAACTTTGGAGTTCTTACAGAACCCGAAGCCAGTGAGCTCCCAAAAGGCCTCGTGCTAGGTAGGGATGGGAATATACATTTAAGGATCACTCCCCTGGGCGATGTGGGATGTCACACCTATAGTTCACGCAACAAATTCTAAAATCGCCACATATTTTCTGCATATGTGACACCGCCTTCGTCACTTAATAATTGTACGTGTACATAACAAATTAAGCGTCACAAAACACAAAGGTCAATATGTAACATCCCACGTCACCCAGGGGAGAGGATCTTGTAAGCCTTATATGTATATTCCCATATCTACCTAGCACGAGGCCTTTTGGGAGCTCACTGGCTTTGGAGTTCATCGCAACTTCGAAGTTAAGCGAGTAGCCCCTGGGATCTTGTAAGCCTTATATGTACATTCCCACCTCCAATTAGCACGAGACCTTTGGGGAGCTCACTGGCTTCGAAATTCGTCGGAACTCCGAAGTTAAGCGAGTTCGCGAGAGAGCAATCCCAGGATAGGTGGCCTACTGGGAAGTTCTCGTGTGAGTTTCCAGAAACAAAACCGTGAGGGCGTGGTCGGGGCCCAAGCGGACAATATCGTGCTACGGAATGTGGTGGACCTTGGGCCGGGATGTGACACAGTAACCTATAATTTCGTCAACTATCAAATGTATAAGTGATGAATTTATCATCACCCAATCTCAAAAACTGTTTCATTATTCAACTTAGTTGAAATTTGTAAATTAATGTAGAAGTGATGAATTTATCATCACCCAATCTCAAAAACTGTTTCATTATTCAACTTAGTTGAATATTTGTAAATTATGGTTGGTGGGAAATCTTCTTTTTTATTTATTAATAACCACATGTATGAAAGAAAAAAAAAACCATTAGCTAGGTTGCATCTAGGAACAATTTTTATTTTCATTCTGAATAACTACTGTTTACGTTTTAAAACTTCTCTCAGATTCTTATTTGGTTGGCTTCGTCATCGATTGTGCCTTAACATTATCGGTAGAATGACTTGATGTGCATCACTTGTTTGCCAATAAATTTTGTGCATCTCTGGTTATACATCTATTATATTTATTGTTACTGATAAATCTATACTGTTCGTACTTGTTTCATGATAGCCCTATAAGTTTAACTCTCTTTGTTGTGCCCTCAAATCAAAGAATTGATCACTTAAATAGGTGTACCATGTTGACACCTCTTGTAACTTTTTGTTCCTCAGCAAAATTTTGTTATCGATCAGATACTTTTGGGAATGAGAATAATTGAACATAATGTCTACGACCGATTATTCAGAGATGCACAAAATTTTGTATATGGGTAATGTAAGAGAGACTAAATTTGTAGATAAAATTATGTAAACTAATGACATGGAAGTTGATGATTGAATTGTTACTGAAGTGTTAATTAACGTGTTTATTTCGTATTGGTCAACCAATCTCTGTTTTGACTGTACAGATGGTGTAGGAATTAAGAAAATATCTCTTAACAGAAAATAAAGAAAAAACGATACCGTTTGGTTTTGGGATATCAGATGATTCAGATTGCATGGCATGCTTGGAAGGAGTTTGGAGAAATTAATTAAAAGAATTGCATGCTCCCAAGCTAGCTCAGAGGATGTGGATGTGGTCAACAGTTGCAGATCGATCTTACCTACTGAGCAAGCTGGCATGCTTCATAAATTAAACCACCGACCATGCATCGATCCCATTCCCATTCACACTGCATGGAGATGGAGATAATAGAACTCAAAAGTTTGAGCAGTAATTCAAAAATACCGACTAATCACGTTAATATTATCGACAAATTATATTATTTGATCACAAAAGACTTCAGTACAATTAGAAGTATAATTATTCGTTATAAATATTGTATTTATCCCGTCAATTTTCCAATGTGAGACTTTTGCAGTTTTCAACACTTTCAACATACAGGACAACGAGAATATACATGTATCACGAACTTTACCAAATAGTTTGTGTCATACAGTAGCGCTCTTGATTAATTATATATTTACTTTCTTACTACCTAGGCTTATACCGTTATTCGGTCTTATGTGATCATTCTAATCACCACCCTAAAAAGAGGAGAAATCTTGATTAAAGGTAATTACAAGATGTCTTATTTGTTTATTTTCTATTGTTTGGTTTCGAGAAAAAAGTAGAGCATGACACATTGACAATTAGGAAATAATGAGCACTGTTTCTGCAAAGGAATCCGAGGATTTATGTTTAAGTACGGTACGAGATGAGGTACTACGGAAAATCAGATCTGCCATTGCAAAAGAAATTAATTAAAGTTGCGAATAACGAGGCTTGTGCGTATGGATCACATGGAAATAATGATAACTATGTCTTAGTCTTCATGACAAGCTGTATGATTTCCAGCAATTTGCTCAGAATACTAGCTGGCTCTGCAGTCCCTACTCATGAAGAAGGTTTTGGGTGCGGCTAACGTTGGTGGTGGGGTTCCTTTTATGTTGTGTGGGATATAAATGGAGCCGGATGAATATAACAAAATTAGAGGAAGGGGAGGGGGGTGGGAGGGCTAATGGGTGATTTTGTATGTGTCAAAATGGGCACCTGATCCGGTCTTGGGATTGAAGAATTCTTTATAAATTTTGTTTCTCTTTTCATAGCACTACTCTTTGTCGGTAAGCACTATTTTAAAAATTCTCGCCTAGCGCTGATTAGGCCCCGTCTAGGCGCTAGGTGGCTGGCCACCACTTCGATTAATGCCTAGACATATTAAGAAATGACACCTAGACCTACTAAGGCGCTCGCCTAGACCTCCTACGCCTAGTCTGCCCAGACCCGCCTATGTTGCAAGTCACTTGACAGAAAATAAATAACTTCATTTTGCATTTAATTTTTTTTCAATAAATTGTAAGAGACTTGTTGACTACTTAAATTAACACACATTACATGCTTGTTGACCATGTTTACATTATGTTCAAATACTTCATAATATATATGTCATTCTATTTTGTAGTTTATGATGAAATTATATATATATATTTTAAGTATAAACCAACACTTATTTACACGAAATATAATGGATCTACTTAAATCCGCCTAGGCGCTAGGCCCCAGCCTGCCGCCCGACTAGCGCTTAGCGTCTTTTAAAATCTTGCCGGTAAAGAGTCATTTACGCATGTACGGATGTACCAAAGTGACTTCTTATAAAACCAAAAAAAAAAAAAAAGTGCGTGTCAAACTATGAGGACGAAAATGCTCGTATACATGTAATGAGCAAAGTATTCTACTTTTGTTGTGTGATAAAATGAATTAGGGTTTTGAATGTGCAGATCAAATTACTATTGCATAAACATACTGCACATCCATGATAAATTATTGCATAGGGCCTGCCCCATATGGCCTACCTTTTAAATTCAATGTCATCCCAACATGAACAGCAAAACGCAGCCCAATGGCCAGCCCCAAAATGCAACTGGCGCACATATAATTTCTGCCGTTATTGTTCCTCTTTTTCCTTAGTAGTTAAGGTATTCCTCTTCAACTCATTGCATCCGGAATTCAAACCCTCTCCCACCCCTCATTGTAGTTTAGAGTAAAAATATCGATTGTATTCAAATGATAAACAAAATCTATTAACAAAGTTGTATAAATACAAAGTTGTGGGCAAGTTGTCCATTGCATAAAATACAAATCCTACAAAGTACACAAGCATTTCTTCTTTAAGATTTTCCAAGTGACAACTACTATGATAAGCATCCCTGTAATCTCGGGTATGTTTTCAGCAACCGCATCAAGCAGACTGAAGGGAAAAACACATCCGCAGGCGGCGTTGGGTCAAATTGAATCGTCGGATTCATCAGAGTCACTTCTATCGGGATCCCCAGCATTTGTAGCTGCCTCTGGAACATCAGGTTGTGATACAGGTTCTTCAACAGGCTTTTTACTTGCATTACGAGCATTTCCGTCTCCATCCTTTTCTTGCTCAGCTGCTTCAACATGTGAGCCTACTCAATTAAGGATAAGCAAAACAGACCGTGCAGACTGTGCACATATGATACCTACTAGTCTAGTGTGTCACAACAAGACAACATGGTCGAATCCATCATTCACGGATTGGTAAAGAAATTTCTCCATTGACAATCCAAAAGTGTCACATGCTTTGGCATAACAATCTCAAATTTGTAACCCTAACAAACATGAGAACATTAAAAGAAATATCATCGAAAAAAAAAAAGGAAAAGAGGAAACACATTCAACAGAGCAGTAAAACGCATGTCAGCAATTTAAGTGGCCTCAAACATCAGAAAATCGCATTCAATCAGGCTTAAGACTAGAACCAATAGCAGTGGGGATTCTCACTTGACAGAAGAATTCTATATTGCTATTTGCACAAAATGATAATAAGAAAATAATGAAACATAATATGTGAGGATATCAATATTATCAGCTGGTCCGCTAGTACTAATATTCAGTAGATCTTCCTCAACACGCCGGACAAGCTCAGGCTGGAAAAATGCAAGAAAATTGCAATCAGTAATGGGATCCAGGTATGAAAGGACATCGCAATAAGATAAAGCTGAAAAAAATTCCAATATAAAGATGCTAATGATACATTTAGATCAGGCTCCCTGCGAAATCTTCGCTTGCGAGCATCCCTCATTGGAGGGGTGAGACCATGCCTGTACTCCACCGTATCTGGAGCTGGATCACTCGGATCTCTAACCATAATCATCTGTTAAAACCACACACGTTCGTATAAATCCTTTAGAAATCAAGCACTGGGATATTTAACTGATTAAATAGTGATATACAAGACACACCTGACCAATGTCTGCAGTCTTAATTAACACGCTATCATCATATGTTTTGAAGGATTCCACAACACAAGGAAGATCAAACAGTGATGCAGGGAAACGGTCGTTGCCAATGACAAATGAGCCAGTCCTGCCATCCTCTGCAAGATATTTCAAGTTTACAAGTGAAACATTTGGTGAAACAGGGAAAAAAAACAAGTATTAAACAAATATACTAGAATTCATCGTTGTTACTTGTTCATCACTAGTTGACTAGTTGTGCCATGTCCATAAAACATACTAGAAGCAAAAGTTGATCAGGAAACTGTTTAAAAAAAAGAAAGAGATACAGTGATAAGTAGGCAAAAGATTGAATATGGGCAGGTTCCTGAATGTGGAGAATGAATTTGACTTATTTTATTTACGTTTTTCTTTCCACACATGCCAAAATACCGTAACTGCAAAAACCCTTGATCGAATCTCACATATCAGCTCAAACTAAACCCAAAAGGTGCACGATACACGGCATGAATCTGCATTATACTAAAAAAGTTCACGAGTTAAGAGAAAAGATTAACACATCCAGGCATCACGCAAATCATACCACAATACAATGCATACCAAATGGCTGTCAAATGCCATCATCAAAACTACAATATAGTTAAAGAGCTTCAAACCAACATAGCATTCTTTTTGACAAACCTAGGGCTTCATTGGGACTGCTCCCGTAAGAGCTAAAGCGCTTCCTAACTTAGAAGTGTTTGTGGGTCGTAGAATCACTTTCTGGGGAAAGCAAGTGCTTTTCCAATAACTTGGAATTCTAACAACAATTTTGACTTGTTTATAATAAAAGCGCTTCCTAAAAAGCGCTTGTGAGCAAAAGTGCTTCTTACCCCTCCAATCAAACCCCCCCAAGACAATCGCTAATGAAGCCGTTCAATAACAAACATCTTAATCCTTAAACACTGATTAATTACATAACAATTGCCTTAATTCATATCAACTGGCCCTCATTAACAATACAACAGATTAATTTACAACTAATTGATACCAAAACGCATTTCAATCCAGCAAAAGGGGGTTTCTTCCGGACCTTCGAAAGACAAATCCAACGACTTGTCGTCAGTAGAAGCGTTGTCGCCCAGAAGGCGCTCCAGTCGCTCTGCAACAGAAGGTGGGACTCTGAGCACGAACTGCTCCTCCATCACTGCGACAAAACGGCGCCGGATCAGCAATGAATTACCAGCACAAAAACAGAAACGAAACCCTAGATGCGTAGTAAACGACAACGTTCGGTGCCTGAGAGATTACCGAGAGAAAATCAATGTCAGAAGGAAAGAAATGGCACTGCTCTGCTCCTGTACGATCAATAAGGATGAAGGAGATTATGAAACGGAGAATTTGAGAAGGGTATTTTTGCAATAAAATTATTTAAGAAACACCGGTAAAATACTAAAATATAAGGGTTGTAGGTGTATTGACGTTTATAAAAATAAAAAACAAAAATCGTGACTTTGATTCATATTACATTACTTAACTCGTTAAATACTTTTGTTATTTTATACTACGATTTAATTATATATATTATTTATTTATATGTGAGAGGTTTTAGATTTAATTATTGTTAAAAAGGAATTTAAATTATATTGTTGCTAGTCTTTTGTGAGACTTAATTTACTCTCTTATTTCCTAATGAAGGTAATATCGTGACTTCAATACGTTGAACTAAAATAATAAAAACCACTTTCATTGTAATCATTCTGACCACTGTTTGATTCTTATATCACTAGCATCACACATAATTTTTCGACTCGTTATGAAAAGCCTTAAATTGAACTAAAAAATTAGAATATTTTTTTTTAAATTGAAGTTTTCAAGTAAAATTTTAGGACCGGAATGTCATTGACTTTCATATGGGAATGGGATCATCGATAACAAAATAACATAATTATACAGGAGGACGTGACTGTGGAGTTCAATACGTATATAGTCCTTCTTATAGAGAGATATTTTTTAGTCTGATCGTCACATGAGGTGATATGTCACGTGTTCTTATATAAATAGTGAGATATGTGTGTTAAAAGATTAATAACTTAAAAATAAAAAAAATTCACAAAAATACGTGGTATACTATTTTTTTTTTCTTGTCGTCGTAACTAAAAGTTTCTCTCCCTTGTACTATATTACAATTTTGAGACACAAAAACGGAATGTAAAAACAAAAAAGGGAGTGGACGGAGAATTGTAAATGAAGGGTATTGTTGGGATAAAAGCTATAGAAGAAAACGAGGAACATGATAAAGCATGAGGGGCTTGGGTTTCGTAAATTGGTTAACCCTAGACACTTTTATATAAACGACTACGGATAAAATCTTCTGCAAACTAATCACCTCTATCGACGTCGTGCCTGGGGCGTTTTCGGAACCGAAGCAAGACCAGAGCACCGCCGTCGAGTTCGAGTTCGAGTTCCTTAACCGCAATCCATCCTCTCCGATTCTCCGCCTTCAGGTCTCTCTCTCTCTCTCTCTCTCTCTCTCTCTCTCTCTCTCTCTCTCGTTCAATACTTGTACACATTATTAGGGTTAGGGTTCGGGAGTTTATGTCTGTTAGGGTTTATTTAATCGCAAGGAGTTTTGTCAAATTGGCAACTTTTCTCCCAAGTATACGGTTCTAATTTGTGATTAATGCAGCCAATTTCAATTTCGATATCAGTTTTTGAAGAAAAGATCTAAGTAAAATTTGGGGCTTTTTTCTTGGAATCGTTGTTCTTGTAGTAATTTTTTAATGCATAGCCGGGCTCGAAAGTTCGGATGTTTTTGCCTGTAAATTTTATTTCTTGATAGTAGGACTTCTAGATTAGTGGGGAACTTTTTTCTTTGGTGTTTCTAATGAATTTTTGAAAAATTTCAGAAGGTTTCTGACAGTTATATAATGAGGGGACGGAGTTACAGTCCATCACCACCTCCACCACCCCAAAGGGGAGGATATGGTAGGAGGGGACAACGAAGTCCTAGCCCCAGGGGTCGCTATAGCGGTGGTCGCAGTAGTGGTAGAGATCTTCCTACAAGCCTTCTAGTTCGTAACCTTCGCCATGATTGCAGGTTTGTTGTGGTTAACCCATATGTCATCACTTTTTTCGTCGAATGGTCAAATTGCATTGCAATTTTTGCGTAAGGGTGTGTGTTGGCTGTTTTAAAGGGGAAAACACGAAAAAGGCAAGTTATTTGAATTTATGAATTAATGAACTGTTGTCATTTTATGTGTTTTATCACAGGCCTGAAGATCTCCGCAGGCCATTTGGGCAATTTGGCGTGCTTAAGGACATCTACCTGCCAAAGGATTACTATACTGGGTGAGCATATCAGAGTAACATTGGTCGAATATCTTGTTGAGATAATAATTTTGTTTTTCTGTATCTGTTAAACTATTTATTTTGTGTACAGTGTACGTATATTTCACCTTATGAGTAGAAATTTTATAGTTCTCTGCTTGCTTATTTTTCATGATTTCTGAAACTATGGCATGATTTGGCAAGCTTTTGCAACACTGGTTAGATTAAGTTTAGATATATGTAGATGTAATCTCTACAGTTGAACTTCTCTTGTACGTACTTGCTATGATGGCTTTTTGCATGCTTTGTGCCCACATTTTATTTTAAAGAAAAGCATAGCTTTTGAGAACTTGTTCAATGCCATTTTCATTATTTTCTAAAGGAATCAATTCAATATTGGAAAACCTAGCAGACCTGCTCTGCTCCTTTTAGATACTGTCCTTGAGACGGGGACTTCTTTTACGTGATCTTTTCTAATTGCTACCATTGGTTGGGCGTGTTAATTAAAGTTTGTGAGGTTTAACAGTGAAAGTAAGGTTTTGAAGACAAGAATCAAGTAATTAGAGTTCTTTTGAAGATGATGTTAGTGGTAGTGAAGATTTGAAGGAAGTTGGATTTGAGTACATTGTGAAGATGTTCCAAGTCTTGAAGAATTTCAACTCATCTTAAAACTGACACTTGCAAGGTCAGCAGCCAAGTGCTTGCTTCTTTATAGTGACCGTCCATATTTTGGCGATTATTTCAACAAATTTATTAGGAAAGGTTTTGAGTCTGTTAGTATTTGCATAATTTTGCTTTTCAGTATAGCTCCTTTTGTGACTATTGTTGTTTTTCTTCTCTTTCCGTCTATTTTCGCAGGGAGCCTCGTGGTTTTGGTTTTGTCCAGTTTGTTGAACCTTCTGATGCTGAAGAGGCTAAATATCAAATGGATGGTCAGCTTCTTCTTGGTCGGGAGGTAACTGTTGTATTTGCAGAGGAGAACAGGAAGAAGCCATCTGATATGAGGCATAGGGAGCGTGCAAGGTACAAACCTGCCTATTGCTTTGTTTTCATATTGCTTGGGAGGTTGTTGTTTAATTCGATTAATATATCTTCTGGATGTCTATTTGCATGTTCTTTTCCTTCAAAATTTTGTGTAATCATCTCATATGTGGTTGTGAACTTGTTAAAAGAATATAGAAGTCACTGGTACATTCCTTGTTGATGTATGTTAACATATACCAAAGTCTTTCAACAAGAAAAAAAACCAAGGGATTGCCAATCTGTGTATATCAATTTAGGAAGTGTACAAAATGCCCATATTCATTCTCAATAATTGAAATGATAGAGATCATGCATTAGAATATACATATTATATAGATAATCATATGTAAATATTTGAATTAGTCATTCTAGTAACTTTGCTTGCAACGGTTCTGCTATCTAGTTTGATTCTGCACACATTGTGCAAGGTGAATTGAGATGGTATTTGATAATGTATAATTGAGAAACTGATATGATACTTTTTCTGCTTCTGAGTTGCATCATCATCTAACTTTTCAAATCTTCTCTCTCTTAGCTCCAGGACTACTAGTCGATACCGTGATCGAAGACGTTCTCCTCCTCTCTATTCACGCTCTCCACGATATTCCCGTTCTCCACCTCCACGCCGTGCAAGATCTCGATCTCACAGCCGTGGTTATTATTCTCCTCCAAAACGAAGGGATTATTCCAGGTAATAGTTCTGTTTCTTCTCAGCTGTGTCTTCTTTCCGGTAAAGCCGTTTCTTGTTGGTTGTGAAAACTACTTACTCATGTTATGCAACCTGCTGTTTATCATTCCTCGAGTCCAAATGAGATGCATTAGACTTTTGAGATAGATATATATTTTTCGGTGTTAGGGTTATGGCTAATATTCTATTGTCTGTCGGTGTTTTTCAAAAATGAAGGGTTCTGGTGGAATCATTCATGCCGATATTGATTGCTTGTAGTATTTCGTCCAGACTTTTGATAAAAAATGCTGCTTTAACATTTTTATATGGTAGACCTCTTGTATCTGAATCCCATTCATATTGTATGTGTATTTACTTAGATGCTTCTGTCTAGTGATTCCTGCTATTTATTCTGATGTGTGGTTCCTTGCGCTTCCTGCTGCTTCTGTTTTTTTATAGATCTGTCTCACCCCAAGAGAGAAGGTACAGCAGAGAGAAGTCGTTTTCTCGATCTCCTCCACCATATGAGGGTTCAAGGAGCCGTAGTCAGAGCCCAGTTAGGGGTCCAAGCCGGAGCAGAAGCAGAAGCCATAGTCCAAGGCGGAACATAAGAAGAAGCCGAAGCCCTATCAATGAAGATTACCCTAGGGCACCACATGGAGACAGATCTCCTAGTCCATGAAAAGTAAAAAGATAAATTGCTCTCATTAAGTTAGCGGTATGTGACTTGTTATGCCCCTCTGTTGTTGGAGTTTGTGTAGTATTTTGGTCAGTACGATGTTGACGCTACTGTTTGATGCGATGACTTTGGTAGTCTTTCGGATTAAGATATGTAGGTTTATGCCTTTATTTGAATGACATGTATGACAGAATTTTGAACTCAAATCTTATCTGTCTCGGCTTGTTTATGTTTGCCTTAAGTTTCTGGTTGTCGTCATGCTTGCGATTTTGTTCCATTAAATTCTGTTGGTCTTGCTAAGTTTCTGTCTCTATCGAGAGCCTATCCCCCGTGGAGGAGGATTCTCTATAAAAAAAAAATATATAAAATGTTAACCTAGTTTAATCGTGACTACACAAACAGGAGGAGGATGAAAGTGTATGGGAAAAAAAGAGGAGATCCTCGTGCCATTTCTCTTTTCGTGCTATAGAGAGGTGCAACTGGGAATAGCTAAGAATCTCCGCATCCTGCATTTTCCCATTCAGGCTTGGTGTAAAAGGAAGGGGATTTTCACTGGATTCACTTTGTGAGAATTTTAAAAATCTTCACATCTTAGTCGTTCATCATACATCGTGCAGTCAATTTTTATCAAATATTATTTGTGTTTAATTTTAAACAAAAAAGTTAAATAATTTTTAATCGCACGATTCACGATAAATAACTACCATTTGGACTCAAATCCGGTGTATTATGTCTTGCCAGTCGGCACAGAAACTGTTCAAAAGAAAGCAGACTACTTTTTGACGATTGGAATCAATCCACTGTCGCGTATTATGTAAGTCTAATTTTGAAGTCGACCTTATGCGATGTGACTATTTTCAACTTTATTTTTACAATCGTCTGCTTTTCGTTTTGAAAAGTGCTTGGGAGGTCATGTTTTAAGATAATAGTTTGTAGATCATATTAAGTGACGGTTGTTGATGATTCTTTCTTTAATAATTTAATATAAGTGTCTAATTATCAATATTTGCATCATATAATTTGCAAATATCCTTTAAATAAAAGAATATGCTATCCACACATTTTAAAGGGTAAAAGACATTTTACTACCCTAATGTTTGGTGGTTTTCAACATTTAGTACATCAATTTTTTTTCATTCCAGAGTCATACCTAAAATGTAAATTTTGGGACAGTCTCATACATCCGTTAGTCAAACTGTTAGTTCTCCCATTAAGTGATGACGTGGCACCCTGATTGAGTGCCACGTGTCATTAAAAATATTTAAAAATGATTTAAATAAAAAAATATTTTAAAATTAGTATTTAAATAAAAAAAATAGGGTAAAAGACATTTTACTACCATAATGTTTGGTGGTTTTCAACATTTAGTACATCAATTTTTTTTCATCCCAGAGTCATACCTAAAGTGTAAATTTTGGAACAGTCTCATACATCCGTTAGTCAAACTGTTAGTTCTCCCGTTAGTTCTCATACATCCGTGTCCCCTCAACCCAAACCTTCCCTTTGATTTTTTTTTAGTTTTGTTTTGCTAAATTTGGTGCGGGTTGCAGAGGAGATGAGGGAGGGTGGGTGATGTGAGTTGCAGAGGAGAGAAGGGAGGGAGGGTGGGTGGGAGTTGCAGAGGAGAGGAGGAGAAGGAACAAAAAAGAAAAGAAAAAGAAGACACAGAAACGGAACCAAGAAGAAGAAGAAGAAGAAGAAGGAGAGAAGAATAATTTTTTTTGGGTAAAAGACATTTTACTACCCTGATGTTTGGTGGTTTTCAACATTTAGTACATCAAATTTTATTATTATTATTTTTTTATTTAAATACTAATTTTTAAATATTTTTTAATGACACGTGACACTCAATCAGGGCGTCACGTCATCACTTAACGGGAGAACTAACAGTTTGACTAACGGATGTATGAGACTGTCCCAAAATTTACACTTTAGGTATGACTCTGGGATGAAAAAAAATTGATGTACTAAATGTTGAAAACCACCAAACATTAGGGTAGTAAAATGTCTTTTACCCAATTTTAAATTACTTCTCACACACTTCTTGTTAATTTTTGTCCATTGATCTTCTTCAATTCATTGGATATGACGGCTAAAAATTAGAAGGGTGTGTGAGAAATAAAATGGGGTGTGAATATCACACCCCCAAATAAATGATCATTCTAGTATCATCTGTTATTTTACAGATATGAATTCAGATTAATCACACAACAGATTAGTCATAATTAGTTATCAAACCCAAGTGTCGAATTGACACCTCTCAGCCATAGTTGTACTGCTAATGACATTATAAATCCGGTTAAAGGGTATCGAATTTTAAGTTCAAAACTATTCATTTCCTTTGTGCCGTGCCTATTTTGTAATCGGAAATTTTTTTCAATGTGACCGTCACTATGTGTGCTAAAAAATTAATAAATTAAAAAAATAAATTTTACCATCACTTTTATTAAAACATATAATATATTATTTGTGTTTCGATCACAATAAAAATGATTGGGCCGCAGCTGCGTACATTTGCCTTTTGACAAAAAAAACCCATTCATCTTCACGCGGCTAATCTGATGACTTTTCGTCACCTTTTTCGTTCTTTTCAACCTGACAAAAATGGCTTTTGGAGGGAAAACCGAATAAAATCACCGACATAATTAAATAATTAACGGATGAAGATGGCAATGGTCCCTATGACTCTCTGGACGAGAATATCTCTCTTCTATGTGAAAAAGTACAACGACACAAAAACAGAGTATGTTTTTCACTAAATAGAATTGTCTACGTGAATCTTAAAACGTCATTGTGTTCAATTTTGTATGAAAAAATAAATCAAAATAAAAATAGAAAAAGAAAAAAAAGCAGAAAAAGACAAACCAAAGAAGAAACAAAGCAACCAGAGGTTCCAAGACTTGGCTTCAGTTGAGTTCTCACCTCTCACTCACTCCAGTAGCTGCTAATTTGCTACTCAAGCTTCCATTTACAGGTCCTCTCTCTCCAACCTTCCTCTTCCTATTATTTTTTTATATTATTATAATTGTTTTTTATTTGTAAATGAATTAATGCTAAAATGATTGGACAGGTGGGGGCAAATGTTGTCAGAAATTATCGTGCGTGTTTTTTTCCTGGGATGTAAATTGTAATAAAGGTTTTATTGTTTCGTAATTGTAGGGTTTGTGTAGGGTCTGGATACTAGAAATGTTTGTTTAATGCTCTTCTGGCTTCCACATTTGAGGGAGTTACTTTTTTAACTTTTCACAAATGAACAATCTTTCTTAGATCTTTGGTTCTAGGCGCTGCAGTTTCTTGTGTGCTTTACTGTTTTTCTTAGCTGGTTTGAATCGTTGGAAGTAAACTTTGTGGCTGTTTTGCAGCCGGGGAAGTTGAAACGGGTACTGCTTTTCTGGTCATTTTTCTTTGAATTTCAGTTTCTGGGTTCTTTTTGTTTGTGTTGTTTGTGGTCGAGTTGCTTCTGCAATGGTTTTTCCGTGGTTTTCTGCATCTGGGTTCTCTGGCTAGCCATTTCTCGTGCCGTGTTCGTGCGAAAAATCGAAGCTTGTTCAGTTTTATGTAGAATTTAGTTTGCTCAAGCTGAGAGCTTGAGATTGCAACTGTTGGTTCGGATTTCGTTTCAAAAATGCTAAGTGGGAAGTGAGAGAAGTTCGAGGAATCGATGAAATGTTGCTTATGTACTTCCCTATTGTCTGTCAGCTGTTGAGAATAAAAGTATATCATGTTTAAATTGGAATTTTGGTTTTGATTTTTCTGGTTTTAGGGGTGCGATTTAGCGTCTAGCGTTTTGTCTTGGAAATTGAATTTGCCAATGATGAGCCAATGTTGTTGTGAGTTGTGCTTACGAAGGCGGTCTGTTCTAATCTTTTTGTAATTCACTTTTCATCCGCACGTTATAGACTATGAAGGTCTTTGATACCCAAAGCTTCAGCAGAATTTCGGCTTTGTTCATCATGATCAGGATCTCATTGCATTTTGTATGTGGTTCTTTTTTTGCAGCTTAGAACTTACGAGCTAACCGCAAGACACTGGAGGTGTAATTTGAAGTTTTATTAGCACGAATGATGCGTGAAAAATGGATTGGAGGCGTGCTTCTCCTTCTAGTTGGCATGTTTACTGATGTACTAGGTAACATAGTAACCTTGTTCTGTTTTCTGTTGATTCCAGTTTCATATTTTTTTATAGTATGACAGTATAACTTCGAGCTCCAATCTGCTTGGAATTCCTCGTCGTGAGGTTTTGGTCTCTTATCGACTTCTTCAATATTTCATTGCCTACATCATGTTTATGTTACTACTCTTAAGCGCTGTATCATTTACAGTGTTGATTTGCATTCCAAAGTACATCCTTACCTTGGCTTGTGATAAGTGAGTATAATAAGAAACAAATTTATCGCCCTTGTGATAATTGGAAAGCATTCATCTACATGGTACTTCACTTATACTTGCAAAGAATGTCGTTTTCCCTGTACCTTATCTGATTTGGTAATACGTATTTCTGCTTGTAAAATGTTATCTTCCAGGCCTGCCTTGTTCTGGAGGCTTTTCCGTTGTAGGTATATGTGGTCTTAGGAAATTTTGAAGTATGTCCACATGATATCTAGATTACATATTTTCAGGATTTTTGATATATTAATGCTTTGCTTTAAGGGAAGCGCACCATTTGGAATTTTGAGATACCTATGTTCCTTGTTGTAGTGTTGTCGCTCTAAAAAGTTACTGAAATCACAATTTCAAATTGATAGGTGCATTCATAGGGATAAACATTGGGACCGATGTTTCAGACCTTCCATCTGAGACAGATACAGTTGCACTCCTCAAAGCCCATCAAATTACACACGTGCGCCTCTACAATGCTGATGCTCACATGCTGAAAGCCCTTTCAAACAGCGGAATTGAAGTAATGGTAGGTGTCACAAATGAGGAAGTCCTAAGTGTTGGAGAGTCTTCATCAGCAGCAGCTGCCTGGATTAACAAAAATGTTGCAGCTTATTTGCCTTCAACCAATATTACCGCCATTGCTGTTGGCAGTGAGGTCATTACCTCAATCCCTCGTGCTGCGCCAGTTTTGGTCTATGCTATGAACTACCTTCATAAAGCCTTGGTTGCTTCAAACCTAAATTTTCAGGTCAAAATTTCGACTCCACAATCCATGGATATAATCCCGAAGCCTTTCCCCCCGTCCACTGCCACCTTTAATTACTCATGGGGACATACCATTTACCAAATCCTTCAGTTTATTAAAAACACGAATTCCTATTACATGCTAAATGCGTATCCTTATTATGGTTACACCAATGGGGATGGAATTTTCCCGCTTGATTATGCTCTTTTCCGACCACTTCCCTCTGTCAAGCAGATTGTTGACCCGAACACTCTTTTCCACTATAACAGCATGTTTGATGCTATGGTGGACGCCACCTATTATTCTATAGATGATTTCAATTTCTCTGGGATCTCTGTTGTTGTCACCGAGACTGGTTGGCCATGGTTTGGCGGATCCAAAGAGCCCGATGCCAGCACGGGAAATGCTCAGACCTACACTAATAATTTGATTCGGCGAGTGCTAAATGATTCAGGTCCGCCCAGCCAGCCAAAGCTGCCCATCAACACGTACATTTATGAGTTGTTCAACGAAGACAAGAGGCCAGGGCCAGTGTCAGAGAAAAACTGGGGTGTGCTATATACGAATGGGTCTGCTGTGTATCCTTTAAGTTTGAGTGATTCCAATCAAATTACAGGGAATTCTTCAGGGGTTTTCTGCATGGCGAAAGCTGATGCAGATCCAGATAAGTTGCAGGATGGCATAAACTGGGCTTGTGGGCAAGGTGGGGCTAACTGCACTCCAATTCAACGAGGGCAGCGGTGTTATCTCCCCGATACTATTGTAAACCATGCTTCATATGCTTTTAATGACTATTATCAAAAGATGAAAAGTGCTGGCGGAACATGTGACTTTGATGACACTGCCATAACATCTACGGTTGATCCAAGTAAGTTTCTGTCAACATCTTGTTATCGCTCGACTATTGAGTATGTTTGGAATCTGGATGCAGTAAGCACTATTTTTGTGATAGTCTTTAATTGTGATAGTTTTAAAGACAAGTTTTCTGAAGAAAAAGAAATGTAGTTTGAATTGCCTTTCATTAAGCTACGGTGTTTTATCAGTTGGAAACAGGCCTAACTGCAATGTCGACAATCATTATTTTTTGTTTCTCTTTTTGTTGCAATGAACCTCATGCTTCTTATATTGGGTTTCCGGTTAAACAAAACAATAGTTTAGGGGCACGCAGAACCTTCCCGAGAAAAGTAAGCTTGTAGCAAATGCAGCTTTAACTAGTTTCTACGGCGTGGTCTTTAAATTAGTGCTACTCTTGCATCTGAACATGAAAAATGGTTTCATGTTCTGATTGTAATATTGACTATTGAGGTCTGCTTGTCAACCTTTGAAGGTTTTTTCTGTTTCTTTTCATGGTTACTTTGTACATTTCTACTACCTCTCAAGTTAAGCATATTGCTTCCATTTGTTTTCTCTTTATCCTCCTAATATTCATTCTGTTGGGCATCCGTTCACAGGCTATGGCGCGTGTAAATTCTCCGGAAGGTCAGTATCTCACCTTCTTCCAGATATTCGTAATTATAACTTTAGAACTCGTACGATAAATTATGAGTTTGGCTCTAAACTTGCCGTATTATGATACAGTTCTAATTCAAGCACATTCGCGGGACTTACACCATCGTCAGTTGCACCTTCAACCGCTGTTGGAGGCTGGAGTTCGAATCAACAAGTTTCCAATCTTCAATATCTCATGCCGGCGGCATTTCTTGCATTGCTATTGCTTTGAATTGAGGTTCCATCCAGTTTACTTTTACCGTGTAGCGTAGTTATAGAACCACATTCGAGATATCAAAATGATTGAAGAAGACCCGGGAGGCGCATGACAGCACAAGCTTGGTGACACAGTTGCAAGTGTCCGCACGTTGTTTCATCAATTTGGCTTATGTTTCCAATTTCTGAGGTTGTCTCCTTCACCTCTGCAAATTCTCGGGAGTTTTGCGCAGTTCGTTTTGCAGGCATTTCTGATGTAGTGGCTAGACCTTGATTTTTTCGGACCAACTTAACTAGAACTTCATTTGTACCTTATCAATGAAAAAGTAATTCTATCCTCCCCGCAACCAATTTTTCATTGTTTGCATATATAACATAATCCGTATTGAAGTAAAGCTGGGTATAGCTAAGTTGGCTAGGGATCAGTAAGAAACTAGTTACCAATTCACCATTTTGAGCTTCGAATTTAAGATCTCTCACATACGAATAACTTCTTAATAGTGGTTTAGATCATTAAATTCATATGTTGAATAAAAAAAAAGGGAAACATTACCCATATGAATGAATTTATTATTGATAGTAGGTAATAGTCGAGTTACTTATTTAAATTCGTGTCGTTTGAACAATATTTGTGTACTGTCAGATCCTATATTTGTACAATTTTGAAATTTTGCTAACGTGTTGTATCTAAAATTGTCCCTCTAAGTTTGTAGTTTTAGATTGTTGTTGATTTTTTCAAGTCTGCCGTGCGCAGAATGTTAAAACTGTTATTAACCTTATTTCCTCCCCTACTATAAAAAAATCAGAGTGGCGCAGCGGAAGCGTGGTGGGCCCATAACCCACAGGTCCCAGGATCGAAACCTGGCTCTGATAAATGTTTTTTTTTCCATTTTTTTTTTCGGTTTTCTCCTCTTTCAACTCTTAAACTGTTGTGTGCTGCAACAAGATTTTGTTTCAAAATTCTGCCAAGGTCTTTTTGTCTGTATTAGGTTTCGAGAGAGCGCGTCAAGCAAGCTTATTCGTTTTTCAACTCATTATATTGATCATGGATTTGTAGTTGATTGAGGTTTATTTCGACTGCGGCAAAGCGGTTTTCATTAGCATGTCTGGCGTGATGGGCAGCAGGTCATGTAGTCTTTTTCATCAAAGATAACTGAGCACATTCTAATAGCTGCATCCCTTGGTTTGTGAATTTGTTGCACGATTACTGAGGTCTATTTTTTTTGTGTATTGTGAAAGTTGAATGCGTGGGAACCCATTAGTTTTTTCATTTTTCGTGTATTTGGAGAATGCCGTTTTTCTGCTCTTTTATGGTTTTGGGTAATCTTACGGTATTGATATGATTTATAATTTGAATGGAGTTGATTAAACTATATACTGGGTGTGATTTTGACCGGCTTTTCGGTTCACGTTTGTCATGTAAGCTGCTAATAACTATGTAGATTGAGTGACTAACCTCTCCTTGGCAATAGCTAGCTTTGACACACTTCTATGTTCTTGTTCCCAGGAACACCTTACCACGGTGGCATATATTTCCTTGATATTATACGTTTCCGAGTGACTATCCGTTTAAACCTCCAAAGGTATTGTGTCGAATCCAAAATATCCAAATAGTATTGTTTCCTCTGGATTTACGAGGCATGCATCATGCATGGACACGGTGGTATCTCCTTATATTCTTGTGTTGTATCTTTGTGTTGTATCGTATTCCATTTATAGTCATAGAACAATTCATGTTAATTTGACTTATCTCCTTGTCATGTCGCGTTGCATTCTAGTGTCCATTTCCAAGTCCATGCATCATAGGTCTGGAAACTTGATAAAGAATAGTTAAACATTTGGGTTATTACTCTCATATCATTATTTATTTTACTTTAAGAATCAGTTTTGTAGGTTGTATTCAAGTGTGTCATGCCATGCATTTTTTTAACATTTTAACACGCTAATTCTCGTATCGTTGCACGTCAAAACATCGTTGTTGGCATGCGATGACATGTCATAGCATGCATTTTGCCGACCTTTTGCGTGCTTGGCATGCAATGGGAATGTTATGGGTTTAGGATGCTGTGACATGCCGACATCTAAATTATTCTGAAATAGGAGGAGAAAGTGTTGGCAAAATGCTAGCGTGCCACTATGCGAGTGTTAGCGTAGCCATGACTTGTCTTGACACGCTAACCTTCGCATTGTGGCATGTCAAAACATTGCAATTAGTCCTGACACTAGCCTCGCCTCTAAATTATTTTGAAATAGTAGAAGTGTTGGCAAAATGTATGTTAAAAAAAAGATCTAGGAATTATATTTGAAGGGTTCTTACCATTAAGCTAGAACACGTTCACTGATTGAGTTGAAATTTTGCAAATGTTATTACCGGTTGGAACGCTTGTAAATATTCAGCTTAACTAATGAATGTGTTCTTACTGGTAAGAACACGTGTAAATTTTCAGCTCTACTAATGAACGTGTTATTATGGACTCAAATGCTTTCGTTTCTCATACCAAAACTCAACAATATTCTCCTAAATTCAAAGATGAAGAAGTTATAATTGATACACTGATTTTAGAAAACAAGAAAATGAATCTTAAAATAAATAAAAGAGAGTGGAAACTCCATTACAGCTCATCTGCAGCGATAAGTGTAAAAAATATCCTTCCAGTGAATCCGTAGAGCAGCAGCCAACTACTTATTCTAGTGCAAGTATGACGGTAGTGATACAACTAACGCGTGCACTCTTCGACGGCTTCGTCTGTACAAAAGCATAACTGCACCCACTCGAAGATGACAGTGATGTCAAAAGAAGATGAAAAGGCTCCCCGGCAAACCATAACAGTATTACAAATAAACATCATTCCAGGGGTTACCTCTCCGATTAAAGAAGAATTATATTCATGCAGGACAGCAGGGTCACCATTCAAACACAACTAGTTGATGTATTAAAATCGTTGGCCATAGATAATCCAATCTTCACAGTTCCAAAGTTCGCTTTCTGCATCACAGAAGCCACAACTACATTAGCCCCCTCGTGTTGTGTTGACTGATAGCATAGTTGAGCTACACTCTTCAAAATTGACTGACAAGTAGAAAACAATACACACACACACACACACAAGAGTTGAAGCAAAAGAATATACAACAGTTGTACCTTCACCGGTTCAAATTCAAATTGGAGTTATAAAAGGCTATTTCTTGTCATCGTTACTGACTGTGTCGGTGTCAACTCAAGCGAATATTTTTTCATACCTCATCTCAGAGTGAGAATCTCTGAAAACAGGCAAACTGATTTTTTATAACTCCAATAGAACCTAAGTGCTTAAACGATGCAGTAATCTTATTCGCCCCATATCACCAGAGCAAAACTTGACGACTTGTGATTGAGGGTAGTTGCCAGCCGGCAACCTCCAAGTCTAGTAACACTGGAATTCTAGCAACCGGTGCCAAATAGCCATGCTGTCTTCAACCATAATGTTTGTATATGCACCTACCAAAAGATGACAGAGGCATTGAAAGATGAGTAAGCATTCCGCCATATTGAAACCACAGCAGTATATATGAGGGAAAAAAACATTATCAAGGAGTTATTTTTCATCCTCTGCAGGGGAATCAAATATGCGAGAGATTGCCAAGCACCAATCAACAACTAGTAATTGATATGTAAGCTAAAGCGGGTTGTTATTATATTTGATGATACTTTCCTGAAATTTAAAGAAACATGTTATGTTAGGGGAGAAATTAAAAATAAGAGAGAAAGATGAAAGGGTAGCATAGTTGAATTACACTGATAAAAAATGATTGATAAAACAGATGCAGTATAGTCAAATAAATGATGGAATTACTGTTGATCAATTTAACCAAATTAAAGACAAGTGGTGCTACATACATATGTACCTGAGTGGTTGATGTAAGCCAACATAGTTTGCCCTCTGATAATCCTATCTGTACAGTTCAATAGTTTCCTCTCTGGACCGATGAAGTCCACGTACATAAATCTTTATACAGCTGTTGACGAGAGCTGGGGTCTTGAGGTCCCCGTCCCGGCAGCAATTTTGAGAACAGGAGGTGTTGAACGTCCATTTCTGTCCAACAATTTCAAATTTGATACTCCAGACAGCAAGAGCACCATTTGATGATCCTATCTTTACAGTTTCACGGTTTGCTCTCTGCATCAATGAAATCAATATATCTGTTAGTCCCATCACATTTTCTTGACTTAGCATACAGTCGACTGAACTGTTACAGAAAAAAAAAAACTGATGATATAAGTGAGAGAAAGTAAATTACAATTTACATCTGATCTGCAATGTTCAACCGGTGAAATCTATAGAACAACAACCAGCCTCCTTATCTAGTGACGCCATGTACGTACTGGTATTCAAGCAAGGAGAGCCACTAGGCACTGCCACAGAGAAGCCATGCACTCTTCTACTGTTGTGTTAGTAGAGAGAAACATATCTCCAGTTCACCAACCTGAAGATTACAGTTACAGTGAATGATGAGAAAGTTACGCCGCAAGCCAGAGAAGTATGAGAAAACCATCATCCAGGATTTACCTCTTCTAATGCAGGAGAATCATATATATCCACCCCACAGATAGCCATAGTACACAACTCAATAACTGCTAAGTTAAGTCGGCTGCGTTCATAAATAGTCCAATCTTTACCGTAGCTCCACAGTATCAGACTAAAAATACGTCACTCCCCTCGCATTCTCCTGTAATTTCATCGGAATTACTCTAAAACTCGAATTTAAGTAGGAACATTGCTGAGGACAATCAATTTAGTAATAAATAAAAAAGTGGGGCTAGTCTGCTAGATACGTACCTGGCTTTGTCTTGAGATGAGCTGAGAGTTGGAGAAGTGAATTGAAACCTCATATAGTGATTTCACCATCTATATTTATGCAAGGAATGCGAGCTATGTTTCTCCAATCTTTTCCCTTCTTGTTCTCATACCTCTTCTTCAGGGAATGACAATTCCAGATGCTCAGAGAAACAAGAGATGCCGGAAAACCCTCTTTTGGCAGGAATTCGAGACTCTCGCACCATTTAATTTGCAACTCTTGAAGAGAAGTGAGGTGCTCAAGTCCCTTTCCGTCCAAAGATTTCAGACTCGATTGATAATAGATGCGGAGGCTGTGAAGAGTGGCAGGGAGCAGATGTTCCTTGAGCAACGTCTCCAGCAGATCCTGGTTGCTTCTGCTGATCCAAAAGTATTGAAGAGAGACAAGCCCTTCCAATTCCTCCACTGAAGGCCTCAGTCTCTCACAGTTATTGATATCTAATGATTGTAGGTTGGGAGGCAAACCCCCTTGTGCAAATGACGCCAGATTTGGAACATCTTCTATTTTCAAACGCTGAAGGGCGGTGAGGGTGTGCATTCGGTCCGGCAACAACTTCAAATTGTCGCATCCCAAGACTGAAAGGGTAGTCAGGTTGAGAGTCGGCAATCCTCCGTCCGGAAAAGAGACAAGATTTGGACAGTAACAGATCTTGAGGGAGTTGAGATGGCTGAGATTTTCATCAGCACCTCCTTCAACAGAAAGGGATTCCAGATTCTGACAACACCATATTTGAAGAGATGAAAGTTTGAGGAAAATGCCCAACGGGAACGACCTCAGTGAATCACAGCTGTTCAATATACGCAAAGACTGAAGGGAAGTCAGTTTGGCCATCATCTCACGTGATAGGAATTCTAGTTTCCTGCAGTATTCTATATAGAGTGACGTCAACGTGGTGGGTAGACCATTTGTAGGGAACGACGAGAGTGATGAACAGTTAGAAAGCGTCAAACGTTGAAGACAATTGCTGTTGCACACCATTTGCGGCAACGTCCCACCAAAAAAATTAATGTCCAGCACCTGAAGCGATGGCATCTCTGTCGACTCTAGTAACAAAGAGAGACCCGGGCATCCATATATTTCCAGTTCTTCAAGAGATGATCGTGAGGACTCCATGTTCAGGGTATTACTGTTCCTGTTTTCTTGTAGAACCTTACATCGATATACTCTACTTTTTTTCAAGGAAGGAAGATGAGTGGGCAAGTTTCCTCTCAGCTTTGGACAATCTTCTAAAATCAGCTCCTGGAGTAGAGGAAAGTCTGGACATTCACCTCCACTAGGACTTGGCAGCCATTCCTCCCACTCTGGCATATCCGTAAATTCTAGCTTCTCTAAAGATTGAAATGGTTGATCTCCCCCATAGAACTGTTGTGAATTCAAATAAAAACAAATGGTAAGTCAAATTTGTCCAAATTCATATCTAGTTTGATGATGTAATTGCTTACAATTACAAGTTAGGCAAGTTAACAATGGTGGGCTATGCATGAAATAAACATGTTGGTAAACAATGGTAGGCTAGTCAAATTTCTTGTACAAGTTAGGCAAGGTTTGAATAAATGTGTGGTATAGATTTCATTTGGTTTGCTATAAATACCCTAGTCCTCAAGCCTTGTAAATCATCCCATCCAAATCCCATTTCCCATTTCCATTCATTAGCTTGTAAGCTATTAAGTTTGTAAACTCTTTTTTCATATATCAAAGTGCAAGTGTTTTTCCCGAAGCTTGTTGCTTCCCTTCTTTCTCTATTTCTTTGTCCAATTTTATTGAGAGTGAAAGTGAGAGGTGTGATAGAGTTTGTAAACTTATCACCCACATATTTTGGTATTGAGTTAGTAAACTTTTTAATACCAACAATTGGTATCAGAGCCAGAATACCTTTCTGGCAAGTGCAGCGGCTATGGCATCAAATCTAGTACAACTCCAAGTTCCCACATTGAAGAAAGAAAATTACGAAAGATGGTGTATCCAATTCAAAGCATTGTTTGGATCACAGGAGCTATGGGAAGTTGTCAGTAGTGGGTATGTTGTACCCACTGCCGAGCAAGAAGCTACATATACTGCAGATCAACGCAACACTCTCAGGGACTTACGAAAGAAGGATCAAAAGGCGTTGTATCTTCTATATCAAGGATTAGAAGATTCAACATTCGAAAAGGTTGCAGAAGCAACAACGAGCAAGCAAGTATGGGAAATACTCAGTACAATCTACAAAGGAGTAGATCGAGTCAAGAAAGTGAGGTTACAATCACTTCGAGCAGATTTTGAAACTGCTCACATGAATGAAAGAGAGAGCATCTCCGACTATCACACAAGGCTCATTGTGATAGTGAACCAGATGAGGAGAAATGGAGAGAGACTCGATGAAGTACGAGTTGTGGAGAAGATACTCCGGTCACTCACATCCAAGTTCGAGCATGTGGTGACTGCCATTGAAGAATCCAAAGATTTGGAGACAATGAGCGCAGAGGAGCTACTAGGATCCCTCCTAGTTCATGAACAACGCATTCAGAAGAATGCAAGCCCCACAACGCTGGAGCAAGCTTTGGAGACAAAGCTCAGTATCGACAAGCCAAGTGGAGGTCGTGGGACGTGGAACTCACATCGTGGAAGCTCATCCAATCGTAGCCGAGGACGAGCCCGAGGAAGAGGTCGTGGCTATGCACAAAATCGAGGACAATCTCAAGAGTGGAGATCTGCTCGAGGAAAGGCACATATCCAGTGTCATAGTTGCAAGCAATATGGACATTATGCAAATGAATGTTCACATAAAAACGGTGAGCATGTCAACATGGCAGAATCAAGTGGAAATGATGGTGAGGAATTCACAGTCTTACTAGCACACCATGATTCCAGTAGCCAACAAGATGTTTGGTATTTGGATTCTGGTGCAAGCAACCACATGTGTGGAAAGAAAGAGTTTTTTGCCGAACTCAAGATTGAGGCCTATGGATCTGTAAGTCTTGGTGACTCCTCAAGGCTACCAGTTGAAGGCAAAGGGAAGATCAAGATCATCCAGAAGAATGGTAGAGAAGAATACATATCCGATACCTACTACATACCAGGTATGAAGAGCAACATTCTGAGCATTGGTCAACTGCTCCAGAAAGGGTACATTATACATATGGAGAATATGTATCTCACTCTCAGGAATGCAAGGAGAAAGCTTATTGCTCGTGTTCAAATGTCAAAGAACCGTATGTTCCCACTGAAGTTGAACACAAAGATTGGGAGTTGCAACATCGGTGAGATTGAAAATGAGTCATGGAGATGGCACCTTCGTTTTGGCCATCTTCATTTCAATGGTCTAAGATTGCTGTCAAGTGGAGGAATGGTGCGTGGTCTACCTCAGATTGAAACCAAACACCAAGTATGTGAAGGCTGCATACTTGGCAAGCAAGCACGGTTGCCATTTCCTGTTGGCAATGCATGGAGAGCAAAGGCACCACTGCAGTTGGTGCACACGGATATATGTGGTCCATTGGATCCCATGTCCTATGGAGGTAATAGATATTTTATTACTTTCATTGATGATTTCAGCAGGAAGACTTGGGTTTATTTTCTCAAGGAGAAGTCAGCTGCCCTTAGAGTCTTCAAGGAATTCAAGGCACTCACAGAGGCTGAGAGCAACCACAAACTTGTGGCCATGAGATCAGATAGAGGTGGAGAGTACACCTCCAATGCTTTCCAAGCATACTGCAAGGAGCAAGGAATTAGGCATCAAATGACTGCTGCCTATACACCACAGCAAAATGGGATAGCTGAAAGGAAGAATCGAACCATCCTTGACATGACAAGGTCCATGCTTAAGGAGAAGAATCTGCCAAAAGAACTGTGGGCAGAAGCTGTGGCTTGTTCAATTTACTTGTTGAACCGATGTCCAACAAAGAGTGTCAAGAGGATGACACCACAAGAGGCTTGGAGTGGATACAAGCCGAATGTAGCACACCTAAAAATTTTTGGTTGTGTTGCATATGCTCAGGTACCAGAAGCCAAGAGGAGGAAGCTTGATGATCGAGGTGAGAAGTGTGTGTTTGTGGGCTATAGTGAAGAGTCCAAAGCATACAAACTCTACAATCCACTAACTAGCAAACTAGTGGTTAGTAGAGATGTCATCTTCAATGAAGAAGAGACATGGAAGTGGAACAACAAAGAAGTCAGTGAGGAGAGAGTTGTTTCCACCAACTTTGAAGAACAAGAAGTTGAACCACTAGTCGAGCAACAACCTACTCAATCAAGCACAACAACTCCAGTGCACAGAAATGCAAGGAGTGGCCCTACATCCAGTGAAGAAAGTAGCTCATCAACTCCAGTGAGGCTAAGAAGTCTCACAGAGATTTATGGACAAGAAGATGGAGAAGAAACAAACCTATTCTGTCTATATGCAGATCATGAACCTCTATCATTCAATGAAGCTGTGGAGGAGGTTCATTGGAAGAAAGCCATGGAGGAAGAAATCCATGCCATCGAGAAGAATGACACCTGGAAGTTGACAAAACTTCCACCAAATCAGAAGGCTATAGGTGTCAAATGGGTGTACAAGATCAAACGCACTGCAGATGGAAGTGTGGATCGGTACAAATCAAGACTTGTAGCGAAGGGCTACAAACAGAAGTATGGAGTGGACTATGATGAAGTCTATGCTCCAGTTGCAAGACTTGACACGGTAAGATTACTAATTTCTCTTGCCGCTCATCATAAATGGAAGATTTATCAATTAGATGTCAAGTCAGCCTTTCTTAATGGAATTCTTGAGGAAGAAGTATATGTAGAACAACCGGAAGGTTTTCAAATACAAGGGGAAGAAGATAAGGTGTATCACTTGAAGAAAGCTTTGTATGGCCTCAAGCAAGCACCACGAGCTTGGAACTCAAGGATCGACAACTACCTTCACCAAAATGGATTTCAGAAATGTCCATACGAGCATTCAGTTTATATGAGGAATGGTGAGAAAGGGGAGTTCTTAATCATATGTCTCTATGTAGATGATTTATTGTTTACAGGAAACAATGAGGCAATGTTCCATGAGTTCAAGCAATCCATGTTCAGTGAGTTCGAGATGACTGACAATGGATTAATGTCATACTTTCTTGGCATAGAAGTGAAGCAAGAAAGTGATGGCATCTACATCTCACAGCAAAGGTACATGAGAGACATATTGAAGAAGTTCAATATGGACAAGTGCAACACTGTCAATACTCCAGTCGCAACTGGATTGAAGCTGTCCAAAGGAGGAGAGGGTGAGTTTGTAAACTCAACCGTGTACAAAAGCCTTGTTGGAAGCCTAAGGTACCTCACAATCACAAGACCAGATATAGTGTATGGTGTTGGACTTGTAAGTCGATACATGGAAACACCAAGGGAGTCTCATTGGCTTGCTGTCAAGAGAATTCTGAGATACATAAGAGGTACTCTAAACTTTGGTCTATTTTATAATTTTGGTGAAGATGCAAAATTATATGGCTATTCGGATAGTGATTGGGGAGGTGACCAAGATGAAAGGAAAAGCACAACTGGCTATGTGTTTTTTCTAGGTTCAACAGCTTTCTCATGGACTTCAAAGAAGCAGTCAATCGTTGCCTTGTCATCATGTGAAGCCGAGTATGTAGCTGTAGCCTCAACCGTGTGTGAGGCAATTTGGCTAAGGAATCTGTTGAAATCAGTGTGTCATCCACAAGAAGAATCAACCTTGATTCATGTGGACAATATATCTGCAATCAAACTTGCAAAGAATCCAGTTCAACATGGAAGGAGCAAGCACATTGATACTAGATTCCATTTTCTAAGGGATCGTGTAAAACAAAAGACAATCGAACTTGTCTATTGTCACACCAAGGAACAAGTGGCTGACATATTCACAAAGCCATTGCCAGTTGAGCCATTCAAGTTGCTACGTGAAATGCTTGGAATGAAGGCGTTTTGATTTGAGGAGGTGTGTTGTGAATTCAAATAAAAACAAATGGTAAGTCAAATTTGTCCAAATTCATATCTAGTTTGATGATGTAATTGCTTACAATTACAAGTTAGGCAAGTTAACAATGGTGGGCTATGCATGAAATAAACATGTTGGTAAACAATGGTAGGCTAGTCAAATTTCTTGTACAAGTTAGGCAAGGTTTGAATAAATGTGTGGTATAGATTTCATTTGGTTTGCTATAAATACCCTAGTCCTCAAGCCTTGTAAATCATCCCATCCAAATCCCATTTCCCATTTCCATTCATTAGCTTGTAAGCTATTAAGTTTGTAAACTCTTTTTTCATATATCAAAGTGCAAGTGTTTTTCCCGAAGCTTGTTGCTTCCCTTCTTTCTCTATTTCTTTGTCCAATTTTATTGAGAGTGAAAGTGAGAGGTGTGATAGAGTTTGTAAACTTATCACCCACATATTTTGGTATTGAGTTAGTAAACTTTTTAATACCAACAAGAACTCAACACCAATAGTAAAAACAAGTTTCATCCTTTCAATGTAGAGTTCTTTGAGAGCAGGTAGCCGCCCAACTGGTGGCAGAGAACTACAATTACTACAATCAATGAGACGCATCACTTGTAAGTTGGAGAAGGACGAGTCTCCCACCCAATTTGGGAACCTAGTTCCACCATAAAACTTGATGGTTAGTTTCACCAAATTTACGGAAGGTTGTAGTCTTTTAAGTACATGTCTCTCTTTTACGGAATCATCGGAAACCACACGGCCCCAGGCGAACTCTACCTCAGTGAGATCTTTCTTATCCTTCAGTAAGGCATCAATAACACCAACTACATTTTGCAGATTCAAGATAGAAATTTTTCCTCGAAGGTGCAGCAACTCCCTCAATTCTGCAATGCTTGAACCAACAGATATCCCCAAGATAAAAACAGTCAATGTTCTCAAACTTTTTAGTTTACCCATATGCACAGGCATCTCTTTTATGTTAGTTCCACTAATATCAAGATGACGCAAATTAATCAAGTTCCTTATGTTTGCAGGCAATTCAACAAGAGAGGAACACCCTAACAACAATAGAGTTTGTAAATTGTAAAGAGTACACATCGTATCTGGTAACCTTTTAAGTGCAGTATAAGAGAGATCAATGTAGCGCAAGTGTATGTGATTACCAATGCAATCAGGTAAGTGAGTGATATTTTCATATTTGGACAATGACAGCACCCGTAGACATTTTTGTGCTGGCAATAAATCATCTTGAATCTTTCTACTTACAAATGAATTGTAGCATTCTTTTGAAGGCATTGATAAGAAGGTGCGTAAATATTTTACTCCGTCTAATGCCTCAAATTTTGAAGCAATATCAAATCTACCCCTTCTAATATATGACAAGTGACGAACTTTTTTAGGAACATCATGTGATTTTCCCTCATTCATCCTGAAACTAAATTCTCCAGCCACGAACATAGCCAAGTCATTGATGAGATCATGCATAGTGAAACTTGGTTGATCAAATCTTGGTCTTTGAAATAGTGATCGCGATAACAGTTCATCAAAATATCTTTCACCAACCTCTTCCATTGTTTTCTCACCCTCTGATTGTGGAATTAAACCTTCTGCTACCCATAGTAGAATTAAATTTTCCTTTTCAAATTCATAGTTCATTGGAAAAATTGAGCAATAAGCAAAACACCGTTTCAAGTAAGTTGGAAGATAATGGTAACTCAATCTTAGAGATGGAAGAACACAATTAGCCTGCGGTAGATCCCATATATTGCTATCCAATATGTGATTCCATTCCTTGTAGTCTAGGTTGCAACCCAAGAGACCCCCTAATGTTTTTGCAGCTAAGGGCAAACCATTACACTTGCGTGCAATTTGCTTACCAATTCCTTCCAAGTCTGGATGAGCACTGGAGTTTTTATTTCTAAATGCATGTTTTGCCAATAACAACCAGCAATCATCGTCCGATAACTTTTCCAAGTTGTGAATTGGAATAGTATTATGCACAATGGATGCAACATATCTACTCCTTGTTGTTACAACAACCTTGCTTCCTTTTGCCCCATACGTGAGAAGAGTTCGTAGCCGATCCCAGTCAGCGTAGCTCTCATTCCAAAGGTCATCCAGGACAAGTAAAAATCTCTTTCCTCTCAATTGTTCCCTTAGTTGAACTTCAAGGAAATTCATCTCCAAAATATCACAAGGTTTTTTAGTGATTTCCTCAAGAAGGGTCTTAATCACCCTCAAGGCCTCATACTGTTCGGAAACACATACCCAAACACTATTATCGAAATTCTCTTTAACTTGTTCATCATTGTAAAGGAGTTGAGCAAGAGTTGTCTTACCAACCCCGCCCATTCCGACTATAGGGACAACAGAAAAATTACAGCTACTTCCATTGTCAGATAGTAGCAGCAGTGTTTTTAACTTTTCTTTATCTCCATCCCTTCCATAGGTACAAAATCGGTCCTCAATAACAGAAGTTGTTGGAGGTCTTTGTGAAACCCTACCCCCAGGGCCAACACCTCTTCTAAGACCAAGGATATCTTTTTGTTTTGCAAGGTGTGTCAACTTTTTGAATAGATCTTCTATTCTACCATTTAAGCCTTTATAATTAAAAGGATTAAGAGACGTAGAAAGGATGTTCCACACCTGGGTTTTTTTAGTCTGATCGTTCACCTTGCAACGCAAAGCTTCAGCATCGATCTCGTCCACCAAGTCTTCGGCATCGAACACAGCATGTTTGAGTTCGTCAAGCCACATTCCGACGGCAGGGTTGACAATCTGCTTCTCCTCTGCATCGTTGAGCACCGCATGGAGGGTCATCAACGTCACCTTCAATCTGTCCACGAGCAAGTGGTTGAGTCTTCTTGCCCGGAAGAAGTCCACGAACTCTCCGGAGGCAATCCTGTCGCACAGCATGTGGATCGAACTGGAGAGCAAAGCCTCCCCAACCAAAGCCATTTTCTCTTCTTGGCAAAAGGACTAATTTTGATCAAGTATTTGAAGTGGAAAAACTGAAAATTATTGTGAAATTCAAGCAAGCAAAGTGTGAAGGATTATATATCTTAATTATAGTTGGCGATCAGTAGGGAGACAACTTGATGATGCTGGGGACCACACACGCAAGCATAGAGCGAATACTGGTGGCTGGGCTTTGGAGGTAGAGGCTTTGTTGTCTTACTCTTGCTAATTGCTATGTGGGTTGAAATTTCAGAAAAGTAGAGGGTATGGAAGATGCGTCGGTGGGATGACATGTTCCTTTTTTCTAAGAGATGATGGGAAAATAATGCTATGAACATACATACGCTACGCTGTTTGAGTTTCTAGTCTGGACGGAGAATAGTATACACTGATAGTTTTAATCGTTGGATTTTGACTGCAAATTCAGCTATTCATTCATCTATTTTATACTATAGGCTGCTTCATTTTAGAATTTTTTTTTGCCATCATAGTTGCCGTCAGGGGTGAAGCTAAATATAAACTAGGAGAGATCTTTAGTGTGACCTTCACACGAGGTGATACACTATGTGTTTCTATAGAAATGGTAGGTTATGTGTGTTAAAAGGTTAATAACTTAAAATTTTAAAATTTTCACCACTTACATAAAAACACGCGGTGTACCATCTTTGTTCCCATCACAACTAAAAATTTCTCGTAAACTAGAGGTTGTCATGGCCTCTTACTTTCCATGTGGCTCCATGTAATTGGATGACAAAATTATGAACTTCTATTTAATTATATTAGAACATGGTTAACAAATGTATTGGCTCTCTCAAATTCTTTAAGCCAGCTTCACCTCAAGTAAAGATTAATATAAACTCACTTCAAGTTCTAAACTCTTTTGTTTTAATTTTTTAAGAATTCTAGCTACATTCTCCTTTGTACCTTCTTTTTTATTTCCTTTAATTTATTTTTAAGATTCTACAATATTACTTGATGATCCAATCCTTTTATTTTCTAACATTTAAAACCCATCTCTACAAAAAAATAGCTAAATCCAAATCTATTTAGTTGTTTAATGATTATCTAATAATGGATGAATATGTTTTTTAGTTAACTAATGAAATCATGACAACTGCAATAGGACTATTAAACGATTTTTGATTTTTTTTACTTTTTGCGTTCATCTTAATTTTTACTTTAGGGAAATTTTATTTAAACCCATTTAACCTCCTTTAACACCCAACTTAAATTTTAAAAATTAATTGTCTATTTTACCCTATTGCATAATTACTATTAAGTACAAAATGAAATTAATAATAAAACTCAAATTTATTAATAAACCCAAACACTAGAATTAAACCTTACGATCACTCTTTGTTTATCATATGTTCATTCTAGCTAAACAACTTTGATTATACAAAAACTACTACTTGCTAACCCTGTTTTGTGGAGATGTAATGGACATGAACATAGGAATGAAAAAACAGGCAGCTAAAAATGAGATAGCTTTGATTATGCAAAAACTACTACTTGCCAACCCTGGTTCCATACGGACTTGCCAGTTCTCTTGACAACGGCATCCCCACTTGTTGTAGTAGCCTCTAAGTTTTTTAACTTGGGGGATTTTAAGAATAGATGTGTCTGTCACATCCCACATTTCATCTGCAGGCCCCTTGGTTCCAGAACCTACAAATGAACGCCTTGTGTCATTTCCCTTCGTCTGAGAGTCTTCAGACCTATTTTGACTAAAATCCACTTGCCCATTCTTCTCACCTCCATGCACCAATTTTGCTTCAGAAACTGTATTTGCATTCTTATTTTCGGAAGTTAAGACTTCACGTCTTGCTCTATCAGAGAACTCCCCAACAAACTGTGAAGATGACTTCTCCAAATGGTGAGTTGAATCCAAAGCATCTTTAGGATTAACTAGGTATAAAATATCCCCTTTAAGTCTGAGTGTTTCCATTTCCGTTACTTGAGACAATATTCACGTTCTGGATTTCAGAAGGTTGAGACTTCATGCCTTACTTTCTGAACAAAATCCTTGACAAACTGTGAAGATGATTTCTCCAAATGATAAGTTGAACCCAGAGGATCTTCAGGAATGAGGTATAAAATCTCCCCTTGAGTCTCGGAGTTTCCACTTCCACTGGATGATTCTCGGTGCAAAGCAGAAGTTTGTTTCCCTGAATGAGTAAGCAATGCAAGCGAACCACTATCTAGAAGTCAAGTGGCAAAGCGTCAGCTTCTGAGTTAAAAATTCAATGGGTGTAAAAATAAATCCACATATTGAATTGGATTTATGGGGGTATATTAGGTATTAAATTTGGGTTTAAAGATATATTAATACTTTAATTAAAAATCAAATGGGTGCAAAGAGTAAGTTGAGTGTATAAATAGGTTAGATGTGTTTAAATAAAATTTCTCTTTACTTTATTTTGCAATATCATGCAATCACTATACGTTTAGAGTGTCAACAATAATATTAATTTCATATGTTTAAATAGCATTACATATTTTTGTAAGAAAAGGTGTATGCAATAATTTTCATTTGATTTTATGAAAACAAAATTACTCGCATAGAAATAAGTTGGCAAAGCTTCAAAGAGTCCGACTTCCGCTTCCAGTTTTATGTTTATTTTATTGTTTAATGCAAACGATATTCTACGCTAATTATTACATTAACGGGAAGATGAAGGGTTTAAAACTTAAATCTAAGATGTACTAGATTTAAGAAGAAAGTCTTAACTGCTAGGGCAATCCACTACTTACACTTCCAGGCCGGCCTTGCTGGTAGGTTCAGATGCACAAAAAGGTTCAGATGCAAATTTTGGGTTCTTCTTCAATATGTAAAGGTATAAATTAATTATCACATAGTCTTGAAGATTGTAATTTGAGGTAGCTTAAACTTTGAATTTAAATTTTGTTTTTCAATAATTTATTATTCAAATAGATTATTCTAAGTTTGATGTTGATTTTAGAAAGAACACAAGAGTTGTCTTGATGAATTTATTTTATTCATCAATCAAGTTTTATTGTTCTTTACTCTCTTGATCATCAAGTTGTATTTCTCTTCAATCTCAATCTTAGACTCTTTGCAAACACTTCATACGTTTGCATCTAAAACGTGAAAGGTCTAATATTTAAGTATAATTTGTATATCTTTTTTCTTTTGGCGTTAGTTTTAATGATATTTAACGTAGAAATAGATTTTTTTATATAATTAACGAATGTTTTTTTTTATACATATCAATGTACAAAGAGTCGAAGGCTAGAGAACTTTAGGGCCCCACCTCAAGGCTCGCCCATGGCCCCCAAATTCTTAGGGTTGGCCTTGTACACTTCTCATACGAATCATTTGTAAAAAGAAAAATATTTGATAAACCAAGCACTAATATAATCAAATTAATAAAGAAATGATTTCTATCTAAAATGGTCTTTAAGATTGACATAATTACTTACTTTCGTTCGCAACAATGAAAGTTGATAGAAGTACTCCCTGAGTTTGTACACCTCAAATTATTTTGGTACTTCTATGAAAAATTTGTCAATATCCTCATTAAGTGGAGGGGTTGTTTGACAAAAATACCCTTTCAAGGGTGGTAACTTGGTACTTCACGTGATGGTTTAACGAGAATGTTGACAAATTTTTTATAAGGCCAAAATGATTTACGGTAGACAAACTCAAAGACCACTTTTTATCGATTTTCATTATCAAAGACCGAAGTAAAATATGAATTTCAGAGACCATTTTAACTAAAAAAAAAAAGTCATAAGGAAAACTCAGTACCCAATTCAAGAAGTCTCATTAACCACTAATATATTAATCTTTAGTAGTTACCTTAGTAGGAAGCTAGCGACGACTGTATGATCGTCACGTGGGTTAACTGTCCTTCACTTCTTTCACCTACTCCTTCAATTAGGCAGACAAGACAGAATCTTCAAAGTTTAAACACAAATTCACACAAATCCTTAAACACATGCAAAACTCTGCAAAACCATAGAGGGGGGAGAGCTGTGTGATCATCACGTGGGTTAACTGTCCTTCACACCTCTCACCTACTCCTTCAATTAGGCAGACAACACAGAATGTTCAAAGTTTAAACACAAATTCACACAAATCCTAAAACACATGCAAAACCCTGCAAAACCAGAGGGAGAGAGAGAGAGAGAGAGAGAGAGAGGGATAGTGAAGAAAATAGGCGAAGTTGGAGTGGGGGACTTGGTTCAGGCAGGGCTAACCGTTGAAGAGGCCAAGGATTTCGAAACAGTCCTAAAAAATATACAATCTCCAGCACGAAAGCAATGGACCCGAAAGAGATATAGCGTCATACAGTGGCTGAGAGATTGCTGAAAGCATCACACACTCATGAGATGCACCAGTTGATCTACTACTCAGTCTATGCCAATTGAGATGCCTCCACCAAAGGCCCTCCTCTCTACTGGTTCCCTTCTCTGTAATTCAATTTCCTCCACTTTCCCACTTTTCTTTTGCCTTTTCTTTCTCTGCTGTATTTGATTTCTTTATTGTTTAATGGAAAATACGTGGCTTGCTTATTCCCTACTCTTTATGGAAAAATTTGATGTTAATCCCATAACTCCTCCACTGTTACAGATATTCTTGTTTTGTTTTTTATATTGTTGTATATATTCTGTTTTTTTTTAACTTGGCATGTGAGGAACGGATCAGAAATCTTTAAGTTGAGTACAAGATTTAAAATGAATAAAACCGGTCACTGGATTAATCCACGTATTATAATATCGAGCATATAAGAGATCAATTTTGATTAATTCAAATATTTGATGCTTCTTTATATGTACATTTTATCGAATGAAATATGACTGTTAGCACATGGAATGACTAAAGTTGACACATCTAGAATAAATGTGTTGATCTTAGAGAAATAATTCTGCAGATATGGAATGTCTTCTTACTTCTACTTTTTAATTTTGTTCTGAATCCTAACTGAACCTGTTCTCTATTGTAAGATACCAGTCGAGACATACTAACTTGGGGCGATTGATGGAACACTATGGTTCAGAGCTTTTAGGAACATCCTGTAAGGATCCCATAACAAGTTATAGCTTCTCCCAGTAATTTTCTGTTCATAATCCCGAGGTAAGTAGTCATTCGTATCCATGAGTTTTGCCCTTAATGCATATGATTTTAATTGAATGAAATGTGTTCTTATTATTCTAGGCCTACTGGTCAGTTGTTCTAAAAGAGCTCTCAGTTTCATTTCGAGAAGCACAAAACTGTATTGTAGATAGGACTGACAAATGAAAATACGGTGGATCTTGGCTTCCGAATTCAGTTCTGAATGCTGAATGTTGTTTGCTACCTACCAGACATCCAAGAAAAGGTGACGGTAGTTTGGCTGTTGCATGGAGGGGTGAAGGCTTCGATGATGATTCATTTGTTATCCATATGACATTAAAGGAACTTCGGGAACAAGAAATGTATGTGCTTATTTGATTTCTCTTGTGAGTGTTTTTGTGGTTTGTTACATTAGAGAAAATATAGCAGTGGCAAATGCTTCAAATTAGACCAACAATTGTTTTTTTCTGCTAAATTTTTGCTAAAACTTATCTTCATTCCACTTGTTTAGTCAATCTTTGGCAGACTGCGCTTTTTTTTTTCTTGTATGCATAATATCCTTGAGCTTTTATCCGTTTGCTGCTGTTGTCTACGACATAATTGACAGGTTGGTGGCTAATGCACTGGATACAACCCTCTCAAAGGGTGATGCAATTGCTATTGACATGCTAATGACAGTCAATGCAGTTATCATATATTTAGCAACCGTACTAGCAGGATTGTTGTCTCAATAGCGGACAGTTTTGCTGTGAACGAAATTGCAACTCTGTCTGCGTGTGTAAAGCAAGGGGCGTCTTTACCCAGGTGAGTTCCGTGACAGGTTAAACTTTGAGTTTAAACTAAAGGCTGGCAAAGGAAGTAAATTGGATCGCACTGATTATTATCTGCTGGGAATTTTTTATTTGCTAAGGTATACTGATGAAATGTCAGTAGCCTCGAAAGCGCTGAAAATTCATGCTATGTTTTTCGCAACTTTACACTAAGGGGAGGCTGAAAGTTTCCTGTCTTCAGGTAAATACTACTTCCTTATAATCATGATAGATGCTAACATCTCTCTGCTCTTTCAAAGATTGAAATATTAAAGTGTTAATTATACATATAAATGCTAGTTTAATTGTTATGTCAGTGAATGTTGCTTGTGAATGTTGCTTGTTTATGTTGCTGTCGAGTTGCAGAGGCCGCTACACATTTAGCTATCCTGCTTCAGCAATTGGAAGCAATGTAGGGATTCAGTTAAGAGAACAAGATATATCCTGGCACGATTTTCTTTCTTGTGTCGATCACCTTCCAAGGTAATCAGTATACCAACGATATCGCCTCTTAAGAGTTTGTTATGCAATGAAAGAGTTATCTTGTTTCTCAATCAATGTAGTTTCAAACCAATATCTATATCCGTGTAACGTTATTCTCCTCTTTGCAGAAAGAATTACCACTCTCCAGTCTACTGACAATCGACTCCGTGACTAATATTCTCTTTTCATCTGGAACCACAGGTAAGAAATTGCTTTCAAGAAAACTTTTATTGTTAGCTCTAGTTTGTAACACATTTTCATCCTTTAGGTGTTTACCAGGAGATCCGAAAGCTATTCCGTGGACACAACTTTACCAATTAGATGTGCTGCTGATACATGGGCTCCCATTGAAACTCAAGTTAGGGATGTCTACTGCGGGCCAACAAATTTGGGATGGGTTTATGGGTCAAATCTTACTTTACTCGTGCTTTCTATCCGGTTCAACTCTTGCTCTGTATCACAGATCTCCTCTCGGTTGTGGCTTCAGAAAATTTGTTCTGGTGAAACCTATATACTTTTTCTCAAAGTATTTGTATCCTTGTCCGAGGTTTGCTTCATTCATTTAAAAGATGTAATACATGAACTTGGTGTATGACAGACGAAGAGTGCCAGAAATTCATGTATTTTAACTATCTACAAGTAGCATGCTATCGAAATGCCACCTTACTTTCATCTATTGCATTTTTCAGGATTCAGGAGTCACAATATTGGGTACAGTTCCTAGCTTAGTTAAAGCTTGGAAGAGTACAATGTATGAAAGGCCTAGATTGGGCAAAGATAATATTTTTATTTAAACTTCAGAGCGATTTATTTACATGAAAACTGAGAAAATGGACTTAAATCATCAATGTATGCAGATCATTCTTCCACTGGTGAAGCATCTAGCGTTGATGATGACCTTTGGCTCGCTTACCGTGCTTATTATAGAACCGCCATTGAATATTGTTGGGGCACAGAGCTTGCTTCGTCCTACATCATGAAAGCCTGCTGCAGGCGCAAGCTTTTGGAGCATGTAGCACAAAGTCGATGAAAGCAGGCCTTGTCATCTTTGATGAACATGGAATTCCTTATGTAAGGACATGATTAGCTACTTTCTAATTGGGGTTCTCCTTTAACAACTGCAATCACCTACCTGTCACTCGTTTACATCATGCCAGTTCCGGGATATGTTTTTCTCTGGTGACGGGTGACAGGCGGGCAAAGATAATAAGACAAGGGGTGTGTTATCCACACACCCCTTTTTACTTCTCACACATCCCTGTTAATTTTTGTTCGTTAGATCTTCTTCAATTCATCCGATCCGACGACCGAAATCCAAAAAGGTGTGGGAGAAGTAAAAAGGAGTGTGTGGATATCACACCCCATAAGACAACTCATTGATGTTCTATAATTATTGTATGTCAATATCTTTGATCTCCCTGATCATGCAGCCAGAAGAGCAAGTTTGTGCCGGGGAAGTGAGTTTGTTTTCTCTATTAACGGGAGCGACTGACAGACTGACAAATGCTGCTCATGAAAAGGTTTACTTCAAGGGAATGCCAATGTACAATGGAACGGTACGATTAGAACTACTTGTCTTACAGTACTTGAACCAATTGATATGCTTAAATATGAACTTAGGAGACATGGAGACATAGTTAAATGAACTGTTGGAGGTTCAATTCCTCTTAGACATACTTGAACCTCTTTTATCTGCCTAAATGTGAACTTACATTTGTTCAATTGTCTCATTCTAATTACGGATTAGTAAACGAGCCATAAGTTACCTAAGGTTGACAGTACAAATTAACATCAAATCTTTTGTTCTGTCTCTTTTCTTTTCTCTTCTTCATCCTAAGCTTTGTGTTACCTAATTAGTTATAAAGGAGTTGAACATTGTCCACTTTAGGTAAGAGTATAGACAAACAAAATCGATTATATTGCTGACTATATCTCTAATATAATTAATTTCATTATATAATAAAAGTGGAAAAGGATCCCCTCTGAATTCATTATTCAGCCGTTCATCATGTATCGTGCAGTCAGAAATTATTTGACTTTTATTATTTTAAATTAAACACAAATAGTACCTGACGAAAATTAACCGTATGATACACGATAAACAACTGAGATGTAAGAATCTCTAAAATTTTCATGAATTCAGAGATGATACTTTTCCAATAAAAGTGATCAACAACATGATCATTAGTTTTATTTGACTAAATAAAATTATTTTGGTAGACGAGGTGATGTCTATTCGGCCTAATAATTGAGTAGTGTTTTTTTTCTTTTCTGTCATAAGGAAATAATAGGGCAGTGTTAGAATGTGATAATCAATAAGGACTTTAATTGTCTGCCTTTTTATTTTTCATGTCTTTTTCATCATTTTTTATTTGAACGGTCACAGTTAAGCCACGTCAATATTTTTTATTTTATTATCTTTATAAAAAATTAATATAAAATATTGACATGATTTAACCGTGACCGTTCAAATAAGAAAAAATTGAATAAGATGGAAAGTGAGAGGACAGACAATCCAATTCCAATCAATAACACTATGTTTGGACGAGGGAATTAAACTTGAAATTTGTGTAAAAGTTAGAATTTGTAAATTGACATGCATCAATTCCCATGTTTGGATTCATAACCATAGAAATTTAGAATTTCAGCGTGGAAAAAAAACTTGGAATTTGAGACCTCCAATTCCCAAGTTTAAATTCCATATAAATATGTGTCATTTCCCAATTTCTATGATTGAGAGCTTAAAAATAACAAATTCCATATTCAATTCCATTGTTATTTTAGGTTAACCAAACAAGAAAATTCACAAATTCTAGAAAATAAAATCCCATCATTTCAATTTCTGTCATTTTGAAATTCCTTAGTAATCTTAAATTTCTTCATCCAAACATAGTGTAAAGGTCAAATTTAGGTATATACAGGCACACTGTTGAGTTGCCCTCTCAAATCTACGAACTCTCAACTCTTAGACCCACAACTTCAACCCATGTTCTCTCCGGTCCTTCCAGTCCACCTATATTTTAAATTATATTCTGGTTGGATCGAGTTCACCTTCCCCACGTTTTACCTCGTGAATTTTACACTAGATCAAAGAACATAAACATTACTTCTCCTAAAGTAAGAATACAAGATTAAAAAAAGGAGGGGAACACAGAATTTATTCCTCTTAAAAAATACAAAAAATAGGGAGACATATATAGAATTACACCTCTAAAATAAACTTAAAAGGTAGAAATGTCCAAAAGAATTAAGTATAAACAGAAATTATACACATAAAATAAAAAATAAATTTAAGTCGATATGCTCAAAAAATCTGAATACAAAATGAAAAAGTCTATGTAAGAAAAGCCATATGCCTAACAATTTACACAGGCAGGCATGCATGTCCATATATTCTTTCAACTTTTATATAAATAAATCGTTGCCCCCATGTCATTGATGGGATGTTTGTCGGTGCCCACCTTGAGCCGTCAACGCATTGTGAGCCGTAAACGAAGTAAGGACTAACAGATAACACCATCATAAAATATTTACATGCAATTAGGACAACCAATGAAAATAATTCAGATTTGCATTTCAGATGCATGTAAATTTTCATCGTTCGGAAAAGGATTATAGATAGGATAGAAACTCATATACATGTAACTAGGACAATAGGATTCTAAGGTGGTGCTATCACGAGATGCAAACTTACACACAACATAAAACGTTAAACTAACAAATATTTTGTAATAACGATATTTCATGTCTATATTTTAAGTTGCATGTAAGTTTTTTTTCGACCACATGAGTCGGACTATTGAGTCTAGCATAATTCTTTATAGTATGATGTGTCCAACTGCCTATTCTATTTACCGAACGAAGGGACACACGAAATAGCATATTTAGAGCTGGTTTGATATTGATGTACTTCGAAGAAGAAAAAATATTTTTTGATGTGCATGCTGTGCAGTAAGAATGAGTTCATTTTTGCTACTTCACATTTTCAAATTTTTTTTTTATCCAAAATTGTGAAAATAATTTATTTTTAAGTATTTACCAAATACCTTTTTGAGCTCAAACTTTTTTTTATACTCACTTTTTATATATAAAAAAACACTTTTAGTACTTAGTTGTATATATGCTGCATTTGAGTATTATAGTAATATCACAATATAAGACGAAGAAACTAACATATCATTCAATAGAAAAGGTTACATATACTCTCATCTCATGTGTCATTAACCTAATTAATTAATATCTAAATCTCAACGCAGCAACCTGATTGAACAAACCCAGAAAACTCATCAGGCACGCTAATCCTATCTAATTTACCATTTTGACGTCCCTTCGTTTCTTCCACCATATAGAACCCTTGACTTGCCCCTTGGCACTCCGACCCCACCAGCAAGGTTCCACCCCCAACCATGACTCCGCACGTTCCAACTCGGACCGCCGAGTCTAACTTACCCCAACTCACCAATTTTCCATCTTCCCCTACTCCTCCAACACAGTGCCTCGGGCAATTCCCCGCCTCCCACGACTCGTCCACCAGCCGCCACTTCCCCGACCCCAACTCCAACACCTCGGCACCTCCCTCGAACACTCCTTGACTCTCGGTGCGGTACCCGCTAACCACCCAAAACTCGCTCCCGATCACCACTCCTTCACACTCGTCCCGATCATGACTCATCGGAGTCAACTCAACCCACTCGTCCATTCTCACATCATAAACCCATGCTGACTTCAAAGCGTTCTTGTTCTCGTCATGCCCGCCCGCCACGTACACCTGGCCGGCGTCCGATCCGATGGCAAAGAAAGAGCGCTTGGACGGCATGTCGTTGGCTTTCCTCCAAAGTGAAGTACTGAAGTCGTACACAAACACGTCGGTGACCGGGTCGTAACTCACCGGGTCCCATCCGCCCATCACCACAAGCTTCCCTTCACAGCTTGCCAATTGGCAAAACAAGGGCAGCCCGTTTGGGTACTCAGAAACCGGGTCGAGTCTATCCCACGAACGACTGGCCGGGTCGAACACGGTGATTCCGTAGGCCGGTGACTCGGTGGATTTGGGTACGTCAGATTCTGATGCAACAAGCTTTGGAGGAAGAGCTTGAACCAAGCATGCAACTTTGTAGGTACGTCCGGTTTTCTTCCTGTGAAAGTAAAAATCCTGACTTTCTAAGAGAGTCCGCCATGGACGGCAGACCCGGGAAGCAACTGGGTGAGCTGTGTAGGGCAACCGAGTCAGGCACTCGAGTCCCAGTTCTGCAGGCAAACCCGGAATAAAATCGGTCAGCTCGATACTCCACATTTTAGCAGAGATGTGTGCTTAATTTTGCAGCAAAAGAAAAGCAAGAAGTGCTTTTTGCAGCTCAAGAAGAAGGGATTTTTGCGAAAAAAACACGAAGTGTGTTGCTTTGCAGCAAAGAAGCGACTGGCTTTTGCTTTTGGAGTGAAGTGTATTTGCATTTGCGTCGTAGGCCATAGACTAAGTACTTATAGAAACAGTTAGAGATGGTGGAAACTGTAGAAATGAAACAGGTTGCATTGGCGTGTCATGTTCGAAATCATCTAGTTTCGGATTGGATGCCGAATATTACTATTTTTACCCGGGGTGTGCGGTTCGAAATCATCTAGTTTCGGATTGGATGCCGAATATTACTATTTTTACTCGGAGTGTGCTATTCACACACCCTTTTTTACTTCACACACTCCTATTATTTTATGTTCGTTAGATATTCTTCAATTCATTCAATCCGACGGCCGAAATTTAAAAAGGTGTTAGAGAAGTAAAAAGAGGTGTGTGAATATCACACCCCTTTTTACCCTCTAAAACAAATATAAAAAATGGACGGCGGCCCCTTATAATTTATACTAGTTTATGAAAACGTCGAGTTGGATAAGGGTCCGCGTTAGGGATGAAGACAAAAAAAATTGTAAGAATGGGGCATCTTCAAGTTACGAGTTACAATTAAAAAATTTAAGAATTTACTGCACAAAACATTTATATATTAATTCATAAAGTTCTTAATAATATCTTACAATATTTCTCGATGCGTTTTCATGTTTTGAAACGTTGCATGACAATGTTGTTACTAATACCATCAAATATCTCTCTCTATAAAATTAATCATGTTATCATTCATCTATTAATCTCTTATTCGATTTCTCAATCGATTCTTCAGAAATTTCATGGCTGTAAATGCTCTTTCAACGGTGGCAGTACCAATTGAAAAAATTATTTCTAATGTCGCAAGCATGTAAACTAACAGATACTTTTTTTTTCATTGAACTATTTTTTTTAATTTAATTAAGACTAACATTGAAATTGAAATACAATCTATTTTTTATTTGTAATTTAATTAGGGTTTGAAAATTGGAATGCAAAAATATTTACACAATTACACACACACAGAAGAAAAAAAATTGAGAGGGGGCGGATGCCTCCTTAGGCCCTGTACAGCCCCGTCCTTGGTCCAAGTGAAACAATCATTACATTGCCAATACCCTACAATTATTACTCGATTGGTTGGAAAAAGGCAAGGAGTTAAGGATAAGGATGGAAGGACCATGATCCTCGCCCTTTTTCTTTTTACATTCTCTTTTTATATTTTTTATTTTGGCTAAATTACAATATACTCCTCAAGTTTGACGTTTATTACAATTTCATACAATATCTTTAAAATATTTCACTTTCATACCTCAAATACTATTTTATTTCAATTTCATACCTCTATTACATTTTTATCCATTGAACCGTTAAGTGCTGACGTGACTGCCAAATGTGTGCCACGTGGCAAACATTAAATTTTTTTTTTAATTTTAAAAAACCTGAATTTTTACACACAAAAATATAAAAATAAATAAAACTCAGGAGCTGGGTCTCCAAGGGGGGGGGGGACAGGAGGAAGGTTGTGGGCGGGGAGTGGGGGTGGGTTGGTTTTTTTTTTCTTTTTTTTTCTTCCTCTTTCTTCTTCTTCTTCTGGTCGTTGGGGCTTCTTTCTTTATTTTTCTTTTTTTGTCTTTCTTCTTTGCGCGCGCGGGGGCGGGGCAGGGGGAAAGGGATTTTTTCTTCCTTCTTTTTCTTCTTGTCGCTGGGGCTTCTTTCCCCTTTTTTTTTTCTTCCTTCTTCTTCTTCTGGTCGCTGAGGCTTTTTTTTTTTTCTTTCTTCTTCGCTGGGTGGGGGGGATTTTTTCTTCCTTCTTCTTCTTCTTCCCCTTCTTCTTCTGGCCGATGGCCTTATTTCTTCTTCTTTTTTTTTTCTTTCCTCTTCGCTGGGGGGGGGGGATTTTTCTTCCTCTTCCCTTCTTCTTCTTCTTCTTTTTTTTTTTTTTTTTGTGTAAAAATTCAGGTTTTTTTTTAAAAAAAAAAATGCCACGTGGCACACATTTAGCAACCACGTTAGCACTTATCGGTTCAATTGATGGAAAATGTAACAGAGGTATAAATTGAAATAAAATAATACTTGAGGTATGAAAGTGAAATGTTTTAAACATGTTGTGTGGGGTTGTAATAGACCTCAAACCTGAAGGGGTATGGTGTAATTTACCCTTCTTTTTTTATAGGAAAAAATTGAAATGGATCTAATTTTATAGCCTAATTTTTAAAATAGATCCAATTTTTAGTGACTTTTGATTTTTGAAATAGGTTTAATTTTTTGTGACTTTGGACCCATATCAAAAGACTCCAAAATTAATATAAGATATTAACGTGATTTAACCGTGACAGTTCAAATAGAAGAGGAGAGAAGGGGAGGAAAAAAACGAGTGGAGATATAGATAATTTTAACGAAAAATTCATTGTACAGTTCATTTTAACTAAAAATCATATTTTTACATTAAAAAATTAATTTTAATATTATTTATTTTACCTTTTATTTTATTCTTACAGTTAAAACTCAAAAAATTTAAACATTTTTAACTAGTTTTCCTGAAATAATTCAACTTTGGATAAGGAAGAGGGTGGCAGTGTGGCAAAATGCAACCAAATTCAAGTGGATGGACAACTGAACATGGGATTTGGGTAAAGCCCGTTCATGGACGACTTGACGTGACATAAAGTGTCCCTGTCACACGTGGCATGTATTGAACAATCTTGATCGGGGTGAAATCGGCCTGCCACGTGGGGATAAGTGGATATATGTCGTGTATGGAATTCAATTATAGAGGATATTTTTTATGAGGATGAGGATGAGTTTCAATTATTAGTCGGAGGAATCTGTTGATTTCTTTTCGAAAATTGTAAGAAGTTGTTAATTTTTCTTCTGAATTTTAATTTAACAAACTATCTGAATTTTCATAATTAGCTCATTTTCTTGACATTAAATTTTTAGAATTTCATTTCAATTTTTATCTATTTTGGTCACATAGCAAATACTTAAGGCAACAAAGTAATTTTATCATAATGTGGAGCTTTTTCTTATTCTTCTTCTCTTCAAATAGTGGATTCTGCACACATTTTGTTTGAATTAGCCATATAAGTCTAATTAGCAATTGCAAAGCATTGGCTTTGCGTCCAATTTACTATAAGTTCAGAAAAAAATTTATCAACTCTATACAAATTCGGTAAACAAATCGACAAATAGGTCTATTAGTTATTACTCGACTGTAACCTTGGATTGGACAATGCTAATTTTTCCATGTCAAGTGGCGACTGATTGAGTTTTTATATTGCAAGTTTATCTTATCTCAAGCTTCATGAAATTGAGTTTTTATATTGCAAGTTTATCTTATCTCAAGCTGCATGAAATTGATATGATGGTAAGTGCAATATAGAAATATTTTGGTTAATGAAAGTGAAATTTAATACTAGTTTCTCTTGACAAGCCCAACGCTGTTGATCGCATGCGCTTAATGAACGTTGACTTTCGTTGACCATCATTTCAGGATGCGTACGAGCTACTATTTTATCGTATTCTTGAAGTACTCGATGAAATGAATGCGTAGACATAAGCAGAATCACAAGCGGAGCTACGGTTAAAATTTTACGAAACATCGAATACTGAAGACAAATTGATAAATTTATAATTGATAGATATTTTTTTGTGACTTGTTTTAGGGAGTCAAGTGTGTGGCTGAGATGGAAACAAGAGGAGAGGAAGGAGAATGTTGAATGGAAGAGAATAATGAAGGGATGAGTGGTGTGTAGGCCCCATAAGACACAAAAATATCTCCTCCATTGAAATTATCAAATTGCCCTTCATATTCGTAAATCGGTAAAATTTTCGTCGTAACTCCAAATTTGATTCCGCTTGTGCGTACGCATTTGTATTGTTGAGTATTTCGAGAATACGATAAAATAGTAGCTCGTACGAGTCCCAAAATGATAGGTGATTGAATATTTTGTAAACTACCTTTGTAGTGTGACGTCATACAATCAACCTATATACCCGTCCCTAATTTTATGTTTTTACAATTTTAAAAGCATGATTTTACGAAAATACCCTTATAGGCGAGGGTATTGACTTTCGTTAACCAACATATAGTGAGTAGTACAAATTATTCCTTTAGTGTATTCTTGAAGTACTCAACTATACGAGCACGTAACCACAAACAGAAACAGATTTGGAGTAATGGTATTACCACTTATTATTTTATATATTTTCTTAAGTGCTATTCTATTATTTATTTAAAGATTATCTTTGGTCAGAAAAGAGGGAAGGAGAAGAAGAATCGGGGGAAAATGGGAGAAAGAAAAAAAGGGCATTGGTTGCCCAATCAGAGAAGGGAATGGGGGACCAATTAGGAAGAGATAGTGATGGGAGTGATCAATCAGAAACAGAAGCAAGAAGAGGAAATGAGAGAAGAAAAAAGAAAAGAAAAGGGGGAGCTGACCCCGCAAACCTCTCGGACCAGACCCGTTTAGCCCATTTCCTGGTGCTTTTCCGACGAATCAAACCCCCTAACCACGTGGGAAACACTTCAAGGGTTTACCTCTTTCCATCCCACTACAAAAATAATGGAATTTGACTTCGAAATAGGGAAGAACCGCACCGTGGGTTGGTGTGTAAATTCATGAAATTTTGAGATGTTTCCCTTCAATTACCACCATCATTGGACTCCCTTTGAGGTCTAGAACAAAGCCCAAACAATCTTGGAGGTGTCGGAGTAAGTATGGAGGTCGAATTGGAGCACGCCCAATTCTAGGTTCCGACGAGTTATGATGAAAATTGAAGCCTTTCTAGGCCAAATTGGCATTGGTCACAGGTATGAAAGTTGTTCTACTCATTGAGACCTTAATTTCTGAATAATTTAAGAATTTTTTGAGATAGTTAGATTTTCCGACAAGCCGGGGCGGCCGACCGCCAGCCACGGCGACGCGTGTGGTGGCGCGTGGCCAGAGGACCGCCAATGATATTTTTAGGTTATATTAGATTCCTTGAGTTCAGTTTTTAAATTGAATGACGTAGATTGATCGTGAGAACCTAAACTATCTACGATACATTAATAGGCGATTATTTGAACCGACGATCTGACCGTTGGATCATCATCAAACTTTAGTAGGTTATTACTCATAATATTTGTAGAATGTAGGAACTTACATATTGGAAATCCAACATATGGATCTTCCCGAATTGGATTTGTAATTTTGAAAAATAAAACGTTAACCGCCACTTGGTTTTGGTAATTGGCGGAGATCCAATTGTTGGATCGTTCAGAAACTTTAGTATGCTATTCTAGAGGCATAATGTGAATCTTTGGAATTTACGGATTGGAAATCTGTGATGCAGATCTTCTGGATCGAGTTACGTAGGGTTGTGGACCATACCGTCGATCTTTGACCGACGATTGACTTTTGGTCATTGGGTCTTAAATCATTCTAGAACGTCCTTGGGGATGTGTTTTATGTAAGTTACGTGTTATATCGATAAGAATTCTCAGACGTTATTTGATAATTGTTCTAGGCGACGATGATTCGTGACGCCTTGATTTTCGGGCTAAAGAATGGTAGCGCGGACTTCAGATAAGTGGATCTTTTCCTTCTTATATATATATATATATATATATATATATATATATATATATATATATATATGGAGAAACCTAAAATAGGTCCAATTTTATAAGTCTCTTTTGATATGGGTTCAATTTTTAGTTATTTTTTATTTAGCTCCAATTTTTATAGCCTAACATTGTTGTATTTACTAGGCCCCACTTATAAAATTGGACCCATATCAAAAGACCCCTATATATATGTGATTGATAATTCCTCAAATGATTTTAAATTGAACTAAGAAATTTATGTCATGTCATATATATTTATATGTTATAAAGTACTATGAGATGGTTGAGTTGAGATTATACCATGATATATCCATATGAATAATACATACAAATAATTATTGTGAACTACGATTGGCTTGATCCCTGCTTAAGGTACGTAGGCAGTCTAACGAGACGTTAGATGCAGCCATACAATAAGTGAGATTAAATAATCAAGACAAAAGCTTTGTTTGAAAAATTGAGCAATGTGAAGGAATCTGGTGAAAATTATGAAATTTAACCCTATGATTTGGTGATTTTAATGTTGGTTATAAATCATTGTGTGAGGAAACAAGAAATTGTGGTTTTACGTTTTATAAATGCTATGCCATAATTAGTTTACATTTTAGTATATGATTTAGTATAACTTTGCACAGTGTTGCACACCAATGCGGAGGCCAAGACAAGTTCAGGTGAGTATATAATGTTTGTATGATTGAATTCTAAATAGTGACGAATGGATTTGAGTAGAATTCATTCTCCTGCACCCCGGTGTCAGTGCTTCGCCCGAGGCCAGTGCCAGCCTTCACGTGATCGTTTACCTCCCGCACATTATGCTCACCTTGGATTTCAAGGTAGGTGCCAGCCTGTCGTACATACCACTTTAGGTGGTTCCGACTCGTAGGTGACTTGCGATACTTTGCATGCCTTCATGTGATCGTAGCATTTGAGTGTACTCATTTACACCCAGCCTGTCGTACAGACCACTTTAGGTGGTTCTGACTCATGTGTAAGACTTGATTGATGAGATGGATAAGTCGTACATGTCACTATAGGTGACTCCGACTTTTGTGCTAGCACTGATTGATGAGATATGGATAAGTCGTACAAGTCACTATAGGTGACTCCGACTTATGTTCTACCATTGATTGATGAGTTATGGATAAGTCGTATAGGTCACTATAGGTGACTTCGACTTATGTGCTAGCACTGATTGATGAGACATGGATAAGTCGTACAGGTCACTATAGGTGACTCCGACTTATGTTCATTTTATATTGATTTATTTCATCTTACTTATATGGTTGTTGCTGAGATACTTTGACTTGGTATACATTGGTTTTACCAATCTTCAGCATGAATTTTATATATATGCGTGTGTGTGTGTGTGTTATTATTTTCTGGGGAATTATACGGATTGCGGTGAGGGGTTATTGTATTTCTAAAAAGAAAGATGTTTTCAAAGCTTCATTTTGTCTACACCCACATGTTATGTTTTGTGCCCCTCTAGGTTTTAGTTACCGAATGTTCGTCTCGACGAGGATTCTTGGCAAATCTCAGGATTGGTGGCTACTTCTGAGAGTATGATTCTTACCTGCTCTACTGCACCTTACTTATGGCTTCGTCACCTCCAGGTGTCGGCCAGCATAACTCGAATTCGAAGTCCTAGTGAATAATCCGGATCGGAGTGTGTCAAAAACTGCCTAAAAACCGTCTGAAATATACGAGTCTGATGGATTTTCTAAGCGCACAAATTATAAACGCTCTTCTCAACGAAGTGATAATTTTAGCACAACCATTAAATGAAGATAGTTAAGATATAGTATAAGTAAAGATGAGAAAATATTAAGAGGGATTGCTTCCGACCCCAAAAACACCAATAGCAGGAATCAGTGACGGAGAACTTTCTATTTTATTCTCTAGCCTCGAATTTATATGCTCAGAGTTAGGTCTGGTTGGAAGAAACAGCCTGACATAATTGTTCATAAATTATAATTACTGATAGTTCTAATTTGGTGTGCGACTCTTGAGTTGAAAGCAAGGCCAAATTAGGCTTCATTTTCTCTCGTAATGGATACTCAATAATTCTGTTGTAGCCAATTCTTTTAAGGGGACTTTAACGAAAAACTCTCGGTACTGTTTACTTTAACAAAAAAATTATATTTTTACACTAAAAAGTCAATCTTGATATTATTTAATTTACTTTTTATTTTGTCATTATTGTTAAAACTTAAAATTTTCAAATTCTTTTCATTAATTTTTTTTTAAATTTCAACCCATAATCAAAATGTATAATACTGAGAAACACTTCCTTCAACTTTGAGAAACCAATCACATCAAGTCGATTTTTCGGTGATTAATCTAATCCTAACAAACAACAAAATAAATTATTTTGTTTAGATTGGAAATGAATCGGTCAATTTGATAGGATAAAGATGCTTATTAAAAAAATCCTGAACGTTCTAGTTATTATGTCTATAATTTATGCACTCTAACCACAATTGACCCTAAACAAAAACAAAATTAATAAACACCATATTGATAGCTTATTCATAACACAAATTTACATTATTATTTTTATAAATTATCAAGTTGACAGGGATGCGTCAAACTTTTAAAAATTCACTAAATGTACAACTAGTCATCTCCGTTCTTGATATATTGAATACTTGCATCACTTCTTCACAAATTGGCCATAGTAGCTGCAAGATCACCCAAAGGACACAAATGAAATCAGCACCAGCATAATACATCAAAACTAATTGCCCATGTATAAAGAAAAACCTTTTCAACATCAAAAACAACAAAAACTAAAGCAAACATATAATAACAGATTCTAAACCCCTTCAAGAAGAAGTTTTATTTTGATTGAAATTTTGTGTATATAAAATTCTATATACGGTTTAAAAACGCCAATTTAATTATAAACTCACCCCAAATCTTCATAATCTGCTAGTCTTGCCACAACATGGTTGAAGCCAAGCCATACCTTAGCCTGGAAAATCTTCATACAGAAGTACCAAATGATCCCGAACACGGTCAGCAAAGCAATCACCAAGTACACAATTTTTGTGCCAACACAAGTTATGTACACCAAAATTCCAAACGGAATAAAGAGCATTGCTATCAGCCCTCTCAGCCTTGTAACTGGAAGTTTGAAGGGCCTCTGTAAATCCGGAAGCTTCATCCTCAACCATATAAAAGCCGAAAATTCGACTAGCATGCTCAAACTGAACAAAACATTCACTAAAGGTTTGACATGCGTAAAATTCATGTATGAAACCAAGATTGATATCACTGCTGATATCAAAATTCCCACCCAAGGAGTGCCGGACAATTTTGACCGCGCCCCAAAAAGTCCAGGCAACAACCCTAATTCAGCCATGCCTAAAAGCTGGTGTGAACAACTGCTCAATTGGGACTGATAGACACCAATGCCAGACAAAAAGGCTCCAACCCTAAACCATTTTGCGAACCTTTTCCCCACAATTTTATATGCCACAACTGTGTAAAACCCATCATTCCAATCATCTAGGTCAAGAGACATGGCACCAATTGCAGCTAGTAGAGGTATTAGGGAAGTCAACCAAGTCAACAACCCAGCTGCGAGAAATGCTTTTGGTAATGTTTTGGGGGGCCTTTTAACTCCTTCTACAACTAAAGTACTAACATTGTCCCAACAATTTAAGTTCCAAAATAACGAATTAAAAAACGATGGCCAATTTCTTTTTCTGCTAATCTGGCCAGAAGAACCCCATTTGCTAGGGTCAATTTGGGGAATTGCACAAACAGAAATTACTATAAATGGCAAGTATGATAAAATCCCTAAAGGTATTGCAGCATAGCCAACTGTAGGCAGACCAATGAAGTTAAGAGCTGAGAGCAAGAGGGTTGAAAAAGAGATGAGTAAATAGTGAGGCAAGTGTGACAACAAAGTTGGTAGCAGTGGATCAATGTAGTCTATACAGAGACCTGGGTAGGAAGATAGGTTAATGACAGCACTAAAGAACTTCCAGAAACCAATGAGGAAGCCCCAGAATGGACCAAAGGCATGATGAGTCCATATAACAAAGCCGCCATTGCCAGGAAAGGTGGTGGCTAGCTCAGCAGTGACAAGGGCCTCAGGGATGCTCCACATGATGGGGAAGAGGAGAAGGCCAAGGATGGCATTGAAAGGACCCCCGGAACCTACAAGGGACTCAGTGTTATAGGGGCCGCCGGAGATTTGAAAGTAAATGAGGAAAACTAGTGGGATGAATGCTAGTTTTTTGCTTTTGACCTTGGCGGTGCTAAACATTGGAGGTTCTTGTACTTCTTCTTTTTCATTATCGAGAAGAGCGGTTTTCGATTTTGGAGAAGATTGGGGGGATTTCATGGTGTGTTCTTTTTTCTCCTTTTGGGATTTCTTGGATTTTCAATGTGAACTTCAAGAGTTATGTGATTGGATTCCAAGATTGTAGATGGAGGTTGGATTGGAAGACTGGTTGCCTTTGCTTCCTAATTCATTGGATATATATAACTTGGTTCCTGTAGCATATGCAACAAATACTGTCTAAATGTATGCAATTAATATCACTACTAGAATTTCTCAACTCTTCTGCTGCTTCCTTGCAGTGTTGTACCGAGTGTGCTGCTTCCTGGAAATTGCTTGTACCAGCACATATTGTTGTCACTTATGAGAAGGGGGAAAAGATTAATTTTTACACGTGACGGGAGATGTGATGAGTGCAGCAGGATGACGAGTGATATATTTCCGGTGACACCCAAATTTTTCTTGGAAAAATGGTAGCTTGTAACGCAAACTATATATAATTCAGCACAAGATTACAACTTTCATGCGCATGTACATTACAAAGTAGATTCAGCAGCTAGTTAACTAAATTTCGCGTCCTTCTTCTTGTACTGACCAAGCAGCTTCTTTCTTGGAAATTTCTTCGGCTCCTAAACAACAAAAGTAACTTTAGATTCCTAAAAATATCTTACATATTTTTCTTGTACGAAGCTGCAAGCCCCCAGTAAATTTAACAGACTTAAAATCGCTGATCTGAAACTTTCTCTGAGCTATCTAATGCCATCACATATACTTCTCAAACTAATTAACCAAGAAACTGTCCTTCTTTTTAACCTTCTCTTTGTAGTTACTAATATGGTGTGATGAATGTGGCTCAATTTGTAGGTAAAAAAGTAAAACATTAATTAGAAAGTAAAAGTACCACACAACTCCGACCACTGTCATCCTAGCAGGTATGCTGTTTTCGAATCAATAGTCATCCTCAAAGAGAGAGAAGGAATAGGTTTGTATGAATTGTATACTTCTAAAAAAAATTTGAAAGAGAGTATTTGTAAGCAGAGACTATCTGCATATTCATTTCGTTGCAGCGGTTCCTTTGGGATCAATTCGGTGCTTCGGTTGGATGATATGGTGAACCCCGAATAAAAAATTTATAATAATAATAATAATAATAGAGGGAAAAAATGCGTTTGCCGGGAGTCGAACCCGGGTCTATTGCTTGGAAGGCAATTATCCTAACCGTTGGACTACAAACGCTTACATGTTTAGCTTACTAGATTATTATTCAAGACTGTAAATTTTTAGACCCAAATAATAATTCTCTTAGAGCAAGTGGTGTTTTAAGAGATTCAGATGGCAAATGAATTTTTGGGTTTTGCGCCAATTTTGGGCAAATGTGAGATTCTCACTGCTAAGCAATAAGGGCTTTATTTGGGATTACAATTGCCATGGAGATTACAGATTGATAAGTTATTGGTGGAATCAGAATTTGGACTCATAGTTCATTTGGTGCTGCAAGCTCTTGGCAATAATCATTCTTTGGTTCCTTGGCCTGTCGAGAGTTGCTTCCAAGATCTGGCAATGCGAAACTTCGACATGTCTATAGAGAAAAAAAATCTATGGCAAATAGTTTAGCAACTTATAATCTTGATTTGGATTTAGACAATCCTCCTTCTTGTTCAATAGTTTTGTTCTTGTGGATTGTCTGGAAATGTCTCGGTCTAGATTTATTATTGATTGGTTTTGTTTGGGCTTTTGTGTTAGCACAGTTTTTCAACCCCCCCCCCCCCCCCCCCCCCAAAAAAAAACAAAAAGGGGTTGACCCAAAGATTCAATCATGATCCTTCAGCAATTAACTCAAATCTCATCAAGCCCTATTTCGTGTAGGACCACTCCATCACCACTACACTATAAGGCCAACACCCGCAGTCTCCCTACTGGGCCGACTTCTAACAACTCGGCCGAAAAACGGATTTCAGACCCAAACACTACTTTGACAAGAAATGAATAGACGTTCAATAATTAACAACACAAATGTCAAATATTTACACCTGCATGTATAGGACTGGCTGCCTGATCAATGGCAATTCCCTTTCTATGATTTTACCCAACCACTTTTCAAAATCTTGGGGTCCCCCAAGACCCACCAAAACAGAATGGCAAACCATCAAAACCCCATCTGAAATATAGGATCATTGAATCTGATTAATTCCCAACAGTTGAGAGGCTCAGCATGAGAGCCTCAGAATCTTCTCCAAGCTCCCAAATTTCCCAATCCCTTCTTGACCAACAAGAAACCGAATCACAACCCCAAATCAGCCCCCAAAACCCCAAGAAACTAGCCCTTCTCCCACTGGTCTTCCTCATCTACTTTGAAGTCTCTGGAGGTCCCTATGGTGAAGAATCAGCTGTGGGGGCAGCTGGCCCTCTCTTTGCCATCCTTGGCTTCCTCATCTTCCCCTTCATTTGGAGCATCCCTGAGGCCCTTGTCACCGCCGAGCTCTCCACCACGTTCCCCGGAAATGGCGGTTTTGTCATCTGGGCACACCAGGCATTTGGCCCCTTCTGGGGATCCCTCATGGGATCTTGGAAATTCCTCAGTGGTGTCATCAACTTAGCTTCATACCCAATTCTTTGTGTGGACTATCTCAAGCTGGTAATCCCCATTTTTGCTTCCGGCTTACCGCGATTTTTCGCCATATTTATCTCTACTTTAGTTCTATCCTTTCTCAACTACTCTGGTTTGAGCATTGTTGGATACACTGCAGTGGGTTTAGGAATTGTTTCACTTTGCCCGTTTATCTTGATGTCTTTGATTGCAATTCCAAAAATTCATCCAAGCAGATGGATCAGTTTGGGTGAAAAGGGTGTGAAAAAAGATTGGACTTTATTTATCAACACCCTATTTTGGAACTTGAATTTTTGGGACAATGCTAGTACTCTAGCTGGAGAAGTAGAGCAACCCCAAAAGCTTTTCCCAAAAGCACTTTTTTCAGCTGGGATTCTCACATGTTTGGGCTACATAATCCCTCTCCTGGCTGCAACTGGGGCTATTCCACTTGACCAAGAAAGTTGGGTTGATGGGTATTTAGCTTCTGCTGGAGAAATGATTGCTGGGAAATGGTTGAAATTCTGGATTGAAATTGGTGCAGTTTTATCTATTATTGGGCTTTTTGAGGCACAATTGAGCAGCTGTGCATACCAGCTTTTGGGTATGGCAAACTTGGGGTTTTTACCGAAGATTTTCGGGGCACGGTCCAAATGGTTCAACACCCCTTGGCTAGGGATTCTGATTTCAACTGTGATTGCACTTGCTGTTTCTTACTTGGATTTCACAGACATCATATCTTCTGCAAATTTCTTGTACAGTTTGGGAATGCTGTTGGAATTTGCTTCTTTTATTTGGTTGCGAGTGAAATTTCCAGCTCTGAAGAGGCCATTCAAAGTTCCAATGGGATTGCTAGGGTTGGTGGTTATGTGCTTGATTCCATCTGTGTTTTTGGTGTATGTTTTGGCTGTCGGCACCAGAGCTGTTTATTTGGTTAGTGCATTGATGACTGTTTTTGGGGTTGGCTGGTACTTTTTGATGAATCTCAGCAAATCAAAGATGTGGTTTGAGTTCAATTTGGGGGAAAAAAAATTGGACTGCGAGGAAAGAAACTAGGCCGTTTAATGTTTATGATTGTGTACATCTGGTTTTCTTAAGGAACTTTATAATATGATTTTTTCTGTTCTTGGTAATTTTAACAATAAAATGGTACCAATGTTTGAGCCCTTCATCTCGTAAATCGGTATGAACATTGCTTGGTTCCTTACCTGTAAGAAGCCATTTCGCCTTAATTTGCAAATCATAAACATACGCATATATTGAAGTGACTCACTCAAAACACAAAATGAAGAGTTCACGAGTTTCAAATTGAGTTGCCTATAAAGAGAAAATGTTCATACGTATGTTGAAGCGACTCACTAAAACCTCAAAGACAAGAGTTCTTGCAAATGTGTGTCAAATTATGAGTTGTGTATATTGAGGAAATACTTTGTTCATCACATTGCTTGAGCCTTTCATCTCGTAATTCGGTATGAACATTGCTTGGTTCCTTAACAATAAGAAGCCATTTCGCCTTAATTGCAAATCACAAACACATATATTGAAGTTACTCCACTCAAAACACAAAATGAAGAGTTCACGCATTTCAAACTGAGTTTGCCTATAAAGAGAAAATGTTTATAAGTATAGTGAACCGACTCACTAAAATCTCAAAGACAAGAGTTGTTGCAAATGTATATCAAATTATGAGTTGTGTATATCGAGGAAATACTTTGTACTTGTAAGGAGCCGAGGAGTATTTTTCCCACTAGTATGACATATTGAGTTAAAATGAAGCATGAAAAACCTATGTTCATGTCAGATATGGTACCAATATGCCGAAAAAATTGTGTGTGAACTGTGAATCGTGTTTGAAAGCAGGCGAGAGAGTGGAATAGGGACAGAAAATAGTAGAGTTCCATGAACAGAGTGTTGTATGTTCACAATTTACTTGAGAAAATATCACAAGATCGAAACAAATTACAGCAGCAAAACCATACAACTTCATGTCATTCGACATTCTTCTTCGATTTGAATAGAACTGAATATAAACAAATTCTACTTTTATCGATCGAATCTCGACTTCTTTATCAAAAAAGAGATTCAATCACATAAAATCAGTTCGATGCCATTCGATATGGTTCACAACTGACAGTCTAACAAGCAATTTCTGGTTGTCATCCTTCTTCAACTTCAATAGTACTGAACACACAAAATTTCTTCGACTTGCAAAATTTCATTAAAAAGTACCATCCGATCCCCGCCACGGTCATCAAACCGCTGATCAAGTACACAGTCTTGGTAGCAATAGCCATAATAAAGACCAAAAACCCAGATGGAATCAGGCACATGATCACCAAACCCGGCATCCTCATCGGAACTCGAAAAGGCCTCTTCAATGTGGGTGACTTCCTCCTCAACCAAAGAAAAGCGGAAAATTCCAATAGCATTCCCAAACTATACAAGAAATTTGCAGATGAAACAATATCTGTAAAGTTCATGAAGGAAACTCCAAGAGTGATCACTGTGGAAAGTAAAATTCCGACCCACGGGGTGTTAAACCACTTGGACCGAAGAGCGAAAAACTTAGGCAAGAACCCTATATCCGCCATACCGAGAAGTTGGTAACCACAACTGCTTAGTTGTGCTTCGAAAAGTCCAATCCCTGATAACACTGCACCAACTTCAATCCAATACTTCAACCATTTTCCAGCGATCATTTCAGCAGCCTCGGCATGAAATCCAGAACCCCATCTAGTTTGATCCACATTAACCGAACCAATCACAGCGACAAGTGGGAACAAGTACGCCAAGCAAGTAAAGATCACCGCCACGAAAAGAGCCACCGGAAAAGTTTTCTGGGGGTTATCTACTTCCCCAGCTAAAGTACTCACGTTGTCCCAAAAATTTAAATTCCAAAAGAGGGTGTTGAAGAACAAGTTCCAATCTTTCTTCACACCCTTCTGCCCGAGACTCAACCAACGGTGAGGATGAATCTTCGGAATGGCAATCAAACACATCAAAATAAAAGGTGAAAGCGAAGCGATAGCGAGAAGAACAGCAGCATATCCAACAATGGTTAAACCGGTATAGTTTACGAAAGAAAGAATCAGAGTTGAAACAGAGATTGCAAGATACCTAGGCCAACCGGATTCGAAAGCAGGGATTATCTTGTCTATGTAATCAATGCAAAGAACCGGAAATGCTGCGATGTTGATGACGCCGCTGAGAAACTTCCAGGTTCCCATCAAAGAGCCCCAGAAAGGGCCGAAAGCGCGGTCTGCCCAGATGACAAAACCGCCATTTCCTGGGAAGGCGGTGGAGAGCTCGGCAGTGATGAGAGCTTCGGGGACACTCCAGATGAATGGGAAGATGAGGAAGCCGAGAATGGCGAAAAGGGGTCCGGCGGCTTGGACTGCAGGCTCTTCCCCATAAGGGCCGCCGGCGACTTCGAAGTAGATGAGAAAGATAAGAGGGATGAGGGTGAGTTTCTTTCGGTTTGTGGCGGCGGTTGTGGTGGTTGCGGCGGTGGTGATGGGAAGGTCTTGATGAACCATTGGAGTTTTTGGAGGAGAAGGTTCCATGGTGAAATCTTGGTTTTGTGGCTCGTGTGATAGTTTGATGAGTCAAAGACTTCGGCCTGTTTTTAACTTAAAAGAAGGTGGAGTCCTATTGGGATCTTTTCTTTTTGTTTTTTTTGGGCCATTCAAATAGAGATGCAGTTGGATTCCGATGAGTGAATATTTAATACGGTAAGATTCTGGATGTTCTCTACACCCAATATCGTGGATAGACCAAGTAAATTTTCGATTATCTAATCGGATAATCTAAAAAATATTTAAATGACAGAATTAATAAAAATGTGAAAAATAAAAATGAGTGTCTAAACAGCACCATCACGTTAGTTTATTCAGATTAAATACGTGTATTCTTTTTTTTTTGGATAATACATGTATCTTTCTCATTAAAAATACAAATAACTAGATTCAATTCAACCACTCAAATTCTACACTTTATTAGTTAAATATTAGGACATTCTGGAAGATTTACTTCCCCAGCTGAATTCTATTATTTTCACGAGAAATTTTTTATTGTGCATGAAATACGAGTAGTAGACTACGTATTTTTATATAAGTGACGAAATTTTTTAATATTTAAGTTATTAAATTTTTAACACACATATCATATTATTTATATAGTAATACGTGGTGTATCATCCCATGTTCCGGTCACATTGAAAAATCTCTCCATTTTCACACCATTCACTACATAAATACAGGAACCAAGTATAGAGAGAAAGAGTTTTACCTGAGCTGATTTTTAGTTTTTTTATTAAAGCGCTCAAATTTTAATTAAACTGCTTTACCTTTATGAACTGTATTGTAATTAGTGGTAGATTTATCTAAGGAAACTTTAACGAAAAGCTCTCGCTACTGTTTACTTTAACGAAAAACCACATTTTTACACTAAAAAGTCAATCCTGGAACTATTTATTTTACCCTTTATTTTGTCTTTATCATTAAAACTCAAAGTTTTCAAGTCATTTTTATTAGTTTTCTTTTTATCTAATAGTTAGGTCTTTCTTATTTACCTACTGCATCAATCACTTTTTTTTTTTTTGAGTTTAAAGTGCTCAAATTTTAATTAAACTGCTTTACCTTTATGAACTGTATTGTAATTAGTGGTAGATTTATCTAAGGAAACTTTAACGAAAAGCTCTCGGTACTGTTTACTTTAAAGAAAAATCACATTTTTACACTAAAAAGTCAATCCTGGAACTATTTATTTTACCCTTTATTTTGTCTTTATCATTAAAATTCAAAGTTTTCAAGTCATTTTTATTAGTTTTCTTTTTATCTAATAGTTAGGTCTTTCTTATTTACCTACTGCATCAATCACATTTATTTTTTTTTTGAGTTTGAAGCGCTCAAATTTTAATTAAACTGCTTTACCTTTATGAACTGTATTGTAATTAGTGGTAGATTTATCTAAGGAAACTTTAACAAAAAGCTCTCGGTACTGTTTACTTTAACGAAAAACCACATTTTAACACTAAAAAGTTAATCTTGGAACTATTTATTTTACCTTTTATTTTGTCCTTATCATTAAAACTCAAAGTTTTCAAGTCATTTTCATTATTTCTTTTTATCTAATAGTTAGGTCTTTCTTATTTAGCTACTGCATCAATCACTTTTTTTTTTTTTTTTAGTACAGGGTAGTATAAAATAACATTTATACTTAAAACCTATATACATCAACTCTATTGTTTGCTCATAATATATTAGTAAGTGTATCAACAAATCACGAAAAAAAGCTGATCGTGGTACTAAAAAAATTGCACCAAAATATTGTAGCAAATCTTATTAGGGTTTGCAGTCAAAGAAGGCAGCTGCCGTTTGCATAAAAAGAAAGAAGACAGCTGATATTTTCGCTGGGGAAGTAGGGTTCCATATCAAATTTACGCAAATAACGAAGCATGCATTTTTCATATTGTTCATGTGGGGATTGACATGTCACATGAGCCTATGATAGATTGATACAAGGCCATTCGTGTATTCCATTAAAAATAAAAATACGAAGTCAATAATTCATGCAAGTTGAGAAATAAAGATTTGTTTTTCCTTGGAAAGTGAACGATTTGTTTTTGTATTTTTTGTTTTGAATTTAGCAAAATTTTCCACCTATTATTGTCCTTTATAATGGCTTCTAGTCCATGGTGGTGAAGTCAATAAGAATTGGATCCCACTTTCTGGGGATCTTAATCCTCATATCTTAGACATTCATCATGTATTGTGTGGTTAGAAATCATTTAATTTTTTATTTAAAATTAAACACAAATAAAGTATGACGAAAACTAGCCGCACAATGTATGATGAACGGTTAAAATGTAGAAATTTCTAGAATCCCTTCAAAGTAGATCAGGAGAGAAACTCTACCAGTCAATATCCATCTTGAATCATTGAAAACAGCTACCACCATATTATATATATATATATATATATATATATATATATATATATATAAAGCTAGGAGACATAACTTTTCTTTGGATTAAAGTTTCCCTTTCTTAATGTAAGTACTAAAGATAAAGATGCCAAGTCATGACAGCTCATCATATAGTGTAGGATATTATTTCTGTTATGGATGTAATAATAGTTACGAAGATTTGTTATATTTGTTATGGTTTTGTTAGAGAAAATAGTGTGCATAGCTTCAGCTATATATATGTACTGCAAAACACTTTTGTAATTAATCAAGAAAGTAAATGAGAAGAGGAATATTCAGTAAAGCAAGTTTCTTAGGTTTCTCTGTTTCTTCATGGTATTCATCGCCACCGCCTCACGGCTCTCTTCGATCCTGATCTCTTCCGCTGAGATTTCTTCTCTGATCTCTGGTCTGTTCTTCGTCTTGTAATTTGTTGCTGGTTGACTGCTTCTCCGATCTTGATTTTGTTTTCTTGATCTTGATTTCTGATGGCGCTCCCTCCTGACTCCTCTTCTCCGATTCTGCCTAATTCGTCCTCTTCAAACCCTAATTTGTCTCAATCGTACACCTTTCTTACCATTCAGAACATTGGTAGCATGGTGCCGATCAAGCTCAATCGTTCGAATTATCTGCCCTGGTGTGCTCTTTTTGCTCCAATTCTTCGTCGCTACAAGCTTCTTGGTCTCGTTGATGGATCTGACCCCTGTCCATCGCCGTTTCTACCAGATCGATCTCTGAATCCTGCTTTTGAGAGTTGGTATGAGAAGGATCAGAATCTTCTCATCTGGTTTAATTCTACGCTCTCTGAGGAAGTTATTCCGTTCACGGTTGGTGTTTCTTCATCTAGAGATCTATGGCTTAAACTTGAGCAGCGTTTTGGTGGTGTTTCTGATGCTCATATTCAGAGTATTCAGAAAGGTTCTCAATCCATGGGTGATTATTTACAACAGATCAAAGAGATTTCTGATTCTCTTACTGCTGCCGGTGCTACTGTCTCCGATCGTGATCTTATTGCTGCTACACTGGCCGGTCTTCCTGATGAGTTTGAGTCATTTATTGATTCTATCATGCTTCGTATGTCTTCCACTTCTCTTGATGAACTCCATGGATTATTACTCACCAAGGAACTTTCCATGACTCGTCGGAAGAAAATTGCATCCTCTCTGAGCCCTGAACCGTTTCATGCACTCTCGGCTCAAGCTGCACCACCGCTTCTTCCTACACCACCACAGGCTTTGGCTGCTCAACATTCTCCCCTTCAACATTCTTTTCGCTATAATTCCAATCGTGGTCGCACCCCTCATTTTTTCAACAATCGAGGTCACAGAGGTCCTAATCGAGGTCACTACAATACTGGATTCCCATCTGGTTCCACTCGTGGTCATCATTCCACCTCTACTTCTCGTGGTTCATTCTCCTTTGGTTTTCGTACACCCTGTCAGATCTGTGGCAACTCCAGTCACGAAGCCATTGACTGTTTTGATAGTATGAATCCAGATATTTCTGGTCGTATTCCTTCAGCAAAGCTTGCTGCAATGTGTGCTCATTACTCATCCAAGTCCTCTTCTCCTTCCTGGATTATTGACTCGGGTGCTACTTCTCACATTACAAATGACATCTCCAATATCTCTTATCCCTCTCCTTACACTGGTGAAGACAAAGTTTATATCGGTGACGGTAAAGGTCTGTCTATTAATCATACTGGTTCCTCGTTGTTATGTACTCCTAGTTCTTGTTTCAAATTGAACAATGTTCTTCATGTTCCACAAATGAAGCACAACTTGTTATCTGCTTTTCAATTTGTCAAAGATAATTCAGTTTCATTGACCCTTGACTCTGATGGATCCCTTGTCAAGGATCGTTCTACAAGGAAGATGCTTTTGCGGGGCCCCGTTAAGGATGGTTCCTATCATCTGCAAAGCTCTCCTCCACCTGGTTCTCCCTTCGCTCTGGTCAGTATTACCGCTCCTGTGAAGCTTTGGCACAGTCGCTTGGGTCATCCTTCGTCTCCTATTTTTCGTAAATTGCTCTCTGGTAATAAGCTTGCTCTACATGGTAAATCCTCAGTTGACTTCTTCTGTTCGGATTGTGCTATAGCTAAAAATCATAAACTGCCATTTCGTTCTGCTGGTTCCTCTACTTCTCATAGTCTAGCTTTACTTCATTATGATGTATGGGGACCTGCCCCTGTTTCTTCTGTAAGTGGCTTTCAATACTATCTTTTGATAGTTGATGATTACACCAGATATAGCTGGTTTTTTCCTTTGAAAAGAAAATCTGAGGTGTATTCTACTTTTGTAATGTTCAAGACTTATGTGGAGAAATCAGTTGGTAATCGAATAAAAGCTATCCGTTCTGACTCAGGGGGTGAATTTACTAGTACTTCTTTTCAGTCTTATCTTGCTTTCCATGGGATTTTTCATCAGTTCAGTTGTCCACACACACCTGAACAGAATGGCTGTGTCGAACGTAAGCATCGCCATCTTGTTGAAACTGCTCGGACCTTGTTAGTTGCTTCTCATGTTCCTCAAGTCTATTGGGTTGAAGCACTATCTACTGCTACTTATTTGATCAACCAGTTACCTATTTCTGGTCTTGCCCAGTCTCCTTGGGAGTTATTATTTCGCACATTACCTGATTACACTCGGCTCAAGGTCTTTGGGTGTAGCTGTTATCCATGGTTAAAACCTTATGTTCAGTCTAAGCTTGATGGCAAAAGCAAGCAGTGTGTGTTTCTTGGATATAGTTTACAACACAAGGGCTATCGGTGTTTAGATATAGCCACTGCCCGAGTTTATATTTCTCGGCATGTCCTGTTTGATGAACAGTCTTTCCCTTTTACTCTGAAGCCTGCTGCTCCTTCTGTTTCTGCTCCTCTTACCTCTCCTATTATTGATCTGCAATTTCCAGTTTCTACCTCATCCTCCTCTCTTCTTGGTTCTCCTTCTGTCTCATCTTCTTTGCCTGTTCCTCCCCCTACTGTTTCTCCCTCCTCCACCCATTTCAGTCCTTCCCCATCTTCATCCTTGTCTTCTCTACCAGTTCAAAATCTTCATCCCATGGTTACTAGGTCTAAGAATGGTATTTTTAAACCCAAGGCCTATACTGCTACACAACATCCCTTGCTTCCCTCTTCGGATTATGTCCCCACAACCTATAATCAAGCTTGTAAGTTTGCTGAGTGGCGATCTGCTATGCAAGCAGAGTTTAATGCACTCCTCTCTACTGGTACATGGGTTCTAGTTCCTTCTTCTTCTTCTCAGAATGTTGTCGGCTGTAAGTGGGTGTTTCGCATCAAGAAAAAACCTGATGGCTCTATTGACCGGTATAAAGCCCGGCTTGTTGCCAAAGGCTTTCATAAAAAAGAAGGCCTGGATTATCAGGAAACTTTCAGTCCCGTAGCCAAGCCTGTTACAATTCGGATTTTGTTGACTTTTGCAGTGCAATTCGATTGGTTCTTGCATTAACTTGACATTAGTAATGCCTTCCTTCATGGTGACTTACAAGAAGATGTCTTTATGCATCAGCCCCCTGGTTTCAGTGATCCCAACTTCCCCAATCATGTCTGCAAACTCAAGAAATCGTTATATGGCCTTAAACAGGCTCCACGGGCATGGTTTGATAAGTTGTTTACTGCTCTTCAGTCTCTTGGTTTTACTCAGTCTTCTTCGGATGCCTCTCTGTTTGTTCTTAAAGATCCAGCTCTGGTTATTGTCCTTGTTTATGTGGATGATATCCTAGTTAGTGGTCCTGATTCTTCTGTGTGCAACCGGTTCATTCAGCAACTGAGCTCTTTGTTCCCTGTCAAGGACTTAGGTCCTTTGCATTATTTTTTGGGTCTTGAAGTTCAACGGACCACTGCAGGGCTCTTCATGCATCAAAGCAAATATTTGCTGGATTTGTTACAACGGACTCAAATGGAAGGTGCTAAGCCTTGTTCTACACCCGTAGGCACTGTCAAACTGGATCATAGTGGTATACCCTTGGATAATCCTTCTGAGTATCGCTCTATTGTGGGTGGTCTTCAGTATTTAACTTGGACTAGGCCTGATATCTCTTTTGCTGTCAACCAAGTATGCCAATTCATGCAAGCTCCCACGGATTCTCATATGCAGGCTGCCAAGCGCATACTTCGATTTCTCAAAGGAACCTTTTCCCATGGTCTCTGGTTTCACAGAAGTTCTCTTACTCTCTCTGCTTTTTCTGATGCGGACTGGGCAGGATGTACGTTTGATCGGCGATCCACGGGTGGATTTTGTGTCTTTCTTGGCTCCAATTTAATTAGTTGGAGTGCTAAAAAGCAGCCTACAGTAGCTCGTTCTTCTACTGAGGCTGAATACCGATCTCTTGCTCACATTGCCGCTGAAATAACTTGGGTTTGTAAGATTTTTCGGGATTTTGGGTTCTTATCCTCTGTTCAGCCTACTATTTGGTGTGATAATATCTCTGCAATCTCCCTTGCTTCCAATCCCGTCTTTCATGCTCGCACCAAACATGTGGAGATTGATTACCACTATATCAGGGAGCTTGTCATTGCAAATCTGGTTCAAGTTAAGTATGTTTGTAGTCAGGACCAGATTGCTGATATTCACACTAAATCTTTATCTAAGAATCGGTTTCTGTTTCTTCAATCCAAGCTTTCTCTTGGCACTCCTAGTCTTTCCAAGCTCAGTTTGAGGGGGTGTAAAGATAAAGATGCCAAGTCATGGCAGCTCATCATATAGTGTAGGATATTATTTCTGTTATGGATGTAATAATAGTTACGAAGATTTGTTATATTTGTTATGGTTTTGTTAGAGAAAATAGTGTGCATAGCTTCAGCTATATATATGTACTGCAAAACACTTTTGTAATTAATCAAGAAAGTAAATGAGAAGAGGAATATTCAGTAAAGCAAGTTTCTTAGGTTTCTCTGTTTCTTCAAGTACGATTTATAAGTGGGTCGGTGGAACACAAATAACTATTTTTATTTCTTGTTTGTTAAAGGCGACATAGAGTGCAAAATCGAGAGCAGTGACATTTTAAGATTTATACAATCGACTTCGTTTAGTAGTATAAGACTTTATTGTTGTCGTTAAACGAGAATTCAAATTTAAGTGCAAAATAATAAAGCATGTTGTACCTTAATCCTAGTGTAGAATTGCAGTTCTTATTAACAAGATGAGATTACAATTCGCATAAGTAGAGCTCAGCACAAATACTGCTAATATATAAGCGAATCCCAAAATCCCGACCACAATTTGAGGCCTAACAAACTAACAACCAAAACCACTAGAACAGACTAACAACTGTTAGTTCAAGACTGACCAATACAAATAATAAAATGAACTAATATACAGCGTCATTAGATAAAATCTTAACACAAAAAAACAGAAATATTATCATGATTAACTGATCTAACTTGAACATGAAAATGAACGTTTGAATTGTAAACCCCATACCCCAAACTTCGGAGAGAAAAAGCTAAATTCATATTTTTATTTGAACTTCTTAGACCAAAACTGGAGATCGCATTGACCAAGGAAGAGAAAAAGAAATATATCAGTAAATATAAACAAATTTTGGGGAATCCCAATGGTATTTATTCAAAAAATTATGTAAGGTATTTTGATTAAAAAAATCATTATATATATATTTACCAATACAAGATAGATAGAAATGTACCTTCATTTTTCTTGAACACAGAATACTATATATTATCAGATAAAAGAAAAAAAAAACATAGAAAAATTAACCAATGTGGTTGTGTTTTGTGAGTATCCAAGTATTACTCATTAAAAAAATGACAATGGGATTTTTATTTTTTGTTCCATCAATACTTGTTTTCTATTTTTAAACTTTTATTTTCTGTGTATCAGTAAAATATATATATACCCGCACACCCCTTTTTACTTCTCACACACCCTATTACTTTTTGTCCGTTAGATCTTCTTCAATTCATTCGATCCGACCGCCGAAATTCAAAAAGGTGTGAGAGAAGTAAAAATAAGTGTGTGGATATCACACCCCTATATATATATATATATAAAATGATGCGTTTGCCGGGAGTCGAACCCGGGTCTATTGCTTGGAAGGCAATTATCCTAACCGTTGGACTACAAACGCCCAGATGTTCATAATTTGAGAACATACATATCTTCTTTCATATAAATTTTGAGACTTTCAGATCCCATATTATATTGTGCAATAATGGGACAATTTAGGGTTTATGCTAAGTGCCTAGAATGTTCTTTAAACTCTCTAAATTCAAGTCAGTGAAGGTGATGAAGTATGGGTTTGACCGTTAATTTTTGAGAGTTTTAACGAAAAATTCTCGGTACTGTTCACTTTAACGAAAAACTACATTTTTATACTAAAAGGTCAATAAATACTATTCACTTTACCCATTATTTTATTCTTATTGTTAAAACGTAAAGTTTTCAAATCATTTTTATTAATTTTTTTTTAATTTTTTGTATAAAAGTTATATATGTACATATATAGGTTTCAATTACAAGTTACACGTTGAGGGATATATATCATGCATGGTGAACTTCTTCCTGGTATGCAATGGACCGTCATGATCAGAATGATCTTGCCGGTCGTGCGCCTTTTCTTCAACAGAACGCAGAAAACAGGATATATATATTGATAAGTTCACCTAGCAGACATTTCTCATATTTCAACCAGACTTGCTTTGTGAAATTTAAATTGATACACTCGGAAAATGAAAATATAATGTAAGCACGTTTTCCATATGATATAAAATAAAGACAGATCACATCAATGGAAGATTTTGTTTCTGTTTGGGCCCAAAATAGCACTTTGGGCCGAGGGAAGGCTTTCTCGGCCTAAAAGAGGGTTTACGTGGAACCCTAAGAACTAGGTAAGCCTAGAACGACAGCTTTTCCTGGATTTAAGGTGAAAAACATGCCCTAAAACAAGGAAAAGAGAAAAAAAAAAACAAGAAAAAGAAAGCAAATGGCTTCTTCACGTGACCCAACAAGAGAGGATTCAGATCCTATAAATACAGAAGCAATGGCAACATGCAAAGGACATCAAACACAACACACAAATCTGCCCTGCGCAAATCCTCTCAACACCCTTGAGAATTTTTACTTTCTTTTTCGCCTTCACATCTTCAGTTTGGATAAACAGCACTGTGAAGGCAACCGGTAAACACCTTCAGTTTGGATAAACAGCACTGTTGCCGTAGAACCAGCCGTCCGTGAAGCACCTTCAGTTTGGATAAACAGCACTGCGACAAGGTCGATTGGTTATTTATCCTAGTCTCGGCCGACGGAGGAGTCTCGAATCCCCGTCGACAGAGGTCATCTCACCAGCCGGCCCGGCGAAGTGAGGTGTTGCTAATACCAAAGCTCGGTGTCTCGACGCCGAGTCGCTTTACGATTACGTACTCACAAGAGGATTTCATAACTCAACACCGAGACGGCCGAACCACGTCTGTGGCCGAGGCCTTCGTCAGTTTTGAGTACCTCTGCACTTATACTCTAGTGTCGATTCGGCGTGGTCTCACCTTCATCAATACGGTGACCGTGGCCGAATTGGACGACCACAATTTGTGAATTTTGTAATTGGCAGCCTTGTCTTCAGGCTCTAGAACCTAAAGGCCGAGACACGTTCCTTTCTCGGCCACAATCGCAAGATACAGAAGTTGGCCGCGCGCATCCATACCACATCAAGACAATTTACTTCTCGGCCGAAGCTCGGCCGACGAGTTGGCACGCCCCGCACACATTTGAAGGACAACAGTTAGACTACTATTCACTCGGCCTGCGCGCCACGTAGGCTAAGTAATATTTGTAGCCAACATTTTGGCACGCCCAGTGGGACCCAGTGCTAAAACTACGAAGTTCATGCCCGTCGAGACTCGATCGCTCAAGAAAAGAGTAGGGATGGGAAAATCTAACACTACTCCAGTAGTCCGCAATACAGGATCCGAAAGCTCGTCACAAGCGGAAGTCCACGACGCCGCAACACCTCACTCACACCGAGAAAGAGAAGTCACTCTCGGTGAGCCACCTCATCACACTGGAGTTTTCACAAAAGTTACAAAAGACAATCTGGTCGAAGGGATTGTGGAAGATTGTGATGAGGATGGAGGCGATGCTACGGACCCACCGTCCCGGTCGTTTTTCAAGAGACGATTGGACGAACAGGCTCGGAAGTTCGAACAAACCGTCGGCCGAGACGTACAGTCGGTACTAGACGAAGTACGACAGCAAAGTGCCATGCAGACCAAGTTATACGAATACTTGGTACACATCACACCAAACTTGGGGCCGACCGAACGACCGAGACCATCTTGGCCTAAAGATAATATAGCAACTGCATCAGTAGCCGAGGTCGGCCCTACTCGGTCTAGAACACTGGATCTAGAAAAGAAGAGCGGATCGACCAGTTCAACAACTGACTGCGGCCCCAGCATGCCCGCCGTGAATGCTGCAGAAATCCAGCGAATGATCGATTCGGCTTTGAAAAAAGGGCCGAAGTTCCCCAAATTCATCCATCCATACCCGGAGTTTGTGGAGCGTTTCGAGTACCCAAAGGGTTTTAGGATTCCGGACTTCAGTCTTTTCGCAGGGGAGTCATCCTTGTCCTCTCTGGAACACGTGGCGCGCTTCACCGCGCAATGTGGAGATGCCAACAGTGATTATTATAAATTACGGTTGTTCAACTTCTCATTGACCGGTCCAGCGTTTGCGTGGTACATCAACCTTCCCTCGAATTCGATCCAAAATTGGGAGGAGTTGGTCGAAAAATTTCATGAGCAGTTCTATCGACCAGGGATGGAGATGTCGGTGTCTTCGCTGGCTAGGATGGCTCAAGCGTCCGACGAGTCACCAATGGAGTACCTAACAAGGTTTAAGTCGGCTCGAAATTGGTGCCGAGTGCCTCTTCCAGAAGTAGAGTTCGTCAGAATTGCTCTTAATGGCCTCGACTTGGAATATAAGAAGAAGTTCCTAGGGGCGAACTTCCGTGATATGTACGAATTGGCCCAACACGTCGAGCAATACGAGTACTTACTCCGAGAAGAAAAGGTATCAGCATCTTCAGCAAGAGGGACCATATACAAGAATCCTTCGGTCAATTACGCTGAGACCGAAGGAGACGGCACTCAATATGCTAGTATAGATGCGGCTGAAGTTATCATCGATAAGCCGTACATCTGTAAAGCTCTGGCTCATACTAAAGATGCCAAACCTCGCTTAGCCCCGGAAGACACAACGGCCAAAGCATCCAAAGTCTACACTTTTGACATCACCAAAGCCGATGCTATTTTCGATCAGTTGTTATCGGCTAAGATCATTAAGCTTCGGCCGGGGCATAACATCCCAAAGGCCGAAGAGCTGAAAGACAAGGTCTATTGCAAGTATCACAATTCAAGTAAGCATACGACCAATAATTGTGTGGTGTTTCGAGACACTATTCAGGGATGGATCGACAAAGGCAAGTTGAAATTTCCAGAAAAACAGATGGCTGTCGATGCTAATCCGTTCCCTGCGGCAACGGTTGGCATGGTAAACGCCCATTTACCAGGGGGCAAGGGCAAAGGAAAGGCCGAGTTCGTACGGCATATTCCGAAGCAAAACCCCCAGCCACGGCTTAAAATGAACCCAGCTTGTAAGAGCTCCTCAACGGAAGAGACAGGGCCCACAATTGTCCAAGCCAAAGCAGAGGAGCCTGAGAACCCAAAGATATTGTGTAATCGCTGCAAAGTGCAAGTGGTCGTAAACAAGCCACAGGCCCAGCAATCTCAGGTAACAACGCCACAACAACTACGGCCGAATAGGGCAGAACCTCGGTCAACACCCGCAAGTGTCTCAACTCCGCCAAAAGCACCCAGTTTGGGTCAGCAACATAAAGTGTTCAATAGACTTGGACCCCAAATACAGGCCGGAGGGTCATCTTCGGTCAGGCGACGACTTAGCTTCGATACCCCGTTCCACAATAAGGATTACTACGCGCAAGGTTCCAGCGGTTCCGGTTCGGTAGCTAGGCCAAAAACATTCAAACCACCGGAGACACATGACCAGCGCTGGTACACGTACCACTCACCGACAGGCGTTTGCACCGCCCTGTCCAAATCTCAGAAGCGTCGTCGCCAAAGGATAGATTGCATGGCTCGCCGACAGGCAATTCAAGGTTCATCGATTCCCAAATGGCAACCTAAGGGTACAAACTTTGGAGACGAGCGTCCACTCCCGGCCATCATGACCGAGTTATTCGAAGGAAAGCAGGCTACGGCCCCTGACATCGAGACGGCCTTCGAAGAGTCCGGCAAGCGGATCAAGATCCTGCTCCGATCAGGAGAAATGAAGGCTCGTTTCGAGAAACTTCAACAAGAGTCGGGTATAAACCCTCATCCAACACCGACATCCGAACCACTGATCCAGATACGGCGGAATCTCCATCCTCCCTTTGTTGGCGAAGCCCTGCAGTATATGTTGGAATTCCATAAGACGCACTCCGCCAATGATTTATACGGCCTACCGAAAGAATGTCAGCAAGTCCTCGAGTTAGCCTTGACTTCCCCAGATGCCGAGCAGATCATTCAAAAGACTACGGACCCGGCCATCAAGGCAAGATTCCAACATATACGGGAGGCTCAGGTGCTTGGTTTTGAGGTGGACCCATACACAGACCTACCACTCGCCGAGCTCCCCTTTTCCTTCGACGATCTGGGGATTTTAAGGTTTCATTTCGAAGTCTTCTCAGCAGTGGCGCTCTTCGGCCTCACGGCCGATGAACATGAACGGGTAAGACGCCTCGACGCGTATCTGGACACAAGGAATACTTTAATTGCGTATCATGAGCAAGGCCGTCAATCCGCAAATGCCTTTATCCCCAGTATGCTCACGGGTGATACCCAAGTCACGGCGGCCCCGAACAACGAAGCACCAGTCACCGATGAGACAACGGATGCCTTCACCAAGACTACTCCAGAACGGGTAATTTCGGCTGACGCTCATTGCGCGATGGAACGCGACTTACTAGGCCCTTCTATCCTGGACAACATGGAAATCAGCATGGTCCACGTCTTACCCGCCGAGTTTCAAACAACGGCTCCCCAACTATCATTCCTGGATGGCGATGTCGTGGCCGAAGAAGCAACACAGGTCGAATTTGTCCACACCGAGGAAGGAACGGACAGCCAAATCGACACATTAGCGGCAGCTTTCGCTGAGTTGTTTCCCCGATCCCCCACTACCAATCTACAGCATCTGAAGCCGTTGTATGTCACGGCTCAGATTGAGGGCTACCCAGTTTCTAAGGTGTTCATCGATTGTGGGGCAACGGTCAATATCATGCCCGTTTCCGTCATGCGCGCTCTGGGACGGTCACACGATGAACTTATTCCATCAGGAATCACTATGAGCAGTTTCGTGGGTGACCGGTCCCAAACCAAGGGAGTTTTGCCTCTGGACGTAACCATAGCCAGTCGCAATCACATGACTGCATTCTTCATTGTGGATTCGAAGACTGAGTATAACGCTCTCCTTGGTCGTGATTGGATCCATCAGACTGGTTGTATTCCATCTTCCCTCTACCAAGTCCTTGTCTTCTGGGATGGCAAGTCGGTCATCGTCCACCCGGCCGATACACAGCCGTTTGAGACCAATATGATTCAAGCTCGTTACTACGATGATCACGTCGGCTACATCACCCTTCACGGTTTCAATGAGGAGGGCCGGCCGACGAAGATTTCTGTACAAAAGGCTATCGAGATAGCCGCCGAGACTGTTCACCAGGACTCGGCGAGACTCGACCTCGCCACTTTCTTCCCTACTATTGATGACTGACGACGACCATAACCGACGCCAGGCCGCAATCTCTTCAACCATGGAACGACTGCTGGCCCACTGGTATACAGTTTCCAGCCAACCATACTCCGGCGTTAATTTGGTCGAGTTTCTCGCCGAGGGAGACGATGGCCCGGTAGTATCTTTAGATAAGGTTCAGCCTGCACCGGCCGAACTCGAAGACCATCGGCCTCAGGTTAAGGACCCTTTGGAAGAAATCAATGTTGGGACGGCCGAGGAACCGCGGCCTTTATTTATCAGTGCTTTGTTGCCCCAACCCATGAAAACCGAGCTGTGTGATTTATTGAATGAATTCAAAGATTGTTTTGCTTGGAGTTATCACGAGATGCCTGGTTTAGACCGAACGCTCGTTGAGCACGAGTTACGCATTAAGCCCGGCTGTAAACCGTTTCGTCAGCCCCCTCGACGGTTCTCGACCGAAGTACAGCTTGGCATAAAGGATGAAATTGTTCGCCTTTTGAATGCCGGGTTCATTCGGACAGCCAGATATGTCGAATGGTTAGCAAACATAGTTCCTGTCCTCAAGAAGAACGGCGCTCTCCGCATTTGCATCGATTTCCGCAATTTAAATTTGGCAACCCCCAAGGATGAATACACTATGCCAATGTCAGACCTCTTAATTGATGCGGCCGCCAGCCATGCCATTTTTTCATTTATGGATGGACATGCCGGCTATAATCAGATTTTCATCGCCGAGGCTGATGTCCACAAAACTGCTTTTCGATGCCCAGGGGCACTCGGCACGTATGAGTGGGTTGTTATGCCATTTGGCCTCAAGAATGCCGGCGCCACATACCAACGAGCCATGAATACCATCTTTCATGACCTCATCGGTACATCCGTCGAAGTATACATTGATGATGTTGTGGTCAAGTCCAAGCGTCGGGAGTCACACTTAGAGGACCTTCGCCAAACTTTCTTACGCATGCGCCAGCACAACCTCAAAATGAACCCAGCCAAGTGTGCTTTCGGCGTCTCGGCAGGAAATTTCTTGGGATTCTTAGTCCATCACCGCGGCATTGAGATTGACGAAAACAAGGCCCGCGCAATTATCAATGCGCCGGCCCCCAGGACTAAGAAACAATTACAGTCTCTGCTCGGTCAGGTCAATTTTCTCCGAAGGTTTATTGCCAATTCGGCAGGGAAAATGCGAGCTTTCTCCACTTTGCTAAAACTCAAGGACCACGACAAGTTTGCATGGGGTTCCGAGCACGACGACGCCTTCACCCAAATCAAGGTAGCCCTAACTGCCCCGCCTGTTCTTGGACCGCCCCGCCGTGGCAAACCTCTTAAGTTGTACATATCTGCGGCCGAAGAATCCATCGGCTGCCTTCTAGCACAAGACAACGATGCCGGCCGCGAGCAAGCCATTTTTTATCTCAGCCGCCATCTCAATACCCCCGAGATCAATTACACGGCTGTTGAGAAACTCTGTTTAGCATTGTTCTTTGCCGCCTCCAAGCTTCGGCATTACATGCTTCCATCCGTCACTCAAGTCATTGCCCAGACCGATGTCATCCGTTACATGCTCACTCGGCCAATCGTCAAAGGGCGAATCGGGAAGTGGACCATGGCACTATCCGAGTTCAATTTACAGTATGTTCCTCAGAAGGCCGTCAAAGGCCAAGCTTTAGCTGACTTCCTGGCCCAACACCCGTCTCCATACGACTTTGGGGATAACGATCTCGAAATCGGCCTGGTGGATGCACGGGACAATTTCTGGATAATGTATTTCGATGGCTCCAGTACTTCCTTTTCGGCTGGCGTAGGCATTGTCATTCAGTCTCCCGAGCACCATCGATGGTATTTTTCTTTCAAACTGGACTTTGACTGCACCAATAATCAAGCCGAATACGAAGCTCTTGTCATTGGCCTCGGCATCCTTCATGACTTGCGAGCACCCCGCGTCTTGGTTTTCGGCGACTCTGAGCTTGTCATTAACCAGCTCAATGGCATTTTTCGTTGCATGAGTTGCACTCTAGCTCCCTATCACATGGTCGCTAGCTATTTGGCCGAGTCTTTTGACTGTATCACATTCGAGCACGTCTCTCGGGTCCATAATGTCGACGCCGATGAATTGGCCCAAATCGCCTCCGGCGCGCAACTCATGGGGGGCAAACGAGGACGAGCGGTACCAGTCGTACGACGCTCATACCCGGCCTTGGTTAACCAACAAGTTATTACCCAGGATCATGTGATCCGAACACGAGTAATGTCATTACCATCGCTACTGGATCGAGGAGACCCCGTCGAGATCTGCGCAGTAGAAGCATTACCAGGTCCAGATGATTGGAGAAGCGCAATCATGCGATACCTTGATAATCCTGATGGAAAACACGAACGTAAGACGAAGGTTCATGCCACGAACTATGTGTCATACCAAAACGCTCTATATAGGAAGAGCGAGGACGGCTTACTGTTGTTGTGTCTCGGCCCTAAAGAGGCCGCACTAGCAATGACCGAAGTCCATGAAGGAATATGCGGAGCCCATCAATCCGGCCGGAAGATGCGTTGGTTGCTTCGCCGACACGGGTATTTCTGGCCGAATATCTTAAAAGACTGCATTGAGTACGCACGGGGATGTGTACAGTGTCAGATTCACGGCCCTATACAAAGGGCCCCGGCCGAATTATTGCATTCGGTCACCAAACCATGGCCGTTTAGGGGATGGGCCATGGATGTCATCGGCAAAATTACACCATCATCTGGCTCGGCAAAGCATGCCTGGATACTCGTAGCAACGGATTACTTTACCAAATGGGTTGAAGCAAAATCATACGCCGTATTGACATCCAAAGAATTGTGTGATTTTGTCGAGGAACATATCGTAACTCGATTCGGTGTGCCAGAAACAATCATAACAGATAACGGCACGATCTTCACATCTGGCCGATTCAAGGAATACACAATGAATCTCAAAATTCGTCTCGAGCAATCTTCACCGTATTACCCACAAGCCAATGGGCAGGCAGAAGCAAGTAACAAAGTTTTGATAGGGATTCTTGAAAAAATGGTGAGGGAACGACCGGGTATGTGGCATTTAAAGTTACATGAAGCGCTGTGGGCCTACCGAACGTCACCAAGAACAGCCACAGGAACGACGCCGTATGCACTGACCTATGGGCATGATGCCATGTTACCAGTCGAATTAAGTGTCAATTCACTACGAATGATAGAAAACAGCAGTCTGTTCGGTGATGAGTATGGTCAAGCCATGAGACAGGAGTTGGAAGACCTGGAAGGTGTCCGCATTGACGCTTACAATTTATTAGTAGCGCAGAAGAAAATCGCCGAACGAGCGTACAATCAGCGTGTCAAACAAAAAACGTTCGGCGAAGGAGATTTGGTTTGGCAGACGGTTTTACCAGTTGGACTAAAAGACCCAAGGTTCGGTAAGTGGTCGCCGAATTGGGAAGGACCGTTTGTTGTTCATAAGGTTCTCGGCAAGGGGGCATATCATCTCAAAGATCGAGGTGGTTTAATGCATAAGTTGCCGATTAACGGAAAATTTTTGAAAAAATATTATCCGACCAACTGGGAAATGCGGGAGTAAACAAGTTTTTTTTTTTTTTTTTTATATATAGAAAAGGGGTTACAAAAAGGGTGAATTCACAATCATAAAAAACTAAGGAAGATAAGCCGTGAGGGCTGCCTTCAGCTCATACCACCTTCCCTCCCCCAAAGTAATCTCGGCTTCCCGCATCCTCATCTCTGACTTCATCCGCGCAACCCGCCGGGCGCCGGCCGCAAGCTCCGTCAGCCTAGCCTTGTTAGCCTCAAATGTCGCTTCAAGAGATGAAGCGACATCCGACCGTTTACGTTGAAGCTCCGCAATCTGGTTATCAAGGGCCACCAGCTCAAGTTTTTTGGCCTTGATAACTTCAAGCTCCGGCCGGGCAGCCTCTTGGGCAGCCTCGTCAGCCTTCAGAACGTCGCCAGAACGGAGGGCGTTTTCAAAAATTGGGAAGAAGTCTCGAGTCTTCTCCAAAACCGAAGATAACTGAGCAACGGTGGCGTTGTCCAGATGACCTTCGGAGGCAAGAGCATTCAAGCACTCCCCAATAGTTTCAAGGCCGTTGCTCTGAAGGACCTCCAAGGCTGACAACGACAGAACATCGTGCAGCCGAGAGAAAGCCGGATGAACAGCAGCCTCGGCGGCAGATCTGGTTGGCGAGACAGAAGAGCCGGCTCCACCAGAGGCCGTATAAAATAGAACGTCAAGTTCGGCCTGCCAGGTAGGCTGAAAACGAAAACGTCAGAATTATTCAAGGTAAATGTCAAGGAATTCTAAAGAGTAGAAAACTCACAGTGGTTGGAGGGACCTCATGGGAGGGGATGGTGAAATTTGCGACCGAAGGGGAAACCTCCGGTGCTGTCGGCGTTTTAGGCTCAACCGCGGCCTTCTTTCCTTTGTCAACCACAGGAGGATCGGCTAAGGGATTCTCGGCCGTTGGAGTAGGACTTGGAAGAAGTTCATCCTCATCCTAAAAAGATACTCGGTTAGGACCAAGTGCGAAAGATTAATCAGAGGAAGAAAAAGTATATACAAACCTCGTCGCTTTCCAAGACGACCGTTGATGCCTTTGGATACTTCGGGGGAGATTTGGCGGCCAAAGGGACTACTTCCAAAACAGGGGAGTCCCAAGTCCCTTGAGATATGAGGGACGTGATCCGCTGAGCAGGCTTCGGTACAGCCTTGGGGGAAGGATTAGCCGCGGATGACGACCGGGCTTGACCAATCCTGATTCCCGGCGAAGCTTGAGATGGTCGCCTCACTACCTGGCCAGAAGCAACGGAAGCCTCCCGTTCTCGTTGAGTGACCATTTTCTTTTGACGTTTTGGAGAACGGGAGGATTTGTCGGCTTCCTCGGCCTCTTTGTGCGGCCGTTTCGTCGCGGGTTTTGTGGCGACAGTCGTGATTGTTTTGGGGAAAAGGACGGTCTTTTTCTTCTTCGCCACAGTTGTTGTGGCCACCACTTCGGACAACTGGGAGGCACGACCGCCTAGAATAGACAACCAACCCAGAATCAGACGACCATAGACAAAGCTGTGTGGTGAAGGGAGGGTTTGAAACATACCTTGAGACACGTTTTTGATGGCAGGGGCAGTTTTTTTGGATCTATCCCCGAAAAGCGTCTTGACTATATCTTCGACCGGCTTGCCGAAGAAGTCTCCGGTGTAGGCCTCCCACCAATCACCAAAGGTGTCAGTACAGATGGCCTCAGGTTCGACCGGCTTGAGACGGAATTTAGTGCACCGCTCTTGGAAGTCTGTCTCGGCGGATTTGAAATCCTTCTCAAGAAAACCGGAAAGACGTCCTCGATCGAGAAAAGAGCGGGAGGAAAGAAGGGGCACCGGAGCGCCTTGAACATACCCAAGTTGCCGAGCTGTAAAGTTGGGATGATAAACTTCCCAGCTTGCTCGACGGGCCTCGCAGCCGAGAGGAAGATCTCGCGACAACACGAGCGAACCCCATTGTTGACGAAGGACGGAATCTGCTTCTGCGTCCCATGCCGTAGATGGGAGGCAGATCGACTGTGGGTAGGTTCGACGACGACAAATCAAAAATTCGTCGTCTGACAGAGTACTCAGACCGAAGAAGAAGGTGAAAATTTCCTCGGCCCGGTGTGGAGGTAATGGCAGAGAGACCAGCTGAGAGCCGAGCGTCTCGGTGGGAAGAAATGATGTCAGATCAGGCCGAAACACAGCAAAGTAGACTTGCAACCAAAGCTGGAAGAGCCAGAGAGGCCCACTTTGTTGGGGATCGATCTCGGCTGCAGTTGTCTCGGCCAAGCAACGGAAAAGGTTGGCAAGTATGGCCGGACTAAGGGCCAGGACACGACCACTTGCCAGGGCCTCGGCTACCGGCATGTTCTCGATCAAACACTTGTTCGACCTGGTACAACAAATAAATTTGTTGTACCAGTAGAAGAGGAAAGCCTCATGTTCTCCTTTCCCAGGCACGTCTTGCCCATGACCGGCAAAGTGGACGTAAAGGGTGTTGTAATTGAAGAAGTTCTTGAATCGCTTCTGAACTTCCTCCTTGGAGACTTCCTTATCCTCCGCTCTCAGAGATTCGGCGGCTCGAATTTCAAACAAGGCTTTCAGGTCTAGCCTTCTCGGATGTGCAGAAAGTGTGGCGTCGATAGGGGCACCAGAGGAGGGAGTCCCCAAAATGGCCGAGACGTCGAGGACGGTAGGGCCGGCCGGGCCGAAAGGAAGAACCATGGTGTTGGTAGCCGAACACCAGAAGTTGAGAGCTGCCATCAACAGCTCCTTGTCCATGGTGATTTCCAGAGTAGAAAGCCAGATTGCATCGTAAATGCCCAGAGCCTTCCATTCGGCACCAAAAAAGTCTGACATCCGTTGTACCCAGCTGGTCCAGGTCGCTGGGGTCGAGGGCCAGGAGACCTGGGGTTTGGCCGAGTCCCATTTGGACCAGGCAATTCCAGAGAACAAGGGGGCAAGGCAGTGATCCTTGCACAAACCGATGACAGATGCAGGGACGGGGTCCCGGAAAAGCGGCCCAAGGATGAGATGAGGCACGTCCATTTCAGTGGCAAAGCGCACAGGCTTGACATCAGATTTGTCGATTTTGCTTTTTCTGCATTCGGCACTCAGTTTGGAGATGAAGGAGGCCATTGGAGAGGGTTTCGGGTTTCCTAAGAAAATTTTCTGGGTTGTAAAGTTGGGAATTTTAGAATTCTGCTGGGTGTGGGAGAGAAAAATCAAGGAGAGCAAGAGAATTTTGGAAGCGTAAAGAGGTCTGTGGAAAGAAATCTGGGTATTTATAGGTGTTTTGGTAGGAAGATGGGACGTTTGATTTTCAAAACTCAGACGGAATCAATTGGGAAAAGCGCCAAGATTTTCCGAACAATTGAAGGAATCCAGGTGAAAAGACCGAACATCCCACGCGTACATTATGATGCACGATTGCGTGTGGCGGCGAGTAATAGTGGAAAACGGTTCAGTAGCTGCGCATGTTGTCGATAGGGTTGCTGAGAGCATTAGGGTGTCACACGTGTCAAGGAACGTCAAGAGGCAGGGAAGACAAAGGGCACCGATCGTTCTCAAGATCAACGGCTTCAGAGATAGAGGCGTTCCCGCTCCTTCAAGGCCGGGCTCGGTCATGACCAGCGACCTCAGGAGCGAGGGGGCAAATGTTTGGGCCCAAAATAGCACTTTGGGCCGAGGGAAGGCTTTCTCGGCCTAAAAGAGGGTTTACGTGGAACCCTAAGAACTAGGTAAGCCTAGAACGACAGCTTTTCCTGGATTTAAGGTGAAAAACATGCCCTAAAACAAGGAAAAGAGAAAAAAAAAAACAAGAAAAAGAAAGCAAATGGCTTCTTCACGTGACCCAACAAGAGAGGATTCAGATCCTATAAATACAGAAGCAATGGCAACATGCAAAGGACATCAAACACAACACACAAATCTGCCCTGCGCAAATCCTCTCAACACCCTTGAGAATTTTTACTTTCTTTTTCGCCTTCACATCTTCAGTTTGGATAAACAGCACTGTGAAGGCAACCGGTAAACACCTTCAGTTTGGATAAACAGCACTGTTGCCGTAGAACCAGCCGTCCGTGAAGCACCTTCAGTTTGGATAAACAGCACTGCGACAAGGTCGATTGGTTATTTATCCTAGTCTCGGCCGACGGAGGAGTCTCGAATCCCCGTCGACAGAGGTCATCTCACCAGCCGGCCCGGCGAAGTGAGGTGTTGCTAATACCAAAGCTCGGTGTCTCGACGCCGAGTCGCTTTACGATTACGTACTCACAAGAGGATTTCATAACTCAACACCGAGACGGCCGAACCACGTCTGTGGCCGAGGCCTTCGTCAGTTTTGAGTACCTCTGCACTTATACTCTAGTGTCGATTCGGCGTGGTCTCACCTTCATCAATACGGTGACCGTGGCCGAATTGGACGACCACAATTTGTGAATTTTGTAATTGGCAGCCTTGTCTTCAGGCTCTAGAACCTAAAGGCCGAGACACGTTCCTTTCTCGGCCACAATCGCAAGATACAGAAGTTGGCCGCGCGCATCCATACCACATCAAGACAATTTACTTCTCGGCCGAAGCTCGGCCGACGAGTTGGCACGCCCCGCACACATTTGAAGGACAACAGTTAGACTACTATTCACTCGGCCTGCGCGCCACGTAGGCTAAGTAATATTTGTAGCCAACAGTTTCACACCTGTCAAGATCTTTGTTGCTGTTTTTTATTACTACTACTATTTTGTATAGTTTGTTCTACCTAGTACTTTGTGACAATGACTGGGTAGACAGTATGTAAGATAGGTAAAATATGCAATTTGAATAAGATTCTCATCTATTGTATTTTTAGAAACTTTAACGAAAAGTTTCTAATACTATTTACTTTAATGAAATATTATATTTTTTACTAAAAAGTCAATTATGATACTATTTATTTTATCTTTTATTTTATCCTTATCGTTAAAACTCAAAGTTTTCAAGCCATTTTCATTAGTTTTTTTTATATTTTTTCTCATTTCCATCTCTTTTTTTACATTTTCATTTTTGTCTTATCTTTCCGTAAAAAATTCAACATAAGTAGTTGATGTAGTTTAACTATAATTGTTTAAATAGAAGAGGAGGGAAGGAAAAAATGATTTAAGAGGAGAGAGAATTATATTATTTTCCTCGCCAGATAAGATTAATTTATAGTATTTTTAAGTTTTTAATTAAATAGTAAAATGTATAGAAGATGTGTGTGTTCATATGTTTAAGAGCCATCTCATGTTTCAATCTGTATATATTCACGACAAAATTTTGAGAAGAAGTGTAATTGTACAATGTGCTCAATATTTTCTCTCGCAACAAAGGCACGAGAGACAGCAATGGAAAATTGCCGCCACGAAAATATATGGTCTCAGCAATAAGGGGTGAAGTGGTAAGAGCTGCCAAGCAATTTATAAGCATGCCTGTTTTTCCGGAATTATCGATACAAGTCATTCCCTCTTTTGCTGGTTTACAAGTTCAAGAAATCATTCAGAGGCAGTCTCAGACGTGTAATACTGCCACAGAAGGCGGCCGCAGAAAACCACGGTTGGAGCCTGGCTGTGTTGAAGAATCATATGAAAGATGCAGGAAGATTTGTGAAGAATATGGCAACACGTTCTATCTACGTCCACTGTCCAACTTCATTCTTTTATTTCCCATCAAAACTTGTTAACTATATGTTGCATTACATGATCTTTGCTCGCCAATCTATTTGTCACATTTGCATGACTACTGGTGCATGGTCTTGATTCAGGCACGTTATTGATGACAGAGGAGCGCCGAAAAGCAATATGGGCTCTCTATACGTTTAAGATCTTGTATCCACTAGAAGTCGTTATTAGATAAATTTAGTTTTTTTTATTTTTAAATTCTTATCAAATTGAAATGCATGCAGCTTGGGTAGGAGGATAGATGACCTTGTGGATGGCCCCCGTTCTGTCTACATGTGCTCGGACGTTCTTGATATGTAGGAAGTGAGACTGCAAGACATTTTTGAAGGACGCCCGTACGACATAATTGATGTCGTGCTGGCTCACACCATTTTCAGTTTCTTTAAGGAAGTTTTAACAAAACACTTCCGGTACTGTTTACTTTTAATGAAAAATCACATGTTTACATTTCTCTGGTACTATTCATTATATTCCATTAGTTTCATAAAAATTATTTACATGATTCTATCTCATATGTTTAAAGATTTGATCGAGGGAACACGAATGGACACGAGAAAATTCTGCTATCAGAATTTTCAAGAGCTATATCTTTACAGCTACTACGCAGGTGGGACTTTTGGCTTAATGATTGTTTCTGTAATTGGAATTGCACCAGATTCTCTGATTCCTGTCCAAAGTGTATATGAAGGGGCAATTCATTTTGGCACTGCAAATCAACTGACCAACATCCTTAGAGACTTTGGGGAGGAGTAAGCTTCTTTAATATTCATATACATCGTGTTGAGAGTTGTCCAGCGTCGAAAAATGAAGCTTTGCCTGAGTAGTTTATATCATATTGAGCCTCTCTTATTATTGTCAATCGTTTTTGGGTTGGATGCCGACATTCTAAAACACACGTCAGTTTTAATTTCTTCACTCACTCTATTTATCTCTCCGGTCAATGTCCCTTTTTCTGTTATTTTTTCTTGTGCTACGCTTGGCAGAGTTTATCTTCCCCAAGACGAGCTTGCGCATTTTGGGTTATCCAATAACGATATTTTTGCAAGAAAGGTAACTGATCAGTGGAGAGAGCTCATGAAAGAACAGAATGCAAGAGCTAGGATATATTTCAGCCTGGCAGAGGAGGGAGTTTCTCAGCTTGACAAGGCTAGCCGTTGGCCGGTATATATATACATATACATATACATATACATAACACTACAAATTTACAATGAATGTATTTGCAGCATTGCATTTGTTATTTGAATTCAAGTAACACACACACACACACACATATATTTTGACTTCCTGTGATGATGTGCGGTACTAATTTTGCAGATATGGTCAGCGTTATTGCTATATCGTGGCATCTTGGATGCTGTTGAAGACAACGACTATGATAACTTGACAAAGAGAGCATATGTAAGGAGAGTTAAGAAACTTCTCATGTTGCCTTCAGCTTACACAAGATCTCTATAAAATGGAGCAGCAGAAATCACATTCGCATCTTGTTGAAATGGAAAGTTATATGTAAATTTGGCTTTTACGTCTTGAATTTATATATAAATCAATCATCAAGCAATTAGCGTGATATCATATAAAAGTCCTTTTGATAAACAAGCTGAACTTAAACGTCAAATTACCACAACATGTTTTGCGTATGATATCCAAAAAAAAAAATAAAAATTGTTTCTTGTGTATGGATAATTAGGACATACACTCAAATTTTTCACTTTGATCATTCATTTCAGTTTTATCTGAAGGAAAAAACTGAATTTCAAAGCAACCATGAATGTTCTTAACCGATTAAACTACAAGAACCACGCATCCTTCTTTTATTCATTCACAACTTACCTTTTTGAGTGCTTCATAACTCAAAAAATAAAAAAAATAACTGCGTTTGCCGGGAGTCGAACCCGGGTCTATTGCTTGGAAGGCAATTATCCTAACCGTTGGACTACAAACGCGCAGATGTTCACTAATCTTAAATACTCAATTTGTGCATTAGATTTTTTTTTTTTTGGGGACCGTGTACGTACTCTAATTTGTTTTGTGTCTGAGCAGCTTGCGTCGGGCTCTGAAACTGCCAGCCATGGAGTCGATTCCTTTGAGGCATGCAATCTCTGCAACCAATCAGAGCTTTCTAGTAAGAAGACAAAGTAACCCAGAGAATCAATTTCAGAGCAGCAGCCAAAGGTTTCACCTTCTGTTGTAAACTGAAATAGAAAGGAACGAAGTTACCCGAAAAAATATAGAATCTTTGAGTGGTGAATGATTCTTGGGATGAGTCGCGGACTAAGTCACTCTCTTTAAGACGTTTCGCGACTCTGCCCAAAGTGTGCAAGCAGTTCACAAATACCACGTCGGCCCCAGGATAAAACAGCCCAGAACCTTCTTTTGATAAGATTCTTTATTGCACAATGGAAGAACATTCAAACTTACACCCTTTCAATATGTTGCTATAAACTCAATATTTAAAAACTTGTTTTTTTCTTCATTATCTTTTTCATACTCTATCCTTAGGTATATATATACGCACGTACATATACACATATGCAATCATATTTCATCAAGGTCATCATCTCAACGGAAAAACGTTGAGAATTTGAGGGCCAGACTTTAAAGCAAGACAAAACGGAAAAAACATAAAGACCACAACGGGTCAAAATCAAATGTAATTCAATTCAAACCTGAAAACAGTTTGGTAGCTCCTTAAGCCAAATTCAATTGACATTTAATATTGGTAATAAAGCCAAACATAATTATATTTAAATAAAAATATAACTGCTCCAACAATCCCCCACTTGTTTTTATTTAAAATATATATCAAGCAACATATCATAAAGCTATGCATAAGTAAAGGTGTTTCTCAACTTGAACCTATACATAGTGTTAGTGATCCAGATTATACTAGAGTAACTTGTAGTTTTGAACTCTATCTCTGACAACACCACACACATAACTTTATTAAGGTGAAGTTCAAAAAGCCAGCACATTACGGCCATGTGCTTGTATCCCAGTATAGTGAACGCTCTAGAAACTTGCCCAAGATTTCATAGGAAGCGGCCTCACTTCCACATTCACATAGTTAAGACTATCAAGGAATCCTGTAGCTAGATATCCCACTCAACATAAAGTATAGACCTTACTAAGAGAAAATAAATCTCAACCTAAAATCGCTTCAGGATGTCATGCTTCTTAGGGATGGACATGGAATAATATTCCAAATTAAAATTAGCAAGACTTCACTCATATCACTTGTGACTTGTTATTACCCTTTGAACCTATTTCTTGGGATCTCCAGTCTATAGGTTGGGTTGCTATCACAAAAGACTCAATTTTCTATGGGCTTTAGTCCCATCCCTTTCGAGGTTTTCCAAACTTTTTCTCGTGCTAGTCCTTTCGTCAAAGGATCAGCCAAGTTTTCTTCAGACCGTATATGATCCACTATTATAGCTCCCTTAGAGAGATAATCTCTTACAGTGCTACGCTTACGACATATTTGTCGCCTTTTCCCGTTATAAAACTGGTTTTGCACTTTAGCTATTGCCGATGTGCTATCACAATGGATCAAAACTGCTGGAATCGGTTTCTCCCATAAAAGGGTATCTGACAGTAGGTTTCTCAACCATCCTGCTTTTTCGCTTGCTGTAGCTAGCGCTATTAGTTCTGACTCCATAGTAGACTGAGCCAAGATAGTCTGTTTCTTAAACTTCCATGACACAGCCCCACCACCAATATTAAAAAGATATCCACTAGTGGCTTTAGAGTCATCTGAAAGGGTATTCCAATCAGCGTCACTGTATCCTTCTAGTACAGCGGGAAACTTCTCATAGTGTAATCTAAAATGCATCGTCCTTTTAAGGTATCTCATAAGCCTCTCTATAGCATGCCAATGCTCCAAACTGGGTTTGCTAGTAAACCTGCATAAAACTCCTACAGCATAAGATATATCAGGCCGAGTGCAATCAGTAGCATAACGAAGGCTATCGATAATACTCGCATACTCAGATTGTTTAACACTGTCACCAGTGTTCTTGAACAGTTTAACACTAGGATCATAAGGAGTACATGCTGGTTTACAATCGAAATAATTATACTTTCTTAACATTTTTTCTATGTAGTGAGATTGATCTAAAGAAAATCCATGTTCAGACCTAGTTATTTTCAAACCAAGTATTACACTAGCTTCACCCAAGTCTTTCATATCAAAATTAGCACGTAACAAAGATTTGACATTATTCACAACATGAATATTCGAACCAAAAATAAGCAAATCATCCACATATAAGCATATTATAGTGCACAAATTATTTTCAGACTTATGATAGATGCATTTGTCACTTTCATTTATTTTAAAACCATTTGAAATAACCAAACTATCAAATTTTGCATGCCACTGTTTAGGAGCCTGTTTCAATCCATAAAGTGACTTATTTAATTTGCAAACTTTATTTTCTTGTCCTGGAATAATAAAACCCTCTGGTTGATCCATATATATTTCTTCCTCTAATTCACCATTTAAGAAAGCTGTTTTAACATCCATTTGGTGCACAACAAGATCATGAATAGAAGCTAAGGTAAATAATACACGAATAGATGTTATTCTAGTCACAGGTGAATAAGTGTCAAAGAAATCAATATTTTCTCTTTGTCTATAGCCTTTGGCAACAAGTCTGGCTTTAAATTTTTCAACTGAACCGTCAGGTTTTAATTTTCTTTTAAGAATCCATTTGCAACCTATTGTTTTACAACCAGGTGGAAGATCCACCAAATGCCAAGTTTGATTTGACTCCAGGGAGTCCATTTCATCATTTATAGCTTCTTGCCACAAATCTGCATCTAGAGAAGTTAAAGCTTCTTGAATTGTATTAGGATCTTCTTGTAAGTTATATACATGAAAATCAGGCCCAAAATCTTTAGCTATTTGAGCTCTTTTACTTTTCCTAGGTTCTAATGCAGATTCACTATGTTCTACAACAGAAGGTTCATAAATTTTAGAAGTATTAGAACCCCCACTATTTCGAAGATTAAAAGGAAATTTATTCTCATAAAAATCAGCATCAAGTGATTCAATTATGACATGGTTTTTCAAATCATAAAATCTATATGCTTTGCTATTACATCCATAACCAATAAAAACACATTCATATGCTCTACTAGCCAATTTCGATCTTTTTGGATCAGGTTTACGAACATAGCTAAACAACCCCAGGTTCTAAAATACAACACATTTGGTTTCTTATTTTTCCAAATTTCATATGGAGAAATATTTGTTTTTGAATTAGGAATTCTATTTAACACATAACATACAGTTAACACAATTTCACCCCACCAATAAGAAGCAGCTCCAGAACTAAGTAAAGTAACAGTCAATTCACAAAGAGTTCGATTTTTTCTTTCAGCTTTACCATTCATTTCAGGAGAATAAGGAGCAGTAGTTTCATGAATAATTCCATGAGACTTAAACAAATTAACAAATTCAGTGGATTCATATTCTTGTCCTCTATCACTACGAAATCTTTTAATCTTACGATTAAATTGATTTTCAACTTCAGTCAAGAAAATTTTGAACATGTCAATAGCTTCACTTTTATTTTTCATGAGATAAACAAAACAATAATTCGAACAATCATCAATAAAGGTAATAAAATAACGTTTTCCATTTCTAGTTAACACTCTATCAAATTCGCATATATCGGAATGAATTAAGTCAAGTGGTTCATATTCTCTAATGACAGATTTATGTGAAGTTCTAGTGATTTTAGCTTGACTACAATATTCACATTTTTCAAAATCATTCAAAGATAAGTTGGGTAAAAAACCTAAGTTACTCATGTTTTTAACCAAGCGCTTGTTAACATGACAAAGTCTAGCATGCCAAGTATTAAACGAAGACAACATGTAAGTAGTAGTAGATATTTTCTTAGTATCAACATTCAATTTAAACATTCCATCAGTAGCATATCCATTTCCCACAAAAACCCCATTATTAGTAAGAGTATACGTATCTACTCCAATGGTTTGAGTAAACCCAGCCTTGTTGAGAAGAAAACCCGAGACCAAATTCTTCCTTATCACTGGAGCATGCATCACATCTTTCAGTATCATGGTTTTTCCAGATGTGAACATCAGCTCCACCTCTCCAGTACCAGCAACATCAGTTGAGTGCGAATCACCCAACAACACTTTCCTTCCCTCAGCCACAGAATAGGTCTTGAAAAGGGAACGATCATAGCAAACATGGTGAGAAGCGCCAGTGTCCACCCACCACCCTTCGGATCTGTCAACTAAGTTGATTTCTGAAATCATTGCAATCAATTGTTCTTCAACAAAATTTGCCTGAATAACAGAGTTTTCCTTATAATACATGGCAGATTGAAACGTCTTAAAATTGTTGTAAACTGAAATAGAAAGGAACGAAGTTATCCGAAAAAATGTGGAATCCTTGAGTGGTGAATGATTCTTGGGATGAGTCGCGGACTAAGTCGCTCTCTTTAAGACGTTTCGCGGCTCTGCCCAAAGTGTGCAAGCAGTTCACAAATACCACGTCGTCCCCAGGATAAAACAGCCCAGAACCTTCTTCTAATAAGATTCTTCCTTGCACAATGGAAGAACCTTCAAACTTACACCCTTTCAATATGTTGCTATAAACTCAATATTTTAAAACTTTTTTTTTCTTCATTATCTTTTTTATACTCTATCCTTAGGTATATATATATATACGCATGTACATATACACACATGCAATCATATTTCATCAAGGTCATCATCTTAACGGAAAAACGTTGAGAATTTGAGGGCCAGACTTTAAAGCAAGACAAAACGGAAAAAACATAAAGACCACAACGGGTCAAAATCAAATGTAATTCAATTCAAACCTGAAAACAGTTTGGTATCTCCTTAAGCCAAATTCAATTGACATTTAATATTGGTAATAAAGCCAAACATAATTATATTTAAATAAAAATATAACTGCTCCAACACCTTCACACCCCAACTCGGCGTTTTCGAATCCATTCCAAACTCTCTGGTTTTCAAGGTAGACAAACACCCACCAAATCCTTTTCCACTCGCTGGGATTTCCTTCACTTGAAGAGAGATAAATTCTTTGTTTGGTTTCTGAGAAAACTCAGGAAAATTTGTAAATTTTGGGATTGGCTTTAATGCTTTGTTTGCTTGTTTAGAAGTTAAAAACAAAAGGGTTTGAATTGTTATTAGATTTCATTAACTTTATTTTGGATTTTCTTCTGTTGTTTGGAGGCCATTTACTTGTTTGTGTGCGTTTTTGTGTGTGTGTGTGTGTGTGTGTGTGTGTGTGAGAGAGAGAGAGAGAGAGAGAGAGAGAGAGAGAGATAAAGAGAATTGAGATTAATCAGAGGATATGTATACAATCCAATACAAATATCAGAAGTTTGAATTTTTGGATGCCTTGCCTGTGAAATCTTTGAATTTCTATACTTTTCTCAAATATGTAGCGCTAAACAAACAACATTGGGGGAGGGGCAAATGAAGCGCTAAAATATTGTCCTTTTTTTGTTCAGATGCCAAGGGCTATGCAAAGCCTTCGCGTCTTTTGCCAGCTACAGAAGTGAAAATCTGCACAGATAACTCAGTGGAAAAGCTTTTCTCGGCGATGACAATCTCAGCCGTTATACAAGTTTAAGTTGGGTACCGTACTAGTAATGTTTATGGCTCAAGTCTCTCCGACTTGAATGCTGGAATCCTCCTGTGCGTGACAGACGAAAATGGTGACTCAATATTACAGAGGATACAGTCGAGTGTTGAGTGTCGTAACAGACCATGCTACAGATTCGAAGGATGGCGTGCTTCACTTTGGCTAAGTATAAAACGATGAATGTGCATACCAAAAAATTACTGCTAGCAGATTTACTATATGTACTCTTGTCTCTGGCGTATGCGTACTAGTTGAATTTACATAGGATCAAAAACTGAATTAGAAAACTGGCATTACGCATGTTTTACCAAATCACGCTAACAATTGTTAAACTGTTCAAAATCAGGTCAATGGCGGTCAGGAAGTGTGAGCTTGACAGTCATCTGTGGGCGCCAAAGTTCGTTGGAAGAAAAAGATGATAACAAACTTCAATACACTGGTTTTAGTTACAACTTTGAGGCTGAGGATACCTTGCTGGGGGAGGGAAGTGACAGTTCCATGGTACAACTTGGACCTTACCTTGTCACCAAGCTATCCGGGGTTGACCCCGTCACCATCTTCACCAAAATCCTCCCTGAATCAACTCTACGTGTGAGTGGGGTATCAAACAAGGAAACCATGAGAGAATACGAGGATTTGAAACTATCTTTGCTGCTTTACGATGCATGCTGATCTTTGTTGGTACATCAGTCGCATCCTTCTCAGCTGGGGAAAACATAAGCTTTGCATTTTTAACAGGTGGGATGGGCGGCTTTTTTTATCCCCTGCTACTGCAAAGATCTGTTGATGGATTTCCCGCTGCAGAATTGATTTACAAGAACACAGGACAGACCAACCAAACCTTCGGAGGATCTAAGGTTCAAATATTTGTCCTTGCATTGGCTATTGGTTTTACTTTACTCACAGTGAAGTATGGGTCGGGGGATGTCCCATTCGTATTCACGCCGAAAGAACTCGTAGCTGGGATGATTGGATTTCTTGCCTGTAAAGTTTCTGTGGTCTTGGCAGCAGTTAAGCCCTTGCCAACAAGTCTAAAGATAAACGTGAAGAAAGTTGGGTTCCATCGTAAAACTAATTGGTTATATGAAGGGTAGTCTAACCTCTTACACGTGAGGAGGAGTGTTGGAATCCCACATCGGTGGGTGAAAAAGAAAACCATGGGTTTAAATATGATTATTGATTACCACACTCTAACTAATATTGATGCATTTTTGTGGTAAAACCCCACATCTGAAGGATTAGGCGTGGTTGTCGATATATAGACATTTCCACATGTGACCTACTAATTAGGTCTCACGTGAGGAGGTGTGTTGAGTCCCACATTGGCTATACAAAAAGGGAAATAATAGTTTGAATATCATAACTCCACTCCAACTAATACCGAGGTCTTTTGTGATAAACCCTCATATTTGACGGATTGTGCAGGTGGTAATTACCAAGTTAAGAAAAATATCAATGTTGTTGGAAGTGGGTCATGAAAGTGGGTCATGAAAGTGGGTCATTGGCCCGTCTCTCTGATAATCCTTTATGATATCAGATTCGCCACAAATGAGGGGGTGTGTTGAGAATGAGTCTCACATTGGTAGAATGAGAGACCTTACATGAGTTTACAAGATGGTGAGCTACTCTCTATATAATCAATTAATTTTATGATGGAACTCTAACTTTCTTCAAAACAAGTGATAAATCTTCTGTGTAGACAACATGGTTGTATTGTATATATTCGGGATAAAAAAAATGGAAATTGCAGCTAACACTTTCATATTTCATACAAATTACATATCATTAAAGTTAATTAGATACAAAACTGTTCTATATATTCCTTGTTGATCTCTGTTTTTGTACCCAGTTTTTTCGTACGACGAAGTTAAGTTGCTCGACCGGGACAAACGACTTTGTGTTATACAGCTTTCCAAGATATAATGGCGTGGATCGTCTTCAACGCATGTTGTTCAAGATAAGTCATATGTATCTATGAGCTCGTTTGTAAATACTTTTAAAATGACTGAAAGCGTTTTTGATAAAAATATTTAATAAAAATACAAGTGAATCTCAAAAAAATACTTGAAGTGCTTAATTGTTTTTGGAAACTAAAAATATTTTATCTGAAAGCGATTTCATTAATTTTAAAAGCACTTCTAAACGAACTATGTATGTCATCTTTTGTTAAAGACGAGTGGGAATCGGACATGCCCAATTACTGTTCCTTATTGCCCTTTCTGATTTGGGGGTTGTTTCTGCTTGCATAAACCTTCATTACCCTCGACGTTGTCATTAAAGCAACAAAAAAACCGTTGCATAATTGGAAAAATCACAAATCCGTAAAGGATTTGTAGCTCAAATAGTTAAGATATTTACTCACTCTATACACCTAAGGTTCCATGTCCGAATCTCCTCCCTTGATATCACTTGTTTCCGGAAGAAAAAAAAATTTGAAGTGAATGCCTGCAATGTAAAAGCACGATGTCCATGTTAGTATTTTTGTCTTCAATTTTTTTTTAAAAGAACGATTTCCATGTTAGGATAAAGATAATAGATGAACATGCCTAGAAGATGTGTTTCATGAGTCAAAGATTGAAATTTTATTATTTTATCATATTTTATTTAATATGTTACTTAGTCAGCATACAATAGTGCTGTTATATATGCTTCAACCTACTTATGAATTAATCCATAAATCTCCGGATCAACCCATGGCATCTTCCATGTGTGAATGCAGTACTATACTTTGATAATTGGACAAAAGTTTGAGCTCCAACATGTCATTTTATACATGATACTCAAGTTCCAAAAAATGTTATTCCTCTGGCTGGATATTGTCAACAAATGTGTCCCCTACCCACCCAACCACCCCCGACCCGCCTTCCAGCAAACCAAAATTTTATTAATCTGTCTCAATAGTGTCCACAAAAGTGGGGAGAACTGAAAGCGATGGAACTTCGCTCTTTCTATCCTCATATGTTGAATCCAGAATTTTCAACTTAGACAATATTTTCAACTTAGACAATATTTAAAAGTTAAATCCATTTACTTCTTCAACATATGTTGAATCCAGAATTTTATTCGATTGAATCCGACCATAAACATCAAACAAGACCATAGGTCACATTTGGTGCCTAGAAATAAATTAGTTAACTTGCTAAAATAAAACATGTTGAAGTAAGAGATGAACGACAATTTATAAATTATTCAAATTAAAAAGTTACATAGTTTAGTTATAAAGTATTGACATCCTATCATTTTGAAGGGAATTAAAAGGTAAAATTTTTTTCATGATTAATTCATCTACTACCTTGATCCGTTGACTTATAGCCATCTGCAGTGCCGGTGAAATTCCTAAACAAACAACAATAAACAAAAATATTCAATACTAATATTGAATCCAAAGTGCTTAATAATTAAGTACTTTCCTCGCCGACTTTAGTTTCCATTTCATACAAGATGACAACAGTTTAATCTGTTTCCTCGTTGTTTCAGTCATGCTTTATTTAATCGCTATAGGAATCTTTTTCCTTCAAAGCTAACTTCCACTTGAAGCCCCAAAATATTGAAACTGAAACAACACTCCATGACAAAACACTAAAAAATGATTCAAGAAGCTCAAAGGAGCATCATATTTTGATGTTTTCAGAAACATTCTGTCGATGAGATTGCAGAAGGATTCTATCTATGAGATTGCAGAAGAAAACAGTTTGCAACAACGTTTGAGTAGATAAGCTAAACACAACACAACACAACAGCCTCTTTGTAAATCACGTCACCTCCTACCCAACAAGGGTTTTGTGCTCAAGTGTGTGTATTTAGTTGACACCGTATAATCTACGAAAATATGCCCAAACAAAACCAGTTACAAATTTTTAATTAGAATAATGGACAATAAGCCGTTTATAATATAACATGTTTTGGATAAAGATTGGGTAAATTCAAGAGGAAGATCTTATCCACCAAGGCAATTCACCACTTGCTACATAACATGATTTTGAGCCATTTTCTTATTTGTTTAGTGTCATCTAATTTTATTTTTACAAATATTCTCTTTCACTAGAGGGACACTAAACCGACAATAAAATAGCACTAAACGTATGTTACTGCATGTTTAGTGTCCCTATAGTGCAAACCATGAGAAACACGTTTTGGATTTTCAATTTACTACAAACAAGAAGCGTTTGGGAAGAAAGTGAGGTGAAAATGTCTTGGACTTTCAATCCAAGATTTGGCTTGTTTTACCCGTGGGCATTTTCTGCAGTACATTCCACGTTGTAAAAAATCCTAGCTACCGTGATGTTACATCATGAAAGAGAGAGGGGTATCTATTTAAATGCAGAGGAGGTCTTCCATTTCACATTTCTATCTTACTCTCTAGACCCTTTTGAAAAGAAGTGAAAAACTTCCAAATGTGTTCCACATTTTCCTTCGCAGGAAAGACATGCATTGGAGAGAGCAATGGAAGAATTCGGTGTCGAAAATCTATGGTCACAGCAGCAAAAGCTCAAGTGATTACAGCTCCCAAGCAAAGAAGCAGGCCTGTTTTAACTCAGCTTTCAATTCAAGGCATTCCTCTTGCTGACTTACACGTGCAAGAAATCGTTCAAAGGCAGTCTCAGACTTATAGTGTGGACGGGGAACGCTGCCGGCGCAGGCCGCAGTTTAACCCTAGCTTTCTTGAAGAAGCATATGAGAGGTGCAAGAACCTTTGTGCAGAATATGCCAAGACATTCTATCTAGGTACAACTTCATCACCCTTGTTTCTTTCTCCATCAAATTTTTAAACTGCATTCCAAAGCATTAACTTTATGATATTTTGCTCGCCACGCTACTGAATTCAAAATAATGATCAATTTTTTCATGACTATGAGATTTAATTCTGGTGCACTCTCTTGATGCAGGCACTTTACTTATGACTGAAGAACGTCAAAAGGCGATATGGGCAATCTATGGTGAGAATTCAACTCGCTATGTTCATGTAGTATCACCTGGTAGATGTTATTTAGGCCAATTGATCAAAGCAATATGCCGGCCCATCTGCAATCGAGCTTGAATTCTCTTCTTGCAGATTAGATTATTTTAGAGTATCACTTTGTTAAAAGAAAAGTGGTGTTGTACAACTTAACATAATTGGAAGAAAAATCATGTTCATAAAGTTGCCACACAAGAAATCATTCTTTGTCAAAATAAATTTTGAATGATTATAACGTGATCTTTTGAAAAATGAAATGCAGTTTGGTGTAGGAGGACAGATGAACTGGTGGACGGCCCGAATTCCGGCTACATGACCTCAGAAGTTCTTGATAGATGGGAACAAAGACTGGAAGACATTTTCGAAGGACAGCCTTATGACATGCTTGATGCTGCGTTGACTCATACTGTTTCCAATTTCCCCTTAGACATCAAGGTGCTTATAAAATGTCTCATTTAGTTCACTAAACTTATGATCAGTTGGTGCTCGTCAAATTTTTTCATCTCATGAACTCCCCTTCTTATGACCAAAAGCCTTTCCGGGACATGATCGAGGGTATGCGAACGGACACAGTAAAATGCCGATACCAAAATTTTCAAGAGCTCTATCTTTACTGCTACTACGTGGCAGGGACGGTCGGCCTAATGAGTGTTCCTGTAATGGGAATTGCATCAGATTCTCTGATTTCTGCACAACGTACATACGATTCTGCATTATATTTGGGCATAGGAAACCAACTCACAAACATCCTAAGAGATGTTGGAGAGGAGTAAGTTTCTTTGATATGTACTAATTGCTCATTTCTAAGTTCCTCACTCTCAAACATGAGTTAGGCTAGTTGGCTAGAGTAATGTGCCTGATCTCTCGCACACAAGTTCGAGCGCACATCGCCTTTGATCTGATTTTTTTTTCTATTGTTTTTTTAGTGCAATGAGAGGGAGAGTTTATCTTCCCCAAGACGAGCTTGCGCAGTTTGGGTTGTGCGATAACGATGTTTTTTCAAGAAAGGTGACTGATCAATGGAGAGCGTTCATGAAAGAACAAATTGCAAGAGCAAGGTTTTATTTCAACCTAGCAGAAGAAGGAGCTTCTCAGCTTGATAAGGCTAGCCGTTGGCCGGTATATACCTCTTTTGAGACTTTTTTGGAAAGGCTAAAAGCATTTTCTAACAATCAAAGGCTGACTATATTTTGTAGAAAAACTTAAAAGTGCTTCTGGTTCATAGAAGAGCTTTGTGGGTCTTAAATTGTTAGGTGCTTTTTCGGAAAGCACTTTTCGGTATTTATCTAGGAAGCACTTAGACTTTTAATATGAAATTAACGTGTTTCTAGCTAGCATATAACTTCTAACAAAAGTGCTTCCTGCAGAAGCAATTCCAAATGGTTAGAAAACAAATACAAATACAAACAACAATACGAATCTGTTGTTGTTGTCGTCCCTTTGTCGCAGTTTTACCTGTTTACTCAATCAACCATACACGTTCTTGTCATTCATGATAGTTTAGAGATTGTCTCCCTTTTTCTTTGTCTAATGATCTGCTGTACTTTTGCAGGTATGGTCATCGTTACTGATATATCGAAACATATTGGACGCGATCGAAGACAACGATTACGATAACTTGACAAAGAGAGCATACGTAAAGAGAGCCAAGAAACTTCTCATGCTGCCTCTGGCATACACAAGATCTCTATCAACACATACTTTGATGTCCCAATAACAAAAACATGAAGTTATACATCAAATTACTTAGACATGTTTTGTGCGTGATCGATAAATCTTGTACATTTTTGCTCGTTATAAGTTTCACTTTCAGGAGACTTGTAGGCTGTATCGATTGAAGAATTCACATTCATAAAAAAAATGCAAATAATGATTGTTGGAACTCTCTCTTTGTACCTCATCTCAATAGAATCTCTCTCGTCCAAAGTAGATGACATTAAACTTTTAGCTCATCTAAATAGACTTTCGCTTTCTTGCCTAAAACAACCAACTCTCTTGTCTGAAGTGTAGAATATAGTAGCTAATATGCTAGAGCAATGCGCTCCCACCTCTGCATCCAAGTTCGGATTTCACTCCCCGTAACTTAGATAAGTAACTTAGATAAATGTAATGCAGGATATCGCATGTATCAATAAACTAAGGCATTTGTCGAAAGAAAAGAATAGCTCATCTAAAGACACTCTCCCATCTAAAGGAATTTTTTCTCTCTTGGCCAAAGTCATTATCATTTTTTACAGAGTTTTGGGAAGTTTGCCTTCTGATTAGCGAAACATAATTGGAATCTTCTAATCTCCCTCCTTCGATTTATTCAATCCAAATACTATAAATAAATGGAGCACCTCCTTTGATTTATTCAATCCAAACGCTAAATATAAATGAATAGTGCACCGAAGAGATGGATGTGGAGAAATCAATTTCGCTATATCAACTATATTCTCTCTCATTACTTTATCCACGTAATGACCAAACGGCTGTCTACGAACTTGTTTAAATGGAGGTTTTTTAAGCTAATATAATCTCTGAGATTATCATAACTTCTCACTTTAATCTCTTAAGATTTAAAATTAATAAACATGGTTCCTAAAACCGTCCACCGTCAAACTTTTAAATCCTTCTGTGAATTTTTTTTATTAAATTGACAAAAAACCTACCAATTCAAGTATAGGGTAGGGTTATGCCAATCTCAAAACCGTCAATCATTTTAAATCTCAAAACCAAGGTAAGAAGTTATGTCAATTTCAAAAATCATTTTGACTAAAAAGCATTAAATGTATTGATTGCAATATCTTTTAGCATCTAAGAAGTGCCAATTGCAATCTAGTTTGGTCGCAGGAGACCCAAAAAATCATGTCAAAAAGTCTACAAAAGAGCCAAACAAAAATAGATTCGTGTAGGGGGAACCAACAAGACTATCATTTGGACTATAAAGAAAAAATTAAAATTAAAATAAACCTATTGGAACATTTAGAATTCAGTAATTAAGGGGAAAACTTATAAAAAATTAAAAAAGCACCCATCGTAGGAAGCGAGCTCATCATCCCTCTACAAATCAGTGAAATCACCAACCCCCCCCAAAAATACCATCCTTCTACAGAAAAGTTAAATTTAAAAATTTTAAAAAAAAGATTGAAAAATCAGAACAGAAGATGCCACATTGTTTGCCGGAAATGGTACATATGCTGCAACAGTGTCGCCACCTCCGCGGCTTCCTTTCGCAGAGACTCGAGCGCCATCCAAGGAAGCCTCACCAACCAATCCTACATGATTTTTTTCCCAAACAGACCACCACCACTGTTGTGTAATTCATAATCTTAAATTTAAGAAGAGCCCTCGATACGGAGACCTTGCAGGCAGCAGCAGCAGGTAATTCAGCAACTGATTCGTCAGTTTCATTATAGGAAGTAGTCAGGTGTTCTTCGGGTCACATCTGGTTCTCCCCTCCTTGGAGCTGGCTCAAACTGAAATACAAGATAACAAAGTTTCAAGCATTTCCCATGCAATTTGTGCAGGCATGCAACTTAATCGATCACGTGAACCATATGAATAATCATTCAGTGAACTATAACATATCACTTGTACTATTTGGCCAGCGTGTGTTTTTTTTTTGTTTGAGAAGAAACAATTCTATTAAAAAAGAGAGAAGTAATACAGAAGTGGATAAGAAATCCACCATTTACAAGAGAGAAAAAATCCCAATGGGAGTTGAGGAAGAGGAAGGGGAGTTTGGAGAGAAAGTAATGACCAACCTGAATGAATGTGTGACCTTTGCAGTCATCGACTTCCAGGATGGATGCCATATTTCCACAGCGATAACAATAATTGGGTGCACTAAATATAGTGACCACTTTTTGTTCCTGCCAAAAGGTAAACAAATTAATTACACAAAACTTTCCTTCGCAAAATAAACATAGCCAAAGAATGAGGATAAATACTCACATGACCCCAGTTGTATCCTTCCATGACCAGCTGATGTGCTCTAGCAATCAACTTTAAGTTATTTGTATGATTAAACTGCTCGGATATGTCCTGTCAAAAACAACAAAAAGGAAGCAAATCAGCCTACTCAGTCAGGAATCTAGAAGACTGGCCAACTGATTCAAACTATCAACCTCAACTAAAAGTGAAATGAATAAATAGGTAAAGTACCTGGCCAAACGTATATCCAGCACCCCTCGGAGAGATACCCCAACCACAGCGATCATCAGGGTCAGACCATAAAAGATCACACATGGGACCCTCATGAGGAACCTCTTGTACACGGTCAAAATTACGTATGTTATCGAGGGTTTCGATGGATGGAGACAGCCCTCCATGCAGGCAGAATATTTCAGATTCAACCTTCAAACAAATAAAAGAATATATGTCAAAACTTGGAAACAGAACTATTCACCCACACCTAAGACTATCAACAATGGATGTATAACAAAAGATAGAGAGTAGATCAACGTGTCACGTTGTGGTACAAGTAATAGCAGTTTACAGTCATGCTGCAGCGCAACATGATTGACGAAGGCATGTAGAAAAGGAACTACAGGTACTCATGCAATTAACTGGTAGCAATGCACTAAAAGGTTGCACCCAGGAATTTTGAGGGTGCTTATTTTCAACAGAAACAATAAAAAGAATTTTCATGGTCCTGCAGAAAGCTAACTTAAACAAAGTGCAGGCACTAGCTCACTAGTCTACAAAGACCATTTAAGCATCATAATAATGTCACGTATAAGTATACTAACCAATGCTGTGAGCGGAAAATAGTCAAATAAATCTGTAAAGATCTTCCAAACATTGGCATTACCATACCTGCAAAGAAAAAAAGAACGGGTCACTTTACAAGCTTGACCAAGACGATAAATCAGGGAATGAGAAGCGCAAAGCAGAAAGACAAAAACTAGGTGACTGATCACCAGTCAACGCAAGGGCATAAGCAAATAATCAAGAGCAACAGTAAGTTGAATTCTTTAAAGTAATTCACTTCTGAAATTTGGTGGTGCACCCCAAGGATTTGATTCACACTACTGTTTTCATCTTTAATTCCTGATTCATATTATACTCTTTTAAGCAGTAAAAGAAGTATGGTCATGAAATCAATAATAAGCATACTGAAAAGCCATCACATGAATGTGAATATGATATGTGCAGATTATGTTGTAGAATAGCAATTGCAGCTGCAAATATACTATATACATGCGTTCATGAACATGCACACCTACATTCATGCGCGTACAAATATATGCACACAATAGCTCACTGGCCACTCATACAATATCCATTAAACTTAAAAGGCAACAGCGTCCACAGGTGCGATTAGAGTTTTTCTTCAATTGATGCACACTGACTTCTATATACTGACAATCTTCTAAGGAAAACTTAGTTGGATCAAAATTGACCAACAAAACAAAAGATGTTAAGAAACTCACTTCCGTAGGCACTCGTCATAAAAACCATAAACTTGAGTAATCTGCATAGGAGTAACATAAAGCCACAATCAAATACCGCACATGCAAGTAGTACCAAACTGATATGAACAATAATGCAATAACTAACGTAGGAAGGGGGAGTGATGCAGGAGCATCTACAAGGCTCTCCAATACTAATTGGGCATGCTAGTAGAAGCTACTGCATGAGAGGGGACGGGGAAAGAGAGAGACCAGAAGTTAAAAATACCTGACGGCTTTCATGGTTTCCTCTTAGGATAGTAATACGCTGATGATAACGCACCTTCAAGGCCACAAGGAGCTGAATAAAAAATGATAAAGGAGCTGGTATCATAATGATATACATAGCGTGCCAAAAGGGAAGATGAAGCATCCTCTTTTTTCCCCAAAATTCCCATCATAAGATTATTAAGTAGTAAAGTGCAATATAGCTTACACCCAATCTCATTATCTTTATGCGTACTACCCTTTTTTCAGTCTCTCCCCTGCTAGCAAAAAATCAAGGGATCTCAGAGATTGAGACAAATCAGGTTACAATTATTTTACTACCCAACCTGACCTAATCAAGTTTCAAAGCATACCAACCAAAAATGGCTGGCAATAGGGTTGATATACAACCTTGGAAGCTTGCACACTCTAACACATCCTGACCAAACTATTTCATTATGGCTCATGTTCAACATGTATCCAACTCTCAAAAGTAAAACTTTAAGGTCTTTCATTAGGAATTGAAAATTTAATTGTATTGATCAAAACCCTAAATAATCAAACCAAATCATTGCCCAGAGTTTCCAAAATACCTTTATCTTAGTGCCAGAAGGGGAACCCTAAAATTATAGCTTAATTAATTGAAAGATAAGAAGTAGAAATAAAAATACTCAATACTTACAGTCACTGTTTCAACTGAATAATAGCCACGGTCCACATAATCTCCCATAAACAAATAGTTTGTATCTGGGCACTGCAAAAAAATTGCAACAGGAAATTAATGTTATTTTTGGAAAGAGAAACATCCAACAGAACAAACCAGAAAACTACAAAAAAAGAAAGAGAAAACATCACCAATAAGTAGCAACCAATTAACAACCTTGAAGAACACATACAATAAATTAAATAGCCCAAATCAGAACAATACCTTTCCTCCAATGCGGAAAAGCTCCGCCAGATCATGGAATTGTCCATGAATATCACCACAGATAGTTACAGGGCTTTTTACAGGCTGCAACACATAAAACCCAAAATGGTTATTCATTTACCTCGTGACATGCCCAAATCATTATAGGTCCAAAACCTGTATGAAACAATACAAAGAAAGACATGAAACAGAAACTTGCAACTAAAAAGGCCCACCTGGACATTGCTTTCTTCCATTAATATTTCCTTCGCCTTCTCGCAGAGCACCCTTACCTATATTAAACAAACAAATTAAGATGAAAATTATTTACCTCATTGACTGAAAAACAAACTCCAAAGAAACCATAATAAAAAAAGGACCTTTAACAAACATTAAATTGAACATGCTTGCATTTCAATAACAGATTTCTGTTTTCTGCTCATTAGCGCTTCCAAAAAGCAAATATTTTGGTCCTATTACGTATAACATTGTATAGGCTGGTGTACCATAGAACATAGCAACTCAATTTTGAAGCTAACCCTCTTATAAAGTATGCTATCAGCCTAGCATACCCACACAACCCTTCATCCATCCCCAAGAAATATTGATATGCTTCCATGCACTATAAAGCATATACACAGTGTGCAGATTATTTGGCAAATCAAAAGTTGTATAGAGTTTCCTCCAACAATGGAAAGTAAACTAAGGAGGTTTCACATTACTGATTTTAGTACTGTCCAAATAAGGGAAAATTCAAGGTATCTCCTTAAGAATGTATTACAATGTTCACATTTAGCCAAAACCAGACTCAAATACTGCACTCCACAAAGTCTCTGTTAATCATAACTCCGCAAAGGTCTATCAATGTATTAAAAGCATGAGGCGTGGGCTTATGGGATTAAAAAAAAAATTATATATATGTTTTATATATTATACATATAGTTGTATAAAAATAATACTATGTACAATAAATATCCATTCTCACAGAAGTCACTAACCAACATTAAGATTTCCTAACAGCCAACCAAACTCAATAGAAGTTACCAACAATCAATGTTTTAAAGAACTCGCCTCGCGGCGCGCCTAGGGCGGTGAGACAAACGCCTCTGTTTTGCTGGAGTAGGCGAAATGCTTCATTGGAGACGCCGAGGCGTGCCTTGTCTGACCCTTTTGACGCCGTTTGGGTACGATTTTCAGTTTTAAACATCCTCTTCATACCATACCTTTGATCTCCTCTGTCTGCCTTCTTGCTTCTTCTCCCGCACGCCAGAAGCCCAGAACAGAGAACCCAGCCGCCGCTTGGAGCAGCACCGGTCGCCACACCGCCATCACCCAAGCACCGTCAGCCCAGCGCTGTCAGCAAGATCCCAAAGGTTAGGGTTTCTGAAATTGAAATTCTGAAAAAAGTTAGGGATTTAGTTTTCTGGGAAAGAGCTCTGCCTCTGCGTTCTCCCTTTTTTGTACAAATGTTTGTGAGTGTTAACTGTTACAGATTACAGAGCGAAGAAGAAGAGATGGAAGGTTGGTGGGAAGAGCGAAAGGAAAGTGGGGTGGGGGTGTGGATATTGGGTGGCAGATATTGAGGCAGATAAGGGGTTAATTAATAGTATTAATTGATGCAGCAGATAAGGAGTTAATTAATAGTATTAATTGATGCATCGATTGATGCTATTCAGCAAGCCTAAGTCATCTTCTTCTAAACTATAGTCAAAACGTGCAAGTGCAATGAATGTTTATTGTTGGTAACTTCTATTGAGTTTGGTCGGCTGTTAGGAAATCTTAATGTTGGTTAGAAGAAGATGACTTGGGCTTGCTGAATAGCATCAATCGATGCATCAATTAATACTATTAATTAACCCCTGATCTGCCGCATCAATTAATACTATTAATTAACCCCTTATCTGCCTCAATATCTGCCACACAATATCCACACCCCCCAACCCACTTTCCTTTCGCTCTTCCCACCAACCTTCCATCTTCTTCTTCTCTCTGTAATCTGTAACAGTTAACACTCACAAACATTTCTACAAACAAGGCAGCACGCAGAGGTAGAGCTCTTCCCCAAAAAACCTTCCCTAGAAAACTAAATCCCTAACTTTTTCAAAATTTCAATTTCAGAAACCCTAACCTTTGGGATCTTGCTGACGGCGCTGGGCTGATAGTGCTGGGGTGACAGCAACTGGGTGATGGCGGCGTGGCAACCGGTGCTGCTCCAAGCGGCGGTTGCGTTCTCTGTTCTGGGCTTCTGGCGCGCGGGAGAAGAAGCAAGAAGGCAAAGAAGGTGAAGAAGGCAGAGGCAGACAAAGGAGATCGAAGGTATGGTATGAAAAGGATGTTTAAATTGAAAATCGTACCCAAAAGGCGTCGTTTTGGGTTTGGATGGTTTTTAAAATTTATAAATAAAATAAAATAAAAATAAAAGGGTCAGACAAGGCACCTAGACGCCTTGGCATCTTTGGCGAAGCATTTCGCCTACTCCAGCAAAACAGAGGCGTTTGCCTCACCGCCCAGCCTCAAAGGTGCCCTAGGCACGCCCCGAGGCGAGTTCTTTAAAACATTGAGGTCTATAAATCTGTTGAAAGATTCGGTTTTTATGGCCTTGGACTCAGACACCCAAAATTCGTGTTTCCTGTTTCACAAATCCCAAAGGCGGAAACCAGCAGTGTCACAGAAAATGGGATCTGACCCACATTGCCAATACCCAATCCTAACAGCAGAACAAATCATTATAACCACCAAATTCATGCATTTCTTTAGAATTTTTAACCCAGTGGTAAATTCAATAAAAGATCGAAAACCCACATCAGTGAAATCAAAACATTAATCAATGGATCCCCAAACTATATGGAATCACAGCCTTGGATCCGCCCCATACGAACCCTAATTCAGCTAAATTCAATTTACAGATCACGCACACAGTTGCAAACAAAGAAATGCACCACATTTCTCGATCTAACCCACTCAAGCCATAACATTTCAGAACCCGATCCATCTCATTTCCCAAAATTCAACACAAAATCATCCCAAAAACGCATTCAAACAAAAATTAAATTAAAAAAAAAAGGGACTAAATTTAAAATTAAAATAGATAAAATTGAAAAGTTATAGGCTTGGTTACCTCTTGCTCGGACAAGGGCTTGCACTGCATGAGCTGAGCAATCTGCTCATCCAGATTCCCATGTGAGTTCGAAGGGACCGAATCCATCCTCTTCCCCCAAAACGCACCGTGTTTCGCAGATCAAGATGCCCCTCCGAAACCCAAACCCTAGATCTGCAGGAAACCCTAGATTTCTCCTCCTCTTCTTCTTCTTCGTTTTCTTCGAGCCACTCAGAGAGAGAGAGAGAGGGCGGTGGTGGAGAAATCAGAGGTTTTTTAGTTCTTTTGAATTTTTCTTTTTTCTTTTGGTTTTTTTTAATTTTTTTCTGGTCTCGGGAGTTTAAAACGATAAAATGGGGAGTGTGGAGTGGTACGCGCGTGGGATGATTGGACCCGTGCATGGCTTTTGCACCGGGAGTTGGAGGTTTTTGATTGGGCGGTCGTAACACTTGGTGTTAAGAGCGCGTGAGAGACAAAGGTATTTGTGTCGTTATTTGAGATTGTGGATGTAAATAAAGGATCGCCAATGGTTTGAGACGTTTTCTAACAAACTAGGAGAGTGAGACCCTGACACTCATTCAAATTTGTTGGTATGTGTGCAATTTTATTCACGGTAGACGACGAGTCCAATTAAAATTATTCTGGCTAACATATTATAAATAATGTGGTGAGGAGTTGATGATCGATCGAGAAAAAAATGTTGTACTGTTAATTGTCATTGCCGTTATGGAAGACATCGAGCGTTTAGCGACTCAATTTTTTATTTTATTTTTTCAATTTTCTTGCATTTTGTATTGTTTCAGTCCTATTTTGTTTTGTTTCAGTCGTTTAAATTGTAATGAAGTAGCTTATCAATTGGTTATATATGCTTTAAGCATGATATAGTACGGAAGTATAACTAGGTGGAAGAATAGAGATTTTTTAGAGTATCGAGAATAGGACTTGATATACTGAAAATTTTCTCAAGAAAGAGGCTCTCTCATTGCTTACGGGTTGAGTATTTGATCAAATTTATTGTAGAGAACTTTAACGAAAAGCTCCAGTACTGTTCACTATAACGAAAAATTACATTTTTACACTTAAAAAGTCAATCTTGATTCTATTCACTTTAGCTTTATTTTGTCCTTATCGTTAAAACTTAAAGTTTTAAAGTCATTTTCATTAATTTTCCTTTTATTCTATCTAATAAGGAAAAAGGTTTGAGATGTATCTAGGAGTTATATGCACATATTTTGTAGGTTTTATATTCAATGGGCTAAATTTTATCTCCTTACATAAAAGGAAGCCAAACTTAAGAACCTAATCGTCGTGGGTCGAGATGTTGAGCTGATATATTTGACTTGAGCTCAAAATTAAGCTTGAGATTCGTGATATAGATTAGGGAAGCCAAATTTGGGCAATGGATAATTTTAGTCTTAGGAGCATAATTATCAAAAGGATTTTATTAGTACGAAGGGTTTAACTTCTAACTTCTACGCTCTCTGACTCCACAATATTTGGGGAGCGAAAATGTCTATTATTTGTTATGTGAGTACCGTGGAAGAGAGTCAAACCCCAGACCATTTGGGAGCAAACTAAGGACTTGATTGCTAGACCAACAACTCTTAGGTGGGTGGAGCTCATTCTCTAACAATATTTGTTGTCGATTAAGGAATGACACACCCATAAACTCGATCCCAATCGAGATGCACTGTTTCGACACCAAAAGTGTTCCCATAATGTTTTAAGTTTCAAAAACAATTTCATATGTATTAAAAAAAACATTTCCAATATGAGAAAAACTAACAATACAATCTATTAGATTTAAGGACGTATCATGATGTAAAATGACCTATTCTTTTTTAATTGAAGACTTTACACTTCACAACTAATCCACATTGCTATTTAAGAATCTTGACAAATGACTTTGAGTTCGGTTTCATGCATTATGGTAATAGCTATTGTGATATTTGTATTAGAAATTTGAAGTGTTAGATAAGATTAGATCATGGATGGTTGTTGCGTTGGGTCTTCGAGTTCAATCTCGAGCTTCAATTTCTTACGTCTAGTCGTAGGCGTTGGGGCTCCGTTTTGCTCGTTGGTTACTTATGGGTGCATGTCCATGAGGTCGTTTGCCAGCATTAGATCACCAAGTCCAATCTAGGGTGAGAATTGAGCTCTCGTGACACACGTTGATCCCAGCGTTGTAGGTGCCATGTCTCCAGGTCCTACGCGTCAGGTTATAGGGTCGTTCGGTTTGATTCGTCACCCCAAAAGTCAAATCCCAGGTCACGAATCTTCGGGTCTAAATTTGTGGGAGAGAGCTAGATTTAGAGTTCGTTTGAAAATGGTTGAAAACGTTTTTCGTGAAACTATTTTCGGAACTAATATTTAGTAAAAATATAAGTAAATATTTTTTCTAAAAGTATTTTTAGTCATTTTAAAAACAATTCTAAATGAACTTTTATAAGTTCAATTTCAAACACCAAAGTCAAAGGTACAACACTTATGATGGTCAGAGTATTGATGTTAGGCGGCCGAGTCACGAGTTGTTATGCACCGGGGCGGGGTTCGAAGGCTTAAATTATACATTGGGCACACCTTGTAGAAATGACAAAAAGTTCATATGTAATTTTCAAATATGCATGTAATTACAAAGATTCACTATATATTTACGGCGTAGTAACTCACGTAAAAATTGGTCACAAATAAGGGATAAGTTGTGAGGTGAATGAAAATAGGATTGAATTGATTAGATAGTAGGAATTAGGATTAGATGGTGAAGATATTAAGACCTCTCATTCCAATTCACCACCAACACTCCAGCCGCAATTCTTGTTGGATATTCGGCTTCTCCTTCACTTCTCCCATTATCCCTTTTATTTTCTTCTTAGTTTAAAAAATAATTAAAAAAGGCCTCCTCCTCCTTTAAAAAAAGCAACAAAATAGGAATAATAATTAAAAATCATCATGAATGCCACTCAGGACTACGATTTGGTGATATTCTTTATTTGGAAATGAGATGTCTTAGGTTCGAATCTCGTGGATGACAAATTCGATACCAAATTAGGTTACTCATTGTGTGGTTTAACCAAACTCGGCTCTCCTAGTGTATAAATATCGATTTACTAAAAAAAATCACCATGACATGGCTTAATAGTTGTGGACAGATTTCAAACTCATATTTCACATGACACACATTAAGTTTGATTCATTACGCTTTTTTTTTGTCAAACTTAGTCTTTGTTAATGACACAATGGTAATGGTTGAAATAACTTGGCGAGTCTTTCTTGCATTTGAAAGAGTAGACTTCGTTGTAAAGTTACTTCTCAAAAGAAAAAAACAAAAAACAAAACAAAAATAAATAATTTTATTTCTTAGAGAGAGAGAAAGGAAACGGCTTTGGGTTGAGATATTTTTGTCTGCGTGCTGCACCAACAAAACATTAGGGTTTTCTTCTCTCTCAGATCTTTTTCCTTATTCTCCTTCTTCCAACCTTCCGTCGTCTTCACGTCCGCGCTACTGCTACAGTTGCATCGTACAGGTCTCTCTCTCTCTCTCTCTCTCTCTCTCTCTCTCTCTCTCTCTGTATATATATACATATCTCTCTACTGTGCATGTCAATCTCTTGCCTTGCATTAGCATCGATTCTGCGGTTCTGCTGTTTTCATTGCATTATAGATCGGGGATTGTTCGTCTCCATTTGCTTTTGATTCGGTTCTGTTTGGTCGACGGAAATTTTTTTATCAAAAGGGGAAGAGAAAGTAAGGGAAAATTTTATTAATTAGGTTGAGTGGTGAAATGGGTTTTCTTTTTTGGTGATTTTGGGTGCATTCTTGTTGAGTTCTTGGTTTTGTGTTTGGTGATTATTCCTTTTGCATATTTGAATTGATAATTCTGTAAAGATTTTTGCTTGTTAATGTTTTCTTACTTGTGTTTACTTGTTCAGGGTTTTATCGTCTGCGTTGATTGGACTTTGTTGGAATTGTAATTGAATTAGGGATTCAATTGGTGGAGAATTTTGAAGTGGGTTCAAAGATTATATATATTTTTTAAGGCTATTCTGGAGTGATAATTTTGTCCTAGTTGTATCAACTATGCGCACTTCATGGGCAGATTTGGCCGCAAATTCTGCAGCTGAGAATGTAGGTTCTGGCTCGTCTGGCAATGCTGGTTCAGAAAACTCTGCTGCTTCTGCTCGTAATCGATCCACCTACGTCCCCCCACATCTCCGTAACCGTCCACCTTCCTCGGACCCACCTGCTCCAAGCTACACTGGGCCTGCCAATGATCGAGGTGGCCCAGGTGTGTTCAGTGCACCTCGTTGGGGTGGTCCCAGAAATGACAACAGTCGAACTGGATATGGTGGCAATGCTGGTCGCGGTGGTGGTTGGGGAAGCAGAAGTGGTGGTTGGGATGGGAGGGCACGAGAAGTGAACCCCTTTGGAGATGATGACGAAACAGTGCAGCCGTTTAATGAGCAAGAGAACAGTGGTATTAACTTTGATGCGTATGAAGATATACCGGTTGAGACAAGTGGAGACAATGTTCCCCCTCCTGTGAATACCTTTGCAGATATTGACTTGGGTGACGCACTTAATAAAAATATTCAGAGGTGCAAATATGTGAAACCCACACCTGTGCAGCGTCATGCCATTCCTATCTCCCTTGCAGGCCGAGATTTGATGGCATGTGCCCAAACTGGTTCTGGAAAGACAGCTGCTTTCTGTTTCCCAATCATCAGTGGAATCATGACGAGACAACCTGCACAGAGACCACCCCGTGGTGCACATGCAGTCTGTCCGCTTGCTCTGATTCTATCTCCTACTAGGGAGCTTTCAATTCAAGTATGTATAAAAAAAAATTGTTTTCACTTTTGTACATGTCCTTGCAGGCCACATGATCAAGATTGAAAATTTCTCTTTGTATTTCAGATTCATGAGGAAGCTCGAAAATTTTCATATCAAACAGGTGTTAGGGTGGTTGTTGCGTATGGAGGAGCACCAATTAACCAGCAGGTTTGTCATCCTTTTATTTTCTTCTGTTGACTTGGTTTTTTGCCCCACATTGGATTGGCTTTGCCCTCATGTACTGTTCTGTAATTGTTGACTTTATGTTGCTAATACATGTGAGAATGGTGTTTATATTGTCTAACTTATGAACTTTGCAGTTTAGAACCTATGGTCTTATTTGCTTACAACTTTATTTACAAACTATGATTGCACCTTTTTTTTTTTGTTTAAATGATAATTGAAAGAAATCACATGAAGTTCAATTCGGTTATGCCATACTATGATGGTTTCTGTTTTGCATTCTGTAGTTGGGATTATATACATGCATGAAAAATATTATAGCTTCACAGACTATGGATTTTGGACTGAACAGCGAGCTCAAGTGTTCTTTGCTCATTGTATTTTATGTTGCATTGGGTTTATCTAAGCATTTAAATTCAATAAGCAAAGTACTGTTTAGGCCTGCTTGGGAAATTTCTTTGTAGATATGGTTTTGGAGTTGGACTGAGACTGTTTTACTGGATCTTATTGCATTTTAATTTTCTTGTTTACTGAACTGGGTTGTTATTTTTGAGATATATAGATCTTGATGATGTATTTTTGGACAGCTACGGGAGCTTGAAAGAGGTGTTGATATTCTTGTGGCAACTCCTGGAAGACTGGTGGATATGCTGGAGAGAGCTAGGGTTTCGTTGCAGATGATTAGATATTTAGCCCTTGATGAGGCTGATCGAATGCTGGATATGGGTTTTGAACCACAAATAAGGAAAATTGTGCAGCAAATGGACATGCCTCCACCAGGTATGCGACAGACTATGCTATTCAGTGCGACTTTTCCGAAGGAAATACAGGTAATTTTTCTTTTTGTGGGAAAAAAGTTTATAAATGCAAGACTTTCTTCATAGTTTTTGCAGACATTTTGCAAACTAAAACAGTATCACACTTTGTGTTACACTTGAAACTTTGTTTTGCGTGCAGAGACTGGCCTCTGATTTTCTTGCAAAGTACATCTTTCTGGCAGTTGGAAGGGTGGGTTCTAGTACTGATTTGATTGTTCAAAGAGTGGAATTTGTTCAGGAATCTGATAAAAGAAGTCACCTCATGGACCTTCTTCATGCACAGAGGGCCAATGGTGCACAGGGCAAGGTATTCTGGTGGTACTTCTTTTGAACTTTTTATATGCCTTTGATATGTTTGTGGGGTTGTCATGTAGCTCTTTTCACTTTAGCTATTAAAGTGAAAACTTTTACCAATGGGAAAATCCAAATTTGTGTGGTCCTGGATCTTCTCCATCCCCTTGCTTACCTTGTTTTTTGATTTTGCAGCAAGCTCTGACATTAGTCTTTGTGGAGACAAAGAAGGGAGCTGATTCTCTTGAACATTGGTTGTGTATGAATGGTTTTCCTGCAACTACGATTCATGGTGACAGATCACAGCAGGTACATGGCTTTTGCTATCTGGTTTCTATCATTCCAGGGGTACATGTCTTGATATACTATATGTATTTAACTTTAAGGGGAGTTGCCTTGGTGTGATTTTGTAATTGGTGCTATCATACCTCACTAATTTGGTTGGATAATATTTATCAGTCCCCGGCATCTTGTCATAGTAGAACAAATATGGACATTCTCACTCAGATCTTTTGAGTTAGTAGATTGTTCATGCTTGGGAATGTTGTGTTTATGGTTCTCCTTCCTGGACATTGAGATTCCAGTGAACATGAAGTAGCATGTTAGCTAATAATGGCAAGGTACATAACAAGTAGAGAACAAGAGGACTGTGAAATGCCTTGTTTGAATATCATCTTTTCCAGTGAACATGGGCTTGTTGGTGTTTGTAAGTATGCATTGGTCCTTTTATTTTGGTATTAATCCATGTCACATCACATTGTAGCACATGAGTTTTGGGTTTGGGACTTTTGTTGGTTTGTTGTCAAGTTCACACTGGGCAGTGATTGGAGATGCATTCTTCCTTATATATGTTGATATATGAAATATGAATTCAGTGGCTGTTATTAGGATATACACTGTTTAAATTTTTGACTTAGAGGACAACTTAATAATTTATATAATCAATTTGAGACTTAGGATTGGATTTTATGCCAGGGGCTTGAGCTCATGTAGTAGTTACGTTGTTGTGCATTGTTATAAGATTAATGTTTAAATTCTACCTTTTGTGCAGGAAAGGGAACAAGCATTGAGGTCATTTAAAAGTGGCAACACTCCGATCTTGGTGGCTACTGATGTAGCTGCACGTGGGCTTGATATCCCTCACGTTGCGCATGTTGTCAACTTTGATCTTCCAAATGACATTGATGATTATGTCCACCGCATTGGTCGTACTGGACGAGCTGGGAAGTCTGGTTTGGCCACTGCCTTCTTTAATGAGAACAATTCGTCGCTCGCTAGGTCTTTGGCAGAGTTGATGCAAGAATCAAATCAAGAAGTACCTGCTTGGCTGTCCCGGTACGCAACTCGAGCTTCATTTGGTGGTGGGAGGAACCGTCGTTCTGGGGGAGGCCGGTTTGGTGGCCGTGACTTCCGAAGGGATTCCTCTTTCAGCAGAGGTGGCAATGATTACTACAGTGGAGGCGGTGGGGGTAGCAGTGGTGGATATGGGGGTGCTTATGGTGGGTACAGTGGAGGAGGATATGGTGCAGGGGTGGCCAGTGCGTGGGACTAACCGCTAACTCCTCAAAGCAGTTACAGTGTCTTAGGTAATGGATGCACACTTCTTCTTTATAAGGTCATATTTTTGTTTTTGTAACGTTTGGTCTAAACAACCAATGTTTTATACTGTCGGAAACACTCATCAATGTTTGAGGGAGGGGGGACTTATCTTTGGTATTGGTGCCACAGGAATAGAAGGTTTGTGTAATGTTAGTAGATGTCGATTTAAAAGGTGCTAACAGATTAGGGATTACTGTCATTTTAGTTTATCTAGGCTCTTATTATATACTCTGGCGCGTGAGTTTGGATGGGTTGTAGAATATGTAGCGGGGGAGGGGAGAGGGTTTCTTTTCGGCCGCATCTTTGTTCATCTCATAGGCATGCTCGTTTCAACCCAGTTTGTCGGGTTTATAGCGTTGAGGGTTCTTCTGTTCCTGCCATTTCTTTCCTCCTTTCGCGGAGTTGAATATGCAGAGTTATAGGGCTTTTGTAATGTTTTGGTACTGACTGAAATAAATACAAAGCTCTTGGAAAACCAGATTTCTCCGATATGAATGGGACCTTTCGGTACCAATCGGACGGGGTTAATCTTAGTTGCCAGTCATTGTTGAACTCAAAATGTTTGTTATTTTTATGCAAGCTATGTTAATTCAGAAAGTCGAAGTATTTTCAGATCGGTTTTCTTTTGTTTTGGATGCTTTCCCTCATATTGTACCTTAAGTTAACATCGGTTTAATTTTGATGTGGGACTGAATGACAATTTAAAATAGCTATATATGGTGTGTGAGGGATTGATAGTTCAGTTGGTTAACGGCATTCGCCTTTGTACCAGACTCTTGAGGACCCATGTTCCACTCCTCTCTTCCCCGATATCGTTTCTAACATTATAAAAAAATGTCTACATAATGACTTCGAAAATTTGGAAATGTGTGTTAGGCCGGTTGACTACAGCAACTTGCTTGCTTTTTGCGAGTTCAACCTTCTTTGTACATCAGAGTAGTTAGAGTGTCGCATCGTCGAAGTCTAACACCAAAGAGAGACTTGGATTTTTATTTTTGGCGTGTGGGAGTCTAACGGCAAAGAAAAAGACTAGGATTTTTTTTTTTTTTGACGTGTGGGACATAAGGAGAGGTGAGTGACCATCAACAACTCAAATAAGTGGTTAATTACGTAGGGAAAAAATTGTCGCGACTCCCTTTGAATCTTTTGACATATCAAAACATAAACAAAGCCTCTGGTTCATCTCTTCTGACATGCACATATGAGCCAAAAGAGCAAGTACACATTTTATCTTATCTTTCTCACATCCAAGTCAAAATGTTGGATATCTCCTCTTTCTTTTCTTTGTTGATTTTTATATTCTCTTTTCCCCCCCTTCTTTTTCTTTTTTTTTTTTCAATTTTTCTTTAATCCGTGAGTGGTCTGAAAAATGAACGGTGAAACTTTGTCACCAAGAAATTAAACGGGTGAATGTTTAAAAAATCAGACGACTTGGTAGGCTGGACTACCAAAGACAAACTCTTTATTTTCATTTGGCAGTGTTTCTAATTAGTGTCAGTGCAACTAACATAATGAAAATTTGGTCTAGCGTTGCACAGTCTTCAATTTTATCGAACTTGTTGGACTAAATCATGAGTTCAAATCTCATGAGCGACGCTAGAAATAATCAAATTCAATTGATTCATATCCAATAGAAACAATTGGACACCAAAACTTTGAGAAAAGGATAAGAAAGAGAGTTGGTTGGAAGAAACAGAAAATGAAATTTCATTAAACAGTACCCCAATGGATAGGTAAGCTCATTAAAGAGTGATGGAGGTGAGCTATTAATATTTTGTGAGACCAAAAGCAATATTCAACCCTTTCCAATGTCTTCTCTCTCTCTCTCTCTCTGTTATTTGTCCTCTCCCCTAAATTGGGATTTTTTTCATGGGCTCTATCACCCATGTTGGAGTTGAAATTAAAACCAAACATTTAAGGAGTTAAACACCATTTTAGTCCCTCTATTTTGCTTGCATTTTGTTTGATTCATTATGTTTTAAATTAAACTTTCAAATTGCGTTATGACTTAGTGATATTCTCATTCGCTTGCAAGTGAGAAATTTCATGTTCGATTTGAATGAATGACGAGTTTAATATCTATTTATGCTGATTAATCATGCATTTTAATTCAAAATTATCTTCCAATTTCGTTGTATATACAAATTTGTGTTTTGAGTTTAACCAATTAGGTCATTGCGTCACGGCTTAGTGATATTCTTAATCACTTGTAAGTCAGAAAATTTAGGTTCGATTTCAATGAATGACAAGTTCAATACCTATTTATGTTGATTAATTATGCAGTTTAACCCAAAAACACCTTCCAATTTCGTTATATAAATAAATTTGTGTTTTGAATTTAATTAATTAGGTCACTGTATTTCATCTCGTCAACAACAACGCTAGTCCATCTTATCTAATTTGACGTTAATTTTTATATGCGAATTAAATGGAAAGAACAAAAAGCTTTAACCATTTTAGTTTTTCAGCCTATACATACAGAAATTACTTGTCAAAATACAAAATCAGAAGTTGGTGAAGCCCATCGTCCAGCTGTATTCTTTGGTCTAGAGAGAGAGAGAGAGAGAGAGAAACAAGAGACTGCAAGCAAGCCTTCTTTTCTAGAGAGAGAGAGAGAGTGAAAGGGAGAGAAGATGTGCCCTCACATTTTGATGTTGTTCTAAGTCCAACTTCCCAGTTGGTTGAGGCAGACGTCTATTTTTTTTCTGCATTTTTTGTTTGCATTTGCAGTGATAAAAAGGAAAAACAAACCTCCCCAGAAGAAGACAAAAGGCTTCTAGTTAATTTATGCTATCTGCTGGATCGGATTCAAGAAATTGAAGTTCCAGCTCCATAGTGGCTTCTCGATCCAAGCTTCCTTCCAACCATTTTTCTATGAGCTTGTGATTCGCAGATGGACCAGAACACTGAACAGTCTTCCAATGCTCAGAGGGGCTTCAGAGTTCAAGCTCCACTGGTTAGTCTCCGCGCTGATATCTGAACCCAATTTCCTATTTATGTTTTTATAAGTTTTTCTTTAAATTCATGGCATTTGGGAGATACCCAGATGAAAGTTTAGCTAAATTGTGAAAAATTGTGGAGAAATTTTGGATTTTTCTTTTGGGTTTGTGTTTTATTAAGATTGTAGAGGTGCTCAGCAAGTATTTTTGTTGAATGTGTGATTCTTTGGGGAAAGGTTTTGAATTTTTATTGTATGAGGCTTCTTACTTCCCAAACGGATCTTCCTACATCTATGTATAAACGCTGGTATACCAAGAATACGCAAGAAAGGTACTTTGAATTGTTAATTCATCGCCAGAGATGGCTTAGAACCAATAGTTCATTATCTAACTGACTTTTACATAGGGGATGGGGAAATGTTTGACTTTGATTCTTATGAGAATTTAGCTGAATTGTGCAAAATTTTTGAGAAAAGATTGGACATTTGGTTGTGAGCTTGTGTGTTTGAGGTTATCTGGTTCTTCGTGCTTTGCATTGTCCTTTTGCTTCTTCTGTTTTCATGAGCTTTTAGGGAACTTTGGAATTATTTTGTGAGCATACGGGTTCTGGAAATGCTAAAGCTTAACTTCTTTCTTTTGTGATTTATTTCATGGGGGTTATGGTGATCTAAGGATTAAATCCTAGTGATTTATTAAGAGAGGGAACTTTTTGGCGAAGAAGGAATTTGATGATCATTTGTTAGGATTGTTCTCACTCCGCAAGCTGCGGATTTTTGCTTCTTGAGTACTCTAATAAATGCCTTCATTTTAAAGTTTTGAGGTGCCTGTTCTGATTTTGTGGTGTTGGGATTGTACTGGCTGCTAATCAATGACAATCAAGTTGGAACCTAAGATTTCTCTCTCTCGGTTTAATCATAAAGTGTGTTCTTCCCAAACGTCTGTGTTAAAGAACAAAGTTAGAGAAAGGAGGCCATTCTTGTTATCCTGTCCTAGCTTTTTGTTGATAAGAAATTAGTGTTTTTTCACAATTAGCTGCCTTCAACATGAGTTTCAATTATGTTCTTGTAACATTTGCAAGTATTTTGGATCAAATTACTGCATTTACTTTTCAGTACCTGGAGGGTTATTCAAGCCATTTCCATCTTGTTCTCTGGTGTGCGTTTGGATGAGGGACTTGGGCCAAATTTATTAGGAATGGACTATAAAAATTAGAAAGAGGATCTCGAAATGACTAGATGCAATGCGTTTGAGAGAACTTTCAAATGACTCCTTAGAGATCCTTAAAGGTGTCATATGAAAGTCCTTGGTTTAGTGTCTTTGTAGCTTATTTCTAGCGTTTTAGTAATAGCTTTGTAGTGCTTGAGTAGTTCATTTGTTGGACAACCATATCATTCTTATTGCATGATAAATTATATGTAGATAAATACATACATCCTTTAACTCCTCCACCTCTTTCGTGCTGTGGAAAAGGATTCAATTGCTACCATCATTTTTTTTTTGTATTTTATACTTTTGTTACCATCCCAGATTTGTTTTTTATTTCGGTGGTGCAAATCATGTTATTAACCTAAGCAGTCCCATATAATGTCACCAACTCCGTGCCTACCATATATCTATTGTCATAAGCACATCAAATTATATGTCACGGACTCGTGGCCACTAGCTTCCCCTCGGTGTTTCTAACTTACCTTTTACTTTTGTTTTCTCATGCATCCTGACATGCCTTGGTTTGCAGGTTGACTCCGTATCATGCTATTGTAAAGTAGATGCAGGCTTAAAAACAGTTGCAGGGGCAAGAAAATTTGTCCCAGGGTCAAAAATTTGCATCCAGCCTGATATCAATCCTAATGCGCACAGGGGAAAAAACTTACGCAGGGAAAGGACTAGAATCCAGCCACCCCTCCTGCCTGGTCTACCTGATGATCTTGCAATTGCTTGTTTAATCAGAGTCCCCCGTGTTGAACATAGAAAACTCCGTCTAGTTTGCAAAAGGTGGTATCGCCTTCTAGCTGGAAACTTCTTTTATTCGCTTAGAAGAAGTCTTGGAATGGCAGAAGAATGGGTTTATGTTATCAAAAGAGACCGTGATGGAAGGATCTCTTGGCATGCTTTTGACCCTACATACCAGCTCTGGCAGCCCCTTCCACCCGTTCCTGGTGAGTATTCTGCCGCGCTTGGTTTTGGTTGTGCTGTCCTTAGCGGTTGTCACCTGTACTTGTTTGGAGGAAAAGATCCATTGAAGGGATCTATGAGACGGGTTATTTTTTACAGTGCTCGGACAAATAAATGGCACAGGGCACCAGATATGCTTCGGAAACGCCATTTCTTTGGTTCTTGTGTTATTAATAATTGTCTTTATGTAGCCGGTGGGGAGTGTGAAGGAATTCAAAGGACTCTTCGTTCTGCTGAAATTTATGATCCGAACAAAAATCGGTGGAGCTTTATTTCCGATATGAGCACAGCTATGGTGCCCTTTATTGGGGTGGTTCACGATGGAATGTGGTTCCTAAAAGGACTTGGGTCACACCGTGAGGTAATGAGTGAAGCCTATACTCCCGAAGCCAATACCTGGACCCCTATTAGTGACGGGATGGTTGCTGGGTGGCGCAACCCGAGTATTTCTTTAAATGGGCAGCTCTATGCTCTGGACTGCCGTGATGGGTGCAAGCTTAGGGTCTATGATAGAGTATCAGATTCATGGATCAGATTTATAGATAGCAAGCTTCATCTAGGGAGTTCTTGTGCTTTGGAGGCTGCTGCACTTGTTCCCCTTAACGGGAAGCTTTGCATTATTCGTAATAACATGAGCATCAGTTTAGTTGATGTTTCAAGTCCAGATAAACATGTTGAAAGCAACCCTCAGCTTTGGGAAAATATCGCCGGTAAAGGTCATTTCAGAACTCTGGTATCCAATTTATGGTCAAGTATAGCAGGCCGAACTGGTTTGAAGAGTCACATTGTACACTGTCAAGTGCTCCAAGCATGACAAGCTGAGAACTGGCGTCGGTGTTGCTTATGCTTTGTGTGAAGCAGGAGTTGAGATGAGAAGCATTGCTGGTGCATCTGTAGAGCCAAGGCGGTCATCTCTTGCAAGAGATCTGGTATGTGACTGGCGATACTATTACTGGTTTTGGAAATAGAATTTCGACGTTCTTGGCCTCGGAAAAAGATTTATGAGGCCATTTCTTTACATTCATGATCAAGAGAGAGCAGATAAATGTGTAAACCTAGTTATATTGGTCTAGGCCTTTTTGTCTTGTGCTATGGGGATTTTATGTTTAGTAGCATGTAATCTGAGAGATGGTTTTGTGAATATACATGGGTCGTTAGAGATCATTCAATATATTTTTTTCATTAGAATAATGCTTTGCTACTAAAAGGATAAGTAGAAGCTCCTACTCAAACTCTTCATTTCTAATTCATATGTTTTCGTGTTTATGATCAGAATCCTTGAGTAATCAAACATCGCTCGTTCCATTAATCCATCATCTAATTCTTTTTCAATACTCATGTCATCCTTGTGTAGGGGCCATGGTAATCTTTAGAAACTTTGACATCAAATTTCTATTTATTTTTTTGGTTAACCCAAATTTCTTTTTTTTGCTGGAATATCGATGTCACCTATTTTTTGTACAACAAAAAAGTATGAATTTGCAGCCACGACACAAATAATTTAGTTTGTTCCAAATAAGTAACAAAGAGACATATTTCAAACTCCACGAGCAATCATATCCTGAAACCCTTTGAACGACTCTTCCCTTTGAATCCTGAGCTGGTTTCTGAACTTTATGATGAAGGCATCAGCCATTTCATTGACGTCGCCTTCCTGACCATCTGCCGCATTCATCCTCTGGTTTACCATCTGTTTCTTCGTTGTATTCTCCTTTTCCTTCTGCATCCTTTTGCTCCCGCCGGCAGCAGCAACCTCCCGACGAACATCCATCGCAGCAGCTTGCTCGGAAAATTCAACAACCAAAAGGGTTTGATCAATTTCTTGACGTCGGATTCGGCAAGGGATTGAAGAGAAACGTGCCCCGAAACTCAAAGTCGATTTACGTTGTTTGGAATGAGCACGATGAATGTATTTATAGCTTCAAACGTTTCTAAAAACTTAAAAGCATGAGTTTCACATGGATTGAAGCGAAGGAAAGGAAAGAAAGAGCAAAGAAGTTACAAAAGAGTAACAAAATTATGCTTACCCATAGTGAAAAAGCATTTTTATCATTTTATGCATGTCAATTAGCTCAAAGATTGTATATAAATATATAATTACTATTAAATTGGGTAGTTGGTGAAAAAAATTAAGTAAAATATTTGGAACAAAGCTTGGCTGCTTAAAAACAAGCAGAAACACCTGCTCTCTCCCAATAACAACTCGATAAGTGTTTATCGAGTTGTTAGTTCAAGTTTTGATTTTTTAATTTTTTTGGATACTTGTTAGGTTGTTATTGTGTGAGAGCAGAAACTCCTGCTTGTCTTAAAGCAGCCAAGCTTTGTTCAAATATTTGGATGGATAATTGAGACCCTAATCATTAATTAATTAGGCTGACCTTAGATGACCTAATCATAGACTAATAGTGCATGCTGATTGTTATGGTAGTATGTATATATATATATATATTTTTTTTTTTAATTTAAATATTATTAGCCATTATTGACTGCAGGATTCAACCATCCAAGACTTTAAAATTGGTGTTATTTATAGAGTTCACGTTGGATTTGGTTATAAAATACATGCATGATTAAATATGATTAATTAAGTCTTCGGTTTCTAAACAAATCTAATTACATAATAATAGTTGACCACAAGGATTTGGTTCTAGTTCATACTTCATAGTACAGACATTAACCAATCTCTCTAGGAGAGTCTTTACCTTAGCTTAATGCTGCTGCATCTTTTCCCTTACAAATTTAGGAAGAAAAGAAGAAAGAAGAGACTGAAAGATCCACCAAATAATTTATTGACAAGCATGAAATATATATATATATATATACACACACTCATTAATCACAAGGTTTACACCAGAATAACCCCTCTCTCGCTCTCTCTCTCTCTCTCTCTCTCTCTCTCTCTCTCTCTCTCTCTCTCAAGAAGAATTCATATGCACATTTATTTGCTTCTACTGGCCACTTTGTTCAAGCATACAGATGACTGCAAGAGATCGAGGAAAGATCTGCAGATGGTTTCCTTCTTCCATGCGGTGATTGCATTGTACTTTTTCTACCTGCAACAACATCGGCGCAGCTTCTTTAGTCCTCCCAAGATTACCCTAATTTTCGATTTTAGCAAGTAAATCCTACATTAGGTCAATGCCAATGAAACCAATTTAATGAAGCAAGTCAGTTTAACTTTTGCTTAAGAAATCTAGACAGAAACTTTTAACTTTTAAATAGAACCAAATCCTCCCTCTTTCAATAATTGGTGAAAATTTGGGTTTAAAATGTTGTCTTTCGAACATAAAACATACAGCCGGGAAGCTGCACAATGTTGTCCAGCTTCCCAGCTGTATGATTAGTGCTTCACATATGAAGGTTTCAGGGCTTCAACAATACAAATTTGGTTTTGGTTTTGTTTTTATAGTAACCTAGAAAGCCTTTTCATCATGCAGCATCACTAGAAACTTCTTTTTGAATGATCCCTGCAGAAAACTTGAAGAGATTACAAGATTTTCACCAGCATAGCTCCACCAAAGCTCATTAAACGGAGAAATGATAATACAATGCCGCCCTTAACAATAAACAGATTTAGAGCAACGTTAGTACAAATTGCGAGATGACACATCGGAACTGAACCAGCTCATTAAGTACTGAGAACTTCCTGCATCAGAAATTACGAAAATAAGGTCCAAGATGGGGTTGATAAAGTTGATCTTTCGACCTGAGGCCAGAACCTCCAATATTTGAACACTACCTATAGGAGAAAACTAAGCAATGCCCCAAAGGGTTGGAGCATGGATAGTAGTGAAACTAGTAAGCAAGTCGAGCAATACAGCTATTATTAAGTCGAGCGAGCTTTCGCTAATACTAATCAAAGACGAAAAGCTAAGGTCAGAATTCGCATAGAGATGATAGGCGCTTATCATGGAGCACGGTAGTCTCCCTTAAAACCGCTACCGATTCTTGAACAGAAAGCGGTATGCTTGCGAAGACCATTTCTGGTCTATCCGTGTTAATGAAATCCATCCCGTGAAACGCTACGCGAGTAAACTACCTTACACATGGTAACTGCAAAGAAGTGGTAAGCGAAACAAGATAGGAACAAGATTTGTAGTTCTGATGTCAAGTGCCTATATGGAAGTAAAGAATGCGAGATTCCAAATTTTGGTTATTCAAACGTCAAGTGCCTATATTATCACCTGAATATTATTGAAATCCTTTATCTTTCTTGAGCATGATCACAACATTCCATATTCAAATCGAACAAGTCGTTAATCGGGGGGGAAAAAAAAAAAACAACTTCGCTGTTTATCATAGGTCCTGAAGAGAAATCGAAGCCAAAGACAGATATATCCCTTTCAATCTGTCTGCAATAAATCTTTTGATCTTCTGTTGGTTTTATAATCTAATCTGCCGAGACAAACAATCAACAAACATTCAGTTTCCTCCGGTTAGATTCGATTATTTTTTTCAATAGCCTAGCCTACAATTAATCTTACAAAGATCAAACTCAAGAAGAAAAATATAAAAGTCTTGAACTTCCTAAAAAATCCAAATGCTTCTGTGGATTTTTTGTTTTGTTTTGTTGCTACAAGCTTTGTTAGATAGGTGGATTTACACAAACCCGAGGTGCAGGAGTAAACGCCCATAACCACTTGAGCTACATGCAAAAACCAGTAACAAAAAATTCTCGTCTTTCCCATTTAATCCAACAAAAAAACAAATAAAACCAAGAATTCTGTATTTTCTAGAAGGAAAAAATAATACCTCAGATTGACTCAACAGAACCACTTCCAACACCTTGGCAAGCCTTGTTCTTACACTCAGGAATATCTTCAAACTGTTTCGCCGGCAGCTTCTCCGACAAGGCACCAACGTAAAACTCAACGGAATCCGATCCTTTGTCGTGGTGAATCCCGGTAACAGAAACCCAAATAAAAAGCTTCTTGGCTTGAATCCCAGACACATCAGAAACTGTCCCATAACTCAGCTTCCCTTTAATATGCTTGTTGTAGTAAACCAACTGATCAAAGTGCACGTAACACGGGCTTCCGAGGAAGATCTCGAAGCTTCCATCTTCTGCGAGAGTGTAGGATTTTACGTTGTTGGGTAAGAGACCCTTTGGGAGGCCGTACTTGGGGAGGAGGTCGTGGACGTCTGCGATTGATACGGAGGTGTTGGATGGAACGTTGGGACTGGGTTTGAGGTATCTGAGGGATAGAGTTAGGTGGGTTTTTGAGAAAAGGATTAGGAGGAGAAGGTAGAGAGAGAGCTGGGCGGTGCCTGGTGCCATTGTTGCAGAGCTCTGAGGAAGAAAGGTGAGAGCTTGACTTGGGGAAGAACAGAGGAGGGAGAGAGATGGAATTATAGGAGAATGGTGAGGGGTAATATAGGAAGAAAATTTGTTCTATGATTGGGTTGGATGGTTGTTGGCCGGATGTGATATCTCACGCTCCATTTTACTTCTAATACATATTTTTAATTTTCGATTGTCGAATTGACTGAATTAAAGAAGATCAACTGATAAAAATACGTGAGAAGTACTGCTGCTGCTGCCAGTTTGAGATTCTGTTATTTCCAGATGTTTAATAACTTCGTAAACTTGATTCACCACATAATAACTCGACCGGTGTCTTGCCAATGAGCCTTTCCTCCATGAAAGTCCTCGAAAGCAATCTGCAACCGAGTCACCAAGCTCTAACAATATAGAGGAAAACCTGAGATTCATCATGCATGTTTTAGGGTTTGAATTTGATTGCGCTTCATCATGCATACTTCGATTAGCTAACAACGTTAAAATATTGTCTTTATGTTTATGTTTCCAGATTAGTCTGTCAAGTAAAACGAACATTCACTTCAGAAAGGATGACTGTTTGCCTCCGATTTCCGCCGACACTTGCGACAACGCTAACAAGGTAATATCGCCAAGATGCACACATATCCATTTCAACTTTCATCCTTGATATTAATGGGTAGAAGTAACAGTCTTGAGTTTTAACATCCAGCTTAATATATACAAGATTTGATTGCATCGTACACGATACTTGACGATACTGCAGTTCCGACGAATAACACTAGTAAATTCCCTTATGGAGTACATAACACTGAATTCTTCTAAAACCAAACTCGACGGCTTTGTGAGTCTGGAAGTGTGAACTACTTCTTGGAGAGCCCCTTTGCTCAGCCACTACATCGTACAGTGGTTATTCGGTAATTAGCATCTCAATTTCTTCCACTGGGGCTGGAAGCTGCAAATCACCACACGAAAAGAACATGTTACATACATATCGGTAGGGTGAAGCACAACAAGTACGTATTCCAATTTGAACACAGCATAAAAAATTTCAGGAAAACCAACTTTTAACTTTAAAGCTCACTTAATGCAGATATTAAGACAACCTATAGCAAAGGTTCAGTCTCACTTAATGCAGAGATTAGGACAACCTACCTATAGCAAAGGTTCATTGGTGTTTCCTTGCCTATTAAGGCAATAAAGACCACTCTTCACCCCGCTCTTATCTCTGCAAGGTTCCCAATAGAGCAAAAATGACTTAAGGATTAACTAAACCCTATGGCATCTTTAATATCTCTAAAACTGTGGTCGCTCATTGTCAGTGTAAAAATATAACCAAAAAAAAAGAAAAAAAAACCAAATGGAGGTATTAATTTTCGTGTGATTGAAGAGTTCTACGAAATCCACTTGTTTGATTTTCAGAGTTTCTCTAGAGAACATTCCTTGTCCCTTAACTCCTAAGTCAACATTAAGAAGCCACGGATACAACTATCTCATCCTCACAAGACACAAGCCTATGCTAATACTTACTCCCAAAACTCAAGATTTCTCGCATCTAACCCGACAAACTGGCAGAGGATGAGAGGATACAAATTACGCATGAATAGCCCCCTTCTTTCATGAAGAATTTTCAGTGTACTTACTTTCCAATAAAGTGCTCCTAAATTTTGATGACTTGGTTTTCATGATACACCCACACTAGACTTTAATTCAATTCCCATTAGACTTAAAAACATGATCTCATTCCCTACAAATTCAACCATTCAACGAAACCAACCATAGCTTCACTCAACAAATAACCATGCCAGTACATTCTAATTCAATGTAATGCATAACCTTCGTATCAGACAAGTTTGCAGACTCTGCACAATGTGTCGTTTGTTTCGCATTATTGGCTGAGTCGTCAGGTTGTAGACAGAATAATTTGCTGTCCAAGCTGTTATATGCTCATGCCTTTCGCATGCAGCCACCCATCTGTCTCAGTAGTTTATTAGGGACACAGCACTCTTATTAATACTTTTTGGCCTTATATGCAAGCTGATGACTAAGGAAGTTTCTTGAGTAGCTTTCCCCTCTAGGAGCACTCAACTCTGTTTTTTTTTTTTTTTTGGTAGTTTTCCATTTCGGTTCGTATCAATTACTTTCACAAGTTCAAATAACTTAACCATCTCCTCAACTACAAGGAAAAACAATGACAATTCAGATATTGAACTAAACTTCTCATATAATCACACACAAAACACAATCTTTACAAACAAGTTTATTCTTTGTAACAAAGATGTTCACTTTGTTATGCAGGCAAACAATACTATACCTCTGCAATCCCCCATCCCAGTTCCCACCTAAAAATTGAATATCTTAGTCCCTTTGTTTCAAAAAAGAATTTAGTGACCAAATGAGCTCACTATCTTTACAATAACATGCTCCTAACTTGGTTTCCATCATACTCCCACACTAGACTCCCATTCCATTTTTTGAGACTTGAAAACATGACCGCATATCAATGAAACCCGCCATAGAATCCTTCTAATTCAATGTAATGCATAAGGTTCAAATAAAACAAGTTTACAGACTCTGCACACTGTCCTTCATTACGCGCCGTTGGTGGTGTTGTAGTTTCATCAGGCAGCAGACAGTAACTTAATTACCTCCTCAATTACCAAGAAAAATAATGACAATTCAGAAATTGAATTAAACTTCTCATATAATCACACAAAAAACACAATCTTTACAAACAAGTTTACTCTTTTTTAACAAAGATGATCACTTCAAGGATTCAATTTATACTTTATTTATCCAATTTAGCTCTAAAACTACAAACCCAGAAGCATAAAGTTGCAAGAATTCAAAGCTCAAAAATCCAATTTACACACAATAATTCAAGAAAAAACATAAGCTTATAAAATCCCAGAAACAATCAAGGCACAAAAGCGATAAATAAACAGTTACTCAAGTAATCAAATAAATTAAATACCTGAATGCCCCGTTTGAACGACCCGACGCAAGAACCCGATAACCCGTCACGGCAAGACCGGACATTTTCAAACTGATCGACGTCGAGCTTCTTGTTGATGATCCCAACAGTGAAGTAAATGCTATCGGACGGCGGCAAATCGACCCTGATCTCGTCGACGTCGAACCAGAACAAGAACCTCTGGACCTGAATCCCCTTCAGGTCGGTGATCGCCCCGTATGTGAGCTTGCCCGTTATGGTCTTTTCGTAGTAGACCAAGTAATCGAACTGAATGTAGCAGGTATTGGGCAAAACGACGACGAATCGGCCGTCGTCGGAGAGCGTGTAGTTGGAGACCGACGACGGTAAGAGGCCGCGGGGGAGGCCGTATTCGGGTAAAATGTCGAAGACTGTGGATGGGGAGTTAGAGAGAGAAAGAGAGAGACTTGGGAGGACGGAGAGAGAGAAGAGGAGGATCGGGATCAGACCCAGATGGGGTTTCGGGTTCGGTGCCATATTCGGGTCGGGTGCTACAGAGATAGTGCGTGTGGGTTTTTGACAAAGTCCGGTGCTTTTTCGGGTTCTTGAGTATCCTTTGCAGGTTGGATTTTCCGGGAAAGATTTTTGGGTGTATATATTGAGGACGCGAGGGGTTTAGAGGAGTCTGTACCGTTGGATTTGAGAGGCTTGGACGGTTTGGATTTGTTTTGAGGTTGGTGTGGTATTTATGGGACATCATGGGTTTTTCTTGATGTCCAGGTTGGTCGGTGGCAGACGAATCAGACAATGGATAATGTTTTGGTAAAAACGAAAGGAAAAGGATATTTATGACTTGTACACAATGAAGGGTTACCATGTATCGGAGTATGAGATATTCGTTCTAATTTAAAGTATTTAAAAATAAAAAATAAAAAACCTAAAAATTACCTCTTGATTTCATCGAATCCAATGAAATTCTCAATTAAGTAAAAAAAATACAAGGACAGTTAAGATGGATGACTCACTACTATAATAAAAATAAAAATAAAACTAACGAAAATGACTTGAAAACTTTCCTTTTAACGAAAAGTCACTTTTAAAGGTATAGTGAATAGTGACAGTTAAAAGTAAAAAAACAGTTTTTCGTTAAAAGTAAACAGTACCGGTGGTGTTTTATTAAACCTCTCTCAAAAAAAGGGAAGGAGACATAAATAGAAAGGTACACCAAAGCATCTGTTATATTTCATGATTCATCAACCACAATTAGAATTTGAGTGTAAAAATGACTTAACAATTTCTTTCACGACCTGTTAATTCGATACGAAATGACATGAAAATAATAAATTTTGGATCAACTCGTCAACGAGTCGTGTTATTATCTGGTCACATGTTAAGAACTCGTTAACGAATCAAGTTGTTATTGGGTCACATGTTAAGATAATGGGTATGACTGGTAAATGTCATGAATACAATTTGTTTGTCTGGTCTAGACATTAGGCATGACAATTTTTTGCATGACCCATTAACCTAACTCGAAACGACACGTTAGCGAATCATATTATTGTCAAATTACCTATTAAGAACCCGTTAAGATAACGGATTTAATACGAAACAATTTGTTAATAGAAGGGGTTTGACACGAAAATTACAAGAACACTACACATAGGCTGTGATGTTTCTAGCATTTTTATATGTTACGTTAAGTTTAGATCGCTTGCACATAGGTTTTTTTTCTTTTTTTTTAAAAAAAAAGAAATCCAGCAAGTAACTTTATCACGACAATCTATCATTCCGGTGAAAAGACTCAATACTGGTGACGATTCATATTGTTAAATTTTACTCATGGGCTTACGTATGATATTTTCCTTCGATGCAAGGCCGGTATAGAAACTTGAAGCCCATGTGGCTTAGTAATGTACCATGACCATAACTTTGGGCTTGAATTGGAGATGACGAACAATAATGAAAAAGGAGTAACGGTGTTCTTCGGTAATTTGTTACGTGTTTTAACTTTTTCGCATCGAGTCACATGATTAGTATGAGATATCGTTATTTTAACGTTCTCGTGATAAGGATTACGTGCACGCTTCGTCGTGAAAGAGGGATAGTTAGCCACTTTAGCTCTAGCTCATCTCAAGAGGCACTTCTTTCCCTTTGATATTAAGGAAGTGAGGAAAATATGATCATTTGCCAAAACATTAACATCCCAATGAGAACTTTCAGGACTGAAAACACTGAGGGCTACTAATATTCTTGACTGTGTCTACAAACTAGAGTTTTATATTGAAAATTTACAACCCAATGTATCAGACTGTCTGAAAAAACGAACAATATTCATTATTATGAACATTGCGCCCGGTGAAGGTTCAAAACAAGTATGCGAAACATTCACCAAGATTTCATTTCCTTCACTTTTTGTGGGTAACAAAAAAGGAAGAAGAGAAACTGAAGATATATGGGACATAAAAGTGATCAACATTTGTTGCCAAAAGTGACCATTTTAGTTGCTAGCTAGAATTTTGTTAACATTTGTCATTACAAATTACAAAAAAATGATATAAAGGGTTCGAATGATCCCAATTGATCCATACACGCCCCATAATAATATCCAATTGATTAATATGTAACTAGAGAGATAAGTGCAGAAGATGAGAGAGAGAGAGAGAGAGAGAGAGAGAGAGAGAGAGAAATCATAACACACAAAACGATCAGCAGTAAGGACAAGGCAGTATCATATCAAGCATAAAACACAAAGTGTGAAATATAAAACACCAGTAGAGTCCAAAGGAGCATCTCTATTCCCATCAATCTTTTTTCCAGGTTCCCACCATCACTCTTTGCTTGAGCAACCGTACCACCGCTTGTAGAATTCACTATAATAATTAACATAAAACCAGGTAAATTAAACATATATTACTAGATAAAGAACTATTAAATTGTAATTAAATTAATTACCATTCATAATATGCTAAAATTCTAGGAGTAAATTTGTTAGAATACCGCTGGATATTGGCGCAGTAGTGTTGCTTCCCGCTTCAGTCTTGTTTTCAAAATCCCGGAACATCTTCGCGTCCGAAGAGTTTGATGGCAAATTCAAGAGATCTGAATCCATCACCAACATTGAAAGTGATCAAACTAGTGATATATATAATCATGTACGTTTCTAGAGAAATTAAGCTAATTAGTATATATACTTTAGTTCAGTACATATATGTACTTACCAATACATGTTGATATGTTGACAGGTACATGACAGGAACTAGGAAGGCTTAAAGCAAGAGTGGAATTGATCTTGAGGCCGAGTTTCGGATCGTCGCGGTCCTTAATTAGGATACAGAGGCATTTTTTGCTCTTCTGCACCACTTCTTTAATCCCACTGCAACAGTCTAAGGTTGGAGTTTTGGCATCACCGCCGACGTACGGAAGGCACGGGGCAAGCCCTACTAGTTGGTCTGTACATTCTGCCCTGTCCTGGTCTATGTTGCAGGTGCCAAAACCAACTAGAAATATCAACACCAAGATGCGTGTGAGTGCCTGCACACTCACAGCCTTTGAGTTACTCATTGTAGTGCAGAAACAAAGGAGAGACGGGGGGGAGAGAGAAGAAATGGGGTTCGTTTTTCTTTTCTTTTTTGTGTGGTTTTTCTGCTTTTTCTTGGCTGCCCTTTTGGTTTTTATGCCATTTGAAAAGTAGTTGGGTGGTGGAGTGGCAATAATTGTGTAAGCATATGGTATAAGTCTCATTGGAGGGTTCACATGTGAAGGACATGTTTTATCTTGAAATTGCACACACTTGTCACATAGCGCACCAAAATATCACATCTGAAACTAGAAGAAATAATGGACTCATCTACGTACTGCCTTACCATTTACGCAAACCCTACGGGTGCGTTTGTTGTACCAAACTATCTCAGATTGGATTAACTTCAGTGACTAAGTTAGACTAGCTTAGACTAGACTAAGTTGGATTAACTTAGTGATGCGTTTGGTGCAGCGTCGAACTAAAAAACAGGATAATTAATAATTATAATATAATATAATATAATATTATATTATACACATCTAATAATATTTTATTACTAAATCAAGCTTTTTCATTTTTATTTCCAAAGCATACACTCCACCGCTCTCTCTGAAGAGTTCTTCCATTTTCTTACTCTTTAGTTTCGTCCCCCATCACTTCTTTTCTCCATCTTTTTTCTTGCAACACATCCTTCAAATCATTTTTCTTGCAAACCGTCCCCCATGCTACTCTCCCCTCCCTCTCTGTCTCTCTCCATTTCTCTTTGTCCCAAAGCTACTCTCTCCCCTTCTCCATCCATTCTTTCCGAATTTTTTTGAGAATTTTTGGGAATAAGGAAGAATTTTGCTATTGGGATTGTTGTTGTTATCGTTTTGCATATATGTTTTTGAATTTTGGTGTTGAGATTTAGGCGGTGGGTAGGGCTGGGTTTCAGATCTATACATGGGTTGGCAAACGGAGTCGCCCAGAAGCATTCTTGTAGATTTGTAGTTCACAAGACTTGCTGCATGCGATCGTCCTATGCAAGTTTGGAGACGGGATTAGCAATCCCATGGTTTTTGGGGGGCTTAGCAAAGACCGGTTAGGCCCTGTTTTAGTCGGGGCAAGTGAGAGCTAGTCTCATTAACTCTTAAGCCCTATGGCTTTAGTGAGGAAAAACAAGCACCCCCTAAATGAACTGATACTGTCCTTTTTGCAACAGAAACACCCACCCCACCATTCCCCAAAAAAAGGGAGTAAAGGGACACCGGTGTGGTAACTTCTTTGTCCCTTGATTATACATAAAATGTGGCTTAATGTGACATCCCACATCACCCAGGGGAATGATCCTTAAATGTATATTCCCATCCCTACCTAGCACGAGGCCTTTTGGGAGCTCACTGGCTTCGGGTTTCGTTGGAACTCTGAAGTTAAGCGAGAAGGGGGCTAGAACACTCCCATGATAGGTGACCCACTGGGAAGTTGCTCATGAGTTCCCAGAAATAAAATCCCGAGGGCGTGGTCGGGGCCCAAAGTGGACAATATCGTGCTACGGTGGTGAAGCGAGCCCAGGAGATGGATGCGCTTGGGCCGGGATGTGGCAATTGATGTCAGAGCCTAACCCTGGCCGTAGTGTGCCGACGAGGCGTCGGGCCCTTAGGGGGGTGGATTGTGACATCCCACATCACCCAGGGGAGTGATCCTTAAATGTATATTCACATCCCTACCTAGCACGAGGCCTTTTGGGAGCTCACTGGCTTCGGGTTCTGTAGGAACTCTGAAGTTAAACGAGAAGGGGGCTAGAGCACTCACATGATGGGTGACCCACTGGGAAGTTGCTCGTGAGTTCCCAAAAACAAAACCGTGATGGCGTGGTCAGGGCCCAAGGCGGACAATATCGTGCTACGGTGGTGGAGCGGGCCCGGGAGATGGCTGCACCCGGGCCGGGATGTGACAATTGGTATCAGAGCCTAACCCTAACCGTGGTGTGCCGACGAGGACGTCGGGCCCCTAAAGGGGGTGGATTGTGACATCCCACATCACCCAGGGGAGTGATCTTTAAATGTATATTCCCATCCCTACCTAGCACGAGGCTTTTTGGGAGCTCACTGGCTTCGGGTTCCGTTGGAACTCCGAAGTTAAGCGAGAAAGAGGCTAGAGCACTCCCATGATGGGTGACCCACTGGGAAGTTGCTCGTGAGTTCCCATAAACAAAACCGTGAGAGCGTGGTCGGGGCCCAAAGCGGACAATATCGTGCTACGGTGATGAAGCGGGCCCAGGAGGTGGCTGCGCCTGGGCTGGGATGTGACAATTGGTATCAGAGCCTAACCTTGGCCGTAGTGTGCCGACGAGGCGTCGGGCCCCTAGGGGGTGGATTGTGACATCCCACATCACCCAGGGGAGTGATCCTTAAATGTATATTCACATCCCTACCTAGCACGAAGCCTTTTGGGAGCTCACTGGCTTTGAGTTCCGTAGGAACTCAGAAGGTGGATTGTGACAACCCACATCACCCAGGGGAGTGATCCTTAAATGTATATTCCCATCCCTACCTAGCACGAGGTTTTTTGGGAGCTCACTGGCTTCAGGTTCCGTTGGAACTCCGAAGTTAAGCGAGAAGGGGGCTAGAGCACTCCTATGATGGGTGACCCACTGGGAAGTTGCTTGTGAGTTCCCAGAAACAAAATCGTGAGGGCGTGGTCGGGGCCCAAAGTGGACAATATCGTGCTACGGTGGTGGAGCGGACCCGAGAGGTGGGAGAGGTGGTTGCGCCCGGGCCGGGATGTGACACTTAAGGTGTTTGTATGTATCAAAAGTATTCAATTAGTTAGACTTCCGAAATAAAGATACACCAATGTGACAATTTCTATGACTCTTAATCATATAGAAGACGTGAATTACTATGATTGTATGTATCAAAATATGTTCAATTAGTAAGACTTCCGCAGTAAAGAGATACCGATGCAGTAACTTATATGTAACTTTTAACCATACAATACGTATGAGGTTTAGAATCGTTGAATTAGTACTTACTACTTAAAAGTACATTAATTTAAAATATTAATGTAATTCGATAACAAAAGGGTACTTCGTTGTCTTGTGTTGTATGGTTTTTTTTGTTACAGTATCAATCTCAAAACCAGAAGCAGAAAACACAAAATTTAAAATAGTTCTCTAATTCGTTTCACTCAAGATCATTTTGTACGTATTTAGTTTTGGAAACTCGTGATAATCTGGATTAAAATCTCGAACCCGTGACGATTTTCATTCATCCGTGATTAGATAATACTTACTTTATATCTCTGGTATTCTTTAGAGGCAGACAAATCCGCCTTTACAATGATGCTGGTGAAGAAGGAAGTCGTAAGGAAGCTTTGGACTTGTTTTGCTTTTAGAAATTAGGGTTTAACTTCTTCCGCATATGATAAATGCTCTACTGTTTAGAACTTTGTTTCCATGTTCTCAAGATGCAGTAGAATTGATTTTCTTTCCACTTCCAACAGAGCAATATAAATTGTTTCCAGAATTAATGTTTTGAGGTGATTTTTAAAAAAATCTCAAAAAAAGAGAAACAAGAAACGCTTTTAAAAACAAAAATTGAATGACGTTATAAATAGGTAAAAGTGGAAGAGATAACCTTTGCTAGAGACGAGAGAAGTTGGTGTAATGTATCATATTATTTATTTTCGTAACTAAAGCACAAAAGAATTGCAGGTAAAGAGAGGAAGTAAGGGATATGGGTATTATTGCTTTTACTCTTTTCTTTTCTTGTTGGGTGTTGTGATCATACACAGAATGCTCCTTATATAGAGCCATATCCGTGAAGAATCATAAAAGAGAAATGAGTGCATTTTGAAAAACATCATACAACAACAATAATGCTATTATTCTTAAGTCTTCCTCACTTTTCATCTTTAGTTAAAGCATGTAAGCATTTATTCCCATAACTTTTACAACAAATGACAAATTAAAAAAACTATTTATGCACACTTCTTTTAATTTTTATAAGTATCTTTGCTGAATAAATTAAGAATTATCTTACACAAACCTGAGATGAATGAACACGATAATCTTTTCTCTTAAAGATATTAACAAGTAGCAACGCGCGACGAGATGAACATCAAATTCAATAATTTATCGTGTACAAACTTTAGTTCAAGGTAGATTAATGGACCACTCCTTCTCTATCAATATTTAGGTCATGTGTGCATCACAATAACAGGTAGGAGAAGGAAACCATGTAATCAGATCACACCAGCACATGGGTGTTAGTTATAAATCACACCCTTATATTTAAGGCCTTTCTCCGACCTTCTAACAGCATCACATCGATCGATCACATTACGGTCACTAGTGTCCATCTTCATTAACAGGACGGTTACAACCATTTATTCGGTTCCAATCTCGAGTTTTTGTTTTCATGTAGTCTTTTTCATTTCTGTCTCCCACGTTTCACGACCAAGTTCGAATCTTTTGCTCCTAAATTTGTTGTAATCTCTCTCTGGCTTCTCTTATCTTTTGACACGTGTCCGCACGAACTACAGTTCTTTGTGGCCTGTCTTCCTCGGCAAATCCAAACGACCCGACCAAGAAGACGACGCCGGCGACGGAAAAAAGGAAACCGATGCTCAGACGCAGAAGGTCGAGTTCTCAGGAAATCGGCTGGTCTTTTACTTTGATTTGAAGTCAGTGTGGACACGTGTCAAAAGCTGGTTAAGTCACAGAGAGGCGACAGGCAAATTTCGCGCATAAGATTTGAACTCCTGAAAAAACTCATCCTCCATCTATCCCGTTCCCATCGTTTCCAGTTTGTCGACCTCCAATCTCCTTCTCCGAAGTCTCGACCTCCACAACCTCTTCAACAAAACTCAAATGCCTCCGACGAACTCCTCACCGAGACTCCACCACGAAACCACAGTTATCAGATCAGCAATCCAGTCCAGGCTCCTAGTCCTGACTCTAATCTTCCTATGGCGGACTCTCTTGTCTCCCCACGACACCTCCGCCTCCATCAACCCCAATTGCCTATCCACCGACCCCTCACATCAAAACGTTCTCTTTCCTTCTTTGAGCTCCGCTATCGAGTCCAGCATTGTGTGGGACAGTGTCTACTTTGTTCGGATTGCAGAGTGTGGCTATGAGTACGAGCAGACCTACGCTTTCTTCCAGCTTCTTCCTCTTTGCATGTCGATGTTATCCCGCACAGGTTAGGCTCGGATTAGCAGTTTTTAGTAGTACCCATTTGGTAAATTTATTAGTTTCTGGATTTTTCAGCAATACCCAATTGGCAATTTGTGGCTTTGAGCAATACCCAATTCGCAATTTGTGAACCTTGAGGTTATCCAATTGAAAATTTGTGAACTTTGAGCTTACCCAGTTGGCAACTTGTGAACTTTGAGTTACCCAATTGGCAATTTGTGAACTTTGAGCTTACCCAATTTGCAATTTCTGAACTTTAAACATACCCAATTGGTGTTTGCATCAGTTTGTTGAGTTTGAATAAGTGCTTTTTTTATTTTTAATAATTAGGCAGTGGTTCTTTGTGGTTTCAGTTTTGGCGCCATTGGTTCCGGTTATTGGGCAGAGAGCTGTGTTGGGATTATCTGGCTATGTGATCAATAACATTGGCTTTGTGTTTGTGGCGGTTTATCTATACAGGTGAGCTGGTTTGGTTAGGATTTTAGAAGCTCAGTTTGATTCGGCAAACTTTATCCGGAGTATAACTACTTGGTAGCTTCAAGTGTGTTTCTTTCCAACAGTAGTTACAGCTTTACTTACACCATTATACAAATGAAAGTAAATACATGTCCTTAATGAGACCCTATTTCTCTGAAATTGTATTTTGTCGATAATCAAGGGGAAATAATGTGGATATGTATCAGAATGAAGTTTCGAGAATGGGGAACTATAATATTTATGAACCTGGATTCAATTGGCTGCCCTTGATTATTTTTTGACATTGACTTTTTGTTTGGTTTAAAACTTTTGATTACTTATCTTCCCTTTGTCACTTTAACAGGCTTTCAGTTGTTATTTTGGACCATGAAGCAGCAGTGAGGGCTTCGATTTTGTTTTGCTTCAATCCAGCTTCCATATTCTATTCATCAATGTAGTTTTCCCTTTTCTTTTGTTTCATTCTAGTTGGTACCTATGGTATTGCATCAGGCTGGGGTTTTCATCTGTTTTATACTGCAGATATTCGAAGACATTGTTCGCCCTTTTTTCAGTTGGAGGATTGTACCATCTAATATCTGGAAAAGATGTTATTGCTGTTCTTTGGTTTGCCCTCTCTGGATTTTCAAAGTCCAATGGAGTGCTTAATGCTGGTTATTTCTGTTTTCAGACTATGCATCAGACCTATGATGCTGTTTTCTTGAGAAAGCGTCCTTTTGTAGGTTTCAATTTTTTATTTTACCTATGATTTTAAATTTGTACATATGAAAGATTAAGGGTCAGCGTCATGGTTATCAGTAATTTATTTTGCCTACCCAGTTCCATGAAAGTAGACTTTCATTCTGCAATACTACGTAGATGCAGTTAGAATATTCTTTCACCGTATTTAAGAAAAAATTAACATGTCTATTATGTAGTGGAAAGCAATTTGTTGATTTATACTTGTGAAGAAGATGATCGCTTGGTAATTTTCATTTCTGTTGCAGTTGGCATTGCAGGCTGTTGTTGGTGGAGCTCTGCGTTGTATATGCATATTTGTTCCTTTTGTTGCATTTCAAGCATATGGATATAACAATATTTGTCTTGAACATCTTCCATCCAAGATGAGGCCCTGGTGCAAAGCAAGGGTATCTTTGCTATACAATTATATTCAAAGTCATTATTGGTATGTGATCTTTTACCACCAATGCTAGTGAAGGAAAATTTATGTCCTAGCTAAGAACATGTAAAGAACATTTGAATACATAGGAAAACTATTAACAAATTAAAGTAGGCATGCATTCAAATCAATTCATAACACCTATGACTTTCAAAGCCTAGTATATGGTGAACCATAACTCTTTAACAACATTAAAGAGAAGAAAGGATTTAGAGAATCATTACCCTTGTAGCTCATCCTTGATTACACAAGGGATTCACCCAAGTGGAGGGCCTTCAAGTCACCTCCTTTGCTTCCTTGAGGATTTGAGGATATGTTCTCCAAAACACCAAAAGCTTGATGTCTCCAAGTCTCTACACCAAAGATTAATTGTGAAGATAAAATGGATGACTTAGGGGAGAGGAAATTGCTAGATCTCCCTCCCTAAGTGGCCGGCCTCCCTTGTTGAAATAGAGAGAATAATTTCACCCAATTTCATCAAGAAAAAAACCCTAAATGAAATAAAGTTATAATTTTGAATTTATACTTCATTTCTTGTGAGTGGCAAACTTGTAATTAACACAAGTTTGCTATCCCTCACATTCATGGCCGGCCTCTCTAAGTGTTTGGGCTAATTGCCCATTTTGTTTTAGTTGTCATACAACTTAAACATAATGGGCCTTGTGGACCAAAACACTTTTGGGCCCCTAAACCCAAAACCAACTTAGAAGTCCAATACGAACGTTTCGTATAATTAATTAACTAATTAATTAACTTTGACCATACTTCATTTAACCATTTAATTGCTTATCCATTTCATTTAATTACTTCACTTTCATCCTTACTCGGTGTACGATCCATTAGGTTCCAATTAGCGAGGCAGTGGGCGATGTTACTCTTAACTATCGATTGTGAATTGAAACTACATTTCAATTCTCCCTTAAGATTAGTGTTTGCTAATCTTTAGGGCTTCCACAAACCATGAGTGACACCTAGCAGCATGTCATGGTTACCCAAGCTAAGTAGAAGTGGTTGGAGAACCTATCCAGTTACAACTACAATGCAATACAGTCATTCTCTAATACAATACTCTTAATCACATTGTTTAAGTGATAGTTTGTTTCATGTCTACTATCCAATGTGATACTTCTCTATATGATTCGCTTGAATAAGATTTGGAACAAACTTCCTAAGTCATATTCAAATGCTTTGGCCAAAGACTCTCGAATCATATCTTTGAGTATTCTCCTTCCACCATGGAAGGTTAGAGATCCCTTGTTGTGCATTCATATGCCTACATGACTAGATAGCTTGACCCCAACCATGCCGTGGACACTCCAAAGGAATGCCATTTGACATGATCAAAGATCAAGGACCTAACCATTAGACATCTATGATGCCTCAGGTCAAAGGACTACTTTGCATATTGTAACCATCGAGTTCTTACATGACATGTATGTTTGAACTCTATTTTGATCGTAGTTCAGTGTACTCGATTACTCTTTCGAGCACCTATGTGTTTGTCTTAGTGTCCAACACTAAATGACTTGAGACTTGTCATATCCACACTTGAGTCGACATAACACATACTAACCTTAGCGGATTGTCAATGCCCAATTGGCAACCCTATGGCTAGGAACGTTTTAGGAATGAACATAAGAGAAAGGTCTCGAAAATCTAACTTACTTAGATCACTTATCTCTTAGATCAAATACATTCCTTGGATTCCCTTATTGCTTAAACACAAGATACAATAAATAGTGATTAACAATAAGCTTTGCCCTCCATTAAACATATAAAAGTTTAATACATTAAGTATTCCAAAAAGCTATTACATCAAATGAGTGGCTTTGTGGGCATACTTCCAACAGCTAGTTCATCAGGCTTTCATTTTCTCTTTTCTTCTTTAGATAAAGGTTCACAATCATTACTGTCCATTGTTGCTGAAGAGCAGTGCTACGGAAAGAGTCCTTGTTCTGCTGATTATTGGAAAATCATCAATAAATAGTAATAAAGGATAGTCTATCATGTATAACTGTATAAGGTATAAATTAGTATTTGATTTTGCAAGGAACGGTAATTGGACTAGCTCCATGTACATCTGTATAGTTTCAGCTTTTTATACCTGTACCGTGCAAATAATACGGTAAATATATAAAATTGGAATAAAATAGAAATATATTTACAGTTGATGGTTTACCTTGATGCCAGGGGAGTAGGTTTCTTGAGATACTTCCAAGTTAAACAGTTGCCAAACTTTCTACTGGCATCCCCAATATTGTCTCTGGCACTTTTCTCAATCGTCCATTACGCGAAGTCAAAGCCTGAAACCTTCTTCTCTTTGGGTTTCCGTGCTCCTCCTGGGGATAAAGTTTCTGCTGCTGTGCTCTTTTCTCTAGCAGAATGCTCCTCCAGAAGTCAGGGTATTACTTTTAAACGGGCACTGGTTTATGATTTACTATGGCATATTGTTAATTTATTGCTGTCATTCGCTTGAGTTATTAATTACCCTAATGTGGTGTATGTATATGGCTCCTAATCAATATGTTTAGTTAGTTGCATCCAATTGTTTTATCATGCATGACCTGATCAGTATTTTTGGAATATTGTTTCTCTTCCATTTATGTTGCCTTTCAAGGTCGTGGAATCAATCGTTTGCAAATGTAACAGAAAATCGCGATCTCAAAGCAAGGAACCAAGTGAACAAAGATGGTCATGCTCTTGTCTCAGAAGAACATACATTATCAGCAAAGCAAGGATACTTGTCTGTTGCTGTGCTTCCGTGTATTCTACATTTGGGATTTATGGCAGCCACAGCGTTTTTTGTCATGCATGTGCAGGTTTGACTTTATTCCCTCTTAAAGTTCTTTATTTTGCCAAGGAATTTAAGTTGGGAGTTTTTGAGAACTATAAAATTCTAAATTTCAGCTTTATGAAAATATGGTTGTCAGTAATTCTCTTTGACTTGGTCAATATAAGTTTGTCAAATTTTTTGAGTTTATATTTGGATTCGGATGAAAACTAAGAAAAAAATTGCGATCATCATTGGCATCATGATTTATCTTATATGGAAAAGCAAGCTAGGGGAATCAGTTGCTTGATAGATGAATACTAACCAAGCATGTGAATATTAATGACGCTGAAGTTTTACTTATTGAATAGTTTGACTTGCCAAAAACTCCAAACTATGCATGTATGTCCAAATTTGTATGCACTGAGACTAAAACTTTTCACTTAGCAGATGGTGTAAAGATACTGCCTTGTGATCAGAATGGCATAGCAGATTAGTGATTGCTATCTTGGTTTTAAGCTTGTGCCCCTTATTGGTATTATTTGGAAAATCGATTACCATTGCTACTAGCTTCACTATGTATCCTAACTTTTGATGCTTCATGTTTGACAGGTTGCTACTCGTTTCTTATCTTTCAGTCCTCCCCTCTATTGGTTTGCCTCGTATATAATGAAAATTCGTGGCACTGGTAAAGGATGGGGATATGGGCATACTCTGCCGCCTACGTTCTTCTAGGCAGTTTGCTCTTTTCAAACTTCTATCCTTTCACTTGATAGTGTTCAGCTAGGAGTCTCAGATGAGAGCTTTTCAAAGTTTGTGCCTTTCTCATAGTCCCAGATTGAATTTCTTGTATACTGAAGGATATTCTTCTATTGTTTGAGGAGTTCCACTGCTTAATATCTTTAATTCTTGCCGGCTGTCAACATCACCTTTCAACCCCACAGACCTGCCTTCATCATTTGGGCTTCCGTGATCTCTTGTTTCCCCTAGAGTCTAGACAACATCTCTTGTTTCCCCTTTACGAAACCCACCAAGAAAGCTTGCCCTATAAATAGTCATTGTTGTCGTCAAAGAATCGATCTAAAGCAAGACAAAACCAGCCCTACTGCGTCAGCCCACTGGACTCCCAAAGCGTTGAAGCATCCAATACTCAAACAGTGAAACCCCTAAATCCCCTAAATCCCCTAAATCCTGAGGACATAAATAAAATACCAAACAGATTTAGCTTCTCTATTTGCCATTGGATATATTATTTGGACATGATATCGTGATCCCACAAAATATTATTGTGGACATGATACCTCTAACATTTCTTGATAATAATAATAATAAAACATTTCTTGATAAGATGATACCTCTAAAGTTTCTTCATACGATTAATCACCCACTGGAAAAACAATTCCGTAGCCAATAAAAAAACTGAAACAGTGAAACCCCAAAATCTTGAGGACATAAATAAAATACCAAAAAGATTTGGCTTCTCTATTTGCCATTGGATATATTATTTGGACATGATATCGTGATCCCACGAAATATTGTGGACATGATGTCAAGATCCAACGAAAGATGCTTAACAATAATAATAAACATAGTAATAATAATAAAACATTTCTTGATGAGATGATACCTGTACGATTTATACTATGCGAGGGATGTGGGATATTTTGTGCCAGTAGCGTCCTTTTCTTGGTTGGCATCTCTCTTTTAGCACAGGACACCTATGGATCCAAAGTTTATCAAGTGAAGGTGGCAGACCCTCCTCTGGAATGGATGCTAGCTTTGGACAATCCCAGAGTGTAAGAGATTGAAGGGAGGTGAGGAATTGAAAGCCCTTGCTGCTCAATTTCTTCAGATTCGGGAAGCCATCTATTTTGAGGTCAGTGAGAGATTTGGGGAGGAGCGTCTTCATCCGGACCATGTCGGGTGGAAACGACACCGTATCCGGGTCTTCACCTTCGATCCACAACCTTTTAAGACATGTGAGTCTGTGCAACCCCCACTCCAACTCCCACAATGACTTACAACTCTTGACCTTCCTAATTTCAAGTGATGTTAGGTTGGGAGGAAAAGTCAAACCTTCACGGTAATCGATCCTCAAATCCTTAAGAGAGTTGATATTGTGCATGTCTTCGGGCAACACCTCCAATTTGTCGCAGTTGGTGATGGAGATCTGTCTCAGGTTGGAAGGTCTTCTCCCCCCACTCAGTCTCGGGAAAGAAACAAGACTTCCACAATTGAAAATAAATAGCCCTTGAAGATTGCTGAGGTGGCATAAGCCATCCGGTAAGGATTTCAGATTTTGGCAAACCAATATCCTAATAAATTCAAGACAGTGATTAGTGTTGTCGCCGAAGGATCCGTCCGGTGCTATCAACTCCAGTTTTTCACAGCGAAATATGTCAAGGAGTTTAAGTGTCCTGAGAAGTTGGCCACTCGATGATAATGACGTCAGAGATTGACAACTTCCGATAGACAAGTGCTCAAGACAAGAAGACGACCAAGAACCAACACCCTCCTCATCTACTAGTGATCTCAAACTTTTGCAACTATTTATCGCTATTCTTCTGAGATTTTGGGGAATCTGATGTTTTGCCAAATATATCAACGAATGGCACCATGTAATCTCGATGTCTTTAAGAGAAAGTGGCAGACCAACATCTGGAAAAGAAGCTAGACGTGAACAATTGTGTAAGTGAAGCTTTTGAAGAGACGACAGCTGATTTAACCCTTTTGGTAGCTTCAAAAGATTTTCGCACTTGATTAACTCCAGACATTCAATCTTGCACTCAGATATTTGCAACTCCTCTGCTTCTTTTCCCAATTCTTCAACTAGAGGAGAGTTGTCTTCGATATTCAAACAGCCAAGAGAAGTCAACTGCTGCAATAATCCAGCCTCATTCTTCAATGAAGACTTGAGCTCCTTACATCCATTAATCTTCAATTCTCTAACCTTGGTTAATCCCTTTCTGCACAATTCCCCTGTTTGTAGAGACATCAACTCCAAAATGTTTGAAAGACTCAAGGACTCTAATAACTCAAACTCAACCTTAGCAGCTGTATGCACCAACGCTTTACAACCGTCAATGTATATTTCACGAAGTTGTTTGTAGTTGGCAATCGAAACCACCAATTCCTCACATTTACAAATTTCAAGCTCGGCTAACAGATCAAGTTTCTCTGGCAACTTACCTTCCAACTTAGAACAGCTTTTTATTGAAAGCCTTTTCAGGCAAGGGAAAACACCACTTCCGTGATCCAATTGGAAAGGAAGCCATTCCTTCCAATGCTGCATATCCACAAACTCAAGAGTCTCTAATAGCGGAAATGGCAAGATACACTCTCCATAAAACTCAGCACCAACACTTTCCACTGCATTCATTCCAACAATATAAAGTTCTTTGAGACGAGGCAATTGTCCGAGAGGTGGCAATGATAAACAATTGTTGCATTCCTGTAAGCGCACGACCGCCATATTAGAGAACAAAGAACTTCCAACCCATGATGAAAATTCCTTTCCGGCATAACTATTGATGGTGAGCTCCTTGAGCTTTGTATGAGGCTGTAACATGTCAAGCACAGCGGAATCCGTTTCTCTCGTGCCGCTTGAACGAGACCATTTTAGGACCAACGAATCAAGCCTCTTCTTGCATTTTAATTTGGCCCTCCGAGCGTCCTCGACATCAGTCACATTCTCCAATCTTGAGAGGCGCAATGTCCCTCGGAGATGCATCAAAAACTCTATCTCTCTTATCCCTGATTGATTACTACCACCGCTCACCACAAAATTAGGCAAAGATTGGAGATTCACCAATTTACCTAGTTTTTGAGGCATTCCTTCCAACGAAGATGCATTTGAGTTGTTGAGATGACGCAAATTAATTAGATTACTCATGTCTGCAGGCAATGACTTCAACTTATAACAGTATTCCAATATCAATGTCTGTAGGTTGTAAAGAGTGCTTGTTGATTTAGGTAAACTGGTAATCAATGTGTGAGAAAGGTCGAGATACCGTAGATATCTTAAATCACCGACTGAGTTTGGCAGCTCAGTTATTTGATAGTGATTAAAAGAGAGCACCCGCAAGTATTGCAATTTTGGCAGCAAATCAAAAGGAACCTGACGACTTAAATAACTCCAAATATAACCCTTTCTTAGTGGCAGGAAGGTTCGCAAACTTTTCACTTCAGAAAATGCCTCAAATCTTTTAACTCCATCATATTCACCTCTTACGTAAGACGAGTGGCGTGCCTTCGGAAAACATCTAAGTTGTACACCATCATCGTTTTGCTTATCCTCCAATCTAAAACAAATTTCTCCAGCCGCCCATCTTGCTGAATCACCAATGAGGTCATGCATAACATATTTTGAAATATTTTTGGGTGATTTTTGAAACAATGACCTGGATACAAGCTCTTGAAAATAATCAGCACCTAAATCTTCAATTTGCTTATTATCTTTTGGTCGGGGAAGAATAAAGCCCTCGGCCATCCATAGAAGGATCATTTGCTTCTCTTCGAACTCATAGTCATTCGGAAGTATTGAGCAATAGGCAAAGCATCTTTTCAAATGTGAAGGAAGATAGAAGTAGGTTAATCTCAATACTGGAAGTATGTCATGCTCATTTGATAGACTCCACAGTTTGTTGTTCAATATTTCTTCCCATTCGTATGTTTCTTTACGAAGTAGAACACCACCGAGGGTCCTCGCGGCCAAGGGCAATCCCCTACACTTTGCAACAATTTTCTCCTGAAGCAACTCGTAATTTGCTGGTTTGTCGTTGTTAGAATTTGAGAATGCATGCTGCTCAAATACTTGCAAACAAACATCATTTTCCATAGGCTCCAAATTGTGAACCAGCTTGGCAGTTCCCATCATTTTTGAAACATCTGTATCACGTGTTGTCACAATTATCTTGCTTCCTTGTGCTCCATCACGAAAAGGGGACTGCAGCTTCGTCCATTCACCGTAGCTACACGTGTTCCAAACGTCGTCTAAAACAATTAAAAACTTCTTCCCTGCTAACTCCTTATGCAGATCATCTTGAACCTTATTGTAATCTTCTGTGGTACATTGCCGAGATGTGATTGATTCAAGAATTTGCTTTGTCACTCTTCCAAGGTTGAAGTCGTCAGATACGCACACCCAAACGGCTGGTTGAAACGTTTGGGTTGCAACCATATCTTTGAGTACTTGTCCAGCAAGTGTTGTCTTTCCGACTCCAGCCATACCAACAATTGCAACTACATCGAAATTGATAGCACGATGCTCTTGTTTCGACAGCAGCTCAACAATCTTCCTTTTGTCCTCGTCTCTTCCAATCACAGGTCCATCTGGTAGACTCGAACTAGGCGATATGTGTTGGTGTGCCCTTGTAGCCAACGTCCCAGTATCAATTTTCAAACCAAGCTGGTCTTTTCGTTCGGATATCTCTTGTAATCGCTTGGTAATCTTCTGTATTTCCGAGTTCATTTTGAAGTTGGAAACACGATTAGGAATTGATTTCCATGCTTTGCTTGTTGTTTTGAAGTTGTAAACGCGATTAGGAATTGATTTCCATGCTTTGCTTGTTGTGCTGGAATGAGCATGTTGTATCTGACGTTTCAACATTTTAGTATGACATTTATCCAACACGTCTTCCGCATCAAAAGCCAAGTCCCTGAGATCATCGAGCCAGAGCTTCAGTGCGTTGCTCTCAGCCGTCAGTTGCCTTTCCTCCGCGTCATTCAGAACCGCTCCAATTGCAGACAAGGTGGCACTCCATTTCTTCAGGTTTTTATCAACGCCCTTTACGCGTCCACAATACTTGATGACCTCGCGCTGCGCCAACTTGCTAACCAACACTCGGAGAAATGCCGCAAGAAAAGCCTCTGCCGCCATAGTTTCTTGAACTGGAAGTCTGATCCGTTGACCAATACCAATTAAGATTCACAAGTAGTCACAGCTGCACAATTAAAACAGATGACACTAATTATTGGGTGCACATGGGCTTAATCGGGTATGTGAATCGCGTTACGTTTTACTGTCAAATAGTTCAATTACATGATATGTTCAATTACGTTTTACTTAAAAATTACTTAAGTTGAAAGACAAAGCACAAAAGATAAATTCAAAACTACAAAATCATATATTTGTTACATTTGAAATAACATTATTAATAAGACCAGATGCGTAGCGAGAACTTACGTGGAAATCGTCAGACTGTCAGATCAAGAGAACATTTGCTTCCCAGGATCAAGTTTTAGTTGAAGTTGAAAACTTTAGCGCATTTGAAATAAGGCTGAGTAGTTTCCTGGACACTTGAGCTCTCGAGCTTAAAACTGCACAAACTGTTGAACATTAAACCACGTAAATATATACATAGCTGCAAAGCCTGCAATTAAGATGAAGAAAATGAACATAAATATAATTGGAAGAAGAACTTACTGCATTAATTGAAGTTTTCAGATGATCATGAAGACGAAGAGACTTGAATCCATCTCATCTGATCTGATCTCGTATTGGAGTCAAAGAATCCAAATTTCAGACGTCAAAAAATCCAAATTTATTCAATTCCATAACCGTCCTACCGGCTACACGGGGGCTCAAATATGTTTTACTCAAAATTGCTTAATTTGAAACACAAAGCACAAACGAACGATTCGAGATTAAAAATCATATGGATTTTACATTTTAAAATAGCACTATTGATTTTTGGAACGCGACAAATTACACAAATCGAAACTTCGCATAAATATAGGATCGGATATATGGCAAGAACTTACATGGAAGTCGTCAGATCATGAGGACACTTGCTTCCGAGGATCAGGTTTCAGTTAAAGTTGAAAACTTAAATGCAATTAAGGAGTTGTTCCCTTGAAGCTTGAGCTCTCGAGCTTAAAACTGCACAAAGTGTTGAACCTGAGACCATATATCATATAGCTGAATATTGACGAAAAAAATTCAGTATATAAAATTGAAGAAAATGAAATAATTAATCAATAAAGAATGGATTTCCCATATGTTTTCAAAAACTTACTGCATTAATTGAAGTTTTCAGATGATCATGAAGATGAAGGGACTTGTTTCCGGTGATCTGATCGCTTATGAAAATCAACAAATTCAGATTCCTGGCGACAAAGACTTTAGTGCTCTTCAATAATTCAATTGGCAATAATATCTCTCCCTCTTTGTCCTGAGCCACACAACACAAAGCACAAGAAAACAAAGTTGACAATTTGGCATAAGGAAAACGCATGGCAACACCATCGTTTAGTATCTCCCTCTTCATCCTGCTTCAGCTTTACCATCGTTTAGTAACAAGGGCTGTAACTAATCTCCACACTTTAATTTGTGTAAAAAGTTAAAATAAATTTTATTTTAGATTTATCATTTTGAAGTCTTAAAGATGAAGAGCAATGTTTTATAAGAATATCCTGAACTAGATGTTTAAGAAAGGAAAATTGAGCAAGATTTTCATGACGGAGTGAAATTATTACAAATTGTCAATTGTCCTTGAAATATGTTTTTTTTTCTTTTCAACCCACTATAGTTCAAATTATTCTCATATGATAATTTATATGAATTTATTGTAGATTATCTATCGTTTGTCATTTTTTTTAAACCTCAGTGGTACAATGGAATTATATTGATATGAAAAAAGAAGTTATAGAGAGTATATAAACCTTGTCTCTCATGAAATAAGAAAACAAAATACAGGATAAAATGAGAAAACAAACGTTACCCCTCTTGAAAAATAAAATACAAAGGAAAAAATGAGACATAAAACCAAACCCTTTATAACAAAACCTAAAAGGTAAGAACTTTCAAACAAATAAATTCCAAAAGAATTAGGTAAAAAAAACTTACACATTAAGAAAGAGTGACAAACCTATAAACCTGTATGCTCAAAAAAATTGAATACAAGAAAAGAAGAATGCCAAAAGATGGAGCTGCATGCCAATTCCAAACAAGTAAAATTGTTTTCTTATGAAAAATTGATGATTAAGCTCGGTTAACCGAATTTTAGTGCCACATTATTAATAAAAAATAATGGATTTCCCATATAGATATAGTTGGAAGAAGAACTTACTGCATTCATTGAAGTTTTCAGATGATCAAGAAAATGAAGGGACGCGTTTCCATCGATCTGATCGCTTATGAAAGTCAACAAATCCAGATTCCAGATGATAAAGACTTTAGAGCTCTTCAATAATTCAATTTGCCATGATTAAGTCCCTTGTGACCAGAAAGAAAGTGTTACCTTCCCCTTTATTATCTCTTTGTTATCGTTGGTCATAATGTTTTTGTAATAAAAAAAAATTAAAAAAAAAGGTAATGAAGACTAAATTTGTAAATAAAATTTACAAACTAAATGATGCACCTCTAATAAGATTGAACACTTTTATCAACGGTTAATTAATAGTCTAATCATCAACTTTTAAGTCAGTTGCTGCAACAGAGAGAATAAAGAAGGGGATCATTTTTGTTTTTTTTAATACTTAAAAAAAAAAGATTATTTCATATAAAAGTTAACTAAAGTTGTATCAAAAGACACATGACAGAATTTAAAATGTATAATAAACGTACAACATAATTTATGATAGTGAACAAAAATACAGCATTTGTCGCGAGCCACACATCTGAAAGGACAAGAAAGCAAAGTTGAAAATTTGGTAGACCAGGAAACCGCATGGCAATTGGCAAATTCCCCAAGGCTCTTTATTCTACCGACACCAGATATTACCAAAGTTACCACCTTGCTGACTGCTTCAGCTTTACCATCATTTAGTCACAAGGGCTGTAACTAATCTCCACACTTTACTTCCCATATCCTGAATAGTTGTTTAAGAAATGAAAATTGAGCAAGACTTTCATGATGGAGTGAAGTTATTACAAGTGGTGGATTGCCACTGTATTTTGGGTTCAAATCTTAGTTCTTAACATAATTTAAATGAATTTAATGTAGATTATTTATCTTTTATCATTTGTTTTGGTAGAATCTCGGTGGTACAAAGAAATTTTTTGATATAAAAACAAAATTATACCTCATTCGAGAATAACAGAAACCTTACTCCTCGTTAAAAAGAAAATAAACAGGAAAAAAAATATAAAACCAAACATCTCTAAAACAAAATCTCAAAGATAAGAAGCTACAAAACAAACAAATTTTAAGAATTATAACTCCTCTACTCCATGGACGTAGCCAATCTGGGTGAACCACGTACATCTGGTGTTTGCTTGCATGCCTCTATATCTTTACATACTTATATGCACTAGTGACCAAAGCAATGTAGCGAAGGTCACACACCTAACACTTTCTGTTGTACCAAAGTCCTCACTGATTTTGTGCATCAACACGTTTATTAACTTAAAGGACCTTTGTTATTTTATACCATCACAGACACATATATATACAAGGGTGGACTAATCTTGTTATTAAGAGTCGAACAATGATCTAATGAAGTCCACTCATTTGAAGCATGATATCACATATTCTAGTATAAAAGTTTTGCTCACGTTTAATGAATTTAAATTTATTCAACTTGTTTTATGAAAAACATTGTAAGAGACACCCTTTTGTTGCACAAACATGTTTTAACATCACAACTGCATGCAATATGCTAATTGTTTACATAACAAATGTCTTTTTCCTATTATTATTGGGAAATGCTTATTAATATGTTAAATTGCAAATTGTACATTTTTTCTTAAAAATCAAACCGAAACCATTTGAAACCGCACCGAACTGAACCAAATGGTTTGGTTTCATTTTGGTTTTGGCTTCAAAACCGCACCAAACCAAACCGCAAAAACTTGCGGTTTTGGTTTTGGTTTCACTCAAAACTGCACCAAACCGAATCGCGCCCACCCCTACTTTACTTCCCATATCCTGAATAGTTGTTTAAGAAATGAAAATTGAGCAAGACTTTCATGATGGAGTGAAGTTATTACAAGTGGTGGATTGCCACTGTATTTTGGGTTCAAATCCTAGTTCTTTTCATAATTTAAATGAATTTAATGTAGATTATTTATCTTTTGTCATTTGTTTTGGTAGAATCTCGATTTTACAAAGAAATTTTTTGATATAAAAACAAAATTATACCTCGTTAGAGAATAACATAAACCTGACCCCTCGTTAAAAAGAAAATAAACAGAAAAAAAAATATAAAACCAAACATCTCTAAAACAAAACCTCAAAGATAAGAAGCTACAAAACAAACAAATTTTAAGAATTAGGTTTGATTGTGTCAGTACTCCACCAACAGCACATGCTAGAAAAGTTGCAATTCCACTATCCCCATCACAATCCACAAACAAGAACAGTTAAAAAAGTTGTGTTCTTTCAAGAATCACTTATCTAGCTTACCATTGAGTCAATATTTCAAATATAACACAATAACGCGTTGCAGAAACTTAGCGTCAAAGAAGAAAAAAAATTAGAAAAACTTTATGTTTTGAATGATTCATTCATGTGCCTAGTCTAAAGTATAACGACATTAAAAGGAGTACACTGTTATCATAATATCACATTCCTCAAATAATATAAGTCAAATTAATCCAAACCTAGCGAGGACAACTTTTGATGAATTGTGGCACTTTTAATTTCGCTTTTTAAATCAATTTTATAATATATGTGAAACTTCGTAGTGTCCCTCATTAATCAGAAAAGGAGGCAAAAAAGCAGACCAGGAAAACGCATGGCAATTGTTATTATATTATGGACGACTCATTCATGTTATCGAGTTTTAATAAAATTCGATCTCTCTCTTTCTAATTCCATAGCTTGGGTTGTGTTAATTGCACAAAAATTTCCCAAAATTTATCGAGTTTTAATACCATTTCCTCACATTTAAAGACCAAGCCATCAAATTTCTAACAAAATGCTTCCATAGTCAAAAAGCAAACCCACTTTGCTTTTCCTTTGTAGCACTTGTCTGCAACTTTCAATGCAATCCACAGACATGTGATATTTCCACGGAAAACAAACACACAAAGTCACAAATGGCTGATGCCATTTTCTTGTAGCAATTAAATAAATGTCACATTTTATCTATAACCGAAAGCACACGGGTCACTTTATTGTTGTCAGCTCAAAATATGAGCCAATCACAACAGCCCGGTAGAAACCCAGCAAGAAAACTCCAAACTTCAGCAAAGAGAGCTTGGACTAGAAATAGCCATTGTTGTCGTCAAAGAATCGCTCCCAAAGCATGACAGAACCAGCCCTACTGTGTCAGCCACTGGACTCGATGAAGCATCCAATTAGGGTTGGTTCGGTATGGGATACTAAACCGAAACTAACCAAGCATGTGAATATTAATCACGCTGAAGTTTTACTTTATGAATAGATTGACTCACCAAAAACTCCAAACTATGCATGTATCTCCAAATTTGTATGCACCAAGACTAAAATTTTCACTTAGTAGATGCCGTAAAGATACTGCCTTGTGATTAGAATGGCATAGCAGATTAGTGATTACTATCTTGGTATTAAGCTTGTGCCCCTTATTGGTATTATTTGGAAAATCGATTACCATTGCTACTAGCTTCACTATGTATACTAACTTTTGATGCTTCATGTTTGACAGGTTGCTACTCGTTTCTTATCTTTCAGCCCTCCCCTCTATTGGTTTGCCTCGTATATAATGAAATCTCGTGGCACTAGTAAAAAATGGAGATATATAGTTTGGGCATACTCTGCCGCCTACATTCTTCTAGGCAGTTTGCTCTTTTCGAACTTCTATCCTTTCACTTGATAGTGTTCAGCTAGGAGTCTCGGATGAGAGCTTTTCAAAGATTGAATTTCTTGTATATTGAAGGATATTCTGCTATTGTTTGGGGAGTTCCACTGCTTAATATCTTTAGTTGCGGTTGCTATAATCAAACTGCTAGTCACCTCTGTATCAGTGAGTTTTGTTTTATGTTTAAACATAAAGCTTTACATCTAACAGTTTCTACAACCAGGTGTTGCATCCAAGCCGCCACCTCCAAATATATCAACGGCGAATATGGTATCTTGTATAAACCATCCTATTGCAGCACCAAGCTTTACTTTTATTCCACCGCCTCAAGTGGGACTTCCTTATACATATCTATCAACATCTCTGCACGCAAGAGTTCCAAGTTCTGTTTCTGGAAGTGTTCCAAGTTTTGCTCCCTTAAAACCATCAATGATGACGGCTCCAAGCCCTGGCGTTTTGACTTTTTCAGCCTCACGGACCACAGAATCCATCCTTCCAAACGGTTCCCCAGTTAAGCAGTCACTTCTCAGCACAGAATGCTTCTCTCGCCAGACCAATGTTGCCACCTCCAGCACCTCAGGCACCGTCTGTCCAGTTTCCTCAGCCAGGCAGTCAGGTGTTATTGAGACCACAGCTCGGTGACAACATGGGTCAGCATCCATCTGCTTATATATCTACTGCTCCCTACGCCAGAAATTCGACTGCCATCTCAGTTCCTCCCAGACTCGCAACCTTTATAGACTCCAGTACCGTTCTACCTCGGACGCCACAGTCACTAATGAGACCGGCTAACTTCAATCCACCTCACCAGATTCCCAATTTGGCCAGTCCTCTGCCTCCAAGGCCAGGAAATCATATTCAAATTCAACAAAACTATCCTGCTCACTCAACTCAACCTGAGATCCCACGTGCTCCAAATCAACAGTTCAGCAACAATCATATTCAAATTCAACAAAACTATCTTGCTCGGAGAAAACCTAGTGGGAAAAACTCCAAACTTGGGAGAAAGAGTAGCACACTCGTATTACAAATCAATGTTGCCCAGAGAGAAACTCCAAACTTGGGAGAAGAAAGCTTGGCCTAGAAATAGCCTTTGCTGTCGTCAAAGAATCGCTCCCAAAGCAAGACAGAACCAGCCCTACTGCCTCGGCCGCAGGACTCCCAAAGCGATGAAGCATCCAATACTGAAACAGTGAAACCCCAAAATCTTGAGGGCATAAATAAAATACCAAAAAGATTTTAACTTCTTCTCTATTTGCCATTGGATATATTATTTGGACATGATATCGTGATCCCACGAAATATTATTGTGGACATGATGCCAAGATCCAACGAAAGATGCTTAACAATAATAATAAAACATTTCTTGATAAGATGATACCTCTAAAATTATAACTCTATGCGAGGAATGTGGGATATTTTGTGCCAGTAGCGTCCTTTTCCTGGTTGGCATCTCTCTTTTAGCACTGGACACTCATAGATGATTAATTCCTCTAGTGAAGGAGGCAGACCCTCCTCTGGAATGGATGCTAGCTTTGGACATTTAAAGAGTTGCAGAGATTGAAGGGAGGTGAGGAATTGAAAGCCCTTGCTGCTCAGTTTCTTCAGATTCGGGAAGCCAGTGATTTCGAGGCTAGTGAGAGATTTGGGGAGGAGCGTCTCCATCCGGACCATGTCGGGTGGAAACGACACTGTATTCGGGTCTTCACTGTGGATGTACAAGTATGTAAGAGAGGTGAGTCTGTGCAACCCCCACTCCAACTCCCACAATGACTTACAGCTCTTTACCTTCCAAATTGCAAGTGATGTTAGGTTGGGAGGAAAAGTCAAACCTTCACTGTAGTCGATGATCAATTTCTCAAGAGAGTTGAGATTGTGCATGTCTTCGGGCAACGCCTCCAATTTGTCGCAATCGAAGATCCTGATCACTCTCAGGTTGGAGGGTCTTCTCCCCCCACTCAGTCTCGGGAAAGAAACAAGACTTCCACAATTTCCAATAATTAGAGTTTGAAGATTGCTGAGGTGGCATAAGCCATCCGGTAAGGATTTCAGATTTTGGCAACGATATATGATAATATATTCAAGACAATAATGAGTGTTGTCGCGGAAGAACCCGTCCACTGCGATTAGCTCGAGTTCTTCACAACCAATTATCCTAATATATTTAAGTGTCCTGAGAAGCCGGCCACTCAATGATAATGACGTCAGAGATTGACAACTTCCGATAGACAAGTGCTCAAGACAAGAAGACGACCAAGAACCAGCAGCCTCCTCATCTACTAGTGATCTCAAACTTTTGCACCTTCTTATCTCTATTTTTCTGAGATTTTGGGGAATCTGACGTTTTACCAAATATAGCAACGAATGGCACTCTGTAATCTCGATGTCTTTAAGAGAAGGTGGCAGACCAACATCTGGAAAAGAAGCTAGACGTGAACATTCGTGTATGCCAAGCTTTTGAAGAGACGACAACTGATTTAACCCTTTTGGTAGCTTCGAAAGATTTTCGCACTTGATTAACTCCAGACATTCAATCCCGCACTCCAATATTTGCAACTCCTCTGCTTCTTTTCCCAATTCTTCAACTAGAGGAGAGTTGTCTTCGATCTTCAAACGGCCAAGAGAAGTCAACTGCTGCAATAATCCAGCCTCATTCTTCAATGAAGACTTCAGCTCCTTACATCCATTAATCTGCAATTCTCTAACCTTGGTCAATCCCTTTCTGCACAATTCCCCTGTTTGCAGAGACATCAACTCCGAAATGTTTGAAAGACGCAAGGACTCTATTAACTCAAACTCAACCTTAGCAGCTGTATGCACCAACGCTTTACAACTGTCAATGTTTATTTGACGAAGTTGTTTGTAGTTGGCAATCGAAACCACCAATTCCTCACATTTAAAAATTTCAAGCTCGGCTAACAGATCAAGGTTCTCTGGCAGCTTACCTTCCAACTAAGAACATTTTTTTATTGAAAGCCTTTTCAGGCAAGGGAAAACACCACTTCTGTGATCCAGTTGGAAAGGAAGCCATTCCTTCCAATGCTTCAAACCCACAAACTCAAGAGTCTCTAATAGCAGAAAGGGCAAGATACACTATCCATAGAACTTAGCACCAACACTTTCCACTGCATTCATTCCTCCAATATAAAGTTCTTTGAGACGAGGCAATTGTCCGAGAGGTGGCAATGATAAACAATTGTTGCATTCCTCTAAGCGCACGACCGCCATATTAGAGAACAAAGAACTTCCAACCCATGATGAAAATTCCTTTCCGACATAACTATTGATGGTGAGCTCCTTGAGCTTTGTATGAGGCTGTAACATGTCAAGCACAGCGGATTCCGTATCTCTCGTGTCGCTTGAACGAGACCATTTTAGGATCAACGAATCAAGCCTCTTCTTGCATTTTAATTTGGCCCTCCGAGCGTCCTCGACATCAATCACATTCTCCAATCTTGAGAGACACAATGTCCCTCGGAGATGCATCAAAAACTCTATCTCTCCTATCCCTGATTGATTACTACCACCGCTCACCACAAAATTAGGCAAAGATTGGAGATTCACCAATTTACCTAGTTTTTTAGGCATTCCTTCCAACGAAGATGCATTTGAGTTGTTGAGATGACGCAAATTAATTAGATTACTCATGTTTGCAGGCAATGACTTCAACTTATAACAGCCTTCCAATATCAATGTCTGCAGGTTGTAAAGAGTGCTTGTTGATTTAGGTAAACTGGTAATCATCGTGTAAGAAAGGTCGAGATACCGTAGATACCTTAAATCACCGACAGAGTTTGGCAGCTCAGTTATTTCATAGTTATTAAAAGAGAGCACCCGCAAGTATTGCAATTTTGACAATATATCAAAAGGAACCTGACGACTTAAATAACTCATAATATTATCCTTTCTTAGTGGCAGGAAGGTTCGCAAACATTTCACTTCAGAAAATGCCTTAAATCTTTGAACTCCATCATATTCACCTATGATGTAAGACGAGTGGCGTGCCTTCGGAAAACATCTAAGTTGTACACCATCATCGTTTTGCTTATCCTCCATTCTAAAACAAATTTCTCCAGCCGCCCATCTTGCTAAATCACCAATGAGGTCATGCATAACATATTTTGAAATATTTTTGGGTGATTTTTGAAACAATGACCTAGATACGAGCTCTTGAAAATAATCAGCACCTAAATCTTCAATTTGCTTATTATCTTCTGGTCGGGGAAGAATAAAGCCCTCGGCCATCCATAGAAGGATCATTTGCTTCTCTTCGAACTCATAGTCATTTGGAAGTATTGAGCAATAGGCAAAGCATCTTTTCAAATGTGAAGGAAGATAGAAGTAGGTTAATCTCAATACTGGAAGTATGTCATGCTCATTTGATAGACTCCACAGTTTGTTGTTCAATATTTCTTCCCATTTGTATGTTTCTTTACGAAGTAGAACACCACCGAGGGTCCTCGCGGCCAAAGGCAATCCCCTACACTTTGCAACAATTTTCTCCTTAAGTAACTCGTAATTTCGTGGCTTGTCGTTGTTAGAATTTAAGAATGCATGCTGCTCAAATACTTGCAAACAGACATCATTTTCCATGGGCTCCAAATTGTGAACCAGCTTGGCAGCTCCCATCATTTTTGAAACATCTGTATCACGTGTTGTCACAATTATCTTGCTTCCTTGTGCTCCATCACGAAAAGGGGACTGCAGCTTCGTCCATTCACCGTAGCTACACGTGTTCCAAACGTCGTCTAAAACAATTAAAAACTTCTTCCCCGCCAACTCCTTATGCAGATCATCTTGAACCTTGTTGTAATCTTCTGTGGTACATTGCTGAGATGTGATTGATTCAAGAATTTGCTTTGTCACTCTTCCAAGGTTGAAGTCGTCAGATACGCACACCCAAACGGCTGGTTGAAACGTTTGGGTTGCAACCATATCTTTGAGTACTTGTCCAGCAAGTGTTGTCTTTCCGACTCCAGCCATACCAACAATTGCAACTACATCGAAATTGACAGCACGATGCTCTTGTTTCGACAGCAGCTCAACAATCTGCCTTTTGTCCTCATCCCTTCCAATCACAGGTCCATCTGGTTGACTGGAACTAGGGGATATGTTTTGGCGTGCCCTTATAGTCGACGTCCCAGTATCAATTCTCAAACTAAGCTGGTCTTTTCGTTCAGATAGCTCTTGTAATCGGTCAGTAATCTTCTGTACTTCCGAGTTCATTTTGAAGTTGAAAACACCATTAGGAATTGAGTTCAATACTCTGCTTGTTGTACTGGAATGAGCATGTTGTATCTGACGTTTCAACATTTTAGTAGCAAATTTGTCCAAGACGTCTTCGACATCAAAAGCCAAGTCCCTGAGATCATCGAGCCAGAGCTTCAGTGCGTTGCTCTCAGTCGTCAGTTGCCTTTCCTCGGCGTCATTCAGCACTGCTCCAATTGCAGACAAGGTGGCACTCCATTTCTTCAGTTTTTGATCGACGCCCTTTACGAGTCCAAAGTACTTGAAGACGTCGCGATGTGCCAACTTGTCAACCAGCACTTGGAGGAATGCCACAAGAAAAGCCTCTCCCCCCATAGTTTCTTGAATTGAAAGTTTGATCCGTTGAGCAACACCAATCAAGACTCATAAGTAGTCACAACTGCACAATTTAAGCAGATGAATCTAATTATTTTATACAAAATTTATTCAATTCCATAACCGTCCTATCGGCTATACAGGGGCTTAATTACGCTTTACTCAAAATTGCTTAATTTGAAAGACAAAGCACAAAAGAAAAATTCGAGATTAAAAATCATATGTATTTTACATTTTAAAATAGCACTACTAATTTTTGGGACGCGACAAGTTACACAAATCGAAACTCAGCATATATATAGGATCGGATGTATAGCAAGAACTTACGTGGATGTCGTCAGATCGGATGTATAGCAAGAACTTACGTGGATGTCGTCAGATCATGAAGATGCTTCCGAGGTCAAGTTTCAGTTGAAGTTGAAAACTTTAATGCAAATAAGATTAAGGAGTTGTTCCCTGGAAGCTTGAGCTCTCGAGCTTCCAACTGCACAAAGTGTTGAACCTGAAACCATATATCATATAGCTGGTTATTGATGAAAAAAATTCAGTACATAAACTTGAAGAAAATGAAATAATTAATCAATAAAGAATGAATTTCCCATATATTCTCAAGAACTTACTGCACTAATTGAAGTTTTCAGATGATCATGAAGATGAAGGGACTTGTTTCCATTGATCTGATCGCTTATGAAAATCAACAAATTCAGATAGGCGACAAAGTCTTTAGTGCTCTCCAATAATTCAATTGGCTATGATAAGTCTCCCTCTTTGTCCTGAGCCACACAACACAAAGCACAAGAAAACAAAGTTGACAATTTGGCAGAAGGAAAACGCATGGCAACACCCCAGGGCTCTTAATCCTGCCCACACCAGATGTTACCAAAGTTACCATGCATCCTTCTTCAGCTTTACCATCGTTTAGTAACAAGGGCTGTAAGCCTGTAACTAATCTCCACATTTTAATTTGTGTAAAAAGTTAAAATAAATTTATTTTAGATTTCATTTTCAAGTCTTGAAGATGAGCAAGATTTTCATGATTGAGTGAAATTATTACAAATGCTGAATTGTCCTCGCAATGTGGTTTTTCTTTTCAACCCACTACATATTTGGTTCAAATTCTTCCCATTTAATAATTTTAGATGGATTTATTGTAAATTATAAATATCGTTTGTCATTTTTTTTAAACCTCGATGATACAATGAAATTTTATTGATATGCAAAAAAAAGTTATAGGGAGGATATAAATCTATCCCCTCATGAAATAAGAAAAGGAAAATATTGGAAAAAAAGGGGGAAAAAATGTTACCCCTCTTGAAAAATAAAATACAAAGAAAAAAATGGGACATAAAACCAAACCCTCTATAACAGAACCTAAAGGTAAGAACTTACAAACAAATAAATTCCAAAAGAATATGATAAAAAGGAAAATCACACATAAAAAAGGAGAGACATATTTGTAGACATGCATGCTCAAAAAATATGAATACAAGAAAAGAAGAATACCAAAAGATGGAGCCACATGCCAAACAAGTAAAATTATTTTCTTATGAAAAGTTGAAGATTAAGCTCGGTTAACCGAATTTTAGTGCCACATAATTTACTTGTGTCTTCACCGTGTAGTTTTACTTTTATTCATAACCCTTCTAGGAACTAGACCTTAATTCCACCATCCCAAAGCTGCAATATTCCACGAACCGCACATCCTAGAGAAGTTAAAAAGTTGTATTATTTTTACGAGATTCTTTCTACGGGAATCACTTATTTATATTAAGTGTCATTGTGTCAGTATTTCAAATAAATAACGCAATAACGTGTAGAAAAAAAACTTAAATATTAAATAAAAATAAAAATAAATAAAATGATATTATGTTTTGAATGATTCATTCATGTGTCTAGTCTAAAGTGTACAAGCCTTATAGAACGAGTACCGTCACGATGATATATGTCACATTGCTCGAATAATATAAGGGCATTTAGCTACAATAAACACGTTTTGACAAATTGTTGCACTTTTGATCACATTTTTTAAAAATTGCTCTTTTAATCAATTTTATCTGTGGAAAATAGGCCTGGGCACGGTTCGGTACGGTTCGGTACCGGAGTGGTACCGAAACCGAACCTGTAGTAAAATTTCGGTACGGTTCGGTTCGGTTTTCGGTTTGGTAAGGAATAAGACCTATTTTTCAAATTTTGTAAAAAAAAAACCCCAAATTAGTTCTTTGTCCAAAACTGATTTGGTACGATTCGGTACCAAACATAGAACCGAAACCGAACTGACTAAGTACCAAACCGAACCGATTTTGTACCGATATCGAATGAACTGAAAAAAAAAACCAAACCGACCGGATTCGGTTCGGTTCTTGGTATTTTTTGCCCAGGCCTAGTGGAAAATTAATATTGTCCTTCATTAATCAGAAGGGGAAAGTAAATTTCTTTTCTGCGGCGGTTGGCATTGCAGGGTGTTGTTGGTGGAGCTATGCGTTGTGTATGTATTTTTGTCCCTTGTTGTTGCATTTCAAGCATATGGATTCAACAACAGTTGGAAAACCTGGTGCAAAGCAAGAGCTAGCAACAATATTTATCTTCAACCACACCAATGCTTTTTCATCAGGCTATCATCTTGTTTAGCTAAAGGCTCACAATCGTTACTGACAATTGTTGCTGCGGATTATTGGAAAGTCATCACAATACAGTTTTAAGAATGGAAACTACACAATTCCTCACACCAATATGTGCCCCCTCTAAACACCAATACAAATCGTTTGTAAGTACTTTTAAAATGAGTAAAAACATTTTTGGTGAAATTATTTTAAGATTCCAAAAGAACTTGAAGTGTTTTTCTACGAAAAGCACCAGTTATTTGCTACTTTTAGAAAGCACTTCAAGTACTTTCATAAAAAATATTTTCAGTTATTTTAAAAACAGTTACAAACAAATTACTTTCACAGTCCACAAATCCCTTCTTTAATTAATAGGCCAACATTATGGTTGGTTTAATCAAATATAAAATGGCATATATCCCACAACCTAATTAATTTGTACACGCACACAAAATCCCATATCTACATATTATAGCTTGCACTTTTTCCTACTAGGTACTAACTGTCCATGTTTACGGACACAAAGGCTGTTTTTTCCCATATGATTAACAAAAGTCTTTGAGTCTTCAAGCTTACTTTTCTTTTGAGATTCAACATCATGATTCGGATCCTCTTCATCTTCTTCGCGTACCCTTCTCATCGAAAAATACTCAACCATTTCGCAGTAAACCTTAACCAAAACCAAATAGAAGGACACCCCAAAAATGGCTACTCCCACCAAGAACCAGCTAAATTGAAGGTTCACTAAGGACTTGGCTCTGTGACGGGCCTTTTCTCCATGGCATCTGACCCTTTGTGACCCGCCTCTAAGTTCGTGGAACAACCTTTTGGCATCAAGTTAGGTGTCCAAAGCATGAACACCATGACCATAAGCCAAACACCTTGTTAAAATATGCTACGTGACCTCACAAAGCTGACAAACTCTTAGGCAAACCAATTCCCATAATGGTTGTGGTCAAAGAAACAAGAACCACAAGCTGTAGAAGCATGTGGTATTGTCCTTCAGGTCCCATGTGGTCAATAGAGTGAAGGTGAAAGAGAAGAAGCTGTTGCCCAAAGGCCATGGCTCCAAGGAGTTGGATCAAACCATGTTGTGCTTTTGGGGCAATTGCGTCAAGAACGATGGCGAAAGCTGCATAGACAAAGAAAGCCGTGGAGATTGAAGAGTGCTCAAAGACTCAAAGTTACGGAGATGGTTGGTGGGGATGGTTCCATTGTCATCGAACGGTTGGTGTTTCTCTGGACCTATGAAGAGTTCCATGGCAATGGAGGCAGACGAGCCTCCCATGACTAAGAAGAGCTCCAAATACTTTAATTTGGAGGTGGGAACCAGGTTGGAGCTGTGTGGGAGGTTGGTTAAGATGGAGTTTGATGTGATTAAAGAGGTGCCATAATCCAATGAGAAGAAACCCAAAGCCCGGTGCTACATGGCCAACTAAAGCACCCATTTCCAACCACTTGGTTTGTGTTGAGAGAGAGAGAGAGAGAGAGAGAGATAGTATGTAAAAACCCGTTTCAAATTATGAGTTAAATTACGTTTTTGACCTTGGGTTTATTCATTCGGCCCAAATAATTGGGCTATGCTAGCACCAGCCTAAAGACTCGGCCCAGTCTTTTCTTTCCTCTTCTTCCTTCAACCGTGCAATATCTGTCCCTCTCTCTTAATATCTTTTCTGTAAACTCTCTCTAAACCACCGAGGACCATCCTTCACAATCACCACCTTCCTAGCCCAATCGAGACCCCAAATACACGGCCTGCGCAACCTGAGGATCCTTATAGTACCATTGCATGTTAAATTATGTAATGGGAAGTAGGAGAATTCAAGCAGAGGTCCACGGAGAGGGTTGTTCTAATGAGATTGAGCTGCAACCTTTGAAATCTGGTTTCCGGTGTGGTGCTCTGGCGAGGAACCCATCGATCTTGGGGTTCCATGAGCTCAAATTGGTTCCGTTCGAAACTCAAAATCCGGCAAGGAAAATCCAACGCGTTCATGTTGAATCGCGAAACTCCGGGTACGGCGACGGCCGTCGTTAACTTTAACGGCAGAGGTTGAGATTCTGTTAACTTTAACGGAATCTCCTAAAGGCAAGGTGCATCGAGTGGGAGTAACACCATCCTTGTTAGCTGGAGCAGCTCCCGGGCAAAGGAAGACTTGTGAGTGGACCCTTCATAACTTGCATGGTTTTATAAATCTTAAGATTGCATGCATATTTTTTTATTTTAGAGTTTGAACATGTTTTAAGTATGTTTACGGATTTACATATTTTTGAGATTTGGAGAATTTACTAGTTTATTAAATTGCTTTATGAGATATTTTGGATCTATCAGATTTACATTATATTAAAAGTTATAAACTATTAGTTTATACATACGAATTTCGGTGAATTTATGAGTATATAGTATTACGAATTATTGTACGAGGTTTTGAGGTTTTGAGCTTTTGGACTTTGTTGTTTACGTTGTTGTTGGTGTTGTTTAAGCCTAAAGGAAAAAGTAAGGGAGGCAGTGATGGAGAAGCGTGGCAAATGAGAGGGGATTTAAAGCTTTGGGGTTTTCACTTAATCCACATTTAAAATGACAAAAGCACCCCTGTTTTAATTTGTAAAAAACTGGTTTATTAGTCTCTAAATTTTTATGCTTCGTTTAGCTTGTCAATGATAAGAGATCCAGCTGCTGAGGAAAAAAACAGTCAATGAAAAGAGTGCTCAGGTAAAAGATGCCTGCGATGAAAGTCTTCTTTCGTTCTCTCTTGTAAAGTACAACATAACTGTATATGATACATTATATCAACGGCACTGTAGCCATCACAAGTGAGAGTGACAAGTTATATATTTTAATGTTGTTTGGCACTTTGGCTATCCAAAAGCAAAGAACAGATCACCGGGAACTTTCGTAGCATTTTTTTTTTTTTTTTTTTTGAAGAGAACCATACAAGCCAGAACAACCAGCCTATTAGGAGGCAAACACAGCACAAGCAAACAGCAACGAAAGAGATGTAAGGGGATACAGAAAGAAGACGCTCAAAAAAGAGCGACACCCCAAACAACCTCAGCGCAAAATTAATGAGGACAAGAAAGGCCATCCTTATTTAAAACATGAACCAAAGAAGATGGGGGTCTGTCAACCCAAACCCGAGGACCCATCTCCGGAAAACCACGCGACGCAAGGAAGTCCGCGACCCCATTGGCTGATCTTGGGTTCACATGTTTTGGTCATTTTCGTCTTCTTCGTGACCTATTGACTATTTTGGAATGTATATGTATAATGGAGAAGACGACACTTGCATTAAGCAAAGCTTTAAGTCTCAATAAAGGGTAAGTTACATAAAATTATCTCAATTATAGGTCAAATCATTATCTCAATTCAAGTTAATTTGCGGAGGCTTAATTTTTTGTTTTAATCTTTTGAGCCTTCCATTTCATATGAGAAAGGATAATGTTAGGAAAATTAAAATTTGTAAATCAAATGACATCGAAGTTGATGATTGAATTATTACTTAATAGTTGATCAGCGTCCTTATTTCTTACACATTTTTGTTTGGAAGCCCAGTTCTTAGAGAGATTTTTCAGTGTGATCGGAAGACAGGGTAGTACACCACGTGTCACTATATAAATGGTGGGAGATATGTACTAAAAAGTTAATAACTTAAAAAATAAAATTTCACACCACTTGTGTACCGGTCCATATAAAAAATTTCTCTAGTCCTTCTGATTAAGGAGAGATTTTTCAGTATAACCAGCACACGAGGTGGTACACCACGTATCACTATATAAATGGTGAGATATGTGTTTTAAAAAAAGTTAATAACTAAAAACTAAAATTTCTTACTACTTACATAAAAACATGTAGTGTGTCATCTGTATTCCTGTCATAATGAAAAATTTCTTGCGATTAAGACTAGCTAATCTACATTCTTTAGGAGGGGGCAAGTTTTTGTTCGCTCCTCATTTCTTATGTTAATGCTGATAAGGTTTTTGTCCCTCCCAACTTTTTCTCCATACCACCGAAGTTCTAAAAAAAAAAAAAAAAAAAAACCAAGGTTCTTATCCTTTCTCTATTTCCCTTTTGCAAAAGGCATGTGCAACAAATACATATTTTATATATTCACAAGAATTATTGTGAGTAACTCGTGATTTTAAAATGTTGCAAAGTTGTAAATAACTGCCATAACCAAGATCCCAATCCTTTTTTTATTTCCTAGTGAAAACAAATGTGCAATGAATATGTATTTTTTTTGTTTCACACAAAACTATATTAGTTGCACTACAAGCTTCGTTGCAGTTTCGCTACAAGCTTTTTAAAATTCACGTTAGTTATTTGAAAGATGTTTTAGCTCCTGAAAAGCTGATATGAGTTTGCTAATGTTATTTTGTTGATTGTTATTCTTTCCAGCTTAAAAATATAAAAAAAAAACAACACAAATGATGTGGTGAAAACTCGACAGTAATTTTACAAAATTTACAAGTTGTAACTCACATTTTCTCTACGCTTAATACTATCTTGTGCTATTTTTGGCACACATTTTCTCGACCATCGCATTTTCACAAAGACTATATCATATAACTCAGGGTTTGTAAGCGATTAAATTTCAAGCAAGACATTTGAGAGATGTTCTAGCTGCCAAAAATCTACTATGGGTCAGCTAGTAATTTGATTTTATTGATTTTTAAATGTTCTAGCTTAAAAAACAAAAAAAAAATGGTAATTTATACAATAGTAATTTGATTTTATTGATTTTTTATGTGTGCACGTAAAAGATCATGCAAATTAAGCTCAACAATAGCAATTCTCACAAAAATTATACAATTTTGTGAATATCTACTAAAACTATCATAAAAAATATTTTCTTTTCATTTTGCACCATAACATTAGACAATTCCAAGGATCACCAGTAAATTTTAATTAGTTATGTTTGTTTAATTTTATTGGTAATTAGATTTAGATCCTACTAATGTATGGGGGTCCACTACAACTCTTTAGACTTTAGGACGGAACTAATGATTGCGTTATGTATGAGCAGTGGCCAACAATATCAAATGTATTTTATCCTCCTTATGTGGTTGAGGAGCTTTGTGCTTGTCAAACTCAAACACAAAGTGTGTATAAAACTTATTGGTTTTAGGGTTTTTATAATTATTTTTAGAATTATTGGTTATTTAAATTATTTTAATTGAATAAAATGTTATGATTAATTTAAATGGTGTGGCTGTCCACATTAAATGATACATACCATGGTAAGCATAGCATTATATATTGAAAACCATAAATATTAGTTTCTCAACCCATCCTTTTATCATTTTTTTAATAAAATATATTATATAGGCTAAAAAAATGAGGGGTGGATTAAGCCTCACAATAGGCTAGTCATAATAATATGGTTCAAATTCGGTTTTGGCAATAATCGAATAGACCTCTCACTTACAAATGAAGATGAATATCACGAAACCATATACTAAGTGACTCTTCTTATCATTTATTTATTCATTACGACTATTTAGTATTACACTAATTTTCCCATTTATTAACTTATTATATCAAATGTCACATCTCGGCCCGGGCGCAACCACCTCCTGGGCCCGCTCCACCACCGTAGCACGATATTGTCTGCTTTGGGCCCCAACCACGCCCTCACGGTTTTGTTTTTTGGAACTCACGAGCAACTTCCCAGGAGGTCACCCATCCTGGGATTGCTCTAGCCCCCTTCTCGCTTAACTTCGGAGTTCCTACGGAACCCGAAGCCAGTGAGCTCCCAAAAGGCCTTGTGCTAGGTAGGGATGAGAATATACATTTAAAAATCACTCCCCTGTACGATGTGGAATGTCACATCAGAGCAGACGTTGTTTAGATAAATAACATATTTGAGTCCAAGGCAATGAAACATGGATGGTAATGATTTAGTGACAAGTCTTTAAGCCTAAACTGATCTTTATGAACTTAAACAATGTCTTCCTGTGAATATTTTAAAGTTTTTTGTTTAATGATGTTTAAGTTTAAAATAATGAGATCCTCAAACGGGGTCTTTAATCTACTACAAGTACACATTATAAAGAAGAACTGGGATTCTCTTCATTTCTTTTTCCGTCACTTCTTCTCACATTCTCTATATTGTCTTTTTATTTTAATAAAAAATTAATATAAAAAGTTGACGTGGCTTAACCGTGACAGTTCAAATAGGAGGAGAGGGAATGGGAGGGAAAAAAGAAGAAGAAGAGAGAATCATACTCCCATAAAGAATTCATTAAAACAAGGTACAAGGAAATCTCCTCTTTAACTTTTTATCTTGAGATCAAATGAGTTGAAAAATATCAAATAATAAAATTAAAAAGAGGCATATGAGAAGTAAAAATATCATATATACTTTCACAATCCACAAATCCCTCTTTTAATAAATTAAGCCAACATTATGGTTGGTTTAATCAAATATAAAACGGCATATATCCCACAACTTAATTAATTTGTACACACATACCAAATCCCATATCTCCATTATAGCTTGCACTTTTTCCTACTACCTTTCCATGTCTATGGACGCAAAAGCTGTTTTTCCCATATGATTAACAAAACTCTCTGAGTCTTCAAGCTTACTTTTCTTTTGAGATTCAACATCATGATCCAGCTCCTCTTCATCATCTTCGCGTAGCCTGGTCAATGAAAAATACTCAACATTTTCGCCGTAAAACTTAACCAAAACCAAATAGAAGGACACCCCAAAAATGGCAATTCCCACCAAGAACCAACTAAATTGCAGGTTCACCAAGGACTTGGCTCTGTGAAGCGCCTCATCTCCATGGCACCTAACTACTTCGTGACCCTCCTCTAAGTTAATGGAACAACCTTTTGGGATCAAGTCAGGTGTCCAAAGCATGAACCCCATGACCATAAGCCAAACACCTTGGAAAAATATGCTAAGTGATCTCACAAAGTTGACCAAAAAACTCTTAGGCAAGCCAATTCCCATAAGGGTTGTGATCAAAGAAACAAGAACCAGAAGCTGTAGAAGCATGTGGTATTGACCTTCAGGTCCCATGTGGTCAGCAGAGTGAAGGTGAAAGAGAAGAAGCTGCTGCCCGAACGCTATGGCTCCAAGGAGTTGGGTCAAACCATGTTGTGCTTTTGGGGCAATTTTGTCAAGAACGATGGCAAAAGCTGCATAGACAAAGAAAGTCATGGAGATTGAAGAGTGCTCGAAGTTGTGGAGATGGTTGCTGGGGATGGTTCCATCATCATCAAACGGTTGGTGTTTCTCTGGACCTATGAAGAGTTCCATGGCAATGGAGGCAGATGTGCCTCCCATGATTAAGAAGAGCTCCAAATACTTGAATTTGGAGGTGGGAAACCATGATGGAGCTGTGTAGGAGTTTGGTTGGTTAAGATGGAGTTTGATGTGATTAAAGAGGTGCCATAATCCAATGAGAAGAAAACCAAAGCCCGGTGCTACATGGCCAACTAAAGTGCCCATTTCCAACTGCTTGGTTTGTGTTGAGAGAGAGAGAGAGAGAGAGAGAGAGGTTGTTTATGTTGTTGGTGGTGTTGTTTATGCCTAGGAAGAAAGGGCGGGAGTGACGGAGAAGGGTGGCAAATGAGAGGGATTTTAAAGTTTTGAGGGAGGGGATTGGGTTGAAATTCTAAGGAGTCCAGAGGCTTCCAAGCCAAGAAGGTTTTGAATTTTTATTTGAAGTACTTGTTTGATGGCTTGAAATGGAAAGGTAACATTGGTTGACAATTGACCATAATTAACGTTTTCTAGAATGATAGGAGCACAGCTTTGAGTTGGCTTTCTACAATGATGGGGGCACAACTTTGTTTTTTTCACTTTAATCCACATCTGAAATGACAAATCACCCCATTTTTAATTTGTAAAAAACTGTTTTATTAGTCACTAATTTTTTATGCTCGTTTGGCTTGTCAACGGGGAAAAAAAGTCAATGAAAAGACTGATCGGGTGAAAGAAGCCTGCGATGAAAGTCTTCTTTAACATATGAATTCATTTTCTCTCATAAAGTAGCAACATAAATGTACATAATACATTATTATATCATGGGCATTTTAGTCTTTACAAGTGAGAGTGACAAAATCAAAGAATGGATCATTCTGGTTTATGTTTCGTAGCATTTTGGATTCCCATGTTTCGCTCATTTTCTTCTTCTTGCACGAAACTACGAAATTTCTTCATGATCTATTGACTCTTCTGGTATTTATATACGTTCATAGAGAAGGTAAAAAACTAGCAAACTTTTTATTTTGCTTTTTATTATAAGCGATATTTTACACTCATTTACTAAAAAATAATGAGAAAGAGTTTAAACTCAAAATACAATAAGTTAAAAAAGAATACCATAACTAACAGGCAGTCCACCACTTACATTAAGTAAAGTTTAAGTCTCAATCTCGATTAGTAAACCGACTTAAAATAATAATAAAGAGTTTGCCTTTGACAAATTAATATATGTATATGTCACTTAATCTTTCAATATATTTTACCACGAAATTAAAAAGATGTGTCATCACATGTGTCATTTCTGCAACATATATAGATAGGGGATCTCTCCATTTTCCCTTACTAAAAGTTTATCCACCTTGCGTGCGCCGTGCCACTACCGTAGAATTAATTATGATAATTGTTCATGTCCCTTCTATTTTGTCCCGAGTAATTGTATTTTTTATTTCTCATCCTTATATGAAGTTGGAAGATGAGGGTGTTGGACTTATGGTGTCTTGTCAAAGATAATCCCCAACGCTTCTAAACCAATTTTTTCTTGAAGATGTTTTATGGGGTTGTTGATTTTGATTATGAAAAAGGTCAATTTTCTTGTGTATCATGAACACTTTATGTAAAAAATACATACGTTATAATTCAAGTGATTATCCATATTTTAGATATACTAGGGAAGGAGGAAGCTTCCTTTTGTTGTCAAGAAGAAGGAAAGTTCCTAATTATTGTTTTATTTGATCTAATGAGAAATTCTAAGGAGACTCTCTATAGACTCTATCTTGCTTCATCGTTTAACGTCAATTATCGTGTTAATAATTGTGCCAAAAATATGAAATGACAGAGAATTATAGAGAGTCTAATTTTGAGGCTGTGGCATTTCTCTTAATCTAAAATGAATGATATATATATTGTAGCTGTTCGGTCCAAACCTAATATAAGTTTCAACGGCGGCTATATTGAGATTCTTGGGAGTCAAGTTTTCTGACGACACACGTAGCTGATCATCTTGCCCTATTAATTAATTTTTTTAGAAAAGACAATATTATATTATTAGATAAAATAAAAATGTTAATACTAATTAAAAAAATATTAAAACTTAGTATATTCCAGATACGGTGAAGGATTAGGCGAAATAAATTACTAAGACTTTACCATGACTTTGTTTATATTTGAGTCATGTGATCAGCATCAACTGCTTCTCGAACAAAATTGATGGCAAATGGATAATGAAAAAGACATATATGCAATTAAGGGTGTAGCTTAGGACATCTAATTTATATCTATTTGATATAAATTCCTTACGTATGTAACTTCTAGTAAGAAGCTAACTAGACACTTAGGCTTTCTAAAAGTGTAGGATTGAAAGGGACAAACATGAGAACCATGTTTAAAACCATATATAAAAAGGGAATTAGATCCGCTCCAAATCTTAGTGTCTGGAAATTAGAGATAAAAAAACATAGGCCTTTGATTTGTGTGAAAAAAAAAAATCAAAGTCGTTGGTTTGTGTGAGATGGGCTAGTGAAATAAGTAAATGAGAACCGTCATATTTAATTTGTGTGGTCCAAATTTTTTGATCTCTAGACTCCGGACACTAAGGTTTGGGGTGGATCCAATTCCTATAAAAAGAACAATCCTTCAAATATGCTTTTCTTTTTTCCTTTTTTTAGATCATCATTTAAAATCTTCAACTTATTTCTTACGTAGCATACTTGATTAAGAAAATGTTCAACTACTTGTACTATTACATTTGGAGTACTGGACTGTTTGTGTGGCATATTGAAAAATTTCTTGTGTGGACCCTAGCTAAAATAATTACAAAGTTTATAACAACCCACATGAGACAAAACAAAATTTGTAACAACCCACTTAAACATTTCCCTCTTCTTCGTTATTTTTATGCGTGTGAATCTCACAAAGAGTTAAAACCATAATATTATGTCCATATTGTTGGTGCATGAAGACTTGTCGAAATCCCTATATGTATGTATGTACGTACGTAATGGTGACTCACTCGGATTCGAAAGGGATTTCGCCTAAGCTAACCTGGTAGGGCCGTTACTATGTGCATTTGCATCACCAATGACGTTGGGCCAACCTCAAAGATCACATGCATGCATTTTATAATTAAATGAAAATCACGTTTTCAATAATTTATCGAACTTTCCCATCCAATATCAATACACATATGCTTTGATTTGATTTGTCGCCATTACTAATATATTCTAAAAAATTCTCATTATGTCTTATAAAATCAAACTATATATTCCACTATTAAATTATTGGATAAATTACTGTCTACCCCCTTAGGTTTGAGGTCTATTACAACCTCATACAACATCTTTAAAACATTTCACTTTCATACATCCAGTACCATTTTATTTCAAAATAACACCTCCGTTAGATTTTTCATCCATTAGTCTGTTAAATGCTGATGTGACTGCCACATTTGTGCTGATATGGTAGCCACGTGGCAAAAAAAAATTTATACATTAAAAATATTATAATATGACCCTATAAAAAATAAAATAAATAAAAAAACCTCAACCTTCTTCTTCCCCGCTCCCATCTTTCCCCAACCCCCACCCTGTCGAAACCCCATCCCTTTCATCTTCCCAATCTGTCCTCCCTCCCTGCAACCAAAATCCAAAACCACTCCCACTTATCATCCACCTCCTCCGCGCACCCATCTCCCACACCCCCACCCGAGCCCAACCTGCAACCCTGAAAGAAAAAAGAGAAAGAAAAAAAAAAAAAAACCCACATCTTCATCTTCCCTGCAACCCACCCCCTTCTATTCCCTCTCGTCTTCCCCAAACCCACTATGCACCCATCCTCCACCTCCTCCTCCGCACCTAGTATCTGCAACCCAGAAAAGAAAAGGTGAAAAAAAACCCATCTCGTCGGGAAGTGTGTTGTTGCGCGCGCGCGCGGGGGGGGGGGGGGGGAAGGTTGCTGCGCTAGGGGGAGGTTCCTGCGTGGGGGGCTGGGTTTCTGGGGGTGGGGATTATTTGGTTTCTGGGGGGTGGGGTTATTTGGTTTTTGGTTTTTGGTTTTGGGGGTTGCTGCGGGTAAGGCTTGCTTTCAGTTTTTTTTATTTATTTTTTATTTTTTTTATTTTTTATTTTAAGATTCAGGTTTTAAAAAATAAAAAATAAAAAAACTTTTTTTTTGTCACGTGGCACACATTTGGTAGCCACATGGCACAAACGTGGCAGCCACACCAGCACTTAACGGATCAATTGATATAAAATATAACGGAGGTACTATTTTGAAATAAAATAGTACTTGAGGTATGAAAGTGAAATGTTTTAAAGACGTTGTATGGGGTTGTAATAGACCTTAAATCTGAAGGGGTATGGTGTAATTTACCCTAAATTATTTGATAACAGAAAACTGACAACAAAATCGAAATAATTATAAAATGAGGAAAACTAATGAAAATAGTTTAAAAACTTTGAGTTTTAACGATAAAGACAAAATAAAATATAAAGTGAATAGTAACTGACACACCCCGTCCCAAATGAGGGCATGCTGGCCGTCACGTGGGAGTGACATAACCATTTACACAGTACGGAAGCTTTAAATATATCACTTCTAAGATGAAACACCCGTAGGTGAGACCAAATTTTGTCCATTCTGTCAGAACCCCGCTGAATCTCCTCGTAGTCACCACACCTCTGCTATCTTGAACCTGGAGGGGCGCAAAACCAAGTTGAGTGGGTCAGTAAAACAAATCTTTTCCAAATCCATCTTTTCTCAAAAGTTTGTAACCCCTCTCCGTAAAACTTGTATACTTTCCCAGAAATGTAAAATATCAATATATATACATATATATTCTCAAGACTTCAAATCACTATCTCAACATTTCTTTCAATACAATATGCCATGCCATGTCTAAATTCAACATTTTTGTATGGATGCATTAACATAAATCAGGTGGAAGAAATTAATCAACCGGAGACCCTCTAATGGCCCTGTACGACTGAATCTATATCATTTCTATCATCTCAGCCCTCGGCTGTAAATATAGCTCATATCATTTTTATCATCGCAGCCCTCAGCTGTAAATATAACTCAAAATCTCATCTTGCCGGAGTCACCAACTGTGACCTGTACGGCCTTCTGCACATAAGTCGGAACCACCTAATGTAGTCTGTACGACTTAATGGTTAATATTACGCTCTAGTGCTTTTCTCATCAATCATTTCTCATCAATCATCTGTGCACATAATCTAAGGTCACCCACCAATCGGAACCTCTCTAAAGGTCTGTACGACTGGCCTGTCGGAACCACCTCTTGTGGTCTGTACGACTAGCATCTACTTGGATCCAAGGCGAGCGTGCGATGCGGTGAATAATATAAGCACTAATACCATGGTGCAGGTTATAAGCTCAACATATCTCAACATCATCATAACAGTAAAATATACTCACCTGATACTCACCTGTGCGTCCACCGCACCAATTCATACATATGCATCATATCTCAATTCATAATTTTCATATCATTTCATGCATGGCATTTCGATTCACATTTCTATATACTTTTCATATTGTTTCTATGCATGGCATTTCAATTCACATTTCTATATACTTTTCATATCGTTTCTATGCATAGCATTTCAATTCCCGTTTTTCACATCACTTATACGCAATTCATTTTAAGCATATTTTCATTCAAATTCAACTTCTGGGAAAACGTCAAGTATATATATATACGGAAAATAAAACTGCCCACTCACAGAATACATCGACGTCTCATAGGTCTCTGAGCCTCCCTTAGCCATGCCCAACGTCCGGGTAATCCTCGCCTATACGAGAAGTAACCAAATTAACGTTATTTAACGCATAATCCAACTCTTAGCTAATAACTCCTCATATATTGCTCAAATTGGGTATATGAATATACCACTGTGACCTACACAACCTCAGGATCATCCCCATATTTTTAAAATAATTTTTGGACCCTTCACGCGTCCCCACGCGCCTGACATGGCACGGACCTACGCGCCCCCACGCGCGGTCACGTGCCAAGCACACTGACGACACAGTAACGGCAGTTAGGGAATATTCCGTTAAAAACTCCGAATATTCCGTTAAACTTAACCATTTTCCGTTACTGCCGTTAGGAATATTCCGTTAAAACTAACAGAATATTCCTCCTTCTTCTCCGATTCACCCTCGCCGGACTCCGGTCACCGGAAAACTGGGAAAACTTTAAACTCACTGTTCTCCTTCGTTTTTCATCCATTTTTCTCGTACTTTATACCAAATTGAAGCTCTAATCATGTAGAATCACGTTGGACTAGTTTTAGGGTCTAAAAACTACGAGATCAAACTTTTCAAAAATATGAAAATCCGGCCTACCTTCGAACTAGGTGATCCCGACGTCCAATCCTTGCAAACGAAGCACTCCGAGCTTCCTTAGGACCTCACCAAGCTTCCTACAAGCTTCAAAATCCCAAAAACATAAGGGTTTACGTGTGCATGAACAGTGCACATTCACGGGGACTTTGAAATCTAAGTTTTCCGAATGAGATATTACCTGAAAATGGTGTCTACGTGCTCGTGGAGGTTCCAGGAGTTTGATGGTGGTCTTAACTCCGTCGTTGGTAGAGGTTTAGGGTGGTTTTGTGGCTTGTCCGTGTGGGTTCGAAGGAGAGAGAGAGAACTGAGAAACTGCGAGGGAGGAGAGAGAGAGAGAGACAGTGTTACGGAAAATGGGGAGGAAAATGAGGGGTAGGGATCCCTGTGAGGTCCTACCCAATCCCCATACATAAAATTAATACATGAAAATATAAATCTAAGCCTAAATTTGAGTTCCTAAAACTAATGATTATTCCAATTAACAATAGTTTAGGAACCTTAGTTAAAACTAATATCCAATTTACGCACCTTAATTCCGTTTAAGGGCATTTTCGTAACTTCACGTCCTCGGAATTAAAAATTCCGGGACGGGCTGTGACAGTAACATCATTAGCTTTTTAGTGTAAAAATATGATTTTTCATTAAAGTGAACAGTACCGAAAACTTTTCATTAAAGTTTCTTATAAAATGATGTCTAAAATTTAACAGAGTCTTTAAATTATTTAGCAAAATTGGTGCTTTAATAATTATAATTCGAATGGATTGAAGTGGCTTTGGCTGCCTGATATGGATCAGTGTACACAATATGGTTGTATCTTTGAGCAGGGTTTAGCTCCCAGAACCGAAGACTGCAAGTGGGCTGATGAGAAACTGCTAATTTTTGCACTGAAGTGTCTTAGCAGAGGCCAGAGGGCTACAATTACAGGGGGAAATGGAATTACATGACACAAGTTTTGAAGGTATAACTATTAGTATGGTATTTGTGATTCGAATTGTGCAAGATATCAGTACAAAACGTGCCATTTAAGTAGGTTTTTTCCTCTCATATTTACCACAAAAGCTTGCAATTGGTTCACTTTTTTTGCTTCAGTTTTGCAGCTTTAAGGGGGAAAGTCACGAAAGGTCATATGTGACGGGACGGAACAGGATGGGACGGATGTTGTAAATTTTGAAAAAGACAAGGGGCATTGTTGTCCTAAAATGTTAAAAATTTATGTCCCACAGACGTGGAACAACCCCGTTCCAGGGGGGAGAGGTGGAACCAAAAATCATCCAAAACTTGTCCCGTGGAACGCTTCGTCCCACTCGTTTTAGGCGTACCAAACGCGGGACGGAACGCCTCGTCCCGTCCCGTCCCGCGTACCAAACGCACCCATAATGTCCAAAGGTGAGTTTCGGAGTGTTTGGTTGTAATATGCTCTACACCCTTATGAGTTTAGTCAAATGTCTAACACCAATACATACATATTAGGGCTCGTTTGATTTCTAGGATTAGATTAGAATAAATAACACTCTAAATTGAAAGTAAATTAGAAATAAAAGAGAATTACTTTTCCCAAGACTTTCACGATCAATGTTTAGGTTGCAATCCACTTCGAAATATTTTTTTCTCTATAATTTTTTTTCTCTTTTTCTTAACGAAACTCTTTTGTTTAGTCCTAATGTGTTAGCCAAAATGATGATGAAAGTCTTAAGAAAAGTAATTCTCCTTCATCTAAAGTATAGGGCTCTTTTTCTTAACGAAACTCTTCTGTTATGTCCTGACGTGTTAGCCAAAACGATCATGAAATCCCAATTTTGGTCAATTATCATGTCAAGCTTTGAATCACGATAAATACATATGGACACAACCTACTGCAATATTTTCTGAGCAAAGTAGTGATAAGTTTGTGACCAAAGTGGTGCGACCATGATCAAAATACCTCAGATCTTGGCTAGCCAAGTCATAATTCTGTCGCTTTTTTCACCATTTTTCATCGTTTTGGTCCAAGGAAAAAACCCAGGTGTTGCGAGAACAAAGCTTTTGGGGCTGAAAAAAAAGAAGAAAAACTTAGCCACTTTTGGTTGTATTGGCACGACATTGTTAGCGGTGCAAATCCCAGTTCAGTTTCAGTGGTGCAACAGTCTCCAATTCATCGACAGGGTTTGGTTTTATTAGCATGATTGATGATCCACTCACTGAAGGGCCTGAATTGAGCTCAAAATTGCTAGGAAGGGCTCTAGGGTTTTATGGATCTGCCTCACAAAAAAGATGCTAGCCTATTGATTGATGGCCATGAATTTTGCTTTCTTAGAGCAACTCCAATCCTTGGAGTAAGTTCTAAAATTTTCCTCTATTCCAAAAAGCAAGGAAAAGGGGACACTTTGAGGGGAAGTGGGGCCCAACCTAATGGGATTGTCGGCCACCCATATGCAATTCCGTCTCCTTTATTTCTATCAGATGACAGACGACATAGATTTCCATCTCCTTTAAATCTAACGGGTGAAATTCATTCTTTAATAATCCGGAGCTAAAATTTTAGGTCAGAAAGATTAGAGCAAAAAAGTTGTTTCCTGGTTAAAATATAAATATTTTAGGTTAAAAATTTAAAGTTTTACTCCAAGAATTGGAGATGGTCTTACAAGGTTCTAGTCTTACGAGTGGGGATGCTATAGTTGTGTATAATGTCTATGTGCTGCATTACTGACCATGCTTATTTTCTCGGCACATTTAATTTTTTTCCTTTACTTGTCTTGCTTGGTTTGTTCTTGTAATATCTATTGCTGATTTTTCACCATGTTGTCCCTTCTAACGATGAGCTTTTTTCTGGTACAACCCATACAACTTAAATTGGTAATTAACCAATTTATTATGTCCAAGTGTGCAAGAAATCATCTAGACAAGTACCGTTTTCGGTATGTCCCCGACTCTCAACAATTACTAGTTTTTCCCTCTCAAATTTTACCACAAAAATATGTCCAATGGTTCACTCTTTCTTTTTTTTTTCTTTTTTTTTTTTGGCAAAGGGGGTTACTTTATTACAAAAACACAACATAATTATACAACAAAGGCCCAAATACATAAACTACAAAAGCAAAAGATGGACCTCAGTTGTAACCCAATAGCCCAAAACATAATTTGGAGCCCAAAACAGAAGCACACAAACAAACCCTAAAAGCTTCCTCCACGCACTTTTGGGGAAAAAATAAGTCACAATTAAATTAAAAGGCAATTCTTGTACTAATCGCCACCGCTTGCCAATATATAGTTATGTAGTTATGATTAAATGTGATGGAGCTTGCATCAAGTAAGTTGTTAAGAATATATTATGCCGTGTAACCAAAATATATATTTTTGTATTCACATGCGATGAGAGATGTGTATACAACAAGTTATATGCGGTGTTGTATGAATGATTCTCTAAGTCATGGATGGCTTCCTTCATTTTCACTCGAAGTTAGGTTTGAATACCACTGAAAATTTTCCTATATAACTTTGACTAGAGTAAAAAAAAATACAACACTTTTCACATAGACAAACAGATTAAGTAAGGCTTGGGTTGGAGGAGCATGTATATCTAAGTTTGTCTTTTGTAGAGGAGCATCTATTGTCAGTATCCTCGCAGATGGTGATGTAGGAGTGTGATATTTACACACCTCATTTTACTTTTTACCCACTTTTTTAATTTTCAGTTATCATATCAAATGAATTGAAAAAAATTAACGATTATAAATTATCAAAGAGTGTGAAAAGTAAAATAAGATGTGTGGATAGTATATCTCGGTGATGTATATACTACAAAAAAGGATGGGTGGTGGGTGAGTGGGCGCGGGGTTTCCAAAATGGCTCACGTCGTTATTCGTGGAGGAGTTGATGTACCCAATTTCAAATGTTTGTTTGATAAATAAAATGCATCTTTCGTACGAACAGAAAAAAGGACTTAGGTCCACCAAAAACGAGAGATAAAAAGTAAAAGTCAGGTCGTCTCTAGTCGGGGCTGTGATTGCACCCTAAAAATTATTTTTCTAAAGATTAGTGCTTGGTTATATCTTTAGAGTAAGATTTTTTTCCTCACCTATTCTTATGCCTCTCTCTCTCTTCTTTTCTCATATATTGATTTTTGTTTTATTGTTTTTATAATAAAAAATTAATATAAAATGTTAACGTAACTTAACCTAACTGTTTAAATATGAAGAGAGAAAAGAAGAAAAAGATTACAAGAAAAGAAAATCATTCTACTATTGACCTTTGGTCCACTTAACTGATTGATCATTGAAGTGTATATAAATAATTAATTTTTTATTCATTGGATTTAAAGTTTATAATTATTAAAAACTATGCACTATATAAAAATAAAATAAAATAACCATGTACTATGATTACTAACACCCAGTCATCTCATCATAGTGTTACATGTTAGTCGTGAAAATCTATGCACTATTAAATAAAAAAAGGCTTTTAGATTCATGTCCAAAAACATAGTGTTTTAAGAGTGAGTCAAGGTATCTAATTATATATTTTTATACTTATTTTATATTTTCTAAAAATATTAAAGATCAATTAAAATCTTCTAATATTATGCATTTTCCAACTCCAAAAAATATAATTAATATCTTATAACAAAAAAACTAATATAAAACATTCTACGCTAACTCAAGTAATAAATATATGAATGTATATTATACTTATACGTGAGATATGAAACCTAATTAAAAGGTAAAAAAAACATAACATACCTACAAGTAAGACACATTAATCTGTGACAGGCTGATTATAAAAATAAAATAAAATAAAGAATATGTCATATAAGTAGATAAATATAATTAACCTGTGACATAGGTTGATTATAAAAATTAAAAATAAAATTTATAAATGGGGTTTAAAGTAGGGAGAAAGAATGAGAAATAACAAAAAGATAAATAAGCAAAGAGATGGGAAGACTTTTATAATAAACTTTATCATTGAACATATAACTATTAATAATTAAATATAACAAGTTGGACTTATTTTAATAAACTGGACTATTTCTACTATGGGCTTAAAAAATTGGACGTATATCAAGTTTTTCCTCAAAAGAACCTATAGGCAGATTGTCTGCCGTCTTTTTACTATACCCTTCATATCCCCTTCTATTTGTGCAGTTACGGTTAAGTCACGTCAACATTTTATATTCCTATTGCTTTTTGTTTTATTATCTTTATAAAAAAATCAATATAAAAAATGTTGACGTGACTTAACCGTGACTGCACAAATGAGAGGAGATGAAAAATGTATGGTAAAAAGAGAGCAGACAATCTGCCTCCAAAAAACCTATGCACTATGATTCCAGAACAACTTTACCTAAAAGGTCCTTCGCTTTTCTTTAACAACTTTACCAAACCCTTCTCATAATTACCTCAACACAATTTCTTGTAGATACAGCACGCCACATACCAATTAGGCAATTAGTTGTTTAGTCGTTTTAGAAAATTAATTAAGACCCAATTGGATTAACTTGTGAACAGTTAAGTTAATTATGCAATTCGACAACCTGACCCAAAAGAAACGGAACAAAGAAAATGTTGGTTGGCAGCCTGTGGTTGGTGGTCACCATGATGAAGAAAAACCCCAACTTGGTCAAGCCCTGTGACTCATTCCACACTATATATCTGGACACAAAGCTACTCCAATTTCGAAACCAAAGCAGTGACTTTAAGTTATAGAGCTTCAACCATGGCTAGAACACCTCAAATCTTGGCTACTCAGTTCATAATTCTCTCACTTCTATCTTCATTTGCCCTAATTCTTGTCCAAGGAGAAGATCAAGATTTTGTTAGAGCCTTGGACCGCAAGCTTCTGGGTCTCAATGATGAGAAGTTCAGCCACTTTAAGATGTACTGGCATGATATTTACAGCGGTAAAAATCCAAGTGCAGTAGGAGTGGTGAATCCACCCATCAATTCATCAACCCAATTTGGTTCTGTTAGCGTGATTGATGATCCTCTCACTGAAGGCCCTGAGTCGAGCTCAAAATTGCTGGGAAAGGCTCAAGGGTTCTATGCGTCTGCCTCACAGAAAGAAGTTGGCCTGCTGATGGCCATGAATTTTCACTTTATCCAAGGGAAGTACAATGGCAGCACTATAACGATTCTAGGAAGGAACCAGGTGTTCAACAAGATGAGGGAGATGCCTGTTATTGGAGGCAGTGGGCTTTTCAGGTTTGCAAGAGGTTATGTTCAAGCAAGTACTCATACATTCAATCCAACCACAGGAGATGCCGTTGTTGAGTATAATATCTATGTGCTGCATTATTGATGAAGGTCTTTTTTTTTCTTGCTGGCTTTTGCTTTGTTCCTTTTTTTCTATGGAGGTTGTAGATTCTAATTATGTTGGCCGCCCACCATGTCATTTCTTTTCATTTTAGTGGGTGTGGTTGAGTTTTCTTTATCAAGTATTGGCCGGCTATATGCATTTGGTTGGTGTCAGTAACTCCACTGAGGACGGATAAGTGAAAATAAAATAATGGGGCATTTTGATATAGGTGCCTTGTTTTTTAATTTTTTTAGACTAAACATACACTCTTTTTAAAAATTTGATCAAACATTTTCCTGAAATTTTGGTTATTAATTTTAGTTTTTCACATAAGTTCAATTGTGTTTAGAATTTTAGTTTTTCACAACTTCTCCTAGACATTTCGTTTTCTTTTCCTATTATCCCTATATTTATGCACATATTATCCATCTCTTTTTTTATTGTTTGTTATCATTTTTTTTGTGAATATAGTAGAATATTTATAAAAAAATTGTCAGATTTGATTATTTAGAAGACCCAGCACATAATAAAGATTTGTTTGATTATATGGCTACGTCTAGTTACCTATAATATAGACACATTTAGTTTTATAGTGTATTTGATATTTTGTATTTCTCGGTACATTTGGAATTTAAATGCACCAAAAGGTTATGTGATAGAGACATTTGGTTTTGTTGTACATTTGGGATTTTTTGTTCATTTGGTCTTTTGGTACATTTGGAATCTAAACGTACCCCCAAAATGGTTACCTAACAATGGACACATTTGGTTTTATGGTACATTTAGTTTCTCGGTACATTTGAAAGCTAAACGTACCAAAAGTGTTACATAGCAATGGGTACATTTGGTTTTATGGTACATTTGAATTTTTGGTACATTTGGTTTCTCGAGACATTTGAAATATAAACGTACCAAAAGTCTATACTTTTGTTCTTAAATGTACCATAAGTTTTAAGTATTACGTGAAAAAATATGTATTGAAAACTTTTTATTAAGACAATTTTAATAGAAAGATAACTTTTTTTTAAATACTGATAATAAGGAAATGAGGAATTAGTTAATTATTTTTTTATTTTATTTTATTAAAAAATGTCATTTAATGCGTAGAAGGAGATTGACGAAATTAAATTCTTATATTATAGGCAATTAGTTGCTAAGCTACCTTATGCCTCTATATAAATGCATTTAAATTAATGACATGAAAATTAAATAGAAAGTTATTGAGGTGACAATTGATGAAAGCACCTTAATCAAATCTTTATAAGGGATGAATGTTTAATCTAACAACTATAAGAAAATATGTGGGGCATTCTAATTTTCCCTAAAATAAATTATGATTAATTGGATGGGAATTGGAATAGCTACATAAAAAAGTTTGGCTTATTTTTTGCTTTGTCTCATGAAACTCTATTTTGATCTTACTTTGTCTCTATAACTCAAAAGTTATCACTTTACTTTTTGAAACTCAAAATTTGTTCCATCTGACTTGTGGACTCTCTCTTCTCCTTTAAACTTATATGTTGCTTCCTAAAATATGTGTGGGATCCAACACTTAATAAAACTATGACCAAAGTTATAAAAGACGCTAGGTGCTAGTCGGACAGCGGGCTAGGCAGGGTCTAGGCGGGGGCCTGGGCAGACTAAGCGGATTTAATTAAATTTATTATATTTTGTGTAAATAAGTGTTTATTTATATTTAAAATATATATAATTTCATCATAAACTACAAAATAGAATGACATGTGTATTATGAGCTATTAGAACATAATGAAAACATGGAAAACAAGCATATAATGTCTGTTCATTTACGTATTCAATGAGTCTCTTACAATTTATTGAAAAAAATAAAATGCAAAATGAAAGTTATCTATTTTCTATCTAAGTGAGTCGCAACCTAGGCGGGTCTTGGTGGCCTAGGCGGGTGCCTAGCCGGTCTAGGCAGGCGCTTCAGTAGATCTAGGTGCCCTTTATTAATTTTCAAACGCTTAGGCATTAATCGGGGCCGTGACCAGCCACCTAGCGCCGCCAGGGATTTTTAGAACAATGACTATGTCACATGCAGTGTTTAAAATATCAGTATCGATGAAAATATTGATAGGCAAATTTGTGAAGATATTGATGGATATATTGTATATCAATATCGATATCGATTGCTTTCGATGGAAATGATGGAAATTTCCTCAAAAACATGGAAATTTTAATTTTTTTTAAGGAATGTCATATGAAGCCATAACACACGTATGAATCAAGAATTAATGATTAGATAATGTGTAAACAATAAATATGTGATATGTGAGAAGAAAAACTTCCTTATAATGACAAATAATAAAATAAAGCATTTCACAAGCATTTCACTAGCAAGAATAAATTATACATAACTTAATTGAAATTTTTGTCATGAAAGCAGCACAAGTTTTATTGAAGTAAACTAATACCATAAAGAAAGAAATTAAAATATAAAGAATGCATAGGCTCATGAATATTTCCTACAAACTTTTTGCAAATTGTCTGCAAACATTGGATATTTTTCTGAAAATATTGAGGAAATTGACTGATTTCCGGAAATATCGTGGATATGAGACTTCACCCCTATTTCCATATCGTTCCCTAAATTTTTAGATATTTTTGTGGAAATATCGAGCATATTAGGATATTTCAAACACTAGTCACATGTACAATAAATTTGATTATAAATCTCTATTGCACGTTAACATTCAACAATTAGAGAGTTTCAAAGAAATTGAAGAGATGAAAAAAAATTGATTAGCCTAGCGCTGTAACAACCCGTCCCGACATATTAAAATATTGGTTATGAAATGACGGAATTACCCCTACGGGGATTATTTACGTGTGCATGTGGGTGGTGTGAGGATTATTAGAATGTGGCCCTCAAATTACTAAACTATGTTATTGTTAGTGATTGACAACCTGAACCACACCCACTCAACCCTCACACAATCATCACTCCCGTTAATCTCCCTCTCTCTTGCATTATTGTTCACTTTCTCAGTCTCTCTCTCATTCCACTCGATCGTCTCTCTCTCTTTTGTTCAAGCCACGGTCGCATCCACAAACCACCCAAATCTTCACCAATCGAAGGAACAAATTGCATATTCACACTCCTGAGGTTCCTACGAGTACTTTGACATCAATTTCAGGTAAGAATCCCTTTGATTTCACGTCCAAAACTCGAGCACCGAGTTATGCACTATTCATCAACTTTTTCTTGGATGATTTTTAGGACAATCTAATATCACAGCGAGCCTTGTGAGGTTCCAAGGAGACTCGGAGTGGTTCGTTGGAGAAGTTTGGACGTCGGGATCAAACACATCATATGTGGCCGGTTTTGGAATTCATCCCCGAGGAAATCTAAGACCTTTTTCAAGGTTTTTGAAGGTATAGACTTGTTCTACTCTAAATTTAGAGCACATAGGAAGAAAAATGGGTCAAAAAGGATGAAAAATGAGCAAGATATGACAATTTGAAGTTTTCCCAGAAATTCCGGCGAAACAGTCGCCGGCGGCCGGCGAGTCGCCGGAGAAGACAACCGGCAGGGGAATATTCCGTCAACTCTGACGGAATATTCTGACGCCGTCAACTGACGCCGTCAGTGTGCACTGCGCGTGGGAGGCGCATGTGCCGTGCACTGTGCAGGCGCGTGGGGGCGCGTGAACAGTGAAAAATTTATTTTAAAAATATAGCGACGTTCGTGACGTCGAGTAGATCGATTTCATATATTTAAACCCTATATTTGGACAATCTATGAAGATTTTATTTACGTTTCCGTTTATGTGTTATTAAACTAAGTTAATTAGAAATTTCACGTATAGGGAAATGTATTCCGAGGACGTATGTGATTGAGCCAAGCTAGGAGGCTTCGTCTCGACTACGAATCTGTGAGTGGGCAGTTTTATTTTCCGTATATATATATATACTTGACGTTTTCCCAGAAATTGAAATTTAATGAAAATATGCTTTAAATGCAAAGTATAAAAGTATATGAAAAGTATGTTTTCAAATGCCATGCGTAGATTCATATGAAAACATGATTCGAAATGCCATGCATAGAAGTATGTGAAAAGTATATAGAAATGTGAATCGAATTGCCATGCATGAAATGATATGAAAATTATGACTTGATTTATGATGCATATGTATGAATTGATACGGTGGACGCACAAGTGAGTATCAGGTGAGTATATATTACTGTTATGATGATGTTGAGATATGTTGAGCTTATAACCTGCACCATGGTATTAGTGCTTATGGTATTCACCTCATCGCACGCTCGCCTTGGATCCAAGTAGATGCTAGTCGTACAGACCACAAGAGGTGGTTCCGACAGGCCAGACGTACAGACCTTTAGAGAGGTTCCAACTGGTGGGTGACCTTAGATTATGTGCACAGATGATTGATGAGAAAAACACTAGAGCGTAATATTAACCATTAAGCCGTACAGACTACATTAGGTGGTTCCGACTTATGTGCAGAAGGCTGTACAGGTCACAGTTGGTGACTCCGGCAAGATGAGATTTTGAGCTATAGATTCAGCCGTACAGGGCCATTAGAGGGTCTCCGGTTGATTAGTTTCTTCCACCTGATTTATGTTAATACATTCATACTATACTGTTGAATTTAGATATGGCATGGCATATTGTATCGAAAATAATGTTGAGATAGTGATTTGAAGTTTTGAGAATATATATGTATATATATTGATATTTTACATTTCTGGGAAAGTATACAGGTTTTACGGAGAGGGGTTACAACGTTTTGAGAAATGTTCGGATTTGGAAAAGATTTGTTTTACTGACCCACTCAACTTGGTTTTGCGCCCCTCTAGGTTCAAGATAGCAGAGGTGTGGTGACTACGAGGAAATTCGGCAGGGTTCTGACAGAATGGACAAAATTAGGTCTCACCTTCGGGTGTTTCATCTTAGAAGTGATATATTTAAAGCTTCCGTACTGTGTAAATGGTTACGTCACTCCCACGTGACGGCCAGCATGCCCTCCTTCGGGACGGGGTGTGTCAGCGCACCCAAACCAAACTTCCATAAGAAATTAACAGATCTAAGGTAATGTGGAGAAAATTTTGACTTTTATAGAACGACTTTCAAGTTTCAGAGGGCAAAAATGGGATCAAAATCGAGTTTCAAGGGGCAAAGTGAAGCAAACTTTGAGTTTCAGGGAATAAAGTGATGACTTTTGAGTAACAAAGAGTAAAGTGAGATTAAAATCGAGGGTGTAACTAAAAATAAGATTAAAAAGTTGAGGTTCTACCATAGCATTAATTGACAATATAGGAAGTAGTTGAAATTACTTACAAGCCCAAATAAGGTCCCTTATCTCAATGTAGCATGCTCACTCACGTGTGGAGAATTTTGAAGCCTAACACGTGAACAACACAAACAGAGTGATGTGAAGCACGTGTGGCCATTGAGCTTCACACTTTGGACAACATGCTCTGATACCATGAAGAAGTTAGGGTTCCATCATAAAACCAATTGGCAATATGGGAAATAAACTAATTGGTAATATGGAGAGTAGACCAACTTACTTATAAGCCTATGCAAAATCCTTCCTCCCATTAATAGCGAGATTCGAGTAATGCTAGGGAGACCAATATTTTTAAACCAAATGATATGGTTGTAGATGATTAGATTATTAATTAAATGTCAATTAACGTGCTTTGTTCTTATTCGTGACATGATTTAATTTGTAATTTGACTTAAAAAATTTACTCTCTCTAACATTATTCATCATCAACAATATTCGGTATTCGGTATTCTTTCTCTAGTTCTCTCTCATTGGATGGTTAAAAATGCGAAGAGAGAGAGAGAGAGAGAGAGAGAGAGAGAGAGAGAGAGAGGCTTAAAGTAACCAAATTGTTGCAGGGTAAAAATGCCACGAGAGATAAATTATTAACACAAAAATAACCAAATTGTCAACTTTTCTACAAAATTTTATTTAATTCATATGACTCGTCTCACATCAGAATAAAAAGAAATGGGTTAGGTGAGATAAACCCACCAACCCCAAATTATTCTGTCCACTCGTACACCGGCATCCTCCCAGAATATTAATCCCAACATTACAGATGCAGGTGGCGGTACATCCATATTATGGGTTCACTTAACCCATGATTAATGGGAACAGTCCAGAAAAAGAGACATGCCGACTTGTTGAGCTATACAATAAAATTATAGCCTTGAAACAAAACTTGCTTAATTGTTAATTGGATTTGGGAAATATTTCTTGTTCTCTGTAAGACCATATTGTAATTAAAATATGTTAATTCATCGAACGGAAATTAAATTTGTGTGCAAAAAACAAATACATTTCTTTTTTAACTAGTCTAATTAACACATATGCGTATTATTATTCTTTTGTCAACTGTTGATTACCAATTACACTAACTAATTGATTATGAACCAAATTAGCAAATGACTCCACGATTTATATCACAACTAATTCCTTTTTATTATTCCATTCCAGTCAACAAAGGCAAGTCGCATCATTTGAAAAAGACTCTTGCCGAACGCGGTATCATTGTCCTTCACTGTATATATTCCCTACAAAACAATCGAAAGCCTTGAAGACATCCTACCAAAACCATGGCTAGGCTGTCTCAAATGTCAGCTTTCCCACTCACAATTTTCTCCCTCCTCTCTTCCTTTGCCTTGATCTTAGTTTCTGGAGAAAATTTAGGGTTTCACAGCACCGTGGACCGTAAGCTTCTCGGGCTGCAGAAAGAAAAGCTCACCCACGTTCGCTTATACTGGCATGACATTGTTGGTGGGTCCCATCCCTCTGCCATAGAGGTTGTCCCCGCACCCTCCAATAAGTCCCAGACGAATTTTGGGTTAGTGAGAATGTTTGATAATGCACTTACTGAAGGTCCTGAGTTGAGCTCAAAATTGGTGGCTAGGGCTCAAGGGTTTTACGGATTTGCAGGGCAGGTGGAGCTCAGCCTGCTGATGGCACAGAACTTTGCTTTTGTTGCAGGTGAGTTTAATGGAAGCACCATAACTTTGTTAGGAAGAAATTCAATTTTAAACAAGGTGAGGGAGCTGCCAGTGATTGGTGGAAGTGGGGCTTTCAGGTTTGCTAGGGGTTATGCTGAATTGAGAACTCACACTTTTAATCTCACCTCAAGTGATGCTGTTGTAGAGTATAATATTTATGTGTTGCATTATTGATCATGGGTTTTGGAATTTGATTTGGCCATTGCTTGGTTGTAATTGAATTGTGACAAGTTTATACAAGTATTTCAATAAAATAAATAAATTTTCTTTGACCAACCTAAACATTGTTTCCATGTTCTAATAGAATGCCTTTCTGACACACCCCGATCCAGAAACCGAGGCGTGCCGGCCGTCACGTGTGAGTGACGTAGCCGTGTGCGTCAGCGGAAGCGAATTTGGTATGAAGTGCAGTAGTGAAAATTAAGTTTATAATATACATATGATACAGAGCCGATCCTAGGTGCAGTCAAGTTAAAACAAACGTTACAACTGTGAAAGAAATCCTACATAAGTGGTGGTAGTCTGTCAGAACTGCCTTAGCGCCTCGCTAACCGTCCACGACGTAGCTACCTAGTACCTGGAGGGGCGCAAAACATGAAAGGTGAGTGGGCAAAAACAAAGTTTTCCAAAACCATTTCATAATTCCATAAATAACCCCTCGCTGTAAATCAGTATAATTTTCCCAGAAAATAGTACGTATATAAACGTATATACGAAAACATCGTCTACATATCACAACTCATCATCAAGCTCAAGATTAGGCCATATCAAACATACTCAATTCCTATCAATCATTATCATTATCATCATTCTTATTATCATCCTGCACACGAGTCGGAACCACCTATTGTGGTCTGTACGACAGGCTAGGTGTATAATATTACGCTCTGTGCTACGATCACGTGAAGGCTGTGCGACGAATCGCGGGTCACCAACGAGTCGGAACCACCTATTGTGGTCTGTACGACAGGCTAGGCACCTATCTTGGATCCAAGTTGAGCGTACGGTGCGTGAGGTGAACGATCACGTGAAGGCTAGGCCCTACTCTGGCGGAGCACAACACCCGAGGTGCAGGTGATTAACTAAATCACAATCTAACATCATTTCAAGCACTACCACGGTACTTACCTGGCCGTCCTCGGCGTCAGTGCATAATGAATGCAATCGTAATCATATGTATACACTATAGTAGGCATGCGACATGGCAAACTAATTATCACATCCAAACAATTCGTAATTCAATCAATTTACGTTTCTGGGTAAAACGTCATATATATATATATATATATACTGAAAACAAAAGCCCACTCACTGGTATGTCGACGGGTCGTATCCCCCGAGCCTAGTGTGACTGCGCTCGTCCGTCGGATACGTCTCACCTATACGTGAATTAATCGTAAAACCGTCAATAACAACACATAAACGACCTACGTAAATAACTTTTCATACGAAGGTCAATTTTGGCATTTGAATATACCAACGCGACCTACACGACGTCACGATCGTCGTGATATTTTTAAAATAATTTTTGGACTGCTCACGCGCCCCCACGGGCCAGGAATAGCACGGACAGACGCGCCCCCACGCGCTGTCACGTGTTGTGCACGCGCCGGTCAACCCTAACCGTAAAGGAATATTCCGTTGGGAATATTCCGTTAACTTCTAACGAATTCCGTTAGAGTTAACTAACGGCGTGAGGAATATTCCGTCAACTTTGACGGAATATTCCGTCACCCCCTACCTCAGGTCGCCGGCCGGACTGGTTTTTCCGGCGACCGTCGCCGGCGCCGGCGACCGATTCCGGCCAAACTTCAAATCCTCATATCTTCTTCATTTTTCATCCAAAATTCATGAAATTTATACCAAAATGCTCCAAATTCAATGTAGAACACAAATATACCTTCAAATCCTTCGAAAAACGTCCAAAATCTCGATGGGAAAATCCTTCAAATTCGGCCAAACTTGAAACCAGTGATCCCGACGTCCAAACTTTGCAAACTAGGTATTCCGAGGTTCGTGGGAATGTTTTAGGACTTGTGGTGATCTTGTTTTCACCTAAAACGATCCAAAACAAAAGTACATGAACAGTGCTCAAGGTCTAAGTCACGGATTACCTAGGTTTTCAAAAGTTTCAAAGCTTAAAACCAATATATACGAGTTCACCAAAGTCTAGGAAGCTTGAATAAGCTTACCTGAAGCTTGAACTGAGTCGAGATGGCTTTGTGTGTGTGTTCTGTACTTGGATGTCGAGAGATAGAAAGTGAGAGTTTGAGAGAGATAAGGAAGAAAAACAGAAAAGATGAAATGAAAACGTGGGTGTGTGCATGTGTTGCACACGTGTCGACATCAGCCCAATCTTTTTGGGTTTAATATTTAGGACACCCAAAACCCATTTTCGTGTCCAAACGTACCCGTTCACGCGTAGGTGAGGGTATTTTCGTCATTTTACCTCGAACGTATAAAAATACGGAACGGGATGTCACAACCTACCCTCCTTAATAAAATTTCGTCCCCGAAATTTACATAACATAAACAAACACTCCGAAATTTACATAACACAAGCAAACACTAATAAACATAGAATAAGCGCGGATACATAACTCTCATCCGCTCCTCTAACTCCCAAGTAGCCTCCTCAACCGAATGGTTTCGCCACAAGACCTTTACTAACCGAACCGTCTTGTTTCGTAGAACCTTATCCTTCCAGTCTAGGATAGTCACCGGTTCCTCCTCGTACGTCAAATCAGGACTAACTTCTAACTGCTGCGGAGGTAGAACGTGAGACGGATCAGCAACGTAATGACGTAGCATCGAAACGTGAAACACGTTATGAACTCTAGATAGCTCTGGAGGCAACTCGAGTCTATACGCCACTTCACCTATCCGCTCGGTGATTAGGTATGGTCCGATATACCTGGGACTCAACTTCCCCTTCTTACCGAACCGTACCACTCCTTTCCACGGTGACAACTTTAAAAACACCCAATCGCCTACCACGTAAACCCGATCAGTGACGTGTCTATCGGCTAAACTCTTTTGACGATCCTGGGCCACTTTCAGGTTAGACTTGATTACCTGGATGTTCTGAGTCGTCTCGTCAACTATCTCTGGACCTTCAAGTACCCTCTCGCCGACTTCCGACCAACATAAGGGCGTACGACAAGCTCGACCGTACAACGCTTCGAATGGTGACATTCCGATGCTCGAATGGTAACTGTTGTTGTACGCGAACTCCATCAGGTCCAAGCGTAGATGCCATGCATCACCAAACTGTAGTACGGAAGATCGTAACATATCCTCAAGCGTCTGGATGGTCCTCTCGGACTGTCCATCCGTCTGTGGATGATAAGCTGTACTATACAGTAGCCTCGTGCCGAGGGCTTCCTGGAATGCCGTCCAGAACTTGGATGTGAATCTCGGATCTCGATCTGAGATAATGCTGACTGGCACACCATGATACTTGACGATCTTCGATACGAAAAGCTCAGCTAATCGTGGTAGGGAAAACTTCTCTCGAACCAGAATGAAATGCGCAGATTTCGTAAGCCGATCAACTATTACCCAAACACCGTCGTAACCATTCAGTGTACGGGGTAACTTATAGACGAAATCCATGGTGATGTTTTCCCATTTCCACTGAGGAACGGGAAGCGGTTGCATTCGTCCGAACGGTTTCTTCCTCTCGGCTTTAACCTGCTGGCAAACAAGACATCTGCTCACGTACTCGGCGATCTCCCTCTTCATACCAGGCCAATAGTAGAATGGTCGAATGGTATGATACATCTTGGTACTGCCCGGATGCATCGCATAAGCTGATACGTGTGCCTCATCAAGAATCGCCTTCTCGAATCCGCAGATCAGTCTTTTTACCTTCACCCCTCAATCGAATCAACTCCTGAGTCTCCACGTCATTCAACTGAGTCTCGAGAATACGATCAATCAGAATCGGTCTGACCTGGAAGTGAGCAAGTAATGCTTTCCCTCGATTCTTTGCCTCCGAACAATCAATCTCCAATCCTACTCCGGTCGACCTCAGCTCAGTCAACAACGGAGCACGGCTCGCGTATATAGCATCCACTCGACCCTGAGACTTCCGGCTAAGTGCGTCAGCTACTACGTTTGCACGACCCGGATGATACTCAATCGTGCAATCGTAATCACTCAGCAACTCCATCCACCTTCGCTGGCGGAGGTTCAGATCTCTCTGGGTGAACAAGTACTGGAGGCTCTTGTGGTCTGTAAAGATCTTACACTTCTCACCGTAGAGGTAATGTCTCCAGATCTTCAACGCAAATATAATCGCCGCCAACTCAAGATCATGAGTAGGGTAGTTCATCTCGTGCGATTTCAGCTGTCTCGATGCGTAGGCGATCACCCTACCATGTTGCATCAACACGCAACCCAGGCCATTCAATGATGCGTCACTATAGACCTCGAAGTTACCACTATCGTCTGGAAGTGCTAGCACTGGAGCATGAGTAAGACAATGTTTTAGCTGCTGAAAGCTCCGTTCGCAGCTATCATCTCACTCAAATCGAACATCCTTCCTGGTTAACTTCGTAAGAGGTAACGCAATTACTGAGAAGTCTTGCACGAACCGTCGATAGTAGCCTGCTAATCCGAGGAAACTCCGTACCTCAGAAACAGTTCGCGGCTGTTCCCAATTCTCTACCGCTGCTATCTTCTGGGAATCCACCTGAATGCCCTGAGCTGAGATAACGTGCCCCAAAAATGCCACCTGGTCTAACCAGAATTGACATTTACTGAACTTAGCGTATAATCGATGCTCCCTCAGCTTCTTCAGCACTAATGAAAGATGTCGCATGTGATCTGACTTCGATTTAGAGTACACCAGAATGTCATCGATGAATACAATGACGAACCGATCCAAATACGGCTGAAATACTCGGTTCATCAAATCCATAAAGGCAGCTGGAGCGTTAGTCAAACCGAATGGCATGACTAAGAACTCGTAGTGCCCATATCTGGTTCGGAACGCCGTCTTCGGAACATCGTCGCCCTTAATCTTCAGCTGGTGATAGCCAGATCGTAGATCAATCTTCGAAAATACACAAGTTCCTCGCAGTTGATCGAACAAGTCGTCAATACGAGGTAATGGATAACGGTTTTTAATCGTTACCCGATTCAGCTGTCGATAGTCGATACACAGCCGTAGAGTACCATCCTTCTTACGCACGAACAATACTGGAGCTCCCCAAGGTGAAATACTCGGCTGTATAAAACCTTGGTCTAACAACTCTTGTAACTGAATCTTTAACTCTCGCAACTCAGCGGGAGCCATTCGATAGGGAGTCAGAGATATAGGGTCTGTACCTGGCAATAAGTCGATAGAAAACTCCACATCTCGGTCCGGTGGCAAGCCTGGCAAATCGTCAGGAAATACGTCGGAAAAGTGCCTGACCACCTTCACATCCTCCAAACTGACAGGAGCACTATCGTTCAATACCACGTGAGCCAGATACCCCTGACAACCCTTCTGCAACAATTTCGTAGCTCGCACGGCTGAAATGATACCGTGCCTAACATTACTACGTTCGCCAGTGAATGTGACCACAGGTAACCCCGGCCGATGAAACGTAACTCTCTTCTCGTAACAATCTATGTTGGCTCGATGTAAATGTAGCCAATCCGTGCCCAATATCACATCAAACTCAACAATATCCAACGGAATAAGATTAGCGGGCATCATCACATCCTCAATCAACACGGGGCACCCTGGATACATCCAACTGACCAGACATGTCTCTCCCCTAGGCATCGACACTTCTAACTCAAATGCGAGGGGGGCAGACTCAGGTTGAGTCAATTGGGCAAATGAGTAAGAAATGACCGAATGAGTAGCACCGCAATCTATCAACACTCTAGCGAAATGACCAAGTACATTTAACTTACCCGTTATCAGATCCGGGTTATTCTGGACGTCGTGCGCTGTGAGGTTATGAATACGGCCCTGCGGCTGCTGTCGACCACCGCGACCTCTGTTCGGCTGACCAGGTCGTCCAGGCACACCACGACTAGATCCCGCAGGATTAGGCTGTCTAGATGATCCTGCACTGCTAGAAGTAGCCTCTCCCTGCTGTGGCTGCACTCCCGAATACCACTGCTGTCCGCCGGCAGGATAAGAAGGATACGGAGTATACCCTCCAGGATACGGAGAATAGCTACTCTGAGAACTGCCTGAATAGTACGGATCCTGATGATATGGGTACGGTGCGGGAGTATAAGGAGCAACGTCACCCTGATAATGATAAGTACCACCACGACTCGGCTGACCATATCCACCAGGATGTGGGACCTGCTGGATAGGAACTGGAGGTGGTAACGCAAATAGTGGAGGTCTCGGCTGACTCTGCGGGCAATTCGCTGCGCGATGACCCTGCTGTCCACATGTAAAACATCCACGAGTGCCCTGCCTGCACTCGCCATAATGCCGACTGTTGCACCTCCGACAGAACGGTGCATAAGGACCACCAGCATCTCGCTGCCTCTGGAAACGCTGACCTCCGGCGAATCCGCCCCATCTCCTCTGACCCGGGGAACTCGTACCCCCACTCGAAGAAGAACTCGAGCTAAAACCACTTCTCTTGAAACTCTGGGTCCTCCGAGGCCCCTGTGATGCCACTCCTTTACCCTTGTCGTCTCTCCTCGGTTCCTCTTTCCCTTCCTCGTTGTCGCTATCACTCGGCAGATTCTCTGAATCCTCTATCTGCACCAAGACCGCGTAGAAGTCGTGATAGGTCTCGCAGTGCCTCGTAGTCGCCATCGTGCGCCATTTCTTCCGAGTGCCCAGCTTGAATCTCCGAAGCATCTCGGCCTGATTCCTAGCAACCTCAGGGTGGTAGCGAGAAAGATCAGTGAACCTCCTGTAGTACTCGTTCGCTGACATCTTCTTCTGCTTTAGGCTCGTGAATTCCTGTTTCTTGCGATCCAGATAGGCGTCTGGGATAAATCGCTCATAGAATTGCTGTCTGAACACCTCCCAGTCCTTGGCCTCTTCTGGTGGCATCCTGTCAGCCAGCTGTTCCCACCAAGTGGCAGGTTCCTTTCCCATAAACCAAGTCGCAGTCTCGACCCAAGTTCCCGCAGCTAGATTACCCTGACTATGTAATATTCGGAAAGTCCGTTCTATCTGCAGAAACCAGCGCTCGGCACCTTCGTGCCCCTCGTCACCCTCATATCTCGGTAACCTCAGATTATGCGCACTCTCAAGAGGGGTCCTATGGGAAGGACGAAGGGTAGACTGAATAGCATGAGCAATAACATCTCCCAACTGAGAAAGGTCGGGAAAACTAGGATCAACAGGTGGACGTGGCTCTCGTCGAGGCGGCATCGTTCTGACAGAAACACCAAACGATTTAGAATATTCACAACTGCACAGAACTAGCAAAATCTAGGCTCTGATACCAAGTTGACACACCCCGATCCAGAAACCGAGGCGTGCCGGCCGTCACGTGTGAGTGACGTAGCCGTGTGCGTCAGCGGAAGCGAATTTGGTATGAAGTGCAGTAGTGAAAATTAAGTTTATAATATACATATGATACAGAGCCGATCCTAGGTGCAGTCAAGTTAAAACAAACGTTACAACTGTGAAAGAAATCCTATATAAGTGGTGGTAGTCTGTCAGAACTGCCTTAGCGCCTCGCTAACCGTCCACGACGTAGCTACCTAGTACCTGGAGGGGCGCAAAACATGAAAGGTGAGTGGGCAAAAACAAAGTTTTCCAAAACCATTTCATAATTCCATAAATAACCCCTCGCTGTAAATCAGTATAATTTTCCCAGAAAATAGTACGTATATAAACGTATATACGAAAACATCGTCTACATATCACAACTCATCATCAAGCTCAAGATTAGGCCATATCAAACATACTCAATTCCTATCAATCATTATCATTATCATCATTCTTATTATCATCCTGCACACGAGTCGGAACCACCTATTGTGGTCTGTACGACAGGCTAGGTGTATAATATTACGCTCTGTGCTACGATCACGTGAAGGTTGTGCGACGAATCGCGGGTCACCAACGAGTCGGAACCACCTATTGTGGTCTGTACGACAGGCTAGGCACCTATCTTGGATCCAAGTTGAGCGTACGGTGCGTGAGGTGAACGATCACGTGAAGGCTAGGCCCTACTCTGGCGGAGCACAACACCCGAGGTGCAGGTGATTAACTAAATCACAATCTAACATCATTTCAAGCACTACCACGGTACTTACCTGGCCGTCCTCGGCGTCAGTGCATAATGAATGCAATCGTAATCATATGTATACACTATAGTAGGCATGCGACATGGCAAACTAATTATCACATCCAAACAATTCGTAATTCAATCAATTTACGTTTCTGGGTAAAACGTCATATATATATATATATACTGAAAACAAAAGCCCACTCACTGGTATGTCGACGGGTCGTATCCCCCGAGCCTAGTGTGACTGCGCTCGTCCGTCGGATACGTCTCACCTATACGTGAATTAATCGTAAAACCGTCAATAACAACACATAAACGACCTACGTAAATAACTTTTCATACGAAGGTCAATTTTGGCATTTGAATATACCAACGCGACCTACACGACGTCACGATCGTCGTGATATTTTTAAAATAATTTTTGGACTGCTCACGCGCCCCCACGCGCCAGGAATAGCACGGACAGACGCGCCCCCACGCGCTGTCACGTGTTGTGCACGCGCCGGTCAACCCTAACCGTAAAGGAATATTCCGTTGGGAATATTCCGTTAACTTCTAACGGATTCCGTTAGAGTTAACTAACGGCGTGAGGAATATTCCGTCAACTTTGACGGAATATTCCGTCACCCCCTACCTCAGGTCGCCGGCCGGACTGGTTTTTCCGGCGACCGTCGCCGGCGCCTGCGACCGATTCCGGCCAAACTTCAAATCCTCATATCTTCTTCATTTTTCATCCAAAATTCATGAAATTTATACCAAAATGCTCCAAATTCAATGTAGAACACAAATATACCTTCAAATCCTTCGAAAAACGTCCAAAATCTCGATGGGAAAATCCTTCAAATTCGGCCAAACTTGAAACCAGTGATCCCGACGTCCAAACTTTGCAAACTAGGTATTCCGAGGTTCGTGGGAATGTTTTAGGACTTGTGGTGATCTTGTTTTCACCTAAAACGATCCAAAACAAAAGTACATGAACAGTGCTCAAGGTCTAAGTCACGGGTTACCTAGGTTTTCAAAAGTTTCAAAGCTTAAAACCAATATATACGAGTTCACCAAAGTCTAGGAAGCTTGAATAAGCTTACCTGAAGCTTGAACTGAGTCGAGATGGCTTTGTGTGTGTGTTCTGTACTTGGATGTCGAGAGAGAGAAAGTGAGAGTTTGAGAGAGATAAGGAAGAAAAACAGAAAAGATGAAATGAAAACGTGGGTGTGTGCATGTGTTGCACACGTGTCGACATCAGCCCAATCTTTTTGGGTTTAATATTTAGGACACCCAAAACCCATTTTCGTGTCCAAACGTACCCGTTCACGCGTAGGTGAGGGTATTTTCGTCATTTTACCTCGAACGTATAAAAATACGGAACGGGATGTCACACTTTCGATCAAGACTGACTTGAATATGTCTTATTGATATGTTCGTTTCATAGACGGCAGTATTGAATAAAAAGAATTTATTTTGTATGTGGTGGAAAGAGGCAATTGAACAATGCATTTTCCTTTCGAGAAAATCACTACGTCCCCTTTGTATGTAGTATATTGTATATAGCATATACCATTCTCTCTTTGGCAATATGAGACATCAAAGTTTGACGGAAAACCTAACCTATAACGAGTCACAAATAATATCAAACTCACTTTAAATAAAGAGAAACTTTGGATGCAGTCTCTAGCTATTAATATTCTTTGACTGAAATCTTGTTAGTTTTTAATTTTTTGATCGAAGTTGTCACATCCCGGCCCGAGGTGGCTCACTTTCCGGGCCCGCTTCACCACCGTAGCACGATATTGTCCACTTTGGGCTCCGACCACACCCTCACGGTTTTGTTTCTGGGAACTCACGAGCAACTTTTCAGTGGGTCATCCATCATGGGAGTGCTCTAGCCCCCTTCTCGCTTAACTTCGGAGTTCCTCCGGAACCTGAAGCCAGTGAGCTCCCAAAAGGCCTCATGCTAGGTAGGGATGGGAATATACATTTAAGGATCACTCACCTGGGCGATGTGGGATGTCACAGAAGTCCCTAAATTAATGTGATAATTTATTTATATGTATGTTACTATATGTTTTAAATTAAAAATTGAAATTTATAGTTGTTTATATTAATAAGATTTTAAATAAAAATCTGTAATTTGTGGGATTTAAAATATTAAAATATAAATTATACTATTGTGTGTGTATAAACATGGGTATATTCTTCAAAACCACACAACAAAATAATAGATATTAAACTTAATAACATTAATAAATTTCTTCGATTAAACTTGACATGGATGCATTGTGACATCCCATATCGCCCATGGGAGTGATCCTTAAATGTATATTCTCATCCTTACCTAGCACGAGGCCTTTTGGGAACTCACTGGCTTCGGGTTCCGTAGGAACTCCGAAGTTAAGCGAGAAGGGGGCTAGAGCACTCCCATGATGGGTGACCCACTGGAAAGTTGCTCGTGAGTTCCCAGAAACAAAACCGTGAGGGCGTGGTCGAGGCCCAAAGCGGACAATATCGTGCTACGGTGGTGGAGCGGGCCCAGGAGGTGGCTGCGCCCGGGCCGGGATGTAACAATTGGTATTAGAGCCAAACCCTGGCCGTGGTGTGCCGACGAAGACGTCAGGCCCCTAAAGGGGGTGGATTGTGACATCCCACATCGCCTACGGGAGTGATCCTTAAATGTATATTCTCATCCTTACCTAGCACGAGGCCTTTTGGGAACTCATTGGCTTCGGGTTCCGTAGGAACTCTGAAGTTAAGCGAGAATGGGGCTAGAGCACTCCCATGATGGGTGACCCACTGGGAAGTTGCTTGTGAGTTCCTAGAAATAAAACTGTGAGGGCGTGGTCGGGACCCAAAACGGACAATATCGTGTTATGGTGGTGGAGCGGGCCCGGGAGGTGGCTGCGCTCGGGCCGGGATGTGACATGCATTCTCAAATCAAAGAAAACGAATATACCCATATAATTAAGTTTAATAATGGATTAGAAAAAAAAAATTGAATACATTTTATATATAAAAAGGGATACATTTTACATATAACAATTGGTATTTTTAAGATTAAAAATTTGAAAAATTACATGAATGTGTACATATAAGATTAAAAAAATTTAAACATTTTTATAAAAAAAATTAATGGGTACAAACTTATTTTATTTATTTTGGAAATGTTTTGAATTGAAAATTAGTTAGGAGTAATTAGTAAAGGTGTGAGTATTAAAATCTTAAATCCATTATTAATTTTTATTTTAAAAAATTATGTAACTGACATGTAAATTCATTATTACATTAATGCTACAGATTTTGATCAAAAATCTGAAAAACTAAAAAAGTTTTAGTCAATAAACATTAGTAACTAGGGACCGGATACTAATTTTTTCTTAAATAAATAAATATATATATATATATATAGAGAGAGAGAGAGAGAGAGAGAGAGAGAGAGAGAGAGCCATGTGTCACATATAATTTCGACAATATCATAGAGTAACTTGTTGACCCTAAAACTACCAAGCTTACTTGGCACACGTGCCGATTAACTAATGAGTTAACTATATCTTTTTGGCAAATGAGGGCATGCCAACTCGCAATTTGGGCTCCTTCGACGAGTAGAATTGATATGGTTGATACAATGGTAGTGTCAAATGCGCAGCTGCCTTTTATACTCAAGCGATCATGGCGGAGGAAGGAATGCATCTTGGCCTTGGGTATTAAAACCTGAAGACAAGGTTCCTAGTCATTGTGAACTTCAGGATCTCCTTCATCGGATTTGGCTGCCTCAACTATACTAGACTGTAAAGATGCATCTCAGCCTTGATGGTAATGTTGTTCGGCCGTTTGAATTCTGAACTCTAAAATGCACCTAGGAATAATCAATGAATTCCAAATTTTTAACCATAAACCAGATTGAGTATATATTTAGATAAACCCAGTTATGAATGGGACCCCGAACGATTTTCAGCAGCTTGTGCATGTGTGGTTTCTAACCCTTGGAGAAGTCTTGACCATTTTTAATGGCCACACAACAATTCATGCGAGTCATGTTTTCCTACAAGCTAAGGTTTTAGAAAAACTGTGACCACTCACCGTTCAATTTTAATTCAACTAAATAAAAATTACAAAAAAAAATGTCAAAATGCATGTAAATATTAAGAATTTGATTTTTATAGGTACAAATGAGATTGTGTATTGTGCGACGTAAACAACTATTTAACTAATAATACATAATTGGTTGATCGCGTGCTAAAGGTTACTTCTAAAGTTTGTGTATGCATCTAATATACATATTCATATACATCTGTTGATGATTTTATACATGTTCCGATTCAAATTGAAGAAAGCACTCAGTTGCACATAAAGAAGAGTGATGTACAAAAATCAAGAACATACGTCTTCTCCCTTTCATTAATTTCCTTTAGCAGCTTAAAATATACATAAAGCATGCAAAGGTGACTTGGACCACCATTGTGGCACAACTTTCCGAATAATATGTTCCCCTTCCAACTTTGCCGTCACTGAAACAAAACCAACCATTTTTATTTTTCAAATATTGCTCTTCTCATCATCCCTTGTTGCTGTCCATGGTCGGTCGTACGTGGTGTTTTTTCATTGGCTGACACCTCAACTAACGAATCTCAACCATGGATTTCTCCCACCGTCACTTGGAATTATCCCGATGGATCTCCAAGAAAAAGAAGAATCCCTATAAGGCTATAATACAAGTAAAGAAAGCTACATAAACCCGTAAAAGATAAAAGTTACTCGAACCCTTTAGAAAAAAGAAAAAAAATAAAGGACAGAACACAGTTTGTTAACATGAGTAAGTAATAAAATTGCAAATAAGAAATATGAGAATAATATATACAGATATATAATATATATAAATTCGTAATTCTCTATATAAACCATGTTCATTCTACACAGAAAGCAGTTGCATAAAAAACCCTCACACCGAAACCCCATATTCAAATATTTCAAAACCCTAACAATATGGCCAGGGACTACAACTATTATTCCTACTGGGACTACTTCTCCATCCCTCTCCACCTTTGTTTCTTCATCTCCATCCTCGTCTTCATCTTGGGGTTCACATGGTACATAAACTACGAGTCCATGTTTGAGGACTTCATGACACAAGTCAAACTCTTCTTCATGATTGTTCCAATCATTCTGCTACTCGTCGTCCACTGCTTATCGGGTGGGTTGTCGTTTTTCTTGCCGCTGCCGGAGCAGGATTCACTTCATAGAGCGGGAGGGTCTCCATGGGGCGTTGGACTCGTGCTTGTGTTCCTTTTGATCATGATCTCTTACCAGTCGTCTTTCCAGGAACGTTGGTTTCCCTTACTGAGTAGATGATGATGTGGTTTTGTTAGGTATATATATATATACAAATGGATGCTCATGTAATATGAATTTGTATTAGTACTAAGGCTTTGGGATGGGATCGTTTTGGCATACACAACTGCCTTTACCTAAATAGTACCTATTGTTTTGAGATTACTTTATGCGACTTGGTGTTTGTGATATTCCTTTATCTTTTTGTCAGGCCCGTCATCATGACTTCATTATTTATGAATTCTGACCATTAATCATTGAGTATTTATCACATAAAAATTGTTCGTTATCCTATAAATACCATTTTTGTAGAAACAGAAGATTTAAGAGAGAGAGAGAATTGTAGAGAGAGGGAGTAAATAAGATTGTGATTCTTATTAACCTGAACAAAACATTACAGAGAGTATTTATACATAAATATCCTATCTCAACCATAAGAGCCAGCTAAGCACAATATACAAATCAGAACTAACTAAGCTAAGCTTAATAGCAAAGTAAACATTTAATCAGATACATCAGTGCTGTGAGAGGTTGTACTCTCAACACACCCCCGCAAGCTGAAGGGAGGAGGACGAACTGAGAGCTTGGAAGTAAGGACAGCAAAACGATCAGCAGCTAAAGACTTGGTAAAAATATCTGCAACTTGAAGAACAGAAGCAACATGATGCACAGCAATGTGACCAAGTAAAACCTTCTCCCGGATGAAATGGTAGTCAATTTCAACATGTTTAGTCCGAGCGTGAAAAACAGGATTGAAGGCAAGGGAAATAGCACTTTTGTTATCACAGTAAATAACAGGAGTCCGTAACAAAGGGAAAGAAAGATCCTGAAGAAGGTTGCACACCCATGTGATTTCAGCAGCCGTGTGAGCAAGAGACCGATATTCGGCCTCGGTGGAGGAGCGAGCCACAGTGGCCTGTTTCTTAGCACTCCAAGAGATGATATTAGGGCCAAGATAAACACAATAACCACCAGTGGAACGTCTGTCCACAGGACATCCGGCCCAATCAGCATCGGACCAAGCAGTAAGGCATTGAGAGCCTTTAGTAAACCACATACCAGAATCAATAGTCCCCTTTAGATAGCGCAAAATACGTTTGACTGCCTGGAGATGAATGGTTCTGGGAGAGTGCATATGCTGGCAGACTTGATTGACAGCAAAGGCTAAATCAGGCCTTGTCCACGTGAGATACTGTAAAGCACCAACGGTGGAGCGGTAAGAAGTAGGATCAGATAAGAGAGTTCCAGAGTGATCAAGTTTGGAGGCAGAGACAGGTGTGGCACAAGGTTTGACACCAAGCATGTCTGTTTTCTTGAGTAAATCTAAGGCATACTTAGATTGATGCAAAAACAAACCCGTGGAGGACCTGTGAACTTCAATGCCGAGGAAATAATGAATATCTCCCAGATCCTTAACAGGAAACATGGTCTGAAGATGGGAGATGATGGACTGACACGCAGTGGGAGAAGTACCAGTGATGATTATATCATCAACATAGACCAGAAGGAAAGTAATGGAACTATCTCGTTTGATGAACAGACTTGTATCAGAGGAAGAGGAAGTGAATCCCAAAGAAACAAGAGCATTGTAGAAGGCTTCATACCAAGCGCGAGGAGCCTGTTTAAGTCCATAGAGGGACTTCTTAAGCTTGCAAACATGATGGGGTTTGGTAGGATCCACAAACCCAGAAGGCTGGACCATGTAAACATCTTCCTTCAAATGACCATGAAGAAACGCATTACTGACATCCAATTGATGAACAAACCAATTATAAGTGATGGCAAGAGATAAGAGAATCCGAATAGTAGTGGGTTTGGCAACGGGACTAAAGGTTTCAGAGAAATCCAAACCTTCCTGTTGATGAAACCCTTTGGCAACCAGTCTGGCCTTGTAGCGTTCAATAGTACCATCAGGTTTGTGTTTAACACGAAAGACCCATTTACAACCAACAAGATTGTATTTGGAGTTGTAAGGAACCAAATCCCAAGTGCCAGTGGATTGCAAGGCTTGAAACTCAGAATGCATAGCCTCCATCCAGTGAGGATGCTTGGAAGCTTGAAGAAATGTGGATGGAGTAGAAGGTAACCGGGTGAGAGGGCCAACAGTAGAGGAAAGGAGATGTTTGGTGGCAGTAAACAGCTTAGGTTTAAAAATACCAGCCTTTGCTCTTGTAACCATGGGATGAGTATTAACAGGTTCAAGAGGCTGAGAAGAAGTGGATGAAGAAGGTACTGAAGAAGAGACTAGAGGAGGAGACACAATAGGCGGAAGAGAAACTGTGGTAGAAGAGGCTAGGGATGAAGAACTCAGGGTCTCAAGAGGAGGTGCAGGGGGGGAAAGCTTGGCAGGAGACAACACAGGCAGTGAAAGAGTCAGAGAGTCAATATTGGGAGGAGAAGAACTAGGATTCTCAACAGAAACCTGAGAAGTAAGATGATGATACGGAAACACAGATTCATCAAAAACCACATGTCTGGAAATGTAAAGTCGATTAGTGACAGGATCCAAGCATCGATAGCCACTGTGATTTAAGCTGTAACCAAGGAAGACACACTGTTTACTCTTAGCATCCAACTTAGTACTTGCATACGGTTGAAGCCAGGGATAACAAGCACAGCCAAAAGTCCGTAATGTGTGATACTTAGGAGCCGCATGAAACAGAAGTTCCCAAGGACTAAGCACAGACAATCGAGAAGGTAACCGATTAATTAGATAGAGAGCAGTTTGAAAAGCTTCAACCCAAAACTTAGGAGGTAAACCACTGTGAGATAGGAGAGTTCTGCCCATTTCAACAACATGACGATGCTTCCTTTCAGCACTACCATTCTGCTCAGGAGTGTGAGGACAACTCAACTGATGAGTGATCCCTTGATCATTAAGAAAAATCTGTAAAGACTTATTCAGAAACTCACCCCCGGAGTCTGATCTGAGACATTGAACCTTGAGATCCAGTAAAGTTTGAACCTTGACAATGAAAGTCTTGAGAGTAGAGAAGACATCAGATTTGTAATGTAAAGGATAGAGCCAGCTATATTTAGTAAAATCATCGACTATGATTATATAGAACTTGAAACCAGTACATGAGGATGTGGGAGAAGGACCCCATACATCAGTGTGAAGCAATTGAAGTGGCCGAGTGGATTTACAAGGTAAAACAGAAAATGGAAGTTTAGAAGATTTGCCTTGTTGACAAGCAGAACACACAGACAATTGAGTAACAGAACCAATTACAGGGAGATGATTATTAGCCACTACAGAACTTAAAATGCGACCAGAGGGATGGCCAAGACGGTGATGCCAAGTCTGGAAATCAGCTTTAGCAATCATCAAAGCAGTTGGAGAAATGGCAATACCAGAGACACCATTTGAAGCATTCCAGTAGAAGGGATACAAGCCTCCTTTACTGGGGCCCTGGAAAAGCATCTTCCCAGTTCTTAGGTCCTTGACATAAAATCCACAAGGATCAAATGTCAGAGAACACCAATTGTCATAGACAAACTTATAAACAGAGATCAAATTATGAGATGCCTGAGGAACTAGAAGCACATCATTCAAACGAAAAGTAGCATTATTGGTGCGAAGAAGAGCAGAACCAGTATGGGAAATACACAGACCTTTTCCATCACCAACAAACAGTTGATCATTGCCGGAGTATGGAGAGGCAGAATTGAGAACAGAAGGATCAGGTGTGACATGATGAGACGCACCACTATCAGTAAGCCAATAGCTAGGAGAAGCAGAGGGAGTCATAGCAGACATTGCAGTAGGCACTTGAGCAGTCGAAGGCGAAGAAAATTGAGAGAGACGATTGCAGGTAGGGGCCAAGTGACCATATTGAAGGCAAAGCTGACAGGGAAAAGAACGCCCAGAGGAGTTGGATTGACCAAATGGCTGTCGAGAAGGACCAGCACCAAGAAGACCACTAGAGTTGTTGTGGTTCCAGTTTGGAGGTTTATTACCCCCAAAATTACGAGTCTGATTGGATCGATAGCGATATTGAAATCGACCACGAGAATTACCTCTATTAGACTGAGGACCAGAGGCAGGAGATTGTGCAGCATAAGCATGAAAGGGAGCAGTAGAGGTGGAAGAAGATCGACTTTTGCGTTTCTGGAGCGAGATTTCCTTGCTCAGAAGAAGACCATGAAGTTCATCAGTCGTCACCGACTCAGTACGAGTCTCAATCGAGTCAACAAAGGACTCATAGTCATCAGGAAGACCAGATAAAATGTAGGCAACGAGATCAGATTCAGAAATTGATGCACCAGCGGCAGCAAGTTTGTCTGAAATTTCCTTGATCGAAGAAAAATAATCGGACATAGAAGAATCACCTTTCTGAATTGTTTGGATCTTCGAGCGAAGGCTGTGGACATGAGTACGAGACGCACCAGAGAATCGCCGCTCAAGAGATTGCCAAAGAGAGCGAGAATCAGCCATGCCAATAGTCAAAGGAAGAAGATCTTCAGACAGCGTGGAGTTGATCCAGATCATGAGAATCTGATCACGCTCGCACCAGATCTCATAGAGAGGATTGAGCACTCGAGATCCAGAGGAATTGATAACAAATTCAGGAGGACAAAGATCCTCACCAGTAACAAGATCAAGAAGCTTGAAACGCTTCAGGACTGGAAGAAAAAGACTGCGCCAGGTGATGTAGTTCTGACGACCGAGCTTCATCGGAATCATACCAGCAACATTAGCAATGGAAATCGAGCCAATCGTCATGAGAGAGGGATTAGAGATCTCGCTGGGAGGGAGATCCACTGGAGAAGGAGGGGAAGAAGGAGAAGAGGAGGAGGTCGCAGCAGTTGTCATGCCCTAATTTGAGAAAGAAAGAGCACAAAGACCTGTTTGGGAGATGAGAAAATCCAAGAAAATAGCAAAGAAAGCAGGGAAGCAAAGAAAGGATCAAAGTCGGTTAGACAAGAGGGATGATACCATGTAGAAACAGAAGATTTAAGAGAGAGAGAGAATTGTAGAGAGAGGGAGTAAATAAGATTGTGATTCTTATTAACCTGAACAAAACATTACAGAGAGTATTTATACATAAATATCCTATCTCAACCATAAGAGCCAGCTAAGCACAATATACAAATCAGAACTAACTAAGCTAAGCTTAATAGCAAAGTAAACATTTAATCAGATACATCAGTGCTGTGAGAGGTTGTACTCTCAACAATTTTATCAAGCATAATATTGTTGAATTCTCATATTTAGTTTGGCCATAATTTTATTTTGATGATGGCATATTATATATCTCAATGGTTTCTTTAATGTGGTGGTGCTAGTGGGATGCAAAAATATGATCATATAACATTTTGTACATCATATATGTATCATATCTCTAATAGAAGTGTAACTTACTTATATTAGTAGGGGGTCATATGTCTCCATTAGAGAGATATTACAAATATATTATACAAAATGTGAAGTGTAGCATCACTCTAACGGGATGTAATTGGCCGGTTGATCTTGCAACTACCTCACAAGATTTATCCCACATTGCTGAGTTCTTTTTTATTATAGCTCATGTACTTTGCTTGGAAAATTGGATTAACTCTTCACAATTAAGTCCCTCAAAACTTCCATGTCATAGTAAAAAAACAACTGACATTGCAAATGTTATTGTACTATAAGTTGTGTGTGGTTATTACGTAAGTTGTGTGGGAGAAATATTAGATACATATAATATATGGTGCATAAATAATCTTCTCTTCCTCAATCACGGCTGTGTGGTTGATCATGGAAAACACATATTATCCTTAATTGCGTGTGGTTAGTAAAGTGTACGTGCCTATGCAAGCAAAAAATGGTGTGTTGACCATGGGAAGCTAATGATGCTGATAGCAAACGAAATGAGAGCGCCATTTGGCGTTTTGGCTCCATTTTTTGTAATGTGTAGTTGGAATTGGCATTGGTGTCATTTGGTGTTATCAATGTCGAGCATCAGGTCACCAAATAGAATCAGTTGGACTAAATTGCTAAACAGCTAGACTGCTAAATTGGTTTAGGAATATTTTTACAAGTTCAAAACTTTAACTATAGCAAGTAGTTTCGAGTACTTTAGTTACAGTTTAAGAGTAGTTTAATAACTATTTTCTATTAGTTTTTAGTTTTTATTTTTATGACAATTAAAGAGAGAAGAAAGATCGTAAAAAAAAAGAGAGGAAAAAATACATGAGAGAAATAAATTGTATAAAAAGCGTGAAGGAATGTTGGGAGAGACGTATATACAAGGTAAAAGGAATCCAAAATGAAAACTACATATATAGTAAAATGAAGGGTAATAATGGAGTTCTTTTTTCTTTTATAAAATGGTTAATTAGTAACTTTGTTACGACAGTTAATCTTTTCAGGGTGTCGTAAAGACTCAAGAGGCATTTCAGTTTCTCCTGACCATCACGGTGATGCATCTTCTGGCCACCATTGTTGTGATTCATCAGCGGAAGAAATTGAACGCCAGACGTCTTTTGTGAATTATGTGCTTGAAATTCTTCCTCAACCACTTAATCACGCCTAACTCTAAAAATAATTATTATTACATCAATAGTCCACTCATAGTCCAAATGGGACTCATGTGGAAAACAGTACTATACTTTTACAGCAATATCTCACTGTGGATTCCATACTTCAGAGGCAAGAAAAAATGGTCCGAAAAATAATTTTAAAAAAGGTTTTATCTCTTTTCTTGACTGAAACACTGAATAAAAAATTTAATTTATGAGCAATTAAGCACTTCCCAATATATATGAGACGGAAAGAAATCATTTCTCTTAATCCATCAAATTAGAAATTTCGTGCCGTTAAAAATTGATCAAATGACTGAAGTTATTATAATTTTTAAAATAGGCTCTTATTTGTAGTCGTTTGATCAAATTTCAACGGCACGGATCCCCTCATTTGATGGATTAAGAGGAAGGGATCAACACAGTCAGCGAGATGGACGAGGGCTCTAGATCACGTGTCAGAGGCGTCAGTATCACGTGACTCTTGACATGAAGCAGTGGAGGCCTACCGCCCACGGGGTCCGTCCGGACGGCCAGGTCCGACTCACAAAAAGTCTAACCAAACTTCACATAAAACAGCAGCAGGTAGAGCACACCAGAGCATATATATATGGTTGTCTAAACCCAATATTCGAAATGTCAAATATATAACGACAATATGATCTACCTTTTCCCAACAGTGAAATAATATGAGAAGGATAGCAATTAACCAAAACATAATTGAGTTTTAGGGGGGCTTGAACCATCTACCGCCGGTTCGAGCATAGCTTGAAGGGTCTCTAGAAGGCTCAAAGTCAAACACTGATTAAGGGGACCTCGAGCGAGAAAAACCTAGCTATAATTTTGATTCTATTGTTATTGTATCTCGATCTAGTCACTTCTGCATGACAATAATGTGATTAGTCACTAATATTGTCCTTATATACCAAATGCACTGAAGTTCTTCTCATCGGACCTTGAGTAGTATATTTCAAAAGCTGACTCAAGCATACATTGTTTTAAAGAAAAAGATGTTCAAATCTTTGATTACATATGCAGAGGATAACTTAGAACCATATATGGTTGGTCCATGTCCTTTGGAAACATTAGATAAAGTTTCAAATTTGAAGTTGGAATTCAGAAGAATTCATCTCCCACGAGAAAGTAGTATCAAAATTTGTTTCAAGTTTGTTACTTTTAGTACTTCTTTTTTCTTCCGAATTTAAAATTTTTAACCACTCGTGAGGGTTCAAGCACTGCTCGAGTGGTCTCGAGGAATCTTGAGAAAGTACCAAAGTTGAGAAGAAGCGGCAAATACTTAATTAGAATTACACACAAATTACTACTATTATCTCTCCACACAATAATTTTCCATAGAGAAAGGAGAGTCACAAAAGATACTCAAATCATACAAAGAAGAAGTGGACATTACATATTCATACTTACCCTTCGAAAAGAGAGGCATAAATTAAACTAGAAAAGAAGGCCATGCAAGGAAGGCTGGTAAGATATGAGAAAGAAGAGCAGAGATAGTAGAAAGGCCACGCCCCAAGGCGATCCTCCGGCTCTGTGGATGGCTTCGGGCTCCGACCCCGGAATGCTGATGCTAACTTGGCTGCCTGTGGAGAGCCAATGAACTAGAATGACTATAAGCAAAGGGGAAATTACCAGCAAACGTTGCAGCAGCTCGGACACGGTGGCCATCACAGCGTCGTAAACAGCGTAACCAACAAACCCGCAAACGAGCATTATAGTAGCCATCGGGAGCCAATTCTCCGAGAGACTGGAAAGCCAAGAGCTTGATCTGGGAGCTGAAGCCATGAGCAAATAGTGAAGTGTGCAGAGAGCGAAAGCCTTCTTGCAGTGACTCTGGTGGAGTGAAGTGCGTACAATGTACTGCTCGGCAGGAAAAATAATTGAGACTTGCAACGCGGTAACTTTTGTACCATTTTGTATTTTGTAACACGGGCTAATTTGTAAAATAAATTTACCAAGTCTAAATTGGAATTTTAACCTCAGTTGTGAGAGAGAATTTTCAGTGTACCTTGAATACAAGCACATACGTCATATATTATTATACAAGTGAAAAAACACTTGAATAAAAAAACTTTTCTCAAACTTATGTAATAGCATATGGAGTATCATTGTGCTGTCCAATTTAAAAGCTGTAAAATAAGAATGTCACTGTCAAGGGACTTTCGGTGTTCCCACCATAAGTCTCCCACAATAATAGCAGGTAGTGGGATGCTACGTATGTTTGAATTACCCCCAAGGAGTAATATTAGTACCTTGAGCAATTAAAGGAACCAGGATCCTAGTCGGATCCATTCCTTAGGAATCCCACAATGATGTCCGTTCATTGTATATTGTATGGTCAGAAATTATTTAAAATTTAAAAGTCAGAAATTATTTAAAATTTAAAATTCAAATATAAATAGTACTTAACGAAAACTGACCGCATGATATAAAATGAACATACATGATTGCGGAATCCCTACGGAGTGGATCCGGTGAGGATCCTGCAGGCAATTAAAGTGCTGACAATGTACAGTCATATCCAACTCAAGTGATTCACAAGAAATTTGAGGATTTTCTCACCTCCTAATCTCTATCTTTTTCTTTTTTCTCTTACTTAAATAGTTACGGTTAAGACACGTCAACATCTTATAATAATTTTTTTATAAAGACAATAAGACAAATAACAAAATGTGAGAGAAGAGGAGGAAAGATGATGAGAATAGAACAGAAGAGAATCCTACTTCCACCAGAATTACTGCTGCTGTTGATGCACTCAACATCGATGCATAAAGGGGACGGATTGGGCAACTTGACAATATAGAATTTATCTTAATGTATCATGCATGGAATGAAATAAAAGAATTTGTTTAGAAGTGTTTTTATAATTTAAAAAAAAAAATCTTTCAGTACGAATATAGCCACGTCTGATAGAATAGGTTAAAAACAGCGCTACTTTTTCGAGTAATACTTGCATTTTTATTGAAAGTAAAAGTGCTCCCAATAAAAATGTTTATGCACTTTACTGATAGCGTATGAACTTCCACAATTGATAACACGAAGCATTCTTCTTTGTTTTGCAGTCCGAAGGTTGAATGGTATCACTTGCAGATCTGGAAGCAAATTCCGAGATTTTCAAATACTGGTCCTTGCGCATGTATTTCGGAGGCCTTGGATCGTATTTGTTCCTTAACCGATCGAAAAACTTCTAAAAGTGCACTCCTAAACTGAAATTTACAGCAGCATCTGGGAAAAAATTTAGATTGTGGTAATGGTTCAGGCTGCAATTCAATTGACGATTGCGTTTAGAGTTGTGCCACCGGAAACAAACAATGAGCAGAGAGCACGTCTTCTATTGTGTTCATGAAACTTCCTTCTAGTGTGTGGCTCTAGCAATTAAGTTGGCTTTACGTCAGTCTCGTTTGTACATGTTTGATTATAGTGGATTGCTTCTAACTGGCACCTATATTCTGCAGAGACCAGTCCAAGAGTTCCAACCTTCGTTCAAAGCCAAATTATTATTGCTTTGCTCGTGTCGATAATATTGTATGTATACAAAAAAAATGATGAATTGTTCTAGTGATTAGGGTCTTTTTATTCAACATATTACGTTCTAGGTTTAAACATTCCTCATTTTCAACTTTTTAATACTCCACTTGTTCGTATGCTTTTTGAATATTACATGACTAGCCGGCTAGTCCAACCAACTAATAACAATAAATACGTCAATCTGTTATAGATTATCAACATGTCGTCTATATTATTGACATTATTGATAATTTAATTACATAGTTAACGCGATATGATTGCCAGCAAAGTCCACTTTACAAATTACTAATTACGTTGAGTCATTTATTGATTGGTCGGACTAGTTAAGTGATCAAACAAATGTATAAGTGCCATTCTGTAAAAAAAAGGAAAAGAAAATTTTTATTGATATTGGACCACTTGGCATCCAAATTCATATGTCATGCCGTGTGGGTAAAATATATGGGCTGTAAAAGGCCCATACTTTTGCTCACAACTCCACCATTCGACAAGGAAAAAAGCGCCGCCGTGGTGTTCATATCAGAAGCAAAATTCCAGAGAGAGAAGAAACAATGAAACGCTCAGACGACACCAGCAGTAGCAATGATGATTGTACGATGAACATTAGATGGTTCAACATTTCACCTTTTGGCACATCTCAATTTCTTGTTTGTGGAGTTCCCTATCATTTTCATAGTAGAAACATATCAAAAGATTCTGGAAAAACGATACTTTTAGTAATCTAAAAGCGTTTAAAAACTCGTTTAAATATACTTTTAAAATAGCTAAAAACACTTTTAAAAAAAATATTTTTTTATTCTAAAAGAACTTAAAATGTTTTCTATTATATACTTCTTTTAAAAAACACTTTAAGTACTTTTTTATAATTTACTTACATTTTTAATAAGAATTAGTTTCAAAAACATTTTCAATCACTTTAAATACACATTCAAACATTTAATTACTCGTAAAAGCACTTTCAAACAAACTCAAAGTAAAATGAGAACAAAATTCATACTGACTAAATGTGACTCAAAACCAAAACGTAGAAGGATTTATAATCTCAAAACGAACAGAATTAAGTAAACTTGAAGGTTCGAATTATCATTTCGGAGTAATCAAAGAACATTGTTCATCCGAGCAATAGCTCTGCAAGATCAAGAACTAATACATTTCTGAATTAATATGTTCTCCCAATGTCAGTACTAAAACAATAGAGTTACAACAGCAATGAATAAATCATATCGTAACGACGACGGCGAATCAATCTGCTTCTTCAGATGACGCCGAATGAACCTGATCCTGAATGTTTGGGAAATTTTCAGGCAATATGAACACGTGATCGGCACCAGCAGAACCTCTAAGAGCAAGACCTAATGCATAGCCCAGTGCACGCGCAACCGGAACAGCGACAGCATTTCCAACTTGCATGTACCTGAAATGGTTCCAAAAATAATTACTTGGCGGTTAATCGAGTGATGTCTCAAATTCTAACTCCTTTAGCCTGATTGACAAAATAATAGAGTACAGACGGTTTAAAAAATACGATACCTTTCTTTTACAGGCCCGCTGAGCCTGTAAAAATCTGGAAAGCCCTGTAGCCTGCCATTCTCACGAATTGTCAGCACCCTATCTTGCTCAGGATGCATAATTGCCTGAAAAGAAAGACAGGAAATTGTGTGAGCAGATGATTGTCCTTCTACGTCTGAAAAGAATTGTCAAACTACATTGGAGTATACCTGGTTATGTGGTTCAGCTCTTGTCACAACTGTTGGCACAGTTTCGTCCCACCACAAGCGGGCAAAAGGTCTGCATAATTTCATTCAAAAATCGTATTAAGCAACTGAACCACACTAAGTTTCAAATTTTGAATAAAACAACACTAACTCTTACTTTGATGAAGACCCCTTCACGAAACTCATAGCATAATCCGGGACCTATCATTACAATGTAATTAGAATCACACAAAGTTGCAGGAAAACTGAATCTGTAGAAACAGATAGATTTTTACCAATGGTTTCCCAGAAGCCAAATACACCCTGGGTACTTCCGGATCCCACTCAACCTTGTTATCACCGCGCACACGAACACCTGGAAAATCTCTGAAGCATGCACCCTAGTTCCCAAGAAACAAAAGTACACAAATTGTTATCGAGAGCATAGGATTCTGTCAAGGAACTGTTTAAATGACAAAGCAATGTGACCATGCATTCAATGATTAAGAATGGACCTTTCTCTTCGGAACTTCACAGACACGTGCATAATCATCGGGATTCAACTGCAGAGGGCGATGATCATAAAGAACCTTTTGTAAAGAGTTGTCCTTTGAAGTCCCCATTAGGTCTGCATCAAACAAACTGTTAATCAACTTCTGTAAAGTATGACAGTTGTAAGACACTTAAGTTTTTACAAGGCAGCATGAAAATCAATATATTCAACCATACTTGCAATTCCGAAGAATCAAATATCACGAATTTCAAAAGCAATAGAGCATCTTACATTCTTTGCTTAGTCGTATAAGCCTCTGAAACTCTGTCTTGGGTGGCCCCCCATATGGCATCTCATTTCTTTCTTCATTATTTGCAACCTATATCAGAAGATAGATAGAAATAAGAATGAAGGAATATTAAAGGGAAAAAAATAACATAATACTCAAAAGGAAAAATTGTAGAAGACATTACAGCGGGCAGATCGGAAATTGCATCCTCCAGATAAAGACTTTTTGCTAGTTGAGTCTTCTGACCTTCATCATAAGCAACAGCATTACCCTGCATTTTTCATACTCTTTTAGTACAAAAACAAAAAAACAAAAAAAATTTACACTAAGCACTTGAACTCGTACCTCAAATTGTGTAGGAATAACACCCCGTGAAATAACATCATGCGTAGGAAGAGGGTACTGGGGCAAGATCTGCAAAAGTCATAACAATTAGCCTATCAGATTAAACTTGCACCATAGTAAAACTTGATAATTTATTCATCATACCTCAGTAGGACGGGCCCCCCACAAAAAAACTCGCATACGGAACTGTGGAAGCCCATATGCACCAGCTGCCATCATTCCCATCCTCGCTTGATAGTTCATATCTACAAGGCGTCCCAAGGCATATCGTCCAAGGAATCCATCGGCAAATTTTAAAATATCGACAACATTTTCCATCAAAACAAACTTTGGCTTCAGGTACCGAACTATGTCCATGTACACCTCTAACTGTTGGTTTTTCTCATCGGCTAATGGACTTTCTGTGTTTCTAAACCTGTTGAAACCACTAACTCCTTGGCAAGGGGGTCCCCCACACACCACATCAACATCACCCTACAGCAAGATGCCAGAAAATGTCCAAAACAATATTAAATGACAATAGTCTATACTCAAGCATCTACGAATTCCAATTCAAAGTTACAGTGATAATCTCATTTACTTACAGGTAAAGGCAATTTTTTCGATCTGTAACCCTCAGTAATAAAGTCTTTGATAGCCGGCTTACAATGCCTGTTTGACAGAAAAACATGAGCTTCAGTTTACAACACAGTACATACATGATTTATAACATGCACCAGATAATACTGCAAGCATAAAAAAGAATAGTTGCATACTCCAATTCATTCATTGGCTCCCAGGTGTCTTCCTCAGGCCCGTAGCCCTTCCAGTGAATCTACATACATCACAAGGCAAGCAAATTTTGCATGAGAAACTAATGAATTTAGATCTGCATTAACCAATCATTCACATACTATATCGTTATAAATATTTAAAGAACAAGCATTTATAAATTTTGAATTGATACCTTAAAGTATATTCCCTTCTTTTCATTTCTTTTGGGGTCACCAAAACATATTCCTACTACGCAATCAACTTCAAAAACTTCAGAATCATCGTTAGCATTTCCACTAACATCTTCCTCTTCTTCTTCCTCTTCTTCCTCTTCATCATCTTCCTTTCTAAAGAATTCAAGCATACTCTTCCCTACATCCTCTTCTAAATTGTCAGTCTCAACCAACTTTAAGCACATGCACAATTTCCTCCATTCCTTAAGCATTGTGAGGAAATCTTCAGCAGCTTCATTTCGGACCTGATGTGTGAATTAGAAAATAAATTATGCAAATAAAAAAAATCAGAGCATCACATCAAAGGTGAGGAAAATGGTAAGATACAAACACAAACCTCTGTCTCTGGATGGTTTTGTTCTAGACTCTTACAAGCGTGTTCATTGTAGTCAACAGCCCATCTCTAAAAGACATAAACAAGAAAACACCATCAAGCTTTCCCTTCACGTCTATTCAATTGATGTCAAAAGATTAACAAAAAATAAATTAAGAAAGAGGAACTTACTGTAACAAGATTGACATTGGCCAAATGCGCACCAAGGCATAGGCCAGTAGACATCGCTCCACAACCAGAATATAGGTCCAGGAGCCTTACTTCTGATTTCGCACGCACTCCATTTGACAGCTTTGAATCAACCTCAGTATCCAAACAAACATCATCCTCAACAGAGATGGTTGAGTCATCACTTCCAGACTGCACATTTTCTGAAATTTCAAAACCAGAAATAACATGTGAACACATAGGAGCCTTCCAAATGAAAGAAAGAAAAAAACCAGCATCATGACAGCAAGTAGAAAGAGATCCATAACCTGTTGGCAGATTGACAAAAGTAGAATACGGCAGCAAATACTTGGTGTCGCAATAGTAATTGCACTCTGGAATTGATTTACTCTTCATATCTTGATCAACCTGAGAGAAAAAAGGATGACTCATTCATGTTGGACTTCGTGAACAACAAAAAAGGCATGAATATGGAACCTTCAAGCATACATTTAGTGTCAGCCTGGCAATGTGAAGTTTTTCAACAAGACATTCCAGAGGGTTGTCATCTCGGACATCTGAAAAGAATACACGCCCACAAGCAACAGTAGCACAGTGCTTTATGACCTGCAAGAAAGCAAAAAGCTAATAATTCAGTGCCCAATAGCAGGATTCTTACTTTTCAAAGTAACAAAACCATGAAACACAGTATTTGGAAAGAGAATCATGAACAGATTTCTTTTGAAATATCTTACAGTGTCTCGTGATCTATAGTACCACTGTGCAGTAAAATATAATAGCCCACCAATTGCTTCAAACATTTCCACAATCTTACAAATGTAGGGTTCTTCTTTCGTCTCTCCCTAAACATAAAAATGAACGGGAAACATTGTCAAATCACATGATAGGCACATAAAACAAAGTACATAAAACACTCTGTGCACATGAATCACTCACTACAACCAAAATTTCAGTTGAGTATGCTTCTACTTTGAAATATAGCGCGTCAAATTACATAAATATGACCCTTATGTTGTGGAAAAGAACCATTTATGTGAAATTTGCAATGAATTGGCATGTCAGGAATCATATAATTTGGGGATTCCAACAATCATAGAGATAAGCAGATGGATTGATGAGCAGAAAATTGGTCAAAAAGTTACTTTGATATTAGCAATCCACTCATTAACAACCACATAATATGGTTTACAAAATAAGGTTTAAATCAATGGTCTCCCTATCATTACCCTTTATTTCAATTTAGTTTCTGGTCAAAGTTAAGAAGTCAATGCACTAAAAACAAAGAGGTTACAAAAAATGTACATCACTTTTGTATTCCATCCATACGGGTGAATGGTAAAGTTAGTTTTCTAAGAAGGCAAAAATAAGTTACATCTGATATAAATCCAATAAAACATTACTGTGATCAAAACTAAATCTTCAAATTATTGATTTTTCTAATTTTTGTAGCGTTGCAATAGGGAAACAATTATGATTATACAATCACATAATGTAGTAGACCAATTATCTAGTCCTCCTTTTCACTTGTGAGTGTTTCTATATTTATTACTGATAAACAGCCAATGATGAAAACTCACTTGCACATGGGCGTCATCATAGAGATCATAAGTGATTCCATCCACCATCGCCTTTGTGTAGTGACGACGAGCTTGAATTATATCTTCATCACTGTTTTCAATTATTTTGAACATTAAAATCCATTCAGAAAACAAACAAACAGTAAGCAACCTGTTGAAACACAGAAGGACTACTTGGAGTAACCTGACAAAAAAATATACAGATGAAGTAGAACTAAAACTTACTCATTGGAGTTGTTTTGCCCATTCCTCTTTGCGTTCTGCACCAATGCAAGGATCAAGGTCAAAACTAGACAAGAGAAGAAAATCAAAGAGCATTCCACAAACATATATCAAGCTAATACCATTGGTTGACACTCAAGTTCAATATCTTCAGCATGTATTTCATGAAGCAAACACATTGGCAGATGAATCACCTTCACTTCTTTTGGTCATAATAACTAACCTAATGTATCAGTTTGCTTCTCAAGTTTTCCTATAACCAAAGGGGGATACTCTTTGTAATTGTCCTTTCATAACATTTCTTCCTTCCTTTTCATGACCCAGTGAATAACATAGAACACTCACAATTGATTACTAATGCATAATTGTACATGACAAATTTACAACAGAAAGAATCTATCCCGCTTCATACACATTTTATTGGGACAGGAAGCGGACAGGAGAGACAGAGGGTTTCACACCCCACCCTGCCACCACCACAAGATTCATCCCTGATGTTCCCATCACAAACACAAAGCACTTTGCAAATTCGACAACTTTAACATTATGCAAATCCAACAAACTATAAAATCAATGTTGAAAGCCTAAAACCCAAAAATTCTTGAAACCAAAGCTTTGATACCATGTTAGACAACACTAAGAGGTAAAAATCATACGAATTTAGGAAATGGGTAAAGAATTAATCCTACCACATATGCTACAGCTACGTTAACGCTTGGACACACAAAATACAAACTAAATTCTTAAAATAAAAAAAAAATCAAAAACAAAATCTATCACCTCTCCCACATATCGCTTGGGGTATTGCTTACGAGCCTCCTCATCTTCCATCGATTTGCCAATAAACCTCGATTCCTCTCCATCTTCATCAGCCGCAGCTACCTCCCGAGCCACTGGCTTCCTCGGCGAAGCAGCTTTTTCCACACTCGTAGCTACCTTCTCTTCAACTGTCGCCTTATTGGTTTGTCTCGGATTCTTCAATTTCGTCGGAGAAGCAGCTTTTTCCACACTTGTCGCTACCTCCTCTTCAACTCTCGCATTTTTTGTTTGCCTCGGCTTCTTCGATTTTGGAGAACAACCAGATTTTTCTACACTCGCCGCCACCTCCTCTTCAACTCCTCCCTCCTTGGTTTGCCTTGTCTTCTTCGATTTCAGCGGAGAAGCAGCTTTTTCAACGCTCGTAGCTACCTCCTCTTCAACTCTCGCCTTCCTAATTTGCCTCGTGTTCTTCGATTTCGGCGGAGAAGCAGCTCTTTCCACACTCGTTGCTACCTCCTCTTCAACTCTCGCACTCCTGGTTAGCCTCGGGCTCTTCGATTTTAGCGGAGAAGCAGCTTTTTCCACACTCGTTGCTACCTCCTCTTCAACTCTCGCACTCCTGGTTAGCCTCGGGCTCTTCGATTTCAGCGGAGAAGTAGATTTTTCCACACTCGTTGCTACCTCCTCTTCGACTCTCCCCTTCTTGGTTTGCCTAGTCTTCTTTGATTTCGGCGGAGAAGTAGCTTTTTCCACACTCGTGGCTACCTCCTCCTCAACTCTGGCCTTCTTGGTTTGCCTTGGGCTCTTCGATTTCGGCGGAGAACCTGAACAGGTTCCGGCCTTCGACTTCCGCTTGCACGCCATTCTGCTTACGGCGGAGAGAGGCTGAACAGCCGGAGAAGACGGTGGATCTTAGAGAGAGAAATGGAGGGGAGGAAGAGAGAGAGAGAGGAATGGGCGATAGGGTTTTTTTAAGTGCGTGAGTGATTGGATTGGGGTTATGTTTTATAGTGGGCCGTGAAATTATGGAGTGGGAAGTGCGCGGCGTGTGGGCGGGAAAACGGGAAATTTGGAAAGTGGGGTTTGAATTTTGAGGTGACGTTAGGTTTTGGAGCGTAAGGACTTTGGGGGGTGTTTGGTTGCTCGGGTTAACTTTTCTCTGTGTTTGGCTCTATTTTTGTTTACATTTTCACATTTTTCCTATTTGTATAATGTTAATTACCAATTTACCATATATAAGTGTTATGGTTGTGTAAACAAACGATGAATGTATGATGAGAGTATAATAGAAATACAGTGTAATGTTAAGTACTATTAATCGTTGACGAGAGCTCACATATATGATGATCGACATTTTTATTATTTTTTCATAAATTATAACTTATTGTGTATAACAGAGATAAAAAAGAATTAAGAAAGTTTAATAACTCATAAAGAGATATCAATTTCGTGTAAGTGTACTAATTGGCATTGCCTACTACTTAGACGTATGTGGGTTCTTTAATCTTTTGGTTCATGAAAGTGGTTTTAATTCGAGAAAATAATGATTTCTATGTTTTTTTTGCTCTTTTTTTTTTTTGCTTTTTAATTTTTGTTTCTATATCCATTTTAGTTGCAAATTTTTTATTTGTACTTGCAAAATTATGTTTTTTTTTATAGAATACACATATATATAAAGTCACAGGGCCCTTACCAAGAGGGATCCCCATTTTTTAAAAATAATGGAGACATCTTCTTGACCGTTGGATTGACTTTAATGAAATTGTGTGGTTGAGATTAAAGTACAGGCCACACAATTTCATTAAAGTCAAATACAATGGTCAAGAAGGAATCCTCATTTTTTAGAAAAATGATGATTCCTCTTGTGAAATGATTGCTATAAAGTCATATCATATTCAGTTACGCAAAAGCCAAAATGTAAATAAATATGTATAAATAACCCAATGCCTAAGTTGGGCTTCACTCTCAAGTCTCAACCCACACAACACAAGAATCGGCCCAAATTTACAATTATGAACTTCCCTTAACATGTTGTTGTAATGTAATTTATTAAATATTAAAAAAATTAAGGACTCGTATGGAAATATTTTTAAAATGATTAAAAATATTTTTTGTGAAACTAATTTTGAGTTTCAAAAACACTTAAAGTGTTTTTTTGTAAGAAGCATCAGATATATGCTTCTTGCAGGAAGCAATTAAAGTACTTTTCTAATCCACTTTGATTTTTACTAAGAAATGGTTTCAAAAACATTTTCACCAAAAATGTTTCCAAATAATTTAAATGTATTTCCCAACGAACCCTTAACTTTTTTAGTTTTGACAATTTGAATGGTTAAAATCAAGGTATTAAATATCCATAATATCCCGATATTTTCATTGAAATTTCCGTGTTTTTGGACTACCGATATTTCCGATGTCATCGATATTTCCATAGAAATTTCCATGTTTTTTAAATTTCTATATTTAAAAAAAAGGGTGTGTGGATATCACACCCATTAAAAAAACACCAAGGCGATTCGAACCCCTCCCATTTTACTCCTTCAACACCTTGACCACCATATCACTTATGTTGTTGTGAAAATATGCCAAAATATTTACATATTTTCTACACCACAATGTTTGCCAGCTCGCTATATAATCAACTTAAATCAGTTAAATTCATCATGCAATGCATTTCCTTCCATTTTTTTGTGATAAACTAATAGATAATTGACTAAATAAACATCTTGCAAAGTTTCAATAAAAATTTCCAAGTTTTTCTTACAATTTCCGTGGTTTTTATTCAATTTTTATCGATATTGATAATATCCCGATATTTTCATCGAAATTTCCGTGTTTTTGGACTACCGATATTTCCAATATCATCGATATTTAATACCTTGGTTAAAATGCATCACAATGTTATAGACAGTGAATGGTGGACTCAAGTACTTTCACTAAAAGGAATATATAGAAGTAACAAATTACAGGCCCATTCCTAAGAGGGATTCCCATTTTTAAAAAAAAATGGGAATACCCTCTTAATCGTTAGATTTGACTTTAATGAAATTATGTGGTTGAGATTAAATCACAGGCCACATAATTTCATTAAAGCCAAATCTAACGGTCAAGAGGGGATCCCCATTTTTTTTTTTTGAAAAATGGGGATCCCTTTTGGGAAGGGATTCCAACAAATTAATTAACTAGATTTCATGAAACATAGCATTAGTAATAACATGCTACAGATAAGGACCCCCTTCTTCTTCTTCTTCCTTCTTCCCTTTTTCGTTTTTTTTTTCTTCTTTTCCCTCCTCCCCCCTTTTCTTTCCTCTCTCTCTCTTTTTTTTTTCCTAATTAGTCCCTTCCCAATTTAATGGGAACCCAAAAGTATTAAATTTCTATTTTATTTAAGGGGCTTTTCGATCTAGGTCCAAAAACATAGGTAGTTTTTGAATTAAGTCCAGTTATCTAATTACATATTTTTATACCAATTTTGCCCCTTTAGATAAAAATATTTAAATTCTTTCATTTTTATATCATTTATTCAGTTTTTAATTTTGAATATTTAAATACTCAAACTAAAATATTATCTAGTAACCACCTAATGATGTTTACCTACAAAACCGATATAATTTAGTAACTACCTATTGTATAAGAAGAAAAATACTTTATACCATTACCAACAAAACAGATGTAATTTACCTGCAAAACAAAAATAAACTACCTATTGTATAGGAAGAAAAATGCTTTATATCTACAAAACAGATATAATCTACCAACAAAATAAAAATAAAGTACCTATTATATAGGAAGAAAAATGCTGAACCTCCATGGCAGAACATTAGAATAGAAATATGATATAATATACCTCCATTAAAGGAACAAATACTAAGTTTCAGTTTACTTTTATGATACGCACAAAAATATAATAGAGCAAATATAAATGCATGATACTGGGGGCTGAGATTTTATTGCAATAACTAATCATACACTTAAGGGATTAGTTAAACCACAAATAATCATATAATTAAGAAATTTTGAATATTTACTACAATTTATGAGTCTAAGGGATAAATATGGTACAAATTATAAATAAGCTTACGTGGAATATCAATTATTGGACCTATTTCAATGTAGTGGACTAATTCTAATAATGGCTCACAAAATTGGATCTATATCAAATTATCCCTTTATTTAAGAACTTCTAACGTTCGTAACTTTTTGTTTCTCGTTTCAATAGACGAATGGTTTTTGCCTACGCGCTCGTAGGATCTCCTCTATTCAAATATATAAAGAATATTATAAAATATGTCCTCGTATAATTACATTGAGCCAACTAAGGCATTTTCGACTTTTCACTTATTGAACAAATATCCGCCGTAAATATAAATACGTTGACACGCCCGCACCCGAGAATGGGGCGTGCTGGCCGTCACGTGAGTGTGACGTAGCCATGTGCGATGTGCGGAAGCTAGGATCGAAACTAAGAACGAATTAATTAAAACCAGAACCACTAGCAACCTAGGTACGATAGTGTACTAGATGCATAAAACAATACTTATACAAAATCAGAGCGTTCTAAGTTTAACTGCAGTCAAGCATAAAGAAAAAGGGTTTAATTACACCCTCGGTGACATACATATAAATGAAGCTGTCAGAAAGCCGGGAGTCCTCGAAGTGCCAAATTCGTAACTCTCGCTACCTAGAACCTGGAGGGGCGAAAACAAAAACTGAGTGGGTCAGTAAAACAATTCCTTTTTCAAACCATTCTTTATTCAAATCGTATAGCCCCTCACCGTAAAACCCGTATAATTTCCCAGAATCAAAATATATACTCAATATACGAAGATTTTCAAAATCATGCTGAAAGAGTATGTATGCCATGCCAAAATATTCAAAACGGAAACTCAATCAAAAACTAATGATGTGATTAAATGTCAGGTAAACAATCTCAGCCCTCGGCTGCATATAAATCTCATAATCATCTCGGCTCTCGGCCGTATATACGTCTCATAATCGTCTCAGCCCTCGGCTGCCTGTATATCTCATAATCATCTCGGCTCTCGGCCGTATATACGTCTCATAATCGTCTCAGCCCTCGGCTGCCTGTATATCTCATAATCATCTCGGCTCTCGGCCGCATATATGTCTCATAACCGTCTCAGCCCTCGGCTGCCTGTATGTCTCATACTCATCTCGGCTCTCGGCCGCATATATGTCTCATAATCATTTCAGCCCTCGGCTGTATATATCTCATAATCATCTCATCACTGCTAGTTTATCGATTCTCATTAATGCATGCCCTCACCTGGCACTTACCTGTGCGTCCGCCGCACCCACATGCGAATATGCAATCATTAATGCATAAAAATAATATATAAATACTTTGCATGGCATAAAACTTTCATAAACATTCATTTATTTCATTCTGGGAAAAATAATAATAAAATATAGGAAATACGGTAAAAACTGCCCACTCACTGATAGGTCGCCGGGTCGTAGCCCCCGCGTCTAGCCTGGCTACGCTCGTCCTCGGTGTATGACTCACCTTCAAAAACTTCGAAAACCCACGAGAATCTCGTCGGGAAATTCTCCAAAACCGGCCACCTCCGTTCTCGACGATCCCGACGTCAACGCTTAGCCAACGAACGTCTCCGAGCTTCCTTGGGACCTTCTAAGACTCGTGGTGAGCTTAGTTTTGCCTGAAATGGGTGTCAACGTACTCGTAGGAGGCTCAGGAGTCGAATGGTGGTGATGGATGGTTCGATCTGTGAAGTTTTGGCCAATCTTGGCCTTGGCCGTACGGTTTCTGGGTGAGGGAGAGAGAGTCTGTCGAGGGAGGAGAGAGAGAGAGAGACTGAGGAGAGAGAGAAACAGTGTAGGTGTCGGTGGGTGTGAAAACAAATAATGTGTGTGGTCCAATAAACACACACACAACACACGTACTAATTTCCCCGGAGGGGTAATTCCGTCATTTCACCAATAATATTTAATATATGTCGGGACGGGTCGTCACAATCTACCCACCTTACAAAAATTTCGTCCCGAAATTTCATACAACGCATAAACATACTAATACTCATAGAATAACCTCGGATACCTCTCTCTCATCCTGTCCTCAGTTTCCCAGGTAGCTTCCTCCGCTGAGTGGTTCCTCCACAAAACCTTCACTAAACGTACAGTCTTGTTCCTGAGTTCCTTGTCTTTCCAATCAAGTATCGTCACTGGTTCCTCATCATAAGTCAAATCAGAACTGATCTCCAAAGGTTGATGAGGGATCACATGTGATGGATCAGAAACATAATGTCGAAGCATCGAAACATGAAATACATTATGGACTCTGGATAACTCCGACGGCAACTCAAGCCTGTAAGCTACAGCACCGACTCGCTCGATGATCCGATAAGGTCCAATGTACCTAGGACTCAGCTTACCTTTCTTCCCGAATCGAACCACACCCTTCCAAGGCGATAACTTGAGAAATACCCAATCGTCAACGTTATACACTCGGTCAGTAGCATGCCTATCCGCTAAACTCTTCTGGCGATCTTGGGCGGCTTTCAGATTAGCCTTAATAACCTGAACATTCTGAGTAGTCTCCTCTACTATCTCAGGGCCCACTAAAACTCTTTCGCCAACCTCTGACCAACATAGGGGTGTACGACATGGTTTCCCATAAAGTGCCTCGAACGGTGCCATTCCGATGCTAGAATGAAAGCTGTTATTATAAGCGAACTCCATCAAATCCAAGCGCCGATGCCATGAGTCGCCAAACTGCAAAACTGAGGATCTCAGCATATCCTCCAAAGTCTGAATAGTTCTCTCTGATTGACCATCCGTCTGAGGATGATAAGCCGTACTGTACAACAGTCTCGTACCCAATGCTTCCTGGAAGGCAGTCCAGAACTTAGAGGTGAATCGAGGATCGCGATCAGAGACAATACTCGTTGGAACACCATGATACTTCACGATCTTCGCTAAAAATAGCTCGGCCAACCGATCCAACGAAAACTTTTCCCTGACCGGAATAAAATGTGCTGACTTCGTGAGTCGGTCGACAATCACCCAAACTCCATCATATCCGTTCTGAGTACGAGGAAGCTTGTACACGAAATCCATAGTGATATCGTCCCACTTCCACTGCGGAATGGGTAGGGGTTGCATCAACCCAAACGGCTTCTTCCTCTCGGCTTTGACTTGCTGACATATGATGCATCTGCTTATATACTCAGCGATTTCCCTCTTCATACCCGGCCAATAGTAAAACGGTCGAATGGTATGGTACATCTTCGTGCCTCCCGGATGCATCGCATAAGCTGAAATATGCGCCTCATCTAGGATATCTTTCTTTAACTCGGCATTATTCGGCACGTACATCCTGTTTCCCTGCATAAGCATACCATCAGATTCTCTGATTCGCAGGTCTTTCTTCTTACCATCATTCCTCAGTTGAATAAGTTCTTGAATCTCGTCGTCATGCGACTGAATCTCAAGTATCCGGTCAATTAGAATGGGCCTGACTTGGAAACTAGCAAGTAATGCTTCCTCCCGATTATCCACCGTCAAATTCTCCAATTCCAATTGCGCTCCAGTCGATCTCAACTCGGTAATGAGAGGAACTCGGCTCGCATGGAAAGCATTAATTCTGCCCTGGGATTTCCTGCTAAGAGCGTCAGCTACCACGTTTGCACGACCAAGATGATACTCAATCGTGCAATCGTAGTCGCTCAGTAACTCAATCCATCGACGCTGGCGAAGATTCAACTCCCTCTGGGTAAAAATGTACTGGAGACTCTTATGGTCTGAGAAGATCCTGCATTTCTCACCATAAAGATAATGTCTCCAAATCTTCAAAGCGAAGATGATGGCAGCCAACTCCAGGTCGTGGGTAGGGTAATTCTTCTCATGAGGTTTCAACTGACGTGAGGCATAAGCAATCACCCTACCATGCTGCATCAGGACACAACCTAGGCCATTCAACGAAGCATCACAATAGATCTCGAAATTACCACCATCGTCAGGAAGCGTCAAGACAGGAGCGTGAGTGAGACAATGCTTCAACTGCTGAAAACTCCGTTCACAATCACCATCCCACTCGAACTTAACGTCCTTCCTGGTCAACTTCGTCAGCGGTAGCGCCATAATCGAGAAGTCTTTAACGAACCGCCGATAGTAACCTGCCAACCCAAGGAAACTCCTAACCTCGGTGACGGTTCGTGGCTGTTCCCAATTCTCTACTGCAGTTATCTTCTGAGGGTCGACCTGAATACCCTGAGCTGACACAACATGACCCAGAAATGCTACTTCGTCCAACCAAAACTGGCATTTGCTAAACTTAGCATATAATCGGTGTTCTCTCAGTTTCTTCAATACCAACGATAAATGTCGAGTATGGTCAGCCCTTGACTTAGAATACACCAAGATATCGTCGATGAAGACAATAACGAACCTATCCAGATACGGTTGGAATACCTTGTTCATCAATCCCATGAAAGCAGCTGGTGCATTAGTCAAACCAAATGGCATAACCAGAAATTCATAGTGCCCATAACGAGTCCTAAAGGCAGTCTTAGGAACATCGTTAATACTGATTTTCAACTGATAGTAGCCTGACCTCAAGTCGATCTTCGAGAACACACAGGCACCTCGTAGCTGATCGAAAAGATCATCGATACGTGGCAACGGATAACGGTTCTTAATAGTCGCCCGATTCAACTGCCTGTAGTCGATACACAATCTCAAGGTACCATCCTTCTTCCGGACAAATAGAACTGGGGCTCCCCAAGGTGAAGTACTGGGCTGAATGAACCCCTTCTCAAGTAACTCCTGCAACTGAATCTTCAATTCTCGTAACTCGGCAGGTGCCATTCGATATGGAGTCAACGAGATAGGATTAGTACCTGGCAACAATTCAATCGTAAATTCCACGTCACGATCTGGCGGCAATCCAGGTAAATCATCAGGGAATACGTCGGCGAAGTGCCTAACCACTCGAACGTCCTCCAAGCTTGTAGGAACGTCGTCATTAAGTACCACATGAGCTAGATATCCCTGACAACCCTTCGTCAGCAACTTCTTGGCTCTCACAGCCGAAATAACGCCATGTCTAACTCCGCTGCGCTCACCAACGAAAGTTATCTCCGGTAATCCAGGACGATGAAAAGTTACTGATTTCCCGTAACAATCAATCTTGGCACGATTGTAGTGCAACCAATCAGTGCCAAGAATGACATCAAAATCGACGATATCTAGCGGAGTGAGGTTAGCAGGCATAACCACGTTCTCCACTATCACGGGACATTCTGGATATACATAATCTACGTAACACTTCTCCCCTCTTGGCATAGCAAACTCCAACTCATACCCCAGGGGTGAAAATTGAGGTTGAGTTAATTGAGCAAATGTATGAGAAATAACTGAGTGAGTAGCACCACAATCAATCAAGACTCTAGCATAATGACCAAGAACATTCAACGTACCCATAATCAGATCCGGGTTGTTTTGCGCGTCCTGAAGTGATAGGTTATGGATACGACCCTGGGTCTGCTGACGTCCTCCACGACCTCGGTTTGCGTGCATCCCACGCCCCTGCGGGTTTCGTCCCTGACTCGACGATCCAGTCTGCCTCGACGATCCAACACCACTAGAGGTAGTATCCAACTGCTGGGGCTGTCCCCCCGAATACCACTGAGAGCTACCTGCCGTAAACTGCTGCTGGGGCTGATACCCACCTGAGTACTGCTGCGGAGGAGGCATATACCCTCCGGAATACTGGCTATATCCACTCTGGTGGTAAGGATCCATGGGGTACTGCGGCTGGTACTGGTCCGAAGAATACGGAATAGAATCCCCCGAGTAATGAAAGGCTCCACCACGTCCTGACTGAGCATAACCACTAGGACCAGAAAACTGCTGCTGAATCGGTGCTGGCGGCGGTAAGGCAGGCTGCTGGGGCCTCTGCTGGGACCTCTGCTGGCCCTGAGGACAATTCTTCGCCAGGTGTCCATCCTGGCCACAAGTATAGCATCCCGTAGTACCCCGCCGACACTCGCCAAAATGCCGATTGTTGCACTGACGGCACAACGGAGTCCTCCCAGAGTTCCCTTGCCTCTGACCTCTGGCACCACCGAAGAATCGGCCTCCACCTCTCTGCCCGGTGGAACTAAAACCTCCACTCGAGGAGCTAGAACTGGCCCCACTGCGTTTGAAGTTCTGAGTCTGCCGGGGCCCCTGAACGTACGGGCCTTTGCCCTTATTATTCTTACCCTGACTGGTCTCCTTCTCCCCATCACTATCACTCGGCATGTTCTCCGAATCCTCAATCCGAAGCAATATCTCATAAAACTCGTGGTAAGTAGTGCACTGAAACCCGGTAGCAATCGTACGCCATTTTTTCTTGGTACCCAACTTGAATCGGCGCAACATCTCTTCCTGATTGGCGGCAACATCCGGGTGATAACGCGAAAGATCAGTGAAGGTACGGTAATAATCATTAGCACCCAAATTCTTCTGTTTGAGATTGGTAAACTCCTGTTTCTTTCTATCGATGTAGGCTGGAGGAATAAACCTGCGGTAGAACAGTTCCTTAAATACCCCCCAATCGTTTGCCTGCTCCTCAGGCATGGGCTTAGATAACTCAATCCACCACGAAGCTGGTTCCTTGGTCAAAAACCATTTTGTCGTCTCCACCCACTTATTCGGCTGTAAATTCCCCTGACTCGTCAGAATTTCGAAAGTCTTTTCGAGATGCATGAACCATTTCTCAGAACCCTCAGGCCCTTCACTCCCGTCTAATGAGTTAATCTTTAAATTATGAACTGACTCCAAGGGTGTCCTCTGAGGAGGGGGAGGAGGAGGACGGATAATACTCTGAAATGCATGGGCAATAGCTTCCCCTAACTGAGCAATATTGGGGAACATGGGCTCAGAAGGACGACGAGGCTCACGACGAGGCGGCATAGTTCTGACAAAAGACATCAAGTCATTAATATTTTCACAAAATATGCAAGACTGCAACCTAGGGCTCTGATACCAAACTGACACGCCCGCACCCGAGAATGGGGCGTGCTGGCCGTCACGTGAGTGTGACGTAGCCATGTGCGATGTGCGGAAGCTAGGATCGAAACTAAGAACGAATTAATTAAAACCAGAACCACTAGCAACCTAGGTACGATAGTGTACTAGATGCATAAAATAATACTTATACAAAATCAGAGCGTTCTAAGTTTAACTGCAGTCAAGCATAAAGAAAAAGGGTTTAATTACACCCTCGGTGACATACATATAAATGAAGCTGTCAGAAAGCCGGGAGTCCTCGAAGTGCCAAATTCGTAACTCTCGCTACCTAGAACCTGGAGGGGCGAAAACAAAAACTGAGTGGGTCAGTAAAACAATTCCTTTTTCAAACCATTCTTTATTCAAATCGTATAGCCCCTCACCGTAAAACCCGTATAATTTCCCAGAATCAAAATATATACTCAATATACGAAGATTTTCAAAATCATGCTGAAAGAGTATGTATGCCATGCCAAAATATTCAAAACGGAAACTCAATCAAAAACTAATGATGTGATTAAATGTCAGGTAAACAATCTCAGCCCTCGGCTGCATATAAATCTCATAATCATCTCGGCTCTCGGCCGTATATACGTCTCATAATCGTCTCAGCCCTCGGCTGCCTGTATATCTCATAATCATCTCGGCTCTCGGCCGTATATACGTCTCATAATCGTCTCAGCCCTCGGCTGCCTGTATATCTCATAATCATCTCGGCTCTCGGCCGTATATACGTCTCATAATCGTCTCAGCCCTCGGCTGCCTGTATATCTCATAATCATCTCGGCTCTCGGCCGCATATATGTCTCATAACCGTCTCAGCCCTCGGCTGCCTGTATGTCTCATACTCATCTCGACTCCCGGCCGCATATATGTCTCATAATCATTTCAGCCATCGGCTGTATATATCTCATAATCATCTCATCACTGCTAGTTTATCGATTCTCATTAATGCATGCCCTCACCTGGCACTTACCTGTGCGTCCGCCGCACCCACATGCTAATATGCAATCATTAATGCATAAAAATAATATATAAATACTTTGCATGGCATAAAACTTTCATAAACATTCATTTATTTCATTCTGGGAAAAATAATAATAAAATATAGGAAATACGGTAAAAACTGCCCACTCACTGATAGGTCGCCGGGTCGTAGCCCCCGCGTCTAGCCTGGCTACGCTCGTCCTCGGTGTATGACTCACCTTCAAAAACTTCGAAAACCCACGAGAATCTCGTCGGGAAATTCTCCAAAACCGGCCACCTCCGTTCTCGACGATCCCGACGTCAACGCTTAGCCAACGAACGTCTCCGAGCTTCCTTGGGACCTTCTAAGACTCGTGGTGAGCTTAGTTTTGCCTGAAATGGGTGTCAACGTACTCGTAGGAGGCTCAGGAGTCGAATGGTGGTGATGGATGGTTCGATCTGTGAAGTTTTGGCCAATCTTGGCCTTGGCCGTACGGTTTCTGGGTGAGGGAGAGAGAGTCTGTCGAGGGAGGAGAGAGAGAGAGAGACTGAGGAGAGAGAGAAACAGTGTAGGTGTCGGTGGGTGTGAAAACAAATAATGTGTGTGGTCCAATAAACACACACACAACACACGTACTAATTTCCCCGGAGGGGTAATTCCGTCATTTCACCAATAATATTTAATATATGTCGGGACGGGTCGTCACATACGTCGTAACCACCAATACGACTACAAAATACTTAATTTAATAATTAAAATCAATAACAAGATTTCACATTTCCCCACTGAAATATTCTTAACCATTTAGTGATTCATTTTCCTACTCTGCCCACATATTCATAAATATGAATATCAATTTCATATACTTAATTTTTTTCAGGATATTACAGTACCACCTCGTATTCCGGCACACTAAAAAATCTCTCCATACTATGATCACTTTCAGAAATACAAGTTATCAAACGTCGAACCGCTTAACCACGAGCTGGTGGCTCAATGGTAAATGACAAATTGTGACGCTTCCTTCAAATAAAAAAATGGAGATCTTGGGTTCGAAACCCGCTGCTGGTGTGGAAGCTGTACTTGTGGCTAGGGAGAGTCTGAAATGCCTCTGTGAGTCTTCCTGGCTCCCGGAATAGGTAATTAACTATAACTTGCCACCAATTGTCCCCCTTTTAAGAAGAAAAAAAATCTAATTGGCTTCTTTGGTTGGCCAATCAATCCTTTTCTTTTTCCCAAAGCAATACTCTAATTCTTTTAAATTATAAAACTTCAAACATTAATACAAATGGAAGAGCATACAAATCTATTCATTTTGATTACCTAAGCTTTCATCACCAAAGAAGGTTAGGCATTTGCCTTTTCATTTCCTTTAATTGGAGAGAGGTGGAATAGACAGGGAAGAGAGGCTCGGTCCAATTGTCTTTAAAGTTGTGACACCCATAAATACATAGTGGTTAACTTTTTGACTTTTTTTCTTGGGCAGAAATGTTATACTTTTTTACTACCAAGAAAAGCAAATTAAAGATATAGTTTGAAGGGCAGTACAGGAGATATTTGATGATCTGTTATTAGAGATTAGTGGAATTTATTTCAAAATTCACAGTATGATCTACTCTAACATTATGTTTGGATGAAAACATTTGAGATTACTAAGGATTTTAAAATGACGAAAATTGAAATGACAAGATTTTATTTTTTAGAATTTGTGAATTTTCTTGTTTGGTTCACCTAAAAAAACATTAGAATTGAATACGAAATTTGTTAGTTTTAAACTCTCAATCATAAAAATTGTGAAATGACACATATTTACATGGAATTTAAACTTGAGAATTGGAGGTCCCAAATTCCAAGTTTTGTTTTCTACGCAGAAACTCTAAATTTATATGTTTATGAATCCAAACAAGAGAATTGGTGCGTGTCAATTTATAAATTCTGACTTTATCCCAATTCTAATGTTATTTCTCTCATTCAAACATAGTGTAGAAAATCCTCACCATGATCGTGTAGTTATAAAAAAAAAAGTTGGAAACTATCTGGTTATCAAGTAAATATAAACCAAATAATTATGAATTTACCTATTTTTTTTATGAAAAATTTGTTAAAAGAAGATGAAAAATGGAAAAATCCACATATACACAACAATTCTATTATAATAATGCCACTCTAGAAAATTATTGGCGTATAATGACCTTTTTTAGGTGAAATGATGACGATTTATTTGATACTAATTGAAAATATTGATACAACCATAAAAAGAAACATTCGAACTAAAATTTAAGAGTTCCTGAATTCAAAGAGGTTGCAATAAAATTTAAGAGTTCCTGAAAATAACTCTTAAGATGGTACATTTTTTTTGAACAATTAACGATGGTAGATTCAAATATAAACCACAGACATTTTGGAAACCATGTACTTTCTAATTGCTGGAAGATATTGTATTAAAAGCCAATATGAGAAATGCTAATGAGACTCTCTTAGACTCAAGTTTAACGTTACTTTATGTGCCAATATATAAAATATTGTGCAAAAAATATGAAGTGATAGGGAATCCATAGAGTATCTCATTTTTAAAAGAATCCCCATAGTATTTCTCAAGCAAATATTGAGCAACTAAGATTGCAGCCATGCGAGTTGGTTTGCTGTATGCCATGGAGTGCAGGCTTCAAAACTGAATTCTCTCACGTGTTTTTGTATGGTAGGGATGCGAGTTGGTTTGCTGTATTCCACGTTTTCTCTCCGTTTGGACGACTTTTATTTTGTTTTTTTTAAAAGAAATATATAGAAGTTCGATAACTCTAAACACTTACGAATGGTGGACACAAACACTTTCACTAAAAGAAATATATAGAAGTAGCAAATTAATTAACTAGATTTGTTGAAACATAGCATCAGTGGGAGGCTTGAGACAACTAAACCCCAAACAGAATAAACAACGGTTAACATTTGAAAAACCTACGACAAATATGAGGAAGCCACTAGTACTGCAGTGCACTAATCAGTGTATGTGTATATATATAGACACACATCCTCGTTACATGACAGTTTTTCACGTCACTCAATACTATTGGTGCATGCTTGATCATCAATGGTGCTAGCACTGCCTCCTCATGATTCTGCCGCAGGATCAATGGCGGGGGTAGGGTACTTAAAACCATGAGTTTTGTAATATTTGTTGAAGTGAAGATTGCAGAGAACTACAAAGAGGAAGGTGATGACGTAGATAGACAAGGCGGCACATTTGAACCACAAAGGAAATGGTATGGAGATGGATATGAAGAAGGCTGTGAACCCCAAAGAAGAGGCCGAATTGATGGAAAATCTGGGCGATTGTTATTCCGCCGGGACAGTAGCTGAAGTGAATAAACTTGCTTACCAAGATACAAGTAAAGGCAAATAAGATTGAGAATCCAAGAAAGTAAAAGATTACAGGGAGATAGAGCTGGCCGGAGGGACCTTGGAAGGGGAGAAGTGCTATTCCAATCGCGGTTGTCAAGCAAAACACTACGATAATCGTTGCCCAATCTAAGTTGTTGTTGTCGTACTTACTGTTAGTCATCCCGTCTGCAACTTGCCTTGCGGCTTCTAGGTCACGATGAGAATCGCGATCTCGATTGATGGGACCAATTATCAGAAGTTTGAGCCGTTGGGGTGGCGTTACTGTAACTGCAAGGAGAAAAGGCTTCAAGTACTGATCCCAAGCAGTATTAACAACATAACTCATTTTATTCTGCACAAAGGTTGGTAGAGATGAAGATATATCTGGAGGCAGAGGTACTTGCTGAGGATATGGTTTGTGAGATTTGATGGTTTGAAAGGAAGAGGTATTTGATGCTCGGGAAATGTTTGCATGCAGATATATAAACTGGCAAAGAGAGAGAAATGGCAGATGTCTGGGAACTTAACCTCCTAGTAATTTAAAAAAGTAAATTCTATAATTAATTAAAGAGAAACTATGTTTCCATCCCTTTTTTTTAACATTGAAACCTTATTATTTTTTAATTTTTAAACAGGGTTCCTTGGTTTCAATAAAGAAAAAATTATAAAAATTAACACGTATAGAAGATGACATCATTAGTCTTTTTCTTTAGAATTTAAGTTAGAAAAATACATTTTTATTGTAGCAAACGTGGTGCGGTCAAACTTTAGGGATGATTATGTCCAGTGGCGAAGCCAGGAATTATCGAGGGGAGGGGCGGAATTTAAAAAAATAAAAGATCTCGAAAAAATTTAGACAACCAAATCTTTTTAGATAATGAACAGTATTAATTTTGTTCAATACAAATTTAGACAACCAAAACCTTTTTATATACTCTGATCCACCATTACAAACCAATAGACATTATAGATGAACTTATAATTTGGAAACCCATTTGATAGAGAATTCAGTAGCAACATAAAATAGCTCGGACATTAGCTTCCTCTTAAATATAATCTATCTCTTACCAAAAACAAATGGACTATCAGAATATCAACAAGTTGTAGCTGTCCCAATAACAAAAGGCTCCATTAATAACTGAGTAGAGAAGTAAAAAATGACACCCAAGATGATAGATATAGGCAAAGCTCGATGGTACACTGACCAAAAAATAAGACTACACTCTGAATCCTGAAATAATGGCAAGATAACAGGCATATAGAGTCATAAGGTCATACATTGCAGCTCTGCGAACAAGAACACTGTAGAAAATGATATACCCTAGACCAAGTTTAATACATTTGTACTAAAAAAAATGCCAGATAGGGACTAATAAGAAGCCGCATTATTTTGGAACACGTGAGATAGGTGGGAGTGTGTCGTGGCAGAACACTAAAATTTATATATACTAAAACCCAAAATCTCGGTTACTGTTTTGTAACAGTAAAATGACGAAAAAGTCCTTCACTGCTGCTGAGTTTATGTCCTACTACCTTTCCAGTTCACGTTATGAGACAATTAAATCCCTGATTATATCCTACTACCTTTCCCAGGCAATTAAAAGAAATTGTAAGCAAAAGCAAAATTGTCCCAAGGAACAGACGTGAGTGGTGAGGAATCTCTCTGGTCTCCTCCAACAGGTGGAAGCATCGACCAATGGGTTTTAAGAGATATTATGTAGGATCCCTCAAAATTGAAATATTTTCAAAGACAACCCCAGAATTGAACGGGAGAGGAAGTTAGTTCAATTACAATAATATGATGGTGGATGAAATATTATATTGGCGGCCAAAGAACCGGAGGTGAATGAAATATTATAACATTTTCTTCAAAAAGTTTTCAAGGCAGCGATGCTTAATATTGGCAAACTGGACGATGCGAAACATGCACAAACCAATTGGAAGGAAACCACTGAAAACGGGATGGAATTTGGAAGGAACGTAGCTCACGTGTGTTAAAAAAGGGTCCAGTTTCAAAAAATCAAACTGAGGTTCCCTGGGTCAAATATTATAAGAATTCAACGGGATAAAGTTGAATTGTGATTGGGGAGAATATTCCAGCTGGGGTATTTTTTTTTTCTTTTGGTTTGATCACTTCAACCTGATTTGGGAGGACGAGCACTGACATTTAAATTGACCTTATTATTCACTTTAAATAGTACTTGTTTTGTGCAATTTCAACTGTTAGGTGAGGCAATTCCTATTCACATTTTATTTTTCATTTTTTCATGTTCAGTCCGAGATGTGCCTTGGATCTACTCGATGAATTGTACATGAATCTCTTCCACGTTTTAAGCACCATCATCTCATTTTTCTTGACCAAGTCATGAGTAACACGCACCCGAGCAAAATAAATTCTCCAATCAACCAATTTGTCTTCTCTCATTTTTTTGGGTAAAAAATAAAAGATTTGAAAAGTCGAAAATTAATATAGTGTTGCAAGACATTTACGTCCGTCCATTAATTTGGTGTATGATGAGTAGATTTTATATTATATTTTAAACCCTATTCTTAGTATATTTTGGTTAATATTTTGGAAGAATTTTGATACTTTGAATTGTATTTCCAATATAGGACTTTCGACTTCTTCTGGAGCAAAAAGTAGCCAAATGGATGAATTTTGAAGTAATTCCAGTTGGAGGACGTTCGTGAGTCACTTAACTTGATCGTATCAAAATATCATAATTTTCTTCCCAGCGATGATTTTCTGGTGACAAAATAAAGGAGCGATGCGCAGTACTGGAAAAATGACGTTTCGGGCTTGAATTGTGTTTTTAGAGCCCGAGATGACCTCAAATGGGTTTGTGTCCTTCTGGAGATATGTTCAGAATGTCCTGATCTTCAAAACAAGCTATCTTGGGCCTGATTTGGAGGAGACATGAGATTAAAACGTGGTTGAACAGTTCCCTTGCAGATTTCCTAGCTTAATTAGGACTTTATTTTCTTATTTATTTTATTATTATTATTAGTTTCCTAATTAGATAAGAAGACTAAAAAACTCTAGGGTTTGGCGTTGGATGTTTAGAGAGGGTTTATAAATGCTCTGCCATTCCTAGTTTAAGAGGAGGCTTTTCTTTTATACAATTTTAGAGACAGAGAACTTGGCGAGGGTTCTTGGAGATTTTCTACTTTAAGGTGTTTTCTATCCTTGTTTTTAATATTTTGTTTATGGTTATTCGTAACTAATTTCTGTTTGCTAGGCCGAAGCCTTGAGCCTTAGCATGAATATGTAATTTTATTAATTTGCTTATGAATGGATGCATGCTTGCTTTGAATTATTAATCACCGCAATTAAACTATCTAATTGTCTTAGTGATTCGCGACCATTAAGGTTTTTAGACAAGTAATTGGATGCAATTCGGTCGGAATATCACCGGAGGATTGAGTATTGCTTCTTGGGCACTTAAAACCGAAAACCGAAACCGAAACACGAATCAAATCGAACCGCACCGAACGGTTTGGTTTTGCGGTTTTGAAACGGTTTCGGTTTCAAAACCGAACCGCGGGAGAGAAAACGGTTTGGTTTCGGTTTTGGGTTTTCAAAACCGCACCGAAACCGAAACCGAAACCGAAACCGAAACCGCACCATATAATAAATAAATGTTAATATGTTATATTTTAAACTTTTAATTACTTCAACTAGGTTATAGGTTTTGTTTTGCGGTTTTGGGTTTGCACTTCGACTTCTGAGAGAGAGACTGACTTCTTCTGCTTGCATCTCTGCGGCTCTGCCTCTGCCTTTGCGACGGTGCGACGGTCCGACGGTCCTGACTGCTTCTGCTTGCATCTCTGCCTCTGCCTCTGCGACTGCCTGCTTGCATCTCTGCCTGCCTCTGCGACTGCGACCTCACTGCATCCCCAGATCCCCTTCGTTCCAGCTAATATGGTAAGAATTAGAACTTGTATCATTCATCAATTTAGTAGTCAAAAAGCTTCTGGGCAACTATAGAGTTCTACGGATTACTACTTTAACCGAAAAAGTGAGTTACTTTATAAAGCTCCAGTTATAAAAAGAGTCTAATTACAACAGAGTTAACACATAATCCCGATGAACTGACTATCTCCCAAATGGAAAATCAATACCAAACTGCAAATCGACTTCAAGCATGGCCTCTCTTATTCTTGATCAACAAGCACAACAAGCTCCAAAGCAATCTCAAGGTTCAAATTCGCAAGAACTTCCCCTTATGCGTTTACAAGGTGCAAGGTCTTCACAAGCTCAAAGGCCTCCTCAACCTCCAAAGAATAAATGTCCAAAAGGAAAAGGAAAGGCAAAGGTTTGAAAACTTGCACGATGCAAAGTAAGTTGAAAATCAAGACTTTGTTGAATTTCATGAACCATTTATTTTTTTGGTTGTACTAATGCCATAAGGCATTTTAACATTGAACTTTGTTTGAAACTTTGAAGTTTGAATTTTAGTTGTATTATGGCAAACTTAACTTTTCAATTGGGTTGTAAAGTATTGTGATTGGTGATCAAGTTCAATTTTAGTAGATGTGTGTGATGCATAAGGATTTAAAGTTTAAACCCATTGATGCATTGGATGTTGTCTCAATTTTAGTAGTTGTCATTTGTTGTAGTTTTGGTACAAGTTAGCTGCACTTTGGTGCAGATTTTTGGTTCTGTTTAGGTGCTGTTTTTGGTTCTGTTTAGGTGCTGTTTTTGGTGCTGTTTTACTACTGTTTTTATGCAGTTTTTTGGTGCAATTCTGTGCAATTTTGCTGCTGTTTTAATGCAGTTTTTGGGTGCAATTACTGATGCTGCATATATTGATGCTGCATATGACTGATGCTGCATTTACTGATACTACATCTACTGATGCAGCATCAGTCATATGCAGCATCAGTAGATGAAGCATCTGATGCTGCTGCATCTGATGCTGCATATGACTGATGCTGCAGCATCTACTGATGCTGCAGCATCTACTGATGCAGCATCAGTCATATGCAGCATCAGTAGATGAAGCATCTGATGCTGCTGCATCTGATGCTGCATATGACTGATGCTGCAGCATCTACTGATGCTGCATCTACTGATGCTGCATATGAAGTCTACTACAGTTATGTGCCTTCTATTTACAGCTTATATTTTCTCTAGCTATATAGTAGAGCATGATGATGATGTATACGAGGAAAATATACGAGGAAAATAAGACCGTCTATGCATAAATAGGTGTATATTTTAAATTGTACATTTTTTTTCTCAAAAACCAAACCGAAACCGTTTGAAACCGCACCGCACCGAACCGAACGGTTTGGTTTCATTTTGGTTTTGGCTTCAAAACCGCACCGCACCGCACCGCAAAATGTTTCGGTTTCGGTTGTGGTTTCACTCAAAACCGCACCAAACCGCACCGCGCCCACCCCTACTTGTGATTGATAATTGTAAGTTCATCTAAGGCGAATATCACGCTCTTAGGGGTTGCATGGTTTTTTTTAAAGGGTTTTCACAAAACTTAATGAGTCTTGCATGTTCATATTTGATCTGAATATCACAGACGGATTGCATGTTAGATATACGTTCTTGCTTGAATAACACGAGGAGAATATATATTAGGAAAACTTAACCTTCAAAGCATGTATGTAGAAATTCATAAGTAGTTGGTAAGATTGCATAGGATTGTTAAGGGGACGGCGGAACCCTAGGCTTTTACAAATTGAGTTTCTTTAAATAGTTTTCTATTTAATTTCTTTTGTTTTATTTTAAAATTCGTTTTGATTATTTTTAAATTCAAAATCAACTTTTTCCAATCTTTGTTTTCAAATAATTAATTAAGATTTGGTTTTTGCATAAATTATTCATTCAATCCCTGTGGAAAACGACCTTGCTTGAGCTATTATACTACAACTACCTTGTACTCTTGCAAGTATTTTTTTAAGTGTTTTTATCCCTACTTTTTCAGGTGGTAAAATACCTATCAAGAAATTGGCGCCGCTGCCGGGGATTGTTTCAAATAATTTGTGTTTATCATTTTCTTAGTTAATTGTTTTTGTAAATATCTTTTTATTTAGTTGTTGATTTTCTTTTATTTTTGTAGGTTATTGTTCGAGTAATTTTGCAAGCAATCCAGCGATGAAGCTACCACCGAAAGGAGGATTGCCTTTATGGGCTTCTTTAGCAGAAAAGGGATTTTATGGATTTAAACCTACATTTTGTGCCCTTTGCTGTTTAAAGACCCATGATATTTTGGAGTGCCCAGAAAAAGAATATTTTCCTGAGTTTGTCGAAAAGCATATCAATATGAGAAACAACTCAAAAATACATTGGAACGATCCCTATTTAGAGTTCTATACTCCAGGTTTGAAAAAGCATTTTTATTATATATGGGCATGTAACCAACAATTTTTTGAGCAGCTTGATGTACCACAAGAGCTCTCGATGGAGAACAAAATTTCTATATTGTTAGAGTCCACTGAGTTGTACATTGAAAGGACTAATCAAGGATTTCAGATTCAACCATTAAACTGTGGGAGAAGCTATGATGATCAAAAGGAAATTGGTGCAGAAACGGAAGAGAAATCTGCCAGCCAGTTACGCCCAAGGGAGGAGACACCACCTGCTGATCGTGAAACAATTTCCCCACAATCTGCACTTCTCCAAGTTTATGTGCCACCAGAATCCTTTCCAAAGAGGCTGCATGAATGCACAAAATTTCATGTATCACCACCAGAATCCTATCAGTGTAACTGTTGGAACCGTTAAGCTATGGATTCTCCAAATGAATGTGTCATTTTCCTTACTAGATCATGCAAATGATTCTCCCTATTGAATTAAGAGAATTTGTGTAATTTGCCAAGATAGTTGTCTTACTACAATATGATTATGCCTCACACTATAACACGCTAAGAAACTCTCAAATAAATTCACTCCTCTCAAATTGTTTTCATCTGTAACGCGTTACTTAATACTTTTGCCCTAACCGAATCAAAACATGCAGTTTGATTTTTTCTCACCATTTTAGGAACAAAATTTCAATTTCTCTGAATATGAAAGTAGGATCATTTTTGCATTTTGAAGTAAGTATTTCATTTCATGATTTCAACTTTATGTCAAACCCGTAATTATATGTTCAATAATACCAGGAAGCATAAAACTTTCACGATACGAAAAATAACCATGGTGCATGATAAACATGTGTATATCATCTGTAACCTTCAGTAATAAAGACTTCGATAGCCTGCTTACAATGCCTGTTTGACAGAAAAACATGAGCCTTGGTTTAAAACATCACTGTACAAATGATACAAAACATGCAACAGATAATACAGCAATCACAAAAAAGAATAGTTGCAGACTCCAATTCATTCACTGGCTCCGAAGTGTCTTCCTAAGGCCTTGTAGCCCTTCCAATAAATCTACATTCATCACAAGGCAAGCAAATTTTGCATGAGGAACTAATGAATTTAGATTTGCATTAACCATTTACTCGCATACTATATCGTTATAAATATTTAAAGAACATGCATTTATAAATTTCGAAGTTCATACCTTTAAGTATATTCCCTTCTCATTTTTTTTTGGTGTCACCAAAACATACTCCTACGTAGTCAACTTCAAAAATTTCAGAATCATCCTTAACATTTCCTCTAACATCTTCTTCCTCTTCTTCTTCCTCTTCATCATCTTCTTTCCGAAAGAATTCAAGCATACTCTTCTCAACATCCGTCTCTAAATTGTCCGTCTCAACCAACTTTAAGCAGAAGCAATATTTTCTCCATTCCTGAGCATTTTGAGGAAATCTTCAGCAGCTTCATTTCAGACCTGATGTGTGAATTGGACAATAAATACAAAAAGAAAAATTGCTTATGTTCTAAACTCTTACAAACGCATCCATTGTAGTCAACAACCCATATCTAAAAGACATAAACAAGAAAACAATATCAAGCTTTCCCTTCACGTCTATTCAATTGATGTCAAAAGATTAACATAAAATAAATTAAGAAATAGGAACTACTGTTACAAGATTGACACTTCTGATTTCGCACACGGACTTGGATCCTCTCCTGAGCCCAAGGAGAGGATCCTCCTGACCAAGGATCCAAGACCGTTGGATGAAAATCCAACGGCTATAATTATTATAACTTTAAATGGACCCCCCCTGTTTGTAGCCGTTGGATTTTCATCCAACGGCCTTGGATCTTTGGTCAGGAGGATCCTCTCCTTAGGCTCAGGAGAGGATCCAAGTCCTTCACACACACTCCATTTGACATCTTTGAATCAACCTCAATATCCAAACAAAACATCATCCTCAACCTCAACAGAGATAGTTGAGTCATCACTTCCAAACTGCATATTTTTTGAAAGGGTTTAGTGTCGATTTAGTCCATGAATTATCACCTCAGTGAAAATTAGGTCCCTTAATTATTATTTTTGGTAAAATAAGTCTCTAAATTTATTAGAAATTGCTAATTTCATTTCTACTATTATATGCAAAAATAAAGATCACATTCTGAATAAAGTTCTAAAAATAGTATAATTAAAGGTATTAGAGGCACATATGTTTAACCAATACATTATATAATAAATACTTATTCAACCATAAGAAAAATATAAAAAAAACATGTCGAAAAATATAATCCTAAGATAAATGTGACAAATCAAATTCTCTTGCTCTTGAGCCACATGATTTGTCGGTTAAATTGCTTCAATGCAACAAACATCTCTATTATTATCTATGGTAGTCTCTAAATCATCTTGACCATCATTTTGTTTGCTTGTTAGAGCTTTCTGGACATTATTACTCATCAATACTTGTGAAGGTGCTCATGCACCCACACCTGTAAGGCTGTAACAGTTCATTTAAACAAATGTCCAGTTGGTCAACATTTTTCAGTCCACTATTTCGATATTTTGCAACTTCAGAATTCTCCTGAAATATGACCAACTACAATTAACAAATTATGATAAAAGAACATAAATAAGAAGTTAGATTTCCGTGGATATGAGATAATAATTTCTCACCTTCACTTTTTTTTCCCACCACTCATCACTTGCAATGATAGTTTGCTTCACAAGATCTCATCCTAAGCCAGTCTCTTTTCCAACTAATGATGCCCACAATTGCCATTCTTTCTTAAGTGCAATCCATTTGTTCTTAAGTTGTTTATGAACATATGACCTTTATGAACATTTTCCCATCAAATCCTATTAAGATGACCACCTGTTTGATTTCTGGCTAATGTCTCAGCTACATAAACACTTATAAATATCTCAACACCTGCATCATCCCACACTGCCTTGCTCTTTTTTTCGTTACCTTCTCCATGATCTTGTATATCTTTAACTATATTCTTAGACATATTTATAAAGAGAAGTGGAAAAAAAAAACCATAGCGCATAATAAGAGCATACACCAATACTTACATCCTAGCTAACAACACAAAAGTAAATTAAAAGCAAAAATGCAAGATTTGTAACTAGTATTTGATATATATATATATATATATATATATATATAATGCATTACACCATTGCTTCCATCACTGCAGTGCACCATTGCTTACACCATTAATAACACCACTGCATATGTATCTAGTATTTGTATAGATAATGCAGGATATGTAACCATTAGCAATAAATTCATTAGTGTTGCTTTATGTTGTCATTGGAAGTTAATTTGCTATTAGCAGTATCTACAATCGTTAATGCGGCATCAAATCTCGACAACAATGCAAGCCTTCAAATGTAAGATCCAACATCGCCTAGGGGAATGATCCTTATATGTATATTCTCATCTCTACCTAGCACGAGACCTTTTAGGAGCTCACTGACTTTGGGTTCAATCGGAACTCCGAAGTTAAGCGAGTTCGTGCAAGAGAAATCCTAGGATGGGTGACCCACTGGTAAGTTCTCGTGTGAGTTCCCAGAAACAAAACCGTGAGGACGTGGTCATGGCCCAAAGCGGACAATATCGTGCTAAGGTGGAGTCGAGCTCGGGTTGTGGTGGGGGCCTGGGCCGGGATGTGACAATTTGGTATCGATTCCAACCCCTGGCCGTGGTGTGCCGACAAGGACGTCGGGCCCCTAAGGAGGGTGGATTGTAAGATCCCACATCGCCAGGGGAGTGATCCTTATATGTATATTCCCATCTCTACCTAGCACGAGGCCTTTTGGGAGCTCACTAACTTTAGGTTCCATCGGAACTCTGAAGTTAAGCGAGTTCGCGCGAGAGCAAATGGTCAGCCATATATGTGGAATTTGGAGAACAATTGCAAGATATTATGTGAAATGATATCTTACAACTAACATAATAATTACTTCTAAATTAAATAAAAAGTTTTGGGAGTTACCTTTTGAATAAAATTATTAAGGGATTGATGAGGAGTGATGAGAGGAATTTAAATAAATATCATATTGATCACCTTTGGCTCTTCCTTGATTGAGCCATTATTGTCCGTTGCATGTGCGTGAGAATCCCGATGTGCCTCAAAGGTAATCTTGTTTTTTTATAAAAAAATTCACATGTCACCACCATGATTTTTTTTATTATTATTTTTGACTCCACTGATGAATTATATGAGGTTATAGAAGAAAATGGCTATAGTTTTGAAGCAACACTTCTGACAAATGGTTAGAGTTGTTTGTTTTTATTTGATTTTTTTTACGTTGTTGTAACCATTTTAATTCATTTAAAATGTTTTTGCTTTGATTTAGGTGTTGTCATGATACTTTTAAATATGGGACACTTTGGATGTGATCCCTAACTATTAATATTTTTTAACGGAAACCTTGTTGGTTTTCAATTTTTGATCGATGTCCCTGAAATTAATGTGATAATCCTTAAAAAAAACCCATAATTTGTGGATTAAAATTATTAAAATATAAATTATACTCTCCAATATATTCTTAAACTAAATAATCCTTAGTAAATTTAAAAACTTTATCTCTTTCTTTCTTTCTTTCAATTTGTTCTGTTTTAAATTGTTTCAAAATGTAGCCACATCTCGAATAAATTAGTGAGCTACACTTCCAGAGCACTATTTACATTTCATCAACCAAAGCAGAGAAATTTACATTTTACGACTCTAACGGTCAACGAAATTAACCCTTACGAATCACATAGCCACGAGAATATATGCCCATCCTCAGTTTTGTTCGCAATATCAACTTCCAATGATAACCACTCCTGACTATGGCAACCAAAACAACACATTTATAATTACACACTTTCCCCATCAATTCTTTCCATAATTCATAAAAATTTCACGTCTCACACAATTGAAATTTTGTTTATATCAAATGAACTCAAAATTTCATTTCATACTTTCAATTCATGTCCACCCATAATAAATAACTAAAAATCTTTATGATCTTTTCACCATTTCAAATATGTTGATCAACCAAAACCACAGTTTATCAATTTTATTCCCATTCAATAAATTATCATAACTTTAATAAATACTAAATTTCCAACCACAATTGTTATCTCTCAAAAAATTTAAAATTTCTAGCCACACTTATCATGGTCAAAACCATGATTTCACCGCCATTTCCTTTTATCTCAACCAGTGACCAATAGGCTAGAAAATATTGTAACATACCTGGCCAATACACATCATACTTTCTTTTTTTCTTTTCTTCAATTTCACACCCACGGGCCTTTTCTGCCCAATTTCACATCCACGAGCGTTTTTCGCCCAATTTCACATCCACGGGCCTTTTTCACCCAATTTCAATTTCTCAAGTGCCCATGTATAATACAACTTCTCCACCTACTTATCACCACTCACAAACATCTTAACATTCAACATTTTCATAATGCATATCATAATATCAACTCAATTCAAGATTAATCCAAACTTTAATCAAATGCTCATCTTCAAAGCTATAACATAAATACGATATTTTAAAATTTTCCTACTCCCATTCACTTCAATTCAAAGCATCATAATTCACAATATATGCTTTCCTTATAAACTCCTTCATACTCATAGATCTTATAAATAATGTAATATTAATGCAATTCATAATTCACATTCACAAATTCAATAATATTGCATAATATAATGTAGGATCATTTGCTCTGATACTATTTTGTCACACCATGGCCCCGAAATATTTGTTTTCGGGAATTAAGTTTGTTGATAGGCCCAAAAATATTTAATGTAGTTTAGTTAACTGTCTACAATTACAATCTCTACTTAAGCTTTACCCATGCTCCATAATTATAATTACTTACCAAATGTACGATATTATTTTCGATTTTAACACCATTTCCCTTTATGGACCAATTTTCATTTTTGCAACCTTTATTCTCGAATTTATTTAACCTCGCATATTTTATGGCTGCATCTAACGTCTCGTTAGACTGCCTACATACCCTAAACAGAGATCGAGCCATTCGTAGTTCACATTCCAATCCCTATTTCATTATCTTCAACATTTTAGTGACTAACAATTCACAATTTGGTCCAAACAATTGATCCACATCAAACACATTTTAGGTATGAACTCAAAACATTGTAATTAGCTTAAAAAGAACAATGTCGTCATTCTAGCCATGCGCCAACGTAGGTGGCGGTTGGTCGCCCTGACTTGCCGAAAAATTCTAAATAATTACAGAAATGAAGATCTCAAAGAGTAGAGCAAACTTTATACATGTGGCCAAGTCCAATTTGGTCGGAAAAAGCCCCAATTCTACTAAAACCCGCCGGAACCTTATAGTTTGGGTGTCCTCGATCCAAGTCCTCCGATGCTTCGCCCCCCAAACCAAGGTTTGGGACATGTTCCTGGGTTCCCAACAACTTCATTGATAGGGGTGGTGGTCGAAGTTGACTTCAAAATTCAGTGTATTGCCGCCAAAGGTCACCAATGCACCTGCACCCACCCCGTGTGAAAATTCACGGTTTTCATGCCCATTTTACCTGATTTCTGAAAGAAATGAGGTAAAGGAAAGGTCATGGGAAGTTTTTTCAAGGTTTAATGGACGTGATTTGCCGAAAAGCTAACGAAAATCACCGAAAATATTGGAAAATGGGTCGAGTCACGCAGGATGGGGAGACCTGGTTCCGTTCCTCTCATTTCCCTTCGTTCCTCCCTTTCTAATTGAGCACTACCCATTCCAGCCACTCCCTGCCCTCCACGTGGCTTCAACACAAAAATTTAGAGAGATCCAAATTGTGGCCAAATGACCATTTCACCCTTGACTTTGCTCGTTTATAATTTCTTCGTTATAATTCCGTTTCACGAACGGTTCATACCCACGCGTTCGTGAGTTCAAACCCTATTCAAAATTATAAAATGGGACCTTGAATGGTCTACAGATTTTAAATAATTAAGTTTCAAACTTCAAACTTCTTAACTTGTTTAATTTAAAACTATACTCAAATGAATTTATATAAGTTCTCAATTCTTTTCACATATTCATAATTATAAATATTAAATTCATATATTTAAATTTTCAGGGTATTACAATTTTTGTTATGTTGACTCCCATTATGATAGTTGCCTCCTTGGTTGCCAACGAAACCTCTATGAGTCCCATTATTTCTTTGATGTTGTCCCACAAAACCAACACCAATTTACTGCTGAGAATTAGAACTCTCCCCTTGATGAAATTGGCGATTAGCTACCTAATTAGAACTTTCTCCTTGATAAAATTGTCTACTAGGCCCTGTGGCAGATGATTCACCTTGAGAAAACATTCCTGTCATAGGAAACTACATAGCAAATTAGTACTCTTCAGCAGTTCTTTCTGCACTAAGTAACTGTGCACGAAACTCTTTCAATGTTATTGGTGTTTCTTTAGCCACAATCACAGTACAGATCATGTTATACTCAGAAGGCAACCCTGCTAGAGTTGCAACAATTAAATCATTCTCTGAAATACTTTATCCTACAGCCAATAACTAATCATTCAAATGCTTAAGTCTGAGGATATATTTTTCAATGGAATTAGCTCATTTACGAATTGTATGCAGTTCTGTCGTAAGATGATTAATTCATGCTCGTGAAACAGTGGCATATTGATTAGTGAGTTGTGTCTATGCTTCATGTGCAATTTTACTCCCTACAACATACTCAATTGCCTCATCGCCAAAAGTAGCAATAAGAAGACTGAGTAGAGCCTTATATACCTTTATCCATTCATGATAAGCAGCTGTGATTTCCTTTGTCACTCCACTCTCCAAATAGACTACATACTTAGGATGACAAAAAATTGGTACCATCAAAGTTGTCAAATAGATCATACCCTTCCAAGATTGACTAAAATTGAAATGACCACTTAGCAAAATTATCATCTTGTAAGCGAATTGTAAGCATTGCCAGCAATCCCTCAATCTTGAGTGATGAAGTTGTCATTTTTCACAGGGATTATGTAACTTTCTGAAGAAGTATATCAATACTCCAACACAGAATTCAATTCTAATCAACCTTGAGCAATCAAGAATCTGGTATACAAATCATAACATTTTAAACACCTTCAATTCTGACTTCGTGCCTTAAAAAACAAATCAGAGAGCTTCGTGCCCTAATTTGAACAAATTCTTGAACAATCAACAAGCTTCGTGCTTCAACAATTCCAATATCGAAAATCAATCACAAGACACATACATATGGCTTCGTGCCTCCATAGTATTCCAGATTCATCAAGATTTCAACAATCGATCAACATTAACAGCTTCGTGCTCAGATTATGCATCAAACATTCACAATCAATTAGAGAAAGCAAAAGAACAAGACCTGAATTCCATCATTCTTCGTAATCGGAAAAACCACAGCCATTGTTGAGGCGCTTCGACAACTACTCCAGCAAGCTCGCACCAGCACCAACAATCCTCCATAGACCATCTCGCAACACTGATTGACTCAAATCAGCACGGCGCCCCCAAAAAGAAAGAACCTGGGCTTGATACCATCATAACAATGGCAGCTGAAATCAAGAAAAATGTAGAGAGAGAAACAAATGAGAAACTTTGTATGTATTTCTAGAGAAAGAACATTCATTACATCAAATAGTGAGCCGTCTCACTATTTATAGAAAGAGAGAAATGTAAAACTTAAGCAACCTCCTAACTAACCCTCAGTCAATGGTCAATATTTCTCTACCCAATCTTTGATCTATTGGTCAATATCAACTCATGCCACTTGGCATTTACATGGTTAATATCTTTTTGGGTTAAATTATGTAATCAGCAGAAAAATTCCGCGTGCAGGGAAATAAGTTGGCACAAAATACAAAGTCAGAATTACTTTCTTGGATTAATCTTAATTTACTACCATAAAGTTTCATGATTTTCATCATTTTATATATTAAGTTGGGTAAATTACAAAAAATTACCTCAACTATTGGTGTCACGACACTTTCATACCTCAGTTTTTAAAGTTGACAATGTCATACCTCATCTTATGAATTTGTGCCAATGTTATACCTTCCGTTAATTGGTCGTGAATTTTTCAGTTAAATGCTGACGTGGCTTGATCTGGGACCCACTTTTTATTAAAAAATTATTAAAAACTAAAAAAAATCATATAATATTTTTTAAATATTAAAATAATAAAGAAAAGTTATATAAAAAATAATAATAAAAACTGATCGTCCCCCCTTCTTTCTTCTCTCTCTTCTCCCCAATTTCTTCTTCCCCTTTCTGAAAACCCAGAAAACAGAAGAACAAAAAAAAAAAAAACTAATTTGTTCTGTTCCCCCCCCCCCCCTTTCTTTCTTCTCTCTTCTCCCCCATTTCTTCTTCCCCTTTCTAGAAACCCAGAAAACAGAAGAACAAAAAAAAAAAGAAAAAAAAAAAACAAATGCATTTTGTCTTCCCCCCTCCCCACCTCCTCCACCCCCTCTTCTCCCCGCACCCACACTCGTCCCTCCACATCCATTCCTCCTTTTCTCCGTGCCTAGTTCTCCACTCTCGGAATCGGGGATCTGGGTTTTTTTTTTTTTTTTTTTTTTTGTTCTTCTGTTTTCTGGGTTTCTAGAAAGGGGAAGAAGAGAGAGAAGAAAGAAAGGGGGGGGGGGGACGGGATGAATCAGTTTGTTTTTTTTTGTTCTTCTGTTTTATGGGTTTCCAAAAAGGGGAAGAAGAAATGGGGGAGAAGAGAGAGAAGAAAGAAGGGGGGAACGGAACGATCAGTTTTTTTTTAATTTTTTACTTTTCTTTATTATTTTAATATTTTAAAAATATTATATGATTTTTTTTTGTTTTTAATATTTTTTTATTAATTTTTTAATAAAAAGTGGGTCTCGGATCAAGCCACGTCAGCATTTAACTGAAAAATTCACGGCCAATTAACGGAAGGTATAACATTGGCACAAATTCGTAAGATGAGGTATGACATTGTCAACTTTAAAAGATGAGGTATGAAAGTGTCGTCACACCAATATTTGATGTAGTTTTTTGTTATTTACTCTATTAAGTTTTTTCGTCTCAGTCTTAATTCTGAACACTTTCATACATTCGTTAAGTTTTTTGTTAGATTATCAGTTAACTAATGATGTGACATCCAAGTTTACAATGATTAGACAACATGTGTCAATAGGAACCACGTGCATATTAAAAAAAATTAAAAAATTAAAAAATATATATAAAAAAACCTTTTGAAGACTCTCATTCCAAATTATCTTCGGCCCTGTTTCTAACATTTCAGGTCAAACCCCAATTTTCTAATTCGGATCTACCCACACCAGTCATTGAGGATAGAATATCTTATCTTGAAGTCCAAATTCGCACATGAGGCTCTAAACATGTCCGAATTGGTACATGCGGAATGCGGCTCTCTTGAAGTTTACAAGTCCGAATTGGTACGTATAGTTCAAAATGTAAACATGTCCGAATTTTAAAGTTCCACAAGGGCCGTCCTCTCTGTCTCTTTCCCAACACTTTGCGACTCTCTTGAAGTTTACAAGTCCGAATTTCAGTGTTCCACAAGTGCCGTCCTCTCTCTCTTTCCCAACAGTTTCGCTAGTTGCATATGTGTATATGTGCGTGTTGGGCCTGAACCTCAGTTTCTCATCAACAACAAACACCGTACATAACATTCTCAGTTTCTCATCAAACTAGATTATTTTACATTCTCTCCGTAAATCCTTTGGAATTTCTGTTGCTATTTCATCAGCCAAGAACAGGATCTCGAAGCCGCAATGCAAGAAGTTCCAGATGGGAGGACGAGCTATAAGTACCCCGCCAACAACTTAGATTTGGCAAAGATAATCATCGGGTTTTGCTTGGCAACAGCGACAGGACTAGTGTTTATCCGCTTTCAAAGTCCCTCCGGCCATCTCCATGTCCCTGTAATCTTTGGCTTTCTTGGACTATTAGTCTGTCTTGCCTTCACTTGCTTCTTGGTAAGCAAATGCATTCACATCAGTTATTGTCCCGCCAGAGTACCAATCGCCCGCCTTTTTCGTTATTTTGGCCTCTTCTTTGGAGTCACAGCAATCTACATAACCATCACCGTCCCATTTCCTTCACGGTTCAAATGTGCTGCCTATTCTATTTACAGCACGGCCTTCCTCATTGTACTTTTCAGCAATATTCACTTCTATACACGTTACAAACCTCATGGTTTAAAGTACCCTGCCCCAAACAATTCGATTTCTAAAACCGCCATTGATCCTGTGGTAGAATCATGCTGGGGCGGCACTAGTTCAGTTGATGATCCAACATGCACCAATCATAATGAGGATGTATCTATCTATATATCCTGACTAGTGCCCTGCAGTACTGGTGACTAAATATGTACAACTAGTATATATAGAATCGCAAGATTTACTCCTAAGATATGGGAATCTCATGTTTGTTGTAAGTTTCAGTGTCCAACTGAATTTTTGTTGTTCGGGGTTTAGTTGTCTGCACCCTCTCACTAATGCTATGTTTCATCAATTCTAGTCAATCAATTTGTTGCTTCTTGAGCATTTTGAGGAAATCTTCAGCAGCTTCATTTCGGACCTGATGTGTGAATTAGATAACAAATTATGCAAATAAAAAAAAATTAAAGCATCAAGGGTGAGGAAAATGGTTAGATACAAACACAAACCTCTGTCTCTGAATGGTTTTGTTCTAGACCCTTACAAGCATAATCGTTATAGTCAACAGCCAATCTCTAAAAGACATAAACAAGAAAACAATATCAAGCTTTGCCTTCACGTCTATCCAATTGATGTCAAAAGATTAACATAAAATAAATTAAGAGGAACTTACTGTACCAAGATTGACACTGGCCAAATGTGCACCAAGGCACAGGCCAGTAGACATCGCTCCACAACCAGAATATGGGTCCGGGAGCTTTACTTCTGATTTGGCACACACTCCATTTGACATCTTTGAATCAACCTCACTATCCAAACAAACATCATCCTCAACAGAGATAGTTGAGTCATCACTTCCAGACTGCATATTTTCTGAAATTTCAAAACCAGAAATAACCTGTTGGCAAACTGACGAAAGTAGAATATGGCAGCAAATACTTGGTGTCGCAATAGCAATTGCACACTGGAATTGGTTTACTCTTCACATCATGATCAACCTGAGAGAAAAAGGATAACTCATTCACGTTGGACTTCATGAACAACAACAAAAAAAGCATGAATATGAAAACTTCAAGCATACATTTAGTGTCAGCCTAACAATATGAAGTTTTTCAAAAGACAATCCAGAGGGTCGTTGTCTCAGACATCTGAAAAACTAATAATTCAGTGCCCAATAGCAGGATTCATACTTTTTAACGGAACAAAACCATGAAACAAAGTATTTGGAAAGAGAATCATGAAAAGGTTTCTTTCGAAATATCTCAGTGTCTCGTAATCTATAGTACCATTGTGCAGTAAAATATAATAGCCCACCAATTGCCTCAAACATTTCCACAATCTTACAAATGTAGGGTTCTTCTTTCGTCTCTCCCTAAACATAAAAATGGATGGAAAACATTGTCAAATCACATAATAGGCAAATAAACAAAAGCACATAAAAACATTTTGTGCACATGATCCACTCACTACAACCAAAATTTCAGTTGAGTATGTTTCTACTTTGATATATAGCACGTCAAATTATATAAATATAACCCTTATGTTGTGGAAAAGAACCATTAATGTCAAATTTGCAATGAATTGGCATGTCAGGAATCATATAATTTGGGGATTCCAACAATCATGGAAATAGGCAGATGGATTGATAAGCAGAAAATTGGTCAAGAAGTTTTTCAACACTTAATTAATAATCTAAACATTAATAACAAAATAAGGTTTAAATAGATGGTCTCCCAAACATCACCCTTTATTTCAATTTAGTTTTCTGTCAAAGTTAAGAAGTCAAAGCACTCAAAACAAAGAGGTTACAAAAAATGTACATCACTTTTGTGTTCCATACATACGGCTAAATGGTAAACTTAGTTCTAAGAAGGCAAAAATCAGTTGACATGTGATATAAATCCAATAAAACATTACTGTGATCAAAACTAAATCTTCAAATTATTGATTTTTCTAATTTTTGTAGTGTTGCAATAGGGAAACAATTATAATTATACAATCACGTAATGGAGTAGATAATAAGACAAAAATTAATAGTAATATAAAATGTTGACGTAGCTTAATCGTAACCGTATAAATAAGATATGATAGAAGTGTATGGAAAGTAGAAGAGCAGAGAATCTGCCTCCGGTATTGACATGCCTCCTTTCCAAAGGATGCGTCTGTTTCCAAAGGACAAAGAATGCGTCTGCTTCAAAGGACAAAGGTTGCGTCTGCTTCCAAGGCACAAAGAATGCAACCTTTGTTCAAAGTTGCATATGTTTCCAAAGGTCAAAAGCGACAACCTTTGTTCAAACACACATAACCTTGTGCAAAGCTGCCGGTCAAATCCATCACTTTCATGACCAATAAAATTAAAGGAACAATTGCGGACTGCAATATATAGGCAGTTCGTGACTAACCCACTTTTCTATTTTAATTATCATTCACTTGAATATTTAATATCTAAATATTAATAATACTAATATTTAAATTATTAAATTTCTATCAACTTATAGTTGGTCCTCCCATCTGGAACTTGTTGCATTGCGGCTTCTAGGTCTTGTTCGCGATCGTAAGCAGTATTAACAAAACAAATCATTTTATTCTGCACAAAGGTAGATAGGTTGGAGATATATAGGGAGGGCATGGACGGAGGGAGGTAAGGCCCAGTGGGGGCACATGCCCCCTCTCACCTCATTTCTTTTGTATTACAAATTATTCAATTAATCATTCTCATTTTTTTGGCTTTGCAGATTATTCAATTAATCATATTAAAATAGTAAAAATTCTCTTCTATTTTTAAATGCGCATCCGTCCTGTATATTTTTCTCATACACTAATGTCTAAACCTTGTCGAGTTGTATGTATTTGGTTAATTAGTATAAATGAGCATTAGATTGTCAACAATTAAAAACAAAATTAGACAATAGAGTAATAAAATTAGGCATTTTGAAATTAATTTTTTCAGCATTTGTAAAAGAACTAGCTTTATTTGTACAAAAATGGAGCTCAAATTTTTTAAGGTGCCCCCTCATAGTTAAATTTTTAGCTTCGTCTCTAAGGGCAAGCGAGTTGATAAGGAGAATGGTTTGAAATATGTTGATTTATATATAAGGAGGGAAGAATGAAAGACATGGAAGTATACGTGCTCGGTGGCAATTAGACCACAAGGGAACTTCCTGGTAATTTAATATGAACCCTAGAATTAATCCATTAATCTGTTACAATTAGACCACAAGGTAGACAGAGAAGGAAACCCAGAATTAATCCATTAATCTGTTACAACTAGCAACATTAGCTTACAAATGTGATTGCGAGTTATTAATATAATGCACACCATTTTTCACTTCATACATACTTCTTTTTCTTTTTAATCCATTGAATTGAATAAATAAAAGATGATCAAGAGAAGCATAAAGAGATAAGGTAAAAAAGATGAAAAGGGTGTGCATAAAGGATTAGGATTCTCTCTCCTCATCTTTCCATTTCCTTCCTTCCCCTCCTCTCACATTTTCTATTTTATCTTACTCTTTTTATAAAAAATTAATATAAGATGTTAAAGTGGCTTAACGGTGATCGTTCAAATAAAAAAAGAAAGAAAAAAAGGAAAAAAAAAAGGAGAGAATTCTACTCCGTGCATGAATCAGTCCTTGTTAATATGTCGTGTGAAAGCTCACAACTGTGACGACTGAAAAGGACTGTTAGTTGTAAGCCGTTAAACTTGATGAATATTTTTAGAGAGATTATATTCACACACCCCAAATTACTTCTCCCACACCCTTTTAATTTTTTAATATTTTCTACACAACACTAACACTTGATAGAAAAATATTAAAAAATTAAAAGGGTGTGGGAGAAGTAATTTGGGGTGTGTGAATATAATCTCCCATATTTTTAATGTAGTTTTTTTTTTATTTTTCAACACGTTTATCATTTTTAGTGAAGTCCTGTGCTGACTTCTTTCAGTGCACGCGGATTTTTATTTGCTTACAAAGAAAATATTCCAGAGATAGTTGAAAACTAAAAACTATATACGTAATAGGAACTTCCTGGTAATTTAATTTGGACTTGTAAAATTATGTTTTTATTGCCTTACAAGGAGACTTGTCTCAATAATGCTACTAGTATCGAATATACACAACCACCCGCCCAAATCACAATTATGGACTTCCCTTAACTTTTGTTCTCATGTGTTTGACTAAATATTTAAAAAAATAAATTAGAAAGCGCTTTTAGTGAAATTTATTTTGGACCAAAAACATTAAAATGTTTTTTCTAAATTTACTTAGATTTTTATTAAAAAAAATAGTTTCAACTCACCAATAACGCTTTTAGTCATTTAAAAAGTATTCCCAAACAAGCATTTAACCGTTTCAATTTTGGCATTTGAATAGTTAAAATACATCACGATGTTATGGACAATCAATGGTGGACACAATTACTTCCACTAAAAGAAAGTGAAATATATACAAGTAACAAATAGATTAAATACGATTTATACAACAAAAGCCCAAACAATAAATTACAATTGGATATTGAAACTTACAGCAAATATGAGATCCCCATATATTTTTATTTTCAACGATGAGAACCCCTTTTTTTCCCCCACGATGAGATCCCCATATCTGAGGAGTATATCTTGCTATTCTATATTTTTTGGTTCTTTCAAGTCAAACAATACTGCTGGTGCATGCTTGATCATCAACAGTACTAGTACCACCTCGGCTTAATTCTACCGCAGGATCAATGGCGGTTGTAGGAATTGAATTGTTTGGGGTAGGGTACTCAAAGCCACGAGGTTTGTAATATTTATTGAAGTGAGGATTGCAGAAAACTACAAAGAGGAAGGCGGCGACGTAAATAGAATAGGCAGCACATTTGAACCACAAAGGAAAGGGAATGGTGATGGATATGAAGAAGGCTGTGACCCCAAAGAAGAGGCCAAAATAATGACAAAGGCCGGCTATTGATATTCCGGCGAGAGAGTACCTGAAGTGAATGGATTTACTCACTAAGATACAAGTGAAGGCAAGTAAGATTGATGGTCCAAGAAAGTCAAAGATCACAGGGAGACGGAGCTGGCCTGGAGGAATTTGGAAGCGGATAAGCGCTAGTCCGATCGCTGCTGTCAAGCAAAACCCGATGATTATCTTTGCCCAATCTAAGTTGTTGGTTGGGAACTTATCGTACTTCCTCCGATCTGGAACTTGCGGCACAGCGGCTTCTAGGTTTGGTTCGCCATCGGGATTATCACGATCGACGGGACTGATTATCAAAGCATTGAGGAGTTGGATTTTCTTTGCAATAAAACGGTTCATTTTGTTATGCAGAAAAGGAGAGAGTGATAGTATATGGAAAGGGAGATACAGCTAAAGGTTTGAGTTTTTTTGGATTATGTAAGCGAGAGTACAATTACTTAATGAAATTGAACACGATTCTTTTACACAGCACCAACAAAACAAGAGCAGGGCACCATTCAGCAATTTTTTGTTTTTTTGGTTGATTATTGAAATTATTTTTCATGTACTTACAATTTTCATTAACATAATTTTCTTTTTCTTTTCTTAGTTAAGCTTAGTTAGAGATGGATAAGTGCTTGGCAACTCACAAACATCTTGCAGAGATTTCAACTTTTTTTAAAGGTACATAACATTTTATTGTATTTTACACAATAATTATGTATAGTAAATAATTAATATGAAAAATTAGTATGACCAATGATTGTTCTTGTAGTAATTTTGAAGTGTTGAATCCATGAGCAGATAGAAAAAGAGACATGTTTAATTGTTGTATGTTTTTTATCATGTAATATTAAAACTTTGAAATGTTAGAGAAATTATGAATTGCTAGATACTTTTGTCATGCATTTTTTAATTTAGAAATGATGGAAAGTTTATTACTTTTACCCATTTAACGCTGCGAGTGTTAGACATGAGGAGCTCAATTTGTAAGAAAAAGTAAAATTTGTTACGTCGAATAGAATAAGAGAAATTATATTCACACCCCAAATTACTTTTTTCGTATTTTTTTAATTTTTTAATAGTTTCTACACACGACTAACATTTGATAAAAAAAATTAAAATGATTTGAAGAAAGTAATTTAGAGTGTATGGATATCTCTCTAAAATAAAGCTGATGGGTATTAAAGATAAAACTGATGGGTATTAAAGTTTAAAAGGTAAAATGGTTAGCTATGTAGATTTAACTTGATTATATGGTACATCAGCTAACGGTTAGTTATGTAGATTTAACTTGATTATATATCATATCAGCTAAACGCTTAGCAATGTAGATTTGACTTGATTGTATAGCACATCAGCTAGGTTTGGTGTGTTGTTTTTTTTTTTTTTTTATATCAAAGATAGAGAAAGTAGATTAAAGACGAATAGAAATGTTTACATCCTGAGCTAAGACATTAAACAGAAAATCAGGGCCAATACAGTCCCAAACAAAGTCTTGCTCCAAATTAAACACATATTTAGCCACCAAATGAGCTGCCTTGTTACACTCTCTAGGCACAAAATCGAAAGAAACAGTCTTCAACCTTTGTGCAAGCTTCTCGATGTCGCTAAGAATACATTCGAAATTGAAATCAGGTTCCAATTCCTTCCTCAACATACGGATAACAGCCAATGAGTCGGATTCAAGAGTGACATGTTCAAATCCATGCTTTAGACAGCTGACCAAGGACTCCCTAAGGGCCCAAGCTTCAGCCGCCGAGGCATTCAAACATAAACCCCTACCTGAACCGCCAGCCGCAATAAGAATGCCCGCAAAGTCTCGGGCCACCCACCCAAAACCGGTCCTGTTCGTATCCTTACACCAAGCAGCATCGGTGTTAACTTTGATTACTCCGAACCTAGGTTTTTTCCATGCTTTTATCTCCTTCCTTTGATCCGTTTTGCAGATGATCCGCAGTGGGTAGTCGCCAGAGGACTCCGTCGCAACAGCTTCCCTATACTCACTTAGAGATCTCCTCCAAGACTCCAAAATCGCAGTAGGGGTTTGCTGAATGCCCTTGAATACCGAATCATTCCTGTTCTTCCATATTCTCCATAGCCCAAAGGCAAATTCTTGTGCAATCTCGTCAGAGAATGCTTTATCCTTGATCTGATTACAAAAATTTTGCCAGCTTTCTAGAAAATCGGAACCTTCCAGTTCCCAGGAGTTTAAATGCAGGGGAGAGCAGAACCAGAATGCATGACTCACCTCACACCTGAAGAATATATGATTTTCTGTTTCATTTAGATTACCACAAACACCACAGACATTATCCACTCTCATGTGGCGACGGTTTAGATTTCTTCTAACTGCCAAAGCATTGTTACAGGACCTCCAAAGAAAGATTTTGATTTTGTTAGGTACTTTGAGGCTCCAGATTTGATTCCATACCTGATTTTGGTTTGAAAGCTTACTGGGAGCTCCTCTACCTTTTTTCCCCAACTCACCGTTGGTCATAAGTTTCATCGCCACGCCATATCCCGATTTAACCGAGTAGATGCCCTTTTTGGTGTAATTCCACACCAACCTGTCTGCTTGTCCCGATCGACTAAGCGGGATGCTCAGGATCGTTTTGGCTTGTTCAAAATTAAATCCAGTGGAGATTAACTTCTTCTTCCATTCCATGATATCCAGGTTTGGTGTGTTGTTTCGGAAGCTGCAACAAGGAATCCTAAAATGCAAAGAAACGCGTGCTGCCACCGTGGCTTTGAACAATAAATAAATAATAATAATAAGGAAGAGACGTCTGGGCTGACCGGCTAGATCCCATTCCATCTTCAAAACAAACTAGGAAAAAAAAAATATAAATGATCAGGAAAACCTTTTCTGAACTCTTACTCTTTGCTAATTCTTACTTATAAAGTAAGGAAGAGAAGTTTAGGTAGACGAGAAATTTTTAGTCGTGATAGAAATATGGATAGTATATTATGTGTTTTTATATAAGTGGTAGAAAATTTTAAGTTTTAAGTTATTAACCCTTTAACACATATATCTCACTATTTATATAGAAACACGAGGTGTACCATATCGTGTGACAGCCACATTAAAAAATCTCTCCTACGTAGACTTGCTAGATCCAGAGAATTTTTTTAGAATTCCGGGCGCTAGCTGGTGTTCCGGGCCTATCAAAATTACACAGCTGGACCTCCTTTTCTTTTCTTTTTAAAAAACTCGTAAAAGCTGAAACCATTAGCCCCAGTACCGAATGAGAAAGATGAGTTCGAAATATATAAGAAATCATAATTGTTCATTTTGTTTCGATTCTTCGGCTGTAAAACGCTTACCAAATATTGCATATTTTTAATGACTTAAATTTTCCAGATTAACAATTAGTCACCGGCCGATGGAATTGGATACTCTCCGGATCAAACTTCATTTTTCCTCAACTCTTCTTCGCTCACTTTTGCGAAACTCTTCTCGGCTCCCCTCGGCAACTGTTTAGAAAGAGGAACATGAAACAATGAAAATTGAAACAGTTTTCAGATTTTTTGCAGTTGAAAATTAGTGAAAGGATGGAAAATTGTAAATTTGAATTTGTGACAATCTTGAAGGTTGGAAAAGATCAATCGCCACTGTCAAGCAAAACACGACGATTATCTGTGGCCAATCAAAGTTGTTGGTGGGGTACTTATAGTTAGTCCTCCCATCTGGAACTTGTTGCATTGCGGCTTCTAGGTCTTGTTCGTGATCGTAAGCAGTATTAACAAAACAAATCATTTTATTCTGCACAAAGATAGATAGAGATGGAGATATATAGGGAGGGAGAACGTGTTGATAAGGAGAATGGTTTGAGATATGTTGATTTATATACAAGGAGGGAAGAGTGAAAGACATGGAAAAATACATGCTCGGTGGTAATTAGACCACAAGGGAACTTCCTGGTAATTTAATATGAAACCTAGAATTAATCCATTAATCTGTTACAATTAGACCACGAGGTAGATAGAGAAGGAAACCTAGAATTAATCCATTAATCTGTTACAACTAGCAACATTAGCTTACAAATGTGATTGCGAGTTATTAATATAAGAGAATGATTTATGCACTCCATTTTTCACTTCATACATACTTCTTTTTCTTTTTTATCCATTGAATTGAATATATAAAAGGCAATCAAGCGAACTATAAAGAGATAAGGTAAAAAAGATGAAAAAGGGTGTGCATAAAGGATTAAGATTCTCTCCACTCCTCTTTTCATCCCCTTCCTCCCCCCCTCTCTCTCACATTATCTATTTTGTCTTTCTCTTTCTATAAAAAAATTAAGGCTAGATTTTTTTCTTGATTCCTGTGGTTGGTAAGACACTACTTTTAAATCAACCCTTGTGGTAAAAAGAGTGTTAATTTTAACCATGTGGTGAAGTTCATTATCAATCGTAGTCCAAATTGAAATTTCTATCAAAATCTCATCCACATGCAGGGGTAAAAAGGTCATTCCATTCTTTTTTCTTTTATTTTTGGTAATTCCACTTTTTTATAATCAACAAAAATAGAAAAAAATAAAAAATAAAAAATTCCACCCCAATCCCTACTGTTGTCAGCCACAGCCACAACGACCACCCACCACCTTCTCCTCTCTCACATAACCCTAGCCATTCCGTCCACCATTGTTCTTTTTAAAATGAAACTAAATTCAATGTTTGCATAATTATATTCTAACCTAAACGCGGTGAGGTACTTTGTGATTTTTTAAATCTTAAATTTGGACTCTTGGCTCTCTTGAAATGAGAAAGTCTGATAATATGAAACTTGTAAGTTTATTGTTTATTTATTCTTTTATTGTATTTCTAAAAGTTTTTAAAATAAAAATATGTCCATATGGTGCTTTATGATTGGTTGATGGAATCAATAAAAACAAAAATAACAATTTTTCCCTTACAAATAACAAAAGAATGAGGAAAAATTCAATTTGGACTATGATTGATAACGAATTTCACTACAAGATTACAATTAATAGTTTTTCCACCACATAGGTCTATTTAAAAGTAGGGTATCACCACAAAGATCACGAAAAAAATTTGGCCAAAAGTTAATATAAATATTAATTTGGTTTAACCATGACTGTTCAAATAAAAAAATAATAATAATTCTACTCCGCGCATAAATCAGTCCTTGTTAATATGTCGTGTGAAAGCTCACAACTGTGACGAGTGACAACCTCATGTTGTCAAGGACAATCTTGTTTGTATTTAGCTACAGTTTTCTTCGTGTTCTGAGCGTTGAAAGGACTGTTAGTTGTAAGCCGTTAAACTTGATGAATATTTTTAATATAGTTTTTATTTTTCAACACGTTTATCATTTTTAGTGAAGTTCTGTGCTGACTTCTTTCAGTGCACGCGGATTTTTATTTGCTTACAAAGAAAATATTCCAGAGATAGTTGAAAACTAAAAACTATATACGTAATAGGAACTTCCTGGTAATTTAATTTGGACTTGTAAAATTATGTTTTTAAGGCCTTACAAAGAGACTTGTCTCAATAATGCTAGTAGTATCGAATATACAGATATATAAAGCCACTTGTATCATGGTTGTTACATAAAAATCAAAATGTAAATACACAAATAACCCAATGCCTAATTTAGGCATCACTCTCAAGTCTCATCAACCCAAACAACACAACCACCCGCCCAAATCACAATTATGGACTTCCCTTAACTTTTTGTTATCAAGTGTTTGACTAAATATTTTAAAAAAATTAGAAAGTGCTTTTAGTGAAATTTATTTTGGACCAAAAGCATTAAAATGTTTTTTTTTCTTCTAAATTTACTTAGATTTTTACTAAAAAAATAGTTTCAACTCACCAAGAACGTTTTTAGTTATTTAAAAAGTATTCCCAAACAAGCATTTAACCGTTTCAATTTTGGCATTTGAATAGTTAAAATACATCACGATGTTATAGACAATCAATGGTGGACACAACTACTCTCACTAAAAGAAAGTGAAATATATACAAGTAACAAATAGATTAAATACGATTTATACAATAAAAGCCCAAGCAATAAATTACACTTGGATATTGAAACTTACAACAAATATGAGATCCCCATATATTTTTATTTTCAACGATGAGAACCCCTTTCCCCCCACCACCACCGCCCTCCGCCCCGCGCCTCCCCCCCCCCCCCCCCCCCCCCCACACACACACACACGATGAGATCCCCATATCTGAGGAGTATATCTTGATATTCTATATTTTTTGGTCCTTTCAGGTCAAACAATACTGGTGGTGCATGCTTGATCATCAACAGTACTAGTACCACCTCGGCTTGATTCTACCGCATGATCAATGGCGGTTGTAGGAATTGAATTGTTTAGGGTGGGGTACTCAAAGCCACGAGGTTTGTAATATTTATTGAAGTGAAGATTGCAGAAAACTACAAAGAGGAAGGCGGCGACGTAAATAGAATAGGCAGCACATTTGAACCACAAAGGAAATGGAATGGTGATGGATATGAAGAAGGCTGTGACCCCAAAGAAGAGGCCAAAATAATGACAAAGGCCGGCTATTGATATTCCGGCGAGAGAGTACCTGAAGTGAATGGATTTACTCACTAATAGCGTGTTTACGTATCCGTAATCGGAATGAGAATGGGGAATTGAATTCCGATTACGGAGTACTCCGGTGTTTACTAAACATGGAGGAATAAAAAAAGCAGTGGGTCTCACACAAATATTGGAATTCAATTCCTTGTATTGGTGGAATTGGATTCCCTAGATATAGGTGGTAATCCAATTCCTCATTGTTTGGGTAATCGGAATGATAGTTTTGTTCCCTTTATGCCCTCACTTAATTTTTTTATTTCCAAGAATATCCTTTATAAACCCCTTAAAGTATATAAAATATTTGATTTGGAACAAGGGCATTTTAGTAATCATACTGGTTTATATTCCGATTCTGCTGAATTAGTAAACAGCTTTATGGAATTCTATTCCGATTCCAGAACATTTAAGTAAACAGCTTTAACAGGAATCCGATTCTGACTCCTCCTCATTCCAATTCTTCCTCAATTCAATTCCTCCTATCTTCATTACCGTTACGTAAACGCGCCATAAGATACAAGTGAAGGTGATGAGTCGATATTTTATTACATATTTTATCCTATTCTTAGTATTAATTTAGTGGTTATTTGTGAGAAGTTTGATATTTTGATTTATATTCTTAATATAGGACTTTCGACTTCATCTGGAGCAAAACATGGTCAAACTAATGAATTTTGGAGTAATTCCAGTTGGAGGACGTTTGTGAGTTACTCGGATTGATCGTATCAAAGTTTCATAATTTTCTACTAAGCGGTGATTTTCTGGCGATAAAATAAAGGAGCAATGAGCAATACTGGAAAAGTGATGTTCTGGACTTGAATTGCGTTTTGGAGCCCAAGATGACCTCGGATGGGTTCGTGGCCTTCTGGAGATGTGTTCGGAACGTTCTTATCTTTAAAACAAGCTATCTTGGGCCGGATTTGGAGGAGATCTGAGGCTAAAATGTGGCTGAACAGTTCCCTTGCAGATTTCCTAGCTTAATTAGGATTTTATTTTCTAAGATATTTTTATTTATTATTTGGTTTCCTATTTGGAAATAAAGACTATGTTCTAGGGTTTGGCGTTGGATTCTTAGAGAGGTTTATAAGGTTTTTGTCGTGCCTAACTTTTTGGGGGGGGGGGGGGGGGGGGGGGGGGGGGGATGCAACATTGGAGGAGAAGAACGCACAACTTTTGAATTCAAGTTTATTTTCTAGGTGTTTTCTATCCTTATTCTTAATAATATTTTGTAACTAATTTTCGTTTGCTAGGACGAAGCCTTGAGCCTTAGCATGAATATGTAATTTTTATTCAATTGCTTATGATATTATGCATGCATACTTTGAATTATTAATCACCATTTTAAACTGTCTAATTGTCTTAATGCTTAGCTACCATTAGGATGTTTAGATAAGTAATTTGATGCAATTTTGGTCGGAAGGTTACCTGAAATTGACGCTGGCTTCTTGTGATTGATAATTGTAATTTCACTTAAGATGAACACCACGTCTTAAGGGTTGCATGGCTTTTCAAAGGGTTTTCATAAAGCATAATGAGTCTCTCATGTTCAGATTTGATCCGAACGTCCAGATGGGTTGCATGTTAGATATACGTTCTATGTTGGAGGTTCCAAGTAGAATATAAATTAGGAAAATCTAACCTTCAAAGTTGCATGTGTAATTCATAAGTAATTGGTAAAACTACAGAGGATTGTTAAGGGGACGGCGGAACCCTAGGCTTTTACAATTGGATTTTCAAAACGTTTTCTTTTTTTTTTCTTTTGTTTGCTAATTTCTTTAATCATTTTAATTAAATTCGTTTTTATTATTTTTAAATTCAAAATCAACCTCTTTCAATCTTTGTTTTCTAATAATTAGCTAAGAATTAGTATAAATACATATCATTCATTTAATCCCTGTGGAAAACGACCTTACTTGAGCTGTTTATATTACAACTACCTTGTTCTCTTGCAAGTATTTTTTAGTGTTTTTATCCCTACTTTCACAGGTGGTAAAATCCCTATCAAGAAATTGGCGCCATTGTCGGGGATCGAACCCGGGTCACCCGCGTGACAGGCGGGAATACTTACCACTATACTACAACGACAAAGATTGATAGTCCAAGAAAGTCCAAGAAAGATTGATGGTCCAAGAAAGTCCAAGTGAAGGCAAGTAAGATTGATAGTCCAAGAAAGTCAAAGATCACAGGGAGAGGGAGCTGGCCGGGAGGAATTTGTAAGCGGATAAGCGCTAGTCCGATCGCTGCTGTCAAGCAAAACCCTACGATTATCTTTATCCAATCTAAGTTGTTGGTTGGGAACTTATCGTACTTCCTCCGATCCGGAACTTGCGGCACAGCGGCTTCTAGGTTTGGTTCGCCATCGGGATTATCACGATCGACAGGACTGATTATCAAAGCATTGACGAGTTGGATTTTCTTTGCAATAAAATGGTTCATTTTGTTATGCAGAAAAAGAGAGAGTGATAGTATATGGAAAGGGAGATACAGCTAAAGGTTTGAGTTTTTTTGGATTATGTAAGCGAGAGTACAATTACTTAATGAAATTGAACACGATTCTTTTAAACTTTGATACCCATCAGCTCTATATTCATTCAGAGGATGTTCAGATTAGACATGCATGGCCTTTATTATGACACAACACCAACAAAACAAGAGCAGGGCACCATTCCGCAATTTTTTGTTTTTTTGGTTGATTATTGAAATTATTTTCCATGTACTTACAATTTTCATTAACATAATTTTCCTTTTCTTTTCTTAGTTAAGCTTAGTTAGAGATGAATAAGTGCTTGGCAACTCACAAACATCTTGCAGAGACTTCAACTTTTTTTAAAGGTACATTTTATGTATTGTATTTTACATAACAATTACGTATAGTAAATAATTAATATGAAGAATTAATATGACCAATGATTGCTCTTGTAGTAATTTTGAAGTGTCAAATCCATGAGCAGATAGAAATAGACATATTTAATTGATGCATGTTTTTGATCATGTAATATTAAAACTTTGAAATGTTAGAAAAATTATGAATTGCTAGATACCTTTGCCATGCACTTTTTAATTTAGAAATGATGGAAAGTTTATTACTTTTGCCCATTTAACGTTGCGAATGTTAGACATGAGGAGCTCAATTTGTAAGAAAAAAGTAAAATTTGTTATGTCAAATATAATAAGAGAGATTATATTTACATATTTTAAATTACTTGCCCTTTTAATTTTTTTTAATAGTTTATACACACCACTAACACTTGATAGAAAAATAATAAAAAATTAAATTGGTGTGAAAAAAGTAATTTAGAGTGTATGAATATAATCTCTCCAAAATAAAATTGATGGGTATTGATGATAAAACTGATGGGTATTAAATTTTAAAAGGTAAAATGGATAGCTATGTAGATTTAACTTGATTATATAGCACATCAGGTAACGGTTGGTTATGTAGATTTAACTTGATTGTATAGCACATCAGCTAGGGTTGGTGTGTTTTTTCGGAAGCTGCAACAAGGAATCCTAAAATGCAAAGAAACACGCGCTGTCACCGTGGTTTCGAACAATAAATAAATAATAATAATAAGGAAGAGACGTATGGGTAGGCCGGCTAGATCTTAGTATTACTTACAAAGTAAGGAAGAGAAGTCAAAGTAGACTGGCTAGATCCCGAGAAAATTTTCAGGTTTCGGGCACATTGTCTGCCTGTACTTACCATCTCCTTCTTCTCACTTCTAATTTGTTCGGTCACGATTAAATTACGTGACCGTACAAATAGAAAATAATAGAAAGAGAATAATAAGTCTGCCTCCCAAAATTAGACAGCTGAATTTTTTTTCTTTTCTTTTTTCTTTTTAATGAACTCGTAAAAGCTGAAACCATCAGCCCCAGTACCGAATGAGAGAGATGAGTTCGATTTCCTTCTTCTGTTGTTTAGATTTATATAAGAAATCATAATTGTTCATTTTGTTTCGATCCTTCGGCTGTAAAATGCTCACCAAATATTGCATATTTTTAATGACTTAAATTTTCCAGATTAACAATTAGTCACCGGCCGACGGAATTGGATACTCTCCGGATCAATTTCATATGAACCCTCTGGACCACTTAATCCCGACTGGTGAGGACTAAAACTTCTTTTTTACTCAACTCTTCGCCCACTTTCGCCAAACTCTTCTCGGCTCCCCTCGGCGACTGTTTAGAAAGAGGAACACGAAACAATGAAAGCAAGAAATTAAAAGATGAAAGTTGAAACAGTTTTCATATATTTTGCAGTTGAAAATTAGTGAGAGGCTGCAGGCAACTAAAGCCCAAACAACGAAATTACACTTGGATATTGAAACTTACACCAAATATGAGATCCCCATATATTTTGATTTTCAACGATGAGAACCCCTTTTTTTCTTCTTTCCCCACGATGAGATCCCCATATCTGAGGAGTATATCTTGTTATTCTATATATAGTAGTTGTACATATTTGGTCACCAGTACGCAGGGCACGAGTCTGGGTATATATATATATAGATAGATGCATCCTTGTTACATGAGAGAGATCTTTCAAGTCAAACAATACTGCTGGTGCATGCTTGATCATCAACAGTACTAGTACCACCTCGGCTTGATTCCAACGCTGGATCAACGGCGGTTGTAGGAATTGAATTGTTTGGGGTAGGGTACTCAAAACCACGAGGTTTGTAATATTTATTGAAGTGAAGATTGCAGAAAACTACAAGGAGTAAGGCGGCGACGTAGATAGAATAGGCAGCACATTTGAACCACAAAGAAAATGGGATGGTCATGGATATGAAGAAGGCTGTGACCCCAAAGAAGATGCCAGAATGATGAGAAAGGCCAACTATTGATATTCCGGCGAGAGAGTACCTGAAGTGAATGGATTTGCTCACCAAGATACAAGTGAAGGCAAGTAAGACTGATAGTCCAAGAATGTCAAAGGTCACAGGGAGAGGGAGCTGGCCGGGAGGAATTTGGAAGCGGATAAGCGCTAGTCCCATCGCTGCTGTCAAGCAAAACCCAACGATTATCTTTGCCCAATCTAAGTTGTTGGTTGGGAACTTATTGTACTTCCTCCGATCTGGAACTTGCGGCACAGCGGCTTCTAGGTCTGGTTCGCCATCGGGATGATCACGATCGACTGGACTGATTATCAGAGCATTGAGGAGTTGGATTATCTTTGCACAAAAACGGTTCATTTTGTTATGCAGAAAAGGAGAGAGTGATAGTGTATGGAGAGCGAGATACGATGATGGATTATATAAGCATACGGCCAAAGGTTTGATGGATTATATCAGCAAGCTTACAATGATTTAATGAAATAGAACCGAGATTCTTTGTCGGTAAAATTAGGGTTTGTTTACGATGTCCAACCTTTTTCCTGGTAATTTAATAATAAGAAAAACTAACGAAAATGACTTGAAAACTTTCCTTTTAATGAAAAGCCACTTTTAAAGGTATAGTGAATAGTGAAAAAGCAGTTTTTCGTTAAAAGTAAACAGTACCGGGAGTGTTTTATTAAACCTCCCATAATAAAGGTAGTGTCACTTAGTATTACAGTTTAGTGATATTCCTCATCACTTGGGGTCTAAACCTTACAAGTGAAGAGGTTTTAGATTTTATTTTCACCGAAGACGAATTTGAACCAAATTATTAATGGCCCATTGTGAAACTAAGCTCATCTCTTTTCTTTTTTTTTAATTTATTTTTATGATAGATAATTTATCGTTTGTTTAAAAATAAAAATTAAAAAAACAATGAACCGCACAATTTTAAGCCGTAAGCACGTGCTAACATATCCTTGCACCTGCACCTGCACCTGCACCTAGCTTCATTTCAATGTCAAAGACTCAAAATTATATTATTGGAGAATAACAAGGTTATCATTATTTAATGATTATTATTGTCCATTGCATGTGAGTGGAAATCTCAATGTGCTTCAAAGGTAATCTTGTCATTTTATAAAAAAAAATCCACATGTCACCACCATGATTTATTATTATTATTATTTTTTGACTCCACTGATGAATTATATGAGGTTATAGAAGAAAAGGGCTATAGTTTTGAAGCAACACTTATGACAAATGGTCAGAGTTGTTTGTTTGTTTTTTTTTTTTTTAAGTTGTTGCTAACCATTTTAATTCATTTAAAATGTTTTTGCTTTGATTTAGGACCTAACATTCGTGTCATGTTTTACGTGTTCGTGTCGTTTTCGTGTCATACTCGATATCTTAACGGATCGTGTTGTGTAACACCCGTTAAAAAAAACGAGTAAAATGACCCGACCCAATAATATTAACAGGTAATATGACCCGACTCGTTACCTGTTTAAAAAATATATTTTAAACCAATAAATAATCAAATGAAAAACATAATACTAAATAAGTTATACATACCATATTATCACATTCAAAACATAAAAACGCATTTGTCTTTCAAGTATTGCATATTTACAAACCCAAAATAAGAGCATAATAAATTTATAAAAAAAACATTAGAATATTACAAAATATCAAATGTTCAAAAGATTTGCAAAATTAAGGGAGTTATGTTTCAAAGTTTGGAACCTTGCACATTTTCTTACATCAAACTCTTCAATTTTCATCAATCACCATGGGAAATGGTATTAGAACTTTGGCTTGATATATTGACTTCAAGAGTTATATTGATGATATTTTCAGTGAGGCTTTCTACATTATCACTCTCTTCTCATTTATCCTATGGCTATTGTTTAAGTAAAGTCCTTAATAGTTTTTTTTAATTAATGTAGAAGTGTGAAAAATATAGAAAAATATATATAAACACTCGTAATGACAAACTTTACAACTTTTGTGAAGGGCTTAACTTTGAAATGTGCCACTATAATCATATAAATCATAGATCAAAATTTAACCATCGATTGTTGTTTACATTTATGCTTCATTTTTCTCACCAATTTTTTTTTTTTTTTTAAAACATGATCTATTAGAGGATACATGAAGATGAATGGCTCAGATCGTTGATGCTTTGTTCAAAGTTTTACCGTTAGTGAAAATGTTGCTTGTTGTTTATAAAGTCTCTACAAACTATATAACTGTAGACATCGAAATTTCGGTAAATAAAATGTTGACCGATGGTCAAAGTTTCAACGCTCATGTATTACATATATTTTACACGTAGCGTGTGATTCGACGAAAATTGAAATGAGTCAGAAAAGCCGTCAAATATGACACGTGTCAACACCTGGCAGAAATGATTTATTTCATCTTATTATTTAAATCCAAAAATCAAGTTTTGGAATTCTATAAATAGGAAACCATTCCACACCAATTCACCAATTCACAAATACATTTCTCTACTCCCAAATTGGAAGAGAATTGGTCCTCGAAGCTTTGAAGTTCCGAAACACTCAAGCATCCAGGTTTTCGAAGAATCGAGGAGGCTCTCTTCTTTCTTCGTTCTTGGTTTATCATTCCTCCAAGATCAAGCCCCGAAGGCCCTTGGATCAACACAATTGTTCTTCAAGATCAAACCCCGAAGGCCCTTGAAGATTGTTCATCCGTTCATCCGTTCTTCAAGATCAAGCCCAAAGGCCCTTGAAGATCGTTCATCGTTCATCCGTTCATCCACCTTCAAGATCAAGCCCCAAAGGCCCCTGAAGATCTGTTCATCCACCTTCAAGATCAAGCCCCAACAACCCTTGAAGCCCCGTTCATCCACCTTCAAGATCAAGCCTCGAAGGCCCTTGAAGATCCGTTCACCCAACTTCAAGATCAAGCCCCGACGGCCCTTGAAGATCCGTTCATCCACCTTCAAGATCAAGCCCCAAATGCCCTTGAAGATCCGTTCATCAGTTCTTCAAGATCAAGCCCCGACGGCCCTTGAAGCAACGTTCATCCACCTTCCAAGATCAAGCCTCGACGGCCCTTGGATCCACACATCCGTTCTTCAAGAATCAAGCCCAAAAGCCCTTTGAAGTTCATCCATCGTTCTTCGTTCGTCGTTCATCCATCTTCAAGAACAAGCCCAAAAGCCCTTGAAGATCCGTTCGTCATTCAACGTTCATCCAACTTCAGGATCAAGCCCCAACGGCCCCTGAAGATCCGTTCATCCAACTTCAAGATCAAGCCGCCAATGGCCCTTGAAGAAACCTCACCCAACTTCAAGATCAAGCCCAAAAGGCCCCTGAAGAAACGTTCATCCTCCAAACTTCAAGATCAAGCCCAACGGCCCTTGAAGAAACTTCTCCCTGTTCATCCAAGATCAAAGCCTCGACAGCTCTTGGATTAAGCCCACAAATCAAAGTCTTACGGAGATCGAATCATAGGAACAAATAAAGATTGTAACCCAAAATTATCAAATACAAATATTATTTTGTAGACGCGTTCTGTCCCCGTTGTCTCTCCCTTGGGAATTTTCCGTGTTCACAATAACATCGACTCATATTTCAATTAACCGTAAATATCAGGACGTGATATCAAAGATCCAAACCGTTCATCTTCCTACATCCCCAGAAGATCATGTTTTCAAAAAAAAAATTAAAAAATGAAATTCAATATAAAGAATAAAGTTTAAACGACAATCGACGGTTAAATACAAATTTAAGGTTTATGGATTATAGTGTCAGATTTTGAAGTTAACCCTTTCACGAAAGTTGTAAAGCTTTTCACTACGAGTGACTGTATATATATATATTTTTTTATTTACATTTTTTACATTTCTACAATAATTATTATTAATTTTATTACTTTTACAATCAAATAAAAAATACTATTCATGACGGTTTTGAGAGTTTTAAAAATCTAAACGATAATGTAAGTGTAACCATTGCCTACTCGTGGAGGAATGATGAATCACGAGTGTTTATACATTCTTTCACATTTTCATACTTGTAGGGATGTCTTATTGTCTATACTAATAGTATACTATACTAGTTGATTTTAATTTTGGACAACAACATGTTAAGTAAAATTTATCCTATTAATGATAATAAGAAACTCTCATTAAAAAAATAAATGAATAAAACTTAATTTTTTAAACTTATATAGAATAATAATACAAAAATATTTATTTAATATAGAATATACCAATATATACAATATGGCTATTGTATTTTATAATAAATTTTTAGTAATTAAACTTTAAAATTATAATTTATTTTTCTTAACGGGTCGAAAAGGGTTACCAACATGTTACCCACGTGTATACCAGTTAAGAACCCGTTATTAACAGGTCACTCGATAATGACCCGATTAGTTATCGTGTTGACCCAAAATCTGTTATTTTCGTGTCATGTAAGAAACTCACATATCTTCAAAAATCAGCTTGTCAACGTAAGTAAGAGCGCGCGCGCATACCTTCAATACTGAGTTGGTTTTCATTGCCTTTCTTGCAATAAGAAGATACTTTGCTACTTTTAACATCTCTCAACATTTTTTACTTAGGTCATTTGCTATTTTAGTTTCTTCGATCGCCTTTTTTTCCTTTTGGTCTTGGGAAGTATATATACATACTACATGTATAGCTGGGGCTAGTTAGCTAGTGAAAGTGTGAATCTTCACTCCCTCCGAAATATACTGTTGTTTATTGACAGAAAGCTGGAACAAGTAGGTACTTGATTCAGTCCCGCTCCGCCTGACCCTACAATGTGGAGAGGGATTCTTTCAGCCTAGCTACCCTATGCCACTATGGTCAAATCCTAAAATATTTATAACTTAACCAGCTTTGTTATCATATAGCTAACCTTATGTGTTATGTGCCACTAGCTCCATAAGATTCTTCATATACTTGATAAAAACTAAACTACATAAAGGTAGCAATAGTATTACTATATGCAATCACAACTGTAAAAGACTGTCACAACTAACCGGGAATTAAATAGTTGCACATGGAGACGATTTTGACTCTTAAATTTGAATCCTCTGCAGCTTTCTATTCATCTTGCGATTCTCTTTGTCTACAGTGGCCGACTTCTTGTAATATATATTTTCTTTTTTAAAGTGCTAATTAAAGTTAAAAATACTATTTCTAAATATAATCTCTTTGATTAGCGTGTGATTTTAACATATATTTCAAGAATCTAGGCTATGTAGCTTGGACGGTATGTAGGATTCGCACCCCTTTTCAAATTTGCGGCTGCTGAATTCAAATATAAATACACTAAGGCCTGCTGTTTAGCATCAGAGGTCACACTCAAGAAGGAAGCAAGCAAGAAAAGCACGTGGCAACTTTTATTTTATGAGTTTTACTTTAAAAATAAAGAGGGATAATACTCAAATTTCCCTGTTGGGAGATGAGCTCATTTTCCTTTGTGAATATTGTATCTTGATTAAACAAATTTCATGGTTGGAACCCTTTAAATTTTTAATCTTAATTGAAGATCACTCTTACAAAAGATCATTTCGAATATTATTTAGTCATTCAAATATATAAAACAGATCGACGGTGCAGGTATCAAGTAATACATTCATGGTGAATTGCTCATTTATTTAATATGTTTGGATGATAATTGATCTTCAAGTCGAATGATTTTTTTGTAAGATTGATTTTCAAGTAAAAATTAGAAAAATAAATGATTCCGATCGTTGATTTAATTCAGTCAAAATACACTATTTGAAAAAGAAAGAATATGCGCATTCTCTATGTGAGAGATGCAAGTATTATCTATGTAAAAAGAGCGGTAACGTTTAGGGTATATGCATGTGGCGGCACAAAAGGATTGTAGAATTTGAGTACGGTGATTAATTTCCTTTACGGAAATGAGCTCGAGCTTATGAGGAACATCCAATCCACCGTAGGATTAACCAATGTCCATTTGAGCTCTCTTTATTGGGATATTTTAGTTTGATTTAAAATATTTAACAAATTAAAATTTTGAGTCGTTAAATTCTTGATTAAAAATCAAATAATTATAATTTAATGATTAAAAGTCTCAATACATAAAATACACGTTAACAAATATAATTTATGATCAAAAGTCTCCATGCATAAAAAAACACTAAAACGCGGTCAAATTTTCATTCTATCCTTTTGCTTTTATGTGTTAAATCCATTCATCTAAAGTGATAAGTCCATATCTATTAATTTCATTAGCCCTCTTGACAAGTAGGTTTTGGGTTTCATGTGCCTTCTGTCGTTGCAGGTTGTATGTTGTCCTTTTGATGTTTTGTCTTCCTCTTTCATGTAATATATGTTTGGTGGAAAAGGGATTGATTGGCTCTTTCTTGTTGGATACTTTATTATCCATTGTGTAAATTGCGGATACTAGGTATAGTTCATGCGTTAGGCTTGCACATAAGGAAGTTATTATGACCTAGTTGTTGTGACAACTCGTCCCTATTTTCTATACAATTTTCTCTCTGAATATGTAAATTGACGTTTGTGCCCTTATTAACAAAGTGACGTGGATGTATTTGCAGTTCTATATTATTTTTATTACTATCCTTGTCCACCAATTATTTTAGTTTCTATCCTTCCTAGCCAATTAGATATTTTCTTTCTTTTGGACCAATTAAAAACTACTCTCTCTCTCTCTCTCTCTCTCTCTCTCTCTCTCTCTCTCTCTCTCTCTATCTCTCTGCCAAATAGAACTAATCTCTTTCTCTCTCTCATTCTCGCACCTTCTTCTCTGTTCTTCTTACACCCGAGGCACCCACCACAGCACAACCATCACCAAATCGTCACAGATCGAACTTATAAATACCACCATCGAACTTATCTCGACTTCACGAACCTAGCCATACCAATTGTTTGGGCTTTTGATGAGGTTTAACCCTTAGACTCGTGAACTTCGACTCGGTGGTTCTTGGGTCGTCGTGATCGTGCCCGAGTTACGAGATTTTAAGGCTTGAGAAAACATCTATGCAACTCCAAGGAGACCCTAGAGTAAGTTTGGAGTGAAGTTGACGTCGGAACAAGTGAGTTCGAGAAGTTTCAGTTTTGGCCGGAACTTTCGAGGGATTTTCAAGCCAATTTTAGTTTGATTACGAACTTTTTCTACTCTTTAAGGGCTTTAAATCCATATAAATTTCATGGATTTTGGTTAAGAAATGACAAAGTTATGAAGATTTAAAAAATTTCCAGAACTCAGCGATATTTTTCCAGAAACCGGCAAACCAGATAGTGGCGGACGGCAAGGGTGACCAGAGAAGAAAGCGAATATTCCATCAAAGTTGACAGAATATTCTAACTGTGTCAGGTAATGCCGTTAACTCCGTCAGTTTGGACGAAATATTCCTGGATTTTGTCAGGCACTGGCCGCGCGTCTGGCCGTGCCTTAGTAGACATGGGGCGGCGCGTCCGAGGTCTAAATTTTTTTTCTAAAAATATGGGTGTGTTTGTATCGTCGAGTAGATCACGTTGGTATATTCAAACTTTCCATTTGAGCAAATTATGAGAAATTATTCCTAGATTGTGTATATATGCTAATTAATTAACGTAAAAATAGTTGTATTGCATATAGGTGAGACGTATCCCTAGGACGAGCGTGGACAAGCGAGGCTAATGGGCTATGATCTTGCTACTTATCAGTGAGTGGGCATTTGTTTTCTATATATATACACACATATATATGTACTCGGTTTCCATAAATATTTTTATATGGAATTATGCTTTGTTTGCCATGTCGTAAATAAGTTACGTTTTAAATATTGCATCGTTACACTTGTGAATTATATTGTGTGATGTTGCGAAGACTCTAGTAAGCTTCATGTGAGTATTATGTGATTGGATGGGTTTTATTTGCATTGGCATGCATATATTTATTTAGAGCTCATCATGGCTACACCCTAGTATTAGTGCTCCTGCCCGAGGCCAGGGTCAGCCTTCAAGTGATTGTTCACCTCCCGCATCGCACGCTCACCTTGGATCCAAGTCAGGTGCCAGCCTGTCGTACAGACCACAATAGGTGGTTCCGACTCATAGGTGACCCACAATTTATCGCACAACCTTCACGTTATTGTAGCACTTGAGCGTACATAGTTATACCCAGCCTGTCGTACATGTCACATTAGGTGACTCCCACTTGTGTGCTAGCCTAGATTGATGAGCTATATATCTAGTCGTACAGGTCACGTTAGGTGACTCCAACTGGCATACTATTTTATATTGGTTTCACATCTAGTTTACATCTTTTATTGCAGAAATGTTATGACACGGCATACTTCAGTTTTCGCTGGTCTCATGTATTGGTTTTCATACCTACGTAGTAGTATTTTTTGGAAGCTATACGGGTTTTACGGAGAGAGGTTATTATGTTCATAAAGATAATTATGTTTTCAAATGCTTTGTTTTTACCCACTCACCCTTTTGTTTTGCGCACCTCTAGTTTCTAGATAGTTGTTTATCTTTGGTGGCTCACGAGGACTACTCAGCGATTCTGACATTCTACTAAATATTGTAGGGATCCTCTCCTTGTTTGTATAATTAGTGTTTGGTTAGTTTGACTGCATTTTCGTGTTACCGATGCTTTGATATGTGTGTATCATATACTCGATCACTTTCACATTTATATATTATCTCTAGTTAAATAAGTTTAGTTTTAGTTTTTATTTATACACAATTTCTTATTATTATCACTTCTGTTGGGTACTTGGCTACATCACCCTCACTTGACGGCCAGCATGCCTCGACTCCGATCGGGGTGTGTCAGTTGTCCTTCCCTTAAATGGAAATATATAATTTTAACCTAGTCATACTTTTGGTTGTCCTCCTAACTTATCTCTTCCTTCTTTTCTTTCATCACTAGTGGTCCTAAGTTCCTAACTTTCTGCATAATCTTTACATCTTGTTTCATTGATAAACAAATTGAGTTAGACCTTTTACTTTAATTTTTTTCCCTTTATTTTTAAGTATTTATTTATTTCGTCACTAAGTTGCAGGTCGATGCTCGCTCGACATGTGACCATGCTAATCATGATGCAAAATTGTAACACATATTTTTTTTACCTTTTGAAATTGAGAAATTTAAGTTAATGTATGTTAAATTTTTTTTGTAAACAACGTCGTTTGAGATTCCAGTTGCATGTGACATTTGAATTAGTTTGAGCTTGTTGAAAAGTTAAAATGAATTTCATTTTACTTATATATAGATTGAGTTGTGGACTGTTTTTCTATAAATTGTGTAAGCACGAATGGCTTAGTTATATATAAGCCCAAAATTTATTTCTACTTTTATATTTCAATTGCTAAATGAGCGCTTTAATTGTCATCCGTGCAACTTTTTTATTTTTACCAAATTGATAATATAATATCATTATATGCATAAATCTTATGTTCTCTATATCCATTTTGTTTATTCACGTAATGTTGACATAATTTAGTGCAGATGTCATGAGAGAGAGATTATAAATGAAGTTAAAACTTTATTATAAAATTACATGGTAATATGTGTGGTACTTCGACTCATTAGAAACACTAACAAAGTCTCTTCTTTCTCTAATGCGAAATTCATGCTCTCAACATCAACATCAAATTGCAAGAGAGCTCTGGAAGGAATGAAAGATGCAGAGAAGCAGACACTTTGGAAGGAATGAAAGATGCAGAAGCAAACACTTGATATTAAAGTTCACATCTTGGTGTGTATTTATAATCTTGGCCAAGTATGCCCTGGTAATATCTTAACCTCTACTTTAATTGAAAAAAGAAAAGAAAAAATTCCATTTGGATGGTTTGCGGTTCCATGTCATGACTTTTCCTAGTGCATATTTTGGCATTTTTTCAAAGATCTTACTCATCTCCATGATTTGCTATTTTGCTAGTCCACTAGTGCTACTTCTTTCTTTTCTAAGCTTACATCTCTTCTTGATACGCAAAACAATATCATAATTTGACTTGGTGATGTCGTGCATTCATTTATGCATTTATATTTAAATAAAGGAAAAATTAGGATGTCATTCTTTTGTTTATAATATTCTTTTATCAAACTTTTTGGTTTTCAATTTTTGATCTAAGTTCCTTGATTTTCTCCACATCAGTATTTTTGTATTTAAAACATGACATGTCACCATTTTGCTTAAATATTTTTTATTTTAATTTTTTGTTAACCTAAACAAATCCATCAAATATATTATTATATTGACTCATTTATGCATATTAATTTTCGAATTTTAATACCATGAATTGAGATTTCATTTCCTCCTACAATTTAGACAAAATAAATTATAATGAATTAAAATCGGAAAGTCCATTTGAAATCCATGTCTCTTTTTTTTGTGCAAATTAAAGTCAGAGTCTGTTGTTGCATTCGTGCATTTAAAAAAATAGTTTCTGTTTCTGACTGCCGCTAACTCACAAAAGCTATTTTTGGTTAGTAAATGGACGGTTTCAATAAGAGCCGAAATCTGACCCAACTCAAGTAGTCCGGGCCGATAAGACATTGGTAAGGATAAAGAAAAAATGACATTGATACGAACTTTTCTATTTGAGGTTATCAATTTTTATATGCACCATTTGACTCCGGCCTATGATTATTATATATACATATATATATATATATATATATATATATATATATTTTTTTTTTTTTTTTTTTTTCTGGTGAACTGATTATTATATATTTTAGTTTAACTTCATAACTTTGCTCTAACTTAATATATACGGCTAACCCTTCAAACATTACCATCCATTTAATTTTTTATACTGTGATTTTGTTATAAATTTCTTTAGACTTACGATAATTTCTGATTAAAGTTTGACTTAACCACAGAAAATTATGTCATGTACATTTTGCTTAAGCGTTTTTTTATTACGACATTGAATATGTAGTGGGATATTTGAGCTTGTATAACCTCTAGAAGAAATTCTTCAGTTGTGTGATAGAGGATATATGCTCATTTCTCACAATAACCATTACATAAGTGATAGGTGAATGTGAGAGATTTGTACATACCATGACTCGTTTCAAACTATATGTATGTCTAGTATTCTGTATGATGATTTGTTGGGTATGTTTGAGAACGTGAGAATGAGATTTAAAACTAATTATAATGTTCAATTTCAGTCTCCTATGTTGATTCTAATACGAGGACAACATGAAATAAACTAATATAAATAGCGACTTATGCTCTTACACAAGATATATGCTTAATTTTTTTCTATTATAAGTTTAAGCATTGAGCTTTTGACAGGGAGGAGAATGATTGCTATTGAGATCAATCATGGCTTCATCTTTATCGATCTACCAATCTCTACATGTACTGTATTGTTTATGCTTTAATCTTGTTAATACCTGTATATTTGTTGTGATGTATTAACTTAAAGCTGGATTTAACACACATTTTGATACATATTTTTGTTAAGCACATCTATCCTTTATGTTTTACCTCAAATAGCATGTCTACCAAAAATCTCCTAATTCCAAAACCATATAACCGTTGGATTAAATTTAGTGTTTCCTTGCAGAACCGTCTATTTTAAGTAGTTCAAATTATTGAAATACATTACGACCTGCAAAATGGGTGTCAAAATGTGTGTAAAAAGCATGTGTCTCCAAAACTTAAGCCATTAACTTAATATCAATTTTAAGGTGGTATTTGGTCTTAATATAATTGGTTTGCTTAATTTAAACATTACAATTAACACAATTTTCGATTACACATGACAAATGTATAGGAAAATATCGATCAATCAAGTTCAACGTTTCTTATGTAAGTTTGATTATACCAAATTGGTTACTTACTGTTGAAAGTTCAAATAGGGCATCATACATTCCCACTTTTGCCTTGGCATACTAGTGGAAACCTTGATTTCCGATTCCATATTTGATTGTTTGTTGTTTTATGATCTTTTGTCGGTTGGTTTTTAATTTTATCCTTTCATATTGCATCTGGCCAAAAACAAAATGTTAATGTCAACCAGCACTTTTTTCTTTCGATTTTGTACTTATTTAATCCTATTTTTATACTATTTAGTTGCCATGAAAATAAAGTTAAGACTCATGGTCAAAGAATCCAAACGGTCAAGTTAAATGCACTAGCTAAACACCAAAATTGTGGCGGTCCGGATCGCTTTAGTTTGTCCCGAAACACGTGATTTTAAATTGCCTTTTTGCCTACAGGATAAAAAAAATGAAGCAAATGATGAGAGCTCCCAAAAGTGCATGCCTATTGCCTCCACCCGTCCACTGAGGATGGAATTAATAAAAATGGAGAAGTACTCGTAAAGGCTTTAGCTGTGATTCGTTGCCCCGTTTGAGGACGCCCTACCCTGCAATCATCTTCCACTGAACTAGTAAGTTTATTATTTTTTAGGTTACATATGGTAAGTAATATTAAACTATTAAATTGTGCCAAGTGTAGCACAGATCAAACCGCACTTGATTGTGCGCGCGCGTATATTTGTGCGTGTTGTGCAGCTAATTTGCTGTCTTATTAATTCTGTACAAAATTAAACTAAAAATGCAATATGCAATACGCATTGTTTAAGAGAGAAGGATATCTTTTTTTAATCATAATTTGTCAGTGAGCCCTCACATGCATGTAGTTAATCAACTACCGATGATGTTCTAATTACCAAGAGTATCATTTGAAAGCATCAAGCATGCATGCCCTGGGTTGCTTAATCTGGTAGAACATGAATGTGAGTATGAACTGTACGAAGGAATATGCGATCACATTGGAAGGATTATACCTGGCATTCGTGTCGTGTTTCTCGTGTTCGTGTCATACTCGATATCTTAACGGGTCGTGTCGTGTAACACCCGTTAAAATAAACGGATAAAATAACCCGACTCGAAATCGACCCGATAATATTAACGGGTAATAATACGACCCTACCCGTTACCCGTTAGGGAAAATATATTTTAGCAACTAGTGGGACTCGAACCCACAATTGCTTGATTAGAAGTTAGAACCAAAACACAAATCAATCTTCTAGTCCCAAAACTCAAATTTGATTGGAGCCAATCTGTGTACACCAATTTAATTCACACCCATACCCCTGCTTCCAAATAGTCATACTATTTGTTGGTATGGTCTCTCATAAAATAATTGGTAACTTTATTCTCTAGCATCCATTGCTTCTGAAACAAAATGGGTATAAATTAATCAATAGCTTTTTTAAACCGGTAGGATATTACTAACAGTAACAATGGATATTATTAAGCAATAAAGCATTCAGCATTAGACAAGATAATACCAAGTTTTCAATGTGGTGCACAGTGCACTAAGTGCAATTCAATTGGTATACTAACTACTGAGTGCAATTCAAGTGGTAAACAGCCAGATTCAGAAATTTAATCTCAGGCCCTTGTGTAAGAGATTCAAGTTTTTAGCACAGTATCATATATTGCATGCTTTCACTTAGGGGCGGCTTTTGGATTTCACAGGCCCAGTGCAAAATTTAAATTGGGAACCTTCAACGTACAAATTGTTTTTAGTGTTTAAAATAATTTTTTTCCTTTGATATATTTACAAGTACGAAACTTAGTATGAAAGTCAAGTTTGTAACACAACATCGTCTATGGTATATGACGTGTGCTAGGCACATTGAAAAATCTCTCATTATATTCCAAAATAAAAGCTTACATTGCAGCTGCAGTAGACTTGATTTGGTAGGGAGGTAAATAATATGTCAATTTAATGGTACAATACAAATAGAAGGGTGAATTGAAGGCATTGTTCTAACTTGCACAACCTATGACAGAGACTTGCTTAAACCCACATTAATTTGCATAATCTCAAGAAATTCAAAGAAGATCACGATATGTCACATGAATGAAACTTTTAATCAAGAAAAAAAGGAAGTAGATAAAAAGATATAGCAATTTTCAAAATAAAAAATCATTTGGGTATGCACTGATTAGATTATATATATATATATATATATATATATATATATAATTAAAAATAGGGGCTCCTGGATATGGTGCTCTGTGCAGCTGCTCCTTTGGCACTCTCCAAAGCAGCCACTGCCTTCAGTTACATTTTTTCATTTCCATGAATCAAAAACGGCTTGAAAAAATTGTCATGCAATTTCCCTTTTTGATCTTCTTTCTTTCAGAACAAAAGTGAAGAATAGGTGAAACAAAAAAGAACATCCAGGAATATTCTTGTAATGAAATTCCTTGGCATTACGTGCCCAAATCATCATCCAACCAATTCACAAGCAGTTCAAAGAAATGTAGCACCGAAATCTAACGAACTCTTATAAGGTATACCAGCACACGCATATATACAAGATCAAATTTAGCTGCAGAGAACACTAGCAAAAAATACTCATCAAGTAATTTTCAAAATTTACGGCTTTAAAAGCTATCAAACACTGCTTTGATCATGTACTTAACAAGTAGTAAACACACTCAGCAAACGAAATGCAGAAACTCAAATACCCCTTGATATCAGTAGATTTCAACAGAAAAAGTAAACAAAAACATTTCCATATTAGTTAACAAGTCAAATAATCCAATAATCCAGAATCCCAATATTAGAAAAAGTAAACAAAAACATTGCAATATCAGAAAAAGTAAACTCGAATACTTCTTTGATATCAGTAGCTAAAATCCAGAATCCCCGTATCAATTAACAAGTCAAATAATCCAAACTTAAATCACTGCATGTTGGAACTAATCAAAGATTGTCAAATTTTAAAAACAAAACATTGATTTTTTTTTTCAAGAAATGAAAATTCGTAATTTCGAATGAAAAAGAAGAAACAAAAACATAAGATTTATGAAGATACAACATAAAAAAAATGAAAAGAACACATAAAGTGTGTATATATAGAGATATAAAAATACCCAAGTACGTATATCAGCGTACAAAGAGTGAAGAGAGAGCAAGGTTGAAGAGGGAGAAATACTTACATAGAAGTGGTTGTACGAATAGAGGACAAGATGATCGTGGCCGTCGGATAAGAGCTTTTTGGAAGAACAGACGGCGGGAGAAAAGGGCTAGGAAGAACAGACGGCGCCGCAGTGGGTCGGGAGAGAGGGTACGGGAGTAGGGAGAGACAGAGAAAGAAGGAAAGGGATTGGAATTTAGGGTTGGGCGCTAGCTCTGATCATATTAGATGGAAAAATTGGAAAATAATGGAAAATATAAGGGTTTTTTTGTCCAAAAAAGTTTTAATAATATAAGTGAAATAGAATCTAACGGTAAAGATTTATTCTCATTTATCTGACAGCTGTTATTTAAGTAAAATCTTTAATAATTTTTAATTAATGTAGAAGTATAAAAAATATAGAAAAAATATATAAAAGCTCGTAATGACAAGCTCTACAACTTTTGTGAAGAGCTTAACTTCGAAATTAGCCATTATAATCATATAAATCATAGATCAAAATTTAACCGTTAATTGTTGTTTACATTTACGCTTCATTTTTCTCATCAAATTTTGTTTTTTTTTCTTCAGATTTTCTTTTTTTTAAACGTAACTTATTAGAGGATGCAAGAAGATGAACGGTTTGGATCGTTGATATTATGTTCAGAGTTTTACGTTTAGTGAAAATATTGCTTGATGTTTATTAAGTTTTGACAAACTATATGACATCGACTCGTATTTCAATTAACCGTAAATATCGAAACGTGATATCAAAGATCTGAACGTTCATCTTCTTACATCTGCCAGATGATCATATTTAAAAAATAAAATTTAAAATAAAATTCAGTAACAAGAATAAAGCATAAATGACAATTGACAGTTAAATATAAATTTAAGGTTTATGGATTATAATGTTGGATTTCGAAGCTGACTCCTTCATGAAAGTTGTAAAGCTTGTCATTATGAGTGATTGTATATTTTTTTTTACATTTTTTACACTTCTACAATAATTATTATTAATTTTTTCCTCAAATAAAAAACATTATTCACGAATCACGAGAGTTTGGAGGATTTTAAAAATCTAAACGATAATGTAAGTGTAACCATTATCTACTCGTGAAAAAATAATGATGAATCACAAGTGTTTATATATTATTTCACATTTTTCATACTTGTATGTATGTCTTTTTAGTTTTTGTCCATACAAATACTATACTAGTTTATTTTAATTTTGGACAACATGTTAAGTAAAATTTATCCTAGTAGTAATAATAACAAACTCTCATAATAAAAATAAATAATGACTAAAACCTTTTTTTTATAACTTATATAGAATAATAATACAAAACTATATATTTAATATAGAATATAATATATTGTATATATTAATATGGCTATTGTATTTTATAATAAATCTTTTAGTAATTAAACTTTAAAATTATTAAAATAATTTTTTTCTTAACGGGTCGAAACGGGTCACCCACGTGTTACTCCCGTGTATACCCATTAAGAACCCGTTATTAACAGGTTCTTAACAAGTTACCCGATAACGACCCGATTAGTTATCGTGTTGACCTGAAACCAGTTATTTTTGTGTCGTGTCATCGTGTCTTGTCAGAAATTGTCGGGTCTAATTTAGGTGTTATCAAGATACTTTTAAATATTAGTGTTAGGTATGTTTTAAATGATTTCATTTGCTTCTCTTTACATTAGTTGTTTTGGACTTCTACCAAAGCTTGATTACTAAGTTATTTTGCTGACAAAGAGTTCACAAGAGCCAATAGGATACTAAGGAGCAAAGAATTACGACATGCATAATGACTTAAAATTGTCTTACTATTATTTCCTTTTGTTTCTCTTCCATGTTTTGTTGTATGTATTAAACCATTCTTTTGTGTTTCAAATGCACTAAATATGAAACTACAGGTTTAATTTAGTTTTATGAACGATTAATTTATAAAGGAGAGGTTCCTGCAAGAACATATAATGAAATATACTGATTTAAGTGTAGTAGATTTGAGTTGCTTCGGGACTGCGAAAAGATGTCAACAATTCAAAGTATAAAAATGAATTATTGAATCGTTAATGTTCAAAATTGATATTTAGGTCAATAATTTTGGATTCATTATCAAATTAATGGACTGCAAGTCACTTTTAATTAATTTAATAGATCGGGAACAAACGGGGTCGATCGTGGAAGCAAAATAATGACATACAGGTCATATTAGCTTCAGTTGGTAATATACCAAGTGATAATTAAATTAGAATTAATTAACATAAACCAAAATACCCTAAAATATATTTGGGCATGATTTATAATGCAGGGATGCCAAAAATTGGCATGGGTTTGAAAAAATTAACGCAGAGATAAACCCTGCAATTCGGTTGTAGATTATTAAGCCTTAGGAAGGGCTGCAAGCCTCAAGCCTTGAAGTCACCCAGCAACAAAAGCTGCTGGTTTGGGCCAAAACAGGGTGCGAGAGCAGACCCCGCCGAAGGCTAACATGTGGGTTAGCACTCTCAAAGCCTAGTCGAAGTTGGGGTCTGGTTTTAGGATGGGGCAAGTTAAGCCCAACAGCATAAAGCTGCTAGTAAGTGGGCCAAGGCATGGGCAAAACCCAGCAAGCGATACGAGCTTGCTACAAATGGGCCAAAGACGCAGAACTAAGCCCAGCAACACACGAGTTGCTGGGGATAGGCTATGAGTGTAAGGGTAGAGCCCAACAAATGAGTTACTGGTATAGTGGTTGAGGTTGCAGACCCAATCCAAACCAAACCCAGCCAACGAAGTCAAGTTGTCTTTTCTCGCGGTAATCCCAAAGAGCTGCAACCATGGGTCAAACATCAAAATGACGTCATTCTGGTGGTGTGCTCCACGCGGCTTGGTTGCAAGCCAGCGCAGTGGTGCCAACAACGGTGCAGTGGTTGTGCACTATAATTCCTAGATTTTGTTTTTTTTTTCTTTTTTTTTTCCGACATGTTTAAGGAATAGAGAGGGGGAGGTTGGCGACAATAAAAGAGAGAAGATAAAGATTTAATTGTGAGGTGTGTGTTGTATCACCAATTGTGTCTTTATTTATAGTAATATGATATGTTAAATTCTTACCTTTTTAGAATTACAACTTTAATAAGATATTAACTACTAAAGGGAATATTCAAAAATATCCCTAAATACACTAGAATTTACACAATCATATTCCTATTCTAAATATAACTGCAACAATAAATACATATTTGGAATCGTTTTAATGAATTTTCAATTTTTTAGAATTTAAATATTTTTAAGTTAAAATATTCATAAAATGAATTATTATAATCTATGTAAATTTTATTTTGAAAAAAAAGATAGGTAAAACTTTAGAAGACATTACTGCATGCACATCAGCAATCGCATCCTCCACAAAAAGACTATTGACTAATTGTGTATGACGACCTTCATCATAAGCAAACACTGGACTGGTATGAAAGACATCTTCTATTACCTTAAGGGTACTATGAATTTGGGCTTGTTCTATCCTTAGGAATCCTCGAATGGTGCCGCACCCTATACTCCTCGAGTTGATTCTCACCTTGTAAGTTATGCCGATGCTAGATATTTGTCTGATCCGCACAAGGCACGCTCTCAAACGAGTTATGTCTTTATGGTTGGAGGCACCGCAATCTCTTGGAGGTCAACTAAACAGACCTTAGTCGCCATTTCGTCTAACCATGCTGAAATTCTCGCCTTACATGAAGCAGCTCAGAAATGTTTTTGGTTGAGAGCAGTAGTGGGCCATATTCGAAGCTCCTGCGATCTTTATCCCACCGTTGATGTCCCGATGACGATCTTTGAAGACAATGCAGCATGCATCAAACAGCTCAATAAGGTTTACATCAATGGAGACAACACCAAGCGCATTGCACCGAAGTTTTTCTTTTCACATCAACAACAAGAGCATCAGAAGATTGAAGTCACGCAAATCCGTTCACAAGACAATCTGGTTGACCTCTTTACCAAATCACTGCCGTAGACGACGTTTCAGAAGTTTGTTCATGGAATTGGTATACGTAAACTTTCTGAGTTGTAACTTTGCTATTTCTCTTTGGAATTATATTAAACTCAAGGGGAGTATCTACCATATACTTGTTTGATCTTAATGTACTATTTTCCCTATGATTAGGAGCATTTTTCCCACTGAGTTTTTGCTACCTAACTAGGTTTTAACGAGGCACCCACCTTGGGCTGGTCATATCCCTGATGACATCTCGTAGACGTTTCTTTTGACTTTGCATTTCTCACGCATTTTTCCTTAGACTATGGGTTTTGTCCCTTATCAGGTTTTTGCCATAGCCTTAGGGTTTTTTTAGTGAGACTTACTACTTATGCAAGTTCCTATCTTATTGAGAATAAGCATTGTTCCTTAGATTCAATGTCGATGAGTCGACTTCCTCAACTTCTACATGATGCTAAATCTACCTTGAGTATTTACACACTCAAGATGGAGTGTTGTAAACATTCCTAGTTTAAGTGTGATTGTGTAAATCCTAAATTAGATTTTATTCTAGTTATCATTTCCTATTGTATCTTATATTTCTTGGGGAAGAAGGAATATATTATCTCCTTTTACTACCATAAATAAAGGCACAATGTAGGAGAGATAACAACAGACATTCCCCTACAATTCTACAGACACTTCTCTCTCTCTCTCTCTCTCTCTCTCCTTGCCGCCACCCATCTCTCTCCTTGTTAGATAAAATAGACCACAACAAAAATGTGATTTTTTGTTAAAAATGAATAATATCGAAAGTGTTTCGTTACAACTCTCTAAATTTAATTGATGTTTAGTACGGGCTTGATTGGTCTTAGGTTTGGTTTCCTAGGGGATTTGCTTGTTTAGGCTCATCTTTGGTATACTAACTTTGTTGGGCTTTGCTTTTTATTTTGTTTACTTAGTTGTGCGAGCCCATTTTGAGCTCCCAGTGGTATTCTTCTTGTTGCAAATATACAAATTTACAAATATCTTTAAGGAAAAAAATTCAAATTTCAACAAGTGGAGAAATATCACTTACTCTAGTTTGATTTTTTTTAGAATTTGGACTATTTTAGGAGATTCAAGCATGCACTCACTACCTTCGTGTTTACAGGAAGAAATTTCGTGGTCCAGAAGTTGAATCGCGTGTATTTTTTGACTCGAGACGTAAAAGAGCCGAAAACGACATTCTCCATATACATGAAAGATGAAGAACTAATGGATTCCTGCACATTCAACTTTCACAATACACAAAAATTACAAATTAATCAAAGCCTAAAGGAACACTGAAGTTGGTTGACTATGGACAACGGAATAGGGCGAATTAAGTGCCGAAGATGGTAATTTTTGCCTTGTCCAGTAATTTTTGCCCTGGTCAGTTTGATTCAGTTGATATCACGACATTGTTAACTGTTCTGAAGAGTTTATCGCGTTTTGGTGTTCAATGCAATGCACAATGTAGCAAATTAAGCTAAAAATGTGTTTTATTTATATAGAAATTTGGAAGACGATGAACAAATTGATGCAAAATTATATGTACTGGGCAATTGAGACTCACCTAAAACTGCTATCGAGCTCTCTTGCACGGAATAGTGGGCTTTGTCAAAATCAAATACAAGTCCCGATCGCCAAATTAAAAAATATATATATACGACAATAAAGATTGAGCGGAAGAGAGAGAGAAAGAAAGAGAAAGAAAGAATCCAAAATAAAATCCTACAAAGATGTCCGAAATAAGCTATCAAACATTGCCCTTGATTGTTAAACATATTTGGCTTTATAAATTATAATAGAAACGATAATGTTGAGTAAATATGAAATTTGAGGATCGCGTTTTCTCAACGTCTACGTTTTGGACCCTCCCCCTCTCTCGTTAATAATAACAAATTAAAAAAAAAAAGCTTTAAATTTGTACATCAATTTATATCAAAATTGCATAGTTTTAAATTGTTCCAAAATGAAGAAAAATCTAACTAGCTTCTTTGGTTGGCCGATCAATCCTTTTCTTTTTTCCAAAGCAATACTCTAATTCTTTTAGGGTGCGTTTGTTTGGGCTCGTTAACCCTCACTGGATTGGACTGGACTACACATTAGTGTAGTCCTGTGTTTGTTACTTACACGGACTAAGTTTAATGGGATAAAGCCGGACTCGCATGGACTATCTCCTTTGCTAGGAGGTCTTAGCGAGACCCCCTGAATACCATGGGATTGCTAAGACCTCGTCTGCTCGCTTCGCCAACATTGCCTAAACCCACCAACCCAAAATCGTAGAGAACCTAGAATCCAGAATCAAGTCATCTCGTTTCGAATTGCGGAGAACCCAAAGCCCCAGAACCTAGATTGTCGTCTGATGAGCTTGGCTATTCCTTTCTCTCTCTAGAAGTTGACAGTTTCTCTCTCCTTCACCACCAACACTACCTTGCACAACCCAAAATTTCCCTCTGAGGCTCAAGAAATGGGTTGTTTTCAGTTCCAGGGAAGAGCCAAAGCTCGACCCTTTGGACCAAATGGAGCTCAAGTTTGTCGATTTGCAAATCTGATGATCGACGAAGCCTCTGCAAATTAAAAAAAATAAGGATTTTTCTGGGTTTGATTTGAAGAGAAAAGTAAATTAAAAGAAGATAAATATGGGTTTGAATTCAAGAGAAAGCAAATGAAAAAAAAAAAAGAAGAGAAAATATGGTTTTATTTTTTCTGGTTTGAGTTTAGCAAATCTGGGTGTGAAGAACCAGACCAAGGGCTAGTTTGGTATTGCTGTGCTTTGAAAAAAAGCTGCTGTGAGATTAAACGGCTGTGCTGTGAGAATAAGCGGCTGTGAAATAAATCAGCTGAGTGTTTGGTAAACATTTTTGTAAAAGTTCTTTTGGAAAAAAAATCAGTTTGATAGTGGGTCTTTTCATTAAAGGAGCACTGTAGCTCCGTGTGCTTTGAAAAAAAGCCAGTTTTCCAAAGCTACAAATAGGTGCTTCAGCTTTTTCCTTTGATTTCAGCTTATTCTCACAGCAGCTTCCAAAATAAGCCCTTTTTTTTAGTTTACCAAACACCTAAAACTCTTACAGCTTTTTTTCATGGGTGCTTTTTTTTAAGCACCTCACTCCCAAACTAGGGCCAAATGAACGAAGAAAATAAAGATAGGGGAGAGAGAGCCAAATAAAAATAGGTGTAATTTGTTTTTTTTTTAAAGATAAAAATGGTATATTAATAATAGTAAAATATTTTAGTCTATGATTTAGTTCGATAGTATACCAAACACTTCATTATTCTTATCCAACTTAGTGCAAGCTAAGACAGTCTCGAAAGTTAGTCAAGTCCGAAATAATTCGGTACAACAAACGCACCCTTATATCATAAAACTTCGAACATTATTACAAATGAAAGAGCATATAACTCTATTCACTTTGATTACCCTAAGCTCTACAAATGTGCCCAATTTTAATGCTTGAAATTTTAATCACCCAAGAAGGTTAAGGCATTTGCTTTTTCCTTTTCTTTCGGAAATTATTTGAGAGAGGTGGAAAAGACAAAGAAGAGAGACTTGGTCCAATTGGCTTAAAGTTGCGCCATAGTTTTTTAAATTTTTTCATGCTCTTTCTTGAGGTTCTTCTTCACCCACTGATTGTAACCATTATGGATCCATATTAATTAATGGCACAAAATGTAGCTTCAGGATCTTACTCGTCGCCACAAACATTACCAAGTTGAGATCAAATAGTAAGAGCGACTCTTCGAATTGATGATGACACGTTGCAATCGTTGCCGTGTCCATAACTGAGGACGACGGTCGCAGTCCTGTAGAAGAAAGGGATTGGGGTGGGTCGCAGGAAAGAGGGATTGGGGTTACCGGAGAAGAGAGGGTTGCGGGTGCGTTGCCGGAGAAGAGGGATTCAGTGTTCGATTCAATGGGGGAGAAGAAGAATGTTTGGTGGTGTTTGGTTGCGTGATAAGAAACTTAAAAATTGACACGTGTCTTTATTTTATTGGGTTATTTGGAGGTCAGTGTACCCAAAATTTACTGACTCCAATAAAGGAAAGATTGCAGCCATGCGAATGGGTTTGCTGTTTGCCATGGAGTGCAGGCTTCAAAACTGGATTTGGACGACCTTTTTTCTTTTCTTTTTTGAGAGAGCTCTAATTGGAGTCTTGGACGACTTTACTACTCTTCAGAATATTTTTCTACACCGTTCCACTTTTTTTTCTTGTTTCACGTTAGATTTTGGTTTTTCTTTTTTAATTAGGTGTAAAGATAGATTTACATATTATATTGAAAGTTTGTGAAGATTGTTTAGGTAATAAATTTGGGATTAAAAAAACATTAATAGTTTAATTAAAATTAATATAGATGTAAAAAATAAGTTGAGTATATAGATAGATTGTATGGGTTCAAATAAAACAAATATATAGAAGTAACAAATGATTTAACTAGATTAGATGAAACCCCAAACATAACTGCAAGGAGAAAAGGCTTTAAGTAGTGATCACAAGCAGTAAAAAGAAATATATAGAGGTTCGATAATTACAGACACTTATCAATGGTGGACACAAATACTTTCACTAAAAGAAATATATAGAAGTAACAAATTAATTAACCAGACTAGATCAAACATTGCATTGCATTACTGAGAAGCTGCACACAACCATACATCAAACATAACAAGAAACAGTTGAAACTGAAACTTACGACAAATATGAGATCCCCATCTGAGGAATAGATATAGCTAGTCTGTCTATATATAGTAATATGGAACTTAGATCCTCCATCTTAGTATGGCAATTTACGCATATAAATACATTTAAAACGTGTAAGTCGTGCGTAGCACGCCATAATTCAAAAAATGTCACGCGCGTGCATGAAGGCTAGTAGATATATAAAGCCACTTGTATCATAGTTGTTACATAAAAATCAAAATGTAAATACACATGTATAAATAACCCAATGCATAATGTGGGCTTCATTCTCAAGTCTCAACCCAAACGAACACAACAACCCGCCCAAATCACAATTATGGACTTCCCTTAACTTTTTATTCTCATGTGTTTTATTAAATATTTAAAAAAATTAATGATGGTTTGAAAGTATTTTAAAATGATTAAAAGTATTTTTAGTGAAATTAATTTGCACCAAAAGCATTAAAGTGGTTTTTCTAGATCCACTTAAATTTTTACTAAAAAAATAGTTTCAAAAATATTATTCACTAAGAACGTCTTCAGTTATTTAAAAAGTATTCCTAAACAAATATTTAATCGTTTCAATTTTGGCATGTGAATAGTTAAAATACATCACAATGTTATGAACAATCAATGGTGGACACAATTATTTTCACTAAAAGAAAGTGAAATATATAGAAGTAACAAATGGATTAAATACGATCGATACAACATACCACAACAAAATTACATTTGGATATTGAAACTTACAACAAATATGAGATCCCCATATATTTTTATTTTCAACGACGAGAACCCCATTTTTTTTTTCCAACGATAGGATCCCCATATCCGAGGAGTATATCTTGCTATACTACATGTAGTAGTTGTACATATTTGGTTACCAATACCGCAAAGCACGAGTCTGGATATATATATATATATATATATATATATATATATATATATATATATATATATATATATATATATATATATATAGATGCATGCTTGTTACCTGATAGAGTTCTTTCAAGTCAAACAGTACTGCTGGTGCATGCTTGATCATCAACAGTACTAGTACCACCTCGGCTTGATTCTACCGCAGGATCAATGGCGGTTGGAGGAATGAATTGTTTGGGGTAGGGTGCTCAGAAACACGAGATTTGTAATATTTATTGAAGTGAAGATTGAAGAGAAGTACAAGGAGGAAGGTGGCGACGTAGATAGAATAGGCAGCACATTTGAACCAGAAAGGAAATGGGATGCTGATGGATATGAAGAAGGCTGTGACCCCAAAGAAGAGGCCAAAATGATGAGAAAGGCCGGCTATTGATATTCCGGCGAGAGAGTACCCGAAGTGAATGGATTTGCTCACCAAGATACAAGTGAAAGCAAGTAAGACTGATAGCCCAAGAAAATCAAAGGTCACAGGGAGAGGGAGCTGGCCGGGAGGAATTTGGAAGCGGATAAGCGCTAGTCCGATCGCTGTTGTGAAGCAAAACCCGACGATTATCTTTGCCCAATCTAAGTTGTTGGCTGGGAACGTATCGCAGTTCCTCCTATCTGGAACTTGCGGCACTGCGGCTTCTAGGTCTGGTTCGCCTTCGGGATGATCACGATCGACGGGACTGATTATCAGAGCATTGAGGAGTTGGATTATCTTTGCACAAAAATGGTTCATTTTGTTATGCGGAAAAGGAGAGAGCGAGTTTATGGAGAGTGAGATACAGCTAAAGGTTTAGAGTTTTTGGATTATATAAGCATGAAATAGAACAAGATCCTTTTTGCGCAAATAGAAATTAGGGTTTGTTTACGTGGTCGAGACCTTTTTCTTGGTAATTTAATAATGAAAGTGTTGCAACTAATTACTAGAATTTAAGGGTATTACTCTTCACTTTTAAGTAAAAGATTTTAGATTTAATTTTCGTCAAAAACGAATTTGAACCAAATTATTTCTAGTCTATTGTGAAGTTAAGACTATTCTCTCTCTTTTATGAAATACAATATTTATCGTTTGTTCAAAAATAACTAATAAAAATTAAATAATAATAAAGGTTAGAACTTGACATTTGGTTGCAAACGAAGGACAGTCGAAGTTGCGTGCTGTGATACCATGGTGGACTGGACCCCCCATATATCCTGTTTAAGAATCGGTGTTGAATATGATACCATGGTCATGGTGCACCTCCATGGTGGACCCCCATATATCCTCGTTAACAATCGATGTTGAATATGATATCATGGTGCCAGGGCCGGCCCTGAGAATTTGGGGGCCCTAGGCGAGCCTTCGAAGTGGGGCCCTAAAATTTTCTGATCTCCGATTCTTTGTATATTGATTTGTATAAAAAAGAATTCGCCAAATACATAAAAAGCTCTATTTTCACATCAAATATCATTAAAAATTAATATCAAAAGAAGATAAATATACAAACATTATTTAAACATTACACAATTCACGTTTTTAGACACAAATGTACTAAATGTTTGCAGTCAAGAGTTTAAGATTGAGAGTGAAGAACAATAAAACTTGATGATCAAGAGAGTAAATAACAATAAAACTTGATTGGCGAGTATAATAAATTCAATGCCAATTGTTTCTCTTGTATTTTTTTTCTTCTAAAATCAACATAACAATAACAAATTGAATATTAAAATAATCCATTGAATAAAAAGTTATTGAAAAGAAAAATATATAATTCAAAGTTTTGATTACCTTAAAGTACAATCTTTAAGACCATATGATAGTTGGTTTAAACATTCGATAGAAATGGAGAGAATGAGAAGTTGGTTTAAACATTCGATAGAAATGGAGAAAATTAGAAGTTGAAAGAAAAAATATTGCGAAGAGACTTGAGTTTTATAACTTTATATGCATTTGGACAAATGAATTGACAGTAAATTTGAAAAACAAGAAAAATAAAGAAAAATCTAGTGATTGAAAGGCAGCTTCGTGTTTCAAACTCAATACCCCAAAGAAAAATGAAGCCAACATTTCCGCTGCACTAACAAATTTTTTTGGGGGCCCTTCCGAAGCGGGCGCCCTAGGCGGGCGCCTACTTGGGCTACCCTCAGGGCCGGCCCTGGATGTGGACAACCACATCATTTGAATTAATCAAATTTTTAAATTTAGTTCATATTTAATAAACTAATAATTAAGAAAAACTAGTTAATTAAATGATGATTGTAGTATTCAAAGACTCTTTCTCCTTCTTTTTCTTAGGTTGTGCAAATTTTTCAAATAATATTACTGTTTACATTAGATGTCATCTAAGGTGATATAAAAATATAGTATAAAAGCATGGTTTCAATAACATTACTCGAAAGAGATTAAAAAATGAGGGGAGAGAATTTAAGTCTGTGCCATATTTTTTTTTTGTTAAGTAAGTCTGCCATTTTGAGTTTTTCTAGATCAGTTATATTAATTTTTATCCTGTCTACATAGACTTCTCTTCCTTATTATTTCCTTTTCCAGCTAGAACTGGAAATCTTGTATTTTACATATGTATATGATTGAGTTCTTGGATTCCCAAAATAGTATATAAAATAAAAAAGTGTTTCGAATTATTGTTTTTTTTTCTTTCTTCGAAGCCACGATGGCGGCACGGCAGCACGCGTTTCTTTGCATTCGATGATTCCCTGAATCAACGGATCTGCTATCTATTCAAGTCATATGTACATTTATTGTACGAACCAATTTCCACTTCTAACCTTTTTCCCCTCTGATAGTCAAACAGATTTTTGACACGAATATTAAAGTTCTCACGTGTCTCAGTCTCTTATCTATCTATTTCTCCCATTGGTCAAACGGGGTATTTAACAGGAAGATAATTGACTTGGACACTTGTCTCTTATTTATCAATCGTCTTTATTTTCACCTAAAAATTATGTTCTTTGTTCGAAGTTAAGCTCATTTAATGGTTTAATTGGCGCACGTATTGGACTAGACTAAGTAGGACTAACTTAGTAAAGTGTTTAGTGCAACATTGGACTAGAAGTAAGATAATAAAAAAGATTCTTTTTTTTCTTTTTCTATATCTTTTTTTATTTCTTTTTCCTACCTGAAACCTTTCTTCCCTCATTTTTTTTCCGTCCAAACTCCATAGATTCCAATCACAACTTTTTCTTCATTTGAATTGATAAAGCTCTCCGTCCAAGTTCCACTACTTGCAACCATATCTTTCTCCTCCATTTGAATCGATAAAGCTCCCAAAACTCAAACAATAAAAAATTCAATCAAAATCAAAATCGTAGCTTCGTTCCTTGTATACCCAACAACGACACTCTGATTCGAGCAGGACGACATGATCTGGGTTGGGTCGTGCAGATCGGCTCGGCATCGAGGTCGCGTCGTGTAGATCTTCTCCAACTCTAACTCAACATTTTCCTTGCTCTTCTCACTCAACTCGCTCACAAGCGGCTCAATCTCCACAGCGAAACTGACTTAGATTGGACTCCAAATTTGCCTTGCCCTGCACCAGCGACTCCACCTGCTGCTGGCGATCCTTGGTTTCCTTGAGCAGCAGAGAATTCAGCGACTTGAGGTTCTAAAGCTTCTCAGATGGCTCGTCCATGGCGGTGGTGGAGGCAGGAAATATGGGATTGGGGATTTTTTGAGGGTGATGGTTGGTGGTGGGAAATATGAGATGGGGGATTTTTTGTGGTTAATGTTGGTGGTGGAAGAACCCTCGCAGGGAGGAGGAAGACTAGAACTCACAGAATGGCTCGCAGGGAAGAGGAAGAAGCCGGTCTTAGCAAGTCTCATGGTTTGGGGAGTGCCTCGCTAAGAACCTTTAAGGAGGCCTCTAGTCCACACGAGTCCCTTTTAGTCCCACTTAACTTAGTCCCAGCACCTATCAAACATAGGACTACATTAATAAGTAGTCCAGTCCAGTCCAGTCTCATTTAATGAGGCCAAACAAACGCACCCATATTGCTTCCCTTTTACCACGCGATATTCTAAATTATTCATTCATCTCATACGTGTTATGCCAAGCCTAATTATTGTTGAAGCAATTGTTTTTGTTTGAAATTTTAAATTGGTTTTATTTCGATTCCAATTTTTTGGATTCTTGTAAGAAGGAATAAGATGAACTAGAAGCTCAAGACAAATCTTAAAAAATTAGAATATCAACACATATATTGGTTAAAAAAAAGGAACATCAACACCTATATTTGATTAAGAGATAAGTGAAAGCAATGATTTCTCAATTTTAACTCTATTATAATTTTAGTCTCAGAATTAAAAATTCATAAATATTAGTCCATGAATTTTTAATATGTAAAACAATAGTCACTTTGGTTAATTATGTTAGAACTTTCATCAATCTTTTACCTCTTTAAACCCTTTATTCTAGAGAAAGTTATGACGAAGTTAGCGAAAAGACCATTGCTCCACCTTATAATAAATTTAGGATTAATACTCACCGATGTTTTATTTAACAAAGCTCCAATTTCGCTAAAATTTAGGGACATTGTTCTAATTTTCTCGACGAGAAGCAGACAATCTAGGGTTTTGGTTTGAAAGTGAGGGGAGAATGTTTTGAAATTACCTTTTTAGCCGTGTCCAAAGTATCCTTTCTATTCGTACAGTTGATTCATCCAAGATCCATCTCAGGATACTATTTTAATTTAAACAGTGATGCGAGTGGTGAGTCGAACTTTTGTCTTGGAATAAGTCTTCATTTCATAATTCACACAAAGCAGACAATCTAGGGTTTTGGTTTGAAGGTGAGGGGGGAATATTTTGAAATTACCTTTTTGGCCTTGCCCAAAGTATCCTTTCTATTTGTACATCCGATTCATCCAAATCTATCTTGGGCTACTTTTTTAATTTAAACAGTGACAATCTAGGGTTTTGGTTTGAAGGTGGGGGAATATTTTGAAATTACCTTTTTAGCCTTGTCCAAAGTATCCTTTCTATTTGTACAGCTGATTCTAGGGGTGAAAATTTTTACCAAATTGTCCTACCAACCATAATTATTACCAAAAATTTGTACCAATTGGTAATGGTACTGTATTTGTATTGTACCATATTGTTTCGGTACGGTATTGGTATCCAAAACCAGTACCGGCGGTATACTGTACCTACCAATATTATTAATATTATATTATGTATTTATTCATATAATTATTTGAGGGAAAATTTAATAAAATAAATAATAATTATTGTAGAAGTGTAAAAAATGTAAAAAAAAATAAAAAATATACAATCACTCATAGTGACAAGCTTTACAACTTTCATGAAGGAATCATCTTCAAAATCCAACACTATAATCCATAAACCTTAAATTTATATTTAACCATCGATTGTCATTTACGCTTTATTCTTCTTACTGAATTTCATTTTTAAAATTTTCTTTTTTGAAAACATCTGGCGGATGTAAGAAGATGAACAGTTCAGATCTTTGATATCACGTTTCGATATTTACGGTTAACTTAAATATGAGTCGATGTCATATAGTTTGTAGAAACTTTATAAACATCAAGCAATATTTTCACTAACTGTAAAACTCTGAACATAATATCAACGATCCAAACCGTTCATCTTCCTGCATCTTCTAATAGATCATGTTTTCAAAAATGAAAATCCGAAAAAAAATAAAATTTGATGAGAAAAATGAAGCATAACTATAAACAACAATCAATAGTTAAATTTTGATTTATGATCTATATGATTATAATGGCGAATTTCAAAGTTAAGCTCTTCACGAAAGTCGTAAAACTTGTCATTATGAGCGTTTATATATTTTTCTATATTTTTTACACTTCTACATTAATTAAAAAAATATTAGATTTTGAACAAACTAAATGATGTAAAATAAAGTGGCAATTACTATTAGCATACCATACCAACCAAACTATTTGGTATACCGAAAGTTTGGTACGATAATGGTAATAGATTTGGCCGTACCAAATATTTGGTATGGTAGTTAGTACAGAAATTTTGGTACAGTAATATACCAAAACCACCCCTAGCTGATTCATCCAAGATCTATCTTGGCCTACTTTTTAAATTTAAACAGTGACAATCTAGGGTTTTGGTTTGAAGATGAGGGGGAATATTTTAAAATTACCTTTTTAGCCTTGTTCAAAATATATTTAATACGGTAATTGGTACATAAATTTTGGTACGGTACCAAAATTACCCCTGATTCATCCAAGATCTATCTTGGCCTACTTTTTAAATTTAAACAGTGACAATCTAGGGTTTTGGTTTGAAGGGGGAATATTTTGAAATTACCTTTTTAACCTTGTCCAAAATATCTCTCTATTTTTTTTTAAAGGAAAATATCTCTCTATTTATACAGCTGATTCATCCAAGTCTCCAAGGCCTATCTGCCTACTTTTTTAATTTAAACAGTGATCTGTCGTCGGTCGAACTTTTGTCTTGGAATAAGTCTTCATTACATAATTCACACTGAAACTCCACTTTCTCACACTAAAGTAGCTTTCGATTCTAACCCTTGCTGATCGACTTAAATAAAAACTAAATAATAATTCAATAATGATAACCTCCTCTTTCCTCTGCCCTCCTCTTGGCTTTCGATTCAACCAAAATAACAATAATTTTGAGTCTTTGGCTTTCGTGCCCTTCTCTTTTTTGTGCCTTCCCATTTTGTGTAATCACGTTTAAGTTACGTCAATATTTTATATTTTTTTTATAGAGATAATAAGACAAAAATAAATAGTAATATAAAATATTAACGTGGTTTAACCGTAACCGCATAAACAGGAGGGCACGAGAAGGAGGAGGGCAGACAATCCTCCTCCTTCAAATGAAGCCCAGTGCAAGGGTATGGTAGCACGTGCTTACGGCTTAAAATTACATTCAACTCTGTTTCTGCTCTTCATTATTATTTTTTCTTAACAAACGATAAATTATTTATCATAAAAGAGAGGGGATGAGCTTAATTTTACAATCGGTCATTAATAATTTGGTTCAAATTCGCCATTGATGAAAACCAAATTTAAAACTTCTTACTTATAAGTGAAGAAGAATACCACTAAATCGTAGTACTAAGTGACACCACTTTTATTATTAAATTACGAGGAAAAAGGTCTGGACCACGTAAACAAACCCTAATTTCTATTGTCGACAAAAGAATTTGGACTAAATAGTTCTTTGCTTTTCTGTCGAAATAGACGATTGTCTCAAGTGGTTAACCAGATTGTTAACCAGGATATTGGGGTCCACCATGGTGTCATATTCATCGAGGTTTTATGGGGGTTTAGCACCATGGTATCATATTCAACATCGATTGTTAACCAGGATATATGGGGTCCACCATGGATATATGGGGGTGCACCATGGTATCATATTCAACATCGATTGTTAACCAGGAGGATATATGGGGGTTTAGCACCATGCAGGGCCGGCCCTGAGGGTAGCCCAAGTAGCGCCCGCCTAGGGCGCCCGCTTCGGAAGGGCCCCCAAAAAAATTTGTTAGTGCAGCGGAAATGTTGGCTTCATTTTTCTTTGGGGTATTGAGTTTGAAACACGAAGCTGCCTTTCAATCACTAGATTTTTCTTTATTTTTCTTGTTTTTCAAATTTACTGTCAATTCATTTGTCCAAATGCATATAAAGTTATAAAACTCAAGTCTCTTCGCAATATTTTTTCTTTCAACTTCTAATTTTCTCCATTTCTATCGAATGTTTAAACCAACTTCCCATTCTCTCCATTTCTATCGAATGTTTAAACCAACTATCATATGGTCTTAAAGATTGTACTTTAAGGTAATCAAAACTTTGAATTATATATTTTTCTTTTCAATAACTTTTTATTCAATGGATTATTTTAATATTCAATTTGTTATTGTTATGTTGATTTTAGAAGAAAAAAAATACAAGAGAAACAATTGGCATTGAATTTATTATACTCGCCAATCAAGTTTTATTGTTATTTACTCTCTTGATCATCAAGTTTTATTGTTCTTCACTCTCAATCTTAAACTCTTGACTGCAAACATTTAGTACATTTGTGTCTAAAAACGTGAATTGTGTAATGTTTAAATAATGTTTGTATATTTATCTTCTTTTGATATTAATTTTTAATGATATTTGATGTGAAAATAGAGCTTTTTATGTATTTGGCGAATTCTTTTTTATACAAATCAATATACAAAGAATCGGAGATCAGAAAATTTTAGGGCCCCACTTCGAAGGCTCGCCTAGGGCCCCCAAATTCTCAGGGCCGGCCCTGTCCACATCAAATGCTATCTAAGATTGTATGAAAATGTAATACAAAAACATGGTATGAATAACATTACTCATTTTTTCTCTTCTTTTCTCTCACCCTCTTTATTTTATCTTTATCTTTATATAAAAAATTAATATAAATGGTGACATATTGATCTGTGTAAATCTAGAATCTTCTGAATAGTGTGAATCGTAACCAAAAATATTAGTGCTTGAAAAGTTCAAAGTATAGGAAAATATCATGAATTAATCCTTGGCAATTGACATTTTAAAAGAAATAAAAATTGAACTGATGGACGAAAATTAAAAAAGATAAAAGTGTAAAAGACTTATCGAATATTTATATAAACACTCATTGGATGCTCATTTCCTATTTTTTCAATATATTCTAATATATATATATATATATATATATATATATATATATGTGTGTGTGTGTGTGTGTAATGAGAAGCCCAAATAGGTGAAGCCTTCGAAAACCCCTAAAATGCCCTTTTGTTTCTTTCACAATCAAAATCCAAAAATTTCAAAAAATGAGAACAAATTGATAAATAAAAAAAACATAACAGAGTATTAAACTGTCTTAAAAAAACAAAAACATAATAATTATCCTCTTAAACTCAATTATGCGGTTAACTACTCGGCAGACACGATTACAAGAACAATGCAGAGGTTGTAAAGAGCGGAGGACAATAGAAACCACCTTCCAGGCGTTATAGAGACGAGAATGGTTATTCAATTACAATACACTCATTCATACTGCTTGCATACCCATTTTCCTTCTCAATATTATCTCTCTCTCACTATACCTTCAGACTCTCCCGAGCGTATTGATAATTGCAATTTGACCAATTTATGTTGTTTGATTTCGTGTCTCTATGTGTTATCTTTGGTACTTTTTTATTTAATCTATCGGCACCTTAGTTTACTCCAAACCAATAAGAGATAAAGTCAATTGGTTAAGTGTGGTGACATGAATGCATGTAGTAATTAACAAATTTGTTAGCCAAAATTGAATTAATGTTTTTTCACCATGGTGTTTATGTTTTTCCGGATTGATTATGGTGGATCTCAATTGTTTTATTCTTTGATAGTATATACTCCTCATAGTGATAGTAGATGCCTTGATAGGAAAAATTTTTGCTACTATTTTTAATTTTTTTTATTTTCATGCTAAACATCTTCGCTTCCCTTGCAAAGTGAGTTTTCTGCTGATTTTGTGCCTATTGATGGTGTTTGGTTACTCATGGTGCAGGACATTAAAAGTGATGCATCAATGGTGTTAAGATCTCTTAATTTAGATGATTGTGTTCAATCAAAAGCCATGGGTAAAGAATTGTTCTATATATTTTCTACGACCTGAATTTGATGAACCATTCATAATGGCACCTGATGCAACTATTTGTCATGTCCCTTGAGTTTGTTTATATGGATGCATGAATTGTTCTATATATTTTCTACGACCTTAATTGGATTGCATACCTTACGATATTACATTATACTTTGTATTCCATTTGTAGAGTTTATATTGTTTCATGGTGTTTGTTTGTAAACCATGCTTAGAAGAAATCCCTTCATTTGAACTGACTTGCATCTTTTTTTATACCATTTAATTTATTTTTTTGTTTAGGCTTTGGTAATCTCATTGCATTTAGGTGTTGAAATTTTCAAAAAAGAAAAGAAAAGCAAACCGATGATGATTTGGATACAAATTTCCGCCATCTTTTCCTTTGACGAAAATACACCTTCAAAATAATAACAAGTAAGAGTAAGGCCAAAAGCCTCACTTGCCCATGATGAATGGAGAGGGCTTTGGCAGAAGAATCCTCAATGTCAAAGTTAAAATTCTAAAAAGAATGTGGGCTCGTTTGGATGTGCTACTCTATAAAGCGCTTTTACTCACTAGCGTTTTTTGTTTGTAGCACTTTTCAATAGCATCTATGAGAAAGTAATTTGTTGTTTGGCATGCAACCAAATAAGCACTTTTGTATTGGATAGAAGCATTTTTTTTATATATTAAATAGAGTATTTGGTTGTCAAATGAAAAAGCGCTTTCACTAATAATTCTCAATAATTTTTCATAAGTATTTTTTTTATATAATTAGTATACAACTTGATCAAGGGTTGATGAAAATTCAGTTACAAAAAATAATTATCACTAACAAAATGATACACGTTATTGTTGCATGACAATCAAATGTGAAATAAGTATTAACTAGATATAAGAAGATTAGCAATCCTTTCTCATTCAACATCCATCTCTCAACTATGAGTAAAATTTTCATCAACAATTTCTTCATCTCTATGATCTTCCTCATGTCCAGGCGGAAGTAGCTGTTCCTCAAAAGGAAAGTTACGCATGAGATGAATCATTATCCATCTATTTTTTCAAACACCAAAAGTTCTTTCTATTGTGCATCTTAAGGATGAATGTCTCTGATTAAATATCTCTTTTTTCCCTCTTAGCTGACTTCCACACCCAAATTTAGGAAGATGATATCCTTCACCCCTATAAGGTCCAATATATCCATTCATATGTGGATATCTAGCATCAACTAAATAATATTTGCCTACACCATAATTGAAAAGAAAAATATAAAGATTTTTGTGTTCATAAGATAATAAATAAATAAACACATTCATATAAGACAAAGGTTGATTACTAACCAAAAAGGGGATAAGGAAATTTCAATTTTGGTATTCTCAAGGCCTCCATGAATATACGCAAATCATGAGAAACACCCTCCCATCCAACCCAAACAAATGTGAAACACATATAATCACATATAGGCATAACATTTTGAGTTGTACTTCATTTTCTACCAATATATGGCACTTGCATTTCTCTAGGCACCACAACTGCGACATATGTTCCATCAATTGCCCTTATGCAACCTTTAAAATATGGCCAATACCGATTGTCATCCTTAATTTTATTTGATACTCTCTTGAATTGCCGATCATGTGGGCATATAATATCAGTAGCTATGTGAGAAACAACATCTAATAGTATCCCAAACCACCTAGAAACAGTCTATCCGGAACATTGAAACTTCTTTTGGACCATCCTATTAGTGTGCCCATGACCTAATGTGTTAAGAAACATTGCTAATGCTTCTTCCAGTGTTATATCTCCAATTCTTTTTAAGCCATAATCACACTTCAAAGTCTCTAACAAGTCCTTAAAAACATGTTCCATCCTCGATTGTTCATGGCATCTTATAGGATGACCATTTAAAACTTCCATTGAACATCTATATCCCCTATACAAAGAAGCCCTACAAGGTTCTTTGTCAACATACTTTAACCATTCAGAGATAGCCGTGACATAGCTTGCAAAAACTAGTTGATAAAATTCAACATCACTTCCATCAGTAGAGGTGTTTGTATTGCTACTATCACTACTACTAGAACTCATATCTGTATACACAAAAGAAAATTTTAATACGAGGAAGATATATTCATGGCAAAAATAAAGATCACATTTTGAATAAAGTTCTAAAAAATCGTATAATTAAAAGTATTAGAGGCATATATGTTTAACCAATCCATTATATAATAAATACTTATTCAACCACAAGAAAAGAAAAAAAAACATTTCGAAAAATATAATCCTAAGATAAATGTGACAAATCAAATTATTTTGCTCTTGAGCCACATGATTTGTCGGTTAGATTGCTTCAATGCAACAAACATCCTTCTATTTTTTCTTTCAATGAAGATATCAGCCGCTTTCATAAGGAGCTCATCATCATTCACAACTTCATGCATTCTTTCCAAAACTTGCATCACTTCCTGAATGCTACAACTAGGCTTATTTGTGCTCTTAGAACAGTTGTTTACAATTTCTAAAATACCATCTAATTGTTTTATCATCTTGGCTCCAATTCTAACTCTTTTAGAATCTCTTGTTCTTTTTGTTCCTTTTCCTTGTGTTGAAGGTTGAGCAGGGGAAGGTGTCTTAGCATCAGCTATGTCGTCAAGACCCTCATTATTATCTATGTCATTCTCTAAATCATCTTGACTGTCATTTTGTTTGCCTGTTAGAGCTTTCTGGACATTATTACTCATCAAACTTGTGAAGGTGCCTATGTACCTACACCTGTAACAACTCATTAGGTGCCTATGCACCTACACCTGTAACAACTCATTTAAACAAATGTCCAGTTGGTCAACTGTTTTCAGTCTACTATTTCGGTATCTTGCAACTTCAGAATTCTCCTGAAATATGACCAACTACAATTAACAAATTATGATAAATGAACATAAATATAAAGTTAGATTTCCATGGATATGAGATAATAATTTCTCACCTTCATTTTTTTTTGCCCACCACTCATCACTTGCAATGATAGTTTGTTTCACAGGATCCCATCCTAAGCCAGTCTCTTTTCCAACTAATGATGCCCACAATTGCCATTCTTTCTTAAGTGCAATCCATTTGTTCTTGAGTTGTTTCTGAACATATGACCTTTAAGTAAGGTCATGAAAATTTTTAATAACATTTTTCCATCTAATTCTATTAAGATGACCACTTGTTTGATTTCCGGCTAATGTCTCAGCTACATAAACACTTATAAATATATCAGCACTTACATGATCCCACATTGCCTTGGTTTTTTTTTTTCTTTACCTTCTCCATGATCTTATATATCTTTAACTATATTCTTAGACATATATATATATAAGGAGAAGTGGAAAAAAACAAACCATAGCACATAATAAGAGCATACACCACTACTTACATCCTAGCTAACAGCACAACAGAAAATTAAAAGCAATAATGCAAGATTTGTAACTAGTATTTGTTATATATAATAATGCATTACACTGTTGCTTCCATCACTACAGTGCGCCACTGCTTACACCATTGCTAACACCACTGCATATGTATCTAGTATTTGTATAGATAATGCAAGATATGTAACCATTAACAATAAATTCATTAGTGTTGCTTTCTGTTGTCATTGGAAGTTAATTTGCTATTAGCAGTATCTACAATCGTTAATGCGGCATCAAATCTCGACAACAATACAAGCTTTCAAACATGAAGGGCTTTAAGTAACCTGATTAGAAATATTTGACTTGCTCAAATGCATGTAGTATTTACAAATTAATTTTCATGTGGTATTTAAAAATTAATTTTCGAACCAAACAAAGTTGTAAATTCACAATGATACCTACCAACAAACTAGATGACCCACTAGTACCTAAAGTGACTCTGAAGAATGCAAAAATACCATTGGAATGTCAATGAACGATCACTAAATTCTAAAATTATTTTCGTGTAGTTCAAAATTCACAACAATTTTGATAAAAATAACATATCAACAATCAAATTCCCACACTACATACAAATTTTAAGATAAGAAATAGCAAACATACCTCCACAAAAATTTAAGGTGATGGAGATGCAAAGAGATTTGGGAAAAATGGAGAGGAAGAGATGGAGACCAAGATGACTTCTCCAGCCACCAAAATAATATGAAAATAAAAAGACTTTTAGGTTTTTAATGTGCAAACCTAGAAAAAATTGGTGATGGCAATTTTGATTTTTTTTTCCAAGTGTAATGGCATTTTTGACTTTGCAAATTAAAAAAATAGGGATAATTCGGGAATTGAAAAAAATTCATTAAAGGGAGCAAAGTGCTTCCCTTGTTTTCTCTACGTAGCACTTTTAGGAGGAATCATCTCCTAGGTGCTTCTTAGAAAATGATTATTAATGCTTCTACTTCTAAATAAAAGCACTTTTAAAATATTTGCCAAACGACCATTTTTTAAAACTAAAGCGCTTTTACTCATTAGGAAACGCTTTTAACTCTTTCAAAAGCACAACCAAACGAGCCTATTTTTGGAGTTTATGAATAGCAAATGGGCATCCATATATGGTGGAATTTGGAGAATAATTGCAATATATTATGTGAAATAATATCTTACAATTAACATAGTAATTACTCCTAAATTAAAAAAAAATTTGAGAGTTACCTTTTGAATAAAATCATTAAGGGATTGATGAGGAGTGATGAGAGGAAAATAAATACCATATTGATTACCTTTGGCTCTTCCTTGATTGAGCTATTATTGTTTGTTGCATATGAGTAGGAATCTCGATGTGCCTCAAATGTAATCTTGTCTTTTTATAAAAAAAAATCCATGTCACCACCATGATTTTTATTATTATTATTTTTTACTCCACTGATGAATTATATGAGGTTTTAGAAGAAAAGGGCTATAGTTTTGAAGCAACACTTATGACAAATGGTTAGAGTTGTTTGTTTTTATTTGATTTTTATTTTTTTAAAGTTGTTGCTAACATTTTTAATTCATTTAAAATGTTTTTGCTTTGATTTAAGTGTTATCATGATACTTTTAAATATTAGTGTTAGGTATGTTTTAAATGATTTCATTTGCTTCTCTTTACATTAGTTGTTTTGGACTTCTACCAAAGCTTGATTACTAAGTTATTTTGCAGATAGAGAGTTCACAAGAGCTAATAGGATTCTAAGGAGCAAAGAATTACGACATGCATAATGACTTAAAATAGTCTTACTATTATTTCCTTTTGTTTCTCTTCCATGTTTTTTTGTATGTATTGAACCATTCTTTTGTGTTTCAAATGCACTAAATATGAAACTATAGGTTCAATTTAGTTTTATGAACGATTTATTTATAAATGAGAGGTTTCTGCAAAAACACATAATGCAATATACTGATTTAAGTGTAGTAGATTTGAGTTGCTTTGGGACTTCAAGTGTGAGAGTTTCGGGACTACGAAAAGATGTCAACGATTCAAAGTATAAAAATGAATTATTGAATCATTAATGTCCAAAATTAATATTTAGGTCAATCATTTTGGATTAATTATCAAATTAATGGAATGCAGGTCATTTTTAATTAATTTAATAGATTGGGAACAAGCGAGATCGATCGTGGAAGCAAAATAATGACATACGGGTCATATTAGCTTCCGTTGGTGATACACCAAGTAATAATTAAATTAGAATGAATTAGCATAAACCAAAGTATCCTAAAATATATTTGGGCATGATTTATAATGCAGGGATGCCAAAAATTGGCATGGGTTCGAAAAAATTAACGCAGTGATAAACCCTGCAATTCGGTTGCAGGCTATTAAGCCTCGGGAAGGGCTGCAAGCCTCGGGCTGTGAAGTCTGGGTAAGCCCAACAACAAAAGCTGCTGGTTTGGGCCAAAACAGGGCGCGGAGCAGGCCCAGCCGAAGGCTAATGTGTGGGTTAACACTCTCAAAGCCCAGTCGAAGTTGGTGTCTAATTTTAGGATGGGGCAAGTTAAGCCCAACAGCATAAAGCTGCTGGCGAGTGGGCCGAGGCATGGGCAAAACCCAGCAAGCATTAGGAGCTTGCTACAAATAGACTAAAGACACAAAACCAAGCCCAGCAACACATGAGTTGCTGGGGATGGGCTAGAAGTGCGAGGGCAGAGCCCAATAAATGAGTTACTGGTATATAGGCTGGGGTTGCAAGCCCAATCCAAACCAAACCCAGCCAACGAAGTCAAGTTGTCTTTTCTCGCAGTAATCGCAAAGAGCTGCAACCATGGGTCAAACGTCAAAACGACGTCATTCTTGTGGCGTGCTCACGTGGCTTGTTTGCAAGCCAGCGCAGTGGTGCCAACAATGGTGTAGTGGTCGTGCAGTATAATTCCCAGATTTTTTTTTTCCCGACATGTTTAAGGAATAGAGAAGGGGAGGTTGGCAACAATAAGAGAGGGAAGAGAAAGATTTAATTGTGAGGTATGTGTTGTATCACCAATTGTGTCTTTATTTATAGTAGTATGATATGTTAAATTCTTACTTTTTTAGGATTACAACTCTAATAAGATATTAACTACTAAAGGAAATATTCAAAGATATTCCTAAATACACTAGAATTTACACAATTATATTCATATTCTCAATATGACTGCAACAATAAATACATATTTGGAGTCGTTTTAATGAATTTTTAATTTTCTTAGAATTTAAATATTTTTAAGTTAAAATATTCATAAAATGAATTATTATAATCTATGTAAATTTTATTTTGAAAAAAGATAGGTAAAACTTTAGAAGACGTTACCGCATGCACATCAGCAATCGCATCCTCCACAAAAAGACTATTGACTAATTGTGCATGACGACGTTCATCATAAGCAATGGAAGAGGATCCCCCTTGCAAATATCTTAAGGATCACTTCCTAACTGTTTATCGTATATTATACGGTCAGTTGTTTTCGCATGTATTATTTGTGTTTAATTTTAAATAAAAAATTAAATAATTTCTGATCGTACAATCCACGATGAATAGTTAAAATTTGAGAATCTCTAGAATCTTCACAATTTTAATTCGGATAGGATCCAATTCCATAAGCAACACCATTACCCTGCATTTTTCACAAATTGTTTTATAAAATATTTTTAAAAAAAAGTCAAAACTACACTAGCACTTGAACTCGTACCTCAAATTGTGTGGGAGTAACACCCCTTGAAACAACATCGTGCGTAGGAACAGGGTACTGGGGCAAGATTTGGAAAACTCAAAAACTATATGAAGTTTTGCAACAGGACAATCCTGAGGGTGGTCGTCTAGGACATCTGAAAAGAATTCAGGCCCACAAGCAAACAGTATCACCGAGCTTGACAGGATTGTTACTTTTTTTTTTTTTTTTGGAAAGGATTTTTTCTTTTTAACGTAACAAAACCATGAAACAAACTACTTAGAAAGAGAATCATGAGGAGGTTTCTTTTGAAATCTCGGTGTCTCGTGATCTATAGTACCATTGTGCAGTAAAATATAATAGCCCACCAATTGCCTCAAACATTTCCACAATCTTACAAATGTAGGTTCTTCTTTCGTCTCTCCCTAAGCCAAAAAATTAATGGAAAGCCTTATGTTGTGGAAAAAAACCATTTATGTGAAATTTGCAATGAATTGGCATGTCAGGAATCATATAATTTGGGGATTACAACAATCATGGAGATAAGCAAATGGATTGAGGAGATGCCCTAAGACCATCTCCAACCCTTGGGCTAAAAGGTAAATGTTTTAGCCCAAAAAATTTAGCTTTTAGCCCAGAAACAGTTTTTCTGCTCTAACATTTTTTAGCCTAAAATTTTAGCCCGGAATTATTAAAGAATAAACTTAGGCTATTTTTTTTCTTAAATTAATTTTTTTTTAAAATAAATATGTAGACTATCGTAAATTAATTTTATGAACATTTTAATATAAAAAAATTTAAATTTCGATAAATATTTTCATTCAATTTGGTGGAGCCCACACCGATTTCTGGGCTAAATTCTGGGAGAATCTGACCTTGGTTTAGCATTTAGCATTTAGCCCGAATTTTCCTCTTGGGTTGGAGTGAGTTTGGGGGGTAATTTGGCTTTTAGTCCAGGGTTGGAGATGGTCTAAGAAGGCAAATATTAGTTGCCACGTGATATAAATCCAATAAAACATTATTGTGAGCAAAAAAACTAAATCTTCAAATTATTGATTTTGCTAATTTTTGTGGTGTTGCAATAAGGAAACAATTATGATTATACAATCACATAATGTAGACGACCAATTAATCTAATCTTACTTCTCACTTGTGAATGTTTCTATGTGTATTACTGCTAAACAACTAATCATGAAAACTCACTTGCACATGGGCATCATCGTAGAGATCATATGTGATTCCATCCACCAATGCCTTTGTGTAGTGACGACAAGCTTGAATTATATCTTCATCACTGTTTTCAATTATATTGAACATAAAAATCCAATCAGAAAACAAACAAACAGTAACCAGCCTGTTAAAACACAAAGGGACTACTTGGAGTAAGCATACGAAAAATATACAGATGAAGTAAAAAATAAAAACATACTCGTTGGAGTTGTTTTGGTCATTCCTCTTTGCCTTCTGCATCAATGCAAGGATCAAAGTCAAAACTGTAAGACATATATTCTGAAATCATAAGAGCAACAACAAGACATTAGGATCACGAATAAATCAAATCAATATAAAATAGAGTTTAACTAATTATATTAAACTTATCTGTAGAATTTGGAAGACATGGTTATGAAGATGAAGTCATTGATGAACTCTAGGTTGTCTTCTACTTCCAATACTAAAATATCTCTCTACTGTGAATAGGGTTTGGCGCAAATGAGAGAACAAGCGTATGGAAGTAGGGACTTAACCGTGGTATTTATATCATTAGGGTTTTCATCACATCCGACCTATCATCGGTTGTGAAGATCTACCCTATCTTTCTAGTATTTAAGTCCCACCATGATACGATATCTTTGTAATAAATCTATCAGATTTCCTCTAGGTTAATTGCAAGGGATAAGACTCCATAATCCTTATTAGATTAGGACTATCGGATCACTTTGGTTGCTAACCACTCGTAGACAATTGGCTTACAACAAAATGATCCAATACAACATTCATTGTCATTCACAATCTTACATTCTCCCACTTGAATGTCAATGATTCATCCTAATAAAATAAGAACTCATGGTAATCACTGAGTCTTCATAAGTATGCAATAACCTTTCCTAGTAACCTGTCACTTTGAATCGAATGCAGAACCAAAGAAAACAAAGAACAACTTGGTCTGTTCTTTGCACTCCAAGATTACATACACATTCAACTCAAAGTACTTTGTTACTAACGAAGTCATGGTGTCAAGAGCTGATAGTCAAAATATTAGCTCACAATAGTCGAACTGAAAATATGAAAATATATTTCAATACAAAAGTAGTTTAAAAAAAGAACTCAACAAGGTTGGTAACTAAATCCAACTTTTCTGTCAATTTATAATATAATAAGAGAATAAGTAAAATACAACATACTGTTTACAAAATCAGGACCTCTTATTAAAACTTTTGAACAAAATTTAAACAAAATTTACTCTTAAATTATCAACCACTAAGACTTCAATTTTTCAATACAAAAGGTAATCTTTTACTTTCACTGATTAAAAGAGACAAAATTATATAAATTATTATTGTTACTCCCACTGATTAAGAGAGTAAAACAAAACTTTGTAAATTCTACAAAATGAAACAGATACCTTTCAAATACTCCCGTTAGCAAAACATTAGTCATGGGATCTAAAACACAAAATTTGTGAGCTCAACATCTTTATTCTAGATATCTGTAAGGAAGTGACTCTTGTGAAATTTATCCTGGATAATAAATATTAGGGTAAATTACACAAAATTACCTCAACTATTGGTCTCACGACACTTTCATACCTCATCTTTTTAAAATGACAATGTCATACCTCTAACTTTTCAGTTTTATTTATTTTAGACATTGCTCATGTTCATGTTTTGAAATCATAGCTCAATTAAAAGGCAGAGAGCCATACAGACATGAAGCTGTTTTGGTCCCCGACCTCGAAAATATCCTTTGGAGTATTTGTCATGTATGAAACTTGTACAGTTATTATGTTGTAAAACTTTAAACTATGGGGACTCTAAAATATGAAAGACTAGATTAGTAGTATATCGAGCCCTATTCTCGACATTCTAAAAAATCTATCTTCCTCCATCTAGATATACTTCCGTACTATATCAAGCTAAAGCATATATAACCAATTGATGAGCTACTTCATTACAACTTCTAGGACTGAAACAAAACAAAATGCATGAAAATTGAAAATGGAAAATTAAGTTGCTAAACGCTCGATGTCATTAGTAATGACAAAGATCAATGACATTTAACAACACCATAATTTTTTTTCCCGATCGATCATCAATTCCTCAACACATTATTCATAATAGGTTAGCCAGAATAATTTTAAATTGAACTCGTCATCTACGTGAATAAAATTGTATACATACCAACAAATTAGAAAACATCTCAAACCATTGACGATCCATTATTTACATCCACAACCTCAAAAAACATCACAAATACCTTTGTCACTCACGCGCTCTTAAAACCAAGTGTTACGACCGACCCAATCAAAAACCTCCAACGCCCGATGCAAAAGCCAAGCAGGGTCCAATCATCCCACGTGCGTACCACTCCACACTCCCCATTTTATCGTTTTAAACTCCCGAGACAAAAAAAAAACCAAAAGAAGAAAGAAAAATTCAAAAGAACTAAAAAACCTCTGATTTCTCCACCATCGCCCTCTCTCTCTACTCTCTCTCTTTCTCTATCTCTGAGTGGCTCGAAGAAAACGGAAGAAGAAGAAGGAGGAGGAGAAATCTAGGGTTTCCTGTAGATCTAGGGTTTGGGTTTCGGAGGGGTATCTTGATTTGCAAAACACGATGCGTTTTGGGGGAAGAGGAAGAGGAAGAGGATGGATTCGGTCCCTTCGAACTCCCATGGGAATCTAGATGAGCAGATTGCTTAACTCATGCAGTGCAAGCCCTTGTCTGAGCAAGAGGTAGCCAAAGCCTCTAACTTTTCAGTGTAAGCCCTCGGCTGCAGTTTTCCGACGACGGAGCCTCGGCCATTTTGTCGATAATATCGAAAATATCGCGATATTATGACGATAATTATGTGTATATGTGTAAAAATATCGACATGTGAAAAAACGAAATTATCGGCGATATTTCGCATATAATTTCGATATTTTAGACTGTGGTTTTACTTGGAGAAAATAATTATTTCTATGCTATTTTTAATCAATTTTCGTGTTATCTACTTATTTTTGCTTTTGAATTTTTGTTTCCGTACCTTTTTTATATGGATATTTTTTATCTGGTCTGGCAAAATTATGTTGTACAAGATCATTGTCATTTGCCACTAACAAAATGTTTTGCAGACATGCTAAGATTCCAAACCCATATACTATTCCTTATTATGAACGTAATGCACTGTGTTGTAGAAAAGAATGCAAGAGTTTCTGTGAAATTATATGCAACCACATATCTAAGAGAAAGATTTTTCAATGTGACCGGAACACAGGATGGTACACCACATGTCACTATACAAATGGTGGGATATGTGTGTTAAAAAGCTTAAAAAATACAATTTCCGACCACTTATATAAAAATATGTGGTATACTATCCGTGTTCCGGTCACAATGAAAAATTTCTCCTGGTGGACACACTTATTGAGTCAATCAAGACAACCTACGAGCCAATCAAAGTTTGAAATTCGAGAGCATTTTTTCTCATCATACAATGCATGTTCACCAGGAGAAATTTTTCCTAATCAAATGACGCGTGTTATTTTACTTAATTCTAGTTAAATTTGACAATAAATGTTATTTTTCAATTTATAATAAAATTAACCAAATTTAAGTGAAAAAAACGTGTATCAATTAATTAAGTGTATAATAAACGTATACCATAATTTATGACGGTGAGCAAAAATGCTCCCTTAAAATTCCCGTTATTGTCGTCCTAGTGAGAAAATAAACAGGTCGATTGCCTACTAGCGAATCCGGTATCTTTCATGAGAGGAATCAAAGTTGGGTACGATCACTTACATTTCTAATTATACATTTCTTTTCATAACAATGGCAGCAGAAATCAAGAAAAAATGTAGAGATAGAGTTTAGAGAGAGAAACAAATGAGAAACTTTGTATGTATTTGTAGAGAGAGAACATTCATTACATCAGATAGTGAGCCATCTCACTATTTATAGAAAGAGAGAAACTTAAAAGTTAAGCAACCTCTTAATTAACTCTCATCCAACGGTCAATATTTCTCTACCCAATCTTTGAACTAATGGTCAATATCAACTCATGCCACTTGGCATTTACATTGTTAATAACCCCTCCCCCTCCTCAAAATCTCAACTTGGGTACCCAAGTTTGAGATTGCAATAATGATGAAGAAACACTGGACCATGTAATCCCTTTGTCAAAATATAAGCTAATTGATCTTTAGTGGAGATATATTCAATCTGCAAGTCCCCTTTCTGCACTCGTTCTCAAACAAAATGGAAATCTGTGTCCAAGTGTTTAATTCGGGTATGAAAGACAGGATTCAAACAAAGTGCCAATGTGGAGATATTGTCACAATGTAACATAGGAGGATTAGGTAAAAACATCTGCAAATATTTCAAAATCAATCTAATCCAAGCTATGTCTGCTGTTGCATTGGCTAAGGCTTTGTACTCAGCCTCTGTTGAACTTCTAGACACTCCACCTTGCTTCTTAGATTGCCAAAAGATGGGATTAAGACCTAAGAAGAAAACGTAACCAGTGGTGGATCTCCTGGTATTGATATCAGATGGCATCACTAAAAGCTGTCAAGTCTAACTGTGAACTGGCAGAATAAGTAAGGCCACAAGCTGCAGTGCCTTGAAGATGTCTTAAGATCTTTTTAACAAGAGAGAAATGAACATTTGTAGGAACAACCATAAACTGACAAGCATAATTCACAACATATGCAATGTTTCAACGAGTGAATGTGAGATATTGAAGAGCTCCTACCAAACTTCGAAACATAGTTGGATCTGTGAATAGTGTACCCTCATCCTTGAGTAGTTGTGTATGAGGCATGCAAGGATTAGAACAAGGTTTACAAGACTCTAGACCAGTCTTTTTCAACAAATCCTTAACATTCTTGGATTGAGAAATAAACAAATAGGGTAAATTACAAAAAACTACCTCAACTATTGGTGTCACGACACTTTCATACCTCATCTTTAAAACGTGACAATGTCATACCGCATCTTACGAATTTGTGACAATGTCATACCTCCGTCAATTTTTCTGTTAAGTGCTGACGTGGCAAGATATGGGGACCACTCACTAATACAGCTGGATTAAAAAATAATTAAATATATTTTTAATAATTAAAAATTAAAAAATTAAAATTTTTTAAGAGAGAGAGATTTAATATAAAAATAATTTTTTTAATTTTTAATTATTAAAAATATATTTAATTATTTTTTAATCCAGCTGTATTAGTGAGTGGTCCCCATATCTTGCCACGTCAGCACTTAACAGAAAAACTAACATAAAAATTGACGGAGGTATGACATTGTCACAAACTCGTAAGATGCGGTATGACATTGTCACGTTTTAAAGATGAGGTATGAAAGTGTCATGACACCAATAGTTGAGGTAGTTTTTTGTCATTTACCCAAACAAATATGATTATCTTGATATGTAATATGTAAGCCCAAAAAGAACGTGAGCTTACCCATGTCTTTCATATCAAAAACCTCTCTTAAAACATCAATCACCTGTTGTACCAATAAAGAATTAGACCCAGTAATAATGATATCATCTACATAGAGTAGAAGTATTACTACATCAACAACTTGTGTCTTAACAAAAAGAATGGTATCTGACTCTGAAACAACAAATCCCAATATAAGCAGATAGGTTGTGAACTTAGAATTTCAAGCCATAGGTGCCTGTTTTAAACCATATAAGGATTTCACTAATTTGCACACATAATCCAGGTGCTTAGAGTCTTGGAAACCTTGGGGTTGCTTGATAAAGGCATCTTCTTGTAAATCCCCATAAAGAAATGCATTCTTCACATCTAGTTGTCTAAGAGTCCATTTTGAGATGTAGCAAGAGCCAACACAATTTGAAATGTACTATGCCTCACTACAGGACTAAAAGTGTCTTCATAATCTAGCCCTTGCTCTTGATTGAACCCTTGAGCAACTAGCCTTGCTTTGTACCTGGAAATCACACCATGGTGATCTCTCTTGATTTTTGTAAACCCACTTGCTACCAATGATATTCCTATCCAAAGGTGGAGGAACCAAAATCCATGTACCTTGTTTTTGTAAAGCTGTGAACTCATCCGCCATTGTTTCTCTCCAATGTTTACTCTTAACAGCAGCTTTATATGATGAAGGTTCATCACTTTCAGTAATAGTGAGTAAGGCAATATATCCACATAATGCAAACTCACCAAAGAATGAAGATAAAGGAGATTGTGCAGAATAAGCACTATAATCCTTCCTATGAATTACACCAGACTTTAGTCTAGTTTTCATATGATGCTCATTTGAAGATACTCGATGTGATGAGGGAATTAATAAACTTGAATCATTATTTGGGTGAAGAGGAAGACTTATCTCAATTTGATCCAAGTGATGGACAGGCAACAAAGAGTTGTAAGTTGGTGAAGAGAGTAGAGTAGTGTGGGATGAAGATTCTGGTAACTGAGAAGTTGCTTGAACACATGTGGAACCATGTGAATGGTGAGAAGACTCTTGTATATCTGAAGCCACTTGATTATGAACACAAGTCTCATTACTGAAACTGTGTGAAACTGATGAAGCTATCTGAAAACTCTCAGTATGAACTGGCAAAACATATGGAACTATCACATAATAATGTTTAGTCAATTTTCCATCAGTGTACACAAGTGGTAGAACTACTTTGAGAAAAAAGAAGAGTTTGCTCATCATGAATCACATGTCTAGAGATAAACAATCTTTTCTTTGTTATGTGATAACAAATCACACCCTTATATCATAAAGCATATCCCACAAATATACATTGATCTGTCTTGGTATCTAATTTGGATGAGTTATAGGGTCTAAGAAAAGGATACATTGCAGTTCCAAACACTTTTAGAGATTGCAACACATGATGAACTTTGAACAATTGAAAGAATGAATACTGCATACTTAAAGATTTACATGGCATTCTATTGATGAGGAAAACTGCATGTGCACAGGCATGAAACAAAAAATTGTATGGGAGATTAGCTGTGGTAACCAAGGTAACTGCAGTTTCTAATATATGTCTGTGTTTCCTTTCAGCAGTGCCATTTTGTCGAGGGGTATATGGGCATGAAACCAAGTGCAATATACCTTTAGAGCTAAGAAACTTTTAAAAGCCAAACTCATGTATTCTCCACCGCATTCAGACTGAAAAAATTTAACAACTGCTTGAAAATGAGTTTGAATAAAGGCATAAAAAGACTGAAATACATCCAGAACTTGAGATTTGTATATTAAAGGGAAAATCCATGTGAATTTAGTACAATCATCAATAAAGCTCACATTATATACATATACTAAAACCCAGTTTTCTGGCACTGTATATTAACAGTGAAAGGGCGAAAATGCCCTCAGTTTCTTCTTTGGCTCACCTGATGTTTGGGTTTTTTACAGTGAAAAGTCGATTTTACCCTTCCCAAACACGGGTCTTTCACCGTTTCTTTTTTGTTCCTTTTTTACTAAACCTTGCCTCTTTGTTTTTCGCTTTCATTGCTCTGCGAGTCTCTCCCTCTTGATCGCTCCCTCTTTTCCTACCAAATCTTTGCTCTTTCTTCACACAATAGTCTTAGAAGAGATCCCGACTTTAATTTTGTTGGGGATTTGGTTTCTGGTCTTCTCCGGTGTCCAACCCTTTGTTTGATTTTATTAGGTGTTTTGTTTCCGGTCTTCTCCAGTGACGAACCCTTTGTTGGTCAGCGTTTTCCTCTGATCTTGCCATCGTCGGGATCAAAATTTTAAGGTCAGTTTGTTTTCAATGTTTTATCTTTTTTTTTTATCTCTAGGATAAGAAATTTGTTGGTGAGATATTTTATTAGCCTATGTTATGTGTTCTGATCAAGGATTGATTTGGGTTTCTTAGTTAAGCGAAACTGGGCTCTTCCTTTTGCTTCCAATACGTTCTTCCAACCCACCCGCAATTCTCTCTCGACAGTTTTCCTAGAAGCACAACGTGAATCCTGTCTCGGTTCTCCCGATTCGAAGGAAACTCTTCAACTGGCTTTGATTTCAGGGTAACTCTTCTCTCTAGAATTTTTTTTGGGATTATCTCTTTCTCTCTGTTCCGCTGCATCTGTATAGCCTCTGATTGAATCTTGTTCGAATTGGGTGTTCTAAAACAGCTGTCATCTTTGCATACAACTTCCTTGCTGCTGCGTTGGGGGGAGGATCTGAAGTGAAAGGCCTCAAATTTACAGAGCTTGGTGGTATGAAAGGGGACTGTGATATGTAACAATTGAAATTTTATCTACTTACCATTTTTTATTCTAGGGTTTATGAAATTGGTTTGATGGAAGGGAATCTGATTGCTCTGCAGTTGGTTGCGACTCTGATTGTTTGCTTTCTGCTGGGTGCATGCGATTCACATAGGGTGAGTAAGAAAGTATGATGCTCAAGTTCTTTCAAATTTTTAATTTTTTTCTATTTAATTTGAACTGTTAAGATGTTTTACATTGTGGATTCACTTATAAAGATGCATTCTCATTGTTTAGGTGTATAACGAGTCGATTCGTAGGCATTTGGTTGCTTCTGGAACTGAAGAAAGTAAAGGTGTGAGTAACCCTTTTCAGCTCAAGGTAGAAAAAGAAATTTAAGTTGAACCTGTTTTTGGTTTTTTGTTTTGTTGTTTGTGGCTGTGGGTGTGGTGTATTGTTATAGCTTAAGAAGAAATTAAGAAAGTTTGGTCATTTGCTTCTCGGCTTATCTCTCGCTCTCAGTTTCCGCCGCCTCACTTGACAAACCAGAGTGCTCTTTCTCATTGAAATTGTAAAAATGTCTTAACAGATATATCAAGGCCTTTAACCATATAATCAAACTGAAATAGCATTTAAGTGAGAATTATGAAGAAATGACAAACCTGTGTTCGTTCAGACCATGCATAAGAATGACTATGCCCCTGCAAAGTGTAAATAGTAGAAACTTAGCAACTTAATACCATAAAAATATTTACAAAAAAAGAAGTGTATATGCACTTCAAGGATAAGATTCATACGAACTAAGAAAATAACCTGCAATTACAAACATATTTGAATATAAATTTGGATTGCGGGTCACGTTTCCTACTGCTGATCTTTTGCGGGTAATTCCCTGCTGTCGATCTTTTGCGGGTAATTCCCTGCTTTGAATATTATGTGTTTAGGAGTGTAAATTTGGATTTATAAATGGGTTTTTGGTTCAAATTTTGTTATTGTGTTTTTTGGGATTTTGTTTGTAGCTTCGGATTCCGGGTCATAGTGTTTTATTTGGTTTTGTTTTCAGCTCTAGGAGATCGTGGTTTTTCGGATTTGGGAGTTTGAATTTATAAATGTGGATTTGTGTTTGTTTGCCCATATGCTATTTCAAAGCAGGAGGAGCCATTGTTCCCCTTTCATAAAAGTTTACATGAACACTTCCACTGGAAAATCTCAAGTATGTATTATGTAGCTATATTATTCTCTCCATTTCTACTTTTCGTTTTCGGTATGTTCGAAAATGACATAACAGAAATGAATCTCCAAGCTGAAGTTGCCAGGCACACGGAACTGACTCAAAGATTCTAAAATATTTGGGAACTGGAAGAAATAAATATTTGAGGTCTGAGCTGATATAATTGTATGAAAAAAAGTTGATTTTTTAGAATTCTTGGTTTGTGGTTTTTTAATTTTTTGACTTTTTATGCAGGTAAAGGAAGAACCTAGAAGATATATGTTCACTGGAGAACATGATAGGAGTGGCCTTCATTGGGTTAGAGAGGTTTGTGAAGAAAAATCATTACCCTCTTTTCTTTTTTTTTGAATTAAAATAAATAAGTTAGGCTTTAATTTTTACTGTTGTTTGAGTAAGTGCTATGTTTGTAGGAATTTAGAATTTGGGTTTGTGTTAACTTTTTATGTGTGCTTCAAAGTAATAAAATTTTGTTCTGAATTAGGTATTTATTTATTGAAATTTTTTCTTTACTGTTCAGTAATTGGTGGAGTTACGAAGATCCGAGTTTTTTTCTGGCCAATTCCAGTTGGTGTCGTCATTATGAATTAGTTGACTTTGATGAGACAACAAGCCAAAATAAGGTATGTTTTTTATCCTAATTATTTGTGTACTAATATTTGTTTATTTTTTCTTCCGAATTATGAATTAGACAACAAAAGTAGTGAATTGTGTGTTTGTTGATTTTTTTGGGAAAAATCTTGATAAGCATTTTATAAGAAAATTTGAAGTTAGATATGAGTAAAATAGTGGAATTGTAAATTGCTCTGAGTTTCCAGTAAATGCATTAATAAGGAATGCTTTTTGCTGAATGTTTCTTTCTAGATATAGATTATACGTGCCCGGGAATTGGGTACAGTTTGAACTGATTTAATAATGTGAGTACCTTTGTCGCTCCGGTTTAATAATGTGATTCAATAATGCGATGTTGATTTATGCTATTGTAATAGTGAATACCTTTGTCACAAATTTTAATCAAAGCGAAAAATAATGTGAGTACCATTGTCATTCAGAAGCTGTTGAATCATTAACTGAAATATGCTAGATGTAATCCTCAAACATCATTTTTCATTTAGACTAGCATGTGTGCCTACCTTATATAAAGCTCTCGGAAATCGAAAAATCCTAACAAGCTCAGGGTCTTTAGACCTCAAATGTCCAACTCAAATTCAATTCCTTTCAATGTTAGGCTGTGATGTACATATTTGACTTTTTTGGGTTTTTTAAGATGTAATAAATTGTAATGCCCAATTTCATTTTTAAGTTTTGTTTAGGTTTGATTAGCCTCTCCGCCCCTATTTCCATGTTCTCTCAGAAGCCCACATACTCTTAACCCCTTCCCCTCTTCTCTGCCATTCGTTGTTAAACAATCTCTTCATATGACTCTTATTTTTTAAAATTTATGATTTTGGTCGGTGTTGATTCCCTCTGGTGTCATCCACCCAACATCCCCTCTTTGTCGTAGTCCATATTCTTCTTTTGAGTTAATATAAGTGTTTAATTTTCACGGGCAGTTCAAAAAAAATTTATCAAAATTTTGATAGATGAAATCGATGTATGTTAAAAAAGGGAGCTTTTTGGGTCTGATTTGTTGAGACCTGTATTTAAACGAATTTGTTTTGAGACAGAGAAGAGAAGATGGAGTGTATGAAGATGTGCTCATGTTTATATGGAGGTTGTTTAGAATATATTCATAGATAGTTATATTTAGTGACGTATGCTTCCATTAATATCCTGATGGAAAGTTTGTTGTAATGTGATATGGAAATTTGCTCTGTATCGTGTAAAATCTAATGCTTATATATCTTTTTGCTTTGTGTAGGTTTATGATCAGTTTGGGGGTGTAGTGTGCCATGGTAAGGACAGTGACATAAAGGAAGGACATAAGATTTTTCCAAGTGGTCACGCTTCATGTAAGAAATGCTTCCTGCTGTTATACGCAGTTGAAGTCTACTAGACCCGTTTACTTTCTCGAACTTCAGCATGTATGTTCATACAACTGATGCAGCTTGGCATTGTTCTACAGGTCCTTTGCAGGTTTCAATATCATATTTTAATCATGTTATTGGTATTAAATGTGATAATGAAGCTTTATAATCAGTGCAATGTATTATCTAATATGATGTTGATTTTGTCATCTGAGTTTCTTAGAAAGCTCTCAGCTTGGTTACTTTTCTGACTAGGGTTTTTACTTTTTTTTTGTATTTTTTTAGGAAATTGCAGAAACCTCACATTGAGATTTGGTTCTTTCAGCAGTAGGACCTCAGGATGGAAGACTGAATTATTGTAAGTTTGTTTTCTTTTTCTTTTGTTTTGGCAATCGAAATTTCAATTATGCTCCACTATTGTTTTATAGTGTTTTTGTTGATGTTGGTACACTCATATTACTGTAAAATGAGCTCTTTATCTTTGTTTGTTTGGCATATGGATAATTTTAACTACTCTAATTGATATGCCCAAGTTACAAATGAGGATTATTAGGGAAAAAAACATTAGTTGTATAATTCCAGGAAAGGTGTAAATGAGAACTATTAGGGAAAAGAATAATAGTTGTATAATTTCAGGGCTATGAAGAAGGTTAGAAAATCAATTTTAATCATCCAGTTGTATTCAAAATTTCTGTTCTTTTGCAAATTCTTCTCCATTTTTCTTTTTCTGTTTGCGTTCTATAAACAATTTTTTGAAGCAAAACTGCCAAAAATTGATAGAATCTTTCATTGGGAGTGCTGGTGATGAATTTCCTAAGAACTGAGGGCTGATTTTATACGGATATGTGGTTAATAATATCATAGCCCTTACATAGTTTCGTTTGCACAAACCAAACTGAATTTGAAAAGTCCTCTTCAAAAAAAAAAATTTGAAAAGTTTTAAATTCAAGATTGAACCTGGATATTTTTGCAGATTGAAATTTTATGCTTCCCCATATCCTAAAATCATTTACATACGACATTGATTAAAATGTGTGCACAACGTTCCAAAAAGTTGCGTGTATATATTACCCCCAAACACACTATTTTCTAAGATAGTTGAAGTCAAAATATACTAAACACATGTATTTGTATAACAAAACCTTGATAACTTTATACTTGATACATTAATAATTTCAATTAAATTATATTTTGGCTGATCTCAACTTAGAGATAACGTGTTAAATGAATAATTACCTAAATTTATAGAATAATACATTATAAAAAATTCATTTAGGTTCTACATAACATATAAATTAATAAAAAAAATTTATACATAATGTCCTTCCGATTTTTTTTTTTTTTGATATGGCTACAGTTTGAGATTATCAGAAGGAAGCTCTTATAAGTTTTTGGTTTTTTTTTTTTTGTGTTGATTAAAACAAATTTGGGTTTTTATATTTATTAATTTTTGTTGAGTGAGTATTATTTATTGGGCTTGATGTTTTTTGAAACACCGGGTGGTTTGGAGACGTTTGAAATCATAAGAAGACTCGAAGATTTCGGCCAGGTTTGAAACAAAGCACCAAATGAATTAAATGTTCCCAATTTTTTTAGTTGTATAAAGACTTAGGTAGATAGGAATTTGTTTTACTCATATGTTTCACTAATTCTTTGGTAATAGATAAATCTTGGTGAACAATCTTCTGCTTCTATCAGTACCCATGGTAAGTTCTTATTAATTTACTTTTAACAGTTAAGGCGTTTGCAACCAAATATTCTTTTTCAACTTATGCTTGGTTTACTCTTCTTTTGCAGCCTATTTTTTCACACATTTAGTCTTCAGCAGATGGGCTAAGGTTTCTTACTTTAGCAATTATAAAAATCGTTCTTCTTCTTTAACATTCTTATTTATTTGTACTAACAGCTTCTAATTTTTCAAATCATGACAGAGAAGCATGAACATCGTCACAAATAAAACAAAAAAGTTGTGAAGCGACGGCCAATAAAATTTTCAGGTACTAATTATTATGTGTATGAATACAATTGTAAATAATACATCTATTATGAATGCACATATGTTTTATATGTTTTTTAAACCCGCAGCAACGCGCGGGCACTAGTCCTAGTAGTATCTATATCCCTCTATTGATACAACTGATGATGGTTCCTATACATCACTACTGATCTCCTCAAATGGTTTTACAAACCCCAAAGTTCTAGATTCAAACATTTGTCTAGACATTTTTCCTTTAAGACAAAAAATGCAAACATGCTTACTTATATCACTCTTGTAGGTAATATGAGAATGGGATAACATACTATGTAAAGACTTCATTGGTTGGGTGACCTAACCGATGATGCCACAAAGAAGCTTTGATTAACTGCCCAAGAAATGTTTTTGGTTTAGACTACCACAATTGCTTATACTTGAAGAATAGCTTCTTTGGTATGTGATACAAGCCCCCAGTATGTGATACAATCCCCCACTATTCTTTCTTCTTATGAGAATGTCTTTGTTGCCTTGTCCTGCACCCAAAACCCAAATTCATCAAGAATTACATAGCAATTGTTATCCTTGCATAAAGTATAGACAGAAATAAGACTTGCAACTAACTCAGGTACATGCAAAACTGTATAGAGATTTAAAGGTTTAGATGATGTTTTGATAGAAGAAGAACCAGTATGTTTCACTGGAAGACATTCACCATTTCCATTTGTGATTTTGATCGCCATCAAATGGTGCAATCATATTCAAGTCCTCCATGTTTCCAGTCATGTGATGTGTTGCTCCAGTATCCATGATATAAGCCTGATTAGTGTTAAAGTTTGCAGATGATTGTGCAATTAGTGCATTGAGAGATTGAGGTGGTTGTGTTCCTTGGAATGAATAATTGCTTCGATGGTAACAATTAAGTGCAATATGGCTTCGCTTTCCACAGATCTGGCACTCAGGGATTAGACCATTAGACTATTGTAACTGTTTATTTCTGTAGTAGTAATTGAGTGCATTGTGTCTTCTCTTGTTACAGATCTGGAACTCAGGAATAATATTGGATTTTTGCCCATTGTTTCCATTCCACGAAGCGTAATTAGCATTGATTCTGTTAGTGGTTGAGGAACCAGAGAAACCACCATTGCTTATGTTGTTAAAACTTTTAGAATTGCCACCTTTGAACCATGGTTTAGTGTAGAATCGAGAGCCATTGAAACCAATGTTGTTTGTATAAGAATGTCCTGCATTTTTGTGTTTACTCCTATTATGATAGTTGCCTCCTTGGTTGCCAACGAAACCTCCATGAGTCCCATTATTTCTTTGATGTTGTCCCACAAAACCAACACTAGTATACTGCTGAGAATTAGAACTCTCCCCTTGATGAAATTAGCGATTAGCTCCCGAATTAGAACTTTCTCCTTGATAAAATTGTCTATTAGCCTCTGTGGTAGATGATTCACCTTGAAAAAACACTTATGTCATAGGAAACTGCATAGCAGATTAATACTCTTCAGCAATTCTTTTTGCACTAAGTAACTGTGCACGAAACTCTTTCAATGTTATTGGTGTTTCTCTAGCCACAATCACAGTACAGATCATGTTATACTCAGAAGGCAACCCTGCTAGAGCTTCAATAATTAAATCATTCTCTGAAATACTCTCTCCTGCAGCCAATAATTGATCATTCAAATGCTTAAGTCTGAGGAGATATTTTTTAATGGAATCAGCTCCTTTCCAGATTGTATGCAGTTTTGTCTTAAGATGATTAATTTGTGCTCGTGAGACAGTGGCATATCGATAAGTGAGTTGTGTCTATGCTTCATGTGCAGTTTTACTCCCTACAACATACTCAATTGCCTCATCGCCAAGGGTAGCAATAAGAAGACTGAGTGGAGCCTTATATACATTTATCCATTCATGATAAGCAGCAGTGATTTCCTTTGTCACTCCACTCTCCAAAGATACTACATACTTAGGAGGACAAAAATTAGCACCATCAAAGTTGTCAAATAGATCATACCCTTCCAAGATTGACCGAAATTGAAATGACCACTTAGCAAAATTATCATCTTGTAAGCAAATTGTAATCATTCCCAGCAATCCCTCAATCTTGAGTGATGAAGTTGTCATTTTTCACAGGGATTATGTAACTTTCTGCATAAGTATATCAATACTCCAACACATAATTCAATTCTAATCAGAGCAATCAAGAATCTGGTATACAAATAATAACATTTCAAACTCCTTCAATTCTGACTTCCTGTCAGTTCGAAGAAAAATTGTTTAACATATCAGAAAGCTTTGTGCCTTAAAAAATAGATCAGAGAGCTTCGTGCCTTAGTCATAATTCTGGACAGTTTCATATATCTGTTAAGTTTTTCGTTAGATTATCAGTTAAGTAATGACGTGACATCCAAGTGTACAATAATTGGACAACATGTGTCAATAGAATCCACGTGCATATTAAAAAAAAATTTAAAAAAAACCTCTTGAAGACTCTAATTCCAAATTATCTTCAACCTTGTTTTCAACATTTCAGGTCAAAACCCAATTTTCTAATTCGGATCTACCCACACCGTCATTGAGGATATAATATCTTATCTTAACGTCCAAATTGGTACGTGCGGCTTTTTTTTTTGGACAAACCTTTCCGAAGAAAGGAGACAGTTTTATTCCTAACTCAAGATTACAAACAGAGGCCCACAAACAAATAAGAAACATACACAGATGGGCCTCCCAACAAACCCACCAAAGCTCGAAAAAAAGCCCAACCCAACAAATAAAATAAAGGAAGCTTCGGGACCCCAGTAGGGATGGGCAACGGTTATGGCGGGCGGGTAACCGCGATTATTTACCCATAACCGTTTATACTCATACCCGCATAACCATTTACCCGTTGGGTAATTGCCTAAACGGTTATACCCATACCCATAACCGTTTATAAACGGTTAACCATACCCATAACCGCATACCCATTTAACCGTAACCGTTTAATACCCGTTTACCCATTTACTCTTTTTAACCCGTTTATATTTTTTTTTACCATTACCTCTTTCACCCGTCTACATGTTTTTTAACAACCTGAAAATTAAAAAAAAAATTGTCATAATTTTCTTTTTAACATGAATTGTTAGGAGAAGGATTACATTTGTTGACCATGAAACATGAATCATGTTTTTTAACAATCAAAAGATGCATTCAAATTGAAGAGATGTGAATGTTGGGTTAATAAGCCAACTCCCCATCCCCTGTCCCCATATATATATATATATATTAACCCAACTTCTCCCTGTTCGTATATATATATATATATTAACCCAACTTCCTCCTGTCCCCATATATATATATATATATATTAACCCAACTTCTCCCTGTTCGTATATATATATTAACCCAACTTCCTCCTGTCCCCATATATATATATATATATATATATATATATATATATATATATATATCCCCTGTCCGCATATATATATATTAACCCAACTTTCCCCTGTCCCCATATATATCCCCTGTCTGCATATATATATAATTTTTTATTTAAAAATATTCAACATTACATATATGAAATAAATGGGTAAACGGTTACCCGTTTATAACCGCGGTTAATACCCATAACCACCCATTTAAATTTCACGGGTAAACGGTTATACCCATAACCGTTTATTTATCTAAACGGTTACCCATAACCGTAACCGTGAAATTTAAATAGACGGGTAACCGCGGTTACCCATAACCGTGGTTACCCATAACCGTGGGTATTTTGCCCATCCCTAGACCCCAGCAACCACCACCTGCAAAGCTATCCAAATGAACCTAGAAGAAATCCCTTAGCCAACACCAAACCCAAGCACGCAGCTCCGCAGAACCCAGCCACAAAAACTGTGTCGATCGCCCCGATCTCAGCCAGAAAGTGGAAGAAGTCCGTGGGAACACCTCGAACGACACCGCCAACAAAGGTAGACAGAGAGAAGGAGAAGGAGGTGGTGTGTTAAACACCCGAGCCGATGAGTCCACCGGAGCTCTACGCACTAGGGCTGGGTTCGGTTCTGAATGGTTCGGTTTTTTGCCAAAACCGAAACCGAACCGAAATTTCGGTTCGGTTCGGTTTCGGTTTTTTTTTTTTTTTTTTTTAAAATGAAAAACAACAACAATCAATTATGCATGTTTCCATCTCTCCAGGGATGGGCTCTAAATCATGAGGGAACACACCAATTAATCTAAAAACATAGCCTCATAAAAGTCTCAAAATTTTAACATCTCCAAAAATCATAACATAAGAATTAAGAATTCAAAATAGAATCAAGGACAATGAAAATAAACATTTAAAGTCCAACTAGAATCATCAATCAAGTTTAAGTCTTCAAAAAGTCCAAATTTAAACATCACACAAGTCAAATAAACTTTCAAGGTTTCATCACTTCATGTCTTGCACAAATAAAATATTCAAAGTCCTTAAGCTCAAGTTCAACATTTAGGCGGCCTAGGAGGCAACATAGCACCTTTCTTTGAGCTTCCACTTGCCATTTCTACATACAAATAAAAAAAGAACATGATGTAAAGGAAGCATGCAACATACTAACATAGCATCTAATTAAAATGGTCTAACAAAACCAAATGCACTAAGTAAAATAACCTTTCTCAACTTCTTCACAAAACTCAATCTCCTCAATGGTTGGCTCATGATGTAATGCTACATGAATTGACCTAAGCCAATTTTGTGTACATATCAAAGCCTCCACCATTTTTGGACTCAAAGAACTACGATATGGATCAATTATTCGTCCACTAAGCCAATTTTGTGTACATATCAATCCCATCAAATTCCCAAAAAAAACTATACACAAATACATAAAATATAATAAAAGTCACAAAAGAGATATTTGAATTCCTTCTCAAGTATTAAGCTTCCGCCCACATTGATCAAAGGGAAAAATGCACACAACTCCATCCACACTCACCAAACAAAAAAAGGCTTCACTATGTGGACTCGAGAAGCATCTTGTAAAGATTAAAGATTCTAATATCCATACTACTCCATAATTAAGGACTAAAAAAGTAACACACATAATTCAAATTTCAAGTCATATAAATTTCATCGGTTAAGAGAAAATAGAAAACACTAAAATTAATTTGGAAACTCAATAAATTTAGATTCTATATATCTAGAGAAATTATATTACCGTAGCATACAATAAATTTGTGTAAAAAACGCAGTCGAAAATTCATCTAAATTTAGAGTTATGCAACTAAGGGAAAAGAAACATCAAATATATGCACCATACAGATTTATTATATTTCAAGAAACATAAATGAATTGGATGAAAAATAAAAGAATTTGATAATAAATCTAGGGCTGGTTTAGAGAGAAAATGTTCGCCTCAGATTATAGCCTACAAGACTTTTATGAGAGATTTTAAAGTCCTCTCCCCACAAAGTAAACAACCCAAACCCATTTCATATCGTGAATTATTCAGATTTGGTGCCTATAAATAGAACATACAGAAACCAATTCATGTTTGTAGATCAATATATGCACACTTAGAAGTACTAACCTTGAGAAGCCATTGAGTCCAAGCTTGATGATGAACCACGAACACAACAGCAAGCAAAGATCTTCCGCTCCTAGTACACGCCTTATGCACTCCTATATGGGGTAGGGTTTTGTGCTAGAATGTGTGTACAAGAGTGGGGACCTAAGCCTTATATTTATAGGTGAGTATATTAGGTTTCAAGCCCATAAAGAAAACCCTAATACATATCTTTAGCACCTCTAGAATCCATGACCTAGTAGGAAAGATATTCCCAATCATTATAAGTTCACTTGACCACCAAGTAATCCGGGATAACCAAATATTTCTTCCTATCTTGTATTCTTAATCAATTAGGACTCCTAAATAGATGTAAGCCCAATAAAAGTCTTACATTCTCCCACTTGGGCGAGACATCTATTCAAAAGTTCTCTTTAGGATCAAGAATCGATTTCCTTATGCGCATAACCTTGGAAGATCATTTGATAGTAGTATCTTTTCAAACTTAGTGTCAAATATCATTAGCTTGTAGAACTATAGACCATGATATTCAATAGAGTAAATACATACCTCCATAATCACATACAAGCAACAATATTCACATAAAGTACCAACAAGTCATGGACAAACACTTATATATATGGTAAGTGAGCTTGACGGTGAATATCACACTTAACACATATGGTCCTCTTTACGACCACAAGGTGATCTTCCTTAGTGCTTAAAATAAGCCCTTATGTCAAAAAGACAATCTTGATATATAGCAAAATTAGCTAAATTGAATGAAATAAGTAAGTTGAAACAAAACATATTATTCCTTAATGCATATCCATTGAATCTTAACCGAAAGAAATTTTTCAAAACTGAAAAATATAACTAGCAAACAAGAGACAATTCGAACTCCCACTATACTAAGACATCTTCTAAACTTGCTAGAACTCCCATGCTTGTGACATGTTTTAGAAAACATACATTAGAGATAGCTTTATTCAATGGGTCTGCAATCATATCCACGGTACTGATATGATCGACCATGGTTACTCCTTCTTGCACTTTCTCCCTAACCTTCAAGAATTTTATGTCAACATGTTTGAGTCTTGAAGATCTCTTGTTGTTTTTGCAAAAGAAAACAGCTCCCTTGTTGTCACAATACAACTGAATAGGTCTTGATATATTATCGACAACTTGCAAACCTGATACAAAGTTCCTCAACCAAATACCATGCATCGTTGCTTCAAAACATGCCATGAACTCAGCATGCATTGTCGAGACATCTACTGTTTTATGTTTAACACTTTTCCAGGCTATTGCACCACCTCCAAACATAAACACAAAGCTAGAGGTTGACATTAAATCATCAGCACATCCAGCAAAATCAGAATCAGAATAACCTACCAACTCTAACTTATCAGTCTTCTTGTAAACGAGCATATGATCTTTGGTTCTTTGTAAATAACGCAGAACCTTCTTTGCAGCTTTCCAGTGTGCCATTCCTGGATTAGATTGGTACCTACCTAGAACACTAACAGAAAATGCTAGGTCGGGACGAGTACATACTTGAGCATACATAATGCTTCCAACCACTGAAGCATAAGGCTTGTTTTTCATCTCCTCCATTTCTATGTTATTCCTTGGACAATCTTTGTTACTCAATTTGTTTCCCTTGGAGATTGGGACTTCAGCACCGTTGCTTGTCAACATGTTGAATCTCTTTAACACTTTCTCAATATAGGCCTTCTGTGAAAGACCTAACAAACCACGACTTCTATCTCGGTAAATTTCAATACCCAAAACATAAGAAGCCTCTCCAAGGTCCTTCATCTCGAAATTCTTGGACAAAAACTCCTTGGTGTCGTGTAACAAGTCCTTATCATTACTAGCAAGTAGTATATCATCAACATATAGCACAAGAAAAATAAACTTGCTCCCACAGAATTTAACATATATGCATGCATCAATTTTATTTTCCTCGAAACCATATGAAGTGATAATCTTATCAAACTTCAAATACCATTGCCTCGAAGCTTGTTTTAACCCATAGATTGACCTCTTCAACTTGCATACCAAGTGTTCTTTTCCTTCCTCCACAAAACCCTTGGGTTGCTTCATGAATATTTCTTCATCCAAATTGCCATTAAGAAACGCAGTTTTAACGTCCATCTGATGTAGATATAGGTCAAAATGGGCTACCAAGGCCATGATAATTCTAAATGCATCTTTTGTCGAAACTGGAGAAAAGGTCTCGGTGTAGTTTACACCTTCTTGTTGTGTGAAACCTTTAGCTACTAATCTCGCTTTGTGTCTCTCGATGTTGCCTTTAGAATCCTTCTTTGTTTTAAACACCCACTTGCATCCAACGGGTTTAATTCCAAACTTTGTTGTTTTCCATGGACTCTAACTCACTTTGCATGGCTTCAATCCACTTTTTAGACTCTACACTGGTGACAGCCTCTTTATAGGTTAGAGGGTCTTCATATTCTGAGACATTATAGTCCATCTCACTCATATAAACAAAATCTGGCAGTGTAGTCGCCCTTCTTTCTCTCTGAGATCTCCTAACTTCTTGTGTCTCATGTTGTACTGTGCCACCGTGTTCAGCATTCTCCTCCACATACGGTGCTTCATCTTGTGCATTCTCTTGATTTATCAGCTCAACATCATGCTCAGCTTGTGGTAGAGATCGAAGTAAAGGAATGGTGATAATTGGTTCAGCAACGGTAGGATGAATTGGTTCAGTTCCAATCTCTCCTTCTTCTTCAAAGATAAAATCCTTGTTCACTTCTCCAATAACATCATCATACTCAATGAACTTGGCTTTTCCAGTTTCTACAATTCTGGTAGTATGATTAGGGCTATAAAAACGAAAACCCTTCGATCTTTCTACATAGCCAATGAAGAAACAGCTGATTGTTTTGGGATCCAATTTAGCTAACTCTGGATTGTAAACTCGAGCTTCAGCTTTGCATCCCCATACATGCAAGTGATTGAGACTTGGTTTTCTTTTATTCCACAACTCAAAAGGTGTTTTGGGAACTGACTTACTAGGGACTCTATTAAGGATGTAGTTGGCAGTCTTGATCGCATCTCCCCACAGAAATCTTGGAAGACTAGTGTTACAAATCATGCTTCTCACCATGTCTTTCACAGTTCTATTTCTTCGTTCAGCTACTCCATTTTGTTCTGGGGTCCCAGGGTTTGTGTACTGAGCAACTATCCCACAATCTTGCAGATATCGTGCAAAGGGTGCAGGATGTCTTCCTTGCTCATCATACTTGCCATAATATTCCCCTCCCCTATCGGATCGAACCACTTTAATTTTCAGGTCAAGTTGGTTTTCTACTTCAGTTTTAAAGACTTTGAAAACCTCAAATGCAGTAGATTTAGTTGGGATTAGATAGAGATAGCAGAACCTTGAGTAGTCATCAATGAAGGTGATGAAATATCGATGACCCTCTAGAGTTTCGATTGGAAAGGGACCACATATATCGGTGTGAATGATTTCTAAGAGGTGGGAACTTCTAGTTGACCCTAATTTCCTTGAGTTAGTCATCTTTCCTTTAATGCACTCGATGCAATCACCATAATCTGTAAAGTCTAATGGAGGAAGGATTTCCTCCTTGACTAGGCGTTGCATCCTTTCTCTAGATATGTGACCTAGACGTTTGTGCCATAACCTTGATGAGCTATCTCTGGTAAGAGGACGTTTCTGACCAATGGTTTCAACATTAAGAACTAGTTTTTCTTTTCCATGATTTAATTGAAACATCTCATCAACTATCAAACCATTCCCAACACGGATAGAATTTAAGAATAAATCAAAACCAAATTCATGCATATCAACCTTAAACTTCGACTTGACAAGTTTAGAAACTGAAATCAAATTCCTTCTCATGGAAGGTACATAAACAACGTCATTTAACTCTAAACAAAAACTAGAATCTAGATAAAGCCTAACGGTGCCTATTGCATGGACTCGAACTCTCTTGCCATTCCCTACGACGACTTGAACTTGGTCCCTATTTGGTGTTTTCTGGCTTATGAAGTCCTGCAAGGAATTAGCAACATGGATGGAAGATCCACTGTCAAGAATCCAAGAATTGGAAGGAATAGACACAGAATTTGACTCAAAACAAACTAAGGCCATATTAGAATTACCTTTAGCAGCCTTTTTCTCTGCCCAACGTTTATATCTATTGCAATTTCTCTTTAAATGACCTAACTTGTTACAAAAGTAACAGCCAGGATTGTTGGTTTGATTGACACCAAGAGCATGTGTCTTAGGGAGAGGGTTAGGCTTTATAGCTTCTTTATTGGCAGTATGAGAGCTTCCCTTAAAAGGACGACGTTTCTTAGCATTGATGGTGAGATGCACTGAGTGAGTCTCCTTCTCTTTCTTGACCCTTTCTTCTTCTTGAACACAGACAGAAATCAGTTCATTCACGTCCCATTTTTCTTTCAAAGCATTATAGATGATCTTGAGTTGTTCATATTGAGAAGGAAGAGAATTAAGGATTAAATGGACCAGATACGGATCAGCTATAGGAATCTTAAGACTATTCAGTTTGGTTGCAACGTCCACCATACTTAAGATGTATTCCCTTATTCCTCCAACTCCTTTGTATTTCATGATTGTGAGCTTCCTCATTAGGTTCCCAGTTTCAGCTTTCTCGGACTCCATAAATTTTGCACTTACAGATGCCAAAATTCTTTGGCATTCTCAGAAGCTGGTATTCCACCAAAAATAGCTTCAGTGATGGTCTTCTCCATGATCAGCAAGCATAGTGTATTCGAGTTCTCCCACTTTTCATATCTGAGCTTTTGTTCTCTGGTACTGGTGCTGGTTAGAGCGGCTGGTTTCTCTTCTTTTAGAGCCAAGTTAATGTCCAATAGACCTAGGACAATCTCTAAATCTCTTTTCCACTTCTTAAAGTTGTTACCAGACAAGGGTTCAATGGAATTGATGGCAGATGGGTTCACTACTGAAAGAGAAACATGGAATATGCAACTTTATTAATCTTTAACCCCAAAACTTTATACATAATTGATAAACATCTGCGGACAGATTATCAACATGCCTTTAATACTTTCACAAGGCTACCATATGAACTTAACATGAAAAACTTTTATCAAAACCCTTCACATCTGTAGACTGAAAAGAGTCGATATTCATATAAGTTAATATAATACCTTGTTCTATTATAGATTATGTCCAATTAAAAGTTCACATCTGTAGACAGAAAACCCTAACTGGCAGTGTCTACAACACAAATTTGTCGTTATAATCTGGGATTGAAAAGATGGCTGGCTACTCTATTGAATGGCTGTGTGCTAGACAATAAAATAGAATATCACTTCAATCTTGACATCTTTATGGTTCTTTAATACTTGCAGCGGAATTTTAACATGTTTATGTTTTATGTAAGAGGGGAAGAATAAGCTACGTTGTTTTGGAAAACCCTAATCGAGTTCATGACTCAATTATGTGCTGCAATCTAACATCTTTCAATGATATTCCAAATTAATATATACACAGAACCATTGCAGCATTATCGAAATAATATATATATATATATATATATATATATATATATATATATATATATATATATAAACATATGCTATACTACATACTGCAGATTCATATTTTGTTCTATACATACAAATATATATATAAACAGATTATAAAAGTACTAATCTGATTTTATGCGGCAGACATAGCAGCAATCATGTTAAATTGATGTTTATAAGCGGCAGACATAAACAACAACATATATATAAACAGATTATAAACAACAACATATATAGCAGCAATCCAGATTATAAACAACAACATATAGTATAAACAGATTATATGCGGCATACATGGTTTTGAACATCAATCAGGCTACTCGGCAGACTTCATGAATATAATCTTATTTTTAGACTTCTAGATGCATATAACCTACGCTCTGATACCACATGTTAGTAGATCAATATATGCACACTTAGAAGTACTAACCTTGAGAAGCCATTGAGTCCAAGCTTGATGATGAACCACGAACACAGCAGCAAGCAAAGATCTTCCGCTCCTAGTACACGCCTTATGCACTCCTATATGGGGTAGGGTTTTGTGCTAGAATGTGTGTACAAGAGTGGGGACCTAAGCCTTATATTTATAGGTGAGTATATTAGGTTTCAAGCCCATAAAGAAAACCGTAATACATATCTTTAGCACCTCTAGAATCCATGACCTAGTAGGAAAGATATTCCCAATCATTATAAGTTCACTTGACCACCAAGTAATCCGGGATAACCAAATATTTCTTCCTATCTTGTATTCTTAATCAATTAGGACTCCTAAATAGATGTAAGCCCAATAAAAGTCTTACAATTCATACAACCTTCGCTTAAGTAAATATTAAATAAGAACATGAGAGAAATCACCATGAGACTAACCTTGCAAAGGAAGGAAGTTGTGGGTCAAGAGCGAGATGAAATCGTGGGTCGTGGGTCGCGGGTCGCCGGTCGCGGGGGTGAGAGACTGAGAGTGAGATGGCGAATCAGCGATGGCGAGATGGGAGACACCGAGACAGGTCGCAGGTCGTTGGGAAGGAAGAAGACAGACAGCGGTGGAGCTAGGAGAAGGAGAGGGTCCAGATTACAGAGAGAGAGCTCAGAGAGGGAAAAGGGAAAGGGAACGAAAAATAGAAATAATGTGGCTGCTAGGGTTTTGTTGAGTTGATTTGGTAGTTTGGTCATAAAAATTAAAAAAAAATCTCCAAAATCCAAGAGGAAGGTTCGAACTCATGTGCTCTAGCATGAAAGGTTTCACTGAAAACAACTTCGCAACAAGTTCTATTTTGATATAATTGTATGACTAAACTATTTATAAACATTTTAAAAAAATAATTAAATATATAAATCGGTTCGGTTCGGTTCGGTTTTTTTCGGCCTCGGTCCGGTTTGGTTTTCGGTTTTTGGTTTTTTGAACCCACCCCTACTACGCACCCTCTCAAAAGATCGCAACCATGTGCTTCGAAATATGACTGCAAATCGAGTGGAAAGTATGTGGGGAAGACAAAAGTTGGGTAAACTTTTTGGGTAAATCAGGAAGAACTGGGAGGAAAACTAACCAAAAAACAGAGAAAAAGAAAGCAAAACAAAAACCTATCTTCTGACCCCCGCCACAACGAGGGCCGGCGGCAACGATTTGAAATGAAGAGGAAATCACTCACACAGAAGGTGGAAAAGGCACTCAAGAAGAGAGAAGGTGAAAAAAAAGGGGGGAACTTTAATGAAAAACTCCCGATACTGTTCACTTTAACGAAAAACCACATTTTTACACTTAAAAGTTAATCTATAAAAAAGGCACTCAACGATTTGAAATTCAAAATTTTCAAACATTTTTCATTAGTTTTTCTATAAAAAAAAATGTTACATGCGGCTCTGTTAAAAGCTGTGAACATGTCCGAATTGGTACGTGCGGATGCGGATTTGTTAAAGTTGTAAACATGTCCGAATTGGTCCGTGCGGGATGCGACTCTCTTAAAGTTTACGGATTTGGATCCTCTCCGGATCCCCTCCATGGGGATCCTAGGGATCAAGCAACAACAACCGTTCATCAAAAATCGTGCGGCTAAAATTAAATTATTTATATATTTTTAAAAATAAAGTAGTCTCGTTTTGCGTAAAAAGAATTTAATTGTAGCCGCACGATTTTTAATGAACGGTTGTTGTTGCTTGATCCCTAGGATCCCCATAAAGGGGATCCGGAGAGGATCCAAATCCAAAGTTTACACCGTATTGGTACGTAATCGTTCAAAAAGTAAACATGTCCGAATTTCAAAGTCCAAAGTAAACTTGTGCAATCGTCTCTGCAACTTCCCAACACTTTCGCTACTTGCATATATATATATAATATATATATTATATATATATATATATATATATATATATATATATGTGTGTGTGTGTGTGTTGAGCCTGAACCTCAGTTTCTCATCAACAACAACAAACACCGTACATAACATTCTCAGTTTCTCATCAAACTAGATTATTTTACATTCTCTCCGTAAATCCTTTGGAATTTCTGTTGCTATTTCACCAGCCAAGAACAGGATCTCGAAGCCGCAATGCAAGAAGTTCCAGATGGGAGGACGAACCATAAGTACCCCGCCAACAACTTAGATTTGGCAAAGATAATCATCGGGTTTTGCTTGGCAACAGCAACAGGACTAGTGCTTATCCGCTTCCAAAGTCCCTCCGGCCATCTCCATCTCCCCATAATCTTTGACTTTCTTGGACTATTAATCTGTCTTGCCTTCACTTGCTTCTTGGTAAGCAAATGTATTCACATCAGTTATTGTCCCGCCGGAGTACCAATCGCCCGCCTTTTTCGTTATTTTGGCCTCTTCTTTGGAGTCACAGCCATCTACATAACCATCACCGTCCCATTTCCTTCACAGTTCAAATGTGCTGCCTATTCTATTTACGGCACGGCCTTCCTCATTGTACTTTTCAGCAATATTCACTTCTATGTAAGTTACAAACCTCATGGTTTAAAGTACCCTACCCCAAACAATTCAATTGCTAAAACCGCCATTGATCCTGTGGTAGAATCATGCTGGGGCGGAACTAGTTCAGTTGATGATCCAGCATGCACCAATCGTAATGAGGATGTATCTATCTATATATCCTGACTAGTGCCCTGCAGTACTGGTGACTAAATATGTACAACTAGTATATATAGAATCGCAAGATTTACTCCTAAGATATGGGAATCTCATGTTTGTTGTAAGTTTCATTGTCCAACTGAATTTCTGTTGTTTGGGGTTTAGTTGTCTGCAGCCTCTCACTAATGCTATGTTTCATCAGTTCTAGTAAATCAATTTGTTACTTCTATATATTTCTCCATTCCTTGAGCATTTTGAGGAAATCTTCAGCAGCTTCATTTCGGACCCGATGTGTGAATTAGATAATAAATTATGCAAATAAAAAAAAATTAAAGCATCAAAGGTGAGGATAATGGTTAGATACAAACACAAACCTCTGTCTCTAGACGGTTTTGTTCTAGACTCTTACAAGCGTATTCGTTATAGTCAACAGCCCAATCTAAAAGATATAAACAAGAAAACAATATCAAGCTTTGCCTTCACGTCCATTCAATCGATATCAAAAGATTAACAAAAAATAAATTAAGAAAGAGGAACTTACTGTAACAAGATTGACATTGGCCAAATGTGCACCAAGGCACAGGCCAGTAGACATCGCTCCACAACCAGAATATAGGTCCATGAGCCTTACTTCTGATTTGGCACACACTCCACTTGAGAGCTTTGAATCAACCTCACTATCCAAACAAAACATCATCCTCAACAGAGATAGTTGAGTCATCACTTCCAGACTGCATATTTTCCGAAATTTCAAAACCAGAAATAACATGTGAACACATAGGAGCCTTCCAAATGAAAGAAACAAAAAACCAGCATCATGACAGTAAGTAGAAAGAGAACAATAACCTGTTGGCAGATTGACAAAAGTAGAGTGCGGTAGCAAATACTTGGTGTCGCAATAGTAATTGCACACCGGAATTGATTTACTCTTCACATCTTGATCAACCCCAGAGAAAAAGGCTAACTCATTCATGTTGGACTTCATGAACAACAAAAAAAGGCATGAATATGGAAACTTCAAGCATACATTTAGTGTCTGCCTAACAATATGAAGTTTTTCAACAAGACAATCCAGAGGGTTGTCGTTTCGGACATCTGAAAAGAATACACGCCCAAAAGCAACAGTAGCACAGTGCTTGATGACCTGCAAGAAAGCAAAAAGCTAATAATTCAGCAACCAAAAACAGGATTCTTACTTTTTAACGTAATAAAACCATTAAACAAAGTATTTGGAAAGATAATCATGAAAAGGTTTCTTTCAAAATATCTTACAGTATAGTACCATTGTGCAATAAAATATAATAGCCAACCAATTACCTCAAACATTTCCCCAATCTTACAAATGTAGGGTTCTTCTTTCGTCTCTCCCTAAACAAAAAAATGAATGGGAAACATTGTCAAATCACATAATAGGCAAATAAACAACAGTACATAAAAACATTCTGTGCACATGAAACACTCACTACAACCAAAATTTCAATTGAGTGTGTTTCTACTTTGAAATATTGCACGTCAAATTATATAAATATAACCCTTATGTTGTAGAAAAGAACCATTCATGTGAAATTTGCAATGAATTGGCGTGTCAGGAATCATATAATTTGGGGATTCCAACAACCAAGGAGATAAGCAGATGGATTGATAAGTAGAAAATTGGTCAAGAAGTTTTTTTTTATATTAGCAATAAACACTTAAATAATAATCCAAACATTAACAACCACGTAATATGGTTTACAAAATAAGGTTTAAATATATGCTCTCCCTAATATCACCCTTTATTTCAATTTAGTTTTCTGTCAAAGTTAAGAAGTCAAAGAACTCCAAACAAAGAGGTTACAAAAAATGTACATCACTTTTGCATTCCATCCATACAGCTAAAGGGTAAACTTAGTTTTCTAAGAAGGCAAAAATCAGTTGACATATGATATAAATCCAATAAAACATTACTGTGATCAAAACTAAATCTTCAAATTATTGATTTTTCTAATTTTTCTAGTGCTGCAATAGGTAAACCATTATAATTATACAATCACATAACGGAGTAGACCAATTATCTAGTCTTACTTTTCACTTGTGAGTATTTCTACATATTTTACTGCTAAACAACTAGTCATGAAAACTCACTTGCACATGGGCATCGTCGTAGAAATCATAAGTGATTCCATCCACCACGCCTTTGTGTAGTGACGACGAGCTTGAATCATATCTTCATCACTGTTTTCAATTATATTGAACATAAAAATCCAATAAAAAAACAAACAAACAGTAACCAGCCTGTTAAAACACAAATGGACTACTTTGGAGTAAGCCGACGAAAAGTTATACAGATGAAGTAGAAACTAAAACTTACTCGGTGTTGTTTTGCCCATTCCTCTTTGGCTTCGGCACCAATGCAAGGATCAAGGTCAAAACTTTAAATGACCCAATGAATAACATTGGTTTGCCTCGTCTTTTTCAACACTCGTAGCTACCTCCTCTTCAACTCTCGCCCTCCTAGTTTACCTCGTGTTCTTCGATTTCGGCGGAGAAGCAGCTTTTTCCACACTCGTTGCTTCCACCTCTTCAACTCTCGCACTCCTGGTTAGCCTCGGGCTCTTCGATTTCAGCGGAGAAGTAAATTTTTCCACACTCGTTGCTACCTCCTCTTCAACTCTCTCTCCTTCTTGGTTTGCCTAGTCTTCTTCGACTTCTGCGGAGAAGTAGCTTTTTCCACACTCGTGGCTACCTCCTCCTCAACTCTGGCCTTCTTAGTTTGCCTTGGGCTCTTCTATTTCGGCGGAGAACCTGAAGAGGTTCCGGCTTTCGACTTCCGCTTGCACGCCATTCTGCTTACGGCGGAGAGAGGATGAATCGCCGGAGAAGACGGTGGATCTTAGACAGAGAAAGACGGGAGGAAAGAGAAATGGGCGACAGGGTTTTTTTAGTGCGTGAGTGATTGGATTGGGGTTGTGTTTTATAGTGGGCCGTGAAATTATGGAGTGGGGAGTGCGCTGCATGCGAGCGGAAAAACGGGAAATTTGGAATGTGGGGTTTGAATTTTGAGGTGGCGTCCTTTGGGGGCTGTTTGGTTGCGGCGGCTAACTTTTCCGTGTGTTTGGCTCCATTTTTGTTTACATTTTGACTTTTTTCCTATTTGTATAATATTAATTACCAAATTTACCATAAATGTGTGTTATAGTTGTGTAAACGTAAACAAACTATGAATGGATGATGAGAGTTAATAGAAAGTTGTAATAAGAGAGAGACAACGTATTAATTTCGTAAATATTATGCGGTGTAATGTTAAGTATTTTCAATCGTTGACAAGAGTTCACATACATGATGATCGATATTTTTATTATTTTTTTTCATAGATTATTACTCATTGTGTATAACAGAGATAAAAAAAGAATTAAGAAAGTTCAATAACTCAAAAAGAGAAATCAATTTTGTTTAAGTGTACTAATTGTCGTTCCCTACTACTTAGACGTATGTGGGTTCTTTAATCTTTTGTTTCATGAAAGTGGTTTTATTTCGAGAAAATAATGATTTCTATGTTATTTTTGTTTTTTAATTTTTGTTTCTATACCTATTTTATTTGGACTTGCAAAATTATGTTTTTACATAATATACAGATATATAAAGTCACTTATATCATATTCAGTTACACAAAAACCAAAATGTAAATAAATATGTATAAATAACCCAATGCCTAAGTTGGGCTTCACTCTCAAGTCTCAACCCACACAACACAAGAACCGGCCCAAATTTACAATTATGGACTTCCCTTAACTTTTTCTTCTAATGTATTTTATTAAAAGTATTTTTGGGGAAACTAATTTTTGGTTCCAAACACTTAAAAGTACTTTTTGAAAGAAGCACCGCATATATGTTTCTTATAAGAAACAGTATATATATGCTTCTTGCATAAAACAATTAAAGTGTTTTTTTCTAAATTCACTTAGATTTTTATTAAGAAATGGTTTCAAAAACATTTTAACCAAAAACGCTTCTAATTAATTTAAATGTACTCCCCAACAAGCCCTTAACAGTTTTAGTTTTGACAATTTGAATGGTTAAAATCATGGATTTAAATGCTGATATTATCGGTGATATATCGCCGATAATATCGGATTTTTCACCCAGCGATATTTTTTTTGCTTTCCTTCGAATTTTCGTGATAATATCGAGATATTTTCGATATTTTCGATAATATCGCGAAATTTTCGATAATTTCGCGATACTATCGAAAATATCGAAAATGTGCGAATCGGAGATTTGGAGAAGAAAGCCGGAGGTCGCCGGAACCGAAGTCGACGAGGGAGGATCGAGAGACCTTGGGTCTCTGTGCATGTGGACGAGAAACGACCGGAGTAGCTCGGATTCCTCGGAAAACGCCTCGAGACTCTCAGATTCGCCGGAGAAAATGGGTGTGTGCACCCCGTACTAACCCGACCTAAAACTCAGGGAAAAACACACCAAATCGTTTCAATTTCATTCGCTAAACAATAAATTAACGCGAAGGAGGGAAGATCGAGGCTTACCTCGACGGAAAATGCAGAGAACTCGCCGGGAAGAATTCTGGGTTTCCTCCTTCTGCCGTGATGTCACCGAGAGGGATAGAGGGAGACGAGAGACGAGGGAAGGTGATGAGGTGCGTGTGTGAGTTCGTGACTGCGAGATCGAGTGAGAGAGATAGGGAGAGTGAGAGGGTTTCGGTGCAAGAGAGAAGAGAGACTGAGAATGAGAGACAGAAAGGGAAAGGGAAAGGGAAAAGAGAGAGAGATAATGACTCGGGGTGGGGGAAAAAACAGAAAAGAAAGGGGGATGGGTGCTACCACGTGGCAGCCCAGGGTCTAGGGACCCAATTGAAACTTTTGGAAAAACTTTAGGGGTTAATTTCTGAATTATTTATATAAATAAAGGGCAGGTGTGACACTAATTCATTATATATAAATTATTATGGTGTGTTTAAACTTCTTTCATTAATTACTACATATTTTCTACACTCACGATGTTTGCCAGCTCACTATATAATCAACTTAAATAAGTTAAATCCATCATGCAATGCATTTCCTTCCAATTTTTTGTGATAAACTAATAGATAATTGACTAAATAAACATCCTACAAAGTTTCAATAAAAATTTCCAAGTTTTTCTTACAATTTCCGTGATTTCCATGTAATTTTTATCGATATCGATATTTTATCGATATTTCCGTCGATATTTCCGTGTTTTCGGACTACCGATATTTCCGATATTACCGATATTTAAATCCTTGGTTAAAATGCATGACGATGTTATAGACAATGAATAGTGGACACAAGTACTTTCACTAAAAGGAATATATAGAACTAACAAATTAATTAACCAGATTTGAAAAACCTACGACAAATATGAGGGAGTCACTAGTACTGCAGTGCACTATTTTCGGGACAGTTGACATTTTAACGTTAGTTTTTAAGGAAAATTAATGAAAATGGCTTGAAAACTTTGAGTTTTAACGATAAAGACAAAATAAAAGGTAAAGTGAATAGTAGCATGATTGACTTTTTAGTGTAAAAATGTGATTTTTCATTAAAGTAAACAGTAAAAGAGCTTTTCGTTAATGTTCTCTAATTTTTATACTACTAGTAAAAAATATTGTGCTAAAAATTTGAGGTGGCAAATACGTCATAAAGAGTTCTACTTTTGAAAAAAAATATCCTTAGTGCATCTTCTTTGGAAATGTCAAATTTTAAACATAAAAATTAAATTTGACAACCTATGTGATGACTATTGTCAATTTTGGCCAAAAAAATGATGGCTGACAATATGCCACATCAGATTTGGACATTTATATAAAATTGCAGCACTCATTATGAAAATTATTAATGCAAGAGAGAAGTGTAAGAGAAGCCAGCAAATAGCCAATAATAAGAAGTAAGAGGGGTGATGTAAGTGAGAACCAAGAATAAAATGATAGATGATTTGATAAATAAAAAAATGGTACTGCTTAGAAGTTGGATTTTCAAACTAGTGCAAAATCTTATCGACCTATTTCTTATTCAGTATAGGAATGTAATGATAGGAAATATTAAAGTAGTTTAAAATACAAATTCTTACCATATTGTGATGGTCTGTACTGTAATGATAGGAAATAAATATTAAGTAGTTTAAAATACAAATTCTTATCATATTGTAATGGTCAAAAAGAGAGTCTTTGGAATCATTATTGTGGTTTATGATCTATTTTAATAAGATTTCTTTTTTTTACTGCTCTCCCCACTCTCTCATGCACATATGATAACAGCAAGAAAATGGTATGGGAGAATGATATATAATATAATCAACTAGCTTAGCCTAGGTAGCTAAGGCCATCTCCAACCGATGGCTGGCCAGAGGGCTCGTTTTAGCCCTCTGGCCCTCCAAGATTCTCCAAGATATTAATATTTTAATGAACAGTACAGGGCCATATTTGCTTCCATCTCCAACCAAGGGCCAGAGGGCCAAAGGGCTCGTTTTAGCCCTGTCACAAAAAACCGTCTCCAACCGAGGGCCAAAGGGCCATAGGGCCAAACATAATTTATTATTTTAATTTAAAAATTACAACAACTTAAATTTAAAAACTACAAATTAAATTTAAAAACAACATTAACTTAAATTTAAAAACTACAAATTAAATTTTAAAACAATATTAACTTAAATTTAAAAACTACAACAATTTAAATTTAATATGGATAATCAACATCATCTTCATCATCCGCTATTGTAGGAGTATAGTCAGAGGTAAACAATTGCCGTCGAGCCATAATTTCCTTTTTTTTCATATCAAAATAGGCCTTACTCATTGGAGTGTAATTTGAAGTGTTCCTTTCCATATTCTTGTCATCCATCTCTTCTTGTATTTGTTTGGCCTGTTGTTCATGCCTACACTTCCTTTCTTCCGCCTCACGGGCATTTTGCTCCACCATTAATCGCAATGAGGCCGCCATTTCAAGTTGAGCAGCGTAATTATCATTTGCCTTGCCCTTTTCCTTCAACCTTCGGGCCTTGTTTCGTCCCATAGGCCTAGGTAAAGCACCTTCGGCCGGAGTAGGAGATTCATTTTCATCCGTATCTACAACTGGGGACGTAGTTTCGAACACCGGCATAGGATCTACTCTACGTTGAGGTGGATTTTCAAATAATACCCACCCTTTACAAATTTCCCAACAACCGTGAAATTGAAAGGGTTTTGAGTTGCCCTCCATATACAATTCCTCCGCTTGGCGTACCTAGAAAATATAATTACAAAAATTAAAGGAAATTAATTCATGAAAATAAATGTAATATAATTAAACATTTAAAATAAATTATGAAAACACTAACTTCGTCGTAGTAATTGGCGCCGCTTTGATGTCTATTTGCGGCTGCTAATAGTGCTTGATGCCATTTATTCAAACACACGAGTCCAAACACCTTCACTTGTTTGACAAATCCCCCTCACACTATCTTCCGAGACCCATCTATAAGCCCTGCAAAGAGCTTCATCTTCTTTTCGGGTCCAAGCCCTACCTTTCATTGCAGATGAGGCCATTTTTATTGAAAAAATATTGAAGGAAACTATTGAAAAATTTGAAGAAATATTGAAGGAAATTATTGAAGGAAACTATTGAAAAATTTGAAGAAATATTGAAGGAAATTATTGAAAAAATATTGAAGGAAACTATTGAAAATTTTGAAGAAATATTGAAGGAAATTATTGAAGGAAACTATTGAAAAAATATTGAAAGAAATATTGCATATGAAGGAAATATTGAAAATGAAGGAAATATTGTAGATGAAGTGAAGAATTGAAAGAAATTCATCATATTTATAGAAGAAAAAAACAAGATTTAAATTTAAAAAAAAAAAAAATTCCAACGGCTACTTGCAACGGCTAGTTTTTTTTTAAATTATTAGTGTCGGTTATAACCGACACTAATAGTAATTCAAAAAAAAAAAATTTGCCTAGTTTTCTTACTACTGTCGGTTATAACCGACAGTATTAATAAAACCTTTATTAATGCTGTCGGTTACAACCGACAGCAGTAAGAAAATAATAAAAAAAAAAAGCCCTCCAGCCCTCTCCGACCCCGTGGGGCCCTCCCAGATTCCAGAGCCCTCTGGCCTAGCCCTCGGTTGGAGACGGTTTTAGGGCCATTTTCGGCCCTCTGGCCCTCTGGACCCTTCGGTTGGAGATGGCCTAATTGCACAAATGATAGACTTCTCGAGCAGGAAAAAGTACCCAAATGGAGTGCTGCTCTGGCTCATTATTAAATTACCAAGAAAAAGATCTCCACCACATAAACAAACCCTAATTTCTATTTTCAACAAAAGAAACTTGAACTATTTTATTAATTAATTATAATACGGTTTAGTGATTTTTTTTTTCACTTAAAAGTATATATGATGGTTGCTGGCAAATATTAAATATATAAGACTGTAACCACAAATCATGTATTTTATGTATATGATTGGAGCCGGCAAATATTTACTGTAACTTGAAAGTATATATTTACGTGTGTGTGTGTATATATATATATATATATATATATATATATGTATGTATGTATGTATCATTTGTGATTGTTTGTGTGAATGAATAAATGAAAATCTTTCTTAATTTCTAAATCCGCCTCACCGAATAGACCCATATTGAAAGTTAAGCCATTTAATATTTTTGTGTTCGAATGAAGTTTGATAAAAGAAAATGCATCTACCATCCAAATGAACTAAGAGATGACATGTAATTGCTACATGCCAATGCCATGCATCAACAAAGAAGGATTTGTGAATGAGAAATACAAGTTTCCTAATTGAGATATGTAATTGCTACATGCCAATGCCGCTCATCAAAGTGACCATTATTAATTAAATATATATATATATATATATATATATATATATATATATATATATGTTGCAGTCCTATTTAGAATAGGAATGTGATTGTGTAAATCCTAGTAGATTAGGAATGTATCTTATATTCCTATTAGGAGTAGATTACTTATTAAGTATTGTAATCCTTATGGGAAATGGTTTGCCCTTTCTACTACTATAAATAGAGGCACAATGGGGTGAATAAGACACACCTCACAATTAAATCTTTCTCCCTTCTCTCCAAAGTGGCCGGCCTCCCTCTCCATCTCTAACCCTAGATCGCTCAATCAAATAGGCCTACAACACGTTATCAGCACGCTCTTGACGCTACGCTAAAGAGAGTTTATTCTTCAATCAGGGGAGTATTACGTTTTAATTATTCTTTTTTAGATTAATTTATTATTATTTTGAATTAATCTACATGATATTGATTCAATTTAATTTTTCTTTGTTGAACGTGATACAACGCATTGGAGACGCGATTTCAGCTTTCTGAGAAGGATCTTCTACAAATTCAAAGGCTTTTGTAAGTTTTCTGCCAATCAGGTACGCTTAAAATAAAGTAAGATATTTGAATCGACCTTGAATCATGAAAACATTCCCCATGATGCATGAACCCCTTACATTTATATTTACCTTCCGATATATATTGTATATGTTCATATATTTGTCAATATATATATTTGTTTCATGCATTATGCAATTATAAATCGCTATGTGGAATTTGTGAGTCAAAGAATCGAAATAAATTAGAAGCAAATTAGGGTTTCCTAAACCCTAAGGGATTTGAAAAAAAACAAAAAACAAAAAACAAAAAACAAAAAGGGGATCGGATTTGGTGCGGCACCGCACCATCCTTTGCAAACCGGACACCAGGCTTCGCCCCTGGACTGTCTTTGCTGGGCCTGCAGCCCTAATCCTCTCGGTCCACTGCCCACAAGCTTAGCTTGCTGGGCCTCCCGCGTCACGGCCTACATCTGGGCATAGCCCCTGTGGCCCGCGTCCCTGCATGACGCCAGCCTTGCGGCTGGGCTGTCCCGAGCATACCTCACGGCCAGCTTTTGCTGGGCCGTCTCCGTGACTCCCTCTTGCGGCCCAAAACCCAACCCAGCTGCAGCTGGGGGTTTTTCCTCACCCGTGGCCTGCAGCCACCACTTGAGGTCTTTTAGGTCTTGCCTTATGTTTAAGGCACCCAAACCGTGCCCACTTACCCACGGCACAAAGCCCAAATTATTTTTGGGGCATATTTTTCAATCCAAATGCTAATATTTTAGCATTCTAAAATAATTTAACCCGTATGTTCATATTATTTTTGCTTCTACAATCGACCCCGAATGGTCCCGATTTATTGAATTAATTAAAATTGACCTGCAGTTCATTAATCTGATAATAAATCCAAAATTATTGACTTGAAGATCATTTTTGGACATTAACGATTCAATAATTTATTTTTATACTTTGAACCGTCACATACTTTCGTAGTAACGAAGCTCTCACACTTGAGTTCCCAAAGAACCTCAAATCCACTATATGTATATTTGTATATTGCATTCTGTGGTTCTTGCAGGAACCTCTCTTTTATGAACTAAACATTCATAAACTAAATCGAACCTGTAGTTTCGAATTTAGTGCCTTTGAAACCCGAAGTTTTCATAAAACAATACACCCATGAAAACCTGACGTTTTTCATGAAAATCATGTCTTAAGAACTCGAATGTTCTAACTTTGATGCTTATGGATGACTCCTTCCTATAGCACCAATCACAATCTTGTTCCCTCCAAATTCAATGGATTGTCGAACTGTCACAAGTTTGATTTCCCTTATTTGGATGTTTCTAATAGAAACCACTTTATGTGAGGTACAAGACGTGAATCTCCACTTGACTATCAAGAAGCTGAGAAACCATTTGAAGCCAACAATGGCATGGAAGAGCTGAATAAGCCTCCGCCATGATCTTCATTCGAAGACTTATGCCCGAAGCATTACAAATGGAAATACCTCCTGAACGAGGATTCCATGGCTCTTTGGCTCGCTTCTACGGACTGTTTAATCATGAAAGATATTGCCCGAATCATACCATGATTACGTCCATGAATGAGTACAATTCTGAAGTTTATAAATCCGATTGAATTTTGACTAGAGAATACTTTTCTCGTCTTTCCTTATTTCTAACTTGCTCTTAAAGCAACAAGTGTAGAAAGCGGAAGTTTACCAATTCTCGGATCTGATTACTACCACAAACATATGATAGAATCAGGGCCTACCAAGGTGTGGCATCATGCCCGAAGCGTGATCCTTGGCACCTAAGACCTAAAACTTCAAGAATAAGGGATAGTATTCCCGAACCTTAACCCTGCAAAATCTAGTTCCGTCTCGATGGAATAGATCATTGGTTATGCACCTGTTCGTGCCCTTACCAATGTTATTAAGGAGTACCATTCTCGTAGTCAATATGTGAGATTAATTTTGCTCTACTAAATACCGTTGGAAGAGCATAATTTTGACATGGATGACCTTATTGGCCGAATCCCCTTAGTAAGCCATTTACTTTGTGAACATTTTTCCATGTTCTTGGATTCAAGTTTGGTGTCTGTTTTACTTATGGATAATCTTATTGATATTGTCCTCGAATACCAGTTAATTGAATCATGTTTCTTAGTACATGTGACCGATTCAATTAAACACGTGATTAGGTAGGAATGTGGGGAAGTTAGTTGTCTGGACGAATGCGTACTACGCACACTAACTTTACACCTAAATCACATCTCTAACAACGACTTCAGGTCTATCCAACCTGATTAAGAGCATTGGCACGCTCCTCGTTGTATGAATGGTACTGCATCACCATTTAAGGGACCTTAAATTCTCCCTGACGTTGAGTTTTTTAAGGATATTCGAGATGACAATGATCATAAATGAAACCACTAAAGAAAATAGAGTGAAATATCTTTGTACCACCTCCAAAAATGATCCTGAAGCTTTGATTTGGGGCCAATGGGTTGTCTCCCAACTGGGAACACGCCACATGTGGCCGGCCTAGAGCTGGGTGATTGAGCAGTTTACTTGCTTTGGCACGACCATTTGGGACACTTAGGTCGAACAATGATGCTACGACACATCTCCTTACCCGAAGTAAGGATCTTGTGCCTACAAGCACACTTTGCCAAGCCTGCTCATTAAGGAAATTGATTTTCTATATCATTCCTTGCAAAGATACGAAATCACCTCTTTTCCATAAGTGGATTCAAGGGAATATATGTGGACTAATCCAATCAAAATGCGGACCATATAAAGACTTATGGTTTTGATTGATGAATCGACAAACTGGTCACATGTTTGTCCGTACACATTACTGCTAAACCTCTTGGACGATTATGGGTTCACCACCCTACTTATCCCTTAAGGTCCTGGAGACTGGATAATGCCGGAGAGTTTATATCGACGGTTTTCGATAAAGTATTGCATGTTGTTTTGGGTTTCTAATTGAACATTGAATTCCCATGTTCACCCCAAATAGCCTCGCCTAGTGATCATAAAGCGCAATTTAAATGATCGCCTGAATTTTGGTAACAGTGCCAAGTTTTCGGTTTTCTGCCTAGGGCTATGCAATCCTTGTACGCAGTTATGTTGGTCCGTCTTGAGGCCCATTGCCACCCAACCTATATGACGTTACAGTTGGTTACTAGGTACGAACCTGACAATTTTCGTATTTACGCATTTGGGTGAGCATTCCATGTGCCCAGTTGCGCTGCCGCAACGTACCACCATGGGTCCTCAAAGAAGGATGTGTATCTTTTGTCGATCATGATTCTCCTTCACACTAGTTCTCTTCGAGCCCTTGCATGCGATCTCTTTACCGCTTATTTGCGGGTTGTCACTTTAATGAGACAATCTTCCCACCGTTAGGGGGAGATAAGAACGTCAACGTTCCTGTAGAACGGCGCGAAATTGCGTGGACGTTGCCCACTATGTCTCATCTCGATCCCCATACCGCACAAGTGTGATAAGCAAGTGCGATGAATTCTAGATTTCAGAATGTTGCTCCAGACGCATTCCTCTGATCTAGCTAAAGTGACGAGATCATATACCAGCTACAAATATGCCTGCAAGGATAGACGTACTTAACGAACGTTGAGTCAACATCCCTGGAGGATGTGCCGCCCCTATTGGACGGTTTGGACGCCCCTGTTGGACGGTCCAGTACAACGGCGGATAGCCAATCAATCTGTCTTGGCCTGGAGCACGACAGATCATTCGGTTCGTAGGATTCACTTCCCTAGAAGAGGAAGACACGACACAACTATGAATCTAAACTCGATCGCTGTCTCAAATCATTTCCATCTCATGAGATTAATCCGGATTACTCCCGAGACATGAAGTTCTTGGTCTAGTATACTAGTTTAGATGAGAAAATGGAATTGAAATGAGATTATCATCGATGATGTTTTCACTTATATGGTAGCTACCGACATAAATGAAAAGCGACGATATCGAACCGTGTTCTGTTGATTAAGTGACAATGTAGAACTGATTGGACAACTGAGATTACAATCTAGGTCAAATTCCTTACCAAAGTGTGTATTGGACCTGTCGTTCCTACACTGCCCAAGGTAACCCTATTGTGTTACAAGTGGGAAAGGAAGCGTTATGAGATGAATGAAATAGTGCGATATGATGCACACCTTACGGCGCAAGGTTTCTCTCAAACGTCCTGTGATTGATAGAAGCATTATAAAATGTGGTTAGTGTTTTCTCCATGGGGATATAAATATGGAGATTGACATGTAAGTTCCCGAAGAATTACATGGACTGGTTCAAAAAGTTCCAAAACCACGGAACACCCTCTTAAATTGTTTTGAGGCGTTCACTTAAATCCGACGGATGTGGTATACCCGTTTAAGTGATTGTTTGATTAGTCAGGGATATGAATGATGCCCTTGCGTGTTAAACTATGAAGTCTTATTCCAAATTGCTAGAGTTACAGTTTATGTCGTTAACACGAATCTCACTAAGACTCTGGAAGAGCTTGAGAAAACTGCCTCGCACCTGAAGATGGAATTTGAGATGAAGGATCTTGGGAAAACTCGTTTATGTCTTGACCTGAAGTTTAAGCGTTGTTCTGACGGTACCTTGGTCTACCAGTCGAACTACACTTTGAATGTGTTACCTTTGAGTATACCTTTGATCGTCCATACGTTATATGCAAATGAGACCCTTGAAGAGGTTATGGAATCCGAAATTCCATATCTAAGTTCAACTTTGCGCTTCGTTGTACTTAGCTCATTGTATTTAAACAGGACATCTCCTTCGCTGTTGATCTTGGTAAAGATGCAGCACCGCGCCTACACGCAACCACTGAATTGGTATTAAAAGACATACCCTAAAGGTATTACGAGGGCAAATCCCAAGGCATCTTAGCGGATCCGACCCCCCTGATCTTCGAAATGATGCTTGCCTTGTTGTTATGTTGATGCTGGTTACTTATCAAACCCGCACAAGGCAAAATCCCTAATGGTTATGTCTTTACCGTTAGGGACATCGCAATATCTTGGAGGTCCATGATATGACCTTAGTTGCGAAATCTTTGAATCGTTCCAAGACTCACCCCACTTCACTACGCCACAAGTGAGACATGGTTAGGAGTTCTTGTTGAGCATGTTCGTAGTACTTGCTGTGTTTTCATCCCTCGTTGAGTCCCGACAACGATTCATGAAGACTATGCCGCATGTATCAACCCGACCAAGCCATGATACATTAACAAAGTCAACGCCAAGACATATTGCGTCTACATCTACATCAGCAAAGCATCAGGAGATTGAAGTCATGCAAGCCGATCCCAGACAACCTTGCCGACCTCTACACGACGTCACTGCCGAAGTCAACCTTCTAGAAGCTTGTCCGAGGAATTGGTATGCCTAACTATTATATGCAATGCTTGTAGTTCTCATTTGGAAGTTATGTCAAACTCAGGGGGAGTATCCAGAAGTATACTCACTTGATCTTAATGTACTCTTTTTCCCTACGATTAGGAGCATTTTTCCCACTGGGTTTTTGCTACCTAACTAGGTTTTAACGAGGCACCCATCCTGGGCTGATCATACCCTTGTGAGCTCTTCTACTTGCGTCCAAAAGACGTATAGTTTTGACTTAATGCAACTTCTCACTTTTCTCCTTAGACTATGGGTTTTCCCCACCTTGGGTTTTACCATAGCGAGGTTTTGTGAGTTTTACTTTTTATGCATTCTTCCGTTGATTTGAGACTCGCATTCGCTCATTATGCCGACGACTTCATCAACTGTACCTGCTTCATCACTGAAGACCTGATGCGCAATTTACTTGAGTATTTACACACTCAAGGGGGAGTGTTGCAGTCCTATTTAGAATAGGAATGTGATTGTGTAAATCCTAGTAGATTAGGAATGTATCTTATATTCCTATTAGGAGTAGATTACTTATTAAGTATTGTAATCCTTATGAGAAAGGGTTTGCCCTTTCTACTACTATAAATAGAGGCACAATGGGGTGAATAAGACACACCTCACAATTAAATCTTTCTCCCTTCTCTCTAAAGTGGCCGGCCTCTCTCTCCCTCTCTAACCCTAGATCGCTCAATCAAATAGGCCTACAACAATATATATATTTTTTAAATTAATAGGTAAATTTCTAGACAACTGTCATTTCTCTCTCTACCACCACATCTGCGCAATTTCTCTCTCTTTGCCTGTCTATATATATCTGCATGCAAACCATTTCCCGAGCATTCAAATACCACTTCCATTCAAACCATCAAAACTCACAAACCATATCATCATCAAGTACCTCTACCTCCCGATATATCTTCATCTCTACCTACCTTTGTGCAGAATAAAATGAGTTCTGTTGTTAATACTGCTTGGGATCAGTACTTAAAGCCTTTTCTCCTTACAGTTACAGTAACGCCAACCCAACGGCTCAAACTTCTGATAATTGGTGCCATCGATCGAGATCGTGATTCCGATCGTGACCTAGAAGCCGCAAGGCAAGAAGTTGCAGAAGGGAGGACTAACAATAAGTAAGACAACAACAACTTAGACTGGGTAACAATAATCGTAGTGTTTTGCTTGACAGCGGCGATGGGAATAGCAGTTCTCCCCTTCCAAGGTCCCTCCGGCCAGCTTCGTCTCCCTGTAATCTTTTACTTTCTTATACTCTCAGTCTTACTTGCCTTCACTTGTATCTTGGTAAGCAAGTTTATTCACTTCAGCTACCGTCCCGCCGGAATAACAATTGCCCCGATTTTCCATCAACTTGGCCTCTTCTTTGTGGTCACAGCCTTCTTCATAGCCATCTCCATCCTATTTCCTTTATGGTTCAAATGTGTTGCCTATTCTATCTACGTCGCTGCCTTCCTCCTTGTAGTTTTCTGCAATCTTCACTTCAATAAATATTACAAACCTCATGGTTTTGAGTAACCTACCCCAGACAATTCAATTCCTACAACCGCCATTTATCCTGTGGTGGAATCAAGCCGACGTGGTACTAGTACTGTTGATGATCAAGCATGCACCAGCAATATTTGTTTGACTTGAAAGAACTCTCTCATGTACCAAGGATGTATATGGGGATCTCGTCGTGGGAAAGAACGAACAACTATACATAGAATAGCAAGATATACTCCTCAGATATGGGGATCTCATCGTTGAAAATAAAAATGTATGGGGATATCATATTTTTTGTAGGGGTATTTTACTTTTCACACAACTTTTTAATTTTCGACTCTTGGATCGGATGAAATGAAGAAGATCAATGAACAGAAATTAACAAGAGGTGTGTGAGAAGTAAAATGGAGTGTGTAAATAGCACACCCCTTTTTGTAAGTTTCAATATCCAAGTGTAATTTTGTTGTTTGGGCTTTAGTTGTCTGCAGCTTCTTGCTAATGCTATGTTGCATCAATCGTATTTAATCCATTGGTTACTTCTATATATTTCACTTTTTTTTTGGGAACCAGTTCGATCCTGGGACCAACCCAGAAAAACCGAGAGGAATTTCGTGAATCTGGAAAAGGTTGACGGGAAGAAGAAGAAAGAAAATTCCCCAGTCCCCACCCACTTCAACCCCCACCCCCACCCGGCAAGTAAGACTGAGAGTCCAAGAAAGTAAAAGATTACAGGGAGACGGAGCTGGCCGGAGTGATCTTGGAAGGTGAGAACTGATATTCCCATCGCCGCAGTCAAGCAAAACACTACGATTATTGTTGCCCAGTCTAAGTTGTTGTTGTCGTACTTATAGTTAGTCCTCCCGTCTGCAACTTCTTGCATTGCGGGTTCTAGGTCACGATCGGAATCGCGATCTCGATCGATGGGGCCAATTATCAGAAGTTCGACCCGTTGGGTTGGTGTTACTGTAACTGCAAGGAGAAAAGGCTTTAAGTACTGATCCCAAGCAGTATTAACAACAGAACTCATTTTATTCTGCACAAAGGTTAGTAGAGATGGAGACACATCGGGAGGTAGAGGTACTTGATGATGATATGGTTTGTGAGATTTGATGGTTTGAATGGAAGATGTATTCAAATGCTCAGGAAATGGTTTGCTTGCAGATCATATATAGACAGGCAAGGAGAGAGAGAAATGACAGATGTCTGGGAACTTACCCAGTAATTTAAAAAAGCAAATTCTATAATTAATTAATCTCGTCACTTTGATGCATGATGACACTGGATATTGATGTGAGTCAACCATTTATTTTTGGAGTAATGCTATTCTTACTATAATTTTATATTACATTTTTTTACCATTTAGGTTGTAGATGAGTTGGATAAGTTACATCATTTAATTTTAATCTTTTCATTAATTAAAATACTTAAATAATCTTAGGTGGAAGAATGAGACTCTTCGTATACCATAATTATAATTTGAAAAGATTAAAATTAAATGATGTAGCTTGTCCAACTCATCTGCCACCTAAGATAATAAAAGAAATGTGGTATAAAATTGTGGTAAAAATAACATTACTCTTATTTTGACGAATTAGTCAATTTTACAATAAATGAAAGGAAAATTTATTATATTGTATATCTATACCTAACTTAAATTATTAATATGAATTCTCTTTTTAGCTTATTATGCAATTATCGTAAAGGATAAAATGCGATTAAAATTTTAATGCATCAATACACCATTGTGATATACAGACAATTTCAAGGAATCAAACAGCCCCCAAATTACACACGCGTACGCCATGATTAGGGTTCTTGTTAAATACCCTAGACATTTTGTCGTGTGATTGAGTCTCTTAGTTCATGATTAGGGTTCCTACGACCTTTCCTAGGCAATTAAAAGAAATTGTAAGCAAAAGCAAATGCTCCCAAGGAACACACGTGAGTGGTGAGGAATCTCTCTGGTCTCCTCCAACACGTGGAAGCATTGACCAATGGGTTTTATCTCTTTGGGTTTTAAGAGATATTATGTAGGACCCCTCAAAATTGAAATATTTTCAAAAACAACCCCAGAATTGAACGGGAGAGGGAATTAATTAGTTCAATTACAATAATATGATGGTGGATGAAATATTATATTAGCGGCCAAAGAACCGGAGGTGAATGAAATAACATGCACAAACCAATTGGAAACCACTGAAAACCGTATGGAATTTGGAAGGAACGTAGCTCAACGTGTGTTAAAAAAGGGTCCAGTTTCAAAAAATCAAACTGAGGTTCCCTGGGCCAAATATTATAAGAATTGAACGGGACAAAGTTGAATTGTGATTGGGCAGAATATTTCCAGGGACCAAGATTATTTGCCTTCCATTTACCATCCCCTTCTCATCCTTTCTTATTTGAGCGATCACGGTTAAGCCACATCAACATTTTATATTAATTTTTTGGGTAAATGACAAAAAACTACCTCAACTATTGGTGTCACGACACTTTCATACCTCATCTTTAAAACGTGACAATGTCATACCTCATCTTTCGAATTTGGTCCAATGTTATACCTCCGTTAGCTTGGCCGTGAATTTGTCCATTAAGTGATGATGTGGCATAACCCGGGGCCCAGTTCCTCCCCCAAATGGATCCCACGTGGCACCACACCCAATGTTTTCCCGCCAAATGGCATCCACGTCAGAATCCTAATACACGTTGCACCACTCCTAGGACAACACGTGGATATTCCATTAAAATAAAAAATTTATTTTAAAATTTTTAAAACGTTGTTAAGTGTGCCTGGTTCCCCCCTCCCCCCACGATACCCAACCCTTTCCCAATTCCTGAAAAAAACAAGAACCCTAACCCTAGTTTTCGCGGCTCCAAATCTAGAACAATCAGACTAGAAATTCAGCGAAAAACCCAAATAATCCCGTCGAAATGCTTCACTGACTTCGTTGGTGTTGGAATGGGGTTTCATCTGGGTTCCATTGGCTTCGAAGAAAAATCGAAGGATTCGCCATGGGGTGGTACGTGCGCGAGGATCCCGACGAAACGACGCCTACCTATTGTAAGTTTTTTGTGATTTTGATGATTCCAAATGTATAGTGGACTTATTTTTTGGAATGGGTTGAATGTGGGTTTATTCTTTGTTAATTTGAAATGGTTTCTGGGCATTGTTTATTCTTGTTTGAAAAGGTGGATTATTTGAAATGGTTTCTGGGCATTGTTTATTCTTGTTTGAAAAGGCGGATTTATTCTTTATCAATTTGAAATGGTTCCTGGTCATTGTTTATTCTTGTTTGAAAAGGTGGATTTATGCTTTGTTAATTCGAAATGGTTCCTGGGCTGTTGGAATGGGTTGAATGTGGGTTTTGTTTATTCTTGTTTAGGGTTTAGGGTTTATGCTTTCTTAATTCGAAATGGTTCTTGGGGTGTTGGAATGGGTTGAATGTGGGTTTTGTTTATTCTTGTTTAGGGTTTAGGGTTTAGGGTTTATGCTTTCTTAATTCGAAATGGTTCTTGGGGTGTTGGAATGGGTTGAATGTGGGTTTTGTTTATTCTTGTTTAGGGCTTAGGGTTTAGGGTTTAGGGTTTAGGGTTTATGCTTTCTTAATTCGAAATGGTTCTTAGGGTGTTGGAATGGGTTGAATGTGGGTTTTGTTTATTCTTGTTTAGGGTTTAGGGTTTAGGGTTTAGGGTTTAGGGTTTATGCTTTCTTAATTCGAAATGTTTCCTGGGCTGTTGGAATGGGTTGAATGTGGGTTTTGTTTATTCTTGTTTAGGGTTTAGGGTTTATGCTTTCTTAATTCGAAATGGTTCTTGGGGTGTTGGAAACGGTTGAATGTGGGTTTTGTTTATTCTTCTAGCATTGTTTATTCTTGTTTGAAAATGTGGTTTATGCTTTCGTAATTTGAAACGGTTACTAAGTTGTTAAATAATGGGTTTGTTGCTTTGTTTATTGTTGTGAAGATAAGGTGGTTTATTGTGGTTTGTTGCTGGAAATGGTTAATGTGCTTTGGCTGTTTACATATAGAATGGTGTGCATTGGTTTTTGTTGTTGGCTTTTAAAATGCAAAAAGTTGCATATAGAATGGTTTTTGTTGTTGGCTTTTAATTAAGGTTTGTTTTTCTGAATTTCAGTTTTTCCAAAACTGTTCTCTATTGAAATGCATCATGGTGGGGAGATAAGTAATGACATGTACGTTGGGGGAAAAGTGACATATATAGATAGCTGTGATAAAGATCTCATGTCACTGACGGTGATAGATGATATGGTGGAGGCACTTGGATACAGTGAACGATTCATGAACTATTATTTCAAGATTCCCAACATGGACTCTTCCAATGGTTTGAAGTTGATTCAAAGTGATTCCGATGTTCAGTCGATGTGCAATTTTGTTCCAGAAGATAAAGTGATTGAGATGTACATCGAAGAATTGACAATAGAATAAGCCATAACCCAAGAGCAACAGTTTCTGAAGTCCATGGAAGTCACAAGTCCAAGTAAAGTGGTTATTGAGGATATGAGTAGTTCAGAGGGGGATGTTGGGCCAACACCAATTAAACTAATAGGAAATAGGGGCTAGCTAGCTATTAAAGGGCCAGAAGTGGATGATGGTTGCACATCTCAAGTAGTGCAAACATGTGTGACTAAGGTAGGAGAGATCAATGCTGATTCTGCGAATTAGAGTGGGAAATCTGTGGCTGAGGTAGCAGAAGGGGATACTGAGGTAGGAGATGGGGATGTGGGAGAGAGGGATACTGAGGTAGGAGAGTGAGATGTAGGAGAGGGGGATGCTGGTGAAGAGAATGAAGTATTCTTTGATGTATCTATTAGTTTGGAGGGGAATGTTGAAGAAGAAAATGAAGAAGCTGCTGAAGAGGGTGCTAGTCACTTTGAAGAGAGTGAATATGGGAGTGATGCTGATAACCCGGTGTTTTCCAAGTTTGATGGTATTGTGAAAGAAAGGCAATCTAAGCATAGAAAAAAAAGGAACTCTGAGGAAGCAGATGAAAGGGATTATGAGCAAAGAAGTGCAAGGCAATCTGAGCAAAGGAAAGAAGAGCAAAGAGAAGAAGAATTTGAAACTGCAAATGTGGAACAAAATGTGGTTGCTGAAGCAGACTATAACTCTGATGCTCTTGACAGTGTACACTCTTCGAATGATGAAGGAGGCAAAAAACATGAGCGATTTCCAGAGTTCAATGAGAAAACAGACATGAAGAATCCCACTCTTACACTCGAGCTTGTTTTCAGGGATCATGTGCAATTCAAACGAGTTGTCATCATGTACTCCCTAGTGAATGGATATGGAGAAATCCATTTTCCTAGGAATGAGAAATTGAAAGTCATAGCAAAGTGTGCAGAAGGGTGTCCTTAGAAGTGTTGTGCTAGAAAAATGTATAGTTCGAACAGCATACAGATCAAGACCATGGTTGATGAACACACATGTGGGAGAACTTGGGCAAACAAGAACATGAAGTCCCATTTGCTTACTGATTTGTACATGGATAGGATAAAACTGAATCCTACATGGCCCGTAGCCAGAACAACAACAGTTCCCTACTTCAAAAAAGCAATGGAAGATCTGAAGAAGCTCGATGAAAAGGCCTACGATTGGTTGGTGAAGAAGCCTCCACATCATTGGAGCAAGTCCCATTTTGAAACACATCCCAAGTGTGACATGTTGCTGAACAATCTCTGTGAAAGTTTCAATGCTGTCATACTTGGGGCGAGACAAAAACCGATTGTGACCATGCTGCTCCTTATTCATACACTGTTGATGAAGAGAATTCAGATGAGAAGAGATATAATGGTGAGGGAAGTTGGGGATCTCTATCCTAAAATCAAGAAGAAGTTGGTAGAAGCCAAAATTCAAAGTGACAGGTGCATTGCACAGTGGTCAGGGGGCGCTAAATTTCAAGTTGATGCTGGAGGGGGAGAGCAATATGTGGTTGACTTGGTTGAGAGGACCTGTTCTTGCAGAAAGTATGCCTTGACAGGAATCCCATGCAACCATGCAATAGCGGCCATAAATTTCAAGAGAGAAAGCCCGGAGGACTATGTCGATCCTTATTATTTGAAGGCGCGGTACATGGAGGTGTATTCTCATTTAGTAATGCCGATGAATGAGATGTCTTTTTGGGAGGAAACTGATAACCCACCAATATTGCCTCCTACATATACAAGGCAACCTGGAAGGCCGAGGAAGAAGAGAAACAAGGACACCGCTGAGAGGGACAATGAAGGTGAACAAACTCCCTCAAACCCAACTGATGATCCTCAAGGTCCTCCTCAGCCACTTAAGCTAGGAAGGAAAGGGCAAGGCACTTTGAAATGTGCCATATGCAAAAAGGAAGGTCATAATGCAAGAACCCATCATAGACATCTTCCTCTAAGGAACAAACAGGTAACATTTTCTAACATGGCATTACTTGGTTTGATCTGGGATCTGTGAAATAGGTTCTCATCAATGGGGATCAAATTCTGATCTTTGCATGTTTAATCTAAATGGGTTGGATGAGTTGATGTTATTATGTGTTTCTGAATAGATGAGTAGATGTGATTGGATTTAGTGAATGTTTCTGTTATGTGTTGTGATCTTTGATCTTGCTTCTGTTTGATATCGATTCGGCTATGTTTACTTGCTTGTAGGCATCCACATCCGCTCAAGGACAAACTGCACCTAAAACAAGGAAGAGGACAAGGAAAACAAGGGTAGCTGAATCGGGTAGAAGCACCAAGCAGAGAAAGACCAACCAATCCACTAACTGAACCGTCCAAAGGCACCAAGCACAGAAATACCAACCAATCCAGCAACTTTTTTTTGCACAGATGGCTGTTTTTTGTGAATGAATTGTGAAGTTAGAACAGGTTTTATGCATCCAATAGGTCTTTTGTGAATTGAATGGATGATGTAGCAGGTTTTTATGAATTCCCTCTTTTGTAATGTTGGTTGGAGATGCTAGGTGAATTCTGTTAGTGTTTTTAACGGATTTAACAATTTCTGCATAATTAAGCAGGTTTTATGCTTAATTTGGTCTATTATTTCATATTTTTCTTGCAAATGATTGAGTAGTTTGTGCTTGAATACACTTGTTTTGTTGTGGTTATATCATTATTTTTGGGTGAGATTTTTCAAATTTGAGGTCAAGGATGATAACCTGTGCTTAAAATGGTATACATCACCTTCTTTTTTTTTTGGCGGGAAAAAAAAATTGAAACTCAAATTACCAAAAAAAAAAAAAACAAATATGTTTTCTGACGTGGATGCCATTTGGCGGGAAAATATTGGGTGTGGTGCCACGTGGGATCCATCTGGGCGAGGAACTGGGCCCCGGGTTAAGCCACATCAGCACTTAACTGACAAATTCACGGCCAAGCTAACGGAGGTATAACATTGGACGAAATTCTAAAGATGAGGTATGACATTGTCACGTTTTAAAGATGAGGTATGAAAGTGTCGTGACACCAATAGTTGAGGTAGTTTTTTGTAATTACCAAATTTACCATAAATGTGTGTTATAGTTGTGTAAATGTAAACAAACGATGCATGCATGATGAGAGTTAATAGAGAGTTGTAATAAGTGAGAGACAACGTGTTAATTTTGTAAATATTATCCGGTGTAATGTTAAGTATTACTAATCGCTGACGTGATCTCACATGCATGATGATCGACATTTTTAGTATTTTTTTCATAAATTATAACTCATTATTTATAACAGAGATAAAAAAGACTTAAGAAAGTTCAATAACTCAAAAAGAGAAATCAATTTCATGTAAGTGTACTAATTGTCGTTGTCTACTACTTAGACGTATGTGAGTTCTTTAATCTTTTGTTTCTTGAAAGTTTTCGAGAAAATAATGATTTCTATGTTATTTTTGCTCTATTTTTGTGTTATTTTTGTTTCTATACCTATTTTATTTGGACTTGCAAAATTATGTTCAGTTACACATAAACCATTTTCAGTTACGGATATATACGGATATATAAAGTCACTTATATCATTTTCAGTTACACAAAAACCAAAATGTAAATAAATATGTATAACCCAATGCCTAAGTTGGACTTCACTCTCAAGTCTCAACCCACACAACACAAGAACCGGCCCAAATTTACAATTGTGGACTTCCCTTAACTTTTTGTTGTAATGTATTTTATTAAAAGTATTTTTGGGCAAACCAATTTTTGGTTCCAAACAATTAAAATACGTTTTCAAAGAAGTACCGAATATGTGTTTCTTGTAGAAAACAATATATATGTACTTCTTGCAGGAAATAATTACAGTGTTTTTCCTAAATTCGTTTAGATTTTTATTAAAAAATGATTTCAAAAACATTTTCATTAAAAATGCTTCCAGTTAATTTAAAAGTACTCTCCAACGAACCTTTAACAGTTTTAGTTTTGACAATTTGAATGGTTAAAATGCATCAGGATGTTTTCACTAAAAGGAATATATATAACTAACAAATTAATTAACTAGATTTGATGAAACATAGGATTAATAAGAGGCTGCAGATAAGTAAACTCCAGACATAATAAACAACAGTTGAGATTTGAAAAACCTACGACAAATATGAGGAAGTCACCGGTACTGCAGTGCACTATTTTCGGGACAGTTGACAGTTTAATGTTAATTTTTAAGGAAAATTAATAAAAATAGTTTGAAAACTTTGAGTTTTAACGATAAGGTTTGGCATCGCAGCAACGGTGGCAAATTCGGCGGTGGCAGTTTCCCACTGCCACTTCCAGATTCACAAGTAAGGTAGAGGGTGGGGGTGGGAGTGGGTGGGGACTGGGGAATTTTGTTTCTTCTTCCCGTCAACCTTTTCCAGATTCACGAAATCGCTCTCGGTTTTTCTGGGTTGCCGATGGTCCCAGGATTGAACTGGTTCCCAAAAATATAAAAGAATAAAAAAAGTGAAATATATTGAAGTAACAAATGGATTAAATACGATTGATGCAACATAGCAGTAGCGAGAGGCTGCAGATAACTAAATCCCAAACAACAAAATTACACTTGGATACTGAAACTTACAAAAAATATGAGATCCCCATACAATTTTATTTTCAACGATGACATCCCCATACCTGAGGAGTATATCTTTCTATTCTATGTATGGTTGTTCGTTCTTTCCCACGACGAGATCCCCATATGCATCCTTTGTGCATGAGAGAGTTCTTTCAAGTCAAACAATTTGCTGATAAATGCTTGATCATCAACAGTACTAGCACCACCTCGGCTTGATTCTACCACAGGATCAATGGCGGTTGTAGGAATTGAATTGTCTGGGGTAGGGTACTCAAAACCACGAGGTTTGTAATATTTATTGAAGTGAAGATTGCTGAAAACTATAAGGAGGAAAGCAGCGACGTAGATAGAATATGCAGCACATTTGAACCACAAAGGAAATGAGATAGTGATGGATATGAAGAAGGCTGTGACCCCAAAGAAGAGGCCAAAATGATGACAAAGGCAGGCTATTGATATTCCAGCAAGAGAGTACCTGGAGTGAATGGATTTGCTCACCAAGATACAAGTGAAGGCAAATAAGACTGATAGTCCAAGAAGATCAAAGGTCACAGGGAGAGGGAGCTGGCCTGGAGGAATTTGGAAGCGGATAAGCGCTAGTCCGATCGCTGATGTGAAGCAAAACCCCACGATTATCTTTGAATCTAAGTTGTTGGTTGGGAACTTATCGTACTTCCTCCGATTTGGAACTTGCGGCACTGCAGCTTCTGGGTCTGGTTCGCCATCGGGATGATCACGATCGACGGGACTCATTATCAGAGCATTGAGCAGTTGGATTATCGTTGCAATAAAACGATTCATTTTGTTATGCAGAAAAGGAGAGAGTGATAGCATAAGGAGAGAGGTTGTTGTGATTATATATCCCAGCGGATCTTAAAATAATATTATGACGAATGCTATACTAGGGTAAATGATAATTGCCACGGGGAAGGGCAAATGATGACGAATGCTATACTAGGGTTTAGACAATCGTCGTCGGATGATATTTGAGCTTTTCATTTTACCCACAGGGCCACATGTGATAGTGACACCATCAGCTGTTCAATTAAGCAAACTTTTGTTTTTTTGGTTGACTATTGAAATTATTTTCCATGTAGTTACAATTTTCATTAACATAATTTTCTTTTTCATTTTTTTGTTAAGCTTAGTTAGAGATGGATATGTGCTTGGCAACTCACAAACATGTTGCAAAGATTTCACCTTTTTTTAAGGTACATTTTACTGTATTTTACCTTATAATTATGTATAGTAAATAATTAATATGAAAAATTAGTATGTCTATTAATTGTTCTTGTTGTAATTTTCAAATGTCGAATCAATGAGCAGATATAAATAGAAAAATATTTAATTGATATACGTTATTTATCATGTACTATTACAACTTTGAAATGTTAGAGAAATTATGAATTGCTAGATATTTTTGCCATGCACATTTTAATTTAGGAATAATGGGTACTATTGAAGATAAGTGTGATGGGTATAAGGTGAAAGGGTTAGCTGTGTAGATTTAACTTGACTAAATACATCAGCTGTATGTAATAATAAGGAAGAGGAATATTCACTAAGACTAACTAGATCGGCGGAGGTGCGCCCTTCGGAAGAAACAAAATAATAATTACTAAATCCCCTTTCTTTCATCATTTCTCTTCTCCTTTTCTCTTCTCTCCAATCTGCAGGACGAAACAAAATAATAATTACTATCCCCCTTTCTTTCATCATTTGTCTTCTCCTTTTCTACTATCCCCCTTTCGTTCATCATTTGTCTTCTCACTTTTCTTCTAATCCCCCATTTGTCTTCTCACTTTTCTACTAATCCCCCTTTCGTTCATCATTTGTCTTCTTCTCACTTTTCTACTAATCCCCGTTTCTTTTATCATTTGTCTTCTCACTTTTCTACTATCCCCCTTTCTTTCATCATTTGTCTTCTCCTTTTCTCTTCAATCTGCAGGACGAAACAAAATAATAATTACTATCCCCCTTTCCCTTGCCATATTGTCTTCTCCTTTTCTCTTCTCTCCAATCTGCAGCACGAAAACCCGTAGAATTCTATGAAACAACCCCACTCTTTTAAGATAGATAATATTATAATTTGTTTAAAAAAAAAATAATAATGAAGGTGAGAACTTGAATGTTGACCACAAAGTTGAACCCTGAATCACCAAGGCCGAAGTAATGGAGTAATGCTATTAATACCATGTTTTTGTAGCACATTTTCATACCACCTTAGGTGACATTTGATGTGGATAACCACATCATTTGAATTGATCAAATTTTTAAATTTAGTTCATTATTTAATAAACTAATAATTAAGAAAAACTAGTTAATTAAATGATAATTGTGATATACGATGAGTCTTTCTCCTTCTTTTACTTGAGTTTTTCAAATTTTTCAAATGATATAGATGTCTACATCAGATGTCGCCTAAAGTGATAAAAAAGAATGACATGAATAGTATTACTCAAAAAAAGTTAATGAGAAGACACAATCGGATGGTGGGCCTCCATATATCCAAGAATCACCACTTGACTTCAAACCGGTGTGGCATCGCATAACTTCCACTTTGGTGAATGGCTTGGCTTCACTTGACTGCATGGCTTCATTCGAATGGCTTGGCTTCACTTGACTTCAAACCGGCGTGACTTCAAATCGTCTATTTCAATAAAATAATAACAAAGAACTAATAAGTCCACTTTTCTGAACTCTTTCTTTTTGCTAATTCTTAGATACAACGTAGGGAAGAGAAGTGAAAACAAGCTGGGAACAACATAATTAAAAGTAAAAAAAAATGATCATGAAAATCTCATAGTCGCAGAACATTTTAATTTATGCACGTGCTAATTGAAAACAAAGCCAATAAAATTACCACGGAGATCTTAAATGTTCACTCTACTATCTTATAGGTCATCTTGTTTTTTTTTCTTTTCATTTTACCCTTTAAACTTTGGTACCCATCAGCTCCATATTCATTCGGAGGATGCTCAGATTAGACATACACGGCCATTATTACGACACAACACCAACAAAACAAGAGTACGGTAACATTCAGCAATTTTTTGTTTTTTTTTTTGGTTGATTATTGAAATTATTTTCCATGTAGTTACAATTTTCATTAACATAATATTGTTTTTCTTATTTTTGTTAAGCTTAGTTAGAGATGGATATGTGCTTGGCAGCTCACAAACATGCTGCAGAGATTTAACCTTTTTTTCAAATGTACATTTAACTGTATGTTACCTTATAATTATGTATAGTACATAATTAATATGAAAAATTAGTATGTCTAATGGTTATTCTTGTTGTAATTTTCAAATGTCGAATCCATGAGCAAATAGAGATAGAGACATATTTAATTGATATACGATATTTATCGTGTACTATTAAAACTTTGAAATGTTAGAGAAATTACGAATTGCTAGATATTTTTGCCATGCACATTTTAATTTAGGAATAATGGGTACTATTGAAGATAAGTCTGATGGGTATTAAATACTACATCAGTTGTATGTAATAATAAGGAAGAGGAATATTCACCAAGACTGACTAGATCGGCGGTGGTGGGGCCTCCGAACGAAGCAAAATAATAATTACTCACCCCATTTAGCACCCAGTCCCTTTCTTTCATCCCATTGTCTTCTCTCCTCTCAGGTGCTGCATCTTTTAAATAGTGTTGGTCTGAACTCTTGGAATTAATCTCTAATAATTTTGTATTTGAAACAAGCACGAGAATAGTTAAACTCCATATGGAAACAATCATCATTCATAGAGATTTGCTTTAATAAATCCCACGGACAGCAGTAAAGTCGTAATTTTTCTGCTTATAGTTGTTGCAGAAAGTTCAAACTATGCACAGGGATTGTCGAAAAAAATTGGAACCAAATACTCATTTTCTAAACTCTAAAAAACATTGAAGTCAAACAAACTAAAAATTTTCATAAATCGATTCATCATTTAGTTGGAGGATTCAAAGTTTCAAAATTACTATCTAGTGATAAAAAAAACTTGTTTTTCTCTATAAATGTTATTAAGGTTTTAGCCAGAATGAATGTAGGATAAACAAAGAGTCATGATAGGGTTTAATTATCATGTGTGAGTTTATTGATAAATTTTTGTTTTATTATTAATTTCATCTTGTACTTGATGGTAATTATACAATTGTGCAGTAAAATATAATAGCCACCAATTGCCTCAAACATTTCCACAAGCTTACAAATGTAGGGTTCTTTCGTCTCTCCCTAAACATAAAAATGAACGGAAAACAATGTCAAATCACATAACAGGCAAATACAACAAAATATTATGTGCACATGAATCACTCACTACAACCAAAAATTCAGTTGAGTATGTTTCTAATTTGAAATATAGCACGTCAAATTATAAAAATATAACCCTTATGTTGTGGAAAAGAACCATTTATGTGAAATTTGCAATGAATTGGCATGTCAGGAATCACATAATTTGAGGATTCCAACAATCATGGAGATAAACAGATGGATTGATAAGCAGAAAATTGGTCAAAAAATTATTTTGATATTAGCAATCAACACTTAAATAATAATCCAATCATTAGTTTTCTATCAAAGTTAAGAAGTCAAAGCACTCAAAACAAAGAGGTTATAAAAAATGTACATCACTTTTGTATTCCATCCATACGGCTAAATGGTAAAGTTAGTTTTCTAAGAAGGGAAAAATCAGTTGACTTGTGACATATATCCAACGAAACATTACTGTGATCAAAACTAAATCTTCAAATTATCAATTTTGCTAATTTTTGTACAGTTGCAAAAGGGAAACAATTATGATTATACAATCACATAATGGAGTAGACATATTATCTTGTCTTACTTTTCACTTGTGAGTGTTTCTATATTTATTGCTGCTAAACAACTAATCATGAAAACTCACTTGCTCATGGGCATCATCATAGAGATCATAAGTGATTCCATCCACCAACGCCTTTGTGTAGTGACGACAAGCTTGAATTATATTGAACATAAAAATCCAATCAGAAAACAAACAAACAAACAGTAAGCAGCCTGTTAAAACACAAAAGGACTACTTCGGAGTAAGCCAACAAAAAAAATATACAGATGAAGTAGAAACTAAAACTTACTCGTTGGAGTTGTTTTGCCCATTCCTCTTTGCCTTCAGCAGCAATGCAAGGATCAAAGTCAAAACTAGGTAAGGGCAAAAAGTCGTAGAGCATTCCACAAACATATATCAAGCTAATGCCATTGGTTGACACTCAAGTTCAAAATCTTCAGCAGGTATTTCATGAAGCAAATACAGTGGCAGATGAATCACCTTCACTTCTTTTGGTCATAACTAACCTAATGTATCAATTTGCTTCTCATTTCTTCCTATTACCAAGGGGCGATACTGTTGAGAGTTGTCCCACATTGGTGAGGGACAATGTTTGCTATGTGCTTATATGGTCTTGGGCTACTCCCCATATTGCCAATTGGTTTTATGGTGGAACCCCAATTTCATCATGGTATCAGAGCAAGGTTGTCCACGTGTGAAGCCCAACGGCCACACACGCTCCACGTCACCCAGTTGTTGTCCACGTGTAGGCTTGAAAATCCGCCACACGTGCGGGGGCGTGTTGAGAGTTGTCCCACATTGGTGAGGGACAAGGTTTGCTATGTGCTTATATGGTCTTAGGCTACTCCCCATATTGCCAATTGGTTTTATGGTGGAACCCCAATTTCATCAGATACTCTTTGTAATTGTCCTTTCATAACATTTCTTCCTTTCTTTTCGTGACCCAGTGAAAAACATATAACACACACAACTGATTGTTAGCAATGCATAATTCTACATGACAAATATTGTTATTCTAAAAATCCCGCATAGGCGCTAGGCGGTTGGCCACCACCCCGATTAATGCCTAGGCGTTCGAAAATTTAGAAAGGGTGCCTAGACTTGCTGAGGCGCCAACCTAGCCCGCCTAAACACACCTAGACACTTGCCTAGGTTGCGACTCATTTAGACAGAAAATATATAACTTTTATTTTGCAATATTTTTTTTAATAAATTGTAAGAAACTTGTTGAATACTAAAATGAACACAAATTATATGCTTGTTCCCCACATTTTCATCAAGTTTCAATATTTCATAATATATTTATCATTCTATTTTGTAATTTATGATGTAATACACTTATTTACACGAAATATAACAAATTTATTTAAATTCATCTAGTCCGCCTAAGCGCTCGCCTAAATCCCACCTAGCCACCTAGGCGTTAGGCCCCAACCCACTATCTGACTAGCGCCTAATGTCTTTTAGAGCCTTGACAAATATACAACAACAAGAATTTATCCCACTTCATATTTTATTGGGACAGGAAGCGTCAGGAGGGAGGGAGAGAGTGTTTCACACCCCATCCTGCCACCACCACAAGGTTCATTGCTCATATTCCCATCACAACCACAAAACACTTTGCAAATTCGACAACTTTAACATTATGCAAATCCAACAAAGAACTGTAAAATCAAGGTTGAAATCTTAAAACCCAAAAATAATTGAAACCAAAGCTTCAATACCATATTAAACAACACCAAGGGGTAAACATTATACGAATTTAGGAAATGGGTAAAGAATTAATCTTACCACAAATGTTACAGCTACATTAACGCTTGGAAACACACAGATTCTAAGGCCCATTTATTTGTCTTATCATATACCACTTATCCTTGAAGTTCACAGTACTAGATCATCTATAATAATAACCCCTAAATCTCCAACATTTTCACAAAATACAAACTAAATTCTTTATAAAAAAAAAAAAAAAAAAGTCTTGGGACAAAATTTCTCACCTCTCCCACAAATCGCTTGGGGTGTTGCTTACGAGCCTCCTTATCTTCCATCGGTTTGCCAATAAACCTCGATTCCTCTCCGTCTTCAACAGCCGCAGCTAACTCCTGAGTTACTGGCTTCCTCAGAGGAGAAGCAGTTTTTTCCACACTCGTTGTTAGCCCCTTTTCAACTCTCGTCTAATTGGTTTGCCTCGGCTTCTTCGACTTCAGCGGAGAAGCAGATTTTTCCAGTCGTCGCTACCTCCTTTTCAACTCTCGCATTTTTTGTTTCCCTCGGCTTCTTCAATTTCGGCGAAGAAGCAGAATTTTCCACTCGTTGCTACCTCCTCTTCAACTCTCTCCTCCTTGGTTTGCCTCGTCTTCTTCAATATCGACGGAAAAGCAGCTTTTTCCACACTCGTTGTTACCTCCTCTTCAACTCTCGCCATCCTGGTTTGCCTCGGGCTCTTCGATTTTGGCGGAGAAGTAGCTTTTTCCACACTCGTTGTTACCTCCTCTTTAACTGCGGCCTTCTTGGCTTGCCTCGTATTCTTTGATTTCGGCGGAGAAGTAGCTTTTTCCACACTCTTTAGTGCGTGAGTGATTGGATTGGGGTTGTGTTTTATAGTGGGTTGTGAAATTATGGAGTGGGGAGCGCGCGGCGTGCGGCGGAAAACATTAGTCTTTCAATTATAAAAAACTGTTAATTACATTTCTAACATTATATTCGAAGTTACTATATTTAATTTTATATTAATTTTAGTTACGCTACTTGTATGTGATATACATTTGATGGTAGATTGGTAATTTTACATAAAGAAATAGTGTATAGAGTTAAATTTGGAGAGTAAATTAAAAGTTAGATTCACAACCTATATAAAATATTAAGGGCTTAAATGCTAGAAGATAATGGTATTACAATCTAAAATATGTCAAGTGACTTAAGTTGACGAAAAATCAGGTAAAGTAGCTTTGAATATAATAGTAGAGATGAAAGTAGAAATTTTAATAAATTTAGGAACTTACTTTACCAAAAAAATAATTTAAGGACTTATTTTTCACTAATGTGACAATTTAAGAACTAAATCTATACACAACACAAGAAGCCGCCCAAATTCTCAATTATTGACTTCCCTTAATTTTTTGTTCTCACGTGTTTTACTAAATATTTTAAAAAATAAGGCTTTGAAAGTGTTTTTAAAATGACTGAAAGCGATTTTGATGAAGTTGATTTTGAGTTTCAAAAGCACGTGATTTTTCTGAATCCACTTAGATTTTTACTGAAAAATAGTTTCAAAATTTTTTTTTACCAAAAATGTTTTTAGTTATTCAAAAAGTATTCCCAAACGAGCATTTAACTGTTTCCATTATGGCATTTGAATAGTTAAAATACATCAGGATGTTATTGACAATCAATGGTGGACACAATTACTTTAAGTGAAATATATAGAAGTAACAAATGGATTAAATAGGATTGATGCAACATAGCAGTAGTGAAGGGCTGCAGACAACTAAAGCCCAAACAACAAAATTACAGTTGGATATTGAAACTTACAACAAATATGAGATCCCCTATCTTTTTTCTTTTTTTTTTCTCTCTGAACGATGAGATCCCCATATCTGAGGAGTAAATCTTGCTATTCTATACGTAGTAGTCGTACATATTTGTTCACCAGTACTGCAGGGCACGAGTCTGGATATATATATAGATAGATGCATCCTTGAGAGAGTTCTTCCAAGTCAAACAATACTGTTGGTGCATGCTTGATCATCAACCGTACTAGTACCACCTCGGCATGATTCTACCGCAGGATCAATGGCGGATTCAGAAACGGAATTCCTTGGGGTGGGGTGCTTACAACCATGAGGTTTGTAATATTTATTGAAGTGAAGATTGCAGAGAACTATAATGAGGAAGGCGGCGCCATAGATAGAACAGGCAGCAAATTTGAACCGTGAAGGAAATGGGATGGTGATGGATATGAAGAAGGCTGTGACTCCACAGAAGAGGCCAAAATAACGAAAAAGGCCGGCTATTGATATTCCGGCGAGACAGTAGCTGAAGTGAATAGAATTGCTCACCAAGATACAAGTGAAGGCAAGTAAGACGGACAGTCCAAGAAAGTCAAAGATCACAGGGAGAGGGAGCCGGCCGGGAGGAATTTGGAAGGGGATAAGTGCTAGTCCGATCGCTGATGTCAAGCAAAACCCGACGATTATCTTTGCCCAATCAAAGTTGTTGGTTGGGTACTTGTCGTTCTTCCTCCGATGTGGACCTTGCGGGATTGCGGCTTCTAGGTCTGGTTCGCCATCGGGATCACGATCGACGGGACTGATTATCTTAGCTTTGAGGAGTTGGATTATCTCTGCAATAGAACAGTTCATTTTGTTCTGCAGAAAAGGAGAGAGTGATACTGTGATAGACTGATAGTATACAGCTCAAGGTTTTAGTACCGTTGATTTATAGGTACTATAGAATATTGACTTTTGTCGACAATAGAATTAGGGTCGGTTCCGTATTACCCAAAAAGAGAAGGCAACACTTCATTTGAACGGACAACACTGACCTGACCGGCGGAAAACAATCGTGTATTCTATGGGACGGAAAAGCCATATAAGAAAAAATTTCATTCATTCATTCACACAAACAAGTCAATCACAAAACATATATATAAATGAAAATAAAAAAAGATTTAATCAAATGAAAATCAAATAAGAGAAGATTGATTGTTTGTGTTACAAAAAAAATATTTAATCAAATGAATATATATATATCTTTAGAGGTCACCCTCAGCAACCACAAAAAAAAAAAAAAAATTATAGTAAAACCCACAAATCAAATTGTATCTTAAAGTTCATAATAACGAAATTGGATCTTGAAAGAATTTTAAAATTTCTATCATTTGGAAGTAGAAGAAACGCCAATGATGATGTGTTTTTCATTTTGTAATTAATTGATTTATTTGAGTGTAAAGAGTGGTTTGAAAAATTGGGTTTTGCATAAATGAGAGTAGTTTAGGAATTAATGTTGGGTGTAAAGAGGTAATGGTAGAAAAACCAATTTGAATGTGAAGTAAGTTGGGTGTAGCCGTGTACTAGAGATACAAAATTTGAGCATGAATAAAATTTCCCTAAATTGAATGCAGTAAAAAAAAAAAAAACTAAATCCAATGGTTATTAGGGGTATTTTATGCAGATTGCAATACAAGAACCAAATTTTAAACCAAATATTGTGGTTATGATGACTGGATCATCAACCAAGTGTTAATTAACGGCCTTTTTTTTTTGTAACGCATCATTTGGTTTGCAAATTTAATTTTAAATTTTGATCTCCCTAATATCATTCATTTTAGGCATTCGGAACATGTAAAATATTTGAACTCAAGCTTAATTAAGGACTTGCTTAGGCGAATCCTAATCATTAAGTTTTAATCAGATCAAAAAATTTATGTCATGATTTAGTTGATTTGGTTTTAAGGGAAGAAAGGATGAGTCATATTCGGTTATAATCAGGTCAAAAAATATATGTTGAGATTTAGTTGAAAAGGCTTTAAGAACCGATCCAAGCAGTATCAACAAGACAATTCATTTTATTCTGCCCAAAGGTAGATAAAGATGGAAATACGGCTCTATGGTTGAGAAGATGTTGATCATATATACACGCTGAGGATAGTTGGCTACCACTTAATGATTAGAGATGGGAATTAACCTTGCTGAACAATGGGAATATATTAGCGAATATTCGTCAAACAACCCTGCCGAAATCATGCAAATTTAAAACCATGATTGGTCATGGAGTCTTGCCATGATGCTTTATGCAAGGGAAGACGACATAGGCAGACTTTTGTGGAAGAACCACAAGGGATTTGCAAACAATGTAAAATCAACATCATGTTTTACACCTTCCTCCCAGTTAGCAGACTTGCCGAAATCATGCAAGTAAAAGTGACAACATCAGGTTTTATGCCTTTTGTTGTCGTCTTTTCAAACGAAGTAAGTGCTTCTTGGATTCTTTCTTCTTTGCCAATACTGCTGATAAGAACCTTATGTGTGTATACATAGGGTGAAATTCCACTGTTAATTTTATTAGTTTGATTTTATTTTTTATTTTCAATGTCAATTTACGATTGTGGATGTTCAATGAAATTTCTTATTTAATCTATTTTCGGATTTATTAATATTAGTTATGATTCACAGAATCAACAGTAGCACAGTGCTAATAATTCAGCGCCCAATAGCAGGATTCTTACTTTTTTTTTTTAATTAAAAAAATATCAACATCTTAAAGTTATTATAGAGGATGTCCAAATCGATTAAAAGGGTGTCCAAATTGATTGAAAGGGATATTTAAGATACACCTGGTTGGACATAGCCAAAGCTTTGTTGCATGTACAATTTGTACAAGTTTCTTTCCCAACATTTTCGTTAGTTGCGTTATATATATGGGTGTTGAGCCTGAAACTCAGTTTCTCATCAACTACAACAACAAATCCCGTACATAACATTCTCAGTTTCTCATTAAACTAGATTATTTTACATTCTTTCTTTAAATCCTTTGGAATTTCTGTTGCTATTTCATCAGCCAAGAACAGGATCTCGAAGCCGCAATGCAAGAAGTTCCAGATGGGAGGACGAACTATAAGTACCCCACCAACAACTTAGATTGGGCAATGATAATCGTCGGGTTTTGCTTGACAACAGCGACAGGACTAGTGCTTATCCGCTTCCAAACTCCCCCCGGCCAGCTCCCTCCCTGTAATCTATGACTTTCTTGGACTATTAGTCTGTCTTAACTTAACTTGCTTCTTGGTAAGCAAATGTATTCACATCAGTTATTGTCCCGTTGGAATACCAATCGCCCACCTTTTTCATTATTTTGGCCTGTTCTTTGGAGTCACAGCCATCTACATGACCATCACCGTCCCATTTATTTCACGGTTAAAATGTGCTGCCAATTCTATCTACGGCACGACCTTCCTCATTGTACTTTTCAGCAATATTCACTTCTATATATGTAACAAACCTCATGGTTTAAAGTACCCTACCCCAAACAATTCAATTTCTAAAACCGCCATTGATCATGAGGTAGAATCATGCTGGGGCGGCACTAGTTCAGTTGATGATCCAGCATGCACGATGCACTAATCATAATGAGGATGTGTCTATCTATATATCATGACTAGTGCCCTGTGTTAGAATATAAGAAATGGTTAGGATAGTGCCAGGTGTCATTATAAGGTGTTTGTATTTATATATAAGTGTGTGGTGTTTGTATCTATATAAGGTGTTTTGTATTTATATCAAAGCTTGAGTTAATTGCTCTCGTTGCTTCGAGGAACTAAGTTGGTGATTTAAACCCTAGAAAAATTGGGGATTTTTCGTCTGTAAGTCGGTGGTTGTTCTTCTTGAAATTACTTCATCAATTGTTGATATTTTTTGTTGATTGAAGGTGTTGTGTTGTAGTTGTATCGCAATTCTGTCTTGCTCCTTTGTGATTGTTGATGACGTTGAATTGTAGCGATTTTCTTGATCATCTCTGGTTTGAAAAATATTGTGTTGATTGATCTGTTTTCTTGCTGCAACTATTGCTTGCATACGTATTGTTGTTCGTCTGTAGTGAATCTTGTTGAAGAATTTTGTTATTTGGTTGTTTACTTAGTCTTGAAGACAAGTCGATCTTTTGCAATTCTCATCATGGATACTGTTGCTCAATTAGCACTTAATCACAAATTTCTTCGTTGATTCCTAGTGTTGGTAACACTATCACAGTGAAATTGGATGATTCCAATTATGTTACCTGGAATTTTCAAATGCGACTTTTAATAGAGGGAAATGGAATTTTTGCTTTTGTTGATGGATCTATTCCTTGCCCGGATAAATATAATGGTTCTGATTCTGAGGAGGAAACTATTACTAATCCACACCATGTTATTGATGATTACAAAGTGTGGAAAATTCATGATAAAGCTCTCATGACTCTCATCATTGCTATATTGTCTACTGCTACACTGTCCTGTGTTATTGGTTGTCAGAGTTCACAAGAAATATGGAATAATCTAAGGGAAATGTTTTTTAACATGACTAGAACCAGTATTGTTCAAATGAAGATTGATTTGCAGAACAAAAAGAAAGGACCAGAGTCTATTGATCTGTACCTGCAGCGAATTAAAGATGGTAAGGATCAACTTACTGTTGTTGGAGTGCTTATTTCAGATAAGGATATTGTCATTGTTGCTCTTAAAGGTCTTCCCCTTGAGTTCAATACTATCAAGGCAATTATAAGTGGCAAAGAGAATCTTGTATCTTTAAAAGAGCCGAGGTCACAATTGAAAGCTGAAGAGGCCACATTAGAAGAGGTTATTAAACAGGCCCCACTAATGTCTGCTATGTATGCTTCTAATTCAATCTATGATGTTGGAAGATCATCTGGTGGTACAGAACACAGTTCATCTCAACATTTTTTTAGTGGTTCACATCTTCAAATGTCTCCAATCAAAGTGTTACAACAAATACCATTTCCAAATCAAATGTTCCAGATGAATAGTCATCTTGCCTTTGTGTCTCAGAGTGGTTCCGGGACTTATACAATTTCAAGGGGAATAACTTCAAACGAAAGGGGAAAGGAAAGAAATGTTATAATAATTTTCAGCAACCTCAACAAATTGGTTCTCAATTTTCACAGCAGTCTTCACCAAATGCTTTTCAGGGCTTGCATTTTTAGTCTACCAATTCTCATATGGATATTGCACAAGTGTATCAACCTTTTCAACTTTGTCAAATATGCAATAGGAAAGGTCATAGTGCTTTTCATTGTTTTAAAAAAGGGTGTCAAATTTGCAATAGGAAAGGTCATACTGCTGCAACTTGTTTTGACAGAAATATTGGTTCTTCTCAAATGGTACCTCCAGAGTCTTATTCACAAACAAGCATTCTCTCCACATTAGATTCAAACTTCTGGTTCTCATTCTTATCTCAACTCTCAACATGCCACTTTTCCTTCACAATTTCCACATACAACTGTGATTAATCCACCTCAGTTTCATCCTGCAATGATGAGTTCTCAAAATCATCCTCACGTTGCTACGACTGCAAGGTCTCATCCTTCTCCATCTACACCACAACAAGAATATTAGTTACTTAACTCAGGGGCAACACATCACATGACTTCTGATTTGTCCAACATTCAAATGGCTGCTCCTTACTCATCTTCTGATACAGTCACTAGAGCTAATGGATAAGGTTTACACATTGCTCATATTGGACAATCTAATCTTCCACTACAGTCTCATAACATTTGTTTAAAATTTGTCTTACATGTACCACGATTATCACAAATTTATTATCTATGCATCAACTATGCAATGATAATAATTGTAGGTGTATTGTTGATGAGTTTTCTGTCTGCATACAAGACAAGGTCACTCAGAAAATTCTGTAACAAGGATTGAGTAACAATGCTGTATATCCTTTACTAGTGTTAAAGTCTTCTCAGATTCTCCCGCAACATATATTAGACAAAGAATAAATTCTGCACTCTGGCATTGTAGATTGGGTCATCCTACTAATTCAGTAGTTAAGGTAACCCTTTCTAAGGCAGATATTCCTTTTACTTGTATAGAATCTTCACATACTTATAAAACTTGTTTACAAGGCAAGTTTACAAATCTACCTTTTCCTTCTCTGGCTTCCAAATTTGTAATTCATTTTGAAGTCATTCACACTGATGTTTGGGGTCCGTCACCTAATTTGTCTATTGAATGATATAGGTATTATGTGTCCTTTATTGACGAATGTACAAGGTATTAGAAAAGAATTTACTTTTCATTGAATAAGAATTATTACAAGGCAACAGTATATATACACATCATTCACATGTGCCACTACTAACCTTAACTAACTAACAGCTATACAACTGAACAAAACAAACAAAACAGATTTACATCCAACTAATTCTGTAAACATTATTCCGCTAAAGCATTTACATAATTACTCTTAACATCCCCCCTCAAACTGAGCGAAAGAGATCGAAGTGAGAGTTTGGAGCGCAAGAATTGAAATCTGTCCTTGGGAAGAGCTTTAGTGCAGATATCAGCAAGTTGAAGTTGCGTGGAGATGTAGTGAACATAAATTTCTTTTGCCAAGACTTTTTCCCGAATGTAGTCGTAATCGATCTCAACGTGCTTAGTGCGAGCGTGAAACAATGGATTTTTGGCCAAGGACAGAGCAGAAATATTGTCACACCACAGTGTTGGACTAGCAGGAGAGTGATAACCAATATCAGTTAGCAGTTTGCAGATCCAGGTAAGCTCAGCAGCAGTGTTGGCAAGGGATCGATACTCTGCTTCAGTGGAAGAACGAGCAACAGTTGGTTGCTTTTTAGCACTTCAACTGATAATGGATGATCCAAGAAATATGCAAAAACCTCCTGTGGATTTTCGGTCAAGAGAACACCCTGCCCAATCGGCATCGGAGAAGGCCGTAAGAGCTGGGGAAGTAGAGCTTTTGGGGAACCATAAACCCATATCAACAGAACCTTTTAGGTACCTGAAGATTCTTTTAACAGCTTGGAGATGAGATTGGCGAGGGCTGTGCATAAATTGGCAAACGAGATTCACAGCATAAGACAGGTCCGGCCGGGTCCAGGTGAGGTATTGAAGAGCTCCGACCAGAGATCTATATTCTGCAGAGTCTGGCAGTAAGGGTGAGGAATGATCGAGTTTGGAAGTACTCAGGGGAGTGACACATGGTTTAGCACCATCCATATGAGCTTTCTTCAGCAAGTCAAGTATATACTTGGTTTGGGAGATGTAGATACCTGTGGAGGATCGTTTGACTTCAATGCCAAGGAAGTAGTGGAGGGCTCCTAAATCCTTAATAGGAAATAGAGCCCGAAGTTGAGTGATCACATGAGTACAGGCAGAAGAAGATGGACCAGTGACAATTATGTCATCAACATAGACTAAGATAAAGACCATGGGATCAGATTTAACAAATAAAGAGTGATCAGACTGAGAGCCAGTGAAGCCCAAGGATGTTAAAGCACCATGGAGTTTCTCATACCAAGCTCGGGGAGCTTGTTTGAGACCATACAAGGACTTCTTAAGATGGCAGATGTGCTTAGGGTGAATAAGATCTTCAAAGCCAGGTGGCTGATGCATGAACACTTGTTCTGTGAGGTTGCCATGTAAGAAGGCATTGCTAACATCCAATTGATTTAAAAACCAGTCATATTGAGCTGCCAATGTGAGAAGAAGTCGGATAGTGACAGGTTTAGCAACTGGACTAAACGTTTCAGTATAGTCCAGACCCTCTTGCTGATGGAAACCCTTAGCCACTAGACGGGCCTTGTACCGATCAATTGTGCCATTAGGTTTTCGTTTGATGCGAAAAACCCATTTGCAGCCCACTATATTGCTGGATGAAGAGGAAGAGACTAGAGACCAGGTGCCTGTTTGTTGGAGAGCAAGGAATTCATCCTTCATAGCTTGAACCCAGTGGGGATGTTTGGAGGCCTGAAGATAGGTGGTGGGAATATAATCAGAAGAAAGGTGAGAAGGGAGAGGATGCTTAGTTGCAGTGAGGGCTTTGGGCTTAGAGATGCCTGATTTGGATCTGGTTTTCATGGGATGAATATTGGTTGTGGTAGGTATTTGCTCGGGATGAGGATGAGATGATGGTGAAGGGACACTGAGGGATGAAGGTAATACCTCTGAAACATGCTCAGGAAAGGTAGTCATGGCTGCTGAGGTGGGTACTGCGGAAGGAGGCAGGTCTGAGGAAGGAGGATGGGCATGTGAAGTAGGCACCGCTGAAGAAGACACTGCTGGAGGAGCAGGGTGTGCAATTGTAGTTGGAGAAAAAAATAATTGAGTTGGAATACATGAATTAAGCTGCACACTGGATGAAGCTGTGAGAGAAGGAGCTGGAGGAGTTGGCTTGTGACAGGGGAAGCTGGATTCATCAAATACAACATGGCGTGACACATAGATCCTGTTGGATTGAAGATCGAGACATTTGTAACCTTTGTGATTGAGACTGTACCCCAAAAAAACGCACCGCTTGCTTTTAGGATCCAACTTTGATGAAGAGTAAGGCTGCAACCAGGGAAAACAACTTCAGCCAAATATTTTCAAGGTGTGATATGATGGAGACCTGTGGAATAGCAACTCCCACGGAGAAACCTTGGAAGCAGTAGGCATTCGATTGATTAAGTAGACTGCAGTGGCAAAAGCATGATCCCAATACAGGTGTGGAACTTGAGAGACTGTGAGTAAAGTTCTTGCTGTTTCAACTAAGTGTCGATGCTTGCGCTCAGAACAGCCATTTTGTTCTGGAGTGTGAGGGCACTGAGATAATTGAGAGCTCAAATATTCACCACCAGAGTCAGATCTCAGAGTTAAAATTTTGGTGCACAACATGTTCTCAACGTGAGCTTTAAATTGCACAAAAATTTTGTAAACGTCAGATTTATATTGCATAGGAAAGAACCAACAATATTTTGTGAAATCGTCAACAAAAATGACATAGAAGCGATGATGATGTAAAGAAGAAACAGATGCGGGCCCCCAAACATCTGTATGAATGATTTCTAAAGGTTTCCTTGTGCGACATTGCACAGATACAAAAGGAAGCTTAGAGCTTTTACTGACTGCACAACCATTACAGAAAGTGGTGTGTTTACTATCAGAAACAGAAATGCACAACTGAGATTGCAGCTTAGCTAGTATTTTGGTAGATATATGACCAAGCCTTTGATGCCAAACATTCTTTGAGGCATGAACTGTTGCAGCTAAGGCATAAGAGTGAGCAGACAGAGAAGCAGAGTTAGGAGCTTGGAGACGATAAAAGCCATTTCTCACTGGTCCTTTAAAAAGCATCTTCCCCGAAGAAATATCCTTCACAATGTAGTGAAAAGGATAGAGATGCAGAGAACACCAATTATCAATAATGAATTGATTGGCAGACAACAAATTATGTTTTAAAGCAGGAACATGTAACACATTGCTAAGCTTAAAAGTGGAATGAGAAGTAGATAAGGAAGAAGATCCAGAGTGGAGAATGGGCAAACCTTTGCCATCTCCAATGTAAACTTGGTCTGGGCCTGTATATGGTTCTGGATTTTGAAGATTGGTAGGCGAGTTAGTCATGTGATTACTTGCTCCAGAGTCAATAAGCCAAGTCGGAGTGGATGCATTTGTACCGGCAACCATAGCAGAGGGAGAAGAATGAGTGGAGAAATGGGGATTCATACGCTGAGGGCAATCAAATGCCTCATGACCAAATTGTTGACAGATTTGGCAGGGAGCTTTCTTGCCAGGAATGAAATTAGAGCGACCACCACGATAATTCCTTGAATTTCCTTGACGATAGGAAGACTGACGAAAATTTCCTCGAAAATTGCCTCGATTCTGAAAATTCTGAGAATGAGATACAAAGCCTCGATTGTGAGGGGTATTGCGATCTACACCACGACCTTGAGAAAAATTAGCCTGGAGAGCCGGAGAATTTGGCGTGGGAAGAAGACCAACAGAGGAGTTGAAGGCCTGAAATGGCGAAGACAGAGCCGTTTTCTTCCGATTAGTCAATTGGATCTCCTTACTGAGAAGAAGGCCATGAAGTTCATCAATGGTGGTACAGCCAATGCGAAACTGAATTGCATCAACAAACGATTCATATTCCGGTGGAAGACCATGAAGAATGACTGAGATCAACTCAGAATCGTCAATCGGAGCGCCGGCGCGAGCAAGAGCATCAGCAATCTCTTCGATTTGTTGAAGAAATTGAGAGGCAGAAGAATCTCCCATGGTGAGACAGCGAAGACGAGATCGGAGCTCGTGAATGTGCGATTGAGATGCAGTTGCAAGTCTTGATTCCAGTTTCGCCCATAGTTCTCTCGAAGAATTGATTCCAACAGTGTAAGGAATCAAAGAATCAGAAAGTGTGGAGTTGAGCCAGATAAGAATGTTCTGATCATTCTCGAACCAGGTGATATATGCCGGATTCACAGATCGATTTCCAGAGAGATCAATAAGAAATTGAGGCGGCGGAGGAACGGAGCCATCGACTATACCAGAAAGATTGTAGCGACGGAAGATCGGAGCAAATAAGGCACTCCAGGTGAGGTAATTCGTTGTGGTCAACTTGATTGGCACCAGAGATCCAATATTTTGGATGGTAAGAGAGGTTGTGGAGAGACGAGAACCGGAATCGGCAGTCGGAGAAGGATGAGCTTGAGAATCAGAGGCAGACGAGGGAGAAGCAGAAGCCGCCATGGGAGAAAGCAAGGAAAATTAGGGTTTGGGGTGCAAGAAGCTTGAAGTTTGGGGAAAGGAGGAGCAACGGAAGGAACGGATCCAGTCGCTAGACAGAGGCGATTGATACCATATTAGAAAAGAATTTACTTTTCATTGAATAAGAATTATTACAAGGCAACAGTATATATACACATCATTCACATGTGCCACTACTAACCTTAACTAACTAACAGCTATACAACTGAACAAAACAAACAAAACAGATTTACATCCAACTAATTCTCTAAACATTATTCAGCTAAAGCATTTACATAATTACTCTTAACACAAGGTACACATGGATATTTCCTATAATGAATAAAGCTCCTGTTTTTGGTCTTTTTGTTCAGTTTCAAGCTTTTGTGCAAAATTTCTTTAATGTACATATTAGAATTTTGCAAAGTGATGGTGGTGGGGAGTATATTGTGATTCCATTTCAAAATTTTCTTAAGGACAAGAGCATTTTGCATCATAAATCTTGTCCTTACACACCTCAACAGAATGGGTTGGTAGAGAGGAAAAATAGGCATATTACAGAAACAGCTCTTACTCTTCTTCAACAAGCTTGTTTTCCTTCACGTCAATATGGGGTTTTGTCGTCTGCAGCCTCTCACTAATGCTATGTTTCATCAATTCTAGTCAATCAATTTGTTACTTCTATATATTTCTTTTAGTGAAAGTGCTTATGTTCACCGTTGATTGTCCATAACATCGTGGAGGACACCCTTGCTAAGGGGTTAGTACGCAGAAGTCCATTAGCCGATGTGAAAAACCAGCAGTTATATGTGTACACGGACATAGTTTAGTACCTGAGGCCAAAATTTGTTTTGGTGGAAAATGTTGTCGATGGTTTCCTTGGACGATGTGCCTTGAGACGCCTTGTAGATATGAACTATTAAGTGAGGATGGGAGTGATTGCAGCAGGGGCATATGGGCTTCAGTTCCATATGGGAGTTTTTTTTTTTTTTTTTTAATTTGTGGGGGTGTAAGACTGACAGTAAATACATGTAACCTTAAGTTATTGAGGGTATCCAAATCATTGAAGAAAATCTTGTCCATTGTTTAGTTTCTGGAAAGCCCTAGTTCTAAATGGTATTCAGTTCTAAATACATGGCACCCTTCTGTAAGGCCCTAGTTCTTTATGCCAGAGCCCTACGGGGGCGTTTGTTTACCCTCACTAAAGGGTACTGGACTGGACTGGACTAAGAGTTAGTCCAGTCTCATGTTTGTTCCTGACAGGGACTAGGTTTAATGAGACTAAGTTTCACTAGCCTAGACTAAATCAGGGACTAGCTGGTCTTAGTGAAACCCCTCAAAAACCATGGGACTAGCTAAGACTGTCCCCTTTCTCCTCCTTTCTCCTCCTCACCTTGCTCCTCGACCACTCACATTTGAAAGTCATTGGACTAGATGCTTTTCACAACCAATTTTCATATAAAATACCAAATTGAAGAAAAGATTGGAACGGACAAGGGAGAAAAAGATGGAGAAAAAGAGGGAGAGAATGGGGCGGTAAGGAAGGATTAGAGGGATAAAAAAAAGGATAAAAATAAAATATTAATAATTATGGGTTAAATAATATAATATTAGAGTTTGTTAATTATTCTGCTTGTTAGTCCGACACTGCACCAAACGCTTTACTAAGCTAGTCCAGCTTAGTCTAGTCTAAGCCAGTACAGCTTAGTCCCTGAAGCTAGTCTAGTCCGAGACAGTCCGGTGCAACAAACGCACCCTACAAGTCCAACGACAGAAGATTCAATTTTTTTCCTGCCCAGTTCTTTATGTTGACAATAATTTATCCAACCTAAGCTCTACGATATGTATATATATTCCATATATACAAAACACACATATATGTAATTGATAGGTAATTTAACGCACCACAAAAGTAGCACGCAATAATCCTATTGATTTTCCTTATTAACACTAAAATTTGTCGATTGTAGCATATGAAAATAAGGGTCTTTCCCGCAGAAGATTGTTTGATCTAAATACTTAAAATGTCACAAAAAAACTGGATGGCTGTCTCCACTGACCAGCCACCGAAAACTAATTATTAGACTAACTTACACTTATCCAAATGCAACGAAATTTTATACACAAACTAGACACACAGAGCTATGCTCACACAAATTTTTGGGATTTTTGGAGTTGATTTGCTATTTAAATTAAATCGGACAAAACAGAAGAGAAACAAATTTTAAATAATGCCAATAGATTTTAATTCACAAGTTAAGAAAACGAGTTAGGGGACATGCTATCCACCTCCAAATAATCATGCGAATGTGTTATGTTTCATTCAAATTCCTTTTATTTCCGGATGAAGATGCTCAAGTTGGCTCAATGTTAGAACTCAACCTATTACTCTTTCTTACGTAGTATGTTAAGAGAATGGCGTTTTCAACTTAACTTAGTCCCTAGCATGCAATCTAGAATGGCGTGTTCATAGATTTAACAAGTAGAAATCATTAAGAATGAAAAGAGTTTGAGACATCACAAGGCATCGTAAGTACTGGCGTTGTCTTACTTATCCTAGAAATCGATTCACATGTTAACCACAATTAACAAGTGCTACTCTAGAACATATGTAGGTCCTCATTCAACAAGGGCAGGCACACATATATCCATAGCATTAAAATTCTAGATATGCTCACTATGTATGCATCCATAGAAACACAAAAAGAATTCATCAATGACATAAGTAGTGAATCAATTTTCATCCTTTCATAAAAGTCATTCAAACGAAATATCACAACACATTCACAATCATATTCGGGCTTCAAAACAGCCCCTAACTTCTAAAAATTAGTTACACATTATTCTCAAATTAAAACATGAGTTTGAAAAAATAGAACCAAAAGAAGAAAGTGCAAAGACTTCCTCTGTGCCGCTGTGCTTTTCCTGGCTTCTCGCTGCTCTCTGTGCTAGTTTGATTTTCTGCTCGTAGCCTTGCTGCCTCTGTGCAGCTTCTGTGCCTCCCTCTCCCTGAGCCGCTGCCTTCCTCAAAACCCTTGCTGCGCTGCGCCTTCTGGCAACCTTCTTCCCTGCCGCAAGCTGCCTTTTTATTTATTTTTTTATTTTCTTTTCTCGCTGCCTAAAGGCAGGTCTCTCCTCTCTGTGCGCTTGTGCGCTGCCTCCTCACTATATATGCCTCCTGACTGCCTCTTGTAGCTTTGATATATTCTGTGCGCTTCTGCTTTTCCTTTTTTTTAATCTTTTTCTGCACGCTGCCTCGCATGTGCGCTTTCTCTTTATTTATTTTTTTTCTTTTTCTTCATCCTGCCTTTCACCGACTCCAGCCATTCCTCCCAAGGCCCTCTAGAAACAAAAGCAGCCTCATCTCCCTTTTTCTTTTTATTTTCTTTTATGCTGCCTCCTGTTCGCATTAGCTTTCATTATGACTTCTCATTTTTTTATTTGACTTTTCCTCCTTGGGTGCCATGCTTCTCCATGTTGCTGCCTTCCTCCCTGCTCTTTCTCCTGCTGACCGTGCCTTTTCCTCCCAGGGTCCTCAAGAAACAAAAGCAGCCTTGTGAGCTGCTTTACTCCTATTATTTTCCGCCATGATTATTTCCACCGCTCTGCTTTTCTTTCAATTTGATTATTCACACAAAACAAACCAACCCAATTACAATCACTCCAATTCGAATCGAAAACATAAATAAAGAAAATAAGTGAGTAAGGCAGTTTTGACGAATTTGACACTTAAAATTTCACTTATTCTATTTTTATTTTCTTTGCTTGATAAATCTTATAAAACACAAAAAACGAAGTAAATAGCTCAAAATATAAGGAACTAGCTAAGAAAAGACGAGTGAATTTGATGTAAAATATATATAAATATGAGCTTATCAGTAATGTAAACAAAAGAAACTCAATGAAAACTCTTCAAATCAGGGGTCTCACAATTCCTACGGCGCCGCCATCCTCCTTGTAGTTCTCTGCAATTTTAACTTCAATAAATATTACAAACCTCATGGTTGTAAGTGATAAAAGTATAACAAGCTTAACAGCTTATAATCCAATGGTTGAACCAGTGACAAGTGTAATCATCTTGTAAACCTTGTAGTAGCTTAGGAATTAAGCAATCTAGTTAGATATATACTCTTGATAACTACGATTGTAATATGTTGAGAAAAACAATTAATGAAAAAAAAGTTTATGTGTCTAAAAAACTCTCTCTCTCTCTCTCTCTCTCTCTCTCTCTCTCTCTCTCTCTCTCTCCAAATGCTCTTTGTTCTTCTACAAGAATACAATTCTTCATCTCTATCTATCTTCACAATAAGTCCCTACCCCCAAACAATTCAATTTCAAATTCATGTTAGCATAATTTATAAACACACCAGATCAAAATAGGAAAATATTGCTCATAGTTTCTCTTCTTGATAGATCAGTCACATGCTGAAACTCAACCAAGAAAACAACATTATAAATTAAAGAAAAAACAAGGCAATGGTTTCAAACGCATATTCATCCTTCGGGTGGAGGCGCTTGTGCTCAATGCACCATCCACAGCAGTACCACGCGCATCACGAGTACGACTTGCAGCCATGCCAAGGGTTTTAGAGTCCGTTCAAAACACAACCATTTTTAGCAATTCAATAGCCAAAACAAAGCTATGAAGGTAAGGATTCGAAATATACCTTCCTCAAGGCCATTGGGTGTTTGGTGATAGCCTAAAATCAGCCTAAACTCACAACCCTCACTAAAAAATATGGGGAATTTTTCCCCTTGGTTGAAATTGCATCCAGCCTTAACTAAAACAGTGCACGAAAACGTCTCTAAACAACTCAAAGAACTTAACTAAGGTGTCTTCGAGACTCACGCATACTGGATTCGACGGAGAATCTCGTCGGGAAGTCAAACTGAGACGGAGCTTGTCAATTCTTGATGTCAATTTCGGTTTCCATAATGCAAAGAGTAATGAGGAGTCCTTGGTGAGGAGATGAAGGTGAGGCCAGTGGTTGCCTCGGTGGAGATCGGTAGCTCTGCCACTGTTATTGCTTAGTGTTTCTCTGTGTCAAGGAAGTAGCCAAGAGGGAGAGAGAAATAAAGAGTGGCAGAGTGATGTTTGGGTGATGGCATGGATTGTCGGAGTGGCGAGTGAGGTGGAGATGGATGTTGCGATTTTCTGTTTAGTGAGTACATCGATGATGAGGGAGATGACAGAGAAAAGAGTTAAGTAGTGGAGAGAGTTGGTGAGAGAGAGGGTTGTGTGAAAACAGTGAAAGAGAGAGACGGAGAAGGGTGAAGACTGAAGAGTGATGAAGTGAAGAAATGAGTGAGTGCAAGGGGAAGGGTGAAGACCCATGCGACACAATTAGAAAAGAGAAATGCTAGCCAGACTTAGCCTCAAAAGCGAGTTTGGCATGACTCGCTACCAACATGTAAGGCCATCTCCAACGAAATGGGCTATGTTAAGCCGTCGTCTAGAATATAGCCCTGCACAAAATTATTTTTAATGAACACTGCTAGGCCATATTTATATATTATCTCCAAATGAAGGGGGTATTTTTTAGCCCTCCTCAATAATTTATTGTTTTTAAGTTTGTTCTTTAACTTTATTGGTTAATTGAATTAAACTACCATATTTATAAATGAGTAACTCTTCATATTTCTTATCTTTATGTAGTCTTACTAATTTGTCTGAATGCTATGTTAGTTTTGCTTCAAAAAAAAAATTGGATAAGAGTTTAAAGAATGCAAATAATTGAAATAAAATGAGGTAATATAGTATGGAATGGTGAAAATGATGTGAGAAATGACTTAGATATTTATAGGAAAAAATTAGATTTAAAAAAAAAATTCAAATCTAACGACTAGTTGACGTAAGTTAGTATATGTATTGCTGACAGCTAGGCCTAGCTTTTGGGCTGGCTGGCTAGCTTGAAATGCCCAGCCTGATGGCCATAGGCTAGAGTTTGGCCTAGTGGGTCCCTTTTTTCCTTTGACCTAAATCTCCATTGGAGATGGTTTTTTCTTCATTTCGAGCTATAAAAGTGCCTATAGCCATATGGTTTGATCCTTTGGAGATGGCCCAAGTTTTTTAATTTTTTTTTAAATTTTTTATCAAACATAGATTTTGTTATATTAGATGTTAAATGAGACATCGACAAGATTTGAACTCACTCTGCCATGCAGAGGCTCAACACTCTTCCATGCTAAAACACTACTTGCCCACCCATGTGTAAGTTGGCTTCTATAATTTATGCAATTTTGGATCCTACAAGTATTGCAATTAAGAAAAATAAAAGTTGCAATTTAACTTTAATTTTCTTTCTCTAGCTCGAGAAAAATTTCATTATGACGAGAACAAGGATGGTATACCACGTGTTTTTATATAAGTGGTGAGAAATTTTATTAGTTAAGTTGCTGACTTTTTAACACACATATCCCACTATTTAGATAGTGACACGTGGTGTACCACCCCGTGTTTTGATCACACTAAAAGATCTCTCCTCTAGCTCAGCCTTTCCTTATCATTCGCGATGAAACAGAGAGAAAAAATTAACATTAAATTGTAACTTTTATTTTTTTTAGTTGAATAATTGTGTAACCCAAGAATTGCAATAACTAAAGAAGCCATCTTATATGGAGAAATGTTTCATTATGATCGGAACATGAGTGATATATCACGTATTTTTATATAAGTTGTGAGAAATTATATTTTTGAAGTTATTTACTTTTTAACACACATATCTCACCATTTGTATAATGACAAATGATGTACTATTCCGTGTTTCAATCATATTGAAAAATCTCTCATCAAAATGGGCAAGAAAGTCAAATATTAATTGTGGGGTATTTTAAGAAATACACCTAAAAACATTCAAACCAGTCAAATATGAGTTTTAATGTTAATTTTGTGGTGGACATCAACGAAGGACTAATTAAATTTTTTTTTTATCTTATAAAAGGTTTTTATAAGGAAAACTACCGAAAAATTAAAAAAAAAACTTCCCTTTTAATAAAAAGTCATTTTTAAAGGTATAATGAATAATAACAGAGAAATGTAAAAATGTGGTTTTTCATTGAAAGTGAACAGTACCGGAAGAGTTTTGTTAAAACTGCCGTTTTTATAATGGTTTGAACTAGTCCAAGAATTAGGCTTCACTTACCCATTCTTTTATGAGGGTTTTAAATCAGGAGGCTCCCTTCCACTTTCCATACACTCTCATCCCTTCTTGTTTTGTACGATCACAATTAAGTCACGTTAACATTTATATTGATTTTTTTTATAAAGATAATAAGAAAAAAATAATAGTAATATAAAATATTGACGTAACTTAACATTGACCTCACAAATAAAAAAAAGACAAGAGTGTATGAGAAGTGGGAGGACAGAGAAACTGCCTCCTTAAATCATGCAGCATATGCATACCTGGCCAGTTTATCAAGTTTGAGTGGTGGCGCTAACTACGATAGATCAATGGCTTACAATCACATCCAAAAAGGTAGGATGAGGTGTACACCGTTCCGTCACGTTCCCACACCAGCAAAAAGGTAAGTTCTTTCATCACGTTCCCACGCCAGCAGAAAGTTGGTGGCTTACAATCACCAACTTTCATCACATTCCCACACCAGCAAAAAGCTGGGTTCTTTCATTTTCAGTTATGAAAGTCGTTTTACTTCGACAAATCGATGATTTCTACGTTATAGTTACACACTTTTTATATACTAACATCTTGCAACACGTGTTTATTTTTTTATTTTTTATTTGAAAAACAAAAAATAGAAGATGGAATAATAATATATTTTTAAAAATAATAAAGTTAGTTACATGAGTGTTTTTTTTATTGTGAATTTCTTATTTTATTTGAAAATTTAATGGGAGAGGGTTATTTTGCCTTTATTCCTTTGTAAGGGGAAAATTCGGGCTAAATGTTAAATGCTAAACCAAGGCCAGATTTTCCTCGAGAATTTAGCCCAGAGCTCTACCAAACCGAGTGAAAATATTTATCGGAATTAAAAAAAAATTATATTAAAATGTTCATAAAATTAATTTACGATAATCTACATATTTATTTATTTTTTTAAAATTTAATTTAAGAAAAAAATTGCCTAAGTTTATTCTTTAATAATCTCGGGCTAAAATTTTAGGCTTAAAACGGTTGGAGTAGAAAAATTGTTTTTGGGCTAAAAGCTAAATTTTTCAGGCTAAAATATTTGGCTTTTAGCCCAACCATTAGAGATAGTCTTATATATATAGTTTATTTGAAAATTTGATAGAAGAGGGCAATTTTGAGATCATAAATATTTCACCATTTTTACCTTCTCTCTTTATACACATAAATATAAATATATAAAGGTCTCAGAGATGGAGAGATAATGAGAATGGTTAGAAATGTTGATATATACATGGTACAGAACAGAGACTCTTTCCATCAGACCAAGTGAGGGAAGGTCCATTACTTTTTTCACATGAGAGAACTTTCTGGTAATTTTATATTTTTAGCTAAAATGATTTTTGAAATTTACTTAACTCGTCACTTTGGTGTTTGAGGTTTGAAATCAATAGAAGTGTCAATCATAATCATTTTGATCATTTCTTAAAAATTATGTTAAAGAAGGACCAAATGACAAAAATACCCTCAATTTAATGAACAATGGGCCAAAATGATTGGATGAAAATTGAGGATATTTTTGTCATTTTATTTTTATTTCAAGAAAGAACCAAAATAATTGATGGTGGACAAATTCAGGGACCACTTCTATTGATTTAAAATCTCAATGACCAAAGTAATGAGTTATGCAAATCTCAAGGAACCATTTTAGTTTAAAAGCCAATGAAAATTAGACCAGAAGGAAGGAAACCTGGAATTAATTATTGGAGTTTTAATGAAAGACTCTGGTTACTGTTCACTTTAACAAAAAAAAATTGTACTCTAAAAAGTCACTATTGACACTATTCATTTACAACACATTTTTATCATTTTGATTAAAATTCAAAGTTTTCAAATTATTTTCATTAATTTTTTTATTAATTAATTATAGCTTGGAGACCTAGACCAGAAGGAAGGAAACCTATAACTTAATGTGAGAACTACATTTGGTCCAGGATTACCAGGTCAATATCACCTTTCAAAATTGAAAAAACGGTTACACCGACGTAAACATGTAGTTGACTAAAAGGTCGAGTACTAAAACTAAGTCACAGTCCCTCTTTTGTTTTCTGGTGCCTTTTTTCGATCAAATAAAGAGTTATCCTTCATTTGAATGATATTTTAATCTAGCAGTGTTATATATATATATTGTGAACCAATTTGGCTACTGCCTCACGTCTGTCACAAAGGAGAGTTCTATAGGAAAAGTAATACTTATTGATAAGTGGTAGACAACACAAAGGGAAGATGCATAAGTCGAAAGTGGGCATCGTGTAGGTTAGCAACGATTAATGAACACATCATTAGTTTCTGCAATTAATCTATGTTGGAGAGTTGACATTTTGTAATTAGTTTAGTTACCTATTTGAGTTTTTGTAATCAGATTGTAATTAAGTTATTTGATGTTTCTTTCCTTGTAAATCACTCTTGTACATTATATATTTTCCTCCTTGGTGAGAAGAATGATATCAAAAAATTAACCCAAAAATAAGCTCTAATTAGCGTGGTATCAAAGCAGAGATCCTAGGATTTCTGCTCTACCCGTTCCCTCAAGCAAACTCGACCCTCCCATAGAGAACCTACCACCACTCCACGGTAGAAACAACCCCATCCTAACCAATTCTACTCCTACACTAAACACGACAACTCTAAACACTACTACCTTAACCGATCATACCATGAATCCTACCCTACCTATACCACAAGTTGTTACACAAATTGTCCATTATGATTCATCTACTATTTTGATTGGCATCAAACTCAATGGTGCCAATTATGGAGTTTGGTCTCAGATTGTTGAGATGTTTGTTGCTGGAAAAGACAAGTTAGGCTACTTGTTTGGGAGTAATCCCAACCACCTATCGACGATCCGGCCTTTACCAAATGGCATACGGAGAACGCTATTGTGAAGGGTTAGCTCATCAACTCTATGGAATCTAATTTGATTGGGTACTTTCTTCGACTATCGACGACAAAGGAAGTGTGGGACGCGGTTGCTCGCACGTATTATGACGGCTCCGATATCTCTCAAATCTATGATCTTACCTACAAGGCCTCTCGCATGAGGCAAGAGGGACGTCCAGTAGAGACATACTATATTGATCTTCAATCTTTGTGGCAGGAGATTGATTATTGTCAACCCAATCCGATGAAATGCAATACTGATATTGAAATTTTTAATAAAATTGTTCAAACGGATTGTGTGTACACTTTGCTTGTAGGATTGGATGAGATGTTTGATAAAATTCATAGTGATATTCTACGAACTGAGCCCATTCCTTTCGTCGAACAAACTTTTGCCTATGTTTGTCGGGAGGGAATGCGACAAGTTGTGATGAATACTGGAAGACAACTGCCAAGTGAGGCAACCATGGTGGCTCAGCCTACCACACGAGCCGTAGCTCCACCTCGTCCCCGCGCCCCTGAGAAGTCACTTGCACCGAGCCCAGGATTGCAACCCCAGGCTACTGCCCCAAGCCCAACAGAGGGCTCGCTCTTTGATCCTAAAACGGCCTCACGACCCACCATGGGTCCCCGTTCTCCTCATCCTAAACCACCAGTCCCGGCTAGTGGTTGTACTTACTGCAGTAGTGAGCAGCATGGCCGTGATAATTACTTCCAATTGCATGGCTATCCTGACTGGTGGGAACTGTTGAAGCTTCAGAAACAACGGAAACGAGACGAGCAAGCCAAGCTTGGGCAAGCCAATCTTGCCACCTGTATGTCCCAATTATCTTTGATATCTCAAGATGATCCTCCTCCAGTTTCGAGTTTTTCTGACACATCTCCAGAGTCCTCAGGTAATTATGGTTATGTTTTTAATATGAATAGTGATGCTACTCTATCTGGATAGATCATTAACTCCGGTGCCACAGACCATATGACTTATGATCCCATTGATTTAGCTTGTGATACCGTTCCACTTCGACGTAATATTACTAATGCTAATGGAGTCACCTCACCAGTAACTGGTGTTGGCATCGTGCGCCCCACTTTCTCTTTGCCTCATACATTACTTGTACATAGCATAAATTGATGTCTCCTGGCTAAGCTATTGAACAATTGAACTGTTATGTGCTAATGTATCCAAATTTTTGTCTTATACAAGATATTATTACGAATGAGATAATTGGTCGTGGTACTAAGAGGGGGATCTCTATTTTGTAGATGATGCTAGTACAGGACGGGTCAATCTCGCCCAAGGAGCCGTTGATCACAAACGGCGTCATATATGGTTATGGCATCATCGTTTGGGTCATCCATCTTTCAGTAATTTGCAGCATATGTTTCCGAATTTATTTGTTGGTTATTCAGTTTTAGACTTTAAATGTGACATTTGCATACTCGCCAAAAGTCACCGTGTTTCTTATCCGCTGAATTCTAATAAAAGTGTTATTCCTTTTGGTCTTGTTCATTCGGATGCTTGGGGACCATCTCTTATTACTACTTCATCTGGTATTCGGTGGTTTGTAACGTTCATAGATGATTACACACGGATGACATGGTTATATCTTCTTAAGCATAAAAGTGATGTTTTTTCGGCTTTTAAGACCTTCCACACCATGGTTCAGACACAATTTTCAACTAAAATATGGATTTTGCGTTCTGATAATGGTGGTGAATATGTTAAAATGATTTTTTTCCATTATTTAACTAATCACGGAATTCTTCACGAAACTACCTGTCCTCAGACTTCTCAACAGAACGGGGTGGCTGAGCGCAAAAACCGTCATCTTTTAGAAACGGCTCACTCACTCTTGATTGGGGCGTCTATTCCCCGCTCATCTTGGGATGTTGCTCTTTAGACCACCACTTATCTTATCAACCGTCTACCATCCAAAGTCCTAGATTTTCTTACCCCCTTACAAGTCCTTGCTACCTTTGTGCATCTACCGTCCGTTTTGGTACTCCCACCTCGGATTTTTGGATGTGTTGCATTTGTTCATCTTCATAAAAATCAACAGACAAAACTTGAACCATGTGCTCTCCGTTGTATTTTTATGGGGTACATACTCTATCAGAAAGACTCTATTAAAAAGGTATCGTTGTTACCACCTTCATTCCTGTCGAATGTATGTTACTATGGATGTCATTTTTTCCGAATCTGAGATGTATTACCCTTCAGATTCTTCCAATCCTCATCCTCAGGGGGAGACATGGCATGACGAGAAGGATTGGACCATGAATGATATTGTTGATCTTCCGCTACCATTAACCGAGCCTATAGCAGTTGCGCTGCTAGCCCAGCCAACAACAGCCGTAATGCTGCCCATAGAATTAACGGAAGGCACAGGAATGCCGTCCTCACCCACGGCAACAGTGCTGCCACTTGTCAACTTTGAGACTTCTACTGATACTACTCCCCGTCATCTCCAAATATAGTACCACTAAATAACCATACTCCTGAGAATATTCCTGAGGTAGGTTCTACTATCCCTGTTGATGTATCTGTTGTTCCGAATTATCAATTACCTTTCAGGCACAACTGGGGAAAGTCACCAACTCGATATTCACCAGACACAACGAAAGGCTCTAAATACCCTATTGCCAACTATGTGTCATCACATACGTTATCAGAACTCGGCAAAGCTTTTGTACAACAAATATCCAATGATAGGACACCAGGTTCATTTAAGGAGGGACTATCTGATGATCGATTGACCAAGGCAATGGAGGAAGAAATGGCTACACTTCAAAAAAAATCAAACGTGGGATTTAGTTCTACTTCCCCAAGAAAAAAAGAGAGTTGGGTGTCGATGGGTATACACCATCAAGTACAAAGCTGATGGGTACGTTGAACGATACAAAGCATGATTGGTGGCCAAGGGATACACTCAGACGTATGGTGTTGATTATACAGAGACATTTGTCCCGGTAGCAAAGATTAATACGGCAAGAGTATTGCTTTCATTGGCAGCCAACTTAGATTGGCCATTACACCAATTTGATGTGAAAAATGCTTTCTTACATGGTAATCTTAAAGAATAAGTGTATATGGATATTCCACCTGGTTATGCATGAGTTTTACAACACGGAGTAGTGTAAGTTGAATAAAGCGTTATATGGTTTGAAACAATCACCTCGAGCATGGTTTGGTAGGTTCCGGATGGCTATAAGGAAATATGGGTTCAGACAGAGCAGTTCCGATCATACACTTTTCTTGAAATGTCAAATGGAGAAATTGACGGCACTTATCGTCTATGTGGACGATATGATTGTTACGGGTGATGACAAAGAGGAAATCTCAAGGCTCAAAGATTACCTAGCAACCGAGTTCGAGATGAAAGATCTTGGTGGTTTGAAATATTTCTTGGGGATAAAAGTAGCTCTATCTAAACAGGGTATATTTCTATCTCAAAGAAAATATGTTCTAGACTTATTAGCTGAAATCGGAATGCTTGATTGTAAACTGGCTAACACCTCCATAGTCCAAAATCACCATCTTGTCGTACACCCTGATCAAGTTCCCACTAACAGAGATCGTTATCAAAGGTTAGTTGGAAGGTTAATTTATTTATCTCACAACAAGCCTGATATTGTATACGCAGTAAGTGTTGTTAGTCAATTTATGCACTCTTTGAGTGAGGCACATATGAGTGCGGTTGAATGCATCATATGATACCTGAAGTCCTCACCGGCTAGAGGCATCATGTTTTCCAAGAATGATCATTGTCGAATAAAGGGTTACACCGATGCAGATTGGGTAGGCAACGTTACTGATCGTCGGTCCACATCTGGTTACTTTACATTTGTGGGAGGAAACTTAGTGACTTGGCGGAGTAAGAAACAAAAAGTGGTTGCTTTATCACGTGCAGAGGCGGAATACAGGGGTATGGCAAAAGGAGTTTGAGAACCATTATGGCTTCAGAGGCTACTTGGTGAGCTCGGGTATCCTTCGAATTCAATCTCGAATTTATTTTGTGATAATAAAGCAGCTATCGATATCTCAATCAACCCAATTCAACATGATCGCACAAAACACGTGGAAGTTGACAGACACTTCATTAAGGAGAAGTTGGATGAGAATATTATTCAATTCCCGTTCGTAAAGTCATAGGATCAATTGGCGGATATCTTAACTAAAGCTGTTACAAGTCAAGCGTTCTACAACTCTCTTGTCAAGTTGGGCATGAACGACATTTATGCACCAACTTGGGGGGGGGTGTTGGAGAGTTGACCTTTTGTAATTAGTTTAGTTACCTATTTGAGTCCTTTTAATCATATTGTAAGTAGGTTATTTGATGTTTCTTTCCTTGTAAATCACTCTTGTACATTATATATTTTCCTCCTTGATGAGAAGAATGATATCAGAAAATTAAACCCCAAAATAAAGTCCTAATTAGCAATCTATCCTAGCAAGATATTTCATAAAATTGAAAATCAATCAATATACTCTCTCAAAATAGATGTAATCTCATCCTTACTCACTGACCAACGAATACAATCCTTATCCAAAGAATTGCCTGAAATCTTTATCCAAATAATCAGCAACGAAATTGCATGAAATCTTTATCCAAATAATCAGCAACTAAAAACATGGTATGCAACCCCAATTAGGCTCTCAATTAGGTGGCCTTGGCATATGATATTTTGTTCTAACCAATCACAACTCAATTCAGATTATACCAATATCCTAAATCAGATGTGATTGTACTCAAACATCTTGCCCCGGTGATTATCAATAATATATCATGATAATTTCAATTATTTAGATAAATATTATAGTTGCCACTTAGTACTACAGTTTAGTGGTATTCATTTTTACTTGTAACTAAGAAGTTTTAGGTTAGATTTTCGCTAAAGGCAAATTTGAACCACATTTCTACTAACCCATTCTGAGGCTTAGCTCACTTTCCCACCCTCTTAGTATAGATAATATTGTTGGTTTAAAAAAAGGAAGATAAATATTGTGGTTATCATAACCATAATAATATAAAATAATTACCTTGAAATTTTCTTGTCTTTCCTGAATGATAAGGAGAAAAAAAAAATTGGGTCAAAAGAAAATGCCATTTTGGAGTTTTATCAACAATTTGAAAATCATCTTAATACTTCACTCATCCACCTAGAACCTTACTCATTCAACGACCTTAATTGCACAGACCGATGATGTAATAGTGAGTCTAAACATCTCCAAAATGGAGGGCAAAATGAGTAAGCCCATGCGCTACCCAATTTGTTTGGCGGCCGCAGAAACTTCAGCAACTAATTGCAGCAAACACTTGGCATCTTAATTACACGTAGGTCCAATATGAGACACATTCATAGATTGCTCATGCAAAGTTAAAATGATCTGAAGCGAATCATTTAAAAAAAAAAAAAGTTGTTTAAAGTTTAAACCCCTATCCACCACCAACGCAAACCTCGCTCTGACTGCCAAGCCTCAATTTGAATCCGTAAGAAAACATCCCAAAAAGGGATTTTTTTTGTACAATCCCAAAAAAGGATTTACAGCGAGCTAAAATTATTCGCTTTTTACAATTTAGAAAAAAATAAATAATTTAGGTCCAACATGACTCACCATCAATATTATCAACATTTTCCCAACTTAGTCACACGAAGTTTAATTACAAAAGCCTCATCCCACGCATAAGCTCTATTTTTCACTCACAATAGTAGTGGGAAAGAGATTGGATATATCTGAAAGATATTAACACAAGGTTTGCAAACTCAACTCTATCAATAGAAATCCTAATCATGCATATTGAGGCGACTGAAACGTTGATATTTTAATGTTTTTCTCCTCAAAACTGTTGTTATCATAAACGCATGATCAACAACAGTAATAGTACCGCCTCCGCATGGTTCTGGTACGCAGGATCAACGACGTTGATGACGTCATTGAAGTGAAATTCTTTGGATTCGGGTACCTATAACTACGACATTTGTAATACTAGCTTATTGAAGTGAAGGTTACAAAAACTTGAAAGTAGGAAGGCGGCGACGTAGATGGAAAAGGCAGTACATCTGAATAAAAAAGGAATGGGGTGGTGATGGATATGAAGAAGGTAGTGACTCCAGTGAAGAGACAGAAATTGCGGAAAGGGCAAGGATCCATATTCTGTTAGGACAGTAGCTGAAGTGTACAAACTTGCTTACCAAGATACAAGTAAAGGCACTCAAGGGTGAGAGTCCAAGAAAATAAAAGGTTTTAGGGAGCGTGTAGTCAAGTTGGACAGTAAGGAGTGGTAGTTCAATTGCAGCCGTGAAGCAAAACGCCGCAATTAGTTTTGCCCAATCCAAGTAGTTGTTGTTGCCGTGCTTATAGTCTAGCAAAGTTTTTCTTTATTTATAAGTGAGAGGTCTTAAGTTCGATTTCTATTAATTATGAGTTTGATACCAAATTAGGGGAAACACCTTCATGTATCCCTCGAATAAATCATTAACAATGTTCTTGAAATGTAATTTTAAAGTTAATTATTAAGTCTCTATGTACTTTGTTAAGGAAAGTATCTCCACAGATTAGTCAATATTGTTAATTGATATTGTTGTTATTTACTTCCTTGTTTAGTCCTTGATGATCCTTGCGTCTAGGCTTTAGTTTAGGATCTTGTTTACTGTATTCTTGTATAAATGTGTAAACCTAGTTGGAGAAATATACAATGAAAACTATATTCCATTATACGTTTTCTATGATGCTACCAGAGTAATTGATATCTGGGCAAACAAAAAGCAAACACACAAACACACAAACAAACCCTAGCAAAACGCAGCCATGGGTGATAGTGAAAAGAAGTCAACCTCCTCAGGCATGACCTCACATTCGAAGTGGGAGAATCCAAATCACCCACTTTATCTCCATCATTCGGACCAACCTGGTGCAGTGCTTGTGCCTCAGCCACTGGTGGAAGACAATTATAGTACATGGGTTCAATCCATGACCATGGCTTTAACAGTCAAAAATAAATTAGGGCTTGTCGATGGAACAGTCAAGAAGCCTACTGAAGACAAACATGAAGAACACTGTTCAAGGAAATTTGGTTAAGACGTGGCTCTTAGGATCTATGTCCAAGGAAATTTCAAGTAGTGTCATCCACTGTAAAGATGCAAGGCAAATGTGGCTTGATTTGCAAGAAATGTTTTCGCATGTGAACATTGTTCAATTGTTTCACATAGAAAATGAGATCCATGGCTGTGTACAAGGCAACATGACGGTGAGTTCGTACTTCACTAAATTAAAAGGGTTTTGGGACGAACGTGATGTACTGTGTTCTATCACTGCATGTAGTTGCGACACAAAGAAGGAGATCACTTCCTATGTTGAAACCCAGAAAACCATGAAGTTTCTCATGGGTTTAAATGATTCCTATTCCACTGTTCGAAGTAATACTCTCCTCCTTGAGCCTTTACCAACAGTGAACAAGGCCTATTCCATTGTTCTTCGTCATGAGAGGCAGGCAGAAGTCTCAAGTGGAAAGCATCATTCTCAACCTGAAGCGGCAGTTTTTGCCGTGAAAAATGGTGGCCGAGAAAATGAACAAGAAGACGGCAATCTTCGTTGCGGGAAATGTAACAAGACGAACCATACTACCAAGAACTGCCGAGCACACCTCAAGTGCACTTTTTACGGATGGAAAGGCCATTCATTCGAATATTGTCGTAAGCGCAAAGCGGCTGCTGAACCTGAACAAAATCGCCCATCTTCTGCTAAGGGTAATCATGTTGCAGTGCTTGACAAGAAAGACGGGATACCCAATTTTCCCTTTTCCCAGGAGGATTGCAAGCAGATACTTGCGATGTTAAACAAGAACAAGTCATCCTTTGCGAATCATGTTAGTAATTCATCAAACAATGAAGAACTTTCAGGTAAAGCTTTTTCATGCATGCATAATGGTATTACAACTGTTTGGATCTTGGATAGTGGTGCAACGGACCACATCATTTGCAACCCTAATTCTCTCACATGATCAAGGCCTGTTTCTAACCATACTGTTGAACTACCCACTGGTTCTCTTGCCACGGTCACCCACGTTGGACAAGTCGTCTTCTCACCCAACTTGGTGCTTGATAATGTTTTGTGTGTGCCATTTTTCAAGTTAAACTTAATATCCATTAGCAAGCTCGCCCATGATTCTTTCTATATTACCATTTTTCTCAGACAAATTTGTGTTATACAGGACCTACGCTCGGGGAAGATGATTGGGATGGGAATTGAGCGAGAGAGGGTATACTACCTCGATCCACCACAGAAAAGAACATGCAATGTCATTCAAGCATCCAACCCTCGTCTTTGGCATCAACGTCTAGGCCATCCATCCCAAACTGTTTCCATGTCATTTCCCTTCTTGAATAATAAACCTTGTGATTCTAATAAGTGCTTTATTTGTCCATTAGCCAAACAAACCAGAGCACCATTTTCATTAAGTTATATATCCACTAAATCCTGTTTTGAACTGATTCATATTGACATTTGGGGGGGGGGGGTATCACGTTCCTTCTCTTTCTGGTGCACGATACTTTCTCACCATTGTTGATGACTACACTCGAAGCACATGGATTTACTTGATGAAACATAAATCTGATACACGGGATCTCCTTGTGCAATTTATTCATTTGGTTGAAACACAATTCACCACCAAGGTCAAAATGATTAGAAGTGATAATGGACCCGAATTTCGTCTTGACAATTTTTATGCTCAGAAAGGCATCGTCCATCAAACGAGTTGCGTCAACACACCACAACAAAATGGTGTTGCTGAACGTAAGCATCGTCACTTATTAAATGTTGCACGAGCCCTCCTCTTTCAAGCCAAAATGCCACAACGTTTTTGGGGGGACGCCATACTTGCTGCAGCCTACCTTATCAATCGCACCCCCACACCAGTTCTTCAAGGAAAGACACCTTATGAAAAGCTGTTAAACAAGACACCCAACTATTCGCACTTACGAGTATTTGGTTGTTTGTGTTTTGCTTCCACCCATCCACATAAACCTTCCAAATTTGATCCCCGTGCCCGTCGCTGTGTTTTTCTGGGATATCCCTATGGGCAAAAAGGCTATCGTTTAGTTGATATTCAACTTAATAAAGTTTTTGTCTCCCGTGATGTCATTTTCTTTGAAGATCAGTTTCCCTTCCCCTTAGACACTTCCGATGCCCATGACAACTCACTCACCACATCCCCCTCACTTTTACATTTTGACATGGATTCTTTTCCCGACACACCTACCATGCCTTCCGCAAACTCTGACCTTACACCACCTGCATTATCCTCACCTGACTCTCCTACCAACCCTGCACCGTCCGACACTATCCTCCCCTCTTCTCCATCTTCAACCCCCATCTCTTCCTCATTTTCAGATCTTCCATCTTCCTCGCCTCCAGATACTTTACCTTCTCCCATTCAAACTGCTCCGCCCACCTTTCCAACCCGACGTGGAACTCGTCTTACTAAACCTTCCACTTTTTTGCAGGATTTTCATATCAAGGTTCCCCTCCCGTCTCGGCCTGATCCTACGTCTTCTCTGAACGTCGTCCAGTCCTCGTCAGGTATTTCTCATCATCTCTCCACTTACTTAACATATGATCGTCTTTCACCTCACCATAAAGCTTAAACTGCCAATCTCACCCTCCTCAAAGAACCCACCAGCTTTTCCCAAGCTGTCAGAGATCCACACTGGCGTGATGCCATGCAGCATGAAATCGCTGCTCTTCAAGCAAATCATACATGGACACTTGTGCCTTTGCCGTTGCATAAACGTCCCATTGGCTGTAAATGGGTTTACAAGATTAAGCTCAAACCTGATGGCACAATCGAACGGTACAAGGCGCACCTCGTTGCCAAGGGCTACAGTCAAATTGAAGGTGTTGATTACCGAGAAACATTTGCTCCAGTTGCTAAATTAACCACGGTTCGTGTGCTTCTTAGTGTTGCGGCTGTGCAAGGCTGGCATCTCCATCAACTAGACGTGAACAATGCGTTCTTACATGGTGATCTCGATGAAGATGTTTACATGAATTGACCTTCTGGTTTCGGATGAAAGGGGGAGAATCGAGTATGTAAGTTAAATAAATCTCTATACGGTTTAAAACAAGCTTCCAGGCAGTGGTTCATTAAGCCATCCAATGCCCTCAAGGCTGCTGGGTTCCATCAATCATGGTCTGATTATTCACTATTCGTCCGAAGCCGTCATGGTAACTTTGTTGCTTTATTAGTCTATGTTGACGATGTGATACTGGCAGGGAATAATCTGCATGAAATTGAAGAGACTAAGTAGTTCCTCTCTCAACGGTTCAAGCTGAAAGACTTGGGACAACTCAAGTATTTTTTGGGAATAGAAGTTGCACACTCAAAACGTGGAATCACTCTATGCCAGCGCAAATACGCACTAGAGATATTGGATGATGTTGGTTTTCTAGGAGTTAAGCCTTCAAGGTTTCCTGTGGATCAAAATTTGTCTCTCACACAAATGGAAGGAAATGAGTTAAAAGATCCTTCGTCATATAGATGACTTGTGGGCAGGTTAATTTACTTGACCATAACGAGACCTGATTTAGCATATGCCGTCCACAAACTAAGTTAATTCATGGAGAAACCACGGCAACCACATCTTGAGGCAGCACATAAAGTCCTCAAGTACATCAAACAAGCACCAGGACAAGGAATTTTTCTTCCTTCCACAGGCTCACTGGAATTACAAGCATTTTGTGATGCTGATTGGGCTAGACGTAGAGATACTCGAAGGTCGATAACTGGCTACTGTATTTTGCTTGGTCAAGCGCCCATTTCCTGGAAAACTAAGAAACAAACAACTATATCTCGTTCTAGTGCAGAGGCTGAATACCGTTCCATGGCCACCACATGTTGTGAAATCATATGGTTGAAGAATATTTTGAAAGATCTGAAAGTGAGTGATTCACAACCTGCCAAGTTGTTTTGTAACAATCAAGCAGCATTACACATTGCCTCAAATCCCGTTTTTCATGAGCGAACAAAGCATATAGAGATTGATTGTCACCTAGAACGAGAGAAGATTCAGGAAGGGATGATACGCACAGCTTACGTAAGAAAAAGTGATCAACCGGCTGATATATTCACCAAGCCATTGAGTTCAACACAGTTTGAAGTTTTACTTAGCAAGTTGGGTGTCATTAACATACATTCCAACTTGAGGGGGAGTGTTAAGGAAAGTATCTCCACAGATTAGTCAATATTGTTAATTGATATTGTTGTTATTTACTTCCTTGTTTAGTCCTTGATGATCCTTGCGTCTAGGCTTTAGTTTAGGATCTTGTTTACTGTATTCTTGTATAAATGTGTAAACCTAGTTGGAGAAATATACAATGAAAACTATATTCCATTATACGTTTTCTATGATACTTTAAAGTCTCTCGTTCGAACATATAATTTTTTTGCACCGGGAAGGAGTAAGGAGAGACTCGATGGAGTTAAATATGACGAATTGATATGGAGAAATGACCTATATAATGAACCGGTTTGAGACATTTGTTGTGTAATATAAACTTGCTGATCATTTTTAACCAATGAAGGTGGTCTAAATAGCAGTACAAATTCGGAAAGTCGTGAAAATTTCACTTTCATATTTGATTGATGTTGTCTAGAGGCTTGTTTGGTCACAATTTAGTTTCCTAGGGGTTTGGTTGTTTGGGCTCATCTTTGTTATTCTAACTTTTGTTGGGCTTCGATTTTATTGGGTTTTTTTAGTTGTGCGAGCCCATGTGAGCTTCTAGCGCATTGTATTTTTCTGAGGTATTCTCTTATTTACATTGAGGAAAATTTTTGGAATTTGAACCATTCGAGGAGGCCCAAGCATGCACTCACTACCTTCATGCTCATAAGACAACTATCTACGTAGGCACCCGCATGAACTTATCGTTTAAAGACAAACAAGTATACATGAGGTTTTTGAAGTTGTTGGGGTCAAAGACAACCAATGACCCCACGATGGCTTCGTCAATGGGAGTATGTTGCTCTAGAGGGGGCGGATGGCACAAATTCACATGGAGAGGTCTCACTATAGTTGTAGAGCACAAAATAATCTTTAAAATCTTAGAGAGGACACATGGATTTTTTTTCTTCTGAAGAAGACAAGAATGCTCTCATTAAATGGCTAGTGCCCACAAATTTTCTCACGTGCAGTTCAACATCCCAGAGGCTTAAACAGCTGACTACGACATCACCAAACTTCCCTGCTTGTGACAAGGAGGAAAAGTCAAAGATATTAAAAATATGATTAATCACAAAATCCTACTGTTAATGCATTTTTTTATTGAAGATCAACTCAAATAAGTAAGAAATCTTTATCACAATCAATCAATGATACTTACCTCATCATCCCAATATATTATCTCCTAATTAATATCTTTGGGATTATTCTTTCCTCATCCGTCATATGGATGACACACTTTGGCCTAAGAGAATCCGCCACGTGTAGAGTAGAACCTTACCATGGCCGGCCATCTCCCTATAAATACCTCACCTTTTTTTTTATTTACAAATATTGACTTAGGGATCGAAGATCCATTGGCCAACCCTTCATCTTGTGCTCGCGTGTGGTTTTGGCTTTGGTCAAATGTGTTATTGTTTTGTAAGTACAAATTCGTCATGAGCGAAGATTACAGATTTTTGTTACCACAAATTTGTGCTTTCATTGAGCTTGATTTAATTCTTGAATAAGCCTCTCCCAATCACTTCTAAATTTTTTTGTTACGTTGAATTTATCACACGCAGTGCTACTATACTTTTGTAAAGTTCTTCTATTAATCTCTAAAAAAAGGAAATAATGATAAAAAATTTTGAAACCACAACCAACCAGACGCTCTACATTTAAGGACATGAACAGCAAAACGAAGACCATCACGACCACCATGGTCAGCCATGGTGGCAACAACCCCAGCCCTAGGCTTGCAAGCCATTCAGAAGGCGCTATAACATCAGTCGAGGACGTACAGCCCTTAGCATTTCCAGCCCAGAAGCAGCGAGCCCTTGCTGCCCAACCAGGAGAAAATCTAAGAATCTTCTGGACATGAAGGCCCAGACGTCTGCAGAAAGAGCGTAACGCGCTTCAGGCTACATCCTGCGCCAACCCATGGCACGGAGGCCAAGGCCGCAATGTCAACAGCCATGCAAGCATTCCAAGCGAGAAGCCTAGCGCTCCGGAAATCAAGCCAGCACTCTTGACGGTCAAGTTGACCCAGATCCGCGCCCCAGCGCGCACGACTCGATACAACCAGACTGGTTCAAGTGAACTGCCGGCCGACCATCGAATCAGTCGGTCAACCGGCGAACCGGAAATTTTTTCGGCTACAATTATGACCTGTTTTTCAACATTCCGGACCAATTTTTCGCGTTTTGACCTATTTTTATGCAGATTTGACCCATTTTGGCTTGAATTCCGTGCTCATTAGACGACCTCATCCATTCTAAATGAAGATCCATACCAATTCCGACAAGTTGCAGACTTGACCGACGCCTTCGTGCAATTGTCCACCTTGATGAATCAACCCTTGGAGCACAAACCCTCTGGATGGTTTTGTTCTAGACTCTTACAAGCATATTCATTGTAGTCAACGGCCCATCTCTAAAAGACATAAACAAGAAAACAATGTCAAGCTTGCCTTCACGCCTATTCAATCGATGTCAAAAGATAGGCGAAAGTACTGTTTATTTTTAATGAAAAACCAAAGTTTTACATTTTTTAGTCCTATTCACTATACATTAAAAAAAGGCTAATTTTTTTTCTTGATCACTGTGGTGAGACACTACTTTTAAATCAACCCATGTGGTGAAAAAATGTTAATCTTAATCCTGTGGTGAAGTTTATTATCAATTGTAGTCCTAATTGAAATTTATGTCAAAATCTTATCCACATGCAGAGGTAAAAATGTCATTCCATTATTTTTCTTTTCTTTTTGATATTTCTACTTTTTTATAATAAACAAAAATAGAAGGAAAAAAAAATTTCTCCCCAATCCCTACCATTATCAGTCACAGCCATAGCGACCACCTACTACCCTTCCCCCTCCCTCACATAACTCTAGCCATCCCGTCTACCACTGTTCTTCTTAAAATGAAATTAAATTCAACGTTTGCATAATAACTTATATTCCAACCTAAATGCAGTAAAGTACTTTGTGATTTTTTAAATCTTGAATTTGGACTCTTGGCTCTCTTGAAATGAGAAAGTCTAATAATATGAACCTTGTAATTTTATTGTTTATTTATTCTTTTATTGTAGCTCTAAAAGTTTTTTAAATAAAAAAATTATATCCATATGGCGCTTTATGATTGGTTGATGGAATCAATAAAAACAAAAATAACAATTTTGCCCCTACAAATGACAGAAGAATGAGGAAAAATCCAATTTGGACTATGATTGATAACAAATTTCACCACAGGACTACAATTAATAGTTTTTTCACCACAGGGGTCTATTTAAAAATAGAGTATCACCACAAGGATCACGAAAAAAATTTAGCCTTAAAAAAAATCATTAAAAGATAATTTTTTTTAGATTTTTCGTTAATTTTTCTAAAAATTAAATGAAGAAAGAAGAACTTACTGTAACAAGATTGACATTGGCCAAACCAAATGTGCACCAAGGCACAGGCCAGTAGACATCGCTCTACAACAAGAGGATGTATAGGTGCAGAAGTAGGGACGGAGCTATCTTGGGCTCAAAGGGGCGGATGCCCCCACTTAGTTTGTTTGACAAAAATATGTACATGCTTGTGACATTAGCATTAACTCTTTCAGTTGCAATCGCCAACGTTGAAAGAGCATTTTTGGTCATGAAATATTTGATGAATCAATTGAGAAATCAGACGGGATATCAATAGATGAATGATAACATGGTTGTTTTATATAAAGAGATATTTGATGGTATTGGTAAGGAAGTTGTCATGCAACGTTCTCAAATCATGAACATACATCAAGGGGTATTGAATATTTTGTATGAAAAATCTTATGAATTAATATATAAGTATTTGTTTAGTAAATTCTGTAATTTTTTATTTTGTGACTTTATTGCTTAACATTACCCCATTCATATATATTTCTGGCTTCGTCTATGTCCAGGAGCTTAACTTCTGATTTGCACACACTCCATTTGACAATTTTGAATCAAACTCACTATCCAAACAAACATCATGCTCAACGGAGATAGTAGAGTCATCATTTCCAGACTGCATATTTTCTGGAATTTCAAAACAAGAAATAACATGTGAACACACAAGAGCCTTCAAATGAAAGAAAAAAAACCAGTATCCTGACATTTAGAAAGAGAACAATAACCTGTTGGCGGATTGACAAAGGTAGAATACGGTGGCAGATATTTTGTGTCGCAATTGTAATTACACACTGGACTTGATTTACTCCACATCTTGATCGACTTGAGAGAAAAAGGATAACTCATTCATGTTGGACATACTGAACGACAAAAAAGCATGAATACGGAAACTTCAAGCATACATTTAGTGTCAGTCTAACAATATGAAGTTTCTCAACCATTGACAAGCCGCCCACTTCCGGAGAATCCCACGACGGTGAATCCGTCATCACCATAGATACATAATTTACAGCCAAGATTTTGAAAGCAGAATTGAAGATTAATGAATTTCACATAACTTATGAAGACGAACAGAGAGATCGGCGAGTCCTAAGAGTTAGGGATTTAGGGCTGACGGAGAAGAAGAGCGAAACTACTCCTCCTTATTCCAAAGTATGGGAATGAGACATACAAACGACTGCTTCGAAGAGAAGGCTGAAGAAGAAGGGAAAAACAAATCGTGCTTTATGAATCACGACCTCGAGGCGCTCTGTGCTTTTATAAGTTTGGAACAATTTTTTAGTGTGACCGGTAGACGGGTGGTACATCACGTATTATATAAATGGTGTGATATATGTGTTAAAAAGTTAATAACTTAAAAAATAAAATTTCTCACAATTTATATAAAAACAAGTAGTGTACCACCCATATTCAGGTCACAATGAAAATTTTCTTTATAAGTTGGAATTCACTTTCAAGTCTTAACCCACACAACACAAGAACTCGTTCAAATTCACAATTATGGACCTCCCTTCACATTTTGTTCTTATGCGTTTTACTAAATATTAAAAAAAAAAATCATTTGAAAGTGTATTTAAAATAAGTAAAAGCATTTTTAGTGTAATTGATTTTGAATTCCAAAAGCTTTTTTCTTGATCGACTTATTACTTATTTGGATGTACTTTTAAAATGACTAAAAATACTTTTAGAGAAAATATTTTTTGGTTCCAAAAATATTTGAAATGATTTTTACAAGAAACACCATTTACTTTCACTTAAAGTGCTTTTAATCATTTTAAAATGACTTCCAAACGAATTTTTAGTATTTTACTAAAAATGATTTCAGTTATTTAAAAGTATATATGAACAAGTTCTTAATTGTTTTAATTTTGGCATTTGAATGGTTAAATTACATCACGATGTTATGGACAATCAATGGTGGACATAAGTACTTTTACTAAAAGAAATATTTAGAAGTAACAAATTGATTAACTAGAACTGATGAAACATACTAGTTGTGAGACGCTACAGAGTGCCGACAACAAAAGCCCAAACAAAAATATAGTTGCACATTGAAACTTACGGAGGATCCTCCCATGATTATCTCACGCCTAAAAGATTAATTCATCTTAACCGTTCATTAAACATCATACTGTTAGTTTTTTGTTGTGATTGTTTGTGTTCAATTTTAAATAATTTTTTTCCACAGTATGACTGATAAATAGATATGATGAATTGATCTCTGAGATGCTCACAAAAACATCCGAATAGCATCATGTTCTGAAACTTACAACAAATATGAGTTTCCTATGTCTGAGGAGTAAATCTTGTTATTCAATATATGGTAGTTGTACATATTTAGTCACCAGCACTGCAGGGCACTTGTTAGGATATATAGGTAGATCCATCCTCGTTATGATTGGTGCATGCTTGATCATCAACGGAACCAGTACCGCGTCGGCATGATTCTACCGCAGGATTAGAAACTGAATTGTTTGGGGTAAGGTACTTAAAACCCTGAGGTTTGTAATATTTATGGAAGTGAATATTGCAGAGAAGTACAATGACGAAGGCGGCCCCGTAGACAGCAAATCTGAACCGCGAAGGAAATGGGATGGTGATGGATATGAAGATGGCTGTGACTCCTAAGAAGAGGTCAAAATAATGAAAAAGGCTGGCAATTGATATTCCGGCGGGATAGTAGCTGAAGTGAATACATTTGCTTACCAAGATACAAGTGAAGGCCAGTAAGACTGGTAGTCCAAGAAAGTCGAAGATTACAGGGAGAGGGAGCTCGCTGGAGGGAATTTGGAAGGTGTTTGGGTTAATATTTGAACTTTGGGGAGCTGTGCCAAGGTACCGAGGACCCTCTATGACAATTCTTTGATAACAAAAAGTCCAAGTAACTTGAGGCACAAGAAACCTACTTAAACATGTTCTGCATCTACTATAATGAGATAGTAGTGGCACGCCTAAGCACTTAGTTAGTTTTGATTGTGAGTCTCAAGGCCTATACCTAATGCCCCACAAAGGCACATTTCAGAACTAACTATGTTTTATTCTTGCAGCTTTTGTGCTAGCCTCTACCTTTGATTCATCCAAGTTAGTATAATTTTAATCTCTGTATTTAATGTGCAATTTCATTATGTATTGCAAGTATTTTTTTTTAGTCATAAAGTATAAGTATTTCAAGTTCTGTATTTCTGTTATTTATTGTTTCTAAATTGTTCTCCAACAAGTTCTATATAAAAGTGGGGATATGCTATCTCTACTTTTTTTCCTCATAATTTTCAACCTCTGTGAAAGTTCTAGGATGGCACTAGATTAACCTAGGGGAGGGTGAATAGGTTCTAACTTAAAATGTGCATGCATAATGGAGGATTAAACGAGGCAAAACGTACCACTGGAAAAATCATCGGGCTCCCAAGTCAAGACAAACACTAAGAGAAATGAATACAAAAAGACTTACAAAACCCATCTTGCTAGACACTCGACTATGCTACTCGATCTCTCTTCAACAAGTGGAAGTAGCACGATACTAACGCAACCATCAATCACCTTTTTTTTTCAAACTTTGCAGAATACTAATGCGATCATGCATAATGAATGTATGGTGGAATGGTTTTTTGAATCTCAACCAATTACAAAAAACACAAGACACATTTTCATAATGGATATCCAAGTAAAACACGATGAAAAAAAAATCAGTGATCAAAATAAGAATTAGACTTTTAGTGCCACGAATGCAAATTGAATTTTTTCTCTTGAAAATCCTTCTACGTGCACACGAGCTGCTCACATGTCGCTGCTTTGCTTTCAAATGATGTTTCATGCAGCAAAAGAACCAAAATCCTAATCTAATTCATGCGGCGCATGGACAACAAAAACGATGAAGAAATATACACAGTGCTGCAGTTAGTGTTGCTGACTAAAGCTCAAATATCCCTTGGTGCATGCAAGTGTGCTATGCGACAGTTTTTTTGTTTTTGTCTTTTTAAGCACAAAAACAGCAGCCCAAAAACAAAGCCTATTCTAATGTATCCTGCAGCAACCAAAACCAAAAATTATGATAAAATGACGACTTCTAGAGACCTAACGTATGCTCTCTCAAATAAATGACTGTTTTCAGTGTAAATTGAAAATAACATGAGATGATGCATGCAAACGTACTTGAATATGCGTCTCGACAATTTGATGTTCTTGCGATTGAGAGCACAAGAGACAATTTTAGATTTAAATAATTACAATTCGAACATGCATTAGTCTAAGATATTACAGACTCAGACGTTTTGTTTAGAAATTGCTAATTTTACTCTAACACTATACAGTAGATAGAAATAAGGAGAGAAATGCTACTCTGTATTGGGGTATATGGTATCTCATTTCTTTCTTCATAATTGTCAACCTATATGAGTATACATAAATAAGAAGAGAAATGCTAAGTAAATTCTCCATCATCTCATGTTTCTATCGCAATTTTCGCATCAATATTATAAAATATTATATAAAAAACATGAGTTGGCGGATAATTCATAGAGAATTTCATTTTTAAGAGTCTACTTAGCGTTACTAAAATAAGGATGAAGGAATACTTAAGGGAAAAAAGAAAATAACACAAGGCAGGCACATGTGAAATCGCATAATCGCAGCCTCCACAAAAAGAAATAGTAATACCCTGCACTTTTCACACGTTGTTTTAGTATAAAATCTTTAAGAAAAAAAGTCGACACTTGAACTCGTACTTCAAACTATTGAGAGTACCGGGGAAGTTTTGCAAAACTCAAAACAATTCAACAAGTCTCGGACATCTGAAAACAATACACGCCCACAAGCAACAGCAGCACAGTGCTTTATGACCTACAGGAAACCTAAACTCCAATAATTCACAGCCCAATAACAGGATTCTTACTGTTTAACGTAACAAAATCTTGAAAACAAAGTATTTGGAATGAGAATCATGAAAAGGTTTCTTTCGACTGAGCTTCTGCTTGCACGTCATTCTGCTTACAACGGAGAGAGGCTGAATCGCCGTAGAAGGCAGTGGACCTTAGACAGAAAGAGACGGGAGGGGAGAGGGAAATGGGCAATAAGGTTTTTTACAGTGCTTCTGTGATTGAGATTCTCATATATTTACTTAAATTTACAAAATAAATAATGTATAACTAATATGTCTTCATTAACACTTAAATGATAATTTAATTTTCAACAATTATAATCTTTTTTTTTTTAGTTGAAGGATAAAATTATGTTGATTAATCAAATGCGTATGAAAATAAATTATCAATAATTTTAATGACCATCTCCAACCCTGGGCTAAAAGCCAAATTACCCCCCAAAATTTCCCCCCAAACTCACTCGAACCCAAGGGGAAAATTCTGGCTAAATGCTAAACTAAGGCCAGATTCCCCCAGAATTTAGCCCATAAATCGGTGTGGGCTCCACCAAACTGAATGAAAATATTTATCGAAATTTAAATTTTTTTTGATTAAAATGTTCATAAAATTAATTTACGATAGTCTTCATATTTATTTTAAAAAAAATTTAATTTAAGAAAAAAATAGCCTAAGTTTATTCTTTAATAATTCCGGGATAAAATTTTAGGCTAGAAAGGGTTGGAGTAGAAAAACTGTTTCTGGGCTAAAAGCTAAATTTTTTGAGCTAAAAAATTTGGCTTTTAGCCCAAGGGTTGGAGATGGACCCTTGGGCTAAAAGCCAAATTTTTTAGTCCGAAAAATTTAGCTTTTAGCCCAGAAACAGTTTTGCTGCTCCAACCATTTTTAGCCTAAAATTTTATCCCGGAATTATTAAATAATAAACTTAGGCTATTTTTTTTTCTTAAATTAAATTAAAAAAATAAATAAATATATAGACTATCGTAAATTAATTTTATGAACATTTTAATCAAAAAAAATTTAAATTTCGAGAAATATTTTCATTCAGTTTGGTGGAGCCCACACCGATTTCTGGGCTAAATTCTGGGTGGAATCTGGCCTTGGTTTAGCATTTAGCATTTAGCCCGAATTTTTCCCTTGGGTTGGAGTGAGTTTGGGGGAAAAATTTAGGGGTTAATTTGACTTTTAGCCCAGGATTGGAGATGGTCTTAGTGCACTAAATTTAATTTAAAATTTTTGTTTTCTTATACTTATTCCGAAGGAGTGGGTAGTGCGCAGTCCATGGGCGCGAAAACATAAATTTTGGAAAGTGGGATTTGAATTTTTAGGTGACATTTGGACACTTGTATGGAAAGGACAAATCCCGTACATTGCATGCATAAATGGATAAGATAAAAGAAAAATGCTACCAAGACTTGCTCAAAAAGCGAGTCTGTCGGGACTTGCTTATTTGGAGTGGCGATTCCGTTAGCGAGAATTTCAGAAGTTTTTTAATTGTATATGTTTATTGTATATTATGTAGTTAATTTTTATTAATTTTATTTATATTTAATTATAAATAAAAAAATTATAATAATATTTAACTGCATAATATATAATAAATTAATACAAATAAATGATTTTCAAAATATTCATAGAACAAAAGATCTTAAAATAATCTTCATTCGCTTACTCGTATACATTTTTGCAGTAAAAAGTTCGCCGCAATTGGGTCCACTAGAAAAATGATTAAAAAAATAAGAAATCTGCATTAACTACGGTTTTGGAAAAACCACCGGCCAGATTATTACTTTTTTACCCTTAAGCCAGACCAAAACCCTCCATTTCTCCTTCCTTCGTCTTCTCCTTCTCGATTTACAAACAGCCCAGATATTCATAAACTTTTCCACTCTCACATTCACTCCCAATTATTCCAAATGATGCGTACTTTGGAAAACAAAAAATTGCCTTTCCAGATTTTTGTTCTTGAATCGATTCGCCGTCGTCGTCCTCCGCCAAGACTTGCCGTCGTCTTCCTCCCGCAATCGCCATCGTCTTCCTTGGTGCAAGCAGCGGGTATATATAATTTCAGTTTGATGTTGGTGTGAAAGGGGTAAAACAGGAAGACTAAATTTGTAGTATTTGAATTTTACATTGGCATGCTCAAGGACACGTGGTTTCCTAACAAAGAGCTCGCTGTTTAAGCGAGTCTCCCAGTATTTTCCAAGATAAAATAATGATAACGAAAATGGTTGCAGGACAAAAATGGTTGCACAGAACAAGATAACAAATTACAAATAAATTGGCTGCTGGAGAAAAAATGATTAAAAAAATGTTAGAAGCGGAAAAGCATTTTAACTCACCACCAATTAACCGTGATGGATGCTCAACACCTTTCTATTAATCTGTTATATGAATGTTCGGCAAGAAGGAAGGAAACCTACAATCAACAGAAACACGTTGTACATACAGATGATGATAAAGAAAGGAAAAGACTTGGTTGCTGAAGAATTAAACGGCAAGTTCTGCTTACATCAAATTTTAATTGGATACGTCTCTAATTAAAATTGGATGTAAACAGAATCTACTGCTGAATTTGTAGCGACCAAATCCAGTTCAAGAAATCAGTTGCATGACAAAAAAATGATTGAAAAATTTAAAGAGTTAAACCCCGCATGACTTGTGGAACAGAAAATGATAAAAAATTACAACGAAATTGTTTGGCAAAGAGAAAATAATTAAAAAATGTCTACAATCAACAAGTATCTTTGCCGACCGCCGTCGTTAATTTAAATACTAAGTACAAATAAAAACAAACACCGACAGTAATCCCACCCCGACCCAATCTGACATGTGAAATTGTCAATCACTCCACCTCTTGTCCTCGAAGCCAAATCCGAACCCAGAAGCTTCTGTACTGTTCCTCCAATGTTTCTAGTTGTTTTCTCTCACCTGTTAAAGTTGTTAGGGTTTCACTTGCCGCTAGGGTTAGACTTTCTTGTTTTTAGGCCTACTTACGTAGCTGTTAATAATCCCTGTTTTTAAGGAATAAGTATTATTGCATATTCAGTTTAAAGTCTAGTCAAATATCACGATTCTAGGTGCTGTAAAATTGTGGGTTGTTGCATTTCCATTCGGTTACTTTGTAAGGCTTTAAAAGGCCATTGCAATCTTTGAATTGAATAAGAAATTCTCCCTGCAAAACAAGTGCGTATCAAACTTTCTCTTACTCGGTTTTTTGTAGTTTTTTCTAGTTCTAACATAACCTGGCTGTAAAATCGAAAAAAAGACTCGGGGCAAACTGACGATTTGAATCTGGAAATGCAAAAAGCTAACACAAGATCTGAATACACAAGTATGGACTTTCTTATTATGTTTGGATGAGGAAATTAAACTTAGAATTTGGATTAAAATTAGAATTTATAAATTTATATGAACCAATTCTCTTGTTTAGATTCATACATAGAAATTTAGAATTTCAGTGTGGAAACAAAACTTGGAATTTGAGACCTCTAATTCCCAAGTTTAAAGTCTATGTAAATATAGAGAGATTTTTCATTGTGACTAGAACACGAGTGATACATCATATGTTTTTATATAAGTGGTGAGAAATTGTATTTTTTAAGTTATTAACTTTTTAACACATATATCTCATCATTTGTATAGTGACAAGTGGTGTACCACCCTATGTATCGATCACACTAAAAAATTTCTCGTAAATATGAGTCATTTTCCAATTTCTATGATTAAGAATTTAAAAATAACAAATTGCATATTCAATTTTATTGTTTTTTTATGTTAACCAAACAAGAAATTTCACAAATTCTAGAAAATAAATCCCGTTATTTCAATTTTCGTTATTTTAAAGTTCTTTAGTAATCTTAACCATTTTCATCCAAACATAGTGTTAGGTTTTTGTTCTTATGTGTTTAATAAAATAACTAAAACTGGTTTTTCTGGAATTCATTTTGGGTTCTAAAAGCACTTGAGCGACCTAGAATTGTGCCGAAAACACTTTTAGTTATTTTAATTGTATTTTAAGGGGTTTTTTTTATTAGCACCTCACTAATTGTTGAATACATCCCATATAATATTTATTGTTAAATGACTTGTATAAAATGACTATTAAACCCTTAAAAGTAAAGCAAAACAATTATTTTCTTCCTACACCCCAAATCATTTAAAAAGATCCTAACCACCTGTACATTATATATAATTTTATATACACCTGCACTCACTATGTCTTGAGATTATGTTTTTTTTACCAAAAATGTTAAGGATTCTGCAACATAAGAGATGAAGTAATTTGAACTATTCAAATCTTCTTTGAGATAGTGTCGTAGTGTTTTTTTTTTCTTTTGCTAAAAATTTTCAAGCATGTTTGCTGTTTATTTCGTAGGATGGTTTGTGGTGCAATTTCATTCAAGCATGATATTGCAAAACCGAGAATCTGCATGGACACAACAATAGCACAATCAACTAGTCCTTTCATGATTTCTTATTTAAGAAAAGGCATCAAAGTAGCAATTCCTGAGTATAACCTGAGTATAAAAAAAATTCACATTTAGAGCCTAATTCCCCTAAATTGACAAAACCTTGAAGCAGTAGAACCATTCGCACTGTTTGTGTGCTCAAGGCAAAAAGGTTTAAATTTATTTTTTGGACAAGATGAAGACTTGAGGTAGACTTTGGTGGGGTGTGTATGAGGGTAGTTTCGGTTAGTAAGTGGGGTGTATTAAAATAATTTTTAATTTAAAAAGTAAGTGTGAGATGTTTTAAGTATGTGAGGTGTATTCAACAATATGTGAGGTGCTAATAAAACAACCCTATTTTTAAACGAGCCCTTCACCGTATCAATTTTGGCATTTAAATGGTTAAAATACATCACTATGTTATGGACAATCAATGGTGGACATAAGCATTTTAACTAAAAGAAATGTATAGGAGTAACAAAGTGATTAACTAGAATTGATGAAACATAGTAGTAGTGAGAGGCTGCAGACAACAAAAGCCCAAACAACAACAATGCAGTTGCACATCGAATCTTGCAACAAATATGAGATCCTCATATATGATAGTTATTCTAAATATGGTAGTTGTACATATTTAGTCACCAGCACTGCAGGGCACTTTTCAGGAGAGATAGGTAGACCCATCCTCGTTACGATTGGTGCATGCTTGATCATCAACGGAACCAGTACCCCATCGGCATGATTCTACCGCAGGATCAATGACGGTTTTAGAAACTGAATTGTTTGGGGTAAGGTACTTAAAACCATGAGGTTTGTAATATTTATAGAAGTGAATATTGCAGAGAAGTACAATGACGAAGGCGGCCCCGTAGATAGAATAGGCAGCAAATCTGAACCGCGATGGAAATGGGATGGTGATGGATATGAAGATGGCTGTGACTCCAAAGAAGAGGCCAAAATAATGAAAAAGGCGGGCGATTGATATTCCGGCGGGACAGTAGCTGAAGTGAATACATTTGCTTACCAAGATACAAGTGAAGGCAAGTAAGACTGATAGTCCAAGAAAGTCGAAGATTAAAGGGAGAGGGAGCTGACCGGAGGGAATTTGGAAGGGGGTAAACACTAGTCCGATCGCTGCTGTCAAGCAAAACCCGACGATTGTCTTTGCCCAATCTATGTTGTTGGTGGGGTACTCATAGTTCTTCCTCCCATCTGGAACTTGCGGGATTGCGGCTTCTAGGTCTTGTTCGCCATCGGGATCACGATCGACAGGACTAATTATCAGAGCATTGAGGAGTAGGATTGTCTTTGCAATAGAACAGTCCATTATTCGATTCTTCACAAACGTAGATAGAGACTGAGAGTTGAACAGATAGCGAGATAGAGAAAGTGGTTTGAGCTGTTGATTATATAGGGAAGGGTAGAATCGATTATTAAGTAGAATTAGTATTTTGTTTTGTTGCCGCATGTAGAACTGGTGCCGAATAAAGCGGTCGAGACCCTCTATCGCCGCGAGACCTTTTTCCTGGTAACTTAATTTGGAAGTGGTAATTTAAAATGTCGAGCCAGAATAAAGGAAACCTAGAATCAACACAAACACGTTTTTGGATGTGCATGTGCTGCCATCGTGGCTTGGTAGACCCGAGAGTCGGCAGAGTCTTGAGAGTCGGCTGTCGTATAAGACCCTGAAGGGGCATTTGTGGAATAGAATTATTTTGGACATGACTAGTTTCAGAGATTAAGCTGGATTGTTTTAGAATATATTAAACTGGACTAATTTAGTGAAGCGTTTGGTACTGTATCGGACTAAAAAACATGACTCATATATTATGCTATTAAATTTATATTTAAAATATTTTATCATTAATTTAATCTATATATACTAATATTTTATTATTAAATTATCATTTTTCATTTTAGAATCATCTTTCTCTCTCATTTTTTTGTCCGCCCATTGCATCCCTCCCCTTTCCTCTTTTTCTGCCATTTCATCTTTCTCTCTCATTTTTTTGTCCGCACTCATTTTTTTGTCCTCCCACTGTTTCCCTCCCCTCTCCTTTTTTCTCTGCCATTTCATCTTCCTTTCTCATTTTTTTCCACCCACTGCATCCCTCCCTTCTCCTTTTTCTCTGCCATTTTATATGTGCTGTGACAACCCGTCCCGATTAATTCGAGGTATTAATTATGAAATGACAATTTTACCTCTTCGGGGTTATGTACGTGTACATGTGTGTGATTTGGGCCAATAATGTGATGCCATTCTCTCTCTCTCTCTCCCGTCACTTCTCCTTCCCTCTGTCACACACTCTCCTTCTCTCTCCTCTCTCACGATCTCACTCACTCACTCTCTCTCTCTCTCCCTAGCCAAAAACCGTACGGACAAGGCCAAGAGTGGCCAAAACCTCACAGATCGAAGCATCCAACACCACCATTCGACTCCTGAGGTCCATACGAACACGGTGATACCATTTTCAGGTAAGATTTCGTTCGTTGTCACGTCGAAATTCAAGGTCCGAGTTTGAGCACTATTCATCAACTTCTTGTGGGTTGATTTTTAGGACAATCCAAGATCACAGCAAGCTTTGTGAGGTCCCTAGGAGGCTCGGAGTGGTTCGTTGGAAGTGTTTGGACGTCGGGATCGTCGAGAACGAAGGTGGCCGGTTTTGGAGAATTTCCCGACGAGATTCTCGTTGGTTTTCGAAGTTTTTGAAGGTATAGACTTGTTCTACACTTAATTTAGAGTACGTAGGAAGAAAAATGGGACAAAATGGTGCAAAAATGGCGGAGAAAACTGAAGTTGCAGGTTTTCCGGCGACCGGTGGCCGGCGCCGGCAGAGCTCCGGCGAGGTTGACGACGCGTGGCGTGCACGTCAGGCGCGTGGGGGCGCGTGCCACGTCAGAAAATTATTTTAAAAATATAGCGACGCTCGTGACGTCTAGTAGGTCGCATTGGTATATTCGTATGCCAAAATTGAGCTATGTATGAGAAGTTAATTTCGTAGTTATGTGTATGTGCTTAAATAACTTAATTTTAGTAATTTCTCATATAGGTGAGACATACACCGAGGACGAACGTAGCCAGGCTAGACGGGGGGGCTACGACCCAGCGACATATCAGTGAGTGGGCAGCTATTTACCGTATTTACCTATATATTATTATTATTTTCCCAGAAAACGATAAATGAGCGTTTATGTGATTTTGATGCCATGCAAAGTATTCATATATTATATTAATGCATTAATGATTGCATATTCATATGTCGGTGCTGAGGACGCACAGGTAAGTGTCAGGTAAGGTTATATGCTGATTATGATGAGAATGATGTGATATGATGTGATTAGAGCTCATATACTTGCACATTGATATTAGTGCTTCCGCCCAGAGTTAGGGGCACAGTCTTTCACGTGTCGTTCACCTCCCGCACCGCATGCTCGCCTTGGATCCAAGTTAGGTGCACAGTCTTGTCGTATAGACCACCTTTGAGTGGATTCGACTCGTAGGTGACCCGCGAATCATTCGCACAGTCTTCACGTGATTGTAGCACTAGAGCATATTTACTTGATATACATGATGATGAGTAGACCACCAGATGTGGTAGTGATGATTGTGCAGTATTGATATATATGATGTTATGAGCTATATGAGATATTAGTCGGCCGAGGGCCAAGATTATTACCTGGCATTTGATCACATCAACAGTTTATGATTGAATTCTATTTTGGGATACTTTGGCATGGCATACATATACTTTTCAACATGATTTTGAGAACCTATACGTATATATATGAGTATACATTTTGATTCTGGGAAATTATACAGGTTTTACGGTGAGGGGCTATATGTTTTATAAAGATTGGTTTTGAAAAGGAATTGTATTGCTGACCCACTCCCTTGTTTTCGCCCCTCCAGGTTCTAGGTAGCTAGAGGTTCTTTTGGTGGACGCGAGGCCTTATCGGCAGTTCTGACACAATTATTTATGTATGGCACCGGTGGTGTTATCTAGACTTATTTTATGCTTGACTGCATTCGAACTTAGAACGCTCTGATTATGTATAAATGCCTCTAGTACAGTATCTTACCTTGGTTGCTAGTGGTTTTGGTTTTAATTAGTTCGTTCTTAGTTATCGATTCCCGCTTCCGCACAGCGCACATGGCTACGTCACACTCACGTGACGGCCAGCACGCCCCACTTTCGGGTCGGGGACTCGGGGTGTGTCATGTGCCACTGTCTCTTTCCCTTTTCCCTTTTTTGAGTTTTCTAGGTTCAATTTTTCTGGGTTTTCTGGGTTCAATTTTTTGGGTTTTCTGGTTGTGGGAAGCAGGGAAGAAGGAGATGTGAGGGGCAAAACGGAGCAAAAGTAGCAGTGGAAGAGGTCAAGGAGAACGGAGCCTGAAGTCCTTGCCGTAAAAAAATTAAGGTCTAGGAGGAAGGAGCCCAATCCGAGGGCGTGACTGATGAGCTTGGTCTGAGTGGAGGTGAATCGGATGACGGAGCTCCTGAGTTCTCAGATTGAAGTTCGAATCGAGGTCTTTATTCATGATTCAGGGTTGGAGGGACGAGGAGAGAGGGAAAGAACGCGAATAGAGAGAAGAGTAGAAGACGCGAGCAGAAAGCGATAGAAGGGTTTAGCTAGTCCTATGGTTCGCGACGTCTCTCACTAAGACCGTCTAGCATGGTCCTCAATCGAGGCGAGTCTAACTTACTCCCACTAAAGCTAGCCCTATGAAGTAACAAACATGGGATTGGACTAACTATTAGTCTAGTCCAGTCCAATGAGGGCTAGTGAAGGGAAACAAACATAGGGTGACAGTTCTATACAAAAGTGAGGATCTGCTATCTCTATTTTTTTCTCATAATTTTCAAAGTCTGTGAAAGTTTTAGGATGGCCACTAGTTTAACCTAGATGAGGAGAGATTTATCATTGTGATCGTCATACGGGGTGGTACACCATGTGTCTCTATATAAATAGTGTGATATGTATGTTAAAAAGTTAATAACTTAAAATATAAAATTTCTCATCATTTACATAAAAACACGTGGTGTACTATTTGTGTTCCTGTCACAACTAAAAATTTCTCCCAGGGAAGGGTGAATAGGTTTTAATTTAAAAATTCAATTCAAATTTAGTTCTCAATTTAATTTCCACATTCACATCACATGTCAAATTATCCTACACATATGCAGTTAAAACAATAAATAAAATATGCATACATAATGTAGGATTTAATGAGGCAAAAGACTCCATTAGGAAAATCTTCGGGCTCCCAAGTCAGGACAAACACTAAGAGAAATGAATACAAAAAGACTTGCAAAACTCATCTTGCTAAACACTCAAGTAGAAGGTAGTTTTGTCTCGGCGCCTTTGCTCCTCGATCTTTCTTCAGCAAGTGGAAGTGGCACGATATACTAACGCAGCCATCAATCACATTTTCCTCGAATTTTGCAGAATACTAACGCGATGATCATGCAAAATAAATGTATGGTGAAATGGTTTTTTGAAACTCAACCAATTACAAAAATCACAAGACACATTTTCATAATGGATATCCAATTATAAAACACAATGAAAAAATCAGTGATCAAAATAAGAATTAGACTTTTGAAGTCCCACGAATGCAAACTGATTTTTTCTCATGAAAATCCTTCTATGTGCCCCAAAATCTTAACTTAGATCTGTGCCAAGGTTTAAGACGAAAAGGAAATAGAATCTTGATCTGAATGCCGTCTGTTAACCAGTTTTTTTGAAATTCTTTTTCTGATAATTGAACGCCGTTATAGGTACATTTAACATGCATTTCTCTATTCCAATCCTTTAAGTCCTCATACCATTCCGGAAATTGAAATAATAGTATACGGACGATATTTTTAGCTATTATCAATGAAGGTAATATAATATATTTTCTAAGAATTGATTGGGTTACTAATAAAAAACCTCTCATTACTTGAGCAAGTAAAATACTATCCCAGGCTTCCGCTATTTGTATACGCACTTTCTCCTTTCTTTTGTCTTCTTCTTTTTTGTCCTCCTCTTTTTTTTTCGCGCTTTCTTTTGTCTTTTTCTCTGTATAATTCGAAATTGTGAATTCTGCCAATTATAAAACACAATGAAAAAATCAGTGATCAAAATAAGAATTAGACTTTTGAAGTCCCACGAATGCAAACTGATTTTTTCTCATGAAAATCCTTCTATGTGCCCCAAAGTCTTAATCTAATTCATGCGGCGCATGGACAACAAAAACAATGAAGAAATATATACAGTGCTGTTAGTGTTGCTGACTAAAGCTCAGATATCCCTTGGTCCATGCAAGTGTGCTATACGACAGTTTTCTTCTTTATTTTTTTATTTTTTTTTATATTTTTAAGGCACAAAAACAGCAGCCCAAAAACAAAGCCTATTCTAATGCATCCTGCAGCAACCAAAACCAAAAATTATGATACAATGACGACTTCTAGAAACCTAGCTAACGCATGCTCTCTCAAATAAATGACTGCTCTCATTATAAATTGAAAATAACATGAGATGATGCATGCAAACATACTTGAATATGCCTCTCGATTATTTGATGTTTTTGCGATTGAGAGCATAAGAGACAATTTTAGACTTTAAATAATTACAATTCGAACATGCACTAGTTTAATACATTATAGACTCATACGTTTTGTTTAAGAATTGTTAATTTTACTCTAACACTATATCAGTAGATAGAAATGAGGAGAGAAATGCTACTCTGTATTGGGGGATATGGTATCTCATTTCTTTCTTCATAATTTTTAACCTATATGAGTAGACATAAATAAGAAGAGAAATGCTAAGTAAATTCTCTGTCATTTTATATTTTTGTCGCAATTTTCTTATCAATATTATAAAATATTATACAAAAAAACATGAGTTAGCAGATAATCTATAGAAAATTTCATTTTTTAAGAATTTCATTTTTGGTTTAGTGATACTTTCTACTTCTTCTGTGGATATTCCGACTTTTGAGCTCGGATCTGTCGCAGCATCGTTTTTTTGTGCTCAGATCTATTGCAGCGCCGCCTTGGAATCTTGTTGTTGCACAGCCTTGGGCGAGCACATTTGGGGGTTACACCGCTTGGCCGCTCTATTTTGGTGGTCGCGCAGCTTAAGTACTTCAGATCTGGAAACTTCAGCGCATGCATTTTCAATGTTTGCAGCTCTAATTTAACCTGTGGGTGTTGCATACCCATTTTGTGCAGAGTCACAATTGGTAATCTTTGCCTGAGTATCCTATCACTCCATCGTTTTATGTCGTGTTGTGGTCTTCCTTCTCGGGGTATTTAGTTTAATATAGTTTAGTTTAGTTTGGTCTAATGTAGTGAAGTTTTATTGTCTCGCTTAGCGAGTGTTGTGGCCACACTGCAACGTTGGTTGTATTTAGTTTTCGCATTCAGCGATGAGTTATGTGGTCTCGCTCCCGCGATGATTTTATGTGGCCTCGCTATTCGACGGTGACCGTTTGTAATCGTCAATACAAATCTGTTATATCTATTGTTTTGTGATAGGTTGCATGGGTGGCATGTGAAGTTCTCGTACATGTGGTAGTCATCCAAGGGTTTACTATTATTGTCTTGTTTGTGCAAATTTACATCCAAATTATTTTCTTGATCACTGAAGTGTTGTACCCAATTGGCACCTTTGTATTGTTTGGGATTATGAATGAAATATCAAATATCCTTGTTTGTCCAAAAAAAAAAAAACTTTGAGAGATGTTAATGTTGATGGTTTGAATGGAGATATATAGAGAGGCTTAGATAGAAATGAAGGGTGTTGATGTTTCCGCCATTATTTTTTTTTTAATTTTTTTTTAACAAACGATATTAACTACATTAAGAGAGTGGAGGAATGAGTTAAGTCTTACACTGAACTAGCCATAAAAAATGTAGTTCAAATTCACATTCGGCGAAAATCGAAACTAAAGCCTCTCATTTACAAATGAAGATGAATACCGTTAGACTGTAATACTAAGTGACTCACTTTATGCATACTTAAGTGAATCTTTTTGAGGCATTTTGATTTTTTTGGCGTATGTAGATGTGATTGTGGAGAAATTTTTTACTGTGACAAGAATACGGACGGTACACCACGTGTCACTGTGAAAGTGGTGGAAATTTTTATTTTTTAAGTTATTAATTTTTTAACACACATATTCCACAATTTATACAATAACATATGGTGTACCACCTCATATACTGGTTACATTGAAAAATCTATCGTGATTGTGAGCCACGTAAGAGAATGATTGTGGGCCATTATGACTTTTTTCACTAAAGACTATATATATCAGTCTTTAGTGTGTTGAAGAGAGAGAAAGACGACTCTGTATATCAGTCTTAGTGGTGCCGACGAAAAAATATTAGTCTTAAGTGACGGTAGGTATCGGCGGGAACTTCCTGGTAATTTAATATGAAAATTAGACCGGAAGGAAAAAAATTAATGATTAATTAATTATAGCTACCGACGTTGGTGAATGCAAGCCGCTGATATAGAAGAATGATTATGCACATTTTTTTTCTTCTGTTCATGCTTACTTTTTTTTTTGTCTTTTTATTCATTGGATTGAAAAAATAAAGAAGATCAAACAAAGTATTAAGAAATAATACATTCGGAAGATGAATAAGGGTGTGCATAAATCACTCCCTGTTAAATTTATGCTAGGTAGGTGGGTGAACAATATTGCAAGTTTTTTTAACTTTTCATTTTTAACAAAACTTTTTGTTTTAAAAATTTTGAATATTTTATTATTAATCATTTCTAAAGAAAAACTCAAACCACTTATTTTCTAGAATAACTTTCTATTCGTTTTATCCTCAACTCACAGGTCCACCCTGTGAGAATCTGGGTGTGGGAGTTGCTGAAAAGAAGAAAAAATGGTGCGTTGGCACCATGTGAGAGCTTGAAAAAGGAAGAAAAATTGGTGCGTTGGCACCAAGGTATAAAATATCCATAATATCCCGATATTTTCATCGAAATATCCGTGTTTTTGGATTATCGATATTTCCGATGTCATCGATATTTCCATCGAAATTTCCGTGTTTTTTAAATTTCTATATTTAAAAAAACACCAAGGGGATTCGAACACCTCCCATTTTACTCCTTCAACACTTTGACCACCATCTTACTTATGTTTTTGTGAAAATATGCTAAAATATTGACATATTTTCTACACTCACAATGTTTGCCAGCTCGATATATAATCAACTTAAATCAGTTAAATCCATCATGCAATGCATTTCCTTCCAATTTTTTGTGATAAACTAATAGATAATTGACTAAATAAACATCCTGCAAAGTTTTAATAAAAATTTCCAAGTTTTTCTTACAATTTCCGTGATTTTTATTTAATTTTTATCGATATCGATAATATCCCGATATTTCCATTGAAATTTCCGTGTTTTTTGACTACCGATATTTTCGATATCATCGATATTTAATACCTTGGTTGGCACCATGTGAAAAGAAGAAGAAAAATAATAATAAATAGTTTTGGAATGGTGTGCTGCACCATGTGAAAAGAAATAATAAAAATAATTTTTTAATAGAAAATGGTACAACGAGACCGATTAAAAATTCTATCCGAAATTACAAATAAAATTATTTTGTATTATTTAGAAAAAAACTAATATTTTATTGCCTATTGCCAGGGCTATTGAAGTGCAACGGTAGAGATGCAAAAAGCAATTGCCAGGAGAATACACTGTTCATTAGGGCAGTTACTGTTCACTGGGTGGATTAAACAATAAATTACCTGGGGGAAGAGCTCCTACATTGAAGTTGCTCTTATAAGATGTCCTTGGATAGGGAAACCGGATTGTGGTTGCTGTGAGAGAGGAGGGACTGAAGCAGGGTAGGGTTAGGATGACAAATCAGAGAGAGGATGGGCTATATGGCATATTTTGTATGGGTATGTAAGAGCACACGACGTGGTTGCCGGATCCTAGAATTTCTCTTTGTATAATCTCTTGGAGATGCAGCCCTATGTGTTTCATTAAACAAAAATACTACTCTTATCATATTTTTCATACTACATTTGTATCAATTATTCAATAGAGATGAGATCTACATGTATCGGTAGGCCTTACTTTTACTAGAGAGGTGATACAAATGTGATAAATGTAACATTACTCATCGTTAAATATTAAAACAACTTACTATTCCAATTTTGATATTGCTATGCTTAGAAAACGTCATGATGTTTATGGACAATGAATACTGGACGCAAGTACATTCACTAGAAGAAATATATAGAAGTAACAATATTAATTAACTGGAATCGATGAAACATAGCATTAGTGAGAGGGCTGCGGACAACTATACTCCATACATTAAAAAGAAAAAGAGTAGGATTATCCTCCTTTTTATTTTCATTACCTTTTTATTTTCATTACCTTCTCTCGTCTCTTCTTACATTTTTTTTGTCTTTTCTCTTTATAAAATTTCAAAATAAAATGTTGACGTGATTTAATCATAATCGTTTAAATAGAAAGAAAGAGAATAAGCAATATTAGAAGAGGAGAGAATCCTACTAAAAAAACAAAAGAAAAACAGTTGACATTGAAACTTACGACAAATACGAGATCGGTATTTTGACGAATAAATCTAGCTATTCTATTTATAGTTGTATAGTCACCAGTACTGCAGGGCACTATTTAGGATACATAAGAAAGCGCTAATTACACATCATTGTTGATTTTTTTATTATTACTTTTCTTCAAAATTCGATCCGAGGTTTGAGAAATAAAAATAAGTGTGGGAGAGCACTACCCTCTACACATATATCCTCATTACAGAGAATTTTTTCACGTCACACAATACTATCAGTGCATGGTTGATCATCAACGGTACTAGTACCGCCTCGGCATGTTTCTACCGCAGTATCAATGGCGGTTTTAGAAATTGAATTCTTTGGGGTTGGGTACTTATAACCGTGATGTTTATAATATTTATTGAAGTGAAGATTGCAGAGTGTTATAAAGAGGAAGGAGGCGACGTAGAGAGAATATTTATTGAAGTGAAGATTGCAGAGTGTTATAAAGAGGAAGGAGGCGACGTAGAGAGAATAGGCAGTACATTTGAACCACAAAGGAAATGGGATGGTGATGGATATGAAGAAGGCTGTGACTCCAAAGAAGAGGCCAAAATGATGGGAAATCCGGGCGATTGATATTCCGGCGGGACAGTAGCTGAAGTGAATACACTTGCTTACCAAAATACAGGTGAAGGCAAGTAAGACTGAGAGTCCAAAGAAGTTAAAGATTACAGGGAGATGGAGCTGGCCGGAGGGAATTTGGAAGGGGAGAAGCGCTAGTCCAATCGCCGCTGTCAAGCAAAACATGACGATTACCTTTGCCCAATCTAAGTTGTTGATATGGTACTTATAGTTAGAAACTATCGTCCCATCTGGAGCTTGTTGCATTGCGGCTTCTACGTCATGATCGCAATCGCGATCGTGATCAACGGGACTAATTATCAGAAGTTTGAGGAGTTGGATTGTCTTTGCAATAAGTGCAAGGAGAAAAGGCTTTAAGTACTGCTCACAAGCAGTATTAACAACACAATTCATTTTATTCTGCACAAAGGTAGGTAGAGATGGAGATATACAGGGAGGCAGAGATTGTTGGTAAGTAGAATGGTTTGAGAGATGATTTATATATAATATAAGGAGGGAAGAATGAAAAAATATCAAGTGCCATTAAAGTCCGGTCGGTCGAATACAAAAAGACTTTTCTCAGAAGTTGTTTGAGTCAATGAGAAAGGTTTGAGATGTTGATTTATATATAATATAAGCGAGGGAAGAATGAGAGATATCATTGCCATTACAGTCGGGTCGGTCGACTACCAAAAATCTTTTTCTCCTATGTACTTATATCTATGCACTTAATCAACGGTGACACTGACCTATGTGCTTAATCAAAGGTCGACTGCAAAAAGTAATAATTGACAGTCCCTCTCTGAATCCTGGGAAGATCCGTACAAGAGTGCTGTTATGAATTGGGGAAGTTTCTCGAACAATAAAATGAGTTTTCCTATATCTGACTGATAGTCTAATCTAACTTTGTTCTAATATATATAATTTTAGGGTAAATTAGTATTTGTTGTGGCCAATTTTCTCGAGTGCGGCAAAGTTGAGAGAGGATTAAGAAATATTAGGTGTGTGTATTTTTCATTGTATGTGCATTTATTTATAATAAATCATGAGAGGAGAGAAATTTGCTCTTTAAAAGAGTAAATCATTTATCAAGGATTTACATAAACACACTTGTACTATAATTTATATCCCAGCACTACCTCTTGCGTGTGTAAATACTTAGTTGATGAAATCATCAGTATAATGAGTGAATACGAGTCTCAAACCAAACCGAAAGAAATGCATAAAAGCTAAAACACAAAAGCTCGCTATGGTAAAAACCCATTGTAGGATAAAACTCATAGTCCAAGGAGAAACGTGAGAACTTGCATCAAGTCAAAACTAAATGTCTTCGAGATGACAGTAGAAGACACAAGAGTACGACCAGTCCAGAATAGGTGTCTCGTTAAAACCTAGTCAAGTAGCAAAAATCAAGTGGAAAAATAATCATAATCGTAAGGAAAAAGAGTACATTAAAGATCAAGTGAGTATACTCTTGGATATTTCTCTTGAGTTTGACAAACTTCCAAATGAGAACTATTGAAATCAGACAATTTCTGGAAGATAGACTTCGACAGTGACTTTGTGAAAGGTTGGCAGGTTGTCCTGAGGACATATTTGCTTGACTTTAAAATGCTCTTGCTACTAATGTTAGAAGAAAAATTTTGGCGCAATATGTTTGGTGTTGTCTTTTTTCTTAATCTGGTTGTCACAAGCATCGTTATCTTCATATGTCATTGTAGTACGTCAATGGCGAAAGAAAGACTACATGTGTTTTGAATATGCTCAACAACAACTCTCAGCCAAAAGCATTCATGCGTAGCTTTGTGTAGGGCGAGAATTGTAGCATGGTTCGAAGAAGTTGCAACTAAGGTCTGCTTGGTTGACCTCCAAAACATAGGCGGTGTCTCCAATAGTAAAGACATAACCGTTTGAGAACGTGCCTTGTGCGGGGCATATAAGTAACCTGCATTAGCATAACCAAAAAGCCGTGAATAAACTCGAGAACCTAGGGAGCGGTGACACTCGATGATGTTTAGGGATGCAATAAACTCAAATTCGAAGTACCCTTAAGGTAACGAAGGATGTCTTTAACACCATTTCAGTGTTTGGATGTAGGCGCGTTGCTATATCTTGTTAAAAAATGAACATAACTGCGTGCAGAATTGAATAGCCCCAAACAGATTCCGAAAGTTTGGTGGGAATGACCAAGGAGTATTAACTACACAATTCATTTTCATTTTATTCCGCACAAAGGTAGATAGAGATGGAGATATATAAGGACGCAGAGATAGTGATAAGGAGAGTGGTTTGACAGAGGTTGACATATTTATAATATAAGGACGCTGTATATCAGACTTAGTGCGGCTTGGGAGGTCCATACATTTTTTCCACGGGAGGGAACTTCCTGGAAATTCAATATATGAAAGTTGGAATTAGAAGGAAGGAAATTTATAGTAAATCCCATTAATCTATTATAGCTAGCAACCTTTGCTTACGCATTCGTGGATGTGATTGTGAGCCACTGATATAGGACTGAACAAATATTAAGCAAAAGATTAAGAGATAATGTACAGAAGATGAATAAGGTCATGTTTGGTAAATCTCTATAAGTAATACGGTTTAGTGGTATTCCCCTTTAATAAACCCTAGCCTAATTGGTGAATTTTTGCACAGCCTCACATCCAGATCTCTTTGAACTCTTTGTTGGATGCTAAACACTTCCAGGAAGATCGAAGAAGTGTGGCTGCTACAAGCTAACGGCTAGTAGGTTGTAACGGCTAGTTTTTTTTACATTTTTAAGTTAAGTCATTTGACAGATGTAAGGCTTAGATTAAAGATCCAAGGAATGGCTCAGATTAGCTTGTACTATCTGGTAGTTGAGGTCTTTTGGCACCTAGCTCCAATGGAGATAAGGGCTGACTGTATTCAAAACCCTACTGTCAACATATATATATATATGAGTGCTAAGAGTTGCAATGTAAGCAGCCTGATATAGCCGAAATCCTTCTTCTCATTCTGTGTGCATTTTCATAACCAAAACCGTGTCAAGAACAATGATCGGATCATATTTATATATAATTTACATCAAATTCTCTCGTCTTTTCTTAGTTAGTTTCTCGTATTTTTGTGCTATTTACTTTGTTTTTGTGTTTTATGTGATTTTCCTAGCTAAGAAAATAAATAGAGTATAAGTGCAAATTTTTAGTAATAAAATCGTCATTTCTACCTTGTTCACTTAATTACTATATTTGGTTAATAAAAATAAGAAAGTATTATATAAATATATATATGTATTTATATATATATATATTTATTTATTTATATATATTTGATGATGAAAGTTGAATTGCTTGACAGCTGCAAGGCAGCTTGCAGAAAGATAAGAAAAGAAAAAAGCAGACAAAATGATGAAATGCATTTGGGCAGCTCGGTGGGGGATTAAAAAAAACAGAAAATGACAAGGCAATTGGGAGCTCTCGGTGGTTAATAAGAAGGATTGAGGGAGCTGCCAAGAGGCAGCGGAGGAGAGGAACAAAAGCTGCAAAAGGCAGCAAGTCACGAAAGGAGAGAGGGCAGCGGCAGCGCTGCCATTTGAAGGCAGCCTATTTGAGTTCACGAGGGGAGTAAGGCGCCAAGCTTGCACAGGCTGCCAGTGAGGGCAACGCCAGACAGAGAGCTCGGGAGCACAGAAACAAGCTTAAGTGCACAGATCCTTGCACACTCTCAATTTGGTTTAATCCTCCAAACTTATGTTTTATTTTTATGTTAATTTGATAATAATGTGTAACTAATTTTTAAGTAGTTAGGGGCTGTTTTGAAACCCCGAATATGATTGTGAATGTGTTGTGATATTTCGTTTGAATGAATTTTATGTAAGGATGAAAATTGATTCACTACTTCGTCATTGATAAATTCTTGATGTGTTTCTTTGGATGCATACTTAGTAAGCATATTAAGGATTTTAATGCTATGAATATATGTTTGCCTGCCTTGTTGAATGAGGACCTACATATGTTCTAGAGTAGCACTTGTTAATTATGGTTAACATGTGAATCGATTTCTAGGATAAGTAAGACAACGCCAGTACTTACGATGCCTTGTGATGTCTCAAACTCTTTTCATGCTTAATGATTTCTACTTGTTAAATCTATGAATACGCCATTCTAGATTGCATGTTAGGGACTAAGTTAAGTTGAAAACGCCATTCTCTTGACATACCACGTAAGAAAGAGTAATAGGTTGAGTTCTAACATTGAGCCAACTTGAGCATCTTCATCCGAAAATAAAAGGAATTTGAATGAAACATAACACATTTACATGATTATTTGGTGGTGGATAACATTTCCCCTAACTCGTTTTTCTTAATTTGTGAATTAAAATCTATTGGCATTATTTAAAATTTGTTTCTGTTCAGTTTTGTCCGAATTGATTTAAAATAGCAAATCAACTCCAAAAAAATCCCCAAAATTTGTGTGAGAATAGCTCGGTGTGTCTAGTTTATGTGTATAAGATTTCGTTGCATTTGGATAAGTATAAGTCGGTCGAATAATTAGTTTTCGGTGGCTGGTCAGTGGAGACAGCCACCAGTTTTTGTGACATCTTTTTAAGTATTTGGATCAAACAATCTTCTGCGGGAAAGACCCTTATTTTCATATACTACAATCGACAAATTTTAGTGTTAATAAGGAAAATCAATAGGATTATTGCGTGCTATTTTGTGGTGCGTGGTAATTTCCTATCAAATTTTTGGCGCCGTGTCGCCGGGGATTGTTTTTTCTAATTGCTTATATTTTATTATTATTATTTTAGTTTATTTTTATTTATATATATATATATATATTTTTTTTATTATTATTATTTCTTTTGTATTTTGTTATTTTATTATTTTCTATTTCTTGTCTATTTAGTGTTTTTGGTTTTGCGTTCATTTCAGGTACTCTTTATAGTATATGCAGACTCGAAGGTCCGAGAACATTGACATAGCTTCTTACAATCCTGAGCCTGAACGAATACTTCGAAAGGTTCGAGGAGAAATCAAACAGAATCAAGCGTTGGTGTCCGTACCATCATTATCGTCTCCACCACATTTGAGTTCAAAAGAGGAGGAAAAACCACAAGGAGACATGGCTGATAACCGTACTCTGAGGGAGTTGGCAACGCCAAACACGGATCAACAACCATTGTGCATCACATATCCAAATGAAGAAGGAGGATGTGAGCTCAAGTCCGGCATGATTCATTATTTGCCTAAGTTCCATGGGTTCTCAACAGAGGATGCCAACAAGCATCTCATGGAGTTTCATGTAGTATGTTCAGGAATGAGACCAGCAAATGTGAATGAGGAGCAAGTCAAGTTGAGAGCATTCCCATTTACATTAGAAGCTAAGGCAAAGGAGTGGCTTTACAATTTACCGCCGGGGTCGATAAACACATGGAATCAGGTGAAGCAAGCATTCTTGGAGCAATATTTTCCGGCCACAAAAGCTGCGAGCATAAGAAAAGACATATGTGCAATCCGACAACAACATGGAGAGCCCTTTGGAGATTATTATGAGCGGTTCACACATTTGGTTGCATCTTGTCCTAATCATCAAATTTCAGAGCATCTTTTAATACAATATTTTTATGAAGGATTGTGTGGTACTGATCGTGTAATGCTTGATGCAGCAAGTGGAGGAGCATTCATGGATAAGACACCAACTAATGCTAAGGCATTAATAAAGAACATTGCTGGCAACACACGACAATTTGGAGGGAGAGAAGAGCCATCTTTCAAGAACGTTAACGAGGTAAGTGCTAATTCTCGTATTGAATTACAATTAGCTAACTTAACTAATCTTGTGCAACAGGTTATGGTGGGTCCAAAACAAGTGTGCGGTGTATGTTCAATGATGGGACATGCCACGGATATATGCCCATCATTGAGGGATCAAGGTGGTCTTGAGCAAGCTAATGCATTAGGAGGGTTTCAAGGGCAACAAAGGCAAAAATATGATCCATATTCCAACAACTATAATGCAGGGTGGCGCGATCATCCACATTTAAAGTGGAATAATCAAGACAATGGACAACAATCTGTTCCGAACAACTATAACCGTCCACCTGGCTTCTTTCAAGCAAGACCACAGGCACCATTTCAGCCTCAACAACAACAAGCTCCAAGTAAGTCTCTTGAGGATTTAATTGGTTCTTTAGCTAACTCTACTCAATCTCATCAACAGAAAACAGACAAGGCAATTGAAAACCTTGAGCGCCAGATGAGTCAGTTAGCAAGTTTGATGGGGCAACAACACCAACAAGGAAGGTTGCCTAGCCAAACTGTGGCAAATCCAAATGCGGAGCAATTGAATGCTATGACTTTAAGAAGTGGACAAGAAGTTTGTGAGCAGCCGATGATGCAAAAAGGGGAGCTACAAACCAGGAATCTTGAGCAAGATGAGGCTTCAACAGAAACTGAAAAGTCTCATAAAGCAATTGAATCGAACAAAAAAGATTCCGGTAAGTTAAGCAAACAAATTCAAAATTCGTTTAACTCATGTGTCCCTGTTCCTTTTCCTGGCAGGTTTATGAAGTCGAAGAAAGAGCAATCTGATAAGGAAATCTTGGAAACTTTCCGAAAAGTCCAAGTGAACTTACCTCTTCTGGATGCCATAAAACAAGTGCCAAAATATGCAAAGTTCCTTAAAGAGCTTTGTATAAACAAGAGGAGATTCAATGATCGAGAAACTGTGGCATTAAGTGAGGAAGCATCAGCTGTTTTGCAAAGGAAGCTACCACCAAAGTTGAAGGATGCCGGTAGCTTTACCATTCCATGTGTAATTGGAGGGAAAGAGTTTGGGAGTGCATTGTGTGATTTGGGGGCATCCATCAATCTGATGCCATATTCAGTGTATGAATCATTGAACCTTGGAGAGTTGAAGGAAACACAGGTAATAATCCAGTTGGCAGATCGTTCAAATAGATATCCTAAGGGCTTATTGGAGGATGTACTTGTGCAAGTAAATGAGCTTATTTTTCCTGCTGATTTTTTTGTTCTTGAGATGGAACATGACCCTATGCCTACTGCACTTCCTCTTATATTGGGAAGACCATTTCTTAGAACGGCACGTACTAAGATTGACGTCTATGATGGTACCTTGACCATGGAAATTGATGGAGAAATCGTCAAATTCAGAATCTTCGATGCTATGAGGTATCCTAATGATTTTGAATCTTGTTTTTCTATTGATGCATTTGACCACTTTGTGCAGAATCGTTTTAATGAAAGTGTGGGACAAGGTAATGTACAAAAAGCGTTAGTGCATAACATTACACATGAAAAGCTTAATACTTTTGAGCACATTGAAGAAGAATTAATTCAAACTATGGCAGATCTTGAGTCTCTTTCTCCGAATCATGGTAAGTCTTCTGCCTATTTTATTTCTCTTCCTATTTCTAACGAAAAAAATCTTCCTTCTGTGATTCAGGCATCCACTCTTGAATTTAAACAATTGCTGGATCATTTCAAGTATCACTTCCCATTCGAAGATAAATTCCATGTTGTGGAACCTGGGGGAGTTTAGTGGAAGGTCTTGTCCGGCTGCGGACGTTAAAGCAAGCGCTTCTTGGGAGGCAACCCAAGCAACCAGATTTGGATTTCTTAACCCTTTTTCTTTATTGCTTTTACTTTTATTTTGTTTTGCTTAGTTAATTTTGTTATTTGGTTGATTTTTGTTTAGTTTGTGTTTAAATAAATTAAAGGCAATGTTTATTTTTAGTGCGGGAAAATAAAGCCTTTTTACTTTAATTTACATATTTTGCATTACATATTTTAATTTGCTTAAAATAGTCTTTAAAAAAAAAATTTAAATTACAATAATACGAAAAACTAATAGCAATCATTGGTTTTGGTTAGGTGGCGCCTGAGAAGTCGACGGAGCTCCGGGAAGACGAAGAGCCAGAGTTGGGATCTCCGGAGCCGGAACGCTTGGTGCTACTCCAGAGGACGAAGGCAACATAAACCTCGGGAGTAGCGCCATGAACCTTTCATGATCGCTCTGAATCCGACCGTCCGACTCCTGCAGCTGGTCCAGCTTCCTCTTCATGCTGGTCGAGTAACTAGTTGCAAGCATGTGCAACTCCTTGTTCTCGTGCCTGAGTCCTCTGACCTCTTGCCGAAGACTGGCCACCTCCGCCATCAGCGACTCCACTTGACGAGACCGGGCAAGCAGGCGCTGGCCCATGTTTGAAACTGAGCCTGCACTTTGGACGCTGAGGGCAAGGGAGTCCTGAACGGCCAACTCGTCTGACCGCATGGATAGCATCCTATTGTCTCTAGGAGTCAGCAGATTCCTAGCAACCACCGTAGCGGTTATATCGTTCCTCATCATTGTGTCCCCGACTGTAAGAGGACCATTGGGGGATATAAAAGACGGATTCCAAATGTTATTCGGAGCAGACGAGTCATTGTCTTCCCCGACATTCAAGTTTAGGCGACGGTCGGAAGGGCAAGACATTTTTAGAGGGTGTTGAGGAAGAAAAGAGAGTGGAATGATTAAGATTGCAGAAGTGCAAGAAGAGAGCGGAAGGAGTAAGAGGGCAGAAGTGCAAGGAGAGAGTGTTTACAGAAGGGAGTGTTTGAGGAAGGGAGTTCAAGTGTGAGGTGGAGAAGAATTAGCACCTCTATAAAAAGAAGCAAATCAAAGAGGCGCCCGCTCCTCAGAGGTGAAGACGCGTCCTCACGCAAATCGGAAAAACTGGACGCTCCTTTCTCAAAAGCTGGGCTTGACTCAGCAATCACGTGGTTCAGTTTTTCCAATTTTGTCGTGACTCATCACGTGCAGCGTGGAACGTTGCGAAAACCACGAGCCGCACCTGGTTTTGAACCCCGGTTTTCAAAGGATCATCATTCCAATTTGTCGTCACTCGTCGCATGCGCAGTCAGCTTCGCGGAAATTACGGAAGCTTTGTCAGAAAGCGCGTAACGGGCACTGTTCATCCATCCACCGGCTGCCGACAAATAGTGAGGGAACAATTCCGGTTGTGAAGGAAAATTTCTATAAAGTCGACCTTCGCCTTCCACATCAAAGGCACACCTTCACACCCTCTCAACCTCTCTTCCTCTCTTCATCTCCGATAATGTCTTCCCAAAGAAAGCTTTCGAGTTATTCAGTGTTCTTCATCCCTTGGATCACCCCAGAAAACAAACCTTCCAGAGCAAAAGTATTTCATATTAAAAAGGTTAAAAGCAAAAGTATCTCATATTACGCTTTCTCCTCACTTTCATCTGAAGAACATGGAGAAAGTGAGATCCTGATTGCTTACCTAGTCTTGCTCTCGAGTACTCATCTCAGACCCCTCCCAACCCACTTCAAAAATAAACCTGTGTTGAGGTGCTTCTTCAAAAGCAAAAGTACCTCACAGACGAAGCAGGAGGAGTCTGAGGTGCATCCTGATGAAGGCGGAGGGTGAGATGATCCAAGAGTTCAAGAAGATGCCACACCTGTGTAGAGACCGGACTACTTGAAGCATGTGGAGACAACGTGCTGATTCATCCTCAACTAAGCCGAGGATCACTTGCAAGAAAGAGGCCCATCCAGTTCAAGATGAAAGCTGTGGAAAATCAACAAGGACGACCAATGACCACCTATTAGTTCTTTTCATTATCTTTTATTTTCATTTTCAATTTTTTGTTTGCATTTTTTTTTATATATATTTTCTTGTGTGCTTTACTGATTTATTTCTTTTCTTTGCAGGAACTTTCGGTTATTTCCACCCTTGAAGTTGATTACAGAATTTAAGCTTGGGGGTCATCGCTTGAGTTTTCTGCAAATTAGGGAAGTTTTCAGCCCTTTTGCGTTATTTTGTTTCTTTTCATTTAGTATTTTTATTTTTATTTTTATATTTTTATTTGCTTATTATGATGTTTTCTGACATTGGGGACAATGTCTAGTTTAAGTGTGGGGGTATCAGAGTATAAAAAATGACCAAATTGAAAAATTTTGTACCTTCGACTTTGAACTGGTTTCATTTGTTTCCGTGTTATTGCTTTTTGTTTTCTTAATTAGTTTTGTTTTATTTAATTTTTTTCGAAAAATTTTAAAAAATCCAAAAATATTGTCTTGTTTTCCTTATTGTTTTGAATTAATTTTTTATTAGTTTCCCGACCCAATGATATAATTGGATTAAATTTGAACCATGATTATCAAGAACTTAGTTAACATGTGTTATGTGAAATTCCTCATTCTCATGTTAGTATTGTACATGTTTGATCATCTTTGAAAAAACCAAATGCACATAGCCTTGTTGATGTGAAACTAAAGCATGAATTAAAGCTTCATATGTGAATTTAGTGACCGTATACATCCTATGTGAGTTTTTGAGCCTATTGAAAGTGTGTGCATTTTTCATACACTCCTATTCTTTCATGTGTGATGAACTTATGTGAGATACATCTCTAGAACTTGCGTAACGATCTTTCGAAATATTTGTCATTGATTGCATGAACTTGAAAATGATAGAGGCATTAGGTTCACCACCATGGCCCAAATAACCATATTTCCCAAAGAAAAATAATATCATTAGATTGCCAATTTGAGCTGCTATGTTGAGCCTTTTATTTCTTATCACCAGATATGTCTACCCTTATACCTCAAACATGTTTCCTTATCCTTTCCAAGCGAGCAATTTGAGACTGTCTTTTGAGAAATGTTTGTGAAGTACTTGGAAGGAGTTTGGCAAAAGAATAAGTGTGGGGGTATTTCATGTTTGTATTTATTATTTTTTTAAAAAAAAAAAAGAAAAAAGAAAAGAAAAAGAAAAAGAAAAGAAAGAGTGTATACGAAGAAAACAAAATAAAAAATTTAAAGTTTCAGTTAGGGGTGTGGCTGGAAGTGTTAGAAGAATAGCTGGAAAATTTGAGTTCTTATAAATCTCATCAAAAGAATTGCTTGCAATGTAGCTTGGAACTTGTGTTTTCCTATTCTTTCGTTTCAATAGCCCTATCCCTAAGCCTCATTACATCCAATAAAAGTCCTCTTGATTTAAGTTTTGCAATTATGATTGTGGAGAAGTGATTTTTATGCAAGCTTATGGTAGATCTTTCACATTTGTTTCTTTGAGCGAAACACATTAAAACTAAACACATGTGTGATTGAGTGCATATCCCGTGAGAAGGTTGCTAGTTTGCATATGATGATTTTAAAAATAAAAACTTGAAATTGCATTAGCATGGCTATCTCACACACTACACTTCAAGGATGATTAAAGATTACTGCTAATATTTGAATAAGGAAGATGAGCTTGAATTAGCTTGTTTGGTGCTAACTATGGTTCTTGCTGATTTATGTTCTCGAATGAAATTCTATGAGGGTCAAATAGGGGGAAGCTAATGTTTTTCATGTTATTACTTTTTCTGTTTTCTTTGTTTTGCTCGAGGACTAGCAAAAGCTAAGTGTGGGGGTATTTGATCGGATCATATTTATATATAATTTACATCAAATTCTCTCGTCTTTTCTTAGTTAGTTTCTCGTATTTTTGTGCTATTTACTTTGTTTTTGTGTTTTATGTGATTTTCCTAGCTAAGAAAATAAATAGAGTATAAGTGCAAATTTTTAGTAATAAAATCGTCATTTCTACCTTGTTCACTTAATTACTATATTTGGTTAATAAAAATAAGAAAGTATTATATAAATATATATATGTATTTATATATATATATATTTATTTATTTATATATATTTGATGATGAAAGTTGAATTGCTTGACAGCTGCAAGGCAGCTTGCAGAAAGATAAGAAAAGAAAAAAGCAGACAAAATGATGAAATGCATTTGGGCAGCTCGGTGGGGGATTAAAAAAAACAGAAAATGACAAGGCAATTGGGAGCTCTCGGTGGTTAATAAGAAGGATTGAGGGAGCTGCCAAGAGGCAGCGGAGGAGAGTAACAAAAGCTGCAAAAGGCAGCAAGTCACGAAAGGAGAGAGGGCAGCGGCAGCGCTGCCATTTGAAGGCAGCCTATTTGAGTTCACGAGGGGAGTAAGGCGCCAAGCTTGCACAGGCTGCCAGTGAGGGCAACGCCAGACAGAGAGCTCGGGAGCACAGAAACAAGCTTAAGTGCACAGATCCTTGCACACTCTCAATTTGGTTTAATCCTCCAAACTTATGTTTTATTTTTATGTTAATTTGATAATAATGTGTAACTAATTTTTAAGTAGTTAGGGGCTGTTTTGAAACCCCGAATATGATTGTGAATGTGTTGTGATATTTCGTTTGAATGAATTTTATGTAAGGATGAAAATTGATTCACTACTTCGTCATTGATAAATTCTTGATGTGTTTCTTTGGATGCATACTTAGTAAGCATATTAAGGATTTTAATGCTATGAATATATGTTTGCCTGCCTTGTTGAATGAGGACCTACATATGTTCTAGAGTAGCACTTGTTAATTATGGTTAACATGTGAATCGATTTCTAGGATAAGTAAGACAACGCCAGTACTTACGATGCCTTGTGATGTCTCAAACTCTTTTCATGCTTAATGATTTCTACTTGTTAAATCTATGAATACGCCATTCTAGATTGCATGTTAGGGACTAAGTTAAGTTGAAAACGCCATTTTCTTGACATACCACGTAAGAAAGAGTAATAGGTTGAGTTCTAACATTGAGCCAACTTGAGCATCTTCATCCGAAAATAAAAGGAATTTGAATGAAACATAACACATTTACATGATTATTTGGTGGTGGATAACATTTCCCCTAACTCGTTTTTCTTAATTTGTGAATTAAAATCTATTGGCATTATTTAAAATTTGTTTCTGTTCAGTTTTGTCCGAATTGATTTAAAATAGCAAATCAACTCCAAAAAAATCCCCAAAATTTGTGTGAGAATAGCTCGGTGTGTCTAGTTTATGTGTATAAGATTTCGTTGCATTTGGATAAGTATAAGTCGGTCGAATAATTAGTTTTCGGTGGCTGGTCAGTGGAGACAGCCACCAGTTTTTGTGACATCTTTTTAAGTATTTGGATCAAACAATCTTCTGCGGGAAAGACCCTTATTTTCATATACTACAATCGACAAATTTTAGTGTTAATAAGGAAAATCAATAGGATTATTGCGTGCTATTTTGTGGTGCGTGGTAATTTCCTATCAAACAATCATACAAAATACAAACATTACAAAATACCATCACTCTTTGGTGGTACGAACCCAAGTTTTGAATTTTCTGGTTTTCTTTTCTTACTAAAGAATTCATTTTTCTTGTTAGTTTGCTATCTTTTCCTTTTAGTGGTGATTATTTAAATTGCAGATCAATAAAAAATACAAAAGCCTGTGTAGAAAAGGAATTAGTCTTGATATGGAAGAGAAGCTCGATAAAAATGTTCGTGAATACCACCACTACCGGTGATCATGCTTGGGCTGTTGAGCATCTTCATTTGGTGTAATTTCATATGAAAATAATTATAAATCTAAAGTGAATGACAATATTCAAGTTGAAAATAGTTATTCTGATGATGCTATTCCACTCATATACACTCAAGTTAATGAAAAGAAAAAAAGAACTCAACAATTTGATGCACAACTTAAAAAAGAGAACAAGCAAAAAGGAGTTGCTACAAAGAAGGGGCAAGTGGGAGGTGCTGCTAACTAGGCTTCCACAACAGATTGACCGAATGGTTGATGTAATGGAGACTAGTAATACGTCAACTTCAAACATGAGGGTGAAAGTTCACAAGTGTACGATCACATTAGCATTCCTCAAAATTAAAAAACCGGTGACAATGACCTAAAACATGTACCTAATTAGAATGTTGAGTACAAAAGCAAATTCAGAATCCCTCTTTTATATTATGGGGCCCTTTCTCGATCAAGAAAATAGTTTTCCAATCTAGTATCATCATATGTAGTTGAATACTTGAAAAATAGAATTTCTACCACTAATATAAATTTATGATTATACTTGGTGCACTATGTCGGATTTCTGAGATACTGAAAAATCGTTCATTCTTAATTATGATATCATAAACTTAAAACGTGTCAATCAATGATATATGACACATAGATGCCACATGTAAAATCAGTGGTTGAACTCGGGTTAAAGAGGGAAAATAACCTAATGGGCTGGGTCTTGTTAAATTGCGCCCGAATAGGGGAAATTGAGAAAATAGAGGGTTTCTCCATAGTCTATAGCAATGTTCTAAAAAACGGCCTAGGCAGTACTAATCCGAGGTGTTTTCTTGCAAATCGGTTGAAATAATCGGCTGGGCTCTAGGCGGGCTAGGCAGACTAGGTGGGGCTAGGCGGTTTTTATTTTTATTTTTAATGAAATTAAAAAAAATCCTATCGAAGTCTAAGTGGTTTAAAATTGTGAACTTGTTGTACATATGTCATCCTATAATACTCATCACTATGGTTATATGTCATATATGTTTAATGTGTTTTTAAATTTTGGACTTGTTGGATACTCTTTTTGCATTTTATCATTCTTTTATTATCTTATCCATAGATTTCATACAAGTATATTTTTTTGTAAGTGTTAATATGCACTTATTTACAAGATATGCAATAAATTTACCTAAATCCACCTAGACATCGCCTAGCTACCTAGGCGCTAGGCACCAGCCCGCTTCCCGACCAGCGCCTAACGTTTTTTTAGAACCTTGGTCTATAGCAATAGCAATGCCAGCAGAAGCACACGTGCCACCGCATTGGGTGTGCAAAATGTGTTATCGCATAGGTAAAGATGCCACTGCACAGGGCTTCCGATTCTGAAGGGTCCTCAAATTTTCATTACATGTACACATATACACGTAATATATATTTAAATGTGCATAATAATACTAATTATAGTTCCAGCGCCAATGGCTTAGGACTTCTACCGTTTGGTGGATGTGCACCTTTGTGGTAAACCTTTGAAGGTAGGGAACACTCCGGTGCCCAATCAAACAAACTTATTTTTGATGCACTAACTTGCAATGTTTTAATTTTATAGATAACGAAATTAAAAAATAAAAAATAATAAAGAAAATACTTCACCGAAAAAGTCGAATAGAAAAAAGTTACGTTGGTCCCATTAAAACTGTTTCTTTAAAAAATTGTGCATATTGATAAATAATGCGGATCGATAAATGGTAGACGACGCAAATGGAAGATGCATATTTATCGAAAGAGGGCATCGTGTAGGTTAGCAGCGGTTAATGATGTCACCAGTTATGTCTCTCTCCCCCCTTTTTTTTTGGGGGTCATACACCATTGATGCCTCTAAGAATCATCTTATTATAAGAAAGGGGTGTGCTTTCCACACTCTCCTTTTTACTTTTCACACACCCCTATTAATTTCTGTCCGTTAGATCTTCTTCAATTCATCCGATCCGACGGCCGAAATTCAAAAAGGTGTGAGAGAAGTAAAAAGGGGTGTGTGGATATCACACCCCTATAAAAAAATGGCATAAATTTCATTCAATAAAGCCATGAAAAGGCTACTCCGCACAAGACAAGGAGATATCATCCTCAAATAGTGCGATTACAATACAATGTTCATCCAATCAAATACAATAATCTCTTGTTGACCTTAAAAGTTATAAAGCGTACGTGATGTGCATGCCGAGTAACTATGTCCTTCTTGTGAGTGCGAACGTGCCAACTAACGACCGAGCTTGGTCTGCCGAGTAGAATAAATGTGATGGTGGTGCCAAATGCACTGACTTCTGCACCTGAGCGACTACTACCGATGAAGGGACACCTCTCGGCCTAAGATTTAGGAAGATTACAAAAACCTAAAAGTAGGAAGGTGACGATGTAGATGGAAAAGGCAGCACATCTGAACCAGAAAGGAAATGGGATAGTGATGGATATGAAGAAGGTGGTGACTCCAAAGAAAAGACAAATTATGAAAAAATTGGGGATTCGTATTCCGGCAGAACGATAACTGAAGTGAACAAACTTGCTTAGCAAGATACAAGCAAAGGCAATAAAGAGTTCGAATCCAAGAAAATAAAAGGTTTTAGGAAACATGGAGTCATGAAGTTGGACGGGAAGAAGTGGTAGTTCAATTGCAGTCGCGAAGCAAAACATCACCATTATTTTTGCCCAATCTAAGTAGTTATTGTTGCTGTGCGTGCTTACAGTCTAGTGATATTTCTATTTTTTTTAATTGTAGAGACGGATTAGGCGAAATTAGCTTTTCGTCATCAGTCGTGTGCGAGACAACAACCCTATCTCGAAGAAGAAAGGAATGTTGCACCCAAAATACCCCCGCCTGACACCCTAAACTAGATTATATTAATATTGTGAAGAGAAAAGGAAAAGTTACATAAGCGGGGTGACTTAGTCAATACTTGCTAGAGATAATTGACAAAAACGATAAGTTTTAGTTTAAGAATTCTTCAGCTTTAGACACCTCAAATTGTATTTCCATAATTTTACTACTCATATTTCACTGCCTATATCCACCTTCTCATCAAGAATTTGCTCCTCATGACTTCAAACAAAAGAATGGAAGTCCGACAAAATCTCTTCTACAAGACGCCCCAACAAAATCAAGTACCAAGTCCCACCATGTAAAATTACTATTCATTGCACCAAAATTAGCAAAAGCATCCGCCAAACAATTTTGTTCCTAGAGATTTAACCATGAATGAATAGTCAGTGATATTTCTCTTTATTTATAAGTGAAAAGTCTTAGGTTTAGCTCTTATTAATGATGAGTTCGATACTAAATTAGGAGGGAGCGACTTCATGTCTCCCTAGAATAATTCATTAATAAAGGTTTTGAAGTACAATTAAAAAGTTAAGTATAAAGTTTCTATGTACTTTTAAGTCCCTAGTTGATGCATATAATTTTTCCTCACGGGAAAGGACGGAGGAGAGACTCAATAGACTTAGATATGATGAATTGATGTGGATAAATGACCTATTTAATGAACCAATTTGGGACATTTGCTGTGGAATATAAACTTAGAATAATGATGTTATATCACATTTTATTAATAGTCTTGTTGATCACTCTTAATCAATAAATGTGGTCTACATAGTAGCACAGATTCAGAAACTCATAGTGAAATTTGAACTTAAATATTTGATCGATGTTGTCTAGGGGCTTGTTTGCTCACAAGCTTAGTTGCCTACGGTTTTGGTTGTTTGGGCTCTTCTTTGTTATACTAAATTTGGTTGGGCTTTGATTTTTATTGGGTTTACTTAGTTGTGCGAGCCCATAGTGAGCTCGGAGTAGATTGTAATTTTCTGAGATACTGTCTTCTTGTTGCAAAAATTCAAATTTACAAATTTATATATTGAGGAAAAAGAATTCAGATTTCAACGAGTGGAGAAAGATCACTTTAATTTGAATAGTTTTAGAATTTGAACCATTAGAGGCAGCTCAAGCATGCACTCACTGTTGTGCTTTGGTCTGTTATCTCACCAAGTTACAAACCCACAGTTGAATAGTTTAAAATACAAGAAATAAAGACACCGAGAAATTTACGAGGTTCGGCAAAAACCTGCCTACGTCCTCGGAGAGATATTGCTCTTCACTATGAGAAAACAGTACAAGTTACACATGAGTTAAATCGACATAACCCAATCCCATATCCCTTGTACACCCACTCACAGAAGTTTCCCAAGAGCTTCACTCTACCCCAAGAGTTCCTTACTCTCACTCTCTAATTTTTTTTCTTTTGTTCTTCTCCTTATTCTCTCTTTTCACTTGGTAAGCCTTTAAATAAAAACAGCCCCTTTTCTTCTCCTCCTTTCTTCCACCCGAAAGCCAAATAATTATGGCTTTGAAAAAGCCACAAAACAAGGAACAAGACAAGCCACAAAACAAGGAACAAGACAAGCCACAAAACAAGGAAACATAATCCTCATCATGATGTTCCCTCATCAATCTTGTTTTGTTTCCTAGCCTAATTTGGCCACTATCCAACAATCTCCACCTTGACCAAATTCCGAAAACATCACAGAGACTCGAATCAACAATCACCATAAGCACCCAAAGTACAAACTAAAGACAACGGTAACTAAATCAAATTCCCCAATCTTTCCGGTACTCATAATGATCTCCACCTCGACTCAAACTGTACCAAAGTCCATTGGCCTTACGTACCAGCATGCACACTCTGAATCAACCTCGTTGGTCCTGTTCCGATTCAGTCACTGCCAATGCATGTGCAGCTGCTGCAAGCAAAAAAAAAAACACCATTTAGCTTCAGACAGGATCTCGACACATCCTCGTCTCCTCCAGCAGGTTTTCCTCCTCTTCATTGTCTGCAACTTGGAAACTTGTCAGTGCACCCATTTCCAGCAACACCCGTCGAGCCAGACAAACATTCCTCACACTTCTCATTCTTCAGGACCATCTCATCACCTGTGAATCCCATAGCTCCACCTGTTGCAAATCCCTTGCAACACTCGAGACTAAACATCACCAAGAGAAGTGTTGCTTCGAGTACCTAGAGGGCATACTCGAAGTCTTCTGCCACAAAATTGCTACTACTTGGACCAAGATCATCCTTTCTTTTTCTCAAAGGACAATTTATCTTTTTATGCCCGAATTCTTTACAGCCGTAGCATTGTAAACCCTTACCTCCGGAACTTGATTTGGACCTACTGTCTCTCTCAAATCCTCCTTTCATTTTTCTTCCACCATTCCCACCTTGAACAGCTAATGCAGTCTCGTACCCATCATCAACAATGGTCTTCTTCTTTTGTGTATCATAAGACACCAAAGAAGCCTGCACCTGCTCCAAACTTACTGTATCTTTTCCATGCAGTAAGGTTGTCACAAGATTCTCATACGAATCTGGAAGTGAGGTAAGAAGTAAAAGAGCTTTATCTTCTTCCTCAACCTTGACATCAACTTTCCTCAATTAATCCAAGTATCCGTTGAACACATTCATGTGGTCCATGAGATTCCCGCCTTCATCCATCTTCAGCTTGTACAGTTTCCGCTTCAAATGCAACTTGTTGGTCAAACTCTTAGCAATATATAGAGTTTTTCCAACTTCTCCCACAGTGCAGGCGCAGAATCTTCATCCATAACATTGTTGATAATGTTATCAGCTATGCAGTGTCGAATCGTGCTAACACAACGAGCCTCCAGCTCCTCCCACTGGTCATCTGTCATTTCTTGAGGCTTCCCATCTTTTCCCTTCAAAGCTCTAGCCAAGCCTTGTTGAGTCAAGACATCTTTTACTCTCATCTGCCAAAGAGTAAAACTGCCTTTCCCATTAAACTTCTCAACTGAAAATGACATGTTTGTAGTCATCATGGTGAATAACAAATCTGGACCTTCAATGAACCAAAGCTTCCAACAAAGCTCTGATACCAATTGTTGTGTTTTGGTCTGTTATCTCACCAAGTTACAAACCCACAGTTGAATAGTTTAAAATACAAGAAATAAAGACACCGAGAAATTTACGAGGTTCGGCAAAAACCTGCCTACGTCCTTGGAGAGATATTGCTCTTCACTATGAGAAAACAGTACAAGTTACACATGAGTTAAATCGACATAACCCAATCCCATATCCCTTGTACACCCACTCACAGAAGTTTCCCAAGAGCTTCACTCTACCCCAAGAGTTCTTTACTCTCACTCTCTAATTTTTTTTCTTTTGTTCTTCTCCTTATTCTCTCTTTTCACTTGGCAAGCCTTTAAATAAAAACAACCCCTTTTCTTCTCCTCCTTTCTTCCACCCGTTCCACCCGAAAGCCAAATAATTATGGCTTTGAAAAAGCCACAAAACAAGGAACAAGACAAGCCACAAAACAAGGAACAAAACAAGCCACAAAACAAGGAACAAAACAAGCCACAAAACAAGGAAACATAATCCTCATCATGATGTTCCCTCATCAATCTTGTTTTGTTTCCTAGCCTAATTTGGCCACTATCCAACACTCACTACCTTCATGTTCATACGACATCACTATCGCCAAATTTCTCTTTTAACTCACAAACAAATTGGCTTTCACCAAATTACCAAACGAATGAGCAATGAATTTGCCATACACTCATGACTTCAAATGGTGATCTCCATCCAAAACCCAAAATAAACTAACCCTAAGATCCTTTTTATAGGCATAGGACTTAGGTTACAATGAGAATCATAATCCTAATCCTAATTAGAAGTAAATTCAAATCTTAATCAAATAGGTAATTAACAAAATCTCTCCGCCAAACAAGGAATCTGACCAAGAAATCAAATCCAAACCCAAATAGGACCCTAAAACGAAATAGGTAACACAAACCTAATTTATGCATCATCATAATTTTGAGTTGTAAATCACAACAATTCCACCCCAGTGAGAAATAATTAAACTTTCAAATTAATATAAACTTCAAATTGGGATACAAAAATACAAACACAAACACGCACCAAATTCTTTCAAAAACTGATCTGCACCACGAATCTAAAAATCCAAAAGTCTTCAAAACTTGAAAGTTCCTCCAACGCCTTCTCCAACAAATTTTGTTACGAAAACTAACAAATACAAGCCAAAGAGTCTATGCAAAGATCGAACAAGCAAACAAAAAAAGTGCGAACACTTCACCGCTCGAACATCAAACTCCACCTTGTGACAAATGCAAAGTGAAAAAATGTTGCCTCAAAGACTATTACATGTGATGGGTAAACAAGCTTTCCAACTTGAGCCACAACTCTGATGTAGATTTGACATCAATAACAACAAGATTGCTCCAAGTGATCATCTTTTCCCTTTAACACTTTCAAAAGTCCTTGTTCAACTAACACATCACGCATCTTCAATTGCCAAATACCAAAGTCATTCCTCCAACCAAATTCTTTAAATATCAAATTTAGCCAATGACACATAAAAGTTCATCATGAACGGAAAATAAAAGTCAAAATCAAAATGTAGGGCTATGATACCACTTGTTATACAATAAGCCAAAGACAATCAAGCAATAAGAACAAAAAAAAAGAAAAACAATTAAGAGTTTCTCCAATATAGGAGTAATTCTCTACCAACAAATGCTTTACTGATTACCAATGGATACAAGAGAACTCACCAAACTAAATTTAGCTCTCAAGTATACAAACTTATGCCTCTATGATCTCTGATACAAAACATCTCCTAAGGTTATCTATTTATACCAATAGATCCCTTAGTTTTACACTCAAATCCTATTGAATACAGGAAACCAAATCCAAAACAAACTAGTACCAATGATAGCTTGCACGCAAGCCATCCCAAACCTACTCCTTTCATTTTCATATATTGATTCTTGTTTTAGTTTAGGCACATGTTGATTTTATGCCATTCCAACAGTTCGTATGTATAAAACTCTAGCCGAAGAAGCCGCCTTGATATCGTCAGTTGTCAGTTTGCCTTGCATTATTCCTGGTATACTGAGGCGCGTGTGCAGCGAACGTTGGCAAATGTATCAGCTATGCTTGGTCCTGGCGGTACTTCCATTGAAACAATGGCGGAGCGAATGTGATTATCAAAAATCGTTGAGCTTTGGTAATAGCGAGAACTGGATACGTTTCGACGTTGGTTTTTTTGAAAAGAAAGTGTTCAAGCCCCTTTGGTATAGAGTATAAGTTTCACCTGGAAGATGTTGTTGATTGCCCGGAATGGATTGTTCCCTTTCATGTTTTCAAATCATTGGTAGCAGAGTATGATATGGAGCTAGTTTTCTGCAAGAACTCCCATGAATTCGTGCACGCGAGTATATGAAAATACCAGAATAGCCGGAGCTAATGCGAACCATTTGTGCATCGTGCCATGGTAACCGAGACCAAAGCACGCTATCAGAAAATGAATGGGACGCAGCGTAGTTGTATGTCACATTTGGATTGAGGAAGCGAGAGAAACCTGATATGACACATCTAAATGGTAGACGACGCAAAGGGAAGATGCATATATCGAAAGAGGGCATCGTGTAGGTTAGCAGCGATTAATGGAATGGAACACACCAATGATGTGTCAAAGAATCATTTTTGCACCAAAAGAGAACAATGATTTTGCTGCAATGGAGTAGCCTGCGAGGCCAGATAGGAAAGCAAAAGAGCTCAGGTCACCACATTGTTCTACTCTCTACGGGCTCGTTTGGATATGCTACTCTATAAATTATTTTGCTCACTAGTGATTTTTGTTTGTAGCACTTTTCAGTAGCGCTTCTATGAGGAAGCAGTTTGTTGTTTGGCAAACAACTAAGTGTTTTGTATTGTATAGAAGCGTTTTGGATATTAAATATAGTGTTTGGTTGTCAAATGAAAAAACGCTTTCCTTCCCCCTCACCTCTCTCTCTCCATTTCTCTTTCTTAGCCCTAACCATTTCTCTCTCTAGCCACCTGCATATCCATGGAGGTGGGGATTTAGATAGGATGAGATTTGAATGGCTAGTGGGAGGCGTGCTGGTTCTCGATGGAATTGAGGTCTCTGTAATTTCGTTAATTTGCAACGAGTTAGGGTTTTTGGAGGATGAGATTTGAATGGATTTTGAGCTTCTCCGATGGTAGGGATTGAGGTTGTTCGAGAGGGTGGTGTTGACAAGCTCGGGCCGGTCGCTGAGACCTGAGAGGGTGGTCTCGACGAGCTCTTGGTCGGGTCGATTGCCTTGGGTTTTGAGGACGGAACCAGTCTGGGAGACGTGGAGACGGTGCGTTGAATGGCGGTGAGGACTTTGGGGTCAGAGAGGTGGGGCATGTAGGATGGGGGCTGGTCGGAGGTAAGGCTTCGATGCGTATTTTGCAGAGATCAGGATGGAAAAGGGAATAAAAAGGGGCAGAAGGAAAAACAGGGAAAAAGGAAAAACAAAAGAAAAAAAGGTTTAAGTATTAGTCCACGTGTCAATCGGTAGGTTTTACACTTGCCACGTCAGCAGATGTCAGAGAAATTTGACAGAGCAATTAACGGAGGTCTGACATTGTAACGAATTTGTAAGATGAGGTACAAAATTGTAATGTCTAAAAAATGAGGTATAAGATTGTGGTGCAACCCAAAATTAAGGTGGTTTAGTGTAATTTACACTTATTTTTATTATGAGTAAATTACACTTTACCACCTCTGTTTTGGGATCGATTTTAATTCTTTACAACATCTTTAAAATATTTCACTTTCATACCTCAAGTACTATTTTATTTCAATATAATATATCCGTTACATTTTTCATTTATTGGTCCGTTAAGAGCTGACGTGACTGCCACATTTGTACCACATGGAAAAAAAAATTATCCATTTAAAATATTATAATAATTTACCCTATTTTAAAAAAAAGGTCAATTACATTTTATTCCCTCAGGTTTCGGTGAAATGACAACCTTATACAGCATCTTTAAAACATTTCAATCTCCTACATTTAGTATTTTTTTTTCAATTTCATACAACCTTTAAAAAATTTGTTAAATTAACCGTTAAGTGATGATGTGGCGAATAAGGGGTCCCCATTTGTGCTAATGTGGCTGCCACATTTGTGCCACGTGGTTGAACACTTAATAAAATATTTAAAATATTAAAATAATTAATTAAAGAAAAGTTTATAAAAAAAAAACCCAAAACTAGATTGTCTTCCCCACCCCCTTCTCCTCACCCGAGCCCACCCCCAAATCCCCCCTTACGACCTCCTCTCACGTGCCGCCCACTACTTGACGTCATCGCCTACAGCAGCCACTGCGCCTCCCACACCTACTACAACATCGGTGAGTGGAAAAATCACATATGATTTCATGAGAAAGAGCTCCGTCGGTAAGGTCTGTTAGGTGATCGGAGCCGTCGTCAATGTTAGGTTCGACGAGGGGTTGCTGCCGATCCTCATGACTCTCGAGGTCTTAGATAACTCGAAGGTGGGATTAGAGATTAGAGAAAGAGGTCCTGGATAACTCGAAGAGGTTTCTGGGTTTAGGGATTAGAGAGAGAGGGAGTGTGATTTGAGGGTGGGTTTGGGTGGGGAGAAGGGGGTGGGATGACGATTTGGTTTTGGGTTTATTTTAATTTATTTTTTAATTAATTATTTTAATATTTTAAATATTTTATTAAGTGGCAACCACGTGCACAAATGGGGACCCTTTATTTGCCACATCATCACTTAATGGTTAACTTAACAGATTTTTTAACGGTTGTATGAAACTGAAAAAAAAAATACTAAATTTATGAGATTAAAATGTTCTAAAGACGTTGTATGAGGTTGTAATTGCACTGAAACCTGAGGGGGTAAAATGTAATTGACCTTTTTTTTAAATAGGGTAAATTATTATAATATTTTAAATGGATAATTTTTTTTGCCACGTGTCACAAATGTGGCAGCCACGTCAGCTCTTAATGAACCAATAGATGGAAAATGTAACCGATGTATTATATTGAAATAAAATAGTACTTAAGGTATGAAAATAAAATGATTTAAAGATGTTGTAAAGAATTGAAATCGATCACAAATCTAAGGTGGTAAATTATAATTTACCCTTTTATTATTTGAGTTTTAGGCCCAACCCATAGGATTAGGTTTCCATTTCCTTCTTGATTAGGGATTAGAGTTAGTTTATTGCAAATAGAGAGCTTTGTTATTCAATAGTTAATAAATTGGTCACAATGTAATCTCTAAGTATAGCCGTCTCGACAATCATGTTTCATTGTTTTTTCGTTAATCAAATAATATTCGTAGTATGTAAACCGTTTGTTTGATTGTTTGTTTGTTTTATTTTCAACTCCCTCTGTATATGAAAATGTTTTATTTGGACTTGCAAAACTGTGTTTTTATTGTCATTTCTTATAAAGAAACTTCTCTCAAATTCTCAATAATAGTATAAAATATGGAGGTCACTTAGTTCTACGATCCAGTGATATTCCTCTTTACTTGTAAGTAAGAGGTTTTAGGTTCGATTATTGCCAAATGCGAATTGAATCAAATTATTGCTAGTCTATTGTAAGGCTAAGTCCATCCTTCTTTTTAATGTAGATAATATCGTTTGTTAATATATATATATATATATATATATATATATATATATATATATATATATATATATATCTAAAGCGATTTATATCATATTTGATTACATAAATCAAAATATAAATAAATAAGCATAAACCCAACATCTGAGTGGGCTTCAATCTCAGCCCTCACAACCCCCCAAATCCACAATCACAGATTTCCTTTTATTTTTGCTGTTGGAGCATCTCCAACAGATTTGTTAAATTTATGCTACTTTAGCAGGTGAATAGTATCGAAAAACTACTTTAATTAGTCTCTTTAATTTTTCACTTTCAATAAAACTCTCTATTTAACAAATTTTGAATATTTTAATATTAATCATTTCAAAAAAATAAAAAAACTCAACTTATTCATTTTCTAAAATCACTTTCTTTATTCCTTTTATCTTTGGCTCACGAGTCCACCCTTAAATTTTATTAATTTTTTAACATTTAGAAATTGAACAGCGACTCTATAAACTGAAAGAGCAATTGTTGCTATCAAGGGCAGAGTTAATATTTTTTTATGGGTGGACTAGCTAAAAAAATTACCCAAAAATTAAATGATTTTTTTTTTTGCTCCATAGTATTGTATGCAAAAATTTAAGTAACTTTTGTATTTGTATACTTTAAAATTTGCTTCGCATGAACTCAATAAGTTTTGCAATTACAATCTGCAAAAAATTACAATAAATCATACAGTTTCACATATATTTAGATGCAACACAAGAAGAAGATGGAAAACTTGATACATGGACTATCTCAATTACAACCACACAACTAGCACAAAACAAAACAATAAAAGCAGAAGTAAATGCAATCTAAAAATAATTGATTGAAAAATAGTACACAAGTACTTACACTAAAGGAATGTATAGAAGTAACAAATCAATTAACTAAGACTAGATGAAAAGTAGCATTAGTGAGAGGTTGCAGATAAGTAAACTCCAAACAGAACAAACAACAGTTCACATTTGAAAAACCCACGACAAATATAGAGATCTCCATTCGGGGAATAAATCTAGCTATTCTATACTGCAGGGAACTAGTTCGGATATGTATATACAACCTCGTTACATGACAGTATTTTTCACGTCACACAATACTATTGGTGCATGCTTGATCATCAATGGTACTAGCATCGCCTCGGCATGAGTCTCCCGCAGGATCAATGACGGTTTTCGAAATTGGGTTCTTTGGGGTAGGGTACATATAACCATGAGGTTTGTAATATTTATTGAAGTGAAGATTACAGAGAACTACAACTAGGAAGGCCGCGACGTAGATAGAACAGGCAACCCATTTGAACCACAAAGGAAATGGGATAGTGATGGATATGAAGAAGGCTGTAACTCCAAAGAAGAGACCAAAGTTATGGAAAAGACGGGGGACTGATATTTCAGCAGGACAGTAGTTGAAGTGAATAAACTTGCTTACCAAGATACAAGTGAAGGCAAGTAAGACTGATAGTCCAAGAAAGTAAAAGATTACAGGGAGAGAAAGCTGGTCGCCGTAGGGAATTTGGAAGGGGATAAATGCTAGTCCAATCGCCGCTGTCAAGCAAAACATGACGATTATCTTTGCCCAATCTAAGTTGTTGTGGTAGTTATTAATCCTCCCATCTGGAACTTGTTGCATTGCGGCTTCTAGGTCACGATCGCAATCGCGATCGCCATCAACGGGACTAAGTATCAGAAGTTTGAGCAGTTGTATTGTCTTTGCAACAAGTGCAAGGAGAAAAGGCTTTAAGTAGTGATCACAAGCAGTATTAACGACACAATTCATTTTCATTTTATTCTGCACAAAGGTGGATAGAGATGGAGATACATACGGAGGCGGAGATAATGAGGAGAGTGGTCTGAGAGAGGTTGATATATATATATATATATATATATATATATATATATATATATAGGAGCTAGCTTAAGAGGAGGGATTCCCATTTAAAAAAAAATAGAGACATACTCCTCACCGTTAGATTGACTTTAATGAAATTGTGTGGTTGAGATTAAAACACAGGCTACACAATTTCATTAAAATTAAATCTAACGGTAGAGAACGTGTTCCTATTTTTTTGAAAAAAATGAGAATCCCTTCGTTTAAGCAATATATATATAATATGAGGACTCCGCCTATCAGACTTAGTGCGGCTTTGGAGGTCCATACTTTTTTTCATGGGAACTTCCTGGAAATTCAATGTGAAAGTTGAAAGCAGAAGGAAATTTATAATTAATCCCATTAATCTATTATAGCTAGCAACATTTGCTTACGCATTCGTAGGGGTGATTGTGAGCCACTCATATAGGAGAATGATTAATGCACATCCTTTTTTAGCGTACTTTTCTTTTTTTTTTTATCTATTGGATTGAACAAATTATCAACCGAAACGTTAAGACATAATGTACAAAAGATGAATAAGGCCCCGTTTGGGTTGCTTTTTTTACTTATAAACTGTTTCGCTTTAAAGTGAAACACCTAATATCTGTTTAGTAAATAAGATTTAGTATTATAGTTTAGTGTTATTTATCTTGACTTGTAAGTGATAGGTCTTATGTTTGATTTTTGCAAAATGCGAAGTTAAACCATATTATTATGACAAACCCATTGTAAAGATTAATGAAAATCTCAGTATTCCTACAATGCTCCTTTAATTTTTCTTAATGACTTCTTCTACCCCTATTTTTTTACATGCTATTATATAAATATAACCCTAGCCTAATCTGTGAATACAGCCTCGCATCCATATCTCTTTCAACTCTTTGGAGGTATGAACTCAAGTTTTGGATTTTATGGTTTTCTTACTAAAGAAATCATTTTTCTTGTTAGTGTGCTATTTTTTTTCTTCAGTGGTGATGTTTAATTAAATTGCAAAACAATAAAAAAAAAAAAAAGCCTGCATAGAAAAGGAATTAGCCTTGATATGGAAGAGAAGCTAGATAAGGTGTTCATCAATTCAATACCACTGCTACGGGTGATCATGCATGCTTGGGCTTCGGCTTGGGCATCCTCGTTTGGTGTACATTCATATGAAAATAATTATGAATCTGAAGAGAATGACAACATTTAAGTCGAAGGTAGTAATACTGATGATGCTATCCCACCCAAATAAACTCAAGTTAATGAAAAATATTTGGGGAAGAAGAAAAAAGAATACACAAAGTTAGGAAAAAAGAGTTGCTACAAAGAAGGGGCAAGTGGGCGGTGCTGCTGACTAAGTTGCCACAACAGATTGACCGAATGGTTGATGTAATGGAGGCTAGTAATACATCAACTTCAAACATGAGAGTGAAAGCTCACAAGTTTGACAGACCACATTAGCATTCCTCAAAATTTTAAAAATGGCGAGACTGACTTAAACATGGACCTAATTAAGAGGTCGAGTACAAAAGCAAATTCTCTGTCTTTTGTATTATGGGGCCCTTTCTTGACCAATAAAACTGTATAAAAGAGTATTCCAATCTAGCTTAGTTCTAATCTATACATCGGCTATATTTTCCAATCTATCTTTTGTATTATGGGGCCCTTTCTAATCTTACTAAAGAATTCATTTTTTTTTTGTTAGTGTGCTATTTTTTTGCTTTTAGTGGTGATGTTTACTTCATTTTTCCCCCTTTAGTGCGGATGTTTATTCCAATTTTTTTCCTTTAGTGGTGATGTTTATTTAAATTGCAAATCAATAAAAAAAAAATACAAAAGCCTGCGTAGAAATTGAATTAGTCCTGGTATGGAAGAGAAGCAAGATAGGATGTTTATGAATACCACTGCTACCAGTGATCATGCTTAGGCACCCTTGTCTAGTATACTTTGATCTAAAAATAATTATGAATCTGAAGAGAATGACAATATTCAAGTTGAAAGTAGTGATTTTGATGTTGTTCTCCTACTCAAATACACTCAAGTTAATGAAAAATATTTGGGGAAGAAAAAAAAAGAAAGAAGAATTCAACAATTTGATACACAAGTTAAGAAAGAGAAAAAGCAAAAAGCAGTGCTACCAGTGTTTAAAATATCGGTGTCGGTGGAAATATCAATTTGTAAATTTGTAGAAATATTGACAGATTTATTGAATATCAAGATCGATATCGGCTGCTTTAGATGGAAATGATGAAAATTTAAAATGAAAATTTAAAATGAAATTTTAGAAATTGTCAAACATTGGTTTGGACAAAATGTAAGAGTTTCTTTGATATTTAACAGATGTATCAGATATATTAATGATATCTGTCGATTTTAGCATAAATTTATGAGCTTCTCTCATATGAGCTGAAGTTTAGACTTCACCTCTCATTTCCATATCTTTCTCTGATTTTTTTTAATATTTTCATGATAATATCGATCATATTCATATCCAAAAAAAATTAAACAGTAGTTGCTACAAAAAAGGACAAGTGGGAGATGCTGCTAAGTTGCCACAGTAGATTGTCCGAATGGTTGATGTAATGGGGGCTAGTAATACATCAACTTCAAACATGAGGGTGAAAGCTCGGAAGTGTGGCAGACCACATTAGCATTCCTCATAATTTAAAAAACGGTGACAATGACCTAAACATGGAATGAGAAGGATTTCGAAAATCTTCAAATCACATCCGTTCACTGTATATCGTGTGACAAAATTATTATAAATTTTTTATTTAAAATTAAATATAAATAATATCTGACGAAAATTAACTACACTATAAACGAATATAATTGAAGAATTTTCAAAATTCTTACAAAAAAAGTTCCAAAGAGGATCCTCATTCCTAAACATAGACCTAATTAAAGTCGAGTACAAAAGAGGAAATTCACAGTCCCTCTTTTGTTTTATGGGGCCCTTTCTCGAACAATAAAAGTGATTTCCAATCTATAGCTCACATTGGCTGCCCATAAAAAAATAATATTTATAATAACCAATTTTGCTATTGCGCTCTGCGTCTGCTACAAAAGAGATTTTTTTAGGAAATAGCATTTAATATAATTTTAATATTTAAAATAAAGTATTTGGTGGAAATTATATTTGAACCCCCGGTTTGGTTTGGAGAAAGTTTGACATTGCTAATATAATCTAATATTAATATTTTAAAATAACAAAAAATCCTTAATTTTGTCTAATTTGGTTTATTGTTTCCTAAATAGACAGTATTTTTGTCATTTTAGTTCTTATTTAACAGAGATTTTTTATGAAATATTAAAATGATTGACAGTAGACAAAATCAAAGAATTGCTTAAAGAGAGGGATCCCCATTTTTTTGAAAAAATGAGGACACGGTCCCTACCGTTGGATTTAACTTTAATGAAATTGTGTGATTGAGATTGTGTGGCCTGTGTTTTAATCTCAACCACACAATTTCATTAAAGTCAATCTAACGGTGGGGAGCATGTCTCCATTTTTTTTTGAAAAAATGGGGATCCTTCCCCTTAAGCTCCCTGCAAAAACCAATTATATCGATTTCAACTCTCAAGTATCAAAGTGAAAAATTATGTTTCAAGTATGATTTGGCTAAAAACTCTAAGAGGACTGAAATGGTATTTTTCAAGAATTGAACGGGACAAAGTTGAAATACAACGGTTGGGGATAAGGTTAAATTGCAAAAAGTCTGATTGCAACCGTTATAACTTTTTCTTTAAAAAGTTGCGCATATTGATAGATAATGCGGATTGATAAATGGTGGACGAAGCGAAGGGAAGATGCATATATCGAAAGTGGGCATCGCGTAGAAATATAACATATTATAATAGACATATAACATAAATTTCATTCAATAGGGAGTAGAGATAGGAAAAAGCTGTTCGGCACAAGACAAGGAGATATCTTCCTTATATAGATCGCAAACTATAATAAGACATTCATTTATCCATGTACAATCACCTCCTGTTCATCCTAAACGTTACAAATCTTATGTGGCATGCATGTCAAGTAATTAGGAGCTATGTATTTCTTATGAATGCAGGCGTGCCAACTTGCCATGAAACTCGGTGCACAAGTAGAATAAATGTGAGGGTGGTGATGAATACGCTATTAACTTCTACACCTGAGCAACTACAGCCGAGGAAGGAACACTCTCTCGGTCTAGGCTTCTAGAACTTGAAGACAAGGTTGTGGATGTAAATTTCTGCCGTCTTCAGTCTTGACGTAAATGCACCTACAAAACAATCAACATCTTTGATCAAAGACCTCAGCCTCACACGCCCATGAGGTGGGTGGGGTGGGGGGGGGGGGGTTAGGCAATGGATCTCCAATGCCGAAGTTTTTTTTTTCTCAAGAGAGTAAAGTGCTTAGGCTTTTTCATGTTGCAAAAGTCTCAGAAAATTTGGTAGAATATGGGGTATATATAGGGGGTGGCTGGCCATAGTGTTAGAGTTTTACCCTACACATGGCGGCATCCTATTGGCCAAGGTTTTATGGAGAAATATTCTCAAGATATTAAATAGGAAATAATATCTTGAGATAATGGAGTAATTATCTCTAATTAATTTAAATATGGATTACTTACTTGAATGGAGTCACTCTTCAATTGGGAATGTATTAAAGATAAGATTTGGGTAATTAATCCTTATCTTGAATGCTTTGACTTTTCCTTGCCAAGGGCATGTGAGCTGTGGGCAGTCGTATTCAGCTGCTAGGACCTTCAAGGGTTTGAGCTACGTGTGGGAGTATTTGAGGAGCTTGCCCATTTAATGAGGGCAATCTTGTCTTTCTTAAGCAAAAGTCCACGTGTTGCCTCTAGAACTTTTGGGATTATTTTAGGTTCCACAAATGCCCCCACACCTATTGGGATGCACGTAGAAAAAAGGCAGTAGGTGTAGAAATCCTAAGCTGTATGGGCTTGTAGAGTTCTTTCCTAATTTGAATTAGATCTCCTTCCTTGTTTTGGAGATAGACTTCTTCTAGGAAAAGGAAACCAATTGCCCCCAATACCTATTTAATTCTACCTTAAGCAGGGGATTAAATAAATTTGGAGAACAATCATTATTCCAACAAGGAAGAGAGAAACCAGAGGAAATTTATTCGTCTTCCCCTAGCTTTCTTCTTCTGTTGCCATGGCAAAGAGTCGTCTCTCGTTGTTGTTCTTTTCCTCCGTGCTTCACCAAGGTAAGAAAAATTTGAATTTTCTTCTTCTTGATTTTTTGTGAGACTTGAAAAATTGGCTCGACAAGAGCTTATGAGGCGTGATTGACGTGGCAGGGATGCCACGAGGCTACTTGGTGGGGTGTCACGGGGCCGGCTTGGCTTGGGCTGAAGTGCTGGTGGCGCGAGCTAAGCTCGGTGCGTGGCTAGCGTGGGCTAAGTTTCGGTTTGGTATGAATTGAGGGCGCGGGGGCGCGGTGCTAGGCTCAGGCCCTCTGGAAGTTGGAGGAGAGAGGGAGAGACCGGCGTGGGCCGGCTCTCCGGTGTCTGCGACCTGGGCCAAAAGGCTTGGGCCTACTTTGGGGAGCGCTGGGAACAAAAAAATGAGGGGAAATAACCTCGGGCCTCCCTCCGTGTTGGGTCGTGATGCGAGTAAAAGTGGGCTGGGCCCTTGTGGCCTTGCTGATGTGACCAGCTAGGCTGTGGGACTTAGCACTAGGGTCTTCTCACGAGCTGCCTTCTAAATATTTTTCTTCATACCTTTTGCAGAGATTTTGAGATGTCTTTCTCCGATTGCAAAAGTGACAAATATCCTCTACCTTTGTACCGTCAAGGTGATTCCTCAGGCAAGGTGGGCTACTTCAAAGGCTGCACATGTCAAGATTAATTCCAATATGTTCTGGGATTTTCTTAAGACGTACAAGCATGCGATTCTGTCAGGGGTTCGCATCAAGTAGGTGAAAGATGATAGCAGCCATGTACTATGCGGCGGGGGCGCCACTGCTAGGAAAAGGGCTATCAAATTCCATCCGTACTACTTCGTGTTGAGATTTACTTTTCCTATTCCGTGTCTTTTTTAGGAGGTAATCTGCTCTATGAAATGCGCGTCTGCTCAATGCTTCCCGAATGCAGTTCGAGCAATGGTGGGGTTCTCGAACTTGAGTAAGTTCTTTGATCTTGGCTTGACCATAAATGAGTTTTGATACTTCTTCGAAATTAGCCACAAGGAAGGCGCGGGGCAGCTGAGGTCTCGCCATAGGCTGCTTGATGCTTTTTGCAAAGGTGATCACGAGGGGCGAGAGATACCTTGAAGGTGAGTAGAGAGTGAGAGTCTGACTCCTCTCCTGAGCTGCGTGTCCCGAATGCCTTTATTAGTGGTAAGTGAACTGCTTCATTCCTGGCCTGCTTGAATTTTTGTTGAGCTGCTCCATGACTTCAATTTATTAACCGTCCTTCTTACTTTGTGTAAATTCGAAGTTTGGCTTAACTCCAAGAACTTTGACAGATATGAAGAAAGTACACATTACCTTGGGCATTCGTGCTTAGTTTTCTTCGTCCAGAGAAAGGTGGCCTGCCTCCGAAGGAAGAGATAAAACGGATAAAGGACGAGGTGTTGACTCGCCCGATCGTTGCTGTAGAGCCTACTACTAATGAGGGTGGAAAGAAAAGATATTCCTCACCTGGTTGTGAGCATTCGGTTAAGAAGGAGCCAAAAACTTCTTCTACTGCTCGGCAGAGCTCGTTTACTACCGATAAGCTTGTCATTGATCTAACTTATCCCAAAATAGCAAAGAAGATTGTTGAGTCTGAGTCGGTGAAACCTGCAGCTCTGAAGGTGGCCACGAACATCGTTGAGATGACTACCCAGCGTAGAGGTTCAGGTTTGGTGGTGCCTTCGGTGTCTGGTTTTTGTGTGTCGGAAGCTAAGTCCGATTCGACTTCTCAGAGGCTCGCTGTTATGAAGAGTAAAAAGGTAGATTATGGTGGTAAGGTGGTGCTTGGGCCTGTTCCTCATTCTGTTGCGACTGACTCATTTGCTGAAAAAAAAAAAAGGAAGTCTGCTTGCACGGGCAGTTGTGAGAGATCCACCGAGTCTGAAACTAGGGAGTTTTTTGAGATTTGTACGTTGCTAAAGGCTGACCTGCTTAAGGACGTCAATGCATGCGCCAAGTTTGTTGATAGCGTTGGAAAAGTTGTCATTCGCTTAGACTCTTTTGTGAAGCGTCTTGCCTTCTCGAGGATGTCCTTCCTGATTGCTACCATGCATAAAACTTTGATCCTGGCAGCTGAGTCCATGCACGTTGATTAGGATGCTATCAAGTATACTAAGGAGGTTGAAGCAGTATTTACGGCTCAGCTTCACTTGGCTACTAAAAAAATCAAGAAGCTCGAATCTGAACTTGCTGTTTTGAAGGGGTCTAATATCTCTGCCCCCACTTTTATGCAACTAGAGACCATTCATCAGAATGTCGTTAACTTGAAGGCTAAGCTTAGTAAGACTCAGGCGATGTTGGAAGCTGCAGAGAAAGAAATCAGTCGTGCTGCCCTAGTGGTAGACCTGGCATTCGTGTCGTGTTTTCCGTGTTCGTGTCGTTTTCGTGTCATACCCGATATCTTAACGAGTCGTGTCATGTAACACCTGTTAAAATAAACGGGTAAAATGACCAAACCCGAAATCGACCCGATAATATTAACAGGTAATATGACCCGACCCGTTACCCGTTAAGGAAAATATATTTTAAACAATAAATAATCAAATGAAAAACATAATAATAAATAAGTATATACATATCATATTATCACATTCAAAACATAAAAACACATTTGTCTTTCAAGTATTACATATTTACATACCCGAAATAAGAGCATAATAAAAATAAAAAATAAAATATTAGAACATTACAAAATATCAAATGTTGAAAAGATTTGCAAAAATTAAGGGAGTTATGTTTCAAGGTTTGGAACCTTACACATTTTCTTACAATCAAACTCTTCAATTTTCATCAATCACCATGGGAAATGGTATTGGAACTTTGGCTTGATATATTGTCTTCAAGAGTTATATTGATGATATTTTCAGTGAGGCTTTCTAGATTAGGACTCTCTTTTCATTTATTCTATGGCTATTGTTTAAGTAAAGTCTTTAATAGTTTTTAATTAATGTAGAAGTGTGAAAAATACAAAAAAAAAATATATAAACACTCGTAATGACAAGCTTCACAACTTTCATGAAGGGCTTAACTTTGAAATGTGCCACTATAATCATATAAATTATAGATCAAAATTTAACTATCGATTGTTGTTTACATTTATGCTTCATTTTTCTCACCAAATTTTGTTTTTTTCAGATTTTCTTTTTTGAAAACATGATCTATTAGAAGATACAGGAAGATGAATGGTTCGGATCATTGATATTATGTTCAAAGTTTTATTGTTAGTGAAAATATTACTTGGTGTTTATAAAGTCTCTACAAACTATATAACATCGACTCATATTTCAATTAACTGTACATATCAGAATGTGATATCAAATGACACACCCTAACCCGTAAGTGGGGCATGCTGGCCGTCACGTGAGCGTGACGTAACCATGTGCACAATGCAGAAGCAAGAATCATTAACAGAGTATGAACCATTTAAAACCAATCCACTAGCAACCTAAAAGAGATAGCGTGATAGAATGAGATTATAGTACTTATACAGAACCAGAGCGTACTAAGTTAAAGTGCAGTCAAGCATGAATAAAGATTCGAATAACACAAAAGGTGTCATACATATAGAGAAGTTTGTCAGAACTGCCGTACGATCCTCGCTAGCCACTAACGATACTCTAGCTATCTAGAACCTGGAGGGGCGAAAAACAAAATTGAGTGGGTCAGCAAAACAAATCTTTTCAAAACCATTCTTTTCTCAAAAGTATAACCCCTTTCCGTAAAACCTATATAAATTCCCAGAAAATAATACGTACATATATATATCTCAAACATGCTCAGCATTACTCATTATCAATTGTATCTCATAATATGCCATTCAATGCATTTCAATATCATTCTGAATCTCAAAAACCATGTCATGCGATGCATTTCGATAACCATAAAGCTATTAGGTATCAATTCAGCCCTCGGCCGTACATATAGCTTATAACATCTCAATCTCATCATATATATACTCTGCACATGCATCAATATCCTCATGAGGTCATTATCATATCACTGTATCAATATAAGAATGCTCTAATGCTACAATCACGTGAAGACTGTGCGAAGGATTCGCGGGTCACCTACGAGTCGAACCCACTTATAGTGGTCTATACGACAGGACTGTGCACCTAACTTGGATCCAAGGCGAGCATGTGGTGCGGGAGGTGAACAACACGTGAAAGACTGTGCCCCTAACTTTGGGCGTGAGCACTAACAATATGTGCAAATTTATGAGCTAACAACATATCACATCATATCACATCGTATCTCATCTGTTCTTTCTTAGCAATGCATGAACCTACCTGGTACTTACCTGTGCGTCCTCGGCACCAACATATGCATGAAATGTATATATGAATACTCATGCATCAATACTAAGTCATATGCATGGCGATAAAAACGTACTTTTCATTTAAAAGCTGATTCTAGGAAAAATCATTATATATATAGGTTTATACAGAAAAATAGCTGCCCACTCACTGATAGGTCGCCGGGTTGTAGCCCCCACGTCTAGCCTGGCTATGCTCGTCCTCGGAATAAGTCTCACTTATATGAGAAATTACTAAAAATACGTTATTTAAGCACATATACGCAACTACAGAAATAACTTCTCATACATAGCTCAATTTTGGCATACGAATATACCAACGCGACCTACTTGACGTCACAGACGTCGACATATTTTTAGAAAAAAATTATGACAGGCCACGCGCCTCCACGTTGTCCCCTACCTCCAGCTCGCCGAAAAATCTTGTCGGCGTCGGGAAACCTGTAACTCGAGTTTTCTCACTCATTTTCGCACCATTTTCTCTCATTTTTCTTCCTACATGCTCAAAATTTAGAGTAGAACAAGTCTATACCTTCAAAAACCTCGAAAAACGGCTCAAATCTCGTCGGGAAATTCTCCAAAATCGGCCACCTTCGTTCTACACGATCCTGACGTCAAAACTTAGCAAACGATAGTCTCCGAGCTTCTAGAGGACCTTCTAAGGCTCATGGTGATCTTGGATTCCCTTAAAAATCAACCAATAAAAACTTGATGAACAGTTCTAATTTCAGTGTTCGAGTTTTCGACGTGAAAACGAAAGAGTTCTTACCTAAAATTGATGTCACTAGACTCGCAAGGACCTCAGGAGTCGAGAATGGTGGTCTTGGTTGCTTCGATCTGTGAAGATTTGCAATGGTTGTGGGTGTGCCGTACGTATATGGTAGAGAGAGAAAGAGAGTGAAGAGAGTGAAGAGAGAGAGGTTACGGGAACAAGGCAGACAGAAGTTAGGTATATGTGTGTGGTCCATCTCCCATCAGAAACAAGGGATCCTAAAGGATCTGATTGGCCTCAATAATTGAGGGCAGTTCATTATTGGCCATCCACACATACACATCTACACATACAAATTTTTCCGAGAGGGCAAATTTGCCATTCCACAACGTCGAAATAAAAATCTCGGGACGGGCTGTCACATCAAAGATCCGAACCGTTCATCTTTCTACATCCCCCAGAAGATCATGTTTTCAAAAAAGAAAATTTTAAAAATGAAATTCAATGTAAAGAATAAAGCCCAAATGATAATTGACGGTTAAATACAAATGTAAGGCTTATGGATTATAGTGTCGGATTTCGAAGTTAACCCATTCACGAAAGTTGTAAAACTTGTCACTACGAGTGATTGTATATATATATTTTTACATTTCTTACACTTCTACAATAATTATTATTAATTTTATTACTTTTACACTCAAAATAAAAAACACTATTCATGACGGCTTGGAGGGTTTTAAAATTCTAAATGATAATCTAAGTGTAATCATTGTCTACTTGTAGAGAATGATGAATCACAAGTGTTTATATATTCCTTCACATTTTTCATACTTGTAGGGATGTCTTATTGCCTATACCAATACTATACTAGTTGATTTTAATTTTGGACAACAACATGTTAAGTAAAATTTATCCTATTAATAATAAGAAGAAACTCTCACAATAAAAATAAATAAATGAATAAAACTTAATTTTTTAACTTATATAGAATAATAATACAAAAATATATATTTAATATAGAATATACTAATATATACAATATGGCTATTTTATTTTATAATAATTTTTTTAATAATTAAACTTTAAAATTATAATTTATTTTTCTTAACGGGTCGAAACGGGTGACCCACGTGTTACCCGCGTGTATACCTGTTAAGAACCCGTTATTAACGTGTTCTTAACATGTCACCTGATAATGACCCGATTAGTTATCGTGTTGACCCGAAACTCGTTATTTTCGTGTCGTTTTCGTGTTGTGTAAGAAACTGCTGGGTTTACCTAGTGGTCAATGACCTTGAGCGTGTCAATTCAGAGCTACAATCTGCTTGTTTTGCTAAAGAAGATGAGCTTGTCTTCATGCGTGCTAAAGTGTCTCATCTCAAGGATGTTGCCAGTAAGCTTGAGTCCAATGAAGTAGATCTGCAAGGTGCACTGTCTGCTAGCGAGGACCTAAAAAAGGAACTGGGTAAGTTGCATGATGCTGACACTGGGCTTGTTAAGGAGAATATGTAGCTACATAATGAAAAGGTCGATCACGAAGTGGCGTTTGCTTCTTGTTAGACCGATTTCTACAAACTTGGCTATGTAGACCATCTTTAGGGTAGGTCGTCGGATTATGAGTTTTTCGAGAAGGACGTCGAGACTTTCTCTATTTCTTCAGTTAATCTGTTGGACTTCTCGTTCTAGGTTGCCTTTGGTGGAGCAGCTGAGGGTCAAGCTATCTAGGTAGAGGCGGCTGAGGATGAGCTGATGGAAGCTTTGGCTGCTGAGAGCAGTGTGGCTACTGAAGGCGTGGTAGTCGAGGGACCAGTGGTTGTGCTGGCTGCCGATGAGTAGTCTTTTTTGCTTAGACTTAGGAATTTTCTTCTTTCTCTTTTCGTTATGCTTTATTTGAACTTTGTTGGCCTTCAAGTCGATTTATCAATTGCTAGAAATTTAATAAACAGTTTTCCTCGCTTTGCTTCATCATTCTATGTCGTCGTGTTTTTTGCAAAACTTTTTATGGTAGGATGGGCGGCTGGGCGAGCTGCTTTAATGAAGCAAACAATCCCACGTCTTTACTTAGGTTTTAGTTTCAGCTTTCGGGCTTTTGGGAGCTTTGCTTGACGGGGACGACTTGCAAAACTTTGTCGTAGGACAAACGGTTGAGTTGCCTACTTCAATGGAGCAGTTGATCCCACGTCGTTCGTTTCAGGCTTTAGTCTTGGCTTTGATGCTCATAGAGCTTTACTTGCAAGAGAAAAAAATGCAAGATTTTTAACTTATAGAGTCGGCGGTCGAACTCGTTGCCTCCGTATGAAGCAGGCGAGTTCACGTAGCTACTATAGTCGTGAATCTCGGCTTTAGTGGCTTCTTGAGCTTTGGCCCTCCCGGGGCGTGTTTGTGAAAGTTTTTAACTTATAAAGCCATCGGTCGGGCACATGCTTCTCGTAGAAAATAGAGGAAACCCACGTAGCTGCTATAGTTGTATTTTTCAGCTTTAGCGATTGCACGAGCCTTGGCCCTCTCGGGGCATGTTGTGAAAGTTTTTAACTTATAGAGCCATTAGTCGAACACATACTTCTCATAGAAAGCAGAGAAAACTGACGATTTATGGAAGAAAAAAATTTCTTTTATTTTTTGGTTTTATTTTTTGGGTCTTTTTTCCCGTATTATGGTTGAATACATGGATTTCAATTACATACACCTGCATTTAATTGTATCTGTCATCATAGATTGATGGTTCGTTTGATGTTGAAGGCTCACAGTAGTTCGATTTTCCGTTTTCTTATGTCTTCCAGCTAAACTACTTATATCAAAGAATGTTAATCACTGCAAAATGTTTTGATCAAATTTAATGGCAAAAATGATTGCTGCTATAAGCCTAGGTTTACGATTCATGCCATTTAGACAAGTCACAAGGGTGGATTTGAACCATTTTTAATTTTCAACAGATTGATTTCATTGGTTTCTCTTGGACTACAATGCAAGACTTCTCATGGCCTTTTTTTAATGAAGAAGTTCGTTTCTCATCAAATCAAAAGAAAGCAGGCAGGATCTTAAATAGGATAAATGTTAAGGCAATGTGGAAGGAGATGACAGATTAATTCAAAAGTTGTTTGTATCTCTTTAACTTAATAAGAGTTGTGCCATATTATGTAAATATACAATTATTGTTGAACCAAATCATAATACAGCCAGTTTAATAAATTTCATATTTTATACTTTCAAAATATGTTGCTAAACAAACACAACAAATTTAGGAGCGCAGAGCGCCCATAATTAAAGAAAGGCCCAACGCGCATGCAGAGAGGCTATATATATATATATATATATAAAGTGACTTACATCATATTAATTACATAAAAATCAAAATGTAAATAAATATGCATAACCCAATGCCTAAGTTGGGCTTCACTCTTAAGTCTCAACCCACACAACCCACCAAAAATTAATAAAGTTAGGGTTCTACTGTAAAACCAATTGACCATTTGGAGAGTAGTGCAACTTCTTATAAGACCTTACAAGTTTTTTTTTCTTTCTTTAACCCAACTAATCGCTAGGCCCCTCATCAAGGTTTGTTTTACATTCACATCCTCACACTTCCCCTTACGTGTGTCGAAGTAAGTCAAACACGTGGACAACACAAATTGGGAGACATGGACGTGGAGCCCGTGTGGCCATTGGGCTTCACACGTGAGTCAACCTACTTTAATACTATGAAGAAAGTTGAGGTTCTACCATAAACCAATTGGCAATATAGGGAGTAGCCCAACTTACTTATAAGTTCAGGCAAGATCCCTCCTCCCATCAATGTGAGATTCATTCTCAACACACCCCCTCGCGTATGGTGAAATTTCAAGCATAACACGTGAACAACACAACAGTCACATGTGCTCCATGTCAACCGTTGTGTTGTCCACATGTTAGGCTTCAAAATTCGTCACACGTGAGTATGTGTATTGAGAATGAATTCCACAGTGATGTGATGAAAGACATTGCATGAGCTTATAAGTAATTTGAACTATTCTCTGTATTGTCAATTGGTCTTCCCTTAACTTTTTGCTCTTATGTGTTTCATTAAATATTAAGAAAATTAACCGTTTTAGTTTTGACATTTAGATGGTTAAAATACATCACTATGTTATGGACAATGACTGATGTACACGAGTGCTTTCATTAAAAAATATATAGAAATAAAAAAATTAATTAACTAGATTAGATGAAACATATTAACATAGCATTAGTGAGAGGCTGCAGATAACTAAACCCCAAATGTAACAAAAAACAGTTGACATTGAAACTTACGACAGATATGGGATCCCCCATTCTGAGTAATAAATCTAGCTATTCTATATTTAGTTGCATAGAGTCACCAGTACTGCAGGGCATGTGTATACATACATTTTCGTTACATGAGAGTTCTTTCACGTCACACAATACTATTGATGCATGCTTGATCATCAATGGTACTAGTACCGCCTCGACATGATTCTACCGCAGGATCAATGGCGGTTTTAGTAAATGAATTCTTTGAGGTAGGGTACTTACAACCATGAGGTTTGTAATATTTAATTAAGTGGACATTGCAGAGAAGTACAAATAGGAAGGCGGCGACGTAGATAGAATAGGCAGCACATTTGAACCACAAAGGAAATGGGATGGTGGTGGATATGAAGAAGGCTGTGACTCCAAAGAAGAGGCCAAAATGATGGAAAATTGGGGCGATTGATACTCCGGCGGGACAGTAACTGAAGTGAATACATTTGCTTACCAAGATACAAGTGAAGGCAAGTAAGACTGATAGTCCAAGAAAGTAAATGATTATAGGGAGAGGGAACTGGCCGGAGGGAGTTTGGAAGAGGAGAAGCGCCAATCCAATCGCCTCTGTCAAGCAAAACATGACAATTATCTTTGCCCAATCTAAGTTGTTGTTGTGGTACATATAGTTAGTCCTCCTGTCTGCAACCTGTTGCATTGCGGCTTCTAGGTCATCATCGCGATCGTGATCATGATCAACGGGACTAATTATCAGAAGTTTGAGCAGTTGGGTTGTCTTTGCAACAACTGCAAGGAGAAAAGGCTTTAAGTAGTTATCACAAGCAGTATTAACAACACAATTCATTTATTATCCAAAGGTAGATAGAGAGATAATGAGAATGATTTGAGATGTTGATTTATGTGTGCGCGCGCGCGCGCGAGGGAAGAATAAAAGAGAATTAAAAAAGTGCATGGTTGGCACTCAGTCGTAGGGAAATAGCTCCCTGGTACTTACTTAATATGTATAAATTAGTGTTCTGTTATGAATTGGGTCCCTTTCGCAACCAATAAAGAGTTTTTATTTATCTGAACGCTAATGTTATGAAGACTAACTATGACTAACTCTTTTAAAATGCCACAACGTTAGCGTTCAGATAAATAAAAAGTTTTTAAAATGCCACATCGCCCAGGGGAGTGATCTTTAAATGTATATTCTCATCTCTACCTAGCACGAGGCTTTTTGGGAGCTCACTGGCTTCGGGTTCCATAGGAACTTCGAAGTTAAGCGAGAAGGGGGTTAAAGTACTCCCATGATGGGTGACCCACTGGGAAGTTGCTCGTGAGTTCCCAGAAACAAAACCGTGAGGGTGTGGTCAGGGCCCAAAGTGGACAATATCGTGCTATGGTGATGGGTCGAGCTCGGGAAGTGGTCCACCCTGGGTCGGGATGTGACAATCACTGGCCGGAAGTGTGCTGACGAGGACGTCGGGCCCCTAAGGGGGGGTTGATCCCACATCTCCCAGAGGAGTGATCCTTAAGGTACCGTTTGGAACGTGGGACGGGACGGAACAGAACGGGACGAGGCGTTCCGTCCACGTTTGGTGCTCCTAAAATGGGTGGAACGAGCTGTTCTACAGAACAAGTTTTGGGTGAATTTTCGTTCCGCCTCACCCCCTAGAACGACTCGTTTCACATCTGTGGAACACAAAATTATAACCTTTCCATCTCCTTCTTCTTCCTCCTCGTTTCCATCTGAGGGCATCTTTGCTCCCTCTCCGTTGCATCACATCATGTCCCGTCTCATCCAGTCTACATACCAAACGGGTCCTAAATGTATATTCTCATCTCTACCTAGCACGAGGCTTTTTGGGAGCTCACTGGCTTCGGATTCCATAGGAACTTCGAAGTTAAGCGAGAAGGGGACTGGAGCGCTCCCATGATGGGTGACCCACTGGGAAGTTGCTCGTGAGTTCCCAAAAACAAAATCGTGAGGGTGTGGTCGGGGCCCAAAGCGGACAATATCGTGCTACGGTGGTGGGTCGAGCCCGGAAAGTGGTCCGCCTCGAGCCGGGATGTGACACATATCCCATGTTTGTTGATCATTGCAAATTTCAAACTACGAAAATTCAGAATAATAAGCAAAAAGAACTCACAATGAGAAGCACAAAGACACATACAACAATTGATATTTGATGCATCTCACAATTTGAAAAATTAGACAAAAACTTTTTCCATTCCTTCATGGATGATAAAATATCATATGGATCCATTTGTTTTCATTTATTTTTGAATAATTTAGAAATGAGCGTGTTAGATTTTGGTTTTGGTTTCAAACCCGCAGTGAAGCGCAGGCTTCTTTGCTAGTTTATTCAAAATATCTTATATTATTTTATTCTTTAAAATTAGAATGTTTTGCTTTGGAAATCTAAAATAGAAAGGGAGAATTTTTGGGACTTTCAAAGTTTCCCTTTTTTAAGACCCCAGTCACCACACGAAACTATGTACTTTAAACTCTAAGGTCACATACACTAATTTTTTTTTTGAGAGATTATATTCACACACTCCAAATTATTTCTTCCACAATCTTTTAATTTTGGATGTGGGAGAAATAATTTGGGATGTGAATATAATCTCCTTTTTTTTTCTTTCAAATAACATATTTTTTATGTTTATTTTCTAATATATAATTAATTTATAATAAGGGATGTGCTATCCACACACCCCTTGTTAATTTTTGTCCGTTGATCTTCTTCAATTCATCTGATCCGACGATCAAAAATTAGAAGGATGTATGAGAAGTAAAATGGGGTGTGTGGATATCACACTTCTATAATAATGTACTTAAATCTGCCTAACCAGCCTTGGCGCTAGGTCCTAGTCCATCGCCCGATTAGCGTTTAACGTCTTTAAAAACCTTGCTCATTGTCTAAATAGTAGAACTCATTCTGAAAATTGGAAATGGATTCTCTCTTGAGCATCTATTCAGGATCCTACTGACCCACACACAAGGGCTATTAGATAAAAATCTAACGGCTACAAACAGGGAGTTCCTTTAAAGTTATAATAATTGTAGCCGTTGAATTTTCATCTAATGGTCCTTGTGTGTGGGTCAGTAAGATCCTGAGCAGATGCTCAGGAGAGAATCCATTCCCCTGAAAATCGTTGTGAAAATTTGTATTGCATATTAAATGATGTTAGTAAGGGCTTGTATGGTCTCAAGCTTAGTTTACTAGGAATTTGCTTGTTTGGGCTCTTTTTGTTATACTAACTTTAGTTGGGCTTAGATTTTTATTTGGTTTACTTATTCAAATTTACAAACTTATCTTTGAGGAAAAAATTTCATTTTAGGAATCTAACCAAATCAAAACCTGCAGTTTGATTTCTTTCTCACCATTTTAAGAATCTATTTCTTTGAATATGAAGGTACGATCATTTTTGCGTTCTGAAGTAAATATTTCAATTTATGAACTTCATGTCAAACCCATAATTATATGTTCAATAATAGCAGGAAGCATAAACTTTCACGACATGAAAAATAACCATGGTGCATGTTAAACATGTGTATATCATATGTAACCTTCAGTAATAAAGTCTTCGATAGCCTGCTTACAATGCCAGTTTGGCAGAAAAAACAAGAGCTTTAGTTTACAACATAACAGTACATAAATGATACAAAACATGCAGACTGGATTCATTCATTGGCTCCCAGGTGTCTTCCTCAGGCCTGTAGCCCTTCCAATAAATCTACATACATCACAAGGCAAGCAAATTTTGCATGAGGAACTAATAAATTTAGTTAATTTTTACTCTTGAGAAATATGGTTTCCCCATTTTGTTTCTCAAAGGCTTTGTGTCAAATTCCGAGTCACGTCTTGAGAGTACGAAATATATGAAGTTCGCCAGAGTATGAAGATTGAAGTGTTTTGACTTTGGATTATAGATTGTTGAATCCTGGGAGACGGATGCCTACAGAACTACAAGCACAAGAGTAGGGGTGAAATTTTGTCTTTAGAACTTTGCATTTATGCAAGCCTAATCTCCAAATTTGTCAGTTTTTCTAAATTTCTCTATAATTGTTTATATTAATTTTGTACACATGTGATGTTGTGAATTTCCTTATAATTATTAACATTGGAATTATATTGTTATTTTTCATATTTTCTAATATTGCTCCAACACTCTTTGCCTTCTGCACCAGTGCAAGGATCAAAGTCAAAACTAGATAAGGGCAAAAAGTCTTAGAGCATTACACAAACATATATCAAGCTAATGCCATTGGTTGATACTCAAGTTCAATATCTTCAGCACGTATTTCATGAAGCAAAAACAGTGGCAGATGAATCACCTTCATTTCTTTTGGTCATAACTAACCTAATGTTTTTGCTTCATCTACCACTGTTTTTTTTTTTTTTTTTTTTTTTGCTTCATCAAAAAAAAAAATCTGAATGATCAGTCTAATCTGTTGTAAATTGTTTTTCTGTTGTAAACAGTGGCAGATAAATTTACAACAGAAAGAATTTATCCCACTTCATATTTTATTGGGACAGGAGGCGGATAGGAGGGAGGGAGGGTTTCACACCCCACCCTGCCACCACCACAAGATTCACCTTTCATGTTCCCATCACAATCACAAAATTGTTGGTATATGGTCCAGCCCATGATGAATGTTCTAGATTATTCTAGTAAGCAAGTGAGGTGACTAGAGCATGCTAGACAATTCTAGCATGTTATTAAGTTGGTGGAAGAAGCTAGAGAGTACTAGCTTCCTTGGTTGCAAATGGAAAGATCTAGAAGCTACAATACCCACCTATAAATAGGTGTGGGTGTTGCTAGCAAAGTAGAGAGTAAAAAAAGATCAAGTCCAAAGCTAGAGTTCCACTCCAAGAGTGAGAATGAGAGTGAGAGTGAGAGTGTTCCACTACAAATTGTGTGAGTGAAGTTTAGAGTGATAAAAAGTGTTGTTATACTTTTTTGTATCCATCAAGCCTTGTCTTTGACTTGGTAAAACTACTCTTGTTGTACTCGTCATTTCATATAGTGAAGATTGATTGTTGTTTCGTGGACGTAGGCATAAATAGCTGAATCACGTAAATTCTTAGTGTTCATTTTCTACTTTACTTTGTACATTCTCTATCTTGTAGAACCGACATTCCTAACAAAAATACTTGGCAAATTCAACAACTTTAACATATGCAAATCCAACAAAGAACTGTAAAATCAAGGTTGAAAGCCTAAAACCCAAAAATTCTTGAAAAAAAAGCTTGGATACCATGTTAGACAACATCGAGAGGTAAAAATCATACGAATTTAGGAAATGGGTAAAGAATTAATCCTACCACAAATGCTACAGCTACATTAACGCTTGGACACACAAATATTCTAAAACCCATTATTTGTCTTATCATATACCACTTATCCTTGGAGTTCAGAGTGATCATCTATAACCCTTAAATCTCCAACATTTTCACAAAATACAAATTAAATTCTTGAAAAAACAAAAAAACAAAATCTGTCACCTCTGCCACATATCGCTTGGGGTATTGCTTACGAGCCTCCTCATCTTCCATCGGTTTGCCAATAAACCTCGATTCCTCTCCGTCTTCATCAGCCGCAGCTACCTCCTGAGTCACTGGCTTCCTCGGCGGAGAAGCAGCTTTTTCCACACTCGTTGCTACCTCCTGTTCAACTCTCGCCTTATTGGTTTGCCTCGGATTCTTCAATTTCATCGGAGATGCAGCTTTTTCCACACTCGTCGCTACCTCCTCTTCAACTCTCGCTTTTTTTGTTTACCTCGGCTTCTTCGATTTTGGGGAAGCAGCTTTTTTCAGTTATCGTTACTTCAAAAAAAAATTGATGCTATTGTCAATTTTGGCAAAAAAAATGATGGCCGACAATATGCCACATCAGATTTGGACATTTATGTAAAATTGCAGCACTCATTATGAAAATCATCATGCAGAAGAGTAGTGTAAGAGAAGCCAGCAAATAACCAAGAATAAAAAGTAAGAGGGGTCATGCAAGCAAGGGCTCCAGGTCTGCTGTTCCAAAAAGAATGTCTCATTTACGTCTCGTTATTCATTTTTTCGACACTCATCATACCATTTAACTCTAGTTGAACTCTGTTACTTTATAATAATTAAAATAAATAAATATTAAAAAGTAAAAAATTCCTAAGGTGTAGAGTCCTCCAGACCCTGCAAAACAAAATGCACCACAATGATCATCTGACAAAAAACCTCACGAAATCCCGCTCGGTTTTTCTAGGTTGCCGAATGCCGATGGTCCAAGGATCGAACTTGTTCCAAAAAAAAAAAAAAGTGAACTATATAGAAGTAACAGATGGATTTAATACGATTGATGCAACATAGCTGTAGCGAGAGGCTGCAGACATCTAAAGCCCAGACTACAAAATTACACTTGGATATTGAAATTTACAAAAAATATGAGATCCCCATATACATCCTTGGTGTTAGAGTATATAGATAAGGCAGTTAGGATTGTTGGAATGGGAAGATTCGGACAAGTCAGTTAGGTGAATATCCATCTATATATCATCAGTTTGTAACCAGAAAATCATTCAAGAAAATACAAGTGAAAAATCATTCTCTTTCTCTCTGTAAGCTTCCTCTGTTTTCTCCTTCTTCTTCTATAATCTCTCTGTTCTGTTCTTCCTGCATAATGCGTAACACTTGGCACATGAGAGAGTTCTTTCAAGTCAAACAATATTGCTGGTGCATGCTTGATCATCAACAGTACTAGTACAACCCCGGCATAATTCTACCACATGATCAATGGCGGTTGTAGGAATTGAATTGTCTGGGGTAGGGTACTCAAAACCACGAGGTTTATAATATTTATTGAAGTGAAGATTGCAGAAAACTACAAGGAGGAAAGCAGCGACGTAGATAGAATAGGCAGCACATTTGAACCACAAAGGAAATGAGATGGTGATGGATATGAAGAAGGCTGTGACCCCAAAGAAGAGGCCAAAATGATGACAAAGGCCGGCTATTGATATTCCGGCAAGAGAGTACCTGGAGTGAATGGATTTGCTCACCAAGATACAAGTGAAGGCAAATAAGACTGATAGTCCAAGAAGATCAAAGGTCACAGGGAGAGGGAGCTGGCCAGGAGGAATTTGGAAGCGGATAAGCGCTAGTCCGATCGCTGATGTGAAGCAAAACCCGACGATTATCTTTGACTTTGAATCTAAGTTGTTGGTTGGGAACTTATCGTACTTCCTCCGATCTGGAACTTGCGGCACTGCGGCTTCTAGGTCTGGTTCGCCATCGGGATGATCATGATCGACGGGACTGATTATCAGAGCATTGAGGAGTTGGATTGTCTTTGCAATAAAACGGTTCATTTTGTTATGCAGAAAAAAGAGAGAGTGATTTATAGTATCTGGAGAGCGAGATAAAGCAAAAGGTTTGAGTTTTTTGGATTATACAAGCATATGAACAATTAATTAATGAAGTAGAAAAAGAATCTGTTGGCGAAAATAGAAATTAGAGTTTGTTTACATGGTCGAGACCTTTTTCGTGGTAATTCAATAATGATAGTGATGTCACTTAATACTATAGTTTAGTGATTTTATTTTATTTTGTAAGTGAAAGATTTTATATTCGATTTTTACCAAAGACGAATTTGAATCAAATTATTGCTGGTTTACTGTCAAATTGAACTCATCTCCCTTTTATGATAAATAATATTATCGTTTATTTAAAAATAAAAATAAAATAAAAAATAATGAAGGTTAGAATTGAGGGTGCGTTTGTTGTACCAGATTATCTCGGATTGAATTAACTTTAAGGACTAAGTTGGATTGGGTTAGACTAGACTAAGCTGGACTGACTTAGTGAAGCGTGTAGTGTAGTATTAGATTAAGAACTAAGATGATAATAATAATAATAATAATAATAATAAAGGTTAGAACTTGAAAGATGAACAGTAAATAAGGGATTAAAAAAAACTTTAACGAAAAGCTCTTGATATTTTTCACTTTAACGAAAAATCATATTTTTACACTAAAAAGTCAACTAACTTTACCCTTTATTTTGTCTTTAACGTTAAAATTCAAAATTTTCAAACCATTTTCATTAATTTTTTTTTAAATAATAATAATGAAGGTTAGAACTTGAAAGTTGAACAATTAAAAAAATAATAATAATAATGAAGGTTAGAACTTGAAAGTTGAGCACTAAGGAAGGACAATCAACGTCGAATGTGATTCTAAGCAGCGAACTAATGTCCTATCCTGGCTTCACAGTTGCTTCATTTGAACGACAGCAAAACTGATTTGAGAAACGCAGATGCGATAAAAAAGCAAAGAGCAAATATGTCAACTCTTTCTCATTGCTACTTCTTAGTTTTTTTCTTTTTCTTTTCTTGGTTGAACTAATTCATAGATACAACGTAGGGAAGGAGTCAAAACAAGCTGGGACTCAGATAATTAAAAAATAATATTAATGATCAGGATAAACTCAAAATGACATGGTTTAAAATTCTCTCCCCTCCTCTTTCTATTCATTTTCCTCTCATACTTTGTATTTTATTTTTATCTTTTTATAAAAAAAAATATAAAATATTGATATGTTTTAACTGTAACTGTTCAAATAAAAGAGTCAGAAAAAATAAAATAAAAATGAGAGAAATCTATTCTAAAATGACATAACACTTCAATTGATGCTGACACCCGCTTATTAACAAAAATTACAATGGAAATCTTATATGTACACACTACTGTCGCATCGGCCATCTTGCTTTTTTTTTTTTCATTTTACCCCTTAAACTTTAATACCCATCAGCTCTATATTCTTTGTAGTGTTATAAATTAAGAAAGTTTAAAATGTGTAAAAGTCCTACAAAATATTTATATAAATATTCATTATATACTTGTTTTACATATTTTTATTATTATATTTTAATATTTTATAATTTATGTGTCGTTTTATTTTCAATTTTATAATTTTGTGTAGTTCTTCGAAATCCCGATTAGGTGTGCAACAAAAAGAATTTTGATGGTTTGAATGGAGATGCATAGAGGCTGCGAATGGTTCCGAACATACCACAGGAAATTTCCTCCTGTTACTTATTTTCTTTAATGAATATTTACGATCATGCCATTACTGTAATGAATCCGTTCACCAATATGAAAGGCTAAAGTGTTTCAGTATATTTACGGTCATGCTATTACTTATCATAGATGATTATCTATGACCCCTAAATCTCCAACATTTTCACAAAATGCAAATTAAATTCTATAAAAATAAAAATAAAAACAAAATCTATCACCTCTTCCCGCATATCGCTTGGGGTATTGCTTACGAGTCTCCTCACATTCCGTCGGTTTGACAATAAACCTAGATAGAGACGGAGATATGGACAGATAGCGACATAGAGAAAACGGGTAGGATCGATTAATTAAGTAAAACTAATACTTTGTTTCGTTCCCGCATATCCGCATATAGAACTGGTCCCGAATAGAGGTCGAGATCCTCTATCACCTCGAGACCTTTTTCCTGGTAACTTAATATGGAAGTGGTACTTAAGAGTCAAGAATGTTGGGCCAGAATAAAGGAAACCTAGAATCAAAACAAACACGTTTTGTTCTCCAAAAATGAAAAAAAAAAAAAAAGGGAACACGTCTTTGGATGTGCATGTTCTGCCATCGTGGCATATAGAGATTTTTCAGTATGATCGTCACACGAGGTGGTACACCATATGTCTTTATATAAATGGTGAAATATGTGTGTTAAAAGGTTAATAACTTAAAATTTTAAATTTTCCACCACTTATATAAAAACAAGTAGTGTATCATCCGTGTTCCCGTCACAACTAAAAATTTCTCTGTGACTTGGTAGACCCGAGAGTCGGCAATCGTATAAGACTTTGAAAGTTCTATATAAAAGTGGGGATCTGCTATCTCTACTTTTTTCCTCATAATTTTCAACCTCTGTGAAAGTTTCTGGATGGCACTTGTTTAACCTAGAGGAGGGTGAATAGGTTCTAATTTAAAAATTCAATTCAAATTTAATTCTCAATTTGATTTCCACATCCAGATCACATGTTAAATTATCCTACACATATGCAGTTAAAACAATAAATAAAATGTGCATACAGAATGTAGGATTTAACGAGGCAAAACTCACCACTGGGAAAATCTTCGGACTTCCAAGTCAAGACAAACACTAAGAGAAATGAATACAAAAAGACTTACAAGAGTCATCTTGCTAGACACTCAACTAGAAGGCAGTTTTGTCTTCGCGCCTTTGCTACTCGGTCTCTCTTCAATAAGTGGAAGTGGCGAGACACTAACGCGGCCATCATTCACCTTTTCCTCAAACTTTGTAGAATACTAACGCGATCATGCTTAATGAATGTATGATGAAATGGTTTTTTCAAACTCAACCAATTACAAAAATCACAAGACACATTTTTATAATGGATATCCAATTAAAACACAATGAAAAAATCAGTGATCAAAATAAGAATTAGACTTTTGAAGTCCCACGAATGCAAACTGATTTTTTCTCATCAAAATCCTTATATGTGCACACGGGCTGCTCACATGTCATTGCTTTCAAACGATGTTTCATGCAGCAAAGCAACCAAAATCCTAATCTATTTCGTGCGGCGCATGAACAACAAAAACAATGAAGAAATATATACAGTGCTGTTAGTGTTGCTGACTAAAGCTCAAATATCCCTTGGTGCATGCAAGTGTGCTATGCGACAGCTTTATTTTTTTATTTTTTTATTTTTTTATTTTTTTAAGCACAAAAACAGCAGCCCAAAAATAAAGCCTATTCTAATGCATCCTGCAGCAACCAAAACAAAAAATTATCTAGAAACCTAACGCATGCTCTGTCAAATAAATGACTGCATGCAAACATACTTGAATATGCCTCTCGACTATTTGATGTTCTTGTGATTGAGAGCACAAGAGACAATTTTAAACTTAAATAATTACAATTCGAACAAGCATTAGTCTAAGACATTACAAATTCAGACGTTTTGTTTAAGAATTGCTAATTTTACTCTTAACACTATATCAATAGATAGAAATAAGGAGAGAAATGCCACTCTGTATTGGGGTATATCAATAGATAGAAATAAGGATAGAAATAAGGAGAGAATTGCTAATTTTACTCTTAACACTATCTCAGTTCTTTCTTCATAATTTGAGTAGACATAAATAAGAAGAGAAATGCTAAGTAAATTATCTGTCATCTCATGTTTTTGTTGCAATTTTCGCATCAATATTATAAAATATTATACAAAAGCAAACATGAGTTAGCGGATAATTCATAAAAAAAATTATTTTTAAGAGTCTGTTTGGACCCGATTTTACAATATCGGCCTACGCAATCAAGACGTGAATGGGTATAATTCCCAACCGTTGGATAAGAAGTAAAGATAATTTTACTTTTTAAAGGATAATATTTTGGTTTTTATCATAATAATTATCTTTTAATATGAATTATCTTGGCATATTCTTAAACGAGATAGATAAGGATACTAAGACATAAAGATGAACCTGGTTTGTTTTGGAGGTTTGATTCAAAGTTCTATGGAGATTAGGATTGGTCGAAGTTTAATCTGATTGGGTTGAAGAGTTCTAATCGAAATGTATTTCTAGTCCGTCCATGGAGGTTCTTGCTGCTATAAATAGAGGGGAAGTACAACATTCAAAGGATCTCCAACACAACACACAAATCTGCTCTGCGCAATTTCTCGCTCTACGCGAAACCTCTCAACAACCTTGAGATTTTTATTTTCTTTTTCGCCTTCAAATCTTCAGTTTGGATAAACAGCACTGTGGAGGCAACTGACGATATCTTCAGTTGGCATAAACAGCACTGTAGCCGTAGAATCAGTCGATCTCGGAGCACCTTCAGTTGGCATAAACAGCACTGTGTCGAGGCCGGTGGTTATCTATCCAAGTCTCGGTCAAGAAGGATTTTCTAATCTTTTTTGGCAGAGGTCATCTCATTAGCCTTCTCGGCGAAGTGAGGTGTTACCAGGTTACTACATTCGGCACATTGAAATTCGAATTTGATATTGAACTTCGTAAAAATAGCAGCCTTGTCTTCAGGCTCTAGAACCCAAAGGCCGAGACGTGTTTCTTCCTCGGCCACAATCACAAGACGTAGAAGTCAGCAACGCACTCAACGCAACATCAACACATTTTACTCCTCGGCCAAGCCTAGCCGACGAGTTGACACGCCCCGCACACATTTGAAGGACGTAGTTAGTTTACTAATTACTCGGTATGCGCGCCACGTAGGCTAGAAGATTTTTGTAGTCAACAGAGTCTTCTTAGCGTTACTCAAATAACGCAAGAGGCAAGCACATGGGAAATCGCATGATCGCATCCTCCACAAAAAAGAAACAGTATTACCTTGCATTTTTCACACATTGTTTTAGTATAAAATCTTTAAGAAAAAAGTCAACACTTGAACTCGTATGTCAAACTACTGAGAGTACCGGGGAAGTTCTGCAAAACTCAAAACAATTCAACTAGTCTTGGACATCTGAAAACAATATACACGCCCACAAGCAACAGCAGCACAGTGCTTTATGACCTACAGGAAACCTAAACTCTAATAATTCACAGCCCAATAACAGGATTCTTACTGTTTAACGTAACAAAATCTTGAAAACAAAATATTTGGAATGAGAATCATGAAAAGGTTTCTTTCGACTGAGCTTCTGCTTGCACGTCATTATGCTTACGGCGGAGAAAGGCTGAATCGCCGGAGAAGGCAGTGGACCTTAGACAGAGAAAGAGACTGGAGGAGAGAGAGAAATGGGCAATAAGGTTTTTTACATTTGTGATTGGGATTCTCATATATTGACTTAAATTTACAAAATAAATAATGCATAACTAATAGGTCTAATTTTCAACAATCATAATCATTTTTTTTAGTCGAAAGATAAAATTATATTGATCAATCAAATATGAATGAAAACAAATTAAATTCTATAAAAAAATAAAATAAAAAAACAAAATCTATCACCTCTTCCCGCATATCGCTTGGGGTATTGCTTACGAGTCTCCTCACATTCCATCGGTTTGACAATAAACCTAGATAGAGACGGAGATATGGACAGATAGCGACATATAGAAAATGGGTAGAATCGATTAATTAAGTAAAACTAATATTTTGTTTCGTTCCCGCATATCCGCATATAGAGGTCCCGAGTAAAGGTCGAGATCCTCTATCACCTCGAGACCTTTTTCCTGGTTACTTAATATGGAAGTGGTACTTAAGAGTCAAGAATGTTGGGCCAGAATAAAGGAAACCTAGAATCAAAACAAACGCGTTTTCTTCTCCAAAAAAGCAAAAAAAGGGAACACGTTTTTGGATGTGCATGTTCTGCCATCGTGGCATATAGAGATTTTTCAGTATGATCGTCACACGAGGTGGTACACTACGTGTCTCTATATAAAATGTGTGTGTTAAAAGGCTAATAACTAAAAAATTTAAATTTTCCACCACTTATATAAAAACAAGTGGTGTACCATCCGTGTTCCCGTCACAACTAAAAATTTCTCTGTGACTTGGTAGACCCGAGAGTCGGCAGTCGTATAAGACTCTGAAAGTTCTATATAAAAGTGGGGATCTGCTATCTCTACTTTTTTCCTCATAATTTTCAACCTCTGTGAAAGTTTTAGGATGACACTTGGTTAACCTAGAAGAGGGTGAATAGGTTCTAATTTAAAAATTCAATTCAAATCTAATTCTCAATTTGATTTCCACATCCAGATCACATGTTAAATTATCCTACACATATGCAGTTAAAACAATAAATAAAATGTGCATACAGAATGTAGGATTTAACGAGGCAAAACTCACTATTGGGAAAATCTTCAGACTCCCAAGTCAAGACAAACACTAAGAGAAATGAATACAAAAAGACATACAAAAGTCATCTTGCTAGACACTCAACTAGAAGGCAGTTTTGTCTTCGCGCCTTTGCTACTCGGTCTCTCTTCAGTAAGTGGAAGTAGCATGACACTAACGCCGCCATCATTCACCTTTTCCTCAAACTTTGTAGAATACTAACGCGATCATGCTTAATGAATGTATGATGAAATGGTTTTTTCAAACTCAACCAATTACAAAAATCACAAGACACATTTTTATAATGGATATCCAATTAAAACACAATGAAAAAATCAGTGATCAAAATAAGAATTAGACTTTTGAAGTCCCACGAATGCAAACTGATTTTTTCTCATCAAAATCCTTATATGTGCACACGGGCTGCTCACATGTCGTTGCTTTCAAACGATGTTTCATGCAGCAAAGCAACCAAAATCCTAATCTATTTCGTGCGGCGCATGAACAACAAAAACAATGAAGAAATATATACAGTGCTGTTAGTGTTGCTGACTAAAGCTCAAATATCCCTTGGTACATGCAAGTGTGCTATGCGACAGCTTTATTTTTTTATTTTTTTATTTTTTTATTTTTTTAAGCACAAAAACAGCAGCCCAAAAATAAAGCCTATTCTAATGCATCCTGCAGCAACCAAAACAAAAAATTATGATACAATGATGACTTCTAGAAATCTAACGCATGCTCTCTCAAATAAATGACTGCATGCAAACATACTTGAATATGCCTCTCGACTATTTGATGTTCTTGCGATTGAGAGCACAAGAGACACTTTTAAATTTAAATAATTACAATTCAAACAAGTATTAGTCTAAGACATTACAAACTTAAACGTTTTGTTTAAGAATTGTTAATTTTACTCTTAACACTATATCAATAAATAGAAATTAGAGTAGACATACATAAGAAGAGAAATGCTAAGTAAATTATCTGTCATCTCATGTTTTTGTTGCAATTTTCACATCAATATTATAAAATATTATACAAAAACAAACATGAGTTAGCTGATAATCCATAAAAAAAAAATTATTTTTAAGAGTCTTATTAGCGTTACTCAAATAACGCAAGAGGCAGGCACATGGGAAATCGCATGATCGCATCCTCCACAAAAAGAAACAGTATTACCTTGCATTTTTCACACATTGTTTTAGTATAAAATCTTTAAGAAAAAAGTCAACACTTGAACTCGTACGTCAAACTACTGAGAGTACCGGGGAAGTTCTGCAAAACTCAAAACAATTCAACCAGTCTCGGACATCTGAAAACAATACACGCCCACAAGCAACAGCAGCACAGTGCTTTATGACCTATAGGAAACCTAAACTCTAATAATTCACAGCCCAATAACAGGATTCTTACTGTTTAACATAACAAAATCTTGAAAACAAACTAATTGGAATGAGAATCATGAAAAGGTTTCTTTCGACTGAGCTTCTGCTTCCACGTCATTATGCTTACGGCAGGGAAAGGCTGAATCGCCTGATAAGGCAGTGGACCTTAGACAAAGAAAGAGACTAGAGGAGAGAAAGAAATGGGCAATAAGGTTTTTTACGTTTGTGATTGGGATTCTCATATATTTACTTAAATTTACAAAATAAATAATGCATAACTAATAGGTCTAATTTTCAACAATTATAATCATTTTTTTAGTCGAAAGATAAAATTATATTGATCAATCAAATAGGAATGAAAACAAATTATCAACAATTATAATTATTTAGTGTACTAAATTTAATTTAAAAATTTTGTTTTCTTAACCTTACTTATTCTGAAGGAGTGGGTAGTGCGCAGTGTATCGGCGCGAAAACAGAAATTTTGGAAGTTGGGATTTGAATTTTGAGGTGATATTTGGACAGTTGTGTAGAGGAGTGTAATTTTCAAACACTCCATTTTACTTCTTACACATTTTTTTAATTTTCGACCGTCGAATCAAATGAATTGAAGAAGATCAATAGACATAAATTATCAAGGGGCGTGTGAAAAGTAAAATAGGATGTGTGAATAGTACACCCCTTTTATAGAAAGGACAAATCCCGTACATTGCATTTTGCAAGCATAAATGGATAAGATAAAAGAAAAATGTTACTAAGACAAGTCTGCGAGACTTGCTTACTCGGATTGAGGATCCTATATGTGAAGATTTGAGAGATTTTTTAATTGTGTGTTTATCGTATATTGTATAATTAATTTTTATTAATTATTGTTTATATTCAATTTAAAAAAAATTACAATAATATTTGGCCGCACAATATATATAATAAATTGATACAAATAAAAGATTCTCAAAATCCTTAAAAAAATCCGAAAAGTATCTTCATTAGCTTACTCACGTACATTTTTGCAATAAAAAATTCGCCACAATTGAGTCCACTAGAAAAATAATTAAAAAAAATAAGAAATCTCCATTAAGTACGGCTTTGGAAAAACTAATAACAGATGTCAACGGGCTATTTGTTCAAATCAAGAAAAGGTGCAATCTATTATTACTCATCTTGCAGAACTTTTGATTTAAAAGATATGGGCAGACTAACATATTTTCTGGGATTACATATCCAATATCAACATTCGCAAGGCCAAATATATCACATGCTGTGAAGAAAGCTAGAGAGCAGTTAGAGAGAGAAAATCCTAACTAACTTTGCCTATGTGGTGTGAGAATTTCTTGACACACAAATTAAACCCTATTTGTGATAATTGTAGTAATGATGTAAGTAGGGATCGTTCTAACCGGGGATTAACTAGGGATGCTAATCAATAAATATAAGACTCAAAAATATAAAAACAAATTAAAAATGAAAACAAAAGACTTTAAAACAAGAAGGTAAAAAGGGGGATTTGGGATTGGTGAAATTGAACAATTAAAACTTAAACTTTGAAAACAAACTTAAAGCAAAATAGATTGTGATGAAATAGAATGATGAGAAACTAGTTAGAGGGTTCCTTATCCACACATGAACATATGCATATAATTTGATTCCCAGTTATGAATTCAACAAACGAATGAATGACAATGCTCCAAGTTAATTAGGTCCGCTTAAATTAACTTTCAGATTTTCCTAAAGTCATTAGATTGGATGATTGCATACGACAACCCAAAACATTCCCCACAAGTTCCCTACATGAATTGCATAATAGAGATACAAGCAAGAATCATTAAGTTCTATGAAAACCATAAGCATTGACGAGGCACTTGTTACTATGAATTGCATGAAACTTATGCCAAGGATTTACTTAACACAATCGTGACTAGCGATCTTTACTACTCATGAATATAAGTTCATAACGATTAGGTGAAATTCCCTTATATCCTAGCATCAAGTTTAGGCATGCAAATTAAGTGTCGACCCTTAACCCACATACATAAACAAGTTCTTAATCAAAACAGAAAAGTAAACCACATCCAACATTCATAAATTCATAACTGGGGTAAATCAAATTATAATAAACATATATCCATGGTTTCAAATTCACCTCTAACTAAAAAGAAATTAGTTCCACATGTTTAACATAATTGAACAACAATTTAAATTAAACATTGAAAAACAAAAGCAAAAGAAAGAAAACACCTAAACTTTCCAACGATCCAAGCGCCTCCAAAGACTTTCCTCTTCTTCTCTTTGTTGCGGCACAAGGCTTTGAATGATGTTGAAGAGTTGGTTTTATGGAGGAATGGATGAGGGAAGTTTAGATATGTAGGGAGAGGCAAGGAAAGGCTTGTAGAATGGTTTATTCTTGGATGATTTCAATGAGGTTGCTACCATGGGTATTTATAGGGAGAGGATGGACTTGTTTAATTCAATTTTTTGGTGGGAATTAAAAGGAAAGTCATGGCAATAAGTGGGATTTATTGGTGGTGGTAGGTTTTGAGTCATCCACTTCACATGTCATGGTGAACTAAGCATTGCATCATCCACTCACATGTCATGGTGAGTTAAGCATTGCATCATCCACTCAAATGTCATGATGAGCTAAGCATTGCATCATCCACTCACATGTCATGGTGAGCTAAGCATTACATCATTTTTTTAGGCCCATTGCAATAGATTTTTGGGCTTTTTTGCATCAAATTCTTGGGCTTCTTTGCATCAAATTCGTCCATCCTCAAGCCTCCATGTTTGCACTATCCAATCTTGGCCCAAAATTGCTCTAGAATGCTCCAAATTGCTTCTTTTTGCATACTTTGACATATAAACCTACAAACACACGAAAAATGACTTTAAACACTAAATTAAGTAAGAAACATAACATAAATGCATAAGAACTAGCTAACTAAGGTGCATAAATATGCTCCTATCAAATTCCCCCACACTTAGCTTTTGCTAGTCCTCGAGCAAAATAAAACAAAACATAACCTAACCTTCCAACATTTGCTACAGGGATTTCCAACGATACATAACATGCCAAAGATCATTATTCCCACAGATTTTAGTCATCCATACTCTTGAGCATATACTTAATCATAGTTACCATTCACTAGCTCACATTTAATCGTTTAATATAACATTATGGACGTAGTAACATGCCTTAGAGAATCCACTCATTTCCTTACTGGATACACTCTTATTTTCACACAGATTTTCTAACTACACACCCTATACTAGTTATATGTGAGCGAATTGATGTGGATATAAAAACGAATGCTCACATATATGTATCTCAAAGAATGCAATTTCCGGAGTTAATAAGCATGTTTAGATATGATCTCATGAATGGAATGCTACTACTTAGATGCGAGAACCAATGACACCATATGCTCATACCAAATTCAAACTCCACAAATTGAAACACATAACACTTAAGATAGAAGTTAAGGGTTGTAACGGGGCTTGGGGTAATGGCTAACAAAGAAAGGTTAAGGATAAACAAAAGTTCTTAAAGCGATAGCAAACAAGTAATGAACTTGACACTTTTAGAATTCACTTTTGCGTGCAGAAAATCACTTAGATACAAGGGAATGAAATACACAATACTTAGGGTCTAATTTAACTTATTGGACCCTTTTCTTCAACAACCAACACTTGTGAGTTCTTTCTTGACCCTTTTTTTTTTTTTTTTTTTTTTTTCAAACTCACATGATAAATACTTCCCCCACACTTATTTTCTGCCCACATTAATCAAAAGGAATTCAATTTGAATTATGCTTACTATACTTTAAGAACGAGGGTATGGATAGTCCTAATCTAGGCTAGGTGAGGATGATGTGGTTTGACAAAGAAAATAGTTTAAACAAGGCTCAACGGGGCTTAAACCTACAAAACAAATGAACATGGGGTACGGCTATTTGGTTCTTGGTTTACTAACAACTTCATCTTGTTATGTGTTATGCAAATCAATTTTATGCTTTGAATGAAACGGGCATGAGTTCTAGTATTTGGAACTAAATGATGAAACGCCTTCTAAGTAGTAACCAAGCAAAGAATAATGAGATCATGCAACGACTTTAGAAGACAACAAATGCACAAATTATTAACTCTCCAAAGAACGTTAAAAGCTCAAGTCTCTCCGGGTTGTAGTATTAGTTTGAGTTTCTTCCTTCAAGCATGTTACAAAAACTAATTTTTCTTTTGATTTCATGTGAATTCATGAACTATAATTACAACTAAGCATAAACCAAAGAGCATATCAAACTTTCATCCATGTTTGTAACTTACTTCAACAGTTATGCAATTAAAAACCAAATCCCCATCATTTTGTTGGAAGGTACCCTAAAACACAAAAATGACTCAAAAACGACTCTATTTTTTTTTTGGTATTTTTCAAAATTTTTTCAAATTTTTCTGGGATTTTCTGTTATATAACACTAAAACACACTAAAAACATTTTAAAAACAGTGAGAAACAACATGTGAAGTGATAGGTGATAAAATCCCATGAATTTCATGCAAAAATAGCTTGTTTACCCCCCCCACACTTAAACCAAACATTGTCCTCAATGTTTCAAACATATATTAACACAAAAACAATCAACTAACACAACTCGCAAACATAACACAAATGGCAAAGTAATAGCAATAAAGAGACAGGTTAGGGACGCAAATCTGGATTTGGAGTGAAAGTTCCTTCCTCTCGTGTTTCAACACATGGGTTGCCTCCCAAGAAGCGCTTGCTTTAACGTCTTCCAGCCGGACGGTACCTCTGTTTAAGCTTGACTAGGTTCCACGGCATGGAGGGGTACCTCCTCCACGACATGCTCCTTGAAATACTCATGCATTGGGTCTATGTATGGCATTGGATAATGATGGTCCCAGATTGTGCCGTAGAGCCTCCCAAAGTCAATGTAAGCACTCCCACTCTCATGCATTCGATTTGGTACCTGCACCACAGAAGGCAACAACCTATCAATCGAAATAGGAATTGGAATTAGAGGAGGAGGCTTACTACTGCATGATGACTCAAAATGGGTAGCACATGTGATGTTCTCGGCATGTTTCTTATGCTCTAAGCCAATCCCCTCTTCGATGATGCTTCTAGGTACATCCTTCTTGATTGGTGTGCATGAATGTTCCTGCTCCACATTTTTAATCATATCTGTAGCAAAACAAGAATGAACATCATTAGGCTTCTTAACAGATTCAGGAACTTTGAATTTAATCATATCACCACCAAACTCCATTGTTAACGCTCCCTTAGCCACATCAATCTTGGTTTGGGCTGTCTTCATGAAAGGTCTCCCTAAAAGGATCGGCAATGGGGTAGAATAGGGTGAATCCTCCATGTCAAGCACATAAAAGTCCGCTGGAAAAATCAAATGACCGACCTGCACCAAGACATCTTCCAAAACACCCTTTGGATATGCATTAGAACGATCGGCTAATTGAATAATCACACCATCATTTTTAAGTTCACCTAAATTCATAGATGCATAAACAGAGTATGGCATAACATTAATCGAAGCCCCTAAGTCTAACATGCATTGTTCAAACTTAGTTTTTCCAATAACGCACGGAATTGTAAAACTACCCGGATCTTTGCATTTAGGGGGTAATTTCCTTTGTAAAACAGCTGAAACATTCTCACTTACCTGGACCACTTCTTTGTCCCGAATTCGCTTCCTTGATGTACAAAGCTTCTTCAAAAATTTCGCATACTTTGGAATTTGCTTTATTGCGGCAATGAGTGGGATATTGACTTGGACTTTCTTAAAAGTCTCGAGAATGTCACTGTCCTCTTCCTCCTTCTTTGATTGCCTAAACCTACCAGGAAAGGGCACATTGGGTGGAATAATATTAGAATTAACCAAACTTGGACTCATCTTACCTAGGGGGGATGAATTGGAAGGCTTAGGAGCCATGGATGCTTGCGGCAAAGGTTGCTCCACCTTTGGTGTCTCCTCTTCAGATTTCAACTTTTCCTCCTCTTTAGGTCCGAATGTTGGTGGTGTAGGACCTGCCCTTACTTCTTTTCCACTCCGTAGCATGATTGCATTTGCGGTTTCGAACCCACCCTTTGGATTCACTACGGTATTGCTTGGTAACTTGCCTTGCTCACGAAACTGCCCCATAAACTCGGCCATTTGCCCAATTTGTTTCTCCAAATGATCCACTCTTTTGTCTCGGTTTTGCATAGCCTTAGCTTGATCTTCCTGTCCAAGAGACAATTTAGTTAGTAACTTAAGGAGTGTATCATTGTCAAGAGACGTACCTGAAGAGTTTGAGGCAGATTGGGGTTGGTTTTGAGGTTGGCCGTATGGCTTGGTAAAGAACCCCGGGGGTTGTTGCCTAAAGCCTCCTTGGTTTTGAGGTTGTTGGGGCTCCCTCCACTTGAAATTTGGGTGGTCTCTCCAACCGGGATTATATGTGTTTGAATATGGATCATTTCTCGGTTGGTTTTGATTTTGGAATCCAATGGAATTAGCAGATTCCCACCCGCCGTTCTCAATCAATTGAGGGCATTGATCATTGGCATGTCCTTGCATTGAGCATACGCCACAAACATGTGGTCCATGAATCTTTATTCCCTCGGCCAACTGAGAAACAACAGAAGTAAGGTTAGCTAATTGGGATTGAATGTCGGACGAAGAACTTACCTCATTCACTTGTGGCCGTGGGGGGTCTCTTTGCCCAACACCTTCGTATTGTTGTGCATTATGAGCTCGGTTGGCAATTAGAACTTTTGCAGCCCCCGGAGTCTTATCCACCAATGCACCTCCCGCCGAGGCATCAAGCATTTGACGTTCCATTGGGAGGAGTCCTTCGTAGAAGTATTGAATGAGTAGCTCCTCCTTCATTTGATGCTGTGGACAAGAAGCAACAAGTGATTTAAAGCGTTCATAATAAGAAGGAAACGATTCACCTTGATTTTGTTGGATGCCACTAATCCGTTTCCTCAAGAGGATGACTCTTGAAGTTGGGAAAAACTTCTCCAAGAAAGCTCTTTTCATACTATCCCAAGATGTAACCGTTCCGGGTGCTAACTCGTAAAGCCAATCCTTCGCCTTTTCCAAAAGTGAGAATGGAAAAGCCTTCATCATCAGAATGTTCCCGTCAACATTTATGGGTGTCATGCTTGAACAAACAACCTCGAATTCCTTGAGATGCTTGTTGGGCTCTTCCATGGAAAGTCCATGGTATTTAGGAATGTGGTGCAACAAGCTTGACTTCAACTCGAATTCATCGGTCTTGCCTTGGGCGGCCGCGGGGTATTGAATGCATAATGGTGCGGCATTGGTCAACCCCGAGGCCGAAAGCTCTTTAATGGTCCGATTGTCCGCTGCCATAACTTCTTCTTTTACTTCTTCAAACTCAGATTCGTCCTCTGAACTTGAACTAGGTTCACTAGGTTCGCTAGGTTCGGGATGCCTCCTCTTTCTTCTCAAATCACGTTCAGAATCGGCGTTAAAGTCCAAGATATGCACAGTTTGAGAACTCCGCGTCATGCATTAGTACCTAAACCAAGAAAACAAAACAAAATAAGAAAACTAGGTAAATTACACTAAAAACACACGGCAAAAACACAAGGGATTAGCAATTTCGCTAATCCCCGGCAACGGCGCCAAAATTTGGTGTGAGAATTTCTTGACACACAAATTAAACCCTATTTGTGATAATTGTAGTAATGATGTAAGTAGGGATCGTTCTAACCGGGGATTAACTAGGGATGCTAATCAATAAATATAAGACTCAAAAATATAAAAACAAATTAAAAATGAAAACAAAAGACTTTAAAACAAGAAGGTAAAAAGGGGGATTTGGGATTGGTGAAATTGAACAATTAAAACTTAAACTTTGAAAACAAACTTAAAGCAAAATAGATTGTGATGAAATAGAATGATGAGAAACTAGTTAGAGGGTTCCTTATCCACACATGAACATATGCATATAATTTGATTCCCAGTTATGAATTCAACAAACGAATGAATGACAATGCTCCAAGTTAATTAGGTCCGCTTAAATTAACTTTCAGATTTTCCTAAAGTCATTAGATTGGATGATTGCATACGACAACCCAAAACATTCCCCACAAGTTCCCTACATGAATTGCATAATAGAGATACAAGCAAGAATCATTAAGTTCTATGAAAACCATAAGCATTGACGAGGCACTTGTTACTATGAATTGCATGAAACTTATGCCAAGGATTTACTTAACACAATCGTGACTAGCGATCTTTACTACTCATGAATATAAGTTCATAACGATTAGGTGAAATTCCCTTATATCCTAGCATCAAGTTTAGGCATGCAAATTAAGTGTCGACCCTTAACCCACATACATAAACAAGTTCTTAATCAAAACAGAAAAGTAAACCACATCCAACATTCATAAATTCATAACTGGGGTAAATCAAATTATAATAAACATATATCCATGGTTTCAAATTCACCTCTAACTAAAAAGAAATTAGTTCCACATGTTTAACATAATTGAACAACAATTTAAATTAAACATTGAAAAACAAAAGCAAAAGAAAGAAAACACCTAAACTTTCCAACGATCCAAGCGCCTCCAAGGACTTTCCTCTTCTTCTCTTTGTTGCGGCACAAGGCTTTGAATGATGTTGAAGAGTTGGTTTTATGGAGGAATGGATGAGGGAAGTTTAGATATGTAGGGAGAGGCAAGGAAAGGCTTGTAGAATGGTTTATTCTTGGATGATTTCAATGAGGTTGCTACCATGGGTATTTATAGGGAGAGGATGGACTTGTTTAATTCAATTTTTTGGTGGGAATTAAAAGGAAAGTCATGGCAATAAGTGGGATTTATTGGTGGTGGTAGGTTTTGAGTCATCCACTTCACATGTCATGGTGAACTAAGCATTGCATCATCCACTCACATGTCATGGTGAGTTAAGCATTGCATCATCCACTCAAATGTCATGATGAGCTAAGCATTGCATCATCCACTCACATGTCATGGTGAGCTAAGCATTACATCATTTTTTTAGGCCCATTGCAATAGATTTTTGGGCTTTTTTTGCATCAAATTCTTGGGCTTCTTTGCATCAAATTCGTCCATCCTCAAGCCTCCATGTTTGCACTATCCAATCTTGGCCCAAAATTGCTCTAGAATGCTCCAAATTGCTTCTTTTTGCATACTTTGACATATAAACCTACAAACACACGAAAAATGACTTTAAACACTAAATTAAGTAAGAAACATAACATAAATGCATAAGAACTAGCTAACTAAGGTGCATAAATATGCTCCTATCACTATGTGACTTATCCAATACACCATTCCTATTTTATCTATCCTTATCTCTTCATCTCAACCAATAGCATGTTGACATCTGTTATAAAAAAACCACCGGCCCGATTGTTACTTTTTTACCCTTAAGCCAGACCAAAACCCTCCTTTATTCTTTTCTTCGCCTTCTCCCTCTCGATTTACAAACAGCCCAGATGTTCATAAGCTTTTCTATTCTTACATTCACTCCCAATTTGACCCGCCAAGACCCGCCAGACCAAATTGCCTTTCCAGATTTTTGTTCTTCAATCGATTTGTCGTCGTCCTCCGCCAAGACCCGCCGTCGTCTTCCTCCCGCAATCGCCATCGTCTTCCTTGGCGCGAGCAGCAAGTATATAATTTCAGTTTAATGTTGGTGGGGGTAAACCAGGAAGACTAAATTTGTAGTATTTGAATTTTACATTGGCATGCTCAAGGAAACGTGGTTTCCTAACAAAGAGCTCGCTGTTTAAGACGGAATTTTTCAGTGTAACCGTCATTGATACAGCACGTGTCTTAATATAAATTATAAGATATTTGTGTTAAAAGATTAATAGCTTAAAATTTAAAATTTACCATCACTTACATAAAAATACATAATTTACCATCAGTGTTTCCGTTACAATTAAAAATCTCTCTTTTTTAAACGAGCCTCCGAGCATTTCCTAAGTTAAAATAATGATAAAGAAAATGTTTGCAGGACAAAAAATAATTGAAAAATGTCAAGAGTTAAATCCGGCCACATCTTTTGTGCACAGAACAAGATAACAAATTACAAATAAATTGGTTGCTGGAGAAAAAATGATTAAAAAAATGTTAGAAGCGGACGAGCATTTTTACTCACCTCAGCCATTAACCGTGATGGATGATCAAACACCTTTCTATTAATCTGTTATGTGTCCAATAGAGTTAAATTTAATTTAATACTAATTAAATTTGAAATGCATTAAAAAATCACCTAAATAAAAATAAATAAATAAACAAACCCCACCCAAACCGTTAAACACGTCAGTCACTCCACCTCGCCGGCGGCTCCACCTCTTCTCCACGAAGTCAAATCTGAACTCAGAAGGTTCTGTGCTTTGACGTGAAACAACTCGGTTTCGAAAAGTTCAAGTTTGAACTGTGCCTTTCGAGCTAATTTCCAGTCAAACCCCGGTGAGTTGCCCTGCATGTAAGATATCAATCTCTTCGTCTCGCTGAGTACTACAACTTTCTTTTTTGTTTCGCCCAATTTCGTTGAGTATTGAAAAAGTTATACTCATTTGAATCTTATCTAGTTTCCGGCGAGTCCGACAGCTTTCGAGGTGTTTTCCGGCCAAACCACAATGAGTTAGACGTCCTGCAGGTACCATTCTCTTTGTCTCTTCGAGAACTACAACTTTCGTTTTTGTTTCACTCGATTTCGTTGAGTAACGAGGAAATTGTGAAGGTTTAAAAGTCTGTATAGTTTTCCGGCCGAATTCTGGCCTTCTTCTTCATGAGGTCCGATGACCTCCATGTTAAGGAACCAGGCCCTCGGGCCATCCCCAAGACCCTCAAGCCTTAAGCCCATTTTGATTCCAACCCACAACCCTTTTAAATTCTTTTGCTTTTATTTTTATTTGTTAAATTAAAGGCCTTAGGCCCTAAATCCCAAACTCAATTCCTAAAGCTATAAACCCTTTTAATTTAGGCCTTTGGGCCTATAACCCTTAAGCCAACCTATCAATCTAACCCAACCTAATAATCCCTAACCCAGATGGAATATTCTTCTTGTTGACTTTTGTTGACTTTTTAGAAATTTAAGCGAGACCTTTCTTAGGGTAATTCGACGTCCGTTTTCCCAAATTCAATTGTTATAATATAGTTTTATTAATTGTACCCTTCATGTGATTAGGGGTAATTATTAGTGGCGTTTCCATCTTTGTTAGGTTGCGTGGCTCGTCAGCGGCGAAGTATTTGTGAGTGGGGAGTTTATTTTATACCTATACATATTATAGTTTCCATAAATGCGTATTTACTTCATTTTACGCCTATATTGCCAAGTATGTGATATTTTGAGATAAATTATGATAAATGCTGCTAAATGGTTAGGATATTTCTGTCATAACATCCATACATATTTTGTATACATGCTCATCTTGCTACACCTCGGTGTTAGTACTCGCCCTAGGGCCAAGGCCAGTCCTTCACGTGTATGTTCACATCGTATCGTTCGCTTGTCTTGGATCCAAGTTAGGTGCCAGTCTTGTCGAGTAGATTGCATCAGGCAATCCGACTTGTATGTGACCGTGCTTCTGCACCAACCTTCACGTGATCGTAGTACTAGAGCGTATTGATTACACCCAGCCTGTCGGGTAGAATTGCATTAGGTGATTCCGACTTGTGTGCTAGCCTAGATTGATGAGCCATTGATTATCACATGATTATTTTACTATGGCATTGATATAATATGACTTGGCATATTTCTGGTTATACTGCTATCGTATTATTGCTGCATACTTACGTGGTATGCTTTTAAAGAAAGCTATACTTGTTTTACGGCGAGGGGTTAGTACATTCAAAAATAAAGGTTTTTGTATAAGCATTGTTTTGCTAACCCACTCAATTTTGTTTTTCGCCTCTCCAGATTTAGTAGCTGTGCTTACGTATTTACGAGGATTTTGGCAAATCTCAGGAAATTGTTACCTTCAATGGTATAACTCTCATCCAGTTTACCATACTGTCTTATGCTCTGACATCACGTGTGAATTGACACACCCCGACCCGAAAGTGAGGCATGACGGCAAGCACGCCCCACTTTCGGGCTCATGAGAATGCTCGTGAGTTCCCAGAAAAAAAAAATCGTGAGGGCGTGGTCGGGGCCCAAAGCGGACAATATCGTTCTACGGTGGTGGAGCTAGCCCGGGAGGTGGCTGCGCTCGGGCCGGGATGTGACATGAATAGGGTTCAATCCCGCTCACCTGCACACTCTCTTGATTAGGCACTTTTAGGTTTAAATTTATTCATATTTTCCACATCACTACACTTTATGGCTTCGTCACCGTCCAGGTGTCGACCAGCACAGCTCAATTTAGAGTCCAAGTGGACATTCCGGGTCGAGGTATGACATGTAGTGTTCTAAAGCCACAGATAAATCACTTTTTTTGTATTTACTCTTATATTATATAAAATTGTATTAAAAGAAATAAGCATAAAATATTTGATTTGTGACATAGGCATTTTAGTAATTGTAATGTTTTATACTCCGATTCTGTTGAATTAGTAAACAGTTTTATGGATTCGTTACCATTTCTATTCCGATTATAGAACATTTTAGTCAACAACTTTTATAGAAATCTGGATTTTGATTCTCCTCAATTCAATTCTCCCTCAATTCAATTCCTTCAATTTTGATTACGGTTAAATAAACTCGCCATTAGTGCGGCTTGGGAGATCCATACTTCTTTTCACGGGAGGGAACTTCCTGGAAATTCAATATGAATGTTGGAACAATTTGATACACAAGTTAAGAAAGAGAAAAAGCAAAAAGGAGTTGCTACCAAGAGGGAGTAAGTGGGAGGTGATGCTAGGTTTCCAGAACAGATTGACCAAATGATTGATGTGTCAATTTCAAACATGAGGGTGAAAGTTCACTAGTGTACGATCACATTAGCATTCCTATTAATTTTGGACTTGGATTGTATGCTCTCCCACTTCGTATCTTCTTTCATTCTCTCTTATTTAAACAGTCACGGTTAAGCCCAAAATTAAAACATGAGAGTGAATGCTTAACCGTGACCGCTCAAATAAGAGAGAATGGAAGGATATAGGAAGTGGGAGAGCAGACAATCAAGTCCAAAATTAAAACCGGTGAAAATGACACGTACCTAATTAAATTGTTGAGTACAAGAGCAAATTCACAGGTCCTCTTTTGTATTATGGTGTCCATCTTTTTGTTTTTTTTGGTGAACTTATGGTGTTCATCTTTATCAATAGAAGAGTTTTCCAAATCTAGTATCATCATATGTAATTGACTACTTGGAAAATAAAATTTCAACCACTAATATGAATTTATGATGACATTTGGTGTACTACTAGGTTAGATTCCTAACACACTGAAAAAATCCTTCTTTCTTAACTATACTATCATAAACTTAACACGTATCAATCAATGATATATGACGCATAGAAGCCACATGTAAAATTTGTGGTTGAACTTGGGTTAAAGAGGGCAAATAACCTAATCGGCCGGGTCTTGTTATATTATGACCAAATAGGGGAGATTGAGAAAATAGAGGGTTTCTCCATAGTCCATAGCAATGCTAGCAAAGGCACACATGCCACCGCACAGGGTGTGCAAAACGTAAAGGTGTTGCCGCATAAGGCCTCCGATTCAGAAAGGTCCTCAAATTTTTACATGTACATAGACACACATAATATAATTTGAATGTGCATAATGATATAGTTCTAGCCAGAGGTTTAGGACTTTCACTTTTTGGTGGATGTGCAGGGTTCGAATCTTTGTCCTAACCTTTAAAGGTAGGAAACACTCATTGCCCCAATCAAACACACTACTGTTTCTTTAAAACATGTGCATATTGATAAATAATGCGTATCGATAAATGGTAGACGATGCAAATGGAAGATGCATATATATTGAAAGAGGGGCATCGTGTAGGTTAGCAGCGGTTAATTATGTAATGTCACCAGTTATGTCTCCCTTTTTAGGGGTCATACACCATTGATGCCTCTAAGAATCATCTTTTTATAAGAAATGGCATAAATTTCATTCAATAAAGCCATGAAAATGCTACTCCGCAAAAGACAAGGAGATATCATCCTCAAATAGATCCCAAATTACAATAAGATGTTTATCTAATCAAGTACAATCACCTTTTATTGATTCAAAAAGTTATAAAGCCTACGTGGCATACATGCCGAGTAAATATATCATTCTTGCGAATGTGCTACTAAAAAAGAAATTGTTATAAAGTGGCGCTACATTACATTACATAATACATTTATGCAATATATTGTCAAGTGGTAGCACGTTGCTGAAAGAGCAGTAATAAGGTTGAGTTCAAAAAACAAAAAACAAAAACAAAGGTTAGCGGCGTCAACACTTCTCGAACACTTTCGCTGACATAATCATCAAACTCCCAGCTGGCCAACGAACTAACCGCTCTTTTATTAACAAGATTAGCAAATAGTATGAAAAAGGCCAGGATGGGCCTGGCCGCAGGAGAGTTCTTTCACGTCACACAATACCATTAGTGCATGCTTGATCATCAATGGTACTAGTACCGCCTCGGCATGATTCTACCGCATGATCAATGGCGGTTTTAGAAATTGAATTGTTTGGGGTAGGGTACTTAAAACCATGAGGTTTGTAATATGTATTGAAGTGAAGATTGCTGAGAAGTACAAGGAGGAAGGCGGCGGCGTAGATGGAAAAGGCAGTGCATTTGAACCACAAAGGAAATGGGATGGTGATGGATATGAAGAAGGCTGTGACTCCAAAGAGGAGGCCCAAATGATGGAAAATCTTGGCGATTGATATTCCGGCTGGACAGTAGCTGAAGTGAATAAATTTGCTTACCAAAATACAAGTGAAGGCAAGTAAGACTGATAATCCAAGAAAGTAAAAGATTGCAGGGTGAGGGACCTGGCGGGAGGGAATTTGGAAGGGGAAAAGCGCTAGTCCAATCGCCGCTGTCAAGCAAAACACGGCAATTATATTTGCCCACTCTAAGTTGTTGTTTGTGAGGTACTTATAGTTAGTCCTCCCATCTGGAACTTGTTGCACTGCGGCTTCTAGGTCAGGATCGGAATCACAATCGCGACCAGCAGGACTAATTATGAGAAGTTTGAGGAGTTGGATTGTCTTTGCAATAAGTGCAAGGAGAAAGGGCTTGATGTAGTGATCAAAAGCGGTATTAACAGAATTCATTTTATTCTGCAGAAGGGTAGATAGAGATGGAGAAATATATATGGGGAGGCAGAGATAGTTGATAAGGAGAATGGTTAATGGTTAGAGATGTTGATTTATATATATAATATAGGGAGGGAAGAATGAAAGAGAGAGAGAGACTCTGCCAATCAAGACTAAGCACAGGGAGGTCCTACACTACCTTCATCCGGTGGTGGGACGACTCCTGAGTCCTGGCTCCCAAATGTGGAGAGGGATTCCAAGAATTACATGGTACAGGGCGACAACTTTTGCTAAGGTATCGCAAAAGCAAGCATAAGCAACAATGCTTTCGCAAAAGCAAGCATGAGCAACAATGCATTCGCAAAAGCAAAAGTTATGCTATCGCACTCGTCAAGGTGAAGAGAATTTTTAGTGTAACCGGTGCACGGGATAATACATCACATGTCAATATGCAAATAATGAAATATATGTGTCAAAATGTTAATAACTTAACAAATAAAATTTCTCACCACTTAAATAAAAATACGTGAATGTTAAACTACGAGTGCTGGAGATGGCCCCACACTTCGTCTTTTGTATTCTGGGACAATATAATAAGCATTTGATATGAGAAAGTCGAACTGTGTCGTGGGAGATAATATTTCTCAAATGGTATTTTTTAAGAATTGAATGATGTTGAAATGTCTCACATCGACCGTATTAATGAGAAAAAAAGAGTTTAAATATCATAACCCTACTCCAATTAATACCGATATCTTTTATGATAAAACTCCACACCTGATGAATTGTACATGTGTTAATTACCAAGTTAGGGACAATATCGGTGTTATTGAAAGTAAATATCGGTGTTATTAGAAGTGGGTTGTATGGCATGTTTTTTGATATTTCTGCATGGTATCAGAGCTTGTGAGCGGGCCCGTACTGTATTACCACGTGATGGATGGGTCCCCTTGGTCCCATGCGATGATGGTGAGTCCCTTGGCCCCGCGTGTATGGTGAGTCCCCTTGATTCCACGTGGTTGTCAATGTGTAGATCTCCCACTTGTGACCCACTAATTGGGTTCCACGTGAGGGTCTCCACACCTGATAGTAATTGGGTCCCACGTGAGGGGCATGTTGAAATGTCCTACATCGACCGTATCAATGAGAAAAGAAGAGTTTAAATACCCTAACCTCACTTCAACTAATACCGAAGTTTTTTGTGATAAAACCACACACCTGATAGATTGTGCAGGTGGTAATTACCAAATTGAGAATAATATTGGTGTTATTAGAAGTGGGCCGTATCGCCTGTTCTCTGATACTTCTACAAAGGGGACAAAGTTGAATCACACTTTTCTCTGATACTTCTACAAAGGGGACAAAGTTGAATCACACTTTATACACATAAAGAGTCTCAAGGAATCATTTTTGTACCAAAACAGATCAGTGATTTTGCTGCGAAGGAGGGCTACTACTTTTTTAAGTGGAAATGTGGAATGAATGGGGAATTGGCTTCCCAAAGTGGGATTGATGTTTAGATCCTAAAATCCACTACTAAAACTGTAACTTTTTTACACTTACGGGATTGATCTTATGCTACTCAGGTTTCCTTGTGAATTTAGTAGTGCGTCAGGTAGGTTTATATTCCATTTTGTTTGTGGTTTGGAAATTGAAAGATCTGTATCAATCAGGTTGTAAAATCGATTTCTTTTGGTTTTGCTTTGGGTCGCGAAACAAATCAATTGGCAAAAAAGCAATCAATTTACGTGGACCACTTTGTATTGCATTTTTGGACAAACTTGTTGACCCCCTTTAATCAAACACGTACATGTTATTGCTGTCTAAATATCACTTCCTTCGGGATGCAATCACTAACTTCATGTTCATAGGGAGAAATTTCGTGATGCAGAAGTTGAGCCACGTGTTTCCCCGGGCCCAAGATACAAAATGCAATCTCTACCTCACTCTACGATTTGTTATGCTAATTATGGCTCAATTTTGATTTCACTCCCTTCTCACATGTCCTTAGTCCAGTTTTCCCACACAAAGACCCTCTACTTTGTACAAAAGTATGAACGTGTTATCTAAGACGTGCAAGAATCGTTCGAGCACTGCTAGAGAATTACTCAAAGAGACATCGAGTGATTATACTTCTGAACTTTAGATGCGCATGACAAAATGAAGTTGTTTGATAAGATTTTTACCATTTGCAAAAGTAGAGATAAAAACACTAAAAAATACTTACAAGAGAACAAGGTAGTTGTAGTATAAACGGCTTTAGCAATGTCGTTTTCACAGGGATTGAATGAATAATATGTATTTATACTAATTCTTAGCTAATTATTTGAAAACAAAGATTGGAAGAGGTTGATTTTGAATTTAAAAATAATAAAAACGAATTTAATTAAAATGATTAAAGAAATTAGCAAAGTATAGAAAACAAAGGAAGACGTTTTGAAAACCAAATTGTAAAAGGCCTAGGGTTCCGCCGTCCCCTTAACAATTCTATGTAGATTTACCAATTACTTATGAATTACCCATGCAACTTTGAAGGTTAGGTTTTCCTTATGCATATTTTACTTGTGGCATTCAAGCTAGAATGTATATCAAACATGCAATCCGTATGTAGCATTTAGATCAAATATAAACATGCATGACTCATTACGCTTTGTGAAAACCCTTTGAAAAACCATGCAACCCCTAAGACGTGGCATTCGCCCTAGGTGAACTTACAACTATTAATCACAAGAAGCAATACCCAATTCCCAGGTGGCATTCCACCCGAATTGCATCCAATTACTTATCTAAACATCCTAATGGTCGCGAATCATTAAGACACAAAGACAGTTTAAAGCACAATGATTAATAATTCAAAGTATACATGCGTAATATCATAAGTAATTAAATAAAAACTACATATTCATGCTAAGGCTCAAGGCATTGTCCTAACAAAAGAAAATTAGTTACAAACAACCATAAAACAAAATACAATTAAAAAAATGGATAGAAAACACCTTGAAAATACAAAGTAGTGCATTCTCCCAATTGATGCGTGCGTTTGTTGCCTACCCTTATGTTGTCTGTAGAACCCAATGGCTGAAAAGCCTTATTTATACTACTTCTAAATAAAACCCTCATAGGAAAAGGTTTTCTAAAAACTAGAAAATAAAATAATAAAAAGATAACTAAAAATTACATTCATATTCTGACTAGGAAATCTGCATGTCAAAGGAGAAGTCACATTTCTGGACCTTCAGGGCTCTAAAACAGGCCCAAAATGAATCAAATTAAAGATTAGAACCTCTTCTTCAAGTTCCAAGAACAACCCAAGTCCAAAATCCATCATCTTCCAGCCAAAAGTTGCAAATAAGCTCTGCAGCCCAGTCTGCCAACACTGCGCGCTGGCCATAAATTAATTCGCCACGATCAGATGTTTTGGGATAAAATTATGAAATTTTGACGCAACCTTCTTGACTGACTCGCGAACCCGCTCCAATTGGAATCACTCAAAAATTTCACATTTTGAATACTTTATACTCCAAACAAGTCTGCATGTCTTATATTGAAAATACAAAATAAAGTATCAAAATTTTACCAAAATAATCAATAAACTATAACTAAAAATAAGATAAAATATATAGTGTAATATCGTCTCATCATTGTCTTTCTATGAATTAAATCAATCTTTCTCTTCTCTGCATTTGCCCTTGTAGACACTTCTCCACATCTAATGGATTCCGAATTCAATTCTCCTCCCATTTGGTAACCCTTGATTTACCAAATTTTGCAAGTATGGGTTGCGTCAACAATTTGTTTTGTTTCGGTCAGCAACTGTTAAAAAATCTTGTACTTTTTTTGGTAAACAAAAATCTTGTACTTTTAACTGAGCTCACGGACTTGACGCATGTCCCATATTGTCATAGCAAAAGCAGCCACGCGTTCCACACCTGAAGGCCCTTCCTTTCTCATTTGGTTTGTCTTCCCGCATCATCCAACACTTTGACTCGGCGCCTCTCTCTCTCCTCTTCCTCCTCTCTACCAAACCCTAATCCCCAGATTCCATTCCCCCCCCCCTCCCCGGCGATCAATCAAACCCAAATCCCCCCAATGGGTCCCCAGCCCGACCCAATTCACCTCCGATTGCTTCCAATTCCACTCCCACCCGACCCATTTCTTCAAAATTCCAGCCATGCCTAAGACTCCCGAAGCTTCGCGGGATTAATATAATGATCGAATCGTTAAGCACAGTACGAATTCATTTTATGGGTTTGAGCAATGCCGGAGCTTCGCAGAGGAGTCCGCCGAGGCCGTGCTAGGGTAGCGAGCAAGCCCTCCGACCCACGGCCGCGGTTGCGGAGGACGCGTGCCACCGTCACCCGAGAAGCCGCCGCCGAGGCCGTGGTGAGGCCCAGGACGAGGTTGGCTGTGAGGAAATTGAAAGAAGAGGAGAAGCCGGTGCCGGTGCCGGAGGAAGACCCTGTGATTGTGATATCGGTGAAAGACTCCGACTCGGAGGGCAGTAAAGGGAGAAGAAAAAGTCGAGGAAGATAAGAAAGCTGTGATGGCTGACGATAGTGGGGGCCTGAGTGCTAATAAGGCTGCTGGGCAAGAAGAAGAGGGCAGTACTGCGCCTTTCCCCGAAAAGGTTGCTATTTTTTCTTGCTATTTCGATGCATTCGGTTGTGGTTTTTCCTTTAAGTTGGGAACTTGGGTGGTATTGCTGCTGATGATTGCGTTTTTTTCTTTTTTTTTTCAATTGTTGTTCTTTGATTGTTCAATTTATTGGTAGTGGACTGGTTTTGGAAGCATTGATTGTGTTTAGTTTGATGTTCTTGTGAGAATTTGATCCTAATCAGTTAGTTCCCTTTTTGGGAGCAGTAATGGAAAAAAAAATTCAGTGCGAGAATTACCGGCGTGTTACAAATCTATTCGTGTTATAACATGTGTTGACCCCTAATCTAACACATGAATTAGTAACACCACTTGCCAGTGTGGTAGTCATACTCGAAAGTTTCTGCAAGTAAAGCGGGCATCTTTAGTTTAATACTTGTCTGCTATGTTTTGTGCATGCACCTGGTCGGGTTAATTTGGTGGTATTTAAAAGAATTCTTCAAATTGGTGTAACTTAATGATACATTTGTTTGTAACAATTTAAAATTTCGTAATAAAAAGAATTAGATTTTGTGTCAACTTTGTTATGTTTAGTAATATGGTGATATGTGTTGTGCTTTTTCAGGTTCAAAGTAGGAGGGTCACCGCTCTATAAGGTAGAAAGGAAGCTGGGAAAAGGTGGCTTTGGCCAAGTGTTTGTTGGCCGTCGTGTTACGGGTGGAGTTGATCGTTTAAGTGGTGCAGGTGCTATTGAGGAGAGGGGGATAGATAACTTGGGATTGCTCAACCAGGGGCAATGGAGCTCGCTCAATGTTGCTAATCGTGGATTTGCTCACACGACCAAGCCAAATGCTTGATTTTAGAAGGAGAAACAACTCACTTAGATTGCACTAGGCAAATATATTTTAATTCATTCAAGTCTCCTTTCTCAAGGGTTTAGTACATATATTTATAAGGAATACAAACGCAAAGAAACTTAGTCCGAATTGGACTTTTGCTCGACCCCAAAAATATTTAAAATGTTCTTAAATGACTACTTAATTATTTGTGTTGCTCTAAAACTCAATTACATATATTTGATGGTTCCAATACACATGAGACTCTTCATAGATTCCAATACATGCATGAGAGCCTTAGTTACTGCATCATTATCCTCTTTTTTGAAGAAACTCTTCCTCGAGTTTAAATCTTTGTTGACTCTGTTATAATCTTGAAATTGATTTTTGCCTATCCACGATTAGAAACGTTGAATGAGCTTCATTGCCTCTGGTTGAGCGAATCCCAGGTTATCTATCCCCCTCTTCTCGAGACCTTTGGTTCTTTCCTGCATCAGCCTCGGCATGATTCTACTGCATGATCAATGGCGGTTTTAGAAATTGAATTGGTTGGGGTAGGGTACTTAAAACCACGAGGTTTGTAACATTTATTGAAGTGAAGATTGCAGAGAAGTACAAGGAGGAAGGCGGCGGCGTAGATAGAATAGGCAGTGCATTTGAACCACAAAGGAAATGGGATGGTGATGGATATGAAGAAGGCTGTGACTCCAAAGAGGAGGCCGAAATGATGGAAAATCTGGGCGATTGATATTCCGGCGGGACAGTAGCTGAAGTGAATAAATTTGCTTACCAAAATACAAGTGAAGGCAAGTAAGACTGATAGTCCAAGAAAGTAAAAGATTGCAGGGAGAGGGACCTGGCGCGAGGGAATTTGGAAGGGGAGAAGCGCTAGTCCAATCGCCGCTGTCAAGCAGAACACGGCGATTATATTTGCCCACTCTAAGTTGTTGTTTGTGAGGTACTTAGAGTTAGTCCTCCCGTCTGGAACTTGTTGCACTGCGGCTTCTAGGTCAGGATCGGAATTGCAATCGCGACCAGCGGGGCTAATTATGAGAAGTTTGAGGAGTTGGATTGTCTTTGCAATAAGTGCAAGGAGAAAAGGCTTTATGTAGTGATCAAAGGCGGTATTAACAACCGAATTCATTTTATTCTGCAGAAGGGTGGATAGAGGTGGAGAAATATATACAGGGAGGCAGATATAGTTGATAAGGAGAATGGTTAATGGTTAAGAGATGTTGGTTTATATATAAGGAGGGAAGAATGAAAGAGAACGTGTCTCTGCCGATCTGGACTAAAGCACGGGGCGGTCCTACACTACCTTCGTCCGGTGGTGGGACTCCTCCTGACCCCCAAAGGTGGACAGGGATTCCAAGAATTACTTAATCATAGCGAAAACTTTTGATATCGCACCCATAGACGTGAAGAGAATTTTCAGTATGATCAATACATAAGGTGGTACACCACGTATCATTTTACAAATGATGAAATATGTGTGTCAACAAGTTAATAACATAAAAAATAAAAAATTTCACTACTTATATAAAAACACGTGATGTATCACCCGTATTACGATCACAATGAAAAATTTCTCGTGAACGTGAATGTTAAAACTGCGAGCGCTGGAGATGGCCTCACACTTCGTCTTTTGTATTCTGGGACGGGAGCTTTAATAAAACACCCCTGATACTGTTTACTTTTAACGAAAAACCATTTTTTTACCTTTAACTGTCACTATTCATTATACCTTTAAAAATGACTTTTCATTAAAACTGTCACTATTCAGGGACTTTTCGTTAGTTTTCCAATTTTTTTAAGACTTGAAGGGGACGAAGTCGAATCACAATTTATGCATTTTAAGACGTCACAAAGAAACAGATCAATGATTTTGCTGCGAAGGAGGCTGGCCGGCTCGGCCAATAGGAGAGGAAAAGAGCTTAGATCCCCACTTTCTACTCTTTACTACATTTTGAAATGGAAATATGGGATGAATAAGAGAGAGAAAAATGATCAGGTAGTCAAAGGATTTTATTTGCCCCAATAGGAGAGGAACAGAGCTTAGATCCCCACTTATACTCTTTACTACTTTTTTAAATGGAAATGTGAGATGAATAAGAGAGAGAAAAATGATCAAGTAGTCAAAGGATTTTATTTTTATATGCGCCAATAGGAGAGGAAAAGAGCTTAGGCTGCGTTTGGTACGCAGACGGGACGGGACAGGACGGGACAAAAAAATTTGTGTAAATATTGAAAAAGACAAGGGGTAATTTTGTCTTAAAATGTCAACATTTTGTGTTCCACGGATGTGGAACAAAGGCGTTCCGGGGGGGAAAGGAGGGATAAAAAAATAGCCAAAACTTGTCCCGCGGAACAGCTCGTTCCACCCATTTTAGGCGCACCAAACGTGGGACGGAACGCCTTGTCCCGTTCCGTTTCGTCCCATCCCGCGTACCAAACGCACCCTTAGATCCCCACTTCTACTCTTTACTATTTTTTTGGGATTGCCTTTAGACCCTAAATTGGAATTGGCTTCCCAAAGTGGGATTGCCTTTAGATCCTAAAATCTTTATATACAAAGCCAAGTGTCCAATGAACAGTATTTTAATTTTTTTGTTTTTTATGCAATTATAAGTTTACGTGTGTTGGTTATATTTTTTGTTTGGTGTTTTATTTTTTTGATACAGTCAGCATGTTCTCATCAAATTGCTTTATTTGACTCGAGACTCCTTGTTTCATAAATATCTTGGAAACATATTCTCTTTTATTGTATTTGTTTTTAAAACATGAAAAAGAATATATATGAATGTGTGACACATCGGAGAACTTGGAAACTCAAGGGCCCCCTATCAGAAATTTGCATCGGGCCTCCAAAATTTCAGGACGGACCATGTCCCAATTATTGACTAACACGTATTTATAAACCCCAATTAAACGGGACAAAAATGAATTACAATGGTTGAGCTCTCTCTCATTGTGGGAACATACTTGTCCTAGTGGAGAACGTACTCCTTAAGATGTTTTCAGATACTGGTGCTTTAGCATATTGATAAATAATGCTTGTGCAACTGTGCTCTCTCTCCTAGTTGGAAAGACACATGTGATCCCTCTATTTATGCATATTCATGCGGCTCCTGGATTCGCAATTAGCCGCTCGACTTGTTTGCTTATGGTGGTAAACAATAGTGGTAAGCTTAGCTATATGAGTCAGCGGCTCCTCCTGGATTCGCAAACAGCAGCTCGACCTGCTTACTTCTTTATTCAAACTTTTGTTGACATGTATAGCATGTGATTTCTTTCTGAAGACTCCAAATTAATCTGAAGCAATTCGACTTAGGATTTTCTGAAGGCCTGTCTCTTTTTGTTTACTAATTGTTAATAAGAATGTAAATCGACTTTCGATTTTGTGCAGGCTTCTTTCAGTGCGTTCGGATTTTATATTATTTAATGTATCAGAATCGGAGCCTTAGATACTCACAAGTTAGATGGCTTCATCTATAGGTCTCCTTCCAACAAATTTTCAATTATTAATGAACACTGACAATAATTAATTAGATAACCTGGATTATCTGCTATTTACTTTTATATATATATATATATATATATATATATATATATATATATATATATATAAGGTCAATGGAGAAAGATTAACCAAAATCCGCCATGACCAAATGATCAACGAAACCTATAATAGGGCAAAATAAAATGTCATGAGCATGGGTTGAGGCAACAAAATTTAGAATTATAGACCACCAATAATAAGCATAACTATCTGCTCCAAGTGAAGCTAAAGAATCAGCAACCTGATTTTCTTCTCGATATGTGTAAATATAAACTGCTTTTGATAAAGTCATCATAGACAATTCTTCCAATCCATCATAAGGAACTAGGTGACCGCATTAGGAGCTTTGAAGAGACAATGCATAACTAACATGGAATCGGTTTCCATATATATATATATATATATATATATATATATATATATATAATATGTGCTTCCAGTTTCTGACCCAAGTTATACGCACATCCTCAATAAAAGCAAGAACCGATGCAGCAACTGAACTTACAAAATTTGTACTTGAAGCAAAAGCACCAAGCACCCCACCCTCGAAAGAGCTAAAGATCCTTCCAAATCTAGTACATCCGTTGGCACAAGAAAATGATGGAGCTGAAATAGAAAGCGGCGAGATACCCAATAAAGAAAAACTAAGCAACACTGAAGACAATGAGCTACAACTCGAGAAACACACTAGGGCATGTTCACGAAACCGAGCCGCTAGGAAAGTCTAGAGAAGTTCTGTGTAGGGTCAATCGAAATTAAAATATTTTATACACTACTTACCATAAAAAGGCACATTTTTATTTTACGAAAAAGAACATGTGTATAACTTATGGTGGGATTGCCTTTAGAACCTAAAATCGTTTAATAAAACTGTAGTTGTATGTTTGGCTATAAAAGCATCTCCAAATTGCAACGTGGACATACTTTAACAATAATTAAGGTCTAAACTATTCCAAACCTACTTAATTGGGTTCCTTGTGAATAATAAAGACATAATGCATAGGTTCCGTTATCCTTCTGTCATATTGTCATGAGTGTGTAAAAAAGTTACGTTGGGTATTATGTTGGAATCAATACAACTTAAGGCTTAATAGAAGATTGTCGTACCCGTTACAATGATCATAAGCGTCGTAAAAAAAATTATATTTTCTATGCATTTTGTGTGTTGCTACGAGGTTCGTCTAAATAAAACCCTAGCCTACAAGGCCGCCTTTGATATCGTCGGTTGTCAGTTTCCCTTGCATTATTCATGCTACAATTTAATAATCTTAATAGTATACTTACTCTATGTGACACAAAAAATAATAAACTTATTAGTTTGTTGCAAATCACAGCTAAAACCCTTTTACAAGAATATTCTCCCTCAGTGGAGGGGAGGAGGCAATCTGCATGTGGCACCTTTATTAGCTCTGACCATGTACTTCATTTTTCATCGTATTGGGCAAAAAGTCAATTAAAAATGACTTGTTTCGGGGACAAACTGAAGTGTGATCTGGACCCCCCACAGTGTTGGGGTTTAGCTAGTGCATTTGACCCAAAAAAAAATAGGGGTGTGCTATCCACACACCCCATTTTATTTCTTACACACCTCTTATTAATTTCTATTTGTTGATTTTCTTCAATTCATCCGATCCGACGGTCGAAAATTAAAAGGGTGTGTGAAAAGTAAAATGGGGTGTGTGAATATCACACCCCAAAAAATAAAACAATGTTATTTTTTGACAAACTTTTTTACTACTACTTTTAATCAATAAATATAGTCTAAAGTCTTTTGATACTACGATTTAATGATATTTTTCTTCACTTATAAGTAAAAAAATTTAAGTTCGATTCTCTCCAAATGTGAATTTGAACTATATTATGCTAGTCCATTGTAAAGCTAAGCCCACCTCCCTCTCTTTTGGTTATTTTGTTAAAAAAAAAAAAAAGAAGTTAATCTCAATTTATTATTCTAAAATTTATTGGTTTTCAACATTTGATACATGAAGTTTTTTTCGTCTCGGTCTGGTACTTAAAGTCATAATTTTAGAAAACTTTCATATATTCGCTAAGTTTTCCGTTAAATGTTATATTAATCGATGACATGGCGCTCACGTGGTTAATAATTGAGGGCCATATATCAATATAAACCCATGTGGATATTAAAAAATTTTAAAAAAATATTATTAGCACTCCAAAATTTTCATTTTACACTCCCTTCAATCATCTACACCCACCCAACCCTCATTTCCACTCCACTTCCCGCACATCCACCCTTCCCCCTCCCTCTTCAACTCCCCCACCCACCCAAACCTCTTCTCCTTTTCGACTCCCCGCACTCCGAACGCGACATCGTCCCCCTTCATCCTATTAAGGGTAGTATTGTAACGTAGCACTGGCTACTATTGTCATAGTTTGTTACATTTCTTAGTCATTAAGATAGGTGGTTACTTTGTTTTGTAAATACTGATATATAAATATCTGAATGTAATCTTATGAAAGTAATGAGAAAATAACAATATTATTTTACTCTCTCTCTCTTCATTCTCTCTGAGCAAAACCCTCTTCTCTCTAGAGTTTAACATGGTATCAATCGCTGGTGTCTAACGACCTCTGTCGATCCCTCTCTTCCGTCTCTCTCTCTGATCTCTTCTCAAACCCTAAGCCACAACAATGGCGGCATCCTCTTCGCCTGCTTCTGATTCTACTGCTTCGCCTCATCTTGCTCATTCTTTCGTCCCCAATTTGTGCCCTAATTCCGCCAGTTCTTCGATCACCATCCAGAACATTGGCTCGCTGGTTCCGCTCAAATTGACAACCACAAATTGGCTTACCTGGAGTGCTCTCTTTGCACCGATCTTTCGTCGGTATAATCTCACCGGATTTGTTGATGGATCTCTGGTGGCGCCGCCGAAGTATCTTCTTGACTCTTCTGGTTGTAGCACTCCAACTCTCAATCCTCAATATGTGGCGTGGTTTGAGACCGATCAGAATATTCTGATCTGGATTAATTCTACACTCTCGGATTCTTTGATTCCCTACACTGTTGGTGTTGCAACCGCTCGAGATCTCTGGTCCAAATTGGAGTCGCGTCTTGCGACAGCATCTCATTCGCATATCCATGAATTACGATCTCGTCTTCGCACAATTATCAAAGGCGATTCTACTGCTGCTGCTTATCTTCAACAAATTGAAGCTATTGCCGATGCTCTCGCCTGTGCTGGGGCTCCGGTTGATGATTCGGAACTTATCTCTATCACTCTTCATAGTTTACCGCCTGATTTTGATTCGTTTGTGGATGCTATTCAGTTTCGTCTTGGTTCAACCACCATAGATGAATTGCATGGTTTATTGCTCAGCAAGGAGATTCAATTGAACAGTCGTAAGAAAGTTTCACCCTCAGCCCCTTTTCAGGCTTATCATTCGTCCTCTGGCATTCTTCCTACTCCACTTGGTGACTCCAATTCTCAGGCGTATTATGTTCAACACAGCTTCAATTCTAATTCCTCTCAGGGCCGTGGTATGGATCGCACCTTTTCACACCCTCGGAATTCACAGAATCGTCCTCCTAATTCTCGATCCTTTAATCCTTCTCGTCAGAATTTCTCTCGCCAAGGCAATCAGAAGTTTACTCGTGGTTTTCGATCTAATTTCACCAATTTTCCCTGACGAAATGCTTGTCAAATCTGTCGGCGTTTTGATCATGAGGCAATTGCTTGTCCTCATCGGCTGGATCCTAGTTATGGTCCTAAGCCTCCTCCAACTGCATATCACGCTGGTACTTCATCGGACAATTCTTCTTGGCTTCTTGATACTGGTGCCAGCTCTCATATGACCAATTCCTCTTCCAATCTTCAGACTTCTGAGCCTTACAATGGTCCTGAGCAGGTCTATATTGGTGACGGCAAAGGTTTGCCTATTACTCATTCTGGCTCTTCTAATCTTCCTACATCTACTCATACGTTTGCTTTGCACAATGTGTTACATGTTCCTGCTTTGAAACAAGATTTGATTTCTGCAAATCGTTTTATTCTTGATAACTGGTGCTCTGTTCATCTGTATCCTTTTCACTTTATTGTGAAGGATCTTATTTCGGGGAAGGAGCTTTTTAAAGGCCCTGTCAAGGCTGGATTCTATCCGTTTCTTGCACCATCTGTTGCTGGTCATCACTCTGCTTATGTAGCTACTTCTAAAGCTTCTCAGGATATATGGCATCAACGCCTGGGTCATCCGTCGTTCAAAGTTCTCCATAAACTGGTTTCTCACACTAGTATTTCTACTTCAGATAGGATTCATAAATTTGTATGCTCCAGTTGTGCTATAGGGAAATGTTCAAGGAAATCTTTTACTTCTGTTCCCTATACTACCAGCACGCCTCTTGCTTTGATCCACACTGATGTATGGGGTCCTGCACCTCTTGTTTCTGTTAATGGCTATCGGTACTACCTTCTTTTGGTTGATGACTTTACTAAGTATTCGTGGTTTTTTCCTCTCAAGGCTAAGTCTGATGTCTATAGCACTTTTGTTCATTTCAAAACTATGGTTGAAAATTTGTTGGGTTTCAAGATCATTACTGTGCGCTCTGACTCTGGTGGTGAGTTTGTCAATCATAATCTCTCTTCCTTCTTTCAAGCACATGGGATTTCTCATCAACTCAGTTGCCCTCATACTCCGGAGTAGAATGGCTGTGCTGAGCGTAAGCACCGGCATTTGGTTGAAACTGCTCGCACTCTTCTTGCAGCTTCTCAGGTTCCCCACATCTACTGGGTTGAAGCCTTTTCCACAGCTTTATATCTTATAAATCGCATGCCCACTGGTGCACATTCTTCTCCTTGGGAATCCCTTTTTCATAAATCCCCTGATTACACTACTCTCAAGATTTTTAGGTGTCGTTGTTTCCCGTGGCTAAAACCCTACACCTCTTCTAAACTTGATCCTAAAAGTAAACCCTGTGTCTTCTTAGGCTATAGTCTTAACCATAAAGGGTATCGTTGTTTGGATGTTACCACTGGCCACATTTATATCTCTCGGCATGTTATTTTTGATGAACTTACCTTTCCTTTTCTTCTTCAGTCAGCTACTGTGTCCTCTGTCCCATCTTCTATTTCTTCTGTTGTTCCACCCTCTATCCCTCCATCTTTAACCTTTCCTATCCCCACTGTCTCGGATCCATCTTCTATTTCTTCCTCTATCAACCCAGCTTCCTCACCTCTACCACTTCACCCTTCCTCTATATCTGTCTCCCATTCTTTACCAGACCCACCTTCTTTTCAAACCAACATTCATCCCATGACTACTCGGTCCAAATCGGGTATTTTCAAACCTAAGGCTTTCTTGGCTACTAAGCATGCTCTTTCTTCCCATTTGTCTCCTGATTTCACTCCTTCTACTTACCTTCAAGCTTCCAAGTCTTCGCATTAGCGACAGGCTATGCAGGACGAAATTAATGCTTTGCTTCACACTGGTACATGGTCTTTAGTCCCTCCTCCCTCTTCTCAGAATCCAGTTGGCTGCAAGTGGGTGTTCCGTATTAAACGTAACCCAGATGGCTCTGTTGACCGTTACAAGGCCAGGCTTGTTGCTAAAGGCTTTCATCAGCAACAAGGCCTGGATTATACTGAAACCTTCAGTCCGGTTGCTAAACCAGTCACTATTCGCCTTCTCCTCACTTTGGCATCTCAGTTTGATTGGTTTTTAAATCAGTTGGATGTTAGCAATGCCTTTTTGCATGGCACTCTTACTGAATCTGTTTATATGGTTCAACCTCCCGGCTTTGAGGATCCTGTTCATCCTCATCATGTCTGCCATCTTCATAAGTCGTTGTATGGTCTGAAACAGGCTCCTAGAGCCTGGTATGACAAGTTGACAGCTGCCTTACAGTCTCTTGGTTTCTCTGGTTCTCAGAATGACTACTCTCTGTTTGTTAAGAAGGTTCCTTCTGTGGTCTATGTTTTGGTGTACGTCGATGATATTTTGGTTACTGGGCCAGATTCTGCAGCTTGCAAACTTGTGATTTCCCAACTGTGTGCGTTATTTCCTGTCAAAGATTTGGGGCCCCTTCACTATTTTCTGGGAATTGAAGTCAAAAGGTCTTCTCAGGGCATCTTGCTTTCTCAAACTAAGTATATCTTAGATCTGCTTAAGAAAGCAAACATGGATGGTGTTAAGCCTTGTCTTACTCCTTTAAGTACCTCCAAGCTCGATCACACATCCCCATTGCTTCCCAATCCTGAAGCTTACAGATCCTTAGTTGGTGGTCTTCAATATTTGACGTGGACTCGCCCCGACCTTTCCTTTGCAGTCAATCTTGTTTGCCAGTATATGCACACTCCACGGCAGTCACATTTCCAGGCTGTTAAACGCATCTTGCGATATTTGAAGGGCTCTCTTTATCTTGGTCTTTGGTTTCCCAAGAGTTCTCATCCACTCTGTTTACGCAGTTTTTCCGATGCAGACTGGGCCGGTTGTTCTGTAGACCGCCGCTCTACCGGTGGTTTTTGTGTTTTTCTGGGTGACTCTCTCATTAGTTGGAGTGCCAAGAAACAACCTACTGTGGCCCGCTCTTCCACTGAAGCAGAATATCGCTCATTAGCTAACACCGCTGCTGAGTTAACTTGGATTTGCAAATTGTTAGGTGATATTGGTTTTGTTCTTCCCTGTTCTCCCCAGATTTGGTGTGACAACCTCTCTGCCCTTTCTCTTGCCAAGAATCCTGTCTTCCATGCTCGGACCAAGCATGTGGAGATCGACTATCATTTTATTCGGGAAAAGGTTTTGGCGAAGTCTATTTCCGTTCACTTTATCTGTTCCCAGGATCAAACTGCCGATATCTGCACCAAAGCCCTGGCTAAGGATCGGTTTCTTCTTCTTCGGGACAACCTTTCTCTTCGCTTACCTTCGTTCAGTTTGCAGGGGGATATTAAGGGTAGTATTGTAACGTAGCACTGGCTACTATTGTCATAGTTTGTTACATTTCTTAGTCATTAAGATAGGTGGTTACTTTGTTTTGTAAATACTGATATATAAATATCTGAATGTAATCTTATGAAAGTAATGAGAAAATAACAATATTATTTTACTCTCTATCTTCATTCTCTCTGAGCAAAACCCTCTTCTCTCTAGAGTTTAACACATCCCTCCTCCCAATCTGACATCAACGAGATTGAAGCCTAATCAATGCCATTGTCCAATCGAGCCCCACTACTGTCCTCCCCGCTGTTGTCGATTTCGACCTTCTTTGGTCGACGGTGGCATTGCAAACCCAGGAAAGCAGGCCGCCAAGCTCCTGAGCTTCCACAGCAGAGAGGAAGACAGAGACAATGGGGACTTGGGTGGTGTCTTAAGGATGTAGGAATGTGAAATCTGGTTTGCATCTCTCTTCTTTTTTCCTGTTTGGATTCTTGGAAAATCGAGACCAAAATCTGGGATTTGCATGGAGGATGTGCAGGGAAGAGATTAGGGAAGAAGAGAGGGAACACACAAGATTTTTTTTCTAAATTAATTTTTAATTGTTAATATCTACATAGGCCCATATTGACATATGGTGTTCAGTCATTGTCCAAGTGGAAGTTACGTCATCAATTAACAAAGGTTCTGACAGAAAACTTAACGGATGTATAAAAGTGTCACATAATTATGACTTTATGTACCAAACTGGGACGAAAAACACTTGATGTACCAAATATTGAAAAACAAGAAATTTAAAGGTAGTAAACTAAGATTAACAAAAAAAAATGTAGTCTACATAGAAATGCTAGAGAGCTTTTCTCAAAGTGAGATTATTTATGATACATTGTGTTAAAAAAAGAAGCGGCAGAGAGCTCATGAAGAGTCCCACTTTTGAGAGATTCTTTTTGAAGTATCTCCGAAGGAGATGTTAAATTTTAAACATAAAATTTAAATTTGACAACTTATGTGGCATTTCAATATCTTTTAAGTTTTGTTCTTCACTCGATATGTCAAATTAAATTATTATTTTAAGGGAAACTAATAAAAATAACTTGAAAACTTTGAGTTTTAATCAAAATGACAAAAATATGTTGTAAGTGAATAGAGCCATGAGTGACTTTTTAGGATAAAATTGTCATTTTTCATTAAAATAAACAGTACCATGAGTATTTTGTTAAAACTCTCATTATTTTATTACGTTAAATATTATAATAAATGTTCTAAAACAAAAATCATGATAAATACATTTAATAATCAATTAAAAAATATTTGAAATTGCTATCAATTTTGGCAGCAAGGGTGCCAATCCATATCATGCAATATTAGATTTAATTTTTAGGTTGAAAAACATTATAGCAGTTTTTACTGTCAATGATGAGTTGGACATTTTGACATCACCTTTACAAATGCTCTTAGCATTTTTCGTAGTCAGTGTTATAAAAATCGGCCTAGACAGCTGTCTAGGCGGTTGAGTGCCGTCGTGGTTTGGACCAAATCGTCTAGCCAAAACGGGTAGGAGTTAGGGGGTTGCCTCGACATCTCTAGGCGGTGAGCAAGGCGGTATGATTTTTTTTTCTTTTCATCATGCTAACTCTCTGGTCTTCGGTTGCTGTCGGGGCGTTGCATTTTGCGTTTTCAGTCGTCGTTGTATTCTTAGCAGAAAAAGAAGATCTGAAGAGATGAGGGAGTATGGGAGAGTGAGAACATTCAGATTGCAAACATGGAATAAATTGGAAGGAGGAGAAAATTTACAGAGCAAAAGCAAAATAGAAGATGAAGTGAGAGAGGAGAAAAAGGAATCGGCTAAAAACCCCTAAATAATGGCCTTTCGCTTTCCAATGCGTCAACCCTGCAATACATTCTTATCATTAAATTTTCTTTTAATTTTTTTTACATTATTTTATGTCTAATATAGGATTGGGGCCTTGGATGATGTGAGGGGGATTGTGGTGGAGGGGTCACCAGGTGGTTTAAAAAAACGTTAAATACAAATTTTTTCAAAATATCTTATATTATTTTGTTCTTAAAAATTAGATTGTTTTGTTTTGTAAATCCAAAATAGAGAGAGAGAATTTTTGGGACTTTGAAAGTTTTCCTCTTTTTAAGACCGTAGTCACCACACCAAACTATGTAGTCAAAACTCTAACATTACGTACACTATTTTTTTTTCTTTCAATAACATATTTTTCATGTTTATTTTTCTAATATATAATTTAACACACCTGTACCCGAAAGTAGGGCGTGTTGGCCGTCACGTGAGTATGACGTAGCCAAGTGCACAGTGCGGAAGCAAGGATCGTAACGAAGTACGAACTAATTAAAATCGAACTACTAGCAACCTAGGTAAGATAGTGTGCTAGAGTGATAATATAGTACTTATACATAACCAGAGCGTACTAAGTCAAAGTGCAGTCAAGCATGAATAACTAAGTTCAAATACACCAACGGGTGTCCTACATAATAGCAAGTCTGTCAGAACTGCCGAAAGGTCCTCGCTAGCCACCACGGGTACTCATGCTATCTAGAACCTGGAGGGGCGAAAAACAAAATTGAGTGGGTTAGCAAAACAAATCTTTTCGAAATCATTCTTTGCTCAAAAGTATAGCCCCTCACCGTAAAACCTGTATAGTTTCCCAGAAAATAATACATGCGTATATATCACAACCTTTCTTAGCATAAAACATTTTCAACGTATCTCAATATATGTCGTGCAATGCATTTCAATGTCAGTCTGAATCTCATAAGTAATGCCATGCGATGCATTTCAATAATCATATCGCTACTAGATATCAACTCAGTCATCGGCTGTAAATATAGCTCATAACATCTCAATCTCATCATATATATACACTGCACATACATCAATATCCTCATGAGGTCATCATCATCATATCAATGTATCAATATAAAATGCTCTAGTGCTACAATCATGTGAAGACTGTGCGAATGAATGCGGGTCACCTACATGTCGTACCCACTCAAAGGTGGTCTATACGACATGACTGTGCACCTAACTTGGATCCAAGGCGAGCATGCAGTGCGTGAGGTGAACGACACGTGAAAGACTGTGCCCCTATCTCTGGGCGTGAGCACTAACAATATGTGCAGGTTTATGAGCTAACATATCACATCATATCTCATCGTATATCGACTGTTCTTTCTCAACTATGCATGTACCTACATGGTACTTACCTGGCGTCCTCAGCACCAACATATGCATGAAATGTATATATGAATACTCATGTATCAATATTAAGTTATATGCATGTCGATAAAAACGTACTTTTCATTTAAAATATGATTCTGGGAAAATCATTATATATATATAGGTTATACGGAAAAATAGCTGCCTATTCACTGATAAATAGCCAGATCGTAGCCCCCACGCCTAGCCTGGCTACGCTCGTCCACGGGATAGGCCTCGCCTATACGAGAAGTAATTGAATAAACGTTATTTAAGCATATACACATAACTACGAAAATAACTTCTCATACATAGCTCAATTTTGGCATTTGGATATACCAACGTGACCTCCTCGTCGTCACGAACATCCCCATATTTTTAAAATAATTTTTCTCGGCCCCACGCGCCGGTGAAGGCACGGACCCACGCGCCCTGCACACTGATGGCGTCAGTTAACGCCGTCAGGTATATTCCTGGAATATTCCATTAACTTTAACGGCGTCAGTTAACGCCGTTAGAATATTCCATCAAAACTGACGAAATATTCCGTCGTTTTCTCCGGCGACTGGTTCACCGGAATCTGGGTATTTTTCAAATCTTCGTATCTTACTCGTTTTTCATCCATTTTTCATGTTCTTTATACCAAAATGAAGCCCTTAACATGTAGAACACATTCATACTAATTTAAAGCTCTAAAATTCACGAAATCTCACCGGAGAAATAAGAGGAAATCCGGCCAAACTTCGACCACGTGATCCCGACGTTCAAATCCTTCAAACGAACCACTCCAAGCTTCCTTGGGACCTCACAAAGCTTCCTATAAGCTTAGATTGTCCTAAAAATCGACCAACAAAAAGTTCATAAATAGTGCCAAGATCGGACCTCGTGATTCCGACGTGAAAACGATGTAGAACTTACCTAAAATGGGTACCAATGTGATCGTGAAGTCTCCAGGAGTACGATGGTGATCTCAAACACCTCGATCCGTCACGTTTGCAAGGGTTTTGGGTCTCGTCCGTACAATAATGGTGAGGGAGAGAGAGAGTCGAGAGTGAAGAGAGAGAGAGAGTCTGAGTGAATGGTGGACAGAGAGAGAGTGACGGGAGAGGTGAGGGTGTGTGTGTGTGGTCCAAAGCCATCCAACATGTGAGAATAAACAAATATCTATTGGCTCCAATAATTGAGGGCCACCATCCATTGGTCCTCACACAACACACATGCACACGTACATAACCCCAAAAGGGTAATTCCGTCATTTCGCTATTAAATTAATAACTATATCGGGACGGGTTGTCACATAATTAATTTATAATAAAGGGTGTGTTATCTACACACTTCATTTTACTTCTCACACATCCCTTGAATTTATGTCTATTGATCTACTTCAATTCATCCGATCTGATGGCCGAAAATTAGAAGGATGTGTGAGAAGTAAAATGGGGTGTGTGGAGATCACACCCCTATAATAATTTACTTAAGCTAGGCCCTAATCCGCCGTCCGACTAGTGCCTAGCGTCTTTTAGAACCTTGCTCGTAGTCTAAATAGTAGAACTCATTCCGAAAATCGTCGTGAAAATTTGTACTTGCATATTAAATGATGTTAGTAGGGGCTTGTCTGGCCTCTCAAACTTAGTTTTCCAGGGATTTACTTGTTTGGGCTCATTTTGTTATACTAACTTTAGTTGGGCTCAAATTTTTATTTGGTTTACTTACTCGTGCGAGCCCATTGTGAGCTCCAATAGTATTCTCTTCTTGTTGCAAATATTCAAATTTACAAACTTATCTTTGAGGAAAAAATTTCAAATTTTCATCAAGTGGAGAAATATCACTTGCTCTAGTTTTTTTTTTTTTTTGGAATTTGGACCATTCAAGGAGGCTCAAGCATGCACTCACTACTTTCGTGGCCCATAAGTTGAACCATGTGATTTCTCCTGCTCAAGATATAAAGAACACTTTCTATTCCATTTTGTTACGCTAATCGTATCCCACTTTTGACCCTAGCGTAGACTCCCACACAAGACCCTCTACTTTTTATATAAGTACGTCCGAAGTATGAACATATTATCTAAGACACACAAGGAGTGTTCAAGCACTGGTAGAGAATTACTCAAAGGGGCATCAAGTGATTATTCTTTAAAGGGTTAAGGTTTTTGATGTGTTGATAAAATGTTAGTTTTCTAAATTTATTTACATAACTATAGATGCCGCATAACAAAACGTCGTTTTACATTGACTGAAATCTATTTTCATATCTCATTAAGTCTTTATAATATATATATATATATATATATATATATATATATATTTTGACAAACAAGACAGTAATCGTTAGCGTTTTTTCACAATTTTACATAAACTTCTCTAAAATATATAATCTTTTTCAAGTAATCTTCATCTATCTTTGTAGAGAAATAGCGTTCCGAATTCAATTTCTCATTCCACCCCCGTTTCGTTTTACGAGTATGAGTTGTGTAAATGATTTGTTTATTTTGGCCAACATTTGTCAAAAAATCTTGTATTTTTGGGAATTGGATCCCTTTCGGGATTGCTGATTCTTTAACACGGGCCGTTGAATTTTGATCCAACAACTACAATTATTATAACTTTAGACGAACCTCTTTATTTGTATTCGTTGAATTAAAATTTAACTTCCTGAGAGTTTGGGTCGGAGGTGATCCAATTCCATATTTTTGAGCTCACAAATTTGACGAATGTCCCAATTTGTCAGAAGCAAAAAGCAGCCACGCGGTCCACGCCCGAAAGCCGTCCCCTTTCTCATTTCGTTTGTTTTCCCGCATCATCGAACGCTTTGACTCGGCGCCTCTCTCTCCCCTCTTCGTCCTCTCTACCAAACCCTAACCCCCAAATTCCATCTTCCCCCGCCGATCAATCAAACCCAAATCCCCCAATCGGACCCCAGCCTGACCCATTTCACCTCCGATTGCCTCCAATTCCACTCGCACCCGACCTATTTCTTCGAAATTCCAGCCATGCCCAAGACTCCCGAAGCTTCGCGGGATTAATATAATGATCGAATCGTTAAGCACCGTACGAATTCATTTTATGGGTGTGAGCAATGCCGGAGCTTCGCAGAGGAGTCCGCCGAGGCCGTGCTAGGGTAGCGAGCAAGCCCTCCGACCCACCGCCGCGGTTGCGGAGGTCGCGTGCCACCGTCGCCCGAGAAGCCGCCGCCGAGGCCGTGGTGAGGCCCAGGACGAGGTTGGCTGTGAGGAAATTGAAAGAAGAGGAGAAGCAGGAGCCGGAGCCGGTGCCGGAGGAAGACCCTGTGATTGTGATATCGGTGAAAGACTCTGATTCGGAAGGCAGTAAGGGAGAAGAAAAAGTCGAGGAAGATAAGAAAGCTGTGATGGCTGACGATAGTGGTGGCCTGAGTGCTAATAAGGCTGCTGGGCAAGAAGAAGAGGGCAGTACTGCGCCTTTCCCCGAAAAGGTAGCCATTTTTTTCTTGTTATTTCGATGCATTCGGTTGTGGTTTTTCCTTTAAGTTGGGAACTTGGGTGGTATTGCTGCTGATGATTGCGTTTTTTTTTTAATTGTTGTTCTTTGATTGTTCAATTTATTGGTAGTGGACTATATTCATTGGTTTTGGAAGCATTTATTGTGTTTAGTTTGATGTTCTTGTGAGAATTTGATCCTAATCAGTTAGTTCCCTTTTTGGGAGCAGTAAAGGAATTTTTTTTTCGGTGTGAGGATCACTGGCGTGTTACAAATCTATTCGTGTCATAACATGTGTTCACCCCTAATCTAACATGAATTAGTAACACCACTTGCCAGTGTGGTAGTCATACTCGAAAGTTTCTGCAAGTAAAGTGGGCATCTTTAGTTTAATACTTGTCTGCTATGTTTTGTGCATGCACCTGGTCGGGTTAATTTGGTGGTATTTAAAAGAATTCTTCAAATTGGAGTAACTTAATGATACAGTTGTTTGTAACAATTTAAAATTTCTTAATAAAAAGAATTAGATTGTGTCAACTTTGTTATGTTTAGTAATATGGTGATATGTGTTGTGCTTTTTCAGGTTCAAGTAGGAGGGTCACCACTCTATAAGGTAGAAAGGAAGCTGGGAAAAGGTGGCTTTGGTCAAGTGTTTGTTGGCCGTCGTGTTACGGGTGGAGTTGATCGTTTAAGTGGTGCTGGTGCTATTGAGGTAAGTTCCAAATTTTCTTATGTTGAAAGAAGGCTGTACCGTAAAAACTTGATTATTTTATCAGTAATTGTCCTCATGGATTTATTTCTGAATTTTGTATCAGGTAGCACTTAAATTCGAGCACAGAAACAGCAAAGGCTGTACTTATGGTCCTCCATATGAGTGGCAAGTTTACAAGTGGGTCCTTTTCTTCCTATTAGATTTACAGTTTTTCCATTGTTATTTCTCAGGGTGATGTGGTTAGGTGCATTACAGTATATTGTATATAGACACACTAACACCTTTGCTAATTAATTGGTCATTTCTTATTATTGAACAGCACGCTTGGTGGTAGTCATGGTGTGCCGAAAGTACATTATAAAGGAAAGCAAGGGGACTATTATGTTATGGTATGAACTGTCTTATCTCTTGCATCATTCCCTTTCCAATAACCGGTTGAAGTTTCTTGTTTCCTTGTACCAAATACGTTTCTTGTTTCTATATACGCAGGTTATGGACATGCTAGGGCCTAGTTTATGGGATGTATGGAATTCTTCAGGGCAAATGTGAGTATTTAAGATTATTATCCCTTATCGAGACCTTATTCTTTATGATTATCCATTCATTTACTGTTATCTTTAGATGCAAAAGCTGAATATATCGTTCATTCAGCCAAAAATTCCATTTTAAAGTTTTTTCTCTGTGTATTCTGTGGGGTCTGAATGGAGGCAAATCTGAACCAATTTGTTTTGAGTCACGATTTTAAGGATTACCCTAAAGTTAACTATAAGATGCTAGGGAAATAGCTTGAGTTATGTGAAGGTTTATGGCTTTTGATTTAGTCTGTGGGTATCTGTTCTTAACTGATTTTGATTTTACGTGGAAGAGCATGTGCATGTGTTTCTAACTTTTGACTTCAGCTTTTGAAAGATTTATTCTTATATTTTGTTGTTTGTGTTTGAATGAGCACAGAATGTCTGCAGAAATGGTGGCTTGTATAGCTGTCGAGTCCTTATCAATTCTAGAGAAGATGCACTCAAGAGGGTATGTGAATGAGTTGCTGACAATTTATTCACTTACTGGTGTTTGCTGTCCCAATCTTTTTGGCTTACTATGAATTAATTTTCTTCAATTTTTTTGTTTAAAGAGAACAAATTCCTTATTAGATTTCTAACGCAATTTCAAATGACTTGTTGACATTAGCTATGTGCATGGAGATGTAAAGCCCGAAAATTTTTTACTCGGTCAGCCGTCTACAGCTCAGGAGAAGAAGTTGTTTCTAGTTGACCTTGGATTAGGTGTGTAAATTTATTTCATCTATGGCTTGTCTCGCGTTGTTTCATTTACTTCCATTTCTTATGTCTTCATCACCTGATTTTGCAGCGACAAAGTGGAAAGACACTGGTGGGGGGCATGTTGATTATGATCAACGTCCTGATATGTTTAGGTACACCAATATCTGCATTTTTTTGGGCTAATAGTGTTCACTAGAATTTTTAATTTTGGCCTTAAATCCTTTCTATGTTCCACTTCCAGAGGAACTGTGCGATATGCTAGTGTTCATGCTCATCTGGGAAGAACTGCTAGCAGAAGAGATGATCTTGAATCTCTTGCTTATACCCTTATTTTTCTCCACCGAGGGAGGTTACCATGGCAGGGCTATCAGGTACATTATAGGATTAAGTTTAGAGTCTGCTTTACTCCTTTTAATTGTGTTTTTTTATATCTGAACTTTACTTGCTCCTGTTTCAGGGTGATAACAAATCTTTCCTAGTTTGCAAAAAGAAGATGGCAACATCTCCTGAAATGCTGTGCTGCTTCTGCCCCCCACCTCTAAGACAATTTCTTGAGGTCGTGGTGAACATGAAATTTGATGAAGAGCCTAACTATTCGAAATTAATATCGTTGTTTGAGGGCTTGATTGGATCAAATCCTGCTGTAAGGCCGATTAAAACTGATGGTGCTCAAAAGGTAACTTTAGTTACATTGTAATATATAAAGTTTCTTTTTGTTTGTCCTTTGGGATTGTAAACTCATTTACTATGATTTTTTTCAGATTATCAGTCAGGTTGGCCAGAAGCGGGGTAGATTGAATATTGAGGAAGATGATGATGGGCAGCCAAGAAAGAAGGTTCGGCTAGGAGTACCTGCCACCCAATGGATTTCAGTTTACAATGCTCGGGTGCCAATGAAACAGAGGTAGAAACTCATTTTGCAATATTGTACCCTTTGTCTAATGTTGTACCTTCTTCCTCTCTGTTGGTAGATAGTGGAGTTTAATTCTTTCCTTGCAGATTAAAGGTATCTTTGATCCAAACTTGAAATGGAAAGGATGATTAGAATGAGAATTCCTGACTGCATTTTTCCTCATGGCTTGCTCATCTTTTATTACTAGGTATCATTACAATGTTGCTGATGCGAGGTTGGCACAGCATGTGGAGAGAGGTATTGCAGATGGTCTGCTTATAAGTTGTGTGTCATCTTGTTCTAATCTCTGGGCACTTATTATGGACGCCGGAACCAATTTTACTAGCCAAGTTTATGAGCTCTCCCCCTTCTTCTTGCACAAGGTGGATTTGTATTTCCATGCGTGTTTATATTCATATAATATATTATACTAAAAAAATTGACAGACTTGTTCCAATTGGACAGGAATGGATCATGGAACAATGGGAGAAGAACTATTACATTAGTTCTATTGCCGGTGCTAATAATGGAAGTTCCCTTGTGGTGATGTCCAAAGGTATGCTGCTTTAGTGATTAGTTGGGTCATGATCTGTGAAGTTTAATTGTGTCAATTAATAAAGCTGCATGATGCATTTGTGTTTGTATCTGACACTACTGTATTTGTATTGGACATTCATATTTTGAGTCTCTTGTCAGAGGTTTTATTATTATTTATTATTAAATATTGATAACGAGTCATGTTTTCTTCTTATGAAGGGGATCTTGTCATTTTGTAATCTGTAGACAGCATTTGTACTTGCAAATTTGAAATCCATATCAATTAAATTCATTTTCAGTCACTAAATTATTCAGCTGTAACCCTAATGGTGCAGGAACTCAGTATACGCAACAGTCTTACAAAGTAAGTGATTCTTTCCCCTTCAAGTGGATAAATAAGAAGTGGAGAGAAGGATTTCATGTGACCTCAATGGCAACTGCTGGGAGCCGGTGGGGTGTTGTTATGTCTCGCAATGCTGGCTTCAGTGAACAGGTGAGCTGTGGCCGTCTTATTAGCAGTATCTTCTGTTCGCTGTGGGGTTTAGGCCATTTATGGAGCATCCATCTTTTTGACCCGAGTTTAAAACAAGTGGATCCTGGTTATGGCAAAGAGATATGCAACTTCATATATGTATTAATATGCGATCGGTAGCATTTCATGAAAGCTAACATGTGACGTTGCACTTATTTCTGTTTTCTGGTTTTCGACTTGGTGTCCAACCTCCCATTTGCCATTTTGTTTTTGTAGGCTGTGGAACTTGATTTTCTCTATCCGAGTGAAGGCATCCACAGACGTTGGGATAGTGGTTTCCGCATAACATCAACAGCTGCAACTTGGGACCAAGCAGCTCTTATCTTGAGTGTTCCGAAGCGCAAACCTGGTGATGAAACTCAGGAGACGTTGCGTACATCTCAATTTCCAAGCACACATGTGAAGGTATGAAATAATAGTTCAATTTGGGTTGAAATTTATCTTTTCTAGTCACATAATAATAGTAGATTATTGACATCCTCACTAAATTCTGGTCTTCTTATGAACAGGAAAAATGGGCAAAGAATCTGTATCTCGCTTGTTTGTGTTACGGGCGCACTGTATCTTGATTCCTGTGTAACTATCAGGAATTGGTAAGTCGATATTTGTAGACGACTTGTTTTTTCTTTTTCTCCCTCGCGGGGTCAAATATATTTTGGAAGAATTTGTTGTACGAGAGGAGTTAGCTGCAGCCGCGCAGTTTCTGTTGTACGATAAAATGTTTTATGAGCCGTATAGTTGGCTTTTATTTCAGAGTTGTCTTTGAAGTTAATTATGTAGTGCTCTTTCCCTTGTTTGTTCTTTCTCCTGTACAATGCAAGATGCACTCTTTCAAGGTTTTAAAAGGCGCTAGTCGGGCGGAGAGCTAGCGCCTAGCGCTTAGGTGGCTAGGCGGAGCCTAGACGGATTTAAGTAAATCTATTATATTTCGTGTAAATAAGTCTCTTTATGCTTAAAATATATAATTTTATTATAAATTACAAAATAGAATGACATATATATTAGGAAATATTGAAACATAATGAAAACATGGGGAACATGCATATAATAAAATGCAAAATAAAAATGATCTATTTTCTGTCTAAGTGAGTCTTAACCTAGGCGGGCTAGGTGGGTGCCTAGGCAGTCTAGGCGTCTTTTTTTTTTTTTTTCAAATGTCTAGGCATTAATTTGGACAGCGACTAATCGTCTAGTGCTTAGGTAGGAATTTTTAAAACAGTGCTCTCTTTACTCTGAGAAATCACGATTCATATCTTGCACGTAACATGGTCTCAGACGATCAATTTGAATTCATGTTAGCGCTCGACTATGGAGACAATCTATCTCTTACAGAGATTGATGGAACGATATAGAGATATGCAAAAGGGAAATTTTATTTAAACCCATTTAACTTATTTATATACCCAATTTACTCTTTGCATCAATTTAATTTTTAACTAACTATTAATATTTCTTATTTAATACCTAATATACTCCCATAAACCCAATTCAATATGTGAATATAAACAAAATTATGTTCTTAACAGTGATGCAAGGAACCTTCCTAGTCCTGTATTTTACACCTATGCAAGTTCCTTGTGCCTATATTCCTCTTCCTGCTCCTTTTACCTATCTCTGACAATAATCTCTCTCTCTCTCTCTCTCTCTCTTTCTCTCATACACCTTTGAAGCCAACTTCATCAAAGTATGCCAGTCTGTGCAAGAGAATCGCTTCCTTCTTTTCTTCCTCTTTCCATCTTCTTTGTTTTGAGTAAATGTTTGATAACGCCACAAGGGCTCCATCATCATCTGATTCTAGCTCAAGAAGCTGTCTTGCAGCATATTCTCCTAATTCATTCTCACCATGAATCTGATTCTGCTTCGATGTTTTAATCATCTTCAAGATCCACAAAGAATGATCGTAGGGTTTAATTATAGTGTTTCGGTTTATTGATAAATTTGAGTTTTATTATTAATTTCATTTTGTACTTAATAGTAATTATGCAATAGGGTAAAATAGACAATTAACATTCAAAATTTTAAGTTTGATGTAAAAAGAGGTTGTATGAGTTTAAATAAAATTTTCCTATGCAAAAAAATTTGCATGTGATCATTATAAACATGGAAAAAGTATATGATAGGGTCACGATAAAAACATATATATTTTATGATGATTTTTGAACAATCTTGCAAACCCGCCTAAATACCATGATGGTGCCCACGATTTTTGAGAAAATCGCAAAATTTTTATTTTGCATAATATTCCATCATGTTTAAGAGTAACTTAATTTATAAGACAATTGAAAGAGGATTTACCATTCATTCAGCTACAAATGTATTTTTTATAGAATCTTAAGCTGAAAATTGAAAGCTAAACGGACAAAAATATTAGTGGGTCTCAAAACATTGATGAAATAGGATCCCATACTAGAGAATATCAACCAAAAGTCCTACATGAACTTCCAAAACCTCACGATGTAATGAAGGTGAAAACTCACAGATTTTATGACAATTTTTGAACAATTTTGTAAAACCGCCATAAACTGCGATGGTAACGCGACGTTTTTTGAGAAAAATGCAAATATTTTATTTTTGGAAAACATTTGGCATCTTTAAGAAAAAACTTTATAAAGCATTTGAAAATGATTTTATCGTTTATTGAGCCATAAATGTATATTTAATAGAACATTTAAGCGGAAAATTGAAAAATAAATGGACATCAATAGTAGTGGGGCCCAAAACATTACGGGACTCCATCAACAAGGATATCACCAAAAGGTCTTACATTAACTTTCAAAACGTCATGCAGCGGTGAAGGTGAAAACATATATATATATATATATATATATATATATATATATATATATTCTATGACGATTTTTGAACAATTTTGCATAACGGCCTAAAAACATGATGGTTAGCCCACATGTTTTGATAAAAAGTGCAAATTTTTATTTTTGCTAACTATTTTCCATCATGATTAAGAGTAATTTTAAAAGAGTATTTATCAAATATAGCAAAAAATTAGCCCTTAATTTCAAAAATGTCACTTTTTTAAAAATCTTTCAAATATATCTAAAATTTCACTTAAATATACACAAACACCCTCAAATTGAACAATCAAATAAATTAAAGATTTTTTAGACAAAATGATTCATGACATTGACATAACTCCTTAATCAGAAATGCTCTCCTAAGGTCCTCATTTTGAGGACCTGTGACGTCCTATTTCATTTCAACCCTTAAAATTAATCTGACTGTAAAATAATCCAAAATATGATATTATTCCTGTTACAACATAACAAATATATAAGACATTCACGCCTGAAACTCTTCTTTTTTTTTCTTTTCTTTTTTTTTTTATCAAAATTATTATTTTGTTATGTTGTAACAGAGATAATATCATATTTTGGATTATTTCACAATTAGATTAATTTTAGGGGTTGAAATGAAATAGGACCTCACAGGTCCTCAAAATAAGGACCTCAGGAGAGCATTTCTGACTCCTTAATATAGTCATTAACAATTAATGATAATCAATAATAGTGTTCTTGAATTTGTTTATCGTGAATCATTTTAGTATTTCTTTGAATTTGTCCATCGTGATCATTTTAGTTTTTTTCGTGAAAAATCTGTCAATTGCTCTATTAGTGTGATGATGTGGCGTTACGTGGGTCTCACAAATACAATCATATAACGATATGTGGATTAACTTTAAAACTATTTTTATATTTAAAACTAAAAATGATATTAGTAAGAAAAAAAACGTTGAAGGCATGATTGAAACTCTGCTGCTCCCATTTGCGGTAACTGCGGCGGCGCTCAATGTCGGTGATGAGGGGGTCGAAGGGGATAGGGTTGTGGTGGTGGAGTGTAAAAGCGAAGGTGAAGTTGGACCGGAGCTTGAGGCGACAGTAGCTAAAAAGCCGTTAATTTATTTATTTGTTAAATTTGAGGGTATTTGTGTCTATTTAAATGAAATTTTGGATATATTTGAAAGTTTTTATAAAAAGTGACATTTTTGAAATTAAGAGTTAATTTTTGGCTATATTTGATAAATACTCATTTTAAAAGGCAATTGAAAGTGATTTTACCATTTATTGAGACACAAATGTAGTTTTAATAGAATATTAAAGCCGAAATCTGAAAAATAAATGAATAAAAGTTGTAATAGGTCCTAAAATTTTACGATGATGGCGGATGGTCTAGAAACCATGATGGTTAGCTGTCACATCTCGGCCCGGGCTCCCACCACAACCCGGGCTCGACTCCACCGTAGCACAATATTGTTCGTTTTGGGGCCCGAGCACGCCCTCACAGTTTTGTTTCTGGGAACTCACACGACAACTTCCTAGCGGGTCACCCATCTTGGGATTGCTCTCGCGCGAACTCGCTTAACTTCGGAGTTCCGATGGAACCCGAAACCAGTAAGCTCCCAAAAGGCCTCGTGCTAGGTAGAGATGAGAATATACATATAACACTTACAAGATTCTCTTCCCTTGGGTGATGTGGGATGTTACATTAGCCCTTTTTTTTTTTTTTCAGAAAAATACAAATTTTTTTTTTCATAAAATATTTTCATTCATGATTAAACGTAATTTTATAAGGCAATTGAAAACGGTTTTACCATTCATTGAGCAACAAATGCATTTTTATATAATATTCAAGCCAAAACTGCAAAATAATGGATAACTTTTTTAACATGGCCTAAAACATTGCCGAAATGAGACTCCATGCACAAGAATATCAACAAAAAGTCTTAAATTAATTTAAAAACCTTATGGTGCGGTGAGGTGAAAGCAAGTAGATTTTACGGCGGTTTTTTTAGAAATTTGCCAAATCGCCTAGAAACCATGATGGTTAGCCCACATTTTTTTTTAGAAGAATGCAAATTTTTTATTTTTGCAAAATATTTTTCGTCATGAATAAGTGAAACTTTATAAGGCAATTGAAAGCAGTTTTACCATTTATTGAGTTGGAAATGTCTTTAATAGAATATTTAAGCAAAAACTTAAAAATAAGTGGATAAAAACTATAGTGGGGCTTAAAACATTGCTGAAACGGGACCCTATCCACAAAAATATCAACAAAAAGTCTTACATGAATTTTCAAAACCTCACGGTGCAGTTAAGGTGAAATCAAATAGATTTTATGACGATTGTTGTACAAATTTGCAAAATCGCTTAGAAATCATGATGTAACACACCTACGTTTTTTTTTTGAGAAAAATGTAAACTTTTTATTTTTGCAAAATGGTTTCCGTCATGATCAAGAGTAACTATATAAGGCAATTGAAAACGATTTTACCATTATTGAGCAAAAAAATGTATATTTAATAGAATATTTAAGCCGAAAATTAGAAAATAAATTGACAAAAGTTTTAGTGGGGCCCAAAGCATTGCCGAAGCGGGACATCCACAAGAATATCAACAAAAAGTCTTACATAAAATTTTTAAAATCTCACGGGAGCGGTAAAGGTGAAAGCAAGTATATTTTACGACGATTTTTGTACAAACTGCAAAATCAGCTAGAAACCGTGAGAAAAATGTAATTTTTTATTTTTGCAAACTATTTTCCGTCATGATCAAGAGTACTCTTATAAGGCAATTAAAAATTGTTTTACCATTTATTCAGCTACAAATGTATTTTTAATGGAATATTTAAGCAACAAACTGAAAAACAAACTAACAAAAATTGTAATGGGGCACAAAACATTGCTGAAGCAGGAGTCCATCCACAAGAATATCAACAAAAATCTTACGTAAATTTTCAAAACCTCACAGTGCCTTGAAGGTTAAATCAAATAGATTTTATGACGATTTTTGTACAAATTTGTAAAATCGCTTAGAAACCGTAACATTATTTTTGAAATTTTTATTTTTGCAAACTATTTTTCGTTAAGATTAAGAGTAACTTTATAAGGTAATTGAAAACGGTTTTACCATTTATCGAGTCATAGATGTATTTTTAATAGGACATTTAAGCCGCAAACTGAAAAATAAATTGATACAAATTGTAGCGAGGCCAAAGCATTGCTGAAGTGGGACTCCATCCAAATTAGTATCAATAAAAAGTCTTACATAAATTTTCAAAACCTCACAGAGCGGTGAAGGTGAAAGCAAGTAGATTTTATGACGACTATTTTTGCAAAAATATTTTCCGTCATGATTAAGAGTAACTTTATAATGAAATTGAAAGCAGTTTTACCATTTATTAAGCCACAAATATATTTATAATAGAACATTTAAACCGAAAACATAAAAATAAGTGGACAAAAACTGGAGTGGGGCCTAAAACATTACCAAAATGGGACTCAATCCACAAGAATATCAACAAAAAGTCTTTTACATGAATTCAAAACCTCACAAAAAGTCTTTTACATGAATTCAAAACCTCACAATGCGGTGAAGGTAAAATCAAATACATTTTACCATTGAAGATGAAGAATTTGAGAGCAAGAAATATAGGCTTGGTTTAGGGGGTCTTCAAACAGGGCTAACCCGAACATAACCAATTGTCATTTGGTTTCATTTGACCAATAGTCATTTGGTTTCTTTTGGTTAAAATTACACTCTTTCAGCGTAAAAAACTAAATTTGACCGCTCAAATTGATTTGGTTTAGCAGGTTTGAACAATTCAGTCGTTTATTAACTTGTATTAAGCGCGGTGCATGTAGATTTAGATTATTAAGTGATATTTTGTTTCCTAATCTGATGAATTAAATCGAATCTTGTAAATTAACCACCTCAAGAACATAAAAGATAGAAACAAAAATCTTGGTAAACCTTGAAAGAAAGGAGAAAAAGAGAGAAATATAATATCTAGGGAGGGAGGAACCAAAATAGAAAGACAAGACTGAAAGAGGAAGATGTAGGGTCCCACCCAGTCGCAATGGAGAAGAAGATGATAAATAAGAGTATCCTGGTAAGACACATGGACACACCAGAGAGACAGAGACACAGAGACACAGAGAGGATGATGGCTTCCTCTTCTTCTTCCTCTCATCTCTCAGCCATCCCACTTCGCCTCTCCAAATCCTCCTCTCCATCCCACTGTAAGCTCTCTCTCTCTCTCTCTCTAAAACTTGAGTGCCCATTAACGAACTTGTCTCTAAAACTTGAGTGCCCATTAACGAACTTGTTGAAATCTACCAGTTTCTCGTAATTTCCATGCATATGGTATTTCCAAGTAGCTTTCTTTATTTTGCCTTATCTCGTTCTTCATAGTATGTACGAGTTCCTGCTTCCTTTGTTTCTCGCTATGCGTATATTAACTGCTTTATTAACTGTCATAACGGTCACTCAACTCATAGTTTTCAGCTAATCAGCTTGCTTTACCAAATTTAATTGCTAACTACTTGGTTTTGCTTTGTCTCTAATGCTGCGTATTCATTTTTGGGTGTATAATCTTAATTACGGGAAAAATTGAAAGAACAAGGAAAACCAAATTACATGATGTTCATAGAATTTTGATGAAGTAATGATGGGGTTTTTCTGTTCTATGTCGTTTTTTTGTTCAAAAGTTTCGAAATTGGTCTTAATCTGAGTAAGGGTCTACTGATTGGCTATTTGTATCGATTTTCCTAGTGAAGAGATTTTACATGGGATTTGTTTTCCTTTCTGGCACTAAAGATTTGAGAAATTGAAATTCTGTGACAAAAATTAAGGTAATATAATGCAATCATATATCTTTACTTCCACTCAGAATGCATTGGGAGATCCTTTTTAACTCTAGAACCCTATATCCGATGATAGTATATGTCCTTTCATAAAAGAAGGAAGACAAGATGGATCTAGACTTCTGAGTACTCAAATTGTGCTTTTGGAGTTGTAGCCAGTGAACATTTTGATTTTTAACTCTCATTCCGTAATGCAGCACCCAACTGTTGTGAAAATTAGATTGATGTCTTTGAATCTTTTGTCACTAATTAGTGAAAGGAAATGATTTTAACTTTCATTTGTATGTCCAAAACTTGGCAGTCAACTCAAAGTCTGTTGGGTTTCATGTAAGAGCGAATCTTGAGAATGAGAGCAGCAGTCCGGGGGACTCAGAACACTCATCTCAACCATCGAAGGTAAGGATCTTTCGTTAGATTTAAGTATCTAGTTGATTATTAGTGATTACAATAGTTTATTTGACTTTGAAGGTATGCTTGATTCAAAGAAATTATGGCCACTGTTTATGGCTTCAAAGTGTGGCTAGAACTGAATTCATGCTCTTAATGGTTCTACTTAAAGTTAGCGTTTCTAGTATTTTGTTGAAGGCGTTCTTTCCCATGATTTCCTCCGCTGCGAAACGGCCTCAACTTTGCTTGATATATTAGTTTTCTGAAAAATCAACTTGTGTAGATTAATGTTACCAATTGGAATTTTTGAAACAAAAGTATCATTTAGCTATAAAGTATCGTAAAATTTGATATTTAGTGGATTTTTCAACAATAAGATTCAGTGACCACAGGAACCTCAAGTCTCAATCTCTCGGCGATTGTGTCTCACATGTCTATGTTCAACCGCTGCTTTGATAAGCAATTCTGCAACCACTTCTGCTCCAAAGGCACTTGCACTGGATGGAAACGATAGACCTGGTTGCCGGAATTGTGGGGGAAGTGGCGCTGTGCTTTGTAAGTTTAATTTTTCATCTAGGATTTCTACGGCCAAAATTCTTGTGTACAGATGAATGTGCAAATAATGAGTTCCTGTATTCTTTGGTCTTTTTTGTTGGCTCTCAATTTTCTTTGAACAGTGTCGAGTTGATATTTTTGCTCGTTAGAGGAGAAACAGATTTTCTTCTTCCTCTTATATATGTAGATGTTTTCTTGGAGCATAAAGATTTCGTGAATGATAGTGTGCCATTGATAAAGAACAACTAGAACTGTATGCTACTTGGGTTTTGTTTTCCATGGAAATTAGTGTTTCTGTTATTTATGATATCCCTTCATCCGCGAGACGTTAATTTGCTTTTCATTTAGGTGATATGTGTGGTGGTACAGGAAAATGGAAAGCTCTTAACAGAAAACGGGCTAAGGACGTGTACGAGTTTACGGAATGTCCAAACTGTTACGGTATTGTACTCATCATTGATACTCATATGTTTTGTTTCTGCATATACTCCAAGATTGTTTCATGCTTACTATTTTTTGTTTCAATATTTCGAACTGGTTAAGCGTTTCCTTGAAGGCAAAAGTTCCACTTGGATTGTGTAAAAAACCAGTATACAGTTGCAGAACTAAAAACGCTGTATGGTTAATGCATTTTCTTCGGTAAGTAATTCTCTGTTGCCGTAAACAGGACGTGGGAAACTCGTATGTCCGGTGTGTTTAGGGACTGGTGTACCGAACAACAAAGGTCTTCTCCGGAGGCCTGATGCACGACAGTTACTCGATAAGATGTACAACGGCCGGCTACTGCCAAATTCATAACAGAATCGTTCTGCATCAACGTGACCTCCCCACAAGAGAGTTGATTTCCTTCATTGTGACCGTTCGATTTTCGTGTACAATACAGTGTTGATCATTTTAGAAGGGTTAAAAAGCTAAAGATGTATGTAAACCATATATATAGCCATCCTTGCGCTATGTCGTAGCAGAGCTCCCATTTGCACACTATTTCCGCTTAATGGATGTCGATTTTATTACATCTCAATATATATTTTTCGGTTTTAGCAGAGCCTGTAGCAACGGACTCTCGTTCTGCAGACATTTTCTTTTCTCTTCACGCAGCGAAACAATTAAGATGCTTACGGACATAGGAAGCATTGTATAACATCAACCGATGAACAACTTGCGTTTGTTTGTTCGTATGCAAAGTGTAAAGTCCCGCATCGTCCAGGGGAGAGGACCATCTGTGCCTTATATGTACATGCTCACCTCCTATAGTGAGACGCGTTTTGAGTGGAAGTCCAAGAACAAATCCGTGAGGACGTGGCCCAAAACAGACAATATCTCACTATGCGGACCGAGTTTGGGATGTGACAGTTTAGTATCAGTCATTCCCCGACCAGAAGTGTGCCAAGGAGGAGGTTGGGCCCCTAAGGGGGTAGATTGTAGAGTCCCACATTGCTTGGGGGAGAGGTTTTTGAGTCCCACATCGCCCGGAGAAGAGGACTACCTATGCCTTATATGTTTTTATATGTACATGCCCACCTCCCTATTGTGAGACAATTTTTGGGTGGAAGCACAAGAACAAATCCGTGAGGGCGTGACTCAAAGCGGGAAAAGGTTGTAGAGTTCCACATCGCCTGGGGGAGAGGACCACCTGTGCCTTATATGTCTTTATATGTACAAGCCCACCTCCCTATTGTGAGACGCGTTTTGGGTGGAAGCTTAAGAACAAATCCATGAGGACGTGATCCAAAGCGGACAATATATCACTATGCGGACCGGGTTTGAAATGTGACAGAAAACTTACATGCATTGAAACTGTTCAACAAATGGTATGTGAAATGCATCAAAATCACGAAAAGGAATAAGAAAAAAGAAAGACAAACGGAGATTTCCGCTCGATTTGCTTCCTAGAAGACTAAACTACTCGTGCAGGCCACAATAGTTTCTCGAGCAAAAATGTAAAGGGCGCACAGTCCCCAGTCTAATCTCCCGTTATTAAACTGACCGAACGAAAGAGGAAATCATTTCCCGCAAAAAAAAGTATATAGATTACTGCATATATCGCTTCATCTTCCAACAAATAAACTCAAACACTTGGGATTGACCTTTGCAAAAGACAGTTGAAAGGCCTTCTCACAAGGCCATTTGCCTACTCGGTACGGGAAAATGAGATGCAGAGAATCAGGGCTGAGTGTTCGGAAGCTTGACAAGTACAGAATGCTCCGGTTTGTGATCACATTCGAAGTCAAGATGAACAAACGCTCGCTCAACTTCTGGAAGTTTCTCGAGCTTTATCTGAAGGGTCTCTCCAATGGCATGTGCCTCTTTCAAGGGCAACTCCTCCGGGAGTTCAATGTCAACCTGTTTTAACGAATATAAAAGTTCTAATTAAACTCAAAAAACAAAATATGAAATTTCACAATCTATTTCTTGATATAGAATGCAATCTGCAGATGATACGGTTTAACTCTGTGATTTTGTAAGGTTTGAGACCAGTTTTCTGTCATGAAAATATAAGATCGAAATTGCCTGTAATATGACTAACCTCTACAAAATAAAGAACACCAAATGTGTAAGCACGAACTGTGTCAATACGCTTCACTTGAGGGTGCATTATGGTAATGTATGTCAGTTTTTGTAGGAATTCCGGAGGCGCTGATTGTCCCACGAGGGAAACTGCATGATGTCGATCCCATGTTAAGTACAAAACATTAAGAACATTTTCGAATGTCTACTGTCAAGCATGAATTCAACTCATTTCAATAAGATACTATCATGTACACTCGAGAAAACAGAAGAAAATTTTGTAAATTGATAACATGAAACGGATGATTTAAACGATTCTGATCCCTATTTAAAATTCTTGTGTTTCATGCGTGCTTATTTAACATTAGAAGCGGAAAACCCAGCTGATACCATGACCATTAGTCATGTAAGGTTTATGTGAGATCAAAAGGCAAGGAAGAAAAGCTGGAAAAAGTACCTGCATTTTCTAGAACAGTTCCGGACCAATTTGTAATCGTGTATATAGCAAGGATAATAGCACCAGCAGGATCAATCCACCACATAAACTTATCAGCAAGAACAGCAGCCACTAATCCTACTACGTTCGTTACCACATCAAAATAGTGATCCTGGTAATTGCATTCAAGGAAGTCATATAATATGAAAAAATAGAACTGAAACCCTGTAAAAAGAACTTGCTAAAAAGGGAAGAAACAAAAAACCTTTGCGTAAGCACGGACAATCTTGTTCCCTGAGGTCCTGCAGTATAACCAGAGTGCAAGTTTTACCACGGTGGCAAATATCATGATTGCGTACAACCACACCAATTGGTCCGAGGTCATCTTTTCCGTGGCATCACCGGTTATTAGTTGTTCTAAAGCCTGGATCAACACCTGAAAACCTGTGATGAAGCGGAAGCGCATAAAAGTTAAGCCGGTTCGAAGTTTATATATGCAACATAGCCTAGCTTAAATATAAAGCTTTCTGCAAGCCTAATTGCATACCTTTTATGATACCGTTGTGACTCTAAAGTTTGTTCTTTTGAGTACATACGTCATGCACACCGGTATACTACCAAGAAATTTTCAAGGACTAAATAGTATTCACCTCAAAATTATTATTGTTCCTGCAGATTAAAGTGTCATTGAGCACTCGAAATAAATTTTTCTTCGCTTTACACTCTGACGAAAAGATATCTAAACCATAAACTTCGATTACAATCCAGTCTTAATAGAAAACCGTCAATCGGATTATAAGAATTCAATGCGTTGCACCTCGTTTATTTTGCCTTGGGTTTCCAAATGAGGAACATATGATCAAGCTCTGAATCATTTCCGGTTCAACTTAGATTGGATTATTAGATATTTCTCATGATCTTTGATAGCCCCCATTATTGATCTGGACAAAAACCGAAGCGAAAGTTCGAAATAATGCAGAAAATTGGTTTCATTCTTTTGACATGTTCTTCAGCAAACAAAATGGAAGCTAAAAGGAAGATATAAGACAAATTCATCTGGCGAAGAAGTTGACAATATAACGCGGGGCAAGGGAGACAGGAAAAAGCAACACATGCTGAGGGCATATAAAGGTATAGTGACATACCGAGTGTAGCCATGATAGCAGCAAATATGATTATACCGACAGGCTGCACTCTCAATTTTCCGATAGGATATTTATAGATATTGATGTTCTTCATTGCCAGGTGAGTGAACCAAAGTATTCCACCGGCCATGAGATCGAGCAAAGAATCTAGAGTCGATGCAGCAATGGCTATCGATCCACTCTTTACTGTAGCATAGATCTACACATTCCAAAATTATTATCTTAGAATTGTAAAATGCAAACACGAAATCGCAGACAAAATGTAATTTGTTTCAAACATATATGGCTTATGCTATCATATAAACGAACGACATTTTTCGGGCGCAATTTTTAATGCAACTTGTAGCGCAAGTGATTAAGAGCGTTTAATCTTGAACCCGAGGTCTTGTGACAAATTAAGTACCTTAAGTCCCAAGAGAATTATATTGGCATAGTTGGATATCTTCATTGCTCTTTCATGTTGTGCTTGTTCCTCGTGATCGTCCTCGTCGACGCAGTCGGCTGCCACCGCAAAGTCAACCTCCTCAAAGGATTTAAGTGTTGCAAATTGGGCTTCATAGTATTCCTTTTCTCCTACAATATATATATAGACCTTCCAGGATCAATAAATTGTTTGAAACAAACAAAATAAACTCACTCACACACAAAAACAATTCCAATTACAATTGTAGCTTCAAGAACAAATTGTACCACTCTGTTTGTTTGGTTGCTGAGAAAATGAAGGAAAATAAATCAAACGAAATTATCTTAAAACCAAACACCAAACCGTCACTTGGTTCTTCAGAAATTCAAAGAAAAGCATAAAAAGATAAAACTCTTTCCCCAACCATTAACATTTTCCAACAGAATAACGAAATTTTCTTTCTGCATTTTCCCAGTTGCCAGAGAGAGACCTCGGTTCAAGGCGGAGGTACGAGAGAAGTCAATGTCGTCAGGAGACTCGGGGTCGATACCGGCGCGGACCTTGTCAGGGAGCCTCGAAATGAAGTCGTTTCTGAGTGAGTTGTACGAGTTTCTTCGGCTCAGTCGCCGGCTGCGTCCACCGCTGCCCAACAGCGGCGTTTTCACACCGCCCGTTTCCGATTTTTCTTCCATTCGAATGACCGGAATTATCTAACCCGACTCCGAATCAATCTCTCTGTCTGTCTCTCCACTTTTCTCTCTCTGTCTCTGGGTGAGAGGAAGAAGGAAGCAGATCTTAAAACAACAGAGGAGGTGAGCTAACTGTAAATTGAATTTCGCACCAAATATTTATTAACCGATTGTCTTATTCTCTTTATGTCTTAAAAAGGCAAAAATGATCCCACAACGACACGTGCGCACGATTACTGCGGTCCTCTGTACTAGGGCCCACCAACCCATCTCTAAGAGAGAAATTTTTTAGTGTGACCAGCACACGAGTTGGTAAACCACGTGTTATTATACAGATTATAGGACATGTGTGTTAAAAAACTAATAACTTAAAAAATAAAAAATTTCATCACTCACATAAAAACAGATGGTGTACTATCTGTGTTCTTATCACAATAAAAAATTTCTCGAGATGTAACTCAAGTGTTGGTGGGTCATATTTTTTTTAAAGATGTGATATAATATGTGGTAAGACTAGAATTATTTATCTATAGGGAAAACATATATAAACTGCTATTTTTATCACATTTTCCATACGATGTCACATTTTTACTATCTTTCTAATAGAGATGAGACCCGTATGTATTGATGGACCCTATCTCTATTGAAGAGATTGTACAAATGTGGTATGAGAAATGTAATAAGGGTAGCATTACTCAAACACATATATATTCTTTCAGAAAATCTCGGCAGTACATGAGAAATTTATTGATAACGAAAAAGAAGTGACACCTAGTCATTGAGATGTAAACGTTACCCTTCTACAAATAAAAACAAAAACGATACAGACAAAAGAGGAGATACATGAGACATAGCCTCTCTAAAGCCAAACTTAATGGTCTAAACATACAAAACAAGTCAAACAACACCACAAAGTTACGGGAAAAAAAAATCCTCAAACATGTATGCATTGTCCATTAATTTTGATTAAATAACCAATTTCATAAATACGTATTGATACTCTCTATATTAAGATTTGAGATCTTCAACAAAATTAGAAAGCATGAACAAACTGACAGTTTTAAATTATGATCAGTTCCTTTATTTAATACAGTTAGATGATTAAATAATCTATAGTTTGATTGCTATCGACATAAATAATCTTCAAATAGTAAACCAGAAAATGAAATGACTATAACATGTGGACAATTTTCCAATAATAGGAAACAAATTAGGGCAACTCGATCTGTTTGGTCGCATGGCATACCAACTGCTATTTAGAGGCAACAACTGATGAGTTTTATTATTAAATATATGGGTTTCTTTGTTTAATTATAAATTTGATGAATAAATTAGCAAGAAATGATCAACCTTGATGTGGTTCAAATATTTTTTATTTAAAGGCTAATAATGTGTTTATGTCAGCGGCTGAGAGACAGATGCAAATTATAAAATACAAGGTCAAATAACGCTTCATATGGATAAAAAGAAACGCTAACAAGACTCTTTTAAAAGTAGAACGCTTTGTAGACTTTCTGTTATCTCGTATTTTTGACACAATATTTTTCATATGGATACAAGGAAACGCTTACAAGACTCTTAAAAGTAGAACTCTTTGCAGACTTTCTGTTATCTCATATTTTTAACCCAATATTTTATAATGTTGATATGAAAATTAACGTTAATCAGAAAAGTGACAAATTTTTTATAAAAAGCCTCATTTTAAAAAGAATTCTCTTAACTCTGCGTTCATGTGTATAAATTAAGTTTCCGTTTCTAACTATGATACACTGGATATAAAGGCCTTAAATGCATGCACGTGCAGTGTACAGTAATGGCGTAGTCAGTTGTAATGTTTGTCGTGTGTTTATTATTATATACACACCACCCTAGATGCTAAAACCAATGTAAGGACTGGCATACTGTAATCATGGCGTTCTATACGTAGGAGAAATGTTAAGAGGCTTTCTAGAAGTTTGACTCTTTAAAAAATTATTTTTACTTTATATTTTTAATTTAATTTTTTTTAATATTAACACGAAAATTAACGTAAATTGTAAGATGACAGAGAGCTCATTGAAAGTTTCATTTTTAAAAGAGTCTTCTTATGTCAATATTGCAATGTCATATGTGGAGAAAGTTAACGTAAGTGGAGAAAGTTAACGTAAGTTGTATTAACATTTCTCATATGTTAATATTGAAATGTTATATGTTGAGAAAGTTATTCATGTTATTATATGATTGACACGAGAAACTATAATGACACTGTGATACAAAAGTCCTAATGGTGAATATTCTTCTGGCATATACCTTTGCTTAGGGAATATTGGATTTTATGCTTGTTATTTTGTTGTTGTTGAAGCCTAGATATAACCTAATAACTCTTAAGGCATTTCACGAGAATCCGATGTATATATATGTACATGTTATGAGATGAAGAAACGCCTTATTTTATTGTGTTGAACATAGCTGTTAATTATTGAGTATCTCATGTTGGAGAGATTTTTCAGTATGACCGTCACACGAAATAGTACACCATGTGTCCTTATATAAATAGTGGGTCATGTGTGTTAAAAGGTTAATAACTTAAAAATTAAAATTTTCCATTACTTGCATAAAAATATGTGATGTATCATCTGTGTTCCTACTTATTAGCATTTTAGGGTGAGTTTTGGCCTCATTAAATGGGATTGGACTACAGTTCCATGTTTGATAGGTGCTGGGACTAAGTTAAGTGGGACTAAAGGGGACTCGTGTGGACCAGAGGCCTCCTTAAGGGTTCTTAGGGAGGCCCTCTCCAAACCATGAGACTTGCTAAGACCAGCTTCTTCCTCCTCCCTGCGAGCCACTCTGTGAGTTTTGAGTTTCTTAATTTTGGATTTCGATGGGATTTAATTAAGATCTACAGACTATCCCTAGCAAGCTACTTTGCTTCACCATGGTCATCATCCTCTAAAATTTCGAATCTCATATTTCCCACCACCAACATCAACCACAAAAAATCCCCCATCTCACATTTACTACCACCAACCATCACCTGCAAAAAATCCCCAATCTCATATTTCATGCCACCACCACCGCCATGGAAGAGCCATCTGAGAAGCTCCAGAACCTCAAGTCACTAAATTCTCTGGTGCAGGGCAAGGCAGATTTGGAGTCCAAGCTAAGTCGGTTCTGTCGTGGAGATTGAGCCGCTTGTGAGTGAGTTGAGTGAGTAGAGCAAGGAAAATGTTGGGTTTGAGTTGGAGAAGAATGTTTGTGGTGTTTTTGTTCTGACCCAGACGGAGCAAATGATGTGAGATAAACTTTGAGATTGAGAGGGCGATGAGTAGAAAGATTGTGAAATTGTGAAGTTAATGAGGGAAGTGGAGCAGCTTGCTTATGGACTCGAGATCGAGAAGGGAAGCTGAGAGAGAGAGAGATTATGTGAAGAAATTAATAATAAATTAATTTCGACAATAAACTACAGTATTATTTTTATTATACTACTTGTTAATTCGACACTGCACCAAACGCTTCACTAAATTAGTCCAGCTTAATCTAGTCTAAGCCAGTCTAGTTTTTTCCTTGAAGCTAGTCCAGTCCGAAACAGTCTGGTGCAACAAACGCACCCTTAATAGACATGCGTGCTCTCACATTGAAAAATATAATAAAAAATTATATTGTGGCTCTCGTTTTGACAAATAATCAATTAGTTTTGAGTTATTTGTTCGTACTTTAAACATAATAAAAAAAATCTTTGAAGTATTTAATATAAGTAATCAAGCGCACATGTATAAGAAGGTACCTTAGCTAAAATGGTTTTTGTGATTGGTATAATTTCTTATTTTGGTCCCTATGATTTGGAATCGATAGAAATAGTTTATGAGTTTGTCTAATGTCAGTCATCTTGGTCCTTCCGTAATAAATAAATTTAAAAAAATTGTTAAATAAAAATCAAAATGACAAAATACTCTCAATTTAATAAACAATGAACCAAAATAATTTGACAAAAAATTGAGGATATTTTCATCATTTTCTCTTATTTAATGGAGATTTTTCATAAAATGACCAATGACACACCCCGACCCGAAAGTAGGGCATGCTGGCCGTCACGTGAGCGTGACGTAGCCATGTGCACAGTGCGGAAGCAAGAATCAAAATAAGAATACGAATTAATTAAAACAGTATCACTAGCAACCTAAAAGAGATAGTGTGCTAGAGAGAGATTATAGTACTTATATAGAACCAGAGCGTACTAAGTTAAAATGCAGTCAAGCATGAATATAATAGGTTCGAATGACCCCGAAGGGTACCCTACATATGAAGAAGTCTGTCAGAACTGCCGAAAGATCCTCGTTAGCCACCAACGATACTCTAGCTACCTAGTACCTAGAGGGGCAAAAAACAAAACTGAGTGGGTCAACAAAACAATTCTTTTCAAAACCATTCTTTTTCTCAAAAGTATAACCCCTCTCCGTAAAACCTGTATATATATTCCCAGAATCAAAGTATATACTCGTATATGTATAATTCTCAAAATCATGCTGAAAAAGTGTATGTATGCCATGCCAAAGTATCATAACTAATATCTCAATCATAACTCTGTAGATGTGATCAAATGTCAGGTAATCAGGTAATCATCTCGGCCCTTGGCCGTATAAATATCTCATAGTCAATATCAATAATAAACTCAGCCCTTGGTTGCACATATAGCTCATAATCAACTCATCACATCATATATATCAATCCTGCACACATATCAATATCACCACTAGTGGTCTACTCATAATCACTGAATATATATAAGTATGCTCTAGTGCTACAATCACATGAAGACTGTGCGAAGGATTCACAGGTCACCTACGAGTCGAACCCACTTATAGTGGTCTATACGACAGGACTGTGCACCTAACTTGGATCCAAGGCGAGCATGCGGTGAGGGAGGTGAACAACACGTGAAAGACTGTGCCCCTAACTCTGGGCGGGAGCACTAATATCAATGTGCAGGTATATGAGCTCTAATCACATCATTTCATTCATATCACATCACATCATTTCATTCTCGTCATAACCAGTATAGAACCTTACTTGATACTTACCTGTGCGTCCGTAGCACCATCACAATTATATGCAAGTACTAATGCATAATTAAAATAGATAGATACTTTGCATGGCATCTCAAATCATTTCATCGTTTAAATTCATTTTCTGGGAAAATAGCAATATATATAGGTATGTACGGAAAACAAACTGCCCACTCACTGATAGGTCGCCGGGTCGTAGCCCCCATGTCTAGCTTGTCTACGCTCATCCTCGGGATAAGTCTCACCTTCAAAAACCTCGAAAAATGGCTGAAATCTCGTCGGGAAAAATCACAAAAACCGGCCTATCTTGTTCTGTGTTGTCCCGACGTCCAAACTTTGCAAACGAGGGTCTCCGAGCCTCTAGAGGTCATAACAAAGCTCCATGTGAGCTTAGATTGCCCTAAAAATCAACCATTACAAAGTTCATGAACAGTGCCAAAATCGGTGCTTGTGATTTCGACGTGAAAACGAAAGATTTCTTACCTAAAATCGATGTCACTGGACTCGCCACACCACAAGGAATACAATGGTGCCTTCAGCACCTTCGATCTGTGAGAATTTAAGAGTCTTTGGGTGTGGTCCGTACGTGAGGGAGGAGAGAGAGTGAGGTTTCGAGAGTGAATAGAGAGAGAGGGTTTCTGAAATGAGAGGGAGACAGGGACACGGAATGGTGATTGGAGGATGTGAGATAATGGATAAACTCAAGAATCAGTTCTATCAATTTTTAATATCAGAGACCAAAGTAAGAAGTTATCTAAACTCAAGGATCATTTTGGTTAAAAAAAACCTACGTAAGAATTGTGACAAGAATTGATGTCTCATGCACAGGCAGGCTCTATACGGCATCTAAAGAGATCGACTACCAAACAACGAGACAACGAAACAAAAAGACTACACTACTGTATGCATAATTAAGTAGCTTTTGGGCACACTTAGAAGTGGCGTTTCGAGCCACTAACTTGATAAATTTCTCTATATAGTTGATAGCTTTGCGTTAGTATTTGAGACATCACAATAATAATAAACTCGTTCCATAAAAATTTCTCTCCCACATGCTAGCTTTCATCTAACTTCACATGCTGCCACGCATCTAATATGTTTACGTATTAATTTTTTAAAAGAAATGTCCAAATGCAAACTAGCGATCAAAGAGAGATTTTTTAGTATGTTTAGAATAAGGGCACATATATATGTGGTATGTCATTATATAAATATAGGGACATTTGAAAAGAAAAAAAAAATCCTCCATTATATATAATGATATATGACATAATATCCGTATTCTAAGCACATTAAAAAAATCTCTCGCGATCAAGACAGTAGCGTTGAATACAGATCGTGTCTTGGCATCTATTGTGTTTATGCATCATTTTTTAAGGTTGTATATTTTGTTGAATGGTTGCAATTTTTGGTTAAAAGACATAATGCTTACTCAAATTGTATGAGTAGAATTAAAAGATGTAATTAATCAATAATAATTTTTTGAAAATTCTAAATAGAAGACGTGTCTTTTCGATCAACACTATTAAGAAGGGTTATATATCTTCAAATAAAATGAAATGGCTCGATGAACGGGCGCTTTAATGCCTATAAATACCTATTGTGGCATAGTGTTTCACACACAATTTCAAAAGTTTGTTTCTATATTCCTTGCTCTCTTATCTCTCCATCACATTCATACAATTTCTTTCTAGTTATTTCTAAGGGAATATAATTCGGTTTTGCCAATTGAATATTTCATACTTTGTTGTATCATCTAAGTGATTTGCCAAGAACCACTTAGCAAACTCATTCGAGTGGGGCAAATAACACTTTAAGGAAACAATTCAAGTCATACCTCAAAGTCATCATTCGGATTATTCTCAATATTTCTACATTTTCTCGAACAATCTTAAAGTGTTATTTTTGTCAAGGAGAACAAGTTTGATAATATGGCTTTGAATATTATCAATCAAGATGTCTACAAGTTAGACAAATTTGATGGATCAAATTTCACCCGATGGAAGGACAAGATATGTTTCATGCTTATTGTTCTAAATGTCATATATGTGTTGGACCCAAAATTGGAGCCTGTTTGTGAACCAAGTGACTAAGACACAGACAAAATAGTTGCCGATCGAAAGAAACGTGAAGAAGCCGAATTGGTATGTCGAGGACACATCTTGGGCACATTATCTGATCGCTTATATGACCTGTACACACATTCAATCTCAGAATGAAATTTGGGAAGCACTTGAACTCAAGTACACAATGGAGAAAAGAGGTGTCGGTAAATATTATGAGTTCACTATGTTTGATAACAAACCCATCCGAGACCAAGTTCATGAATTATTGGTCTTGGTCTCAAAGTTTCGTGAACTTAAAATAGTTATTCAGATTCTATGATAGTTGGAGCTATTATGGCAAAATTATCCCAGGCATGGAATAATTATAGAAAGAAACTTCTACACATGGTGGAAGATATTAGTTTGGAGGATTTGCAAAAGGGTATTCAAATTGAAGAGGAAACTCAAAATCGTGATAAGAATTTTACAAATCAAAATTCCTCTAAAGTTCACATTGTCTAAGGAAACAAATATAAAAAGAACTTCAAAGTAAAAATTGACAAAGTGAAGTTTAAGAAGACCAATTCCAACAACAATCAAAAGAATGCAAATGGTGTCTGCTACCATTATAGAAAAAAAGGACATTACATTCGTGATTGTAGACATATAAAAGCAAGTGAGGAATACGTCAATAAGACCAATAAAGCAAATATGGTGGAAAATTTTGGAATTGATAACATTGTTGCAATGGTATCAATGATGCATAATGGCATGATTACCGAACTAAATATGGCAGCGGCAATAAAATCATTTGATTGGTGGCTCGACTCAGGTGCTACTGTACATGTGTGTAATGATAAGGCACAATTCAAGACATATGAAGCATCAACGGACAATTAAGAGGTTTTAATGAGGAATCATAATTCTGCCAAAGTTCTATGAAAAGGAGCCGTTGAACTTCAATTTATTTCTAGGAAGAAATTGACGCTGTTTAATGTACTACATGTTCCAAAAATTAGAAAGAATCTTGTGTCTGCAAATTTATTGTGTAAGAACGGTATAAAGACTATTCTAGGAGTTCGACAAGTTAATAATGTTGAAAAATGGGATGTTTGTTGGAAATGGGTATTCTTGTGATGAGATGTTCACACTAAGTATTAATAATAAAGTGAATTCTTCTGCTTATATTGTTGAACCTTCCTCTCATTTATGGCATTTACGTTTAGCACATGTAAATTTTAGATCTTTAAAATATATGCGCACACTTGGTTTAATTTCTTGCAAAGATGATTACAATGATAAATGTGAAACATGTATTCAAGCAAAAGTGACTAAGAAACCTTTTCCAACTGTCAAAAGAAATACAAACTTATTAGATTTAATACATTCTGACATATGTAAATTTAATGGTGTTTTAACAAGAGGAGGAAAAAGATATTTTATCACATTTATAGATGATTGTTCTGAGTTCACTTATATTTATTTATTGTCTAATAAAGATGAATCTTTTAAGTGTTTTAAACACTATAAGGCTGAAGTTGAAATCCAAAAAGGAAGGAAAATTAAATGCCTTCGTAGTGATAGAGGTGGTGAATATTTTTCACATGAATTTGATATTTTTTGTAAAGACCATGGTGTTGTACATCAAAGAACTGCACCCTATACACCACAACAAAATGGTTTGGTAGAAAGAAAACATAGAACGCTCACTAAGATGATTAATTCTATGATGATTAATGCTAATACTCCTAAATATTTATGGGGTGAAGCATTGTTTACTGCATGTCATATACACAATAGAATTACATCTACTAAGACATATGTGTCACCATATGAAATTTGGAAAGGAAGAAAACAAAATTTGTCATATTGGAGAGTATGGGGTTGTGTAGCATTTTTTAAGACACTCGATCCTAAGAAATCCAAGTTGGGTCCAAGAGGAATTAAAAGCATATTTGTAGGATATGCAGAAAATTCAAAGGCATATAGGTTGCTTAATTTAGACTCGAACACAATAGTTGAGTCTAAAGATGTCGAATTTATAGAAAATAAATTCTATTTTTATAATGACTACTCAATGTCTGGAAAAGAGAATGATCAAACATCTTTCTCTAATCCAACTACTAATTCTTCTCAATGTGAGAAAAGAAAACAATCTGAAACTGTTATTGAACCAAGGAAAAGCCAAAGAGTAAGAAAAGAAATTACTCTAGGCCCATATTTCATTTTGTCTTAATTTATTGTATTTTTAATTGAAGGAAATAGAAAAAAGGTTCTTAAAAAGTACCCATATTGTTGAATGTTGAGGATGATCCTAAAAGTCTAAACGAAACAATGACGACAAGACATGCAACTTTTTGGAAAGAGACTATAAATGATGAATTTGAATAATTAATATCTAATCAAACATGGGTTTTAGTACTTGCCTCAAGGATCAAAAGCAATAGGTTGTAAATGAGTGTTTAGAAGAAAATACAATACAGACGGATCTATTCAGACATTTAAAGTCAGGCTGGTTGCCAAGGGTTTTAAGCAGAAAAAGGGAATAGATTATTTCAATACATATGCACCAGTAGATAGGCTCACATCAATTAGAATATTGTTTACATTGACATTTTTATCTAATTTGCATGTGCATCAAATGGTTGTGAAAACAACTGGTGATTTGGATGAAGACGTTTACATGGAACAACCATACGGATTTGTTCTTCCTGGGAATGAAAAGAAAATTTGTAAATTAGTCAAGTCGTTATATGGATTAAAGCAAGCACCAAAACAATGACACGACAAGTTTGATCGTGTCATTTTATCATATGGATTTAGACATAATAGTGCTGATAAATGCATATATTCTAAATTCACAAATGATTATGGTGTTGTTATATGTTTATATGTCGACGACTTGCTAATTTTTGGTACCAACATGAAATGCCATCCCTACCCGAACCTGCATTTTTTTTTAACAGATGATTGGGTTAAATTGTTAATTGTTTGGAGGGAAGACTGATGAAAATTAAACTAGCACAAAGATGCATAGGCATGATGCTTCCCGCCACTGCGGTAAAGCGCCATCTGCTACCCTAAACTGCATATTAGTCAGTAGTTTTATAGTTTATTGTGAACACAAAAATAATTGCATTAAATTTGGCCCTCTTGCCATAATTATGAAAAACCAGTACAAAATCATGACTAACTGCATACCAGAAACAGCTCATAAACTGGTCAGACTCAGTTATCCAGACTTGCAATTTACAGAAAGAAGAATAATGAATAAGAAATTCAACACCAGGCTTGTACACTTCTAGTCACAAAAGCCTTAGTCTTTTCTTGTAGTTCGGAGGCCAGTAAAAAAAACCCCGCCTTTGAGCTGTCCTCATTAAATATCAATACTGCAGAAAGATCATCCCAATATCGTACATCCACCCCTTCCATGGTCGGAGAAAGCATCAATGGTATCGTCGGTGGCTCAATAACATGCCTAGATTTTTCACTCCTATAAAAGGTTGATGTTGCTTACTGGATATTCCTCATCACCTGTAGTATCATCAAACGTAAATTGTCAAAACTCCGGTTTTCCTTTTTCATAAGAACTTTCTGTTTTACCCGCTAACACTTCCAGTCGTAAAAATAAGTTGAATCTGCTTCAGTTAATAAGTTGTGAATCAGCAGGGAACAGATTCCTTCTGGTCGCTTTGTTTCCTCTTCTTCTCACTTTTGTGTTGTGGCTTATTTGAAGCTCGGTCCGCCTTGGAAACAATCTTAGAGACGGTAAACCCAGCTTCTTCAAAAATGTATGATCTGTGAGGAAGTAATGCATTGCGAAGAACAATGTGGATACCATCATACGTCCAAACACTCAAAACTGCCTCTCCTTTAAGTCCAACAGCAAACCAACCAAGACCTGCAGCAGCAATATCCACCGAACTTGAATCCCAACTGTTTCCACTGATTCGAAATTCCTTTCTCACCCACTGCCCAAGCTCCTTAACTCTGTTCTCTCCAATTGGTGGCTGAAACAAGGAGAAGGACATTTTGGCATCAGAACAATTAATAAGACATTAAGACTAATGACTATTAGATAGAAAACCAAGACTTTGGAGAATTATCACTCGTCAACTAGTGTTAATACCTGCAATTGACGACCAAAATGTTCCTCTACCATTGCGCATGCATTTTCGGTTTTTCCCATGTGTAGTGGAAGATAAGGAGATGCCCATACTGTAACATAAACAGAATCTACGGATGATTCTTCTATATCCAGCCTCATAAGCCCAGCGATATGAACTGAATACCCATCCTGTAACAGCCAAAGGACAAGAAATATTAGCTATGATAAATGGAACAAATATTAACAGATCACATTGAACCTAAATTTGCAAGAGACATTCTAAGATCGACGATGAACTATGCATTTGAACATAACCCAAAAAAGTAGCAAAAGAGAGTACTTATCAATGGTAAATGAGCGTCCAATACTGTCACGCAATCAACTTTCTAGTGAGATATAAACTCAATAAATAAGGTTCTGAACACAATTGGTTACTGGATTTTTCATGCAGCCCAGAAATCGGTATATTTATCAAATTGTTGAGGTAGTTCCAATTGTTATTGAACTCGAGATGGTTGACATGTACAAAGTACAAACCAAACCACAAACTAAACGTGCGACAATAAAATATTAAAAGGCAAAATCATGCTTACACAATTGAAGCAACGGGTGCTTAGTAACAGTAACAAAATTTGAGCTTTTTGATTCTATCTATTAATATGGTATGTGTTATTAAATTTATTCACATTGGAAGAAACACATTACTGTGAGTTAACAAAGTGATCTGCTCAAAGTTCAGAAGATTAAATAACCAAATACGAATACCCAAAAGCCATAAGTGCACATTCCTCCAAATTCAAGACTATATAAGCAGTTATACATGAAATCAACAGGTACTTTACCACTTCACCTTTGTAATTGGTGGTAACGAAATCAAGAAATCACTATAAGGTACTTGATGCTCAAGTAAGCTTACCTTGATCCTGTACGTCCTCGGTCTCAACTCCTTGCTAATGTTGACAAGACTCTGTTCCTCTCTTGTCAACCTAGTCGTAATCTGATGAGGATTCAAAAGCCCGGGAGTATCAAACAACTTGGTATGACCAGGAAGAACACCTTCCACTCTAACAATTCCCAATGTTGTTCCGGGAACTGGCGCTGCTGTCAGATGCGTAATCTTCCCTCCAACATGCTTCCCTATCGCATTTATCAGTGTACTCTTCCCGGCATTCTGCGCCCCTACTGCCCACACATTCCCTCTCGGTCCTGCCAAGCTAGTAACATCATCAACAAGATTCTTCAACCCCCAATCCCTCACAGAACTCACCAAATGCACACTTGTTATCTTACTCGCTCCGCCCTCCCTTGCTCTTGTCCTAACCCAATGCTCTAACCTCGTGGGCGACAACGAACTCGGCAAAAGATCAGTCTTTGTCACCACAAGCACCACTCTCGGCACATTCCCTGATTTCCCCTGTTTCCAAGCTGTGAAATGCTCCTCAATTGTATCCGAAACCAACTTGGCAACCTTTTTAGGAAACGACCCATCGAAGTCTGCAGCATCCACCACCATTAGCACCACTGATCGAGTCCCAGACGTCAAAGCCAACTTCCTCCCAACCGTATGATCAAAATCGAAATCTGGTAGTAAATTCTCCACGGTCGGATCCTTCACTTTCCCGTAATGCCTCAGAGAATGACACCGTGCGCAGACCACCGGCTTTTCGGCCGTGACTCCCATCAAATCGGCCTCAGAACTCAAGTTTTCGGGCTCGATTATGAGACCCCTTTTGAGAGAATCATTGAATTCTGGCACTTGCCCAACGTGCTCGAGATGGGTCCCCAACCGATAGGTCCTCGGATCCTTTTTCGAGGGCTTGAGGAAGAATCCGGGGTATTTGGGGTCGGAATCCTGCATGTGAACTCCACACCCACGGCAGACATGGCGAGCTCCGGCGGTGGTTTCATCGTAATTTCCTTCGCGGTTAAAGGGCAAGGATTGAGACGAAGAAAATGGGTGGAAGAAAAAGGTGGAAAATGGTAAAGGTTGAGAATTTGTGGGAGTTTGGAGGTGGGGTTTTGGGATTGAAGGGAAATTTAAATATGGGGTTTGGGTTGGGAAGGATTGGGCGGGGAGAGAGAGAGAAAGGAGGGGTTTGAGCTTAGAGAGAGAGAGTGAGTTCGAGCTATCAGTAGCATTAAGGAGGGGTTTGAGCTTAGAGAGAGAGTGAGTTCGAGCTATCAGTAGCATTTCTTTCTTTGATTTTGGGATTGGAGAGAGAGAGAGAGAGAGAGGGAGGGAGGGGGGGGGGGGGGGATTAGTTTGTAGGGTTTAGGGTTTAAGCGGAGGAGGCGACCGCCGTGTTTTGTGGACGGGCGGAGGGTTTTGGGCTGGTTATATGATGCGATGAAGTCTTTTCGATTATTTTAATACAAAACAAGTAATTTATCCTTTTTTTTAACTTATCTGAAGGAACTCTCTCCCTTTTCTGTTACTTATTCAAGGGACTTTCTAGATTCTAGTGTATAAGTACTTGTTTGGATGTGTTTTTAAAATGACTGAAAATATTTTTAATAAAAATATTTTTTAAATCAAAAAGCACTTAAAGTGCTTCATAAAAGAATCACATAACTGATGTTTCTTGCATAAAACATTTTATGTGCTTTTGAAATAAAAAAGTATTTTCTCTAAAAACACTTTTAACTATTTTAAAAATATATCCAAACCAGCTCTAATTGAGTTATCAAACACTAGAGTTCAACGATAGTGCTCTTAACTATCTGAACTATAAGTTTATTGTGTTTTACGTGCACATCAAGACTCAACAAAAGAGATCTTAAATTAATTTTATGAGGCAAAAAAATATCCAGCCTTTTACATAGAGCTCCCTCAATTCCTTCCAACCTATTTATTTTTCACGGTAAAAGGTTACAATGTATTTGAAAAGTTTCTGGTTTTCATAGCTCAGTGTTCTTTCCATATACGGCCGGCGACTTTCAGCTTCAGCTCCTGCCTATTACCACCCGAGAAGAAGAGTGCTAAGTTCCTCTGAATAATTAGTCCGTCTTGACTGTCACGTACCTTTCGGTGGCTTTCACGGATGCTCCGAGGAATTCCTTGCCACATGAGCTTTCTACCACTGCCACTGACTTCAAGACTGTAAGTGAATTGCTTCGCCTCATCGTCGTCGCCCATGAACCTTAGGAATGCCATGTAAACAGGTGCGGTTCCAATGTGGAATGCCTCAAAATGCAAGCAAAACTGACGCCCAAAACAGTTGAAAATCTGCACGACATTCAAAATAACAAATGGGTATGAATACATCGGTAGAGGTTGAACGGAATCAAATATGAGAAGATCGATTTTGTTTTATGATCGTTCATTCCAAAAAGATACTTAATAAGACTGCAACATTTGTACTGCTTCTTCTACTCAGAAATTAAAGACGTCATATGATAACAGAAACAAAGAAGTCATAGAGAAAGACAGCAATTTGTCCTTCCGTCAGGGATTAAGAAAGACACTTTGACTGGTAAGAGAAGAAAATACTGTATCAAGTTTTTAGGTGATACTCAAAAGATGCAATTCCTTCGACAAGATTGTTTATAGAAATGCAATTTGTGTATGCGTGTATGTAGGATATACGTGTAGAGAGAGAGAGAGGGAGAGAAACATACTGTCAACATCCATGTAGCGTTTTCAACTTCTTGGGGATTGGATTTAACATATCTATGGTTGAAAGTACTCCCGTCATGCATGTCGACCTTGTGATCATTTTTAAGATGCATCATAAGGAATTGGATATCTCCAGTGACAGAACATTCAGCTCCAGCATAAGGGCAGCTGTACGGACGAAAGTTACAGATTTTCTCATGCTTTAGCTTGCTGTAGTATGGGAATATATCTTGGCAACCATAAATTTGGTATCTACAAGGAAGATCCAGAGACTCTGCTACTTTCTCCAGTGCCAAGCACCTTATATTTCCAAGTTCGTTTCGACAAGTGGGGCAACAGTTGTGCACTCTGACCTTACAGGTCGAGCAAAGAGTATGGCCATTTGGACACTACAATATACAATATAAGCTTCAATAAGTTCTCACTTCGACAAAAATAATATCTTAGAACATGTATGTTAAAACCTATGTGCATGCGATCGAATCTGAAGACCATATAATGATGTTCAAGATAGGATGGTGTATCATTATGCTAGATGGTGTATGACGGTATTTCTCAATTGATCCTTCACATTCAATGAGTAGGCAGTTCTTAAGAAATTCAGTTTCGGAGATCAAGTTTTTGGAGATTTACAACTTTGTGAATGTTTTCGAGTTGTATATAGTTGTGGCTAGAACTACCAGATGCTTAAAACCCTATTAGCATCAATTGCAGGATTTTTCTTATTCTTCGACCAAAAGAAAAAAACGTATTCCTATTAAAAGAAGCATCGAATCCTCCTTGATCATTTAAATTTAAACAAATATTAAGACATACCTGGTGAATTGGAGGACACATTAAATTCATGCAAACAGGACACTCGAGTAGATCATGCACATTACTATTTGGTGGCAGTACAGAATTTCCAATCAAACCAGCAGCAGCTTTTCTGAAAGGGGAAGCCCTTAGATCAGCAGTGGAAGTTGCAACATCAGTATCCGCAAATGCCATACGAGACTCGGCCACATCCTCACAGAAGCGACCTCCAGGAGACATGTTTCTTCTTCAAATGTCAAAGCTGGTACTCAGATTGGGATCAATATCATGGTATTTTTCCCGAATTGTGTCACTTCCCTCAAGTGTCAATTAAATTACCCTGTCATTCCCCCATCAGAGGTTTAGTGTTCTGCATAACTTTTCTTTCAACGAAATGCATGTAGTTGATGTAATGGAAAGCAAGGTATTTGTCACAAAAAAGGCATGAAATAAAGATGCCAATCTACAGTTTCAAGAAAGCCACATAATAGCATTGAATTAAACTTTAGGCACGTGAAAAAACATAAACTCGTGCATTTAGAAGAGTTTGAGGTAGGATTACAGGTGAGAAAGGGATACGATACCTACTTGCAGAACTTCAGAACAGATTTGTGAATTGTTAGAAAGGCTTTAAAATCCGATATCCTACTCGCAAAACTTCAGAACAGATATGTGAATTGTCAGAAGGGTTTTAAAGCCCAAAATCCCATCTTATAAAGTAACAAATGAAACAATGAGATCGAATTCCATGTTTAGAAGAACACCTCTTGATTCATTACAACTCCACTCCTAAACCTACACCAAGTATCTTAGATTCTACAAGAGATGATGACAGAATATACAAGCAGTTCCAAATTTATCAATGTCATTCGTCAACAAGATCTTTCTCGAATGGAAGTTATAAGCAATGATTCCATAGCAGTTTGCCGTTACAGCGGTATTTCCTATTCACAATAAAACCTATCAAAACTATTAACAGAAGTAATTGGAGAAAAAAGAAGTTTACTTGAGAAACAAAACCTATCAAAAGATGTAAAAAATGCCTAATTTGCGTGTGAAGAAAACCGGAAGAACAATTCCCTCGTGCCTTTGGAAAGTAAGAAAATTTGCAGAGAGTAAAAGTAGTTGCCTTGTTTTCCCAGCATGGAGCCTAAAAAAGCATATAATAGTCTTGTGCTTCACATGATTTATCAAAAAGGCAAAATTATCAGATCAAACAACTTCCAAGTGCTTTTGAGAATCCCTAAAAACTACAATGCACAGTGAAGATCCCTGCAACAATAAATTATTGAAAAGCGGAAGAAAACAAGATTGGTACTCGGTAGCGATTATTTCCAGGTAAGATGCAACAAAAAGTGGAAAAAACTCAGAAGCAAAATCCAGAAGCTGCTTTTACTTTTCATTTTTCACGGCATTCTTCAGCTCATTTTTACAAAAGCACTTTCAGGAAATGAAAAATGAACACTACAAATTGCATACTCCAAAACCCAATTCAAGAATTCAACAAAAATTACACTTTCTCAACCAAAAACTACCAAATTTAAATTTAAAAAACACAAATAATGGGAAGAAATAGGAAATCTTACCAAGAACTGCAATACCCCAATGGGAAGAAATTCAAGAAAATAGAGAACTGCTTGATTCCCAGATGAGATTTTGAGTTCAAATGCTTAAATATTCGGACTTTAATCCACCACCACCCGCCAATAATTAAAGCAATTTTTTTTTTCACCAAGAGACTAAAGACAAGCAGAAGAAGGTGTAGAGGAGGAGAATAATCCGTGAAAGCTGGCCCGGATTTGGCGTGTCTTAGTTTGATTTGGGCATGACAAAGTTTTCAACTTTCAAGTTTCAAGAGTCCAACGACTCCAACCCTATCTCTCTCCCTCAAAGAAGATAATGGATTTTCATTTTTTGCTTTTGCCTTCCCCTTCCTTCCCCCTTGCACTTGTGTCAGAAATTTTTTAACGTAACTGAAACTCGGTGGTATATCACGTGTTTTTACAGAAGGTTCGATAAAAGTGGTGATAAATTTTATTTTAAAAATTATTAACTTCTTAATATTTATATCTTACAATTTATATAGTAACACGTAATATATTACCGCGTGTATATATCCTAGCGTGTGTGTATGCGTGCAACTCTCTCCCTCTCTGCCTCCGACACCTAAGCACACTCTGACAATATTTTATTGTATTTTCATTCAATAATTGATTAATTGATTGATTGGTAATATTCATAGATAGAATTAGACCCTGCCGTAAATTTATTATCTTAAAACTATTAAAAACTAAAGCTCTAAAAGACTCTAAGAGTTAGTCGGGTGGCGGGTTGGAGTCTAGTTCCTAGTCGGTTAGGAGCGGTTTAAGCGAGCGCCTAGGCAGACTAGGCGAATTTAATTAAATATATATATTTTGTGTAAATAAGTGTTTGTTTATACTTAAAATATTTATGATTTCATCATAAACTACAAAATGGAATGACATATATATATATATATATATATATATTACGAGCTATTGGAACATAATGAAAACATGGCAAACAAGTATATAATGTGTGTTTTTTTTAAGTATTCAACAAGTCTCTTACAATTTATTGAAAAAATAAAATGCAAAATGAAAGTTATTTATTTTCTGTCTAAGTGAGTCGCAACCTAGACAGGTGTCTAGACGGGTTTGGACGGGCTAGGCGGGTGCTTAGGTGGTCTAGACGGATGCCATAGTCGGTTTAGGTGCCCTTTCTTAATTTCTAAATGCCTAGGCATTAATCGGAGCGGTGACCAACCGCCTAGCATCTAGGCACGGCCTAAGCGGTGCTAGACGAGGATTTTTAGAACAGTGTTAAAAACAGTAAAGAAATGATATGATTACTTACTTAAAAGTTAAAACGACTTGAGTTGTGAATATAAATGATGAAACTGATATTATGGACAAAAGTAATGTTTGTGTTTGGTTAACATGTAGTGTTTCAAAACCATAATTTAGTTTTCATTTATTGATATATCATTGTTTCCAAAGATGATTTTTATATAAAATTTGTGATGAGATTCATTTGTGTAAAGTTTCTCGTCACTATTGAGAATGTATTTGTTTGTTGACTTTAGTAGACCTTGTTAAGAACTTTTAACAAATTATTATAAAAATTGAAATAACCACTAAACGGATTATAAGTGATACAATACATGATTTATTTTTCATTTATTGATTGGTAGATGTGTATTCCTAAAATTTTCATATGTAACAATATTCAAGTTAGCTACACGTTTTTGTAAAAGAAAATTAAAATACATAATACTATATTATTGTTTGATACCATCCCTACCCTAACCCCCTACAATGTTTTTGATAAATAATTGTAAGTAAGTTCTTCTCGTGTATTTCTTTTATGATTGTCTATAAAAGTGGTTCAAAGTTAAGCATTCTTGACCATTGCCTTTATTTGGGAGAGATTTTCAATGTATTAAAAATACGATCCAATACATTAAGTGTTATAATACAAGTTAAAATAATTTATTTAATATCGATCTACTTATATTCATGATACTTAATGTACCCAGACATATATCAGGCACACAGAAAAATTTCTGCCCATTTCGCGTTGGGAACACGCAACGTTTTGAGTAGTTTCCTCCTGGCAATCTGGCCGATAAACAGAGTGCGGGGTGGCGGTCAGGTGGAGGTGAGTCCATGGGATGGGATTTGGATGCAATTGCATGGTCGATGCCTATTGGCAGTCAAACAAAGTACGAAACTGAGTCAACATGACCAAGTCACTGACATTGGATCCAACGTGGGACAGGTGATGGCTCCTATTGAAGAGACAGTCCTCTGTGTTTCATGGGTTATGGAATTCATGTGAACTTGAGCTTATAGGATTTTGAATGCCCATGCACCATGGGGTCATAAACATGCCCGAATCCAATGTTAGTTTCTGGTTTTTCATATTTGTTATTTCTCTTATTAAGGCAACCAACTATAATTTAGGAGCAAATTAGATTTAAGAGAAATGTTAGGTACAAAGTGATTTTTGGATACGTGAATGACTGTTAGTTGTTAATGTAAGTCTTGATAATTGAAAGTCATTTTTATGAGCAATTTTTAAGCTTTCATGTAAGTACCTAAACAACTCTTACAAGTATAACTCTACTTAAAAAGTTAATGATATTTCCACCAATAAGCCATTAGATATTCACCGTATCAATGCATAGACAATATATGCGTTGAGTTCATCGTATAAGCATAGTTTAACAAAATGTAACGAGTACACATGAAAAAGTTTTTTTTAAATTAACAAGGATCACTAGTCCATTTAAGCAATTTAATGTAACAATATGTGACATTCATCAGTATAACTTAGTAAAGTAATGCATGACATCCTATTTTTCTTACATTTTTTAATAAATCATTTCTCGTCATCAACAATATGTCATGATTTAGTGATCACCAAGAAGTTTCTCCACATTGTAAGTAAGAGAAATGCTAAAGAAACTTTTTTAAAGTGAGACTTTTTATTGACTCTCTTTCACATTACAATTTAACGTCAATTCTTTTATCAACATTATAAACATTGGGCTAAAAACACGAGGTGACAAAAAATTTATAGAACTTTTGGGAGAGAGCATTTCTCTTGTAAGTAATGTAATCTTTATTCATCCTTGGATACCACATAAAACGCATCCCTGTAAAGTTGCATTCCATGTCTGGTATCACAACACCGGCAATCGATCGACAACGGCATTTGAAGAAGTCAAGGTGATTGAACAATGTACTTTTTTGAACTTTTTTGCATGTGTCTTTGTGCTAATGGTAGCTATATATGTAAAGATATAATGTAATACTATTTTATGTCTCCACATTGGGGGTCCTAAGCCAATGGTGGAGGACCAGTTGGCAGTTAGGGTTGAAGGCTAGAAATTTCGACATGTCATATTGTAGCCTTTTGAGTATCATAATTTACGAAGGATAAGAAAACGACATACATCCATTAAATCAATGTTTAAGATGTGCCATTAGAAGATCTTTTTAACTTAAATATAATCGAAATTGGACCATTTCATGCCACGTGCTTGTAACAAGGGTCGCCGCCAGTTCGCTGTGGATCTATCGATGTGCTTGTTAAGTTTGTTCTTTCATGTTTTAATTTAATTGTTTTGGATGAAAAATTGATCGTAGTAGCAATCACTTATTACTGATAGCCAATGGATGTCAATGTTTCTTAATATATGAATGAATGATATGTTCATGAAATCAAAATAATTAAAATTGGCTTTAATTTCAGTGGCAAAACATTTCACGCGGCATCAATGACAAAGTTCTAATATTCCTTAATTTTCTCTATAGGGTCGAACTTTCTGCATATGGTGGTTTGCTTTGTGGTTTCTCATGGTTTCGGTAATTTCATGATTTCATCTCCATCTCTAGCAACTCTAGGAAGAAATTGCCCAAATGGACTTTTAATTATTTAATATATATATATATATATATATATATGTAGACATTGAAATTTCGGTAAATAAAATGTTGACTGATAGTCAAAGTTTCAACGCTCATATATTACATAAATTTTACACGTAGCGTGTGATTCGACGAAAATTGAAATGAGTCAGAAAAGCCATCAAATAGGACACGTGTCAACACCTGGCAGAGACGACTTATTTTATCTGGGATATTATATTCAAAATTAGGCCTTGGAAAATTCTATAAATAGGAAGCCATTTCATTCATTTTCATTCACCAATTCACAAATACATTTCTCTACTTCCAAATTGGAAGAGAATTCTCTTGAAGTTCGTTCTTCGTTCTTTGTTCATTGTTCTTCGAGATCAAGCCCCAAAGGCGCTTGAAGAAACGCTCATCCACCTTCGAGATCAAGCCCAACGGCCCTTGAAGAAACTTCGCCACAACCTTTGAAGAATCAACAAGCACTTTGGTCACGTGCCGATTCTTCATCCAAGATCAAGCCCCGACGGCCCTTGAATCCACACATCCGTTCTTCAAGAATCAAGCCCAAAAGCCCCTTGAAGTTCATCCATCGTTCATCGTTCTTCGTTCGTCGTTCATCCATCTTCAAGAACAAGCTTAAAAACCCTTGAAGATCCGTTCGTCATTCAATGTTCATCCAACTTCAGGATCAAGATCCAACGACCCCTGAAGATCTATTCATCCAACTTCAAGAATCAAGCCCAAAAGGCCCCTGAAGAAACGTTCATCCTCCAAACTTCAAGATCAAGCCCAACGGCCCTTGAAGAAACTTCCCCCTGTTCATCCAAGATCAAAGTCTCGATGGCCCTTGGATCAAGTCCACAAATCAAAGTCTTACAGAGATCGAATCAGAGGAACAAATATATTGTAACCCAAAATCATCAAATACAAATATTATTTTGTACACGCGTTCTTGTTGTTGTTTTCAGAAAATTTTCGTGTTCACAATATATATATATATATGATACGATATGGATGGCCTTCGTAGTTTAAGGGAAATAAAGAGATAAAGGATACCTAGGTACTTACATTTTTATTTGGCTCAATAAAAAAATGCCACATGTTTTTTGTTTTTTAAAGTCCAAGAACAATCAATAACATGTCCATTATTTTTTAAAACAATAAAACATGTCTCAAAATATTATTAGACAAAATCAAAAGGTAAGTACTCACGAGTGAGTACTCAAGTATTATCCAAACAGAAATACGTATTGTGATTTCTTTAATACATTTATTTGGTTATATTTTCACTAATTTAAAGATCTCAACTAAATAATTGTCACTTAATATTACGCTCTAGTGATATTCTTCTTTATTATTTTGAAAATAACGGCGAGTTGCAACCAATTTGTTCCCACATCCCATTCGTGTAAATATATAGTTATACAAAGAACCTAGCTTAAATAATTAGTTTGTTATAATGTTTTGGTGTTGTTCTACGGAAGTGAGATTTACCAAAGCATTAAGCAAGGGAGCCACCAATTGCCCAAAACACCCCCAAATTAACTTATTGTTATTGGGACTTTATGGCATTTGGGATTGTAGTTCAATCTTTTGTTTATGATATATGGTTGATGTCACAAATTTTTGAGTTAATTTAACCTACACAGTGGTCCAGAAGGCTAATAAGAAAAGATGATGGGGTTTTGATGACTTTTAAACTAACCGGAACTGATGGGGAAACTTTAATTAGCTGTGTACTGATGGATAAACAAAATCTCGAATGAAGATAACTATTTTAATTACTCTATCAAGTCTAATTAGGTCACAATCAAGAGTTGGCTTTGAAATCACTGCTCACTCTTGCCCTCTTTTCAAGCATTCATCAATAATTTGTTCTTTTCAGGATTCATATGATTGGGATTCGACATAAGAACGGATTGCCGGTTGTTGTAATGCACTCTTTCTCTTTATTTAGGTTTGAGAATGGTAGCGTAAGATAAACTTATATATGCAGAGCTTTTTTAATGTCTCTTATCATTCAAATTATACGTGTATATATATGCTCGCATATATAGATAAACGTGTGTTAGAGACTAATTAACTGTAGGGTATTTTTTGGACTTACGAATTAACTCCACCGGACCACGGTAACGTATATATAACGATACTTCAGATATTACACAACAAAAGAAGACCATATACTACAGAGCTACATGTGGAATATTACAACAGCTTATCTGTGTAACATTAAGGAATAAACTGAATATTATCATTTACGTGGTGATGGCGGATCAGCAGCAGTACTGCCGGTTGGCAAGTCGGAGATGAAAGCCAGAATCCGGTTAATGCTAGCAGAACGAAGGGGCTGAAAGCTGTTGAATGACCTCAATTTGTTCTTGGAGAAGAGTCTGGATGAACTGGAAAGGATCAGATAAACCAAAGCTTGAACTACCACAAACATAGCCACCTTCATCAATGTGTTATTTACCAACGCCAAGGAAGTGATCTCAACCACCATTTTCTTTTCTTTTAATTTTCTTATCTAAGTGAAGCAGTTGCAGAAAAGTTTGAGAGAAGGCTTGCAATGAATACAATTTGCTCAATTATTTGCTTTATATAGGAGGAGAAAAAGGAAGAGCAGCGGCCATGAAGTCCTCCTAATTCCTGACTTTTTTTAGGCCAATCAGCTGAGAGGTTGTTACTTGACCGCACATGCTTAATTATATGTATTTATATAATAAATTAGTCCGTGGCATATACTTGGCTGCACAGAACTTTCAAAGGGCCTTGCTTCTGTTCATTCCCTTCTTCGCATAGATTATTTAGTGTGACATTTGCACGGTTTCTCGATCGGTGTTATTAATTCACTCATAGTATAATATGTGTATTTATTTGTTAACGTACATTTTAAGTTTATAAAATATTAATTATATGATTTTTTTAATATTATAACATATAAAATAATATCATTACGCTATTATGTGCATGTCACACTAATTTTTTTTAATTAAGAGTTGATTTCTAACTAAGCCGTTATCAATGGCGGAGCCAAGTACAATGCTCTCCTAGGTTATAGCATAGCAAGATTTTTGGTTCTATAAGCTTAAATTTTTTTTATTAATCTTTTGGTTATTTTCTAAATTTTAATTGTCATATTCAACTTAGGGAATGAAAATTTTGAATCTTAAGGCTGCTTTTGAGGTAAATAAGAGCTAACAAATGTTAAATAAACTCATTACTTTAACTAATATTATAATTTAAAAGTAATAATTAAGTTAAAACTTCCATATCACAAATGGTTCCTTATTTTATTAACTTAAAAGTTTTGAGGCTAGAATTAACTTAGAAAACATAGTATAAATTCCTTGATTCAATTGTTACTTTTAGATTTACTATTATATAACTTTATGTAGACAACAAAAAATTAAAAATTTGATTTTATGATAATAATTTTTAGTTTAACTCACCCACTAAATAATTTATGACTACGCCATTGGTCACTATTATATATCTCTAGAAAGATAATTAGGATTGAGGTATAGGGTTTTGGAAGTTCATGCAAATGGAGCAGTTAGTGGCTGGCTTAGCTACTTTTATTAAACAACTAAAAGTAGAAAACCAAAAACGTCATCAAACACGAACCCAAATTTGTTGAGTTGCGGAGGCTGATCTGGCCCTGACAATACACGCAGATCACTTTGATCATGATTTGTAACGTCCAAGTATGCTTTTAGATTAGAGAAAGAAAAGAAAGAAAAAGAAGCAACAGCCTCCCCCGGTATATGTGTTTGTTTTAGAGCCAATCTATATTGTGTTCCTTCCTACTCAATGAGGTTATTATTCAAGTTCATCACACTTGTGTTTCTTATTGATGTAGGGAAAGCCAAGGGTTCTCAAGGAGATGAGGGATAGATGACTTGGGATTTGCTCAACTAGGGGCAACGGAGTTCGCTCACGTCGCTAATCGTGGATTTGCTTACACGACCAAGCCAAATGCTTGATTTTAGAAGGAGAAATCACTCTCTTCAAATACACAAGGCAAATATATTTTAATTCATTCCGGTCTGCCATTCAAGACTTTCTAGTACAATATTTAAGGGTTTACAAATTAATTGACCTCAGGTTTCTATAACACCCTTGTAACTTCCTAAATAACTTAACAAATTCCCAAATAATTAAAATACAAAACCTTTGTTATTCCAAAGCATATTAATGGTTTCAAAATGTTTTCTTCCTCCTGCATCATTCTTCTCTTCTCAGAAAAAACTCATCCTCGAGTTTGCATCTTTTTAATCTTGTTTTGAATTTAGGTTTTCGACTTGTTCAAGATGATAACTGTTTGGGCTCTCCAAATTCTTGAGTATTAACAACTTGGGCCAAAGATATTTTCAAAAGAGCAAACGAAAAGTCATCACATAAGGCACCGAACTAGATTTGTAAAATAGTACAATCAACGACATCAAAGCCATTGAAATCATCTTCCAACCAGGAGTTTCCTTCCTTTATTGGAAGAGGTTGAAAAACTGTAGGCTCAAGACTTCCTTGTGTAGTAGGAATCACCAAATACCCATCATCAGAGTAATCATCATGTATTGGAGGAAAACTCCAATCAACTCGTTGGGAAGAAAATAAATCTTGTTCCAAAAGTAGTTGCTTAGAATTAAATTCAAAAACCTGATTATCATTCTAGACAATAAAACATCCACGTATTCTTTCCATTTGAAATAGAGTTATTAGCGTGCAGAATATGAACCTCTCCTAAAAAACTGCTGAACAATCTACTTTGTTTAGAAGAAGAATGGGGTTAAGCCCATATTTTAAGGCTCTAGCAAGTACGAACTTAGTCTGTGCAAGCGGATCTTCCCCAGCATCAACAACTAAAATTGCACCCTTGACTATACCAATAACCCGCTCAACTTCACAACCGAAATTGGCATGTCCAGGCGTATCAACCATATTTAACTCATTCTCCTTCCATGGAATTGGTGCGACCTTGGAGGCGAGGGTAATTCCGTGCTTGCCATAATTTAGTGGAGAACACCAATAAAAAAATTTCTCTCTGACTTCTTCATCGTTAATGTACTTGTTGAAATTCAAAGGTTGAATTGTATTTTCACTCATATGATTATTACAATTGTACAACAATATATAGGAGGAATTAACCCTTGCTTTACGCCATAACCAGCGGCTTAGGGAAGCTAAATAACAACTCCTTGAATTAAGGGAGTTGACAACTTAGATTAGAAAGTTGACAGCAAACTAATCACAAGGGAACCAGACTCTTAACCACCTAGGGAACAATCAGGAACAATCAATACCCATGAGAAACACAGGAGATTAGTTTACCAATCCCCTTATTATCCAGTTAATACCGAAGCTTTCCCAAATATTCAGGAAACCCTAATATCCACTAGGCAACTTCCAATACTCCCCCTCAAGCTGGATCCAGAAGGTTGATGGATCCAAGCTTAGACAGAAGCCGTTGAAACTGATGAGAAGCTAAGGGCTTTGTGAAGATGTCGGCCAATTGGTCGGAGCTTCTTGTGTAGTGTGTCTGAATTACTTGCGACTGCACTTGTTCACGAACGTAATGGCAGTCAACCTCAATGTGTTTCGTTCGCTCGTGAAACACGGGGTTTGATGCTATATGCATGGCGGCCTGGTTGTCACAGAATAGGGACATATGAAGGGTTGCAGGAAACCCTAAATCACACAGAAGACCCTTGAGCCAGATCAACTCACACGTTGTTGAAGCCATTGCATGGTACTCAGCTTCGGCACTGGATCTGGCGATGACAGTTTGCTTCTTACTTTTCCAGGTGACCAAGTTTCCACCGAAAAAGGTGCAATAACCACTTGTGGACTTGCGATCGATGGCATTTCCTGCCCAATATGTATCGCAGTACCCCATGATGTGAGTGGTCGTTCTTCGTCATGAGAATGCCACGACCAACAGACCCTTTTAAGTAACGTAAGATCCTTTTTACAAGGTTCAGATGCTCGATGGTGGGAGAATGCATGAATTGACTGGTAATACTCACTGAATATGAGATGTCTGGTCTGGTGATCGTTAGGTAGATAAACTTACCAACAAGCCTCTAATAGGAGCTGATATCCAAGAGTGGAATGCCTCCCAAGTCAAGTTTGAGCTTACTATCGAAAGGAGTAAGGGCATGCTTAACATCACTCATATTAGCATCCTTGAGGAGGTCCATGACGTATTTCTGTTGATTAAGAAATAAACCCTTATGAGAAGATGCCATTTCGATCCCAAGAAAATACTTTAACACCCCAAGGTCTTTAATCGCAAATCTTTGTTGAAGTGACTGTTTGAGTTTGGAGATCTTTGCAGCATTATCACCTGTAATTATTAAGTCATCTACATATATCAACACAACTAATTTCCCACTAGCTCCAGTGCGAACGAATAATGATGAATTGGCACCACTCATTTTGAAACCAACACTATGAAGGACTGAACTTAGTTTAGCATACCAAGCACGAGGCGATTGCTTCAGTCCATAAATTGACTTATGTAACTTACACACCAAATCAGAGTCCTGGCTTTGAGGATGTCCGGGGGGGAGGGGGCAATCACATGTAGACTTCTTCTTCAAGATCACCATGTAGAAAGACGTTCTTCACGTCCATTTGGTACATGGACCAACCCTTATTGACAGCAACAGACAATAAAACCCTAACTGAGTTCATTTTTGCAACAGGAGCAAATGTTTCTTTGTAGTCCACCTCAAATGTTTGAGTGAATCCGTGAGCCATTAGTTTGGCTTTATGCCTCTCAATTGAACCATCTGAATTAAACTTGATCTTATAGATCCATTTGCAACCCACTGCCCTTTTTCCTTTTGGAAGTTTGGTGATGCTCCAGGTGTTGTGTTGGTCTAGAGCTTTAAGTTCATCTCGCATTGCTTCTTGCCACACAGCATGGTTTTTAGCTCATGGAAATTTTGAGGCTCACTGTGACTAGGGAAGGTGTTAAGGAAAGCAGCATGAGATGGAGTCACCTTTTGATACGACACGTAATTTGATATTGGCTGCCTCGATTTATATGTTTCAAAATCTTAAAACCTTGTGGGAGGCTGCCTATCACGCCGAGGATTGTGTCGAGGTTCTGGGAGAGTTGGCTCACTCTCGTTCAAATTATCAGCCACACTTTGAGGGTTTTCTTGATTGCCGCTGCCATCATCATCTATGGAACCATCAGGATGAGTGTCTTCATGGTCATCTTCATTGAGAGGAGCATCAGTGTTGGCATGACTGAGCTCTCGTTGTTGCGGACCCTCAGGTTCGATTCTTGGTAATAGGAACAAGTCCAAGATGTCATTCCCTTGATCTGTGATTTCACTTGTCTTGCCAAAAAAAGGGTTAGTCTCATGAAATCGAACGTCTTTGGACACAATCAATCTCCTTAGTTGGGGATTATAACATTTATATCCCTTTTGAGTAGATGAATAACCAAGAAATATGCATTTAGCAGCTCTAGGATCTAGTTTATCTTGGTGATGAGATTGAACATGTACAAAACAGATGCAACCAAACACTCTAAGATGTGAGAGATCAATTTTCCTTCCTTTCATGACCTCTAGGAGAGACTTGAATTCTAAGACTCGGCTAGGTAACCTATTGATGATATATGCAGCTGCCATAACACCTTGGGACCAAAATCTCTTTGGTACATTCATTTGCAGCATTAGTGCTTTTGTTTTCTCAAGTAGGTCACGATTTTTACGTTCGGCTACCCCATTTTGTTGAGGGGTTCCAACGTAACTTGTTTGATTCATGATGCCATGAGTGCTCAAATATTGTTTCATGATATGGGACATGTATTCGGTGCCATTGTCAGATCGTAAGGTTTGAATTGAGATGAGAAATGGTTTTTAACAAGGTTATGGAAGTCCTTAAACACTTCTATAGCTTCATTCTTAGACTTTAGGAGATACAACCATGTGACTCGAGAGAAATCATCCACAAAAATCACAAAATAATTGTAGCCATCAAAAGATTCACTAGTTGGTCCTCATACATCTGAATGAACTAGTTCAAAACACTTACTAGTCCTAGTCAAAGAAGAGTTAAAAGGTAATCTAGTAGCCTTAGACAAGTGGCATGTTTCACAAAAAATAACATCCTTCCCTTAGTTTGGAAATAAAGATGACAAAATGGGTGAGGAAGGGTGAGCTAAACGTTGATGCCACAATTGATTGTCTTGAATGGGGTTGAACTTGGCTTGACACCCTTTGGGATTGCTCTTTGACATGTGATAGAGACCATCTAAATAAAACCTTTCACCAATCGTCTTCTTGGTGGCACAATCTTGAAAGATCATGTTGTGAGGAGAAAAAATGGCTAAGCAATTCAAGGTATTTGTGATCCTTCCCACAGATAGAAGTTGAAATGGGAAGGAAGGAACATACAAAGCTATTGATTCAATTTCATCAGACATCAACTTTATCTTTTCTTTTCCTAAAACCTTTACATGCTCTCCATTTGCAATTGAAACTTGAGAAGGCTTTGCAAATTTTTCAAACTTTTGAGATTTAGACACATGGTTGGTCATATAATCTGTGGCACCTGAATCTACAACCCAAAAATCATGCAACATATTTAATTTAAAAGCAGTTTTAAAGGCTTTCATGATACATTGCATGTCCTCTTGGGGTACAGGTTTCGTGTCTGCCAAGAAACCTGCAAACTTGCCGAGCAATGCCGTCAAGGTCCCTTCTTCCATGCTATCTGCACGGTCAATTCCAGCCCCTCCTTTCTTGCCTTGAAGGTACGACATAAACTCGTTCATGAGTTTTGCTGGGTTTGCTGTGAAGTTCTTGAATGGATCTGACCTATTGAAGATGAAGGTAGACGCATGATTTGCTCGATGTGGAGTACGGTTCACCCTTTGTACGCCCTTGTTGTCCCTCATGAAATCAGGCTTTAATTGTGGATGTAAAATCCAGCATGTGTCTTTAACATGACCCGTATTGTTGCAGTGTTGACACTTCAAGTGCGGATGCTTTCCTTTGTACTTTCTCTCGTTGGTTATATATGCCCTAGCCTCAGGTACGTTAGTCATTGTACTCATGTTCATGACTTTCCTCCTTACTTCTTCACGTTGAATCGTTGCACACACACTTGTGAAGGAAGGAAGTTCAGTGTTCATGAGTATGTGACATCGTAGATCTTCATATGTTGAGTCAAGACTGGACAAGAGTTGGAATATCTTGTCTTCTTCTGCTCTCTTTCGTAGCAGTGCAGCATTGGTTGTATGAGGATGATAAATTTCCAACTCATTCCACATGTTTTTCATGCTTCCTAAGAGTTGCACAAACGGCTTGCCATCTTGTTGCAGATCGGAGATGTCCTTCTTTAATTGAAAAACCCGAGCAGCATTATTCTGGCTGCCATACATTTCCTTGACCGCTTCCCATAGCTGGTACGAGGATTTTGAGTAGCTGAATATTTCAGCTAACTTTCGTTTCATGGAATTCAAGAGCCATGACATAACTAGATGATCCTTGCTAAGCCAGGATTCATAGTTTGGTGAGGAAGCATCAGGTACTTTGATGCTTCCATTTATGAACCCTAACTTGGACCTGCCACCCAGCGCCAAAGACACAGCTTTTGACCATGGCAAGTAATTAAACTCATTCAGTATGACTGAGCTTAACCTTTGATTTGGGTTGACGTCCACCTCATGCACATTCACGGAGGAAAGCTCCGGGGAACTTTCAACTTCTGATGCTAAAGGATTGTCTTAAGACATTTTGGAGATTGAATACTCTCGGATAGCAGTATAGCAGAAGCAGGTTAATTTCCCTGCTCTGATACCATGTTGAAATTCAAAGGTTGAATTGTATTTTCACTCATATGATTATTACAATTGTACAACAATATATAAGAGGAATTAACCCTTGCTTTACGCCACAACTGGCGACTTAGGGAAGCTAAATAACAACTACTTGAATTAAGGGAGTTGACAACTTAGATTAGAAAGTTGACAACAAACTAATCACAAGGGAACCAGACTCTTAACCACCTATGGAACAATCAGGAACAATCAATACCCATGAGAAACATAGGAGATTAGTTGACCAATCCCCTTATTATCTAGTTAATACCGAAGCCTTCCCAAATATTCAGGAAACCCTAATATCCACTAGGCAACTTCTAATAGTACTCATCATAAATTGGTGGTAAATTCCAATCGACAAAACTAGTTTCTTCAACAATGTGCTCTTCAAACAGATTGTAAATCACAGCCATGGTCTTCAACCGCAGTGGATAACCTGCTCTGATGCCACTTGATGCAAGGAAAGCCAAGGGTTCTCTAGGAGACGAGGGATAGATGACCTGTGATTCGCTCAACCAAAGGCAACGAAGCTCGCTTATGTCGCTAATCGTGGATTCGCTCACAGGACCAAGCCAAATGCTTGATTTTAGAAGGAGAAATCACTCTTTTCAAATGCACAAGGCAAATATATTTTAATTCATTCCAGTCTGCCATTCAAGGCTTTCTAGTACAATATTTATAAGAGTTTACATATTAATTAACCCCAAGTTTCTATAACACCCTTACAACTTCCATAATAACTTACAAAACCTTTATTATTACAAAGCATATTAATGATTTCAAATTCTTTTCTTCAAGACCTGCCTCCTGCATCACTTATTATACATGCAATTACAAGAATACAATACTGGTACTGTTACATGTTTTGATTGCAGACACAGACAGCATCTTGCTGGAACGTGTCACACATCATAAATTGAGTGCAGGCAATATTGAAATGGAAAACAACTTATGTAACCGACTTCACCGTTATGTGACATTTTAATTTAATAATACGTTGTTGTATAGAAGAAAACTCATAAGAATGTATTCTTGCAAAAAGAATGGCATGCTACCTTCCATTTAAGTTTTACGTAAACCGTAGTATGTGTCTGAAGGGGATCAACACGTGTCAATAAGTTGTAGGCTAAGTTATGGAGTCATCGATATTACACACTGCTGACAGTGCCTACCTTATAGAGCAAGACGGAGTTGTTTTCTGTCTGCATGCAAGACAAGTGCCAATCACGTAGCAGACTTGAAAAAGTACATATGGATGCACTATTCCTTTCCCAGCATCACAAACTTGAACAAGAAGAAGAGCAATCTTACAGTTTTTACTCGGAGAATTTGCGTATATCACTCGGTGTTGAAAGCAAGAATGGCGTCCCACAGACACACATACAGAGCTGGTGAAGCCAAGGGCCAATCTCAGGTATATATACACATTACGCTTTCACAATGTATGCATTGACATGATAGTTTAGCCACGTTTGAAATAACATATATTGATTTTGGTACTCTAGCTATTAGCACATCGAACCTGATTGTTTTACAAGTTTTGTACACGTTGTAGCAGTGACAGAAACTTAATAGAAATGTCAAAGTCGGTCTTCTTAAAATGTGTCGATTGTGTCACATTTCACATTTTTACTAATGATGTAAAAATTATTGATACGTCGTCGATAATTTTATTCGTATTATAATCATCAAAACGGATTTGACATAATAATAATATTGATTCATTTTGAATGGTACTGATATACGTTCGTTCTTTTAATATATAGGAAGAGACGAACCAGGTGATGGACACAATTGGGCAGAAGGGCCAGGAAGTGAAGGACAATACCCACGAGACGGCCCAGGCAGCCAAGGGGAGAACAAAGGGTGCAACAAGAGAAGGGAGAAGTTACAAAGGCAAGGGTATGGCAGAGCAAGGAGGTGACCAAGGGGAAGGCCTCAGAGTTGGGCCAAAGGGCCAAAGACACTGCGGGGGCCGCCAAGGAGAAGTCGGAGGGGTTCCTTCAGCAGACTGGAGAGAAAGCGAAGAACATGGCACAGACTACTGCTGATGCTGTGAAGAATACGTTTGGCATGGCATAGGACGACGAGGAAGAAGACCGCGTTTACTATAGGAAGGAGAGGGACTAATTTGACATTGTCTTGTGTCGTTTTAATGTCTGTTTCTTCAGCTGTTGTTTGTTTAGTTTTGTTGGTTATGTTGTTGTCAGCTGGGCAAGTTTTTGTAGTCCTGTGCTTCCCTCTCTATGTGAGATGGGGATGTTGCGCTGCATTTGGTTTTCCAGCGTTGTAGGAATCAGATTGCAATTTTCAGTCACATATGAAATGCTATCTGCTGAATAATTCATGTATTTCACTTGTAGCATTTTCTTAATTTTATTTAATTCATGCGTTTAAAAATACAAAAGCCTAATTTGCCTCTAGAATTGAATTGAATAACATACTGTATCGATGGTATATTCAACGAAGAAAGGATAAATTATGTCCGACTAAAAGGTGAAGATGATTACTCAATCTAGTCCCCTTGAAACAAAAAATCATTCACTTTGCCTCAAATATACCGTAAACTATGTCTTGTGTTAACGTTGCGGTTTTCAGTAACTATGATCGCTGATACGTTCAGGTTTGGAAGCCAGTAAACTCAAGACCTACTTATCTTAACAAGTTACAAGGCGGAGACTGTTAACGTTGCCGAACCCAAAACATGCTGCATTTTCGACGTTGGCACCGCGAAGCCAACAAGTTACAAAGAACCGACTTTAACTTAAAGGATATCAGAATGTTGAAGCTGTCATCCCAATGGATAATGCCTATAGTGATTAATGAGCTTGATAGGATTGAATGCTTCAATAGAGTTCGATCATCTGCATAGACAAAAATCATACATATGCTGTGGATGTCTGTTGTCTTAGGTGTATACTTTGAACTTCTTTTCTTGAAGAGAAAGTTATTTGAAGTTGTGTGATCGTACACGGAAATTGATAAACACACTTTTTATTTTTATTTTTCACGCAGCTTTACTTGACTACGTCTGTTGTTTTTGTTTAATTTTATTAAATACGCTAATAAAAATACATTTTTTCTATCAAAACGGATTACGTAAATGTTTGCATAAACTACTCATAACTTAAAGAATCATAATTCTATGGAGTCTAGCAACATATGTTCATGATAGAGTAGGATTCTCCATCCTTTTATTCTCATCTCTTTTCATGCCCTCTTTTTATACATTACTTTTTGTCTTATTATCTTTATAAAAAAATAAATATAAAATGTTGACGTGGCTTAATCGTGACTGTTCAAATAGAAGGACATGAAAAAGTAGAGAAATTAGAATGGTAGAGAATCCTACACTTTAGACAACAGGTGGGTCCCGACAATCAAGCTTTGAGATTCTAATCCAACGGCTCAGATTTCATCTTAACATGATACCACACGTGATAAACATTATCCAGTTTGTTTGTCGGCTCCATCTGGCCCAGTGACCGACTTGGCCCGGAATACTGGAATCCCAGATAAGAACTAGTATTAAAAAGCGCACCCACTGGCTTCGCTGTTCTTCATCTTCAACCATTCAACAACCGAAACCCGAGCGCAAAAAGAACCAAACAAATCAGATCAAGCCCACCGTACAAGAATCCGAATTTGACGTTTTCGCGACCCCACGATGAGTTGTTCATCCAAGACGGCGAGGAAGCTGCAGGTGGCGTCGCCAGTGCCGGCGGATATCGACATTGCCAACTCTGTCGAGCCTTTCCACATCTCTGAGATTGCAAAAGAGCTTAATCTCAGTCCCGACCACTACGATCTTTATGGGAAATACAAAGCCAAGGTTGGTTGTTTGATTCGTTTAGTTACTAACTAGTTAATGCTCGAGCATGTATAAAATGTTCATTTATTTTCATTGATATATAAAGATTTTGAAATTTGATTATTTGGGTGTATTTTATGGGAGATACAAGGCCAAGGTTTGTCATTTGATCCGTTTACTTATTAACTGGTTGGCGCTCGAGCACTTCTGTATGTGTAACATGTTCATCTTCTTTATTGGTATGGAAAAGTTTTGGAATTTGATTATTTGGGTTTATTTGATTGGAGATACAAGGCCAGTGTTGGTCGTTTGATTCGTTTAGTTACTAACTGGTTAGCGTTCGAGCGGTTTTGTATGTGTAATATGTTCATTTGCTTGATTGATATGGAAAGATTTTGAAATTTGGGTTTGTTTTGTAGGTTTTGTTATCAGTGATTGATAAGCTGAAAGGATCTGGAGATGGGTATTATGTGGTGGTTGGAGGGATTACTCCTACCCCTCTTGGAGAAGGCAAGTCTACCACTACTGTTGGACTCTGTCAAGCTTTGGGTGCTTTTCAGGATAAGAAGGTGAAGTTTTCTATTGTTGTCAGTTTAAAGTTTGGTTCTTTTTGTCGGTATCGAAAAGTTTGAGCATATGTTGGTTTTCCCTTTTTGATTTTTCCTTTTCTGGGAAGTTGATTTCAACATTTAACTGAATAATCAAGAAATATAAATTGAGTTCTGGCCTTTTTGTTGGGAGAAGTCTTGAAGTATGAATGGAGGTACAAAGGGAAAAAAAGAATAAATTCAGAGGTTACATTGATTTCTGGCTTTGTGTTATTGATTGTAATTGGTGTTGCTTTAGCTTGTCGTGTCGAGAAACTAAGGCTAAATGTTAAGGTTGGTGTGTTTAACTGGTGAGGAGAGTGTCACTGAGTAATAGACTGAAAAGCATTAAAAACAAGATGTATTACTAAGGGATTGTAGTTTCAGGGAACTGAAAATTTGTTTTGATTGTCCTTTGTGCTTATGATGTTTTATATGCATTTTTTAAACTTTAAATTTGGTTCATTCTGTTTTCCTCTTGTTTCTGTGGGTAAAAGTTAAAGTTTAGTGGTCTCTAACAGTCTCATAGGTATTTTTGCTGAGTCTTCTGACCAAGAATTTACCAAGCTGTTTTTAGGCACGGGTCCTGGCCCTTAGTCCTGTTTACTGCACCTGAAAGAATTTGTTTTATAAGGAAAAAAATGAACTTTTGGTATGTTCGAACTTTATCGGTTAATTTTCCACTTCTTTTCAAAATGTAAAGCAAAGTATTTCAAGGTTGTCTTGTATTTATCTCCTTTGTTGTTAAGTTTTCTTGCAAGTATTGCAGTTTTTATGGAAGACTTAAAACCACAGGACGTCCTGCAAAAGTAGACTTGTGCAGATTTTTCGTATTATTTGTTGTTGCTAATGGAATTTTCTATTGTTATGAAGACTTAAGTAGATTTTATTTCACAGTTGATGGCTATATACCTCAGTAGTAGTTTGTATGGTCCTGATCCTGTATTCTCTCCTTTGTGACTATAGGTTGTTACTTGTCTTCGTCAACCATCACAAGGACCAACTTTTGGAATCAAAGGGGGTGCAGCAGGTGGTGGTTACAGTCAGGTGATACCAATGGATGAGTTTAATCTTCACATGACGGGAGATATTCATGCAATAACAGCTGCAAACAATCTTCTGGCTGCTGCCATTGATACTCGGATTTTCCACGAGGCAACCCAATCAGATAAGGCTCTACTGAACCGGTTATGTCCACCAAACAAAGAAGGAAAACGGAGCTTCAATGACATCATGTTTAGACGTCTAAAGAAGCTGGGTATCTCCAAGACCACGCCCGAGGAGCTTACACTGGAAGAAGTTAAGCAATTTGCCAGGCTTGATATTGACCCAGATTCTATCACATGGAGAAGAGTAATGGATATAAATGACCGGTTCTTGAGGAAGATTTCAATTGGTCAAGGCCCTGACGAGAAAGGGATGGTAAGAGAAACAGGATTTGATATTTCAGTTGCCAGTGAAATAATGGCAGTTTTGGCCCTTACAACATCTCTAGCGGATATGAGGGAGAGGCTTGGGAAAATGGTGATTGGAAACAGCAGGGCTGGTGACCCTGTAACTGCCGATGATCTTGGTGTTGGAGGTGCTTTAACAGTGCTAATGAAGGATGCTATTAACCCTACATTAATGCAGACTCTTGAGGGAACCCCAGTTCTTGTTCATGCGGGTCCTTTTGCAAACATTGCGCACGGGAATTCCTCTATTGTGGCTGATAAGATTGCACTGAAACTGGTAGGACCAGGTGGGTTTGTGGTCACAGAAGCTGGTTTTGGTGCTGATATTGGTACTGAGAAGTTCATGAACATAAAATGCAGGTATAGTGGTTTAACACCACAATGTGCAGTTATAGTTGCAACTATAAGGGCCTTGAAAATGCATGGTGGCGGGCCTGATGTTGTTGCCGGGAAGCCTCTTAACAAGGCCTACGTAACTGAGGATGTGGCTTTGGTTGAGGCGGGTTGTGTGAATTTGGCCAAGCATATTTCAAACACAAAAGCCTATGGCGTGAATGTTGTTGTAGCTGTGAACAAGTTCTCGACTGATAGTGAAGCAGAACTAAATGCAGTCAGAAATGCAGCATTGGCTGCTGGGGCATATGATGCTGTTATTTGTACTCATCACGCCCATGGTGGAAAAGGAGCGGTTAGTCTCTTCATCCCATTAACTACTTAATTTTCACTTCGCTTGTTTATCCGCTGCTGGATAATACTCTTGGAAACTTCTTTTAGAATCTCATATTTGTTCCAAGTATTCCATCTTGTCAAGTGTAGCCTTAAACTGCGGTAAATGGTTGTCATAATAAATGAAGTTTACTGTAATCTGCAGGTAGACCTAGGAATTGCGGTTCAAAAAGCCTGTGAGAATGTTACACAGCCATTGAAGTTCTTATATCCTCTGGAGTTTAGTATTAAAGAGAAGATAGAAGCAATAGCCAAGTCATATGGCGCGAGCGGTGTTGAATACTCAGAGCAGGTAAGCTCACGTGCTATTATTTTTAAATTTCTGTTGACACTATTTATTTCAATCTCTCTTGCTCTCCGTTTCATTTATAGATAGACGACCATTTCCAATACCAATGAATACAACGTTTCCTCTTTTTTTCTCATTTAAAAAAAAGAAGAACTATGTACTGTTTGCTGCAAACAGAACATTAACCTGATTCTTCTACATCCTGTGCAGGATAGACATATTTTCTCTTTGTCCCCTTTCTCTTGACACCACTGAAACCAAAATGTCAATAAATTAAACCAGCGTAGAAGTTTACTCGAAATGCTTATTGATACGAGTTTCCTTATTTGTGTGAGTAGGCTGAGAAACAAATTGAGATGTACAGCAAGCAAGGGTTTTCTGGTCTGCCCATATGCATGGCGAAAACCCAGTATTCGTTTTCACATAATGCTTCTGAGAAAGGAGCCCCCACCGGATTCGTCTTACCAATAAGGGATGTAAGAGCTAGCATTGGAGCTGGATTCATCTATCCCTTGGTGGGAACAATGAGTACAATGCCGGGTCTTCCAACCCGCCCATGCTTCTATGACATTGATCTTGACACTGCAACCGGAAGGGTCATCGGTCTTTCCTGAAGATCGCTCTGCATTTGGCTCTCCATTTGCTCATCGAGGCAACTTACCTATACGGTTGCTCAAGCCTCTGTTGTTTGGCTTTTTGCTGGTTGTGTAAGTTATCTGTATTACTAGCTATTGATTTCGCAAATAAAGAAATCTCTGAGGTTAATAATAATTATCTTATTGTAATTTTCCCCGGACGAATTGTATAACAAAAGTTGTTTCAATACAGGCTATACAGCCATACATTGTTATTTCGATACATTAATTTAGTTCCCGTAACACTTTATAATATTAGTGATATATTTTTATTTTTGTTGGAAAATTAAATACGGAAAAGAAACGTTGCAATAACAGCCAGATGCAATTACAGTTGGGCAGAAATGTTGTATTTTTAAGAACAATACTTTTTAGTATTTTTTTACTATGCGATTAAGTGTCAGAGGTTTATAACGTAGTCTCCCGAGAAATTTTTAGTTGTGACGAGAACACGAATAATACATTACGTGTTTTTATGCAAGTAGTGACATTTTTTATTTTTTAAGTTATTAACCTTTTAACACACATAATTCACTATTTATATAGGGATACGTGGTGTACCACCTCGTGTAACGGTCACATTGAAAAATCTCTCATAGTCTCCCGAGAGATTTTTCAGTGTGATGTCACACGGAGTAGTACACCACGTGTCTCTATATAAATGGTGAGATATGCATGTTAATAACTTAAAAATAAAATTTCTCATCACTTACATTAAAATACGTAGTGTACCACTCGTATTTCTGTCACAACTAAAAATTTCTAAGTCTCCCTAACATTTTTCTCTTTCGGCAGTTGCATTTATTTGTCAACCGAAAAACGGACAAAATGAAACTGCATGCTTACATCCAAAAATAGCCAATATTTTGGAACTAATTAGTAATTAGTTAGCTAATTAACAACAACCTTAACAAAAAAGTTGCAATAATTCTCACAACAATTGAATCAACCCCAAAACTCCGTTGTGTCTTCTCTACCATCTCTTTCTCTCTATTTTCAGACAATTAGGGTTGGAATTAAGCCAGACTCTCATCATCCCCGTCGTCAGTTTTCTTCGTAACTTACAGCACAAGTAACACCTTAACCGAAAAACGAAACAACCCAAGTTATATAGAAATGGCGGATTTTCTTCGGTTGAATTCAATCAAGCGTCATTTGCTTGCAAAACCAACATCAGAGTCGGTGACGACGGTCTCTCCACGGCCTTCAGTCGCAAACATCTCAGTTAATCCAGATTCGAACATAACCATGAGCATCACAAGCCCTCCTTCCACGAAGCACTCATCGCCGACGAAGCCAGGGCCGAAGGTCCCTTCACTTTCAATCTTGTTCTCCAAAAGAAAATCCATGGCCTTCACTTATGTATTCACGTTTGCCTTCATTGCCTGCACTTTCTTTTTGGTTTTCAACCCGTCACGCCAAAATGGTCCTCTTCCTCTTCGTTTCAAGAACCTCCTCCATGTCTCCTTCTACTCCTCTTCTCAAAACCCTAATGCAAACTTGGAGCTTTCCCGGAGAGACCCCTTTTCTGAGAAACCTAATTTTTCGCCGCGGTTTGATGAGAATGCGAGGTTGAAGGATGATAAGGTGGATAATCCAGAGATTGGTCTCTCTCAACTTCGGGAGAAAAACGAAAGCTTGAAGGGAGATAACAATGCTCAGTCATCCAACCCCATTCTTTCATCGTCCAATAACACAGAAATCGAAGTTTCTGGGAAAATGGAGGGTTCCGAGAGAAGAGACGAGACCAAGAAGCACACAAATTCATATTCTCCTTCTTCGAAAGATTCAAATGGCAAACGTGGCTCGAAGAAGAAAAGTGATCGGAAAAAGGTGTCATCTAAGAAGCAAGGGAAACAGAGTGAGTTGAAGTCCAAGCTGATGAATGGCTGTGACATATTTGATGGAAGATGGGTGAGAGACAACTCATACCCGCTTTATGCTCCGGGGTCTTGTCCTTGGATCGATGAGCCTTTCGATTGTTTTCTAAATGGAAGGCCGGACAATGGCTACGAGAGGTATAGATGGCAACCAAAACGTTGCAATATCCCAAGGTAATTAATTTGCAGGACTTTTTTACTTGACAATTTGAGTATGTTTTGTTCATACTATGTTGCTTTTACTTCTAACCCAAGGAAACCTCTAAGAATTTTTTGATTTGATGTTGCTCTAGAGTTCAAACTGATTTTCATATTGGCGTGCATTTATATCGCATTCGCTAGATTGGTTCTGTTAATAAAGCTTGTTGGTTCTGGTGTTGTGCAGGATGAATGGTAAGAAGATGTTGAGATTGTTGACAGGGAAGCGTCTAGTTTTTGTTGGCGATTCTCTCAACAGGAACATGTGGGAGTCTTTGCTATGTATTCTTAGAAACTCAGTGGATAATAAGAACAAAGTTTATGAAGTTTCGGGTAGGCAAGAATTTCGCACAGAAGGCTCTTACTCTTTTATTTTCGAGGTATGTTGATTTCGATTTCATAGCCTTATAAATTCTTCCTTCTTACCTTTTGGCTTTGTTGGTCTAAAGTAATATTAATGTAATTGTTCTTGTATGGATCAATAGGAGTATAATTGTTCCGTGGAGTTCTTTCAATCCCGGTTCCTAGTTCAAGAATGGGAGATGCCGGAACCAAGTGGATCAAAGAAGGAAACACTTCGCATTGATTTGATTGAGAGATCATCCGACAACTACAAAAATGCAGATGTTCTCATCTTCAACACAGGTCACTGGTGGACTCATGAGAAAACTTTAAGCGGGTAAGTCCAATGCTCCGTTTCACCTTATGTCTTGGATTTTCGGAAACTTGGCACCATAGTTAATATATATAATAATCTTGCAGGAAGGGTTACTATCAAGAGGGTTCCCATATCTACGGTGAGTTGGATGTTGACGATGCATTTCGCAAAGCTTTATCGACATGGGCTAGATGGATTGACACCAATGTAAATCCTAAGAAAACCGCTGTTTTCTTCCGGGGCTATTCACCTTCTCACTTTAGGTACATTTTGGACACATAAAATACTTCAACTTGGCTAACAAATGTATTGCATCTTGCTAATATTTTTACCCTTTTAACAGAGGTGGAGAATGGAATTCTGGAGGGCATTGCCATGGTGAAACTAAGCCAACTACAAGCTTGGAATCCACGGAATATGGAGGAGAGTATCCAACAAACATGAAAATCCTAGACTCCGTACTCAAGGGGATGAAGACGCCAGTCAACTATCTGAATATTACAAAAATGACTGATTTCCGGAAGGATGCTCATCCATCCATTTACCGAAAGCCGAATTTAACTGAGGAGGAGCAAAAACCGCCTATGATCCAGGATTGCAGTCACTGGTGTCTCCCTGGCGTTCCTGATACATGGAACGAGCTTATATATGCTCAACTCCTCAAACGTATCCAGAAACAACATAGAGAGAAGAAACAGAAAGATCAGAGGACAACTTCTTAGAACTGGAGGAAAAAAAAATGAAGTACACGTATTTTTTTAATTTTTTTGGAAAGCTCACCATATGGAGAATATCGAACAGGTATTCTTGCTTGTATAGATAGAAACGAAGGATAAGGCAAAATTTGTAGTTAGGCAAAGAGGTGGGGCAATGTGCTTTAGTGATCAATTGTGTTTTCAGATAGAGGTGGTGAGAGAAACAGGATTTAGCCCTTATGGCATCTCTGGCGGAATAGAAGGAGAAGCTTGGAAAAATGGTGACCCGAAACAGTTAGTGCCGGTGATCGTGGTGGTCTCAGAAGCTGGTTTTGGTACTGAGGAGGTCATGATTATAAAATGCCAGTCTAGTACCGGTTTAACCCATAATGTGCAGTTGTGGTTGCAATTATAAGGGCCTTAAAATGGCTGTAAGACTGAGAATACGGCTCTGGTGGAAGCCGGTTGTGCGAATTTGACCAGGCGAAATTCAAATACGAAAGCCTATGGTGTGAATGTCGTTACTGTGATGACGTTTTCGAGTGATTGTGAAGCGGAACAAAATGCAGTTAGAAATGCAGCACTGGCTGCTGGGGCATATGAGCAATTATTTGTACTCATCACGCACATTGTGGAAAAAGAGCGGCTAGTCACTTCATCCCATTAGTCTTATTATTGGCTAAAGGAATTTGGCGGTAAGTTTCTTGTGTCCGAAGAAATGAATCATCGAAATAATGAGTCACAGGTAATATCAACAAATTTGAGATTGCCAAACTTTTAATCCCAGTTGTATACCTGGTTGGAACAAGCACAATGTCAAGATTCTTTGACTAGACCTTGCTTCTATGACATTGATTTTGAGTTCTTGACACCACCCCGGGAAATTAGGTTACCGGTCTTGCTCAAAGGTCGATGCATTTGGCTCTCCATATGCTCACTGCGGCAACATTTTCCGAAGTTCATCCAACGAAAGTCGGTCACCATCTCTTCCCCTTACAGTTTACAGTTCTGAAAACAACTTTTAAGGTCACGTTTTTTAGCTTGTAATGTACAATGCTGTAAGTTTTTTACAACATTATAATTTCCTCCTCCAAGCATTGACTCCACTCTGCACTCCTTGCCAATTTTATACCACTTTGATTTTGTTTTCTTATCATTCTTAGCCGTTCATGATTTCATTTTAACAAGGTAACATTTAATTGATAATACTCAAATCATAAAAATATATATTCAATATTAGAACATTTATCCTTGTATACTAATGAAAGAAAAAAATATATTTCTGAATTTGATGGTCACATGGACGTGTGGTGTTTTTAGTCTACACGTGAGTGACATAGCCAAACTCTTAGAGAACAAGGCTTTCTACACGATGAAGGGGAGGAGAAAAAGTGGACTGGGCAAGCAGCTGTAGAGTAAAATGCCTAATTCATATATTTTGATACGAATTGCGATAAGATTATTAATATGTGTAATAAAATGAAAGAATTCGTAAAGTCACGTAATGATATGTTGGTCACACTCAAAAATTACTCGTGAGAGGCGGTTGTGAGATTTTTCTCTTACAAAAACAAGATAAGTAAAACTAAAAATATGCCACTTGCCCGTATATAATTACATCTGCATGCTTTACTGGCAACTTACAAGACTCGAAGATGTGATCGACCATACACAAGCTCAAAGTCCGTTGGGAAGGAGCTAGTGTCCTTTTAAGGCAACCAAGAATTCTAGTAGTAACCTCCTCTCATAAAGAATTCTAGTATGTTAGTAACCTCGACACACTAAAATGTAGAAATCAAAATATTAATTATGTAAATTGGAAATTAATAATATGTGGAAATTGATACGTGAAGTGGATTATTATTATTATTATTTAGGAGGGGAGTGAATGGATTAGAGTTCTTTGGAATTGATAAAAAGTTTGAAATGCTTTTGAAATGAAATCTAAATCCATTGCCCCTTGATACATTTTACATAAAAAAAAATTGTACATTTTAGGGAAAAAAATTGTATTGTACATAAAAAAAATTGGTGCATTGCACATTTTACATATAAAAAAAATTGTACATTGCACATTTGAATTACATTAAACATTGGTGTATTGTATATGTGTACATTGTATATTGTATATTATGTATTGTACATTTTACATTGGTACATTATACATTTTACATAAAAAAAATTGGTAGTTGTCCTTAACTACGAGTGTTTTTTTACTGAAACTTTATTGATTTTCAGTTTTTTTTAATTTTTTAATTTTTTTTATCGAAGTCTTTGACATTTATATTAATAAGATTAAATAAAACCAATGATTTGTGGGATTGAAATTATTAACAGATAAATTGTACTCCCCACTTCGTGGAAGAAAATTCAAAATCAATCGAAATCATGTTTTGCTATAAAAAGTATGTACATATACAACATATTGTATACACACACACACATAAACACGGGTACATTCATCAAAATTAACCAATAAATTATTGTACCATAATACACATGGGTGTGTGTGTGTGTGTATATATATATATAATGTTGTATGTACATATACAACATATTAAATGACTTTTAGTTGAAATTCTAAGTTTTGAAACTATTTTCATTAGTTTTTATTAAAATTAAATTGCCACTCCGAGTATACTGTAGGTTGAGCTTTATTTGATTTAAGTAATTATATACAAGTTTAACATGTAGATGAACAAGAAGTTGACGTTTTAGGGTATAATTCTAATAATCTTAACAGACATCATTACGCCATGCATGATCTATCATTTGTTTGATCTAACATATACATATTAGCATGAGAAACTTGATGATGAAGTAATGGAATGGCTTGGTGCCAGAAAATAATATAGGTACTTTATTTTTATTGTATATCAACCTTTGACAACATGGACAAACAGAAGTAAGAGAACTGCGAGGAAAAGAAATTGGCTGCCTAGCCATAAAATGACAAAATACTTAAACCTCATGCTATCATCAGACTACCGTACGTTATTTAGGGCACATATATAACCTTAACCATTTTTTTTTTTCAAAATACTAATGAATAATTTTCAGTTAATTAACCCTTCTGCAATTAGTCCTAATCTCGCCCTTGGTGCCTGTCAAAACTCGTATGTTCCCCATATTGATCATGGACTGACCAAAGCTATCAAAGAAGTCACTTTGGCTATTTGCAAAGCGGTTCACAATGGCAACGGTGTCTCCGCTAGTTGAGAACAGCACCTGATCGGTCTGAAGAAGCCCACGGTTGTTTTGGAGATTTGTAAAGTAGTTGTTGTCGAAGGCATCGCTGGTGGATTGGTCAAGGTCGCTCAATGTATCTCCGTTGCCGTTTTGAGGACATGTTTGGCGGAGGGCTTCCAAGTATCCGGCTTCAATGGTCGGGTCCGGGTTGCCGGTGCCACCGAAATTGTAGAGGCGGTGAACGAAAGTTGAACATCTTGCCCGGCCAAATGTATGAGCACCTAAGAAAGGAAACAACTTTAAATTTTTTAAAATAATTAGAGGTTGACTTATTATTACGTGGTGTACTGCTAGCTCAATCTGGTGATTAATTGTACTATTATTCTGGTCAATTGCGTGTGTGTGTGTGTGTGTGTGTGTGTGTGTATAGGGTTACCTGATAAAGCAACCAGATCAGTGGAATCCAATCCTGCATCGCGAAATTTTTGTGAAAGTTGATCAAGGTTTTCGCGAAAGTCTGGAATGGCACTGGTACCAGCTCGGTTGGCTGTCCTACTGTCTCTTCTTCCTAATTGAACTTCCCACGTTGGCCCTCCATTCTGCAACAATATACCAGTACAAATATTATATGAAGAACTTTTTGAACAACAATATATATATGAGGAACTGCTTAAAATATATATGCTCCAAATTTCCAGGAATTTTTCATTAATTAGATTATCTCTTCACCGCCATTCGCATTCTTTTTTTTTATTTTCTTCGGGCCTGGTTCTCAGATGGATTGGCCATTTCCTAATTAATTAATTATTTATTTAAACTAATTAGGACTTTTAATGTGTACGTACCGCAGAAACAAGAATTTGAGAAGCAATTGCTAAAATGTCAGAACAGGAGACAACACCAGGGCAAACATTCTCGAGAGCAGTTTTGATATCATCTACAACGTCGTATCCGTCTGTCAATAGATTGGGACCTGCAGCTTTCTCGCTATCTATTCCATCTGCGTTGTCTAGCATAATCGATCCATCACAACCCTGCATGCATGCACCGTTAGCCATTAAATTAAAGTTAATTAGTATTGCACATAAAAACACAGTTCTTCCTTTGACAAAGCATCCATCTGTTCATTATTAATGGACGGGTTGTCGATATATTGGTCAATAACATATCAATAGAAAAACTCTTTTACGTTCTATCAATGTATATATTATCCGTATTATCAATACAAAATCTGTCATTTAGCAAAGATATCGTGCACGTAGATTTTTATATGCAATCAATATATATCTCATTATTTATTATCTGATGATATTTAAGAACAACCAACAGCATATTCCTTAATGAGTTACATACATTGACAAAGCAGTCGTGGAAATGGACCCGGATGAGTTTGGCACCAATCCGGATATCATTCTGTTGAGCTTGCTCGACCACACCATGAACAATGCTCGTCACGTTCGGGCATGTAGTACTGTAGAAAGTTGAGCTTAGTTGAGTGTTGGCATTTCCCAACACACTAGTAGTAACGAGTACAAAAATTGCTGCTGCAATTGAAAATGAAGACATGATGATTAATTAGGAACTGAAAATTGAGAGGTTGCTAGCTATAGATAGTAGCTCTTAGGGTGGGAGATGAGATGGGTACTATATGAGGCTAATACTTTAACCTTTTATAGAGAGAAAGTAATAGGTGAGATTTCAGTGATCAACGATAGGCATTTTTTGTGCATGCATGTTTCAAGCAAATGACTGGAAAGATTTTTCTTTGAATATTCATACGTGGAAATTTTCAAATAATTAGCTGATTGGGTCGATTAGGAATCAAGAACTTTTCTACGTAAGCTTTTAAATTGAAGAATTTTCAAACTTTTTGGTGGAGGGCGCAATTATTTTAATCAAGTTTTGTATATATTTCAACAGTCCAAGGGCCATACATTATAATTATATTGATAACCTGACATAGTAATAACTTCACCAGGAAAAGAATTGGTCCGGGGAATGATAATGGAATCGTGAAGCAATGATTGTCATTCGATCGGTGAATACACCATCTGCTTAATTTATAAGGAAAACTAATTAAAAAGATTTGAAAACTTTGAGTTTTAATGATAAGAACAAAATAAAGGGTAAAGTGAATAGTACTAGAATTGACTTTTTAGTGTAAAAATATAATTTTTCGTTAAAATGAACAGTATTAAAAGTTTTTTATTAAATTTCTCATATTGTTTGGTATACTTCTTTTTCTGTGTGTAAAAAAGTTATCACAGTTTGATTAAGAAACTTTTCTAAACTTCAAAAATGCCGTACTTCATTTCACTGTTTGAACACGGAAAATTTCAAATTTCTATGTCTACACACTGTTTACTGGTTATTTTCTCAAATCTATAATTCCAGAAATTTTTTACCATATATTTAGGGTAAGCATGCATAGCATAAATGTAATGAGGTTTACCAATTTCTTCCATGCATTGCGTACATAAACATAGACAAAGAATTATTCATTAAATTGGAAGATTAATAAGATAAGTTTTCTCCATATCTAGTCTCTTCAAAATAAAATTAAAAAATCATTTACGTTTAACATAAATATACAGTAAATTTTATGAGGTACCCAATCCATATACCATCTATTTCAATTCTAGTCACCTATCGAGAGATCAATATTGTTGATATATTTCATACAACATGAAGAAGTTTAGCAGAGTATAGACCTTGCAGAGACTTCTTCAAACTGGATATTTAGGGAGTAGGAAACATACGTATGATGAAGTCCAGCATTCTAGAAATTTTGTACATGGACTGGAGGCTTTGGAGACAATCGAAAGACTTCAATCAGTATGTCAAACCGTGTGGGTACGTACGTAGCTGTATGGACGCGCTCATTTAATAAAGTTGGTGTACATGTTATCAAAGGATGATACTAGCATCCGATTACGGGAATGCGCATATATATCTCAGTCCTGGGAATAATGTACGTTTATCGTAAAAAAATTATTTAAAGATCATTTGTACAAAAATTTTAATTATTTGAAAAAAAATTATTTAATTATTCAAATGTGCAGAACATATCAATAGTGCGAGTACCAAGTAACATTGATGAATCGTACATTTATTTGATACATTTAAATGACTAAACGGTCTCTTATTTATTCAAATGATTTTTTTGTAGAGATGATCTCCATAGAAAGATTAAGAATTGAACAATTCCGATTATGGAATCTATCACAATGAGTGGTATATGTGCATTCTGTCATGGGGATGAAAGTATTCTTAGAGAAATTTTTCAGTATACCCAGTACACAAGCCAGTACACCACCTGTAATAATATAAGTGGAAGGAGACTGAAAAATATGTCTAAGAAAGTTGATGTTTCACCATAAAACCAATTGGCAATATGGATTGTAGCCCAATTATTTATAAGAACATGCAAATATTTCCCCAATCTGGGTTTCATAAGCTCAACATGACTCCTCATATGTGACGAATTTTCAAGGCTAAAACGTGGAGAACATAAAACTGGTGACGGGGAGCATGTGTGGCTTTTGGGCTTCACACATTGGACAACTTGCTTTGATACCGTTAAGAAAGTTGAGGTTCCACCATAAAATAAATTAGCAATATAAGGTGTAACACAATATAATTAAGCACATACAAAGTCTCTTCTTTCTCTGATATTGGATTTGTATTCTCAACAATATCGTATCTCTACTTATATTATGGCACATACTAGCTTGATTTTTAGTATGTACATGAAAAAATCTCTCCTAATTTAAAGATGTCATTGTCTAGTTATATTATAACACATAGTATACCACTTTGTGTTCCGACCGTACACATAAAAATTTCTCAAGCTCGCCTACATTTTGACCTCCAATATATTAATTCTTTTTTTTTTTGGTCATTCCAATATATTAAATTTAATTTAAGAAAGTTGCCTAGATTCAATCTGTTCAACGGTCAAGTAACTTTGAAGTTAATTTACTGTGTCATTTACCGCGTATAACTTTGACCTCATGTATAAATTAATATCATATCAATTAGCTAGGGTAGTGACATACAGAAAATTTGAATAGGGTGGAATATTGTTAGGTTTGTTTTTGTGAAATGCAGAAAAATATCTAATTGAGCTTGAAAATAAACAAAAAAAGAGTCAGCAATGTGTGCTCTCCAATCGGCTCCTTTATTTTATTTTATTTTGAAAAAAAATCTGCTCCTTTATTTATTTGTTGGAAAATTCCTCCTTTTTTGGACTTCAAATCAGTATTTAACGTGATGGCAGCTCGGGCGGCCGTGCTGTTTACGCGCGATTTGGAGGCTGTTTATGTGGAATTTGCAGGGGGTGCACAGATGGTGATCGCTGCACTTCAACAAAATTCTGATGATAATATGTCTCCGTTGGGGCATGTTATTAATGATGCTAGACATTTTCTGTACTCAATTCCCCACTCGCGATTGTCTTTCACTAAATGGGAAGCTAACAGGGGCACATTGTTTGGTTCGGTTGGGTCTTTTTATAGATGGATAAAAGTTATGGTTTGAGGAACCTCCTGATATTATCACTGATCGTATATTTGAAGAAAGTTTAGACTTGTAATTTTAAGGTGCGGGACGCTCTTTTTCCCTTAGACGGAATTAAAATTCCCGGTAACTCACGGGTTTTAATCCGTTTTGCGACTATCTCCAAAATGCCATCGTAAAACCTATTTTTTGGTTACTTTCGCCTTAATCAAAGCTTCATTTATGATCATGATCGGACATGGTCAACGAAACTCCCTTCTCACTATGTTATGGAGAATCTGCACCCTGCTTGAATTTTATTTTATTATTTAATTTTCAATCTTAAAAGTTCAATACAAAATCCGGTTTGACTCAATAAATGATAAGGTCACTTCCAAAAGACTTTAACAAATGTCCTTGCAATGCAAAAGACTTTTCGAAAACTCAACAATTGCATTTTTCACAAAATAATATGAAGTATAACTCACAGTTTTTAATTAGTTTTTCAAAATTATGCAAAACTATCATAAAAACCATCTTCGTGGTTTTCTCACTAAACCTTAAGAATCTTAAAATTCACACAAGAAAATCAGGAGATGTACTTGCCAAGGGAACTCCGTTTGGTCGCCGACATTTTCTTATTGATTTTGTGTTTTCCGGCTTAAATTTTAGTAAAGAAACACCTGACTTAACAAATGGTAAGTCCACTTGTGAACGGCTTATAAGTACACCTTAATGCCCAGGGAAAAATACTATCTCATTTTTGACAAAAATTGTGAACAATAAATCAGGACTTTCAACTGGGTTTACGAAATTAAAGTCACACAAGGGTTACTACACGTAGAAACTTTTTATCTTAAAAGAAAATAAAAGGAACTCATTCCACATACTGTCTACATAAAAGATTGCCCCAAGGCATTAAAGCAATTAGGAGCTAGGACAATAATCATGCAGAATGTAAGTCCACTGCTTGCTAGACATATTTCATGCATTAACAGCCCTGCAGTTCTTTCTGATCTCTCCAGCAGACCCAGTAAGAGGACTAATATTCCCCATGTTGATCATAGAATTAGCAAAATCAGCTAAGAACAGATTAATATTTGAGTTATAGCTTTGGACCAAACTTTTAGTCCCTGTTGTCACAGCTGCATCACTAGAAAATAGAATTTGATCTGAACCTAGGAGGCCCTTCCCGTTAATCAAATTCTGAAAGTAATGGTTGTCAAATAGATCAGTTGAGTTTCGATCTAAAGGCGCGGTATTGTTTCCATCACTGGTCTGCGGACACAGGTTCTGTAAATCAGTTAGCATGCTTTGTTCCAATGTACTGTCAGGTGCACCTGTTCCTGAGAAGTTGAAGAGTCTATTGCTGAAAGTAGCACACCGTGCCAACCCAATTGTATGAGCACCTACACATAATTAAACCCCTTTAACACATTAATCAACTGGTAGATTATATCAACTAATAACGTATTCGCTCTCTTAATTAAACAATGGTGAAGAACATGACAAAATTTGAAGAACCTTATTCAGTATTTGGCCATTAGATAAAACATCAACATAATTTCTCACGCTTTGACCGATTAGAATGAATTAAGTGTCTCAGATACTTACCCTTTCAAAAAAGAAAGGACTGTGTCTCATGTTTGATGAACAATTAATGCTAGGACTTGATCAATTAAATTGAACAATTTTACGACTAAAGAGAAAAGAAAGAAAGAAAAAAAAAATCTCCTTCCCAATGTTTTATTGGATGGGTCCGACTCAGTCCAATCTTTTCTAGTTCCGGCCATAAAACGAGATTAAAGACTAAAACCGATAAAGATATTACTCTCTAGCATATATATTGATCAAGGGCCGCAAATTTAACGCGTGATTTTAATTACATGCTCAGAAATGAATATTTTATACTGCCCTCTCTGCTGCACAAGAGAAGCACATGAGACTACAATAAAAGGTGTTGAAATCACTATAGCAAGTATACGCGTACCTGATAAGGACACAACGTCTGTGATATTTAGGCCCACAGCAGCAAACTTGGAAATGATGCTATCTAGGGCTTCAGTTGGTCCAGGAAGTGCACTATTTGCTCCTGTCTGATTTGCCACTAGACCATCTCTTCTTCCAAGTAGAACTTTCCATGAAGTTCCTCCACTCTGCAAAATGTGGCAATATTAGTATAACACAACATAACATGTTTAATTATGAAATAAGGATCTAATTAATAATGGCATGCATGATAGTGGACATTAATAAACATAATTAGCAAAGTTAATTAACTTACCAAGAGCACAGAATCTCTAGCAGCTATGGCTAGTATATCAGCACACGACACAACTCCGCTACATGAGCTCTCCACAGAGCTCTTGATTCTGTCAACGACTTCAAACCCTCTTGCTGAATTCAAATTTGGGAAGGCATCCTTCTCACTATTAGTTCCATCCAGTAGCAGTGACGCATCACAACCCTACACATGTACATGAAAGGGAGATCACTTAAAATTGGGAGGCCTATGAGCTGCAAATAAAAATTGTGATGCATGCATAAACAGAAATTGGTATATGAAAACTAAAAACAAAATCACTATCAACGGGATCCTTAAGAACTCACATTGACAAAGCAGTCGTGGAAGTGAAGCCGAAGCAATGAAGCAGCCATTCGCATTTCAGACTTGACAGCATTCTGAACCTCTCTTCGGACAATTTTGAAAACATCCGGACATGTTGCGTTGTAGAAATCTGTACTTAACTGGGCTTTCGCGACAAAACACAAGGCAAAGAACGTGATCATTGCCAAAGAGTAACGACGGCTAAAATTAATCGATGACCTTGTCATGTTTGCTTAAGAGATGACACACTTAATGCTGATCAATATGGTTAAGGGCTACTTAAGTTGTATGAGACATTCCTTGAACTCCATTTATAGCCACGATTATGCGTAAAACAACAATTTTTTCATTAACTATACAGTAGTGTATAATTTTGTTTATCTAGTTGAAAACTAGCTGCTAGTGCTTATGATGTATGGCGGCAGCACTCAGTGCTTGACTGCTTAGTTGCCTTCATGAACTCAGAAAACTGCACTGAGAGTGTGAGACTGATATTAATTAGCATAATCTCAAGAGATTAGTGCATTTAATATTGCCGACAATGCGGATAACTGAAAGAGTGGTGGCCTAATTGCTCTCAGTTGTACGCTTATAATATAAGAATTTGATTTCTATATGCAATTTCATGAACGACAGAAGATTGGCAAAGCGTGCATGCCTACAGAAAGCCAAATGCCTTTTTGCTACCACTTTGGCGCGCGCATGATTAAATTATGCTTGCATTAAGAATTTTTTAGTGATAAAATAAAGCTGAGCATGCAATATGACCAACTTAAAATTAAAATTATTTTCACTTGATCATAGAGATTTCTTAGTAATGGTCTGTAAAAATGTTAAGTTGGAATTGAAGGCATCTTTATCCCTGTTGATAAGAGTTGAAGCATGCAACTCACAGAGTGCCACATGTCTGAGGGCACTACATTGCCATTTTGTCTCTTCTTCTTTTCCTACTCCGGTTCCCTCCAATGAATGCAAAAGACCAATATTTTAGAGACTAATAGCAACTTCACGAAATTAAACATTAATTGGTTGAGCACCAAGTTTTTTCGACGTTTAGTTATCGTTATTGGTACAGGTAAGGCCACGGTTTTTTGCGAAACTTACAAATTTTTTATTTTTGCGAAATATATTTTATCATGATTAAGAATTTTTTTACAAGGAATTTAAAATTGGTTTTATCATTTATTGAGTTACAAATGCATATAATATTAAAATGAAAGCAGAAAATAAATGGACAAAAATAATAATGGGGCCCAAAACTTTGTTGAAATAGGACTCCATCTACAAGAATATATACAAAAGGTCTTACATAAATTTTCAACGTCACAGAGCAGTGATAGTGAAAACATATAGATTTATAACAATTTCTGAATAATTTTACAAAACCGCCTAAAAACTGTGATGGTTAGCCCACAATTTTTTTTAATGCAACTTTTTTTAGCAAAATATTTTCCATAGTTGTAAGATCCCACATCGCCCAGGGGAGTGATCCTTATATGTATATTCTCATCTCTACCTAGCACGAGGCTTTTTGGGAGCTCACTGGCTTCGGGTTCCATTAGAACTCTAAAGTTAAGCGAGTAGCACGCAAGAGCACTCCCATGATGGGTGACCCACTGGAAGTTGCTCGTGAGTTCCCAGAAATAAAACCATGAGGGCGTGGTCGGGGCCCAAAGCGGACAATATCGTGCTACAGTGGAGGTCGGGCCTGGGATGTGACAATTTATTCCCAGAAACAAAACCGTGAGGGCGTGGTCGGGGCCCAAAGCGGACAATATCGTGATACGGTGGTGGAGCGGGTCTGAGAAGTGATCCGCTCCTAGCCGGAATGTGACAATAGTGATTAAGAGTAACTTTAAAAGGTAAGTGCAAGTGGTTTTAGCATTTGTTGACTTACAAATGTATTTTTAATAGAATATTTAAGCCTCAAACTAAAAAATAAATGACAAAAAATAGTAATGGGGCTCAGAAGCATTGCTGAAACGGGACTACTGTGACAACCCGTCCCTGAAAATTATGATTTTTATAATTTCAATAAGCGAGTTTACGAAAATGCCCTTTGAGGCATATACTTCGATTGGTATTGACTGCCTCGTAGTGACACCTAAGATTCATTTTCTTGGCATATTCTTGTAGTATTCGTCGCTACGGACGCGTAGGCGCAAACGGATTCGAATTTGGAGCTATAACAAAGAAGTTATTAACATTTGAAGTTAAGGGCAAAATTGATACTTTATGAAATTAGTTGGAAAGTTCCAGAAAATCTGAGGGCCAAATGGACGGCCCAGATTAAAAGAAATAAAGTTGTGTGGTGAGGATTTAAAAGAAAGGAGAGAAGAGGGTTGGGCGCTGCCCAGTTAGAAGAAGAGAGAGGAATGAAAGCCAATCAGAAAGAAAAGAAAGGAGGGGAAAGGAGAGAAGGGGAAACGGAGGATTCCCCAACCCACACATTTGACCCGCGACCCAATCGGGATCCATGGTGATTTCCGACGGTTTTCACCCATTTTTCCGGTGAATTGCCTCAAACCACCACCTATAAACCCTTCCATAACCTCTATTCCATCCTTTTCATCTCAAATTTGGTGTGATTTGGTTCCCAAAATGGAGAAAACGCACCGTGGGTGCGGTGAGGAACTTGCTCGAAATTCTCCCAATCTTCAAACCATTTCTTCCAATTGACACCACCACTAGACTCCCTTGGAACCCAGGAACAAAGCCCAAGCATTGGAGGAGGCGTCGGAGCAAGTTTGGAGGTCGAATTGGAACACACCCAAACTTAGGGTTCTTGCGGGTTTTGATGAAATTGAAGGTCTTAGAAGCAAAATCGGACTTTCTCACAGGTATGAAAGTTGTTCTACTCATTGAGATCTTTAATTCTGGAGATTTCGAGAATTTTTAGTGAAAGTTGAATTTTCTGGCGACTCGGGGGCGGCCAACCGCCACCCGCGGCGGCGCGTGGCCCGAGGACCGCCAATGATGTTTTTAGACGTTATTCAATGCCTTGATATTAGTTTTGATGATGGATTGATGTAGATTGATCGTTAGGACCTAAATTCGTTACGGTTATGGAATAGGTCAAAATATGAATCGACGATCCGACCGTTGGATTGTCACCAAACTTTAGTATGTGGCAGTATGTAATATTTGAGGAATGTAGGAATTTACGGATTTGGAATCCGTCGTACAGATCTTCCCGAATTGGAATTGTAAGTTTGTAAATAAAACGTTAACCGCCACTTGGTTTTGGCAATTGGCGGAGATCCAACCGTTGGATCGTAACGAAACTTTGGGATATTGTTATAGAAGCTTAATGTGGATTATTGGAAGTGACAGATCGAAGATTCGTGATACGGATCTTCTGGATCAAATTCGTAGGGATGTGTTTCATATAAATTGCATATTCTCTCAGTACGAATTCTGAGACATGAATTGACATTTATGCTAGGCGGTGATCATTTGGGATGTCTTGAGAGTCGTGCTAGGGGGCTGTAGCGTGGACTCCAGGTGAGTGGGCTTTTGTTTTCAGTATATATATATATATATATATATATATATATATATATATATATATATATATATATATATATATATAATTGACGTTTTTCCCAGAAACATGATTTGAATGATTTATGAATTGAATTGATTTTATAATTGAATTGCCATGTCGTATGCCAATTATATTTTATAATTATGAGTATGATTGCATTCATTATGCTCCGGCGCTGTGGACGGCCAGGTAAGTCAGGTGAGTATGATAGTTAGTAGTTGAGATGATGATGGATTGTGATTTAGCTCATCACCTGCACCTCGGGTGTTTGTGCTCCGCCAGAGTAGGGCCTAGCCTTCACGTGATCGTTCACCTCACGCACCGTACGCTCACCTTGGATCCAAGGCAGGTGCCTAGCCTGTCGTACAGACCACTATAGGTGGTTCCGACTCGTAGGTGACCCGCGATTCGTCGCACAGCCTTCACGTGATCGTAGCACTGAGCGTAATATTATACACCTAGCTTGTCGTACAGACCACTATAGGTGGTTCCGACTCGTGTGCAGGATAATGATTGATAGTGATGGATTGTGATTGATGAGCTATAGATTCAGTCGTACAGATCATTAGAGGTGACTCCGGTTGACATGATAATATTGATGTCTCACCTGTTGATATTGTTTGCTTTTGCGTTGGTATATCGACATGGCTTATTTATGAGATTTGATGATGAGTTTTGATTTCCGGACGATGTGTTAGTATATGAGTATATATACGTATTATTTTTTGGGAAATTATACTAGATTTACAGTGAGGGGTTATATACGGATTTTTAAAATGGTTGAAAAGCTTTGCTTTTGCCCACTCACGTTTTCTGTTTTGCGCCCCTCCAGGTTAGCTGTTAAGGTTCGTATCGACGAGGATTATTGGCGAATCTCTGGTCTGGTGGCTACTGTTGATGGTATAATTCTTGCCCGTTCTTTTGTATTTACTTATGCTCTGAAGTCACGCGTGAGGTGGGTTCGCTCCCGCTCACGAGCACACTCTGGTGTTTAGGCACTTTTAGGTTTAAATTTATTCACATTTTCCACATCACTACATTTTATGGCTTCGTCACCTTCCAGGTGTCGGCCAGCACAACTCGACTTCAGTGTCCTAGTGGACTTTCTGGGTCGGGGTGTGTCAACTACAACTACAAGAATATAAACAAAAAGTCTTACACGAATTTTGAAAACCTCATGGTGTGGTGAAGGTGAAAGCAAACAAGTTTTACAAGTACAAATTTGTAAAATCCCTTAGAAACCGTGATAATGTCCACATTTTTTTGAGAAAAATAAATATTTTTTATTTTTGCAAAATATTTTCTATTTTTGCAAAATATTTTCTATTTTTGCAAAATATTTTCGATGATGATTAAGAGTCACTTTCTAAGGCAATTGAAAATGATTTTACCATTTTCTGAGCTACAAATATATTTTTAATAGAATATGCAAGCCGAAAACTTAAAAATAAATGAAAAATTGTAGTGGGCCCCAAAACATTGCCAAAAAGGAACTCTATCAGCAAGAATATTAACAAAAAGTCTTACATGAATATTCAAAACCTCACGGTGCGATTAAGGTTAAAGCAAATAGATTTTATGATGATTCTTGTACAAATTTACAAAATAGCTAGCCTGGAAACCGTGAAGGTTAGCCCACATTATTTTAGAAAAATGCAATTTTTTTTATTTCTACGAAATATCTTCCGTTAGATTAAGAGTAACTTTATAAGACAATTGAAAGAGGATTTACCATTTATTGAGCCACAAATGTATTTTTAATAGAATATTTAAGACGAAAAACTGAAATATGAATTCATTCCACATACAGTCTACATAAAAGATTCCCCCAAGGCATTAAAGCAATTAGGAGCTAGGACAATAATCATGCAGAATGCAAGTCCACTGCTTGCTATAGACATATTTCATGCATTAACAGCCCTGCAATTCTTTCTGATCTCTCCAGTAGACCCAGTAAGAGGACTAATATTCCCCATCTTGATCATAGAATTAGCAAAATCAGCTAAGAACAGATTAAGATTTGAGTTATAGCTTTGGACCAAACTTTTAGTCCCTGTTGTCACAGCTGCATCACTAGAAAATAGAATTTGATCTGAACCTAGGAGGCCCTTCCCGTTAATCAAGTTCTGAAAGTAATGGTTGTCAAATAGATCAGTTGAATTCCGATCTAAAGGCGCGGTATTGTTTCCATCACTGGTCTGCGGACACCGGTTCTGTAGATCAGTTAACATGCTTTGTTCCATTGTACTGTCAGGACCACCTGTTCCTGAGAAGTTGAAGAGTCTATTGCTGAAACTGGCACACCGTGCCAACCCAATTGTATGAGCTCCTACACATAATTAAACCCCTTTAACACATTAATCAACTGGTAGATTATATCAACTAATGATGTATTCGCTCTTCATTAAACAGTGGTGAAGAACATGAAAAAATCTTAAGAACCTTATTCAGTATTTGACCATTAGATAAAACATCAACATGATTTCCCTCGCTTTGACTGATTAAAATAGATCAAGTGTCTCATATACTTACACTTTCAAAATAGAAAGGACTGCGTCTCATGTTTGATGAACAATTAATGTTAAGACTTGAGTGATTAAATTGAACAATTTTACAACTAACGAGAGAAAAAAAAAATCTCCTTCCCAATGTTTTATTGGATGGGTCCGACTCAGTCCAATCTTTTCTAGCTCCAGCCATAAAACGAGATTAAAGACTAAAAACCGTTAAAGATATTACTCTCTAGCATATATATTGATCAAGGGCCGCAAATTTAACGAGTTATTTTAAGGTTTCTTTAGATATAAACTCTTGCAACTCTTGTTTCCTAAATAAAAACCCACCTAGTTATAAACATCCAAATAAAATCCAAATTTAAAAATGGCTCCCAAGTATAGAAGTAATTGACCTATTATTACAAAATAAAACTAAGCATGTATTACTACATTTATTAGGCATGTTTTATTATTATTATATATTAGGCAATGAATTTATTATTATTATTATTTCGTAAAATCATTAATTCTCCCTTTCAATTTGTATGTAATTAATTGTGTAAATCAAGCATTCAAATAGAGGTGTTTTGGGCATCAAATTTTTTTGAATGTGTGAAGTTAAATATAATTAATGAATTTACTGATGTGGAATATACTTAATGAGTTTTATTTGAATAAAAAACTTATGTCTAGTTTTATGTGGAGAAAATTAAATTTCAGAGACTAAAGCCTTATTTTTAATTATTTTAATTACAGAAATAAATATTTTATAGGGGTTTTTGAACTTTAATCCTTCAAGAAGATTAAAATTTAAAAAAAAAACCTGATGTTAGATTGAATATTGATTTTTAGTCCCTAATGTGTCCTTAATTCAAAATAATTAATGTGTATTTTATTTAATATCTCACATTAAATATTTAAATTTATTAATACACAAAATTTAATTTATTTTTTGACCAAAAAAGAGTTTTTTAATTTATTAATTTTATTTAACATTCTTCAAACTTGAAAGACTCAATTAATGTACCTAAATGTTAGTACCGAAATGTGTGTACCGAAATATATTATATTGAACTAATATATTTAAATGTTAGTACCGAAATGTATTAATATTAAATTAATGTACCTAAATGTGTATACTGAAATGTATGCACCGAAATGTGTGTACCTAAATATATGCACCGAAATGTATGTATCTAAATATATGCACCGAAATGTATGTACCTAAATATATGCACTGAAATGTATTAATATTAAATTAACGTACCTAAATGTGTGTACCGAAATGTATGCACCGAAATGTTAGTACCGAAATGTATGTACCTGAATGTATGCACCAAAATGTGTGTACCGAAATGTATGCACCGAAATGTTAGTACCAAAATGTGTATACCTAAATGTATGCACCGAAATGTATTATAATGAATTTAATATACCTAAATGAAGAAGTTACAGTACATCGAAATACATTGTATAACAAAAATTAATTTATCTAAATTTTCACAACAAAAATATATTACAATGAATGAAATAAAAATAAAAATTATAATGAAATAAAATTAATACATTAAAAATTAGAAAAGAAAAAGATAAATAATTAAAAAATCAAAATATAATTAATAAATGAGGTTATTAATATATCAAGGAACTAAAATTAGATTTTAATCTTACTCATGATTTTAATCAAAAAGTAATTTTTGCCAAGAACTAAAATAAAGTTTTCTATATTTTATATTATCCTCTGCATGCACATGAAACTAAAATAAAGGGTGTTGAAATCGCTATAGCAAGTATGCATGTACCTGATAAGGACACGACATCTGTGATATTTAGGCCCACAGCGGCAAACTTGGAAATGATGCTAGCTAGGGCTTCAGTTGGCGCGGGAAGTGCACTGTTTGCTCCTGTCTGATTTGCCACTAGACCATCTCTTCTTCCAAGTAGAACTTTCCATAAAGTTCCTCCACTCTGCAATATGTGGCAATATTACTATAATATAGCGTAACATGTTTAATTATGAAATAAGGATCTAATCAATAATGGCATGCGTGATAGTGGATATTGATAAATATAATTAGCAAAGTTCATTAACTTACTAAGAGCACAGAATCTCTAGCAGCTATGGCTAGTATATCAGCACACGACACAACTCCGCTACATGAGCTCTCCACAGAGCTCTTGATTCTGTCAAGAACTTCAAACCCTCTTGCTGAATTCAAATTTGGGCGGGCATTCTTCTCACTATCGGTTCCATCCAGTAGCAGTGACGCATCACAACCCTACACGTGCACATGAAGGGAGATCATTTAAAATTGGGAGGCCTATGAGCTGCAAATAAAAACTGTGATGCATGCATAAACAGAAATCGGTATATGAAAACTAAAATCAAAATCATTATCGAAGGGAACTTAAGAACTCACGTTGACAAAGCAGTCATGGAAGTGAAGCCGAAGCAAAGAAGCAGCCATTCGCATTTCAGACTTGATAGCATTCTGAACTTCTCTTCGGACTATTTTTAAAACATCCGGACATGTTGCCTTATAGAAATCTGTACTTAACTGGGCTTTGGCAACAAAACACAAGGCAAGGAACGTGATCATTACCAAGGAGTAACGACGACTAAAACTAATCGATGACCTTGTCATGGTTACTTAAGAGATGACACACTTAATGCTAATCAATATGGTTAAGGGCTACTTAAGTTGTATGAGACATTCCTTGAGCTCCATTTATAGCCACGATTATGCGTAAACCAACAATTTTTTAATAAACTATAGAGTAGTGTATAATTCTGTTTATCTAGTTGAAAACTAGCTGGCCAGTGCTTAGGCCTGGCAATTCCTGACACGACTCGATAACCCGATATGACACGACACAAAATTAACAGGTGTTCGAGTCGACACAATAACGAATTTGGTTGTTATCGGTAACCCGATAAGCACCTGTTAAGATAACAGGTTGGTTCGGATATACACGTGGGTAACATGATACACGATAAGCAAAATATTAATTTTATAATTTTATAACCCTAAAAAAATACTATAATAATTATATATATATATATATATATATTAATTTAACAATGTTATACCCCTAAAAATTATAATAATTATATATATATTAAATTAAATTTTAAAAATTGGTGACCATTGGATCGGTTTAAATATACATATCATTCAATTTCTTAAGTGTTATACATACAAAATAAATATATTTAAATCTACTTAATAAATATATATATACATTTGAACTTGATGGGATACAAATTTTACAAAACTAATTTCAACGATCCAACTATCAAACTTGTTTGTATATGCTTCGAGATCGCATCAGCAAAAAATCGCAAAAAATAAACATTCAGAGATCAAGTAACAGGACAAAACTTTTCGACGGTTATCAACGAAAATCACGATTTAACGGTTATTTTAACTCCAATGTTGATGATTTTTTATAGCTACACTCATTGACCCTATATGAATACAATGAATGATCTCGATCTTCAATTTAAAATATTTACACTAGTGGATAATACAAAATCTTATGTTATACTTAATGAAAGTATGAATAAACTTTTAAGTGTTAGTGAATCTATTGTTTTGATGGGATACGCATTTTATAAAATTTGTTTCAACGATCTAACCGTCAAACATGTTTGTATATACTTCAAGATCCCATATGCCAAAAATTACAAAAAAAACAAACATTCATAGATCAAGGAACGGGACAAAACTTTTTGACGGTTATAAACGAAAAATCATGATTTAATGGTTATTTTAACTCCAATTTGGATGATTTTTTACAGCTACACTCCTTGATCCTATATGAATACAATGACCTAATTTTATCGTCAATTTAAAATATTTACATAAGTAGATACCACAAAATCTTATGCCATGATGATCGATGAAAATTGAGGATTTTGTAAAAGGAATAACATGCAAGCTTTGAGTTCCATTGGCAATGTTTAAACTTTTGAGAAAGGTTTCACAACCTTGAAAACAAAAACTCTTTCATTTTTCATATCCTTGCACATTTAATATTTTGTAATAGACTAGTAGTGTATGAATGTTTGTTTATTTAGGCTCTTATTTTCGAGTTTAGATGTCGTACTTAAACGACAAATGTGTTTTAATGTTTTGAAGTAATATTTATGTGGCAATGTGTGATATGTGCAAATTTAAGAAGAAAAAAATATATATTTTTCTTAACGGATCATAACGGACGGGTAAAGTGACCCGACTTGTTAAGAACCCGTTAAGATAACAAGTGTGACACGACACGACCCGTTAAAATAACAAGTGTTACATGAACACGACAGACACAACCCGTTTGCCAGGCCTAGCAGTGCTTATGATGTATGGCGGCTGCACTCAGTGCTTGACTGCTTGGTAGTTGCCTCACGAACTCGGAAAACTCTGGGAGTGTGAGACTGATATTAATTAGCATAATCCCAAGAGATTAGTGCATTTAATATTGCCGACAATGCAGATAACTGAAAGATTGGTGGCCTAATTGCTCTCAGTTGTACGCTTATAAGATAAGAATTTGATTTCTGTATGCAAATTTATGAACGACAGAAGATTGGCAAAGCATACTATATACGATATAGTGCATGCCTACGGAAAGCCAAATGCCTTTTTGCTACCACTTTGGCGCGCGCATGATTAAGTTATGCTTGCATTAAGAATTTTTTTTAACTATAAAATTAAGCTGAGCATGCAATTTGACCGACTTAAAATTAAAATTATTGTCACTTGATCATAGTGATTTCTAAGTAATGGTCTGTAAAAATGTTAAGTAGGAATTGAAAATATCTTTATCCCTGTTGATAAGAGTTGACATTTTGGTGAAGCATGCAACTCACAGAGAGCCATGTGTGAGGGCACTACATTGTCATTTTGTCTCTTCTTCTTTTCCTACACCTGTTTCCTCCAATGGATGCAAAAGACAAACATTTTAGAGACTACTAGCAACTTCACGAAATTAAACATTAATTGATTGAGCACCAAATTTATTCAACGTTTAATTATCGTTATTGGTACAGCTAAGGCCAAGGCCACGTTTTTTTTTTGCTAACATTACAAATTTTTTATTTTTCCGAAACATTTTCTACCATGATTAATTTTTTTTACAAGGTATTTAAAAGTAATTTCATCGTTTATTGAGCTACAAATATATATTTAATATAATATTTAAAATGAAAGCAGAATATAAATGGACAAAAATAATAGTGAGGCCCAAAACTTTGCTGAAACAGCACTCTATGCACAAGAATTTCAACAAAAGGTCTTACATAAACTTTCAAAACATCACGGTGCAGTGACGGTGAAAACATATAGATTTTATTATAATTTTTTAATAATTTTGCAAAATCACCTAAAAACTGTGATGGTTAGCCCATAATTTTTTTAAATGTATTTTTTTTTTTTGCAAAATATTTTATGTCGTGATTAAGAGTAACTTTAAAAGGCAATTGAAAGTGGTTTTAGCATTGATTGACTTACAAATGTATTTTTAATGAATATTTAAGCCTCAAACTGAAAAATAATTGAACAAAAATAGTAGTGAGGCTCAAAAGCATTGCTGAAACGGGACTACATCTACAAAAAGTATTACATGAATTTGAAAACCTCATGGTGTGGTGAAGGTGAAAGCAAACAAGTTTTACAACGATTTTTGTACAAATTTGCAAAATCAATTAGAAACCATGAACGTCCACATTTTTTTGAGAAAATACAAATTTTTTTATTTTTGTGAAATATTTTCCATCATGATTAAGAGTGACTTTGTAAGGCTATTAAAAACGATTTTATCATTTATTGAGCCACAAAATATATTTTTAATAGAATATGTAAGCCAAAAACTTAAAAATAAATGGAAAATTGTAGTGGGGCCCAAAACATTGCCGAAACAGAACTCTATCAACAAGAATATTAACAAAAAGTGTTACATGAATATTCAAAACCTCAAGATGCAATGAAGGTTAAATCAAATAGATTCTACAACGATTCTTGTACAAATTTGCAAAATAGCTTGGAAACCGTGAAGGTTGCCCACATTATTTTAGAAAAATGCAAATTTCTTTATTTTCATGAAATATCTTCCTGTTATATTAAGAGTAACTTTATAAGGCAATTCAAAGAGGATTTACCATTTATTGAGCCACAAATGTATTTTTAATAGAATATTTAAGACAAAAACTGAAAAAATGAATGGACAAAAATAGTAATGGAGCCCAAAACATTGCCGAAACGAGACTCCATCTACAAGAATATCAATAATAAGTCTATATGGATTTTTGAAACCTCATGGTGCTGTGAAGTTGAAAGCAAGTAAATTTTACGACAATTTTTATACAAATTTGCAAATCACCATGAAACAGTGATAGTTAGCCCACCCTTTTTTTTGAAAAAAAAAAGCAAATTTTTATTTTTGCAAAATATTTTTCGTCACGATTAAGAGTAACTTTATAGTGCAATTGAAAGTTACTATTTATTGAGCCACAAATATATTTTTAATTGAATATTTCAGATGAAAATTGAAAAATAAATTGACAAAACTAGTAACAAGGCCCAAAACATTGCCGAAGCGGGACTCCATGCACAAGAATATTAATAAAAAGTTTTACATAAATTTTTAAAACTTCACAGAGTAGTGAAGATGAAAAGCAAAGAGATTTTACGGAAAGTTTTTGCATAAATTTGCAAATTGCCTGAAACCATGATGATTAGACCAAATTTTTAAGAAAAAACTGATTTTTTTTTTTTTTGCGAAATATTTTCAGTCATGTTTAACAGTAACTTCATAAGGCAATTTAAAGCAGTTTTACCATTTTTTGAGTCACAAATGTATTTTAGTAGAATATTTAAGACGAAAAGTTAAAAATAAGTGGACAAAAACTATAGTAGGACCTAAAACATATCCAAAGCGCGACTCCATCCACAAGAATTTTCAAAAACTCACGGTGCGGTAAAGTTGAAAGCAAGTTGTCACATCCTGGCCCGGGCCCAACCACTTCCCGGGCTCGACTCTGCCATAGCACGATATTATCCGCTTTGGGCCCCCACCACACCCTCACGATTTTGTTTTTGAAAACTCACACGAGAACTTCCCAGTGGGTCACCCATCATGGGATTGCTCTCGCGTGAACTCGCTTAACTTCAGATTTCCGATGAACTCCGAAGCCAATGAGCTCCCAAAAGGCCTCGTGCTAATTGGAGGTGGGAATGTACATATAAGACTTACATGATCCTCACCCCTAGGCGATGTGAGATCTTACACAAGTAGAATTTACGACAATATTTGTACAACTTTGCAAATTCGCCTAGAAACCAATGGTTAGCCCATGTTTTTTTTTTTGAGAAAAATGTCATTTTTATATTTTTGTGAAATAATTTCCATCATGATTAAGAGTAGATTTAAAAAGCAATTGAAAGTGGGTTTTACCATTTATTGGGCTATAAATATATTTTTAATATAATATTTAAACCGAAAACAAAAAATTAAATTGACAAAAGTTGTAGTAGGGCCCAATATATTATCGAAACAAGACTACATCCCCAAGAATGTTAATAAAAGTCCTACATAAATTTTTATAACCTCACAAAGCGGTGAAGGTGATAGAAAATAGATTTTACGATGATTGTTGTATAAATTTATAAAATTGCCTATAAATCGCGCATCACGTTATTTTGAGAAAAATGTAAAATTTTTATTTTTGCAAATTTTTTTCATCATGACTTTATAAGGCAATTGAAATTGGTTTTAGTATTTCTTGAGCCACAAATGAATTTTGTTGATGCACAAATAAATGGACAAAAAATGTAGTGATGCTCAAAACATTGGGGAAACGGGACTCCATCTACAAGAATATTAACAAAAGGTCTTGCACCAATATTCTAAACCTCAAGGTGCAGTGAAGATGAAAGAAAATAGATTTTACGACGATTTTTATAAAAATTCCAGAAATTGTGAGGGTTAGCTTGCGTTTTTTTAAGAAAAATGCAAATTTTTTATTTTTACAGAATATTTTCCGTCATGATTAAGAGTAACTTTATAAGGCAATTGGAAACTGTTTTACCATTTATTGAGCCACAAATGTATTTTTTAGGAGAATATTTAAGCAGAAAACTTTAAAATAAATGGACAAAAATTGTAGTGAGGTCTAAAACATTGGCAAAATGGAAAGGTCTTACATGAATTTCAAAACGAGACGATGCGGTGAAAGTGAAAACAAATAGATTTTACAACTTTTTTTTTTTTGTATAAATTTGTAAAATCACCTAGAAACCGTGATGTACGCTAATAATTATTTGGGTGGCGTGTAGCTTGATATAAAACTTATAAGTCATGGATGCATTACAACAATCTACAATATAGAAGAACTGGCTCACTATCTATTAATAATATTGATACATTTTAAGATAAAACTCAACACCGATAAAGAATTATAATTACCCTAATGAAACCAATATTTGGACTTGGTTGATTGAGCACAATATCAGTACTAAATAGTGGGCTCACGCCGTTGCACAACAATTTGGTTACGTAGACTCTTGCCTGGACTTGAACTCAGATATCTTGGGTGAAAGCTGGGTGTCCTTTCTTCCCTTATATGTTAAGTTAATTATTTCAAAAAGCAAGAGTACTAAATATGCATGTTCATTCATGCTCTACTTCTCTTATTTATCAACAAGCAGAGGTCACATAGTATATTTATGATGTTTGAGATACTAATTTATGGACAAAGAGTACTCTATATTGATCTTTTTTTTTTATTAATATAATTATTATATATATATATGTGTGTGTGTATGCGTGCGCGTATACACACGCGCATGCGTATGCGTGCGCGTATACACACGCGTAACATTTTGTGTATACTCAATGGAGTTTACCACATCTCTGAATTAACCGCTCTGCAATTCTTCCGAATTTGTCCACTCAGACCAGTAAGTGGACTAATATTTCCCATCTTGATCATGGACTTAACAAAGTCATCAAAGAAAAGCTTAGGGTTTCTTCTGTAGCTGTCAACAAGATTTCTGGTCTTCATTGAAACGGATTCATCACTACTAAATAGAATTTGATCAGAACGAAGAAGACCCTTTCCATCGAGTAAGTTCTGGAAGTAATGGTTGTCAAATAGATCATTCGAATTCTGATCAAGCGCCGTTACTTCGTTGCCATCGCCGTTCACAAGACATACATGTTGCAAATCAGATAGCATGGTTTTTTCCATTGTACCATCTGGACCTCCAGTGTTCAAGAAGTTCCAGAGTCTGTTGCTGAAAGTGGCACACCTTGCTCGTCCAATTGTATGGGCTCCTATGTACACACATGATGAGCAAAAGGAATAAGTACACAAAGGAGGATAGGGTACTAAATTTTAGATATGGGATAAGTTTATATACACACACACATACACACTACTAGAAAGTTTGACCCAATATAATTTCTTTTTTAAGACTCCCCAATTCCTTTGTTGTGGTATCCCAATATATACCAATCAAGTTTGACTCTCAAATGCAAAATGCATACAAGCACGCCAATACAAACAATAATCTCAGTTGTTTCTAATATATTAGCAAAGATAGAAATTGCAACCATTCCTGACAATGATATAGGCTTTTTTGTTATGTACCTGACAAGGAGACCGCATCTGTGACATCGAGTCCAACACTGCTAAATTTTGAAATAATTGTCTCCAATGTGTCATATTGAGAAGGAATAGCAAGATTAGCTCCTCTTTGATTTGGCAACAGTCCATCCCTTCTTCCCAGTAAAACTTTCCACGACGGTCCTCCGCTCTGCACATTGCCATGCCCTTAGATTCATCCATCGCGTTCGCTCTTCTATATATATACTAATTATATGAATCTCATGCTTCCTAATGACTGTGCACGTTAAATTAAATGTGATGTAATATTTGTAGTTACTTAAGCTCTTTTCTGACAAAACAACAGCAAACCTGTTATTTTTCAGTTGAGCTAATTGCATTTTCCACTACAAAACTAATTGGCTATATGAAGAGTAGACCAACTTACTTATAAGCTTAGCGCGTGAATAACACAAAGCGAGTGACGTAGAACAAGTGTGGCCGTTGGGATTCACATGCAGGACAGCCTACTCTGATATCATCAAGAAAGTTGGGGTTCCACCATAAAACCAATGGTTATATAAGGAGTAGCCCAATTTACTTATAAGCCCATACAATAAGGTCTCTCTTCCCATCAATGTAAGATTGATTCTCAATAACATCTAATGTGGGTCAGATGTCGGAGGGAATCAAAATCAACCCTTGTTCAAATTTTGGCTTTGTGTTTGATTTGGGCTCATGACTCACCTAATTTTATTATTTACTATGTTGCATCAGCAATTTAAGACAATAAATTATTATTAGCACTTCAAAAATATAAATATGCACACTCCTCATAAAAGTACTTTTCTTTCTAAAACAAGAAAGTTTAGAGTGCACAATTGAATTTTTAAATACCAAAAACAATTCCCTTAAAGATATTACGATATTTTTTTATATTTTGTTTCTCTAATTCGTTTTCTATTTGAACTCTAGTACCAAGAGGCATAATATAAACATCTTTTTTGGGTGCTAGCTAGGGGTATGTTTGAGGTTTCCTCATTTCTCTTATAGATTCCTGCAAAATAATGGGTTTCATACCTTCTCTTTGGCATGTTGCGTTAGAATCTAACCCACTACTTTATTAATTTGAGAAACCAAAGATGAAAACTTACCAAGAGTACAGAATCTCGGGCGATTAGGGCTAATATATCAGCACAAGATACAACTCCACTACATGCACCCTCCACAGCATTTTTTTACTTTGTCTACCACTTCAAATCCTCTTGTTGAGTTCAAATTTGAAGTGGCAAATTTCTCACTGTTACGCCCATCCAATAGAATGGATGCATCACAGCCCTAGTTAAGGTCAAACGACGTGAAAATATGATTCGGATGAAATCATAAAGGCCTGTTAAAAAAATTATTGCCAAAATTTTCTGAACTCACGTTCACAAAGCAATCGAGAAAGTGAAGCCGAAGCAACGAAGCTGCCATTCGCATGTCGTTCTTTACAGCATTTATAACCTCCTTCCTGACTATTTTATAAAGATCTGGACATGTCTGCTTATAGAAATCTGCAGAAAGATCAGACTTCACAGCTAAACACAACGTGAATACATTTATGAGCAAAAATAAGCTATTATAATCTATAGATCTATTTTTCATGGCTGTTTAGTGAAGGCGAAGAATGAAGAGAAAAATTTGAAGTTCTAAATTAATAACCAAAGTTCAAGCAGCTAGATTGAAAATTGCATAAACCCCAATTCATAGATGAATTAGTGCACTAAATGTTTTGCCAATCAGAAATTGACAAAGCTGTAAGATTTATGATTATTGGGTTGCAATCATATAAACTTATATCATGGGAAATGTGAGACAATGAATCAAAGTAAAACATTTGGAAAGCATTAAGGGTTCAATAATTCAAGGAACTTTGCCAAAATTCCGTGATACAATCATTAATCTGCCAATGCACCAAGAATGTTGAATAATTATAATTCTCTAATGATATGTTTGGAGGAGGGGCTTTAAAGTACAGCGAAATTTTAGATTCGATTGTTAAAAATGTACAACAAAAACATTAGCAATAAACTAAAACTATAGAGCTGCTATTAGAACACTACAAACACACTAAACAAAGGTGTCTTGTGAAAGCTCTTTCAAATTTACTGGATCTAGTCCTTTCTAGCCTCTATCTAGATTTTTGCGGTGTATTCCAAACATAGCACAAGTTCTATAATACTTTAAAATTTAAATTTCCTCGTCCAAACACACCATAAAGAACTAAAGACATAGTCAGGGACAAATAAGTATTGACATTATATAGGGTACTCAACTATTCATAAGATAAGATTATGCAAACAATCAAATGCAGATAATTTTTTTGATGTCATTAATTATCGCATGTCACGCCATATTACAATTGTCACATGTCACGTTGTATTACTAATCCATCTTGTTATAACATATAATAATGTATGTGAAATATCAACATTCACATCTACTCATATTATAATACTTCAATTACAACCAATGTATAAAAAATCGATAATATCGGCGATATTTTGCCGATATTATCGTTTTTGTGAGAGCCCGATATTTCTACACCTATCCAATTGATTTTCAGTAAAATATCGCGATATTATTGATATTATTGCGTCATTCTTGAAGGCGACGCCGATGGAGTAGACGGCAACGGGCATGAAGGCCTTGAGCATCTGGATGAAGGAGACGGAGAGGCGGAATTGGAGATCCAGAGGGAAAGGGCGCCGATGGGGCGAAAGACGCGGACGAGGAGGAAGGCGAGGGAGGAGCAGAAGACCATGTGGGAGAAGGATCGAGAAACTGAGGTCTCTATGCGTGTGTGTGGGAGAAGGGAGAAGAGAGAAGGATCTAGAGATCTATGTGTGTGTGTGTGGGAGAAGGGAGAAGGGAGAAGAGAGAAGGATCGAGACTGAGGTCTCTGTGTGCGTTGGCACCATCTGCAAAGAAGAAGAAAAAGAAGGGCTTTTGGATTGGTGCGTTGGCACCATCTGAAAACAAGAAGAAAAAATGCTTGCCAAAAAAAACAAAAAAAGAAGAAATAATAATTAAAAAAAGGTTTTGGAATAGTGTGCTGCACCATGTGAAAATAAAAAAATAAAATTTGACTATCATATCATTTATGTTTTTGTGAAAATATGCTAAAATATTTACATATTTTCTACACTCACAATGTTTGGCAGCTCGCTATATAATCAACTTAAATCAGTTAAATCAATCATGCAATGCATTTTTTTCCAATTTTTTGTGATAAACTAATAGATAATTGACTAAATAAACATCCTGCAAAGTTTCAATAAAAATTTTCAAGTTTTTCTTACAATTTCAGTGGTTTTTATTCAATTTTTATCGATATCGATAATATCCCGATATTTCCATCGAAATTTTCGTGGTTTTTATTTAATTTTTATCGATATCAATAATATCCTGATATTTTCATCAAAATTTTCGTATTTTTAGACTACCGATATCTCTGATATCATCGATATTTAATATCTTGATTACAACTAATTAATAATCTTCCATGACAGTGTGGCTGTTACATCCAAAATATTTTGCTGTCAAATTGTGATCGACTGTACCTTTTATACTGTTAAAGCAACCGACACTAATCCAGCAAACATAATTTCTAGGTTAAAGCCAGATTTTTAATCAAAACATTAGAAAGGAAAAGTAGAAAAATATATTTAAAAAACAAAAAGAAATGGAATATATGGCGCCAATTCATCAAACAAAAGTAACAGCAGACACATAGAGATATATCCACAAAATATCAGTTTGGACGTGTCTGATGGATAACTTGCCACGTGGCGAAAGACAGAAGATATTAGTCTGCTTACACTCATGAGCCTCTCAGCCTCTGCTTCTTCAACCTTTGGTCACCAATGGCCGCAGCAGCAGCAAATCTAACAAACCTGAGAAGCTTCCATTATTGGCGCCAAAAACCCACATTCTCACCATCGCCAACAACTCTTCCCTTGTACAGAAACTCTTCAGCTTCAAGTGCAGGCCGTACAAAGTCGTTGACGAAAGTGTTGGCTCAAGAAGAAGTTTCTTTTACGGAGCAAGAGAACGCTCTCGTCGAAGCCCTCATTGGAATCCAAGGCCGAGGTCGCTCTGCTTCTCCTCAGCAACTCACTGTAGCACTTCTCTCTTCTTCACTTTTTAAAATATCCTGTAATTTTTTGAATTCTTTGTTTAATAAATTGATTGAACGAGAATTGCTAATGCTTTTGCAGGATGTTCAAAATGCCGTGAATGTTCTTGAAGGTTTACAAGGCGTTCCTGACCCGGTTAGTTATCGTTGTTATTAAAATTCCAAACAGATGCATATATGTGCTTTTGAGAAATACGCGCAAAAAAAAAAAAAAAAAAAAAAAAAAAAAAAAAACAGCCACAAAGTTTTAATCAAAATAGAACTATCAGTTTGCTTCTAGCTTGATAAGGAGTTTGTTTTTCTGTCTTTTTTTTGTTAGAAATTGCCAAAAACATTATGAAATAAACATGGTTTTTGCCAACCTGCTCGACAATAATTCCATAAATACCTAGCAGAGACGGTGACAACCTAAATAGGAAGATTACAACTCCGAGACATCCCAATAGGAGAGGCTAAACTGATAATAAGTCATATACATACAAATTCAGGTTTAGTTTCTTTTTGGTTACTCTTAGGTTTTATTTTTTATGTAAAGTTTATAATCGGTTATATTTGTGCATATTTCCGTGTATGCTTAATTTATAAAGGGTCTCATTAAATTTATTTATAGGAATATTGAATTTGTATGTTTTGTTATGTATGCAGACAAGTTCTAGTTTAATTGAAGGGCGATGGCAATTGATGTTTACTACAAGACCTGGAACTGCCTCTCCAATCCAAGTATGACCTTATATCAACTAAAGCTTTTCCCCCTTGTAAATGATTATAATTTTTCTTTCTTATAAAATTAAGAAATTGTATAGGAATATGGTCTGTTTAATTTCTTTCAAATCATTCATCCGAAGAATCGAATTGTTATTTGTTGTGCATTCCTGTAAACTGTTATCACAAATTTGAAAATTGCAAAAAACTTGGTTTCTTTTGCACCATGTTTTGGATTTCCTTACAAACTTGAAATCATCCACCCTAGCTATGTGACAGACGAACACATGTAATCCATTGTTATGTAAAGGTATGGATCTTTTATTGAAACCAATTTTGTTTAAGCCAATTGGTCTGGCTGATACTCTAAACAATTTGAAAGTGGCATTTAGTTTGAATCATGCTTCTAAAATTTTGCAGAGGACATTTGTGGGGGTTGACTTCTTTAGCGTATTTCAAGAGGTATATCTTCGGACAAGTGATCCACGCGTATCGAATATCGTCAAATTCTCTGATGCAGTAGGTGAGCTAAAAGTAGAGGTACAACCAGCTCCCTCTCCAACTCCTAAATATCATCACATATATCTTCTCAAAAGCACAAAAGAGTTACTACCATTGTACCTTTCAGTTGTTATCTTTAGCCTCCTTTGATTCTAGTTAAAAAATGTTGTCATAGTATTTTCTGTTCACTAATGCACTCTCTATTTTCTTTTCGCGCAGGCAGCAGCATCAATAAAAGACGGGAAACGAATCCTCTTTCGGTTTGACAAAGCGGCATTTTCTCTTAAATTTTTACCGTTTAAGGTTCCATATCCAGTTCCATTCAGACTTCTCGGAGATGAGGCAAAGGGCTGGTTGGATACCACATACTTGTCCGAATCTGGAAACCTTCGTATCTCAAGAGGAAATAAGGTAATAGGCACTTTATTGCTTGGTAGTATAAAGATTCTAATACTTTCTGTGCTGTATTTCACATCAGTAATATTAACACATGGTCAGAGACTCACAATTATTGCTTAAATCTTAAAAATGAGTTGCTCATAGCTAAGGATATCATAAATATCTTTGTAGTGCAGGGAACTACATTTGTGCTGCAAAAGAAAACCGAACCTAGGCAAAGATTGCTGTCAACCATCTCCACGGGCACAGGAGTTAAAGAGGTGATGTTTCCAATTCAATTTTCTCAAGTTGCATGCCTAAGAAAACTTTGCCTTGTTGATATGGTCTCCTGCAACCCCATTTCTTCTATCACAGGCAATCGATGAGTTTATCTCGTTAAATCAGAATACGGGTGATCTGGAACTCCAACACGGAGAGTGGGAAATGTTATGGAGTTCACAGGTAATCTCATGCTTATAAATTGGCCATAGAGTGTTTTTATGTTGCCTTTTACAGATCCTAGTGGCGTGGGAAGTGGAAAAGGCACTGGGAGACTTGAATTTGGTGTGAACTAAACCACCTAGAAATTTTTTTGCATACAATTTTGACTCGCCTCTCATATGTGGCAGGAAGAGACAGATAGTTGGTTAGAGAATGCAGCCAATGGTCTAATGGGAAAGCAAGTAAGCGAAAATTTATAGCTTCTATTTTCGAAGAAATTTTTCATTGTGATCGGAACACAGATGAGACACCACGTGTTTTTATATAAACAGATGGTACACCACAGATTTCTTTAATTCTCGTTACTCTTTTCTTCTTCTAAAAGAAATGTAATGCTGTGATTATAGATTGTCAAGAAAGATGGACAAATAAAGTTTGTGGTTGATGCCTTACTTGGACTCAAATTCTCCATAACTGGCACATTCATGTAAGTTTCTCATTACTTGGAATTTATGGTACTACTGCTGTATTGTGAAATCCTGATTTTTACATTCTCCATCACGTTGACAGGAAAACTGGCAGCAGAACATATGATCTTACAATGGATGACGCAGCCATCATCGGTGGTCAGTTTGGGTATCCTGTAGAGCTAGATAGCAAGTTCGAACTTGAGATACTGTATGATATCTCATTTTGATATTCATGTACTTTTTTTCTCAAGATTTTGATTATCTAGAATCCCCTTTTCATGCATATATCTACTCACACTGTATGCTGCAGGTATAGCGATGACAAGATCAGGATTACACGGGGGTATAGAAAAATTGTTTTCGTGTATTTACGAACAGATGGTGTTGAACAGAAGTAAGATGGTCTAACCGAACAGATATAAGATCTAAGTTTCTAGCGATGCAAATCTGCTTCTTGTGGCTCCTTGTGTTGGTAAATATGAAAGCACATCCAGATTATTTTGAACGTTTGATTAATGTAACTCTGCGAAAAGAAAAAAAAAACATATACATATTAGCATTGTCTTCACATGTATTTCTTGGCTATTTTTTGCCTTCGTAACATCAAATGTAATTACGAAATTAATCGTATCCCAGTTCTACTCTCTGGTAAGAATTCATTTATGTTAGTGTAAAATTTTATGAGGAATGATTTTGCGCATGCTTAATTTTCTCCTTCTAAATTGTATTTCTTGATTCTCTTTTGGTTTATTCAATTCAAAAGTCAAAAATAAATAGAAGTATATATTAGGAGAAATAGTTGCGTGTAGATCATTACCATCGTTCTTTATTAATCGAGGTTGGAATATTTTGGTATTTATACGCTAGGGTTTGGATTACTTATTCAGTACTACAATGTTCTGAACAAATCAGCAAAATTCTTTCACAAGAAAAGGTACTAAAAAAGAAATATATTTTGTCACTAGAATCCCCCACCAAATATCATGGTACAATAAAAACCCAATTTAACGGTCATCATACTCTTCCACCCCCACCCCTAATGAAAGTGTCTTAGAAGCAATTAATTATTTGATTACTTGGATCCTAAGTAATCAAGGAAAAAAAAACTTGCCGGAATTAATTCATTCATTCTCGTTGCAAAACCTATACATTGAATCAACCTAGATTTGGTCTTCAATGTCTTCTGAAACCCTAGATTGTTTTGGTTCTTACTCAATCAACCTAGATTTGGACTTTAATGTCTTCTGAAACCCTAGATTGTTTTGGTTCTCACTCTTTAAATTCAAATGCTGTACTTCTTTTGCCCACTTTTTTCTTTAAACGACAATTCGGAGGGTTCTTCGAGCACCTGGTAAGTGTCCTATTTGCTTAAACAAACCTTCTTCACAATTTTTTTCATCCACAAATCGGTACGCGTTTGTTTTGCATTTGTTTAGTTTTGATTTCTAACATTGCTTGAAGGGTTTTGATTAAACTGGAGAAAGTAATAATCGTTCTGCTCCTATTTCTGATAAGTTCGGAAAATATATTTGTCACCAAAGATATTTTTTTTTTCTTAGTGTCTTCGATTGTATTGTGAATTTATATTTATCTGTTATGAACTCGATATGTGGTTGTATTCGAAACATTTGAATACTGAGGTTGATATGGGGAATTTTTATTAGCACTAAAAACCATCATGCACTTTTCCGTCTTTTATTTCACTAGAAAGGAATACAAGTGACGTTTTTGGAATGTCAATAACAACTTTCTTTTATCATGTGAATAGTGGATTAAATCAGTTTACGGTTCGTGCAGTGTGAAGTGTGAACAATGTTGGCTCCGCAAAATGCGCCAAAGAAGGAAGATTTTTCCCTCAAGGAGATTAAGCCAAAAATCACTGGCAAAGCAGCCAATACGTCAGGCCCGTCGACCACCTTCGACTTGGTGGAGCAAATGCAGTATCTGTATGTGAAGTTTGAGAAAGTCAGAGGTTTGCCGCCAGCATGTCGCCCGTACATTGAAGTGAACATTGGGAACTACAAGGCAACCACACAGCACTTGGAGAACAATAGCCAAGTGTTTGCTTTCAAAAGAGACAAACTTCAGAGCAACAAAGTGGACATTTTGGTGAAGGACAAGGCTGCTGTAGTTGGAGATGGAACCATTGGCAAGTTTGATTTCGCTGTTAATGAAGCTCAAATGAGAATTCTCCCTAATAGTCCATTCGCGTCGCAGTGGGTTAGGCTGAAGGACGAAAAGGAGTTAAAAGGAGCAGAATTGTTGCTTGCCTACTGGATGGGGGCACAGGCTGATGGTGCATTTAACGAACCTTATTATGCTGACACGGCCTCAGTAGTAAGCGGTTATGGTGTTTCGGAAACGCATCCCAAAATGTATGACTTCTATTACAAGCTTTGGTACCTTAGAGTTAATGTGATTCAAGCTGAAGATCTGGTGTTCAGAGACATGAATAACGGAAAGCCACGGGAGATTTTTGTGAAAGCTAGTGTTGGGAGGTGGGTTTTGAGAACTAAGGCTTCGCAAACTAAGACCGATAATCCTATGTGGAATGAAGATTTAATGTTTGTTGTGGCAGAAAAGTTTGAGGACGATTTGATTGTGAGCGTGGAGGAGAAGGTGGATAGTATGGGAGGAAGTTTTACGTTAGGTAGTTGCAGGATTCCCTTAGGGAATATCGCGAAGAGGAACAATGCTGCAGCGGCTACTGCTGTGAAATATAACCTTGAGATGATGGAAAAACTGGAGGGGAAGGTGAAGTTTGCTAGTAAGATTCAGATGAGGGTCTCTTTGGACGGCGGATACCATGTTCTTGATGAGCCTGCTCACTCTACTAGTGATTATAGGCCATCAGCAAAGGCATTGTGGAAGCCGAAAATTGGGGTTCTAGAACTGGGAATCATTAGCGCTTCTACACTGAAACCAGGGCAGCCTAAGAATCGCGTTGATGCGTACTGCGTGGCTAAATATGGTCCGAAGTGGGTGAAAACAAGGACGGTTGTTGATAGCCGTGATCCAAAGTGGAATGAACAATACAATTGGGATGTCTATGATGCATGTACTGTCATTACTGTTGCAGTTTTCGACAACAATCATTTGGAAAGGTGGGATAAATCCGGCGGGGCTATGGATTTACCCATTGGGAAGGTAAAGATTCGGCTATCAACTCTCGAAGCTGGTAAGATATACAAAAACTCTTTTCCGCTAATGGTTCTGCAGCCTTATGGGTTGGACAAGAAGGGTGAAATCCAATTGGTGGTGAGATTTTCAGTTGACAGTATGCTTAACACGCTGTGGACTTATACGCAGCCTCTGATGCCGAAAATGCATTACCTTCAACCACTCTCTGTGGATCAGATGTCTATATTATTGCAACAGGCGGCTGATGCTATTGCGTTGAAGTTGAGCAAGTCTGAGCCACCCATAAGGCGAGAGGTGGTGGATTATGTGTTGGATGTGAAGGCCCGTTCGTGGAGCCTTCGAAGAGCTAGAGTCAATTTCGAGAGGATCGTTAAAGTTTTGGATGTTTTCTTTTGGCTCATCAAAAAGTTTGATCAAGCACGCAGTTGGACTAACCTGTGGATATCTATACCGGTTCTCGTTGCGTTCACTATCTTGGTTGTTTGGCCTGGGACGATTATCTATACTCTTATCGGAGCATTGGTCTACTGTGTTTTCGTAGGGATTCGGAGTTACCCGAATAGGCCTAAACAAATTCCTCACATAAACACCGAATTGTCACACCTCCATACAGCTCTTCCAGATGTTCTGGATGAAGAGTTGGATCCGTTTCCAACAAGAAGGACCGACGTCGAGACTCTGAGAAGAAGATACGATCGGCTTCGAAGTATTGGATTGAATATCCAGACACTGCTCGGTGACATAGCAACTCAAGGGGAGAGGGTGCAATCTTTGCTTAGTTGGAGGGATCCAAGAGCCACATCTATGTTTGTTATCTCCTGTGTCATTGCTGTCTTCATACTTTCCGTCGTTCGTTTTGATGCTATTGTTTTTCTCGCCGGAGGGTACGTGTTATTGCCGCCAATTTTCCGGACCAGATTCCCGGTATACCCCCAGAACTTGCTCAGAAGGATGCCGGCGAAGACGGATATCTTTGTGTGAGGAGCTTGAGACGGAAAACTTCCGAACCTACTTTGTAAACAATTGTTCCAATTTCTTGCTTGGTTTTTGTTTCACATCTATATTTCTTTCATGTGCTAATGTTCCTGTGTTAGAATCTAATCGTCCCCTCGGCCCCGACCTTGGCCTAGCGTCGATAATTTTTAGAGCGTTGTAATAAAACACTCTCGATACTGTTCATTTTTAACGAAAGACTACATTTTTATCTTTTTCTGTTACTATTCACTATATCTTAAAAAATGACTTCATTAAAAAGAAAGTTCTTTTGGACTTTTTGTTAATTTTCCTTAATTTCTAAACAAGTTTGAACAGAGAATGAGAAAGAAAATATGAGAATCGCTTATTCGAACAAACTCGTGAAACCAAGAAGAACATAAGACGAATTCTTAACATTAAAACTGTAATTTTCTGGTAAACAGTACAACTACATTACACTAAAACAATTGTTCCAATTTCTTGGTTGGTTTTTGTTTCATATCTATATTTCTTTCATGTGCTAATGTTCCTGTGTTGGAATCTTACCGTCCCCTCGGCCTCACGTCGATAATTTCTAAACAAGTTTGAACAGATTTAGCTTTATATTGTTGTTGCCAGAATGAGAAACAAAATATGTGAATCGCTTATTCGAATAAACTCGTGAAACTACGAAGAACAAAAGACGAATTCTTAACAATTAAAACTGTAATTTTTTGGTATACAGTCCAACTACATTGCATTAAAACAGTAATTTTCTGGTTTGGTCCTAATAAACGTTATAGACGTGGCGGCATGGGAAGGAAAAACTAAGAAAACGAACCACCGGGAAATCTACCGAGGCTGAGAAGAGCCGCTCCAAGGAGTTTTCGGCCAAACCAAAGACAGCTTTGATGCGTGAGTGCAAGGCAGTCAGTCCACTTGAGCTTCACATTTGCACTCCCACCAAACAGAGCGTGCGTCGAGAAAACAATGTTGCCGGTGACACAGAGAGCAGAAAATCTTTCACAACAGACCGTTATTTCACCGTAAGCAATTCCACCAGCTTCCTTAAGCTATTGTTCCTACATAGGACCGACAAAAGATTTCAACTTCCATTAAGACCGACCAAAACACGACTAAATGAGTGATGCATGCAGATTCTAAGCTTTCGTGGAACTCATTTAATGGAGATAATGAAAATATTCAACATCCAAACAGGAACGACGGAGGACCATTTATAATGTCAGATTAAAAGTTTACTGAAGAAAAAAGAGTTTCTCGAATACAAAGAATAGTAAAAGGAATTGAGCATTTTCCGTCCATATGACTTATGAGGTGCCACAAAATACTAGCAAATGGGCTTACCATCACTTACGCTAGATGCAACCCCCCTAAGTTTGGCCCTCACGTCAGATTACTGAAAACTTTTCATAAATGCATTACATCTGTACCTGTACACTCAGAGATGTTTTGAGTGACAAAGAGCTTTGCTTAGAGAAGCCATCCTCTCGTACATTAGAACCATTTGCAGAACATTGCCTAACAAAAGACGTGTCATGATTATTAACAGGATGCAAAAAGAACAGAGCAATCTGTTGAAGAAATATTGAGGGAATTAGAGAAACCTGAATGAGCAGCACTGTTGAATTCGAAGTAATGCATGCACTGAAAAGAACAGAGAGCCAGCTTTATCAAAACTAACAATCAAGCCTTTTCTCTAGCAGACGTCCACTTGTATTGGCTTTCGGCATCAATGCTTCCCAAAATCGGCAAAAGTGCACATTTGCCTTCTTCGTAGATGCTAGAGATTTCAAACTGCGCATTTGGAACCACCCTCACAGGCGATACAGAAGATTGAAGCAAGGAGTGTAAGTCACTTCATACGAACATACAAGTGAACCACAAGGAAAGCAGCCCACAGATGCTAAGTTTTGACAACGAAAATTGTTTCATGTACACACACTCGCACGCACACGCACACAATCTAAAATCAATTTTGAGACAACCCTGTCTTAAATCATAAAATTTCAAGTGTAGGTGTATATTTACAATTACATAATCAGCAGTCTTGCCTGTATAGGATGAATATCAATAAGTTCTCTTTAGATCACCGTCAAGAATTGCAAATACAGAATTAAAATTCACCAAGTCATAGTTGCTACACATCCTCAATTCTTGAATTAAAATTCACCAAGTCATAGTTGCTACACATCAGCTGACACATTCGAGTACATCAGTGTAAATCTAGTAGAAGAAGACTACTTATCATATAACCGAGAATGCAGCTGATTATACAGAAGTGCAAATATTGCAGTAAGCTTGAAGTACTCATATTAACACTTAAAATAACAGATATTTTATGAAACCATAAGGAAAATCATTTAACAAAAAAAAGGTTTGCATGACATTAGGAAATTGAACACTGGATACATAATAGGATTTAGATCAACCCTAGCAAATGCATAGGTTCATTTCAAACTTTATAGCGAGTACATGCAGCGATACAGAGACACATCCTTTTAACAGAATGAACCTTACAACTAACTCTAACACCCCAACCCAAGTAGACATAAAACCTACACCCTAACCCCTACTGATATTATTAGGTCGGAATGGGGCAGAAAATTGAGAACACCAACAGTTCGTCCTCTCTTTCCCACCAACATACTGAAAATGAAAATACAAAGAAAGAAATGAAATATAATGCGAATCTACATAGAGTGCATATATCCAGATGTTTCGCAACTGACGACTGAAAGGGTAATGTTTATCTGTTCAGTAACAACTTACATTAACGCGGGACAGATCAGTCACCGTCGCCAATGCTCTTCTCCAGGCACGCAATTCCCATTTCCTCATCCTTCTTTGCATTCATCTCACCCTGCATTAACTCAGTCTCATTCTTGATCTCAACTTCATCTTTCACCATCTTATCTTCAACCTCATTTTTATTTCCAGTTACTTTTTCTGGAGTAAGCTCGCTCTTAAATTCCTCAATCTCTTCGTTACCTACAAACTCATTTCTTGTTTCATCTTTCACCTCATTTTCCTTTAGAATCATTTCATTGGGCACATATTCTTCCATACCTACATCAATATCCCTAACACTTTCATTCTCGGCCAATGCGCCAACACTTCTACTTCCTCCATCTCTCGATACATAATCCACCATCTCAGGATTGTTCTCACCCTCCATACCCATATGGGGCGCATCCGACCCTCCATCACTATCATTTTCAAATGCATTTTCCACCACCTCTTCATTGACCTCCCCCATCACATGGCACCTCCTTTCAATGAACTGCATCCGCCTCCTCAAATCCGCCAACTCCCTCTCCATCAAGAAAAGCCTCTCCTTCAATGTCAGATTCTCCTCCTCCAATTGAGCTATATGCGTATCCTGATCATCCACTCTATTCTCCAAAGCATTGTTATACTCAACCCCACTGTAATTCGGGTACACCATCTCAAACCTACTCAAATCATGGTCCAACCTCCTCTCCACCTCCACATGCTCCTCCACATCACTCTCGCTTGATCCACCACCACCATCATCATCATCATTTCCAGGCGACCGAAGCCGAATCAACCCTTTCATCGACCCATACCCATCAACACCCCACTCCTCTTTCGCCATATCCCCCAAGACTTCCCTCGAAGGCGAGAACATGGGTGTGGGCAGAACAGCCGGAGTCACCGGATAAGGCGAAACTAGTGAGGCTATACCGCCGGCCTTCTTCGCTCGAATAATATACGATGTCGTGTTCCTTGGGGCGTAAGGCGCAAACCTATTGTTAAACTTCTTTTTCGGGTAAAATTTCCGGGCTTTCATTCGATTCTGAGACTGTAACTCATGAAGCGTCGGGGGTATGTATCCTCCTCCTCCTCCTCCGCTGGTCTGGCCACTCAATGGCAAATTGGGGACATTCTTGTCCATTCTCCTCTTATCTCCGCCCTTCTTGCCTTTCCAATTGTTGCGTCCAACATTCGACGGCGGCGGCTTTTGGGCGGCGAACTGAGGCTGCGGCTGAGGCCAAGCCTTGTAGTTCCGATTCATCATCATAGGCTGAGACTGACTCTTCATCATCATCAACTGAGATTGCTGCTGCTGCTGTTGCTGCTGAACCGCCAGGGATTGAGACGACGGCGCCATCATCTGCTGCAGCGGCTGACTCATCATCTGCGAGGGTGGCTGGCTCATCACTTGAGCTTGGCTCAAACTCATCATCGGCGGCGCCTGATTCATCAGCTGTGACTGATCGTTCATCGTTTCCCCCAATTTCGAAGGAAACTCCACAAGCCCTAAATTCCCAAATCTCAAACAATCTCGTCCGTTTCCAATCCAATTCCGATCAATCAAAACCGCCAATCAGATCGCACAAAAACCCCCAAATTTCAAGATCGAAACGCTCAAAATCCGATTAATTCCAATCCAATGTCTCGATCTTAAACCTCCCACACAGAAATTATTGAAATTTTTCCTTTTAAAAAAATTAAATTCAGAAAAACAGAGGAAAATTCGAAGAATTAGATTTTCTAATTTTTCTTGATTACGATTTGATTTCTGTTTCTCCCTCTAGCAATTTCGAGAGCTATCGATCGAATCGAGGAGGCAAAGCACTGCCCCTGGGGATGTATATGTAGGGGGTGATTGCGGCCTGTGGATCGTTGGATCAGAATTTTAGATATGGAGGGCCCAGATGGACGTGTCAGTTGGACATTATTCGGAGATCTGGCAAGCGTTGGAGTAGGTCACTTGAGGGAAATTGCAATTTTCTTTTACAAAACAGTATAATTTGGTACACAATTAAAGACCAAACATAGGATTTTATTTATTTATAAAATTTACTATTATTGACGGGAGGGACGAGTTTCGAACCTGAAACGCATAAGTATAAATTCGAAAGAGTTTTGAAACGGGAACGCATGAGTAGAATATTGACCGTCTATGCATTAGGATATTGGACCAGATGCAATTGCATATAGATTATTATTATTACTTATCTAAGTTTGATTTAGATAGGCTGTCCAAAAATCTTTTAGTTTCAAGCATTCTCATTCTGTATATTTATACTTTTTACTTATTTTTGTTAGCATTTCGCTTATTCAATTTCCAAAAACAGGTTATATAAATATTTTAATTTTGAAAAATCTCAAGACGTGAGAGTCAACTGTCACATCCCGATCCATGCTCGACTCCGTCGTAGCACGATATTGTCCGCTTTGGGCCATGACCACGCCCTCATGGTTTTGTTTCTAGGAACTCACGCGAGTAAAACTTCTCAGTGAGTCACTCATTCTAGGAATGCTCTGGCCCGTGCTAATTGGAGGTGGGAACGTACATATAAGGCTTACAAGATCCTCACCCCTAGACGATGTGAGATCTTACAATCCACCCCCCTTAGGGGCTCGACGTCGTCATCGGCATACTCGCACCACACGGCAGAGTGGCTCTGATACCAAACTGTCACATCCCCGCTCGGGCTCGACCACTTCCTAAGCTCGAATCCGCCATAATACGATATTATCCGCTTTGGGCCCCTACTACACCCTCATGGTTTTGTTTTTGGGAACTCACACGAGAACTTCTCAGTGGGTCACCCATCTTGGGAATGATCTGGCCCCGTACTAATTGGAGGTGAAAATGTACATATAAGGCTTACAGGATCCTCACCCTTGGACGATGTGGGATCTTACAGACCTTTGTGACTTCTTGCTGTAGTATACTTCTATAATACTAACGTTGTCACTCTGAAATATTCATCAGGTGCTCATCTCTTTTTCAATGATTTTTCATAAGATATAAGTGCAATATAACTTTTGATTGGTGATGAATAATGAGGTTGTAAGCTCATTTAGAAGTCATTTTAAAATGGTTGATAACTATTTTTATAAAAAATGTTTTTGAAACGAGTTCTTACTAAAAATACAAGTAAATTATAAAATAAAAAAAATAAAAAAAACACACTAAAATTATTTTTTCAAGAAGCACTTTAAGTTTGGTGCTTCTTATAAAAAAACTTTAAACGATTTTAAAGCACAAAAACATTTTCTCTAACAACAATTTCTTCCAAATTAGTTTTGTGTGTAAACTTGGAATTATAAAGGGCTTGCTTGCATCATCATCACCCCCCCCCCCCCAAAACTTTTAGTGCATTTTTTCTGGGACAAATATATATATATATAATTTATTACATTTGTGGCCCCGATTGAGTCCTTGTGATGTTTGGAATTGGATCCCCTCCGAGATAAGGCCTCGAGATTCTGCTGAGCAAACAACACAGATCGTTGAATTTTGATCCAATGACTACAAACAGGAAAGCCCTTCTAAAGTTATAATAATTGTAACCATTACATCAAAATCTAACAATCCGTGTTGTGTAGTTAGCAGGATCCCGAGGCCACTGGCGGAGGCACATGAGGACTAGGGTAGTCCTAGGCCTACCCTAACTTGAAAAAAAAAAAAGATTACTATTACACTTATATCCATTGCTTTGCAGCCATTCTCAACACTTAACACAAAAATCCAATCATTTATCTATCTTTTCATCCCAAAAGTAAGTATAATATTTCAAATTGTCATTTATCACAAACCAATGACACTAAATTAAAACCCATTTATCTCAAATTTATTGAATAAAGAACAACAGGTTTATGAAACTTTATTATTCTCTATAAAATATTTGTTTCTATTCTATCCTACCTCTTACTTGAGTTTTAGGGTTTGCAAAATTTTTAGTAATTCTATCTATTAAGTTTAATAATACTTCCAGTAGTATAGATGACATCATGCAATGGCTTCAAAATATGAAATTCATCGAGAATAATTATAATTACTATAAATAGATAAAATTTATCTATACATGTGTTAATTTTGACTACTTAATTATTTGGATATATGTTATGATGTTTTACATTAGTAAATTTATATTCACTATTTATTTTGTCGTCTTCTGTACTAGTGTAAGGCCCCTCTTTACAAGAAATTCTGGCTCCACCACTGCCCGAGGCTTTGCCTCGAAGGGGATCCAATTCTGTGATGTTTACCTTCTTTTTATCCCAAAAGCTTTGGCAACCACTCATCTCTCTCCATCTGTCACAATTCACAAAAGCTTTGGCAACCACTCATCTGTCTCCCCCTTGAGGAAGGAAAACACCATCAACATCTTCTTTGTCAAGGAAAACGGTTAAGAAATTCACTTTTTTTAGCCTTACATACAACCCTATTTAATCTTAATCGTCGTTTTAATTTGATACCAGTTTTGTTATTAAAAAAAACTTTTTAATAATACCTTTTCAATTAAACTCGTTATCAATCTTAATCCAAATCGAAGTTTCGATCTAAATTTTGTTGAACTCCGTACGATTACGCCTCTTGTTAATATCATTTACGTGCATGGTTTTTGTAGTATACTTGAATAAATATTAGTGAACGTTGTCACTTTGAAATATTCATCAGGTGCTCATCTCATTTTGAATGATTTTTCATAAGAAATAAGTGCAATATAACTTTTGCTTGGTGATGAATAATGAGGTTGTAAGCTCGTTTAGAAATCATTTTAAAATGGTTGATAACAATTTTTAAGAAAATATTTTTGAAATGAATTCTTAATAAAAATGTAAATAAATCATATAAAAAAAAAGACTGAAGTTCTTTTTGCAAGAAGCACTTTAAGTGCGATGCTTCTTGTAGAAAAACTTTAAACGGTTTTAAAGCACAAAAATATTTTCTTTACCAGCAATTTCTTCCAAATTAGTTTTGTGTGTTTAAGGGGAGGGATCCCCATTTTTCAAAAAAAAAAAAGGGACTCGCTCCTCACCTTCAGATTTAACTTTAATGAAATTGTGTGGTTGAGATTGTGTGACTTGTGTTTTAATCTCAACCATACAATTTCATTAAAGTCAATCTAACGGTGAGGAGCGTGTCTCCATTTAAAAAAAAAAATAGGAATCCCTCCCCTTAAAGGCCCTATATATATATATATATATATATAAAGTATATATATTTTAACATTTGTGGCTCCGATTGAGTCCTTGTGATGTTTGGAATTGGATCCCCTCCGAGGCAAAGCCTGGAGATTCTACTAAGCAAACAATATAGACCGTTGGATTTTGATCCAACGGCTACAAACAGGAGAGCCCATTTAAAGTTATAATAATTGTAACCGTTAAATTAAAATCCAACAGCTCATATCATGTGATCAGCAGGATCGCGAAGCTTTGCCTCGAAGGGAATCCAATTCCGTGATGTTTACCTTCTTTTTATCACAAAAGCTTTGGCAACACTCATCTCTCTCCATCTGTCACAATTCACAAAAGCTTTGGCAACCACTCATCTCTCTCCCCCTTGAGGAAGGAAAACACCATCAACATCTTCTTTGTCAAGGAAGGAAAACGGTTAAGAAATTCCCTTTTTTAGCCTTACACACAACCCTATTTAATCTTAAATCGTCGTTTTAATCTGATACCAGTTTTGTTATTAAAAAAACCTTTTAATAATACCTTTGCAATTAAACTCGTTATCAATCTAATCCAAATCGAAATTTCGATCTAAATTTTATTAAACTCTGTACGATCACGCCTCTTGGGACTATCATTTACGTCCATAGTTACGTAACATTAGAATTTCACTACCTTGATAATGACCTTTACGTCTTCACATTTGGCAACCACACGGGTCCAATTAGGATGAAATTTCAATTGGGTCTCTTCTAGCCTTCAATTCTGGTCGATAGAATTACAAAATTCGAACTTAGAACATCTTCCAACACTAGCAAGAATAATTGGTCTAAATTATTAGCTCCGTAGGCACGGTTTCGAGTTCATTCATGCATACCCGAGTATCAAAAGAAACCAACCAGTAAGGATTTAGATAAGAAAGTGCTCACGAAGTACTTCAAGCCACAAAATCTCGAAAATCATTGATAGTTTGGTCGCTAAAAACTGTATATCATCAGTATACATTCCTCGTACACAATGCGGCACACAAGCAACTAAACCGAATGGCGATATGCGACACGATCAATGATATACACTACTATTTACAGCCTCTCGAAAACGGAAGTTACGGATACACGATACGATTAGTGGGCAAGCTAGATCAAAGAACCAAAAAGATTACACGCTACCCATACGTTTACCGGGGAACATAAGCTACTTAAAATGATACATAAAGGGAACAAAAACCCGGCGACTATATTCCGGTATTGGGGTTGTTTCCAGCAAGGACGAGAGAGATCTCCAACCCTCGGCTGAAAGCCTGGTTGAACATGAGCCGCGTTTGGAATGTCGATATAAATGGGAACCATGAGAATAATGCAATAGGTACGAATATGATCATCCCCATCCCGGCGTCATACAGAAGGGCAATGGAACGAATGGACTTCCACAGGCGAAGCTTTTTCATCAACGGTTTCCAAGCTATAGCAATCTGGAAAACATCACACAGATTAGCGTCAATGTAAATGGGAGGACGAGCGCATTACTGATACATACTCGACTAATTTTCAATTTAACGAACGGAGATTGTTTATGCATAACACAAAACACAAATTGTGAAGGAATGGACGAGTGCCCAAATCCAACTCGACAGTAACTGTTACCGACGTAACATAAACGAGAGTGGAGTAGTAAGAAAAGAAATAAAAGAATATGAAATGAAGACTTACAGAAAGGACTCCCCACCCAGTGGGTATAAAGGCTAAAATCGAAGCAAAAACGTCTGCAATTGACAAATCTGTAAATTTAACTGCAACTGCTACACCGGCAAGCGCCAACAAGAAGGATACACCTTGAATGAAACGCAGCACAAGCTGGAAGTTAACAGATATCTTCTGGCTGAAGGTAAACACCTGTGAAACCAAAGCAAAAAAGTTATTAATTACATAGAAACAGGACTTGCATCACATAATTTAGGCCGAAATAGATGCTATCGCTCAGTAGTTTCAATTTCACCTTGAAAAGGAGTATAAGCACTGCCAGAACAACCCATGAGAGGCCATACACCTACAGTAAAACATGAAATATTAGGGCAAGAAAATGCATGAAAATCAGAAAATATTAAACGAATCAGACAACAAAGTGCAACAGTTACAAGCATAGAAAAATAGGATGCATTTTGAAGGAATGAGAAGGAAAGCCCATATTAATATAAAATAAACTATTACCGTCAATGACGTACTGTCTCCTTTAACATTTAGCTTGTATACAATGCCATACTGAAAGATAAAGAATCTCAGACTCAAAATTGTCTCCGCAATCCTACCACCAAAAGTCCGAATATGTGCCTGCAGACGAAATCTCAGGAAAATAAACAAGGGAATATAAAACACAACACAATAGAGCAACCAAAAACGACAATGAAAGCACACAATTTCACTGAGACAGTGATTGAGAAGGTAAACAAGGACAAAAGGCTACAACATTGTAACATAACGGTTCCACAAGATGATGACCCAATATAAGAAGGGTCTAGATAAGGAAGACATACCACACCCTTGTTTAAGAGGGGCTGCTTACGCAACTTGCGTGTTTACCAAGCTGCTTGGGGAACGCCAACCCCTAACAACCTGGTACTTTCATTAGTACAGTTCCTATTTCTGGTACCAGACTCACGGAATTGGTAACTTACCAATCCTCTTTTGTAATGTATTTTATCTCCTGGGTTATACGAGTGGGCATTTTTCCAGAGTTATCAATTGTTATCAATCTACCCTATGGTAATTTTTTGAAGCAAATGCTCCTGGGGTGGGGCAGGCATCCACCAGATTCTTTCAAGAACTCCACATCACAAGCATTCTCATTTTATAGGGTAACCATTAGACTGAAAAATTAATTATTGTCTAGACAGTGCTTAAACAGAAGTTGTCACTAGAAATTAATTTTAACAAGTAAAGCAATTGAAGGGGTAAAAGACTGAAGACAACTAGGAGGAATCTTGCATCATGGGTATTACCAGTTCTTCCTCCCACCAAGCTTCCCAGCTTTCTTCACCCTTAACTCCAATTCCACCTCTGTAAAGAAGCCAATTTGTCCAATCTCGAAAGTCCTCCACAATCCTATAAGGACATATAATGGGTTAACCAATGAAGTACAATAGAATAACAAATTCAAAGAATGTAAATGAAACAGAACATACTTCTGCCACTCAAAACCAGACGGATTGAACAAATATGGAGCAAAGAGCCAAGAAAGTGCCATAAACCAACTGGTCACTGTGAGAAGAATATATGTTAGAGCACTCCCATCATTATCGCCATAGGCAAGGTACACGACCAACAAAAGCACTACTTCCAATCTGACAAGAACAAAGTAAACGAGTTAAATAGAACACAAAAATATGAAACTGCGTTATTTTTTAGATTGGTAGCGTTTGCCTTATAAACATGGAATCAAAATATTATTAAAACAGAGGAGAGATAAAACAAAGAAAGTGACAAGGAACCATACCCTTTAACAAAATGACTGCGAGAGTAGAGCCTGTAGTTCTCTGAAAATTTAATGTGACGAACTACAAATCCCCTGCCTGTTGCTTGATACTGTAAAGAAATAAGCATAATTTGATATGTCATCTACCAAAGAAATTAATGAAGCATGAAAAGGAGCAGGAAATCAAACCTTTGCACCACCATGAAGAATAGTCCGGCCAAAATAATGAGTTTTTGTACCCAAAGAGAATGTGAAGTAGACAGAACAAAGCTGCAGCTGCATTGTGAGAAAACTGACTATGGCCTGTAGCAGAAGTCAATGGAAAAATTGGAAAATAGTCAAGAAGGGGAAAACTAAACTTTCTTCGAAACATATTATTACCATACCAGAATATAGTGAAAATAGAAAAACATGCTATCCAGGAGGGTGAACTACTTTCAAGCACCTCTTGAAAGATAGGACCTCCACCAAGTTCCCAAATGTAATGGGTTCTAAGTAAATGTGTACTGCTAATAATGACTTTCATTTGAGAGTAGTGGATCACAACAGTAGTGACAAGATCATTGCCCATACTATTAAAATTAGCATCACAGTTATGGTTTTAAGAAAACAAATTAGAACGCATGCCTAAAGTCAACAGATTAATGTCAATAAGCAAGCTAGATCACTTAGACCAATTAGAATAGTCTGATTACCCTCAGAAAACCTTGTTCCAAGATGAAGCCTAGAATCATTGGGACTGCAGTGAAGATACCAATTTGGATGAGAAATTGGGTATTAAGAGCAGCAGTCAGCGCTGTATTCTTTGTCACCAAAGCTATGTCCGTCAACCTTGACTCAACACCAGATAATGCCTAAAACAAGAACATGTTGCCATGAGAATAATTTAGAATGTACACTGTTCACGTGACCCACAGGCACGCACACTCAAAGGGTAAGCATGAGACAAAAGGAGAACAGAAATACAACGAAACTTAACTATGCCATGCTTTTATTTTTTATTTTTTGTGAAACCTATGTCATTCTTTTACATATATAATATAACCAAATCCAAATACATCACAATTGAAGATTAAGCGGATTTAAACCTAAAAATGATTCCTACAATACCACATCTCCACCATCAATGGCATGTAAGCTTAAAAAATTTACTTAAACAGACATGCATGGGTCAAAGTAAACATACACGCATATATCAGCACAGACGGATGATTACTACTATTAACCACATATGCACAGAAAATGTAGCATGAGGTAAGCAAAAACAAAACCTACCAAATATATTTTTCCATAGAGAAAAACAAATACCATCAGCACTGTTAACTGCACAAGCAAAGAAAACAAGACTAGTTAGATATAAAATCAAGTAGCTTAATGAACAAATTATATGTATCAATGGAAAACAATTCCATTGCTTAAAAGGCAGTAAACATGTGAGTATGAAGCAGGTAAAAATTAAAAAAAAAACTTGAGAACTTAATATGGAAAAAGCACTGTGATTTATTATTGAAGCCGAACTAGAGACAGCAATATTGAAAGAAAGCTCCATTTGGAATAACTAAGATAACTGTTAGGAAGAACTTGTTTGATATTATATAAGTACATACTTTGGACAGAGTTACATTTTTGTAGTTACTCAATAAAGCCATTTGCTTATTAACAGAGCATTTCAACCTTCAATTCGTTGAGCCACAAGAAATTGCAATAAGCACAAAAGACAGTTGGCATAATCAAGAATCACTATACCATTGTACAAAAATAGTAGCCAACGGTGGTATAATAAAATGACAGCATCCGAAAAAAATCAAATTGCTGCCCAAGCCTGTATACGTCTCGACTTAGAACTTGTTCACCGTTACCACCAGAAACTTTCCCCTCAAATACAGCAATTTGATTGAGCCCAACATCTCGTCCCTTGCCAACCTGAAAACTGTAATTAGAATCTCACATCCAGTGTCTCAAATGAGAAAAAGAATAGCAAAAGAAACCTACCTGAATATACTCGTGGTGAGTCACATTTCCTTGGCGTAAAGTTGAGTTGAATCCTGCACAACAAAACCAAATGAAGTTTGAATTAAATCCTTTGAAAAAAAATTCGAATGCCTATATTGACACATGCGCAGTCAACTTTTCCTTCAACTAGCTAGCATCTCAATTAGCACTCTAGAAGGGATCCAAGAGATCGAACAATGCCCTGGGGTTAGTCTAAAACTTCAGAAACAAAAACGGGAAAATGAAAAGATGGTTTTTGTCATTCAAATTAAATTTTTTTTGGGGATTTAGCAGTAAGCGTAACATCAAGCACTTGCTGGCAATAAATTGCCAATTTTGTTCTATTTATTGAAGCCCTTAATTTATTGTTTATTAATCCTTAATTCAAGCCCCAAACTTTATCAATAATCCCCATTTAGTGCCTAAGAATAAAACTCTCAGTTTTCTGGGTTTTTTAACAAAAAATATTAAATATTCGGGGGGTGTTTCACTAAGGTATACAGAGTGCAGGAAGACAGTACATGGGGAAAAACATACAACAGCAATTTATCAACCATGAATCATACCTGCAAAGATATCTTCACTAATGTTAATTACACGAGAAGCCTTGCTAATACCACCTCGAGTTAGGTGGAACACTCTATCAAACACATCAGGGTGACCATAATGCATACGGACCCTGCACATGGCCTATGATGTCAGTTTCAAGTCTAGATTTTATAGACCCAGGGACGCTGATAAATGCATTGGCATCACACAATGGACTTACTTCAGAGGATTTGCAAGAACACGCTGAGCTAGAGTTACAAAGCTTGCTTCCTGATTGGACATGAATGATGCTAAAGAAGAAACACTGCACAAAATATACACTACTACTTAAAACAAATAACTCATTTTGCTCTATTAAGATAAAAACCCAGAGGATACAATTTAAATTTACCTTCCTGTAAAGACATGCTCTCTGACGCCAAGAATTGTAGCACGTCGGATACCATGATCAGTATGGAATTCTTCAAGTAGGTTTCTCATCTTCAAAGCTTCCTCAAAATAGTTATCCTACAAGAGGACAAAGATTATACACTACAGTTAATTAGAAAAACAAGACAACATAATGAACAACCTGGACTACAAACTACTTGAAGATCCTGACAATACTTGTCCACAATCAGAGTTAAAAACACTTCTGTTTTCCAAATAAGCAATTACAATCGACAAAACATTTCCACAATCAGAGTTAACGGCACTTCTGTTAGGGATTCTAACTTTTACCAACCAAGATGGAAGCACTGCACAAAATATATCATGTAAACCAGTAGTCAACACAAGCATGGTATGAGTTTCTTAGCATTAACCCAAAAATCTCTAGCAGAGCAACACAACAACACAAAATCAGACATGAAAAAGCAGGAAAAAAATAATCAATTGGTTACCTGATTCATGTCAATTGTCTGAATTGCATTTCCACGAGTAAATACAATTGCATGGTTTTGATTCTCCGGTTTTCCTTCACCAAGTTTCGGATTTCCAGGCAGTTTTATGGAGTAGATTTCCTGTGAAATCCAAGTAATTGTTAACATAAAAGAAACATAATGTCAACAAGCGTGAAGAGGTAACATTTTTCCTAAAGCATATCTATTCTAGCATCCCTCGAACCTAGAACTACTAAATATAGAAAAATCAGTAGGGATAATTAAACGCTTTTACTCCATACATGCAAGACATAAAACTAGTTAGTAATAGTAGTTTATCCATTAAAAATCAAACTAAACAGATAGATCTTGAGAGACAATGACACTTGGATCTCTAATTCTAGATTTCTTCTTTCAAGGCACCAGAGTTGGAAGATATGGGATTTAGCCTTTATGTATGCATATGGTCGAACTAGTCAATAAATCCAAAAGAGAAAAACAAAAACAAAAAAAAATAAAACTAAAGAAAGAGAGGCAAAAAATAACTGAACCCCTCAAATCCTAAAAGAGGGCTTGTGCTACATAAATTAAAAGGCAAAATAAAAAATAATTGAACCTTGTCCTTCCCATTGATATCAGCCTTTACGAGTTTTGAGTAGAACTCTCTGTGCACTTTACCATCATTCAAAGTCTCAACTTCATCAATAAAAGCAACCCGAAGAGCCTCATATCTAACAACAAATTAAATAGAAAAATCATGTAAAGAATATTATGTCAGGTAGAATTTTTAAACATACACCCAACAAAAATACAAACAACTTCACTGGAAAGAATAACCAAAATGTTAGGATAAGGACAAGCAAATTACAGATGCATAATATGTACAAGAACAAAAATGCAAAACTCCAAAAACAATAAAAAAAAAAGGGATGCCCAAAAAAAGTTAGACAGTAATGACCAAAGAGTATGAAGGAATCTAAACCCCAACCATCCTTACTGTTTAATGTTTATTATTAAAAACAAAAAAATATTGTTCAAAAAAATGTTTATTAATAATAAAATGTGTTTCTTAGGGGGAGGAAATGGACGGTGGTCTAACTGTATCCTAACACTCCTGTCAAACCATTGAGAGACTCTTCAAAGAAAAGAAGAAAACAAACGAATCCAATCTGACACTGACCAACCTATCCCCTGATGTTAGACCAAGTGAATTGAGCACCGTGCAAACTAGCACAAACAAACCATAATTACATTACCCTCCCCATCCCACAAAAACACACAAAACACACCCCATGGGAATGCAGAAGCCATACACATGGAATTTGACAATGTGAAAAAGAACGAAAGGTGACCATTCCATTGATAACTAGTTCATAAAACAATTCACCTTTGCATAAGCATTGCTATATCTGCAGCCTCAGGTTTTTGGCCTTCTTTCTGTTTTCCATATATTTGACATGTTACAACATATGTAAACTTTAAGTCAGCATGAGCACGTGCTTCAGGAGATAACTCAAACGCTCGAGTATCAGTTGCGTCATTACTGGAAATTGCACCCTCCACATCTGATCCTTTTAACAGATAAAGAAATGGATCAAACAGCAGGGCAAAATACGAAAAATGAAACAGTAGAAGTAGCAGCTAAGTAGTAGTACTAGTAATAATAACTGAATGAGAACAAATAATAATAACAAATATGCTGCCAACCTCCAGAATTTATTCTCTCCAAATAGGTCTGAAGCATAAGAGCTTTCCTATAATACATCATTCCACGAACTGCAGATCACAGAACTTAGATATTTAGCGGCAAACCCATGAATTCACTAAGACAAGCATACACGCGTTCAGAGTGAACTAAAGGGGTATTAAATATATTAGGAAGGAAGTATAATAAATATATAAAATAAAAATGAAAGAAAAAAATGAATTAAAATGGAACTCACACAATAAAAATGTATCTGTGGGGGAGAGAGAGAGAGAGAGAGAGAAGAAGAAACCATAGACATTGATTATGAAAAATATTTACCTGTTCTGGCTAATGTTTGACCTCGGTAAGAGGCCCAAAAACGAAGCTCAAGGATATCAGTGGGATTGTCAAAGAGTTCAGAGTCAAGAGCATTTTCGTCACGGCCAATTCGGGCAAGAAAGTTCTTCCACTCATCTGCCAAGAAAAATGATATGTCAATATACCAGGCAAGGCCGCAAGACAATGAAGAAAATCTTGCAAGACAACATCTCCTAACAAAACCATAAAATTGCCCATAGTTCAAATGAAATACACATCTAAATGAAACAAACAAGGATGTATAAAAGAGATGGAAACAAAAAAAGAACAAGAACGGGGGTGAGGATGGGGATGTCAACCTCCAAGATGAAGCACAAGGCTCAGTAGATAAAAAAAAATTAGAAAATAAAATACTGCATAACGCATATGGTTTGAAACAGGGAAAGGAAAAAACACAATAACCTAAGAGTCTAAGACAAAGCTGGATAGGATGACTCTTTCAGTAATTCAACCTCTTGTAAATCTAACAATAATCCCTAAAATATCACCTGAGCAGACTGTGACAAGAAGAAACTAGTAACCCCAACTTAGGATACTTAATTGTGCACATAAGCACATCAACTACATCACAAAGCACAAAGAAACAAGAATAAGATCCTAATTAATGGAATAAAAAAACTACCTGGATAAATTTTTTGAAGATAAAATAATATTGATATTCCATCCTCATTTTTCTTCTGGAGCTCAGCCATACTATACAGCACAATTTCAGCATAGTATGGAGTAAATACACTGCATGCACATGAAGAAAAATATGAGAAAGGCAGGCATATGAAGCACATCAATCTTACGGAAAAGGAGATGAAGAATGTATTACCTGAATGATAACATCTCACGGACTGGCTTTGCTGCAGGCATCTCCATAAAAAGGGAATTTGTGAAGAACTGGAGCCGGCGTCTTGCCTCCAGATTATTGGGTACATTGGCAGCCGAATCTTTAATGGTTAACAGCGAATACAATCTTTTGACTTGCGATCTCTGCATATCCTCAATAATTAAAAAGAAGCAGAAGCACAATATACTACTGAACATTAAACCTAAACCCAACTAAGGAGATCAGGTAATCTACTCAAACATACCAACTCAGGGTCCTTAGGCCACTTCAACTTTGCAAATAGACGACCTTCTGTCCTTGCATTTGACAACAATTTCCATGTCTCATAGTTTCCCCTAAAATTGGCAACCAATAAAGTGATATAAGTAGAGTAGAATCAAGCAATGGAAACACTACCTGTACGCATACAACACATGTTTAACTGACCTCAGGTCCATAGAAAGGATGTCATGGTGCACAACATCATAAAGATCTTGAACAGCCTTAACTGCACCTTTCTCCAGTTCGGGTGTTCCCCCTTCTTTCTGTGCATTATATAAACGAAACGGTATATTGAGTAAAAAGAAATCAATATACCAGAATAAAGCACAAACAAATAACTATATGACGATATCAATTTTTATGTAATTAGAAGAAAAGAAAACTCAAAAAGATAATTTGAATTTTAGAGAGCTGCCTTCCCAAACGTTACACAACTATCACTCGCCCAAACAAAGAGGACAAAACCCTGTTCAAGATTCCTTTCGAAGGTATTTCATACTTTCAGACCAAAAGTCTCAACCCATTTGAAGAAGAAAAACCTCCACCCCATTTCCCCTTTATGTTCCTAAATGCAAGGGTTAGGTATAACAATTAAATGAATTGTCATATGCACACATGTACACACATACAACGACAAGACATATAACTTAAACCACTTGGCAGCATTGTCCTAACAACTGGAAACTACTTAATATCAAATATACTTTTATAAAAAACAATACCACATCCAAGCACAAAGGGGTTGATCAAAAGAAACATTAACGAAAACAGAAAAGAAGTCCCCTGATACATATATGTAACTTGAAAACATATCTACATAAACAACACATCTAGAACAACAGAGTAAGGCTACAGAAATTAGGAGACATCATTTGACAAGGTAGCAAAGAACCTAACTATCTACCCAAGACATCAGCCAGTACAAAAGCAATGGGAAAAAAAGAGTCCACCTCAGCAGCCTATATGTTCCTTGGACAGGCAACATGACTCTATTCACTATTTTAGTAATGAGATTGAGAAACAGCATATCCATTTATAAAAACCAGAATTACATTAAGGAACCAATAAAGAAATACAAACCAGAATTCCCATTAATGCAGTAACTCTTGTTATCACAAGTGGCAGCTTATTCAGTTGATAATCAACATGAATACTCTTCTTGTCTATGCTTGAATGAATACCCTCGTACACCCGTTCTACCCTGATAAGATGGGATAGAATTATATAAGTTTTTCCCTACACTCAAACAAGTGCTCATTAAATGGGAGATCATATTAGAAGCATTCTTATCTTCAAACATAAACTTACCACAGCTTTCCTTCGCCTTCCAATATTTCATCCAAGATTAGCTTAATGCTGTGGAAGCACTCCTGGACAGCATACTTCATATAGTCATCTCTTGAAATTCTCTCCCAAAGTTCCTCTTGTGAATAGCTCTCAACAGCAATATCCTTGGCCACAAATATCTACATAATCAAATATTAAAAATATTAAAATTTTTGTAGTAGTATATTTTACCCAAAAAAAATTAAAATTTGCAGTAGTATGAATGTACAATTAGAATGTCTTAAAAATGAGTGCACGTTGAAAATTAAAGAACTGATGACCTTGCTAGAAAGAAGAAAAAGCGGCCACTGAACCAAGGGAAGATTTCCAGAGTTTTTAGGCATGGCAAGCAACTCCATTTCTCTGGAAGAAAGCAAAATAACTGAGTAGTTGAAAGAATGTACACAAGTACAGTAAAATCACAGGAATAATTTCAATACTCACAAGTTGGTGATATAATCTTCTTCCCTCAAATTTCTTATAATCTCATTCCAAAACGGAGAGAATCTACCAGCATCAACCTTGTTCTTCTCAAGGTCCTTGAAACACACACCGTATAGGTTAATTTTGCAATGGACTTAAATAAACCATTAAAGTAAATCATAATTGATTTAACATATTTCAGCTAGGTAAAAGTAAACAATGATTAGTTAAATTTCTCAACAAATAATAGGTCACTTATTTTCCCCCATTTTACAGGCTCACCTCACTGGAAGACTGTTGGGAAGTCCTGCCAGAAAGAAAAAAGAAAAAAAAATCCTTTAGTTTTAAACACTTGAGATAAGAAAATAAAAAAATAGTGGTATTGATGTTTATATGAAAAAGATCAATCAATTGAATGAAATACATATATATAACCTGTCAGGAAGAGACACATGAAGAGTGTTCATAAAAGCTCCAGGAAACTGCTCAAAAAGTTGATGAAGTGCTTCCAATGATCTAATCTGGAGATTATAATACAGAGATGAAACATTTCAGCAAGAATTAATAAGAACTCACCAGGATACTGCTCCAGTGCCAGCTGAAAATAACAACAACAACAACAACAGCTGACCTCTCCAAGTCGATCTCTTGCTCCAAGCAAGAATCCCCACACACCAGATATAATGGTGTAAAATACATGAAGATCTAAAAGATAAATCTGCATGAATAGACCGGCTCATGGTCAGGTGAAAGAAAAGAAAACTAACACGCACTAGTAAATCGGAATTTAGTTCCAGCATACTATATCCTCTCTCAGCCCCTATTCCTCTGATCTAAAGAATATATAAAGGCCCTTCAGAACAGTAGTCTAGTTTTATTTTTAACTTTGTAGCTGCCATTAAAACTACTTTAAGCCCCTATCGAGAAACTTCAAAAGCTGCTTTAATTTGGAATGAATCACACGTTAACTCAACCCTAATTTCATAAACTAAGCATAAAGGTGCAGGACTGCAGACTTGAGTGAATAAAAAATCAAAATAATAATGTTGGTAATACAATTCCAACTTACAAGTATCACAGGAGCCCATAAACTAGCAACTGTCAAGGCATTATGATTGTCTGCAAGCATACAAATTAATCAGTTTGAAGTATGATTAGGAAAAATTAGTGTCTTCACTAAGATTAAGATTATAACCAAGAGATCTATATTACCAAAATAAATGTTTTGTAACTACAATCCATCTTCCGCATATATGCTATCATAAATTTAAAGATTTTAATAACACATTAGACAACTTAATGGAAAACAAGAATCATAACATCATTCCAAATTTCAGTTGCATTCAGACTCCTGCTTTAAAAGGCATCTGTTTTACAGAAGACATGTTTTACATATAAATAAATAAAAAAACCATAAGATTCTCCATTTCGCTTTAAAACAACATTTAACTATTGAAGTTTTTAGATGTATTAATTCAATGCAGTTACAAAACAGATTAGAAATAAAATATATTTCAAAGTTTCAAACTTTAAATAAAATATCCATCGAATGAGAGACCAGTTGCTTACTTTTAGAAACAAAGTCATGCCAAGAATAGCGTATAGAATCCATTGTCACTATTGTCTTAGTTGGTTTCACTAATGGCTTGATCTGTAAACCAAAGAGAACTTTTAGAAAGCAATATTTAGCACAAAAGGGAAAAGGAAGTTGATTCACAATCATTTAAATAACTGATTCACGAATGACACTGCCATGGAAAAATGTTCAACATAACAAACCTGAAGAAAATAAGCAAAAGAAAATTTTCCACTCAAAATCACAAGCCAGAAAAGCATATACCTGCAACAAAACAAAAACAAACAAACCTTAGCAGTACATAAGTGGGTTTAAACATCAAATTACCAATGCTATTTGAATTCGAATACCTGTAAAAAGAGAACAAAGAACACCAGAAAGATCCTGACTTTAAAACCCTTAAGCTTTTTAATCAACACCATTATATGTTTAAAAACTTATATAATTCTTTTTTTATCCTTTTGGTAAGTAAGAATAGGGAGCATATAGCATTCAATAAGAGCCAACACTTGTTATAATGTTCAAAGTTTTCGAAAAATTAAACTTAAGAGCGAATAGTGATTTTGGGAGTACTTGATAAAATCAGTAGTCCTCTCATACATCCCACGTCCAACATAATGCCGTTCCTTGAAAATCAACATAGGAGACAATAAACAAATGGATTAGTAAAGCAGATCATCATATGTATGGGAACAAAAAAAATCAAGGCATAAGGAACAAAAAGGGAAAGTTGTGAGATTAAAACCTGGCGCATCCACTTGAAAAAACGAATCAGAGGAAAGCGATCACATTGATTAGTCAGATTGTGGCAGGCTGGTATCCTCATAAAAAAGCTAATGAAGAACTGGATACCAGCATATGTGCCTATAACGATCACATACAGTCTATAAATAACTGAGTTTCCATTTTGTTTACTCTCTTCCTGGAGAGCTTTCCTGAAAGGCACAGAGAAAGAATGTTACCAACGATTAAAAATCATAAAAACAAAGCTTCAAAGATAAGAAATAAAAGCATGTAAAACATGTTAAAGAATAGACGTCGTTAGAAATTTACACATAAAGAAAAGTTATGACCACTGATGCAGAGCTAAACCAAACAAATCGGAGAAAAATTCGAGAAACTGCTAGGCGCCGTGTTGTAGAATATGCACCATACATCATGCGTATGTCAAGAACACCTACACAAGAAGTATTTTCTCAGATACTGAAGGAACTCTAATATTGTGCAATAAAAAGGAATGCCTTTTCTGACTATCTTTGGCTACAACACTAAGTTTTTATGAGACTGAGACAGTAAAGAAGCCACATCAGCCCATTAAGAAGAGAAAACCTACTCTCAAGAAATTTCATTGCAACAAATGTTGGACCAAGGCTGAGAACTTCCCGAATACACTTCGAATCAAGCTTTCCATTATTGAATGCAATTATAGTCAGTCCCTGAAGGTTCACAGATAAAGCATATTTAGTATAACAGCAATCATAAAACACGAGGAATTTTAACAAATCGAGACAAAATACATTCCAAACCAAAACATAACTGGTACTAAAGAAAAGCTACAATTATAAAAGAAGGGAAACCTAGACCATAGAGACCATAGCTTCAATGAAACCAGGGAGAACAACATTTACTAGACAGACAAAAATAATTTCTGAACAAGGGGAAATTATGAAGGATTATTCACTGTTCTTTGCTTTCATTTTTTCCTTTTGGGTAGCCAGCATGTGACAGGGGTATAGCCAATAGGGTAAGGAAAACATAGCCACATAAAGACAATTTATAAGAGAAATGAAATCATGTAAGGCATGCAAACCTGAAACATCATCACAAGGAATATCCAAAGACGGTGGAAACTATGGTACAGATGGAGAAATGTCCTATGCTCAACAAATGAAGTTTTTCCTCGATGTTGACTTCTGCCAGATTTAAGTATATTCTGTAACAAATAATGTGTGTATGTTAACCACATGTATAGCAATATGTAACATACAAATCAACAAAAGAGGCTTTCATTTTGGCCAATTCAGAGGTAGGGATATTCAGACATAGCTGAAAATGTTAGGGACTCCAAATGCCTTTCAATTACTAAATGTAAGATTACTATATATTCTTATGATTCTAAATTTTCATCTTTTTTTTTTTGAAAAATTAGAACACTTAAGACTTTCTATGTCAAGATAGGTAACAGTTTTTTTAATCATTTTCTATGTCAAAAGTTCTAACAGAGTATTTTCTAAAAATTCAGTTCTTATGCTGCCCACTGAAGAAAACAATATGATTCCAAGGTCTTGACTGACTCATTAAATCAATGCACCTGTTTCAACATGCATTAAGTACATACATATAATGAGAGAAAATAACCAACCATATTCCAACACGTAAAATTAAAAATTATCACGCAAGAAGCCCACCTTTGACCTTCGTACTGGCTTTTGAAAAAAAGATGACCCTCTGCGCCAGGGCCAACTAAGTTCAAAGCAATGAAGCGACCTGCATATAAAAGTTGGTTAGCCTTTAAGGTGTGAACATGTGTTACATGGCACAATCATGTAAATATCTTACCAGAAGTACTCGTTGAAATCATCATAATTGCGCCAGGCAGAATGTGGTGCTTTTCCATTATCATTGTTTGCAGCTTCCTGCACATAGTTGTAGATTAGGAGACAAATTTGAAATAATCACAACAATCTTGTTAGTAACTGAAACATCAATGAGAAGACAGCAAGGATGAAAAGAAGAACATCCCAATAAGACCTCCCAGAGACGTACCGCAGCCACAACCTCATAGAGAGGATAGATAACATGGTCAAGAAAAGAAACTCCATTTTCAGAACTACAACTGTTTGCTGGCTGTGCAATCTGCTGCCTTAGAATTTCATCCATTTCCCTTACCATCTGCACATTACAATTTAGGGCACAAAGGAGAGAGAATAATTTTCAGAAACGAAAGACAAATAGAAAGTTGGAAAACCAACACAATAACAGAGCATGCTAAGCAGTGGTCAAAAACTCAGTTCAAATGCCAGAAAAAAATCAGGAAACAATTAAAAAAATTAAGTTTATAAAGGTCAAAAGGATGAGCAAGCTTTTCAAATTTATAAATTCAAATGCCAGAAAAAAATCAGGAAACAATTAAAAAAAGAAAGTTTCAGAAAGTTTATAAAGGTCAATAGGACGAACAAGCTTTTCAAAATTGACACAAGCTTATTTCAAACTAGGGTTATTCCTAAGAACTTCTGAAAGTAGAAGAGAAAAGTAAACTCCACAATGACACAACCAATAGGGGAAATAGCACAATCCCGTGACAATGGGCTATGCAATCACATTATAAAAATCATTGCATCTCTTAACATGCATATCACGTTTGGACAAACTTTAATTCAGTGAGGAAAAGAAGACAAAATTCATAACACTTTTATATGTGAAAACAAAGGACATCTAAGAAATAGTGATCATATATTGCAATTGATTTGCTCCACCAACCACAACAAAATTGCATGGAACCGTGGAAGAAGAAAAAAACTCACATGATGAAATATGTAACACAAGCATTCAGGAAGGAATCTAATATTGCCTGATTCACCCCAGATCAGAAAGTACAGAGAAACAAACAGCAATTTTTTTTCCTTGGTAACTGCGTCCAAACTGCACAAAAATGACTTATTCAGTGAGTCTCTATCATCAAACTCCTTTCTATATACATAATTTACAACAAGAAGAAAATCAAGGAACACCCAGAATGGGTGTTAAATCAGGTCTAGGTCCATACTTGCTCCAAACTGGCTGAATGCATAAGTAGTCACACCATTTAATATAGTTCTCAAGGGACTTCAGAAATACACTTTGTGCTGCAGCCTCGTCCAATTTCTGCAGCAATATAAAGTCTGAATGTAAATCTTCCCAAGTATTGTAAAAAATTTAAGTAATCTTTTCATATGAAATGAAATTTTATCAACAGAAAATTGTGAAAGTGCATATGACGATGACATGTGCCTTGTCAGCCCAGAGTGGACTAGCATACAATACAGATATTTAACTTACAGCTTCAATTACTTCAGGAATACGAAGCCGAGATTGCTCATTTGCGAGAAGGTGAACAATATGTTCGCGCTGGTTAGAGACATTATCTTTCTGGCACACAACAAGAAACATCAAGTCTCAGAAAATTACTGGCATCATAGTGCTTTGGAACCAAATCAGATTATCAGATTAAATATGGAACGTAAATTCAGTTCCAAAGTAAAAGGAACAGTAACTAATAATAACGTTAACAGCTTAACACAGTTTTTATAATTTTCTAGAAGAAACAAAATAGAATGTTTTTCTTTTTTGTTCAATGAAGCAACAAATTTTATGCAGAAGACTGACACAAAAAGTCCACATAAAACAGAAGACCAGATGTCCACTTCTCCACAGTGCAACATAATTGTGAATAAAATCATTCATGGAAGCAAGGATGTCGTGGGTAAGTGGCAGTGGAGTGTTGACATGATTGCATTTACTTAACTCAGGCCACTAACCAAATTGTCAATATTTCCCGTAAGCTTTCTTGAAAGATATTTCAAGAAATAAAGTAAAATTCAAATTAAGAACTTGGTCGAAACTTGAAACCTAAGGAAGCCAAAATTTGGATTCAGAAAAAAAAGTGTGATCAGGCATGCAAATACCTGAAATCCAAAAGTATAATGCAGAAAATCAAACATGTCTGGATCTCTTGTAGCAGGGATTGGAAAATCTGAAGGCAATTTTGGTAGGTTACTGAAGTACTTTAATGCTGACACTGCTGCTTGTACCTGGCCATTATTTTCTTTGATTAAGTAAACACAAACCATAAGATGTTAACTTAAATCGTGTAAGTATTAAGTAATAAACCAATTACCTCAGGCAAAGAGACAACAGAATATGTAATGTTGGGAGTATCCAGAGGAATAATATTGTAGGCAATCAGGTCCTCGGTCATTGCCGCATCTGATTCCATTACCCGTTTCAACTGCAATATAAAACAGATTTAATCAATTCTGCAACTAGACATAGGAGGCAGATACAACAGGTGGAAATATAACAATCATGCGCCAGACAGGAAAATAAAAAATGAAAAGAGTAAATTTGACACTTGTTATGATTGAAGTGAGTTTTTTTTTTTTTTTTTTGCAACAACTTTGTGTTTTGTGCTTTGTTTAGCCAACCAGGGATGAACATTATGGCTTTGATAAGCACTAGTTGGCTGAAGAGAGCACACACAAACTCGAGAAAGGAAAAAATAAACCCATTAAAAAACATCAAGTGAAAGCAACCAACAAAACACCTCATTAGAAAACTCAAACAACAGATAGAAAGTTCATTGTGTGGCTTGGAGATTAAATAATATGATTATGAATCTATGATGCAAGCATGGTCCATAAAGAATAAAGTTTGCATTAAATTGATATAACACTAAAAGACCAACCTCTTCAGGAATTTCCTCAGTTAGCTGCTCCAAAACTATCCCTAAAACTCTTAGAGTTGCAAAAACTCTTTTCCGCTTCACTGTTTTTCTCTCTAACCTGTTTAAACAAAAAAAGGTGACCAAATCGAGTTTCAGTGCATAGAAGTCTGAAGAGTAGGGTGGGCAAGTAATTCACCAGTAGCAGAAATAAAAAGCACATTAATACAGGAAGCTACATCAATATGAAGACAAAGACTAATCAAGACACTACAGCCTTTCAATCTAGTATATTGCTCAATAGAGATATATTCCTAAAAATAGGAGACAAAAAGCGCTGCCCAATACTTGACCTTTTCCCACACCTCAGCTTCCGTCCCACTGACAACTTCAAATATCCGTTAATTTCTTTCTGACCATGTAACCCAAACAATAACAATACCCATCCAAGGAAAACATGATACAGTGACAGTTGTTAAATGAAAAGATTCTTAGAATAATCTGCCAAACAATGAACGGGAACATGCATCTACAAACTTAAAGCCTCATGTATCAACATTGGAGCTCCACTAAATAGTAAAAAAAATTATAGGCAGAACTTATTAGATACCAGAGTAAAGACATCACAGTGTAATGAACAGAAAATAAGCAAATAAAAGTAAAACATCTTTGGAGTCATATTGGGACCGGAGAAACTTACTCGCCCAGGTTCCCGCTGAAAGCACTAGACTCCCTCAACTTCATTTCTTCCTCCCGCAGCTTTTCTACATTATTCTTCTGTCTGTACAGTTTGTAGAACTCTTGCAAGCGAGCAATGTCCTGGCTTCTATCTATGGTTCCAACTTCCTTCTTTGCTAGCTTTTGCTGGAAATTTGCACAAGGGGACAAACAAATACAAGAAATTGCTTAATAATAGATTACAAAACATAAGCACATAAATTCTTTTTGATAAAGAGATGATAAGTACATATATAAGGGTTATGAAAAGTAAATACAAATCTAACAGCCCCCCCCCCCCCCCCCCCCCAAAAAAACAAAAAAAACAAAAAAACAATTTTTTCCTTCATACAAAAATATACCTTAATGACAGACATCAATCCAGTCTTGAACTGTAATACTCCCCTTCCTTCACTATTGGGATCCAGATTCTGAGCCAGAGAATATGCATGCTCGCATACTGCAGGGGGACAATCAGCACTTTCAAAATTGTGAGTTGCAAACATACAATTTAATTATTTTGCAGTATATACAAGTTTTTCACCACCAAATTACAGCAACAACTGAGCTTAGATGATTCCCCATGTTCAAATATTTTTCAAGCTAAATGAACCAGAACAGAACTACCATCAGCCAATCTGGTCTGACAAAATGAGGGGTACTATTTAGAGGTTTAAGGTTTTTTTTTTTCTTCATGTAGATCTTGTTTCCTTTTGTGTAAGAAATTCCAAGTGAGCTGTTTGAGTATCTTTCTAAAAGCAGTTATGCACTTCAGGAATGGCCTCCTAGTGTAATTCACCACGACTGAGGAAAATATTGAGTTGATTTTTTTATTTCTCAGCTCATATGTGGATGGGTAAGCATGCTCAATCAGTTTTATGCGGTACACAATTTTGAATATATCTTGGTTCATAGTTGCTTAAAATCTTGCATAACTAACAACTCTAGTAGGAATAAGCTAAAACCTAAAACAGTAACGTAACTTTTAAGACCAATGAGAAAGACCACAGCAGTAGCGGAAATGTACAAGGTGGGTTGCTTTGCTTCTCATCAACTCAAACGATCATACTTTCGACCCAAAGAAACCAAGTACTCAATCCCCCCCCCCAGCTACCAAATTATCCTCGCTGATTTTTATGTCACATTTAGGAAAACAAACTTAATTTCCACAACCCAAGCAAGCTACAAAACTATAATTCAAAATTCGAAGTAAAAAGTACAAAAAAGAAGTGGGTAACATACAGATTCTGGAAATATTGGGATCTTCGTCTTGGATTTCATCAGCAGCTCTCAGAATTTCATCAATATCCCTATTGTTTGCAAGTGAGGAAGGAACATTTCCAGCAATTCCAGTAGCATGCCGGCCATACGCATCAGCCCCCATCCTCGCCCTTCTCAATACGGCACGGACTAGATGCTCCCATCGCTGCTCAACTCGAGACATTTTCTGCAAAACAGCCAGTAAAATCTCGAGAAAATTCCAATGGCGTTGCACTAAGAGCGAGAAAACCCCCGCTGATTTTCTCGGCAACCAAACAGACAGATAGATATATATACATATATACATATACAGAGATAGATATACAGTAGCAGCTAAAGTGAAGCAAAATTCATGGAGAATCCGCGTACCAGATTTAGGAAATCAATCAGTGCATAGAAACCCTAGAAGGCCGAGTCGATGCCGAGTTGAATCGGTCTCCAGCTCGGACGACGTGGTTTGAAAGTGGTCGGAGGTAATGATGTGGGTTTTGAAAAATGAGAAAGGAAAGGGGGAAGGAAAGGGCAAAAGGGAATAAAGGAGGAAGGAAAATGGATCTAATGGGTAACCGGTTTGACCGGGTACATCCGGTGAGAGGGTGTGGGTTTTAGGTTTGGTGACTGGTCGCGGCCGGTTCTCGAATTGACGCGGAGAAGAAAACTCCCGTGTACGCGTGACCCGATCCATGTATGTATTACATCTAGAGACTCCAGTATCCATATTGTCAACGGCCCAAAAGATTAATTGCATTGACAACGTCATTACCACCCCCTGAAATGAGGAAAATCGGTAGTCATCGTTCAGACTCATGTCGTGGTGTAAGAGCAACACTTCTATGGTAGAGGGTCACTTGCAATTGATAGTCATCGTTAACTCCCAACTATATTGTTGGTTTTTTCGAGAAAAAATATTATCTTATGCATTTAGCATACTGTTCTAAAAATTTCCGTCTAGGCGCTAGGCGGTTGGCCACCGTGCCAATTAATGTCTATGCGTTTGAAAATTAAGAAATGACACCTAGAGGCACTCACCTATCCTGCCCAGACTCGCCTAGACACCCATCTAGGTTGCAACTCATTTATACAGAAAATAGATAACTTTCATTTTGCATTTTATTTTTTTAATAAATTGCAAGAGATTTGTTGAATACTTAAAAGAACACATATTATATACTTGTTCTCCATGTTTTCATTATATTCCAATAGCTCATAATATATATGTCATTCCATTTTGTAGTTTATGATGGAATCATATATATTTTAAGTATAAACAGACACTTATTACACGAAATATAATAGATTTAATTAAATCCGTCTAGTCCGTCTAGGCGCCCGTCTATACCCCGCCTAGCGGCCTAGGCGCTAGGCCCTAACCCGTCACCTAACTAGCGCCTAATGTCTTTTAAAACCTAAATTTAGTAAGGCTATAATCGCTTTACACTAGCCCGAGTTAGGATAAAAAAAAAATTTATCATTCAACTGAGGTTACTATTTTATCAAGCACTCATTTGTCGAGATTTCTATGTACATGAGTGGTTAGGTTATGATTTTCGAAGTGCGTCATGAAGTTATAATTTTCGCATTGTGCCTAGAAGTTTAAAATTTAAAAATTGCAGCAATTTACGGAGTCAGCTTTTTGGACATCTAATCGTCGACTAAAATACAGATCAAATCTGACTTGCATGGTAGCCCACATGAGGGTCTCGTGATCACATTGTCTAGGGGACATGGCCTTCCATCTGCTTCCATCTGCTTGATCAGACCCTCGTATTTAAACCCGAAACGCAATGAGTTAAAACAAAATATCATATCAAAAACATGCAAGGGTGCAAATAGATTAATGATTCAGCGAAGAAGTTAATCATAAATTAGATATATGCATCTTAAGATCTGAAAACTGACGGGGTTGCGGTCAGTCAAAGCGGACCTTAACAAAATGCAACCCAAACACACAAATAATTACAACGCATATGAACAAGATATTGTTTAGCTGAGTCTGAAAGTGGTGAGGCAATCGAAAAATTAGCTCGAATTTCGCTCTCGTCACTGGAAAGGTTACTCCTTGTTCCGGGATGAGCGATCCTTGCGTTGGCCGCCAAGAATACGAGAAATCTGCAAGCCTCTGCTGAATGCTTGGTTGAAGAGCATACGAGTCTGGAATTCAGAAACAAAAGGAAACCAGGCCAAGAATGCAACCGGGGTGAATAGAAGCAGGCCCATAACTATCTCAAAGCCGCGGGCAAGAGTCCGAACTGATGGCCATAAACCAGCCTTGTGCACGACAGGCTTGCAAGCTTGTGCAATCTGACAAAAGACAGGGAGCACAAAATCGCGTTAGGAAATTCAAGGACAAAGAGATGCACAAGAGCACTGTCGCTATATCGGGAGTGGTTACATATACTGAATTAAATTAAGGCAAGACGGGAGCATTCACTCACCAGAAGCATTCCCCAACCAGTTGGCATGAAAGCAAGAATGCAGACGATGATATCCTGCAGGGTCATGTGAGGCAGCACAATCAAAGTGACCAAAATGGACACAAAAGTTATGAATATCAGTCCCTTGATCAGCCGGAACACAAGTTGGAATTCTGCGCTGAACTTTCGCCTCCCAACAGATACAGTCTGCAGAGAAACATAAACAATTAATGGGAATACAATTTCGTGAATCGACCTTATATTGTGGCCTTTATGTAAATATTGATAATTATGCAAACTTCACACTCACCTTCATAACGAACAAAATAACAACGATCACCAGCCACGAAATGCCGTAGACCTGTTGACAAGTAAATACAATATAATAATAAGTTCACAATTGCCATATCCCTAGAAGAAAAGAAAGGGAAATTCAGAGAGTGACCAGGATAATTATTTACCAGAACACTCTTGGTATTCTTTGCGATGTTCAAATGATACACGAGCCCATACTGATAGACAAAGAACCGTAAGGATAACAGTATCTCAGCTACAATACCGCGTTTTCCTGAATATTGGAGATGCTCTTGTTCCTCCTCCCACCATGATTCCCAGCTTTTTTCAGGTGGAACACCTATACCCCCACGGTTGCTTATCCACTTATTCCAATCCGTCCAATCATCAACAATCTTTTGCCACTCAAAACCAGATGGATTGAACAGAAAGGGAGCAAACAGCCAGGTGCCCACCATAAACCACATAGATACAGTGATCAAAATGTACGCAACAGCACTTCTATAAGTATGACCAAAGATCTGGTACACAACGAGTAAAATTAAGAGCTCAATGCCCTTAACAAAGTGGCTGCGGGAGTAGAGCCTATAGTTGTCAGCAAATTTGGCATGGAAAACCACAAAACCTCGGCCTGTAGATCTATATTTCGCACCACCATGAAGTAATGTCCTTCCATAATAGTGGGTCTTCGTTCCAAGTGAAAATGTGAAGAATACTGGAGCCAATTGCAATTGCATCAATACGAATTCACTTAATGCAGTTCGGAAACCCTTCTCCAAACCAATTTCCATCAACATAGGCAACGCCATCAAAAATCCTATTTGAACAAATGATTGAGAAGCAAGGGCCACTTGCAGAGGCTTGTTGTCTCTAATTGCTCGTTCCGTGCTCAAACCCTCTTCAAGTCCACTAAGAACCAGATAAAGGCGTCCATAAAGAAAGACGTACACAGTAAGCACAGTGATCTGCCAGAAAAACATACTTCCTTGTTAAGAACTTTTGACAAAATACCTAATTTTATTCTTAATTCTTAAAGACCCACGGACATACAAGTTGAAATAGAAACTAAAGAGCAACATACCAGAGTACTGTAGTAGAAACCAATAGTGGTGAAATAGCAAGACATCATTCGGAAAAAGTCAAAACGGTGTCCAAGTCGGTATATATCTCGACTGAGTGTCTGCTCCCCATTTCCATTAGCTATTTTTGCTTCAAACATAGAGATCTGGTTAAGGCCCACATCTCTTCCCTTCCCAACTTGTATGTACTCGTGATGAGTTACATTGCCTTCACGGAGTGTGGAATTAAAGCCTGCATCCCATCCCATAGTTATATTATAATTGCCCACTCATAATTGTGATAACGGATAATGTTTACTCAAATGCCTCCAACTTACCGGCAAATATGTCTTCACTCAAATTAATAACCTTGGATGCTTTACTGACACCCCCTCTGGTAAGGTGAAAGAGCCTATCAAACACATCAGGATGACCATAATGAAATCGAACCCTGGATGAGCAGAAACATTAAATTAGAAAAGCTTAAGAATAGTCAAATCATAAAAAGCAGAAAAATTAGCAAACTGAAAATAAAAATGAAAAAGGTAAAGAAATTAAACAAATGAAAGCACACACTCGTGCACTCGCTAATAACCCAGTACTCAATATTAGGCTGCCATAAGTTTTGGTTTCAAGATTTTCTTTTCCCAAAATTTAAAATGGACATTATGAGGTAATATAACTTACTTGAGAGGATTGGCCAACAGTCTCTGACCAATAGTGACAAAACTGTTTTCCTGATTTGACATGAACCAAGCTAGAGAAGAAACACTGCATAGGATCAGGAAAGAATGTTAGTGATAACTTGCAATCATCTGTTTGCAATACAGCAATACACCCTTGGTAACAACACAACACCTACCTTCCAGTAAATATATGCTCCCTAAGCCCGAGAATTGTAGGATACCTAACCCCATCATGCTTCTCGAGAAATTCTTGCAGCAAATTCCTCATTTTCAAGGCTTCTTCCATGTAGTTATCCTACAAGATGGGTCAGATTAATTAACATTGCACATTGGGATACACGCACATTGCAAAAGTATTGAACTAATATATTATCCACCAACATTTTAACTTTGTACTTCAAAAACTTATTTACTCCAGCCAATCATCATTGTCTAAACTTGCTACTCAGGAAAGTAAAATCCTGGATCCATCAGTCTTTTGATAACAACCACCATACCTGGTTCATATCAATTGTTTGCAATCCTTCTCCACGTGTGAAAATAATGGCATGATTTTGATTTTCTGGTTTTCCTTCACCCAAAATAGCAGGTCCTGGAAGCTTTATGCGATAAATTACCTGTGTATAGATAGATAACACTACAATTTAGCAAAGGATGTTAAAAGAGTTTAAAGATGATAAAACCTAAAAAGCAAATAGCATACAATTATATGTGACATGGATAACAGTTCAAAAATTAAAAATACTTTGCAAACAAGGTTCAAAGAGTGGACTAACCACTTAAGAAATACAAATCTGTTCCACAATTTACGTTTAAATACGAAACAAAACTGTCACATACTAAAAAAGGTACAAATTAAGTGAACAAGGAGTCTACTTCTAAAACAAAACCAAAACATGGAATCTACAAAATTCACTCTAAAACACGAACGGCAGCTCAATAAAAGTAAAAACAGCCGGTGACCAATCTGATAAAATAATAGAAAAGAACAGCCTAAATTCCAAATCTACAGATGCCCATAAATTAGAAATAGAAGCCTTTTTCACAAGTATACCACCTCCTCACCCTTCACAAGCTACAAATCTTAGTCATCATTTAACTTAAGGCAATTGCCCTTGTAAATAATACATCTTGCCAATGTTCACAATAAACTTGAGAACAAAAATGATTTAATCTACCTTTGAGACGGATACATAACCATAATCTGTTTATGACAATATAACTTATCTGCCTCACAGACTAGCAATGTCACAAACATATACAGAAATCAGGATTCTAAGCCAGCTGGTATCCTAATTTTCTTAACACATAGGCTCGATTATCGGTATGGCCATTGAGGATCAAACATTCAACAAAACACGTCTTACAATACAATATAATTCATAAACACATTTTACTTTCATAGACTAAAATTCAAAAGTGTAGATTATAGCATTACTTGATCCAGATTTTGAACGGGCTCTGAAGAATCAATTGACTTAGGCAGAGCAGCCTTGACTAAAGTAGAGTAATAAACTTTTTGGTTGATCTTCTTGGAACTATCTTTGCTAGGTTCCTCAACCTCATCAATATATGCCACACGTAGTGATGGATATCTGTTGCACAACAATAACACCACCAATTAAAGGTTATGACAATCAGAAAATACTACCAGACTACCATCGGAAACATACGTTGTCATAAGCCTCAGAATGTCTTGCGCACGAGCATCACCAGATCGCTTGTGTATCCCATATAGTTGGCATGATACCACATATGTGAATTTCAAATCAGCTACTGCTTGACATTGCGCCCACAGTGACCTTTTATCTTCAGAATTCAATTCTATGGCCTTGTAGCCTTCCATTAAATCTGGAAGGTGATATTAAGCCATGTGTACAAAGCAAACAATACTTTCTTAGTTTTCTTTATATCTCACTTCAGAAGAAGTGTAAACATTAGGAAATTTATTTAAAATAAAAGATATAAAATTAGGTACCTTCATCTTGGGCCATATCTAGAAAAGACTGAAGCTCCAAAGCTTTTCGGTAGTACATCATTCCCCTTACTATCATCAGTTATGAAATTTAGTAAATACCAGAGTCGAACAATGTCCATAAAAAATATATTGCCATCATTACGCTTTAAAAACGCATCTAAAATATCAGCACATAGGTGGAGAGATACCAGTACGAGTCAAAGTTTGCCCTCTATATGATGCCCAAAGGCGAAGATCTTCTTCCAATTCGTCTGATCCTTTAAGCTCCTCTTCACTGGTGCAATTCACACGCTCAAGAAAGTTGTTCCACTCATCTGTTTGCCAACATAGAATCAGTAGAGGATAAAGTACTATAGGAGATACAAATACATTAGCTTGAAATATCAGAGTACAAAAATAAACCTGGGCAATTTTATTAACCAAAACAAACCTGGGAAAATTTTTTGCAAGTAGAAGAGAATTGAAACCCCATCTTCATTTGGAACTTCCAAATCACGCAACGAAAAGAGAACCTCCTCGGTGTAGTAAGGAGTTAAAACACTACAAGAAAAATTATTACTTTAGAAGCAAGTACAACCAAAGGAGAGTAACTATTATATGGCACACAAACACTTAAGAATATATCAAGTCCTGCACACCATCTAATTTGCAAGGTTTCAGCAAGTTTCTTGGTTTACGGAAACCTTTCATATAAAACTTCTGACCAATCATGTATCCTCCTTAGAGCTCAGCTCGCAGAGATGACTTTACCATAGTCCTAGTCTTCTAAATTCTCAAGACTCAATGTCCCCCCCCCCCCCCCCCCCCTAAAATTTTTACAATGTCCTAAAAGTACAAACCAGATTACACAGAAAAACACATCATTGTAAATTTAGCAAAAAGTGTTGGTTCCGGGGGATGGAGGAGACTAGGTTAGCCGAAAGATGGTTATTGATTCAAGGACGCGGGGTGCCCCTGATTTTTCAGGGTAAGAAGGGGTAGAGAAAATGCCTCGAGCCAGTTTATAAATGAAATTTCAAAAATAAATAAAAGACGAACGAGGCAAGATAACTTACGAGAAAGAGAGCATATTGCGAACTTTTGGTGCTGGAGGCATGTCCATAAACAATGAATTTGAGAAAAAAGAAATCCGCCTTCTAGCTTCTAAGTTGGACGGTACATCCATGGCAGACTCCTTTGTTGTAAGCAAAAGATAAAGACGATTAATCTGCCAAAGAAAAGGTAATTAATGAGGATTATAAGACATACTGAAAATTAAAATTTGTAGTCATATCTCTACCAATGACACACCTTCTCCCTCCAAGCCTCTGTTACTTGTGGAATAGGAAACCTGATAGCCCCAGAAGATGCAAACAACTGATACTGTTGAGGTTGATCAAGGGGCATCATCCCTTCATGGCCAGACACACCATGGCTTGAATCTACCAAACTACACAACAAAAATGACATCGTCTTAAGTAAAGCTTGTATATGTAAATAAAAAATTAGTATGCAATCACATCAACGGTGTGATACCTGGACATATGGTCCTCCATTATGTCTCTTGTCACTACCTCCAGCATGTCCTGGAACAGAATCACAACTTGATCCCTTTCGTCCTTATTATTGTCCAACTGCAAAAACCAAGAAAACTTCGTTACGATCATTCATCAAACTGGCTGAGAAAATCACATGCTAAACCAAATCTAAAATCTTACCAGATGTTTGATGAGCTTAACAAAATAGCCATAGAGGCTAGGAAGAGCACTCATATTGTATTCGACCATCAGGTCACCCGCTTCTATGTGCTTGTCAACCTCAGAAAATATATCATCTATAACCCTGAACCCCAATTAATTTAGCTTAGCAAGTGGTATATGAAAAAGTAATTCTTACTAGTTGAAAACTGTGGCACAAATCTTAGATGAAGTTTTATTTTCTCCAATGTTATAATGGAATGCTTCTTACAATAAACAAAAACCTACTCTTTCTCGCGTTCTCCCTGAACCAGGAACTTAATTATGTTCCTAAATGAAGCATAGCATTCCAAAACAGCACAAGACATGTAATTCTCAGCCGCAATCCTCTTTTTCAACTCTTTATCCTTGCCATTGCTGTCCTTGGCCATGTCTAATGCTATCGGGATCTGATGAGCAACACACAATCACTATGTGCATATAGGGATTCAAAACTTAGCAAAAATGTATGCTAAAACTAACCTTGCTAGCAAGCAAAAATGGAGGCCACTGCGTAAGGGTGCCTAAATTACGATCAGCCCAATAAGGAACAAGCAAAAGGTCCATTTCCCTGAGAATTAAAAAACCTTAGCACACAACCAAAATAAAGAACACTATGGAAAGAACCTGGAAAAGAAGCAGCACCATAAAATTGAACTACTGCAAATAAAAATATATCCATTGCCAGATCACCTATTGCTTATAAGATCCTCCTCTCGAAAACTACTTATTATCTTGTTCCATAATTGAGCAAATCTTGCTGCCTCTTTCTCTTTGTTGACTTCAACCTGGAAGAATTGAAGCATTAATAAATTAATACAACTAATGGAAGGGGAAAATAACAGTTACAAGTTTTACATAGAGAAAACAAAGTTAACCTGAACAAAGGTGCGAGACAAAGTAGCCTTCAGTCCTTTCTTCTTTGGTTCACTCTTTTCCGCCGGAATCAAACGGGCATTAAAAGCACCAGGAAGTGATTGAAAACGAGATCTCAGCATTCCTAATGTTCGAATCTGCAACCAATTTGAGAATAAGCACTAATATTGTACAAATATAATTTTTTTTTTTATACAGATCTAAGAAAAAATTGAGAAGAATTAGTTCAAAAATCATAAATAATAATATTAAATGCAGCAGCAAGTTATCATGTTTAAGCCCCTGGAAAGAATATAAATACGGGGATATAGGTATAGCAAAAGAAAGAGCTACAAATTATACATATATCCCATTTAAATGTGAAAGGTGAAATGTAAATTCTACTCTTTAGAACTTCAAGAAGTCTTTGTGAAATTTAAATTCTACTCTTCAGAACTTCATTAAGTCTTAAATGAAGTCTTACTTGCAGTTTGTATAGACAAACCATCAGAACTGCAAATCATGTAAGACTTCAGAACTTCATGCAGTTAGTATAGACATTCAATACCTCAACAACACTTGCAACAGTAAAAAAGGGGAGGCGGGTAGTTTGATCAATAATAAACATATGAAGCTTAAAAATGAGCTAATTTGAAAAAGTAGAATTAAAGAGCTATTTTGATCAATAATTCATTAACCTCTCCAAGGCGACGGAATGCACCATAAATTCCTCCAAATATTGTGGAGAAAATGGCGTACCAAATCTGGGTATCCATAAAATAGACCTGAAAAGATTTGAGCATAAGAAAGAAAGAATCTACAATATACTGGACCGGATGACAAGAAAACAATAGCTATGAAAACAACATAAACCATACAAGGATAATTGGAGCCCAGAGTGCAATCACAACACCAATGTTGTTCTTTGCTGCAAGGAAAATAAATACATGATAAACAACATGTTGAGGAACGAGATAACATTATACACAAAGAAGGCATTTGATACATTACCACGGGGAAAAAACTCGTGCCACTGAAAATTGGTTATACGTACACTCATGATGGCCTTTGTTGGACCAACTAAAGGTTTTATCTGGAAAGTAAAAGAATCATTAGAAACAAACAAATAGACTGAACAGAGGCAGAAAATACAGTTTTCCCATTCATTGATTTATACCCTATGGAGAGCATTGGGCTAAGTTTTATACCCCACCCAGTTTTCCCATTCCACCATTTATTGTTTTGATGATTCGTGTACTAACATATAACCCATAAGAGAAACAAGAAAAGTCCAATGTGGTTAAAGGAGACACCTCTATATAGTAACTGAAAGCCAACTTGGTAATTATAAGAAGAACCCAAAACATTGTGTACCTGAAAAGTTTCAACAGATAGAAACAAAGGTTATACATAGAAGAGAATGATAACAGATAAGAAACAATCCTATGTATCTTCTTTTTCTCTTTTGATAAGGCAGTCCCATTTATCTTTGGAGTAATGGATTCTTACTTGAAAAGGGAAAATGTGCTCTCATGCATTCCCCTCCCAACATAAAGTCGAGGCTACAGACAAATAATAATAAATTCAGGCTATTCAGCGCATGTTAGGTGATTAAAATAAATGCAAAATACATGTACAAATATCAGAACCTGTTTCACTTACCTGTGACCACCACATCATAAACATCACAATCTGATAATTTGATCTCTCAAGGAATCTACGAATAAATGGGAACAGAAACAGCACCGCAGCCAGCATGTTTGGTGACAAGTAGATAACAACAGCCAAGATAAACAAGGTTGGTTGATGTCCATCGTTGCCAAACCAACTTTTGATAGTTTGAGCAAACGCAGGAGGGTTTTTCCAACTATATGCATATGTAATCGGTAGAATTACCACCCACATAGCAGCTGTAATGACCTTCAAAATGTATCTCAACTTAACATGGAATGACATACTCCGCCTACCCTTCCAGCTAAGAATTACATCCAGAAAAGCTGCACAAGTCAAGAAAAATAAGCAATCAATATTTAACAAATTCGACTTTGTACAATGAACAATGAATTTCAAGATAGCAACATTAGATCTATTTACACCCATGTTGAGAATGAATCCCACATTGATAGGAGGATGGACCTTGCATGGGCTTATACAAAAGTTAGGCTCCTTCCCATATTGCCAATTGGTTTTATGGTGGAACATTAGACTTCTTGATTAACAAAGAGGGTGGCGGGATTAAAAAACAAGGACAAGAAACTATCAAATACTAATTCAACATCGTAAAATCTCACTTAGGTATTACATAAAAGGGAAGCAGTAGCATACTGAGGCCTAGAAAACAGAGAAAACAATAATGAACTTGCAGCTACAAATACCTATAACAAATTTAATTACCTTGCCCAAGCTTCAATACTGCAGCAGTTATGAAGACAGACAATGCTTTCGTGAATACTTCACCATCAAATAATGCAGTAGGTTGCCCCGAGCCATTCCAAGCAACAATTATCATGACCTTATAAAAACAAAAGTCAATTTCAGCAGTGTCATAGAATTAAGAACAGCTCACAGAAGATTAGAGATGGAAGGAAAGACAGAACCTGTAAACATAGAATAAAGAAGCTCCACATGCGGTCAAAGCTTCTAAAAATATGCCAAAATGACCGTATCTCAACGAAATTAACTTTCCCCACCCATCGATCTCCACTAGCTGGCTTTTTATCCTGAATATTATATCAAGCAAAGTTATGCATCAGGTGAGAAAAGCCTATCTTAAATTGAACAGCAGTCATGGTACTATGTATCACCAGCAGAACAAAAATATGATTTTTTTCACATATGATCATCACTCTTATCAAGAATACTGTCTAAACAAATTTCCAAATACGGCCTATTAAATAACAATCTTATCAATCTCAACTGTTACGGTCAGCCACATGGATGCTCATCTATCACCAACAGGCAACAGAGAAATTAAAAGCAGTTTAGAAACTCACTTAACACTTAACTGTATTAATACAATCAGTAGCTGATTTTAATTTTTCCATTCTATGTATTACATTCAATCAGAACTAACTTTAAATTAAACTTCCACAAAAGAAAAAGTGTAAATTCCCAAAAATATAGATTCTCTTTTGATTTCGACTTAGAAAGGGCTAGAACAGCCTCATTATGGAAAGGGAAAGCAAGAAAAAAGAGAAAAACAAACATGACCTACCTCATTACTTATATCAGAATGACGCTGATCAATAGGCATGCAAAAGAAATCAGCACCTGCACGCATCGGCCAGCCTAACCGGAAACAATCCACCGACCTACAGTTTAACAAAGAGCATAAGAACTAGAGATATACAAATGAATGGGAGGGGGGAGGCGAAGGGAGAGAAAGAGAGAAAGGGGGAGAGAGAGAAAGGCAGAGACAGAGAAATTATATGTTTGTACCAGAAGTATTCATTTAAATCATCATAATTTCTCCACTGGGAATGCTTTGATTTCCCTCGTTTACTCCTTTCAGCCTCCTGTCGAGAAAAACCACAGAAACATGATGAGATATAAGCAATATGCAACACTAAAAATTCATCTTTTATTTTAGGACACCCTAAAACATGATGCTCTCTCCACCTGCCCATGCAGGATTTAAGAAAGGCAAGGATGCAAGCCATTGTTTAGGACTGAGATACCACTCTTAAACTTATTTAAGTTATAAAAAAAATGTAAAAATAAATACCTTTGCGATCACTAAATAAATAGGAGTCACAACTTTTCTCAAGAAAGCCTCTTCTTCCCCTCCATAGGCAGGCTTCACATTTTCTCCCGTCATTGGACTGACATTCCCAGCGAGCATACCATACAATTCAAATGCCATCTACAGAAACAAATGAAACAAATAAACATCCATTCCTGTGCACTGGAGAGAAAACTTCTGTGAAATAATATGTAGCATGCTATTACAACTTGAATGCTGTCAATCAATTTTTTTTTTGGTTGATGAAGAGACAATTTTCACAAAAAAATATTAACAAACATAAAATACTACAAATACAACTATTGGTAATGAAAAAAATGCCATAGAATTGTCGCACTTGTAATGAACAATAGACTCCAACTGAACATACGTGGTGATAGATATAACAAAGGCACTCTGGCATGAATCTCAAATTTGCAGCTTCCCCCCATATCAGAAGATATAGACCCATGTATAGTAGTTTGCGCTGTTGCACCTCTTGCTGTATCGTTGGTAACCTAAAAAAATGAACCAAAATAGCATCAAATTAAATAAAGTGAATTTCTTGGGGTGTGGGAAGTGATAGAAGCAGAATATACACGCTCCCATTCGCATTAAAGTTTAAGACATTGACACGAAAATTCCAAATTTTTTAAATGATACCCATTTCTGTGTCAATCGCCACGCATAAAATACAGCAGCACCACTTTATTTGTGACTTGTATCAGTTGTACCCCCTGAACACACACACCCAACCAGCAACATGCCCACACAACTATACTGTGGAATATAGGCAGTCCTATTTGAATTCCAGGTTACATGCTCAATAAGATAACTAAGCAACTATTATCAGTCAACTGACATTCGAATAAGACATCTCACCAAAGGCTACTTTTCCGGCCCAAATACTTGCACCATTTTTTGTAGTTCTTGAAAAGCTTCTTCATCACTTCTGTCAATGCACGGTCATCCAACTAACAAGAAAAAGCACAGAATTATGACACAAACAAGGAAGAAAAGATCTCTGCTAATTCCAAGAAAGCACAATACATTAATATATTCTAATTTCACAAATTAGTTATCTCATATGTCAAACAAATTCTGTTTCAATCAAGCTATGAATTGTCTCTCTGTGAGGCTTAGTAACACTAAAATTGAATGAAATGTTGGCATTCCCCGCTCCATTCAGAAGATAGAAGATACTAAACATTTCCCACCAAAACTTAGTTATGACATATCTAAGATAAAATGGTTCAGAAAGCCACCAGTTTTTTCCTTTAAGAAGAAAGTCCCCCTTATTTAAGTGCAACAACATTAGTGCAAGAATCGTGGCATTCTAAAATAAGCTTTTGAGAGTTTCATCAGTTAAACCACCAACGTTTCTGCGAAGCACCACCTCCCCAATACAAGAAATGAGGTGAACATAAGGCCTCACATTGTTTTGGGAAAATGTGAAACGGCAAAACTGATTTACATTAACACATATGCTAGCTAATATTCATGTCATCCACCAAACATCCATGCCAAATACATACCTTGGGTTGTTGATCAGGGTTTGGAAACTGCCTTATGTGCACATTTGCAAGCAGTAGTATCAGATGCTCCCGTTGATTTGCCACATTATCCTTCTGAAAATTGATTAGGATAGTCAATAAACATTGGTTACAAAAAATTAAAAAAAACATTGCGCTCCAACTGAAGAAGAATTGCATTAATAAATATGGCCACAAGGTACTTAGCTAAACTCTCGAATTGCATAAGCTGTCTGATTACGTTACCTGAAACCCAAACATTGACTGAAGCCAATCCAGAATGTCTTCTTCATTTTTCTTTTTGTATTCCTTTGGCCAAGGAAGACCCCTGGTGTTACGAAGAGCAAAAACAGCAGCTTGTACCTGCAAACAACATACCATTTGAGTAAATTTGAAAATGGAGCTAGACGAACAAATAAGAATAATAAGAATAGACCTCTGGATATTTCATAATTGCTTGATTTGCACTATCAGGATCAAGTGGAAGGATATTGTAAGGGACCAAGAGCTGTGTCTTTTCTGCAACTTTATCATGAGCTTCCAAAATCTGCAAGTGTCAAACATAAGTCCATCGTCAAAGAACACTCAAACACACAGGAAACTAGTACAGTACAACAGCGGCTAAATCTTGACATTGCAAAAATAATCACCATCACATAAAGTGCTGAGGGAAAAGGAGAAAAGAAAAGCTTTACATATCAGAAATGGGAAGAATAACAGAGTTGTACCTCACGATCAACTTCCATAGATTGTGTCATATTAACAGCCTTTAAAACCTCAAAGAGAACATTGGCAGTCTGGTATGCCTTGGTAAGTTGTGCACTGCATAGAAGGAAAACCCACTATCAGAAGAGGAACAATAGGAGCAATTATACTAAGCACTCCACCTAACAAGGCCAATAATCTGCCAAGGAAACCCACCGGTCAGCTTTGTGAGTATTTGACAAAGCTTGAATATATTTTTTGTAGTAATGATGGTAGAAGCTCTGCATTTCACGTGCATCACTTTTTTTAACCCTTCCCATGAGTGTTGGATCATTCTCCTGAAAAATAGAGAAAACTTTGCTTAGAGAACAGATAACACTAACCAGAAACAACTTAGATAAGGTTTTTAAGACCCCATGTTAATCTCAATAGGGAGGATATCAACATTGCAGAAAAGCAACTTTTGCTTCTAGTTTTGGGTGGAGTGGTTCATGGATTTAATAACTTGGTCATAGAACAGACTCACTTTTCTCAAACCAAGATTTTTCTGGCACTGTATGTGTGTGAGGTTATTGAACAGTAGAACTCAGATAAACACAAAACACCATCACAGTCCATGGTTAGTTACCAAAAAAACATAGAGAAGTTCAAGTCCGTATGAAATTTTACATAATATTGACATAAACACATTAGTACTTTTTCATGTTACGCTTTATGGTTCTTTGACATGAAACTATAGTGTGCTCCACTGAAAATTTTCTTAGGGGCTTTACATGTTCCAGGCCGGAACTTGTTATATAAAAATAAAGAAATCAATTTGACTTGAAAACAGAAAATAAGTTTATTTCCACAGAGCCTAAGATAAAGAATTTCCCCCTATGAATAAGGCTTCGCAAATTTTTCACTAAGGTCAAGATGGCAGTTTAATTTGTCAGCTTGGGAACTTTAAAAAGCTAGTCACCCAGAAAACTGTATTAAGCAAGCATTTAAAGTTGGCTGAATATGACTAGAAATCAATCACTCGCGTATTGGATCTGTAAGATATTGTTTTTCTAAATTTCAGCCCAAAATCATAATAGCCCAATATACGTCATTTTGCATTCCTGTCTTCCCTTTGTTAGAAAAAAAAAATTCAGTAGAAGACATCTAAAGTTGGCTACAAAGAACTGATGATTCGTACAACGAAACCAATTTCTAAAGAACTGTGTACAGAAATGAGGAAGAGCTTGTTTAAGAGCTTTCGTACTGAGATATGAAAAACTTTATGCACAAGGCTACAAAATAACTGATATTTATACAAAGGAACAAATTTGTTAAGGTGTAAGCATTATAGCTAGAAAAATATACAATTATGAGCTTTATACGAAGATAACTAAATAATACAGCATACCCTTTCAAGACGTTGAAGAAGGGCAGTTTTAAACTGACGAACACCACGTCCACTAGAAGTAGGATCCAGCCTATGAGCCTTCTCGAAGGCATAAAATCGACCTACAATAACATTCAGCACGAAATTATAACTCATATGGCCAACAAAATAAAGTAGATATCATAACAAACTGATTTAAGAAATTTAGATGAAATGAGAAATGAGAACAAGACCCCGGAACATTTAAATGAAAGAAACAAGATTGTCTCAGACCAATTTCTAATTGCCACAACGGGTGTAAGAAAAGACGAGTTACTATAAATCCTTTCCTTTAGTGAGACAATGAACCACATATCAGACAACATAACTCAACTCATGCCCATATAACATGCAAAGAAATAATTTCTGAAAAAACATAACAGACTTCTAACATAAGTAGACAAACTAACATAACAGATCCAGATGCAAAAAAATTCTTAATGCTCATTAATTCAAGGCAATTCCAAAAAAGCAACTCACTAATAAACACTTGCAAGCAAAAAGTTACGGCCGTGAAAACTTACAGAGATAAGCAACTCTAGGATTGTTGGTTTCGACTTCATTGGCAACACGAAGAATGGGGGCGATTTCGACAAGGGACGACGGCACGATCTCACTGTCGAAAGCCGTCTCCCCGAGGTTCCCGGCGGTCTGGGTTCGAGTTATCCGCCTCTGCAGTTGCTGCTGAGGTGGCTGATCCGAACCACCCCCTCTCGACGACGACGCCATTCTCCTTCACTTCCTATCAAAACCTCAGAGCTCAATCACACTACTGGTTCTTCCTACTTCCTACTAAACACATAAAATTTCAATAAAAATAAATCCAACAACAATAATAAATCAAATTTTGAACAAAAAATAGAAAAATAAAGCTTAAAACTGGAATAAATTTAAATAAAAAAAAAGAAAAGAGAAAGCGAATACCGGCGGAGCAGAGGAGCTAAGCTTTGAAATCCGGCATCTGAAAAATGCAAGAGAGAGAGATTAAATGCTAATAATTATTTTAAAAAATTGAAAAAAATTAAGGAAAAAAGGGAGAATGTGAATGGAAGCACAATGTGGGAAAGGAGAGAGCTTTACAGAAACAGCAGAAAAACGAGTGCTTTACAGTGAGCGTTTCCAGCGGAGGAGAAACCCTAGGAGAGAGAAACTGGAAAGCAGAGAGAGAGAGAGAGAGAGAGAGGCGCGGGGTGCTGCAAGTTTAAAGCTAAACGAAGGCAAAGCATGAGGTTTAGAGGACACTAGTGACACTCTCCCACTGCTGCTGTAGTGCACTAAATCCTAGAGAGAGGAGAGAGAAAAATTCCTTCCTTTTTCCACTTGTGGGCCCAAATCTTGGCCCTTGCGTCGTGTCATCTTACAGGTTCAGAATTACTGCTATACCCTTGGATATTAGCTCCTCTGCGCTTCTTCCGGGGGGGTCAAATTTGTAATCGGGTATAAAAGCAGCCATTTCGAAACCTGAACGGAAAATTTTGGTGATCCGTTCAGATTTTACTCCACTGCTCTCCTGCCTTATCAAATAACACTACATATTGGTTTGGTATTATTGTGTTTTGAAAAAAATAATTACTTTTGCTGTAAGAATAAACTTATTTTTGTTGCTTCACGTTTTTAACTTTTTTTTTACTCAAAAATATAAAAATAAGCTATTTTTAAGTATTTACAAAAGCACTTTTTATAAAAGTACCTCAATACCAAACCTGTACTAAATAAAAATCACTCAATATTATGATTCGATAGTATTTTTTTATTTAAAAATGAGAGGTCTTAAGTTTAAATTTCGTGAATAACAAATTCAATACTAAATTAAATTACCGATCAAATAACATAGGGAACTCCCTCTTTATTAAATTTACTAATGTAAAAAATATTGATATAATGAATAAAAAAAAGCCAAATAGGAAAGGCGTAAGGTCAATTAGGTCAAATTATATGGGATAAGAGATGAAATGTCTGTATGTTTTTTGTACCTAGTGCCGAAAATAGTAGCGCGGGACCCGCACGAGCAACTGTGACTGGCCAATGACACGGTCTGCGAGGGGATGGAGACCGCTCACCGCAACGGACCCGGAACCGACCAATGAGCGATTGAACTTACTCAGCAAGTTTGAAAAGCGGTGGAAAAAGAAGAAAGTATTAATTATTTGACCTCAAAATATTAAGGAAAAGAAAATTATTATTCTGTGTTTAATTAGGAAAATATATACACCTTTTGGTATGGTCCCCGTCACATGGATGACGTAATATATATAAGTAGTACGATGTGGGCGTAGGGAACCGAATCTCTTTCGGATCCAAAGGAACTGAATCCAATGATCAAATAATCTGAACCATTGAAATTTGATTCAACGGCTACAATTTTTATAATTTTTAGAGGTCCATGTTTGTAGCCGTTTGATCAAATTTTAATAATTCGGATTATTTGATGAGTAGACTCAGTTCCTTTGGATCGGAAGAAGATCTAATTATGTGGGAGTAGATCCTTTCCTGATTTACACTGGGATCAAATAATTCTACTCCTTAAAATTTAATCATAAGATCAAAAAATTTATTGCTTTTGAAAGCTACAATAATTTTTTGCCACATAATCAAATTTTAAAGATTAGATTTTTTTTTTTTTTTTGGGTAAAAGATTAGAATTATTTGATTGGTAGACTCCGGAGGTGTTAGTCGGAAAGGATCTGCTTCCGTACGATGTAACATGTAAAATCGTTTTAGATTTTTGGTGGGTCCAAGGTTTATATAATTTTTTGTTCCATCTTCAAATGTGGAAGGTTTATGCTATGGGCCTCGTGGAAACTTTAGCCTAAGGATCCCTTCATATGGATTGAGAGATGAAAAGGAAGCCCAGATCAAATTCACTGGCCTTTTTTTATGTGGGCTGCTAGTTGTTGGAAGAGAAAGTCTCTATTGTTGATAGTGTTGAAGGTATGTATTTCTTGTTAGGCATGGGTGGAATTTTTTGCCAAATTGTCATACCAACCGAATTGCCAACCGCGCCATACCGATTTTGTGCCAAATTTTTTGTGCCAACGGTAATGGTATGGTATTGTACCGTACCGACATTTTGTGGTATGGTATTGGTAATGGATACCATTACCACAGTATTACCGTACCGTACCGAAAAATATAATATAATATATAATTTATATAAATTATATAATATATAATTATAATATAACACATATTTATAAACTTCAAATTTTTACCATTAGCCTCAAAACACTTGAATGGGATGATAGAAAGATAGCTTGGATGCTTATGGAGATTAAAAAATGCTTGCTTGATTTGTATAATGAGTATAGGAGAGGTTCTTCTACTACCATTGGGGCTCCATTGGGAGATGTGGAACTAAATGAGGAGTACATAATTCAAGCTTGTGGGGGTAATGAGAACAAAATTGAAATGATGAAGGAGCTTATACAAGAAAGGAGGGAGCAACGCCTTTTGGAGATATCTAATGAAGTTGATAAGTACTTCGCCGCTCCTTATATTAGCCTTGTTGTTGGTGGCTTTGATCTCTTGAATTGGTGGAAATCAAACACAAAAGAGTTCCCAATTCTTTCACAAATAGCTAAGGATATCTTTGCAATCCCCACTTCTACCGTTGCTAGTGAAAATGCATTTAGCCTAGGGAGGATGGTTGTGGACCCTTTTAGGGCATCCTTGACTCCTAAAATGGTAGAGGCATTAGTGTGTACTAGTGATTGGCTTAGGGCGGATGAAGTAAACTTCTACAAGGAACCAACGGAAGATATGCTTCAATTTTACAAGAAAATGGAAGAAGTGGAAACAAGTAAGATATGCTTTAATTTTTTTAGTAAATTTGTTATTAAACTTTAATTCTTCTTCCTACTAATATGTATTCTTTGTTTGTAATTGTAGGCTTGACACAAACTCAATCTTCTACAAGTTCAATGCCTCATCCAAAAACTTCGACATCTTAAACTTGAAGAATTGATCCATGAATTTTACTTTTTGAAGTTTAGTTTCAATTTTCATTTGGTTTGAAACTTTAATTTTTATTTGGATTGTTAACTTCTATTTGTTTTGGTTTGTAACTTATATTTGGATTGTAAGTTTAATTTTCATTATAAATCTTGATGCATTATTTGAATTATTGTGTGTGTTATTTTTCACTATGAATCTTGATGTATTTTTGTGTATGAGATATCAGTAACTAAGGTGAGGTTTAAGTTAAAGAGGTGAGTCTTGTGGTACAGGTACTACATTATGTTTCCAACTTTCCATTGAATAGTCAACTAGTACTATGTATAAACTTGATTTTGATTGTTCTCCATTTTTTGCTACTAATTCTTCTTCCTCAACATTTCATGCCGCTATAAATCTATATCCATTTGAAGGTGGAAATTCATTTGGGCACTTGTTATGAGAATTTTCTTCCGTCTATGCATTTGGTTTATATAATGTTGAACAAAGTAAAAACATATTTTGTCCCAAAATAAAGTGGCAATTACCATTGCCATACCATGCCAACCGAACATTTGGCAATACCGAACTTTGGTATACCGAAAGTTTGGTATGGTAATGGTAATAAATTTTACCATACCGAAAGTTTGGTACGGTAATTGGTACGAGGGTTTTGGTACGGTAACCGTACCGAACCCACCCATATCTATACACCACTTTTTACTTCTCACATACTCCTATTACTTTCTGTTTGTTAGATCTTCTTCAATTCATCCGATTCGACGGCCGAAATCCAAAAATGTGTGAGAGAAGTAAAAAGAGGTGTGTGGATATCACACCTCTTCTTGTTATTGTGTATTACATATGGAGGGAGCGAAACAACCGTAGATTCAATAACTTGTTTCAACTTGTTGCCATGATTCTCAACTCAATTAAATCCACTATTAGACTAAACAAAGATTATTGAAAGAAAAAACAAGTTATTGGGATTAACTTGGTCATTTCAAGTCCAAACATATTAGTTTATAAAAAGGGATTACTTTTCCAAATTTCAAGTGTTTATAGTAGCATTTAGTTTTTAGTCTAAATGATATTTATTTTCTTAATTATAAAAGATGTAAAGTTTTTGTCTACACTTAGTTATTGATTAATAAAGATCCGCCAGTAAAATCGAACATAGAATTTCGAAGGCAAGAATAAATGTTCTTGATGAGTCACAAACTCTATGTACTTTTTTTTTTTTTGGTAGATGTTGATTGAAACCAATGATAAATAAGTGACTAGTTACAAGAGGGCGGCAGTTGAAAGAGTTTGAAAACATCAGTTAGCCTGCAGATACATGGTTGTGTTGAAAGAGTCACAATACACACACTTCATACTCTCTCTCTCTCTCTCTCTCATATCTGTCAGCTTCCATATGTCAGCTTCCTCTGATTGATCGCCTCGTTGTATATTGGTCCAATTCTCCATCACTTTCTTCTCTCTATTTCTCTTTGTTTTTTACTCTGTCTTGGAGTCCTAGTTTGTCTTTAACAAGCATCTCTTTCATTCCCTCCTCCCTCTTCCTCCTTCAGATTCCCTCCATCCTCTTCCTCTTCCTCGTCAAACGTCGAAAACCAAACTTTTTCTTCTTCTTGGATTGTATTCCTCGTGTGCCAATTGCCAACTGACAGGAGTTTTGAGTTGCAGACATTCAAGAATTAGTGTGCTATTTGGCAGTTCAGCAACTGGGTGTTGTCTGAAGTTTCCGGGATTGCCCTGAGTTCTCCGGAAAGAGCTCTGAGGTGAGAAAACTTATGTTTTACAGAATTTATCATGGTCTGTTTGATAATTATTTCGCTTCCACGATGCTTTATGCGCTTTTTTACTTTCAAATGGTTAGTAAGGGGAGTTGACGAGTTTTGCGTTTTAACTTTTAAGCTTATCACTTGGTTTTAAGTTGCATAGTTCCTGTTATGTCTTTTCTTAATATCTTACCACAATCCACCTCCATCTGTTTACAATTTGCTTGATGTTGTAGTTAATGATTCAAATGTCTTTGTACTAGAATATGTAAGGGCCCATTTGATAAGCATTTCGTTGCACGAAGCTGATTGTGATTTTGGGACTGACCAAAAGCACGAATGTGTTCGCAATTTGATTGCTTTCATAGTTTATGATTTCATGAGGGTGGGAAAGTCTTGTGCCTTCGAGTACGAGGCTCTTTGTTGTGGGACTGAATGTAAGTTTAAAGGGCTTAATTGTGGCAGCAGTCCTTGAATTATAAACTTATAGTCCGCGTTGCAGTACTAGTCCTTTTCGTCAACTGCATCAATTTTCCTGTCGTAGTTTACGAGTGCAAATATCCAATTCTGATTCCTGATGGGAGGAAAATTTTCTGTAAATTAGAGTATTGCTTCGAAATAATGCTTTATTTTTGTCTCGGGTTCAATTCATATTCCAATTTTTATGGTTTCTGAGTGAAGGAAATTGAATCATGTCTTCAAGCTTAATGAATCCCAACCTAACAAGTTTTCTATCTTTTACGAAATGAAATTCGATCCCATTGGATGAATAGCCTCTTAATTACTGTTCATTTTTTCACCATTATTTGAGGAAAAAGATTTTCAACTTGCGTTGTGATCTGTAGGATTTTAAGAAACAAACATAATTTACATCCAATTCAGAGGAAATTTGAAGAGGATACTGTGCTTTTGTGCTTTCTTGTAGTATAGTTTGCACTGCTTTTAACTTGCTTGTATTTTTTTACATGGTTTTGTATCTAAAGATTCAGTTTCTACTATTAAACTTGGTTTTTCGTTCTTTGCATATGATTCAGTGTAAGGGAAGGATTTGGTATCAGCAGTTCAGCACAAACACAAATGGCGTCGTCTTTGCAGGATCTTTTAGCAGAAGATGGATTTAGGAGAAAAAAATTGTTGAGCAAACCAAAGGCTTCCTCCTTCCATTCAGGTTCAACTACACGTCATTTGGCTAATTCGGATCCACACAAGAGACATTCCATGTCAGGGGATAGAATTAGGACAGAGAAAACAAGGACTGATGTGTCTCGGTTTGCTGTGAATAATGATCTTCCAACGGGTGATGGTGTTGCAGGTAGGAGACCGTCTGTTGATGGAGGATCAAAGAAAGAAGTAAGGGATGGACTCGGAGAAACAGGTGCTACTAGGTTGAGGGAAGCTAGAAGTTTGAATAGAAATTTTCCGCGGAGTCTGCCACGAAATGAGATAGTTGAGGTTGAAGGTGAAGATTTTGAGAGATACAAGGGTATATATTCGACCGAATTGTATAGCTCAGAAAACAGAAAGGATAAGTATTTGATCGGAAGTATGGAAGACGATGGACTTGAAGAGAGGTCAAAGAAGGACACGGAGTTTGATAGGAGGAATGGCCGCAGTTCAAACAAATATGTTCCTGGACGTACGAGTTTTAGCAACAGCAATAGACAAAGCAGGAAACTGCCAGAGACCTCACATGACAGATCAAGGAGAGATTCATCATATAGCAAAACTTCGGAAGCTGTTCGCGGACAAAAGCGTGATAAAGTTTTACAGGGAGTTCCTGAACCTGCTCTTGATGAAATTGCTATCCAAGCCATTGTTTCCATTCTGAGTGGATGCATTAAGCAGTTTCTCAAAGATGAGAATTTCCGGCATGAACTCAGAGACAAATGTATCTCCTTCCTAAACTTTGTTGATCAGGAAGAAGGGAATGCCGAGAGCAGAATCATTGCCAGATTTGAACAGGCAATCGAAACAGTGGAAAAGGCAGCAGAGGAGTCAGCAAGCGAACGGGATTTAAAACGAGCTTCATTGCAGCTTAGTGTTATAACCGGGTTGAACAATGCCGATTTGACAGATGGATTGACAGCCGGAGTTCCTAATTACAAACTGTCAGCTTGTGCTCATCTCTATCTCAGCGTGGTGTACAAGTTACTGAAGAAAGACCGTGTATCAGCAAAGCATCTTTTGCAAGTTTTTTGTGATACGCCCTTTCACGCACGAATGACATTGTTGCCTGAATTATGGGATCAACTATTTCTTCCACATTTGACACATTTAAAGACGTGGTATGATCAGGAAGCTGATTCAATAGCGGATAGACAAAACAAGCCGAGGAAGCTGAAGCTTTTAGGGAAAATGTACAATGAAATGTTGGATTCTGGGACTTACCAATTTGCTGTTTACTATGAGGACTGGCTCACCGAAGGAGTTGAATCTCCTCCCACTCCTGCTATCCATATCCCATCTGTAATATCTCATCTGGAAGCTCAGCGGGGAAGTTCTGAAAGTCATTCTTCGGAAGCACGTAGTCCAGGTGGTTCACAGCTAATGGTCAGCAAAAAACTATACGATTCTGTGTTTAGCCGTGCAAGTAAACCTGATCCTAATGATACCGAGGATGACGGAGAGATGGAAAACTTGGATACTTTTACGAGAAGTTCTGATGGTTCATTTGTTGTGAAACAAATAACTCAGGACTCTTCCAAAACAGTTCAATATCAGTACCACGACACTGAAGATGATTACTCTAAGAGTGCGCCGGAAGATGGATCCCTTTCTGTAAGTGACTTTTTTGTTAATTAATTCTTTTTCTGAGCACATCTAGCAATATCTAGATTCAATAGACGTTTTTGTATTCTATGCTGGGACAATCTTATGAATAGCTTCTTTAGTAATTAGCACTAGCTTACTGCAATAAAGCTTTTATTTGCAATTTGATTCAACATAATAGTTTATCACACAAACACGAAGTACTGTACAGAATACAGTTAGCATCTTTGCAAGCTTTTATCGAGCTTTGATATTGTATCTGGTTATTTGTTGTATGGCATATAAATTTATGTGAGATTTTCGTTGTTCTGCTAGGTGTCATCGTCATGCTCAAACACATTTTTGAAGGAAAATGGACTCTTGAGTGATCTACCAGAAAGCAACCTAAATCATCAGTTCGGTGACATGTCTGGAGAAAACTCAGAAAGCCCCCGTATGCTGCATGCACAGGAGAATAAGCTTACCCTCAAAATCCACATAAACTCCGTTTTTGAACAGAGGCACACGGAGGATTCCAGCGATCACAATTTATCTACTCTATTGAATTTCAGTGAACCTTCGATTGCTAGTTCTATTGTAAACGTACTGCATCCTCTCTAAAACCTTTAACTTTGTAAAATGTCAGTTCTAGTTTATGATACTTAAGTTTTTTCTCTTCTTGTGCAGCCAATCAAAGCAAGGTCTTCGTTCGAAGGTGAGTCAAAAGGAACGTCTGAGGTTTTATATAGTTTGGTAGTGCACATCTGGATCTGTTGCTCATATTTACATTTCCTTGGCACAGATTTACATGGAAATTATTTTGAAGAAGGAGTCACTTTTTCGGCCATTCCTCAGGACTTCATTTGCCCTCTAAATGGAAGGTTGTTTGAAGAACCAGTGACCCTAGAGACGGGTCAAACCTTTGAGCGTTTGGCCATCAAGACGTGGCTTGATCAGGGAAACAGAACATGTCCGGTGACAGGAAAAGCTTTGGAATGTCTAGTGTTGCCTCTTCCTAACTCTATCTTAAAGCGCATGATTCGTAGTTGGAAATCTGAACATTGCAGGAAACTCTTAGCTTTTGCCTCTCATGTAGTGGGGACCTTGGTGAGAGATGTGTCCAGTCACTGCGACGAGACTGCTATTTCAGTGCTAGAGCAGCTTCTCACTTGTTTCAGCAACGTGGAAAGGACAGAAAATGCCAAGCACCTGATCTCTCTCGGAGGCTTGCAGTTTCTTCTTCAGCGGTTTCATTACGGAAAAGTAGAAGAGAAATCGCGTGCAGCAGCATTACTGTCGTGTTGCATGGAAGTAGATGCAGATTGTAGGAATCAAATAGCAAGAGACATTAACAAAAAGTATGTTATGGAGATGCTCGAAAGCCAGCAATTTAAAATAAGAACAAATGCAGTGTTGTTGTTGACGGAATTGATTTGCCTCAAGAGGTGCGTAAAGTTTACTTATTGGTAAAAAAGTTTCGTGGGAGTTGCACTACTACTACATAATGAGCCTGTCAAAATTCCTGTCATATCGTCTTTTTTATCTTCATTGATCGTGCGTGTGAGTGATTCATCATCGACTCTATGTCCCCGTGAGAACCTTGCCTCCGGAAATGTGCATAAACATACTGTTCGGGTGATGTAGAAACAATAAATACGTCACCTATTTTTCTTCTTGACGCATATGATAAATGCCTAATGAAAAATGAGGGACCGTATAACTGTAATTGTTAGTGATTAGTTTGGTATCTACTGGTATTTTCATCACTAATTCCATGTTGTTTTCTTTCCCATTGCAGGAAGAAAGACGTCACAACATTTCTCAGTGGCTTGCAGATTGAGGGGATGGTGGATACAATGGATGTTCTGCTTGCGTGTCTCCAGAGTTCTCCAGCCAACCACAGACCCCTGGTTGCCGTGCTTTTGTTGCACGTAGATCTTCTGGTATACTCATTAAGCATAAATTTAAGAGTTTACAGAAACTTTTAATGGTTCCGTCCTAAATATCTTCCTTTATTCTTGATGCCACGCTACTTTGCTCGACTGTTTCTTGCATCAGCGATGCCACCTAAAATTAAATGAAAAAGAGAATTTTCGACAACTTGATTTCTTTTTACTTGGTGAATTATAGTTTCTGATTTGTAGAAATAGTATTACTACATGCTTAATGTTATGAATGCTGGTAACGTTAGAAATTTAGTGACTGTTGCTCATGTAAATTCTGTCCAATGTATCTGTATTCATGTGTTCTACGGACGCGCAGTTCAAAAGAACTGGTTGCTGCTGGGTGAGAGGTGAATAACTTCATTTACAAAAATAAAATCTGTTTTGGTTGCCGGTGGTGGCTTATCTGTATTTGATTGGTACTTTACATTTGATGATTCAGTAATGAAATTCCATTTCAGTTGTTAGAAGATAACGTCTCCATCTTGATTCTGCATGATCAAAATATATGTTTGGCTAAGACAACAATGCTTTACAGGTAGAGAGGAAGCTGTCAACGCCATTACATAGAGAAGAAGCTGTCGACGCCATTACAGAGGCTCTTGATTGCAGCCTAACTGATGAGAACGTCCAAAAGAATTGTTGCACAGCACTTCTTATCTTGGGAAGGTTTTTCTCTTGCTCCAGAAAATCATCACAAAGTTGGATCTTAAAGCAAGAAGATTGTGGTGGCAATTCTGAAGGGAATTCACTTGACAACGAAGAAGACATTTCACTAGCCGATGACACGTCTTCATTGGTACATTTTTATCCCCATACTCACTTATATGATATCTCTAGCCTCTCCAAAAATAATTTATTGTGTTCATTTTTCCTTCTAAATTGAGTGACAAGAAACTGAAAATTTATTATCAAATGTGTTAATGCTGCAATATATAGGATGACGCAGAAAATTCCAGTGAAGATTGGTTGAGGAACTTGACAGTGTCACTACTCGGTTATGGAAAGAAGTCTTTTGTAGAAACCCTTTCAAAGTGTTTAGGATCCGAAAACTTGGAATTGATTAGAATGTGCCTAATCACCGTGGAATGGTTGAGCCGCGCACTTTCTTCACTGTCCGGTTCTGAGTTTCAGCTATCCGCCTTCTCATCTCTCATTTTTCCACTAAAACAATGTCTGAAAACCAGCGAGCAGGTTGAGCAGAAGATCCTTGCTTCAATGTCCCTGCTCAACTTCAGCAAAATATCCGGTTAGCAACTTCAGCACAAACGTATTTTCCCTACATTTTACATAACAAATGCATAACAGACGGCGTTTAACATTATATTTAACCTACAAAGTTTCCATTTGTGAACTCAAAAACAAAAAGGATATCAGCAGTGCACTATCAGACGGACGTGCACAATTGAGTTTCTATGATTTTACTAATGCGCGGATGCTAAGTTTTAATTACTATATTTCCTTGTTTGTTGCAGAATGCAGGGTGCTTTTAAGAGAAAACACAGAAGACATTGCAGTTCCTCTAGAAAACCTTGCTGAAGTAACATGGAGTGCAAAACTACTACATGACATTATTTCTGAAGAAAATCATTAATCTAGCACGAAAGAGAGACGTTTACCGGTATTATTCCTTTGTAATTTTCACAATTGTGCAGGCGTTTACGTTTTCTTGGAGCAAATCTGCAGCTTTCCTTAAGTCTTTGATAGCGAGTGATGTATTGTAACTTCTGGTACAAGAAAACTTTGTACATAAATGTTTCGTTGTATAAACTTAAATGTAAGTTCTGGTCATCCAAAGCAAGTTTGTACTTGTGATATGTATATTTTAAGGGTTAATTAAGAACAAAAATCGATCGATAAATGTGTCTTTGGATATATGCTGTGTTGTTTAAACATCTTTAGTTAAATTTTGGAATTTTTCTGAAGTTAAATATAAAAATAAAATAAAGATTTTAATTTTAATTTTATATTTTTCTAAATTTTAATTATACAAAAAGCTGTTTTTTTATTAATTTATCTTTTTTATTTACATGGTGCAAAATTGGCTGCCATGTCAGCACAAATATGGTCCCCATATTTGCCACACTATCACTTACCCGTTAACAAATTTTCTAACGGTGGTACGAAATTGAAATGAAATAAAACTAATGTAAGTGATTGAAATGTTTTTAAAATGTTGTATAAGGTTGCAATTGCACCTAAACTTAAGAGTGCAAAATGTAATTTACCCTATTTATATTGTCGTGTTCATGGTGTATCGTATCCTAGTGTTTAGAGACTTTTCAAATTATCGTGCCGTGTCATATGATACCGCCGTGCTTCAGACTTTACCACAAGTGGAACAATATTGGAGTCCAAGGCAAACTCAATCCCAACCTTGAGAGCATACAACTCCGTCGCGAAGGCAAAAATTAAGCTTGAAGCTCTCACAGCAAATGCACCAACCATCTATCCTTGTTCATTGCGCACAATAGCACCAACACCACGAACTCCATCATCTGCACCATCGAGAGCAAATTATGAATTAAAATTAAGAGTTTCCACTAAATTCCAAAGACATATATACTCACAACCAACTTAATTGATCCAACTCCTATTTATCATATAGATTAAAAGTGAAATCCTTTATAAAAAAGAACGAAATTACCATTTTGTTCCACATGACGGTTTACTAATTAATTATGTTTTTTTGTTAATTATTTGTAGTAAAACAAAACTTTGTTAAGTTTATCTGTTTGTACCGTGTTGGTCTCGCATGAATCCCGCATCGGATGTGATCACAGAAAGTAGTTTCACTTGAAGTCTATAAACGAGAATTTGTCCCACATCGAAGAAAAACAACTTAAGAGCTAACATTCCTATTTATTAAACGAGATTTCTCTCGGTATATATTTGAAGTGTTTTCTTATGGCTATTTGTCCTAGCCAATATCTTAAGATTTGTTACTCTGCAATTATTAATGAGAACACTCTAATTCTGAGAGCGTAGCCTGACTTGGGTGAATCACATAGATCTTGCGAGTGAGTGTGTGTGAGATCTAAGCATCACCATACAAGGTCGAGTTTGTGTGTGAGATCTAAACACCATCATACAAGATGGAGTTTGAGAAATGAGGATGACGAGAGGGAAAAAAAGGCGGGATGAAGATTGACGGAAATAGGAATTCAGGTAACTGACGATTGTTTTCTATTTTTTTTATTTGGTTCTCTTAGCTTTCACCTTGTTCTATTAGGATATACAGAGAAATTGGGGTACAACAGTAATTCCAAGTTTGCCACAGAGAATGTAGATTGGACCCGCAAAAGATGCCAAAAGAGGAGATGTCATTATGCTTCGATAAGATCAAATTTTGTATGTACTAAAATATTTACTTTAACCTCACACATAATAAATTAACCTAAAACCCTTAAACCCTCACCTTACATAACCTTACATATACTCTTCAATTGAAAAAAAATAACCTATGATTTAATTTTTATTTGTATATCATATAGTTAATTAAAACAACTTATGATAAATATAGTAAATTTAATCAATTTATACTATATATAATAAATTTACTAAAATTCGCCAAGGCGCTAGGCCATAGCCAGCCGCCCGATTAACATCTAATGTCTTTTAGAATCTTGTGTTTAACAGGCTCTCCTTGCTATGTCTCCAATCTAAAAGCTCGTTCACCCGACTAGCTCACTTAGATGTAAAACCTGATAATATATATGTGAAGAACGGTGTTTATAAGCTTGGTGACTTTGGATGTGCAACTCTACTTGATAAGAGCCTGCCAATTGAAGAGGGTGATGCTCGATATATGCCACAAGAAATCCTGATTGAGAATTATGATGATCTTGATAAGGCCGATATCTTCTCCTTGGGAGTTGCTGTTTACAAGCTTATTAGAGGTTCACCTTTGCCAGAATCAAGACCTCAAATTTTAAATCTCAGGGAGAGAAAGTTGCCACTCTTTCCTGGTCATTCGTTGCAATTTCAGAACTTACTCAAGGTCATGTTGGATCCAAATCCAGTCTGGAGGCCGTCAGCGAAAGATTTGGTTGAAAATCCAATTTTTGACAAGGTGTGGTGAAATGGACGAGCCTAGGGTAACCACGGTTGCCTTTGGAAGAGAATGGCATGTTGTATTCGCCATCCTTATGCAGCATCAGCAGGCCCTGCAAACCGCTTAGAAATCGTCGGAGAAGGCCAGCCCATTAGAATAGGTGAAGCGACGTGTGTTTATGAAGGGAGAGGCGAAATAAAAGTTGGTGTGGGGTGAAGAATAATAGCTTTACTAAATGAAGGAAAAAGTTCAACCTTAAGTTCGATAGATGTACGCAAAGGGGGTGAAATAGATAATCCACCTACCAAGGAAGAAGGGGCATGAGCTTCGGAAACTGGAAACAGCTGAAGGGACCGTGCATCGTTTTCTCATAAGAGGAATGTCATCTTCTTCCCCTGGAATTCTAGATGGAACATGTCTTATTATCAATTGAGGTTATGGGAAGCAACAATGGTTGTGAGGAAGAACTGTTGGGTCGCTTTCGCTTTTTAGAAATTGAAGATGAGGCCGCTTGTAGCGTGGACAAGCTGATCTTTTTGTTAGCAAGCTGGGAACGATAAGCTATAATTTTATGACCTATTGATTTTAGAGACAAAAGTATCCCCTAGTTAATTTAACATATTTTACCTGGATTTAATGGATGTGACATTTTCAATAGGTTGGATACTTATTTGAAATGATAAAAAAAGTTGAGACCAATTTGAAATGACACTAAAAGGTTGGGGATTTTAGGAATGATAAAAAAGGTTGAGGCATCACCTCCAATCCTAACGCAAAACCACCAACTCCACCTTACAATTCAAGCCGTCAATATTGAGAAGAAGATCATGGAGGTTGCTGAAATAGTATAGACTGTCATGTTGCGGCCACCACCATCTTCAATGCCTACAAAGAAGAATTAAAAGCTTTACGAGCCAAGGATCAGTGTATGATGAAAATACATGAGCAGAAACAACCTTCTTGAAACCCTATCTGAATTCTTAAATCTCTCCCTTGTTAGAAGATTGCCATCCTAATGTATTTTCAATTTGGGTACGTTTTCAATTCAATTCAAAACCCGTTTGATCATTGGGTTCCATAAAATGGGTATGGTTTAGCTGCAGGCTACAGCTGCAGCTAATCTAAAACCCCAAAATTTTTAGTGTTATTTGGTCTCAACCTTTTTAAACATTCCAAACAAGTAACCAACCTATTGAAAATGTCGCATCCATTAAGTCCCAATTAAAATTTTAAAACATTGATTATATTCAAAGCCCACCATATCATGGTCAACATTAATATGAGTTGCCTTAAAAACAAAATTTCAAACAGAGATTATATAATATATGGAAGCCAATCATGAAACGAATTTCGAATTGAATTGAAAATCTACTCAAATTGAAATTACATCAAGAGGGCAATCTTCTAACAAAGGAGAGGGTTAAGAAAACAGACAGGGTTTCAAGAAACTTGTTTTTGCTTTTGTGTTTTACTCATACGCCAATCCTCGGCTAGTAAAGTTTTTAGTTCTTCTTTGTAGGAGGTGAAGATGGTGGTGGCTGCAACATGGCAATCTATACTATTTCAGCAACCTCCATGACCTTCTTCTCGATATTGGTGGTGTGAATTGTAGGGTGGAGTTGGTGGTTTTGCATTGTTATTGGAGGTGATAGCAATGGTGGGGGTTGGTGGTGACTCTTCGGTGATAAAGGCTACACTTTTATGACCTTTTATTGATTTTGGAGATAAAGTACCCCCTAATTAATTTAATAGATTTTAACTGGTATTTAACGGATTTGACAATTTGACACACCCCGACCCAAATGTCGAAGCGTGCTGGCCGTGCGAGTGACGTAGCCAAAAACGTCAGCGGAAGGACATATATGAATGAAGTGCAGAAATAAAAGTCAAAGACGATAATTTACAATATGATAAGAGAGTAGTGAGAAGTAAAGCAGAAGTGATGTGAAATAATACAGTGACACAGAGCCAACCCTAAGTGCAGTCCAGATTAAACAAAACGCTAAAATAACATAAGAAACCCTACATAGGTGGTGGTCTGTCAGAACTGCCTTGATGTCTCGATAGCCGCCAACGTCACCGCTACCTAGAACCTGGAGGGGCGCAAAACAGAAAATGTGAGTAGGCAAAAACAAATCATTTCCAAAACCGTTTAGAAATAAGTATATAACCCCTCACTGTAAATCCAGTATAATTTCCCAGAAAATAATACATATATATACTCATATACGAAAACATTAGCATAAAATCTCATAAGTAAGCCATGTCGATATACCAACTCAAAAGCAAGCAACATCAGGCAGGTGAGATAAATCAGAAATCATAATATGCCGGCAATCTATAGCTCCTCAACTACTATCCTGCACACGAGTCGGAACCACCTTTAGTGGTCTGTACGACAGGCTAGGTGTATAATATTACGCTCAGTGCTACGATCACGTGAAGGCTGTGCAACGAATCGCGAGTCACCTACGAGTTGGAACCACTTATAGTGGTCTGTACGACAGGCTGGCACCTGCCTTGGATCCAAGGTGAGCGTACGGTGCGGGAGGTGAACGATCACGTGAAGGCTAGACCCTACTCTGGCGGAGCACAAACACCCAAGGTGCAGGTAAATGAGCTATATCTCAATCTCACCATCATCACTATCACTAGCTATCATACTTACCTGACTTGCCTAGCGTCCACGGCGCTGAAGCATAATCAATGTAATCGCAATCATAATGATAATATATAATTTGGCATACGACATGGCAATTCAATTTTAAAACCAATTCAATTCTCAAATCATTCGAATCAAGTTTCTGGGAAAATGGCAGTTATATATATATATATATATATATATATATATATATATATATATACTGAAAACAAAAGCCCACTCACTGGTAAGTCGACGGGTCGTATCCCCCGAGCCTAGCGTGGCTGCGCTCGTCCTCTAGATACGTCTCACCTATATGTGAAACAACTGTAAAACCGTCACATAAAAGCACATAACCTAATTTAGGTAATAACTTCTCAACCAATGCTTAAATGGGGTGTTGGAATATACCAACAGGCTCTACTCAATCCCACGAACACCCCCATATTTTTAGAAAAATTTTCCGATCACGCACGCGCCCTCACGCGCTGGCCACGCGCGGCACATGCCTAGCACGTGTAACGGAAAGGCTAACGGCGTCAGGAATATTCCTCAAAATATTCCGTTAACTTCTAACGGTAACTGTCAAACTTAACTGACGGCGTCAGAATATTTCGTCAGATTTGACGGAATATTCTCCCTCTCTTTCCTTGGTTCGCTAGCGACCGGCGCCGGCGCCGCTGCGTTCGCCGGAAACTGGGAAATCTTAAAATGCTTCGTTCTAGCTCATTTCTAACCCAAATCTTATGAAATTTTCACCAAAATGTTCCAAATCGAGAGAAGAAGAGGTTTATACCTTCAAAAGCCTCGAAAAACATCTAAAATCTCATCAGGAACTTTCTCCAAAACCGGCCAAACTTAGAAACAGCGATTCCGACGTTCTAAGTTTGCAAACAAGGTACCTCGAGCCTCGTGAGGACTCCTAGAGTGTCCCTGTGATCTTAGAATTGTAAGAAAACCTCACAATTGAAAGTTGATGAACAGTACTTCCATGAAAATCTCGGGTTTCCTACGATCTACTATGTTTCGAGCTAAACAAGAGCTATCACAAGACTTATCAAGTTCCAGAGAGTCTAAATATGTAAGTTTTTCCTTCGATCCGAGCCTGGACGAAGTGATGTGTGTGCGTCCGTACGAAAATGGCGAGGGAGAACGGAGAGAGTTCGAGAATAAGAGAGAGAGAAGGATAGAAACCAGTGCACGTGTGTGATTTAAAAAAAAAATCAACCAGCCATCATCAGCCCAAGTCCATTGGGCTAAGGGTTTAGACACCCATAGTCCAAAATAAAACCATAAACACACCCGTTCACGTATAACCCGAGAGTAAAAACGTCATTTCGGGACGATAACGTTCATAATTAGGTACGGGATGTTACACAATTTCAATAGGTTGAGTACTTATTTGGAAGGATCAAAAAGGTAGAGACCAATTTAGAATTACACTAAAAAATTGAGGAGGTTTTAAATACTTAATCCTTTTTCTTAATACATCAAAACTATTGCTTCTTATTAAACTTCTTCTCTTTATATCCTTATTGAATAATGCTCATTGATCAATCCACTATTGATATATTTATGCCAAGCATAACTCCATCCGTTTTTTTTTTTTTTTTTTTTTCATAACTCCATCCGTTTTTTTTTTCTTTCTTTGCTTCATTTCCTTTCCGTAACCGACAAAGGTTTAATCACCAATTTATTCTCATGGTCTTGCACATTAAGCAAAATAGATATAAAACCTATTTGACCAGTTATAAATAATAAAGCACAAATTTAATAAATTATTAGAGAAAAACATTTAACGGTCTAATCAGAGCACATTAGACATGCACTTTTGAGCAATCATCTTCATCATATACATATATACACATCATTGTGGAAGCTAGGGGGTTCTACATATTAGCCCTTGACGTTGTAGTAAATCATATCCCTCCTTGGCTGAAACAGATGACTTGAACAGTATGTTGAAAGGAACATGTCAGACAAGAGAGGATACTGCAAGAAAGCGAACAAGGCAACTGGGACAAATGCACATATAAATATAAGATCCGGAACCCATCTTAATTCATAGTGACAAGATAAATAGAATGCTGTACTGAAAGCGACCATCATCGATGTTATAGATACGAAGAGTGATGTGAGTCCAATCATCAACTTTAACGGTAAGGATTTGAGAAAATCGTTTTCAGCATACCGCGATGTAAGGATGTACAAAAACATGAGGATTGCAGTTGATGAGGAAAAGAGCGCTACTCCATCAGATATGGTGAAGATTAGAAATGCTGTCTCTTTTACGAAATTCGGTGTTCCCTTATTATCAGATATACCTCCTGGAATGCTAAATGCCGCCGAAAACACTACAGTGGCGATAATAGTTGAAACAAGCATGCAATAATTTGCAGTGTCCTTCATCCATGATTCTCCCTTGCGCAATAGATCCTTATGCTCGCTAGTGAATAATTCTCGCGGTGTTTTGTCTTGGTTATTTTTCATGTCCATGAAGGGAGGTTGCACAATCTTCTCGACTTCCTGCCACATCAATGATTGAAATCGAAATTAAAGAATGCAAGGAATTTCTAGGTGATTAAAGTTGATTATAAAATAATATTTAATCATACCTCAAACCATACTAATTCTCGTTGCATTTGAAGAGCCGCTCCAGACACAAGATTGAGTTGGTCTTGAGGTGCCAATTTTGCAGCTTGATGTAGAATGTTGTTTTTCTCATTGTCAATATATGTTGCTATGATATCTTTGATGGAGCCTATCTCATGCACTAGATTGAAGATAGTCGCATGACGATGCAAGACTGCAATATGGAATATAGTCCGATTGTTGTCATCATATTCCCATACCAACTCTGGATAAGAGTCAATAAGCACGGACAAGAACTCATAATTTCCTAATTTCACTGCATCAAATACTAATTTTGAAGGCTCTCTTATCAGACGCATGACTTCGTCATCGTCATATTTCAACATTTCTTTCCAAAGGTATTCGACCAATTTCAGGGCTTCAGTTTGCTTCAAGTTTCTTTTGGAAGAAACCTTCATGCCTAGGAGTACTTTCACTGTAAATTAAAAATTTACAACATAAACAACAAGGTTGATATTCACAAGAACAGGAAAATTTCATACTAATGTGGGATGATCAAATACCATAGTACGGAAAGTTTATTTTCATATAACTTATCAAAGTTTGATATTATAATTTTAGAGGAATTGACTCACATGTGTTCATAAGTCTTCTAGGAGTACTTTGGTCACCAAATTTTAAAGACTTTCGAGCTAAGAGATGCAAGGCCGTTTCACGGCTGCGGCCTTTGCGGGCCGTTGCTAATGTTTTATCATCTTGTAGTAACCTCAGGGCTAAATCTGCACAATACACAAAGATTAAAAGAAGAGGAGGGGGTCGGAAAGAACGCAAATAATTTTAAAAGAAGAGTAGTCAAGAAATAAAGATGTGGTTAATGTTTAACAAGTTCCAAGTATTTACCATAAAGATCATGATCGATACAACAAAAGAACAGAAATCTGCGGCTCCTTTCATCCAACGTTTCATATGTTCTATGGTATAAATGCCACGCCATTTTAGACTGTCCAAACAAAGCAGCCACATAGAGTGGTGTCATTCCTTGACCACCTGGAATTGTTGGCAAGGACCTATTTTTTCGAATCAAAATCTCGGCAATTTCTACATTTCCAGTTGTAGCAGCGAAGCTTAGTGCCGTATTTCCTTTAATGTCTTGAAGTGCCAAGTCTTCTTCATCCATCATTTGGACTAGTTCCCCCACAAAGTTAATATTGTTCTTTACTCCTGCTGCAACGTGAAGAACAGTTTCCCTTCCTTTTGTTATGCTAGCGGTTAAGAGTGGTCGGTTGTTATTTAATATGCCTTTGGTGGTATGCCAGTCACCTTTCATTGCAGCTTTGTAGAGGGGCATACACAAGTTCAAGTAGGCCTCTCCTGTGTTGGATGAAAGGGATGAAGTTAGATTGGGCGTATGATTGATTTATTGAATGTAATATATACACACACACACTAGGTTATTTGTGCCCATCTCACTTGTTATTATTAGCTTATTTTGACAATATAAATGCTATAATTGTAACTATTTTCTTTCGCATCATCTAAAAATCCACTATACATCAAATAAATGAACAATTTATCATCCTAACTACCACTTAATCATATATACAGGATAATACTTGCATCTCTTCATAAGAAAAAAAATCATATATGCATGGGATGTGCATGAAAGAGAAACATCGTACGTACTGTTGGTACTTTCTAGTAGATGACATGAAGGATGTTTTAGTTGATGGATGACATTTTCAGCAACTGGAACGCCATTTACTGCCGCCATTTGAATCTCTGTAGAAGCGGGAGCAACTGGAACGCCATTTACTGCCGCCGTTTGAATCTCTGTAGAAGCGGGAATGTCGATGATGACATTTTCAGCAACTGGAACGCCACTTACTGCCGCCATTTGAATCTCTGTAGAAGCGGGAATGTCAATGATGAAATTTTCAGCAACTGGAACGCCATTTACTGCCGCCATTTGAATCCCAGCTGGAGCTGGTATACTTTGTGCTCGTGGACTAGACATTTTTCCTAATTGAACTTGTGGGAATTAACGTAAACGCCTGTAAATTATTATATCTACACAGAAAAACCTGAATTAGCAAGTATTTTATAATGTAGCATGTTTCTAAAGCATTAAGCTACAAGTTAAAATAGCGAGACAACCAATAATAATGATATTTGATTTACATTTTTTATATTTACATTAGTATAGTGAGAGAACTAATTATGTCAATTTTTTTATACAACCATATATTCACACTAAGATGTGACAAAATATATCGAACTCGCTATCCACGATATTTGAACTCAAAATTTCTCACTTAAAAATACCACTAATTAATTGTAGTACTAAGTGACAATTTTAATTTTATTTAAAAATTAGTGTATTTCTTTTAGAAATTCGAATGTAATATATTGGTCATTTAGGAAAGAAGGGTTCTTTTTTAGTCAAAAATGACCTCTAAGATTGATATAACTCTTCATTTTGGTCACTAACAATTAAAATCGATAGAAGTGGTCCCTAAGTTTGTTCACCGCAAATCATTTTTATCATTCTGTTAAAAAAAGGATAAATTACACCATACCCCCTCAGATTTGAGGTCTATTACAACCTCATACAACATGTTTAAAACATTTCACTTTCATACATCAAGTACTATTTTATTTCAATTTCATACCTCTGTTACATTTTTCATCCATTGATCCGTTAAGTGCTGACGCGGCTGCCAAATGTGTGCTACGTGGCAAAAAAAAAAAATTAATTTTTTTTTAGAACCTAAAAAAAACTTGAATTTTTTAAGAACTGGCTTTTTTTTTTCCCTTTCTTCTTCTTCTTCTGTTTTTTTTTTCTTCTTCTTCACTGGGGATGAAGGGATTTTTTTCTTCCTCCTTCTTTTGGGCGCTGGCCTTCTCTTTTCTTTTTTTTTCTTCTTCTTCGCTGGGGGGGGGGGGGGGGATTTTTTCTTCCTCTTCTCTTCTTCTTCTTCTTCTTCCTTCTTCTTCTAGGCGTTGGGCACGGGGCTTCTGGATTTTTTTTCTTTTTCTTTCTTCCTCACTGGGGGGGGATTTTTTCTTCCTTCTTCTTCTTCTTCTTCTTCTGGGCGCTGGGCACAGGGCTTTTTTTTTTTTTGTTTGTAAAAATTCAGGTTTAAAAAAAATTAAAAAATTATTTTTTTGCCACGTGACACACATTTGGCAACCACGTCAGCACTTAACAGTTCAATAAATGAAAAATGTAACGGAGGTATGAAATTGAAATAAAATAGTACTTAATGTATGAAAGTGAAATGTTTTAAACATGTTGTATGAGGTTGTAATAGACCTCAAACCTGAGGGGGTATGGTGTAATTTACCCAAAAAAAAAAATGTCAACATCCTTTTTAAGTAGATTGGTGTCACATCCCGGCCCGAGTGGGACCACTTCCCTGGCCCGCTCCACTACCGTAGCACGATATTGTCCGCTTTAAGCCCCGACCACGCCCTCACGGTTTTGTTTTTGGGAACTCACGAGCAACTTCCCAGTGGGTCACCCATCATGGGAGTGCTCTAGCCCCCTTCTCGCTTAACTTCGGAGTTCCAACGGAACCCGAAGCCAGTAAGCTCCCAAAAGACCTCGTGCTAGGTAGGGATGAGAATATACATTAGGATCACTCTCCTGGGCGATGTGGGATGTCACAATCCACCCCCCTTAGGGGCCCGACGTCCTCGTCGGCACACTTTTGACCAGGGATGGGCTCTGATACCAATCGTCACATCCCGGCCCGGTGGGACCACTTCCCGGGCCCGCTCTACTATCGTAGCACGATATTGTCCGCTTTAGGCCCCACATTTTTATTTTTGGGAACTCACGAGCAACTTCCCAGTGGGTCACCCATCATGGGAGTGCTCTAGCCCCCTTCTCGCTTAACTTCAAAGTTCCAACGGAACCCGAAGCTAGTGAGCTCCCAAAAGGCCTCGTGCTAGGTAGGGATGGGAATATACATTTAAGGATCACTCCCCTGGGCGATGTGAGATGTCACAATTGGTTTATTTGACAAAAATACCTTTAAAAAGGTAATTACATAGTTGTTCACGTGACAATTTAATAAGGATATATGTTGACTTATTTTCGTGGAATGACCAAAATGATTTTTACAGTAGACAAACTCAAGGCCATTTCTATCAATTTTTATTGCCAGAAACTAAAATAAAGAGTTATATCAATTTCATGAATCATATAGCTAAAATGCCCAAAAGAAAAATAAAAAACAAACACAAGTGGTTCGATCATTTATACCGTTATACGTCACTCACCTACGTTAGGCTGACGAAGTACCAAAATGTATGCGTCCAGCACTATAAAAACACGTTAAACCCTATTCGTAACGCTGGGGATCTTTTTTATTTTATTATTTTTTGAGAAAAAAAATGTTTAATCACTAAAATCCTTCGAAAAATGAGCGGCTAAAACTGGAGCGAGTCAATGATCGATGTATATTTTACATAAATAACAAAAACAAAAGATTAAAAAAAAATCAGCTTAATCTGTTAATAATTGTTTGTTCAATTCTGGTAGAAATTTTTTCAAGAAGAAGTGGCTTCCCCGAAGCCGGCAATGGGCAAACATCGTAATAGTGGTTGATGACGTACTCCAGCTTGTTGTTCTGAAAAACAGAGTGTGTAGGAGTTTCTCGAGAAACAAACAGAAGAAGTGAAGCAGAAGGAAATCTGCAGAGATGAAAGAAGAAGAAGAAGGATCCGGAGGATCAGGAGAGGAAGCAAAACTGCAGAGATGGAAGAAGAAGAAGAAGAACGATCCGGAGGATCCAGAGAGGATCCTAGTCCTCCATTTTGTTCCAGAAAGAAGAACGATCTGGAGGATCCGGAGAGGAAGCAAAACTGAAGAGATGGAAGAAGAAGAAGAAGAAGAGAAGAAGAAGATAGTCCTCCATTTTGTTCCAGAACCATTGGTCAACCTTTGCCTATTATTCTTACAAGTTACAGTTTACAACAAGACTGGCATGGTGAATCTGTTACGCTTCTAATTAGGCCATGTAATGGTACGTACAAGATTGACAAGTAAAAAGAAGAACTAGTTATGTATTCAAGTAATATATATACACACACATATATATGTATGATTATTTAAGGTACTGGATTACAAAAAAACATGAAGATAAAGAGTGTGCGGAAATTAAGTAAAAATAGCGATCTTACTTGCATGATCATATTTGTTTTGTTTTGTTGGAAAAAAAATTATCATGCAAGTAATATTTTGATTATTTTTGTTTAAGATCATTGCTATTAATTTTGATAAGCCAAAGCTTGAACTCTAAGAATATACGCATGTAAATTTTGATGGACCGACAAACATTAAGAGTGTGAGAGCTTTTATCATTTTTTCCGTAAACTAAAAGATGAAAAAGAGAGCCAGCAGACCAAATAAAAAGAAAAGAACAAGGAGAACTGGAGAAGAATTTATGGATTGATATATATGTATTTATAGAAATATTACTTACATATTTCCAGCACCGACCCAAGTAGAGCTAATTACACAGCAACACCGCTACTCATCTCGGGCTTGGTTTAGTGGAAAGTAGTTTAGAGAGAGAAAGAAGTGTTAGCTGTGCCTGTGTATATATATATTGAGAGCTTATCAGTTATTAGGGTTGTTGGAACTTGAATTTGTATATATAGAGATTTGAAATTCAAGCCGCCAGAGGCCGCCACAGTACTGGTACACCCCCTTGGGGAAGATTCTTTCAGGACCTAATAAGTGGCTACCGTCACTCCATGGGTCTTTTAGGTGGTACAATCCACACGTTTTTTTTTTTACTATTAGACTGAATGAATTGAAAATAATTAAATGATATAAATTAACAAAAAGTGTGAAAAATAAAATTAAATGTGGAGATAACACCATTTCTTTTAGTAATGTTACATGTGCCACTTATTTGTATCATCATTTGTACCATCACTAATAGAAGTAGGATCTATCGATGCATATGGGTTCCATCATTATTAGAGAAATAATAAAAATGATGATACAAATATGTTGTAGTAGTAATATTTTTTTTCATAGTAAGACCGATGGAGGGCCGTGGAAAAAGTAGCCTTGATCGGCAAGACTAGTAATAGTGGAGTCTATAATATAGACAGAAAAATATTGTATGTTTATAGATGACAAAAGTCGGTGGTTTCCCCACTTGCGCTTGGAGGGTAGACACAAAGCTAAACTATATATAATTGAAGGGAAACTTGAAGGAAATTTCTCTCCCATATATTCAACTATACAAGTGAATGGTCCCCCTCGCACGACCAAGAAATACCCATGCCTACCAAATATCCTAATAAGAAGAATGCACATATCCTACTCATTGTGAATTATATATTTTCATTGTGTAAATTTTATAATCATAACCGTTTAACTCTTAATTTTTTTTTAAATTATTCGAATTAAAGATCATTTATACATCCGAATGTACGAAATAAATCAACAAATGTTAATACTAGTAGCATATCATGAATAATAGTTCATTTATATGACCCGTTGTAGTGATTAAACGATCTGTTTCAAATGATTTTTTTTTTTAAGAATATTCTTTAAATAAAGATTAAAATTTTGAACAATTCTGATTTTGCGATTTATATAGTAATAATACGCAATTCATAAGGATACAATATTTATATTCTCCACATGATGCAAGTACGACTCTAATAATAATTAGCAATAATTGTAATAAATAGTAAAAGAATAATTTATATGCACGGTGGCATATAAAAATGGCTTCCCGCATCCGAGGAGGCCACGCCCGGCGCATACTCGTGCTCGGAAAGAGGACAATACGCCGAAAAGAAACGAGGATTGAAAATCAAATACAACAGAAAGTGGTAGGGCGCAGCCAGATGCTCAACCGTTGGTGAACCTTGTTATGGTGAGTCCAGATCTTGTACACCCAACTCCTTCTGTGGCCTCTCCGTGGCCTGTTTCCCAACTTGACACCTGTCTTCCACTGACTCCATGTTAAATGCTGTTGACTCACTTAAAATCAATAAGAATAAAAAATAAAAAAATCCAATCAAATCCTCAACAATCACACAATAACAAAAACTCAAATCTCCACTTCTGCGGAATCAAAAAACAGAGTTGCAGAAATCTCTCCCATAAGGAGGACTACTTTGCCTCAGACGGAATGCTTATGACAACGATGAAGAAAAAGAGGAAGGAGGTGTAAAAATAAATCCACATATTGAATTGGGTTTATGGGGTATTAGGTATTAAATTTGAGTTTAAAGATATATTAATAGTTTAGTTAAAAATCAAATGGGTGCAAAGAGTAAGTTGGGTGTAGAAATAGGTTAGATAGGTTTAAATAAAATTTTCCTTATATTATACTTGGTACTCAACTGTGAAATATTAGCTAGAGGTAAAATGAGTAGAAATATTGAAAGTCTATATCGTCCAAACATTCTCTTAACTTTGGATTGTTACATTGTTTTACATGTAGTGTTTATTATTAAAAGTGATTAATGAGATGAGACTAGCTATAATACTTATATGTATTTGATGTAATTATTATCTAACTGTCATACGTAATTTATGTAAATATATGTATTTAATACAGTCATCATTTGACGATCAGATAAATCAGAATTGACCACTCAAGAATCCTGAATATATGGCTCCCTAGCTCAAAAGCATATCGATCAAAGAGTGTCACAAATATATACTTTTTCTTATAAAAACAATAGGCAGCCATTCAATAAGAATGAAATTACACTTAGCAAACTCTTTCAAGAGAAAATCCTCAACGAGGAATGTTTAGCTATGGACCTGCTACGCGAAGCACTATGAAGCTACAATATTTGGAATTAGCCTCAAATACATACAATTAGACATGTTGTTTACTGTTTACTATTTACTATTGTCTGCATCTATTGGAATTGAGATCCTTTTCAGGTCTTTATGTTTGGAACTCAAGGATTCAGAGATTCGAGCCGTTAAAGAGAGAGAGACATTCGGGCCATTTAAGAGAGAGATCTGAACCCTTCGTTTGTATGAGGTGGCCAATGTGATAGGCTAATTGGGGCTACAGATTTAAAATGAATGGTCCGGATCTCCGAGTCCGTCGACTCCAGACACAGAGGACTAGAGAAGATCCTAATTTTGTTTAAAGTGTTGGTCATCCATAAAGTAAATCTTACACGCTAATCTTTTGATGTTCTTGAAACTGGTAGTAATTAAAAAGGGAGATGATTTTCAAACATATTTTTTAGTCTCTTACACACTCTTATTTAATCATGTTTATTTCCATAAAGAACTTGCATGTTAAGTGACACACCCCGACCCAGAAAGTCCACTAGGACTCTGAAGTCGAGTTGTGCTGGCCGACACCTGGAAGGTGACGAAGCCATAAAGTGTAGTGACGTGGAAAATGTGAATAAATTTAAACCTAAAAGTGCCTAAACATCAGAGTGTGTTCGTGAGCGGGAGCGAATCCATCTCACACGTGACTTCAGAGCATAAGCAAATACAAAAGAACGGGCAAGAATTATACCGTCAACAGTAGCCACCAGACCAGAGATTCGCTAATAATCCTCGTTGATACGAACCTTAACAGCTAACCTAGAGGGGCGCAAAACAGAAAACGTGAGTGGGCAAAAACAAATACTTTCCAAAACCATTTTATAAAATCTATATGTAACCCCTCGCTGTAAATCCAGTATAATTTTCCCAGAAAATAATACGTATATAAACTTATATACGAAAATCCTGTCTAGGAATCAAAACTCATTATCAAACTCAAGAATGGGCCATGTCGATATACCAACTTAGAAAATCATCATCAGGCAAGTAATATAAATCTAAGGTGTCCCTAGTGTCATGTCAGCCGGAGTCATCTCTAGTGACCTGTACGGCTGAATCTATAGCTCATCCATCATACTCAATCACAATCAATCATTATCCTGCACACGAGTCGGAACCACCTATAGTGGTCTGTACGACAGGCTAGGTGTATGATATTATGCTCAGTGCTACGATCACGTGAAGGCTGTGCGACGAATCGCGGGTCACCTACGAGTCGGAACCACCTATAGTGGTCTGTACGACAGGCTAGGCACCTGCCTTGGATCCAAGGTGAGCATACGGTGCGGGAGGTGAACGATCACGTGAAGGCTAGGCCCTACTCTGGCGGAGCACAAACACCCGAGGTGCAGGTGATGAGCTAATCACAATCTATCATCATTTCAAACACTATTCTCATACTTACCTGACTTACCTGGTCGTCCTCCGTGTCGAAGCATAGCAATTGCAAACATAATCATATTTATAAAATATAATTGGCATACGACATGGCAACGTAATTATAAAACCAATTCCGTTCATAAATCATGAAATTTGCGTTTCTGGGAAAAACGCCAATAATATATATATACTGAAAACAAAAGCCCACTCACCTGGACTCCACGCTATAGCCCCCTAGCACGACTTTTGAGGCATCCCAAATGATCACCGCCTAGCATAAATGTCAATTCATGTCTCAGAATTCGTACTGAGAGAATATGTAATTTATATAAAGCGCATTCCTACGAATTTGATCCGGAAGATCCGTATCACGAATCTTCGATCCGTCACTTCCAATAATCCACATTAAGCTTCTAGAACAATATCCCAAAGTTTCGTTACGATCCAACGGTTGGATCTCCGCCAATTGCCAAAACCAAGTGGCGGTTAACGTTTTATTTACAAACTTACAATTCCAATTCGGGAAGATCCGTATGAAGGATTCCCGATCCGTAAATTCCTACGTTCCTCAAATATTACATACTACCACATACTAAAGTTTGGTGACGATCCAACGGTCAGATCGTCGATTCATATTTTGACCTATTCCATAACCGTAACGAATTTAGGTCCTAACGACCAATCTACGTCAATCAATCATCAAAACTAATATCAAGGCATTGAATAATGCCTAAAAACATCATTGGCGGCCCTCGGGCCACGCGCCGCCGCACGCGCCGCCGCGGGTGGCGGTTGGCCGCCTCCGAGTCGCCAGAAAATTCAACTTTCACTAAAAATTCTCAAAATCTCCAGAATTAAAGATCTCAATGAGTAGAACAACTTTCATACCTGTGAGAAAGTCCAATTTTGCCTCTAAAGACCTTCAATTTCATCAAAACCCGCAAGAACCCTAAGTTTGGGTGTGTTCCAATTCGACCTCCAAACTTGCTCCGACGCCTCCACCAATGCTTGGGCTTTGTTCCTGGGTTCTAGAGGAGTCTAGTGGTGGTGTCAATTTCATGAAAACGTTTCAGGATTGGGAGAATTTGAACACGACCCGTTTTGCACCACTTTCGGTTTTACCCATTTTCAAGGCCAAATCTTTCCAAATTTGAAGTGAATTAGGTAGAGGGAAGGTTATGGAAGAGATTACAACTGGAATATGGGTGTGATTCGTCGGAAAATGGTGGAGAAGTGGCCGGAATTTATCCCGGCCGAACGGGTGCACAAGGTGCACGGGTCCAAAACGCAAGGAGGGGTTTGGGTTCCCTCCTTTCCCCTCCTTACTCCTTTTCTGATTGGGCAAGGCCCAATCCACCCACTCCTGGCATTCCACGTGGCATCCAGAAAAATATGGAATTTTTCATAGAATCACAATTTTACAATTTCATCCCTAACTTTAAACGTTAATAACTTCTTCGTTATAGCTCCAAATTCGAATCCGTTTGCGCCCACGCGTCCGTAGCGACGAATACTACTAGAATATGCCAAGAAAACGAATCTTAGGTGTCACTATGAGGCAGTCAATACCAATCGAAGTATATGCCTCAAAGGGCATTTTCGTAAACTCACTTATTAAAATTATAAAAATCATTATTTTCAGGGACGGGTTGTCACATTAAGAGGATTAAGTGCATGGACTCGAACAACAACCGACAAGGTTTGATGAAAACTATATAAGCTATGTTTGGATGGAGGTTTTTCACGTTCCAAGAGATTGATGCCAAGTTATGAAGTAATGAATTATAAAATATTATACATAGGGGGTTAGAAAAGTCCTCCATGAACATTGTAAAGGCACATGAGAGAGATTTGTAGATGACACCTCCCAAAGAAGGAATTGGCAAATCTCTCTCATGTCTATGTAATGCTTATGGAGAGTTTTTCTAACCCTTCCATTTAACATTTTGTAGTTCATTCCTTAATAACTTGATATCAGTAAATCCCTTGAAACTAGAAAAAACCAACATCTAAACATAGCCATGGAGTTGATTTGATCTCTCTATGGTCAATGGAAATTATGGAATATCAATTAAAAATGCGGATTAGGTGTCTATATGCTACATCAATTCTTTATCTTTATAAACGATATCATTATCATGCATAATACATTTGTTTCTTATTTTGTCTTCGATAGTGTTAGTATCACGTTTATACGTAAGAAGTTAACAACGAAAAGTCAAGTCTTAGAGTAACCTTATTTTTTGTGGCTTCAGATGTGTCATGAGTCATGACTGATCGTTGCAGTCCTCTAAAATATCTTGTCTGGATTTTTCTTATTATTAAAATTATGACATATATAATCTTTCATAACGTTGGTCTTTGCAAAATGATTTTTTTTTCAAAGGATCAGCTATTGGCTTTGTTATGGCAATTTACTTTTTCGAAAGCAGGAAAGACTCACAGAGATATTTTAATCTACCAGTTGCTACCGTCGTGTGATTCACTAGTACTAGAAATCGAATATGAGACGTGTCGTGTGAAATACAAACTTGAAAAATGATTTTAAAAGTGATATATTTTTCTTATAGTGCCTTCAATAATAATAGAATTAATTAAGGTGGAAGATGTTTTGGCATATATAGGATGTGTTTAAAAACACCGGCGTTGGAATGAAGTCAACATCTTTAATACCTGTAAAAGATAAAAAATTGATCACTCAAACATTTATGCTTATTTAACGTTAACATTGTCTTGTGCTTATCTTGTGCTTGTTTTGTTCTTATTTAACTTTAATTATTTCTTTTGTCCTGTAGCAACTTCTCTTTTTGTGAAAGTGGGTTTTCTTTTCTAGATTTGAGTCTTTTCCTGATCACAATGGAATGATCCTCCTAAACAAGTATTGTGGATCGTTGAATTTTTATTCAACGGCTACAAACAGAATAGTTTCTTTAAAGTTATAATAATTATAATCGTTGAATTTTCATTCAACGGCCCATAATGCTTTGTCAGGAGGATCCTCTCCTTGTTCAAAAGAGGATCCAAATCCTTCTTTTCTTTGCATGTTATTATTTTATTTCTCTCTCACTGGCTCTTATATCTACTTGTCCATCATCCGTGCTTCTTCCTCCGTTCACTCTCAAGTTCAGTATTTAAAGCCTTTTCAGTAACAGTAAACGGGCGAAAATGCCCTCCTGTTACTTTGCGTTTGGTTTGTTTGTCTTGCTTTGTACAGTAAAAGGACCCATTGGTCCTCGTTCGGCGCGCGTCGGCGTAAGCGTTGGGTTTTGGTGGCTCAAAAGTCTTGAATTGCTCTAGATTCCTTTTGTTTAAAACCTCTCAGGTCTTGCAAGTTTTTGCTGGTTATTTTTTTATTTTTTTAACATGCGCTTTTATTTTTTGGGTTGTGTCAATTGATTTAGTTCTTTTTTATTTTCATGAAGCGGTGATTGTCGTCCTTCGCTCTAGCAACCATAACGAACACAACTTTAGATACACTTGCTCTCTGATGTAAATCTCAAGTTGAAGTCTTTATTTATTTTTGTGTGGTGTTTTATGGTTTTGTTGATTTGGCTAGCATGCTTTTATTTGTTTGATTAAAATTTAATTTGGGTTATTGGGTATTTCTTGATTTGGAGAAATTTTTAATAGTGACGGAAACACGGATAGTACACCATGTGTTTTTATGTAAGTGGTGAGAAATTTTATTTTCTAAGTTATTAAATTTTTAACATACATATTCCACAATTTATATAGTGATACGTGGTGTACCATTCCGTGTGACGGTGACATTGAAAAATCTCACCTTCATTTGAATGATTTCGTTTGATCTGATGTTGTTATTGATTGTTCACGGCATGCCGTTGCATATTTCGTTGCATGGAAAGTGGAGGAAAATGAAAAACTGATTGCTATTAAATTGCGACTGTGGGTGGGGGTGAGGGTGAGTGTGGGAAAATGGGGAAGTGAAAATTAATTGTTGTTAAATTGTGTGTATTGGTGTGGGTGGGTGTGTGTGTATTGGCCGATTAGAACTAAACGGTGTTATGCAATGTTGTAATATATGTCAGTGTATATCCTCAAGTTTTTTTTTTTTTTTTTTTTGTTTGTATCTCTGTTTGGGCGTTAAAGAAGAAACCTAGGGTGCAATTTGTAGCTTGAGAGTGTTAGTGTGCTTGGATTTTATTGAGTCTATCTTTAAGGTTTCTGTATAGATTATTTCTAAATTTATAAAAAAAAATAAATTGTGGTTTCATTAGCTAAAATGGAAGACGAGAGTCCAACTCCTCTTGATTGATTGATAGCGTATAACAAGGTTGTCAAAATTAAAGTGGGTGTGTGTAGAATATGGAGACCAAGATATCCGGGCTTAGGCGATAAATATGTAGGACTTCATTGTATACTGGTCGATGAAAAGGTGAACAGTCGTTCTTTTTAATGATATTAATTCATGCATATTTGATAGTCTTTTAACAATTTTTTATTTGGTTTTTAATACACATGATATAATATTTTTTGCTTTCTAAGTTAAAAACTTTATGCAATGTATTTTTAGTGATTCCAATCTCTGATTTCTATTGTCAAGTAATGTATAAATTCTCATATTAACTCTTAACAACACATAATTTTTCTCCTGCGTATCTAATTCCTTTAAAGTGTTAATTACAGTGATAATTTCACTGTTGCTATTTACTTTCAACATTTTTGTTTAGCGTATGTCATCTACGATTGTTTCCATGTTATTTCAAGTGCAAAATTGAGCATGAGTAAGCGTTCTTCGAGATTCGAAACGAACAGACGAAGAGATCCTAGGTTCGTGAGTGTAGGCGACGGCGACGCGAGCAAACGAAATAAGCAGAGAGATGAGAGAAGACGCGGCGCAGAGAGAGAACGAGACGCAACGACAGTCTTAGCAATCTCATGGTTTTTAGGGGATTGGCTATGACCTCCTAGTGAAGAAGATAGTCCACGAGAGTCCCGTTTAATCTCACTTAACTTAGTCCGTGTACCTAACAAACACAGGACTACACTAATGTATAGTCCTATTCATGAGCCCAAACAAATACACTAACTATATAATTCACGTGGCGCTATGATTGAATAGGTTCATATGTGTGCTACATCGGTAAATTGAATAGAATATTTAGCGAAATAGACAATATGGATTGATGAAATAGACGGTATGGAATAATGTGTTGTGGTAAAATCCAAAGACAATAATAATCCTTGATAAAGTTCCCTCTTATTTCACACAAAAAATAAATAAATATTATAACTCTTTCATTGCAGTAAAAACCAACCATATGTGAGCAAAAATGTTCAAGTATTTAAGAGCATCTCCAAATGAGATGTTAAAAAGTCCAAATTAGTAATAACGATAAATAAATAAAAAAAGACATCACTTATGTTTTCCAACAAAAATGTAAATTTCTATGTGGCATGACATGGAAAGGGAGCAAAGAAAATTGCTGTCAAATTTGATAGCAGCTTCAAATTTATTTTTAGTAATTAATAAATGCTTTTAATAATTTTTATATTCATCTTTTGTTTTGAAATACTAATTACAACTAAAAAAAGTAAGCAATCTAATAAATAATAGTTTACATTTGAGATATCAGTTGGAGAACAAAATTTAAAATTAAAAAAAAAGATCAATGTGTCACATAACCCTTTAAATTTAAAATTTATGTTTAAAATTTGACATCTCCTTAGAAGATGTCTAATGCACCCAACTCAACCCAACCCCACACAGAATTATTATTCACCCACAACCATAACTCGTTGTTTATAAATTTAGTGAGCTTCAATTGAGCAGTCTCTCAAATACCGTCACTATACATTGTCTTTCAACAATCCAATCGTCTATTTTTGAGTATTCTCTATAGAATTTTTTTTACTCAAATCGGATATATATGACTGTTGAACTAAATGGTAGTTTTTTAACAAATATTTATTCACTGCAACTGAATGTCATAATTGTTTTGAACTTATCTTATTTTTACTAAAATAATATATAAATCACGAATTGATATATATACTCTTCGAATCATTGAAAAAGTTATGGAATGCATTTGTCCCTCAAATCCTTAATATAAGAAACGGTTAATAAATAAATAAAATACAGGTATAGGATATAATTGGTTATATTTCTTTTCTATTTATACGCCCCATGTAGATAAAATCTCATCTCCACCAATCCATAAAAGAAAGAAAAAACCCTTATTATTGAGGGCTCTTATTTTTGGTGTTGGGGTCGACGACGATCCTTCTTAATTTATTTCTTCCTTTGTTCCTACTTATTTTTGTTAGTGGTCACTCTCTTGCTCTATCAAGAAAAACCCTCTTGGTTGTGATTGCTCTCACTCCTTAAAATGAAAGTTTTTATAGTTCCGTTCACTCCCTCACTTTATTTATGTGTACCTTTACTATATATTATGGCTTATTATTCAAATTTGAATTTTAGAGCAACGACTTTGTTTAAGTCTAAGGAGTTAGTTTTGTGGTTTTTGCACTTGACAGAGTATAAGGAGGAAGTTTGACATTTGTTGAAGGTGACTCATAGGCATTGGATCTTCCTTAGTCCCCAAATCAATGGTTTCTAAGGGGTCTTGTACCTCTGGTGGTGGCTTGTCAAGCTATGCACACAAAAATTCGACTAACTCTGGACTTCTGGGCAAGTCTTCTGGCCCATCTAGGTCATATATACATTCAGCCATTTGTATGGCTGCCTCCAACTCTCTTCCAAAAAACTCTTCTTCACCTTTATTTTGGTTGCTTAAAGATGCTTCATCTTGTTCCTCGGTCAAGCTCTCCCTTTTCTTGCTTTTTCTCTCTCCCACACACTAACAGTATTTTGATTAAGGACCTAATTGCAACTACTTGGTCCTTTCTTCTTTGTTCTGACATCACTGGTGTTGGGGAGTTAGGTCAATATGAGGCCTATCCCATTCCCCATTGGTGAGGAATAATCCTTGTTCCAGAAGCTTTTGGGTTGCCACCTTAGTCGGGCAGCTGTTCTCATCAACTCCTAAGCACTGGAGAATCCCAATATTAGGATTGTAAAAGCTGGCTTCTACAACATTAGCTGTGGGGAGGAATAGTCGTGACTCAGCCTCCACCATCTCCCAAAATCCTGGTTCCATGACTCATTTATCATGGTAAACTGCTACTTGTTGATGTGGGGTGGAAAACACAAATAGACTAAGATGAATCCAATCTCGGCCTAGTAAAGCTCTGTAAGTAGAAGTGATGGCCACCACGAAGTAGATGATTTCTAATGAGGTAGATGATAGTTCGTTTTACCCTCATACATACGACTTTTTCTTATTAAAAAAAAAGTGAATAAGTAGATGATAGTTCGTGTTTACCACCATAATTTAAAATTTTCTCTTACAAAAGTGGAATAATTGAGTACAAATGTTTCAAGACAATTCTTTATGATGGTGGGAACTTAAATTCAAGCTTAAATTTTGTTGCTTTTAATATACATTGTTTTATTTCTTTAGCTAATAATCTGATTTATTTTCTGAAAATGTTTTTGCACTTAACTAGTTACCATGCTAACATTTTCATATTGTAGGTGTGCTTAATCGAGCCATATATATATAGTCTTTGGTGCCACCAAGTTTCAACAAAAAGATTTGGATAAAAATGCCCTCAAGACAATTTTTTTTTAAAGACATTCTAAAATAATGCATCAATAAGACATGTGTATTTTCATCATTTTAACATTGTTTTTTTAATTAGTACCTCACAATAAACTAACAATAAATTGATTCAATTTCTCTATTTTTAAACACGTTTAAAACATTTTAAAAAGCATGTAATGCCAATTATAAACAATGTAGAAGCCATACTTGCATTATCAAGAATCACCGAGATTAAACTACTCGATTTTTCGTGTAGGATAGAAAACATGGATTGAAGAGAAACGGAAGCCCCACACTGATTAGTCTTTGTCTGCCAAGCGTGACTTTCACTTCATTCCAGAAGTAGATGTTACGCGTGCCAAGTCATCGAATTAATGAATGACAAAGTAGTCAAGCAAAAGGAACATATAGGCTTTTTTGTTGTGCAACGATATAGGTAGTGTGAATTATTAATATTAAATGTTGAACTATGTCCTAGTTAAAGTTAAATCTCAAACCTCTCACATACACACGAGAGAAATATCACTAAACTAAAATATTTGTCATTGTGGAAGAATATGAAGTATTTTTTATTTTATTTAAAAAAAAAGAAAAAAGAACCAGCTGGTGGCTTTGTCACTACAGTCTACATTTTTATGGCCGAGAATCCTCACAAGTATTTTAGCTTCCTCATAACCACCATCGTGTAGTTCACCAACGCTATAAATCAAACTCATAACATCATACAATGTAAAAACAACCAAGGGTGTGATGTTAGAAATATGTAGCTAAGGCCATCTCCAACCGAATGAGAGACAAAGGGCTCCCTTCAGCCCTATAATCGTGCAAGAAATTATATTTTAATAAACATTGTCATGCCATATTTTATACCATCTCCAATCGAGGGGACCAAAGGGCCATAGACCAAACATAGTTCTTTGACAAAAAAATCATTTCCAACCGAGAGGGCCAAAAGACTATAGGCCAAACATAATTTATTATTTAATTGAATTAATATGGTTAATTAAATTAAACTACCATATTAAAATAAGGTTTTCGGACATATTTTGAGTGTCATTTGTTGCCAAATGAATAACCATCCGGATTTCGTACCTTTATATAATGTCAATAATTATTTGATAGGATTTCGATGAAGAAGATGAAGCATGGCGCAACACAATATATATGGTAGCAATGGCTGGGGTCATGGCGGGTGAGAAAAGTGAAGAACAACTACAATGGGGTGGCTTTGTTGTTTAAATTTGAATAACTCCCCCAAGTAGTACTAGGGTGGAGATTGTGTTGTTTTCCATCTTGAAGAACAACTCTCGTGGTTTTGGGGATTTAATGGAGTGGTGCTTTCGAAGAAATCATAGTACTTTTTGGATGCACGAATCCAAACACCTTCACTTGTTTGAGAACTACCATTGACACTATCTTTCGAGACCCATCAACAAGCCCTGCAAAGAGCTTCATCTTCTTTTCAGGTTCAAGCCCTTCCTTTCTTTGCAGATGTGGTCATTTGAAAATTATTGAAAAAATTAAAGGAAAGATTATTGGAAGAGGTAAGATAATATAATGTGAAGAATTAAAACAAAATGAGGTAAGATAGTATGGAATGATAAAAAAGTATGTGAGAAATGGTGTATGAATGACTTAGGTATTTATAGGAAAAAATTAGAACTTTTTTTAAAAATTCGTCCAAAAATAAAAATTCAAATTCCAACGGTAACTTGACGGCATCATGACATCAGCTAGTCGTTGGCATTCAAATGGGCTAAGTTGGAGGGCTGACAAAATATCAAGCTTGACATTCTGGCGCTGGAGGGCGGGCTGGCTGGCTGGAAATAGCAAGCTCGCTGGCTTGATTTGGAGATTTTGGTTCGGTGGGGCCCACAAGCCCTTTGGTCTAACCCTCGGTTGGAGACAATTTTCGTGTCATTCTGAGCTATTTTTAACCCTATGACCTTTTAGCCGGGTCGGTTAGAGATGGCGTAAGGGCTAAGCCCATTTTGGTGGGCTTAAGATAAGACATATGTAGCTAAAGCCCAAAACAAAAAAGAAAAGAAAAAAGAAATTCAAAGCATTAGTCAAAACCTCACAACTGAACGTTAGGGTTTTTGGTGGTCGCTTTTTCTCAGAGTTGGGGCGAAGCAAAGTGGTTAAGGTAAATTCCTCAAATTCTATAAGGCCGCGTTTGGATTGGTATGTTTTCGACGCTCAGGTTTCTCAATCGAAGGTTGAATTAACCTTCTCAGCTGCCATTTTTTTTTTCATTTACAGGAACACCTCCTTAGCCAATCTTTTCTCGCCATGGAAGAACAACGCTCAGGTTCTCTCTCTCTCTCTCTCTCTAATTGTTTTCTAATTCTATCTGGGTTTGTGCTTTTATAGATAAATAAGCTGAATTTCAGTTTTAATTTTTTTTTAATTTCATTGCTTTGATCGCAATCTCAGTGAAAACTTCGAAAGGTCGAAAAAACAAAGGTGAAAGCAAAATTGGGAAAAGCTCCAAGTCTCCAGGTCAGGCGAAAGAGCATAAGGACCAACTTGAAAGACTTCGCGAAAAGGTTAGAACTTTGGCATTTATGCAATTCTATGGATTTTACACTGGTAAAGTTCGAATTTTATTCATAGTTTGCAGCAGGTTGTTGGATTATAAACTTTCAGCTGGTTGGATTTGATATATGCGATAATATCTACATCTCGTAATTCGCTGTCTTTTTTTTTTCTTGGTTGTGATTCCCAAACAACTGTGTTTCTGGATTTTGTGGTTGATTGGCTCGACGATGGATTGCTTTAGCCCGAATTTAAAATGCTGAATGTGATCTTTAAATTTGATGATTTTGAAAAACTTGCATTTTCCGTCAACTGTGTAAAGTGAGCTGGCGGATAACTTATTGATTTTTCTGACTTTATATCTGTGTTTCATTCTGGTATTGGAGTTTAAGTGATGAAGTTATTCATTTTTAACCTGCAGGACCCTGAGTTTTATGGTTTCTTGAAAGAGCATGACCAGGAACTTCTACAGTTTGATGATGAGGACATCGAAGTGAGTATGCAAAAGCTGTTAACTTTTCGATATTACTCAGCGAAGCTATGTATTAATATTAAAATTAAGTCTGTCGCTATTTAACACAGGAAGATTCACATGCTGACTTGAAAGAATCTGAGACACCAGATGATGAGATAGAAGCAGATGAAGACGATGATGAGATAGAAGCAGATGAAGACGATGATGATGTTGCACAAAAGAAAAAGAACCAATCAAAAAAAGTTGTTACTAGTGAAATGGTTGATTCCTGGTGCAACGCTATTAAAAAACATGGGAAGTTGAGTGCTATTCATTCTCTAATGAAAGCTTTCCGCACTGCCTGCCACTATGGTGATGATAAGGAGGATGAGTCTTTGTTAGACTTTAGTGTTATGTCTAGCAGTGTCTTTAACAAAGTGATGATATTTGTACTTAAGGAAATGGATGGAATAATGCGGAAATTGTTGGAGCTCCCTGCTTTTGGTGGGAAGAAAGAGACCATATTAGATCTGATGAACACAAAACGATGGAAGAACTACAACCATTTAGTGAAGTCATATCTTGGAAATGCCTTGCACGTCTTGCGTCAAATGACTGACACTGAAATGATATCGTTTACTTTACGGCGTCTTCAATATTCATCCATATTTTTGGCTGCTTTTCCAGTTCTCTTAAGGAAGTACATTAAGGTAAATGCAGAGATACACGTAATTAATATATTCCGTTTAAAATTCCTTATTCTTTGCAGTTATTCTTTAATGCTTGTAGTCTGGTTTTACCTTGGGTTGTTTGCACTGCAATCAATAAATTCTATATATTTCCTGTTCCGAAATTAACTTCATTTATAGTATGCCAATATAGAGCATGATGACTGTGCGTTGCAAGTTTGAAGGCCATAAATCCTATTTTTACACTTTAGATGAAGCTGTGGTGATTATATTCAGAATAGATATCTGTTATTGGGTTTTACACTTTTACCTTGCATCTCTCTTTACAATGTTTTGTTCTCTTTTTAATGTTGGTTACTTGGGAACTAATAATTTGTATTACTTTTCACAGACTGCCTTGGACTTATGGGGTTTAGGGGGAGGTTCCCTCCCTCTTGTCTCCCTTCTATTTCTGAGAGATTTATGCGTTCGGCTTGGATCTGATTGCTTAGATGAATCCTTCAAGGGAATATACAAAGCCTATGTCTTGAACTGCCAGTTTATAACTGCAGCGAAATTACAACATGTTCAATTTCGTGCGAATTGTGTAATTGAACTTTACGGAGTAGACATTCCCACTGCATATCAACAGGCCTTCGTTTTCATTCGACAGTTAGCAATGATTCTGCGAGAAGCACTTAGTTCAAAAACTAAGGTACTATTATCCTTGAAATATGAATGTTTACCTTTTGTTTGGTTATTCCATTCTCTTGTAGGCTAACATGCATCTTTGTAAAAAGTCAATGACACTAGCTACCCAACTGAGAGAGATTAACCTAGATGAATTAGTTGTACTTGTGGCAAGAGCGGCTAGATAAACTGCCCGTAAAAGTTTTTTTATGTCATTGATTAAATTGAAAAAATTGGATTTTTTTTGGTGTCTTTGATTACAAATGTTAGCTTTTGCCTCCCTGTTGCAAATTCTAGTTTCTCAATTTCTTTTTTAACTCTAGAAATTGTATTTAGTTTAAAACGCGTCAGATGCCCTATATATCTGGCATTTCACTTATGTTGTTTTGCGTTTTGCAGGAAGCATTCCGAAAGGTTTATGAGTGGAAGTTCATGAACTGTCTTGAGCTCTGGACTGGAGCTGTCTCTGCCTATGGCTCAGAACCTGAGTTTAGGCCTGTTGCGTATCCCCTGGCCCAAGTAATTTATGGGGTAGCCCGTCTAGTTCCAACTGCTAGATATTTTCCCCTTAGGTTGAGGTGTATTAGAATGCTTAATCGCATTGCTGCTTCAACTGGTACTTTCACTCCCGTTTCTATGCTGCTTTTGGACATGCTTGAGATGAAAGAGTTGAACAGACCCACCACTGGTGGTGTTGGCAAAGCTATTGATTTGCGCACTGTACTGAAGGTATGTTTTAGTTGGGACATTCTTCTCTGCTTCAAATTCAATACTACATTGTTATTGTTTGTAGGAGTTTGAGGATAATTTTTCTTTCAGGTTAGCAAGCCAACCCTGAAGACCAGAGCATTTCAGGAGGCGTGTGTGTTATCTGTTGTAGATGAGCTTGCTGAACATTTAGCTCAGTGGAGCTATTCTGTTGCTTTCCCTGAGTTGTCTTTTATTCCAGCTGTACGATTGCGTACCTTCTGCAAATCCACCAAGGTTGAGAGGTTTCGGAAAGCAACGAGGGAGCTCATTCGTCAGGTATGTGGTTAGAGTGGCAAGTCTAGTGACCATATGTGCTCTGCTCCCACGCCCGAGCTTGAGATGCGTGGACTATTGATTGGTTGAAAGAAGTTTTTAATTTTATTGTCTAGTCGTTTAATAATTACATCTTCTAAATGTGGGAAAGCCTTGTTGTACATAGCTAATGTTTCAGCTCTTCTATGTCCCAGGTCGAGGCTAATTGTCAGTTTACAAATGAAAGGCGTATGTCAATTTCTTTTCTGCCAAATGATCCTGCAGCTGCGTCTTTCCTTGAGGTCTGCACTTCCATAATTTATCTTTTTTCTTACGTGATTTTTCCATCAATGTATTGTATGTCTCTGTACTTTGCCATATTGCCACCAGCCAATAACCATAAGAGCTTATTTCTTGGACGGTGAAAGCTGCTAAACCAAATCTGGAAAGATGTTTCCTGACTGAACTATCAAACTTTTCTTTAATCTGAATAAAGGTCTATTGTGATGTATTTCATTGACAATCCCGCACAAATGATATTTGTGATGTAATTCGTTGGTTATGTGAGATATCTCGAATGCTTTACCTACAATTTGTTTCATTTTGATATCATCTGGAGAAACTGAATTCCTTGTTATCCTCATAGGAGGAGAAAAAGTCAGGGGCTAGCCCTCTGTCAAAGTACGTTGCAACTCTACGTGAAGTAGCAAAACAAAGAAATGCTTCGTTATCGGAAACCAGGTCTGTATCGTGTTGTCTGTTGAGTTCATATTCACACATCATGTTTAGTGTTCCATTTTCTAACGTGCAAAAGGATTCCAGTGTTCTTGTGGGCGAGCATTCATCTGTCTTTGGAAGTAAAGGACGAGAAAGTGATGAAGAAGATGACAACATGGACGAGGAAGGCGCTGCTGTCTTTAGTTCATCCTGGTTACCAGGAAAGGATTCCAAGTATGGTCACTCTCTCTCTCTCTCTCTCTCTAGTTTTCTTTGCAATTTTGTTTTTGGTATTTGTGTTGAAACATTTTGGTTTTGCAGAGCTGAGCCACCCCAAGATGTGAAAAAGAAGAAAAGGAAGCGAAGGACTAAGCGCCAGGACCAAGTGGCCGTGGATGAAGATATTGTTCAGGAGTTGGTACTCAGTTCTGATGAAGAAGATGGGTCTTTAAGCGACACCTTTTCTGCTGAAGAAGACGAAGAGGAGAAACGAGCTCCTTCAAAGCTGGAAAGCAAGAAGCCGAAACGCTCAACAAATAAATCAAAGAATTCTTCAAAACCTCAAGCAAAAAGGTCAAAGAAGAGGAAGGCGGCTAACTGAAGAGACGCAAGTATCTCGTGCGTGCCCGTCGACAGTCTCCATTGTTTTGTGGATCCTTTCTCTTATCCTAATGGTGTATTGAAGAGCTTGTGAAAACCAGTTTTGTCAAAGCTTTCTTGAAAGTTAAGCATGAAATTCTTTGATCAATGTCAAGATATTAGTTTGTGTTTTTTCTTCCCTCTTATAAAAGTTGAATTGCAAGAAATATTTGTCAGACAAATCTCACCATTTTATGGAGGCGAATTTTAACTTAGACTTTAACCTAAGGTACTACTACCAGGCGTGTTTCCTAAGAGCAAGTCCACCGGAGGTGGAATAGCCCAGCACCCATTAAAAAAAAACCCACTAAGGGTCTGTCCATTGTGTCCAGCCCGTGGAGTTGCCTGGCACCCAGCCTAAGCCAGGCAACAGGCTAGCCCATTCTTAACTGACCCAGGAGCCGGCTTATTTGGCTGCCCCGTGCAACACACGCACGCGTGGGCGCGAGTGGCCGACAGCCCGCAAGCGCAATGTCAGCCCACTTGGGCTTGAGCGACATGGCTCTCTAAGAGTTGTTGGATTTCCAACGGCTAGTTTTTCTAGACCGTTGGATTTTCAACGGTAAAAACATTTTAAATTTCAATTTTAAACTGGACCGTTCGATTAAAGAACAACGGTCCACATTTTTTCCCCAAAAATAAATAAAAAAAGGGCCCAACGGTTAGATTTATGACCGTTGGCCATGTGGCAGCGTCTTGGCTCTTGGATTTGAATATTTTTCAAATCCAACGGTTCAGATTAATTAATTACATTAAAATTAATTAAAAATTATAAAAAATACATAATTTTTTTTAAATACAATTTTTTTTTCTATAAATACCTAACCTCATCTTCCACCTTACACCACATTTCAATATTTTTTACACTTTCTATATCTACATTTCAATATTTTCTACACTTTAAGAGAAAAAAATGTCTTCATGGAAGCCCATTGAAGATGTTACATTGTGTGAATGTTGGGTTCGCACTACTCATGACCCGCTTACGAGTAATGAGATGAAATGGTGGATTCATGAAATAATATTAGGGGGTCAATAAGAATAGAGCGCGTAGCGCGCAAATTTTTTTAAACAGAAATAACATGCATATCGTCATTTCATCGAGTCTTGGTAGGCCTGAAGTTATTTGGAAAGACATATTGCACACCTGTTAATGCCTTATTTGTGTGGGTAACTAACATGTACCAAAACTGCTCCCATATGAATGCTTAACAAAGAAACACACTTATCTTGAATACACTAACAATGTTTGATATCATTGCATCCCATTAATATGTTTGTCCAAGAATGATGATGCTTTGTTATTCTATGAGATCACCATTTCATTTACTTTGCATTTTTTGATAGTTTTATACTTGGTTCTTTTTTTTTTTTCTGCCAACAATTGTAATCACAACCAACAAACAAGCCAGAGGTAAATAATATTAGGACTAAACTATAAAGGGGCAGCACCTCTCTAATGCATTTTATCAAGCAGTTGAATGACATATATGAAGGACAACTCCAACCTTTAAAGGGGTAGCACCCAAGTCATCTATAGACATCCACCGAAATTCGGAGGGTCAGCACCTAAGATGTCCATGGACATTCACTAAAGTTCGGGGGTCAGCTGACCCCCTTTGCCCCTTAATGCATCCGTCAGTGATGAGATGGATAAGTGAGAAATGTGGAGTAAAATTACGAAAGCGTTTTGCGATGTACATGGAAAAGACGCCAGAACTAGTCAAGGTCGTTGGAAAAAACTCAACACAATGTTTACTTGTTGGAAAAACGCCATCTCTCATGCTTCCGGTAACTTGCGTAGTGGGACAAATTTAGCGGATCAGGTGATAATATTTTTATTTATTTATATGCATTCCACCCACATCAATATTTTAATTTATTTAATTTCGTATGTAATTTTTATGTTATTTCTTATGTAATTTTTATTTATTTTGTTATGAGGAATATTTTTATGTAATTTATATGCATTCCTGCATCAATAATTTAACTTATTTAATTTCTTATGTCATTTTTATTTAATTTGTTATGTCATTTTTATGTAATTTATATGCATTCCACCCGCATCAATATTTTAATTTATTTAATTTGTGTTACACCCGCATTTTTTTAACACTAGTTTATCCCACATTTTTATAGACACTACAAGCTCAAGCATTCTACAATTCAAAGAACCAGAACAAATAATTCAACAAATTCGAATGTTGGGAAGTTGTCAAAGATTGTTGGGAAATCATTCAACCAAGGTCCTAGCACCACATATCCTAACTCCAGAGACTTTGTATAATTTCGTATTTATTTGTAGTACTTTATTTAATTTCTTATGTTTTTTTTTCTTTTGAACTTTATTTAATTTCTTATGTAATTTTTATGTTTTATCTTTTTTTTTTCTTTTGAACTTTATTTAATTTCTTATGTTATTCGAAATTAAAAATCCTATCCAAAATTAAAACTATTTTTTTAAAATTTTTTTTACAAAAAAATTAAAAGGGTATAACTCTGTTTACTATCCTAATGTTTGGTGGGTTTCAACATTTAGTACATCAATTTTTTTCATCCCAAAGTCATACCTAAAGTGTAAATTTTGAGACAATCTCATACATCTGTTAGTCAAACTGTTAGTTCTCCCGTTAAGTGATGACATGGCGCCCACGTGAACAATGATTGGGAGCCACGTGTCATTTAAAATTATTTAAATAAAAAAAATATAAAAAATAATAATAATAATTCTTTTCCTCCCCCTCCCTGGCGCCCCGTGACCCCATCCCAGATTCCCAGATTTTTTTTTTCTTCTTTTTCCTCCTCCTCCTCATCCTCCTCCTCCTCCTCCTCCTTCTCATTCTTCCTTCTTCTTCCTCCTCCTCATCCTCTTTCTTCTTCCTCATTCTTCATCCTCTTTCTTCTCTTCCTCCTCCTCATCTTCCTCCTCCTTTTTCTTCTCCTTCTTCCTTCTTCTTCCTCTTCTTTTCTAGGTTCGGGTTTTTTTCTTTCTTTTCTTTCTTCTCCTCCTCCTCTTCCTCCTTCTTCTTCCTCTTCTTTTCTAGGTTCGGGTTTTTTTTTCTTTTTTTTCTTTCTTCTTCTCCTCCTCTTCCTCCTTCTTCTTCTTCTTCTTCTGGGTTTGTTTTTTTTTTTTTTCTTTTTCTTTTTCTTCTCTTTTTCTTCTCCTGCTTCTTCTTATTCTTCTTCCTTCTTCTTCTGGGTTCGGTTTTCTGGGTTTTTTTCTTCTTCTTCTCCTCCTTCTTCTTCTGGGTTCGGGTTTTTTTTTCTTCTTCCCCTCCTCCCCCTCCTTCTTCTTCTTCTAGGTTCGGTTTTTTTTTTCTTCTTCTTCCTCCTTCTTCTGGGTTCAGTTTTCTGTTTTTTTTTTTTTCTTTCTTCTTCTTCTTATTCTCCTCCTCCACCTCCTCATTCTCCTTCTTCTTCTTCTTCTCCTGGGTTCGGGTTTTTTTTTCTTCTTCTTCTTTGCAGGATTGGTTTTTTTTAATTTTTTAATTTTTTATAATTTTTTTAATTTAATAATATATTTTTAATTTAAATAATTATTTAAATATTTTTTAATAACACTTGGCGTCCACGTCATCACTTAACAGTAGAACTAACAGTTTGACTAACAGATGTATGAGACTGTCCCAAAATTTACACTTTAGGTATGACTCTGGGATGAAAAAAAATTGATGTACTAAATGTTGAAAACCACGAAACATGAGAGTAGTAAACTGTCATTTTCCCAAATTAAAAATATTTTAAATGGGTTGGGTGCCAGCACATTTTTTTAGGGGTGGAGATGCATTGGCCTATTACTGTTCATTGGAGTATGTTACTGTTCACTTGAGTGGATAAATGGACTGGGTGCTGGCACCCAGTCTTAGGGGTGGACTTGCTCTAAGAGCACTTCCACCGGGAAGAAGAGAGCCTGACACTCAGCCAAAAAATAAGGCTGGCACTCAGCCTTTCCTCTCCAGCCCGTGTTCTTGCCTGGTACTCAACCCAAGCTGGTCTCCAGGCCAACCTAATTTTGAGGCCTTGGGACCGGCCCGTATGACGCTATACATGGAAAGATCGATTTGTTCAAGTTAGATGTGGATGTCACAATTAGTTCTATTTATGGATTACGACATGACATTTGATCCAACTATTCACGTGTCGGATCAATCACATATCTTAGTGGAAAAGGAATATTATTAACATTTTAATTGTCTTTTGACTCTCTGAATTGTAACACCAGTTGAATTAAGAACTTAAACTGACTCCCTAAGTTAGATGTGGATGTAATCTAAAGGCAAGGGGTGAATTGACTAGTTTTCAAAAGTTTAAGTCCTTAATTGACTAAAAAAACTAGTTTAGAGTGTCAGTTTCACCTGGTGTTATAGTTCATGGGGTCCAAAGACAATTTTCCCTTAATGAGAAATGCATGCTAACTATATTTTTAGGAGTAATGCTATTCATACCATGTTTTTATATCATATTTTCATACCACCTTAGGTGGCATTTGATGTGCATAGTCACATCATTTGAATTAATCAAATTTTTAAAATTTGTTTATCATTTAAAAAACTAATAATTAAGAAAAACTAGTTAATTAAATGATGATTGTGGTATAAGAGGAGTCTTTCTCCTTCCTTCCTTTCCTTGGGTTTTGCAAATTTTTCAAATGACGTGATTGTACACATCATATACCACATAAGGTGATATAAAAATATAATATAAAAACATTGTATGAATATCATTACTCTATTTTGAGTATGAGTTTTAATAACACGACCCAATTGTTATTGTTTTGGTGAAGTCTAGAGCCAAAGCAACCGAAAAGTAGATATCTTGTTCGAATAATTGATACTAGCAACGTACACATGGCTATATACGTGCTTCTTAAAAATTTAAAATAAAATATTAGGCAAATTACACAAAACTACTTTAATTATTGATTGAACTATAATAACATACCTTATGTTTTAAACATTACAATGTCATACCTCAATTTATAAATTCGTTACAATGTCACACATACATTAAATTTTCTGTTAATTTAGCTGTTAACTGCTGACGTGACAGGCAGCTGGCCCACTCATTCATCAAACTGGATTGATAAATTAATAAAATATTAAAAAATTAAGATTTTTTTTTTGTAACAACAAAACTAAAATAATAAAGAGAGTCCCACCACTAAAATTCTGTGCATTATCCTCTCTCACACCAGACACCACCCTCACCTTCATAACTCCGGCGAAGTCATTTTCTTCTCCGGCCATTGGATTTTCCCCGCAGGCGATTATTTCTGAAATTTCTTCTATATCTGGGCTCGTCCAATTATGGAGTTTGAAGGTTATGGAGGAAAGAGAGGTGCTGGGTTAGGTCTGCAGTGGTAGTGGGTGTGTGGTGACTGAAGATATTGAAGGTTTTGAGCTTCTTGATTTGCGTCGGTTGTTGCAGGAATTCGATCTCAATCTGCAGCTATTGCTGTTGCCGAGAGATGGGGTGCTGCAGGCCAGGTTATGGGTTGCAGGAGCCGGCCGCGAAGAGGACCGACGTTCATTGACATTCAGGCCTTGCTGAAGCCTAGGGCTTCGTGGTGGCTGTTGTTGCAGATCTGCAAATATTTAAGAAGACGAAATTTTGGAGGGGAAGAGCGAAGAGATAGATATTGTGAGTAGCTAGTTTCGTGGTTGAGTGGCAAGGGTTGATTTGAAACTCTGGCGGCGGGAGGGAACGGACGACAGAGATTTTGAATCCATGGTTGCAGAGGAATTGACTCGTTTTTTTTTTCCTCCAGGCTCTGAGGTTGCTGCGAGTTGCAGCTGTGGGTAAGTGTGATAGATTTTTGTAGTTCAAGGTGTGGGTTGCTGAGTTAACCCCCAATCAGGTGGTTGGAGAAGAAGAGGACTTCGCCGGAGTTGTGAAGGTGAGGGTGGTGTCTGGTGGCGTGGGAGAAGGAATTGCACGGTGGTGATGGGAGGGAATTACTAATTTATTATTTTAATTTTGTTGTTACTAAAAAAATTAAATTTGGTTGTAAACATTCCTAGTTTAGGTGTGATTGTGTAAATCCTAGATTAGATTTGATTCTAGTTATCCTTTCTTATTGTATCTTATATTCTTTGGAGAAGAAGGAATATCTCCTATCCTCTTTTATTATAAATAAAGGCACAATGTAGAAGGGATAACAACACACACATATTCCCCTACAATTCTACAAACACATCTCTCTCTACACCCTTTGCCGCCAGCCCCCTTTAACATTGTCAGATAAAATAGGTCACAACAAATTTTTAATAAAATATTAATTTATCAATCTAGTTGGATGAGTGAGTGGACCAGCTACTTGCCACGTCAACAACAAATTCATAAGTTGACGTATGACATTGTAATGTTTAAAATATGTGAGATTGTAGTTCAACCAATAGTTGAGATAATTTTGTGTAATTTATCCTAAAATATTTACAAAGAGAGGAAACATAAAAGGGTTGATAAATATTTTAGGTGACGAGCTTCAAACAATTTTTCGTTGCTGGAGAGGCTAATCATATTTTTAGCTACTCTTTTTATATAACTATCTCGTAACTAAAAGTTTATTTTATTTGAAAGAAAAACGTGGAAGAAAAAAAAAGGGCAACTGATATGGTTACATGATTGTGAGGCTTTGGAAATAAAAATTATTTTGCGTTTAATTTATCACCCATAATTTTTTGGTTTTTTTTTTTTTAATTTTGTTGGCAGGATTAATTTGATATTTTCACTCTTTTGTGGTTGACATAGATAATTTTATTAATAAATCGTTTAGATTAGGAAAGTAGCACATGTGATGCATGTGGTACGAGTTAAAAAAAAAATTGCTTGTAGAAACTGTAAATTAAGGATGTGGGAGCGTACTTACTAGTGCATATTTTATATAATCACTTTTTAGTTTGGCTTAATGATATTTTAACAAATGTTATGTAATTTTTCTTGAATTTAAAAAACGAAGTACACATGACATCTTTTAATTGAGCTAAATTAAAAAGGCAGTATATGTATAAGATGTCACCGGTGAGTACATAATTATTATTTGTGAAAAAAAATAGATAATGACTATATTATGTTTCAATTTCTATTATATTATTGAACTTATTAAATTCAAAATAAGCAAAATAGTAACTTTACACTCTTTATAGCTTCGCCCAATTCTTTCTCTTAGTGTAAACATTGTTGTATTAATTTAGGAATCGTTTGGATGTACTTTTAAAATAACTGAAAGAGCTTTTGAAAAAAAACATTCTTTGGTTCCAAAAGCACTTAAAGTGCTTTTTGCAAGAAGCACTAGTTATGTGCTTTTTTCATGAAGCACTTTAAGTGTTTTTCTAGGATTTACTTACATCTTTACTAAAGATTGGTTCTAAAAGTATTTTCACCAACAACGCTTTCAGTCATTTTAAAATGAGCTCTTATGTCATTTGATATTCTTAATTTATTCGATTTGACATCCAAAAATAAAGAGGGGTGTGTAGGAGGAAAAAAAAAGGGCCAATTTTTTTTCGTAATCCTTGTGGTGATACCCTACTTTTAAATAGACCCATATGGTGAAAAAGCTATTAATTGTAGTCATGTGGTGAAATTCGTTATAAATAATAGTCCAAATTGGATTTTTCTTCATTCTTCTGTCATTTATAGGGGCTGTTTGTACCATACTTGACCAACCCCAAACTACTAAGCACCTGTCAATATTATATCGTCAAGGACCCACAAGAGTTTCCCTCCAATCAGGAGGCCAATCACAACGCGACACATGTCAACGTCAGAGGCCAATCACAACACGACACGTGTCAACATCAAAGGCTAATCGCAGCATGACACGTGTCAATGTCATAACAAAGCTAGAAACTCTCTTCTATAAATAGGGATCATTCTTCCACAATGAATCCCTAATGTCATTTTGTACTAAACCATTCACTAGAACTCACAAAATGAGAGCTTGAACCTATGTACTTGTATAACCCTTCACAATTAATGAGAACTCCTCTATTCCGTGGACGTAGCCAATCTGGGTGAACCACGTACATCTTGTGTTTGCTTCCCTGCCTCTATCTCTTTACATACTTATCTACACTGGTGACCAGAGCAATATAGCGAATGTCACAAACCTGACACTTTCTGTTGTACCAAAGTCCTCACTGATTTTGTGCATCAACATAGGCAAAATTGTTTTTTTGTTTTTATTGATTCCATCAACCAATCATAAAGCGCCATATGGACATAATTTAAAAAAAAAAACTTTTAGAGCTACAATAAAAGAATAAATAAACAATAAAATTACAAGGTTCATATTATCAGACTTTCTCATTTCAAGAGAGCCAAGAGTCCAAATTCAAGATTTAAAAAATCACAAAGTACATTGTCGCTGTGAACACGTATTTTTCCTGAAACAACAAGAACAGAACACGTGTACAAAATATATTTGTATTAATGAATTTGGGTTACAATCTCTATTTGTTCCTCTGATTCTATTTTCGTATGGATTTGTTGATGAACGTGTTGATCCGAAAGGCCGTTGGGGCTTGATCTTAGGATGAACTGTGGTGTGGATTTGTTGATGAACGTGTTGATTTGAAAGGCCGTTGGGGCTTGATCTTAGGATGAGCAGTGGTGTAGATTTGTTGATGAACGTGTTGATCCGAAGAGGTCGTCGGGGCTTGATTCTTGGGATGAACAGATGTGTGATCTTCAGGGATTTGATGAAGAACGTTGATGTTGTGGATCCAAAGGGCCGTTGAGGCTTGATTCTTGGGATGGATGAGCGTTTCTTCAAGGGACCGTTGGGGCTTTATTCTTGAAGGCGGTTGAGCGTTTCTTCAAGGAGCCGTTGGGGCTTGATCCCGAAGAACGAAGAACGAAGAACGAACTTTAGGAGAATTCTCTTCCAATTTGGGAGTAGAGAAATGTATTTGTGAATTGGTGAATTGAAATGAATGAAATTTGCTTCTATTTATAGAATTTTCCAAGGCCTAATTTTGAATATATCATTTTTTCCAGGTGTTGACACGTGTCATGTTTGATGACTTTTCTGACTCTTTTCGATTTTTCGTCGAGTCATACGCTACATGTAAAATTTATGTGACACGTGAGCATTGAAATTTTAATTATTGGTCAACATTTATTTTACTGAAATTTCAATGTCTACAATCTTGTTTAGGTTGGAATATAAGTTATTATGCAAATATTGAATTTAGTTTTATTTTAAGAAGAACAATGGTGGACGGGATGGTTAGGGTTATGTGAGAAAGGGGGGAGGGTGGTTGATGTGGCTGTGGCTGACAATGGTAGGGATTTCCATTTTTTTCCCTTCTATTATTGTTGATGATAAAAAAATGGAATTACCAAAAAGAAAAGAAAAAAAGAATGGAATGACCTTTTTACCCTTGCATGTGGATGAGATTTTGACATAAATTTCAATTTGGACTACGATTGATAATGAACTTCACCACAGGGTTAAGATTAACACTTTTTTTCACCACAGCGGTCGATTTAAAAGTAGTATCTCACCACAGGAACCAAGAAAAAAATTTAGCCAAAAAAAAGTGTGTAAACAGCGCACCCCTAAAAAAAAAAAGAATACTATGACATTGGATAGCTTCATTTCATCAAATGTTATAGTAATTATTAAAGCAAAAAAGACAAAAAAAAAAAAAAAGAGAGACTGTTATAGTAATAAGTAATTATAGAAAATATTAATTATTATTTTAAAAAATAAATGGAATTTATTAATTGGATAACCATCTTTAAGCAAATTTGGAAATGGTGCATTGTCTCTAAGACTATATCTAAGCGATTAGATATTCTTCCAAAATAAGACAGGGGGAGTAAATTAGTCTCCTTTTTAGTTCAGATTTTTTTTTTTTTTTTACAATAGCTTTTCTATTTATAAATTGCACTAATGATTTTTGATATATATATATATATATATATATATATATATATATATATATATATAGTTGTAGTTGAGAGCTGACTTCTTTTAACTTATCAATTGGCTTCTTTAATTTTTAATTTAAAAAAGGGTCAACGTATTCAAGGAAAAATAGGTGATTTTTGCATGCAAAATTTATACGTGTCTCAGCGTCTCACAATGAATCCTTCATATATATAATTTAGCTTATATATTTGTGTGTAAATATAAATAAAACATATCAAGAATTGTCCAACTACATTGTATTACCTCTCGATTAAAAGTGAAACCTATTTATATTGGTGGGTCCTACCTCTTAAAATTTGACAATTTTACAACGCGGTCTACCTAACATTATTCTACTGCTCAATCGCGTGTTACACGGGATTATTTACCATATAGGGATGAATGGAATTATTTAATAGGGTAGGTATAAACCTCCAGATATATACGAACAGTCTACATACGATGAAGGTACAATATACGGGCACATGGTCCAGCTCTTTTTCCATATATGAAATGAATAATCACACTAATCCTCACACAATACAGTCTAGAAGGGATTAAGCCGTTTGGTTTATTACACTTCACGTGAAAAAGGGTCCAAAATTCCAAATTACGGTGATATATGTAGGGTACTATGCTTAATATATGGTAAATATGCAACCCCGCCCCCCCAAAAAAAAAAAAGAAAAAAAAAGTAGAATTATGTGTGAAGCTTACTAGATTTTAAATAATAAATTTCCAATAATATTTTTGTTGGACTTCCCATAAAAGTTATCCTATTCCCTTTTAGTGTTCCTTAGTCATTTCAACATATATATATGTGTGTGTCATTTCAATCATCATTTGTTACTACTTGAGCAGTGCCCTAGCTACCCTTTGTAAGTTCCTCTCCTTTCTCCCATCCCAGAAACTTTGATCTTTCATCTCTCCTTTGGTGTGAAAATGTCTGTCTTGATGTGTATGTCAGCTATCTAGCTACCTTTATATGACTGATGATCTTGAGAGTCGAAAAGAGGAGATCAATTTACCCATGATCATATCCCTCTCTCTCTCTCTCTCTCTCTCTCTCTCTCTCTCTCTCTTTTGTACGAAAGATCTATGTGTATGTGTTTCATACATAAATAAAGATCGAAAAGGAAAAGGGGAGATCTATTTATTTTTTCATCTTGATCATGATAATCTCCTTTGGAAAAGCTTGTGTTTTTGGCGTATTTTTCTTAAAATTATTTTTTATTTGTGAAGAAGTTTTATATTTTTCTTATTTTCTTTGGTAGTTTTGGTTTATTTTTGTAAAATAGGAACAAATTTCAGGTCTGTATTTCATACGGCATGTCCTAGGTTCGATTTCTAGCACTGGTGAATCACATGATGGTGACAGGGAAGACTGAAATGCTTTTGTGAGTCTTTCCGGTCTCCGAAAAAAGTAGATTGCCGTGGTGAAGCCACATGTTTATCTCCTTTTATTTATTTATTTTTTTTTAACTTTTATTTATGTATATGTTGGTTTTTCACGATCCACGGGTTGAATCGTTGATCAAGGCAATCAACGATTTGTGTTGGTTTGCTAAAATTTCGCTTCAATGGTTTTAACCGTCCAATTTTCTGCGTTTTCATTCATAGAACATTCTTGATTTTTTATTTATAGAAAAATCATATATTGAGATTTTTAATTGTAATGAATTAAATAGACAAAACCAGTTTTCCGAAAAACACTAAAACGACTACCATTTATTCAAATGGTTAATGTTTTTCTACTTCCATTTTTTAAATTTATTATTTTTCTCGCAGTTGATATTTTATAGAAGCCCTAAACAATCCGGATCGTTAAGCTACAGTATCTAGTGAGCCCTACAAAATGTCCTTCAAATGAACTTTTAATCTTGTATGTATGTGTTTATAATTTGGGACAAGATCGGATCAACACATATGGTTGGTTTCCCTCATGATGTTTGAGAGATCTTAGATCTTCGTTGATCTTTGATCCCTCACACACAACCACTCTCTCACAAACTCTGCAGTCTCAGTGATGTTTTTCTCTTGTTAACTACTTATGAAAATTGTTGTCTATTTGTTGTTTGTCAACCTTCCAGATGATTCTCTGTTATCCCGCCTTCATGTTCTTCATTTCAAAATTTCATGCATGAATCTCTCTCTCTCTCTCTCTCTCTCTCTCTCTCTCTCTCTCTGTTCTGTTACATATATCACTGACTTTGATATCTGATATGTAGAATTTCCAGAAGAAGAAAAATGGATTTCGGAGGTGTTTACCGATCTCAACTGATGAACTTTGCTCCACAAAATCAATCCAATATGGCAGGCACGGGTTCTGGCTTGGACCTAACCCTGCGACTGGGATCATCGTCCAACAAAAACAATGGTGGAGATCATTTTCGCCCATACCTCAATGCAGCACTGCCTCGGGTATTTGTCTACCCTTTTATTCTAGCAATAGCTATTGAGTAAATCACCTTTCACTGTTTCCTATATACCTGTGTGTGTGTGTGTGTATCGCTCAGTTATTTTACGTAGAAATGGTTGTTAATTGTCAAAGTTGATATATATCCATATTTGTAAGGTGCAATCTCTTATTTCATGATCATTTTGCTTTTTGTTTTCCGCTCCCGTTGTTTTTGTTTAAGATATGATTGAGAGATGCTAGCCATTCATCATTTAGTTGATGAAAGTATCAAATGAGTGCTTCAAAGTTTTTATTTGAGAGCTATTCGCTCGCTCTCTCTCATAAAGTATAATAGTAGAGTACATTCTCGCATTAGAGTGTCGTAGTAGGTAGCACTCTCTTATAAAACTTAATAATAACACTATTTATGCTATTAAATGTGGGACGGATTTGTGACACTATTTTTTTACACAACTTTGGATATAAGTTTTTTTAGGACCCGTTTCGTAATGTACTTTAACGATTCGAACCGTCTAACTTTTAAAACATCATTCTAGATCATCCTTACAAAAAATTAGACAAATCCAAAACCAATAAGACATCCATTTATAGTTAAGGAAATGAACGAATAACGGTTCTACAAAGAAACACTAAATTTAATCCAATGGTCATACATATGGTTTCGGATTTGGGTGATTTTTTGTAGATATAATTTGTTAGAGAAGACCTAAAATATAGACGGCTCAGATCGTTGATGCCTCCATTTACGTATTTTCTTTGTATAAATTTTTGGACAAAACTTGATTGCTGAAAAAATTAGCAGCAGTTCTTGCTCCTCACCAATTACAAATGGACATGTGTGCAATCTGTGATAAAAAAATCAATTACTTGAACATGTGTCCATCTGCGATTGATGAAGAGCAAGAGTTGCTGTTGATTTTTCAGCCGCCAAGCTCTATTCTAAATTTTTTCTACTCTTTAATAAAGATAGTCGTCACCCACAAAATCCAATATTCCTAAAGTACCCCCTATATATCCTCCCAAAAGCCAACGTGATTATCCGCGCTTAAGGGAATTAAACCATCACGGCTTATTACTTAAATTTTCTTTGATTTATTCAATTCATTGACTAAAAGAAAAGAAAGAAATGTAGAAGGTGAACGCAATTTCATCTTAAGGGGTGTGCAGTATCACTATTCTTAGTTTCTATATACGTATGTGTGCATATATATAACTGTAAAAGTGTGATAAATACCACCAAATTTTTCGACTGTCCCCTCTTTTTCTTTCTGTTATTTCGAGTGCTCATATATTTACGTGGGTTCATGCATGCATGCATGGTCAATTAATACTGACGTTGCTCCATCTTATTTGTTGTTTGACAGGCCAGTAACCAGTTCAAGTTTAACTATACCAACCCTGCTGTCGGTACTACTTCAAAGGCATACAATGTCCCAAAGCCACCAAAACCCGACGACTACTGCGACATCGACATAACCAACAAAACATTGAGAACCGGCGGCTCCCACAAAAGGAACCCGACGAAGGTCCGCACTGTCAAGCCGGATGAAAACCTAATGTGCACTAATTTTAACTGCCGCGTGACCAAATCACCAATGTGGCGCAAAGGTCCCCTGGGCCCTAAAGTATGTTCACACCACTCTATCAAGTTCCTTTTTTTTTCTTTTTTTCTTTTTTCAAAATTATTAGACTGACGCAAAGGTTCTCTAGACCCTAAGAGATAAGGTCTGCCAACGCATGTGAGTTCTATCTTTATTAGAGAGATGATACAGTTAAATTATAAGAGTAGCATTTTTGAATCATTAATTTATTTCATAATTCAACTCTTAAATACCATATAATACGCATATCATTATCGGCATGTCGACTAAGATAAACAACTCTATATGAAGAAAAGACACCACAGATTTACTATAACAATTAGGCATTGGGTTGTGTCTTTTGGATCTAAAGGTGGCAAATTAATCCATTGAGTTGTTAATTAATGGTACTCATTATGATCTGTTTAATTTGATTTCACCTTACACCATCATTACCACTACCATTCTCACTTTTATATTATGGTGATGTCCAACTAACGGGTCTTAACGAGTACCATTAACATTTCACAAGGTTAATTTGCCACCTCTAATTGCACAAGTAAATGGTTGTCTGTTTCCTTTGTTGGCCATTTAGCACTTCGTGCCCGATAGGTTTATGAAAAAAAAAAATTAACGTTATATTTTGTTATATGCGTACATGCATGCATGCATAACGTTTCTTGATGTGGAACTTAACTGACATATAAGTGGAATTTTTTTATTGTAGTCACTCTGCAACCGCTGTGGAATCCGTTACCGCAAGATGAAGATGAAAGAGGAGATGGAAAAGAAGGAAAGAGAGCAGCTGAGGTGAAAGCCTTGTTGGCAAGCAGCACAAATAAGCCTTAAGAATTTGGGTTTGGGGTTTAGAATAATGGATGAGCTTGATGAGACAGTTTAAGCTTGAATAATTTGGGTTTAGGATGAGATTAATAAATTTACCCATGGATAATGGATTTTTAAGTTGTGGTTAATTATTTTGGATTTAAGGTTTTGTCTCTCGTATATGTGATACTAATTTGCTGATTAATTACATAATTTACATTTAAGTTTTTTCTCCTCAAATTCGGCTTTTCCGGAGCGTTTTTGTTCGCCACCGCCGTGTCAGATTTGATGACGACGACTTTCTGGTCCATGATGACCTCTTCGGCAGAATCCAGCAGCGCGAAGCTGTTGGCGTCGTCCGCGTCCTCCTCGGCGAAGAACTCGAAAGTTTTGGTTTCGAAGTGACGTCGTCCATTTCTAGCATTTGGATATTTGATTTTATGGTTCAGTCCTCGGCGAAGAACTCGAGAGTTGAAAATTTCAGAAGCCAAAGTAAGAAGGGAACCCGTGAGAGTGCGGAGGAGTTAACAGGGGAATTACGGTTAGTAATTGTGTGGACAAGTGTTTAGGAAAGTCACTCAAAGGCCACAACTCTTTTTTAGTGCAGATGATTTGATCTCATCAATATGAACCTTCGACCGATAAGCTAGGAATTTCTAGTTAAATACAAGTGACATGAGCTGAATCAATTGACTAAAGAAGAAAGTGAAAAAGGGCTGAGTCACCTGTTGAGTGCACTCGTCTTTCAGAAAAAGAGATTCGAACTCGGATACAAAGGAGAAGAAACACTGCCTCGTTGACCAACTAACTTATCCCACATTTGCATATTTGAAATCTTCTTTTATCTACTCCAAATACTAGTAATTCTTCTCAAACGCTATACTAATGTTATTAGCGAAATATAGTCATCGTGCACTCAATCCACCCTTAATGACTTTGCTACAAGAGTGCACAATGACTTTTTTAGTGCTCGTTTGAATGTGCTTTTAAAATGACTGAAAACGCTTTTAGAGAAAATATTTTTGGGTTCCAAAAACACTTAAAATGTTTTCAGCAAGAAGCACCAGTTATGTGCTTCTTCCAGAAAACACTTTAAGTGCTTTTCTAAGATTTACTTGCATCTTTACTAATGATTGATTCTAAAAACATTTTCATTAAAAGCACTTTCAGTCATTTTAAAAACACATCCAAACAAGCTCTTAGAGTACCAATACAGCTCCCTTGCGTTATTTCAAATCCTTTTATGCCTTTGTTTTATATTTATTTGTACAATTATAGTGGGGATTAGCAATTTTAGTCAAACAGTCCAACGAGTCAGTTATAAATTAGTATTGAACTCGTAATTCAGAGGAAAAAACCCTAAAACCTCCTAATTTCTAGTTGACATGAATACACCACCCAACATGGTAACTTTTATTGGGCCTTGAAGAATTAGTTGACTAGTAAAGGGTCCTTTGCCCCAATCGTATCACCATCTTTTCTAGATTCAACCAAGGAAAATATTCGGCTGCTTACGTTTTCTACATTTTTCGGAAAACAAATTACAGTTTGAAACGTACAACGAAAAAAATTTCTTGTGAATTTGGCGAGTCATTTTTGCAGGTGTAACAATATTCTAAAAAAAAACTTGAAATACTAACCCTAAACAGATGTGAGCACAAAATCAACATCTCATTTGCCTTTAATCTGATAAAAACAAAATGAACACATTCAAGCAGCCACGATTAGCATTTGCCACTGCAGATGCTAACTGGCAGCCTGTACTTCTCACTATTCACTAGATTAGTTCAACCAAGAGATCTCAACTTGACTCCGAAAGACGGGTGGAAAAACTACTAAATTTTCCAAATATTAAACCCTAGAAAACTAAGGAAACTGCATTGTTGGAAAAATTTAACAAACACAAAATTAATGCTGTAATAAGTGTATCCTACAACAGAACGGTAAGAGAACACAAAAGAGGTATTTAAAGAAATCACATCGCGGACCTGCGCAACTCTTCTTGTCCATGTGCAAAGTGGCACCTATCCCCAAAGGTGCATGTACCCTTAGTAAAGTTCTCACAAAGCTTTGTCTTGAAGTTGCTTGCCGGAGATGAGGCTGATATAGCAGGGTTCCTCATGTTGTGGGGTCCAGCACCTGAACTCACGTTCCCAATAAGCTCACGAACCATGGCACTGGCGTCTTTAATCTGGTCCAAGGTTCCCTCAAGCTCAATGTTCCTCAGCTTATGATCTGTTTCATGCTCTCTTATAGAAAGCTTCGCTCCAGTCACACGACAAATTTGCTTTGAGTGCACACCGTTTTTCCCAATTATGGCTCCAGCAAGTGAAGCGTCAACACTGATCTTAGCTGTAGCCGTGGCCCCAAAACTTGCTACAGCTCCATGTGCTGGCGGGGGAGGCTCCATCCGACTGCCCATCCTGCCTTGAAATCCTCCCCCCGCACGAGGATCTTCATAGGACTGAGCAGTGGGCCTACCAAGCTCCCACTCACCATGTGCAAAATGGCATTTATCCCCAAACTTGCAACCTTCAGCTGTGTTGTACTTGTTACACAACCGTGTCTTGACAGTTGGAGGAGAAGAACCGTCTGGAAATGATGGTGGGGCTACTGAATTTCTAGGAGGAGGAGGATGAGTTGGGTTGCTACCAGTCATCTGAGACACCGCTTTGATGCCACCAGGAACATAATGCAAGAAGTGACATCCCTCACCAAAAGGGCACCCAGAAGTGCTGCATATAAACAAAACAAAAACTCCTCAGCCCAAATACGACAGACAGAAAATGTCAAAGAATCTGAATAACTATATATCAGAAATGGGATAAAGAGAAATAATCATACATAAGCTCAGTTGAGGAAAGGTTGTGTTATAAAACATATAGGAAAAAAGAAACACGAAATTAAAAATAGATTCTTCACCAGAATCACTGCCCAACGGGGGAAGACATATGGTTTCTTAGAAATGTATCAAGATCCTAAAAGTTGTGAAACTAAGTGGAATTTTTAAGCTTAGTCAACTATATATCAGGCAATCATGTTTCATTAGCAATGGAATAGTGTTCTTCTAAAAGGTGATGCAAGGCCAATCTTCCAATATCCAATTACATCACTACCATCCTAACCTGATAATAAAATGAAAATAATAACATACTAACACTGCATATGGTTCACTATCATAAAGGACTATCACAGCTCTTGAGAGTTAAGTCTGAGGTTGGAAACGTACATAATTCGCAATAAAGCTCTGTTTACAATATAAAAATGCCACCATGACTTAGACCTCACCCTATCCAAAAATTGAAAGAGAACCAGGAACATTTTGAAAACGATCAATGAAGTCACAATTTAAACAGAAGTTACATATCCCCCCGAGTTTGCACAAGGAGTCCCAGACAGTTTTGAAAGAAAACATGACTTGACCTCAATGCACCTAATAATTCTTATTTCATTTTACTTTTTGCATAGTCTGAACATAAAAAAAAACCATTTCAAAACTTTGCGACCAGTTCTGCAGCTTCAGTCACTTTGATTTCAAAAGCAAGAAAGAAACTAAAGATAATCATGATATGAAGGACAACTTTTGCATCCCATACAACCATGATAAACTAGATAGAATCCAGCAAGTACTTAATCAAACTGTTGTCATTCATTGATATCTGTTCAGTCTTTGTTATAGAATCCAGTAAGTACTTAATCGAACTGTTGTCATTCAACAATATCTGTTCAGTCTTTGTTATCATGATTAGAACAGATGATTCAACCTGTATCAAAGCTTTAATGGCCCATTTCATTAGTCCAAATTACTCGCAAAAATTGAAGAACAAACTTTTTCTTGAACTTGTCAATATGCATGATTACATTTAGGCTATTCATTTTAGATAAGTTAAGATTAGAACCTGAAAAACTTTGTGCATGGCTTCGATTTGCTTCCTATACCAGGTTGAAAGGACTCCATTTCTGTTGCAGAACATTAATTAATTTGCCTCAGTTACACTTACAGTGGATTATTAATCTTCAAAACTTTAACAATGTATTATTCATCACCATGTTGCCATTTTTAGCACTAAAAAAAAATGTATATATAAAACACCAATTTCATTGCAGAATCAAAGTAGCGTAAGATCAAACCCTATTATACTGACGAATAAAAACAGACCTATAAACCCTGTACTTTTCAAACCAACAAAGAGGAAACAAAACGATAGTTTAGAATTATGGTTTTCAATCTATAACTTTGAAGCAAAACATTGATGATTCGATTCTCATAGAAATGTGAAGAGAACATAGGATTCTTCATCTCCTTCTCTCCTTGTCAGTCATTAGCAAATAATAATTAAAACAGTGGATTCCATATTTGACATAATTAACATCACCAAAATGCAATAACAGATAGCTCAAGTAAAACCAAAACCAAAACCAAAACCAAGAGGGCAACATATAAGTGGCTTACAACTTATACTACAACTAAAGTCCTGCTTTGAAAAACGAAGATAATAGATACCGTCAACACTCATAACCAACTTTCAATTACATTTCAACCACCAAGCAAACAATTTTCTTGAAGACATTAAAGAGCACAATCTTTTGAAGAAACATTATGATCATCAGTTGGGCAACCCAATATGAATGCCCACATGAGATAGCAACAAAAAAACCGCGCTCTTCGAATATCCCGCAAACTCAATAACTCAAAATCCGATATTTATAATCCTGACAGCAAAATTCAATGTTCTTTAAATAATTTTCCTTCAATCTTATCAAGCAGGAAGCTTTCCTAACTTAATCTTAACAGTTTAATCAACTTTCTGAACTATCGAAACCGACTACAAAGAAAAGCTAAATGCACAAAAGCAGAACAAGAACATCAAAGCACCAAACCCTAACTTCAATGCATATAACTTACATACATATCGACATGATACAAAAATATGGAAAAGCACGAACAAAAGATTGAAGCTTGAAAGGAATGGGAAGACGAACCTGGCTTGGATTTCTTGAAGCCGCCATTGCCATTAAAGTGCCCAGCTTCCGGCCTGCCTCTCTTCCGGCCACCTCCTCCGAACTCCATTACAGCTACAGAGAGCCCGAAACCGCGAGAAAGTTGTAGAAAACGGAACCCTAGGAGAGAGAAAGTTAGAGAGAGAAAGAGAGGGAGATTGAATTGAACCGTCTAGGGTTCGCGAAAGAGGGGAAAAGCGGACTCGAAATGGCAATTTAAATGCGGTTAATAATTTGCAAGTGTTTTTTTTTTTTTTTGGCGATTTATCTTTTGCATCGACCGTCTGTCTGTCATGCATGAGTGAGACCGTCATAGAGAGTCACGTGCGCATCGTGTGACGTTATCAAGATTCGTGGGGCCTACGACATCCAATTATTGGGCTTTTACCAATTTTATAATGGGCTTTCCAATGAAACTATAGAAGGGCTGATAAGTTTGGGTTTGATTTAAACCTGGGCTGGGCCAGATTAATATACAAAATGAGGTGAATTATGAGAGATTCTCTCTCTTCACACCGTTAATTTGCATGCAACATGTTGGTAGGTAAATTAAATTTTTTTTTTGAAATTGCTGTTAGCTATGAGAATAAACAGTTGTGAAAAAAAAAAAACTAAGTAAATATTTGATAAATTGTAGTGCTAAAAGTGCTTTTGGCAAAAAAATTAACGGAGTATGATTGTCAATACGAAAGTTTCATTAATTGGTACTGCTCACTCGCCTCCTATAAAAAAAAACGTTTTCTTTGTTAGAAGTATGAGTAGAGTTTCTGCTTCCTGCCATTTTACACATGATTTTTGGATCCCATTCTTTTTACCTCAGATAAACCTTTAGGGTTTCCTCTTAGTTTTCTGCCTAGCGGCACCAGAAGTGGGGGATAAATTCCGGTGCAAATGAAATGAGAACGCTGCATATGTCAGAAGCAGACATGCTAGCAGCTAGGAGGTGAAAATCTCCAAAGTTGGATTTCATCGCGCGTAGTTACAGTAGGCGGAATTTTAGAAGCTATAATCCCTATTTAAGGATAGGGGTGTGATATCCACACACCCGATTTTACTTCTAACACACTTTTTCATTTTCGGCCGTCGGATCGGATGAATTGAAGAAGATCAACAGACAAAAATTATCAAGAGGCGTGTGAGAAGTAAAATTGAGTGTGTAGATAGCACACCCCTTAAAGATATTTGTTTGTTGAGAATGAAAGTAATTATCACTGTGACGTGTCTTATTCTTATATATTGCAAATTTACTCAACTGAAATCGAACACTCCTGTTAACTAAATGCAGATACTCAAGACAAACATCTTGCGTTTGCAATCTGCATACGAGATTTTCACTTCTATTTTCTTATGTATCCCAGCTATACATATGAACAGCATCTGACACATCATCAGTTTTCTTCAAAAGTTTTTATTTTTTATTTTTTATTTTTACTAAGTAGGGTCGGCTATATAAATTATGATTAACTAATGGATTAATTTTTTTTTTTAAATTCAATTAATGACTTTATAATCGGAAACTTCTAGTCAAGACTGATAGATGAGTGTTATAACTTATAACATCTCTCTGATGTTAGCCAGCTATCCCATATGTTCGATCCAACCCCCATAAGAAACACCTATCTACTTGTATAACTTGTAATTAACTATATGCTTAACAAGATGGGTTATTTAGTTTGAGGCTGCGACACCTAATTAATTGTCCTAAATTAAGATAAAGCCGCTTCAATTCATTTTTTGTTCGATTAATCCTTGACTTTTCACTCGAAAATTTGGTTTAACTTTTCTAGAATAATGTGCTTATTTTGGTTGTTACTTACCTAATTCAGTTTAATATTTTGAACCCTCAGCCTTTCAAATACAAACCATGTTCATGCAACGGAAGCATATGCAAGCCTCTGATTTCAGATTCTCTCCCTCAAAAACTCTCCCAATGTTAACCATGTCTGAAACGTTAAAAGCTTCCTTCATCATGCATTTCTTGAATGCCGTTGATCACTTTGCAGTTTTGTGATACTTGATCAATTAGTCTTCACATCCATGTCAATATTGTGCTTATCTTTTCCCTTGAGATCATTCACAATGGCAGAAGATGCATCAATCGTGATCTCAAGTGCCCAGAGAAATGTGGGTTTGGAGACTTCAGATTCAAACGAAACCGATTTTGCGCTGCTACATAAGAATAAGCGCGCGAGGCACGACGACGATGTCTCATTTGCAAAGTTCAAAGGGGTTGTGCCACAACAAAATGGTCACTGGGGTGCACAAATATATGCAAACCACCAAAGAATTTGGCTTGGCACCTTCAAATCTGAGAAGGAAGCTGCCATGGCTTACGATAGTGCGGCAGTCAAGCTTCGAAACGGTAAAGATTTGCATAGAAATTTTCCTTGGACCAACTTCACCATTCAAGAGCCTGATTTCCAAAACCATTACACAACAGATGCAATAATAAAAATGATTAGGGATGGTTCCTATCCGTCCAAATTTGATGCCTTTGTGAGGTCCCAAACACAATCTCAAATTGAGGAAATGAGCAAGGGCGCCAACCCAATAAGAGTGCATGGCGATGGACAAGTACTGTGTCGGCAACTCTTCCAAAAAGAACTTACTCCAAGTGATGTGGGTAAGCTCAATAGGCTTGTGATTCCGAAGAAATACGCGGTCGAGTATTTCCCTTGTATTTGTGAGAATGTGGAAGAAAATGTGACTGAGGACATTGAGCTAGTTTTCTATGACAAGCTCATGAGGGTTTGGAAGTTTAGGTATTGCTATTGGAGGAGTAGCCAAAGCTTTGTGTTCACAAGGGGTTGGAATAGGTTTGTGAAGGAAAACAATTTGAAGGCAAATGATGTGATCACATTTTATGCATGTGAGAGTGATGGTCAAGTGATAAGAGAGGAAGATGGAGAAAGTACTACGTTTTGGTTAATTGATGTAATGCACAGTGAAGATGAAGGCAAGAGATCATGTTTGGTTGAGGAGGCCAATGAGCGTGAGGATTTGCAGGTAAAATTGGAACTAAATTTGGGGGAATGTAGCAGCTCCAAGTTTCAAAAAGGTGAAGGTAAATATAGTGAAGATCACAGGGCATCCATAGCTGAGGAAAAAGGAATTAGGCTATTTGGTGTGAATATTAATTTAACTGTCTAGGAGAAGAAGATGATCATATTTTATAAGGGTTTTTCTTTCCTCCAAATTATCCTTAATTTCTTGGGTCCTAATACTTTTGATTTTTTTAGGCTGTCAACTCACCAATTTGGAATGTAAGTTTCATCACGATCCGTCAAATTAAAGTTTCATTGTTGCTATAGCTTGAATATATATGTTGTCCCAGCCAAGACCCCTACCTCTCTCTCTCTTGGTAATATATTACTCTCGTCAATATACATGATGTTTCTCCCAATCAAGTTTTCAAAGCCCACCAGAAAAAAAACATTTGGTGGGATCAATCTCATGGTCATTTGTTTGAGTTGGGCTCTAACCGTTCTAATATCTGACAAGCGATACTAGAGAAGGGGAATTCGAATACAGAACTTCAGGCCCATGGTAAACGTTTTTAAGCATAGAACTACAAGCACTTGTACCGAGTTCTTTTCGAAACATATTAATTGGAAAGCATTTTATGAAGCTTGACCTAGATCATATTGATTCTTGATCAACTACTAAATGTTCAAATGTGTTACTCGATCTCGTGTTGAAATTGCTAGGGTTTAAAGTGAAAAAAGGAGAAGTCATTCTCAACTCTGCAATATCTTTATTTTAAAACTTAAGCTTACATTCAAACACAAAACAAGAGAAAGACTGCTTACAAAAGAACGTAAAATAAGGAACATAAAACTTAAGGTCTAAACTTTGTTGAGCACTGCATCATCTTGTGATTTTCCCTGATTTGATGAACTTCCATGTTGAGTTTCCGTGATCTGAGTTTTCTGCTCAGAACCTTGGAGATCATCATTGCCCTTCTGATCTTCCATGATCTCAATTTCCTGCTCAGAGCCTTGGAGGTTGATGCCCTTATACCACTTGGCACAAAAGAAATAAACCACAAAATCCAAAGCTGTTAGAATTGCAATGAGGAAGTAGAATCTGTCCAAGTGACCTTCATTCAGATTATTTGGGATCCAACCAGGGTCTCCACCTCTAGCTGTAATATGTGTTACTATGTTAACCAGTAAGCTGCTGACATAGTTTCCGAGAGATATCGACGCCATGCACAGTGAACTTCCAAAGCTTTTAATCCCATCCGGGGCTTGTCCATTGAAGAACTCAAGTTGTCCCACGTACATAAAAACTTCTGAAGAACCAACAAGAACATATTGTGGGATTTGCCAAAATATACTTAGTGAGCTTACCTTCTCACCAGGTGTAACACCTCTGAGCCTAGCAATTTCCGTGGCACCGGCCGCAACCATTGCAAACAATCCAATAATGAGCCCTACTCCCATTCTTTGAAGCTCGGATAAGCCTTTTGGGTTCCCACTCAACCTTCCAGCTAAAGGCACAAGGAAATGGCGATAAAGTCCTGTGCAGATAAAAACACTACATATGTCAAATACAGACATGCTGGCTGCCGGAAGGTGAAATTTTCCGATGTGGGATTCCATCACATCACCTTGCTCCACAAAAAGTGAAGCCATCTGTGTAAACACCACTGAGTAAATTATGGTGCAAAGCCAAACAGGTAGCATTTTTAGTACGCATTTCGCTTCCTCAACTTGAGTTACAGTACAAAGCCTCCATGGATTCGTTTCGTCTGCAGTTTGATCCTTCTCGGTTATTGTCGCTGCCTTGTCCAAAAACCTAGCAAAAAGAACTTGAAGTATTAGGAAACTAACAAAAATATTAAACCAGAGAGCTTCTATTACTCTTAAAATGCCATCTTGCACTCCTGGCGTGATAAAATAAAAAGGATAAAAGTGCAGGATGACATTGTTTAAGAGCTAACAACAGTAAACTTAATTAACTCATATACGGTTACAGTGCAATATTACTTACAAAATCTCATTACTGTGGAGAATCTTTCTACTCCCTTTGATTGCAGATTTTGTTCCTTCCAGCTCATAAAGATTATCCGGGCTGGTTGGAGCAACACTCAATTTTCTAAAGGCAGCCACAAATACCTGAGCCACGCGTGGCAACGGGTTGCCACACGGTTTTATGTACCGATACCCAGGTGATGCTGCCAAATATGACACTAGGGCTAAGATAGCAGATCCTAATGACACCAGAAACCCCATAGTCCATAAACCTTTATCCTCGTAGTAAACCAATATAGTGTTTGAGAAAAGACACCCAACGTTGAGTGCAAAGTAGAAGTAAGCAAAGAAAGCTGCTTTCGAAAATTGTTGTTTGGGATCATTCTCGTCGAATTGGTCTGCTCCAAATGTTGCAATAGTTGGTTGGTGGCCACCATATCCAAGTGCTACTAGATATATTGATACGTAAAAGAGAGCGACGCCAACTTTGGATGTTGGCTGGCAGTAAGTGCCTACACCACCGCAACCATGCGGATGGATCAACCAGAGCCAAGACGTCAAGGATAATAGCCCCAAGCCCTGATTAACGAACATTAAGTTTTGTTATACATGTATGTTTGAAGAACAATTCAAAAAATTCACTTGGAAAACTCAAAAAGAAAAGTATATATTATACCAGAACAAGGATGACTTGAAAGATGGCGCAGGTTAAGTAACGACCCCAATAGGAGTCACTGAGGAATGCTCCAACTAGAGAGAACAAATAAACAGTTCCAGTCCATATGCTGACGTTGTTTGCCGCAGTGGCACTTTCTTGGTCAAGAACTCTGATCAGAAACAAAACCAAGTTCACTCCTACACCAAAGAAAGCTAGTGTTGCTAGGCCTTGGTTCGCTGCACCGAATAAGACATAACATGAATATAACTGAAGAAAAATGTATATCATTCTCCCTACTACGATTTGGAGAGATATGGCAAATTAATAATCTTGATTTGCAAAATCTATATATGCTAGGAAAAGTGAATATCATCGATGATGAGTACCTAGCAAGATAAATGCAAGTTTCCATCCTCCTACTCTCTTTTTGACAGTGGGTTTGGACTCCTGAGTTATCTCATGGATGCCTGCATCCACAACTTCTGCTCCTTCGATGTCTCGGTTAGGGGCTTCGCTTATCATCTGCCAATTTTGTAGGGGAGACTAAGTTAATTATGTGCTACTAGTAACAAATTAACTTTAAAGCTACATGATTACCCAATATACGATGAAGCTAGCTGAAATATGTCCGATACACCAACCTTTTACGAAACTTGATCACTGCTCTTGAAATTGTTGAGCCGGACTCCGGTGATGAGGAAGAGCGTGGATCGGTAATCGCCAACAGCAATGTAGTAGGCCAATTCACAGAAGTTGCCGGAAAACTAGAAAACACGAAAAACCCTTTTGTCATTTATGGTGGAAAATTGAGCAAGAATATTTCACCCCAAACAATGGCCCTCTAGCTAATTAGTCCCTTCTTTCAACCCAAAATGTCAATCCAAACTACTCGAAAAACCCCGAAAACTCATAATCAGACTGAAACCCTAATGCAGCTTATATAGAGAGACTGTATAACAGAAAATATATCGATCGCAAGAGAAACAAAGAGAAAGTTCTTGATCAAAGAGAATCAAAAGACTCGAAGCTTTTGCATGTGATATGTGAGAGTGTAACAAATGGCTTATATATTGAAGGCTTGGTGATAACAAGTGCCACATATTCAGGCTTCAGTTACGAATTTCCCTAGTAATACTCAGATGCTCTCATCTCTTATCTCTGACTAGTTTGCAGTTTCGGATCTTAGATTTTAGACCAAAAAATTAGGAGATTTATTATTCTTAAAATTTTGATTAATTAAGTTCATGAACAAGTACAGGTTCATTACGACTCAACTTCTGTTTAGTATTAACAAATAGAGAATTTTCATGACCATAAATTATAAACCACAAAATGATTGTGAAATCCACAACATTTCGGTGGAACCCTAACTCTTCTATTCCACATATTTTTCTCTTCCACATATTCTTCTGTTCCTCCTTAAAATATATATATATATATATATATATATATATATTTACCAAAACTTAAAAAAAAAATTAAAAAAAACCTATAAAAGTGAAGAAATAGAGGAGAAAATAAATTTTAATTTATAGTTTTTTTTTTCTTGTTAATTGATTTCATGAATGAAACAGTACCTCAATACCATTCTCTTCAAGGGAACTGATAGAATTTAAAGCTTACGACCACCGAACCAAAATGTATCAAGCTTATCTGAGTTATCTCTGGTGCTCCGTATCTAGCTCTGGCTGGCTGGTGTATAGCAATATGTATATGTAATGAAATGTTGTTTACAGGTGTATAGCAATAAATACACACACAAACACAGAGGTTGGATACTTGGATATTCCAAATTGGCCACAAACTGCATTAATTCCAGACAGTTCTAGTCGTGTCTGGATTGCATGGAAGTCTGGAACAATTTACTATACGTTACTGATCACCTCTTCATCGTGTCCAGATGGAACATGTGAAACTTCAACATGTGGCCTTTGAATGACCAAAAACAAAACACGATAAGGAAATTTGCTGGGCATCTTAGTTATTGTGATTTCGATTTCTTACATTTTACTTAACAGGAATGAGAGCAATAAAAAATTAGAGAACTTAGAAATAGAAGAAGTAAGGAAAGAGATCGAATCAACTAACCCTCTTAGCAATTTAAGATTTTCAAGTATTTGGTTTTCAGTTACAAAAAAACAACATTTTTATTGCCCAAACCTTTTTTTAATCAGCACTAAAATTGATTAAATTTGACGAACTAGGAATTTTTAATGTAACTAATGACTATACGTAACATAATTATCACAAATAGTATTACAAGTCTTCAAAAAGTTGTGGCAGTTTTTTCTTGGAAAATTGAAAAAAAAAATATATATCCATTGAAGAAGCAAGGCCCAATTATACTTTATATATATATAAAGGTATTGGAGGTGGAAAAATTGGACTAAGCAATATGTGTCAATTATAATTATGTACCGAGCTCGTTATGTATAAAAATCAAACTTGAGATCTCACTATAAAGAAAATAGTAATACTACTAAAGCATAGTGCTAGTGGCCGACCAGTTTTACAATTAAATACACGAACTCTAATCAATTAGACAAATAAGGAACATTTCAAGATCCTAGTCCTACAAATAGGATCTAGGAAGTCATCTAGATGGACCAATTGTAGGACAAGGAACGTGCCACCAAAATCATCATGGAGCGTTCCAACAACCAAAAATGGACCAAATCAAAATGCACCGACCATTGACTATGTCAAATTTTTGTAATTTACGTAACTGTTGTCTTTATTCAACACTTGTTTAAAATAGAAAATAAATTTATACACCCATATTTCCTTTATGCACACTCTAGACCAACTTATGCCTATTGATTTTTCTGTTATATGCTTTATCGAAAAACAAAGAGAGAATGTGTAAGCGGCAAAAGTGGGGTAATGACAATCATTTATCTAAAAAGTTCAAAGACCAATTTGTGAAGAAAGAAAGTTGAAGATCAAAGTAGAAAACCCGTTAAAGCTCAAGGGACACATTTGCAATTAACTCATTTTCTTGTCTCTTTGACAATTGACACTACGACTTCCTCTTCACTCGAGAGTTCTCACTCCTCACCCTCACTGAGAAGCATATCAAAGATTTCAGCGCCTCTCTCTCCCTCTAACGAGCAAAGGTGATAAGAACGAGTCTTTCCAAATTCCAACTCCCCTTTCTCTTTCCCAATTAAAAAGTACACAGCTTTTGCTGTTTCCGCTCTCCACATTGGGGCTCCCAATTGCACAAAGGTAAGAAATTTATGCTGCATTCATCTTTTCAAATTGTTACTTGTATTGCTGTTGGGGCTGCTGGTTCAGATCAATTATTTGGGTGCTGAGGCTTTTGTGAAATGTAGTTGAAGTTTGGAATTTTTCCCCCCTCAGATGTGAGATGATGGTGTTGAAATTTACTGGGGTTTAAGGTAGAGAAGGGTTTTACCATCTGGTGTTATGGTTTTTTTACCCAAAGTTTCTGGATTTAGCTTCAATGGCGGATATATGCGTCTATATTTTCTGGGTTCAGCTTACTTTAGTCAAATTTATGGGATTTCCTTCATGGGTTAGGAGTTTCTGCAAAAGGGTTTTGTTTATCTAAGTGTAAAAAAAACCAGTATTTGGTGGAAATGCTGGATAAAAGTCGAAAATCGATGTTGTTTGCTCCAAAACAGGATAAAAGAGAATTCCTTTATAATGTTCAAAAGTATTGTGTTTTCGAGAACCTATTGCTAGTTTACTTTCGCGGTTTTATGGATGTTAATTATGGTTTAGTGTCATGTGTAGATCTCTATTCTCCTTCGTGAGATTGCATTTATCGGCGATGGCAACAACTGCTGCTTCCAGCCTGCAAATGGCAACTGCCAGACCCTGCATTTCCTCTTCTCGTAGAGCTTTCGGGTTGAGCACTGCAATGCTTAATGGCAAGGTGGCTTCATGGACTAAACTTTCGAGTACATGTCACATATCATCTGTACAATCTTTCCAGAGGTGCTTTACTTCATCATCTATGAAATTGGATAAGTTTGTTACAAAGGCAATGGCTGGAGCTAGTGAAAACAAACCTGTCTCAGGGTTACCAATAGATTTGAAAGGTTAATATGCTTTCTAGCTATCTGATTCTACACGCTTGCTCAGTACATATTTGTGTTAAGTTAATTCCTTCCTCTTCAGTAGAATGGACTCGTGTTTTCTTGTTGCAGAAGCTCATATTGGTCATTTCTGTCTTGTAATTCATTTTTATGTCGTACTTCGTGGTAATTGACTTTTTCCAAATGAAAATGTATTGCAACAAAGAAAGCAGAAAGTTCGTACCTACTTATCATAAAGAAGCTTTTGGTTCTCTATTGAGATTATTACCCTTGATTCAGAATCTTGGATGCATCCACTTGGAAGAGGTGCCTGTTGCTATAGCCAACGTACTTGGAGGAATAACATTACTCTCAAGATGATGTTTATTGGATTTCGTTTAGCTATATTTAAATGGCGATGGTTTATATGCAGAAAATTTTCCTTTAATTGTTAGCTTTTAGATTGTTATTCATCTGGAATATTGCACATATTCCCAGGTCCATATGCCAATTAGGTACTTGCGTTTTGATGAGCATATACCTTTCCAACTACATATGGATGTGCTTTGTGCAGGAAAGAGGGCATTTATTGCTGGTGTAGCTGATGATAATGGATATGGTTGGGCAATCGCAAAATCTCTAGCTGCTGCAGGTGCTGAAATTCTTGTGGGAACATGGGTGCCTGTAAGTTGATTGGCCCGATCGCTAGGACTTTATATCTTCCTTTATCTTCTACATTTTGGATTATGATTTACTGACTACGATGAGTCTATGTGCAGGCTTTGAACATTTTTGAGTCCAGCCTGCGACGTGGAAAGTTTGATGAATCACGCGTGTAAGATGGTTGATCTGGTTTTAATCCTGTTACTCTGTTAGCCGGTAAATTTGACGAATAGTTTCCAAGTTTCTAACAAGATATTTAACACTACAGGTTACCAGATGGTTCTTTAATGGAGATTACCAAAGTATACCCCCTAGATGCTGTGTTTGACAACCCTGAAGATGTTCCTGAGGAGGTAAAGGAGATAATATATTGTTTATATTGATGAAAAATGAAAATGGATTCATATACTTAATGTTTTTTGGCATAATTTCATGCAGATCAAAACAAATAAGCGCTACGCAGGATCCAGTAATTGGACTGTCCAGGTATAAATTAAATTTCATATTTGCTTCTAAATATTTGTAGAAACTTTACGGTGCATGTTGGAGCTTGTGACCAGTTTTCAGCTTAATATACAGATCACAGACTTTTTTAAACAACATGTTTTTTCTTTAATCTCGCATTTATGTTTGCAGGAAGCTGCTGAATGTGTGAAAAATGATTTTGGCAGCATTGACATTCTTGTGCACTCGCTTGCAAATGGACCAGAGGTACAGTTATTACCATAATAGAATTTCTATTCTCTATCTTCTTGACACGTACTAAGTTATCTCGTTAATAGGTTGTTAAACCTCTGTTGGAGACGTCCAGAAAAGGATATCTCGCCGCTATTTCTGCATCTAGCTATTCCTATGTTTCTTTACTCAAGCATTTCCTCCCAATAATTAATCCAGGCAAGCTTCCATGTTCACCTATCCACTATTTTTTTTTCTTCTTTGACTTGTGTTTTATTCAAATTAACATATTCTTTTGGTTACAGGCGGTTCTTCAATTTCTCTTACATATATTGCTTCCGAGCGGATCATTCCTGGGTAATCTTTTCTATGCATATCACCGTTTGTGTGTGGAGTTACATTTTCTATTATTTTACGATGATGGATTCTTAATTTATCTTTTGCAGATACGGTGGAGGTATGAGCTCTGCAAAAGCTGCTCTTGAGAGTGATACTCGAGTGAGTTTTTCTTCCACGCACTTGCACATGTAATTTATCCCGCTTACGTTTCCTTCCAAGAAGTCTTTTGACATCACTTGGCATTACTCAGGTGCTCGCTTTTGAAGCGGGAAGAAAAAAGGGAATCAGAGTCAACACAATATCTGCTGGTACCGTACATTTCTTTTGGATTACATTAATACTGGAATGCTTTTGGATCAACGACGTTTGTCTACGTACTGTTAAGATGACCAAGTTAAGCTTCAAGTTCTGTTTTTTAACTTCAGGTCCACTAAGAAGCCGTGCTGCAAAAGCGATTGGATTCATCGATATGATGATCGACTACTCATTAGCCAACTCACCTCTAGAAAAAGAACTATCCGCAGGTAATTTGCCGGTCTCCTCTTTGTTTTCTTGTACCTTTTTGTTTTTCCATGGTTATAGATATTGAAGTCCCAAATATCGTTGAACAGAGGAGGTAGGAAACACAGCTGCTTTCTTGGCATCACCTTTGGCCTCCGCCATTACTGGCGGTGTTGTATACGTAGACAATGGTTTGAACGCTATGGGCGTCGGAGTTGACAGCCCAATTTTTGAGAACCTCAACATCCCAAAGGCTCAGCACTGAGGATGGTTAGGCTGGCTGGCCGAACGGTAATCCCAAGCGATGCATTGTACCGTGGGCTACTAAATGCAGTTAGTTTGTGCTACCTCTCCTCGAGTCACCGAATCACCGATGTCTTGGCCAATGGCCCCATTTTGGCACGAGAGGAATTTTACCTTAGGGCGTTTGTACTACAATTGCAATTGTGTAAGTTTTCAATAAGCACGCACCATTTTATCTTTTCAAAGCGATAATCTACGCTACTTTAATCCACATAGAGCGGGATTTGAACTCAAGTACATGGGGGACGATCACAGTGTCTTCTTCAATTAGCTTGACACACATTTGCTTAAAGAATGTGCCAGTAATCGTAACTAGGGATACGCACAAATACACGTGGGTAAACATGCACATGTGGCACGATCTTGGTTATTCATGCTTGTAAGACTCACAGCGCAGGAACGACCAAGATTACCACACTTGGTTATTCATACTTGTAAGACTCGCAGCGCAAGAACAACCAAGATCACCGCGTGCGTGCGCTCAATTGATTCCATCACTCTTTTCTTTTGTCGAAATGTCGGGACATTATACAAGAAGCCAATTCCTACAATCCGAATGCAGCAGAATGTTAACACTGATAAATTGATCACACAGCAGTGTCAAAACCTAACTTAATTAGTGCAACTGCAGAACAGATTTCTAACTCGAATTCTAATATTCCTATCCAAAATATACAATATTGGACACAAACAGATATTCAGCATGTAACTGAACAAAATAATCCTGCATAAACCTGGAAGTGATCGGGCAAAATCTATATCTGAATTAAAGCTTGCGCTTAGACCTGCGAAAGACGTTAGATCCAGTAGCATCATCATTTTCAGGGGATTCTTCTACAATAGATTCTTCCTGCACAACCCGACCACGGTTTCTAGAGAGTTTTCGAATTGGGGTTGTGGGTAAGGCTGTTTGGGAATCACATGCTGCTTGTTCCTCTTGAGAAGCAGGTGTGGTGTTGGGGGGTGATCTATGAGGCATCAGCTCCTCACCAACAGGCAAACTATCCATCATTACCTGCAAAGCAAGAAAGTATGCCTTTTAAGGACAGAAGATCGAGCATGAAAAGGATGCAAATACGAGAGTCGTACACATAATACAGGACCCGAGAGAAGGCCACTGATAGTTATAATATGACAAGATGATTTCAACTTCATATAGATCTTTTCATATGGCTGTAGTTTTAAAAAAAAAAGTTTGTTTAACAAAATACCAAATGAAACTTCAAAATCGGCATTTTAGCATTCTATAAAACACCAAGGACATGCTTCTGTGATGAAACTCATGCTGCAAGACATAAAACAAAACAATAACACTGAAGAAACGATCACTATGACATACCTTCCAGTCCTTGAAATCAAATCGGAACACAAAATGGTGGTAAGTCACCTTCCGTGATGCCACATCCTCAGCAGAAGGAGCATTCCTAGGTGCTGAAAAAAGAGAAACAATGACTGAATAAGCCAAAAGCATAGATATTAAAACACAAATGTAAACTAGAGAATGGTTACTTCAGTCCAGCCATCTTTGCTTCGTTATATTCTACTTACAAACAATATGAAAACCATTTGCATCCACAGATAATTCAGCCCGGCCATCTTTGACTAAGAACGACAGAGCAAATAAGTTCTCCACCGTCTGTGCAAAAGAGTTTCTGTTTAATATCAAAGCTTCTAGTCGAACCCGCTTTTTCCTTCTTAGAATGTCAAATATCGTTGACATGTTCTTGTCAGTATCAGTTTTCTCTTCTGTCTGAGTATCATCCATCTGTTCCATGGCATAAACCACAAAGGAGTAATAACATCAGAAACATCCATACAACCTGAAGGAGACGTTCCTAAAACAAATGAAAATCAAAACTATATCAGCTGTACAACCATTTTAGCTTTACCTCATCAGGCTGATCAGTTGTGGTAGGCTTTACACGTTTATTGCGAACCACAGCCTTCCTTTGCTTCAACTCGGTACTCATGGGTCCAAGCCTAAGAAAAAAAAATAACATAACCATGAGCGAACTAGAATTTCTTATATAAACAATGCGACAACGCACAAAATTCTTATACAACTGGGCAATCAGTGGAAACAAGTAACTCACATAGTGCAACACCCATGAGCATTCTTGAAAATGGCCGAAACAGCCAACCCAATTTCCTTCCAATTAACTGATACATGGTCATCCCCTCCTCTCGGTTGGCTAAAATTATTAAGCAAAGCAGTAACAAAGTCAGACGGGCTAATCCCGGCACTGGACTGTGACTTAACAGAGGTCCACAATGTGTTAGTTATGTCCAGCAGTGCCTCTGCATCTGCTACTTGTTCCCTTGGCTTCTGAACTGAAAAATCCCCAAATGGGCAATCCAAATTTTATCATCAGAAACCAAAATTATAGCTCAAAAAATACAGAAAATTCTTCTTCTTTTTTCCTTCACAATATAGTCAATCTTCTCAGTAATCAGCAATACAAAAAAATGGAAAATAAAAATAATAATAAAAAAGTATCATTTTTCTTATAAGGAACATATATTTTAAAGATATCCAAAATTCAAAATTTGGAATTCTCAGAAAATTAAACATAAAATAAAATACCTTGCTCGTGCAATTTCTCGACTTCACTGATGAGAACTCCGAACTTCTCCGAATCTGGGCACATCAAATCATCTCTTTTCTCTGCAAATAAATAAATTTCAAAAGTATTAACATTCAAAAATACAAAATTAATTAATAATTTGTATTTGCGATAAGCACAAATTGTATACCACTGATGAGGTTCTTGACGGCGAGGTATTCGGACCGGAGCGCCCGCCGCCGAACGGCGTCCTGCTCACTCGGACGAGACGACTCGTCATCCACTCGGTCGCTGGCGTTGACCTTCTCGCGCTTCACGGCTCTGAGCTGCGCGGCATCGTCAACGCCTCGGGTTTGACTCGCGATCCGTTCGCGCTTCGCTGACTTCGGCATCGCGCCGGAATCCTCGGAGAATCGAACGGATTTCGACTCTCTGAGAAAAACCCTAAATTTGAAAGGTCGGATGAGAAAGAGGGGTTTTGGAAATTTTTGAAAAAATTGGAGAAGGAAAGTGGGAAGTGGGAACAGTGAATTGAATTGATGTTTGAGTTGTTTTTTGAAAACGGTTTTTGAAAAAGAATATTAATGGAAAAAGTTTGAAATTTTTAATTTTTAATAATAAAAATAAAATAAATAGTATTATAATTAATTTTTTAATATAAAAATGTAATTTTTTTGTTAAAGTAAATAGTACTAATAACTTTTCGAATAACTATATGCAACAAATCTCTAAAAAAACTTTGACATATATACGATAAATCACTACAATAGTTTGACATATTTTAATCTTGCATACAATAATTGATGATAAAATTGAAAAATGAATGTGTATATATGATTATTGATTTGTTACTGGACACATTTAGGCCCACAAATTAGTGCCTTTTTCTTTAAGAAAGAGGGCAAGATCACTCCTAAAAGCAGCCACGATCTTATATATGATACCACTAAATGAAACTTCCTTCCTGCTTAAGGCATTAGTTCGGATGGAAACCTTGATCCAGCGGGTGGCCTCCCCGGTACAATTTTTGAGGAATTTTTTTAAAAAAATTTAGCGGCACCAAGGAAAAAGGCCATGAAAAGCCCAAAGTGAGATCAAGGACCAAAAGAAGGATAAGAAGCCCAAGACCCAGGGGTTTATAGGAAAATGTTCTCGAGCACTAAAGCCGACTCCCTACATAATGTTACATTAACTCGTATAACTTGAAAAGTCCAAAACAATTAGTTTCGAGATATACTAACATAAAATACATTTTAACTCGCATGTAACCAATATTTTACTTTTATGTAGAGGTGGGTTCAAAAAACTGAAAACCAAACCGAATCGAAATTGAAAAATTGAACCGAACGAAAAAACCGAACCGAATTGAAAAAACCAAACAGAACCGAATTCTTTTGGTTCGGTTCGGTTTTAGAGGTACAGAAACTGAACCAAACCAAACCGAACCGAACCGAATTAATTAATTTAATATTTTTTTAATTTTATTTATTTAATTATTTGTTGGGTATTATTTTTTAAACCCAATTTTATTTTTTTAATTATTTGTTTTGGGTATTATTTTTTAAACCCAATTTGTAAGCCCAATGTATTGCCAAATACTTACTACCATTTTCTCATTTTTCTCACACTCCAATATTACTTCTAATTTTTTATGGTTTGTTTGTTTCATCACTAAACCAGTTGCTTTCCATTTGTCTCTTGATCAATCATGTTCTTCTTTGTTTGTGTTTTTATTGTTTGAATTGAAATTATGAGTGATTTGGAATAATAATCACATGGTAATCAAATATACTTGTACAACTTCTCTCTCTACACTCCAATCCATTTACTTTCATATATCTGCTGGGTAAAAATTGAGGGGGAGAGAGAGAGTTAAACATTTTAAATTTCATTTTTTGTTGCTTGACTTTATAAAAGACTGAAACTTTCACTGCATTCTCTTAGAAAACTAAACATACCATTGGATTTGATGGTTGTTTGTGATTTGGGTTTTATTGCTTTGTTTGCCCCTTATTAATAATCATGTAATGTTTGGGTGATCTATTCTGCTCAAAAGTTTTAGGACTTTCCTTGATATTTTCTAAGGAACCAAACAATGATTAACCCTATGTATACTTTGTTTGTTTGCTTGATGTGAAAACAAAATAATATACAAAACAAATAATTAAATAAATAATATTGAGAAAAAGAGAATTTAAAATATCATTACTTTTAAAATTGAATTTCTCAAGAACTAAATAAGGATTAACCCTGTGTATACTTTTTTTTTTTTAAACCCAACCGTGATGTGAAAAAAACCGAAACCGAACAAAAAAAAACCGAACCGAAAAAAAATGAATCGAACCGATTTAAACCAAACTCACCCCTACTTTTATGTTTAAATGCCACTTCATTCTCTTAGTCTTATCGCATCTAAAATAACCAAATTTCATTGGATACAAGCATATGGCACACACAAAATGTGTGAAATTTTTTTATTTTTGTTTTTGAAGTAGAAGGACAGAGGAAGAGAGTGATAGAGAATGTTGGAGTGTGGAGAGAGCTTTATTTATTTTATTTTTTTGTTAGTTTTTAATTAGAGATATGTTAGACTTATATGACATGCCCCCACGCAAGAGTATGGCGTGCTGGCCGTCACGTGAGAGTGACGTAACCATAAGCACAATGTGGAAGCAAAATTAAAGGAAGAAATAAGTAGGCCTGGCAATTTCTGACACGACCCGATAACACGACACGACACGACACGAAATTAACAGGTGTTCGGGTCGACACGATAACGAATCGGGTCGTTATCGGGTAACCTGATAACACCTGTTAAGATAACGGGTAAATTCGGGTATACACGTGGGTAACACGATACACGATAAGCATAATATTAATTTCATAATTTTATAACCTTAAAAAAAATACTAGTATAATTATATATATTAATTTAACAATTTTATACCCCTAAAAACTATAATAAATAAATATATATATATTAAATTAAGTTAATTAACTATAATAAATAAATAAATAAATTTTAACTATAATAATTATAATAATTATATATACTATAATAATTATACCCCAAAATATTAATCATCTATAATAATTATATATATATATTAAATTTTATAAAACTTTAATATATCGTTTTAATGAGATACGAATTCTCCAAAACTAATTTCAACGATCGCAACCGTCAAACTTGTATGTATATGCTTCGAGATCACATCAGCAAAAAATCACAAAAAAAAACATTCAGAGATCAAGTAACGGGACAAAATTTTTCGACGGTTATAAACAAAAAATCACGATTTAACGGTTATTTTAACTCCGATTTTGATGATTTTTTACAGCTACACTCCTTGACCCTATATGAATACAATGAATGAATTCGATCTTCAATTTAAAATATTTATACAAGTGGATACCACAAAATATTATGTTATACTTAATGAAAGTATAAATAAACCCTAAGTGTTAGTGAATCTATCGTTTTAATGAGATACGAATTCTCCAAAACTAATTTCAACGATCGCAACCGTCAAACTTGTATGTATACGCTTCGAGATCACATCAGCAAAAAATCACAAAAAACAAACATTCAGAGATCAAGTAACGGGACAAAGTTTTTCGACGGTTATAAACGAAAAATCACGATTTAACGGTTATTTTAACTCCGATTTTGATGATTTTTTACAGCTACACTCCTTGACCCTATATGAATACAATGAATGAATTCGATCTTCAATTTAAAATATTTATACAAGTGGATACCACAAAATATTATGTTATACTTAATGAAAGTATAAATAAACCCTAAGTGTTAGTAAATCTATCGTTTTAATGAGATACGAATTCTCCAAAACTAATTTCAACGATCGCAACCGTCAAACTTGTATGTATATGCTTCAAGATCACATCAGCAAAAAATCACAAAAAACAAACATTCAGAGATCAAGTAACGGGACAAAGTTTTTCGACGGTTATAAACGAAAAATCACGATTTAACGGTTATTTTAACTCCGATTTTGATGATTTTTTACAGCTACACTCCTTGACCCTATATGAATACAATGAATGAATTCGATCTTCAATTTAAAATATTTATACAAGTGGATACCACAAAATATTATGTTATACTTAATGAAAGTATAAATAAACTCTAAATGTTAGTGAATCTATCATTTTAATGAGATACGAATTCTCCAAAACTAATTTCAACGATCGCAACCGTCAAACTTGTATGTATATGCTTCGAGATCACATCAGCAAAAAATCACAAAAAACAAACATTCAGAGATCAAGTAACGGGACAAAGTTTTTCGACGGTTATAAACGAAAAATCACGATTTAACGGTTATTTTAACTCCGATTTTGATGATTTTTTACAGCTACACTCCTTGACCCTATATGAATACAATGAATGAATTCGATCTTCAATTTAAAATATTTATACAAGTGGATACCACAAAATATTATGTTATACTTAATGAAAGTATAAATAAACCCCCTAAGTGTTAGTGAATCTATCGTTTTAATGAGATACGAATTCTCCAAAACTAATTTCAACGATCGCAACCGTCAAACTTGTATGTATACGCTTCGAGATCACATCAGCAAAAAATCACAAAAAACAAACATTCAGAGATCAAGTAACGGGACAAAGTTTTTCGACGGTTATAAACGAAAAATCACGATTTAACGGTTATTTTAACTCCGATTTTGATGATTTTTTACAGCTACACTCCTTGACCCTATATGAATACAATGAATGAATTCGATCTTCAATTTAAAATATTTATACAAGTGGATACCACAAAATATTATGTTATACTTAATGAAAGTATAAATAAACCCCCTAAGTGTTAGTGAATCTATCGTTTTAATGAGATACGAATTCTCCAAAACTAATTTCAACGATCGCAACCGTCAAACTTGTATGTATATGCTTCGAGATCACATCAGCAAAAATTCACAAAAAACAAACATTCAGAGATCAAGTAACGGGACAAAGTTTTTCGACGGTTATAAACGAAAAATCACAATTTAACGGTTATTTTAACTCCGATTTTGATGATTTTTTACAGCTACACTCCTTGACCCTATATGAATACAATGAATGAATTCGATCTTCAATTTAAAATATTTATACAAGTGGATACCACAAAATATTATGTTATACTTAATGAAAGTATAAATAAACTCCAAGTGTTAGTGAATCTATCGTTTTAATGAGATACGAATTCTCCAAAACTAATTTCAACGATCGCAACCGTCAAACTTGTATGTATATGTTTCGAGATCACATCAGCAAAAAATCACAAAAAAAAAACATTCAGAGATCAAGTAACGGGACAAAGTTTTTCGACGGTTATAAACTAAAAATCACGATTTAACGGTTATTTTAACTCCGATTTTGATGATTTTTTACAGCTACACTCCTTGACTCTATATGAATATAATGAATGAATTTGATCTTCAATTTAAAATCTTATGTTATATACTTAATAAAAGTTAACTATAATAAATTAATAATTATATATATTAATTTAACAATTTATACCTCTAAAAAAACTATAATACTTATATAATATAATTATATATATTAAATTAAATTTTAAAAATTGATGACCATTGGATCGGCTAAGATTTAATCTCAGTCGTCCATTTCATAATTACTAGATCAGTATCGAAGTTCATTGTTACCAGAAACAGTTCAAGCTTTGTTGTGCACACGAGATTGGCTATTTGGAAAAGGAGGTAATATATTTTTATATGGTATAGTACTATTATTTTATTTCTTTTCATAATTATTTATTTTGTTAAACTTCTCATAATTTGAATGATTTTTAATGTTTGGTTTTTCTATACTTAGTTTATGCAGAAGAGAGTTCTGACGTGGAAAATCTTACTGAAAACATCATCAACATAACTCTTGAAGGCAATAGATCAAGCCAAAGTTCCAATACAATTTCATGATGATCGATGTAAATTGAAGTTTAAACTTTTGAGAAAGACTTACAAGTTACAACCTTGAAAACAAAAACTCTTTCATTTTGCATATCTTTGCACATTTAATATTTGTAATAAATTAGTAGTGTGTATTATTTTTTTATTAGGCTCTTATTTTCGAGTGTAGATATAGTACTTAAACGACAAATGTTTTAATATTTTGAAGTAATATATAATAATATATGTGGTATGTGCAAATTAAAAAAAAAATATTTTTCTTAACGGGTCATAACGGGTCGGGTCACTTTACCCGTTGGGTAAAGTGACACGACCTGTTAAGGACCCGTTAAGATAACGGGTGTGACACGACACGACCCGTTAAGATAACAGGTGTTACACGAAAACGACACGAAACACGACAGACACGACACGTTTGCCAGGCCTAGAAATAAGAACGAATTAAAACCAAGCGAAATAAGAGCACTAGCCAAAGAAGGTACTAGTGACGAGATTTAGTGTGATAACACAACCAAAGCATAAATAGTCTAAGTGCAGTCAAGCAGAAAGAGTACTAAATTCAAATAACACCTAATAGTGGTCTTACATGATTGAGTTCTATCAGAACCTCCATATATCCTTGTAAGCCACCAACGAACACTACCTAAAACCTAGAGGGGCGAAAAATAGAAAGCGTGAGTGGGCAAAAACAAAGCTTTTCAAAATCATTTCATTTCTCAAAAGTTCTAACCCCTCGCCATAAAACCTGTATAATTTCCCAGAAATAAAGTATATACTCATATATATATATATATATATATATATCTCTCTCTCTCTCTCTTTCTCAAAAACATGCTCAGCAATAGTGAAAATCAGATGTACGCCAAAAGTATGCCATGCCAAAGTATCTCAAAGAATAAATATAAATGCCAAGTATCAAATCAGCCCTCGGCTGAATCTATAACTCATAATCAATCTCAATCATATCAAATATCATGCACACAAATTAGCACCACCTTTAGTGGTCTGCACAATATAACTGAGTATAAAATAAATATGCTCTAGTGCTACGATCATGTGAAGATTGTGCAAATAATCGCGAGTCACCTACGAGTCAAACCTACTTATAGTGGTCTATACGACAGGATTGTGCACCTAACTTGGATCCAAGGCTAGCATATGGAGCGGAAGGTGAACATCACGTGAAAGACTATGCCCTAACTCTGGGCGGGAGCATTAACATCGAGGTGCAGGTTTATGAGCTCTCAACACATCACATCATTTTTCACATAACTGAAGCAATCTCATAACTTTAATTTATAAACTTACCTGACACTTACCTATGCGTCTGCAACACCAATCATACATATATGCAACTACCAATGCATAAATAAAATAGGCAAATACTTTGCATGGCATTTCAAAACGTATAATTATTCAATTTCATTTCTCTAGGAAAATAGCAAGTATATAGGTATATACGGAAAACCAAAAGCCCACTCATTGATATGTAGTCGGGTCGTAACCCCCGCGCCTAGCCTAGCTACGCTCATCATCTGGATAGGTCTCGTGTATACGAGAAACAACTATAAAAATGTTATTTTAAAGCACATAAACGAAAATTGGAAATAACTTCTCATACATAGCTCAATTTTGGTATTTGAATATACCAACGTGATCTACACAACCTCAGGAACAACCCCATATTTTTAGAAATTTTTTTTGATGGCTCACGTGCCGGCGAAGGCACGGCAAGACGCGCCCCCACCGCGGCCACGTGCCAGGCACACTGACGGTGTCAGTTAACTCCGTCAGGAATATTCCGTTAAATCTAACTGACGACGTCAGAATATTCCGTCAGACTTGACGGAATATTCCATCGTCTTCATTTCATTATTTCTCGCTCGTTTTTGCACCAAAATTCATGAAATTTATACCAAATTGAAGCTTACGATGAGTAGAACAAGTTCTTACCACTTTTAAGCTCCAAAAGTCACGGGATCTCGTCACAGAAATTCGAGAAAAACTGGCCAAACTTCGAACTCACGATCCCGACGTCCAAAATCTTCCAACGAACCACTCCGAGCCTCGTGAGGACCTCTTAAAGCTCCCTGTGAGCTTGAAATTTCCAAAAACACAATTTTACTATTGCATGAACAATACCTCAAATCGGTGTTTTCACGAGTTTTCGAAAGAGTTGTTACTTGAAAATGGTACCAATTGACTAGTGAGGTCACAAGGAACAAAATGGTGACCCTAAATCCCTCGATCTGCAAGTATTTGGGAGGATTTGGTGTTTGCCATACAAAATAGAAGGAGAGAGAAAGAGTGAGTATGAGAGAGAGTACGGGAGAGAAGAGAGAGAAATGGAAAAAGTGAGGTGTGTGTGTGTGGTCCAAATTCTTGGGTCACCAATCAAAAACTAAGAAAATCTTAGTTCTAATTGGGTCCAATTACTTAGGACATAAGATAATTGGCCCAATTTCTTAACCCAAAACACAAACACACACTCAACGCTCAAGGGTAAATGCATCATTTCACGTCATCGATGCAAAAATTCCAGGACGGGTTGTGACATATATGTAGGCAAAGCTTTAAAAAAAAAATCAAATTTTGGTTGTGTAGAATTACATTTTTGCTCATATTTCTTATTCATGTACATTTTTTGCCCATATTTTAGTTGATAATGAGTATTTTATTAATATGTAGTTTAGATAATTTATTTTTTGTATATACTAAAGACAAACGTATAATTTGTACAATATTAATTTGTCAATTTTTTTAAAACATGGTTAAGAGCGAACAAAAAAAAAATACTAACAATGTCTCAAGGTCGAGAAATCCTAGCAATATAAATTACCAAGAATTACCAAGTATTATAAATTTTACTTAAAAAGTACTTATTAAGGAAGTAATATAATTATGATATTGTAGTACCATCCAATTAATGTAGTTGGACTATTGTGGAGATGAAACAGATCAATTCAGTAATATGTAATAAATTTCAAATAACTGTATACAATGAATCACTCGAAAATTCTGACATTTGTTAACCATGCATAAGGAAAACTTTGACACCTATCAACCATGCATAAGGTAACGCAGAGTAAAATGAAAAGCGTGCGAGTGGATAAGATTACAACTTAATTACTATAATACCCTTAATATTGTCCTAAATTAATACTAGTTTACTAAATTACCCTTAATTTGTAATTGGATACGATAGTACTATTTTTTTTTAACATTAGGTTGCGATTCTAATGCCTGCCCTAAACGAATTTGAATTTGAGATTTGAGACTGACAGTGATATGTGTGGCCCCCTCGTTTATTCAGATTTTTAGACTCGCCTAGAGCTGCTAATTGTATGGACCTACCCGCCTCGTTTTGAGTTTAGAAATTCTGGCCCCGGCCGAATTGCATGGACCCACCTTGACCCTTGGGTCTAGGTCCCATTTGCCCACCCCTAGTTTGTAATACTAAAATAAAAACTTATGTGTATTACTAGTATTATTTTTAAGCAATTAAATTATAAAACATTGGTTCATGTTTACGTTTATTTTTAATTTTATCAAAAGGCAATCATTTTCATAATTCAACCTTAAAGTGACATCAAACAATACAGAAGTATAAATACATGAATGGTGCATCAACAACACCTATCACGTAAAAAACTTAATTGAAACCTTTAGATAGATATCCTTACAGCAAAAAATAACATAACACGATATCAACACTGTAGTTAACAGAAAATCAAATCCATAATATTATTTTTATTTAAATAATTATTTTAGTTTTTTTAATAACACGTGGCGCCCAATCAGGGCGCCGCGTCATCACTTAACGGGAGAACTAACAGTTTGACTAACGGATGTATGAGACAGTCCCAAAATTTACACTTTAGATATGACTCTAGGATGAAAAAAAATTGATGCACTAAATGTTGAAAACCACTAAACATTAGGATAAAAAAATGAGATATGTCCAATATTAATTATTGCTAACTAAAATTTCATTTATATAGAATTTCCTTCGTAAACCTAGTTAGAATCTTGTTCTAGGCTATATTTGGCGTCCGCTAACTTCCATAATCTCGAGGTTTCATTTATGTTCTCATCGTTATACCATAATCTTCAAGTTGTTTATGATCATCATTCCAAAATCATTGCGATTTGTCATTTTCAAAAACCTGCTTCTACTTGACGCGTGTAGCAAATTGTGTTCTTGGTTACCAAAAAACTGCTTCTACTTGACATTATGCGCAAAAGAATGTAAAGTGACTCTCATGTGCAAAATACAATTGTGAATTTGAAATGATTCAGTTTATTGTTGTATAATAAGTTTTCAAATAACTATATGCAACAAATCTCTAAAAAAACTTTGACATATATACGATAAATTGTTGGAATTTAATATAGCCGCAAACATAGATTACGAACATGCATCAAATACTCTGATTTTAGTTACTGACCTTGTGAAGCCATTGATCGTAGGGAAAGAAAGGGAATCTTCTACTCAAGGAGGACCTGATGTTCTCTAGAATAGGGCTAGATTTTCTGATATATGAACGTGTTCCTCTTGAGCAGGGACTTATCCTTTTATGGACTTGTAACCACAACCGTTTCCACCTATCACAGAAACTGCTTGGCAAAACTGCACGCCCATTTACATTCCAACGTGGGATGTCCACTCACCAACACGTTTAACCCTTAATGTCCTACTTTAAAGGAAAGAAGTTTATTCACTTATTAACTCTTAACTGTTCTCAGTTTCCACTAATCTCAAAAACCCAAATGAGATAAGTTTAGAGTCCAATAGGGTTCCAACATTCTCCCACTTGGACCTAAACTCATTGTCTCTGATTTGAGCAATGTTTCTACCAATAACAGTTCCTTAGTGATGACATGAGTTAATAAGTCATAGAACTTCAGAAAAGTTTGCACAAATTGGTGCAGCCAATCTGAAATCACTGTAACATTCAATTATTCACGTATGATTCTTAAACATGTTAGCTATAAGAGAGCTTTACTATATGCTCCCACTATTTTCCCATTACCTTAACGTTGCCTTAGTTAGCAATAATCCAACTTCAACTTTTCTGCATGCTGAAAGGTAGGATCAAATAGCCACCTGAAAAGCTTTTAAAACAATCGAGCTTCATTGCAGAGATATCACATATATGATCATAGCTTTTCAGCCAAGTCTCATTAATGATTATAACTCAAATCAAAAGCAGTACATGAAATAAATTTAGAATTCATCTATTGCAATAAACAACTACATAGCAAATAAGACAAGGCTAAGTTTTACTCTCACATAGTCACGGAATCAAAAGACTCCAGTACCCTCATTTTTGCAACGTGCTGCTTGAACACTGCAACTGGTAATGGTTTGGTGAGGGGATCTGCTATCATCGAACCAGTGTCAATATGCTCAATTACCACCAAACCACTTTTGACATCCTCTCTAACATATCGATATTTGATGTCCATCAGTCTATTTGCAGAAGACTGCTTGTTATTCTTAGAGATGAATACAGCAACTTTGTTATCGCAGTGTATAACAATGAGTCTTGAAATACTGTCCACGATTCCCATTAGACTGACCAAATCCTTGATCCACAGTGCTTTCTGTTAGGCTTCAAAAACAGCAATATATTCAGCTTGCATGGTCGATGTCGCAAGTGTCTTCTGTTTTGCACTTTTCCACGAGATGACTCGTCCACCCATGAAGAACAAATAACCACTTGTGGACCTTCTATCATCTGTGCAGCCTGCAAAATCCGAATCAGAGTACCCTACCACTTCCAACTTTTCACTCTTTCCATACACAAGCATGTGTGATTTTGTTCTTTGCAAATATCTCATTACCTTCTTAGCTGCCACCCAATGTTGTTCTCCAGGATTTGATTGATACCTCCCAAGTACACTAATTGAGTAAGCTAAGTCAGGTCTAGTACATACCTGAGCATACATCAAGCTCCCCACCAATGAAGCATAGGGTTTGTTCAACATGGTTTTCCTCTCCAAGTCATTCTTAGGACATTGCTCCTTGTTCAATTTGTCACCTTTGCTCATCGGGACTTCTCATCCTGAACATCTTTCCATGTTGAAACGTTTTAATATTTTCTCAATGTATGACCTTTGCAAAATCCCCAGCAAGTTTCTTGACCTGTCTCTTTTAATCTCTGTGCCGAGAACAAAAGAGGCCTCCCCCAATTCTTTCACATCGAAGGTATTTGACAACAACAACTTGGTTTCAAGCAATAGGTTCAAATCATTGCTTGCAAGAAGTATATTGTCAACATAAAGTATAAGGAAAATGAACTTGGAACCAATGCTTTTAAAATAAATGCAATCATCAACCTTATTCTCAGTGAAGCCAATATGAGTTACCTTTTCATCAAATTTCATAAACCACTGCCTCGATGATTGTTTCAGACCATATATAGACTTGCTTAATCTGCAAACTAGATGTTCTTTGCCCTCTTCAATGAAACCAGGAGGTTGATTCATATAAATTTCCTCTTCCAAGTCACCATTTAGAAAGGCCATTTTGACGTCCATTTGGTGAAGTTCCAAGTCAAAGTGTGCCGCAAGTGCTAAGATTATCCGCAGGGAATCCTTGGACGACACGGGAGAAAATGTTTCGTTATAGTCTACCCCCTCCCTTTGAGTGAAGCCTTTAGCCACCAATCTCGCTTTGAGCCTTTCAACCTTCCCTTTCAAATCTCTCTTAGTTTTGTACACCCATTTGCATCCAATGGGTATCATAGATTCCGTCTTCTCTACGAAGGTCCACACCTGATTAGAATGCATAGACCCTATCTCCTCTTCCATTGCTCGTTGCCATGATAGAGAGTTTTCACTTTTAATTGCATGCATGTAAGTTGTTGGATCAGTCATTATACCTTCATCATGTTCAACTTCACAAAAGTAAGTGATATAATCCTCTGGAATAGCTGATCTGCGAATTCTTTGTGAGGCTCTTCTTGGTGCTTCCAAGGCAATTTGCAACTCATTAGCATCATGTTCAACTATTGGTCCATCTTGTTGTGGTTCATTTATTTGATGACCCTTTGCAGCATTATTTTCATGTGATGGCTGCAAGAAACTAGTTTGAAAAACTATAGTTTCTCCAAGGCTTTGACTCCCTTCATCATTATTGCTCGGCACATCAGTGGGATTCCCAAGATCTTGAAAAATAAAACTGCTTGCATTTTCATCACCATTCACTTCTTCCTCGATGAACTTTGCATTGTTAGTCTTGAAAACCCTAGTCTGCAAATGTGGAGCATAAAACTTGTATCTTTTAGACTTCTCAGGAAAACCAATAAAGTGACAACTCACTGTCCTTGAATCAAGTTTCTTTTCTTGCGGATTATACATTCTTGCTTCTGCCCTACAACCCCATACATGTAGGTGATTGACGCTAGGTTTCCTCGAAGTCCAAAGTTCAAAGGGTGTCTTACTCACTGATTTGCTAGGGACACGATTCACTATATAGTTTGCCATCTTTAATGCTTCTCCCCAAAGAAACTGAGGAAGAACCGATCTGCTCATCATACTTCTTGTCATCTCTATCAATGTCCTATTCCTCCTCTCCGCCACACCATTTTGATTAGGCGTCCCATGTGTGGTGTACTGAGCTTGGATGCCACATTCTTCCAGATACATAGCCAGTGGTCCCTTTTGTTGCCCAGCCTCAGTGAACCTGCCAAAGTATTCCCCTCCTCTATCCGATCTCAAAACCTTAATTGTAGTGTTCAATTGGTTCTCTACCTCTGTTTTAGAAATTTTAAAACAATTTGGGACTTGTGATTTTTCTAAAATTAGATAGACACTTCCATACCTTGAAAATCATCAATAAAAGTCACAAAATAAATATTTCCACAGATGGTTTTAACTGGAAAAGGACCACAAACATCTGAATGAATTATTTCTAACAGTTTTTTACTTCTTGTTGCGTCATTTTTCTTGGTTTTAGTTAACTTGCCCTTGTAGGAATCCACACACTCATGCAAGCCATTAAAATCCAAGGCTGGCAAAATATTTTCATGCACCAAATGCTGCAGTCTTTTCTTTGAAATATGACCTAACCTTCTATGCCAAAGCATGGAAGAAAGATCATTGGATAAGGGCCTTTTCATTCGAACAGAAGAGTCTAAAGTGTAACAACTCAAATCATTCATGACAACACAATCTAATTTCCATAGATCATTGTCTAAAAGAAAAACGCCAAGCAATTGACTCAAATTATTTTTCATAAAGATCCTTATGCTTTCATCATCACCAACGAAAGCAAAACCGTCTTTTACAAGTCTTGAAGCAGAAATTAAAGACCTAGTTAAAGTAGGAACATAAAGTACATTTGAAAGTTCTAAAATAAAGCCTGACGACAACTTGAGCTTGAGGTTGCCTATTGCTTCCACAATCACTCTATTCCCATTGCCCAGATGCACTTCAAAGACTTCATTACTTGTTGACATTTTTCTTGAAAATCCCTGCAAGGAATTGGTAACATGCACCAAACAACCAGTGTCAAACCACCAAGTATTTGGAGGAGCTTCAACAAGTAAAGTTTGAAAACAAACAAAAACTTTGAAAGTCTTTGTACCTTTTCCTTTCTTCACTGCCCATTTTTTACGTTTCTCGCAATCCTTTTTCAAATGTCCATATTGTTTGCAAAAATAGCATTTCACATTCTCCAAATTTGGCCTAAGGTTCTGAGGTCCTCTAGAGGAAGAAGCAACATTGGCATTAGTAGTGGAGGTATTAAAAGGCTTAGTCTGCTTACCAGCATTCACCATAGGATTCTTACTTGCATTGTGGTCAACAAGATTCACCACCGCACCCTTTGCACGATTCAGCTTTCTCTCCTCTTGTGCGCAGATAGAAATCATCTCATCAAGACTCCATTCCTCCTTTTGAGTATCGTATGACACCTTAAGCTGTTCAAATGACTCAGGAAGGGATGAGAGAGCAATGTGAATAACAAAAGAATCATCAATTGGCACCTCCAGATCCTTAAGCTTGGTTGCAGCCTCCACCATTTTCAGTATATGCTCCCTGACACTTCTTTTGCCATTGAACTTCTGAGAAGTCAGTGTGGTGATCAGGTTTTCCATCTCTCATTTCTCGGACATCTTGAATTTTGCTCCAACAGCCTCAAGAAAAGCCTTAGCTTTGTCACAAGACGGTATGCCACCTCTCACAACCTCACTGATGGACCTCTTCATGACCATGAGCGCCATTCGGTTTGACTTTTCCCATTTTTCATACTTCAATCTTTGCACTGTAGTGCTGTTCACTGTCATAGCAGGTGGTTCATCCTCCCTCAATGCAAGGTCATAGTCCATCAAGTCAATGACCCATTGGCTGTAAATGGGTCTTCAAAATCAAGTACCATTCCGACGGTACCATCGAACGCTACAAGGCTCGCCTTGTCACCAAAGGGTTCACGCAGCGCGAAGGCATTGATTACAAAGAGACATTCGCTCCAGTTGCTAAACTCATTACTGTCCGCTGTCTCTTGACTGTTGCTGCTGTTCGCAGTTGGTCTCTCCACCAAATGGATGTCCAAAATGCTTTCCTTCATGGTGCACTGCATGAGGAAGTCTATATGTTACCGCCTCCTGGTTATCGTCGACAGGGGGAGACTATGGTTTGTTGACTTCACAAGTCATTATATGGACTCAAATAAGCATCTCACAGCTGGTTCCAACGTTTTTCATCTGCCATTCAAGAAATTGGCTTCCAATAGTCCCGTGCGGATTACTCGTTATTCACTCAGGTTTGTGGAGACTCTATTACTGTGGTGTTACTCTACGTTGATGACATGATCATTGCAGGAAATGATGAGGAAGCCATTAGTCGACTCAAGAAGTTTCTTAGTGATTGTTTCTGAATTAAAGACCTCGGACCATTAAAATATTTTCTTGGTGTCGAAGTTGCACGGTCTAAAGCTGGGATCTCCATTTGCCAATGTAAATATACCCTGGATATATTGGAGGAAGCTGGTTTGCTTAGAGTAAGACCTGCCAAGGTACCTATGGAACCTGATTTAGTGTTGACGACAACAGGTAGTGATGCTCTCAAGGACCCGACTCGATATCGACGTTTGGTTGGAAAATTGATCTATTTTACCATTACAAGGCCAGACATTACGTATGCAATAAATAATCTTAGTCAGTTCATGCAAGAACCCAAACTTCACCACCTTAAAGCAGCACATCGCCTTCTCCAATATCTGAAAGAAGCACCAGGACAAGGGTTACTAATTCTTTCGGTGAATCAACTTAATTTGATTGGCTACTGTGATGCGGATTGGGCTAGATGTCCGATCACACGCCGATCAGTGACAGGTTTTTGTATCTTCCTTGGTAAGTCACTTGTGTCGTGGAAAAGTAAAAAGCAAGTCACAGTAGCAAGATCTTCAGCAGAAGCCGAGTATCGCTACATGGCTGCAACCACTTGTGAGCTTACTTGGCAAAGGAATTTATTGAAAGATTTGCGTGTAAACCGCCCTGTGCCAGTAAGATTGTTTTGCGACAATCAAGCTGCTCTACACATTGCAGCAAACCCTGTGTATCATGAACGAACCAAACACATAGAACTAGATTGTCATATTGTTCGTGAAAGGATTCAGAGGGGAGAAGTCAAGACCTCTCATGTGCAAACGGGACTGATGAGTACATTTTATATTATATTTTTAACCCTATTCTTAGTATAATTTGATTAATATTTTGAAAGAATTTTGATACTTTGAATTGTATTTCTAATATAGAACTTTCGACTTTCTCTGGAGCAAAACATGGTCAAATGGATGAATTTTGGAGTAATTCCAATTGGAGGACGTTCGTGAGTTACTTAGCTTGATCGTATCAAAATATCAGAATTTTATACCAAGCGATGATTTTCTGGAAATAAAATAAAGGAGCAATGCGCAGTGCTGGAAAAGTGACGTTTTGAGCTTGAATTGCGTTTTTGGAGCCCAAGATGACCTCGGATGGGTTCGTGGCCTTCTGGAGATATGTTCAGAACGTCTTGATCTTCAAAACAAGCTATCTTGGGCTGGATTTGGAGGAGACATGGGACTAAAACGTGGCTGAACAGTTTCTGTGCGGATATCCTAGTTTAATTAGGACTTTATTTTATTATTATTATTAGTTTCCTAATTAGAGAAGAAGACCAAACACTAGGGTTTGGCGTGGGATTTTTAGTTAGGGTTTATAAGGCTTTTGCCTTGCCAAGTTTTGAGGGAGGTGATTATTATTCAACTTTGGAGACAGAGAACTTTACTAGGGTTCTTAGAGATTTTCTACTTTAAGGTGTTTTCTATCCTTGTTTTTAATATTTTGTTGATGGTTCTTTGTAACTAATTTTCGTTTGCTAGGGCGAGGCCATGAGCCTTAGCAAGAATATGTAGTTTCTTTTCAATTTGCTTATGATATTATGCATGCAAGTTTTGAATTATTAATCACCGGGTTAAACTATCTAATTGTCTTAATGCTTAGCTACCATTAGGATTTTTAGAAAAGTCATTTGATGCAATTTTGGTCGGAGGTCGGTCCCTGAAATTGACGAAGGCTTCTTGTGATTAATATGTGCAAGTTCACTTAGGATGAATACCACGTCTTAAGGGTTGTATGGTTTTTCAAAAGGTTTCACAAAGCTTAATGAGTCGTGCATGTTTAGATTTGATCTGAATACCACAGACGGATTGCATGTTTGATATACGCTCTATGTTGGGGGTCCAAGTAGGCATATATTAGGAAAACCTAACCTTCAAAATATGCATGTGTAATTCATAAGTAATTAGAAGAACTACATAGAGTTGTTAAAGTGACGGCAGAACCCTAGGCTTTTACAATTTAATTTTTAAAAACTATTCTTTTACTTTATTTTATTTTGTCACTTGGCTTAATTATTTTCTATTAAATTCGTTTTTATTATTTGAAATCACAAAATCAACTTTTTCTCAAACTTTGTTTTAAGTAATTAATTAAGATTTGATTTGATACAAATTATTCATTCAATTCCTGTGGAGAACGACCTTGCTAGAGCTGCTATACTACGATAACCTTGTACTTGTGAGCTTACTTGGCTAAGGAATTTATTGAAAGATTTGCGTGTAAACCGCCCTGTGCCAGTAAGATTGTTTTGCGACAATCAAGCTGCTCTACACATTGCAGCAAACCCTGTGTATCATGAACGAACCAAACACATAGAACTAGATTGTCATACTGTTCGTGAAAGGATTCAGATGGGAGAAGTCAAGACCTCTCATGTGCAAACGGGACGTCAAATAGCAGACATGTTTACAAAGCCATTGAGAGCACCTAGCTTCCATTCGCATCTTGGCAAGTTGGGTGTTATTGATATCCACACTCCAACTTGAGGGGAGTGTTAAAGGAAATAAAATAGTCAACTACTAGATATGGTTTGGAGTGATTGTAGGACACAATGTCCCTTGGAGTGATTATAGTGATTGATTGTAATAGCATAGAATTAGCTTCCATTTACCTAGAATAGCATCACATTCTTGTATAAATCCCTACCTATGTACAGCTGCTATGATATACAAAAAGATATTCATACAAACAATTTTATAAGTTAAACAACATTGTAGACAATGTTACGACTATTATAGTATATGCAACACCTTTGGGCAAGATACATTACTGCAGTCTTTATGCACATAAAACCATATGCATCCTGATAACACAGCCTTTTCAATAAATACTTAAGTTACAACACATATTTCAAATCTTTGGATAAGAAAATAGTTGGCTCAAACATTCATTAAAAACCTATGTGCTGATTCACAAATCCAACCAGTAACCCTCTTCTCTTTGGAGTAGTACGTTATCATGTCATGACTTATAAAACACAACCATGCCACCTTCCTTATAAACAAAATTTCTCAAAAACTTCACTTTGGTAAAGCTTTACAAACATTTGTTTTAAATGGTTTTATTAGCATGTATCCTTCAATGATGTTAAGGTTGGAACTTAAATCATCTTATCGCAAAATCCATTCCTGTACTTGTGATACTCAAGAAACCAAAACATCAGTAAAACGCGAAAAGACGAATAAATCAATTAAGCAAACTTCCTTGTACGCATCAAAGAATCTATGAAGAGCTATTATACGCTCTGATACCAAATGTTGGAATTTAATATAGTCGCAAACATAGATTTTTTGATAAATGAATGTGTTCCTCTTGAGCAGGGACTTATCCTTTTATGGACATGCAACCACAACCGTTTCCACGTATCACAGAAACTGCTTGGCAAAACTGCACGCCCATTTACATTCCAACGTGGGATATCCACTCACCAACACGTTTAACCCTTAATGTCCTACTTTAAAGGAAAGAAGTTTATTCACTTATTAACTCTTAACTGTTCTCAGTTTCCACTAATCTCAAAAACCCGAATGAGATAAGTTTAGAGTCCAATTGGATTCCAACATAAATCACTACAATACTTTGACATATTTTAACCTTGCATACTCTAATTGATGATAAAATTGAAAAATGAATGTATATATAAGATTATTTATTTGTTATTGCTAAACACATTTAGGCCCACAAATCAGTGCATGCCATTGAAAAAGGCCATAAAAAGCACAAAGTGAGATCAAGGACCAAAGAAGGATAAGAAGCCCAAGACCCAAGGAGTTTGCAGGAAGATATTATCGAGTGCTAAAGTCGACTGCCTATATAAAGTTACATTAACTCGAGTAACTCGAAAAGTCCAAAACAATTAGTTTTGAGATATACTAACATAAAATACATTTTAACCCACACGTAACCAATATTTTACTTTTCTGTTTAAATGCCACTTCCTTCTCTTAGTCTTATCGCATCCAAAATAACCAAACTTCATTAGATACAAGCATATGGCACACATAAAATGTGTGAAATTTTTTTATTTTTGTTTTTGAAGTAGAAGGACAGAGGAAGAGAGTGATAGAGAATGTTGGAGTGGGAGAGAGAGCTTTATTTTATATTTTATTTTTGTTAGTTTTTAATTAGAGATATGTTAGATTTATATGTAGCTAAAACTTAAAAAAAAAAAACCAAAATTTGGTTGTATAGAATTACATTTTTGCCCATAGTTCTTATTCATGTACATTTTTTTGCCCATATTTTAATTGATAATGAGTGTTTTATTAATATGTAGTTTAGATCATTTATTTTTTGTATATACTAAAGACAAACGTATAATTTGTACAATATTAATTTGTCAATTTTTTTTAAAACATGGTTAAGAGCCTACGAAAAAAAATACTAACAATGTCTCAAGATCGAGAAATCCTGGCAATATAAATCACCAAGAATTATAAATTTTATCTAAAAAAGTACTTATTAAGGAAGTAATATAATTATGATATTGTAGTAGCATCCAATTAATGTAGTTGGATTATTGTGGACATGAAACGGATCAATTCAGTAATATGTAATAAATTTCAAATAACTATATACAACGAATCGCTAGAAAATTCTAACATTTGTTAACCATGCATAAGGAAAACTTTGACACCTATCAACCACGCATAAGGTAACGCAGAGTAAAATGAAAAGCGTGCGAGTGGATAAGATTACAAGTTAATTACTATAATACCCTTAATATTGTTCTAAATTAATACTAGTTTACTAAATTACCCTTAATTTGTAATTGGATTACGATAGTACTATTTTTTTTTTAACATTAGGTTGCGATTCTAATGCCTGTCCTAAACAAATTTGGATTTGAGATTCGAGAAGAACTGAGAGAGAGAGATTGACAGTGATATGTGTGGGCCCTTGCTGCTAGTTGCATGGACCCACCCGCCTCGTTTTGAGTTTAGAAATTTTGGCCCCGACCGAATTGCACGGACCCACCATGACCCTTGGGTCCAGGTCCCATTTGCCCACCCCTAGTTTGTAATACTAAAATAAAAACTTATGCGTATTACTAGTATTATTTTGAAGCAATTAAATTATAAACATTGGTTCATGCTTACGTTTATTTTTAATTTTATCAAAAGGCAATCACTTTCATAATTCAACCTTAAAGTGACATTAGACAATACACAAGTATAAATACATGAATGGTGCATCAACAACACCTATCACGTAAAAAATTTAATTGAAACCTTTAGGCAGAGATCCTTACAGCAAAAAATAACACAACATGATATCAACATTGTAGTTAACAGAAAATCAAATCCCTAACTTAAGAAAACTTCTGGTGAAGTTTAAATATTAATTATTGCTAACTAAAACTTCATTTATATAGAAGTTCCTTCGTAAACCTAGTTAGAATCTTGTTATAGGCTATATTTGGCGTCCGCTAACTCCCAAAATCTTGAGGTTTCATTCATGTTCTCATCGTTATACCATAACCTTCAAGATTTGTCGTTTCCGATCATCATTCCAAAATCATTGCGATTTGTCGTTTTCGATCATTGTTCCAAAATCTCTAGGATATGTCGTTACCTACATTCATCTTTGCCAAATCTTGTTCTTAATAGCCGTTTACATACCATGACGTATTAGCTCTCCCGATTATTGGCGCTGTGCAAGTTCAGTGAAGTTATAAAAGATATGACTTTCCAACATTTCTGCCAAAACCCTTCTTAATTCTCTTAGCCGGTACCTTTGCCGTACACCGGATCATAACCGACCATCTTACCTTTTCTTTGTCCAACATCAATTTAACCTTGACCTCAACAATCGCAGTTGAGATTATCGATTCACATTATCGTATCTTTGGATATAAATTTCACTAGCACCATAACCATGACTCGAAAGAAAGAATGTCCAAAGGGTAATTTCGGGATTTGAAATGTAAACAAGGACAACAAAACCCAAAGTATTCGTACATGTCCAGGCCCAAGGTGGTGGAGCGAGAGAGAGGCTGCGCGAGCTTTTACAAAGCCTCCCAAAAAAATTAAAAAAAAGAAGGGTTCACTTCGTTGAAAATATAAAAGCGAACGAACAAACGTAATAAATCTGTACATTCATCATCATCATCATCATCCACTGTCAAAATTTGTTCTCCAAGATTTTGTTTTTCTAATTGGTATAAAACCAAAAACCCTAATTAAAAAAAAACAAAAAAAATGGTGATATGAGAGGAACATGGCTAGGGAACGCGGAACGAGCGCGCAACCATGGGGGACGTTAGAGGAGCTCTTGCTAGTTTGCGCCGTGAACCGCCACGGCACCCAGAGTTGGAACTCCGTCGCCTTGGAGGTCGGGAGCCGCTGCTCCCCCACCGCGACGACGCTTCTCAGTGCTGACAACTGTAGGGACAAGTTCGAGGACATCAAGCGACGGTTCGTATCCGGAAACGACAACGACGGTTCGTCGGGGAGCCTGGGCGCGATGGTTGACGAGCTGCGGAGGCTGCGAGTCGAGGAGCTTCGACGCGAGGTCTGCCGTCGCGACGCTTCGATCGTGTAAATTTCGCGTCCCTTGCGAGAGATCTGAGTGTGAGGTGTTGTCGTTTTAATGGTTTGAGATCTGAGAGTGTGTCTTCTGTGTGTGGTTTTTTACAGGTCGTTGGAGTTGAAGATGAAGAGGTTGGTGGAGGAGAGGGAGCGGAGCTTGAAGGAGGATGCCGGGGCCAACCGTCCGAGCAAAGATCTCAAACGCGGCGGAGAGGATCAGCGGGATGGTTCGCCGGAGAACCTCGCCGGAAAAATGAACTCTGGCGAATACTTCGGCTCGGACTTCAATTCCGAAGAGCGCGAGAACCGATCCTTCAACGAGTCCAATTCGACGAGCCAAAGAGGCGATGCGAAAGGAAACGGCGCGGCGGAGAAAATGGCGGGTGGGGAGGGGGAGGAACCCGGGGCGGACGGAAACCAACCAGATCCGATTCGGGCCAAAATCCGGTCCGAACCGGATCGCGATTGCTCTGTTAACGGTAAAGTAGCAGACGATGACGACGTAGACAATCAAAACAACAAAAAAGGCGGCGATGATACGGAGAAGGCGAGTCGGCTCGGCGAGTCGAGCGAGTTGTGGGAATCGGGTGGCGAGTCGAAGCGGGAGGGAAAAAGGGGAGGTGGTGGCGCGGCGGCGTCGAGGCAGCAGAACAGCGACGTGCAGAGCTCGGCGAGCTTGTCGAAGAGGAAACGACGTCCTGGCAGAGGAGGGGAGGGAGGAGGAGGGAGTAGGAGTAGGAGTAGGAGCAGCAGCGGCGAAGAGGCCGAGGGTGACGAAGTATCTCCCGCCACCAGCAATGGGGTTAAGCAGCTCAAGCTGGTTAAATCTGAGCCGTTGATGAAGGTCCTCAAGATCATCCGCTCTCATCGGCTCGGCTCCGTATTCGAGCGGCGGCTTCGGAGTCAGGTATTGACAAATTTAACGTATATAATTTTAATTTTGTATCTTAATGTGGAAAAATCTAAATTAAATAAATTACCCACAAAAAAAAATTTTAAAATCCGGAAAAATAATTAAGATTTGAAAAATATGATGGCGAAAAAGAGGTCTTCTGAACTGATGGAAAATGGAGGTCGTAATTCATGGTCTGAGATTATATTTAGATATTTGGGTGTGGACCAATTAGAACGTTACACGTCACGGTGTAAGGGTGTTTTGGTCATATGAGGGAGTAAGATGGGGGTATTTTAGAGAAAGAAATCCTCTTCGAATTCCTTCCTTCTAATTCATGAATTCTAGGAATTCGGAGCATTGAAATTTGATTTAACAGTTAAAGTTATTATAACTTTTAAAATGAGTTCATGTTTGTAACTGTTAGATCAAATTTCAATGGTCCGAATTTTCAAACTTGATGGATTAAGAAGAAAGAATTCGAAGATGATTCATTTCCGTATTTTGGTACTTGAGTAAGATCGAGGAAGTTTGAAAAGGTACATTGAGAATGGTGAGGATGGTAGCTAGCGTGCAGCGCATGAGCGTTCCGGAGAGGACGAAAACTCAAGTCAAGGTTTTGATGAAGGGTTACAACCATATGCCTTAGGCGGTGGGGTCCAGTAAGTAGTTTAAAATCAGGATTTAAAGGATTTTTTTTAGGAAAATTAACGAAAAATGTTTGAAAACTTTTTTTTTAACGAAAAATCACTTTTAAAGGTATAGTAAATAGTGACAGTTAAAAGTAAAAAAAATAGTTTTTCGTTAAAGGTAAACAGTACCGGGGGTGTTTTATTAAACCTCCCTTCTTTTTTGGTTAAATGTATGTACCAAATTACTATCCTTTGATATGGGTCTAATTTTACAAGTCTTTTTTGATATGGGTCCAATTTTACAAGTCTTTTTTGATATGGGTTTAAAATTGGAGCTAAATCAAAAGTAAGCACACAATTTTAGGCTACAAAAATTGGAGCTAAATCAAAAGTAACTAAAAATTGGACCCATATCAAAAGAGGCTTATAAAATTGGATCTATTTCAAGTTTCCCCTTTATTAATGATACGTATTCTAAACAGTTTGGTAAATTAACGATAAATTTTCTATGTAGAAATTTAATCTATATATAAAGAGAGTAGCTAAAAGTGATGAAACATTTAAAATACCATAAATTGTTTATCAACAATGTAAAAAATTACGATTGAATGAAAAAAGTTAAAGTAACTCAACACATTTTTATTTTTAATAATTTTAAAATTTAAAACCTTAGACAAAAATAACAAAAACTAAAAACCTCTAGCTGGTAGCTTCTGGTTGACTTCCTATTTATTTTTAAATAATTTTTTAACAAAAAATATGTAAATAAAAAAAATTTAAATTTTGTAATTTTTTTAAGTAAAAAAGGGTTATTTATAAACGTATAAGCATGTGACAAGAGGCTATTATATATATATAATAATAATAATAATAATAATAATAATAATAATAAAAATAGTAAAGCTTTCATAATACTCAAATTGCCTTTCTCCAATTAGAGTTAAAAAAAAAAACAATAAAAAAGAACTAACAACGTGTGTAGAAAATGCTAGTAAATCTTTAAACAATTAAATTTGTGTAAAATTTATATTGCACGTATAAAAATGGTGATATAAGCAGCTCAATTGACCCAACCCAGATTTAGAGATTATTAAACCCATCAAATGGTCCGACCCAAAGGAAGCGTTACGAAAGTACCAATGAGGACGTGTTAGTTTCTTTGACCTTGTTTATTAGCTTTTGTTTAAAGAAAAATTAATAAAAATGATATGAAAATTTTGAATTTTAACGATAAAGACAAAATAAAGATTAAAATGAATAGTATCATGATTGACGTTTTAGTGTAAAATTGTGGTTTTTCATTAAAGTGAATAGTACTGGGAGCTTTTCGTTAAAGTTTCTTTTGTTTAATTGCTTTAATTTTCTTCCCAATTTCCAAAGTTATTTTTCATTTTTATTGTTTTTTTTTCCTGGTATTTTATATTTTCATTAGGTTTATAGGTAATAGCAAGTCTTAGAGCTAAAACAACTTGTATGACACGGGTTCATCGTTTTATCATATACCAATAACACAAGGACATGACATAAGTATGGTATGAAAATATTATAAGTTATCTTACATTATGTTTATTTAACCGATCATAGATTATTTTTTCATAAAACACGATGATAGTTTAATTTATGAACGATGGGATTTATCCTATGTACCTTAGTCCTGTGCATTCGCGCGTACACATAGGAACTCTTTCCTTCCAATCCCAACTGATCCGTACTTATTTTAAAAAACAAAAATAAAACATAAAAAACTCCACCGAAGTGGACGTTGGCCCAACGCGTGAAATGTTACACGTGTAACGTACAACTACCTTATACACAAAAACGAAGGTGATGGGCACTAGCGGTTCTCGTGCCTTCACATTTTTAACCAATAAAAAAAAAACTTGAAAACTACTTAGGGTACCCTTCCGTATGGCCAAAGGAAACTTACGCAACGGAATTGGATTCTCTCGTGAACAAATGGTGGGAATCCTCATGATCCATTATCACGAGTCGTTATATTTTGATCCAACAACTATAAACAGGAGATCATTCTAAAAGTTATAATAATTGTAGCCGTTGGATCAAAATTCAACGGCTCTTGTTAGTGGGTCATGAGGATCCCCATCTTTTGCTCAGGAGGGGATCCAATTCCTTACACAACCATTTGTATCTCTAGCACACACCCATTTGTATTTCTAATATATTCTTGTTAATTTCTTGTTATTAATTTTTTATTTCAGTTTACTCGGAGAGAATAACACTTATTTTTACTTTTTACATATTCTTTATATAGAAATGTAAAGATGTAGTTCAGGCTAGCTGGTTAGAGTTATGTGTCGATTTTCTTAAGTAAATATTTAGTTCTCTTTTTCATAAGTTAAGCTAGTTTAGAATAAAATATTTTAAAACTCAAATTTCTGGTTTTTATTTGACTACCAAGTATCAATTGGAAAATTATATTTCAATTCCGTTATGCGTGTGGAGTAGTTTTTACTAGAAAAATAAGAGAGAAAAAATTAGGAAAAAGAAGAAGCGGTCAAATAAAGTTTTTCCTATTTTTTGTTTTCGAAATTGATATTTGATTACCGTTAAATGAGTGTGATTTAATTAATTAATTACTGAAAATTTGAAATTTAAAACTATTAATGAAAAAGTGATTTGGTGAGAGCAAAATTACTTTATTTTATTTTATTTGGTTTCTAGTTTGCTCTAATAAAAATGTTATGAGTACAACTTCTAATTAGAGAAACCCTACAATATTTGTGCAGGAATCAGAAAGGTACAAAAGTTTGATTCGGCAACACGTGGACCTGCATGTGATTCAATCCAAGCTTAACAAAGGCCTCTACACAGAGGATTGCATCCCCATGTTCTTCCGCGACCTCCTCCTTCTCTTCAACAACGCCGTCGTTTTCTTCCGCAAGAACTCTCCGGAGCACAACGCAGCTCAAGAGCTCCGCTCCATTGTGCTAAAGGAAATGAACGACCAGCTCCCGAACCCACAACCCGCGACCAGAACAGTAACATCCAACGTGCCCAAGATCGAAATCAAAGCTCCCAAGATCGAGCCCTATGTCTCCGATAAACCCACCAAGTCTTCCATTGTTGTTTGTGGGAAGCGTGGTTCTGTCAATGCACTATCAGAAGGCGGTGCGAAGAGCAGGAAGGGAGATAAGGTCGAAGAGAAAGCGAAGGCGGCAAATGAGAAGAAGACGGATGGTGCTGCATCTGTGAAGGTTGAGGACAAGGGAATTAGGAGGAGGAGGACACAAGAAAGAGGCGGGCGGAGAGGGGCAAGCACGAGGGGCAGGAATGCAGCAAAGCCGACGAAGCCGCATGAGTATGGCATCAATGAACTCAGTTCGCATGACGGTTTAGAGGCGTTGGAAGCGGAGAAGGAGAAGAAAGAAAACAGGAGGAAGAAGCAAGGCGCGGCGAGGTTCTTGAAGCGAATGAAGCAGAACTCGCCGAGCACTGAAGTGAAGAAGGAGACGACGGATGGTTCTGAGGATGACAGCGATGAGAGCGAGGACGAGAAGAAGAAGAAGCCGACGACAAGGGGTAGGAAGAAGCCGGAGGTTGAGAGGATTGAGAGGGTGACGCGGAGTTCAACGGGAAGCGGGGGAGGGAGGGGAGGGGGAAGAAGGTGTCAGGAGAGCAATGGGAGGGGACGGAGAGGGGTCGGGAGGCCACCGAAGAGGCCCGAGACCACAGCGGCAGAAGCGGGGAGTAGGAAGAGAGGGAGAGAGAATGGGGAGGCTGATCAGGTGGGGAGTGCAGGGAGGCGGAGAAAGCGTACAAGGAGGTGAATGCGGCCATTGTTGTACGCTGTAAATTATTTTTGGCATGGTTTGGGTTAATTTCTGGTCTTGTTTTGTTGCTAATGCTAGGTTTTTAGAGTCTTTTTTTTTACCCTTTTACCCAAGAGCGGTCAAAAGAATTACTAGAGAGGGATAGGGAGTGATAGAGATAGACGTGCTGTGAACTTGTAGAATGTTTTGGGGCATCTCTTTTTGCATATACAGATCCTGATGAGTAGGCATCATCAGTGAGGACCTTTGTCGTTCTAGTTTCAATATTCTTCTTGTTTTTTTTAGCGTGGGCTTTTTTGATGCAATAGGAAATAGGCTGGGTCCAAAACACCCGAAAACAAAGGAAGAAATTAAGATAATACTACAAATGCAAATGATGCATTACTGCAACATGACGGCATTACTGCAACATGACCGGAAAACAATAATACTCATGCACTTTCATGCAGGTTCGATCTTCTTCTCTCTTAACATTTAATAATTTAATTCAGTAATTGTTTGTCAAAGGAAAAAAAAAATATAGAAAGTTAATACAAATCATATATATATATATATTAACAATTTCCTTGCCAAATAGTTGGATATTGATATTGAATGCAACTGATATTGATATATGCATTAATATTCCCATAAATTTACATATTGATATTTCTTCCGATACCGATATTTGAAACATTGCTTCTACTACTTTTACTTTCGTATACATTTGTCTGATATGTTATGTTATCAAGAATAAGAGTTGTTCATACATGTCTTTGGATGATGGTTGATGGTTTGGCAAGAAAACTGTTACATGAAAAAGATGTTAAAAATTTAGGTTTGTTGCCACTTAGTATTAGGGTCAAGTGGAATTTCTCTTCTCTTGTGAGTGAGAGGTCTGCTAACTTATTGTGAGGTTGAGCCCACCTCTATCATTAGTTTAGGTAATATCGTTTGTTCACAAAAATAAAAAAAATAAAAAATTTAGGCTTGTTAAACAACTTTATTTTTTGGTCCACTTTCAGCCTAAACCAATCCCAAACCAAATTAGGCCTTAAAGGATTCCAATTATTTCATCACTGCCCATGAAAAGAGAAGTCAATGGCATTAATAAATAAAATAGTAATAATAATAAATAAAAAAACAATGATATCCGGAGGATTACAGTGACGGAGCTAGGCAGAAATATAAGGTAGATTACAGAAAACTTGGTAAACAAGAATGGTTAAATTCTTGAGAAATTAAATCGCAGCCTGCAAGTGAATTTCCAAGTGCTTCTGCTAAAAAGTTTCAGTATTCTATCCTGACGAAATTCCAAGGCATTTGCGTATGAATTTAGTTAGGAAAGTTGGATGCATGTTTAGCCATCCCTACGACTTTAATTCCCTTTCTGTTTTACTCAGTTGTTAGATTTCTTGTATGCAGCAGCAATGTGCTTAATATTGTAAGATATATTCTAAAATCACAACAACAAGACCTTAGGATCACGAATAATTCAAATCAATATAAAATAGAAATCGACTAATTATATTAAACTTATTTGTAGAATACGGAAGACATGGTTATGTAGGTGAAGCCATTGATCCTTGCGAACAAAGTATAAGTAGTCTTCTACTTCCAATACCTCTCAATGAACTCTACTATCGAAATAGGCTTGTTGTTTTCGTGAGTTTCAGTTGGTATGGAAGTAGGGACTGCTCCTAGGTTATATAGCTAGGGTTTCAACCAATTCCTCCCTATTATTGGAAAAGATACCAACCCAAATCATATCTCATCAATTATAGTCCCATCACGACTCTTATTCCTTTTATTTACTTAACAAAAGCCCTTAATTGATTGCATGTAATTAGGACTCCAATATGTTTATTTCCTTAAGGTACCGAGAGTCCTAGAGATTTTATTAACTTGATTGCCAAGTCAACTATTCCCTCAATTATTCTCAGCATAATTCATTGCCATTCACAAAATGGTTTTACAAATATAGCACGATTCTAAAAATTCTCGCGTAAGTACTAAGCGGTTGGACACTGTTCCGATTAATCCAAGGCATTCTGACACGCCCCGACCCCGATATTCCCTGAATATCGAGATAGGCACGTGCTGGCCGACACCCAAAGGTGACGAAGCCATTAAATTGAATACAAGAGGATTGATTTGGGCACAAAATATAGATTTAACAACAATAAGGTTTACAAAAGATAAACAAGCCTAACTGTGAGGCTAGAGTACCGAGCATGTTCTACAGAGTTTATTTACAAAAGATGGAAATATTACACCGAAGAAACAGTAGCAAAAGATCAGCAGCTACTGATAGGGGAAGGCCTCGTATGAAATCCCGTAGTCCTCGTTTCTGTGACCTGAATGGGGGCGCAAAACAAGGGTGAGTGGACCAAGTTTATATACATACATAGTATGAAAATAGTTATGAACATACTAACCCCCACAGTTATATAATGAAAACTACTAGTATAATAAATGATAGTTTTACTAAACACCTTAGCATGCCATAAACATCTCGAAAGATATATCGCGGAAGAACATCGCGTCAAACCAAAGCATTAATCGTCTCACAAATCGTCTCATAAACGCGGTGTGCTGCTAGTAAGATCACTGAATGATAATACTCCCGGCCCAATGCCTGCACCTGAGTCTCTGTGCCCGTAGCCAGAGATAACTCCCTCCCGGCCCAATGCCTGTCTCCGTGTCCCTCAGCCTTTCGCTAGGGATTATTTCTCCCGGCCTAAATGCCAACACCAGATCCTCGCCCTAGGCGGCATAGTGTCCATTAGGTACGCACAAATAGTTACGCCTCTCCAAAATAACCGCTTCATAGTATAGAGTCATCCATCATCTATACTATAAAGAGGGGTTTTCGGAAACATGTTCTAGCATCCTGTCGTCATCCATCAGATAGTCTACCAGTTCATGGTTTTTATAGAAAATACGATATATCAAAATATAGCTCAATATAGGCCAACAATTAATTCCTCACAAAATAATGAGACGATATTCAACATTTCAATAAACATGCTTAACATAACTTCAATTTATAATTTCCAAGTAAAATCAAGGCATGCTATATAAATATGTAAATCTTCATTTCATAACATAAATCATATTTTTATTTTGGAAGGTGGTCCACTCACAGTACTTCGCTGCAGTAGTGTTATGCAAGCAAGAATTATGCACGTCCTCCCTCACCACTTCACCTAAGCACAAGATGAAATAGATAGATAAGAGATTTGATTTGAATTGAATGGAATAAGAACTTTGGTTTCGGACCCCGGGTTTTTTATTTAGGTTTGGAATGGATTGAGTTTAGGGTTTCTAAAGCTTTGGGTCTAAGGGAATGAGGTTGGATGGTTTTGGAACTTAGCCAAACTATACGACCTACCCACTCTTTCGACCACACTACTCACACTCGGCGAACACAAAATACATGTTCTTGTACTACCCTGACGCTCACACAGTTCCTATATTAACCTTGTATAGACTTACATATATATACAAGCATACCTAAACATTTACCTACGTATCTACTTTACACCCCAAGCCAAACACTCATATATACATACATACACACACAATATGCAATATAGTACATACACGGCACAAGAACTATAATTGCACACATATATATGCATCTGTGTACTACATATGTACATATACAAACATCTGTACAACCACATAATTAATACATACGTATATGTATATAACTATAACACACAAATCTCCGTAGCATACACACATACATGGCTCATTTACACTAATACCCACATGCATGTTTATATGCATATCGTCCAGCACACACACCTATATATCTATATACACACTTACATGTATGTTTATAACTACATTTTTATACATTTAACACACACACACCCTCACAGATTACCTATCACATATATACATTTATACCACACGCAACATTCACATATCTCTATATAGCGATGTGTGTATATTTTCACGGCATATACCTTTATACATATAAATATATCTCACTTACATATCTTCACAGTATAAATGCATAGATATATATATCTATATACACAACCCACCCACTCTCGCCACCTTATACCCGCACGCACAGTTTCAATTCCAAGTTATAGAAACATACTCATCCCTGTTCCATTTAGATCCGTAGCTCCTGCCTACATGCAGGTATCTATATGTCCCCATTTTTAAGCACACAAATGCACTGCACCTATCTCTCATCTCACACACACAAAAGCTCACGGTGTAAGGTGGTGGAAGGTGGAAAAGGTGGGATTGCTGAATTCCATCCAGAGGGAGTTCTTAATTCCAGTCTAATCTACAACTTAGAAATAAGAGGAGTGGAAGAGACTTACCTATTTCGAGTTCGAAAACTTTGAAACTCACGGCCTCAAATGGCAACACCTCCCAGGTAATCCCGATGGTACATGCAAGGGTGAAACTGAGTTCTTTGCATTCCAAAGGTCCAGATTCTCAGATTTTGGAAGTTTGATTGATGGGGAGGTTGAAGGAGTGATGTGGGAAGGCTCTCGGTTTCGTTCCTTTTTCAGAGAAAGGGAAGTGTTTTTCGCAGGATTAAAGGGAAGAAGAAGGCTGGTATATTATTATTTGGGTCAATGGGTGATTGGGCCGGGTTTGGCTCAACTAATACTCTAGGGCTTTGGATTTAAAACAAATTTGGTAGGTTGGGCTTAGCCCACTAAACTTAGGTATTAATTTAGGTAAGGGTTGTTAAACATTCGAAAATTAAGAAAAGGTGTTTGGTGCCTAGACTTGTCCAGACACTCTCTAACCTGTGACTCTCACTTAGACAGAAAATATATCACTTTCATTTTGCTTTTTATTTTTTTCGATAAATTTAAAGAGACTTGTTGAGACACTCATTACATGATTGTTCAACATGTTTTCAATATGTTCTAATACTTTATAATCTATATGTCATTTTATTTTGCAATATAAGTATATATTTTTACGTGAAGTAGACATTTATTTATATGTTACATAATAAATTTAATTAAAATTAAAAAAAATGCCTAAACGTTTATGCGTTAGGCCCTTGTTGAGCTCCCAACTAGCGCCTATCACCTTTTGAATTGTTAATAAGTCTTTTATTTCTCACGGAAAAATTACACTTGATCAGCACACGAAGCAATCTTTAACATCTGAGAGAAATTGGAAATACGCACATCGCCATGACGTGCTGAAAACTAGAGGGCCACAAACACCCCAAAATCCTACAATGAATCCAAGAGCCACTGAAATATGAAGCCATGGGATTTCATTCCCATTGTGATGTTCATCTTCCATGTTCTTAGTTGCATTATCACTTGTACTCATCTGTTGGCATTTGTTTGGAAGCGGGGGACCGCAAAGTCCCGGGTTGCCCTCATAGGCAGTGGCATCAAAGCCTTGGAGCTGTGTGCCTAACGGTACTTGTCCTTGGAGGTTATTGTATGCAACACTAATAGAAGACAAGAAATGAAGACCTGATAGTGAAGCTGGGATTCCGCCCGACAGATGGTTTCTTGAGAGGTTTAATCTCTCCAAGTTTGTGAGCTTAGATACCTGGTCTGGAATGCTGCCAACGATGTTGTTGCTGCTGAGATCCAGCTGGTGAAGGTTTTGCAACTGGCCTATCTCAATGGGAATGTTACCACTTAGATTGTTATTTTGGATGAAAATAGTTGGCGGCAAGTTGGACAGATAGTTGTACTGCAGAGCTGCATCAGTTTTATTCGTGCTCTTCATGTACACAGGTAGTTCGACATCATCACTATCTGTTTGAGCGGAAGGCTTCTCGGATACAAGAGCTTGTAGTGAGAAAAGCTCCTTTGGAAGTCCCCCCAAAAGCGAGTTGTTGTCCAAGCTTATGGAGAAAAGACTAGGAAGACTTCCCAACCAAGGAGGTATTGAGCCTGTGAGTCTGTTACCAGACAAATGAAGGACTTGGAGTTTCTTGAGCTTTGACATCCACACCGGAATATGACCTCTAAGTTGGCAGTTCGATAAGCTAAAAAGGCGGAGATTTTGAAACCCAGAACCAATCATTGGATCACCATCCGGCAGTTCTTCACCTAGAAAATTATTTGAAAGACAGACCACCCTGAGATTTTCCAAACGCATCAATAAATGTATAGCGCCGGTGACATTGGTGAGTCTGTTCCTACCAAGCGAGAGGAAGGATAGGTATTTCAACGAAATAATCTCGGGTTCTATTTGTCCCTCTAGATCATTACTGCTCAGACGAACTGCTTTCAGATACTTGCATGAGTAAAGGCTTTTTGGCAAGACGCCGGAGAAATGATTACTCACGAGATCAAGTTTGATAAGTTGATCAAGTTTGGAAAAATTTAGCTCCGAGATATTTCCATCCAAACGGTTGAATCCAAGATTGAGTTCAATAAGGTTTGAGCAATTCATCAAAGATGGGGGCAGATGACCTTCAAGACTGTTGAGATGAAGGAGCATCAGTTTCAATTTGGAGAGCTTCCCGATGTGGAGAGGAAGTGCGCCGCTGAAATGATTGAAGTAAATCTCTAGGACTGTGAGGCTGGTGAGATTGACAATGTTGTCGCTAATGTGACCGAAAAGCTGATTGGAAGGTAACGAAATTTCATGAAGAGCCTGAGCTTTGTAGAGATCACTAGGAAGAGTCCCAGAGAGATTATTGAAGCCTGCACGAAAGATTTCCAATTTCGAACAGTTTCCTAGTCCGAGAGGAATTGAACCATTGAAAGCATTGTATGAGAAATCCAAGACTCTAATCGAAGAGGAACGAAGACAGATAGAGGAAGGTATTTGGCCTGTAAAATGATTTTTGCTGACATTCAAACTGCTCAAATTCCAGGCATGCTGGAGGAATGAAGAAGGAATTGTACCGTTCAAATGATTGTTCGACAAATCTACTATTTGAATGTAACTAGATGACAGAAACAAAGGTAATTCTCCGGAGAGAAGGTTATAGCTCAAATCAAGGATTTCAAGGCGACTCGAGGACAAGAAGAGTCCAGCTTCCAGAGGACCGGAAAGCAGATTGTGGGAGAGATTGAGGCGCAAAAGATGCGTGAGGGTTCCAAGAGTGCGAGAAACACTTCCTTGGAGCCGCTTAGAGGGCAGCAAAACATGTGTTACTCTACCATCGGCATCACAAGCGATGCCTTCCCAGTGACAACAATCACTGGAAGACCAATTTAAGTGAGAAGAAGATATATCGAAAGATGACAAAAGAGAGTTGTGATCTGCCTTCTTGCAAGCATGGTTTGTAGAAATGAAAGTAGACAACACAAAAAACAGGAAGAGGACTCCATAAGGCATTACGCGACTAACTTCCGGCATGATGTTCTTCGCTATGGCTGTACTGGAATTATATTGCTCACGTCGTTTTGGGTGAACATATACACTCCTTTGTTTGGAGCAAAGGAGGTAGAAATTAACAAAGGGAAGAAGGTAATTAGGCAATGGTTTGAATTCTTGTGCGCAATGTTTGAGTTTTGAAGTCTTTGCTTTCCACTTATATAGAAAAGAAACAAACCTGCACAACATGGGACGTCACTAATGGAGGGTTGGCAACGTATTAGAAGGTTTACATTGACTATGGCGTCGTGCTTTTTGAAAGAGCTAAAACAAATTTTAGTTTTGAAAATGATTGTTTGGTAATTTTTTTTATAAAAAAGATCAGTTTTTTTAGAATTGATAAGAGAAATGATTAATTTTTTAAGTAACCACGATATATTAATCATATACTGCTGACTAAAAAAGAGAGTTATGAACTAATAGATGAGTACAAGATTTATATACGAGTTTTTTTCCCATCACCATCCTATACTAATGACAACATAAATTACATATAAATTATAGCACGGAAAGTGATTACAAAGAACTTATAACAAAATAAAATACAAATAAATTACATAACGAAAAGTGGTTACAATGATCGCATTCAATAGGTGATTAAGATGGTAACTCCCTAACACTCCCCCTCAAACTTGACGCTAGTGAGTAGACATGTTTGAAAATTAGCCAATGAAACCGATCTGAGCGAAGACCTTTGGTGAAGACAGTCGCAAGTTGCTGTGTGGAAGGAATAAACTAGACGCGATGACTACCAGTTGCAACTCGTTCTTGAACAAAATGATAACCAATACCAATATGTTTGGTTTGAGAATGAAAAACCGGATTGGCTGCTATCTAAGTGGCAGAAAGATTGTCACAATTAAGAATAACCAGTGTAAAAAGAGGAAACTGAATTTCTCGTAAAAAGGCCTTGGATCCAAACAGTGTCAGCACAAGCATATGCATGGGCACAATATTCGGCCTCAGCACTAGAGCGGGAGATTGTACGTTGTTTCTTAGCACTCCACAAAATGAGATTAGGACCCAAGAAAACACAGTAGCCGGTAATGGATCGACGAGTGTCAGGACATCCTGCCAAATTAGCGTCCTAAGTAAGCAACAAGAAGAGATGATCCGTAGAACGTTGAAGTAATAAACCATGACTAAGCACGGCTTTCAGGTGATGAATATGTTTAAAAACCTCAAAATGTATATCACTAGGAGAACTCATGAACTGTGAAACATGTTGAACGATATAGGCTATGTCTGGGTGAATAATCGTGAGATATTGAAGAGCACCGACAAGTTGTCGATAAGGTGTAGGATCAGCATGTGCGAGGGGCTTGCTTGAGGCCATAAATAGCCTTATGAAGCCGGCAAACTTGCTGTGGTCGAAGAGGATCAGTAAAGCCAGGGGGTTGGCACGTAAAAACTTCCTCAGACAAATAACTGTGCAGGAAAGCGTTATTGACATCAAGTTGTCCGATTGACCACCCACATTAACATGTTCTTGACATCAAATATACTAATGACAACATAAATTACAAATAAATTATATAATGGAGAGTGGTTACAGAGAACTTATAACAAAATAAAATAAAAATAAATTACATAACGGATAATGGTCACATAGATCGCATTTAATAGATGATTAAGATACTCACTCCCTAACAGTTAAGAATAAAAAGTAGAAGTGAGATGATCATTAACTAATTAATTATGAGTTTTCCATGATTTAAAAGTCATGGTTACGTGCTCGATTTTTTCTCTCTAAATAACGCTTGTATACAAAAAAAAGATAATGTCACAGAGACTAAATTTTTAAACTAAATGATGTGTCACTAATCGAAAATAAAAAAGTTAATCAACACTTAAGTAATAATCCAATCATCAACATTCACATTATTTGATTTATAAAATTTGATCTCCCTAATATAATGACACAATTACGCGTAGTAATTAGTTAATACAAAATGGCGCGGGCCCACCATGTGTGACCTATATCACTACTATATTTGTTTTTCTTCGTCTTGACTTTGAAATTGCATAGATATAATAAGTAACACGAAGAATGCTTGAAGTTTTGGACATCACTTAAGTAATTGATCTTTTTTCTTCTTAGCAGATAGGACTCGGTGGTTTACAGGTGATGCCTTCGCACTGGCTACAATCAACTGAATTAGTAGTCCAGTTCAACGGAAGAGAAGACGGAGAGCGAGAGAAGGTCGTGAGAGCACTGCGTTCGCTTGGATTGCAAGCATCATCCGTATAAATGTATACATATACATCTTTGAACAACAAAAAATACATATACATCAAATGTGCGTCAGCTTGTGCAGTTACTGCAGTATATATACATTTTCAGGAAGCCATATATATATATATATGTACTATGTATGTATGAAATGTGGTTTTGTCTGCTATTTCCCAATATCTTCAAGGTCGTGTAAAGATCTTTTATGTGATAGTCTATATGGTTTTGAAGTGGTATGGTTTGACTTTAGGAGTAAACAGCACACAAAAGACTTCAAAGAGTCACTTATATTGACTTCAAAGTTGCCAAATGCGTTTAGATTACATTTTTTTTTCCTTTTTGGACACAAGAAATAGTGAAGAACAGGATAATTGAATCTCAGACTCAATTGCAATGGTAAATATTCTTAATCACTTGAACTATATGTAAAAAGTGCACCGATATTTCAGGTAGAAAAGTTTGATTTGAGATTGAGTCTTCATCCTAGAGTCCAAATACCACCTCTATCTAGGTAATCCAATAATGGATAATTTAGAAATTTAATTACTAATGTTGGGTGAACCTAGACCCACCCACTTTCTGATTCATTTTTTTCCCATTCCAGTCCGGTTTCGTATCCACACCGCAAGTGAAATGGGTCACTAATGTTGGGTGTAATCATGGGTTGGCAACGTCTTGGAAGGTTTACATCGACTTTGGGCTAGTGCTTTTGGAAGCCACTTCAAGAATGTTGTTTAATAAAAGTGCTTTGAATAGAAAGTTGAAACACTTTCAATCACTTGGACAATTTTTTTTTTTCTTTTGCTTTGAGTAGAAAGTAGAAACACTTTTAATCATTTGGACATTTTTTATAGATGAAACCAAGTTAAGGAAATTCGATTAAATACGAGACTTATGAACTAACAGATGAATAATTATATAGTTAAGAATATGTAAAAGTGAGATGATCATTAATTAATTAATTTACAAGTGAATTCTCCATGCTTTAATAGCGTACAAGGTTACGTGCTTGATTTTTCTTTTTTAAATATCTCTTGTATAAAAATAAATGATACAATTATGCATAATAATTAATTAATATAAAATAGTGTAAAACTATCATGCATGACCTATTGCACTACTATTTTTTTTTCTTTTGTGTCTTTGACTTCGAAATTGCAAATTATAATCATTATCAAGAAGAATGCTTGAAATTTTGGACATTGACGTGTCAACTTATCGAAGTAAAGGATTGAGAGAGCGTTTTTCTAACAAGTAAAGGATATATTGAGTTTTTTCCAACGACCTTGAAGACCTTGGCTACTTATGGTGTCTTTTCCAAGCCTGAGCTAAACGCTTCCGTAATTCTACTCCATATTTCTCGCAACTCCATCTCATTACCCGTTATCAGATCATGAGTAATTTGAACCCAACATTTACACAGCGTAACATCTTTGATGAGCTTCCATGTAGCCATTTTTCACACAAAAAGTATATGAAAGCTTTGGTAGAAAGTGTTGAAAATATTGAAATGTGATGTAAGGTGGAAGATGATGGTTAGATATTTATAGGAAAAATTAATAATTTTTTTTTGTGTTTTTAATAATTTTATTAAGTAAATTAATCTGGACCGTTGGATTTGAAAAAGATTAAAATCCAACAGCCAAGATGTTGACATGTGGCCAACGGTCATAATTCTGATCGTTGTGCCTTTTTAGGGCAAAAAATGTGGACTGTTGATTTCTGGATCGGATGGCCCAAATCATGCCACGTCATTAGTCGTTGGTTTTCAAATTCAATTTTTTTTACCGTTGGAAATCCAACGGCCTGTGAATGCGCCTGAGCATGTGAGCCTCACCCACTTTTCTTGTCGGGGATGTGTGCCCACTCAGTCATGTTTCCCACGCGCCTGGCGCAAAAAAAATTAAAAAAGGCCCGTGACGTCACATTGGCGTCAGCATGACATCACATAGGTCTGGCCTTGGCTCAGCATATTTTGGGTCGGGCTATAGACGGCTTGGGCTGGAGTGTTTTTTGGGGGTGCGGGCTTGTTTTTTGAACTTTAGGCCAACCTATATGGCTGGGCTGGAGTTGCTCTTAGCAGATTGGATTCAATGGTTTAATTAAGTCATGACCAAAGGAAATTAATGGAGCATTTTGTTTTTTTTTTATCCTTGGGTGAGATGCTTTATTCAAATCACCATGATATGATAAGAAGCACGATCAAAATAGTTAATCTAAAACCCAAGCGGCTAAAATAGAAAACAAAAGCGCCATATTGTTTTTAAATGGAGACTAGTTGTGGGTATCATTCTACGTCAATTTTTAACGATTCAAATCGTCTATTTTTTAGTCTTCTTTTATGGATTATCCTTGCAAAAAAAAAAAAATTAATTATTTCAAACTATTTGCCCATTTGATTATCATGATGAGATTTTAAATATTTCTTATAACATAGTGTTCATTAATTTCTTTGAACTTAATTGAATGTCTCAAACATTTCCGTTTTGACTAATATTTTTCAAGGATGATCACACTTGAAATTAAAAAAAATATATGATTCGGATTGCAAAGTTTGATGCGAATGAGACCCAAAACTAGTTCCCATTAAAAAATAAAAATAAAAATCCCTTTGAATAAAGGACTTGTTTATGTAAAACCGAAGAAATACGCACGCCTCTTCATCCCCATTTCGAAATGCATAAAATACTTCACAATTCTTACACTTCTTAGTTCAAGTCAAGCTAATTTAACTTAACTCTTAAGAGGACGTTTGTTTGTCCTTAGCTTTTACTGGATGAAGGAGGACTCGCCTGACTAAGACCGCGCTAGGCGGTATTAGCGAGATCCCCCGCATACCATGGGACTAGCTAAGAACTAGCTTTGTCCTCCTCACTTCGCTCCCTGCTCCATCATCTCTCGCGTCCTTTCTCTTCCTTCTCGCCCTGAACCCAGAATCACAAACTCACAAGACCTCAAATTTGAATCTCAATCGGAGAATCCATGAGCTGCGTTGTCTGATTCACCTCCAACCCTGATTAGACAAGGTCATCGATCGGGCCTCTGTCCTCCTGGACCTCGATTTTCGACGGCACGGGCTTTGGGCTCCTTCCTCCTTGACCTCATTGAATTGCTTCATCTCCTCGACCTTTATTTCTCAATACCATTTTCTGGGTTCTTCTAATCCCCTCTGATTACAAACTTGAAGCCCTTAAGATCCATTTATTGTAATTGTACATGCAATGACTCACAGCAAATTAGCAGCGTCTGCGGATGCTAGAATTCTCTGTGGGAGCATCTCAACCATGCGGCCATGCCCATCTCAGCAGAAGATCAATCAGGTCAGAATTTTTTTCATCTTTCTTGTGATTTTCAGAAATGGCACAGGTTGCATGGGTGATTTGATTTTTGGGTAAATGGGTTTTGTTTAAAATGTTTTTTTGTTGTCGTTTGGAGCAGGTGATGAGAAAAAGGCAATGTGAGATTTGTGTATCACTATCAAAGAGAGGGGATTATCCCTCCCAGAGACCTCCCACTCCTGTCTGAATGGTAACTGCAATCACGTCATCCGACGGTCCTGATCACAAGTGATGCCTTCCCACTGGCAACAGTCAACTGAAGTAATAGTCCGGTTCAATGTAGGAGAAGATGAAGAGGAAGCCATGAGAGATTGAACGATCCATCTTAGATTAAGATTTCTTACAGGTTTGTTTATATCTAATACATATACATCAAATGTGCATCAATTTGTGCAGTATATACGTCTTCTGGAAGCCATGACAGCTACATATGATCGTTTTTAAGTTGCAACTTGCAAGCTTTTCCATGGATCAATATATATATATAGACACACACACACACACATATAAAGATGTATATATGTATGTAATATGGTTTTCTCTGCAATTTCCCAATATCTTCAAGTTCGTGTAAAGAGTCTTTTATGTGTTAAGTCTATGGATTTCAGGTGGTTTGGTTTGACTTTCGGAGTAAACAAGAAGCAAAAGACTTCAAAGTGCCCAAATGCATTTGCGTATGAATTTAGTTATATTGTTGAAACACTCATTACATGATGTTCCACATGTTTTCAATATGTTTTAATACTTTATAATCTATACGTCATTTTATTTTACAATTTATATATCCCAATACAATTATATACATTTTAAAGTAAAGTAAACATGTGTTTATATGTTATATAATAAATTTTAATTACAATTAAAAAAACTGCCAAGACGACTAGTCATTATGCCCCTGCCCCTTGCCCGACTAGTGCCTAAAAAAGAACGTTGTATAAAAAATTGCACTTGATGAACACACGAAGTGATCTTTAACATCGGAGAGAAATTGGAAATACACATATCGCCATGACACGCTGAAAACTAGAGGGCCACAAACTCCCCAAAATCCTAGAATGAAACCAACAGCCACTGAAATATGAAGCCATGGAATTTCATTCCCATTGTCATGTTCATCTTCCATGTTCTTAGTTGCATTAGCACTTGTATTCATCTGTTGGCATTTGTTTGGAAGCGGGGGACCGCAAAGTCCCGGGTTGCCCTCATAGGAAGTGGCATCAAAGCCTTGGAGCTGTGTGCCTAACGGTATTCGTCCTTGGAGGTTATTGTATGCAACACTAAGTGAACCCAAGAAATGAAGACTTGATAGTGAAGCTGGAATTACGCCCGACAGATGGTTACTTGAGAGGTCTAAACTCTCCAAGTTTGTGAGCTTAGATACCTGGTCCGGGATGCTGCCTACCATGTTGTTGATGCTGAGATCCAGATCGTGAAGGTTATGTAACCGGCCTATCTCAATGGGAATGTTGCCACTTAGACTGTTATTTCGGATGTAAATAGCTGGCCGCAAGTTGGACAGATAGTTGTAATGCATAGATGCGACAGATTCATTCCCCCGATGCGTGTAGACAGGTAGTTCGACATCACCACTATCTCTTTGAGCGGAAGGCTTCTTGGATACAAGAGCTTGTAGTGAGAAAAGCTCCTTTGGAAGTTCCCCTGAAAGCGAGTTGTTGTCCAAGCTTATGAAGAAAAGACTAGGAAGACTTCCCAACCAAGGAGGTATTGAGCCTGTGAGTCTGTTAGAAGACAAATCGAGGATTTCGAGTTTCTTGAGCTTTGACATCCACACCGGAATATGACCTCTAAGTTGGCAGTTCGATAAGCCAAAAAGGCGGAGATTTTGAAACCCAGAACCAATCATTGCATCACCATCCGGCAGTTCTTCACCTAGAAAACTGTTTGGAAGTACGACCATCCGGAGACTTTCCAAACGCATCAATATATGTATAGCGCCGGTGACATTGGTGAGTCTGTTCCTACCAAGCGAGAGGAAGGATAGGTATTTCAATGAAACAATCTCAGGTTGTATTTGTCCCTCTAGATCATTACTGGTCAGACGAACTGCTTTCAGATATTTGCATGAGTAAAGGCTTTTTGGCATGATGCCGGAGAAATGATTACTCATGAGATCAAGTTTGATAAGTTGATCAAGTTTGGAAAAATTTAGCTCCGAGATATTTCCATCCAAACGGTTGAATCCAAGATTGAGTTCGATAAGGTTTGTGCAATTCATCAAAGATGGGGGCAGAGGACCTTCAAGATTGTTGAAATGAAGGAGCATGAGTTTTAATTCGGAGAGCTTCCCGATGTGGAGAGGAAGCGCGCCGCTCAAATGATTGGAAGGTAATGAAATTTCATGAAGAGATTGAGCTTTGTAGAGATCTCTAGGAAGAGTTCCAAAGAGAGTATTGAAGCCTGCACGAAAGATTTCCAATTTCGAACAGTTTCCTAATCCGAGAGGAATTTTTCCATTGAAATCGTTGTTGGAGAAATCCAAGACTCTAACCGGAGAGGAATGAAGACAGATAGAGGAAGGTATTTGGCCTGTAAAATGGTTTTTGCTGACATTCAAACTGCTCAAATTCCAGGCATGCTGGAGGAATGAAGAAGGAATTGTACCCTTCAGTTGATTGTTCGACAAATCCACTATTTGAATGTAACTAGATGACAGAAACAAAGGTAATTCTCCGGAGAGAAGGTTATCGCTCAAATCAAGGATTTCGAGGCGACTCAAGGACAAGAAGAGTCCATCTTCCAGAGGACCAGAAAGCAGATTGTGGGAGAGATTGAGGTGCAAAAGATGCGTGAGGTTTCCAAGAGTGCGAGAAACACTTCCTTGGAGCCGCTTGGAGGGCAGCGAAACATGTGTTACTCTGCCATCGGCATCACAAGCGATGCCTTCCCAGTGACAACAATCACTGGAAGACCAATTTAAACGAGAAGAAGATGTATCGAAAGACGACAAAAGAGAGTTGTGATCTGCCTTCTTGCAAGCATGGTTTGTAGAAATGAAAGTGGACAACACAAAAAACAGGAAGAGGACTCCCAAAGGCATTATGCGACTAGCTTCCGGCATGATGTTTTTCGCTACGTTTGAATTAGGTGATGGTTTGAATTCTTTTGAGCAATGTTTGAGTTTTGAAGTCTTTGCTTTCCACTTAAATAGAAAAGAAACAAACCTGCACAACACGGAACGTCACTAAGGGTTGGCAGCAACGTATTAGAAGATTTACATTGACTTTGGGGTCGTGCTTTTTGGAAGAGCTAAGACAACTTTTGCCTCGAAAATTGATTGTTTGGTATCAAATTTTGGGCAATTAGTAGAAATGATTAGTTTTTGAGATTTGATTGGAGAACTAATCAATTTTTTAGTAATGATAACATATTGATTATATATTGATGACTAAATTATGGGAGATGATTTAGCATTAAGTAATTAATTAGTGAACTCTCCATGGTTTAGCATCGTACAAGTACTGTTACATGAAAGAGACTTATAAGTCAAGGTCACCTGCTCGATTTTTCTTATCTAAATATCACTTGTAGAAAATAAATTATACAATTACGCGTAAGAATTACTTAAGAAAGAGTGGTGTAGGCTTGACAAATAAAAAAAAAACAAAGAATGGTGTAGGCCCACAATGTGTGACTTATTTCACTGCTATATATTATTTTTTCTGTCTTAACTTTGAAATTGCAAGGAGAGTGAAATGTTAAGGAGGAGAATCTTTCAAAGTGGGACTTTCTAAGAACTCTCTACCTCACAGTTTAATGTTAATTCTCGTACCAACATTACAAAACACTGCACCAAAAACATAAAGTGGCAGAAGTTGAAAATAAAGAGTTTATGACAAATATAAGAATTCTCTACAATCTTACAATTCTCAAATACTACTTTAATTCTTTATTCTTCTCCATAAGGAGGTATTTATAAGATTATAAAGGTGCAATACTAGGAAATAAATCAAACAATTATGTGTCAACAAGACAAAAAAACCTAGACCAAATCATATCATATCAAACCTAATTAAATCATATAAAATCACTAATTAAATCATATCCATAAAATACTTTCCTTTTTATTTTCCAACAACAAAAAATTTATGAAAAACTCATTTTAAGAGAATTTTCTTAACATTTCTCTTTAAAATTTTGGACATTGACATGCGCACTTTTCCAATTTGATTATTTTTTTTCTTCTTAGCAGATTTGACTCGGTGGCTTACTTAAGGCAGGATCAAGGGAAATTAATGGATCATTCTGTTTTCTTTTTGGCTGGGTAATATGCCTCATCCAAATCACTAAATTATTTTTGAGAGTATGAATTTCACATTAAGAAAAAAATGAATTTTGCGTGGCTTATAAGTAATTGAATTACTTCTAAATTACAAATTGGTTTTAAAGTGGAATCTCAACTTCTTCATAGCATCATAGCATGTTGTCTCATGTGTGAAGTCTAATAACTAGACATGCTCCACGTCACTCGATTTGATTCCAAATGGAGACTTTACCACGCAGTCCAGATGCCAACTCCATCTAGGTAATCTAATTCTGAGTAATTTAGAAATTTGATTGCTAGTATTATTTATACATGGATCCCACCTATTTTTTGATTCCTCAAAAGCTTGATAAAAGCTGGAATGCTTTGGGAGAAATGCAATTGTGTTTGTTCCCATTCTATTCCGGTTTCGGAGGAATTGGATCTATTCTAGACCTTAGTGTCCGAAGCCTATGAATCTTTTAATCTGGACTGCTAATTAGTGTGTAAGTTAAATCAGAGTCATCGGTTGTGTGTGGTGGGCCAAGAAATTAATTAATAGTGACCGTTGGATTCAATTTGTGCGGCCTAGATTGGTAGATCCATAGGTTCCGGACACTAAGGTCCAGAGCGGATCCAATTCCGGTTTCGGAATCACCCATAAGGGAAATGGGACGTCACTAACGGAGACCAATCATGGGTTGTCAACGTCTTAGAAGGTTTAAATTGACTTTGGGCTGGGTCTTTTTGAAGAGTTCAAAATGGTTTAAATTGACTTTGGGCTCGTACTTTTTGAAGAGGTAAAACCATTTTTGTAGTGAAAAATGGTGTTTGATAAAAGTGCTTCGAGTAGTCAAGATCACATGCTTGACTTTTCTCTAAATTGGCTTGTAAAATATAAATTGAAAACCCAATCACATTAAGACAATACTTGTGTACTGAAAAGTCAGCACCCATATTACACACCAATCTATTTGGCCCAATAAAAATATAACATATGTCACCTCCTTACTCTTTAGTATCTTTGTAACCAAACACAACCTCACCCTTAAAACTGTTACCAAACATAAATCTGTTTGGTTACTAAGGATAAATATTTAGTTGTGACACGTGGTGAAAAAAAATTAATTTTTAAGTTATTAACCTTTTAACACATATAACTCACTATTTATAAAAAAACATGTGATGTATCACCTCGTGTGACGGTCACATTGAAAAATTTCTCGTTACTAAGATAGCAGGGCGTGGGAGAGAATTTAAAATGACAGATGTTGTATTCCTGTTGGACCACATAGCTTGGTGAGTAAAATGAGTACTACCCAGACAGTCCCCAAGTATAATCCAACAGATTAAAATCCATAGGATCAAATTTAAGAATTCTAATTAAACAAAAGTTGACCTAATTAATTGGAATGTCCTGGCGTACTGTTCAAATGTTTGAAAACAGAAAAGAGGTAGCTGAGAAACCTCATATCTAAGACTGAATTGAGAATCTAGTTTACACTGCTGAAGTGAAGCGAGGGGTAACTTCTCCATTTCGAAGCCAGCAAATCAAGGTTTGCAGCTGTCAGATTATTTTTGTTTTGTTTTAATCAACCAACTTCTCCATTTCAAAGTATCCATTAAATACCAATCCAAGAATTAAAACCCTTTTAATTTTCCATGTGTATTCAATGATTTATTTCTGTAAAAATAGGAAATATGGAATAAAGAGATCATCATATTACAAAAGCTACAAAAGCAAATTAAGAGATCATCATATTTGGAGACGGGAACACATACAAAGTTGCAAAAATAAATTATTATTGCCCACAAAATACTGGAAAATTTAAAGGCAGGGATTTTCACTCTCTTAGTGAAAAAAAAAAAATATTGCTTCCGAGTGATATAATCCAAACTCATCTTTAGACAGCAAAGAAACATAGAATTGAGAAATCAGACCTATATTTCCAAAATCAAAGAGTGAAATATTCGACTCAAACCCTAATTTTGTTAACGAAGATTAAAATGGACATGAAATCTATACAATTTATACATTACCATTGATTCGAGTTTTAGTAAGGTGTGTGACGGCCATGAGAAGGCGAGGTGTGCAGCGGAGATAAAAAATACCTGTGGACTTTGAAATTAAAAAATATTTTATTTTAGGAAGAGAAGCCATAAAGCATGCATTGAGCGAGAGGGAACTGAGAGAAGGGAGAAAGAAGAAAAAGAAAATAAAAAGGAAATATAGCAGGGATGGCAGAAATGAAATAAACAAAACCAAGCAGGCAGAAAGAGAGAGAGGACAGGAGGCATACCTTTGAACGAAGCCTCTGCCTCTAATACCTAGGATCACAGCTGCTGACTTTACTCGTTGTACTTCGCTGCTATAAACAAACTAAACACTAAAAAGGATTTAAATTCTTATATCAACATATATCAAATTCCACATAATTCCCAATTTCAAATTGTAACAATGGAACTACTTTGAGAAAAGTGAGTCATGTTCATCAATTTCCAAATAAATAAGCAATCATTGTAATAAACTCTTTTGATCCATGACAAAAACGTTACTACAAACTAGGCTTGGGCACGATTCGGTACCGGAGTGGTACTGAAACCGAACCTGTAGTAAAATTTCGGTACGATTTGGTTCGGTTCAAGTGTAGGTTCGGTTCGGTCCAAGTGTAGGTTCGGTTCAGTAAGGAATAAGACATATTTTTCAATTTTTGTAAAAAAAAAATCCCAAATTAGTTCTTTGTCCAAAATAGATTTGGTACGATTCAGTACCAAACATAGAACCGAAACCGAACCGACTAAGTACCAAACCGAACCGATTTTGTACCGATACCGAATGAACCGAAAAAAAGAACCGAACCGACCGAGTTCGATACGGGTTCGGTTCGGTTCTCGGTATTTTTTGCCCAGGCCTACTACAAACAAAACGCTACAATTCCCAGCTCGAGAACTGGGTTCTAATTTTAGCTTTCCAGGCATCAAAACAACTGATAATGGAATTGATTTTAGTTCCTTGGCAAATTTTCTCGTGAGGCAAACATAAAATTATCAATAAAAAGGGAACAACAGAATTAAGACTTGCTATCCCCGTAGGCATCCTAATTGTCTTTAGAATGGTAGAATTGATGATCACTAATATGTTCTCTTCAAATCCTCCCATATTTCTCGTACTGCTTAAAAAAGTGCAGTTAAGAACCTGTAAAAGCATTATTACAAAAAAGATGTGTTTACACAAACACATGGTCTCCCTCTAGTAGATAAGTTTGGCCAAAAGTTGAAAACGCCGAGTTTTCCTGTATCTTATCCCCATTGCTGGAAACACCCAAATATTAACTCCCACCTACCATGTAATGCATAATACAATCAGTATCCTGTAAATACCAAAAAAATCTCTACTAATAACCATATTGGCATTCAAATTCCCGCAAGAAACACAATCGGAAAACAGAAATTTTTCAGAGACCAAGTCCGTGTGCCATTCACAAATAGGTATAATCTTGTTCTACACTTTTTTATCTTCATTTTGATATGTTATGGGTCGAATTTGGTTAAGAAACGATTGAGTTACGAAACTTTGAAAATTGCTCAAACTTCTGGTCAAGAGCTTCAGGACACTTAACGGAGTTTCTAACAGAATGACCAAAATAATAGATGGTAGACAATCTGAGGAACCATTTCTATTGATTTTCAATTTCAAGGATCAAAATGATGTGTTATGCAAATCTCAAAGATCATTTTGGATGAAAAAAACCAACTCAGAATAAAGGCCCTAGCATTCTGAGCTTCGATAACCGTTGAGGTATTTCGCCATTGAGCTGACAGGTACTCAAATCCAGCATTTGAAGATTTTGGAACCCGTTGAAATTAGCCATTGCTTCATCACTTGGAATTTTCTCTCCTAGATAAAAACTAATTGAAAGTAGGAGTACCATCAGACTTTTGCAACGCATTAGTATCTTCATTGCCCTTGTGGTGTTTGTCAATCGGCTGTAGCTGAGGGAGAGGAAGGACAAGGATTCGAGTGAAAGAATCTTGTGTTGTATATGTCCCTCTAAATTGTTTTTGCTCACTCGAATATCTCTTAGGGGAGAGAATCCTGTAAGCCTTATATGTATATTCTCATCTCTACCTAGCACGAAGTTTTTTGGGAGCTAGGCTTCGGGTTCCATCGGAACTCTGAAGTTAAGCGAGTTCGCGTGAGAGTAATCTCATGATGAGTGACACACTGGGAAGTTCTCGTGTGAGTTCCCAGATACAAAACCGTGAGAGTGTGATTGGGGCCCAAAGCGGACAATATCGTGCTATGGTGGAGTCATATGTATATTCTCATCTCTACCGTGAGGGTGTGATTGGGGCCCAAAGCGGACAATATCGTGCTATGGTGGAGTCATATGTATATTCTCATCTTTACCTAGTACGAGACCTTTTAAGAGTTCACTGGCTTCGGATTAAATTGTTTTTGGTCACTCGAATTGCTTTTAGGTACTTGCATGAGCAGAGACTTGTTGGCAAGAAACCGGTGAAGTAGGCAAAATTATAAGGTAGTTTACGGAATATTTGGTCGAAAAGAATGGTTAAATTCTTGAGAAATTAAATCGCAGCCTGCAAGTGAATTTCAAAGTGACTATGCTCAAAAGTTTCATTTTTCTATCTTGACGAAATTCGTAGGCATTTGCGTTTGAATTTAGTTAGGAAAGTTGGATGCGTGTTTAACCAACCCTACAACGTTAATTCCCTTTCTGTTTTACTCGGTTGTTAGATTGTTTATAAATGAGCACGGTTCTGAAATCCCCGCCCAGATTCGATTAATCTTAGGTATTTGAAAATTAAGTAAGAGTGTCTAGACCTACCAAGTCACTTGCCTAATCCGTGACTCTCACTTAGATAAAAAATAGATACCTTTTATTTTGCATTTTATGTTTTCAACAAATTGTAAGAAATTTGTTGAAACACTAATTACATGATTGTTCTACATGTTTTCAATATGTTCTTAAACAATATACTTATACTAAAACCCAATACAAAAATACTGTTCACCAGCCGTAAACTAACGAAAATGCCCTCCAATTCCTAATAGAAATTTACGGGATAGTTTTTTGTATTATTAATTCTCAAATATATACATACACAATCCTTCATTTACAAGGCAACAATAAAATAAAAAACAGGACATAAACCAAACCTCCTTAATAAAGGACTCCTAGTATTAATCCTACTTACATTCCTTTTTCCATCTAAACTTATGACTCTTGTTTACACTCCCCCTCAAGTTGGTGCATATATATCACACATGCCCAACTTGACAAGTGAGTCATCAAACTTACGACTACACACAGCATGAGTAAGAACATCTGCGAATTGTTCCTCCGACTTAACAAATGGTATAGACACAATCTTCTTCTCAAGTTTCTCTTTAATGAAATGCCGATCCACCTCCACGTGTTTCGTCCTATCATGTTGTACTGGGTTATCAGCTATATCTCTTGCTGATTGGTTATCACAATACAGCTTCATTGCCTCATTTGACTTGAATCCAAGACTCCAAAGAAGTTTTCGAAGCCAAAGAATCTCACACACCCCGTGAGCCATGCCCCTATACTCGGCCTCAGCTGAAGATCGCGATACCACCTTCTGTTTTTTACTTCTCCATGTAACCAAATTCCCTCCGACAAAGGTAAAATATCCAGAAGTAGACCGTCTATCACTGACATTTCCTGCCCAATCAGCGTCTGTGAACCCTTCGATTATCACATGCCCGTGCTTCCTATAAAGAACGCCCTTTCCTGGCGCAGACTTCAAATATGCAAGGATACGCATAACAGCAGCCATATGATCCACACTCGGTGAATGCATGAACTGACTCACTACACTTACAGCATAGGCAATATCTGGACGTGTATGAGCCAAATAAATTAGTCTCCCTACAAGTCTCTGATATCTTCCTTTATCAATCGGCTCTTGTTCTGGATCCAAATGTAGGTGATGCTTTTCAACAATAGGAGTGTCTGCTGGCTTACACCCCAGCATACCAGTTTCTTTTAATAAATCCAAAACATACTTACGTTGTGACAAGAAAATACCTTTTGAGGAGCGAGCAACTTCAACCCCAAGAAAATACTTCAAGTCCCCTAGGTTTTTCATTTCGAACTCGGCTTCCAAATTATTTTGCAACTTCGAAATCTCATCGTGATCATCTCCAGTAATAATCATGTCATCTACATAGATGATCAAAGCTGTCACTTTCCCTTTCTTCCGTTTAACAAACAATGTGTGATCCGAATGGCTTTGATGGTACCCATTCTTTCTCATAACTTGAGTAAACCTGTCAAACCACGCACGAGGCGATTGCTTAAGTCCATAGAGTGACTTGCGCAACCGACATACTCCGGTGTTTCCATGAGCACTATATCCAGGAGGAAAATCCATATACACTTATTCTTCCAAATTTCCATGGAGAAAAGCATTTTTCACATCAAACTGCTTTAATGGCCAGTTCATATTTGCAGCTAAAGAAATCAGAACACGTACCGTATTCATCTTAGCTACTGGAGAGAAGGTTTCTTGATAATCTACACCATATGTTTGAGTGTATCCTTTAGCTACCAACCTTGCTTTGTACCTGTCTATCGACCCATCGGCTTTGTATTTAATTGTAAACACCCACCGGCAGCCAACTGTTTTTTTTCCTTTAGGTAACGACATCACCTCCCATGTATTGTTCTTTTGTAAAGCTGACATCTCCTCATCCATAGCTTTTGCCCATTTTGGATCCTTTAGAGCTTCCTCCACTCGAGTCGGTACTGTAATTGAATCCATATTGCTCACAAAGGTTTGACGTTCTGGTGCAAGACCACCACATGAGACATAGTTGGCTATTGGGTACTTCACCTTTCCTTCCGGAGAGAACCTGTCAGGTGGCACACCTCGATTTTGTCTTGGTGGCAACCTATATACATTTACATTATCACTTGAGTCAAATACATAATCATCCACTACACTTACCTCAGGTATATTCAGAGGAGATATGTTGGACGGCACGTTGGAGTTAGAGAGAGGGGAACGCATGCTAGCAGATTCGGTACGTGGCTGCTGCAACTGTATACTGGGCTCGGCATTGTCCGCAACATCTTGAGGCACGGCACTGTCAGTATCAGCATGAGGCTCGGCATGACCCTCAGTAACTGCAGCCTCCTTATGCTCGGCAGACATTGGTAGATTAGCACCCTCGGCACTGTCAGTATCAGGATGAAGCTCGGCATGACCCTCAGTAACTGCAGCCTCCTTATTTACGGCAGACATTGGTGTATTAGCACCCTCGGTGCTAGGTAAGCTTTTGTCTCCTCCTAGATCTAGCCATCGCAGATCACCAACAGATTTCTCCCCCTGGGGATCTGAAGCTATACGCCCAGCAGGATAAAAAAACTCCAATTCCGAAAAAGTGACATCCATGGTTACATACATATGTCGAGTCTCAGGATGATAACACTTATATCCTTTTTGGTGGGGTGAGAAACCCACAAATACACACCTGAGAGCACACGGATCCAACTTGGTACGATGAATTTTCTGAATATGCACATACACAACACACCCAAATACTCGAGGAGTGAGAGTATGAGTTGACACTACTGGAGCATGGTGAGTGAGTGCTTGAAGAGGTGTCGTAAAGTTCAGAACCCGAGATGGCATGCGGTTAATCACATAGACCGCATAAGTAACAGCTTCAGGCCAAAAAATCTTAGGAACGGACGCTCCAAGCATAAGGGCACGAGCCGTTTCTAAGATGTGGCGGTTTTTCCGTTCAGCAACACCATTCTGTTGTGGGGTATAAGGGCACGTTGTTTCATGGATAATGCCCCAGTCCTGAAGAAACGTTGACACTTCCCTAGCCAGGTATTCACCACCATTGTCAGAACGTAGTACTTTAATCACAGACGAATATTGGGTCTGAATCATCTGAGAGAAAGACCGAAATACTATACCAACATCACTTTTATTTTTCAACACATATAGCCACGTCATACGAGTGCAATCATCAACAAATGTAACAAACCATTTAATGCCAGAAGGAAGAACAACTGGAGACGGCCCCCAAACATCAGAGTGTACGAGCTCAAACGGCAAGGATTTTTTATTCATACTAGGAGGAAACGAAGCACGATGGCTTTTAGCAAGAATACATACTTCACATTGTAAGTCTGATTCATTTATTCGACTAAATAAACTAGGCAACATAAGCCGTAAATATCCAAATGATGCATGCCCTAACCGACGATGCAATAACCATACTTCTTGTAAACTACTATCATGTGATGCTCGAACTGCATTGGCCCTGCCTGAAACGACATCATCCACATAGTACAACCCCTCTCTCTTAGTGCCACGCCCAATTATCTCCTTGGTCTGAATATCCTGAAGGAGACAAAAAAACGGATACATGAGAACAACACAATCTAATTGTTCAGTGACTTGCGGTATGGATAACAAATGGTGGGATAATGACGGAACAAATAAGCATCGATGTAAAGGAAGAGATGGAGAGAGCTGCACTGTTCCGGCACCACACACGGGTACAAGAGACCCATTGGCAGTCGCTATGCTCTTCCTGGGAGACATTGTCATATATTGAAACAAGGTTTTATCATATGTCATATGATCAGTTGCACCAGAATCAAGAATCTAACCTGTATGTTGATCACTTTCGGAGGCTAGGAGAACATGCCCCACAGTACCTGTATTAGAGGATGAATCACCAGGAGTAGTACGAGTCAACAAGGTTTGACTAGGATCCCCGTGACTAGCCCTGGCCTCCTGAGCTGTTGATGTAGCTGCGGCAAGGGATGCACGGCCTCCATTTGAGCCGACTGCTCTACGGTCCTTAGCACGTAATTTTTTCTTAAGTTCTGGAAACCAATCAGGTACACCATGCTTGGTAAAACATGTATCTTCAGTATGGCGAGTTTGACCACAGAACGTACACTTCAAATCATCTTTATTTTCTCGGGTAAAGGAACGAGAATTAGAAAAATGATTAGACGAATTGTTCTGACGGAAAGTGGCAGGTGGTCGAGACACCATGGCCATGGATGGCCCCCCTTGGTTGTTATTCCCACCCATCATAGTGGCATGTCGTTGTGCTTCACGCCTAACAACAGAAAATACTTCCTCAACAGATGGTAACGGTTGAGTACGTAGAATATCGCTACGTACTTTATCAAAGATATCATCCAAGCCCGCCAGAAAGGCATACACACGATCAATTTGAATTTCTTCTCGAAGTGTCTTAAGGTCGGCACCACATTCCATCTTAATTGGTCTCCGTTGATCCAGCTTGCCAAACGGACTTGAGGTCAGCATAGTACACACCAACCGGTCGGCCCTCTTGACGGAGCCTAAACGACTTAACCTTCAACTCATAAATTTGAGAAATATCCGAACCATCATAATAGGTCCGAGCCATCTCCTCCCAGACTTCTCTAGCAGTACGCAGGTGAATAAAAAATCCCATGATAGCAGGTTCCATGGAATTAATCAACCACCCTTTTACTATGGCATTCCTGGTCTCCCACGTTTCATACGTAGCACTGTCTTCTGCAGGTTCCTTAGTACTCCCTGTCACGAAGCCCTTTCTTCCACGTCCAACAATGTGCATCTCCAATACCTTGGACCAAAGAGGATAATTTGATCCATTCAACTTTACAGTATTTGGTACGGCAGAAGCATCGTTCTGAATAACTACTGGATTCAGAAACGAATTATTGATTGGTTTGGAAGAACCACCTTCCAACTTCAAATCTGAGTCATTCCCTTTACTCGCCATCTTGACTCACGAAGCAAAGAGAAGAGTGCACTGCAGCAGTTGGTGCTGCACTACAAAACACACGGCACACACAGCGGCAGTCGGTGCCGCAATACTGGACCCACGGCACACACAGCGGAAAGATACAGGTTTTCTTTAGGGTTACGGTAACAAGGCTCTTGATACCAAATAGAAATTTACGGGATAGTTTTTTTGAACAGTGGGAAATAACACAATATTTCATAATTGTCTGTATGTAAGTGTATTAATATGGATCCAAAGCCACATGGGCTTACTGTGTGGTCAAATTTTGATATAACAATCTACTCAACATTTTCAATGCATATAGCATTAATCTTTTGTAACACCATCTTTTATATATTTTAAACATAATCTTTCATATAATTTTCAATCCGCAGCAACACGTGGGCATAGTTTCTAGTACAATTTATATGTCATTTATTTTGCAATTTATGTATCCCAATATATATACATATATATATATGTTTTAAAGTAAAAGTAGACATTTATTTATATGTTATATTAATAAATTTAATTAAAATAAAAAAAAACCCTCGAGACGCCTATGCGCTAAGCCCCTACTTATCGCCCGCCTAACTCCTTTTAGAACCTTGTTAATAAGTCCTTTATTTCTCACGGAAAAATTACACTTGATTAGCACACGAAACGATTTTTAACATCGGAGAGAAATTGGAAATATGCATATTGCCATGACGTGCTCAAAGCTAGAGGGCCACAAACTCCCCAAAATCCTACAATGAAACCAAGAGCCACTGAAATATAAAGCCATGGAATTTCATTCCCATTGTCATGTTCATCTTGCAGGTTCATCTGTTGGCATTTGTTTGGAAGCGGGGAACCGCAAAGTCTTCGGTTGCCCTCATAGGCAGTGGCATCAAAGCCTTGGAGCTGTGTGCCTAACGGTACTTGCCCTTGGAGGTTATTCTATGCAACAATAAATAAACCCAAGAAATGAAGACTTGATAGTGAAGGTGGGATTCCGCCCGACAGATGGTTTCTTGAGAGGTCTAATCTCTCCAAATTTGTGAGCTTAGACACCTGGTCTGGAATATTAATGCTGCCAACGATGTTGTTGATGATGAGATCCAGCTCGTGAAGGTTTTGCAACCGCCCTATCTCAATGGGAATGTTGCCACTTAGACTGTTATTTCGGATGCCAATAGCTGGCAGCAAGTTGGACAAATAATTGTACTGCAGAGATGCGTTAGATTTATTCGTGCGATACGTGTAGACAAGTAGTTCGACATCACCATTATCTGTCTTAGCGGAAGGCTTATCGGATACAAGAGCTTGTAGCGAGAAAACCTCATTTGGAATTCTCCTCGAAAGTGAGTTGTTTGCCAAGTTTATGAAGAAAAGACTAGGAAGACTTCCCAACCAAGGAGGTATTGAGCCTGTGAGTCTGTTAGAAGACAGTTAGTTTTATCAGATGATTGGAAATCAATTTTCTCTTCCTATCAAAGTCCTGAGATTCGATAAGGGTGGAGAATATCTTAATTCTGAACTATCACAATTCTTCGCAGAGCACGACCTAATTCACGAGACTACTTGTCTTCAAACTCCTCAACCAAATGGTGTGGCGGAACGTAAGAATAGACATATCTTGAAAACTACATGGGCTCTTCTAACTGGGGCTCATGCTCTTCATGCCTATTGGGCGGATGTAGTTACGTATTCCATTTATCTTCTTAATTGAATGCCCTCTCGAGTTCACAAATTTTGAACTCCCATGGAAGTCTTGACGGATTATGTCACTCTACTATCTTCTCTTCAATTATCACCTCGCATATTTGGACGTGTGGCTTATGTGCATCTTCACAAGAATCAACGGAGTAAATTGGATCCGTGTGCTGTTCGTTGTGTATTTCTGGGATTTAATAGCCAACAAAAAGGATATCGATGTTACCATCCATTTACTAAGCATTTCTATTTCACCATGGATGTCACATTTTCCAAAACCGAGATGTTTTTCATCTCTGATCAAACCTATGATACTCTTCAGGGGGAGTTGAATAGTAAAGATGAAGACTACTGTTGGTTTGATATTCCACATGAATGAGACAGTTACCATGGTCCCAGTGGTACATGCGAGACTGAGACTGAAGACTTAGGTGTTATGAGCAACCCACCTGACCGTGCCTTACCAGAGGGTCGCGACACATCAATTCAAAGCAAATCAACAGTAGGCCACGACATAGCAATTCTGAGCCCGATAGTGGCCAAAGACATAACAAGCCAAAGCCCAGTGGATCTTGACTGTGAAACCCCTGACAGAGAGATAGCTAATGCAACGTCGAATAGTAGGCCTACACCATTTATGGATTTAGTAGAAGGTAATGGGTCTGCAAGTGATACTGAGATTGTGCAAACGGAAAATAACCCTCATTCTCCTCCACTAGTACACGTTCATGTCCCCATGGATATCCAAGAGGTACGTTCTCCCTCTCTAAATAGTGTTGAAAATTCCTATATTTTACCTCTTAGGAAAAACCGTGGGAAACCACCTGACAGCTTTTCTCTAAAGGAAAAGTAAGATATGCTATTACACAGTATGTGTCCACTCATTGACTATCACCCAAGTACCAAGCCATGGTGAATCAAATGGTTGGGATTAAAGTTTCAACAAAAGTGGAAGAGGGTTTGCGAGATCCCTGTTGGGTAGAAGCCATGGGAGTAGAGATGGAAACCTTACAAAGAAACGGAACGTGGAATGTAGTGTCACTACCACAAGGAAAGAGACCAATGGGATGTAAATGGGTGTTCACCATAACGCACAAGGCGGATGGATCCATTGACAGATACGAGGCAAGATTGTTAGTTAAAGGGTACACAAAGACATTTAAAGTTGACTACCAAGAAACGTTTGCTTTGATCGCAAAAATGAATATTATTCGAGTCCTTTTATCTTTAGCTGCTAACTTGGTATGGCCTTTGAAACAGTTTGATGTGAAGAATGTTTTCTTACATAGAGATCTGGAAGAAGAAGTATACATGGATCTTCTACCAGGATATGAAACACCAAATGAAGCATGGAAAGTATGTAGACTCTGAAAGGCTCTCTACGGACTCAAAAATTCACCCAGAGCATGTTTTGGAAGGTTCACTAAATCAATGAAAAAGTATAGCTATAGACAGGGAAATGCAGACCACACATTGTTCATCAAACGCATGGGAAGTAAAGTTACTTTGTTGATTATCTATGTGGATGATATGGTAGTTACTAGTGATGACACAGAAGAGATAAAAAGGCTGTATGGGTATCCCTCATCAGAATTTGAGATGAAGCATATAAGAGGCTTGAAATACTTCTTGGGCAATGAAGTTGCTCGTTCTCGTGATGGTATTTACTTGTCTCAGCGAAAGTATATTCTTGATCTTCTCTCTGAAATTGGAATGTTGGCTTGTAAACTAGTTGAAACTCCCATTGTTTAGAATCATCACCTGGCAATATACCAGGATCAAGTTCTTACCAGTAAAGAAAGATATCAGAGATTGGTAGGATGGTTGATTTACCTATCACTTACACATCCAGATATTGCGTATGCAGTTAGTGTTGTAAGTCAATTCATGCATGCTTCTAGTGAGGATCACATGGCAACAGTGATGCGTATACTGAGTTATCTGAAAGGTGCACTGGGTATAGTATTGATCTTTAGGAAGTATAGACATATGGAGGTAAATGAGTATACTGATGTTAATTGGGCGGAAAGCATTACTGATCGTCGCTCCACATCAGGCTACTTCATATTTGTAACTTGGAGAAGCAAAAAGCAAAATGTAGTGGCTTGATCCACGGCCGATGCAGAGTACAAAGGGATGACATATAGAATTTGTGAATTGTTATGGCTCAGGATTCTTGTCATTGAGATTGTGTTCAAGCCCCAGGGATCTATGTTATTATACTGTGACAATCAATCTGCGAGAGAAATAGCCAATAATCTTGTTCAGCATGATCGCACAAAGCATGTGGAGGTAGATGGACACTTCATCAAAGAGAAGTTAGATGTCAAATTGATTAATATTCCATACGTGAGGTTTGAAGAACAATTAGCATATGTGTTAACTCATGCAATTTTAGCAAGGGTGTTTCAAGACTCACTTGACATGTTGGGTTTAGGAGATATCTATGCACCAACTTGAGGGGGAGTGTTGGTATGAGTTAACCATTTAGTTTAAGAATGTAATCCTATAATTTATTCCTTGTATAATTGGGATCCTTATTTCCTATTATGTGGGATATTGCACAACTATATATTTACCTACTAGAGAGAAGAATAAACATACAATTCAAACCCTAAACACTTTTATCAATTCAAACTACTCAAATTCCAAGCATGCTGGAGGAATGAAGAAGGAATTGTACCGTTGAATTGATTGTTAGATAAATCCCCTATTTGAATGTAACTAGATGATAGAAACAAAGGTAATTCTCTAGAGAGAAGGTTATAGCTCAAATCAAGGATTTCAAGGCGAGTCAAAGACAAGAAAAGTCTAGCTTCTAGAGGACCGGAAAACAGATTGTGGGAGAGATTGAGGTGCGAAAAAACAGACAAAAAAAATCAAGTATCCAAAACTGTTTGCCGATTTGATTGTCATGATGAAATTTTAATATTTCTTAGGGTAAATCTCAGTTTATTACCTTCAAGTTTCGTGGTTTTCAACATTTAGTACATGAAGTTTTTTTTGTCCCAGAGTTATACCTAAAGTGTTAATTTTGGGACAGTCTCATACATCCATTAGTCTGCCTATTATGTCTCCCGTTAACTGATGACGTGGCACCCATGTGGATAATAACAGGGCACCACGTGTCATTAAGGGGTCCACATAGAAATTAAAAATTAAAAAAAAATTTAAATTAATTAATTAAATAAAAGTATTTTTTTTTTAAAAAACCCAAAACCCCATTTGTCTTCCCCACCCAACACTCTTCCATCCCTTCCACCCTCTTCGTCTTCTCCACTTGAGCACCCCTTTCTCCCCCAAACCTCAATCATCAATGGAGCAGCTCAAGACCATCAGCCGGGAGCTCTCAATGGGCTCGCAAGGTAGCTTCGGCAAATCCAAAGAGTTCTTCAACCTCGTCAAGTCCATCGGCGAAGCTCGATCCAAGGAGAAGGAGGAGTGCATTGTCCTCCTCGAGAGCGAAACCCTTAAACGACGTCTCTTCGAGGAGGCTGTCAAGAAGAAGGCCACCATGGCGTTTCACCGATTTTATTAGAGACTGCCCTCCTTTGTTTCGCATCTAGTGGTCAGCTTTGTTAGCATGGTGGACATAGAGGTTTTTGGGCTCTCGGAATTCGCTGTATTTTGGGTTCTCGCTAGCTTGGTGGAGATGGAGGTTCGGATGGTGGAGGAGTGTTGGGGCTCAAAAAGAACTTCACTACTTTGGAGATGTTTATCTCACAAAGAAGATTGTGACGCAACAGAATTTGATAGGCAAGAGAAAGAAAGAACACTCAAAGTATTACACAAAATTTTTATTCACTCACAAACTTAATACAAGAGGAAACACTCAAACACTCTTAGAAGCTTTGTTGCTTCTTCTCACTTCTCATTACTTGCTCTCTTGGTTTTTCTTCATACTCACAACACACACACACACCTATATTTATAGGCATGCTTTGCCATCACTAGAATTTTCTAGTGTATGATCATGCACACACACTACACAAGTTTACAATCAACTAGACTTTTTTAGCATGCACACCAACAATCTTTTGCTAGAAATTTCTAGCACACTTCATGAGTTTTCTATGGGCTTGGATCAATTCCTTTTAGGCCAAGACAAGATTATAATTCAACATCCCCCCTTAATCTTGTCTTGTGACGCCGATTGAGTTCCTCAGTCTGATAAAATCTTCTTATTTGAGTGGCTTGGTGAATATGTCGGCGACTTGATCCTGAGACTTCACGTATTTCACTTGCACATCCTTTCTTGCAATGCACTCTCTTATGTAATGATAGCGGGTATCTATGTGTTTACTCCTGTCATGGAATACCGGATTCTTTGCTAGAGCTATTGCAGACTTGTTGTCGACGTAGATCTCTGTTGGCTCTTCTTGTGGCATGCTTAATTCTTTCAGCAAGTTTCTCAACTAGATTGCATGACAGACACATAAGGTAGCAGCTACGTATTCAGCTTCGTAGGTAGAGAGAGTGACAATCGGTTGCTTCTTCGACATCCATGTGAATGCAGTGTCTCCCATGAAGAAAACAAATCCAATAGTGTTTTTTCTATCGTCAGAATCTCCTGCCCAATCACTGTCGCTGTACCCAACGAGTTTGTAGTTATCAGAACTTGAATAGAACAGGCCAAAGTTCACGGTACCTTTAAGATATCGAAGAATTCTTTTGGCCGTCTTTAAATGTGTAGTTGTGGGATTCTCCATGTAGTGACTGACTAATCCGACGACATAGAGAATGTCTGGTCTTGTGCATGTCAAGTAGCGCAAGCTTCTAATTAGACTCTTGAAAAATGTTGGATCTACACTTTCTCCTTTGTCATGCTTGGTTAGCTTGACTCCACACTCCATTGGCGTGCTTATGGGCTTGCAGTTGTCCATTTTGAACTTTTTCAGTATCTCCTTTGTGTAGCTTTCTTGGGAGATGAAAATGCCTTCTTCATTCTGCTTGACTTCGATGCCTAGGTAGTATGCCATCAACCCAATGTCGGTCATCTCGAATTCTTTAGTCATCACTCTCTTGAACTCTTCAAACATGCTTGGATTGCTTCCGGTGAAGATTAGATCATCTACATATAAGCACACAATCAAAATATCTCCATCTTTAACTTTGACGTAGAGAGCATGTTCATGAGGGCACTTCATAAAGTTGTTCTCCTGAAAGTACTTGTCGATGCGACTATTCCATGCTCTTGGCGCTTGTTTTAACTCATAGAGGGCTTTCTTCAGGTTCAGAACCTTGTCTTCATGCCCTTTGATTTCATAGCCTGATGGTTGCTGAATGTAGACTTCTTCTTCAAGGACTCCATTTAGGAAGGCGGACTTCACATCCATTTGTTGAATCTTCCATTTGTTTTGAGCTGCCAAAGAAATTAGTAATCGTATAGTTTCCAAACGAGCTACAAGTGCAAATACCTCATCATAGTCGATTCCGGCTCTTTGACTATAGCCTTTCGCCACTAGCCTTGCCTTGTATCTTTCGACGTCTCCTTTTGCATTTTTCTTTGTCTTGTACACCCACTTGACTCCAATGGCTTTGTGTCCTTCCGGAAGAATAGCGAGATCCCATGTGTCATTTTTCTAAATTGCTTCGATTTCTTCATCCATTGCTTTCCTCCACTTAGTATCTTGTACTGCTTCTTGGAAGTCGACTGGTTCACAATCAGCAAAGAGACAAAAAAGTGTAGGATTATCAAGTCTTTCAGCTACCTCATAGAGTTCGCGTAAACTCCTTGTGCGTGGAACATCTCTCTCATTTGGACTCCCACTTGATGATGTTGATGCTGGTGAATTACCATGATTGGTTGATGTTGGTGAAGCAGGTAGAGTAGTGGATTGTTGTTGAACATCTCTTGCTTCCTCCATTATTGTTTGTTCATTATCTTCTTCAAACTGAGGAAAGAAGTGAAGATCACCTGCATGCGGGCTAAAATCCCATTCTCCTTCTTCATTGAACGTCACATCTCGACTGATCACCATCTTCCCATTTTTCGGATTATATAGCTTATAGCCTTTTGAATTTGTGTCATAGCCGATGAAGATGAACTTTTCACTTTTGTCGTCAAGTTTGGTTCTCCTCTCATCTGGTACATGTACATGGGCTATGCTTCCAAAAACTCTTAGATGGGAGATACCTGGCTTTCTTCCACTCCATGCTTCTTGCGGAGTTTTTCCCCACACACTTCTTGTTGGAGACCGATTGGATAGGTAGACGGCACATGCTACAGCTTCTGCCCACAACTCTTTAGGCAATTTCTTACTTTTGAGCATGCTTCGAGCCATGTCGAGGATAGTTAGATTTTTTCTTTCTGCCACACCATTTTGTTGAGGGGATCTTGGAACTGTCAAAGGTCGACGAATTCCATTGGCTTCACAAAATTCTTGAAATTCCTTTGAAGTGAATTCTCCTCCTCGATCAGATCTCATGGCTTTGATCTTGCAACCACTCTCATTTTCTACAGCGGCTTTGAACTTCTTGAATGCTCCAAAGACTTCTGATTTCTGCTTCAAGAAATATACCCAGGTTTTCCTTGAAAAATCATCAATGAAGAGAAGGAAATAATTATTTTTACCCAAAGAGCTTGGCTTTATTGGACCACACACATCGGTATGAATGAGCTCGAGTGGCTTCTGGGCTCTTGTGGTCGACTCCTTTGGAAAGCTTTTCCTGAACTGTTTCCCAAGTAAACATCCTTCGCAAACTTGATCAGGATGACTGATGCACGGTAGGCCTCTCACCATTTCCTTCTTGGATAATAACTCCAGTCCTCCAAAGTTAAGATGCCCAAAACGAAGATGCTAAAGCCAGGATGTGTCTTTGTAAGATATATTGAGACACTTTGCAACATCGTTTTGAATATTCATAGGAAACATCCTATTCTTTGTCATTTTCTCCTTAGCAATTAATCTTCCTTTGTCATCTCTAAGAAAAAGGGTATAATTTTTCGTATGAAAATCATAACCTTTTTCTAAGAGTTGACCCAAACTCAAAATGTTGCTTTTCATATTAGGTATGTAGTAGACACTTGAAATTAATTGGTGGCCGCCATTTTTCAGGGGAATAAGGATGTTACCTTTTCCTTTTACGGGTATTTTGGATTCGTCTCCAAAAGAAACGTTGCCACTCACCGATTCATTGAGCTCTACAAACATGTTTCTTCTTCCACACATGTGGTTGCTGGCGCCGGTGTCAAGGTACCATGTATAGTCTTGGTCTCCATCATTATATTTGCATGCCAGTAGCACAACACCATTCTCTTCTTTCTCTTCTTTCACATAATTGACCTTCTCATCAGGTCTGTTGCTTGGAGCTCTACATTCCCAAGCATAAGGCCCATACTTTTGACATTTGTAGCATTGAACTTGAGATTTTTCATACCTTGAGTTTGAACGCCCTCATCCACGATCTTTAGTTGAGCTTTCTCCTCTTTCATAGTTGCTATGGTTGTTGAAGTTCCAACCACGTCCACATCCATGTCCACGCCTATGTCCGCGACCTCGGCCACGACCTCTTTCGTATTGGCTTCCCTCGTTGTTGAAGCTTTCTTCTTTCTTCTTTGGCTGAACATGCGTCTTGAGGAGATGCTCATCATTCCCTTGCCTTTTCTTATGTTTTTCTTCATATGCTTGCAGTGAACCCATTAATTGCTCTATGCTAATTTCTTCCAAGTTTTTAGTTTCTTCAATTGTTACGACAATATGCTCGAATTTGGGATCTAACGAGCGTAATATCTTCTCCATAATTCTAACATCTTCCAACTTTTCACCGTTTCTTTTTAATTCATTAGAAACGGCTAAGACTCTTGAGAAATAATCAGAGATTGATTCAGACCCTTTCATTTGTAGAGATTCGAACTCACCTCTTAATACTTGAAGACGAACCGTTTTCACTTGTTCGGCTCCTTTGTAAGAGGTTTGAAGCTTATCCCATGCTTGCTTGGCGGAGGTTGCACTCGAGACCTTCTGAAAACCATTGTCATCTAATGCTTGGTAGATGAGGTAGAGAGCCTTCTTGTCTCTCTTTCTTGAATCTTTCAAACTTTCCTTCTGGGGTTGGGACAAAGTAGCTTCATCTTCTGGCTCAATGTAGCCTTTCTCCACGACTTCCCAGACATCATGTGCTCCCAAAAGGGCCTTCATTTTGATACTCCAATTATCGAAGTTGTTGTTGTTGAGCATTGGAACTTGGAAGGATGCCATTGCGTTGCTAGCCATGGCTCTGATACCACTTTGTTGGGGCTCAAAAAGAACTTCACTACTTTGGAGATGTTTATCTCACAAAGAAGATTGTGACGCAGCGGAATTTGATAGGCAAGAGAAAGAAAGAACACTCAAAGTATTACACAAAATTTTTATTCACTCACAAACTTAATACAAGAGGAAACACTCAAACACTCTTAGAAGCTTTGTTGCTTCTTCTCACTTCTCACTACTTGCTCTCTTGGTTTTTCTTCATACTCACAACACACACACATACCTATATTTATAGGCATGCTTTGCCATCACTAGAATTTTCTAGTGTATGATCATGCGCACACACACTACACAAGTTTACAATCAACTAGACTTTTTTAGCATGCACACCAACAATCTTTTGCTAGAAATTTCTAGCACACTTCATGAGTTTTCTATGGGCTTGGATCAATTCCTTTTGGGCCAAGACAAGATTATAATTCAACAAGGAGGTGAAGAAGAAGTGCTGTGAGGAATAGTAGAGGTGAGAGAACCACGACGCCATGGCCATGGCAGTCTAGGAGGTACAAAAATTTTGTTGATGAAATGTAGAAATGTCGGGTGAGGGGGGATGGAGGGGTTCTGGGTTTGTTTGTTTTTTTTTCCCACCATTGTTCTCGCCGTCGAGAAGAAGTCCATTGTCAAGCTCCAGGACTCCAGGTACCGAGATCACACACACAAAGTGCTTTCTTTGCTTTGATTTAACTGAGAAAAATTGAAGTGGGCTTTAGGGTTAGGGTTTTTTAATCGCATCGATTTCTATTTTTTTTTTTTTTTTGGGTTTTAATCGCTGCAATTGGTTGAATGGTGCATTGAATTGAAATTGAAATTGGTAAGGGAGGGTGGTGTAGGTGCAGAAGAGAGAAGGGAGGGAATGGTTGTGGGTTGCAGAAGAGAGACGGGAGGGAGAGGGTGCGGGGGAGAAGGTGGGTACGGATGTTTCTTTTCTTTTTTTTGCTTTGGCTAATACTTTTCAAGAATAATCTCAAATGAAAAATATATGTGATTTATATTGTTAAGTTTGATGTCAATGAGATCAAAAACTAGTTCCTATTTAAAAAAAATAGAAATCCTTTTGAATAAAGGGCTTGTTTATATAAAACAAAAGAAATGCACGTCACTTTAGCCCTATCTCCAAATGCATAAAACGCTTCTTAATTCTTATACTTCTTAGTCCAAATGAAGCTAATCCAACTTAATCGTTGAATCTAATCCAATCATCACTAAAAAGATGATCACAAACGGAGCCAAAGTCTCTCTAGATCAGTTGTGAGCCAGGCCTATTGCATTAGACCTCATTTAAAAAAATAATAATAAATAAATAAAAATTCCCGAAGAAAACCTCTTTTGACATAACCTCGAGACACCATCACTGTAGACCCAGACATATGTTTGCCAAAAATTTCAACAGAAAAAACTGTTACGTTGCATGCATGTGTTTGTAGACAATGAAGCTGCATTAAATGTTTCTTCCTTAATGTGCTATCTTAAGATCACAAGATGATTGCAATTTTAAACTTTCTGAAAAGAGATTGCAGATAAACTGATGAAATTCCTGAACCGTTTTCTTTTGCCCTTTTTTTTTTTTTTTTTTTCTCAGATTCTCAGATTGTTTTTATGTTTCCAACAATGGCCAATTTGCAGGGTTAGGAACTTAGGGCCACTGTAACACATTTCCTGAACCGCCTCCTCTTGCGAAAGTCGGAGCTCTGTGATTTTTGGCTTCTGCTCGTGCAAACTAGAAGTAAGTGAAAACCCAACTTACACTAGTTTTTTTTTTTTTTTTACTTTCGGAAAAAAATACAAACGCTTCTCAATGATTCTGCATATACACAGATTTTGATGTGTAGTGTCAAATTCAATCAGGACCCTTTTGTTAGTTTCAGTTTTCTTCTTAACCAAACTGATTGCGCAAGTTTATGAAAATCGAGGAGATTTTCACGGATAGTTTGATTCGTTATGTGACATACCTTTTTGTGGTTAAACATATATGATGTATACTCTTAGGCTTTATTCACGTGTAAAATCGTCTAATATGTTATGTTATCAAACTTTCATCGTGATTTCAGCTGATGATGGATAGTTTGGTCCATAATTTTGATCTAAACAAAGAGAGAAAATAAATAAAAGAGCTATTCATACACATTAATATTTAGGGGATGAACATCCTACTCTAAAATAGATATTTTGCACTAGAGAATTTACTGGCTCAATCCATACACATTAATATTTCTTCATCTTCTGGGCAGCGAGGTTTAACCGGAACATTGATGAGAGTGGTGGTTTGGAAGTTGTCAGGGACCTTGAAAGAGTTACTGTTGTATGCATATTCTGACCGATTTGTACTCTCGGTTTCATTATCTGGTTTGCTGCTTTTAACTTCGTCCGTTTGATTTAGGACTTGGACTTGGCCTTGGGCTTTCCTGTTAAGAAGAAGAACAAGAATTAGTAATTGTAAACAAATCGAAAAAAGAAAAATGAACAGAGAGTCTAGATTCTAGAACTCTACCTTCTTCTAAGCCTTCTCCACTTCAGATAGACCATGAATTGAATATTGTCAAGGAGTTGGAAATATGCATATCTCCACGTCCTCTTGAGAAGCAAAGGGCAACAGAATCCCAATAACCCTACAAAGAAACCAAGCACAACGGATAACCCAAACCATAGACTTTGATCCTCATCATCGTCCAAATCCTGGTTGTTCTCATTCTCATCTGCATCATTGCCGTTACTTGGCAAGCACTGGTTTGAAAGTGGGGCACCGCAAAGTTTCGGATTCCCTTCAAAAGCTGAGACACTGAAGCCTTGGAGCTGAGTGCCGGCTGGTATTGGTCCTTCAAGATTATTGTATGCAACAGTAAATGTAGACAAGAAATGGAGATTTGATAGTGATGATGGGATTTCGCCTGACAGACGGTTACTGTTGAGTTCTAATCTCTCCAATTTTGTGAGGATGGCTATTTGGTCTGGAATGTTGCCGGAGAAGTTGTTGATGCTTAGATCCAGTTGTTGAAGAAATAGCAATTGGCCAATCTCAAAGGGTATGCTGCCGCTTAAACTGTTGTTCCTGAGGGAGATTACTCTTGGCATGTTGGGCAGATACCTGTACTCTGAAGTCAGCACAGTTGCATTATTACCGCGTGTAAAGTAGAGGGGCAACTCAAGAGAACAATGGTCTGTTTCATTCGCAGCCTTTTGCGATACTAATGCTTGTAGTCTGCAAAGCTCCTTTGGAAATTCACCCGACATCAAGTTGTCATTCAACAACAAAAAGAAAAGATGCGGAAGAGTCCCCAACCAACCAGGTATTGTGCCAGTGAGTCTGTTAAAAGACAAATCCAGGACTTCCAGTTTCCCGAGCTTTGAAATCCATGCAGGTATGTGCCCTGTCATATGACATTCAAGTAAACTGAAAACACGCAGATTTTGCAACCCGGAATCGACAGTTATACCCCAATCTGGCATTTCTTCACCTATAAAATTTTTTGTAAGAAGGAGCACCTTGAGACTTTTGAAACCGGTCAGTATCTTCATTGCCCCCGTGACATTGGTGAGTCTGCTACCACCAAGCGAGAGGAAGGTCAAGTTTTTCAATTGAAGAATCTCAGGTTGGATTTGGCCCTCAAAATCATTTGCAGCCAGTCGAAGTGCTTTGAGGGACTTGCATGAGTAGAGGCTTATTGGCCAGGTACCAGTGAGATTATTACTTATACAATCTAGTTTACTAAGTTGAGTAAGTTTAGAGAAATCGAGCGCAGAGATATTCCCACTAAAACGGTTGAATCCCAGATTTATTTCAACAAGGTTTGTGCAATTCATCAAAGATGGGGGCAGATGACCTTCGAGATTGTTATATTGAAGGCGCATGAGCTTTAATTTGGAGAGCTTTCCAACGTTCTCACTGATGGGTCCGACAAGCCCATTGGTAGATAATGAAATTTCTTGAAGTGCCTGAGCATTGTAGATATCAGCAGGAAGGGACCCTGAGAGAGTATTGTCGCCAGCACGAAGGACCTCCAACTCGGAACAGTTTCCTAGTCCGGGAGGAATTGGGCCACTGAAATTATTGTGGGAGAAATCCAAGACTCTAAGTGAGGAGGAATGAAGACAGATAGAGGAAGGTATTTGGCCAGTAAAATGATTATTGCTGACATTCAAACTGCTCAAATTCCAGGTATGCTGGAGGAATGAAGAAGGAATTGTAGCATTGAATTGATTGTTCGACAAATCCACTATTTGAATGTAACTAGATGAGAGAAACAAAGGTAATTCTCCACAGAGAAGGTTATCGCTCAAATCAAGGATTTCGAGGCGACTGAAGGACAAGAAGGGTCCATCTTCCAGAGGACCGGAAAGCAGATTGTGGGAGAGATTGAGGTGCGAAAGATGCATGAGGCTTCCAAGGGAGTGAGAAATGCTTCCTTGGAGCCGCTTAGAGGCCAACGAAACATGTGTTACCCTACCATCGGCATCACAGGCGATGCCTTCCCAGTGACAACAATCACTGGAAGACCAATTTAAACGAGAAGAAGATATATCAAAAGATGACAAAAGAAAGTTGTGATCTGCCTCCTTGCAAGCATGGTTTGTAGAAATGAAAGTAGACAACAAAAAAACCAGGAAGAGGACTCCATAAGGTATTACGCGGCTAGCTTCCGGCATGATGTTTTTCGCTATGTCTGCACTGGAATTATATTGCTCACATGGTTTCGGGTGTATATATACACTCCTTTGTTTGGAGCAAAGGAGGTATAAATTAACAAAGGGAAGAAGGTAATTAGGTGATGTTTCGAATTCTTGTGCGCATTGTTTGAGTTTTGAAGTCTTTGCTTTCCACTCATAAGTTGAGAAAAAATTGGAGTACACAACTCTAACATAAGTGTTGGAAAGACAACACCAGTAAACAAATTACTTGTATTGCACACACAAAATATTACAACACTCAAAACTCTCAAAGACACATTTTAGAAGCAATAACACTCTCTCACTTTCTAGAGACAAACTCTAGACCACTCACACTCCTCACTCGGACTACTTGCTTCTCTTCTTGCCTATTTGGTTTGCTCTCTTTTGATTCTTACTTCTTCTTGTTTGGTTGATACAAATGGTGTGGATGCCTTCTCCTTTTATAGGCATGGATGGAACCTTGGAGAAGCATGGAAACATCATGCTAGAGACATCTAGATAATTTCACTAACTTCCTAAGCTAGAATTATCCACACTAATCTTGCATGTTGGTGAAAACCTCACCATTCTTCTAGACTTTCCACTAACTTAAGAAACAACGTTTTAGTCCTTTCTACAAAGGACTACTTTAATTTGGATAATCTAGCTAACCAACCTTAGTAAATGTTCTAGAATTCTTTATTCTAGATTTGTGTAGGTCTTTCAATGAGATGGGGTTGATTTCTTTAACATTATATAGAAAAGAAACAAACCTGCAGAATTCTTTATATTGACTTTGGCGTGGTGCTTTTTGGAAGAGCTGAAACAAATTTTCGTTTTGAAAATGATTGTTCGGAATTTTTTTTAAAGATGAGTTCTCCATGATTTAAAAGTCAAGGTTACGTGCTCGATTTTTTCTCTCTAAACAACGCTTGTATACAAAAAAAGGATAATGTCACGGAGACCAAATTTGTAAACCAAATAACGTGTCACTAATCAGAAATAAGAAAGTTAATCAACCCTTAAGTAATAATCCAATCATCAACATCCACATTATTTTGTTTATAAAATTTGATCTCCCTAGTATTATTCAAAACAAAATAACACAATTACGCGTAGTAATTAGTTAATACAAAATGGCCCACCATGTGTGACTTATATCACTACTATATTTGTTTTTCTTCGTCTTGAATTTGAAATTGCAAAGATATAATAAGTAACACGAAGATTGCTTGAAGTTTTGGACATTGACATGCCGGCCAACTTGTCTAATTGATCTTTTTTCTTCTTAGCATATTGGACTCGGTGGTTTATGTTGAGGAAAAAATTTAGAGTACACAATTCTAACACAAGTGTTGGAAAGACAAAACAAATAAACAAATTACTTGTATTACACTCAAAAAATATTAAAACACTCAAAACTCTCAAAGACACACTTAGAAGCTTTGACACTCACTTTTTAGAAACAAACTTTAGATCACTCACACTCCTACAAGACTACTCTTACTTCTCACTCTCACTTGGTTGCTTGATTAATTCTTCGTTACAAGCTTACAACACCACACATAGCAATACCTTACATTTATACATGGCATAATCGACCTAGCCAAAGTCGGTGGACTTGGCTTGTGCATTTCCAGCCACTAACTTATATTACTTTCTAGAATTTTAACTAACCTTCCATTACAACAATCTTAAGATATTTGTTTAGATAATTCTAGATAGGTAACCGACTTTGGTGCTAGAATTGTCTAGCATTTTCAGTGCATGCACCGTCCATTTTGTATGCATATTTGAATCTCCAGAACCTTCTAGCTAGTACCACCGACATAGTATTTTGCTAGAGTTGTCTAGCATCCAAACACCAATCAAGCTGGGGTTGATCTTCAACAGTTTGCTTAAGGCAAGATCAAGGGAAATTAATGGGGCATTTTGTTCACAGGTGATGCCTTCCCACTGGCTACAATCAACTGAATTAGTAGTCCGGTTCAACGGAAGAGTAGACGGGGAGCGAGAGAAGGTCGTGAGAGCTCTGCGTTGGCTTGGATTGCAAGCATCATCCGTATACACGTATACATACACATCTTTGAACAACAAAAAATACATTTACATCAAAGGAAAATTAACGAAAAGAGCTTGAAAACTTTCCTTTTAACGAAAAACCACTTTTAAACGTATAGTGAATAGTGACAGTTAAAGGTAAAAAAACGGTTTTTCGTTAAAAGTAAATAGTACCGGGGGTGTTTTATTAAACCTCCCTTACATCAAATGTGCGTCAGCTGGTGCAGTTACTACAGTATACACATCTTCAGGAAGCCATGACAGCTACATATGAACATTGTTAAGTTGCAACTTTCAAGCTTTTCTATGGATCAATACACACACACACACACTATGTATGTATGAAATGTGGTTTTGTCTGCTATTTCCCAATATCTTCGAGGTCGTGTAAAGATCTTTTATGTGATAGTCTATGGTTTTGAAGTGGTTTGGCTTGACTTTAGGAGTAAACAGCAAACAAAAGACTTCAAAGAGTCACTTACATTGACTTCAAAGTTGCCAAATGCGTTTAGATTACAATTTTTTTTTTCCTTTTTGGATACAAGAAATAGTGAAGAACAGGATAATCAAATCTCAGACTCAAGTGCAACGGTAACTATTCTTAATCACTTGAGCTACAAGTAGAAAGTGCACCGACATTTTAGGTACAAAAGTTTGATTCCAGATGGAGTCTTCATCCTAGAGTCCAAATACCATCTCTATCTAGGTAATCCAATTATAGATAATTTAGATATTTAATTACTAATTTTAGGTGAACCTAGACCCACCTATTTTTTTATTCATCAAAAACATCGTAAACGCTGGAATGCTTTGAGAGAAGTTCAATTCTATTTCTTCCCATTCCAGTCCGGTTTCGTAACCACGCCATAAGTGAAATGGGACGTCACTAATGTTGGGTGTAATCATGGGTTGGCAACTTCTTAGAAGGTTTACATTGACTTTGGGCTAGTGCTTTTGGAAGAGTCACTTCAATAATGTTGTTTAATAAAAGTGCTTTGAATAGAAAGTAGAAACACTTTTAGTCACTTGGACACTTTTTTCTAGATGAAATCAAGTTGAGGAAATTCGATTAAATAGGAGACTTATGAACTAACAGATGAATAATTATATAGTTAAGAATAAGTAAAAAGTGAGATGATCATTAATTTATTTATTTATCAGTGAATTCTCCATGCTTTAATAGCGTACAAGGTTACGTGCTTGATTTTTCTTTTTTAAATATCTCTTGTATAAAAATAAATTATACGATTATGCGCAATAATTAATTAATATAAAATAGCATGCATGACCTATTTCACTACTATTTTTTTTTTCTTTTGTGTCTTTATCAAGAAGAATGCTTGAAATTTTGGACATTGACGTAAGAAAAAGGATATGTGGAAGCAATCGAGAGAGCGTTTTTCTAATAAGTAAAGGATATGTTGAGCTTTTTTCAACGATCTTGAAGACCTTGGCTACTTCTGGCGTTTTTTCCAAGCCTAGCGCAAAACGCTTCCGTAATTCTACTCTATATTTCTCGCAACTCCATCTCATTACTTGTAATCTGGTCATGAGTAATTTGAACCCATCATTCACACAACGTAACATCTTTGTGAGCTTCCACGTAGCCATTTTTTCACACAAAAAGTATACGAAAGCTTTGGTAGAAAGTGTTGAAAATATTAAAATGTGGTGGTTAGGTATTTATAGGGAAAAAAATATTTTTTTTACATTTTTTTAATGTTTTTTTAACAATTTTTAATAATTTTTAAAATAATTTTTATTAAGTAAATTAATCTAGACCGTTGGATTTGAAAAAGATTCAAATCCAACCCCCCAGATGTTGACACGTGGCCTGACACGCCCCGATCCCGATGTCCTGTAGACATCGGGATGAGTACGTGCTGGCCGACACCTGAGGGGTGATGAAAGCCATTTAATTAAATCAAAAACCCCGAAATTGTTCACAAGCATGCATAATATAGCTAAAACGATAACAATTAAACATAAAGCAGCAGAAACATAATTACACTAAAATAATATTCAACTGCCAACACTGGAATTAGCAGGATACAACAGACCCTGTCCAGAGCATATGTCTAATATAGATTACAAAGGAAGGAATACAAAATTGATTAAACAAAAGGAGTGGGTCCTACGCCGCGATGACTCGAAAATGCCGATGTGGAAGTGCCTTGATGCCGTGATTGTATGCCTCGAATCTAAGCCCTGAAGGGGGTGCAAAACAAAGGTGAGTGGACCAATTTGAAATACATATAATAAAACAGTTATCAACGTACTATCCCCTAGGTTTTATGAAAACACAATTATATCTTGATAAACATAAGTTTTCATAAACCTAGAATGTCGTGCAATATCTCAATTCATAACTCACCGTGCAATATCTCAATTCATAATTCGCATATCATAATCACTAGTGTCCACATATATCCCTCCAGGCCCTATGCCATCTCCCCGTCCCTGAGCATACAGTCATAGTTAAATATCGCTTCAAGCCCTATGCCAGCTCCCCGTCCCTGTACTAAATAGCCAGAGGAAAACACACTCCAGGCCCTATGCCAACTCCACCGTCACCTGGGATGGACCGGAATCTATCCCTTCATCTCGTAGCGGAAATTGGGACCACTAGGTAATATAGAACTATCGCACATACATTTATGAACAAGTAACGTCATACATCATTCTTATACTTTCATACTTTTCATGCGTGCAATTCTACTAATAAAACTTGCATTTTTAGAAGGGGTCCACTCACAGTACTTAGCCCTCCAACGCTGCGCTGCTAGCGAATATAGGAAAGCCACAATAGTTGCCCATAAGCACATAAAGGGCACAACTTAGTCAAGCTCTATTATAACGATTTAATTTGGAAAAACGGACTTCAAAAACGAGTCCAGGACGTCGAAATTAGCCTAGGAGGGGTCCCGAACAAACCCGAAAAAGTCAACTCCGAAAGTCAACCGTTGATTGTCAAAGTCAACGTTGACCGTTGACCTGGTCAACGGTCAATGGGTCCACGAGTCTGGTCAACCCGGGTTTGGGTTGGATCCGGACCTGGGTTAGGGTTTTGGGTCTTAAATATGGGTTTGGGTTTGGGTTTGGGGCTAGCCCGTAAGGGCTATAGGGTTTAAAAGGTTACGGCCCAAATGCCCTAGTTTTTCTCTACTGCCCAAGGCATAAAAGTCAAGGGTTTTTGGGTTTAGAATTACACGGGCTGAAGGCCCCAATCTACCAAGGCCTAAGGCCTTTAGTGCTTTAAAATAAAACAGTAATTAACTAGGAATGGGTTGGGTTTTACAAACGGGCCTAAGGCCCCAAGGTTTTGGGTTTCGCCTAAACGGGCCGGAGGCCCCCAGTTTCTAAGGCACGAGGCCTTATTAATTTAACATAATTAAAAATTAAAATGATACGGGCCTCCATACTGGGTTGGGTCACAACGGGCTTAAGGCCCGTGGGTTTTCCAAAAAGGCTCGAAGGCCTAATTAATAAATTAAATAAATAAAACAAATTAAAAACGAATTGGGCTGGGTTTGTAAACGGGCCTAAGGCCCGAGGTGGGGTTGGGTTCTGGCCCAAAGGGCCTAGGTTTGCATGCCGGAAAAGATCAGAGAAACGCCGGAGCTTCTACAGCTCCGACCAACTACAACGGGAGCCTAGTGCTCCGATCTAGCTACAAACGTGAAGTACGAGAAGAGGGGAGTGCTTGGGTACTTCGATTTGACGAGGAACAACCGGAGTTGCTCGGAAAATGCCTCGAGACTCACTGGGTTCACCGGAAAAAAAAGGGTGTGTACACCCGTGACGATTTCGACCTAAATCTCAGAAAGAAAGCTACAATTACTTTCTAAAATCTCAACTCAAACATAAATCAACCTAGAGGAACGACGATTCGAGGCTCACCTTGACGGAACAACGAGGATTCACCGGGAAGTTTTCTGGGTTCTCTCGTCCGTCGCGATGTCACCAGAGAGAGGGAGAGAGAGACAAGATGAGAGATGGGGATGAGGGTGCTAGGCGTGCGTGCGTTTGTGAGGTAAGGGGGTTACGGGAGAGTGCAGAGAGAAAGAGGGAGTTCGAGAGAGAGATTGAAAATGACAGAAATAGAAGAAAGGGAAAGAAAGTGATAGGAGATACGGGAAAAAGGGAGAAGAAAATCAGGGTGTGCCCCCTTGGGCTCACCATTTAAGACCCCAAAACGAATTTTTTATTTAAAATGGGTCGGGGTGTAACATGGCCAATGGTCATAATTTTGACCGTTGTGCCTTTTTTTTGAGCAAAAAATGTGGAACGTTGATCTCTAGATCAAAAGGTCCAGATCACACCACGTAACTAGCCATTGGTTTTCAAATTCAAATTTTTTTTACCGTTGGAAATCCAACGCTCTAAAAAACTAGCCGTTGGAAACCTAACAGCCTAGAACGAGCCACATGGCTTTTCCCATCAGCACTGTGAGTGCGCCTGCGCATGCGAGCCCCACCCACTTTTCTTATATGGGATGCGTGGCCACTCGCTCGTGTTTCCCACGTGCCTAGCGCAAAAAAATTAAAAAAGTCACGTGCCGTCACATTGGCGTCAGCATGACGTCACATAGGCCGAGCCTTGGCTCAACATAGTTTGGGCTGGGTGCCAGCCTACTAGTCTAGGCTGGAGTGTTTTTTAGGGGTGCCGACCTGTTTTTTGGACTTTAGGTTAGCCCATATGGCTGGGTTGGAGTTGCTCTTAGCATATTAGACTCAATGGTTTAATTAAGTCATGATCAAAGGAAATTAATTGAGCATTTTGTTTTTTCCCCCTTGGGTAAGATGCTTTATTCAAAACACCATGATATGATACGAAGCATGTAAGATCCCACATCGCCCGAGACAAAGAAGGTGATGTGCCTTATATGTACATTCCCACCTCCCTTAGTAAGACGCGCTTTGGGTGGAAGCCCAAGAACAAATCCGTGAGGGCGTGGCCCAAAGCGGACAATATCTTACTTTGTGGATTGGATCTAGGATGTGACAAAGCACGATCGAAATAGTCAATCTAAAACCCAAGAGGCTAAAACAGAAAACAAAAGCGCCATATTGTTTTTAAATGGAGACTAGTTGTGGGTATCACTCTACATTGATTTTCAACGATTCAAATCATCTATTTTTCAGTCTTCATTAATGGATTATCGTTGCAAAAAAAATCAATTATTTGAAATTATTTGCCCATTTAATTGTCATAACGAGATTTTAATATTTCTTATAACATAGTGTTTATTAATTTCTTTGAACTGAATTGAATGTTTCAAACATTTCTGTTTTGACTAATAATTTTCAAAGATGATCACACTTGAAACTTTAAAATATATGATTCGGATTGTTAACTTTGACGTGAATGAGATCCAAAACTAGTTCCCATTTTAAAAAATAAATAAAAATACCTTTGAATAAAGGGCTTGTTTATATAAAACAGAGGAAATACGCCTCTTCAGCCCCATTTTGAGATGCATAAAACACTTCACAATTCTTACACTTCTTAGTCCCATGCAAGCTAATTTAGCTTAATCATTAAAGGTAATCCAATCATGGCTAAAAAGGTGAACACAAACAGAGCCAAAGTCTCTTCATATCAGTTGTGAGCTAGGCCTATTGCATTAGACCCAAGGTCTAAAATATCGATTATATCAGAAATATCGGTAGTCCAAAAATACGAAAATTTTGATAAAAAATATCGGGATATTATCAAATTGAATAAAAACCACGGAAATTGTAAAACAAACTTGGAAATTTTTATTGAAACTTTACAGGATGTTTATTTAGTCAATTATCTATTATTTTATCACAAAAAATTAGAAGGAAATGCATTGCATGTTGGATTTAACTGATTTAAGTTGATTATATAGTGAGCTGGCAAACATTGTGAGTGTAGAAAATATGTAGTAATTAATGAAAGAAGTTTAAACACACTATAATCATTTATATATAATGAATTAGTACAATGGGAGGAGTTCGAATATTTTCGCATATTTTCACAAAACCATAATCATTTATATATAAAGAATTCAAAACAAAACCATAAATATAAATATTTTAGCATATTTTCACAAAAACATAAGTGATATGGTGGTCAAGGTATTGAAGAAATAAAATGGGAGGGATTCGAATCCCCTTCGATGCTTAAGATTGAGATTTTTTAGCATTTTTCAAGTATTTTTGGGTTTCATCTATATCGCGATATTATTAATTTATATCGCGATATTATTTATAATATCACGATATATTGACGATAATTAAGTAAATAACTGTGAAAATATCATCTCACGAAAAAAAACGATATTACCGTGAAAAATATTGATATTTTGTTCATTGATTAGACCTCATTAAAAATAAAAAAATAAATAAATAAACACCTTTCCGAAGTAAACCTCAGGGCATCATTAAATTGTAGACCCAGACATTTGTTTGCCAAAAATTGGAACAGAAAAACTGTTACGTTGCATGCATGTTTTGTAGACGATGAAGCTGCATTTACATGTTTCTTCCTTGATGTGCTATCTTACGCTCACAAGATAATTGCAATTTTAAGCTTTCTGGAAATAGATTGCACATGAACTGTTTGATGAAATTCCTGAGCCGTTTTCTTTTGCGTTTTTTTTTTTTTTTTTGATTGCCAGATTGTTTTCATGTTTCCAACAATGGCCAATTTGCAGGGTTAGGTGCCACTGTAACACATTTCCTGAGCCGTCTCCTCTTGCGAAAGTTGGAGCTCTGCGATTTTCTGCTTCTGCCCGGGTTGGGATTCGTTCAATGACTTCCGACTTTCAACCCATGGAAACTAGAAGAAGTAAGTGAAACCCAACTTGCACAAGTTTTTTTGTTTGTTTTACTTTCGGAAAAAATGCAAACCCAACTTACAGCTGTAGCATTTGTAGGATCTGCGGCTGGTCATTGTTGGAACTTCCCCCACTAATGCTGTTGCCCTTCACATCGATCATGTGAGGAAAGTAAGACAACTTGTACTGCAGAAAGGTTGCGTTGGTCGAGCTGTAGATAGGCAGTTCGAGAACATCACCGCCTACTTGAGGAGCAGTTTCTTCGGATAACAACATGGGAAGTGTACAGAGTTCCTTTGGAAATTCACCCGAAATTCAATTGCCTCCTAATGCTAAAACAAAGAGCCTCGGAAGAGCCCCCAACCAACTAGGAATCGACCGGGTGATTCTGTTAAAACTCAAAATCAAGACCCCTAGCTTCTTGAGCTTGGATAACCATTGAGGTATTTTGCTGTTGAGCTGACAGCTACTCAAATCCAGGATTTGAAGATTTTGGAACCCGTTGAAATTAGCCATTGCTTCATCACTCGGAGTTTTCTCTCATAGATAAAAACTTGTTGAAAGGAGTACCTTGAGACTTTTGCAGTGCATTAGTATCTTCATTGCCCGTGTTATGTTTGTCAATTGGCTGTAGCTGAAGGAGAGGAAGGTCAAGGATTCGAGTGAAAGAATCTCGGGTTGTATCTCTCCCTCTAGATTGTTTTTGCTCTCTTGAATTGCTCTTAGGACTTGCATGCGCGGAGACTTGTTGGCAAGAAACCGGTGAAGCAGTTATGACCAAGATCAAGTATTGGTTTGTTTAGTAAGATTGGAGAAGTTAAGTGTGGAGATGTTTCCTTTGAAAAGGTTGATTCTGCGATTCTGTTCAATAAGGTTTGTGCAGTTCATCAAAGGCGGGGGCAGAGAGCATTTTAGACTGTTGAATTGAAGGAACATGAGTTGTGAATTTGGACAGCTTACCAATGTTAGTAAACATGGAGAAAACCGCTCTATTTGTTGGACTGGAGGTCAAGGATTGCGAGGTTGACAATTATCTCGCACCGTGTAGTGAATTGCGAGGCAATGCAATTTCTTCAAGTTGGTAACCAGTGCGAAACACGTGCAGTTTGGAACGCGCACCTAGTTCACGAGAAATGTTGCCACTAAAATTATTTAGGGAGAAATCAAATAGTCTATTGGAGGGAGACAAAGAAGAAAAATAAAGGACGGGATAGACCCCGAGAAGGTGTTCTTGACGTTGAAACCAGTCAAATTCGAAGCACATCTGAAGAATAAGGATGAAATTTCTCCATGGAAGTGATTGTAGGACAAAAATCAACACCTGTACAGTTCTTGGCAGCTGAGAAAATGAGAGTTCTCCGGAGAGAAGGTTATAGCTCTAATCAAGGAACTCAAGGCGATTCAAGGACAAGAAGAATCTGGCTTCAAGTGAACCATAAGGTGAGTTGTGGGAGAGATTGAGGTGCGTGAGATGCGTGAGATTTCCATGTGATGAGGAAGAAATAACATCCCCATTGAGGCCTCTGAATGGTAACTGCAATCGCGTCATCCGACGATCCTGATCACAAGTGATGCCTTCCCACTGGCAACAGTCAACTGAAGTAATAGTCCGGTTCAATGTAGGAGAAGATGAAGAGGAAGCCATGAGAGATTGAATGATCCATCTTAGATTAAGATTTCTTACAGGTTTGTTTATATCTAATACATATACATCAAATGTGCATCAATTTGTGCAGTATATACGTCTTCTGGAAGCCATGACAGCTACATATGATCGTTTTTAAGTTGCAACTTGCAAGCTTTTCCATGGATCAATATATATAGACACACACACACACACACACATATAAAGATGTATATATGTATGTAATATGGTTTTCTCTGCAATTTCCCAATATCTTCAAGTTCGTGTAAAGAGTCTTTTATGTGTTAAGTCTATGGATTTCAGGTGGTTTGGTTTGACTTTCAGAGTAAACAAGAAGCAAAAGACTTCAAAGTGCCCAAATGCATTTGCGTATGAATTTAGTTATATTGTTGAAACACTCATTACATGATGTTCCACATGTTTTCAATATGTTTTAATACTTTATAATCTATACGTCATTTTATTTTATAATTTATATATCCCAATACAATTATATACATTTTAAAGTAAAGTAAACATTTGTTTATATGTTATATAATAAATTTTAATTACAATTAAAAAAACTGCCAAGACGACTAGGCATTATGCCCCTGCCCTTTGCCCGACTAGTGCCTAAAAAAGAAAGGAAAATTAATGACAAGGGCTTCAAAAGTTTTAGTTTTAATAAAAAACCATGTTATAAGTTTTGTTTAATAAAAAACCATGTTATAAGCTAAACGGAAGGGAAGGCTGGATTTTGGCCGGAAAGTTGGACAAACTTTAAACGCTCATAACTTTGTCAATATTCAACGAAATCGAGTGATTCAAAAACGAAAATCATAGTTCTCAAAGAGACGAAGAGAATGGTACCTTACACGATAGCTAACTCGCCATAGTTTGGCCGTAAAACACCTCGAAAGCCTCGGAGGTCGCCAGAAACTGGGTAAGATTCAAAATGATATAACTTTGTCAATACTCAAAGAAATCGAGTGATTCAAAAACGAAAATCGTAGTTCTCGAAGAGACGAAGAGAATGGTACCTCGCACGATGGCTAACTCGCCGTGGTTTGGCTGGAAAACGCCTCGAAAGCCTCGGAGGTCGCCGGAAACTAGGTAAGATTCAAATGGATATAACTTCTTCAATACTCAACGAAATAGGGTGATTCAAAAATGAAAGTTGTAGTACAGTTTCTGGAATGTAAAAATAAACTGTTTCTGGATTTTAAGTAAAATTGTTTCTGTAATTTAAGTCACTGTTTATGGAATCTAAGTCACTGTTTATGGAATTTAAGTCACTATTTCTGGAATTTAAGTAATTGTTTCTGGAATTTAAATCCCTATTTATGGAATTTTAAGTCACTCTTTCTAGAATGTAAAAATAAACTGTTTCTGAATTTTAAGTAACACTGTTTCTGGAATCTAAGTCACTGTTTCTGGAATTTAAATCACTGTTTCTGGATTTTGGTTCTTTTCTTTCCAGAAACAATCAATTTTCCAGAAACAGTGACTTTTCTAGAAACAGTCACTTTTCCAGAAACAGTGAACATTCATTTTTCCAGAAACAGTCACTTTTCTAGAAACAGTGAACAATCACTTTTCCAGAAACATTCACTTTTTCAGAAACAGTGAACATTCATTTTTCCAGAAACAATCACTTTTCCAGAAACAGTGAACAATCACTTTTCTAGAAACAGTGAACATTCATTTTTCTAGAAACAGTCACTTTTTCAGAAATAGTGAACAATCACTTTTCCAGAAACAGTGAACATTCATTTTTCCAGAAACAGTCACTTTTCCAGAAATAGTGAACAATCACTTTTCCAGAAACAGTCACTTAAGCACCAAAGGACTTGGTGTGGTTGCTGCTCGCTGGAGCTAAACATAAGGGAAGGTCAGATTTCGGCCGGAAAGTTGGATAAACTTTAAACGCTCATAACTTTGTCAATACTCAACGAAATCGAGTGATTCAAAAACAAAAATCGTAGTTCTCGAAGAGAGGAAAATAATGGTATCTTGCACGATGGCTAACTCGCCATGGTTTGGCCGGAAAACACCTCGAAATCCTCGGAGGTCGCCGGAAACTGGGTAAGATTCAAATGGACATAACTTCTTCAATACTCAACGAAATCGAGTGATTCAAAAACGAAAATCATAGTTCTTGAAGAGACGAAAAGAACGGTATCTTGTACAATGGCTAACTCACTGTGCTTTGTCTGGAAAAGGCCTCGAAAGCCTTGGAGGTCGCCGGAAACTGGGTAAAATTCAAATGGATATAAGTTCTTCAATACTTAACGAAATATGGTGATTCAAAAAGGAAAGTTGTAGTACTCAGCGATACGAAGAGGGGGAGGATGAAGGTCAAAGGAGAGCCATGAGTGATTGGCTGGTGGTCGAGCTGTCTGTTGGTTTTGTGGGTTTTACTTTGTTTTGAGATGGTTTTTGGTTAAAAAAAGTTATAGGATGGTTTTTGGTTAAAATAAACTTAGTTTAAGCCCTTTTTATTAAAACTCCCTTAAAAGAACCTTGTATAAAAAATTGCACTTGATGAACACAAGAAGCGATCTTTAACATCAGAGAGAAAATGGAAATACACATACCGCCATGACACGCTGAAAACTAGAGGGCCACAAACTCCCCAAAATCCTAGAATGAAACCAACAGCCACTGAAATATGAAGCCATGGAATTTCATTCCCATTGTCATGTTCATCTTCCATGTTCTTAGTTGCATTATCACTTGTATTCATCTGTTGGCATTTGTTTGGAAGCGGGGGACCGCAAAGTCCCGGGTTGCCCTCATAGGAAGTGGCATCAAAGCCTTGGAGCTGTGTGCCTAATGGTATTCGTCCTTGGAGGTTATTGTATGCAACACTAAGTGAACCCAAGAAATGAAGACTTGATAGTGAAGCTGGAATTACGCCCGACAGATGGTTACTTGAGAGGTCTAAACTCTCCAAGTTTGTGAGCTTAGATAGCTGGTCCGGGATGCTGCCTACCATGTTGTTGATGCTGAGATCCAGATCGTGAAGGTTATGTAACCGGCCTATCTCAATGGGAATGTTGCCACTTAGACTGTTATTTCGGATGTAAATAGCTGGCCGCAAGTTGGACAGATAGTTGTACTGCATAGATGCGACATATTCATTCCCCCAATGCGTGTAGACAGGTAGTTCGACATCACCACTATCTCTTTGAGCGGAAGGCTTCTTGGATACAAGAGCTTGTAGTGAGAAAAGCTCCTTTGGAAGTTCCCCTGAAAGCGAGTTGTTGTCCAAGCTTATAAAGAAAAGACTAGGAAGACTTCCCAACCAAGGAGGTATTGAGCCTGTGAGTCTGTTAGAAGACAAATCAAGGATTTCGAGTTTCTTGAGCTTTGACATCCACACCGGAATATGACCTCTAAGTTGGCAGTTCGATAAGCCAACAAGGCGGAGATTTTGAAACCCAGAACCAATCATTCCATCACCATCCGGTAGTTCTTCACCTAGAAAACTATTTAGAAGTACAACCACCCTGAGACTTTCCAAACGCATCAATATATGTATAGCACCGGTGACATTGGTGAGTCTGTTCCTACCAAGCGAGAGGTGTTGTGCTAGGATAACACCAAACCACGCGGAACCAAATTAAGCTAACCCACAGAAAATATATCAAATGAAATGCAAGAACAATATAGAAAATAACACCAAGATTTTAACGAGGTTCCTCCACAGACAGTGTAACTGGAGTACGTCCTCGGAGCAGTAGGAGCTCACCCAATAATCCACTATCAACCAAATGGGAATTTACAAAGTGTTGGCAATCTCACAACCCAAAACCCACATACATCCAATAACTCTCACTCTCCAAATACATAAATAGATAAGGAAATATAGTGAATAATTTCCTCTCTATACAAAGCTCAAAGCTCATACACAAATGGAACTTTGATTGAGTGAGAACTAACAAAGAAAGAAAATCAGCTTTCTTTCTTGTGAGGGGGCTGCGGCACCTCTGTTTTCTGCTCCTCTTCTCTTCTGTTCTCTACACAACCGAATGGGAAAAGTAGCCAAAATCATATATTCTCAAAAGCAACAAGTGGTAATCTGCAAAGAGACTCCAACAAGACCACCTACCCATTTGCTCTCCTCCATTACTTTTCTCCTCAAATTCGGCTGCCTCTTTTTTCTTTCTTTCCCCAAAACAAGGAAAGATGTTGTCCACCTTTTTATTTCTTTATAATTTTTTATAGCCAAAAGTTGGCCACTTGGCCACATACTCCAACAAGAGGAAGGATAGGTATTTCAATGAAACAATCTCGGGTTGTATTTGTCCCTCTAGATCATTATTGCTCAGACGAACTGCTTTCAGATACTTGCATGAGTAAAGGCTTTTTGGCATGATGCCGGAGAAATGATTACTCATGAGATCGAGTTTGATAAGTTGATCAAGTTTGGAAAAATTTAGCTCCGAGATATTTCCATCCAAACGGTTGAATCCAAGATTGAGTTCGATAAGGTTTGTGCAATTCATCAAAGATGGGGGGCAGAGGACCTTCAAGATTGTTGAAATGAAGGAGCATGACTTTTAATTCGGAGAGCTTCCCGATGTGGAGAGGAAGCGCGCCGCTCAAATGATTGGAAGGTAATGAAATTTCATGAAGAGCTTGAGCTTTGTAGAGATCACTAGGAAGAGTTCCAAAGAGAGTATTGAAGCCTGCACGAAAGATTTCCAATTTCGAACAGTTTCCTAATCCGAGAGGAATTTTTCCATTGAAATCGTTGTTGGAGAAATCCAAGACTCTAACCGGAGAGGAATGAAGACAGATAGAGGAAGGTATTTGGCCTGTAAAATGGTTTTTGCTGACATTCAAACTGCTCAAATTCCAGGCATGCTGGAGGAATGAAGAAGGAATTGTAGCATTCAGTTGATTGTTCGACAAATCCACTATTTGAATGTAACTAGATGATAGAAACAAAGGTAATTCTCCGGAGAGAAGGTTATCGCTCAAATCAAGGATTTCGAGGCGACTCAAGGACAAGAAGAGTCCATCTTCCAGAGGACCAGAAAGCAGATTGTGGGAGAGATTGAGGTGCAAAAGATGCGTGAGGGTTCCAAGAGTGCGAGAAACACTTCCTTGGAGCCGCTTGGAGGGCAGCGAAACATGTGTTACTCTGCCATCGGCATCACAAGCGATGCCTTCCCAGTGACAACAATCACTGGAAGACCAATTTAAACTAGAAGAAGATGTATCGAAAGATGACAAAAGAGAGTTGTGATCTGCCTTCTTGCAAGCATGGTTTGTAGAAATGAAAGTAGACAACACAAAAAACAGGAAGAGGACTCCCAAAGGTATTATGCGACTAGCTTCCGGCATGATGTTTTTCGCTACGGTTTGTAGAAATGAAAGGTAATTAGGTGATGGTTTGAATTCTTGTGAGCAATGTTTGAGTTTTGAAGTCTTTGCTTTCCACTTAAATAGAAAAGAAACAAACCTGCACAACACGGAAAGTCACTAAGGGTTGGCAGCAACGTATTAGAAGATTTACATTGACTTTGGGGTCGTGCTTTTTGGAAGAGCTTAAACAACTTTTGCCTCGAAAATTGATTGTTTGGTATCAAATTTTGGGCAATTAGTAGAAATGATTAGTTTTTGAGATTTGATTGGAGAACTAATCAATTTTTTAGTAATGATAACATATTGATTATATATTGATGACTAAATTATGGGAGATGATTTAGCATTAAGTAATTAATTAGTGAACTCTCCATGGTTTAGCATCGTACAAGTACTGTTACATGAAAGAGACTTATAAGTCAAGGTCACCTGCTCGATTTTTCTTATCTAAATATCACTTGTAGAAAATAAATTATACAATTACGCGTAAGAATTACTTAAGAAAGAGTGGTGTAGGCTTGACAAATAAAAAAAACAAAGAATGGTGTAGGCCCACAATGTGTGACTTATTTCACTGCTATATATTATTTTTTTCTCTGTCTTAACTTTGAAATTGCAAGGAGAGTGAAATGTTAAAGAGGAGAATCTCTCAAAGTGGGACTTTCTAAGAACTCTCTACCTCACAGTTTAATGTTAATTCTCGTACCAACATTACAAAACACTGCACCAAAAACATAAGGTGGCAGAAGTTGAAAATAAAGAGTTTATGACAAATATAAGAATTCTCTACAATTTTACCATTCTCAAATACTACTTTAATTCTTTATTCTTCTCCATAAGGAGGTATTTATAAGATTATAAAGGTGCAATACTAGAAAATAAATCAAACAATCATGTGTCAACAAGACAAAAAAACCTAGACCAAATCATATCATATCAAACCTAATTAAATCATATAAAATCACTAATTAAATCATATCCATAAAATACTTTCCTTTTTATTTTCCAACAACAGAAAATATATGAAAATCTCATTTTAAGAGAATTTTCTTAACATTTCTCTTTGAAATTTTGGACATTGACATGCGCACTTTTCCAATTTGATTATTTTTTTTCTTCTTAGCAGATTTGACTCGGTGGCTTACTTAAGGCAGGATCAAGGGAAATTAATGGATCATTCTGTTTTCTTTTTGGCTGGGTAATATGCCTCATCCAAATCACTAAATTATTTTTGAGAGTATGAATTTCACATTAAGAAAAAAAAGAATTTTCCGTGGCTTATAAGTAATTGAATTACTTCTAAATTGCAAATTGGTTTTAAAGTGGAACCTCAACTTCTTCATAGTATCAGAGCATGTTGTCTTATGTGTGAAGTCTAACAACCAGACATGCTCCACGTCACTCGATTTGATTCCAAATGGAGACTTTACCACGCAGTCCAGATGCCACCTCCATCTAGGTAATCTAATTCCGAGTAATTTAGAAATTTGATTGCTAGTATTATTTATACATGGATCCCACCTATTTTTTGATTCCTCAAAAGCTTGATAAAAGCTGGAATGCTTTGGGAGAAATGCAATTGTGTTTTTTCCCATTCTATTCCGGTTTTGGAGGAATTGGATTTATTCTAGACCTTAGTGTCTGAAGCCTATGGATCTTTTAATCTGGACTGCTAATTAGTGTGCAAGTTAAATCAGAGTCATCGGTTGTGTGTGGTGTGCCAGAAAAATTAATTAATAGTGACCGTTAAATTCAATTTGTGCGGCCTAGATTGGTAGATCCATAGGCTCCGGACACTAAGGTCCAGAACGGATCCAATTCTGGTTTCGGAATCACCCATAAGGGAAATGGGACGTCACTAACGGAGACCAATCATGGGTTGTCGACGTATTTGAGGGTTTAAATTAACTTTGGGCTGGGTCTTTTTGAAGAGTTCAAAGAACTTTTGTCGGGAAAAATGGTTTAAATTGACTTTGGGCTCGTACTTTTTTGAAGAGGTAAAAGCATTTTTGTAGTGAAAAATGGTGTTTGATAAAAGTGCTTCGAGTAGGAAGAGCGTTAAATAGGAAAGTTATAAACTAACAGATGAATCATTATGTGGTTAATTAATTAATGAACTCTCCATGATTTGGCATCGCACAAGTACTGTTACATGAAAGGAACTTATAAGTCAAGATCACATGCTCGACTTTTCTCTAAATTGGCTTGTAAAATATAAATTGAAAACCCAATCATATTAGGACAATACTTGTGTACTGACAAGTCAGCACTCATATTACACACCAATCTATTTGGCCCAATAAAAATATAACATATGTCACCTCCTTACTCTTTAGTATCTTTGTAACCAAACACAACCTCACCCTTAAAACTGTTACCAAACATAAATCTGTTTGGTTACTAAGGATAAATATTTAGTTGTGACACATGGTGAAAACATTTAATTTTTAAGTTATTAACCTTTTAACACATATAACTCACTATTTATACAAGAACTTGTGATGTACCACCTCGTGTGACGGTCACATTGAAAAATTTCTCGTTACTAAGATAAGCAGGGCGTGGGAGAGAATTTAAAATGACAGATGTTGTATTCCTGTTGGACCACATAGCTTGGTGAGTAAAATGAGTACTACCCAGACAGTCCCCAAGTATCATCCATCAGATTAAAATCCATAGGATCAAATTTAAGAATTCTAATTAAACAAAAGTTGACCTAATTAATTGGAATGTCCTGGCGTACTGTTCAAATGTTTGAAAACAGAAAAGAGGTAGCTGAGAAACCTCATATCTAAGACTGAATTGAGAATCTAGTTTACACTGCGGAAGTGAAGCGAGGGGTAACTTCTCCATTTCGAAGCCAGCAAATCAAGGTTTGCAGCTGTCAGATTATTTTTGTTTTGTTTTAATCAACCAACTTCTCCATTTCAAAGTATCCATTAAATACCAATCCAAGAATTAAAACCCTTTTAATTTTCCATGTGTATTCAATGATTTGTTTCTGTAAAAATAGGAAACATGGAATAAAGAGATCATCATATTACAAAAGCTACAAAAGCAAATTAAGAGATCATCATATTTGGAGACGGGGATACATACAAAGTTGCAAAAATAAATTATTATTGCCCACAAAATACTGGAAAATTTAAAGGTAGGGATTTTCACTCTCTTAGTGGAAAAAAATAATATTGCTTCCGAGTGATATAACCCAAACTCATCTATAGACAGCAAATAAACATAGAATTGAGAAATCAGACCTATATTTCCAAAATCAAAGAGTGAAATATTCGACTCAAACCCTAATTTTGTTAACGAAGATTAAAATGGACATGAAATCTATACAATTTATACATTACCATTGATTCGAGTTTTAGTAAGGTGTGTGACGGCCATGAGAAGGCGAGGTGTGCAGCGGAGATAAAAAGGAAATATAGCAGGGATGGCAGAAATGAAATAAACAAAACCAAGCAGGCAGAAAGAGAGAGAGGACAGGAGGCATACCTTTGAACGAAGCCTCTGCCTCTAATACCTAGGATCACAGCTGCTGACTTTACTCGTTGTACTTCGCTGCTATAAACAAACTAAACACTAAAAAGGATTTAAATTCTTTTATCAACATATATCAAATTCCACATAATTCCCAATTTCAAATTGTTACAATGGAACTACTTTGAGAAAAGTGAGTCATGTTCATCAATTTCCAAATAAATAAGCAATCATTGTAATACACTCTTTTGATCCATGACAAAAACGTTACTACAAACAAAACGCTACAATTCCCAGCTCGAGAACTGGGTTCTAATTTTAGCTTTCCAGGCATCAAAACAACTGATAATGGAATTGATTTTAGTTCCTTGGCAAATTTTCTCGGGAGGCAAACATAAAATTATCAATAAAAAGGGAACAACAGAATTTAGACTTGCTATCCTCGTAGGCATCCTAATTGTCTTTAGAATGGTAGAATTGATGATTACTAATATGTTCTCTTCAATTCCTCCCATATTTCTCGTACTGCTTAAAAAAGTGCAGTTAAGAACCTGTAAAAGCATTATTACAAAAAAGATGTGTTTACACAAACACATGGTCTCCCTCTAGTAGATAAGTTTGGCCAAAAGTTGAAAACGCCCAGTTTTCCTGTATCTTATCCCCATTGCTGGAAACACCCAAATATTAACTCCCACCTACCATGTAATGCATAATACAATCAGTATCCTGTAAATACCAAAAAAATCTCAACTAATAACCATATTGGCATTCAAATTCCCGCAAGACACACAATCGGAAAACAGAAATTTTTCAGAGACCAAGTCCGTGTGCCATTCACAAATAGGTATACTCTTGTTCTACACTTTCTTATCTTCATTTTGATATGTTATGGGTCGAATTTGGTTAAGAAACGATTGAGTTACGAAACTTTGAAAATTGCTCAAACTTCCGGTCAAGAGCTCCGGGCCACTTAACGGTGTTTCTAACATAATAACCAAAATAATGGATGATAGACAATCTGAGGAACCATTTCTATTAATTTTCAATTTCAGGGACCAAAATGATGGGTTATGCAAATCTCAAAGATAATTTTGGATGAAAAAAACCAACTCATAATAAAGGCCCTAGCATTCTGAGCTTCGATAACCGTTGAGGTATTTCGCCATTGAGCTGACAGCTACTCAAATCCAGCATTTGAAGATTTTGGAACCTGTTGAAATTAGCCATTGCTTCATCACTTGGAATTTTCTCTCCTCGATAAAAACTTATTGAAAGTAGGAGTACCGTCAAACTTTTGCAACGCATTAGTATCTTCATTGCCCTTGTGATGCTTGCCAATCGGCTGTAGCTGAGGGAGAGGAAGGACAAGGATTCGAGTGAAAGAATCTCGTGTTGTATATGTCCCTCTAAATTGTTTTTGCTCACTCGAATATCTCTTAGGGGAGAGGATCCTGTAAGCCTTATATCTATATTCTCATCTCTACCTAGCACGAAGTCTTTTGGGAGCTCACTGGCTTCAGGTTCCATTGGAACTCTGAAGTTAAGCGAGTTCGCGTGAGAGTAATCTCATGATGGGTGACACACTGGAAAGTTCTCATGTGAGTTCCCAGATACAAAACCGTGAGGGTGTGATTGGGGCCCAAAGCGGACAATATCGTACTATGGTGGAGTCATATGTATATCCTCATCTCTACTTAGCGCGAGGCTTTTTAAGAGCTCGCTGGCTTCGGGTTAAATTGTTTTTGCTCACTCGAATTGCTTTTAGGGACTTGCATGAGCAGAGACTTGTTGGCAAGAAACCGGTGAAGTAGGCAAAATTATAAGGTAGTTTACGGAATATTTGGTCGACAAGAATGGTTAAATTCTTGAGAAATTAAATCGCAGCCTGCAAGTGAATTTCAAAGTGACTATGCTCAAAAGTTTCATTTTTCTATCCTGACGAAATTCGTAGGTATTTGCGTTTGAATTTAGTTAGGAAAGTTGGATGCGTGTTTAACCAACCCTACAACGTTAATTCCCTTTCTGTTTTACTCAGTTGTTAGATTGTTTATAAATGAGCACGGTTCTGAAATCCCCGCCCAGCTTCGATTAGTCTTAGGCATTTGAAAATTAAGTAAGAGTGCCTAGACCTACCAAGTCACTTGTCTAACCCGTGACTCTCACTTAGATAAAAAATAGATACCTTTTATTTTGCATTTTATGTTTTCAACAAATTGTAAGAAACTTGTTAAAACACTAATTACATGATTGTTCCACATGTTTTCAATATGTTCTTAAACAATATACTTATACTAAAACCCAATACAAAAATTCTGTTCACCAGCCGTAAACTAACGAAAATGCCCTCCAATTCCTTTGTTATCAACCATTTTTTTCCACTACATTGCCCCTGCTGTCCACGCGTCCATGTGCTTTACGAACTGTCAAGGTTTGGATTTGGTCCACGCATCGATCATCGTTGGACGCCTTTTTTTGACCGTGTTTGTTTTACCTTTTGTTTTACGTTTCTCTTTCGAAAATTTGCTTTGTAGCTTTCCGCTTCGTGTTCTCTCACTCTCAAATGTTCTCGACTGCATCTTCCTTCATTTTAACTTTGGTTTTCGTTTTTGTTTTGCTTTGTGCTCTCCCGTTGCCAAACGATGTTCTATTTTTGTGAGAGACGTCATCCCAAAACGTTGTTGTCTTTCTGTGAAAGAGTTGTCGTCTAAAAAATTTCCAAATATTTGTCTCTCTTTTTGTGTCTGAGTCTGGGATTTGGGTCTATTTGGAAGGCTTCTTTGCGTCTGTGAAGCTGAGGAGCAGCATTTGAGTGTAGATTGAGATTGTTGTGTCGAGTCCTATGATAAAACAGGTTCATTTCCTTCTCCAGCGATTTTTACATTTGGTTCATTTCACTTTCAAACAACGCATTGAAAATTTGCATAAGACACTGGTGGAAAAATGTCTTTAACGATTTATGTTCATATGCATAGGCTCGACTTCTGAAAATGTATCCTGCAAAAGCTATAGTTCATAATTCTACAATATCGATAAGGATAATACATATATATCGCATAAAAAAGATTATAGATCAAACTTAATTATCTTTCAATGAATTATGAGATATATCTAATTCAATCTACAATTTGAGTTGACTAATACTTTCTGGAAGAGTTCTGTTAAACTGGGATGATACCTGATATTGAACCTCCAGAAAGATATTGAACCTCCAGAAAGATAAAGGTGGTTTAGGGCCTGTTTGGTATTTGATTTGGATACAATGTTTTTAACTCAAAAATAAATTTTGAGTCACAAATTTAAAATCTTTGTTTGGTAATGAATTTGAATACAATTCTCAAAACCATAACTCAAAAATATCTAAAAACAAAGGCTATTGGTTGAAAACACAAAAAATGTGTTTTTAGACTTTTTATTTTATGGATTATCACTCCTGTCTCTGTGTCCCTCTCTCTCCTCTCTCCCATGATGGATGCAGTGGTCAGGAAATTGGTCTTTTGCCACTGAGGATGGGAGGGATGCGGTGGTTGGGTAATTGCTTGGGCGGGGTGTTTGATGTTTTTTGTATGGATTAGTTTTGAGAAAATGTATACCAAACAAGGTTTTGAATTTAAAATTTTTAAATCAAAACATGACTTTTCAGAAAAAAATTAAAATTTTGAGTTTTGTTCTTAAATTAGATACTAAACAGGCTCTTAAATTTCTAAACTTTCTAACACGATGATCTGTAAAATGGCTTGAAAGATTATAAAAGGCCCAATGGCAATGACTCTATTCTCTCCGAACTACAAAAAGACTAACTCTCAAAGATATCAGATATATCTCCATTTAAATTGTTGTTTGACAGATCAAGACCCTTCAACTTTGCCTCACTTATCCCATATTTCAGCAGGATTTCCACCTCTCTGATTGGGACTTCTACAACAATAATACTTGGTTGGGTAGTAAGATAAATCCTTTTTTTGCTCCATTTAAGCATCTTAACTACTTGGACTTCAATCACAACAATTTTCAAGCGCAGGTTCTCCAAAAACCCATTTAGGTGGGGATTTGATTCCATATTGTTTACACATCTATCTTGAATGCTGTCTTCCAGAATCCCGTAGTTAATTCCAAGTTTAATATTTGATGTGCTATTATATACTTTTTTTTTGTAAAATTAGATACTTTTTTTTTGAAGATTTTTCTTTACAATTCAGTAATTTGATTGCTCCCTTAGTTGTATGAACTTTGTAAAAGTTTCAGGTTGTGGACTCTGAACTGTTGAATCTCTACGGTTTCTTATGTTTTGTCCAATTGTTGTCATTATTCCAATTGGGTAATTTTGGGTTTTTCATTATATTTATTTGTTTACTGATAAATTAGTGGGTCTAGATTCTTAATTGCATGCAGGTGAGGAAAACAGAGAGCCAGCAAGCTTCGTATAGAGGATGCACGAGTTTCCTGGGATGGTATGTTTAATCCTTCATTTGGGTAGCACAGACGCCAAAAAACGTAAATTGTCATATTATTTTTATATTCTGATTTGTTCAATTTGTTGAATTTTGAAATCACTTAATGAAATAAAATTTTCGAAACATGTTCAGAATGTAATTTTACGCGGTTGATTCGAATTTAAAAACAATATTTACATTCATAGTTTATCTTTTGTTCAGTGGATAAACAAGTGTAGATAAGCTCGATTATGTCGAATTGAATGCTTAGTGCTCTGTTTGATGAAAGAGGCCAGAGAAGCATTGCCCGCACACACGGTTTTATGAGTAATTTTTCTTTGTTCTGCGTTTGTATTTTATGTATTTGGAATTTTATGGGTGAAACATTGAAGAATCAAATGTTATTTAAACTCTGATATCGATAACTATTATGTACCGATTTGAACAGTGGGAAATAACACAATATTTCATAATTGTCTGTATGTAAGTGTACTAATATGGATCCAAAGCCACATGGGCTTATTGTGTGGTCAAATTTTGATATAACAATCTACTCAACATTTTCAATGCATATAGCATTAATCTTTTGTAACACCATCTTTTATATATTTTAAACATAATCTTTCATATAATTTTCAATCCGCAGCAACACGTGGGCATAGTTTCTAGTACAATTTATATGTCATTTATTTTGCAATTTATGTATCCCAATATATATACATATATATATGTTTTAAAGTAATACTACTACAATACAGGCTGTCACCGGCGGATCTAAAACCGACAAGAAATCCAATTTCTGTCGGATATTTTGTAAAAATCCGACATAAAACCATGCAGTGTCGAATTAGAATAGCGACACCTTTGCTAGCGTCACTAAAGGGCATTAGTGTCGGTTTGGACACTTAATCCGCCACTACCCAGCGTCAGATTAAAACGACACTGCCCATAACGTCGCTTTAAAGCGACGTAGACTAACTTAGCATCGGTTCAAACCGCCGCAAACTAATAAAATAAATTATATAATTTACAACCTAGTGTCGGTTCAAACCGACATAGATAAAAAAAAAACTAATAAAAAAACTTTAAACCGACGTAACCTAATAACAGAAATTATATAATATCCAATTTAATAATAAAAATAAATCCTTAAACCGACGTAAGTTTTCAATTTAATAATAATAATAAATTCTTAAACCGACGTAAGTTTACAATTTAATAATAATAATAATAAATCCTTAAACCGACGTAAGGCACCAATTTAATAAAAATAAAAAATCCTTAAACCGTCACTACCTTTGCTTAATAATAATTAAATATTTCGAAAATCTGCTTTAGTTTTCAATTTATATGGCATCGACGGTTGCTGCATATATGGCATCGGATACATAGGATATGGAGCTTGTTGATTGTGGCCAACATACGGATATGCAGGGGGCGGCTGACTTTGGCCTGATTGTTGAGGAGGTGGCTGACTCAGGCTTGAGTGTTGGGTTCCCGAGCTATTCAGTGGTTGCGGCTGAAATCTATGCATAAACATAGCATACAATTGATTCTGCCTTTGCTCTAGGTCCGCAATCCGCTTAGTACTATTTTCGTCCCTCCTCCTCAACTCATTATTTTCAGTCAACAGCACTGCCATTGCACTCTTAGATGACCTCCTAGAGGAATTTGATGAAGAAGATGAAGATGCGTATGAGACCATATCAGGAGTCATTCCATGACCATATCCTCTAACTCTATTACGAGTCTCAGGACCCATTGTATCAACATAAACTTGGGTCCTCAATTCTTCATTATCCTCTTGGCCCGACTCAATCAAAGCTTGCAGACTGCTCTCCATTGATGCCTTGCATTACAATTTTTCAAAATAAAAATTCAAACAATCGTAAAACATATAAATATGATACAGATAATAAAAATTAATAACAAAATATTAACACGAAAAAATTAATTACCCATGTACGCTCTGATGTTTCATTAACCCAACTTTTATCCTTTCGTGTATGACATTCACGAAAAAAGGTTACAGGATCTGGCTCTTTTCCATTCTAGAAAAAAGGTTACAGGATTTGGGAATGGAAGATCCGCGCCTTCATATACTTGTTCCTGATTAATGCAAAAAACAAAAAAGTTAAATCTAGGAAAGCACAGTAAATATTAATTTTAAGCAAATTATAAGTTTTAAAACAAAATAAAAATTGAAATGGATAGTAATTTAAAAAAAAAAACCGGCTTCCAACTCCTCCTCGTCAACATGACGTTCGTGTGAACGTCGATCTTCAGTAAGATTATCCATAGCACAAATTTATGGAAGGAGCAGGAGAAGGGGTAGACGAGAGGGATTACACCGAAGAGGAGTAGGAGTGAAATGGAAGAAGGAGAGGGAGTAAACCAGAGAGAAATGGGGGAAAGAGTACAAAGTGAAATGGGAGGAGTAGAAAGAAATGTAAGATTTCAAATTGGAGAAGTCGGAATAATGGGAATAAGGAAACTTTGCGTCGGAATAAGGAAACGTTGCGTCGGAACAAGGGACCCTTACTAAGGTTAAAACCGACATAAAGACTGAGACCTTGATAAACGGACTCAGAATGGCAGACAGTGCGTCGGATTTAGGAATCTTTGCGTCGGTTTAAGTGACCTTGCGTCAGAATAATGTACTTTACGTCGGTTCAAACCGACACAATGACTGACACCTTGATAAACACAATCTGCATGGAAGACCTTAGTGTCGGAATAAAGGCCTATTGCGTCAGTTTAAACCGACGCAAGGTCTGACAGCTTTGCTAAACGCAGCCTGCAGACTGACACGGTCTTGATATTATAAAGCGTTGCTTCGGTTTAAAGCGACACTAAGTCTTTACGTCGGTTTAAAAGCGACACTAAATCTTTACGTCGGTTAAAAAGCGACAGTAGAAAAATATTAAATTTGTGTCGGTTAAAAGCGACACTAAACCTTTACGTCGGTTTAAAAGCGACACTAAATCTTTATGTTGGTTAAAAAGCGACACTGGGATTTAAAAATATTAAATTTGTGTCAGTTAAAAGCGACACTAAACCTTTACGTCGGTTTAAAAGCGACGTAAACATTTTATGACGCTTACAAGCGACAGTAAATTCGACGTTATGTTCAGTAAGTGTCGGAACTGTCTAATCCGTCACTATATTATATTAAACCGACACAAGCCACCGACATTATAAGGCCTTTTTGTAGTAGTGTAAAAGTAGACATTTATTTATATGTTATATTAATAAATTTAATTAAAATAAAAAAACCCTCGAGACGCCTATGTGCTAAGCCCCTACTTATCGCCCGCCTAACTCCTTTTAGAACCTTATTAATAAGTCCTTTATTTCTCACGGAAAAATTACACTTGATTAGCACATGAAACGATTTTTAACATCGGAGAGAAATTGGAAATACGCATATTGCCATGACGTGCTCAAAGCTAGAGGGCCACAAACTCCCCAAAATCCTACAATGAAACCAAGAGCCTCTGAAATATAAAGCCATGGAATTTCATTCCCATTGTCATGTTCATCTTGCAGGTTTATCTGTTGGCATTTGTTTGGAAGCGGGGAACCGCAAAGTCTTCGGTTGCCCTCATAGGCAGTGGCATCAAAGCCTTGGAGTTGTGTGCCTAACGGTACTTGCCCTTGGAGGTTATTCTATGCAACAATAAATAAACCCAAGAAATGAAGACTTGATAGTGAAGGTGGGATTCCGCCCGACAAATGGTTTCTTGAGAGGTCTAATCTCTCCAAGTTTGTGAGCTTAGATACCTGGTCTGGAATATTAATGCTGCCAACGATGTTGTTGATGCTGAGATCCAGCTCGTGAAGGTTTTGCAACCGCCCTATCTCAATGGGAATGTTGCCACTTAGACTGTTATTTCGGATGCCAATAGCTGGCGGCAAGTTGGACAAATAGTTGTACTGCAGAGATGCGTTAGATTTATTCGTGCGATACGTGTAGACAAGTAGTTCGACATCACCATTATCTGTCTTAGCGGAAGGCTTATCGGATACAAGAGCTTGTAGTGAGAAAAGCTCATTTGGAATTCTCCTCGAAAGTCAGTTGTTTGCCAAGTTTACGAAGAAAAGACTAGGAAGACTTCCCAACCAAGGAGGTATTAAGCCTGTGAGTCTGTTAGAAGACAGTTAGTTTTATCAGATGATTGGAAATCAATTTTCTCTTCTTATCAAAGTCCTGAGATTCGATAAGGGTGGAGAATATCTTAATTCTGAACTATCACAATTCTTCGCAGAGCACGACCTAATTCACGAGACTACTTGTCTTCAAACTCCTCAACCAAATGGTGTGGCGGAACGTAAGAATAGACATATCTTGAAAACTACACGGGCTCTTCTAACTGGGGCTCATGCTCTTCATGCCTATTGGGCGGATGCAGTTACGTATTCCATTTATCTTCTTAATCGAATGCCATCTCGAGTTCACAACTTTTGAACTCCCATGGAAGTCTTGACGGATTATGTCACTCTATTATCTTCTCTTCAATTATCACTTCGCATATTTGGACGTGTGGCTTATGTGCATCTTCACAAGAATCAACGGAGTAAATTGGATCCGTGTGCTGTTCGTTGTGTATTTCTGGGATTTAATAGCCAACAAAAACGATATCGATGTTACCATCCATTTACTAAGCATTTCTATTTCACCATGGATGTCACATTTTCCAAAACCGAGATGTTTTTCATCTCTGATCAAACCCATGATACTCTTCAGGAGGAGTTGAATAGTAAAGATGAAGACTACAGTTGGTTTGATATTCCACATGAATGTGACAGTTACCATGGTCCCAGTGGTACATGCGAGACTGAGACTGAAGACTTAGGTGTTATGAGCAACCCACCTGACCGCGCCTTACCAGAGGGTCGCGACACATCAATTCAAAGCAAATCAACAGTAGGCCACGACATAGCAATTCTGAGCCCCGTAGTGGCCAAAGACATAACAAGCCAAAGCCCAGTGGATCTTGACTGTGAAACCCCTGACAGAGAGATAGCTAATGCAACGTCGAATAGTAGGCCTACACTATTTATGGATTTAGTAGAAGGTAATGGGTCTGCAAGTGATACTGAGACTGTGCAAATGGAACATAACCCTCATTCTCCTCCACTAGTACACGTTCATGTCCCCATGGATATCCAAGAGGTACGTTCTCTTACTCTAAATATTGTTGAAAATTCCTATATTTTACCTTTTAGGAAAAACCGTGGGAAACCACCTGACAGCTTTTCTCTAAAGGAAAAGTAAGATATGCTATTGCACAGTATGTGTCCAATCATCGACTATCACCCAAGTACCAAGCCATGGTGAATCAAATGGTTGGGATTAAAGTTTCAACAAAAGTGGAAGAGGGTTTGCGAGATCCCTGTTGGGTAGAAGCCATGGGAGTAGAGATGGAAACCTTACAAAGAAACGGAACGTGGAATGTAGTGTCACTACCACAAGGAAAGAGACCAATGGGATGTAAATAGGTGTTCACCATAACGCACAAGGCGGATGGATCCATTGACAGATACGAGGCAAGATTGGTAGTTAAAGGGTACACAAAGACATTTAAAGTTGACTACCAAGAAACGTTTGCTTTGGTCGCAAAAATGAATACTATTCGAGTCCTTTTATCTTTAGCTGCTAACTTGGTATGGCCTTTGAAGCAGTTTGATGTGAAGAATGTTTTCTTACATAGAGATCTGGAAGAAGAAGTATACATGGATCTTCTACCAGGATATGAAACACCAAATGAAGCATGGAAAGTATGTAGACTCTGAAAGGCTCTCTATGGACTCAAAAATTCACCCAGAGCATGTTTTGGAAGGTTCACTAAATCAATGAAAAAGTATAGCTATAGACAGGGAAAGGCAGACCACACATTGTTCATCAAACGCATGGGAAGTAAAGTTACTTTGTTGATTATCTATGTGGATGATATGGTAGTTACTGGTGATGACACAGAAGAGATAAAAAGGCTGCTATGTGGATGATATGGTATCCTTCATCAGAATTTGAGATGAAGCATATAAGAGGCTTGAAATACTTCTTGGGCAATGAAGTTGCTCGTTCTCGTGATGGTATTTAGTTGTCTCAGCGAAAGTATATTCTTGATATTTTCTCTGAAATTAGAATATTGGCTTGTAAACTAGTTGAAACTCCCATTGTTTAGAATCATCACCTGGCAATATACCAGGATCAAGTTCTTACCAGTAAAGAAAGATATCAGAGATTGGTAGGATGGTTGATTTACCTATCACTTACACATCCAGATATTGCGTATGCAGTTAGTGTTGTAAGTCAATTCATGCATGCTCCTAGTGAGGATCACATGGCAACAGTGATGTGTATACTGAGTTATCTGAAAGGTGCACTGGGTAGAGGATTGATCTTTAGGAAGTATAGACATATGGAGGTAAATGGGTATACTGATGTTAATTGGGCGGAAAGCATTACTGATCGTCGCTCCACATCAGGCTACTTCACATTCGTAACTTGGAGAAGCAAGAAGCAAAATGTAGTGGCTTGATCCATGGCCGAGGCAGAGTACAAAGGGATGGCATATAGAATTTGTGAATTGTTATGGCTCAAGATTCTTCTCACTGAGATTGTGTTCAAGCCTCAGGGATCTATGTTATTATACTGCGACAATCAATCTGCGAGAGAAATAGACAATAATCTTGTTTAGCATGATCGTACAAAGCATGTGGAGGTAGATGGACACTTCATCAAAGTGAAGTTAGATGTCAAATTGATTAATATTCCATACGTGAGGTTTGAAGAACAATTAGCATATGTGTTAACTCATGCAATTTTAGCAAGGGTGTTTCAAGACTCACTTGACATGTTGGGTTTAGGAGATATCTATGCACCAACTTGAGGGGGAGTGTTGGTATGAGTTAACCATTTAGTTTAAGAATGTAATCCTATAATTTATTCCTTGTATAATTGGGATCCTTATTTCCTATTATGTGGGATATTGCACAACTATATATTTACCTACTAGAGAGAAGAATAAACATACAATTCAAACCCTAAACACTTTTATCAATTCAAACTGCTTAAATTCCAAGCATGCTGGAGGAATGAAGAAGGAATTGTACCGTTGAATTGATTGTTAGATAAATCCCCTATTTGAATGTAACTAGATGATATAAACAAAGGTAATTCTCTAGAGAGAAGGTTATAGCTCAAATCAAGGATTTCAAGGCGAGTCAAAGACAAGAAAAGTCTAGCTTCCAGAGGACCGGAAAGCAGATTGTGGGAGAGATTGAGGTGCGAAAAAACAGACAAAAAAAAATCAAGTATCCAAAACTGTTTGCCGATTTTATTGTCATGATGAAATTTTAATATTTCTTAGGGTAAATCTCAGTTTATTACCTTCAAGTTTCGTGGTTTTCAACATTTAGTACATAAAGTTTTTTTTTGTCCCAGAGTTATACCTAAAGTGTTAATTTTGGGACAGTCTCATACATCCATTAGTCTGCCTATTATGTCTCCCGTTAACTGATGACATGGCACCCATGTGGATAATAACAGGGCACCACGTGTCATTAAGAGGTCCACATAAAAATTAAAAATTAAAAAAAAAATTTAAATTAATTAATTAAATAAGTATTTTAAGAAAAAAAAACCCAAAACCCCATTTGTCTTCCCCACCCAACACCCCTCCATCCCTTCCACCCCCTTCGTCTTCTCCACTTGAGCACCCCTTTCTCCCCCAAACCTCAGTCATCAATGGAGCAGCTCAAGACCATCAGCCGGGAGCTCGCAATGGGCTCGCAAGGTAGCTTCGGCAAATCCAAAGAGTTCTTCGACCTCGTCAAGTCCATCGGCGAAGCTCGATCCAAGGAGAAGGAGGAGTGCATTGTCCTCCTCGAGATCGAAACCCTTAAACGACGTCTCTTCGAGGAGGCTGTCAAGAAGAAGGCCGCCATGGCGCTTCACCGATTTTATTAGAGACTGCCCTCCTTTGTTTCGCATCTAGTGGTCAGCTTTGTTAGCATGGTGGACATAGAGGTTTTTGGGCTCTCGGAATTCGCTGTATTTTGGGTTCTCGCTAGCTTGGTGGAGATGGAGGTTCGGATGGTGGAGGAGGTGAAGAAGAAGTGCTGTGAGGAACAGTAGAGGTGAGAGAACCACGACGCCATGGCCATGGCAGTCTAGGAGGTACAAAAATTTTGTTGATGAAATGTAGAAATGTCGGGTGAGGGGGGATGGAGGGGGTTCTGGGTTTGTTTGTTTTTTTTTCCCACCATTGTTCTCGGCGTCGAGAAGAAGTCCACTGTCAAGCTCCAGGACTCCAGGTACCGAGATCACACACACAAAGTGCTTTCTTTGCTTTGATTTAACTGAGAAAAATTGAAGTGGGCTTTAGGGTTGGGGTTTTTTAATCGCATCGATTTCTATTTTTTTTTTTTTTTTTTGGGTTTTAATCGCTGCAATTGGTCGAATGGTGCATTGAATTGAAATTGAAACTGGTAAGGGAGGGTGGTGTAGGTGCAGAAGAGAGAAGGGAGGGAATGGTTGTGGGTTGCAGAAGAGAGACGGGAGGGAGAGGGTGCGGGGGAGAAGGTGGGCACGGATGTTTCTTTTCTTTTTTTTGCTTTGGCTAATACTTTTCAAGAATAATCTCAAATGAAAAATATATGTGATTTATTTATATTGTTAAGTTTGATGTCAATGAGATAAAAAACTAGTTCCTATTTTAAAAAAAATAGATATCCTTTTGAATAAAGGGCTTGTTTATATAAAACAAAAGAAATGCGTCACTTTAGTCCTATCTCCAAATGCATAAAACGCTTCTTAATTCTTATACTTCTTAGTCCAAATCAAACTAATCCAACTTAATCGTTGAATCTAATCCAATCATCACTAAAAAGATGATCACAAACGGAGCCAAAGTCTCTCTAGATCAGTTGTGAGCCAGGCCTATTGCATTAGACCTCATTTAAAAAAATAATAATAAATAAATAAAAATTCCCGAAGAAAACCTCTTTTGACATAACCTCGAGACACCATCACTGTAGACCCAGACATATGTTTGCCAAAAATTTCAACAGAAAAAACTGTTACGTTGCATGCGTGTGTTTGTAGACAATGAAGCTGCATTAAATGTTTCTTCCTTAATGTGCTATCTTAAGATCACAAGATGATTGCAATTTTAAACTTTCTGAAAAGAGATTGCAGATAAACTGATGAAATTTCTGAACCGTTTTCTTTTGCCCATTTTTTTTTTTTTTTTTCAGATTCCCAGATTGTTTTCTTGTTTCCAACAATGGCCAATTTGCAGGGTTAGGAACTTAGGGCCACTGTAACACATTTCCTGAATCGCCTCCTCTTGCGAAAGTCGGAGCTCTGTGATTTTCGGCTTCTGCTCGTGCAAACTAGAAGTAAATGAAAACCCAACTTACACTAGTTCTTTTTTTTTTTTTTTACTTTCCGAAAAAATACAAACGCTTCTCAATGATTCTGCATATATACAGATTTTGATGTGTAGTGTCAAATTCAATCAGGACCCTTTTGTTAGTTTCAGTTTTCTTCTTAACCAAACTGATTGCGCAAGTTTATGAAAATCGAGGAGATTTTCACGGATAGTTTGATTCGTTATGTGACATACCTTTTTGTGGTTAAACATATATGATGTATACTCTTAGGCTTTATTCACGTGTAAAATCGTCTAATATGTTATGTTATCAAACTTCCATCGTGATTTCAGCTGATGATTGATAGTTTGGTCCATAAAAGAGCTATTCAACTTACAATCCGATTAGGGAATGAACATCCTACTCTAAAATAGATATTTTGCACTAGAGAATTTACTGGCTCAATCCATACACATTAATATTTCTTCATCTTCTGGGCAGTGAGGTTTAACCCGAACATTGATGAGAGTGGTGGTTTGGAAGTTGTCAGGGACCATGAAAGAGTTACTGTTGTATGCATAGTCTGACCGATTTGTACTCTCGGTTTCACTATCTGGTTTGCTTCTTTTAACTTCGTCCGTTTGATCTGGGACTTGGACTTGGGCTTTCCTGTTAAGAAGAAGAACAAGAATTAGTAATTGTAAACAAATCGAAAAAAGAAAAATGAACAGAGAGTCTAGATTCTAGAACTATACCTTCTTCTAAACCTTCTCCACTTCAGATAGACCATGAATTGAATATTGTCAAGGAGTTGGAAATATGCATATCTCCACGTCCTCTTGAGAAGCAAAGGGCAACAGAATCCCAATAACCCTACAAAGAAACCAAGCACAACGGATAACCCAAACCATAGACTTTGATCCTCATCATCGTCCAAATCCTGGTTGTTCTCATTCTCATCTGCATCATTGCCGTTACTTGGCAAGCACTGGTTTGAAAGTGGGGCACCGCAAAGTTTCGGATTCCCTTCGAATGCAGAGACACTGAAGCCTTGGAGCTGAGTGCCGGCTGGTATTGGTCCTTCAAGATTATTGTATGCAACAGTAAATGTAGACAAGAAATGGAGATTTGATAGTGATGATGGGATTTCGCCTGACAGACGGTTACTGTTGAGTTCTAATCTCTCCAACTTTGTGAGGTTGGCTATTTGGTCTGGAATGTTGCCAGAGAAGTTGTTGATGCTTAGATCCAGTTGTTGAAGAAATTGCAATTGGCCAATTTCAAAGGGTATGCTGCCGCTTAAACTGTTGTTCCTGAGGGAGATTACTCTTGGCATGTTGGCCAGATACTTGTACTCTGAAGTCAGCACAGTTGCATTATTACCGCGTGGATGGTAGGTGGGCAACTCAAGAGAACAATGGCCTGTTTCATTCGCAGCCTCTTGCGATACTAATGCTTGTAGTCTGCAAAGCTCCTTTGGAAATCCACCTGAAATCAAGTTGTCATTCAACAACAAAAAGAAAAGATGCGGAAGAGTACCCAACCAACCAGGTATTGTGCCAGTGAGTCGGTTAAAAGACAAATTCAGGACTTCTAGCTTCCCGAGCTTTGAAATCCATGTAGGTATGTGCCCGGTCATATGACATGTAGATAAAGTGAAAACACACAGATTTTGTAACCCAGAATCGACAGTTATATCCCCATCTGGCATTTCTTCACCGATAAAATTATATGCAAGAACGAGCACCTTGAGACTTTTGAAACCCGTCAGTATCTTCATTGCACTCGTGACATTGGTGAGTCTGTTATGAGCAAGTGAGAGGTAGCTCAAGTTTTTCAATTGGAGAATCTCAGGTTGGATTTGGCCCTCGAAATCATTTGAAGACAGTCGAAGTGCTTTGAGGGACTTGCACGAGTAGAGGCTTATTGGCCAGGTGCCAGTGAGATTATTACTTACACAATCTAGTTTACTAAGTTGAGTAAGTTTAGAGAAATTGAGCGCAGAGATATTCCCACTAAAACGGTTGAATGCCAGATTTATTTCAACAAGGTTTGTGCAATTCATCAAAGATGGGGGTAGATGACCTTCGAGATTGTTGTATTGAAGGCGCATGAGCTTTAGTTTGGAGAGCTTCCCAACATTCTTACTGATGGGTCCCACAAGCCCATTGGTAGATAATGAAATTTCTTCAAGTGCCTGAGCATTGTAGATATCAGCAGGAAGGGACCCTGAGAGAGTATTGTCGCCGGCACGAAAGACCTCCAACTCGGAACAGTTTCCTAGTCCGGGAGGAATTGGGCCACTGAAATTATTGTGGGAGAAATCCAAGACTCTAAGCGACGAGGAACGAAGACAGATAGAGGAAGGTATTTGGCCTGTAAAATGATTATTGCTGACATTCAAACTGCTCAAATTCCAGGCATGCTGGAGGAATGAAGATGGAATTGTTCCGTTGAATTTATTGCTCGAAAAATCAACCATTTGGATGTAACTTGATGATAAAGACAATGGTATTTCTCCGGAGAACAGGTTATAGCTCAAATCAAGAATCTCAAGGCGACTCAAGGACGAGAACATCCCGGCTTCAAGAGAGCTGGAAAGCAGATTGTGGGAGAGATTGAGGTGCGAAAGAAGCTTAAGGTTTCCAAGTGATGAAGGAAAAGTACCTCCTGTGAGGCCCTTGGATGACAACCGCACTCGGATGATCCAACCGTTCTGATTACATGTGATGCCTTCCCACTGGCAACAATCATCTGAAGCAGTCCAGTTCAATGCCGGGGAAGACAGAGCGCTCGCGAAGGACTTGAGGGCGCTGCGTTCGGTTAGATCACATGCATGTATTGGGAATATAATGGAAGAAAGCAAGAGGATGAGAAGGAAGCCATGAGAGAATGGATGATCCATATCAGGTTCAGATTACTCACAGGTTTTCTTCTACACGCGTAGATGGGTATGCATATATATATATATATATATATATATATATATATATATATGAATCTGCAGAGTATATACACATCTTCTACATCCCAGGACTGAAAGCGAAGTCAAGAAGCATCAGACAAGAAATTCCATCTCTCTCCCTCTCTCTCTCTCTCTCTCTCTCTCTCTCTCTCTCTCTCTCTCTATATATATATATATATATATATATTAGTAGATTATGGGCAATAAGGCAACGACTTCTAAGTGGTTGAAAGATTCTTTAATCTCTTAAGTCTTTGGTTTTACTGTAGCGTTGACAGATTTAAAGGAAACACCCAAAATTAGAAAGGACGACTCTGCTTTTCTTTTAAGGCTCTGTCTCTGTTTGTTTCCGCGTAAATCAGCGAGCGAAAAATCATCGAATTTTATGTCGATTTAAATTTTGAGGTTTTTGTTAGGTGAGAAGAGTGAGATTCAAACTTTATGAGGGTAGGTAAGACCATCTTCAACCGATGGCTGGTCAGATGGCTCGTTTTAGCCCTCTGACCCTCCATGATTCTCCAAGATATTAATATTTTAATGAACAGTACATGACCATATTTGCCTCCGTCTCCAACCGAGGGCCAGATGGTCAGATGACTCGTTTTAGCCCTGTCACAAAAAACCGTCTCCAACCGAGGGCCAAAGGGCTATAGGGCAAAACATAATTTATTATTTAAAAACTACAACTTAAATGTTGTTTAAGTTTCATGTTGTTAAATGTTTTTTTTATGTTGTATAATTTTTATGCTGGTTAATGTTATTTAATGTTGTTTCATGTTACTTAATTTAATTTAATGTTGTTTCATGTTACTTAATTTAATTTAATGTTGTAAATAGTTTAGGAAGTTACAGGAAAAAAATAGAATTAAAAAAAAACGAAACACATTTTGTGAAATAGAAGTTATATGAAAAAAAATAGAATTTAAAATAAAATGAAACAAATTTTGTGAAATAGAAGTTATAGGAAAAAATGGAACTTAAAAAAATATGAAACAAATTTTGTAAAATCAAAGTTATAGGAAAAAAAATATGAAAAATAGAAGCTATAGGAAAAATTTTGTAAATAAAATAATAATAATAAAATTGTAAAAAAAAATTAAATAATTCCTGTCGGTTATAACCGACAGTAATACATTTATATCAGTAATATAGACGTATTCATGTCGGTTATAATTATGAGTGTTACTAGACCCACCTTAATGTCTTTATCTTTTTATCCACATTATAATCTCACCCACCTTAAAAAAGTGACAAAATAAAAATGTTATTTTCTCACTCACTATTATTTCTAAAATAACCTTTAATATATATGCTATAATATTTGTGAGAGAGAGAGAGAGAGAGAGAGAGAGAGAGAGAGGACATGAACAGAAATGAAAAGGTGGTGTTATATATGGAGGAAGAAAGAAGTGACAGAGAGGTAGAGAGAAGTCCAGAAAGAGAAAATAAAGGGGAGGGAAGAAAAGGACCGCTAGTGTGATTAGAGACGAGCCAAAGCGGATTCTCTCACTCCTCGTCTTTTTGGTTAAGTTTTTTTCCAAGTTTGAAAATGGAGCATGAAAACGAAATTTTGAGAATATGTTCTGTTGGGTCCTTTCCAATAAAAGTTGGTTCAATTATCAAATTTACATTCTCCACAATTGAGGGCGCATTTTTCAAGATTTTCAACCCGACATCTCTCAATTCAACTGAAAGGATGATGAGGAAAGGGATTTTTTTTCTCTTTTTCTTTTTTGTGCTGGTCCTTGATGTCATTTTATAAAAGGGTAAAATTGATACTAAATTTTTTATTAAAAAATGGGGTGAATTAATAAGACAGTGGGGTAGGTTTATCACCACTTATAATTACATAGTTAATGTAGAAAGAGTTTTTCCCATCACCATCCTATACTAAAGACAACATAAATTACAAATAAATTATATAACAGAAAGTGATTACAAATAACTTATAATAAAATAAATTGCATAACGAAAAATAGTTACAACGATCGCATTCAATAACTGTAAATTATGGGCGATAAGGCGACGACTTCAAAGTCGTTGAAAGATTCTGTAATCTCTTAGTCTTTGGTTTGACTGTAGGTTTCTTAGATTTAAAGGAAACACCAAAATTAGAAAGGATGACTATGCTTTTCTTTGAGGTTCTGTCTCTGTTTGTTTCTGCATAAATCAGCGAGCGAAAATTCTTCGAATTTCATGTCTGTTTACATTTTCAGGTTTTTGTTTTAGGTGAAGAGAATAGCGAGATTCAAACTTTTTTTCACTAAGTGGAGGTAAGTACCCTACCACTTGAGTTGTCCCACAATTGTTTATTTTTGTTTTTTGATTTTTTGGGAAAAAGGAATATTGTGATGTGAAATAACTGTAAATTATGGAGATTTCTAGGTGCAAAGTAAATTTATTGAAAAACCATGAGGTTTCAGTCTCAATACTTACAATTTTCGTATACATTTAATTGTATTATTACTTGCACTAATTTGAAAGCGGGACCCGTGAAGTATCGGGTTGCCCTCGACGGCTGTGCATTGAGGCGAAGTCTCGGGTTGCCCTCAACGGCGGTGCATTGAAGCCTTGGACGATGACTCCAATAGTGGCGCTAGGATTATGTCGAATAGATGATTTCCTGAGAGGTCTGAATCGTCTCTCAAAGTTGGTGAGGCTAGAATCTGGTTTGGAATGATGCCAAAGAAGTTGTCGACGCTAAGATCCATTACATATGTAGAAGAGAAATAAGTGTAGAAAATGTAGATAGACTTCAAAGCATCAGTTACATAAGAGGGTCCATACAAGGTTATTGGATTATTCCTTTCCGACTTTGATGACTTTAGAGAAAGGGCATCAAAGTTATAGACGGTTCATCATCTTACTACTAATCAAACAAAATACTGGTCACATGCGCAAACCAATAGTTGGGCCAACCCACGACTTCAACGTTTTAAATTCATTGCTCCAATTCGGGTAAAGACAATCTAGTGCCCCAACCGAGGTTTTTAACTTTTGATGGGAGGCATGCTTCAATTGAGGTTTTAGAGACGGTTTATTAGCTCATTACTAATCGAGCATTGACATTGACCATATGTGCAAACCAATATATAGTTGGGTTAACTTGAAACTTTGGGGTTTTAACAAATTTATTGTCCCAATTAAGGAAGAGACAATCTAGTGAGCCACTATTAATCAACTGAGGTTTTCCAGGTTTTTGATGTGAGACGTTGGTTGAGGTTGAAAATAAAAATGTAAATAGTTGCAAAAATCAAATATAACAATTAAAACTCCCATACTATTGAATAATGCATAGCATAAAAGCCACACCGGCAAGACATGCTTCAACTAGGGTTTTCAAATATTGCACTAAGAGATAATGAGTCCTGTTTTTCTGACATACCACGACTCGGAATGTCCAATTGGACAATCGGATCGCGATGTGCTGGTTGACACCAAGAAGGTGACGAAGCCATAAATTAAAACCTAAAGTGACTAATTTAAAGTGCGCATGTGAGCGAGATTGAACCCATATCACACAAGTGATGTCAGAGTATAGATAAGAGGAGTCTCCACATAACAGTTTTTACCAACAATCCTCGTCGTCAGGAAACCTTTACCACTAAAATCCTAGAGGAGCAAAAAACAAAGGTGAGTGGGCCTGAAAATAAAGTTTTGTAAAACCTTTTTGAAAAGTGTAACCCCTCGCTGTAAAACAAGTATATGGTTTCTCAAAATATTATAATAATAGTATGTAGTAGGTACCCTACAGCAGAAGTGAGTAAAAAATGTAAGGTACAACAACAAGGTATCTCAACAAAAATCTCGAACTGTTATTATAAGAAATCAATGCTCATTAATTTATGTAAACACACAAGTCCACTGTAGAGATATTCAAACAATGGAACAGGTTAGGTGTAGCGTAGGTTTTACATTCTAGTACTACATCACGTGAGTTGCGCTAGTCACATCACATACGAGTCCAAAACATCACACAAAAGGACAGGCTGGCACTTGACTCTGGATCCAAAGCGAATATAAATGGTGCATATGAACTACACGTGAAGCTAGTCCTTGACCTAGGATAGTACAAATAACTAAGAGAAACTGTACAAACATGTAATAATGAGTAGGTAAAACGCAAGAATGTCATGCCACAAGTTTATGCTCACAAATAATAATAAAAACATAAAGTGTACGGAAAGTCTATTTGTAAAGCTAAACATGACATGTCACATCATAGTATATAAAAACAGTTGTTGAGAAAAATCACATATTCATATATATACGTAAAAACGAAAAGACCCACTCACAGGTACTTGCAATGTCACATCATTTCGAACTAAGAAAGTCGGAGTCTCCGATAGTAATCGCACTAAGCATAATATTAGGTCCCGTCAATAAAACTCAACTGAAATGATTAAATGGATAGCGGATTCATAATCAGCGCGTCGAAATACACTAAGGAAGGTTCCTAACAAGTTTTGTAAAAAGTCGACGAAAATGTCAATGGTCAACCCTAAAAAGTCAACCGAGACGCCCCAGTAGTCAACTATGTTAAAACTTCAGAATTTTCCTAAATGGATGTCAAAATGGACTTGAGACGTCGAAATTAGCCTAAGAGGATTTTCCAAAAAATTTCGGAAAATGGCAGGGTTGAAACATGGCCCAAGGGTTTGGTCTTAAGGTTTGGGTCAGGTTTGGGCTTAGGCCTTTTTTTTTCTTTCTGTACCCAGTCTGTCTCGTGGATTTGGATTAGGGTTTACGAGTCATAGGTTTTAGGCCGGTTGGGTTTTGGGCTTTTTTTGTTTATTTTTCAATCGGGTCGGATCGGCCCATCTGGGCTCACGGGTCACCCCTGCCGGACCCAATGAAAAAGAACACTGGTCTTTAGCCGGAAAATTCAACGAGTGGAGCTTGGTGAGGTTCGGATTTTGGAAATGGACACCGAGAGCATGCATGTCAGTTCTTTAGTGATTTCCAGCTAAAAAACCACATGCATGAAGATATTTAGTTGCCTAGGATCAATTCAAAGTGAGCCCGAGTGCCACCACTCATGAACTCGACGGAAGTCTTGTTGGAATTTGCAGGGATTGAGCATGAATATACAGAGGATAACAGGGCTAAGAACACACAAAGTAAAGCTCAAATCCAATAGAAACTTTAATTCCAACAAAGATAGGAACCCAGAACTTGAAGAGAAGGAAATAATCTCACCTGAGATTGAAGGTGAGAGCTCGAAGCTCTCGGGTCCAATGGCACTGCACTTCATAATGCACCGATGGCTCATGCAATGGTATGACTAGGTTCGTCTCGTCCCAGAGATTAAGGTTTCATGGTTTTGGAGTTCGATTTGTTAAGGGATTAGAGTGATAGTGTGGGTTCTCTCTCTCGGTGCTAGAGAGAGTAAGTTCGAGAGTGCAGAGAGAATGGAGAGATAGAGAATGATTTCAGCTAAGGGAAAGAGAGAGAGAGAGAGAGAGAGAGAAAGAGAGAATATGGGAAAATGGGGATTAAAGAAAACAAAAGAAATGAAAGTGATGATTAAAATAATTTGGGAGCTTTTATTATAATTTGAAATAGTAAAAATATAAATATAATTCTCTCTATTTTCTCATCTCTTTTTTCTCTCTTTACTGTGAGTCTTGTGGCTTCTGTATATTTGCTTTTATCCTCAACATTCCTTTTTATAGGCCCAGATTTAAGAAAATGATAGTGACTGCTGCCTTGCTACTAGCCAAGCTCCAGCTCATTTAAGTGGTTGATATAGTCATCTATTACATCATTTAGTGGTTAGCCACCAATGTGAGCCTTATCCAATTCCTTTTCTAACCAAAGATACTGGTGAGTCTAACCGAGGAAAAAGACGTCTATCTTGGCGGTCTACAACAATATGATGGTTATAAAAACAAGAAAGGTCTGCAATATTAAGAGAGAAGTCAAGGTTTGTATTTCCAATCCCATATAAAAATTAAATGACATTATTATTCAACATATCAGGTAAAGTAAAATATTGTATAAAATGTCAAATTATCACATAAGCAATCAAATATCATTTTAATGTTTAAAATTTGACATCTTTTTTGGAGATGCTTTATTAAGAACACCTTAATATTATTGAGAGTATAAATCTCACATCGAAAAAAGAAAGGACTTGGCGTGTGCTTATAAGTAATTGAGCTACTTTCATATTGCCATTTTAAAGTGGAACCTCAACTTCTTTATGGTATCAGAGCAAGTTGTTCAATGTGTGAAATTCAACATCCACAAGTGCTCTACGTTACTCAATTTGATTCCAGATGGAGACTTTACCCCACAGTCCAAATACCACCTCTATCTAAGTAATCTAACGAGTAATTTAGAAAATTGATTACTAATATTATTTGTACATGGTTCCCACCTATGTTCTAATTCTTCAAAAGCTTGATAAACGCTTGAATGATTTGGGAGAAATGTTATTGTGTATGTTCCCTTTCTATTCCGGTTTCGGAATCACCCATAAGTGAAAAGGGACGTCACTAATGGAGGGTCTAATCGTTGTGTTGGCAACGTTTTAGAAGGTTTAAATTGACTTTGGGCTCGTGCTTTTTGAAGAGTTCAGCATTTTTACCGTGAAAAATGGTTGTTTGATAAAAGTGTTGTTGGAAGAGTGTTAAATAGGAGAGTTATGAACTAACATAAATAATTATATAGTTAAGAATAAAAAAAGTAGAAGTGAGATCATCATTAATTAATTCGTGAACTCTCCACATATAGCATCGCACCAGTACTATTACATCAAACGGACTTATAAGTCGAAAAGAAATCCTCTCTAGATTTCTTCTATCAAGATTATCAGATCAAGTGATCCGAGCCTTTAAAATTTTATTCAATGACAAAAAATTATTATAACTTTTAAAGGATCGAAACAGGTGGATCATAAGATAAAATTTCAAAAGCCCAGATGATCTTAGTGAAAGAGATCCCAAGATAATTTCTTTCCAAGTCACTTGATCGATTTTTCTTCTTTAAATATCTCTTGTAAAAAATAAATAATACAATTATGTGCGAAAGAATTACTTAACATAGACTTGTGTAGGTTCACCGTGTGTGACTTATTTTACTATTATATATATTTTTTCTGTCTTAACTTTGGAATTGCAAAGAGAGTGAAATGCTAAAGAGAATCACTCAAAATAATTTTTTTTTTATAAATTCTTTACTACCTCACAGTTTAATGTTAATTTTCATTTCAACAGTACAAAATATTGTGCCAAAAATATAAAGTGACAGTGAATATATAAAAAGTCTCATTTTATAGAATCAACTTAACATTTCTCTTGCAAAGTTATAATAATTAACACGAAGAATGCTTGAAATTTTGGACATCGACGCTGCACACTTATCTAAGTTGGTTTTTTTTTTCTTCTTCTTAGCAGATTGGTCTCGGTGGTTTAATTAAGCCATGATTAAGGGAATTAATGGAGCATTTTGTATTCTTTTTAGTTGGGTAAGATGCTTTATTATTGGTTTACTGTGAGATGTTTTAAGTTTGATTATCGTAAAAAAAAAAATTTGAACTACATTATTAATAATTCATTGTGAGGCTAAATCTATTCATCTCATTAGGCCTCATCAAAAAAACCTTCCCGAAGAAAACCTCTTTCGACATAACCTCGAGACATCATCAATTTGTAGACCCAGACATTTGTTTGCCAAAAATTTCAACAGAAAAAACTGTTACATTGCATGCTTGTTTTGTAGACGATGAAGCTGCATTTACATGTTTCTTCCTTAATGTACGCTCACAAGATAACTGCAGTTTTAAACTTTCTGAAAAGAAATTGCACATAAACTGTTTGATGAAATTCCTGAACCGTGTTCTTTTGCCCTTTTTTTTTTTTTTTTTTTAAGATTTCCAGATTGTTTTCATGTTTCCAGCAATGGCCATTTTGCAGTGTTAGGTGCCACTGTAACACATTTCCTGAACCGCCCTCCTTGCGAAAGTTGGAGCTCTGTTATTTTCCCCTTCTGCTCGTGTTGGGATTCGTTCAACAATTTCCGACTGTCAACCCATGCAAAATAGAAGTAAGTGAAAACCCAACTCACACTAATTTTTTGTTTTTGATTCGGAAAAAATACAAAACCTTCTCAGCGATTCTGCATAGACACAGGTTTTGATGTGTAGTATCAAATCCAATCATGACCCTTTTCTTAGTTTCAATTTTCTTCTTAACCAAACTGATTGCGCAAGTTTATGAGAATCGAGGAGATTTTTGTGGATAGTTTGATTCGTTAAGTGACATACCTTTTTGTGGTTAAACATATATGATGTATAATCTTAGGCTTTAGTCACGTGTAAAATCGTCTGATATGTTATGTTATCAAACTTCCATCGTGATTTCAGCTGATGATTGATAGTTTGATCCATAATTTTGGTCTAAACACAGGAAGAAAATAAATAAAAGAGCTATTCGACTTACACACTGATTATGGAATGAACATCCTACTCTTAAATATAGATATTTTGCACCAGAGAATTTCTGGCTCAATCCGTACACACTAATATTTCTTCGTCTTCTGGGCAGCGAGCTTTAACTGGAACATTGAAGAGGGGTTGCTTGTTAGTCTTCACCCTATATGTTTGATTAATCAAGTGGAAGAAGGGGAAAAAAGTAATTAAGCATCATAAAAAAAAGATGTTTGAGAAAAATTTAGGTGAAACTCAGGATATTTTCCGTCTTTGTTTATCACTTCACCAATGAGACATAGATGAGAATATATCCCCAGTTACATGTCAAAATCTTGTCAAGAAAAATTCTAAAAGTGTAACTGGGGAATATTATGTCTCTATTTTACTAATCACATGAATGGTGCCGAACCGAAGAATACAAATCATATACTGAACCGATACCTTTAGGGACGGGATTCCTAAAACATAATCAAACAAATGTATATGTGAGACCGATACCCGTGCCAAAGTGTTCGGTTTCAGTTCGGTTTTTTGTAACGAACTTTTTGGTATTTTTGGTTCGGTTTCGGTACTGAAAAAATATAAACTTGATAAATAAATAAAAAAGTGTATAACAATCTTACCTTCTTCAAACCTTTCTCTGCATCAGATAGAGCTTGAATTGAACATTGTCCAGGAATTTCAAATATGCATATCTCCATGTCCTCTTAAGAAGCAAAGGGCAGCAGAATCTCAGGAGCCCTACAACGAAACCGAGAACAACGGATAACCCAACCCATAAACTTTGATCCTCATTGTCGTCCAAACCCTGGCTGTTCTAATCCTTGCCATTGCTTGACAAGCACTCAATCGGCAGAGGGGGGTCGCAAAGTTTTGGATTCCCTTCAAATGCAGAGGTGTTGAAGCTGCGTGCCGGTCGGTATTGATCCTTCGAGACTATTGTACTAGAGATTTCAAGAAATTAAGGCTTGCCAATGACAATGGGATGTTTCCGAAAAAATGGTTCATGGAAAGGTCTAATTCCTCCAAGTTCTTGAGGTTAGATATTTGCTCTGGGATTTCGCCCAAAAAGTTGTTCATGTTAAGATCCAGCATTTGTAGGAGCTGCAGCTGGCCAATCTCAACGGAAATTTTCCCACTAATGCAGTTCTTTTTCACTTCGATCACGCGAGGAAAGTAGACAATTTGTACTGCAGAAATGTTGCATTGGTCGAGATGTAGATAGGCAGTTCGAGAACTTCATCGTCTACTTGAGGAGCAGTATCTTCGGATAACAACATGGGAAATGTACAGAGTTCTTTGGAAATTCACCCAAAATTTGATTGCCTCCTAATACTTTAGCCCAGTTGGTTAGAGTTATGTGCTCGATTTTCTTTAGTAAATATTTAGTTCTCTTTTCCATAAGTTAAGCTAGTTTAGAATAAAATATTTTAAAACTCAAATTTCTGGTTTTTATTTGACTACCAAGTATCAATTGGAAAATTACATTTCAATTACGTTATGCATGTGGACTAGTTTTTATTAGAAAATTAAGAGAAAATGTTAGGAAAAATAAGTAGCGGGCAAAGAAACTTTTTCCTATTTTTGTTTTCGAAATTGATATTTGATTACCGTTAAACGAGTATGATGAGTGTGATTTAATTAATTTATCGTAAAAATTTTGAAATTTAAAACTATTAATGAAAAAGTGATTTCGTAAGCGCAAAACTACTTTATTTTATTTTATTTGGTTTCTAGTTTGCTTTAATAAAAATGTTATGAGTACAACTTCTAATTAAAGAAACCCTACAATATTTGTGCAGGAATAAAAAAGGTACAAAAGTTTGATTCGGCAACACATGGACCTGCATGTGATTCAATCCAAGCTTAACAAGGGCCTCTACACAGAGGATTGCATCCCCATGTTCTTCCGCGGCCTCCTCCTCGTATTCAACAACGCCGTTGTCTTCTTTGGCAAAGAACTCTCCGGAGCACAACGCAGCTCAAGAGCTTCGGGTTGAATCATAATCTTGTTTCTTGGCCTAAGGAATTGATCCAGCCCATAGAAAACTCATGAAGTGTGCTAGAAATTTGTAGCAAAAGATTGTTGGTGTGCATGCTAGAAAAGTCTAACTGATTGTAAACTTGTGTAGTGTGATCATACACTAGAAAATTCTAGTGATGGCTTAAGTTGACAAAGCATACCTATAAATATAGGTATGTGTGTGTGTGTTGTGATGCAAGAACTAAGAAAGAGAGCAAGTAGTGGGGAGTGAGAAGAAGCAACAAAGCTTCTAAGAGTGTTTGAGTGTTTCCTCTTATATTAAGTTTGTGTGAGTGAATAAAAAATTTGTGAATTAACTTGAGTGTTCTTTCTTTCTCTTGCCTATCAAATTCTGCTGCGTCACAATCTTCTTTGTGAGATAAACATCTCCAAAGTAGTGAAGTCCTTTTAAGCCCCAACAAAGTGGTACCAGAGCCATGGCTAGCAATGCAATGGCATCTTTCCAAGTTCCAATGCTCAACAACAACAACTTCGATAATTGGAGTATCAAAATGAAGGCCCTTTTGGGAGCACATGATGTCTGGGAAGTCGTGGAGAAAGGCTACAATGAGCCAGAAGATGAAGCTACTATGTCCCAACCCCAGAAAGAGAGTTTGAAAGACTCAAGAAAGAAAGACAAGAAGGCTCTCTACCTCATCTACCAAGCATTAGATGACAATGACTTTGAGAAGGTCTCGAGTGCAACCTCCGCCAAGCAAGCATGTGAGAAGCTTCAAACCTCTTACAAAGGAGCTGAACAAGTGAAAAAGGTTCGTCTTCAAGTATTAAGAGGTGAGTTCGAATCTCTACAAATGAAAGGGTCTGAATCAATCTCTGATTATTTCTCAAGAGTCTTAGCCGTTTCTAATCAATTAAAAAGAAACGGTTAAAAATTGGAAGATGTTAGAATTATGGAGAAGATACTACGCTCGTTGGACCCCAAATTCGAGTACACTGTTGTGACGATTGAAGAAACCAAAAACTTGGAAGAAATTACTATAGAGCAATTAATGGGTTCACTGCAAGCATATGAAGAGAAACATAAGAAAATGTAAGGGAATGATGAGCAGCTCCTCAAGACGCATGTTCAGCCAAAGAAGAAAGAAGAAAGCTTCAACAACGAGGGAAACCAATACGAAAGAGGTCGTGGCCGAGGTCGCGGACGTGGGCGTGGACATGGACATGGACGTGGACGTGGTTGGAACTTCAACAACCATAGCAACTACGAAAGAAGAGAAAGCTCAACTAAAGGTCGTGGAGGAGGACGCTCAAACTCGAGGTATGAAAAATCTCAAGTTTAATGCTACAATTGTCAAAAGTATAGGCATTATGCTTGGGAATGTAGAGCTCCAAGCAACAGACCTGATGAGAAGGTCAATTATGTGAAAGAAGAGAATGGCGTTGTGCTACTGGCATGTAAAAACAATGATGGAGACTAAGACTATACATGGTATCTTGACACCGGCGCCAGCAACCATATGTGCGGAAGAAGAAACATGTTTATAGAGCTCAATGAATCGGTGAGTGGCAACGTTTCTTTTGGAGACGAATCCAAAATACCCGTAAAAGGAAAAGGTAACATCCTTATTCCCCTGAAAAATGGCAGTCATCAAATAATTTCAAATGTCTACTACGTGCCTAATATGAAAAGCAACATTTTGAGTTTGGGTCAACTCTTAGAAAAAGGTTATGATTTTCATACGAAAAATTATACCTTTTTTTCTTAGAGATGACAAAGGAAGATTAATTGCCAAGGCGAAAATGTCAAAGAATAGGATGTTTCCTATGAATATTCAAAACGATGTTGCAAAGTGTCTCAAGATATCTTACAAAGACACATCCTGACTTTGGCATCTTCGTTTTAGGCATCTTAACTTTGGAGGACTGGAGTTATTATCCAAGAAGGAAATGGTGAGAGGCCTACCTTGCATCAGTCACCCTGATCAAGTTTGCGAAGGATGTTTACTTGGGAAACAGTTCAGGAAAAGCTTTCCAAAAGAGTCGACCACAAGAGCCCAGAAGCCGCTCGAGCTCATTCATACCGATGTGTGCGGTCCAATAAAGCCAAGCTCTTTGGGTAAAAATAATTATTTCCTTATCTTCATTGATGATTTTTCAAGAAAAACTTGGGTATATTTCTTGAAGCAAAAATCATAAGTCTTTGGAGCATTCAAGAAGTTCAAAGCCGCTGTAGAAAGGAGAGTGGTTGCAAGATCAACGCCATGAGATCTAATCAAGGAAGAGAATTCACTTCAAAGGAATTTCAAGAATTTTGGCTCGCATGCAGGTGATCTCAGCTTTTTTCCTCAATTTGAAGAAGATAATGAACAAACAATAATGGAGCAAGCAAGAGATGTTCAACAACAATCCACTACTCCACCTGCTTCACCAACATCAACCAATCATGGTAATTCACCAGCATCAACATCATCAAGTGGGAGTTCAAATGAGAGAGATGTTCCACGCACAAGGAGTTTACGTGAACTCTATGAGGTAGCTGAAAGACTTGATAATCTTACACTTTTCTATCTCTTTGCTGATTGTGAACCAGTCGACTTCCAAGAAGCAGTACAAGATACTAAGTGGAGGAAAGCAATGGATGAAGAAATCGAAGCAATTCAGAAAAATGACACACGAGATCTCGTTATTCTTCCAGAAGGACACAAAGTCATTGGAGTCAAGTGGGTGTACAAGACAAAGAAAAATGCCAATGGAGAGGTCGAAAGATACAAGGTGAGACTAGTGGCGAAGGGTTATAGTCAAAGAGCCAGAATCGACTATGATGAGGTATTTGCACCTGTAGCTCGTTTGGAAACTATACGATTACTAATTTCTTTGGCAGCTCAAAACAAATGGAAGATTCAACAAATGGATGTGAAGTCCGCCTTCCTAATGGAGTCCTTGAAGAAGAAGTCTACATTCAGCAACCATCAGGCTATGAAATCAAAAGGCATGAAGACAAGGTTCTGAAGCTGAAGAAAGCCCTCTATGGGTTAAAACAATCGCCAAGAGCATGGAATAGTCGCATCAACAAGTACTTTCAGGAGAACAACTTTATGAAGTGCCCTCATGAACATGCTCTCTACGTCAAAGCCAAAGATAAAGATATTCTGATTGTGTGCTTATATGTGGATGATCTAATCTTCACCGGAAGTAATCCAAGCATGTTTGAAAAGTTCAAGAGAGTAATGACCAAAGAATTCGAGATGACCGACATCGGGTTAATGGCATACTACCTAGGCATCGAAGTCAAGCAGAATGAAGAAGGCATTTTCATCTCCTAAGAAAGCTACACAAAAGAGATACTGAAAAAGTTCAAAATGGACGATTGCAAGCCCATAAGCACGCCAATGGAGTGTCGAGTCAAGCTAACCAAGCATGACAAAGGAGAAAGTGTAGATCCAACATTTTTCAAGAGTCTAGTTGGAAGCTTGCGCTACTTAACATGCACAAGACTAGACATTCTCTATGCCGTCGGATTAGTCAGTCGCAACATGGAGAATCCCACAACTACACATTTGAAGACAGCCAAAAGAATTCTTTGATACCTTAAAGGTATCGTTAACTTTGGCTTGTTCTATTCAAGTTCTGATAACTACAAACTTGTTGGATACAGCGATAGTGATTGGGCAGGAGATTTTGACGATAGAAAAAACACTACTGGATTTGTTTTCTTCATGGGAGACACTGCATTCACATGGATGTCGAAGAAGCAACCGATTATCACTCTCTCTACCTGCGAAGCTGAATATGTAGCTGCTACCTCATGTGTCTGTCATGGAATCTGGTTAAGAAACTTGTTGAAAGAATTAAGCATGCCACAAGAAGAGCCAACAGAGATCTACGTTGACAACAAGTCTGCAATAGCTCTAGCGAAGAATCCAGTGTTCCACGACATGAGCAAGCACATAGATACCCGCTATCACTACATAAGAGAGTGTATTGCAAGAAAGGATGTGCAAGTGGAATATGTGAAGTCTCAAGACCAAGTCGCCGACATATTCACCAAGCCACTCAAACAAGAAGACTTTATCAGACTGAGGAACTCAATCGGCGTCACAAGACAAGATTAAGGGGGGATGTTGAATCATAATCTTGTTTCTTGGCCCAAGGAATTGATCCAGCCCATAGAAAACTCATGAAGTGTGCTAGAAATTTCTAGCAAAAGATTGTTGGTGTGTATTCCAGAAAGGTCTAGCTGATTGTAAACTTGTGTAGTGTGATCATACACTAGAAAATTCTAGTAATGACTTAAGTTGACAAAGCATGCCTATAAATATAGGTATGTGTGTGTGTTGTGATGCAGTAACTAAGAAAGAGAGCAAGTAGTGAGAAGTGAGAAAAAGCAACAAAGCTTCTAAGAGTGTTTGAGTGTTTCCTCTTGTATTAAGTTTGTGTGAGTGAATAAAAATTTTGTGAATTAACTTGAGTGTTCTTTCTTTCTCTTGCCTATCAAATTCCGCTGCGTCACAATCTTCTTTGTGAGATAAACATCTCCAAAGTAGTGAAGTCCTTTTAAGCCCCAACACTCCGCTCCATTGTGCTAAAGGAAATGAACGACCAGCTCTCGAACCCACAACCTACGACTGGAACAGTAACATCCAACACGCCCAAGATCGAAACCAAAGCTCCCAAGATCGAGCCTGATGTCTCCGATAAACCCACCAAGTCTTCCATTGGTGTTAGTGGGAAGCGTGGTTCTGTCAATGCACTAGCAGAAGTCGGTGCGAAGAGCAAGAAGGGAGATAATGTTGAAGAGAAAGCGAAGAAGACGGATGATGCTGCATCTGTGAAGGTTGAGGACAAAGGAATTAGGATAATGAGGACACAAGAAAAAGGCGGGCGGAGAGGGACAAGCACAAGGGGTAGGAATGTAGCAAAGCCGACGAACATCAATGAACTCAGTTCGCATGACGGTTTAGAGGCGCTGGAAGTAGAGAAGGAAAAGAAAGAAAACAAGAGGAAGAAGGAAGGCGCGGCGAGGTTCTTGAATCGAATGAAGCAGAACTCGCCGAGCACTGAAGTGAAGAAGGAGACAACGGATGGTTCTGAGGATGACAGCGATGAGAGCGAGGATGAGAAAAAGAAAAAGAAGCCGACGACAAGGGGTAGGAAGAAGTCGGAGGTTGAGAGGAATGAGAGGGTGACGCGAAGTTCAACGGGAAGCGGGGGAGGGAGGGGAGGGGGAAGAAGGTGTTAGGAGAGCAATGAGAGGGGAAGGAGAAGGGTCGGGAGGCCACCAAAGAGGCCGGAGACTGCAGCGACAGAAGCGGGAAGTAGGAAGAGAGGGAGCGAGAATGAGGAGGCTGATCAGGTGGGGAGTGCAGGGAGGCGGAGAAAACGTATAATGAGGTGAATGCGGCCATTGTTGTAAGCTGTAAATTATTTTTGGCATGGTTTGGGTTAATTTATGGTCTTGTTTTGTTGCTAATGCTAGGTTTTTAGAGTCTTTTTTTTCTTCTCCTTTTTACCCAAGATCGGTCAAAAGAATTACTAGAGAGGGATAGGGAGAGGCAAAGATAGATGTGTTGTGAACTTGTAGAATGTTTTGGGGCATCTCCTTTTGCATATACAGATCGTGATGAGTAGCATCATCAGTGAGGACCTTTTTCGTTCTAGTTTCAATATTGTTCTTGTTTTTTTTAGTGTGGGCTTTTTTGATGCAATAGGAAATAGGCTGGGTCCAAAACACCTTAAAACAAGGGAAGAAATTAAGATAATACAAAATAAATATGCTAAGAAAGATAATGCAAATGCACATGACGCATTACTGCAATATGACGGAAAATAATAATACTCATGCACTATCGTGCAAGTTTGATCTTCTTCTCTCCTAACATTTAACAACTTAATCCAGGAACGCTATCATTTAAAAAACACATAGAAATATAATATAAATCATATAACATTAACAATTTCCTTGCCAAATGGTCGGATATTGATATTGAACGCAACCAATATCGATATATGCATTGTTATTTCCACAAATTTACATATTGATATTTATCCCGATACCGATATTTGAAACACTGCTTCTACTACTTTTGCTTTTGTATAAATTTGTTTGATATGTTATCAAGAATAAGAGTTGTTCATACATGTCTTCGGATGATGGTTGATAGTTTGGCAAGAAAACTGTTACATGAAAAAGATGTTAAAAATTCAGGTTTGCTGCCACTTAGTATTACGATCAAGTATTATTTCTCTTCACTTGTAAATTAGAAGTCTACTAACTCATTGTGAGGCTAAACCCACCTCCAATTTTAGTGTAGGTAATATCATTTGTTCATGAAAAAATAAATTCAGGCTTGTTCTACAACTTCATTTTTGGTCCAATACTTAATAGCTGAGTGGCCTTAAAAGATTCCAATTATTTCATCACTGTCCATTAAAAAGAGAAGTCAATGGCATTAATAAATAAAATAGTAATAATAATAAATAATAAAACAATGATATCCGGAGGATTACAGTGACGGAGCTAGGCAAAATTGGAAAAGAATCTTGTAATCATCGTCGTTCATGGTACATTAGACAATAAGAAATTATTTTAAATTTTAAATTTTAAATATAATATAAATAGTACCTAACCAAAATTGACCGCACGATGTATGATGAACAATCATAATCACAAAATCCTCAAAAGAATCCGGCGAGGATCCTTTTTCGGCAAAATTATAAGGTAGATTAAAAAGAATGTTACGGGAATTTTATGTATTTCTTATTACTTCTTCAGAACTAAATACATATACAATCCGTAGCTTACAAGGAAACAAATAAAAAACAGGATATATACAAAACCCTTCCTTCCTAATAAAGGACTCCTAGTATTTACCCTATTTACATTCCTTTTTTTTCCGTCTAAACTTTGACTTACGTCTACACTCCCCCTCAAGTTGGTGCATATATATCACACATGCCCAACTTGACAAGTGAGTCATCAAACTTGCGACTACATACAGCATGAGTAAGAACATCTGCAAGTTGTTCCTCCAAATTCACAAACGGTATAGACACAATCTTCTTCCCAAGCTTCTCTTTAATGAAATGCCAATCAACCTCCACATGTTTTGTCCTGTCATGCTGCACCGGATTATCAGCTATATCTCTTGCTGACTTGTTATCACAATATAGCTTCATGGTTTCCTTTGACTTAACCCCAAGACTCCAGAGAAGTTTTCGAAGCCAAAGGATTTCACAAATGCCGTGGGCCATGCCCCTATACTCGGCTTCAGCTGAAGACTGTGATACCACCTTCTGTTTTTTACTCCGCCATGTAACCAAGTTCCCTCCTACAAAAGTGAAATATCCTGAAGTAGATCTTCTATCACTCACATTTCCTGCCCAATCAGCATCTGTGAACCCCTCAATTATCAAATGCCCGTGCTTCCTGTACAACACTCCTTTTCTTGGTGCAGACTTCAAATATGCTAGGATACGCATAACAGCAGTCATATGATCTACACTCGGTGAATGCATAAACTGACTCACCACACTTACAGCATATGCAATATCTGGACGTGTATGAGCCAAATAAATTAGTCTCCCTACAAGTCTCTAATATCTCCCTTTATCAACAGGCTTTTGATCTGGATCCAAATGTAGATGATGCTTTTCAACAATAGGAGTGTCTGCCGGCTTACACCACAGCATACCAGTTTCCTTTAATAAATCCAACACATACTTACGTTGCGACAAGAAAATACCTCTTGAAGAGCGAGCAACTTCAACCCCAAGGAAATACTTCAAGTCTCCTAGGTTTTTCATTTCAAACTCGGCTTCCAAGTTATTCTGCAACTTCAAAATCTCATCATGGTCATCTCCAGTAATAATCATGTCATCTACATAGATGATTAAGGTTGTCACTTTACCTTTTCTCCGTTTAACAAACAATGTATGATCAGAATGACTCTGATGATACCCATTCTTCTTCATAACTTCAGTAAACCTGTCAAACCACGCACGAGGCGATTGCTTAAGTCCATAGAGTGACTTACGCAACCGACATACTCCGGTATTTCCATAAGCACTATACCCAGGAGGGAAATCCATATACACTTCTTCCTCCAAATTTCCATGGAGAAAAGCATTTTTCACATCAAACTGTTTTAATGGCCAGTCCATAGTTGCAGCTAAAGAAATCAGAACACGTACCGTATTCATCTTGGCAACTGGAGAAAAGGTTTCTCGATAATCTACACCATATGTTTGAGTGTATCCTTTAGCCACCAACCTCGCTTTGTACCTGTCTATCGATCCATCGGCTTTGTATTTAATTGTAAACACCCACCGACATCCAACGGTTTTTTTTTCCTTTAGGTAAACATGTCACCTCCCATGTATTGTTCTTTTGTAACGCCAACATCTCCTCATCCATTGATTGAGCCCACTTTGGATACTTTAGAGCTTTTTCCACTTGAGTTGGTACTTTAATTGAATCCATATTGTTCACCAAGGTTTGGCGTTCTGGTGCAAGACCACCACATGAGACATAGTTGGCTATTGGATACTTCACTTTTCCTTCCGGAGAGAATCTATCAGGTGGCACACCGCGATTTTGTCTTGGTGGCAACCTATACACATTCACATTATCACTTGTGTTAATTACATAATCATCCACGATACTTACCTCAGGTGTATTCAGAGAAGATTCATTGGACGGCACTTTGGAGTTAGAGAGAGGGGAAAGCACATTAACAGATTCGGTATATGTCTGCTGCAGCTGTTTACTAGGCTCGGCAAAACACTCGGCAGTCTGCTAGACAGGTGCGGCAGACCCTTGTCCCGACTGCTCAGACACGGCAGTTTCATTTGCTTCATATACTTACTCAGACACGGCAGAACCCTGAACCTCAACATTAGCACATCGGTCAGAAACTACAACAGCACGTTCGGTGCTGCATGAAACTGTGTCTTTTCCTAGATCCAACCACTCCATATCACCAATAGTGTTCTCCCCCTGGTGATCTAAAGATAAACGCACAGAAGGATAAAAAAAAACTCCAGTTCAGAAAAAGTCACATCTATAGTGACATACATATGCTTAGTCTCAGGGTGATAACACTTGTAGCCTTTTTGATGAGGTGAGAAACCCACAAACACACACCGGAGGGCACACGGATCCAACTTGGTGCGATGAATTTTCTGAATATGCACATAAGCGACACACCCAAATACTCGAGGAGTGAGAGTATGAGTCAACACTACTGGGGCATGTTGAGTGAGGACTTGAAGAGGTGTCTGAAAGTTCAGAACCCGAGAGGGCATATGGTTAATCACATAGACTGCATAAGTAACGGCTTCAGGCCAAAGCATCTTAGGGACCGAGGCTCCAAGCAGAAGAGCACGTGTGGTTTCTAAGATGTGGCGGTTTTTCCGTTCAGCAACCCCATTCTGTTGCGGGGTATAAGGACAAGTCGTTTCATGGAGAATGCCATGATCACGAAGAAACTCGGACAACTCACAAGCAATGTACTCACCACCATTGTCAGACCGTAGTACTTTAATCACAAATGAATATTGAGTCTGGATCATCTTAGAGAAAGACCGAAAGACTAGACCAACATCACTCTTATTTTTCAACACATATAGCCATGTCATACGAGTGCAATCATCAACAAATGTAACAAACCATTTAATTCTCGAAGGAAGCACAACTGGAGATGGCCCCCAAACATCAGAGTGCACAAGTTTAAATAGCACAGACCTTTTATTCATACTAGAAGGAAACGAAGCAAGATGGCTTTTAGCAAGAATACATACTTCACAATGTAAATCTGATTCATTTATTCTACTAAATAAAGTAGGCAACATAAGCCGTAAATATCCAAACGATGCATGCCCTAACCGATGATGCAATAACCATACTTCTTGCAAACTACTAGCATGTGACGCTCAAACCGCATTAGCCCTGCCTGAAACGACGTCATCAGCATAGTACAACCCCTCTCTCTTAATGCCACGCCCAATTATCTCCTTGGTCTGAATATCCTGAAGTAGACAAAAAGACGGATACATTAGAACAACACAATCCAATTGTTCAGTGACTTATGGTATTGATAATAAGTGATGAGACAATGATGGAACAAATAAGCAACGATGTAAAGGGAGAGATGGGGAGAATTGCATAGTGCCAGCGCCACATACGGGGACAAGAGTCCCATTAGCAGTCGCTATGCTTTTCCTGTGAGACATTGTCATATATTGAAACAAAGTTTATCATACGTCATATGATCGGTTGCACCAGAATCAAGAATCCAACCTGTATGTTGATCACTTTCGGAGGCTAAGAGAACACGCCCCACAATACCTGTATTGGAGGATGAATCACCAGGAGTAGCACGAGTTAACAAAGTGTGACTAGGATCCCCAGAGCTAGCCCCGGCCTCTTGAGCAGTTGGTGTAGCCGCTGCAAGAGAGGCACGGCCTCTATTGGATCCGACTGTTCCACGGTCTTTTGCCCGTAATTTCTTCTTAAGTTCTGGAAACCAATTAGGTACACCATGCTTGGTAAAACATGTATCTTCAGTATGGCGAGTTTGACCACAGAAAGTGCACTTCAAATCATCTTTGTTTTCTCGGGTAAAGGGACGAGAATTGAAAAAATGATTAGAAGAATTGTTAGGACGGGAAGTTGCAGGTGGCCAAGAGACCATGGCCATGGACGGTCCCCCTTGGTTGTTATTCCCACCCATCATGGTGGCATGCCGTTGTGCTTCACGCCTAACAACTGAAAAAACTTCCTCGACAGATGGTAACGGTTGAGTACGTAGAATATCGCTACGTACTTTATCAAAAATATCATCCAAGCCCGCCATAAAAGCATACACACGATCAATTTGAATTTCTCCTCGAAGTGTCTTAAGATCAGCAGCACATTCCATCTTAATTGGTCTCCGTTGATCCAGCTCCTGCCAAACGGACTTGAGGTCAGCATAATACACATTAACCGGCCGGCCCTCTTGACGAAGCCTGAACGACTTAACCTTCAATTCATAAATTTGAGAAATATCTGAACCATCATAATAAGTCCGAGCCACCTCATCCCAGACTTCTTTAGCAGTACGCAGGTGAATGAAAAATCCCATGATAGCAGGTTCCATGGAATTAATCAACCATCCTTTTACTATGGCATTCCCGGTCTCCCACGTCTCATACTCAGCACTGTCCTCAGCAGGTTCCTTGGTACTTCCTGTCACGAAGCCTTTTCGACCACGTCCAGCAATATGCATCTCTAATACCTTGGACCAAAGAGGGTAATTGGATCCATTCAACTTCACAGTGTTTGGCACAGCAGATGCATCGTTCTGAATAACAACGGGACTCAATACCTAATTGTTAAGTGGTTTACGGGAACCACCCTCCAACTTCAAGATTGAATCACCTTCAGCCATCTCGACTTACACACCGAAAGGGCACCGACAATTTGATGATATTACTCATGGCAGCAACCAACCAAACAGGCGCTGCAATTCTTCCACAAATCACGACAGCAGAGGTGCTGCGACACGTCCACCACGTCAGACAAACACAGTAGCGGTAGTTTCTAGGGTTACAAGGCTCTGATGCCAAAAAGAATGTTACGGGAATTTTATGTATTTCTTATTACTTCTTCAGAACTAAATACATATACAATCCGTAGCTTACAAGGAAACAAATAAAAAACAGGATATATACAAAACCCTTCCTTCCTAATAAAGGACTCCTAGTATTTACCCTATTTACATTCCCTTTTTTCCGTCTAAACTTTGACTCACGTCTACAGATTACAGAAAACTTGGTCAACAAGACTGGTTAAATTCTTGAGAAATTAAATCGCAGCCTGCAAGTGAATTTCCAGATACTTCTGCTCAAAAGTTTCAGTATTCTATCCTAACAAAATTCCAAGGCATTAGCGTATGAATTTAGTTAGGAAAGTTGAATGCATGTTTAGCCATCCCTACGACTTTAATTCCCCTTCTGTTTTACTCAGTTGTTAGATTTCTTGTATGCAGCAGCAATGTGATTAATAAGCACTATTCTAAAAATTCTCGCATAGGTGCTAAGCGACTAAACACTACCCCGATTAATCCTATGTATTCAAAAATTAAGAAAGAGTGCCTAGTGCCTAGACTTGTCCAAACACCATCTAACCCGCGACTCTTACTTAAACAAAAAATAGATCACTTTCATTTTGCTTTTTATTATTTGTGATAAATTTTAAGAGACTTGTTGAGACACTCATTACATGATTGTTCAATGTGACATCCCACATCGCCCAGGGGAGTGATCCTTAAATGTATATTCCCATCCCTACCTAGCACGAGGGTTTTTGAGAGCTCATTGGCTTCGGGTTCTGTAGGAACTCCGAAGTTAAGCGAGAAGGGGGCTAGAGCACTCCCATAATGGGTGACCCACGGGGAAGTTGCTCGTGAGTTCCCAGAAACAAAATCGTGAGGGCGTGGTTGGGACCCAAAGCGGACAATATCGTGCTATGGTAGTGAAGCGGGCCCGGGAAGTGGTCTCGCCCGGGCCGGGATGTGACAATTGGTATCAAAGCCTATCCCTGGTCGGAAGTGTGCCGACGAGGACGTCGGGACCCTAAGGGGGATGGATTGTGACATCCCATATCGCCCAGGGGAGTGATCCTTAAATGTATATTCTCATCCCTACCTAGCACGAGGCCCCATGATGGGTGACCCACTGGGAAGTTGCTCGTGAGTTCCCAGAAACAAAACTGTGAGGGCGTGGTCGGGGCCCAAAGCGGACAATATCGTGCTACGGTAGTGGAGCGGGCCCGGGAAGTGGTCCCGCTCGGGCCGGGATGTGACATTCAACATGTTTTCAATATGTTCTAATATTTTATAACCTATATATCATTTTATTTTACAATTTATGTATCTCAATACAAGTATATTTATTTTTACATTGAGTAGACATTTATTTATATGCTACATAATAAATTTAATTAAAATAAAAAAAACCGCCTAGACACCTATGCGTTAGGCCCTTGCTGAGCGCCCAACTAGCGCCTATCACCTTTTAAATTGTTAATAAGTCCTTTATTTCTCACGGAAAAAATAACACTTAATCAGCACACAAAGTGATCTTTAACATTGAAGAGAAATTGGAAATACACATATTGCTATGACGTGCTGAAAACTAGAGGCCCACAAACTCCCCAAAATCCTACAATGAAACCAAGAGCCACTGAAATATGAAGCCATGGAATTTCGTTCCCAATGTCATGTTCATCTTCCATGTTCTTAGTTGCATTATCAATTGTATTCATCTGTCGGCATTTGTTTGGAAGCGGGGAACCGCAAAGTCCCGGGTTGCCCTCAAAGGCAGTGGCATCAAAGCTTTGGAGTTGTGTGCCTAACGGTACTTGTCCTTGGAGGTTATTGTATGCAACATTAAGTGAAGCCAAGAAATGAAGGCTTGATATTGAAGCTGGGATTCCGCCCGACAGATGGTTTCTTGAGAGGTCTAATCTCTCCAAGTTTGTGAGCTTAGATACGTGGTCCGGAATGCCGCCCACAATGTTGTTGACGCTGAGATCCAGCTCGTGAAGATTTTGCAACCGGCCTATCTCAATGGGAATGTTGCCACTTAGACTGTTATTTCGGAAGCCAATAGATGGCGGCAAGTTGGACAGATAGTTGTACTGCAGCTCTGCGACAGTTTCATTCGTGCGCTGCATGTAGATCGGTAGTTCGAAATCACCACTATGCGTTTGAGCGGAAGGCTTCTCAGATACAAGAGCTTGAAGTGAGAAAAGCTCCTTTGGAAGTCCCCCTGAAAGCGAGTTGTTGTCCAACCTTATGACGAGAAGACTAGGAAGACTTCCCAACCAAGGTGGTATTGACCCTGTGAGTCTGTTAGAAGACAAATAAAGGGCTTTGAGTTTCTTGAGCTTTGACATCCACAACGGAATATGACCTCTAAGTTGGCAGTTCTCTAAGCTAAAAAGGTGGAGATTTTGAAACCCAGAACCAATCATTGCATCACCATCCGGCAGTTCTTCACCTAGAAAATTATTTGAAAGACAGACCACCCTGAGACTTTCCAAACGCATCAATATAAGTAGAGCGCCGGTGACATTTGTGAATCTGTTCCTACCAAGCGAGAGGAAGGATAGGTATTTCAACGAAACAATCTCGGGTTGTATTTGTCCCTCTAGATCATTACTGCTCAGACGAACTGCTTTCAGATACTTGCATGAGTAAAGGCTTTTTGGCATGACGCCGGAGAAATGATTACTCACGAGATCAAGTTTAATAAGTTGATCAAGTTTGGAAAAATTTAGCTCCGAAATATTTCCATCCAACCGGTTGAATCCAAGATTGAGTTCAATAAGGTTTGTGCAATTCATCAAAGATGGGGGCAAAGAACCTTCAAGACTGTTGAGATGAAGGAGCATCAGTTTCAATTTGGAGAGCTTCCCGATGTGGAGAGGAAGTGCGCCGCTGAAATGATTGAAGTAAATCTCTAGGATTGTGAGGCTGGTGAGATTGACAATGTTGTCGCTGATGTCACCGAAAAGCTGATTGGAAGGTAACGAAATTTCATGAAGAGCTTGAGCTTTGTAGAGATCACTAGGAAGAGTTCCAGAGAGAGTATTGAAGCCACCACGAAAGGTTTCCAATTTTGAACAGTTTCCTAGTCCGAGAGGAATTGAACCATTGAAATTGTTGTTGGAGAAATCCAGGACTCTAATTGAAGAGGAACGAAAACAGATGGAGGAAGGTATTTGGCCTGTAAAATGATTTTTGCTGACATTCAAACTGCTCAAATTCCAGGCATTCTGGAGGAATGAAGAAGGAATTGTAGCATTGAATTGATTGTTAGACAAATCCACTATTTGAATGTAACTAGATGATAGAAACAAAGGTAATTCTCCGGAGAGAAGGTTATAGCTCAAATCAAGGATTTCAAGGTGACTCGAGTACAAGAAGAGTCCAGCTTTTAGAGGACCGGAAAGCAGATTGTGGGAGAGATTGAGGTGCAAAAGATGCGCGAGGCTTCCAAGGGAGCGAGAAATGCTTCCTTGGAGCTGCTTAGAGGGCAACGAAACATGTGTTACCCTACCATGGGCATCACAAGCAATGCCTTCCCAGTGACAACAATCACTGGAAGACCAATTTAAACGAGAAGATGTATCGAAAGATGACAAAAGAGAGTTGTGATCTGCCTTCTTGCAAGCATGGTTTGTAGAAATGAAAGTAGACAACACAAAAAACAGGAAGAGGACTCGATAAGGCATTATGCTACTAGCTTCCGGCATGATGCTTTTCGCTACGGCTGTACTGGAATTATATTGCTCACGTCCTTTTGGGTGTTCATATACACTCCTTTGTTTGGAGCAAAGGAGGTGGAAATTAACAAAGGGAAGAAGGTAATTAGGTGATGGTTTGAATTCTTGTGAGCAATGTTTGAGTTTTGAAGTCTTTGCTTTCCACTTATATAGAAAAGAAAAAATCCAGCACAACACGGAACGTCACTAACGGAGGGTCTAATCATGGATTGGCAGCAACGTATTAGAAGATTTACATTGACTTTGGGATCGTGCTTTTTGGAAGCTTTTGCCTCGAAAATTGATTGTTTGGTATAAAATTTTGTGCAATTAGTAGAAATGATCAGTTTTTGAGATTTAATTGGAAAAATAATCATTTTTTTTGTTAAGATAACATATTGATCATGTATTGATGACTAAATAATGTGAAATGATTTAGCATTAATTAATTAATTACTGAACTCTCCCTGATTTATCATTGTTGTAAGATCCCACATCGCACAGGGGAGTGGATCATTTATGATTTATATGTATATTCTCATCTCTACCTAGTACGAGGCCTTTTGGGAGCTCAATGGCTGCGAAGTTCGTCGGAACTCTGAAGTTAAACGAGTAGGGCGCGAGAGCACTCCCATGATGGGTGACCCACTGAGAAGTTCTCGTGTGAGTTCCCAGAAACAAAACCGTGAGGGCGTGGTCGGGGCCCAAAGCAGCGGAGGTCGAGCTCGGAATGTGGTGGACCCCGAATCGGGATGTGACAATTGTACAAGTACTGTTACATGAAAGGGACTTATAAGTCAAGTTCACCTGCTCCATTTTTCCTATCTAAATATCACTTGTAGAAAATAATTAATACAATTATGCGTAAGAATTACTTAACAAAGAATGGTGTAGACTTGGCCAAAAAAAAAAAAACCAAAGAATGGTGTAGGCCCACCATGTGTGACTTAGTTCACTACTATATATATATTTTTCTCTGTTTTAACTTTGAAATTACAAAGAGAGTGAAATGTTAAAAGAGAGAATCTCTTAAAGTATGACTTTTTATGAACTCTTTATCTCACAATTTAATGTCAATTATAATGCGAACATTACAAAACACTGCACCAAAAACAAAAGGTGGCAGAAGTTGAAAATAAACAGTTTATGACAAATATAAAAATTCTCTACAATCTTACAATTCTCAACTATTACTCTAATTCTTTATTTTTCTCCATAAGGAGGTATTTATAAAATTATAAAGGAACAATACTAGGAAATAAATCAAACAATCTTTAATCTACAAGACAAGGAAACCTAGATCAAATCAAATCATATCAAACCTCATTAAATCATATAAAATCACTAATTAAATCATATCCCTAAAATACTTTCTTTTTATTTTCCAACAACAAAGACTTTATGAAAAATCTCATTTTGAGAGAGTTTTCTTAACATTTCTCTTGCAAAGATAAAATAATTTACACGAAGAATGTTTGAAATTTTGGACATTGACATGCGCACTTATCCAAGTTGATTTTTTTTTCTTCTTAGCAGATTTGACTCGGTGGTTTACTTCAGGTAGGGGAAATTAATGGATCGTTCTGTTTTCTTTTTTGCTGGGTAAGATGCTTTATCCAAAACACATTAATATTTTTGAGAGTGTGAATTTCATATTGAGAAAAAAAAAATTGTGTGTGTTTATAAGTATTGAACTACTTCTATATTGCAAATTGGTTTTAAAGTAGAACATCAACTTCTTGATGGTATCATAACATGTTGTCTCATGTATGAAGTCCAACAATCACACGTGCTCAACGTCACTCGATTTAATTTCGGACGGAGACTTCACCATGCAGTCCAAATGCCACCTTCATCTGGGTAATCTAATTCTGAGTAAATTAGAATTTGATTACTAATATTATTTATACATGGATTTCACATATTTTCTGATTCCTCAAAAGCTTTGATAAAAGCTGGAATGCTTTGGGAGCAATGCAATTGTGTTTGTTCCCATTCTATTCCGGTTTCGGAATCACCCATAATGAAATGGGACGTCACTAATGGAGACCAATCATGCGTTGTCAACGTATTAGAAGGTTTAAATTGACTTTGGGATGGTGCTTTTTGAAGAGTTCAAAGCACTTTTGTCGTGAGAAATGGTTTAAATTGGCTTTGGGCTCGTGCTTTTTGAAGAGTTAAAAACAATTTTGTAGTGAAAAATGGTGTTTGATCAAAGTGCTTCGAGGAAGAGTGTTCAATAGGAGAGTTATGAACTAACAGATATGTGGTTAAAAATAAAAAGTAGAAGTGAGATGATCATTAATTAATTAATGAGCTCTTCATGATTTAGCATTGCACAAATACAGTTAGTTACGTGAAAGGAACTTATAAATCAAGGACATCTGCTCGACTTTTCTCTAAATTCGCTTGTAAAATATAAATAATACTATTACGCGTAAAAAATTTGGGAGTTTTAACGAAATACTCTCAGTACTGTTCACTATTAACGAAAAATCACATTTTTATCTTTCTCTGGTATTATTCACTACATCTTTAAAAATGACTTTTCATTAAAACTAATTTTTTTTTAGATTTTTCGTTAGTTTTCTCAAAAATTACTTAACATAGAATGGTGTAGGCCCACCATGCGTGACTTATTTCACTACTATATATTTTTTTTCTTTGTCTAAACTTTGAAATTGCAAAGAGAGTGGAACGTTAAAAAGAATATCTCAAAGTGAAACTTTCTATAAATTCTCTGCTACCTTACAGTTTAATGTCAATTCTTACGTCAAAGTTACAAAATATTATAAAAAAAATATAAAATGACAAAGAGTATAAAAAGTCTCATTTTGAGAGTCTTATTTTAAGAAAATTCCTCTTGCAAAGTTATAATAATTAACACGAAGAATGCTTGGGCATTGACATGCACACTTATCTAAGTTGGGTTTTTTTTCTTCTCGGCAGAATGGACTCAGTGGTGTAATTGTCACGATGAAGGGAATTAATGGAGCATTTTGTTTTCTTTTCAGTTGGGTAAGATGCCTTATTTGTTTTTCCCCTTTTTTTGTCCATGGATAAGATGCTTTATTCAAATCACTAGAGTATTGGGAATGGGAACTAGTTGAACTTGTGAGTTTCACTCTATATCAAAATTCAACAATTTAACTTACGTATTTTTTTTGTCTTCATTTATAGATCATATTAGAAAATGAGTCCGCATTTTGTTGCGAGAGTTGAATGCATTAATCACAACAGGCAAAATGGTAGTACGAATAGAATCACCAAAAAAAAAACCCATTATTCAAAACTCCCGTTTCATCTGAACCTATTACTGAAAGCTCCAATTTCATCAAAACTGAGATAGTAAAAGTACAATCTGGCTACAAAAATATGTTTAGTCTCATCCAATCAGTACATTTGACGATAAACAAAACAAATTACGAAAAGCAAAGTAATCAAACAGGCAAAAAAATTAGAATCAACTCCTAAAACATTCTCATATTTGATTTTAAGTCAGTATCTACCTCATGTTCAACTAACTCATTGAGAAAAACGATAAAGGTCATTGGGAATGAAAAGTCGTTTCATTTATAACTGATCAGACCTTATAAATTTGACTCCAGCTTTTCATGGTTGTAAATTTCTCTATTCACCAAATGATTTTCAAAACAAACCACGTATTGGTAAATTCAAAATTCAAAATTTTATTTATTCTTCTGACAATTCTTACACTTCTTAGTCCAAGTCAAACTAATTTAGCTTTAAGGAACTTAATCCTTAAAGCTAATCCAATCATGGATAAAAAGATGAACACAAACGGAGCCAAAGTATCTCTATATCAGTTGTGAGCTAGGCCTATTGCATTAGACCTCATTAAAAAAAAAAAAATACCTTTCCAAAGAAAACCTTGAGGCATCATTAAATTGTAGACCGAAGTTAGGATGGGCGCTACTGGTTTTGCTGAAATTTGGAGGCCTCACATGAAGGGGTGAGAAAAACTCTCAAAAAGAGAGAACGACTCTCACTGGAGAGAGAACCCTATTTGGCCGGCTTTCCTTTGGGCTCGTGCTTTTGGAAGAGTTTAAAGCACTTATTAAATGGTTGTCTGATAAAAGTGCTTTGAATAGAAAGTAGAAACACTTTTAATCACTTGGACAATTTCTTAGGTGCAACAATCAAGTTAAGGAAATTCTATTGAGAGTTATGAGCTAACAGATAAATAATAATTTAGTTAAGAATAAGTAGAAGTGAGATGATCATTAATTAGTTTATTTATCAGTGAATTCTCTCTCATTTAACAGTATGCAAGGTTATGTGTTTGATTTTTCCTCTCTAAATATCGCTTGTATAAAAATGAATGATACAATTAAGCGCAATAATTACTTAATATAAAGTAGAGTAAATCTACGATGCGTGACTTATTTCACTACTATATTTTTTTCTTTCTGTGTCTTGAATTCGAAATTGCAAAGTATAATCATCATCACTAAGAATGCTTGAAATTTTGGACATTGACGTGCCAACTTATCGAAGTTGATTTTGTTCTTCTTAGCAGATTGGACTCAATGTTTTACTCAAGTCATGATCAAAGGAAATTAATGGAGCTTTTTTTTTCCTTGGGTAAGATGCTTTATTCAAAACACCATGATAAGATATGAAGCACATCGAAATAGCTAATCTAAAATCCAAGTGGCTAAAACAAAAAACAAAAGCGTCATTTTTTTAAATGGAGAATAGTCGTGGGTATCATTCTACATTGACTTCTAATAATTCAAACCGTCTATTTTTCAGTCTTCTTTTATAGCTTACCGTTGCAAAAACAAACAAAAAAAATCAATTATCCGAAACTATTTGCCGATTTGATTGTTATGATGAAATTTTAATATTTCTTATGACATTATTCGAAATTTCTTTGAACTCAATTAGATGTCTCAAACATTTTCACTTTGGCATTTTTCAAGGATGATCTTAGTTGAAAAAATATATGATTCGGATTGTTAAGTTCTATGTGAATGAGCCCCAAAACTAGTTCCTATTTAAAAAATAATAATGAAAAATTACTTTGCATAAAGGGCTTGTTTAAACCATCTCCAACCCTTGGGCTAAAAGTCAAATTTTTTAGCCCGAAAAATTTAGCTTTTAGCCCAGAAACAGTTTTTTTGCTCCAATCCTTTCTAACCTAAAATTTTAGCCCGAAATTATTAAACAATAAACTTAGGCTATTTTTTTTCTTAAATTAATTTTTTTTTAAAAATAAATATATAGACTATCGTAAATTAATTTTATGAACATTTTAATCAAAAAAAATTTAAATTTCGATAAATATTTTCATTCAGTTTGGTGGAACCCACCAATTTCTGGGCTAAATTCTGGGGGGAATCTGGCCTTGGTTTAGCATTTAGCATTTAGCCCGAATTTTTCCCTTGGGTTGGAGTGAGTTTGGGGGGAAATTTGACTTTTAGCCCGAAAAATTTAGCTTTTAGCCCAGAAACAGTTTTTCTGCTCCAACCATTTCCAACCTAAAATTTTAGCCCAGAATTATTAAACAATAAACTTAGGCTATTTTTTTTCTTAAATTAATTTTTTTTTAAAATTAAATATGTAGACTATCGTAAATTAATTTTATGAACATTTTAATCAAAAAAAATTTAAATTTCGATAAATATTTTCATTAAGTTTGGTGAAACCCACACCGATTTCTGGGCTAAATTCTGGGAGGAATCTGGCTTTGGTTTAGCATTTAGCATTTAGCCCGAATTTTTCCCTTGGGTTGGAGTGAGTTTGAGAGGAAATTTTGGAGGGTAATTTAATTTTTAGCCTAAGATTGGAGATGGTCTTATATAAAACAAAAGAAATGCGCATGCCTCTTTAGCCCCATTTCCAAATGCATAAAACGCTTCGCAATTTTTGCTAACCCAGCTTAATTCTTGAAGCTTATCCAATCATCGCTAAAAAGGTCAACACAAACGGAGCCAAATTCTCTCTAGATCAGTTGTGAGCTAGGCCTATTGCATTAGACCTCATTTTTAAAAAGAAGAAGAAAAAAAAAACATTCCTAAATAAAACCTCTTTCGACTTAACCTCGAAAAATCATCAAATTGTAGACGATGAAGCTGCATTTACATGTTTCTTCCTTAATGTGCTATCTTACACTCACAAGATAATTGCACTTTTAAACTTTCTGAAGAGAGATTGCACATGAACTGTTTGATGAAAGTCCTGAACCGTTTTCTTTTGCGTGTTTTTTTCTTCCAGATTTCCAGATTGTTTTCATGTTTCCAACAATGGCCAATTTGCAGGATTACCTCCTAATGCTAAAACATGGGAAGTGTACAGAGTTCGTATGGAAATTCACCCGAAATTCGATTGCCTCCTAATGCTAAAACAAGGAGCCTCGGAAGAGCCTCCGGCACCTATTGATTTTGCACCTTCTAACATCTCAAGTTGAGAATTCTCGTCACGCTTTTTCATTCACGATTTTATGTCCTCGTCGATTCTTCCCCCCAAGCTACTAGGAATCTACCGGGTGATTCTGTTAAAACTCAAAATCAAGATCCCTAGCTTCCTGAGCTTCGATAACCATTGAGGTGTTTTGCCGTTGAGCTGACAGCTACTGAAATCCAGCATTTGAGATTTTGGAACCCATTGAAATTAGCCACTGCTTCATCACTTGGAATTTTCTGTCCTAGATAAAAACTTGTCGAAAGGAGGAGTACCTTGAGACTTTTGCAGCACATTGGTATCTTCATTGCCCCTGTGATGTTTGTCAATCGGCTGTAGCTGAGAGAGAGGAAGGACAAGGGTTCGAGTGAAAGATTCTCGGGTTGTATCTGTCCCTCTAGATTGTTTATCGGGAAAAATGGGACGTCACTAACGGAGACCAATCATGGGTTGTCAACGTATTAGAAGGTTTAAATTGACTTTGGGCTGGGTCTTTTTGAAGAGTTCAAAGAACTTTTGTCGGGAAAAATGGTTTAAATTGACTTGGGGCTCGTGCTTTTTGAAGAGGTAAAAGCATTTTTGTAGTGAAAAATGGTGTTCGATAAAAGTACTTCGAGTAGGAAGAGCGTTAAATAGGAAAGTTATCAACTAACAGATGAATTATTATGTGGTTAAGAATAAAAAGTAGAAGTGAGATAATTATTAATTAATTAATGAACTCTCTATGATTTGGCATCGCACAAATACTGTTACATGAAAGGAACTTAGAAGTCAAGGTCACCGACTCGACTTTTTTCTAAATTGGCTTGTAAAATGTAAATAAAAAACCCAATCATACTTGTGTATTGACAAGTCAGCACGCATTTTACACACAAATCTATTTGGCCCAATAAAAATATAACATATGTCATCTCATTGCTCTTTTGTATCTTTGTAACCAAACACAACCTTACCCTTAAAACTGTTACCAAACATAAATGTTCTTCGCCACTCAGCGTTCCTTGCGCCCGAACAAATTGATGACGATCTCATAAACAACCTCGCACCCGCAACGGTCTCGACCTCACTCGCAAAGCCGGCGTCGAGTCCTTGTTCACCACCAAGCGAGAAGCCCCAACTCGTCATCCTCACCGCCGCAGAAGACGGCGGCATTCACTGCTGGGTGGAGTCGACGATTGGAGGAGTGATTGTGTGTGGGATCGACGGAGAAAGCTTAGTGTAACTGATAAACTCATGTTTTTTTTCCTGTCTGGAACTCCCAATTCTTGAATTTTATAATTTTGGCTTACATCTTCCATGGGAAGAAGATTATTATTTTGGATTAGGTGGTCTGTCATGGTAGATCGGCCATGGAAAGAAAGGAACAAGAAAAGATGAATGCTTGGTTATTTGAGGCTGTTTGGTTACTAAGGAGAAATATTTAGTTACGACAGACACACGGATAGTACAGTATGTTTTTTTACGCAAGTAATGGAAAATTTTAATATTTAAGTTATTAACTTTTTAACACATATAACTCACAATTTATATAAAGATATATGATGTAACATCTCGTGTGACGGTCATACTGAAAAATCTCTCGTTACTAAGATATCAATGGTGTGAGAGAGAATTTAAAATGATAGATGTTGTATTCCTGTTGGACCACATAGCTTGGTGAGTAAAATGAGTACTACCCAGACAATCCCAAGTATCATCCATCCAATTAAAATCCATAGGATCAAATTTAAGAATCCCAATTAAACAAAAACTGACCTAATTAATTGGAATATCCTGGTGTACTGTTCAAATGTTTCAAAACAGAAAAGAGGTAGCTGAGAAACTTCATATCTGAGACTGAAATGAGAAGCTGGTTTACACTGCAAAAGTGAAGTGAGAGGTAACTTCTCCATTTCTAAGCTAGCAAATCAAAGTTTGCAGCTGTCGGATTCTCTTTGTTCTGTCTTAATCAACCAAGTTCTCAATTTTAAAGTATCCATGAAATACCAATCCAAGAACTAAAACCCTTTTAATTTTCCATGTGTATATCAATGATTTGTTCTTGTAAAAATAGGAAATATGGAATAAAGAGATCATCATATTACAAAAGCCACAAAAGTAAATTAAGAAATCATCATATTTGGAGTCGGGGACACATACAAAGTTGCAAAAACAAATTATTATTGCCCACAAAATACTGAAAATTTTAAAGGCAGAGATTTTCACTCTCTTAGTGAAAAAAAAAATTATTGCTTCTTAGTGATATAACCCAAACTCATCTTTAGACAGCAAAGAAACATAGGATTGAGAAATCATACCTTAATTTGCCAAAATCAAAGAGTGAAATATTCGACTCAAACCCTAATTTTGTTAACGAAGATTAAAATAGAAGTGAAATCTATACAATTTATATATTACCATTGATTCGAGTTTTAGTAAGGTGTGTGAGAGTTTAGATTTTCTGCATCCAAATACCCATGTGGCCCCTTTGTGGCCTCTCTAAATATACAACATGTGTCTATTCACTCACTAATCTTAACTCTGCAATTTTTTTTTTCAAAAATTTAGTGAGTGGGTGAACACGTGTGACATATTTAGAGGGGCCATAGAGGGCCACAAGAGTATTTGGGTGTAGAAAATCTGGACTCGGTGTGTGACGGCCATGAGAAGGCGATGTGTGCAACGGAGACCAAATGTACCTGTGGATTTTGAAATCAAACAATATTTTATTTTAGGAAGAGAAGCCATAAAGCATGCAAAGAAAATAAAAGGGAAATATAGCAGGGATGGCTGAAATGAAATAAACAAAACCAAGCAGGCAGAAACAGAGAGAGGACAGGAGGCATACCTTTGAACGAAGCCTCTGCCTCTAGTACCTAGGATCAGAGCTGCAGCCTTTATTCGTTGTACTTAGCGGCTATAAACACACTAAACACTAAAAAGGATTTAAATTCTTATATCAACATATATCAAAATTCACATAGTTCCAAATTGTTACAATGGAACTACTTTGAGAAACGTGAGTCATGTTCATCAATTTCCAAATAAATAAGCAATCGTTGTAATACACTCTTTTGATCCATGACAAAAACGTTAATACAAACAAAACGCTACAATTCCCAGTTCTCGAACTGGGTTCTAATTTTAGCTTTCCAGGCATCAAAACAAATGATAATGGATTTGACTTTAGTTCCTTGGCAAATTTTCTAGGGAGGCAAACATAAAATTATCAATAAAAAGGGAACAACAGAGTTAAGACTTGCTACCCTCGTAGGCATCCTAATTGTCTTTAGCTCGGAACAAACAACACAGCGAACAACAATTCTCCAAAACCTAGGGTTTATACGACCAAGAATCAAGACTCAGTTGATAAACAATAAAAAATCAACGTTCAAATAGAAGAATATTGATAGGATCAGACATAATAAAAGGAAAATTGCGAGAAAGTAAATGCACAGAAAGAAAAAGGAAATCAAAAGAAATTAATATCTTCATTTATAGTCTCCTTACATCATAAAAGGACTTTAAATATACCCAAAGATAGCTAGGGTTTGAGGTATAGATGAGCCTAATAGTATTACCTAAGTAGTGGGCTTCATGGATAGTAATGGTAATAGGTGGTCTAACTAGTCAAAACCGAAGCCCAATAGCTTAGAGTCACATCAATCCCACCCCCTTAGGATGAGGCTTGTCCTCAAGCCTCTCAAACTGAGAAAGATGCATGCAGCAGTCAGGGAAAGAGGCCAGCCAGGTTGTCCAATGGTGTACCATACTCATATTCAGTATTAGCTTTTGTATGGTCTTTAAATCACGAACCATGTCCTTCCAAAACTTCTTCAGTGTGTTCACCCGAAAAACAAAGATCATTAACTCGTATCCTGCCAAAATGAAAACATGCAGCTTTGCCAAATACTTTGAGATGGGATAAAAAAAGTGGGAGCACACTAAGCTTGACAGCATTGAGCAAGAGAACAATCAGCTTTGTTGCATCACCAACCACCAACTCTTGGGGTAGATAGATTGCATTAAAGATGGCAAGAGATAGTCCAAGATGTAACAATATCACCCATTTCATAGCAAGCAGCATCCCTGGTGAACGGGCAAGTAAGATACGAGTTTCTTCATCATCTTCGAAAGCCTTCACATCATGCTCAGTAAGTAGGTTGGAGGTCTAAAAATAGTATGGAAAATAACTCTTCACAAAGCCATTGAATACCTCAACTCTTTCCAGATATTTTGTCGTTGAAATTTCATAATTATGTGGAATTAGTTTAGAATTCAAGGACTGCCCTTGCCACCAAGTCTTGAGAAGAGTGATGCAACCAATCAAATCTTGCAGATCAACAATATGCGAATATGATCCCACCATTAATCCATGGTATAGTGAGAGAAGCCGTAATTCCATGTATCAGTGCTTGTGATATTGCCTTGGTCTCCTTTTGGAAATTTGAATCATAACGCTGATCGTTGTTATCAGAGAACGCAGAGATGGGAACAATAGCGTGCCACATCAAGTCGGGTTGGTTGGTCTTGTAGTAATTCTCAAATAAATCATGAGAAACTATAGAAGGCACCACTAGGATATATTTGAAATTCACAGCATCCTTATCACCAAGGTGGATCCATTCTAGGAAATGCACATCACTATAATCCATTCTCCTCTATAAAATTGGAATTTCACTGCTTTGGCATATGATAACAACAATAGAACAAATCATGCTCATATTATCAGGGGTGACTCTCCATGTACCATGATTTCGAACTGTTCTCCATACGAAAACTCGTGGTGTCCAAATCCATGTGGCAATCATTAAAACCTTTCTTGAACAAGATGACACTGAATTAAGTATCAGAAAAGCAAGAATATCATCCCTGATATACAGTTGCACTACTGGCCAACAACTTGGTCTGTATTTTAGAGCTAGAGAATTCAAAATCAATGGCGAGCTGTGGAAAGTTGTCCTCTGTTATTTTATTTGCATGGTGAAGCAAACTTTGGAGACTAGAGGACGCACCAAAATATGAGCTCTGAACCACAACAGATTTTTGCCTATCAACTACGCACTCCTTACTCCATGAAGATGATCCCAGAACTGCATACTTCCAATCATGTTCCGACAATACATCTCTTATGCAGAATTTCATCATCCAATCCCAACTAGCAGATAACAATGTTCTTTTGACATGAGGTAAGGTTAAAATCCTACATGCATTTAGTGGGAATACCGTACCTATGACTGTAGTATTCCCAAAGGTAGCCTCAGATTTTTCTTGCCAATTCTTATCCAAGAGCTTAATTCCAATTAGTGCTTTAAGCAACTTGGCATGGTCAAGATGTGAGTTAACCATAAAAAATTTATGCGCATAATTTATTACAGCAAGTGATCTCATGCCACACCATAAAATCATACTCATGAAGTCCATGCTAAAACCAAGCAAAGAAGTATGAAGTAAAGGCATGACCTCTTCATTGTGAGATAGAATAAAAGAGATGTGCCGGTCATCATGAATATTTTTTTTGCATAGTAGAGAGCATCTTACTTGATCTTCCAGTAGTGTCACTATAATTTCAAAAGCAATCCTCCATTTACCACTCTCTTGAGAAATATCGAAGAATGCACAAGATATTCTCAAAACTCTTGTTGATATCAATAAAGAGACTAAGACAATAAGTGTCAAACCACACTTTGCATACAGATTACCCCTAATAATAAAACCATGATTTAGCTCATGCTAACAAGCATGCCACACCGGATCCTAAGTAAATTTGTGCATTACAATCTTGAAAACATAACTGCTTGATGAAAGAGTTATATCATAATAGTGCCCCAATTTTTTTGCAGCTGCAACAACCATGGACTTGTATCTGGAAATGTGGTAGACCAACCTTGTATCCTTTGCAGTCACTAACACTAGTCTTAGACCGATTATTGACCATAGATTATCAGAAATGTTGCTCCAATTTGCAAACCCACCAATGAAAAAATGAGCAATATAAGGGGCAACATTAATGCAAGAAGTGGGAGCAACAAAACATCCCTGTTTATCAAAAATGGCAAAGCTAATGCAGACAGACAAACCAGTTACATTTACAATGGCTTGATGATGTGAAGCAACAACAACCATTAATTTATTTTTAATATATAAACTCCAGCCGCCATATATACTCCTAGGATGGCTAGATAGCTTGTTAGCAGAATCAAAATTTCTTGTTTGAACAACATCTTTGACTGTCACCAAAGCTACAAGTGCAGCGACTGCAAGGACCTTATAAGCAATCACCTGAATAACGTATACTTGTCCAATGTAACGTGCATCATGCAAACCATAATATATGTCAATACCAATTTCTGTCAATTGCCATATTCTGTTAAACACAGCCCCAACAATCTTGAGTTCTCGTAGAACCCCTCCCTCGTCAAATGGAAAGCTCAACATTCATACCACCCTTAAAGCTTTCAAAACACAGCTTTATATACTTATTAATAGCCAGACCTGACTTGAATTGTTTCATAAGGTCGAAGGTGAGAAAATTAAGCATTCAGACCTTAATGCTTCTTTTTGGCATTCCATCAAACACCTTCAGTGCATTACTTTGTAAATTGGAAAGTGGAACCCAAGGTTGATCTCCAACAAAAGTGACAACATCAGAATTGTGAATATCCTTATTGCTCTGTTGGGATAAACGACCCATCTACATGAGTTTCCACTTTGCACGCCGTTGCCAAAAATGGAAGAATGACTTAAGACCTTGAACTTGTCGTCCTCACTTGTGACCTAACAACGTCATCATCTTCTTCTTATGCAGTAAGACTTTACCTGATGGTGCAAGGTCTTCCAAGGCCACTGTTTCGGCGCTTCGTCGTCGTTGAAGTGCAATGGGCATGCGTGCGTCCATGTGCATTGGAGAAGTTGGTTCTTGTGCTTGTGATGAACGTACCGACATAAATGATGGAGTAGCAGAGAACGATGGAATTAGGAGATTACGGTATCGTCTTTGGCTAAAGCTCACAGACAGAGCTTTCTTCTTCATCCTCACATGGGAAACCCCTACAAGTTTCTGCTTTGCTCGAATCGATCTAAGTGAGATTTTTGGAGACGTGTGGACTTTCGAATCGAGACCTAGGTTAAGTTCGTAAGGAGAGATCTGATTGTTCTCAAAATCGAAAACCCATGGATTCCATTCATATGATGAAGATGGAGAGTAAATTTGGGGACTTGAAAATTAGGGTTTGTGGCATATGAATGAGGGATTTGAGGGCCGTCTATGGAGTCTGAATACATAACAGAAGGTGGTGCGGGGTACGGGAGAAAAATGGGATTGGTATATGAAAGAGCGACGAGATGCTCAGGCATATACGAGGCTGGGTAATATGGTGGTCGATAGTTAAGATCAGAGGAGATAAAGGTGTTTATACTAGAATGGAAACTGGTAGTGATCGGGAGGAGGATGAGGTGGTGGAGGCGGAGGCGGATTTGGATGTTCATACTGAGAAACATTGGTTTCTAGATTCCAGTAGAACACCATACCAGTGGAATCATCTGTCACACTTTTCCACGGCGCTGGAAGTGTGGGATCGACAGGTCCAAACCATAGATCCACAGTTGATCTCTAGCTCTGGTACCAATTGATAGGATCAGACATAATAAAAGTAAAATTGCAAGAAAGTAAATGCACGGAAAGAAAAAGGAAATCAAAAGAAATTCATATCTTCATTCATCGTCTCCTTACATCATAAAAGGACTTTAAATACACTCAAAGATAGCTAGGGTTTGAGGTATAGATGAGCCTAATAGTATTAACTAAGTAGTGGGCCTCATGGATAGTAATGGCAATAGGTGGTCTAACCTGTCAAAACCGAAGCCCAATAGCTTAGAGTCCCATAAAATATCAACTCTTTAGATCAAGAAAAGAGATCGACAATAGAAACAAATCATGAAACCCCAATGGCTAGGGTTTAGACGAACGTTTGACGACTCCACCGACGCCACCGACAAACAACGGCGGAGCAAAACCCGGCAAACAAACTGCAGCACATTAGCTGAAGCAACACTTCGATCAACTATCAACAAAGAAACCAGACGAGCGGAAGCAAGAGCATCGTCAATCGACGGTGCGAATCTTGACCGGCGAAGATACCATGATAACAAAGATAGAAATGGAAAGCAGAGATATCGAAGATGTAGAGAGAGAATCTTGTTAAAACAAACTTTTCATTACAATTTGATAATGATATTCAAACACAGCAATAACTAACTCAAGACTTGGACTATGATATTCAAACACATGGCAGACTAAACATTTAACATCTGGCATTACTTAAACCTTCACATCCCACACCTATTAAGAACAAGAACAAGAATTCGGAATTATAAACAAATCGAAAAATGAAAAATGAACACACAGTTCAGATTCTACAACTCTACCTTCTTCTAAGCTTTCTCCACTTCAGATAGAGCATGCATTGAATATTGTCAAGGAGTTGGAAATATGCATAACTCCACGTCCTCTTGAGAAGCAAAGGGCAACAAAATCCCAATAACCCTACAAAGAAACCAAGCACAACGGGTAACCCAAACCATAGACTTTGATCCTCATCATCGTCCAAATCCTGCTTGTTCTCATTCTCATCTGCATCATTGCCATCACTTGGCAAGCATTCGTTTGAAAGTGGGGCACCGCAAAGTTTCGGATTCCCTTCGAATGCAGAGACACTGAAACCTTGGAGCTGAGTGCCGGCTGGTATTGGTCCTTCAAGATTATTGTATGCAACAGTAAATGTAGATAAGAAATGGAGATTTGATAGTGATGATGGGATTTCGCCTGACAGACGGTTACTGTTGAGTTCTAATCTCTCCAACTTTGTGAGGTTGGCTATTTGGTCTGGAAAGTTGCCGGAGAAGTTGTTGATGCTTAGATCCAGGTGTTGAAGAAATTGCAATTGGCCAATTTCAAAGGGTATGCTGCCGCTTAAACTGTTGTTCCTGAGGGAGATTACTCTTGGCATGTTGGGCAGATACTTGTACTGTGAAGTCAGCACAGTTGCATTATTACCGCGTTGAATGTAGGTGGGCAACTCAAGAGAACAATGGCCTGTTTCATTCGCAACCTTTTGTGATACTAATGCTTGTAGTCTGCAAAGCTCCTTTGGAAATTCACCCGAAATCAAGTTGTCATTCAACAACAAAAAGAAAAGATGCGGAAGAGTCCCCAACCAACCGGGTATTGTGCCAGTGAGTAGGTTAAAAGACAAATTCAGGACTTCTAGTTTCCTGAGCTTTGAAATCCATGCAGGTATGTGCCCTGTCATACGACATGTACTTAAACTGAAAAAACACAGATTTTGTAACCCGGAATCGACAGTTATATCCCCATCTGGCATTTCTTCACCTATAAAATTATATGCAAGAATGAGCACCTTGAGACTTTTGAAACCCGTTAGTATCTTCATTGCTCTCGTGACATTGGTGAGTCTGTTACGAGCAAGTGAGAGGAAGGTCAAGTTTTTCAATTGAAGAATCTCAGGTTGGATTTGGCCCTCGAAATCATTTGAAGCCAGTCGAAGTGCTTTGAGGGACTTGCATGAGTAGAGGCTTATTGGCCAGGTGCCAGTGAGATTATTACTTATACAATCTAGTTTACTAAGTTGAGTAAGTTTAGAGAAATCGAGCACAGAGATATTCCCAGAAAAACGGTTGAATGCCAGATTTATTTCAACAAGGTTTGTGCAATTCATCAAAGATGGGGGCAGTTGACCTTTGAGATTGTTGTATTGAAGGCGCATGAGCTTTAATTTGGAGAGCTTCCCAATATTCTTACTGATGGGTCCCACAAGCCTATTGGTAAATAATGAAATTTCTTGAAGTGCCTGAGCATTATAGATATCAGCAGGAAGGGACCCTGAGAGAGTATTGTCGCCAGCACGAAAGACCTCCAACTCGGAACAGTTTCCTAGTCCGGGAGGAATTGGGCCACTGAAATTATTGTGGGAGAAATCCAAGACTCTAAGCGAGGAGGAATGAAGACAGATAGAGGAAGGTATTTGGCCTGTAAAATGATTATTGCTGACATTCAAACAGCTCAAATTCCAGGCATGCTGGAGGAATGAAGAAGGAATTGTAGCATTCAGTTGATTGTTCGACAAATCCACTATTTGAATGTAACTAGATGATAGAAACAAAGGTAATTCTCCGGAGAGAAGGTTATAGCTCAAATCAAGGATTTTAAGGCGACTCGAGGACAGGAAGAGTCCAGCTTCCAAAGGACCGGAAAGCAGATTGTGGGAGAGATTGAGGTGCGAAAGATGCGTGAGGCTTCCAAGGGAGCGAGAAACGCTTCTTTGGAGCCGCTTAGAGGGCAACGAAACATGTGTTACCCTACCATCAGCATCACAAGCGATGCCTTCCCAGTGACAACAATAACGGGAAGACCAATTTAAACGAGAAGAAGATATATCAAAAGATGACAAAAGAGAGTTGTGATCTGCCTCCTTGCAAGCATGGTTTGTAGAAGTGAAAGTAGACAACAACAAAAACAGGAAGAGGACTCCATAAGGTATTACGCGACTAGCTTCCGGCATGATGTTTTTCGCTATGTCTGCACTGGAATTATATTGCTCACATCGTTTCGGGGGTATATATACACTCCTTTGTTTGGAGCAAAGGAGGTAGAAATTAACAAAGGGAAGAAGGTAATTAGGTGATGGTTCGAATTCTTGTGCGCAATGTTTGAGTTTTGAAGTCTTTGCTTTCCACAACAAACCTGCAGAACATGGGACGTCACTAATGGAGGGTCTAATCACGACTTGGAGGCAACGTATTAGAAGGTTTACATTGACTTTGGCGTCGTGCTTTTTGGAAGAGCTAAAACAAATTTTAGTTTTGAAAATGATTGTTTAGAATTTTTTTTTCAAAGACTAGTATTTTGAGATTTGACAGGAGAAGTGATTAATTTTTTTAGTGACGACGATATATTAATCAAATATTGATGACTAAAAAAAGAGAGTTATGAACTAATAGATGAATAATTATATAGTTAATGTAGAAAGGGTTTTCCCTCAATAATCAAATGTACATGAGTACAAGATTTATACACGAGTTTTTTCCCATCACCATCTTATACTAATGACAACATAAATTACAAATAAATTACATAACGGAAAGTGGGTACAAAGAACTTATAACAAAATAAAATACAAATAAATTACATAACAAAAAGTGGTTACAATGATCGCATTCAATAGATGATTAAGATGGTAACTCCCTAACACTCCTCCGCAAACTTGACGCTGGTGAGTAGACAAGTTTGAAAATTAGCCGATGAAACCGATCCAAACGAAGACCTTTGGTGAAGACATCCGCAAGTTGTTGTGTGGAAGGAATAAACTGAACGCAATGACTACCAGTTGCAACGTTTGTGTATAAAATAAAATAAAAAGAATAATACTAGGAAAATTTAAATTTAAATTTAAATTCGTAAATCAATTAATGTATTGCTCACATCATTTCGGGGGTATATATACACTCCTTCGTAAATCAATTAATGTATCATCAGTATGAAATAAGCAAGTTAATCAACACTTAATTAATAATCCAATCATCAACATCCACATCATTTGAGTTATAAAATTTGATTTCAAAATTTAATCTTCTTTGCATTACCATAAAAATAACACAATTACGCGTAGTAATTGGTTTCAGTGCTATATTTGTTTTTCTTCGTCTTGGCGTTGAAATTGGAAAGATATAAATAACACGACGAATGCTTGAAGTTTTTGACATTGACAATGACATGCCCACTTGTCTAAATTGATCTTTTTTCTTCTTAGCAGATTGGACACGGTGGTTTACTTAAGGCAACATCAATGGAAATTAATGGAGCATTTTGTTCACGGGTGATGCCTTCCCACTGGCAACAATCAACTGAGGCAGTAGTCCAGTTCAATGGAGGAGAAGACGGAGAGCGAGAGAAGGTCGTGAGAGCGCTGTATTCGCTTGGATCGCAAGCATCATTCGTATACATGTATACATAAACATCTTTGAACAACAAAAAATACATATACATCAAATGTGCATCAACTTGTGCAGTTACTGCAGTATATACATCTTCAGGAAGCCATGACAGCTACATATGAACATTGTTAAGTTGCAACTTAGAAGCTTTTCTATGGATTACACACAATGCCTTTAAGGGAAGGGATTTCTCCAATTTTTTTATAAATGGGGATTATTTGTGGGACCCACAACACATCGAACTTCAATGCTCCGAACAGTCTATTTTTCAAGTTAGACCTCATAGATCATTCTTGCAAAAATATTAACTAATCGGAAATATTTGAGACATCTAATTGAGTTTAAAAAAAATTGAAGAACACTTTGTTCAATAAGAAACAATAAAACTTCTTCATGACAATTGAATAGGCAAATGATTTAGGATTAAATTTATATTTTTGCAAGAATGAACTACAAAATAGACAGTTCAAGCAGTTAAAGTTCGACGAGAAGTGGGCCCCACAACTACTCCCATTTTCACCCAAAAATAGGAATCGTTTTGGATAAAGGGCCTATATATATGTATGTATGTATGTGTGTAATGTGGTTTTGTCTGCTATTTCCCAATATCTTCAATCGTGTAAAGGTCTTTTATGTATTAGTCTATGGATTTGAAGTGGTTTGGTTTGACTTTAGGCTTTAGGAGTAAACAGCAAACAAAAGACTTCAAAGAGTCACTTACTGACTTCAAAGTGGGCAAATGCGTTCAGATTACAATTTTTTTTTTTTCCTTTTTGGATAGAAGCAATAGTGAAGAAGAGGATAATCGAATTTTGGACTCAAGTGAAACGGTAAATGTTCTTAATCACTTGAGCTTACAAGTAAAAAGTGTGTGAGTATTTCAGGTAGAAAAGTTTGTTCGGATGGAGTTTTCACCCCGAAGTCCAAATATCATCTCCATCTAAGTAATCCAATTATGAAAATTAGAAATTTAATTACTAATTTTAGGTGAACCTTGACTCACCTATTTTGTGATTCCTCAAAAGCTTGGTAAAAGCTTTGAAAAAAGTGCAATTCCGTTTCTTCCCATTCCGGTCCAGTTTCTTAACCAGGCCATATATAACTGAAATTGGACGTCCGTAATGGAAACATGGGTTGCCAACGTATTAGAAGGTTTACATTGACTTTGGGCTCGTGCTTTTCGAAGAGTAAAGCCCTTTAAATGGTTGTTTGATAAAAGTGCTTTGAATAGAAAGTAGAAACACTTTTAATCACTTTTAATCGTTTGAATGTAACTAGATGACATTCAAACGGCTTGACGTTTTTCGCCATGGCTGTACTGGAATTATATTGCTCACGTCGTTTCGGGTGTATATATACACTCCTTTTTTTTTCTTTTTTCTTTTTTTGAAAAACTTCGGTGGCACGAGGGAAAAATATTGATAAGAAAAAAGAAGTTACACCTAGTCAGGGAAGACATACACCTTACACTTTTTGAGAAAGGAAATGAAACATAAAATACAAGGAAAAGATTGGGTGGACATATGCCTAAACCCCTCCATAAACCTTAAAAGAAAGAAACTGCAAGACAAGCTGCAAAACAAAAAGGAAATCCAAAAAGATTAGGAAAAAAAACACACACATTAAGAAGGAGAGACAAACCTGTAGGTTGGCATGCTCAAGAAATCTAAGTGCAGAAGAGGAAGAATCTCTACAAAAAGAATGGAATGTCAAACAAGTGAATATGAGAGAAGCTAATCTTGTGCGCATTGTTTGAATTTTGAAGTCTTTTCTTTCCACTTATAGAGAAAAGAAACAAACCCGCACAACATGGGACGTCGCTAATGGAGGGTCTAATCATGGGTTGGCAGCAACGTATTAGAACATTTACGTTGACTTTGGGGTCGTACTTTTTGGAAGAGCTAAAACCACTTTCGTTTTGAAAAATGACTATTTGGTAAAAAAATTTAGGGCAATTAGTAAAAATGATCAGTTTTTAAGATTTGATAGGAGAAATGACCAACCTTTTTAGTAACGACAATATTTCGATCATACATTGATGACTAAAAGGGAGAGTTATGCACTAACAGATGAATTATACAGTTAAGAATGAAAAGTAAAAGTGAGATGATCATTAATTAATTAATTGGTGAGTCCTCTATGATTTAACAGCGTACAAGTACTATTACATGAAAGGGACTTAGAGCATATCTAGCAAAGTCTCTAAATAGGGACAATCACTGTGTAAATTGGGTATAAAATAAACATAGGACAAAATGAATCTCTAATAAAGCGGAAAGTGAGTCCCTAAGGTATAGAGACTCACCAAATATTTAGTGTATGTCCTCACTCACATATAGGGATTGTACAGAGGCAACCTTGAGTGGAAAACAGGGTCAACAATCTTTATTGAAGCTTGTAATGCTTTTAGTTAATTAAAAACGGGTGCATTTTTTCTCACCGCCATAATTATGGTTTATGCTCACCATACACCTAGTCATTTGTCATGTGTTCTTTCACCTAACTCTAGTTAATTTTCAGATTAAATGTTACTTTTTCAATTTTGAATTTTTTTTTAACCAAGGTTAAGTTAAATGATACGTGGCAGATGATTAAATGTATGATAACCATACACCAAAGTTTAGAGTGGTGGGTAAAAATGGTTAACATAAACAAAAAAACGTGCACCTTGAGTAGAAAACATGGCCATAATCTTGATTGAAGATTTTAGTGCTTTTAATTTTAATTAATTAAAAAAAGGTTAATATACGCAAAAAATGTGCACCTAATCAAATTATCACGTAAAATCATAAAAACTTCAAATTAGGGACACAAAGGTTCCCGTTAAGTCCTCAAATGAGTACTCAAAAGTGTTGGTGTGAATCTCAAAAATAGGAACTTACATTGGATATGCTCTTATAAGTCAAGGCAACGAGCTCGATTTTTTTCCCTCTGACCATCACTTGTATATAAAAAAAAAAAAAAAAAAAAGATAATGCTAGAGAGACCAAAATTTTAAATTAAATTTGCAAACCAAATGATGTGTCACCAATAGGAAATAAGCACGTTAATCAACACTTGACTAATAATCCAATCATCAACATCCATATCATTTGGTTTAGAAATTTGATCTCCCTAACATTACCCAAACAAAATGACATAATTACACATAGTAATTAGTTAATACAAAATGGCACGGATCCACCATGTGTGACTTTTTTTTTGTCAAACGATATATTTGTTATATTAGATGTTAAATTAGGAAGGTGACGGGGTTCGAACCCATGCCATGGTGCAAGGTGTGACAACTCGTCCCTAACTTTATGATTTTATTGATCTTAAATAAGTGAAATTACAAAAATGCCCTTGAGGCAAAGGCATTGATTTTTGTTGGAGCATCAGCTTATGCCATGTGTGTGGCTGAGGTGGAAAGAAGATGACAGAAATTAAGGATTGGGGGCTGTCCAATCAGAAATAAAGGAGGAAGAGGGGCCCAATTAGAAAATTAGAAGAAAAAAAAAGAGGAGCAACCAATTAAGGGAGGGAAGAGGAAGCTCCCAGCCTTCCCTTTGACCGTACACCCGCGCACCCAACCCGACCAAATTCCGACGATTCCGCCATTTTTCCCTTGAATCATCACCATCCATCACCTACAAAACACTCAATGGCCTCCCCTCTTCCATTCCCTCCCCAGATCGAAAGGTTTAAGGTCCAAATTCGTGTAGAACTTCACCAGAGAACCGGAGGTGCTCGACGGTGATTTCGTCGTTTCGGCGAGTCTCACCACCCACCACCACCCTTAATCAACTTCCCTTGGACCCAGGAACAAGACCCAACCAGTGGTAGAGGCGTCGGAACACTGAGGAAGGAGAATTAAAGCTCACCCATTCTAGGGTTTCCGGCGGGTTCGTGGCGATTTGAAGCTTTTCCCGGCCAAATTGGACTTGGCCACATGTATAAAACTTGCTCTACTCATTGAGATTTTCATTCTCGTAAAATTTGAGAATTTTTTGAATTTTTCGGCTAGTCGGGGCAGCCGGCCACCACATAGGCCGATACCCCACCTGACGTTCCTAGGCTAATTTGGATGCCTCGATTCCATATTAGACATCCGATTGATGAAATTCCGTTGTTTGGTTATATTTCCATTAAGGGCCGCCACTTAGTTATTATATGATTTGACGATTCGACCATTGGATCTTCTCCAAATTTTAATACATAATAGTATATAATATTTAAGGATATTAGAAACTAACTGATCGGGAATTTGATGTACGGATCTTCCCGGATGGGTTTTCTAAGTTTGTAAATCTAAACTTCGGCTGCCACTTTATCTTGGCGATTGGTGGAGATCTGACTGTCGAATCGTTCCGAAACTTCAGGATATTGTTCTAGAAGCTTATTGAAACTATTGGGAAGTTATGGATCAAAAATCTGAGGTGCGGATCTTCTGGATCGAGTTATGTAGGGTTATGGACCCTACCGTCGACCTTTGACTGATGGTTGGCTTTTGGTCAATGGGTTACAAATCATTCTAGAACATCATTGGGGATGTGTTTTATGTAAATTTTGTGTTCTATCGATAATAATTCTGAGACGTGATTTGATATTTGTTCTAGGCAATGATCGTTCGTGACGCCTCAATATTCGTGCTAGGGAGTTGTAGCACGGACTTAGCTTAGACTAATGCTTATAAGAATTAGCGAAATAATGAAAAATTACGAAGTGATTAAAAACCCTTCGAGATGCACATGTATGCGTATGTTTATTGATGCCATGATTATATCTACGACTATGAATGATATTATGTTGATTAGAACTATTGAACCATTATGGCATGATTATATTTGTGTTTTATGCTCATCGTTTGCTGCACCGGTGTTAGTGCTCACCTAGGGCCAGTGTTTCACGTGTATGTGCACATCACACCGTACACTCACTTGGGATCCATTGTAGGTGCCAGTCGTGTTGTACAGGTTGCATTAGGCAACTATGACTCGTATGTGTTGCGCATAACGCCAGTCTTCATGTGATTGTAGCACTAGAGCGTATATCATTATTACACCCAGTCATGTTCATGTCAAAATAACTCTACATGAACTCGTGTGTCAGCATGTGTCGATGAGCACTTGGTTTGATATGTTTGCTTATGCGAAAGTATACGATTACTGACGTCATGCACTTATATATGAACTATTATGCTATATTGATATCATGATATTTTGCAGATTACGGTAAGTATTTTCATACTATATGTAGTATGTATATCTTGGAAACTATACATGTTTTACGGCGAGGGGTTACAAGGTTTTCAAAGGTTTTTATTAAAACTTTATTTTCAGGCCCATTCATCCTTATTTTTTGCCCCTCTAGGTTTTAGTAGCTGAGCTTTCATATCGACGAGGATTCGGGACAAATCTTGGTATTGGAGATTACCTTTGATAATATGATTCTCAATCCACTCTACTGTACTTTGCTTATGCTCTGACATCACGTGTGAAATGAGTTCATTCCCGCTCACAACGTACTCTTATATTTAGGCACTTTTAGGTTTAAATTTATTCACATTTTCCATTACATTACACTTTATGGCTTCGTCACCTTTTAGGTGTCGGCCAACACAGCTCAATTCGGAGTCCAAGTGGACATTCTGGGTTGGGGTGTGTCACAAGGGCAACACTTCTTTCTACTACTGTGGGAGAGGGCCACTTGCGTGTGACTTATTTAACAACTATATTTGTTTTTCTTTGTCTTGACTTTGAAATTGCAAAGATATCTACACTACTATATAAAGCCAGCAGCCCCATTTAGGGTCACGAGTTTCACAAAAAAAAAGGGCACAAAAATGCCCCCCAACAAAAATGTTCAAAAGCAGCCCAAAATAATGCATCAAATAATGTAGGGGTATTTTCATCATATAAACAGTGTTTTTTATAATTAATTTTTTTTACAGTTTTTTTTAAAAATTTTTGTACATCTTAAGAGGTGTAGTGCCAATTATAAAAAAGGTCTTTCGCACATGCATAAAAATGTGATTCAATTTGTTTTTTTTTTTAACATACGATATTATTTACACTATAGGAAGGAGGTGAACTTAACCTCACAATGAACTAACAATAATATGATTCAAAGAATATGTAATCGCGCGTAGCATGTAATGATTCAAAAAATAAGTAATCACGCGTAGCACGGTATTAATAAATAACACGAAGAATGCTTGAAGTTTTGGACATTGACTTTGACATGCCATCTTGTCTTTTTTCTTCTTAGCAGATTGGACTCAGTGGTTTACTTAAGGCATGATCAAGGGAAATTAATGGAGCATTTTGTTCACAGGTGATGCCTTCCCACTGGCAACAATCAATTGAAGTTGTAGTCCAGTTCAACGGAGGAGAAGACTGAGAGCGAGAGAAGGTCGTGAGAGCGCTGCGTTCGCTTGGATCGCAAGCATCATTCATATACATGTATACATATACATCTTTGAACAACAAAAAATACATATACATCAAATGTGCATCAACTTGTGCAATATATACATCTTCTGGAAGCCATGACAGCTGCATATGAACATTGTTAAGTTGCAACTTGCAAGCTTTTATATTGATCAATATGTATGTGTGTGTGTGTGTGTGTCTATATATATGGAAAGTGTTATTAACACTAGCTTTTATATTGATCAATATGTATGTATGTACGTGTGTGTGTGTGTGGAAAGTGTTATTAACACTATTAAAATCTAATTCTACACTTCTCATAAGTGTATTTTTCTTTCTAATTATAAAAAATTTGGAATGCAAAATGAGATTTTTAGAGTGCTAATAACAATTATATATATATATATATATATATATATGTATATATGTGTGTATGTAATGTGGTTTTGTCTGCTAAGAGTAAACAACAAACAAAAGACTTCAAAGAGTCGCTTGCATTGACTTCAAAGTGGCCAAATGTGTTTAGATTGCAATTCTTTTTTTTTTTCTTTCCCTTTTGGATTCAAGCAATAGTGAAGAAGAAAATAATCAAATCTCGGACTCAAATGCAACGGTAAATATTTTTAATCACTTGAGCTACAAGTAATAAGTATATGAGTATTTTAGGTAAAAAAAAGTTTGATTCTCGCTGGAGCCTTCACCCCGCAGTCCAAATACCACCTCCACCTCCATCTAGGTAGTTTAATTCTGAATAATCTAAAATTTTAATTACTAATTTTAGAAGAATCTGGACCAACCTATTTTTTGATTCCTCACAAGCTTGGTAAACGCTGAAATGCTTTGAGAGAAGTGCCATTCCGTTTCTTCCCATTCAAGTCCGGTTTCGTAACCACGCCATAGGTGAAATGGGACGTCACTAATGGACGGTCTAATCATGGGTTGGCAACGTATTCGAAGGTTTACATTGACATTGGGCTACTGCTTTTGGAAGAGTTTAAAGCACTTCAAAAATGTTGTTTATTAAAAGTGCTTTGAATAGAAAGTAGAAACACTATTAATCACTTTGGACAATTTTTTAGGTGCAATCAAGTTAAGGAATTTCGATTAAATAGGAGAGTTATGAACTAACAGATGAATAACTATATAGTTAAGAATAAGTAGAAGTGAGATGATCATTAATGGAGCCAGTCTGCATCTGCTTGTTTGCAAACCCATGTCGTATACCGTCATGAGTTTGACGGCGGGTGTTGAAAAATATTAGTATTTAGGTTTGCTTTAATGTTTGATTTTCTTGGTTTAGCCCGTTAACATTAGGGTTTCAGTTTCTTACCTTTTAGCATTAGGGTTAATTTATTATAAATAGCATGTTTGTTATTCAGTTGAGTAAGTGAGTCACAATGTAGTCTCTCGGATTTTGTAGCCGTTTCGACATTCTTGTTTGATATCAATAATATTTCTAGTTTTGTAATCCGTTTGTTCATTCATAGTGTATGCGCACTCTGATATTTAACTTCAATTGAAAAAAAAAGAGTATGATTTAGATAGTTAAGTTCGATGTTAATGATACCGAAAACTAGTTCCCAATTAAAAAAAATGAAAATCCCTTTGAATAAATGACTTGTTTATATAAAAACAAATGAAAAGTGCACGCCTCTTTAGCCCCATCTCCAAATGCATAAAATGCTTCACAATTCTTATACTTCTTAGTCCAACTCAAACTAATCCAGCTTAATCATTGAATTTAGAAAACTTTAACTAAAAGCTGCAGGTATTGTTCAATTTAACGAAAAATCATATTTTTACACTAAAATGTCAATCCTGATACAATTTATTTTACTTTTTATTTTGTCTTTATCGTTAAAATTTAGAATTTTCAAACTATTTTTGTTAGTTTTCATCTTAAATTCTAATCCAATCATCACTAAAATGGAAAACACAAACGGAGCCAAAGTCTCTCTAGACCAGTTGTGAGCCAGGCCTTTTGCATTAGACCTCATTAAAAAAAAATATTTAAAATAAAATAAAACTTCCCGAAGAAAGCCTCTTTTGACTTAACCTCGAGACACCGTCAAACTGTAGACCCAGACAGATGTTTGCCAAAAATTTCAACAGAAAAAATCTGTTACGTTGCATGCATGTGTTTGTAGACGATGAAGCTGCATTTGCATGTTTCTTCCTTAATGTGCTATCGTACTCTCACAAGATAATTGCAAGTTTAAACTTTCTGAAAAGAGATTGCAGATAAACTGTTTGATGAAATTCCTGTACCGTTTTTTTTTCTTCAGATTCCCAGATTGTTTTCATGTTTCCAACAATGGCCAATTTGCAGGGTTAGGAACTTAGGTGCCACTATAACACATTTCCTGAACCGCCTGCTCTTGCGAAAGTTGGAGCTCTGTGATTTTCGGCTTCTGGTCGTGTTGGGATTCGTTCAACGACTTCCGACTTTCAACCCGTGCAAACTAGAAGAAGTAAGTGAAACCCCAACTTTTACACTGATTCTGCATATACAAAGATTTTGATGGGTAGTATCAAATTCAATCAGGACCCTTTTGTTAGTTTCAGTTTTCTTCTTAACCAAACTGATTGCGCAAGTTTATGAAAATCGAGGAGATTTTCACAGATAGTTTGATTCATTATGTGACATACCTCTTTGTGGTTAAACATATATGATGTATACTCTTAGGCTTTATTCATGTGTAAAATCGTCTAATATGTTATGTTATCACACTTCCATCGTGATTTTAGCTGATGATTGATAGTTTGGTCCATAATTTTGGTCTAAACGAAGAGAGAAAATAAATAAAATAGCTATTCAACGTACAATCCGATTACGGAATGAACATCCTACTCTTACATAGATATTTTGCACTAGAGAATTTACTGGCTCATTCCGTACACATTAATATTTCTTCATCTTCTGGGCAGCGAGCTTTAACTGGAACATTGACAAGAGAGGTGGTTTGGAAGTTGTCAGGGACCATGAAAGAGTTACTGTTGTTTGCATATTCTGACCGATTTGTACTCTCGGTTTCACTATCCGGTTTGCTGCTTTTAACTTCGTCCTTTTGATTTGGAACTTGGACTTGGCCTTGGGCTTTCCTGTTAAGAAGAAGAACAAGAATTAGGAACTGTAAACAAATGGAAAAAAAAGAAAAATGAACACAGAGTCTAGATTCTAGAACTCTTACCTTCTTCTAAGCCTTCTCCACTTTATATAGACCATGAATTGAATATGGTCAAGGAGTTCGAAATATGCATATCTCCACGTCCTCTTGAGAAGCAAAGGGCAACAGAATCCCAATAACCCTACAAAGAAACCAAGCACAACGGATAACCCAAGCCATAGACTTTGAGCCTCATCATCGTCCAAATCCTGGTTGTTCTCATTCTCATCTGCACCATTGCCATTACTTGGCAAACACTGGTTTGAAAGTGGGGCACCGCAAAGTTTCGGATTCCCTTCGAATGCAGAGACAGTGAAGCCTTGGAGCTGCGTGCCGGCTGGTATTGGTCCTTCAAGATTATTGTATGCAACAGTAAATGTAGACAAGAAATGGAGATTTGATAGTGATGATGGGATTTTGCCTGACAGACGGTTACTGTTGAGTTCTAATCTCTCCAACTTTGCGAGGTTGGCTATTTGGTCTGGAATGTTGCCGGAGAAGTTGTTGATGCTTAGATCCAGTTGTTGAAGAAATTGCAATTGGCCAATCTCAAAGGGTATGCTGCCGCTTAAACTGTTGTTCCTGAGGGAGATTACTCTTGGCATGTTGGGCAGATACTTGTACTGTGAAGACAGCACGGTTGCATTATTACCGCGTTGAAAGTAGACGGGCAACTCAAGAGAACAATGGCCTGTTTCATTCGCAGCCTTTTGCGATACTAATGCTTGTAGTCTGCAAAGCTCCTTTGGAAATTCACCCGAAATCAAGTTGTCATTCAACAACAAAAAGAAAAGATGCGGAAGAGTCCCCAACCAACCAGGTATTGTGCCAGTGAGTCTGTTAAAAGACAAATCCAGGACTTCCAGTTTCCCGAGCTTTGAAATCCATGCAGGTATGTGCCCTGTCATATGACAGTCAAGTAAACTGAAAACACACAGATTTTGTAACCCGGAATCGACAGTTATATCCCCATCTGGCATTTCTTCACCTTTAAAATTTTTTGCAAGAAGGAGCACCTTGAGACTTTTGAAACCCGTCAGTATCTTTATTGCCCCCGTGACATTGGTGAGTCTGTTTCGAGAAAGCGAGAGGAAGGTCAAGTTTTTCAATTGAAGAATCTCGGGTTGGATTTGACCCTCGAAATCATTTGTAGCCAGTCGAAGTGCTTTGAGGGACTTGCATGAGTAGAGGCTTATTGGCAAGGTACCAGTGAGATTATTTCTTATACAATCTAGTTTACTAAGTTGAGTAAGTTTAGAGAAATTAAGCGCAGAGATATTCCCACTAAAACGGTTGAATCCCAGATTTATTTCAACAAGGTTTGTGCAATTCATCAAAGATGGGGGCAGATGACCTTCGAGATTGTTGTATTGAAGGCGCATGAGCTTTAATTTGGAGAGCTTCTCAACATTCTTACTGATGGGTCCCACAAGCCCATTGGTAGATAATGAAATTTCTTGAAGTGCCTGAGCATTGTAGATATCAGCAGGAAGGGACCCTGAGAGAGTATTGTCGCCAGCACGAAAGACCTCCAACTCGGAACAGTTTCCTAGTCCGGGAGGAATTGGGCCACTGAAATTATTGTGGGAGAAATCCAAGACTCTAAGCGAGGAGGAACGAAGACAGATAGAGGAAGGTATTTGGCCTGTAAAATGATTATTGCTGACATTCAAACTGCTCAAATTCCAGGCATGCTGGAGGAATGAAGATGGAATTGTTCCGTTGAATTTATTGCTCGAAAAATCAACCATTTGGATGTAACTTGATGATAAAGACAATGGTATTTCTCCGGAGAACAGGTTATAGCTCAAATCAAGAATCTCAAGGCGACTCAAGGACGAGAACATCCCGGCTTCAAGAGAGCCGGAAAGCAGATTGTGGGAGAGATTGAGGTGCGAAAGAAGCTTAAGGTTTCCCAGTGATGAAGGAAAAGTACCTCCTGTGAGGCCCTTGGATGACAACCGCACTCGGATGATCCAACCGTTCTGATTACATGTGATGCCTTCCCACTGGCAACAATCATCTGAAGCAGTCCAGTTCAATGCCGGGGAAGACAGAGCGCTCGCGAAGGACTTGAGGGCGCTGCGTTCGGTTAGATCACATGCATGTATTGGGAATATAATGGAAGAAAGCAAGAGGATGAGAAGGAAGCCATGAGAGAATGGATGATCCATCTCAGGTTCAGATTACTCACAGGTTTTCTTCTACACGCGTAGATGGGTATGCATATATATATATGAATCTGCAGAGTATATACACATCTTCTGCATCCCAGGACTGAAAGCGAAGTCAAGAAGCATCAGACAAGAAATTCCATCTCTCTCTCTCTCTCTCTCTCTCTCTCTCTCTCTCTCTCTCTCTATATATATATATATATATATATTAGTAGATTATGGGCAACAAGGCAACGACTTCTAAGTGGTTGAAAGATTCTTTAATCTCTTAAGTCTTTGGTTTTACTGTAGCGTTGACAGATTTAAAGGAAACACCCAAAATTAGAAAGGACGACTCTGCCTTTCTTTTAAGGCTCTGTCTCTGTTTGTTTCCGCGTAAATCAGCGAGCGAAAAATCATCGAATTTTATGTCGATTTAAATTTTGAGGTTTTTGTTTGGTGAGAAGAGTGATTCAAACTTTATGAGTGTAGGTTTTACCATAAATTATAAAGACTTTTAGATGCAAAGACGGGTAAATTTATTGAAAAAAAATTAAGGTTTTACTATACAATTAATTAACAATATGAGAAGTAACTTAATTTACTTAATGTGAAATTCAGTATCAATACTTACAATTTTCGCATACATCTTCCATATACTTAATTGTATTATTACGCACTGATTTGAAAAGCGGGACCCACGAAGTATCGGGTTGCCCTCAACGACAGTGCATTGAGGCGAAGTCTCGGGTTGCCCTCAACGGCAGTGCATTGAGGCGTTGGACGAAGACTCCGACAACGACGCTAGGATTCTGTCGGATAGACGATTTGCTGATAGGTCTGAATCGTCTCTCCAAGTTGGTGAGGCTGGAATCTGGTCTGGAATGATGCCAAAGAAGTTGTCGTCGCTAAGATCCATTACATATGTAGAAGAGAAATAAGTGTAGAAAATGTAGATAGACTACAAAGCATCAGTTGCACAAGAGGGTCCATGCATGGTTTTTGGATTATTCCTTTCCGGCATTGATGACTTTAGAGACAGGGCATCAAAGTTACGAAACTTCGAGAGACGGTCCATCAACATGCTGCCAATCAAACAAAATACTTGTCACATGCACAAACCAATAGTTGGGCCAACATGCGCCTTTAGTGTTTTATATTGATTGTTCCAATTTAGGTGAAGACAATCCAGGCTCAACCAAGAATTTCAAGTTTTTCCAATAAAAAAACTATATCAATTCATCGCTTTATTTTTTTGTGTCAAAAGAAGTCCAAATAACATAATTTCATTCCCAACAACGATTCTTCTTTTTTTTATCTTTTTCGTTTCACATTTATCATCAACCAAATGGGGGAATTTTCATTTCCCGATTGTTCAATCATTTTGATAACCAGAATCATTTGTTCAAAAATGATTACTATAAGTCATACTCAATACAATTTGATTAACCATTTTTTCTGCCGTTAAGGTGGAGAACTGAACTAAGAATTCTCTTTCCTTATCATCAATCGAATTACTGTTTGAGACCCAGAATTCTAGAGCAAAATGAGAAGTAGCTAAACAATTTCTAGAAGAAAGATAATTGCTTGCGTTGATCTCGGTAGCTATGCCATCCATAGAATTTGAAGAACCTAAAGGAGCGCGAGTCATATATTTTGCAAAACGTCGTTCTTCCCAAGGCCATATGTAAGGGTCCTAACCAGGGAGTATGAAGATCCTAGAAACGCACAGTTTTTCCTCCAACAATAACTTTCTGGGTCGGCAAACACATTGGATATTTACCTAAACTGGTAGGTCCTTGAGCAGGTCCAACGAAAACAACTGAGGTTTTAGAAACAATTCATCAGCTCACTACTAATTGAATATTGATATTAACCACAGATGCAAACCAATAAATAGTTGGGCTAACTTGAAACTTTAGCGTTTTAACAAATTTATTGTCCCAATTCAAGTAGAGACAATCTAGTGAGCCACTACGAATGAATCGAGGTTTTCTAGGTTTTTGATATGGGACATGGTTAGTTGATATTGAAAATAAAAGATGTAAATAGTTGCAAAAATCATATATAACAATTAAAACTCCCATACTATTGAATGATACATAGCATAAAAGTTATATCGGCGCAAATCTTGCACTAAGAAATAGTGAATCCTATTTTTCAATTCATTGTTATGCACACGTCCCAACGTCCCTTCTGTAGTTTTCACTAAAAAGGTACGTTAAAAAAGGTTGGCGGGTTTAGATTTTTGTCCACAATATTTTAAATTTGAAGCCTTTGCTTTCATGTACGCAATATATAGACAGAAAAATCAGTAGTAGTGAGTGAAAATAGTTCACATTAGAAGGTTTACATACTTTTTTTTTTGGGTAAAAAAAAAGGGTTTTACGTACTTTGACAATCCCACAACACTTGTAAGTCACTAGACAGGTTTTCAAATGCAATCAAGTTAAGGAAATTCGTGTATAACGTAAGTAGGAGCCACTAAATAATAATTTCGTTTTCAGTTTCTGTTTTCATTTTTATTAAAAATTAAAACTAAAAATATATTTGGTAACTGTTTTTAGTTTTCAAAAAGTGAAAATTGACAACTAATTTTTTTTTAGTTGTCAAAATAGGAGACGAATTGTCACTTAGTACTACGGTTTAATGAGATTTCTCTTCACTTGTAAGTGAGAGGTCTTAGGTTTGATTCTCTCCAAATGCAAATTTGAACCACAGTATTGCTGACACTAAACTGTATTACTAAGCTGCTATTTTTAGCTATTAGATTGAATAAACCAAACATAATCCACGACTATAATTAGACAGGAGCATGTAAATGGCTAAATTTGTGTCTATCAATTTCCTTCAAAAATTGGCTTTTTTTTACTTGCTTTTTTATTTAACATTTTTGAAAATTGAAATGATTATAAAACAAGTAAGAAAAAGGTTTTTCAAGTGGGTAAACTACCAATTTGCCTCCTGAACTATCACTTGACTTTTGATTTCTCTCCTGAACTTTTTAATTGGAAAATTAAGGACTTAAACTATTTTTTTTTGGCCAATTTCCCTTACCGTTAGTTTTTCATATATTTCATCCAAATTAACGTTAATTCTTATCATGTGTACACCACGTGACTCATTTGTAGACAAAAGCGTCACTACGCTAGACCTTTAGACACAAAAGCTATAGAATCACACATATTTGCATATGTTTATATTTTAGAAATCTAAGGTTTTCAATTATTTTAAAGAGTGAAGCGACCAAACTATCTTTACATGTTGTGCACATGCTTCCATTTAATAGAATTTTGGATGGAATGAATGAAAAATTAACAGTAGGGGCAAATCGGCCAAAAAAAATTAGTTTAAGTCCTTAAGTTTCCAATTAAAAAGTTCGTGGGACAAATCGAAAGTTAGGTGATAGTTCAGGAGACAAATCGACAATTTACTCTTTTCAAATTATGAAGAGAACTTAGAAAATTTAACAATCAGATGACAACAATCACTTCAACTGGATTAGTCAATTCAAATTAGAATTAATTGTAAAATCATATCAACAACTATTTCATTCAGCATTTGTAATTGTGCACTTTTCATTTTTCAATGAATTTATTTACCTAAACAAAAAACAATTACTGTTAAATGCAGTAGTACTAGTACTTAATGGCCTACCATGTGATTTGTTTCACAATTATATGTAAGTCTTTTTCTTGACTTTAAAAGCCACAATAATTAACTAGAAGAAAGTTTCCCAGCAAGAATGTTGAGGCATTATCTTCAGGACTGTAAAGTCACACATATAGATTCTTTTCTATGTTGATTTTGTTCTCAATGCAGATTGAATTCAAAGGTTTATTAAAGTCTTGATCGAGGTCTCCTGCTTTTTTGGAACACATGTTGAGAGTATGAATTCCACATCGAGAAAAGAATGGACATTGCATGTATTTATAAGTAATTAGTCTACTTATTATATTATTAATTGGTTTTATGGTGAAACCTCAACTTTCTTCATAACATTTAGATAAGACATCCCTCGTGTGAAGCCCAATAGCCGCATGTGCTCCACGTCACTCAATTTGTATTGTTCACGTGTTAGGCTTGATAATTCACCACATGTACAACGAGGTTGAGAGTATGAACCCCACATCGGAAAAAAATGGACTTTGCATATATTTATAAGTAATTGACCTATTTCCAATATTGGCAATTTATGGTAAAACTTCAACTTTCTTTGACGCGTGTCACATTAATAAATCACACTATGATTATTGGAAAAGATTCAAAAACTCCAAAAATCTCCCATGAATAGGAAGAAGCACATGATGTTCTGTTTCTTCGCCCTAAAGAAGTACTGAAATAGAGATTTTGTACATTGTCTAGGAATTGAAACTGCGTAAATCTACGGATCTTCAACATGAAAGAGCCACAAGCTCATTTCATTGGAGATTTTTTATGAATTGGAGAATTTTTTTTGAGCATTTTGTGTCTTGAGTTGCTTTGAGCTTGCCTCAATTGTCCTGAGTTTATCTCAGATCTGGCTTCTATGCCTTACTCCTCTCCACATATCACTCCTGACCGTGAATTTGCAACCATTTACCATTGCTGCTCGTTTCATTGGGTGTCTCTTCCTAGGATGTCCTCCATAGGTGAACTTTGGTGGCTTGTAGTATTTAAAGTGCACTATTTGGTAAGATTATGGGAGCGCTCTCAGAGCGGGTAGCTTGCTTATCCCCATTTTCCGTTCATCCATTTTGTTCTTGGTCCCTTCTTCTGGGTGAGGCGATTGATCTACGATGGTGTTGGTACTGTTTTGGTGGAGGTGGTTGCTTTATGTCACATCCCAGCACGAGGCCTTTTGGGAGCTCACTGGCTTCGAAGTTCATCGAAACTCCGAATTTAAGCGAGTAGCGCGTGAGAGCACTCTCATGATGGGTGACCCACTGGGAAGTTCTCGTGTGAGTTCCCATAAACAAAACCGTGAGGGCGTGGTCGGGGCCCAAAGCGGACAATATCGTGCTACGGCAGAGGTCGGGCTCGGGATGTGGTGGACTCTAGGCATGAACTCCGAAGTTAAGTGAGTAGTGCGCGAGAGCACTCTCATGATGGGTGACCCACTGGGAAGTTCTCGTGTGAGTTCCCAGAAATAAAACTGTGAGGGCGTAGTCGAGGCCCAAAATGGACAGCATCGTGCTGCGGCGGAGGTCGAGCCTAGGATGTGGTGGACCCCGGGCCAGGATGTGACACTTTACATTTTTATGTCTAGGGTTTTCTAGTTGTTTGTTACTTTGGGATGCTTAATTTGGGCCAATTTCATTGTAATTTTCTTTTATGGAGTTAGGCTTTTGCTTGGCTATTATGGACTTTTTTTTTTTGAGTTATCCTTACTTTGTACTAACTATTTCTCTTAATGAAATTTACTTTGATTGACAAAAAAAAAAGGGTCATTTGGGTTCCGGTCCCTAATCAACCTAATTGTTATATTGAAACCTTATTTGTTTAAATATTTTGATATAGGTCATTAACATCATTTAAAAAATTTAACTCGTGCATCTATGTATTTAATGTCCCACAAATTAAGAAATTTAAACAAATTCAAATAAATTTTTTAAAAGATACTAATTACTTAAAATAAATATTAGAGTAATATTGTTCTTCACAAAATTATAGCAAGAAAATAATGTACCCGCATAATTATCAACTTAAAAAAAAACTATTGATATATTTTAAAACATAAAATAAATACATACAATTAGCATTGGTACATTTAGCAAAATTAAAAATAGGTACAAATAAATTTAAAAATATGGGTACAAAGGGCACAAAAAGAAATTAATATATGGGTAAAAATTAAAACTGAAAAGAAAATTGATACAAATTAAAAAAGAGTTACAAATTAAAAATGGGTACAAATTAAAAATAAAAATATATGATAAAAAATTTAGCCATAAATATAAATATACCAAAGATAATATTTCTAACTTTAAATGAATATTCCTTAAAAAAACACTAAATGAATATATTTAGAAATAAAAAATATTTTATTATTGAAATAATTAAGGATTTTATTAATAGTTAAGGACCTTGATCAAAATTTGAAAATGAATAAAGTTTTAATCAATAGAGTAGCAAAAAGATGGATGAAAATTTAATTTCTTTGAAAAAAAATAAAAAAAAAACATGAAAGAGCCAGAAGCTTGGAAAAATCATGCGGTGAACCCATGTGCGAGAGAAATGAAACCATGGAATTGGATTCCCATTGTCCAAATCTTATCACCGGTGCACCGCAAAGTCTCAAATTCACCTCGAAGGCGGACTAATTGAACAGTAAAGTATACATTAAAAATGACAAGAAATTAAGGACCGCCAAGGACGCTGGGGTTTCTCCGGACAGATGACTTATGGATCCAGTACTGTCTCCAAGTTTTGAGTTGTTAGCACTAAATTAATCCAACGCGTGGAGAAGCTGCAGTGGGCAGCCAATCTCAATAAGTATTTTGCCGGTAAATCTGGAGAAATTTTTTTTCGTGACTAGAACATGAGTGGTACACCGTGTTTATATATAAGTAGTACGAAATTATATTTGTTAAGTTATTAATTTTTTAACACACATATTATATTATTTATACAGTAATACGTGGTGTACAACCTTATATTCCAGTTATACTGAAAAATCTCTAAAATCTATTGTTATGAAAGAATAGCGCCCTTCGGCAAGTTCTTCGCAATATAGTTTTGATGTAAACAATTTGATTTTTTTTTTTTTTAAACCAAAGGTAAACAATTTGATTTAAGTTAGTAGAAAAGAGAAAACTCCAGGCACCCAACTATTCCTTTGCCGGCGGCAAAACCTCAGGCAAACAGAGGCAAAAAAGCCCAACCACTGGTAATTTCTCATTACGATAGCACAACTCTCTCTCTCTCTCTCTCTCTCTCTCTCTCTCTATATATATATATATATATATAATGTTTTGGTAGATTATGGACGATAAGGCAACGACTTCAAAGTCGTCGAAAGTTTTTTAATCTCTTATTCTTTGGTTTGACTCTAGGTTTCTTAGATTTATAGGAAACACCAAAATTAGAAAGGACAACTCTGCTTTTCTTTGAGGCTTTGTCTCTGTTTGTTTCTGCATAAATCAGCGAGTGAAAATTTATCGAATTTCATGTCGATTAAAATTTTCAGGTTTTAGTTTTAGATGAGGAGAAGAGTGAGATTCGAACTTTTTTCATTGAGTAGAGGTAAGTACCCTACCACTTGAGTTGCCTCACAATTGTTTATTTTTGTTTTTGATTTTCTGGGAAAAACGAATATTGTGATGTGAAATAACTATAAATTACAAAGACTTCTAGATGCAAAGACTAGTAAATTTATTGAAAACAGTTGAAGTTTTATTATATAACCAATTGACAATATGAAATGTAACTAATTAATATTCAGTCACAAAATTTACAATTTTCGCATACATCTTCTATGTTCTTAGTTATATTATTACTTGCACTAAATTGAAAGCGGAGACCCGCGACGTATCGGGTCGCCCTCAACGGCAGTGCATTGAGGCCTTGGACGAAGACTCCGACAGGGACGCTAGGATTCTGTCGGATAGATGATTTCCTGAGAGGTCTGAATCATCTCTCCAAGTTGGTGACGCTGGAACCTGGTCTGGAATGATGCCAAAGAAGTTGTCGACGCTAAGATCCATTACATATGTAGAAGAGAAATAAGTGTAGAAAATGTAGATAGACTTCAAAGCATCAGTTGCACAAGAGGGTCCATACAATGTTTTTGGATTATTCCTTTCCGATTTTGATGACTTTAGAGACGGGGCATCGAAGTTATAGACGGCCCATCAGCTTACATCACAAGAGCAAACCAATAGTTGGGCCAACCCGCGACTTCAGTGTTTTAAATTCATTGTACTAAGGTTTTAAAAGACGCTAGACGTTAGTCGGGCAGCGGGCTGGGGCCTAGCGGCTAGGCGGAATCTAGGCGGACTAGACGAATTTAAGTAAATCTATTGTATTTCGTGTAAATAAGTGTTTGTTTATACTTAAAATATATATATTTCATCATAAACTATAAAATAGAATGATATATATATAAAACAAAGTATTGGAACATAATGAAAACATTACGAGCAAACATATAATGTGTGTTTATTTAAATGTTCAATAAGTCTCTTACAATTTATTGAAAACAATAAAATGCAGAAAGTTATTTATTTTCTATCTAAGTGATGCAACTTAGGCAAGTACAGTGGCGGAACCAAGATTTCTTGTGAGGATGGGCCTTACACAAGTATAGAAGAAGACAAAATGAATAATGAATATAAATTTACTAATGTAAAACATCATAACATATATCCAAATAATTAAGTAGTCAAAATTAACATATGCATAGATAAATTTTATCTATTTATAGTAATTATAATTATTCTCGATGAATTTCATATTTTGAAGCCATTGCATGATGTCATCTATACTATTGGAAGTATTATTAAACTCAATAGATAGAATTACTAAAAATTTTGCAAACCTTAAAACTCAAGTAAGAGGTAGGATAGAATAGAAACAATATTTTATAGAGAATAATGTTTCATAAACTTGTTGTTCTTTATTCAATAAATTTGGGATTTGGAATGGCTAAATATATGAAACTCAAGAAGAATAGGGATAACTCTACCTGTGCTTGAGTGAAAGACGATTTTTTTTAATTAAAAGTGAATGATGGGTTTTAATTTAGTGTCATTGGTTTGTGATAAATGACCATTTGAAATATTATACTTAATTTTGGGATGAGATTGAGATGAAAAGATAGATAAATGATTGGATTTTTGTGTTAAGTGTTGAGAAGGGTTGCAAAGCAATGGATATAGGTGTAATAGTAATCTTTTTTTTTCTTTTCAAGTTAGGGTAGGCCTAGGACTACCCTAGTCCTCATGTGCCTCTGCCAGTGGGCAAGTGTCTATGCGGGTTTGGGATGGCTAGGCGGGTGCCTAGGTCTAGGAGGCCGCCTCAATAGGTCTATGCGCCTTTTCCTAATTTTCAAACGCCTAGACATTAATCGGGGCGGTGGCCAGCCGCCTAGCACCTAGGCGGGAATTTTTAGAATTGTCGTAAAGACAATCTAGTGCCTCACCCAACCAAGGTTTTGAACTTTTTGATGTGGGGCATGCTTCAATTGAGGTTTTAGAGACAGTTTATTGGATCACTACTAATCGAACATTGACATTGACCACATGTGCAAACCAATATATATTTGGGTTAACTAGAAACCTTAGCATCTTACAAATTTATTGTCCCAATTAAGGAAGAGACAATCTAGTGAGCTACTACTAATGAACCGAGGTTTTCTAGGTTTTTGATGTGAGACATGGTTGGTAGGTTGAAAATAAAAATATAAATAGTTGCAAAAATCAAATATAACAATTAAAATTCTCATACTATTGAATATTGCGCAGCATAAAAGCCACACTGGCGAGACATGCTTCAACTAGGGTTTTCAAATCTTGTACTAAGAGATAGTGAGCCCTGTTTTTCTATTCATATTAGTTCACACGTCCCTTTGTATCTCTGTAGTTTTCACTAAAAAAAGTAGGTTTAAAAAGGTAGGTGGGTTTAGATATTTGTCCACAATATTTGAAATTTGAAGTCTTTGCTTTCATGTACACAATATATATAGTGAAAAATCAGTAGTAGTGAGTGAAAATAGTTCACATTAGAAGGTTTACATACTGTTTTTTTTTTGTATAAAAAGAAAAAAAAAAGGTTTTACATACATTGACAATGAGTCCCACAATACTTGTAATCACTAGACAGGTTTTTAGATGCAATCAAGTTAAGGAAATTCGTGTATAACGTAAATACGAGCCACTCAATAATAATTTTGTTTTCAGTTTCAGTTTTCAATTTCATTAAAAAATGAAACCTAATATATATTTGGTAGCTATTTTTAGTTTTCAAAAAACGAAAAATTGAAAGCTAATTTTTTCGAGTTTTCAAAAGATGAATTGTTACTTAGTACTACGGTTTAGTGATATTTTTCTTCATTGTAAGTGAAATGTTTTAGGTTTGATTATCGCTAAAGACGAATTTGGTATTGTTACCACTAGACCGTATTACTAAGTGGCTATTTCTAGCTATTAGATTGAATAAACCAAACAGAGTTCACGACTATAATTAAACAGGAGTATGTACATTGTGTGCGATTGCCAATTTCCTTCAAAATTTGGCGTTTTTTTACTTGCTTTTTTTATTTAACTTTTTTGAAAATTGAAATGATTATCAAACAAGTAAGAAAAAAGTTTTCCAAATTAAGAAGAGAACTTAGAAAATTTAACTATCAGATGACAACACCCATTTCAATTGGATTAGTCGATTTAGATTAGAATTAATTGTAAAATCATATCAACAACTATTTGATTCAGCGTTCGTAATTGTGCACTTTTGATTTTTCAATGAATTTATTTACCTAAACAAAAAGCAATTACTGTTAAATGCAGTAGTACTAGTACTTAGATGGCCTACCATGTTGATTTGTTTCACAGTTATATGTAAGTCTTTTTCGTGACTTTAAAAGCCAAGCCACAATAATTGACTAGAAGAAAGTTTCCCAGCAATAATGTTGAGGCATTATCTTCAGGACGGTAGAGTCACACATATTGATTCTTTTCTATGATGATATTTTTCTCACTGCAGATTGAATTCAAAGGTTTATTTAAAGTCTTGAATCTTGATCGAGGTCTTCTACACTTTTGGAATGCATGTTGAAAGTATGAATCTCACGTCGAGAAAAGAATGGATCTTGCATGTGTTTATAAGTAATTAGACTACTCATTATATTACCAATTGGTTTTATAGTGAAACTTCAACTTTTTTCATAGCATTCAGACAAGTTGTCCCTCGTGTGAAGCTCAACACCTGCATGTACTCCACGTCACTCGATTTGTGTTATTTATGTGTTAAGCTTGATAATTCGCCACATGTGGAAAGATGTTGAGATTATGATTCCCACATTGGGAAAAGAATGAACTTTAAATGTATTTATAAGTAATTAAATTATTACCAATATTGCCAATTTATGATAGAACCTCAACTTTCTTCTATGCATGTCACGTTAATAAATCACAATACGATTATTGGAAAAGATACAAAAACTCTGAAAAATTTCCCATGGATAGCAAATTGTATTTACATGACAAAATAATTTCGTCAATGATAGAACCTCAACTTTCTTCTATGCATGTCACGTTAATAAATCATAATACGATTATTGGAAAAGGTACAAAAACTCTGAAAAATTTCCCATGGATAGCAAATTGTATTTACATGACAAAATAATTTCGTCGAGGAAAGGACGTTGAACTTTGCCCGACAAACATTTTGATTCTACGCGACGAACCGTAAACCCTAAGGAACCAAAAATTCAATGAAACTTTACCCGATGAATGGAACTTTGCCCGTCGAACGATGTTCGTCAAGCAAAAGCCTCTAAGGAACCAAAACGTTACTGTTTTTGGCAACCGAATATATGAATTTCAACTATTAAAGTTTATTTACAAAATTCCTTTTATCAGAAAATAGTAATTTCCAGCAGTGAAAGTGAAAGGGGCTTTATGCCATCAAATTATTATAGGCAAAACTATTAACAAACAATAATCGTATTTCTTAATTTGCCATCGCTAGGAACTTATCTTTAACATTGCTCAGAAATAGGAAATATGCACGTCTCCAAGACCTAATTAACGCTAAAGAGCCACAGACTCCCCAAAATCCGAAAATAAAACCAAAAATCACGGAAAAATCAAACCACGGAATTCCTTTTCCATTACTAGCAGTGTGCACATCTTTGGTGTCATTACTTGTATTCATCTGTTGGCATTTGTTTGGAAGTGGGGCACCACAAAGTCCTTTGTTCCCCTCGAATGCAGTGGCATTCAAGCCTTCGATTTGAGTGCCAGATGGTATTATTCCTTGAAGATTGTTGTAAGCAACCGTAAATGAAGACAAGAAGTGGAGACTTGATATTGATGCTGGGATTTCTCCTGACAGATGATTTCTTGAGAGGTCTAATCTTTCCAAACTTGTGAGGTTCGATATTTGGTTTGGAATTTCTCCAGACAAGTTGTTGACGCTAAGATCTAGTTCTCGAAGAAGCTGCAATTGACCAATCTCAAACGGTATATTACCACTTAAACTGTTATTCCTGAGGGAGATTGCTTTTGGCATGTTGGACAGATACTTGTACTGCAAGGGAGTTACAGACGCATTAACCCGTTGGTAGTAGATGGGAAGCTCGAGATAATCATAGCCTGTTTGAGTTGCAGCATTTTGTGATACCAATGCTTGTAGTCTGCAAAGCTCCATCGGAAATTCTCCTGAAATCAAGTTATGATTCAGTATTAAAAGGAAAAGACTTGGTAGAGTCCCCAACCAACCGGGTATTGGGCCTGTGAGTCTGTTAAAAGACAGATCCAAGACTTCGAGTTTCTTGAGCTTCAACAACCATAAAGGTACTTGACCTGTCAACTGGCACCTATAGAAGCTCAAAATGGATAGATTTTGGAACCCAGAAGTATTAACCATAATATCAACATCTGGCATTTCTTCACCGATAAAATTTTCTGAAAGGAGGAGTACCCTGAGACTTTTGCAACCCACCAATATCTTCATTGCACCAGTGGCATTGGTCAATCTGTTTTCAGAAAGCGAGAGGAAGGACAACGATGTTAACGAAAGAATCTCAGGTTGTATCTGTCCCTCAAGATTGTTTTCAGCCAGTCGAAGTGCTTTGAGGTATTTGCATGAGTAAAGGCTTATTGGCAAAATACCAGTGAACAGATTAGCTACAAAATCTAGTTTAGTAAGTTGAGTAAGCTCAGAGAAATCAAGCACGGAGATATTCCCACTAAAACGGTTATATCCCAGATTTATTTCAACAAGGTTTGTGCAATTCATCAAAGGTGGGGGCAAAGGACCTTCGAGATTGTTGAAATGAAGGAGCATGAGCTTTAAACTGGAGAGCTTCCCAATATTTTCACTGATGGGACCGGAAAGCCTATTGGAATACAATGAAATTTCTTGAAGTGCCTGAGCGTTGTAGATATCACTAGGAAGGGACCCTGACAAAGTATTTTCACCGGAACGAACGACCTCCAATTCTGAACAGTTTCCTAGTCCGAGAGGAATTGAGCCACTGAAACTGTTGTGGGAGAAATCCAAGACTCTAAGTGAAGAGGAACGAAGACAGATAGAGGAAGGTATTTGGCCTGTAAAATGATTATTGCTGACATTCAAACTGCTCAAATTCCAGGCATGCTGGAGGAATGAAGATGGAATTGTTCCGTTGAATTGGTTGCTAGAAAAATCAACCGTTCGGATGTAACTTGATGATAAAGATAATGGTATTCCTCCAGAGAAAAGGTTATAGCTCAAATCAAGAATCTCAAGGCGACTCAAGGACGAGAACATCCTGGCTTCAAGAGGGCCGGAAAGCAGATTGTGGGAGAGATTGAGGTGCGAAAGAAGCTTAAGGTTTCCAAGTGATGAAGGAAAAGTACCTCCTGTGAGGCCCTTGGATGGCAACCGCAATCGGATGATCCAACCGTTCTGATTACATGTGATGCCTTCCCACTGGCAACAATCATCTGAAGCAGTCCAGTTCAATGCCGGGGAAGACAGAGCGCTCGCGAAGGACTTGAGGGCGCCGCGTTCGGTTAGATCACATGCATGTATTGTGAATATAATGGAAGAAAGCAAGAGCATGAGAAGGAAGCCATGGGAGAATGGATGATCCATCTCAGGTTCAGATTACTCACAGGTTTTCTTCTACACGCGTCGATGGGTGTGCATATATATATGAATCTGCAGAGTATATACACATCTTCTGCATCCCAGGACTGAAAGCAAAGCCAAGAAGAAGCATCAGACAAGAAATTCCATATTGGTCAGAGTCAAGACTCCAATAGCGACGCTAGGATTCTGTCGGATAGACGATTTGCTGATAGGTCTGTATCGTCTCTCCAAGTTGGTGAGGCTGGAATCTGGTCTGGAATGATGCCAAAGAAGTTGTCGTCGTTAAGATCCATTACATAGTAGAGCAATAAGTGTAGAAAATGTAGATAGACTTCAAAGAATTAGTTGCACAAGAGGGTCCATGTAAGGTTTTTGGATATTCCTTTCCGACATTGATGACTTTTAGAGGCAGGGCATCAAAATTACCAAACTCATGCTACCAATCAAACAAAATACTGGTCAGATGCACAAACCAATAGTTGGGCCAACGCGCAACTTTAGTGTTTTATATTCGTTGTTCCAATTTAGGTGAAGACAATCTAGGCTCAACCTAGATTTTCAAGTTTTTCCAATAAAAAAAAAAAACTATATCAATTCATTGCTCTATTTTTTTGTGTGAAAAGAAGTCTAAATAATATAATTTCATTCTCAACAACGATTCCTCTTTTTTTTTTCTTTTTCGTTTCACATTTATCATCAACCAAATGGCAGAATTTCCATTTTCCGATTGTTCAATCATTTTGATAACCATAATCATTCGTTAAAAAATGATCACTATGAATTAGACTCAATAAAATTTGATCAATCCTCAATCCCTTTTTATGCCGTTAAGGTGGAGAACTGAACCAAGAATTCTCTTTCTATCATCAATCGAATTACTGTTCGAGACCCAAGATTCTAGAGCAAAATGAGAAGTAGCTAACCAACTTCTAGAAGAAAGATAATTGACTGCGTTGATCTCGGTAGCTATGCCATCCACGGAATTTGAAGAACCTAAAGGAGCATGAGTCATATATTCTGCAGAACGCCGTTCTTCCCACGACTCTATGTTTTTTTTTTCAACCTACTCAAGTCCAAACCATTAGGACCCCTTAAGGGTTCTAACAAGGGAGCACAGAGATCATATAAATGCATAGTTTTTCCTCCAACAATAACTTCCCCGGTTAGCAAACACATTAGATATTTACTTAAACCGGTAGGTCCTTGAGCAAGTCATACATAAAAAACTGAGGTCTTAGAGACAATTCATCAGCTCACTACTAATTGAACATTGATATTAACCATAGGTGCAAACCAATATATAGTTGGGCTAACTTGAAACTTTAGCGTTTTAACAAATTTATTGTCCCAATTCAAGTTGAGACAATCTAGTGAGCCACTACTAATGAATCAAGGTTTTCTAGGTTTTTGATGTGGGACATAGTTGGTTGAGATTGAAAATAAAAGATGTAAATAGTTGCAAAAATCAAATATAACAATTAAAAATCCCATGCTATTGAATAATACATAGCATAAAAGTCATACCGGCTCAAATCTTGCACTAGGAGATAGTGAGCCTTTTTTTTTCAATTCATTGTCATTCACGCGTCCTAACGTCCCTTCGTATCGTTGTAGTTTTCACTAAAAATGTAGGTTAAAAAAAGGTAGGTGGATTTCGATTTTTGTCCACAATATGTTAAATTTGAAGCCTTCATGTACGCAATATATAGACTTAAAAATCAGTAGTAGTGAGTGAAAATAGTTCACATTAGAAGGTTCACATACTTTTTTTTTTGGGTTAAAAAAAAGGGTTTTACATACTTTGACAATCCCACAACACTTGTAATCCACTAGACAGGCTTTCAAATGCAATCAAGTTAAGGAAATTCGTGTATAACGTAAGTAAGAGTGACTTAATAATAACTTCTTCTTCAGTCTCTGTTCTCACTTTTATTAAAAAATAAAACTAAAAGTATATTTGGTAACTGTTTTTGGTTTTCAAAAAATGAAAATTGACAACTTTTTTTTTTGAGTTTTCAAAATAGGAGGTGAATTGTCACTTAGTACTACTGTAGACAATGAAATTTCAGTACAAAAAATGTTGACCGATGGTCAAAATGTTAACGCTCATGTATTACATAAATTGTACACATAGTGTGTGATTCAACGAAAATTCGAAAAGAGTCCGAAAAGCTGTCAAACAAGACACGTGTCAACACCTGGCAGAGACGACTTATTTCATCTGATTATTTAAACCCAAAAATCAAGTTTTGGAATTCTATAAATAGAAGCCAATTTCATTCATTTCAATTCACCAATTCACAAATACATTTCTCTACTCCCAAATTGGAAGAGAATTCTCTGAAGTTCGTTCTTCGTTCTTCGTTCATCGTTCATCGTTCTTCGAGATCAAGCCCCAACGGCCCTTGAAGAAACGATCATCCATCCTAAGATCAAGCCCCAACGGCCCCTTGGATTAGCACAATTGTTCTTCAAGATCAAGTCCAGAAGCCCTTGAAGATCCATCCACCATTCATCGTTCATCCGTTCATCCGTTTCTTCAAGAACCAAGCCCAAAAGCCCCTTGAAGTTCATCCATAAGTTCATCCATAGTTCATCCATCGTTCATCGTTCTTCGTTCATCATTCATCCATCTTCTTCAAAATCAAGCCCCGACGGCCCTTGAAGCAACATTCATCCACCCTCCAAGATCAAGCCCCGACGGCCCTTGGAATCAATACATTCAAGAATCAAGCTCAAAGCCCCTTGAAGTTCATCCATCGTTCATCGTTCATCATCAAACATCTGAAGATCATCACTGTTCATCCCAAGAATCAAAGCGCCAAACAGCCCCTTCGGATCAACACAAACAAATCCACATCACTGTTCATCCAAGGATCAAGCCCGACGGCCCTTTGGATCAACAGCCCATCAACAAACCCATATCTTACGAAGATAGAATCAGAGGAACAAAATAGAGATTGTAACCCCAAAATTCATCAAATAACAAATATATTTTGTACACGTGTTCTTGTTCCTTCAGGAAATTTTCGTGTTTACAAATTTGGCACGCCCAGTGGGACTTTCTCTGCCTCTCATCTCTTTCTCCGTGCAAGAAATCCAAAGCACACTTCAAACACAATGGCTTCAGGCAAAGAACAAGTCATCGGCGCCACCTCCATCGAAGAACAGCTGATTCAGATGAAGGAGATGTTTGCAATGATGACGAAAACCCTTGAAGAAAAAGATTTGAAGATTGCTATGCTCGTGAACAAATTGGGGGCAAGGCATGATGAAGGATCCGGCTCCAGCCCTAAGAAAGGTGGTGACGAAGAAGAGGAGCCTCCATTGGAGAAAGTGGAAGAAAACCTAAAGCCAGACCAAGCAGCGCCGCTCATGGGATCTCTCTCAATCAAGCAGTTGCAAGAGATGATCGCCAACACAGTCAAGGCACAGTACCAAGGGAGCTCAAATACCTCCGAGTTGTACTCCAAGCCTTACTCTAAAAAGATTGATGCCCTGAAGATGCCAAGGGGATATCAACCACCCAAATTCATGCAGTTCGATGGAAGGGGGAACCCGAAACAGCACATCGCCCACTTCGTTGAAACTTGCAACAATGCGGGCACTGAAGGGGACTACCTTGCCAAGCAGTTCGTGCGCTCGCTAAAAAGTAACGCCTTCGATTGGTACACCGATCTTGAGCCCGAATCCATTAACAGCTGGGAACAGTTGGAGCGAGAATTCCTCAACCGCTTCTACAGCACCCGCCGCACAGTCAGCATGCTGGAGCTGACAAGCACAAAGCAGTGGAAGGATGAGCCAGTTGTTGACTACATCAACCGATGGCGCACCCTTAGCCTCGACTGCAAAGATAGACTCTTGGAGCGCTCTTCGATCGAGATGTGCATCCAAGGCATGCAATGGGGATTGCACTACATCCTCCAAGGCATCAAACCGCAGACCTTCGAAGAGCTAGCAACCCGCGCCCATGACATGGAGTTAAGCATCGCCAACCATGGAAGAAGGGAGCCAACCACAAACTTCAAAGAGAAAGTGTTTGCTCCAAAGGTGGACGAGACTGGGAAGAAGCCTGCTAAGGAAGCTTTTACCATTAACACCGCCCCTGTCAAAATCCCGTCCAAGTATAAAACAAGGGAGATAAAGAAAGGAGAGCCTTCTAGCACCCAAGACAAGTACAAAAACACCTTGAGGGAACTAGAGCAGAAGACATATCCTTTTCCAGACTCCGACGTGGCCGCAATGTTGGATGACCTATTGGAGAAGAAGGTGATCGATTTACCCGAATGTCGATGGCCGGAAGAAATAAATCGCACCGACAACCCAAGGTACTGTAAGTACCACCGCTTCATCAGTCATCCGACGGGAAAATGCTTCGTGCTGAAAGATCTCATCGTAAGGCTGGCCCAGCAAGGAATCATCGAGCTGGATCTCGACAATGTGGTAAAGACGAATTATACCACCATCACTTCTGGCACATTCAATTCAAAGTCTTCATTGCCACCGCTGGGGGCATGCTCCGAATCAAGCAAAGCTGAATGATGGATTCATGTTGCTCCAAAGAAATGGCACATGAAACCTACGCCTCCACCACAAGTCCACCAACCGGAAAGGGGGCAAAGCAGCTTTTGCCAATCTCCGAAGCAACGGGAAATTGTTGAAGATGATGGAAATTCAACACAAACATCGCCTATCCCCATCACGATGCGCGATTTCCTCCCTGAAGATTTCTTCAAATACCCGGTCAAAGCTCCTTGCTACAAAAATTGCGAGGAACGCTTCTCCAAAATGGCTTGACAAATTCGCGCCATGCTCCTTGTCTGCATGAGCTAAAACTGCAAGACACCACGCTCCTGGCTTGCACGAGCATAAAAGGCAACACCAAAGCTCCTGATCCGCACGAGCATAAAAGGCGACATCAAGGCTCCTGGTCTGCACGAGCATAAAAGGCAACACCAACGCTCCTTGTTCGCACGAGCATAAAAGGTGACACACAAGGCTCCTTACCCGCATAAGTTAAAACTGCAAACGGCACCAAAAGAAAATACAAAAAAAAAATGCATGTACTTTGAACTACGTTTTGACTTGATCCCTTTCGTTGGAAGGGTACGTAGGCATCTCAAATATTCAAACGTTTGAGTTCAGTCACATCAAAACAAAAAATAATGTTTTATTAGAAAAGAAAAAAAAAATTATTACATATGTTTTATGTATTTAAAAAAAAAAAAGAAAAAAAAATTACATATGTTGCAAAAAAAAAAAAAAAAGGGGACGGCACTTTGTACAACACACACAGAGATATGCAAATGAATGACAAAAGCAAAATGATGGTGGTCAAAAGCAAATGACAATGGTAGCCGACAAAAGCAAATGATGGTGGTAGCTTTTCCATATATATATATATATATATAAACGGCTGACAAAGCTGGAAATGCAAATGGATGGTGGTAACCCGCACACTGTTCCTGCAAACTATTTACAACCGCCTGGGAGTAGTACATCGAGTTTGGGAACAGTAAATGCACCACAAGATTACAATAGCTGTGCTTCGTACCAACGTCTTTCAGATCCATATGGTTATAGAAGCGCAGGACAGTCCAGTCCCGTGGGTTCAGCTACTTCATGCCTTAGATCAACAAAAACTTCCAGAAAATACATTGAGAAGGATGTTGCACTTGAGCGTAGATTTCAAGAAGTATTTTGTGCCCAGCCATCTGTGGAAGACACAGTATCCATTCTTCGAGGCTTATGAACTGCATCATGGTGTGAAAATATCATATAGTGCTCTTGTTTCTACAGCAGTTATCTCAGACAGATACATTACAAAACGTTTTTGCCCAATAGAGCCATTAATCTCGTTGATGAAGCTACTGCTAAGCCAATCGAGTTGGAATATGTGCCCAAGACTGTACAGGGTTCAGAAGCATTACAGTGGTATGAACCAAAGGATGCCACTCCTCCATGTGAAACTTTATACATGTCAAATTTTTAGGGGCCGCCATAGAAATGTGAAGCCTAAAAAAAAAAAAAAAATCTTTTGGTTGATCCCCTCACGCACCAAGTTAAGCTCTGTGACTACGGAAGTGCAAAAGTTCTGGTCAAGAGGGAAGCAAACATATCATACATATGTTCTCATTACTATCGGGCTCTCGAAGAGGAGGTGAGGAGAGAGCTCATGTTGGAACAAGAAATCGCCATGCGAAGACCCGCTGGTCAATGGCTCGGTTTTAACCAGGACCGGTTCGGCATGAGGCGATTCAACCAGAGAGTATACCACCTAGATGCTGCCTACTGCGAATCAACACTTCCAAGGCCTCAATTGAAGCAAACTTTCCAAGTCGATCACCGATGGCATGAAAGAAATGGATGAACAAAGTCGATCACCGATGGCATGAAAGAAATGGATGAACAAAGCAGCAGCAACAAGACCAACAATCCCAGATCCGCACCTCCACATTCACCACTCCCACTTCTCCGTCCTCCTTTACTGCTTCTTCATCACCACAGCAAATCTCCTTCCTCCGCAACGGTAGGCGGTGCAACGGTTATGCTCGGTGGCTGTGCGCAGTGGTGGAGCTTCGGTTGTGCTCCGTCCTTCTTTGCTGCTTTTTCATCGCCACCTGCAAGCTTCCTCCATCAAAGCCTTCATGCTCCACCACAGCAGCTGCAGCTCCTCACCACCTTCATGATGGGTAGCCATGGATTCAGGGCTTCAAAGCGGACCTCCTTCATCTCAGCCACCAACTTCAACAGCAACGGCAACTTCGTGGTGCAGGTGGTGGTGCTGCAGTGCATCGCTCTTGCCAAAAAATTGGCGAAGAACTTCATGACCGCCGTCAAACGACTAGCCGGTCATGAAGCTCGACGCTTCGCTCCGCCTCAAGCTCATCCATCGTCTTCGTCCTTCCTGCAAATTTTTTTCACTCCATCACTGAAGGTTTATATAGAAAAAAAATATAATAAAAAAAAATGAGATGATGGAATGGTGGTGTATCACCACCACGTTAAAAAATGAAAAAAAAAATGATGGAGGTGCATGGGCACCATGTGCAGAAAGAAAGAAAAAAAAATTGTTGTAAAGAAAGGAGTGAACATAAAGCAAAAGAAAAGAAAAAATATGGTGGAACAAATTGATGTGGCTGCCACCACTTTGAAAAAGAATGATTAAAAAAAAAAAGGGGATGGCGGAGCAAAATTTGCTGGCACCACGTGGAAAAAATGAGCTTTGATGGTATGGAGCTACTGTCTTCCACTGACGGAAAAGAAAAAAAAAAAACTAGTGGAAGGCATATATAAAAAAAAAATATATATAATAATAATAAAAAAATAGTAAAGAAAGGTGACGGCACCGAAAGCAGAAGGGAAATGAAAAGAAAATAATGGTGGACTGGTGGAATCAATCATGGTGGATCAGCATCACCGAAAGCGTGCCAGGAGGAAAAAGGCCAAAAAAATAATAATAAATAAAGAAAAAAAAAGAGGGGTTTTCATACAGTATCCACCACCGAAAGCAAAAGCATTCAAATATAAAATAGAGTTAAAAAAAAAAAAAAAAAAAAAAAAAAAAAAAAAAAAGCATTGAGAGAAATAAAAATCCATTTTTATTTATTTCTCTGGAAAATTACATAAATTGGCACTCTACATGCCAAAAAAAAAAAAAAAAAAAAAAAAAAAAAAGATTACAAGAAATATACAAACAAGGAAAAGACTCTTCAAGGATGGTCAGGTGGTGCCTCAGAAGTCGACGGAACCCCGGGAAGACGAAGAGCCAGAGTTGGAATCTCCGGAGCCGGGACGCTCGGTGCAACTCCGGAGGACGAAGGCAACATGAACCTCGGGAGTAACGCCATGAACCTGTCATGGTCACTTTGGATCCGACCATCCGACTCCTGCAGCTGGTCCAGCTTCCTCTTCATGCTGGTCGAGTAACTAGTTGCAAGCAGGTGCAACTCCTTGTTCTCGTGCCTGAGTCCTCTGACCTCTTGCCGAAGACTCGCCACTTCTGCCATCAGTGACTCCACCTGCCGAGATCTTGCAAGCAGGCGCTGGCCCATATTTGAAACTGAGCCTGCACTTTGGACGCTGAGAGCTAGAGATTCCTGAACAGCCAGCTCGTCCGACCGTCTGGATAGCATCATGTTGTCCCTTGGAGTGAGCAGATTTCTTGCAACCACCGTTGCGGTTATTTCGTTCCTCATCATTGTGTCCCCAACTGTAAGAGGACCGTTGGGGGATATGAAGTACGGACGCCAAATGTTGTCTGGAGAAGACAAGTCATCATCTTCTCCGATGTTCAAGTTAAGGCGACGGTCGGAAGGGCAAGACATTTTCAGAATGTGTTAAGAAAGAAGAGATCAAAAAGATTAAAATTGCAGAAGTACAAGAAGAGAGCGGAATGAGTAAAAATGCAGGAAGGGAGTGATTACAGAAGAGAGTTCAAGTGTGAGGCGAAACAAAAATTCGCGCCTCTATAAAAAGAAGAAAATGAAGAAGCGCTCCTCAGAGATCGAGGAAGCGCTCCTCTCGCAAATCAAAGAGTGACGCTCCTTTCTCGAAGACCGGAGTCCCGTCTCAAGAGAGCCGTTCCTCTATCAAAAGCTGGGCTTGACTCAAAAATCACGTGGCATCAGCTTTTCCAGTTTGTCGTCACCTGCGTCACATACGGCTTGGAGCATTGCGAAAACCACGAGCCGCACCCGGATTTAAACCCCGGTTTTCAAAAGATCATCATTCCAGTTCGTCGCCACTCGTCACATGCGCAGTCAGCTTCGCAGAAATTACGGAAGCTTTGTCAGAAAGCGCGTAACGGGCACTGTTTACCCATCCACCGGCTGCCGACAAATAGTGAAGGAATAGTTCCGGTTGTGAAGCCAAATTTCTATAAGTTTGACCTTCGCCTTCCACATCAAAGGCACACCTTCACACCCTCTCAAACTCTCAACCTCTCTTCATCTCCGACAATGTCTTCCCAAAGAAACCTTTCAAGTCACTCAGTGTTCTTCATCCCTTGGAACACCCCAGAAAACAAATCATCCAGAGCGAAAGTATTTCATATTAAAAAGGTTAAAAGCAAAAGTATCTCATATTACGCTTTCTCCTCACCTTCATCTGAAGAACATGGAGAAAGTGAGATCCTGATTGCTTACCTAGTCTTGCTCTCGAGTACTCATCTCAGACCCCTCCCAACCCACTTCAAAAATAAACCCGTGTAGAGGTGCTTCTTCAAAAGCAAAAGTACCTCACAGACGAAGCAGGAGGAGTCTGAGTTGCATCCAGATGAAGGCAGAGTCTGAGATGATCCAAGAGTTCAAGAAGATGCCACACCTGCGCAGAGACCGGACTACTTGAAGCATGTGGAGACAACGTGCTGAATCAACCTTCAAGACCAAGCCGCGACGGCCCCTTGAAGAAAACACAAGTCCAATTCAAGATTAAAAAATCTAGCTGAAGATAAATGGGTAAGCTCAGACCGGAGTACTTGAAGCATGTGGAGACAACGTGCTGGAACCCTTCCCTGATTGCTTACCTAGCATTACTCTCGAGCAGTCATCTTCAACTAATGTTGGAAGCTGGAAAACATGATGAGTCGCTGAGAAGTGATGTTCTGATGCTTTCATGGGAATTTTTGCAGCATAGCTAATCTCCACATTGAATGTTTTGGAGCGGCATCTCCAATTGCTTTCATGGGAATTTTTGCATTAGAAAAAAAAAATACTGCAAAAGAAGATGCCAGACCTGCATGAAGATCCGATTACTTGAAACATGTGGAGACAACGTGCTGAATCAACCTTCAAGACCAAGCCTCAACGGCCCTTGGAGAAATCAAGACCCGATTCAAGATTAAGTGTCCAACACCCTTGAATCAACCTTCAAGACCAAGCCTCAACGGCCCTTGGAGAAATCAAGACCCGATTCAAGATTAAGTGTCCAACACCCTTGAATCAACCTTCAAGATCAAGCCTCAACAGCCCTTGGAGAAATCAAGACCCAATTCAAGATCAAGTGTCCAACACCCTTGAATCAACCTTCAAGATCAAGCCTCAACGGCCCTTGGAGAAATCAAAAGCCCGATTCAAGATTAGGTGTTCATCGCCCTTGAATCAAAACCAGTTCAAGATGAAAGCTGTGGAAAAATCACAAAACCCGATCCAAGATCAAGCCTCGACGGCCCTTGGATCAAACGTCTACATTAAGGGACTTCAAAGACGCATCTTCTACACGTGACAAGCACATGTATACGACACGCTTTGAAGTGGGGGCATTTGTAGACAATGAAATTTCAGTACAAAAAATGTTGACCGATGGTCAAAATGTTAACGCTCATGTATTACATAAATTGTACACATAGTGTGTGATTCAACGAAAATTCGAAAAGAGTCCGAAAAGCTGTCAAACAAGACACGTGTCAACACCTGGCAGAGACGACTTATTTCATCTGATTATTTAAACCCAAAAAATCAAGTTTTGGAATTCTATAAATAGAAGCCAATTTCATTCATTTCAATTCACCAATTCACAAATACATTTCTCTACTCCCAAATTGGAAGAGAATTCTCTGAAGTTCGTTCTTCGTTCTTCGTTCATCGTTCATCGTTCTTCGAGATCAAGCCCCAACGGCCCTTGAAGAAACGATCATCCATCCTAAGATCAAGCCCCAACGGCCCCTTGGATTAGCACAATTGTTCTTCAAGATCAAGTCCAGAAGCCCTTGAAGATCCATCCACCATTCATCGTTCATCCGTTCATCCGTTTCTTCAAGAACCAAGCCCAAAAGCCCCTTGAAGTTCATCCATAAGTTCATCCATAGTTCATCCATCGTTCATCGTTCTTCGTTCATCATTCATCCATCTTCTTCAAAATCAAGCCCCGACGGCCCTTGAAGCAACATTCATCCACCCTCCAAGATCAAGCCCCGACGGCCCTTGGAATCAATACATTCAAGAATCAAGCTCAAAGCCCCTTGAAGTTCATCCATCGTTCATCGTTCATCATCAAACATCTGAAGATCATCACTGTTCATCCCAAGAATCAAAGCGCCAAACAGCCCCTTCGGATCAACACAAACAAATCCACATCACTGTTCATCCAAGGATCAAGCCCGACGGCCCTTTGGATCAACAGCCCATCAACAAACCCATATCTTACGAAGATAGAATCAGAGGAACAAAATAGAGATTGTAACCCCAAAATTCATCAAATAACAAATATATTTTGTACACGTGTTCTTGTTCCTTCAGGAAATTTTCGTGTTTACAACTACAGTCTAGAGAAATTTCTCTTCACTTGTAAGTGAAAGATCTTAAATTTGATTCTCTCGAAATGCGAACTTAAACCATAGCATTGCTGCCACTAAACCTTATTACTAAGCTACTATTTTTTAGCTATTGTATTGAATAAACCAAATAGAATGCACGGCTATAATTAGACAGGATATGTAAATGGCCAAATTTGTGTGTGTTTATCAATTTCCATCAAAACTTGGCTTTTTTTTACTTGCTTTTTTATTGAACTATTTTTAAAATTGAAATAATTATAAAACAAGTAAGAAAATGGTTTTCCAAATTAAGAAGAGAACTTAGAAAATTTAACTATCAGATGACAACAACCACTTCAACTGGATTAGTCGATTCAAATTATGTATATACTAAACGCCTAACATTCCAATTAATTCCCTTTGTATCCTTTTAGACTCAGATCACTGTTCCTTCTACAGTGTTCTCCCAATTTTGTCCCTACTTGGTTTTGTTTATTTCGTTTTTGCCGCTGACAATATATACCTTCCGCTTTTTCTGCCTTTCTTTGGATGGTAATATCTCCACTCTTCACCAGCAACCTTGCGGTTCTTTCCCCTCCGCTTTCACGGTTCCACCCCAACATCATCGGTAAGCTTTGAAATGTTTTTTAAGTGTGTGAATTTCTGAATGCATGTCTAAACTAGGGGTGGGCACGGTTTGGTTTGGTGCGGTTTTGAGTGAAACCAAAACCAAAACCAATTTTTTTTGCGGTTCGGTTCGGTGCGGTTTTGAAGCCAAAACCAAAATGAAACCAAACCGTTTGATTCGGTTCGGTGCGGTTTCAAACGGTTTCGGTTTGGTTTTTTAAGAAAAAATGTACAATTTGCAATTTAACATATTAATATGCATTTCCCAGTAGCAATAGGAAAAGACATTTGTTATGTAAACAATTAGCATGTTATGTAAACAATTAGCATGCAGTTGTGATGTTAAAATATGTTTGTGCAACAAAATGTGAGCGAAAGTTTCATACTAGAATATGTGATATCATGCTTCAAATGAGTAGAAGTTTCATACTATAACATAAAACAAGTTGAATAACTTTGAATTCATTAAACGTGAGCAAAAGTTTCATACTAGAATATGTGATATCATACTTCAAATGAGTGGACTTCATTAGATCATTGTTCGACTCTTGATAACAAGATTGGTCCACCCTTATACATATATATGTGTGTGTGTGTGTGTGTGTGATGGTATAAAATAACAAAGGTCCTTCGAGTTAATGAACGAAAGAAAGTGAAGAATGATGATATTCTAGTGTGGTTGAGTCCATACTAAGTGTATGGATTCTAACAAACAATCAATTAAAACATGAAATCTAATATGAACATTTAATTAAATGTTTATTAATATTTGCGGTGCGGTTCGGTTTCGGTGCGGTTTTCAAAAGCCAAAACCGAAACCAAACCGTTTTTTATGTTGCGGTTTGGTTTCAAAACCGAAACCGTTTCAAAACCGCAAAACCAAACCGTTCGGTGCGGTTCGATTTGGTTCGTGTTTCGGTTTCGGTTTTCGGTTCTAAGTGCCCACCCCTAGTCTAAACTTTGATTGGAATTTGGTTGTTTCCTCAATTTCCATCAACCCTTCTCACAACTTCATATAAAATGTTCTGCATGTAAGATCTGTGTCCGTGTAGGTTATTTCAAACAGATTTCAAGCTGGGTTGCAGAGATTTGATTGAAATTTGCGGATTTGGGTAAGAAATTAAGAACCCTAATTTTTTCTTAAGGTTTTAAATGCCACATGCATCACAATAATCCATTCAAAATCACAATTTTCCTCCGTGATTTCTTCACCAGCAACCTTGCGGCAACTTTCAACAGTTGGAATCGCACTAAACCAACTCCAGATATATCTCTTCTTCCTGCTCCATTGTCAAGTCAAAGATATATGACTTGAATTCAATTCCCTCTCCTTTTCCCTTGAACGAGAAACCTGAGACCCATAACCCAAGAATCACGTCGCCCCTCTCCTTGGCTTCTCGCTTTCCTCATCTCTCGCTGATTCATTCATCTCATAGGATTCTATTTAGGTGAGTTCTTGCTAGATACTTGCCCTCATATTTTCCAATTTGGTTTCTTTGGGTGTCTTTAGTTGTTGTTTTGATCAATTTTTTCTGCATTTTTTTCTTTTTGTTTCTGGTTTTTTTTATTTAATTTTTTTTGAGGGGTTTGATGAATGAATTTGGTGGGAGTTTTTGATGTTTTGTTAATTATGTTGTATTTGGGCCGTTTGGGTAAGCTCAAAAACCTTTGTAGATGTCCCATGCATGTGGTTTTTTCTTCAAACATATGAACAATTGTTAGTCTGCTATACAATTTCCTCTTTCACCTTTGGAAAATCAACATGCACAGACATTTATATTGGGAACCGAAAGAGCATGGGGGTACTATTTGACAGCAAGCCATACCGTGTAACTGAAGTAGTATTAGATGATCAGTTGCTTTGAGATGAATGAAAATTATGTATGGGGACATTTTTGTATTTATAGATTTGCAAGATACACTGATAATCAAATGGTCTTGGATTTTCCCTCTCGATAATCGAAGCAGATAAACACTTGGATTAATTTTTAGAAGCAGGTAAAGACTTCGTTGTAACTACTAATTAATTGAACTGGTCTTGGATTAAAATTCAATATTAATATATAACCATTCTTTTGGCAATAAGCCACTAACCGTATTGCAGTTTTGTATGTGGTTGATTACTCTAATAGTTAGAGATTCATTGCATGTTATGTTTGTTAGTGTTTTGAAGCATTATTAAATAGCATGTTGCATAGTCTTTTAATACTTGATTATTGCAAATTTGTGAATCTTATACCATAGCAAATCTTATGAATTCTCCTTTTCCAGTGTATCCAAGGCTTGGTAGCTGCTGTGTCTTCTACGACTCCGACATCGACGAGGTGGATATCACCTTTGCCTGGTAAGATTTTTGTCCTCAATAAGCATGATCTGTTATTGTAACCTGAATTTTTTTGATCTGGGTATGCCTTTTTTATTATTTTTGCTAATTGGATCTGAATGTTTTGGTGTTCAGATGAAGTCCCTCGCCGGACTACGATCTGGATCCGACCGACAAAGCTTGCAGGTGAGATCCGAACTCATCCTTCTTATCTTGATGTGCTTTTTTGCATGTTTGTTTTGGTTTTATTGTTTGCGAGGAGGAAGACGATTATCTGTAATTTCGAATTTGACAGCACATCGAGAAAACTCCATTTCCTCCCCCTCTGTGTTCCTGCTAGACTCTAATTCGAACAAAAAAAATCCCCAGCAAGTTTGGCAGCCTGCACACTCCATCCAACCCCATAAATCGTTTCTTTTTTTTTTGCGCATCTGGAGGGCTCCTCCTTATTTCTCCCTGCTCTTTGCACAGAAGAAGATGTTTTACCTATTTTTTTTAGTAGAATTTGTAGAAGTACAAGATGATTGAATAATATAGTGAACTTAATTACAGAAAATGTTTTACATTGTGGATTCACTTAAAAATTGTGGGGAGGTATGAACCTAGCAACCCACCTTTTTCTTGAAGATTTTAATCGACTGAGCGATAATGGTGTGTAGAAAACTTGATTAGTACAGACTGCTCTTAGACCATCTGCAAAATGTTTTTAGTTAAATAGATTTTTTTGAATAATATAGTGAACTTAATTACAGAAAATGTTTTACATTGTGGATTCACTTAAAAATGGTGGGGAGGTATGAATCTAGCAACCCACCTTTTTTTCTTGAAGATTTTAATCGACTGAGCGATAATGGTGTGTAGAAAACTTGATTAGTACAGACTGCTCTTAGACCATCTGCAAAATGTTTTTAGTTAAATAGATTTTTCATTTGAAGGTTATGGCTGAATTGGAAAACAAGCTCCTCCCAGCTTTCACATCCATTAAAACCCCACTAAACCAACACCTGCCCATTTCCTGAAATCCCAAAATACCCCAGAAATTCCAGTCCTTTTTCAATTGCTAGGCAATTCTCTCTTACCAATGTGTGTGTGTGTGTGTGTGTATATATTATAATTTGTATGACATTTGCATCCACATACAGATTATACAGCCTCACTCACTCGAAGCATGTTTCTTTTTTTTTTGCAAAGGAGAAAAAAAATGGTTACCCGAAAAGAGTTGAGTATATACAGGCTGTATGTATTATCCTTATCTTAATAAAAAGACCAACTTTAGATTTATGGCAGGAAACGTGAAATCTGGGCTGCTTTAACAGAGAGGCATGTGTGTGTGTGTGTGCATATATAATTAATGAGGATTTGGTATAATACATAAAGATAAATGTATAAATGGAGCCTCTCAGGAATTGAATGGAGAGAGATAAGTTAAGGAAGGTGCAGGGAAAGCAGAGTCGGGTTATTTACTGTGCTTTCCAGGAGTTGCTGCCATACTTATGAGATTTTTTTTACACAGAGAGAGAGAGAGAGAGAGAGAGAGAGAGAGAGAGAGAGAGAGAGAGAGAGAGAGAGAGAGAGAGACGTTGAGAGAAATGTTACGTACAAAATGTTTTTTGGATACATGAATGACAATTAGTTGTTAATGTAAGTCTCGATAATTGAAAGTCATTTTAAGAGCAATTTTTAAGCGTTAATGATTGTACAATTTAATCAAACTGTTATACAACCTCAATTGCTTTGCTCGATAATCTTTTACATTTTTTTATAGTATTTAGAAAATCTATATTTAATTTACAGTATGAATACATTCCTTTACCGGCCATCTCATCACTCATCATGTGAGTTGATAATGTGTGAGTCTTTTAACATTTGAGTTTGATCTTTAAATTGTACCTAAATTGAATTCCAGTAGTGACATTTCTATTAAATGAGTGTCTACTAAATATATATGCATTCTTATCACTTTTTTCCATAGCTCTTTCTTTTTGTTCTTGCCTACCATATAAATTGAGTGTCTTAGGATTGTCTTATTTTTTTCACTACAAGTTTGTAAACATTTACATATTACCAACATAGATTTTGATATATACAAACACTTTCTTTCTAACAATGTGTGTATTTTGTCTATAGATTTATAAGACAATGAGCATCATACCAATATGTGAATTAAAGCCTCTTAGAAATGATATGAAGATCAAAGTTAGAATATGCCGGATGTGGAGACCCAAAATGTTTGGACGTCAAAACCAGTACAATGGCTTACAATGTGTACTGGTTGATGAATTGGTGAGAAAACCATTTTGTTTAGATGTAATATAGTTAAAACTATAATTTCAAAAACAAAGACAAAGGTATAATTAACTCTTTATAATTTTTATAATGCAGAATGATGCCATTGAAGCCTCGGTCTTAGAAGCTGACTATGAAATAGTAGCTCCAAAGATAAAAGTTGGTTGTATATATGAGATCACACGGTTGCACAGTCGTCCCAGTAAACAAACGTACAAGGTCGTACCACACACTGTACAAGTATATTTCAATGGGAAAACAACTTTCAAACAAATACCAGAAAGACCTCCACACATTCCTGAGCATCGCTTTTGTTTAGTGGATTACAGTGAATTGTTATCCCGTGTAGATAAAGTTGAAATTCTCACAGGTAATTAAACACATTTATAAACTTACATCTATATACCATCTTTGTTTGCCAATATTTTTTCATGCTATAATCTTATGATATTGGATTGCCAAAATGCAAGATGTTGTGGGACGCATCACAGCAATGCAACCATTAGAAGACAAAATGGTTAACAAAGAAAGACTGGAAACAAAATGTGAAATTCACCTTCAAAACATCAGGTAAAAACGTCAATAAAGTATGTACAAATTTACAAATTTTCTCTTTTCCTACTAAAACACTTTATTCATTGCCAATAACAATTCATTCAGAAATGAAGAACTGAGAGTTACACTTTGGAGAGACTGCGCCAGGATGTTTGTTATCGAAGTTGTAAAACAACAACCCTCACCAATTGTGGTTGTCTTCACAAGTCTCAAAGTAAAATGATTCCTAGGTATACAGCTTAACTTTACTTATTTCCACTATTTACAATTTATTACAACAAAATAACATGCTACCACATCTGCAAACCCACAGGAAACACCGTGGTTAGCAGTACCGGATCCACTCTGTTTTTCATAAACCCAAAAATACCAGAAACAGAAAATTACAAATCAATGTAAGTTTTTTTTACCATTTTCTCATCAAAATAGATATCACTCAAATCATATTAAAATTCAATCTGATTGTGTTGTCACTTAACAGAAAAATGTCCACAACTTTGCCAGTTCCAGTCACACTTTGAAAATGATTCCAACCTCAGCAAAACAACTAATGACACCAGATCAATTGGATGCCACTGAAAAACTATCAGTAGGCCAGTTAAATATCTTGGATCCAAATCTTTATCAGGTAAAACGGAATAAATTCCAAATTTAACAATGTTGTATTAGTCTCAAAACTCATTTTTATGGGTTTCTGTTTGTTTTACAATTAGTAAACATCGATTCATTCATTCAGGTTGCATATCTCTAAATTACTATTAGGATGCCGCACTTTAGCAACAAAATGTTTTCCAAACGCATAAAGTTGAAAGGATTTTTGAGTAATGAGATCCCTACCTCATGCTCATGCAATGAATGCATCACACTATCAGTATTATTTTGTTTAATGTGAATGTGATAGTTTTAGAATCTCATAAACATCAATACAACAAGATATTTTTCATGTTTTTATGTCTTTTACTTTTTGTTTGCATGTTTTCATTTTATCGAAGAAAACATTGAATTTAATAACATGCTAATTATCTTTGTATCTTTTGCAGTGAAAAGGTTTAAGGAAGGGTATGCTACACGGTTTCAAGATCAGGATATATACCACAAAGTTTTTTTTGAGAACTCATTGATGATATAGATCAAACATTTTTACTAATGCTGTCTCATATTCTATTTTCATTGCACAAACACTTTTCATTGATCTCTGAAAAAATTTCCAAAAATTTGGTGTCCTTGAAAATTAGAAATTTTATTCATTTATATGTTTTTCTTTCTTCTTAGCTATCTATCTGTTGTCTAAAATTTCAATTATATTCACATGAGAAATTGCAAATTTCATCTAATATGTAGAACAATCCATTATAATATTATATAAATCTTCTCATTATAGTATTATACTCACCATTCTTTAACAAATATTGCAGAACAATCCATTTTTGTGCATAGCAGCAATTGCACGATTTGATTTGAGTAATGGCTGGTGGTACAAGGCATGTCCAATCTGCTTTAAACAACTAAAACCAAAACCCCAAAGTGACCTACTGGTTTGTCCAACTGATGATATTCAAAACCCTGTTGCTTGGTAATACAAAATTACTCTCGAGTCTGTTACTATATAAAACACAAACTTAATTATTCTTCTTTATAAATAATCACATCAATTTCAACGCAGGTTCAAAGTTAGTTTAATTCTTGAAGATGCCAATGACGAAACCAATGCTATCATTATAGGCAAATCAGCAGAAGAACTATTTGGAATCACATGTGAAGAATTAGTCGTCAACAAAGGTTTTTGTGACCAAAAAGAATTATCGCAACAAATGCTCCAAGTAAAAGCTCAAATCAAACTTTTCCAACTCAGACTTGGAAAAGTTAAAAATGACACAAGCAGAAATGACTTGCTCATCCAAACTGTTTTCGAGGATCAAGCACACACACCACCACTCTCACTCAAGAAATCTCTACCTTCATCTCCAACAGAGAGCAGTTCAAGTTCAAAGAAACGACAAAGGGACCCAATCAAAAATACTCTTTTCACCTCTACACCAACAAAAAAACCTAAGAGGTTAGTCTTTATAAAAAAAAAAATTAATTGAGATAAATCTTTTTTCCATTACTAGATGTGCACTGATACTTTAATCTCTGTCCATTTCATGTGATCCAAGTGATACCGCAAGTGGATACAGCGAAGAAACTTATGCATTTGAAGAGACCGATGACGAGAATGTAGCAAACCAAGATCAAACTCCCAGTGAATAAAGTATGGATCCCAACACTCATAAATTAATTTTCTTAACAATTTTTTTTCCCATCTTGAATGAACAATTTTTCTAACACGGAACTATATCTTATAAATATCACATAATATAGATATGAATATTTCATTTGGGTTGTCGATGAGCCCAACAGGAAAATCTTGACATAGAGTTGAAACATCATTATTTTGCTCCATACTTGCCTACTACTTCCTTTCTCCTATGGTGTTTTCTGACCTAAAAAAGTAGTAATGATTTATATAAAGCATGTGTACTGAATTGGATGACTACAGCTTTGAAACGAAAAGTTTCAAAGCACTGTGGTGTAAGTTCACTCATACACCATTTTCAATCTTTTCAAAAAAGAATGAGCATTGCATTGATACTTTGTCTGTGAAATGGAAGGTAAAATTATTAATGATTAGATATTCGGTTTCAAAATGGTTTAATTTCATTAGTGGTTAAAAAAAAAACTCCAAATTTTTTGATAATTTTTTAAATTTGAGTTTCTGGGTTGCTCTTGAATTGAAGATTTTGTGTTGGGTATTTTGTTTTTTTTTTCCTCCTTTATTTTCCTGTGGAAGCACTGTTCTCTTCACGCTAATTGTCAAATTGTTTGAACCAGTCTGTTGTATAAAAGTTGTTGTATGTATATATTTCCCATATTGTCTGTATAACTACTTCCCAGCTTTCACATCCACATCAACATACCCAGCATACTGCTTGAACCCAACACTTGGCTGACCAGACAGACTCACCGCCAGATCCTCAGCTGGGTATCCTTCCACTGCACCCAGCAGCACCAACCACACACACCCCAATGGAATTAAAACCCCACTAAACCAACACCTGCCCATTTCCTGAAATCCCAAAAATACCCCAGAAATTCCAGTCATTTTTCAATTGCTAGGCAATTCTCTCTTACCAATGTGTGTGTGTGTGTCTATATATTATAATTTGTATGACATTTGCATCCACATACAAATTATACAGCCTCACTCACTCAAAGCATGTTTCTTTTTTTTGCAAAGGAGAAAAAAAATGGTTACCCGAAAAGAGTTAAGGAGTATATACAGGGTGTATGTATTATCCTTATCTTAATAAAAAGACCAACTTTTTAATATTAGACTCTGTAGTTGTTGAGATTAGAGAGCTCTTTTGCTCTTTATTTTGTTCCTTAATGTCAAACTTTCTTAATGTCAGATAATGAGTATGAATGGTTTGGATATATCTATGCGTATGTAAATAGAGTTCTACATATTTTATGTGGTTTGAAACAAAAAACACCGCAAGCACCCTTGCTAGCAAATCTTACTTTTTAATTGTTGTGTGCTAGCAAATCATATGCAATTTAGATTCAGTCAATTCTTAAGTGATTGAGTTCTATTTTTAATTTTTTTTTTCAATTCATCGTTGTCGGACAAGGCAAAGAAGACACCATTAACGTAAGGAGTTACGCATTGTTGGAGTTGGTATAGAATCCGAAGATGGGTTCCTATCCAGAATAGGAGTTCTAATTGTGATAGGTATGGAAACTTGGACGCAGGTTTCCATTAGGTTTAGGATTCCAATTCAGTTTAGGAATAGGTTTGTAACTAGTATAAAAAGGCCTTAACGTTAGGGTGAGAGAGTAATGTGAATATAGTGTGAGGGACTTGTGTGACAAGGAAACTATTGTGTATGTGTGAGTTTTCTTGTAATCCTTTATTAAATCAATAAAGTGAGTTTCCATTGTTCATGTTTTGGTTGATTGTTTTGGTTTGATCGAAGTTTAAGTTACAACAAGTGGTATCAAGAGCCTTAGTTGCGGGGTCTGATCAAAACAATGACAAAAACTGAAAGTGGAGATGAGAGTGGTAACCAAAACTTCAGTGCAAAGTGGAGATGAGAGTGGAGATGAGAGTGGTAACCAAAACAATGACAAAAACTGAGGTAACCAAAACTTCAGTGCAAAGTGCTAAGTTTGAGATCGAGAAGTTCATTGGAACCAATAACTTCGCTATGTGGCAGTGCAAAGTTAAGGATGTACTGATTCAACAAGGTTTGCTGGTTGTGCTTGGAGATATGCCTATGACAATGAAGAAGGAGGAATGGCAGCGACTGAATGCACATGCATGTTCCACGATTAGGCTATGTCTTGGTAAAGCACAAAAATATGGTGTGATGAATATCTCATCAGCCAAAGAACTCTGGGATACATTGGAGTTGAAATACTTGAAGAAGAGTGCATAAAATAGACTCTATCTTAAGAGTAAATTGTATCGCTTCCAGTACAAGGAAGGAACCAAGATGATTGATCATCTTGAAGAGTTTAACAAGATGATTGCGAAACTACTGAATCTGGAAGAGACGATCAAGGATGAAGATAAAGCGTTGATTCTGATGAATTCCTTACCTGAATCCTATGAATCGTTTGTAACGACATGGATTTATGGTAGAGAAACCCTTAAGTTTGATGAGATCTCAAGCGCTGTGATGAACCATGAAGTTCGGAATCTAGATAGACAAGAGAGGAACAATTCAGAAGCACTAATGGTAAGAGGAAGATCAAAGGAAAGAAAATTTTCAACTAAGAAGAAAGGCAAGTCACGTTCGAGAGGTGCCTCAAGCAATAGAAAGTTTTTAGATAAAGATGAGTGCGCCTTCTGTCATAAGAAAGGGCACTGGAAAAAGGATTGTCCCAAAATCAAAGCCAAAAACAAGGAGAAAAAATATGAAGATTCAGAAGCAAATGTTGTTGAAGCTGACAATGAAGACTTCGTCTGTGCCCTAACAGCATCAGAAGGTATAGACTATATGAATCAATGGGTGCTTGATATTGGATGCACGCATCATATGACCTCTCAACGAAATTGGTTTTCTTCTTTCAAAACTCTCACTGGAACGGTGTATATGGGGGATGATAATCCATGTGCAACAAAAGGAATTGGCAGTGTTAGGATCAAACACCATGATGGTGTAGTCCGAGAGCTACAAGGGGTGAGATATGTCCCAGATCTTAAGAAGAATTTAATCTCACTAGGCACTCTTGAAACTCAAGGTAACAAGTTCTATTCTGAAAATCAGACTTTGAAAGTTGCTAGAGGAGCATTAGTGATAATGAAGGCACCTAGAAAGGGTTTGCTCTATTTGTTAGAAGGCACCACTATTGAATCTCCGATAGCTATGGTGGCAACAAGTGATCAATCAGATACATCTTCTCTATGGCATATGAGGCTAGGGCACGTAGGAAACAAGGCATTGCAAGGATTGATTAAACAAGGGGTTCTAGAGGGAGCCAAAAGTGGGAAGATCGATTTTTGTGAACATTGCATCCTTGGAAAACAAACAAAAGTAAGTTTTGGCACGGCAATACATCAAACTGAGGGAATCCTGGATTATGTACACTCAGATGTCTGGGGGCCTGCAAAGAATGAATCTCTAGGAGGAAAGAGATGGTTCGTGTCGTTCATTGATGATTATTCACGAAGAGCATGGATTTATATGATGAAGCACAAACATGAGGTGCTGGATATTTTCTTAGAATGGAAAAACACAGTCGAAAGGAAGACTGGAAAAAAATTGAAAGTCTTAAGAAGTGATAATGGGGGAGAGTATACGTCTGATCCCTTCTTTGAAACCTGCAAGAAGGAAGGTATAACACGACATTTCAGTGTTAGAGAAACTCCTCAACAGAACGGAATTGCAGAACGGTTGAATCGAACATTATTGGAGAAGGTCAGATGTATGCTGTCACAAGCTAAACTGCATAAACGTTTTTGGGCGGAAGCATTGAGTTATGCATGTCACATTTTAAATCGTCTTCCATCTTCAGCCTTAAACGGGAAGACTCCAATGGAAGTATGGTCAGGAAAGATTGCCCAAAACTATGAGAGATTAAGGGTATTCGGGTGTGATGCTTATTACCATGTGAAAGAAAATAAACTGGACCCGAGAGCAAGAAAGGCCATCTTTCTAGGGTTTAATAGTGGCGTCAAGGGATTCAGATTGTAGAGTGCAGAACTCAAGAAGGTTGTAATAAGCAGAAATGTGACGTTTAATGAAACCCATATGAAACTAAGAGAAGATAGAAAGATTGTGCAAGAGGTGGAGCTATCAAAAGAACAGACTGAACAATCAAATAATGAAGACAATATCAACAATGAAGAACCAATCTGTGTCGATCAAGAAGAAGAGGACAACGTGATTGTTGATGGACAAGATCAAGAAGAATGTATCGCCAAGAGAAAAGGAAAAAGAGAAGTTGTGTTTCCTGCTAAATTCAAAGATTGTGTCTCATCCATGGCATACGCATTGCCAGTAATTGAAGCAGACATTCCTACAAATTTTACAGAAGCAGCAAGGAGTAAAGAAGCAAAGAATTGGCATGAAGCCATGGATGATGAAATGTTGTCACTGAAAAAGAACAAAACTTGGGATCTAGTGGAGCTACCTAAGGGAAGGAAGGCCATTGGATGCAAATGGGTATATGCAAAGAAAGATGGAATAAATAATGCAAGTTCAGTAAGGTTTAAAGCCATGTTAGTAGCAAAAGGCTACGCTCAGAAAGAAGGAATAGATTACAATGAAATCTTCTCTCCTGTGGTGAAACATTCATCCATTCGAATCTTCCTTGCACTGGTGGCACAGTTTGATATCGAGTTAGTACAATTGGATGTAAAAACTGCTTTTCTGCATGGAAATCTGTTTGAAGAAATTTACATAAGTCAACCTGAAGGGTATGAAGAGAAAGGAAAGGAGAATCTAGTCTGCAAGCTCAACAAATCTCTGTATGGTTTGAAGCAATCACCAAGGCAATGGTACTAGAGATTCAATAAGGTTATGAAGGATTTTGGCTACACTAGGAGCCAATACGATCACTGCGTATATCACAAGAAAGCAAGGGGAGGTACTTATGTCTATTTACTAATTTATGTGGATGATATGCTTAACTGAGATCTCAAAACTCAAAACTCAGATGCAAAATGAGTTTGAGATGAAAGACCTCGGAGAAGCAAAGAAGATTTTGGGAATGGAAATTACACGGGACAGAAAGAAAGGGCTGGTATGTCTATTGCAGAGACAGTATTTGGAAAAGTTGCTACACAAGTTTGGCATTCATGATGGAACCAAACCTGTAAGCAGACCTCTAGCTCCTCATTTCAAATTGAGCACGCAACTGTGCCCTAAGAGTGATGAAGACAGAACTAAGATGAAGGATGTTCCTTATTCCAGTTTGGTTGGAGGATTGATGTATGCCATGGTGTGTACTCGGCCTGATATTGCTCATGCAGTTGGATTAGTGAGTAGGTTTATGCATAATCCTGGTAAAATGCATTGGGAAGCTGCTAAATGGATACTAAGATATTTGCATGGAACAAGGAACACTGGAATCTGTTTTGAGCGAAATGATAGAGGAATCGAGAAGTTCTCTACTGGATATGTGGATTCTGATTTTGCTAGTGACTTAGACAAAAGAAGATCTACCACAGGGTATGTGTTTACCATGGCGAATGGTCCTATATGTTGGAGGTCAATACTACAACCAACCGTTGCTCTATCAACCACAGAAGCTGAATATATGGCGATGGCTGAAGCTATTAAGGAGGCTATCTGGACACTTGGTTTAATAGCAGATTTGGGAGTTGAGCAGCGCAAGATGGACGTGCATTGTGATAGTCAAAGTGCTATTTACTTAGCAAAGTATCAAGTACATCATGCAAGGACCAAACATATAGATGTAAGATATCATTTCGTTCGTGAGATTATAGCTGAAGGTGAGATTCTTGTAAAGAAGATTGCTTCGGCTGATAATCCTGCAGATATGTTAACAAAGGTAGTTGGTGCATCAAAATTCAACCATTGTCTGGATTTGGTGCATGTGAGACAAGTTTAAGACTTGGAAATGGTGGAGCAGTGGAAGCAGATAAAAGTCTCAAGATGGATTTCTTACCAAGGTGGAGTTTGTTGGAGTTGGTATAGAATCCGAAGATGGGTTCCTATCCAGAATAGGAGTTCTAATTGTGATAGGTATGGAAACTTGGACGCAGGTTTCCATTAGGTTTAGGATTCCAATTCAGTTTAGGAATAGGTTTGTAACTAGTATAAAAGGGCCTTAACGTTAGGGTGAGAGAGTAATGTGAATATAGTGTGAGAGACTTGTGTGACAAGGAAACTATTGTGTATGTGTGAGTTTTCTTGAAATCCTTTATTAAATCAATAAAGTGAGTTTCCATTGTTCATGTTTTGGTTGATTGTTTTGGTTTGATCGAAGTTTAAGTTACAACACGCATATGGGTGTCTTTAGTAAAACAAATCTTACTTTTTGAGCTTTGTACAGTTTTAAACGTTAAAGTCTCCCTGGGATAGGACCATAGCTTTTGAAGAACAATTCTTTTTGACATGTAATTAATGTAAATAGTACTTTATGCCTATGATGTACTATCATCCCAATTTTGGTCATGTAATATATGAATGTAAATAGTACTCTCGAGCTATGACTATGGCTTACTCTCTGGCACATATTTTTTCACGTATTTATGCCCTACTTTTTACACGTTTAAGACAATTTTGAAACTCGCAGCATCGCGCGGGCTTCACTGCTTGTTAGAACTAATTGTAAAATCATATCAACAACTATTTCATTCAACATTCGTAATTGTGCACTTTTGATTTTTCAATGAATTTATTTACCTAAACAAAAAGCAATTACTGTTAAATGCAGTAGTACTAGTACTTAGATGGCCTACCATGTTGATTTGTTTCACAATTATATGTAAGTCTTTTTCTGGACGTTAAAAGCCAAGCCACAATAATTAACTAGAAGAATTCAAAAGTTTATTAAAGTCTTGGATCTTGATCGAGGTCTGTACACTTTTGGAATGCATGTTGAGAGTATGAATCTCACATCGAGAAAAGAATGGATCCTGCATGTGTTTATAAGTAATTAGACTACTCATTATATTACCAATTAGTTTTATAGTGAAACTTCAAACTTTTTCATAGCATTAGGACAAGTTGTCCCTCGTGTGAAGCCCATATACTCCACGTGACTCGATTTGTGTTATTCATGTGTTAAGCTTGATAATTCACCACGTGTGGGGAGATATTGAGATTATGATTCCCACATTGAGAAAAGAATGAAATTTAAATGTATTAATAAGTAATTAAATTATTACCAATATTGTCAATTTATAATGGAATCTCAACTTTCTTCTATATCACGTTAATAAATCACAATACGATTATTGAAAAAGATACAAAAACTCTGAAAAATCTCCCATGGATAGGAAGGAGCTATACCACATGATGTTCTGTTTCTTCGCCATAAGTACTGAAATAGAGATTTTGTACATTGTCTAGGAGTTGGAACTGCGTAAATCTGCGGATCTTAAACATGAAAGAGCCATAAGCTACGAAAAATTTTGTGGTGAACCCAGGTGCGAAAGAGAAATGAAACCATGGAATTGTTAAAGTCCCACATCGGTGGGGTGAAAAGAAACCAAGGGGTTTAAATAGTATTACCCTACTCTAACTAATACTGAGATCTTTTGTGGTAAAACCCTATATCTGGTAGATTAGGCAAGTGGTAAAGATGGGGACTTTCAGTGTCGTTAGAGTGGAGCGGGCCCCGCGATCCAAAAATCCAACATGGTATCAAAGCCATGATGCGGGCCCTTGCAAGCCAATGAGCTTGTGTGCAAGCCAACGAAGTATATCATGCATAGCTTGTGTGCAAGCCAATGAAATACATCAGCCATGGTGTGGGCCCTTGCAAGCTAATGAGCTTGTGTGCAAGCCAACGAAGTATATCACGCATAGCTTGTGTGCAAGCCAGCGAAATATATGAGCCACGGTGCGGGCCCTTGCAAGCCAATGAGCTTGTGTGCAAGCCAAAAAAGTATATCACAGATAGCTTGTGTGCAAGCCAGCGAAATATATCAGCCACGATGCGTGCAAGCCAGCGAAATATATCAGCCACGTTGTGGGCCCTTGCAAGCCAATGAGCTTGTGTGCAAGCCAACAAAATATATCACGCACAATTTTTTCAGGCAATGTTCGTCCTTTGCACAATGAACAATTAACGAAACTTGTATTATTTGTTGCACAATGAAAGCTATATTACGCGCCAAGTTTTTCCCTTGGTGAGAAAACTTACCGATGAATGGAACTTTGTCCGTCAAACGTTGTTCGTCAAGCAAAAGCCTCCAAAGACCCAAAGCATTATTATTTTTGGCAACCGAATATATGAATTCCAACGATCAAATTTTAGGGAACTTTAAAGAAAAGCTTCCGATACTGTTCATTTTAACGAAAAATCACATTTTTATACTAAAAAGTCAATTATGGTACTATTCACTTTACCCTTTATTTTGTCCTTATCGTTAAAGTTCAAAGTTTTCAGTCTCTTTTCATTAGTTTTTCTTAAACTTTATTTACAAAATTCCTTTTATCAGAAAATAGTAATTTCTAGCAGTGAAAGTGAAAGGGGCATTACGCCATCAAATTATTATAGGCAAAACTATTAACAAACAGTAATCGTATTTCTTAATTTGCCATCGCTTGGAACTTATCTTTAACATTGCTCAGAAATAGGAAATATGCCTGTCACTAAAGAGCCACAGACTCCCCAAAATTCGAAAATAAAACCAAATGTCACGGAAAAATGAAACCACGGAACTCCTTTTCCATTACTAGTGTGCACATCTTTAGTGTCATTACTTGTATTCATCTGTTGGCATTTGTTTGAAAGTCGGGCACCACAAAGTCCTTGGTTCCCCTCGAATGCAGTGGCATTCAAGCCTTCGATTTGAGTGCCGGATGGTATTATTCCTTGAAGTTTGTTGTAAGCAACCGTAAATGAAGACTGTTGGAAATTATATATTATAATATGAAATATTGTAATATATAATTTTAATAATTGAATGAAAAATAGTGTTAACCAATTTCTAGAAAGGTTATGTTGTTTAGGTGTGTTCCCTTATCAAATCATGTATACTTATAGATGATAAGTTACATCTCTTTAACAAGAAGTACTAGGGTTCTATATAAACTCATGAAACTATTATCATTTATAGAGAAAAAATTAGAGTTAATATTTACTCTTGAGAAATAAGGTTTCCCCACTTTGTTTCTCTCATTCTTCGTGTGTCAAATTCCGAGTCGTGTCTTGAGAGTACGGAATATATGAAGTTCGCCAGAGTCCGAAGATTGAAGTGCTTTGACTTCGGATTATAGATTGTTGAATCCTGGGAGACAGACGCCTATCGAACTACAAGCACAAGAGTAGGGGCGAAATTCTGTCTTTAGGACATTGCATTTATGCAAGCCTCAATCTCCAAATTTGTCAGTTTTTCTAACTTTCTCTCTAATTGTTTATATTAATTTTGTACACATGTGATGTTGTGAATTTCCTAATGATTATTAACATTGGAATTATACTGTTATTTTTCATATTTTCTAATATTGCTCCAACAAAGACAAGAAGTGGAGACTTGATATTGATGCTGGGATTTCTCCTGACAGATGATTTCTTGAGAGGTCCAATCTTTCCAAACTTGTGAGGTTCGATATTTGGTTTGGAATTTCTCCAGACAAGTTGTTGACGCTAAGATCTAGTTCTCGAAGGAGCTGCAATTGACCAATCTCAAACGGTATATTACCACTAAAACCCTTATTCCTAAGGGAGATTGCTTTTGGCATGTTGGACAGATACTTGTACTGCAAGGGAGTTACAGACGCATTAACCCGTTGGTAGTAGATGGGGAGCTCGATGACACGCCCCGATCCCAATGTCCTGTAGAAATCCGGATGGTCACGTGCTGGCCGACACCTGAGGGGTGACGAAAACCATTTAGAATGCATAAAAACTAGAAATAAGAATTTAGTGAACATTAATAAGCATTTAAGGAACGTGTTCAGAGCATACAACTAATTAGAATACTAGAAAAGAAGTGATATAAAATAATAAAGACCAAAAGAAATGGGTCCTACACCGAGGGGACTCGAAGATGCCGATGCGGAAGTGCCTTGATGCCAGGATTGTATGCCTCGAATCTAAGTCCTGAAGGGGGCGCAAAACAAAGGTGAGTGGACCAATTTGATATACATAGAAGAAACAGTTATCAACGTACTAACCCCCAGGTTTTATGAAAACACAATTATATCATGATAAACATAGGTTTTCTGAAACCTAGAATGTCGTGCAATATCTCAAATCATAACTCGCATAACATAATAAACACTAGTGTCAAATGTCCACATATATCCCTTCATGCCTTATGCCATCTCCCCGTCCCTGAGCATACAGTTAGAGGAAAATATCGCTTTAGGCCCTATGCCAGCTCCCCGTCCTTGTGCTAAATAGCCAGAGGAAATACACTCCAGGCCCTACGCCAACTCCACCGTCGCCCGAGATGGACCGGAATCTATTCCTTCATCCCGTAGTGAAAATTGGGACCACTGGGTAACATAAATCCTTTGAACATACATTTATGATAAGTAACGTCATAATCATTCTTATAAACCCATGCTTTTCATGCGTGCAATTTTACTGATAAAACATGTATTTTAGAAGTCGTCCACTCACGGTACTTCACCGTCAAAAGCTGTGCTGCTAGCGAAGATAGAAACGCCATAATAGTTGCCCCTAAGCACATAAAGGGTACACTTGGTCAAACTCTACTCAAACGATTTAATTTGGAAAAACGGACTTCAAAAATGGGTCAAGGACGTCGAAATTAGCCTAGGAGGGGTCCCGAACGAAACCCGAAAAAGTCAACCAGAGAAGTCAACTGGGTTGGGCCCTAAGGGGGTTTGGGTTTAGGTTTTAAGGTTAATGGGTTTTGGGCTTTTGGGCTTTGGGCCCTGGTTAAAGGACCCAAAGGGTTTCTGGGTTTAACTACGCAGGCCAAAGACCCTAAATGAAACGGCCCGTAGGCCTTTGGGTTTTTAAAACAATTAAACTAAAATTAAAAATGCTACGGGCTGGGATTTTGGGTCACAAAAAACACGGGCCGAAGGCCCCAACCACAAAGGCCCAAGGTCTTTAACATTTAAGTAAAAACAGAAATTAAAACAAAATGAAATGGGTTGGTAAAAGGGCCTAGGGTAAATAATTGGGTTTGGGCTTAAAAGGGTCACTGGTTGGGCTGGAGGCCCAAGGGTTTTGGGTTGGTTTCAAAGGACTTGGGTCGGGTTGACCCGTTTTTCGACCAATGAAATGGCCAGTTTCTAGGCATCACTTCGAACGCTCATAACTTCTTCGTTACTCAACCAAATTAAGTGATCCAAACAGGAACGTTGTAGTACTCAACGAGATGAAGACATTGATACCCTGAACGCCAGCCAAATCGTCGTGGTTTGGCCGGAAAATGCCTCGAAAGCCGTTAGACTCGCCGGAAACTGGGTAGGATTCAATTGAATATAACTTCTTCAATATTCAACGAAATTGGGTGAAACAAAAAGGAAAGTTGTATTACTCGACGAGACGAAGAGATTGATACCTTGCACGCCGGCCAACTCGTCGTGAATTGGCCGTAAATTGCCTCAACAGAAGCGGTGCTCGCCGAAAAATTTGGAAAAGGTTCCTCAAGCTATTTTCTGTGGTTCAAACGTATACACAACTTAAAACAAGCTTCAATCTAACCCTAAAACACATCCAAAGGGTTTGTAGAAGCTTACCAATGTTGGAAAAATACGAAACTCGTCAGAGAAGACGATGAACAGTACCGGCTGAGGGTGAGGGAAAGGTTTGGGGTGTTTTCTGGGTTCATGGCTTCGCCTAGAGGAGAGAGGATGGTGGTGGAGGGTTGTTGTTGTTGTTTGTTGTGGGAGGCCCTTGGAAGGGCTATTTTCAGAGAGCCGAAAGAATGAGAGAGTTGTGAGAGGGAGAGTGCACGGGAAAAGGGAAGGGAGAAGAGAGAAAGAGAGAGAGAGAAAAATGAGAGGGGGTACGGGAAATGGGGGACAAAATCAGGGGTGGGCCCCTTGGGCTCACCAATTAAGACCCCAAAATAATTTTCTTTTCTTTTTTTAAACAGGGCGGGGTGTAACACTCGAGATAATCATAGCCTGTTTGAGTTGCAGCATTTTGTGATACCAGTGTTTGTAGTCTGCAAAGCTCAATCGGAAATTCTCCTGAAATCAAGTTATGATTCAGTATTAAAAGGAAAAGACTTGGTAGAGTCCCCAACCAACCGGGTATTGGGCCTGTGAGTCTGTTAAAAGACAGATCCAAGACTTCGAGTTTCTTGAGCTTCAACAACCATAAAGGTACTTGACCTGTCAACTGGCACCTATAGAAGCTCAAAATGGATAGGTTTTGGAACCCAGAAGTATTAACCATACTATCAACATCTGGCATTTCTTCACCGATAAAATTTTCTGAAAGGAGGAGTACCCTGAGACTTTTGCAACCCACCAATATCTTCATTGCACCAGTGGCATTGGTCAATCTGTTTTCAGAAAGCGAGAGGAAAGACAACGATGTTAACGAAAGAATCTCAGGTTGTATCTGTCCCTCAAGATTGTTTTCAGCCAGTCGAAGTGCTTTGAGGTATTTGCATGAGTAAAGGCTTATTGGCAAAATACCAGTGAACAGATTAGCTACAAAATCTAGTTTAGTAAGTTGAGTAAGCTCAGAGAAATCAAGCACGGAGATATTCCCACTAAAACGGTTATATCCCAGATTTATTTCAACAAGGTTTGTGCAATTCATCAAAGGTGGGGGCAAAAGACCTTCGAGATTGTTGAAATGAAGGAGCATGAGCTTTAAACTGGAGAGCTTCCCAATATTTTCACTGATGGGACCGGAAAGCCTATTGGAATACAATGAAATTTCTTGAAGTGCCTGAGCGTTGTAGATATCACTAGGAAGAGACCCTGACAAAGTATTTTCACCGGAATGAACGACCTCCAATTCTGAACAGTTTCCTAGTCCGAGATGAATTGAGCCACTGAAACTGTTGTGGGAGAAATCCAAGACTCTAAGTGAAGAGGAACGAAGACAGATAGAGGAAGGTATTTGGCCTGTAAAATGATTATTGCTGACATTCAAACTGCTCAAATTCCAGGCATGCTGGAGGAATGAAGATGGAATTGTTCCGTTGAATTGGTTGCTAGAAAAATCAACCGTTCGGATGTAAGTCATAGGTTTTAGATCCCATTTTTGTCAAAACGAGTTCGAACGAAATTATCATGGTTGATTTTTTCCTTTTGCATCTGAAATTAATGGTATACTAATAAAGTCTTGATTAAAGGTCTTCTACCCATCTAAAATGCATGTCATAGTAACATCACGTGTCACGTGACACACATTACTAATAAGCAGTGTGTCCACTCGATTATATGTTAAAATGTAATGATGATACATTCCTTAAAACCATGCCAGTGAGAAAAAACAAATTTGACATGGGAAGTGATTTTCACTCCTTTTATCCTCTCACACACACGCTTGTTTAATTATGATTGTGGATTCCATTTTGACTTATTAATCCGATGAATATAAATAGAGAGGGGTAGTGAGAAGCTAAAAAAGTGTGAAAATCAGTACCCATTTTAGATTTAAGGGTAAATTACACCATACCCATTCAGGTTTAATGTCTATTACAACCTCATCCAACATCTTTAAAACATTTCACTTTCATACATCTAGTATCATTTTATTTCAAAATAACACATCCGTTAGATTTTCCATCCATTAGTCTGTTAAATGATGACGTGGGTGCCACATTTTTGCTGATGTGGCTGCCATGTGGTAAAAAAATTATTTTTTTATTCATTAACAATATTATAATATTAACCCTAATTTAAATATATTAAAAATTTTAAAAAAACTGAAACCTTCCCTCTATCTTCTCCCCGCAACCCCCAAACTCATATCCCCATCTTCATTTTCTTCCCTGCAACCCAGAAAGAAAAGAAAGAAGAAGGAAAAAAATGTTTGGTGACGGTCGGATCTCCCTATCTTCATCATCTTCATCTTCTTCCCCCAACCCCCTACCTGCAACCCAAAAAAAAAAACCCAGATCCCGTCTCACCATCACCGGGTTCGTGGAATGGGGGGGGGGGGGGAGGGGGGTGTAGAGGAGAGTGAAGGTGGAGGGGGTGTAGAGAAGGAAAGAGGGTGGGTGTGGAGTGACGGAGGGTCGCGAGTTGGGGGTTGCGCATGGAGGGTCACGGGTGGAGAGGCGGGGGTGCGGGGGTGTTCTGGGGTGGGGGAGTTATCATTTCTGGGTTTTGGGAGTTGCAGGAGGAAAGGGGGGGAAGGGGGAGGGAACTGGGTTTCGGGTTTTAGTCAGTTTTTTATTTATTTATTATTTAATATATTTAAATTAGGGTTAATATTATAATATTGTTAATGTATAATTTTTTTTGCCATGTAGCAGCCACGTCAACATTTAACAGACTAATGGATGGAAAATCTAACGGATGTGTTATTTTGAAATAAAATGATACTGGATGTATGAAAGTGAAATGTTTTAAATATATTGTATGGGGTTGTAATCAAGGTATTAAATATCGATGATATCGGAAATATCGGTAGTCCAAAAACACGGAAATTTCGATGGAAATATCGGGATATTATCGATATCGATAAAAATTGAATAAAAACCACAGAAATTGTAAGAAAAACTTGGAAATTTTTATTGAAACTTTGCAGGATGTTTATTTAGTCAATTATCTATTAGTTTATCACAAAAAAATAGAAGGAAATGCATTGCATGATTGATTTAACTGATTTAAGTTGATTATATAGCGAGCTGGCAAACATTGTGAGTGTAGAAAATATGTAAATATTTTAGTATATTTTCACAAAAACATAAGTGATATGGTGGTCAAGGTGTTGAATGAGTAAAATGGGAGGGGTTCAAATCCCTTTGGTGTTTTTTTAAATATAGAAATTTAAAAAATATGGAAATTTCGATGGAAATATCGATGACATCAGAAATATCGGTAGTCCAAAAACACGGAAATTTCGATGGAAATATCGGGATATTATGGATATTTAATACCTTGGTTGTAATAGACCTCAAACGTGATGGGGTATGATGTAATTTACCCTAGATTTAAAGAGCTAAGGAAGAAAACTGAAGGAACTAGCCATAAAAACTTGTTATTCAGTCATGCGGACACTCGGAATGCCTTGAACAGGAAGGTGCTATACCAGGATGTTCTGTTTTTCACCCGAACGAAAAGAAAATGGAAAAAGGCTAGCATCTAATGGAGTTAGTAATGAAGACTATCAGAGTACTGAAGCCGAAATGAGATATCAAACGAGCCTTATTTTTCACTTTTAAAAAGCAGTTTTTTTTTTTTGCCAAAATTTTCATCTGAAATAAGTTTTAGGAGATTGCAGTAACCGAAAAATGAAAACAAATCACTAAATACATCAAGCGAAGAAAATTGAAATAAGAAAGTATAATACAACTGTACAACAATAGATGTTGAGCTTTCTCTTCATCCAGACCACATAATTCTTATCATCACATAGAGATTTTATACATTGTTTAGGAATTGGAACTGCGTATATCTGCGGATCTTTTAGACATGAAAGTACCACCAACTCCGAAAAATCCAGTGGTGAATATTGGTGCATAAATGTATTTGCTGTGTTAGTTTCAGTATAAGCAATGTGCAGGATTTAATGTAAACCATTGGATCATATTCCACATGGTATCTAGATTAGATTGTAATGAGTCATAGCTCATGACAAGTGTAATCATCTTACATGATGATTTAAGAATGAATGGTTGTGATTGTTTTGTAATGATGAGAGAGGATGAGTGTGGTCCATCTCTAACAGAAATATATTATCTTCACTATTTCGGTGAAGAGTGAGAAGTATTCAATGAAAATTCTGAAAACACCATAGCTCTGTTATTCTCCCATTTCTCTAAGTTTCTTTCATTGAATCATTCTACACCAGAAATCAAACATTATCATGGCCTCAGAGCCAGGTTCGATCTCAATCTGGGCGTGAATATGTGACAAGGTTTGCAGCTGAGGAACTCGGAGAAGAATCAAGTTCGCTGTGACTGAAGAAATTCTGAAAAAGTCTCTGGGCTACTCGATAACAAGTCTAATATGGTTGGGTCGAGTGGTGCTGATCTAAGAACACCAGTTTTCCATGGAGAAAACTTTGATTTCTGGCAGATAAAGATGAAGACCATCTTCAGATCTCACGATCTGTGGGAAATGGTAGAGAAAGGTTATAGTCCTTCGACGAAGAGTGAAGGAGAGATCACTGCTGCTGAGCTCAAACTTCTGAAAGAGAATATAGTGAAGGATGCTAAGGCTCTCGGGATCATTCAAGGAGCTATATCCGATGAAATTTTCCCACGAATCTCCATACTCCAGAAGGCAAAGGAAGCTTGGGATGCACTGAAGCAAGAATTTATTGGAGATAAACAGGTGAGATCTGTGAAACTCCAAAGCTTAAGGCGTGATTTTGAATATACTCGTATGAGTGAGCATGAAGCATTCTCTGTGTATGTTGTGCGATTATTTGATCTTATGTCACAAATGAAAAGTTATGGTGAAGATATAGGGAATCAAAGAATTGTGCAAAAGCTATTGATAAGTTTGCCTAAGTCCTATGATAGTATTGTTGTTGTGATTGAAAATACTAGGGATCTGGAGACTGTTGATGTGCAGGATGTTGTTGCTACTCTAAAGGGGTATGAACAATGAATTGAGCGACACTCTGAAGATAGTACAGAAAAGGCATTTGCTAGTTTAAGTATAGTTCCCAGGAAGAATAACTATAATGCTAATCAAAACTTCAAACCCACAAAGAATTGGAAATCTAAGGGTAAGAAGTGAGATAACAGACCTGGGCATCTTTGTTACATCCTCTGATGGAGCTAAGAATTCCTGCAAATACTGTGACAAATTACACTTTGGGGAGTGTTGGTTCAAAGGGAAACCAAGGTGCCATAATTGTGATAAGCCAGGGCATTTTGCCAAAGATTGCAGGTCTAAGAAAGCAGTTCAGCAGACAAATTATGCTGGACAAGTGGAGAATAATCCAACTATGTTTTATACATGTATGACAGCTGCTGTGAAGAAGAATGAATCCAACATGGTATTAGAGCCCACGATTATAGGCCCGTGCAAGCCAACAAGTTTGTGTGCAAGCTAATGAGCTTGTCACCACCCAGAAGGAAACAAGTTTGAGCTCTTAATATAGAGACAACCGCTGAGTTTCAATTGAAAACAAGTAGGCCCAATGTGAGCCAACCTCTGAGTTTCAATTACCAATATGGATCTTCACGTGTGAACCACTAAATGAGGTTACACGTGAGGGGGAGTGTTAAACTGTCCCACATTGGTGGGGTGAAGAAAACCAAAGAGGTTTAAATATGATTACCCCACAATATCGAGGCCTTTTATGGTAAAACCCTACACCTGACGGATTGGGCATGTGGTTAAGTTGGGCACAGTATTGATGTCGTTAGAGTGGCGTGGGCCTGGCGATCCAAAATTCCAACAGTGAACCCAAGTGCGAAAGAGAAATGAAACCATGGAATTGGATTCCCATTGTCCGAATCTTTGATGTTCTTATCTGCACCTTTACCATCAACTGGTTGACACTCATTTGGAAGTGGTGCACCACAAAGTTTCAAATTCCCCTCGAATATTGGCGAATTGAAGCTTTGGAGTTGAGTGCTTGTTGGTATTGGTCCTCTAGACTATTGTATGATACTTTTAAAGATGACAAGAAATTAAGAATTGCCAATGACGCTGGGATTTTCCTGACAAATGATTTATGGAGAGATCCAGCGTCTCTAAGTTTTTTAGGTTAGATATTTTGTCTAGAATGAAACTGGAAAAATTGTTAGAGCTAAGATCCAACACGTGGAGAAGCTCCAGTTGGCCAATGTCAATAGGTATTTTGTCAGTAAAACAATTGTTCGGCAATAATAATGCTCGCGGAAGGTTCTTCAAAAAATAGTTTTGATGCAAAGAATTTGTACTATCAATGATGAAACTTGGGAGTTCAAGATAATTGTTGTATGTTTGAGCTTCAGTGTGTTCAGATACCAACATTGGCAGCCTGCAAAGTTCCTTCAGAAATTCGCCTGAAATTCGGTTGAAGTCTATGTTCAGATACATATATGATGTATACTTTTAGGCTTTAGTTATGTGTAATATTCGTCTAACATGTTATGTTATCAAACTTGCATCATGATTTCAGCTGATGGTTGATAGTTTGGTCCATAATTTTAGTCTAAAAGAAGAAATGAATTAAATAAAAGAGCTATTCAACGTACAGTCTGATTATGGAATGAACATCCTACTCTCTAAATTTGTGGCTCAAACTGTACACATTAATATTTCTTCGTCTTCTGGGCAGGGAGCTTTAGCTGGAACATTGAAGAGAGAGGTGCTTTGGACGTTGTCAGGGACCATGAAAGAGTTACTGTTTGCATATTCTGACCGATTTGTACTCTTAGTTTCCCTATCTGATTTGCTACTTTTAACTTTGTCCTTTCGATTTGGGACTTGACCTTGGGTTTTCATATTAACAAGAAGAACAAGAATTAAGCATTGTAAACTAAATCAAAAAAAGAAAATGAAGGAAGCGTCTAGGTTTTAAAACTCTACCTTCTAAGCCTTCTCCACTTCACGTAGAGCATGAATTGAACATTATCTAGGAGTTGGAAATATGCATATCTCCACGTTCTCTTGAGAAGCAAAGGGCAACAAAATCCTAATAACCCTACAAAGAAACCAAGCACAACGGATAACCAAAACCATAGACTTTGATCCTCATTGTTGTCCAAATCCTGGTTGTTCTCATCATCTGTAGTAATGCCAACTGGCTGGCATCCATTTGGAGAGCGCCACAAAGTTTCAAATTCCCCTCGAAGGCGGACGGATTGAAGCTTTGGAGTTGGGTGCTTGTTGGCATTGGTCCCTCTAGACTATTGTATGTGTAGACATTGAAATTTTGGTAAAATAAATGTTGACCAATAATTAAAATTTCAACGCTCACGTGTCACATAAATTTTACACGTAGCGTATGACTCGACGAAAAATCGAAAAGAGTCAGAAAAGCCATCAAACAGGACACGTGTCAACACCTGGTAAAAATGACTTATTTCATCTGATTATTTAAATCCAAAAATCAAGTTTTGGAATTCTATAAATAGGAAGCCATTCCATTCATTTCATTGGACCAATTCACAAATACATTTCTCTACTCCCAAATTGGAAGAGAATTCTTTTGAAGTTCGTTCTTCGTTCTTCGTTCATCGTTCTTCGAGATCAAGCCCCAACGGCCCTTGAAGAAACGCTCATCCACCTTCGAGATCAAGCCCAACGGCCCTTGAAGAAACTTCGCCAAAACTTTTGAAGAATCAACAAGCAATTTGGTCATGTGCCGATTCTTCATCCAAGATCAAGCCCTGACGGCCCTTGGATCAACACAACTGTTCTTCAAGATCAAGCCCAAAAGCCCCTTGAAGTTCATCCATCGTTCATCATTCATCGTTCTTCGTTCGTCGTTCATCCATCTTCAAGAACAAGCCCAAAAGCCCTTGAAGATCCGTTCGTCATTCAACGTTCATCTAACTTCAGGATCAAGCCCCAACGGCCCCTGAGGATCCGTTCATCCAACTTCAAGATCAAGCCACCAACGACCCTTGAAGAAACCTCACCCAACTTTAAGATCAAGCTCAAAAGGCCCCTAAAGAAACGTTCATTTGCCAAACTTCAAGATTAAGCCCAACGGCCCTTGAAGAAACTTCATCTTGATCATCCAAGATCAAAGCCTCGACGGCCCTTGGATCAAGTCCACAAATCAAAGTTTTACGGAGATCGAATCAGAGGAACAAATAGAGATTGTAACCCAAAATCAATCAAATACAAATATATTTTGTACACGTTTTCTTGTTGTTTTCAGAAAATTTTCGTGTTTACAGTATGATACATTCAAAAGTGACAAGAAATTAAGAATTGCCAATGACGCTAGGATTTCTCTTGATAGATGATTCATGGAGAGATCCACCGTCTCCAAGTTTTTGGGGTTAGATATTGTGTCTAGAATGTTACCAGAGAAGTTGTTAGAGCTAAGATTCAATGCGTGGAGAAGCTGCAGTTGGCCAATGTCAATAGGTATTTTGCCAGTAAAACAATTTTTCTGCAAGAATAGTGCTCGCGGCAAGTTCTTTGAAAAATAGTTTTGATGCAAAGAATTTGTAGCATCAATGATGAATATGGGGAGTGAAAGATAATTGTGGTCTATTCGAGATTCAGTTTCAGATACCAACATTGGCAGCCTGCAAAGTTCCTTTGGAAATTCGCCTGAAATTTGGTTGGAGTCTATGTTTATATAAAAGAGCCTTGGCAGGGTCCCCAACCAATTAGGAATTAGGCATGTGATTCTATTGAAAGGCAGATACAAGACCTCTAGCTTCTTGAGCTTTGATAACCAAACAGGTATCTCACCAGTGATCTCGCAGTAACTCATACCTAAAATTTGAACATTTGGGAATCCATCAAAACCAACCAAGCCTTCATAAACGGGCATTTCCTTATGTAGAAAGCTATATCGAACGAGGAGAACAGTGAGACTTTTACAACCCATCAATATCTTGATTGCCCCTGTTATATTGGTCAATTTATTTCTACCAAGGGAGAGAAAGGACAGAGATTTTAGTAAAAGAATCTCATGTTGTATCTGCCCATCATTTAAGCTCAGTCGAAGTGCTTTTAGGGACTTGCACGAGTAAAGGCTTACCGGCACCATACCAGTGAAGTGATTACTCACAAGGGCAAGTTTGCTAAGCTGACTAAGTTTAGAGAAATTAAGCTGGGAGATATCTCCTTCCAAGTTGTTGAATCCCAGATTTAATTCGATAAGCTTTGAGCAGTTTGTCAAGGATGAAAGTAGAGAACCGTCTAAATTGTTGAAATGAAGGTACATAAGCTGCAATTTTTGGAGAGCTTACCTATGTTAATAGGAAGTGTGCCACTCAATCCGTTCGTGTTGAGGTCGAGAAGTTGAAGGTTGGTGAGGTTGCCAATTCCCTCACTTATGACTCCATAAAATTGGTTCTGGTGAAATGTGATTTCTTGAAGTGTTGTTGTATTATATATATCACTTGGAAGTAACCCTGAGAGATTGTTGTTACTGGCACGAAATATATGTAGTTTGGAACACTTCCCTAGTCCAAGAGGAATGTTGCCATTGAATCTATTGAAGGAAAAATCCAAGACTCTAATGAAGGGAGAAGAATGAGGACAAATAGTGGATGGGATTGACCTTGTGAAAATATTGTTGCTGATATTTAAACTAGTCAAATTCCAAGCATATTTGAAGAATGAAGATGAAATTTCACTATGGAAGCGATTGCAGGACAAATCCAGCATCCAGATATTGCTATATGGTAGAGAAAATGGTAGTACTCCATAGAAATGGTTATAGTTCAAATTGAGAATCTCAAGACGATTCAAGGACAAGAAGAATCCGGTTTTAAGTGAACCATAAAGTGAATTGTGAGAAAAATCAAGGTGGGTGAGATGTGTCAGATTTCCGAGTGAAGAGGGAAACATACCTCTTTCGAGGCCTTTTTCTGGTAGGCTCAAACGAGTGATCCAACCATCATGATCACAAGTGATGCCTTCCCAATGACAGTAATTTACTGAATTCCAATTTAAAGGAGTGGATAACTGTAGTGTGATAGAGAAGAACATAAGCGAGCTGGGTTCGGTTAAATCGCATGCATGGATTGTAAACATAAGGGAAGAAAATAAGAGGATGAAAAGGAAGCCATGAAAGCTTAGGTGATCGAGCTACAGTAACATGCTTCTTCTTGGATTCAGATTACTAACAAGTTGGCAAAATGAATCCCAAACTTTGGCAAAAAAAGACATTGCAAGTGCTAATAAGTAATTGGGCTACTTCGAGTAGCTAGGTTAACAAGCCCCGATCCCGATGTTCTGTAGACATCGAGATGGTCACATACTGGCCGACACCCAAGGGGCGACGCAAGCCATTTAGAATGCATAAAACAAGAAATAAGAATTTAATGGAACATTAAGAAGCATTTAAGGAACGTGCTCAGAGCATACAACTAATTAGAATACTAGAAATGAAGTGATATAAAAATTGAATGAATAAAGGATGGGGTCTTACACCGAAAGGACTCGAAGATGCAGATGCAGAAGTGCCTTGACGCCGGGATTGTATGCCTCGATTCTAAACCCTGAAGGGGGCGCAAAACAAACATGAGTGGACCAATTTGATATACATAATAGTAAAACAGTTATCAATATACTAACCCCCAGGTTTATGAAAACTCATATATATCATGATAAATAAAATAGGTTTTTCCGAAACCTAGCATGCCGTGCAATATCTCAAATCATAACTAATATATAATAATTACTAGTGTCAATGTCCATATATCCCTCCAGGCCCTATGCCATCTCCCCGTCTCTGAGCATACTGTGAGAGGAAAATACCTCCAAGCCCTATGCCATCTCCCCGTCTGTGTGCTAATAGCCAGAGGAAAACCACTTCAGGCCTTATGCCAACACCATAACCGTCGCCCGGGATGGACCGAAATCTATTCCTTCATCCCATAGCGGAAATTGGGACCACTAGGTAATATAAGACCATTGAACAACAATTTCATTAAACATTCTTATAACTCATGCTTTTCATGCGTGCAATTCTATTAAGAAAACATGTATTTTAGAAGGGGTCCACTCACAGTACTTCACTGTCAAAAGCTGGGCTGCTAGCGAAGATAGAAACGCCACAATAGTTGCCCATAAGCACATAAAAGGTCCAACACAGGCAAACTCTATTCAAACGAATTTATTTGGGAAAACGGACTTAAAAAACAGGTCCAGGACGTCGAAATTAGCCTAGGAGGAGTCTTGACCGAAACCCAAAAAAGTCAACCATAAAAGTCAACGTTGACGGTCAAAGTCAACGCTAACCGTTGACCGAGTCAGTCAACCCGGGTCAACAAATCGGGTCAAACCCAGTTTAGGTTTTTGGGCTTGGGCTCTAAGGTTTAGGTTAAACGAGTTTAGGGTTTAGAAATTTGGGTTGGGTCCTTAAGGGTTTAGGGCCTTAAAGAAATGGGCATTAATGTGACATCCCACATCGCCCAGGGGAGTGATCCTTAAATGTATATTCCCATCCCTACCTAGCACGAGGCCTTTTGGGAGCTCACTGGCTTCGGGTTCCATAGGAACTCCGAAGTTAAGCGAGAAGGGGGCTATAGCACTCCCATGATGGGTGACCCACTGGGAAGTTGCTTGTGAGTTCCCAGAAACAAAACCGTGAGGGCGTGGTCGGGGCCCAAAGCGGACAATATCGTGCTAAGGGGGGTGGAGCGGGCCTGGGAAGTGGTCCGCCCCGGGCTGGGATGTGACAAATTGGTATCAGAGCCTAACCCTGGCCGCGTGTGTGCCGACGAGGACGTCGGGCCCCTAAGGGGGGTGGATTGTGACATCCCACATCGCCCAGGGGAGTGATCCTTAAATGTATATTCCCATCCCTACCTAGCACGAGGCCTTTGGGGAGCTCACTGGCTTCGGGTTCCATAAGAACTCCGAAGTTAAGCGAGAAGGGGGCTAGAGCACTCCCATGATGGGTGACCCATTGGGAAGTTGCTTGTGAGTTCCCAGAAACAAAACCGTGAGGGCGTGGTCGGGGCCCAAAGCGGACAATATCGTGCTATGGTGGTGGAGCGGGCCTGGAAGGTGGCTGCACCCGGGCCGGGATGTGACAATTAAAGCCCGGCCAGGGGCCTGAAATCAGCGGAATCAGCCCGAAGGCCTTAAGGCTTTGCGGGCTTGGATAAAAAGGCCCACGGCCTGGGTTTTAAGAAGGAATGGCCCAAAGGCCTAAACAACAAAATAACTAATTTAAAACATAAAATAAAATAAGAACACATAAATGGGTTTGGGTTGGGCTCGGCAAGAAAGGCCTAAGGGCCTTGGGTTTTCCAAGTTGCCGAATTCAAAGGAAGAAGAAGGCCGGAATTCGGCCAGAAAGTTCCTTAACTTCAAACGTCCATAACTTTGTCACTACTTGACGAAATCGAGTGATTCAAAAACAAAAGTTGTAGTTCTCAAAGAGACGAAGAGAATGGTACCTTACACGGTGTCTAACTCACTGTGGTTTGGCCGAAAAACGCCTCAAAAGCTGTCGGACTCGCCAGAAACTGTGTAAGATTCAAATGAGTATAACTTCTTCAATACTCAATGAAATTGAGTGAAACAAAAAGGAAAGTTATAGTACTCGACGAGACAAAGAGATTGATACATTGCACACTGGCCAAATCGCCGTGGTTTGGCTGAAAATTTCCTTGAAAGTGACGGTTCTTCGCCGGAATCTGGGAAAGTCTCCCCGACGCGTTTCTTCATAGTTTCGACGACCAAAACACATAGATACGATCAGAAAAGAATGATGAGGATAAAAAAAAAGGAACGTTTTAGAGTGTTATCGGAGCTCACCCACGTCGGAGGTGATGGAAACTCGCCGGAATTCGTTTAGGGACGAAGATGCACAGTGGCACTGCCACTGTTGGAGTATTATGCCTTCAAGTCTCGGGTCTCAACGTCTCCATACTTAGGTGGTGTGGGTTATGGTTGGTTCGACGACGAGGAGGGAAGAGTGAGGTCGAGAGAGAGTTTTAGGAAAAAGGGAAAATAAAACCGGGAGAGAGAAGAGAGAAGAAAGGGGAGCTGGGGACACAAAAACAGGGTGGGCCCCTTGGGCTCACCAATTAAGAACCAAAAACTAATTTTAAAAGGAAAAATATTCCAAAACTTAGTGAAAGTACAAAAATACCCTTTTTGATCCATAAAGTTCGGGACAGATTGTTTCATAGGTTGTTGCCAATGAAATTTATAGGGAACTTTAAGGAAAAGCTCCCGGTACTGTTCACTTTAACGAAAAACCATATTTTTACACTAAAAAGTCAATACTGGTACTATTGACTTTACCCTTGATTTTGTTCTTATCATTAAAACACAAAGTTTTCAAGCCCTTTTCATTAGTTTTCCTAAATTTATATTGGGAACATCAACTTTTTTCGTAATACCAGAGTAGTTAGGTTGTTTCATGTGTGAAGTCCAACGTCTATATTTTCGTTATCTAATTTGTATTGTCTATATGTTAAGTTTGAAAATTACAAAGAAAGTATTAATAATGACTCTCACGTTAATAAAAAAAAATGAATAAAGATCTTCCATGTGATGAGATCTCAATTTTCTTCCAAATATATTGAATAATATATGTACAATTCATGACAGCTCCCACCTGCAATGCATGGCGCATATATTATTCTTTTTCCTGCAACGACTGCAAAGTATTCTTTTATTCTTTTATGTTTGAGTCTTTCCCCAAGAAACTCTATAGAAAATAAATAACAAACCAAAGACTTCCGGAGTTATTTAGGATTATAAATTTATACACCTGATAAATTAATTAATTTGGCATTTTAATTTCTAAAACCTAATACTTAAAGCTAAAATCAAAGCATTAAGATATTTTATTCCTTAAATAACCAACTATATAAATAAATGAGATTAAAGTTAAATAAAACTGGTCCTAAGTGAGATAGTCTAGAAATGTTTGTCCTATGTGTGAAATTTCGGGAAATGTTTGTCCTAGCATTAAGATATTTTAAGGTACTTACCAGATTGAAGTTAGTTGACTAATGGATTGATGACTAGCTGATTCTATGGCTAGTTGACGATAAGAAGCTAACTTAGCTCCTCAATGAATGAGAAGATGAGGAGTTTCTCTTCAATTACTACATGATCAAATCCTTACATTTTAAATATAAAGGAAATAATTTCCACACTTCATTTTTATTCCGTTGCATTATCTCTTTTGTTTCTGCTCAACATTATATTGGAACATCAACTTTTAAATTTGAAAAACAGAAAAATAAAAACTCATATAAAAATTGGTATACGTGAGGGTGCTATTACCATATCTGTCACATCACTTTGGAACCCCTTTCGTATAACCATGAGAATTTGTCATCCTAAAAAGGAGAGTGTAGAAATTAGTTCTCTCTTTACTTCTCTCACACCTTTTTAATTTTTTAATATTTTTCTATCAAGTGTTAGTAATGTGTAGAAAATATTAAAAAATTAAAAAGGTGTGAGAGAAGTAATTTGGGGTGTGTGAATATAATCTCTCTTTATATATTGCAGTTATATTCTGACAATTCGTTTTGATAAAATTCTTGAAAGTGTAAAGCGTAATGATTAAGTGTAAATAATTTTATTTGGATTGTATGTTGGTGGTGGTAATTTCGTTAGAGAGTATGTTCAAACTGAGCCTACTTGTTTAGCACCGGAAACTTTGAAAATCATGTGCGTTTAAGTCAATATACATAACTACAACAGTTTTATAACATTTACCAAATGCCATGACATTATTTTCGGCTTTTTAGTTAAAATGGTTTTTGAGAATTGCATAACTTCTCACTTTGGTTATTGAAATTTAAAATCAATAGAAGTAGTATCTGAGATTGTTCACCATTAATCATTTTGGTCATTGGATGAAAAATTATGTTAAATAAGGATTAAAATAACAAAATTACCCTCAATTTAATAAACAATATGCCAAAATGATTTGACCAATATTGAGGGTAATTTTGTAATTTTATTCCTATTTTATGGATATTTTTCACAAGGTGACCAAAATGATTGATTGTGGACAAACTCAAGAACCAATTCTATCGATTTCAAATCTCATGGACCAAAGTGAAAAGTCATGCAAACCTTAAGGATTATTTTGATAAAAAGCCTTATTTTTGTTGACTCACAACGCTATTAATATTTCAAATTATCAAACACTTAACCACTAAATCTAGTTTTTAATTAATTATTCTCAAAGCACAGCATAAACAATTAATTTATACAAAAAGCTACAGCAATACCGAACTATAGTGCTAAGAGAGACATGAAATTCACAAAAGCAGTTTGAAAAATGATAATTACTCTAAGCAGCACATGTCTTACTAATCTCAATCAGAAAATCTTGAAGATTCTTGTCGGAGGAGCCGCCCTCAGCCATCGCCGCTTCCGCTGCCTTCTTCCATTTCAATGCGTTTCGCTTCAATTCTATTGCCTTCTGTCCAACTGTTGCCACCAACAAACACTTCCCAACCTTGTATCTCATGCACAATCTATTCTCAGCCACCCCACGGCTCAATCTAAGCCCTACACCGAACACGTCCACCAAGAACTTTGCATTGGTGACTTGGTCACCCCACTGAGGAAATGTCACAAGTGGCATGCCTGAAGTGAGTGCTTCAACAGGAGAGTTCCAGCCACAGTGAGTTACAAAACATGCGATAGATGGGTGAGCTAAAACTTGCTCTTGTGGACTCCATTTAACCACTTTTCCTTTATTCCCAACTTTTTCTAAGAACTTATCAGGTAAAACATATTCTTCGGATCCAACTTTTTCTAAGAACTTATCAGGTAAAACATCTACTTAATCAAATCAAGGCTACTGCAAATCTAGTGCAGCAAGTATCCAATCTCTGAGTTCACTCTACTCCCTTGTTCTAACCTTTTCGCAAACCGGTTAGAACAATCAACCAAAAATCACAAACCAAAAAGCTAAAACAAACTTTATCATGGCCTCAGAGCCTAGTTACTGATCAATCAAAATTTTGGGCGTAATCTGTGCAAATCAAGATTTCTGGGAGCACTAACATAGTGTTCTCTACAACAACAATCAACAAACAATCCTGAGATGAAAGGATCCAGCAGTAGCAGTGAACTAAAAGCTCCAATCCTTGATGGAGAAAATTATGATTTTTGGAGAATAAGAATGACAACCATCTTCAAATCCTATGATCTATGGGATATGGTTCAACATGGGTATAAACTACCTGAAATGGAGATTGATGCTTTAGAACAAGAGCTCACAGAGGAACAAATCAAAGCGTTGAAGCAGAATCGGATGGAGGATGCCAGAGCACTTGGAATCATTCAAGGTGCTGTTTCAAACACCATTTTCCCAAGAATAGCAAATGAAGAGACAGCAAAGGGAGCTTGGGAAGTTTTACAGCAAGAATACAGAGGAGATACTAAAGTCAGGAAGGTAAAACTTCAATCCCTTATAAGAGATTTCGAGTATACAAGAATGAGGAAAAATGAGCTGTTAAAAGATTACTTCACTAGACTGTTTGATATTGTAAACAAAAAACATATGGTGAGGATCTGCCAAATGAGAGAATTGTCCAGAAACTGATGATTAGCTTAACTAAACCTTATGATTCAATAGTGAGTGTCATTGAAGAAACCAAAGACACTGAAACTCTCAGTGTGCAAGATGTGATGGCATCCTTGAGAGCTTTTCATCAAAGGCTTGAAAGACATGCAGATCTTGCACCTGAGAAAGCTTTTCAATCACTTAATGTTGGATCTGGTAGTCAAGCTATTGCAAGCAACCATAAACCACAGTGGAAGGGCAAGAACAATAAATGGGAAGGAAAAGGGTATCACAACTCTAGACCTAACCAAGGCAGCAATTTCAACACAAGTCCAAGAACCAAGCAACAATCCAAGCACTGTGATAAGTTCCACCTTGGGGAGTGTTGGTTCAAGGACAAGCCTAGATGCCACAAATGTAACAAATTTGGGCATATTATGAAAGACTGCAGATCAAAGAATGTGCAACAAGTGAACTGTGCAAACCAAGTGGATGAAGAAGCAAATGTGTTATGTGCTTTCAGTGCCAAAGTGGAGAAAAACAATGAAGTGTGGTACATTGATAGTGCCTGCAGCAACCACATGACTGCACATGAGTCATTACTCATCAACATTGATATAAATTTCACTGGAAAAGTGAAAATGGGTGATGGTAACATTGTCAAAGCCACTGGAAGAGGAACTCTGGTTACCAACACCAAGAAAGGAAGAAGATGCATAAGAGAGGTGATGCTAGTGCCTGGATTGGATGAGAATCTACTTAGTGTGGGTCAAATAATGGAGCATGGCTATTTCCTACTTTTTGGAGGGACTGTGGTTGAGATCTATGATGACAGATCCCTATCAAATCTGGTAACCAAAGTCGAAGTGAAAAACAGAAGCTTTCCACTTATACTGAAGTACTTAGAATGAGTGGCACGGAAAGAAAGTGTGACAGGCTCTATGAAACTATGGCACAAGAGGCTTGGTCATTTAAACATGACAAGCTTACAAAATCTGCAAAAGTATGAAATGGTGCAAGGCATACCAAAGATGGATCAATGTAATGAAACCTGTGAAGGGTGTGTCTTTGGCAAGCACCACAGCGATTCATTTGAAGCTGGAAAAGCTTGGAGAGCAATAAAGCCACTTGAATTGATCCACACAGATGTGTGTGGACCAATGAAAACAACAACAATCAGTGGAAACAGATATTTCCTAACCTTCATTGATGATTACTCACAGATGTGTTGGGTATACTTTATGAGGTTTAAGTCTGAGGTATTCACAATATTCAAAAAGTTCAAGGCAATGGTGGAATTACAAAGTGGATACTCAATCAAAAGACTAAGAAGTGATAGGGGATGAGAGTACACCTCTCTCGAGTTCAATGTATTCTGTGAAGAAGTGGGGTTGGAGAAGCAACTCACTGTGGCATATTCACCACAACAGAATGGGATTGCAGAAAGAAAGAACAGGACTATAGTCGAAATGGCTAAGTCTATGATGCATGAGAAAAACATGCCATATACATTTTAGGGTGAAGCTGTGAACACCTCAGTGTACCTATTGAATAGGTGTCCTACTAAAGCATTGGAGAAGAAGACTCCATTTAAAGTGTTCAGTGGAAGGAATCCCTCTGTGAAGCATCTAAGAGTGTTTGGCTCAGTGTGCTACACTATCATCCTTCACCAACTAAGACATAAGTTGGAGAAGTCAAGCAACAAGGGTATGTTTGTAGGCTATGGTACCAGTGAGAAAGGGTATAGAGTATATAATGTGTCAACACAGAAGATAATCATATCTAGGGATGTCATCTTCGATGAAGACTCAATGTGGAACTGGGAAACTAAGGTAAAGGAGAAAGACAATGTCTCTCTACAACTTGATCTCAACAAAAGGCAAACAAGGGAGCCTATTGAGATCCCAGTTCAAGAAGAAAGTACACAGAATGGTGACATACAAGGGACTCTACAGCAAGTCACTACAAGTACACAGTCAAGTCAATCACAGTAATCAACACCAAGTTCAACACTAGTGAGATTGAGGAACCTGGATGAAATATATGCTACATGTAATTATTGTGTTGTAGAACCAAAAACTTATGAAGAAGCTGAGAAAGACAAAGCTTGGAAGAAAGCAATGAAGGAAGAGCTGGAGATGATTGAAAAGAATGACACTTGGAAAATTGTAAATCGACCAAGTAACAAGCTTGTGATTGGTGTAAAGTGGGTGTACAAAGTGAAACTCAATCTAGATGGTTCTGTGCAGAAGAACAAAGCCAGACTAGTAGCTAAAGGCTACTTACAGAAGCTGGGTGTAGACTTCAATGAAACCTTTGCTCCAGTAGCAAGGTTAGACACCATAAGGACTTTGATAGCCCTTGCAGCCAAGAAGGGTTGGAAGTTGCATCAATTGGATGTTAAATCTGCGTTTCTAAATGGAGTGCTAGAAGATGAGGTGTTTGTGGAACAACCTTAAGGGTTCACAAGTCAAGAGTTTCCAGATAAAGTGTACAAGTTAAGGAAGGCTCTCTATGGCCTAAAGCAAGCTCCAAAAGCTTGGTACAGTGAGATTGATTCCTATTTCACTGAGAAATGATTTCAGAAAAGTCCTAGTGAAGCTACACTCTACATTAAAACAGAAAGCAACAACAAGACCCTTATTGTTTCTATCTATGTGGATGATGTGGCCTACACTGGAAATGATGCTCAATGATTAAAGAGTTCAAAAAAGAAATGATGAAGAGGTATGAGATGACTGATCTCGGCCTTTTGCATCATTTTCTTGGCAATGGGGTAATTCAAGGAACAAGTAGCATCTTCATTCACCAAAGGAAGTATGTTGAAACCTTGCTTGAAAAGTTTGGACTGAAAGGATGCAAACCGGTCTCTACACCCCTAATTGCAAATGAAAAGCTTAAGAGAGATGATGGAAGTGAGGCTACAAATGCAAGCCTTTACAAAAGCATTGTTGGCAGTCTTATGTACCTAACTACAACAAGACCAGATCTTATGTTCTCAGCAAGCCTGTTGTCTAGATTTATGCAGAATCCGAGCAAGATACATATGGGCACAGCTAAGAGAGTGCTAAGATATGGACAAGAAAGCCTAGATTATGGGATCAAATATGAGATGGGGAAGTCATCTATCCTAATTGGGTTTTGTGACAGTGATTGGGGGGGCAGTGAAGATGATAGCAGAAGCACATCAGGCTATGCTTTAACTTTTGGATTAGGGGCATTTTCATGGGCCTCTGTGAAGCAACAAAGTGTTGCACCGTCCACAACTGAGGCAGAGTATGTGAGCGCATCAAAAGCTACAACTCAAGCTATTTGGCTAAGGTTCATACTTAAAGACTTTGGCGAATTGCAGGTTGAACCCACATCTCTTTTGTGCGACAACACCACTGCAATTGCCATGACCAAAAACCCAGTATTCCATCAGAGAACAAAACACATCAAGAGGAGATATCATTTCATCAGAGAAGCATTACAAAATAACACAATCAAACTAATCTATTGCAGCACAGAAGATCAGATCGCAGATATATTCACTAAAGCATTACCGAAGGATAAGTTCAATTACCTGAGGGGTTTGCTCGGAATGACTCCAAGAAGCAGTTTAGAAGGGAGTGTTGGAACCTAACCAGCCTCTGGAATCGAAGTGCCGAAGGCAACAAGGAACCTTAAGCTAAGGGAGTTGTTTGTGTCGAAGAAGGAAGAAGTCGAAGGGTCGGCGCCCAAAGGAAGAAATGAAGAAAGAGTCTCAACGGCTAGTTTTTTGTTTAAACATAGGAGTGACAAGTGTACACTCCAGATTAGATCACTTAAACCCAATGAAGAGCTGGGATTTAATCTGGAGAGGTAGGGTATTTAGTGTTAAATTATTGCCCAAGTTACCAACCTTTTGTACACAAGTATGGGTGATGGAAATGTGCCCTACCCTTACACTTTCCTATCTACTTAATCAAATCAAGGCTGCTGCAAATCTAGTGCAGCAAGTATCCAATCTCTGAGTTCACTCTACTCCCTGCTTGTTCTAACCTTTTCGCAAACCGGTTAGAATAATCAACCAAAAATCACAAACCAGAAAGCTAAAACAAACTTTATTAGAGAACACAGCATACGACTGAACCCAAAGCGTGGCACGAGGGATCCCAAGCTCAGTGCCAATGTCACAAACCCCTGGAATGAATGGGTACGAGGCATGAAACTGGACGACCTTCATTGGCATGCCGTTTTATCATCTGGGTTGCCAAATGCTTGCCCACAAGTTCAAGTAGTGGCATATGGTAGTCCAAGTCTGTGCATTTAGGGTCCTGTTCTGGAAGACCATCGTCAAAAAACTCAAACTTGATAAAACCATCGCCGACAGGTGTGGGTTCATCACCGATACCACTGTTGGCTGCTCTCATCTCTTTGCCACAGTTTTCAGTGGTGGAGAAGCTGACCAAAAACCCCTTTTCAGCTAGGCGTCTGCCTAATCTGAGCATAGGGTTTATGTGTCCCTGTCCTGGGAACCACACAAGAACCATATGAGTGGGAATAATTTCAGTTCCCATTTTCTTGCTTAGTTTTTCCTCCTTGCATACATGTTATTTATGTAGAAAATTTCATTTTAATTCTTGACAAATATGACTTTTAGATTAAAATCATGAGTAAAATCAAAATCTAATTTTAGTCTATTGATACATTAATAACCTCATTTATTAATTATATTTTGATTTATTAATTATTTCTCTTTTTCTTCCTAATTTTGAATGTATTAATTTTATTTTATTTTCATTTCATTTATCCTAATATATTTTATTGTAAACATTTAGATAAACTAATTTTGGTTATACAATATATTTCGATATATTTTGTCTTCTTTAATTAGGTACATTAAATTTATTATAATAGATTTCGATGCATAAATTTAAGTACACACATTTCGGTACATACATTTCGATACAAACATTTAGATATATTAATTCAATATAATACATTTTGATGCATACATTTCTGTAGACACATTTAGGTATATTAATTTAATATAATACATTTCGGTACATATATTTCGGTACATACATTTTGAATATAATACATTTCGGTACACATATTTTGATACTAATATTTAGGAATGTTAATTGAGTCTTTCAAGTTTGAAGAATGTTAAATAAAATTAATAAATTAAAAAACATTTTTTGGTCAAAAAATAAATTAAAATTTGTATATTAATAAATTTAAATATATTTAATGTTATGTTATCAAACTTCCATCGTGATTTTAGCTGATGATTGATAGTTTGGTCCATAATTTTGGTCTAAACAAAGAGAGAAAATAAATAAAAGAGCTATTCAACTTACAATCCGATTAGGGAATGAACATCCTACTCTTAAATAGGTATTTTGCAGTAGAGAATTTCTGGCTCAATCCGTACACATTAATATTTCTTCATTTTCCGGGCAGCGAGCTTTAACTGGAACATTGAAGAGAGAGGTGGTTTGGAAGTTGTCAGGAACCATGAAAGAGTTACTGTTGTTTGCATATTGTGACCGATTTGTACTCTCGGTTTCACTATCCGGTTTGCTGCTTTTAACTTCGTCCTTTTGATTTGGAACTTGGACTTGGCCTTGGGCTTTCCTGTTAAGAAGAAGAACAAGAATTAGGAATTGTAAACAAATCGAAAAATGAAAAATGAACACAGAGTCTAGATTCTAGAACTATACCTTCTTCTAAGCCTTCTCCGCTTCAGATAGACCATGAATTGAATATTGTCAAGGAATTGGAAATATGCATATCTCCACGTCCTCTTGAGAAGCAAAGGGCAACAGAATCCCAATAACCCTACAAAGAAACCAAGCACAACGGATAGCACAAACCATAGACTTTGATTCTCATCATCGTCCAAATCCTGGTTGCTCTCATTCTCATCTGCATCATTGCCATTACTTGGCAAACACTGGTTTGAAAGTGGGGCACCACAAAGTTTCGGATTCCCTTCGAATGCAGAGACAGTGAAGCCTTGGAGCTGCGTGCCGGCTGGTATTGGTCCTTCAAGATTATTGTATGCAACAGTAAATGTAGACAAGAAATGGAGATTTGATAGTGATGATGGGATTTTGCCTGACAGACGGTTACTGTTGAGTTCCAATCTCTCCAACTTTGTGAGGTTGGCTATTTGGTCTGGAATGTTGCCGGAGAAGTTGTTGATGCTTAGATCCAGTTGTTGAAGAAATTGCAATTGGCCAATCTCAAAGGATATGCTGCCGCTTAAACTGTTGTTCCTGAGGGAGATTACTCTTGGCATGTTGGGCAGATACTTGTACTGTGAAGACAGCAAAGTTGCATTATTACCGCGTTGAAAGTAGACAGGCAACTCAAGAGAACAATGACCTGTATCATTCGCAGCCTTTTGCGATACTAATGCTTGTAGTCTGCAAAGCTCCTTTGGAAATTCACCCGAAATCAAGTTGTCATTCAACAACAAAAAGAAAAGATGCGGAAGAGTCCCCAACCAAGCAGGTATTGTGCCAGTGAGTCTGTTAAAAGACAAATCCAGGACTTCCAGTTTCCCGAGCTTTGAAATCCATGCAGGTATGTGCCCTGTCATATGACACATCAATAAACTGAAAACACACAGATTTTGTAACCCGGAACCGACAGTTATATCCCCATCTGGCATTTCTTCACCTTTAAAATTTTTTGAAAGAAGGAGAACCTTGAGACTTTTGAAACCCGTCAGTATCTTCATTGCCCCCGTGACATTGGTGAGTCTGTTACGAGAAAGCGAGAGGAAGTTCAAGTTTTTCAATTGAAGAATCTCAGGTTGGATTTGACCCTCGAAATCATTTGTAGCCAGTCGAAGTGCTTTGAGGGACTTGCATGAGTAGAGGCTTATTGGCAAGGTACCGGTGAGATTATTTCTTATACAATCTAGTTTACTAAGTTGAGTAAGTTTAGAGAAATTGAGCACAGAGATATTCCCACTAAAACGATTGAATCCCAAATTTATTTCAACAAGGTTTGTGCAATTCATCAAAGATTTGGGCAGATGACCTTCGAGATTGTTGTATTGAAGGCGCATGAGCTTTATTTTGGAGAGCTTCCCAACATTCTCACTGATAGGTCCGACAAGCCCATTGGTAGATAATGAAATTTCTTGAAGTGCCTGAGCATTGTAGATATCAGCAGGAAGGGACCCTGAGAGAGTGTTGTCACCAGCACGAAAGACCTCCAACTCGGAACAGTTTCCTAGTCCGGGAGGAATTGGGCCACTGAAATTATTGTGGGAGAAATCCAAGACTCTAAGCGAGGAGGAATGAAGACAGATAGAAGAAGGTATTTGGCCAGTAAAATGATTATTGCTGACATTCAAATTGCTCAAATTCCAGGCATGCTGAAGGAATGAAGATGTAATTGTTCCGTTGAATTGATTGCTCGAAAAATCAACCATTTGGATGTAACTTGATGATAAAGACAATAGTAGTTCTCCGGAGAAAAGGTTATAGCTCAAATCAAGAATCTCAAGGCGACTCAAGGACGAGAACATCCCGGCTTCAAGAGAGCCGGAAAGCAGATTGTGGGAGAGATTGATGTGCGAAAGAAGCTTAAGGTTTCCAAGTGATGAAGGAAAAGTACCTCCTGTGAGGCCCTTGGATGGCAACCGCACTCGGATGATCCAACCGTTCTGATTACATGTGATGCCTTCCCACTGGCAACAATCATCTGAAGCAGTCCAGTTCAATGCCGGGGAAGACAGAGCGCTCGCGAAGGACTTGACGGCGCTGCGTTCGGTTTGATCACATGCATGTATTGTGAATATAATGGAAGAAAACAAGAGGATGAGAAGGAAGCCATGAGAGAATGGATGGTCCATCTCAGGTTCAGATTACTCGCAGGTTTTCTTCTACACGCGTAGATAGGTATGCATATATGTCTGAATCTGCAGAGTATATAACACATCTTCCGCATGACTTCAAAGTCATGACAAGAAATTCCACGTTGGTAAGAGTCATGACTTCAAAGTCGTTGAAAGATTCTTTAATCTCTTAGTCTTTGGTTTCACTGTAGCTTTCTTAGATTTAAAGGAAACACCAAAATTAGAAAGGACGACTCTGGTTTTCTTTGAAGCTCTATCTCTATTTGTTTCTACATAATTCAGCGAGTGAAAATTCATCGAATTTCATGTGAAGAGAATAGCGAGATTCGAACTTTTTCCACTGAGTGTGGGTAAGTACCCTACCACTTGAGTTGCCCCACAATTGTTTATTTTGGTTTTTTGATTTTTTTGGAAAAAAAGGGTATATTGTGATGTGAAATAACTGTAAATTATGGAGACTTTTAAGTGTAAAGACTGGTAAATTTATTGAAAAAAAATTGAGGTTTCACTGGACAGTTAATTGATAATATAATGAGTAATCTTACTTAATGTGATATTCAGTCTCAATACTTACAATTTTTGCATACGTCTTCCATGCACTTAGTTGTATTATCACTTGCACTAATTCAATGATCATATGGTTTTAGATTTTGATGATTTGGTATAGACATAATTTTCAAGGAAAAAGCTAAAAAATAGATGACACGAATTGAAATACATTGCAGAGTTAACCTCCCAATAAAGTTAAGAGAGGTTTAATAAAACACTCTCGGTACTGTTTAATTTTAACGAAACACCGCTTTTTTACCTTTAACTATCACTATTCACTATACCTTTAAAAGTGACTTTTCGTTAAAAAGAAAGTTTTCAAGTGATTTTCGTTAGTTTTTCTTAAAGTTAACCTCCCAATAATATGTGTAAAAAATTATATAAACAAATAGTGTCTGTCACTTATATATGTCGCTTATATATATTATATTTAGGTTGATTGTGGACAATAACGCAACGACTTCAAAGTCGTTGAAAGATTCTTTGATCTCTTAGTCTTTGGTTTGACGGTAGCTGTAGATAAAATATAAAGAAAAATAGTACAATTTCTTGGATTCAAGGGAAGCACCAAATTTTAGAGAGGACTCTTCTTTTCTTTTTTGAACGACGACTCTTCTTTTCTTTTTTGAACGACGACTCTTCTCTTCTTTTAAGGCTCTCTCTCTCTCTCTCTCTCTCTCTCTCTCTCTCTCTCTCTCTCTCTCTCTCTCTCTCTCTCTCTCTCTCTCTGTTTGTTTCTGCATAAATCAGCAAGTTGTCGATTTAAATTTCCACATTTTTGTTCTAGGGGAAGAGAATAGCATGATTCGAAAAATATTTTCAATGAGTGTAGGTAAGGCCATTTCCAATCGAAATGTCCAGAAAGTTAAAAATAGTTCAAAAACCGTCTCCAACCAAAGATTAGGCCAAATGGCTCGTGGAATCTGAAAGGGCTGGAGGGCTGGCTAGAAAAATCATGAATCATGTCAGTTATAACCAACCGACAGGAATGCTTAAAAAGAAATTTAAATCCAACGGCAAGCCGACGACAGGTAGGTATTGCATTTGATTTTTTTTTTTTTTTACAGTTTTATTATTTTATTTTTTTTTACAAAAATTTTCCTATAACTTTTTTTTTTTTTAATTCCATTTTTTCGTATAACTTCTATTTAACCAGCATACAAATTATACAACATAAAAAAGAACATTTAACAACATAAAACTTAAACAACATTTTTAAAAACATTTGATAACATAAAACTTAAACGCCTACTCAATGCTTCTTTTGGCCCAAAGATGTTCAATAAGATCCTGTTGTAGGTACTTATTTGTGGCATGAGAACGTATCATTCTATAGTGCCTTATGTACTCATTTATAGAGATACTACCAGTTGTTGGATTGAAAGGAAAATTAGGCCCATCATATATTTTTGCACGAGCTCTTCTTGACCTATTTAGATCTTCTTGGTCGGCATCAGACTCTCCATCAATATACCCATCTCGCTCATCCTCCACTATCATATTGTGTAATATGATGCAAGACATCACGATGGAGTCCAAATTTTCTCGCTCCACCTTCTTGCCGGTTCACTGATGATCTTCCACCGTGCTTGTAGAATACCGAAAGCTCTCTCAACATCTTTCCGGTATACCTCTTGGTGTAAGGTAAACAACTTTTCTGTTTCATTCCTAAGGTTTGGAATTACTTGGACAAGTGTCGCCCACTTTGGGTAGATGTCATCTGCCAAGTAATACCTCATATTGTATTGAGGGCTGTTGATGTAGTAGTCAAGTTGAGGTGTTTTACCTTCTGTCAAGTTATTGAAGAGGGGTGAACACCCAAAAACTGTAATGTCATTTTGGGATCCAGGGACTCCAAAGAAAGCATGCCAGATCCATGTGTCATATGAGGCAACCACCTCTAGCGCAACAGTTGGCTTTCTCGACCTTCCACTAAAGCCTCCTTACCATCTGGTGGGACAGTTCTTCCAATCCCAATGCATGCAGTCTAATGACCCTATCATGCCCGGAAACCTACGGTCTTCAGCTTTGCGAATGAGCCGATTCAGATCTTCTTCATTTGGCTCGTGGAGGTACTCATCTTTGTAAACCTGAACAATTGTGTCACATAATTGTTCAAGAGTATCAAGGCATGTAGACTCAAACATACCATAGGTTTCATCTATCAAATCAGCTGGGGAGCCATAAGCCATTATTCGGAGTGCAACAATAACCTTCTGATGAGATGAAAACCCAGGGTGGCCTGCTCTGTCCTACTTCTGTCGAAAGTATGGATTGACCTGCTGAACATCACGAAGTAAACACTCGAAGACATGACGCCTCATCCAAAAGCGACGTCTGAAATCCTCTTCTGTGTACACCGAGTTGGGGTTGAAGCAGTTGTTTATTAGATTGGCATACGTCAACGCTCTGTTTTGTGGTTTATAAGAGCGATCAACAACAGAGCCACCCCATTGAGGTTGTTCCTCAGTTGACTAACACACCTTGGCCGCAGCCATGGCTGCTGCTCTGTTTTGTTTGTTGCGCCTTACTTAAACTTCTTCATCAAACTCCTCATCTTCTCGTCTCATTTACGCCCATTTTGTTTCCAATTTGGAATTGGATGAGGACCCCCAGTTGGGATTCGAAGAGGATCCAAAGTTGGAATTCATTGCAAACTTGAATTCAAATAGATTGAATTCAAAATTGTGTGAATTATAGCCCAATATCCACCCTATTTATAGAAAAAAAAATTCAAATCCAACGGCTAGTTGACGTCACTTAGCTGTTGGATTTGAATTTAAGTTGTAGTTTTTAAATAATAAATTATGTTTGGCCCTCGGTTGGAGACGGTTTTTTGTGATACAGCTAAAACAAGTCGTATGGCCCTTTGGCCCTCGATTGGAGACGGAGGCAAATATGGCCTTGTACTGTTCATTAAAATATTAATATCTTGGAGGGCCAGAGAGCTCAAATGAGCCCTCTAGCCAGCCCTCGGTTGGAGATGGCCTACCACTAGAGTTGTCCCACAATTGTTTATTTATGTTTTTTTATTATTTAGGCTCTCTTTATGTTTGTTTCTCCATAAACTAGCAAGTTGTCGATTTAAATTTCCACATCTTTGTTCTAGGAGAAGAGAATAGCGAGATTTGAACTTTATTTCGATGAGTGTAGGTAAGGCTATCTCCAACTGAAGGGTCCAGAGGACTAGAAGGTCGAAAATAGCCTAAAAATAGTCACCAACTAAGGGTTAGGCCAAATGGCTTGTGGGCACCACCAGGCCAAAACTAGCCAATTAGGCCAGCGGGTTGGCCATCTCCAACCAGTTAGCTAGTCCAATCAAGCTAGCCCTTTTTTTTTTTTTTGTTCTTTTCCATTTACCCAGCTCACTTTTTCTTTTCTTTTCCATTTACCCAGGCCACTTTAGGGTTTATGGTTTAGGATTATTTTTTTTTGTCACAACTCCCTTTTTTAGGAAAACTAACGAAAAGTCGAAAAAAACTTTCCTTTTAATGAAAAGTCCTTTTTAAAGATATAGTGAATAGTAGTGAAAAGTCCCAATTTAGGTAGAGACAGTTGGCCCACTACTAATCAACTGAGATTGAAAATATAAGATCTAAATAGTTGTGAAAACCAAATATAACGATTAAAACACTCATCGTATTGCATGATATGTAGCATAAAATTCACACCCGTGAGTAGGCCTGGCAAACGGGTCGTGTCTGTCGTGTTCGTGTCGTTTTCGTGTAACACCTGTTATCTTAACGGGTCGTGTCGTGTCACACCCGTTATCTTAACGGGTCCTTAACAGGTCGTGTCACTTTACCCAACGGGTAAAGTGACCCGACCCGTTATGACCCGTTAAGAAAAAAAAATTAATTTGCACATACCACACATTGCCACATAAATATTACTTCAAAACATTAAAACATTTGTCGTTTAAGTATTATATCTACACTCGAACATAAGCTCCTAATAAAAAAATAATACATACACTACTAATTTATTACAAATATTAAATGCAAGGATATGCAAAATGAAAGAGTTTTTGTTTTCAAGGTTGTAAGTCTTTTTCAAAAGTTTAAACCTCAATTTACAAAATCTTCAAATTACATCGATCATCATGAAATTGTATTGAAACTTTGGCTTGATCTATTGCCTTCAAGAGTTATGTTGATGATGTTTTCAGTAAGGTTTTCCACGTCAGAACTCTCTTCCGCATAAACTAAGTATAGAAAAATCAAACATTAAAAATCATTCAAATTATGAGAAGTTTAACAAAATAATTATGAAAAGAAATAAAATAATAATGAAATGGATGGCTGAGATTAAATCTCAACTGATCCAATGGTCATCAATCTTTAAAATTTAATTTAATATATATAATTATTATAGTTTTTTTAGGGGTATAAAATTATTAAATTAATATATATAATTATTATAGTTGATTCATACTTTTATTAAGTATATAACATAAGATTTTGTGATATCCACATCCACTAGTGTAAATATTTTAAATTGAAGATTGAATTCATTCATTGTATTCATATATGGTCAAGGAGTGTAGCTGTAAAAAAATCATCAAAATCAGAGTTAAAATAATCGTTAAATCATGATTTTTCGTTTATAACCTTCGAAAAACTTTGTCTCGTTACTTGATCTCTGAATGTTTGTTTTTTGTGATTTTTTGCTGATGTGATCTCAAAGCATATATAAATAAGTTTGACGGTTGGGATTGTTGAAATTAGTTTCATAGAATTCGTATCCCATTAAAACGATAGATTCACTAACACTTAGAGTTTATTTATACTTTCATCAAGTATAACATAAGCTTTTGTGGTATCCACTTGTGTATATATTTTAAATTGAAGATCGAATTCTATCATTGTATTCATATAGGGTCAAGGAGTGTAGCTGTAAAAAATCATCAAAATCGGAGTTAAAATAACCGTTAAATCGTGATTTTTCGTTTATAACCGTTGAAAAGCTTTGTCCCGTTACTTGATCTCTGAATGTTTGTTTTTTGTGATTTTTTGCTGATGTGATCTCGAAGCATATACAAACAAGTTCGACGGTTGGGATCATTGAAATTAGTTTCGAAAAATTCGTATCCCATTAAAACGATAGATTCACTAACACTTAGAGTTTATTTATACGTTCATTAAGTATAACATAAGATTTTGTGGTATCCACTTGTATAAATATTTTAAATTGAAGATCAAATTCATTCATTGTATTCATACAGGGTCAAGGAGTGTAGCTGTAAAAAATCATCAAAATCGGAGTCGTGATTTTTTGTTTATAACCATCGAAAAACTTTGTCCCGTTACTTGATCTCGGAATGTTCATTTTTTTGTGATTTTTTGCTGATGTGATCTCGAAGCATATACAAACAAGTTTGACGGTTCGGATCGTTGAAATTAGTTTCGGAGAATTCATATCCCATCAAGTTCAATGAATCAATGGTGTGTATTGTATATATATATATATATATATATATATATATATATATATATATATATTAAGTAGATTTAAATCTATTTATTTATTAATTTTCATTTTCCCTCTTTTTTTTGTTTTCTTTTCAACTTTTATTATAATTTTCACTTTTCCGTCCGGTAGGCTACCCATCTTTCCCTAATTCCCTCTCTTTTTTGTTTCATTTTCAACTTGTTTTATCATTTTCATTTTCCCTCTCTTTTTCTTCAAAAAGGGCGGCACTTGAAAGTTGAAATGGAATCAAATGAATCATGAATAATGGATTGTCCGATTATGGTTGGACTTGGATGCATGCATCATGCTCATGGATTCATGCATATTATTAATTAATAATTATTATAGTTTTATAAAATTTAATTCAAAATTTAATATATATATATATATATATAATTATTATAATTATTCTAGTTAATTAACTTAATTTAATATATATATATATATATATCTATATATTTATTATAGTTTTTAGGGGTATAAATATATATAATTATTATAGTTAATTAACTTAATTTAATATATATATATATAACTATATATTTATTATAGTTTTTAGGGGTATAAAATTGTTAAATTAATATATATAATTATAATAGTATTTTTTTTTGGGTTATAAAATTATAAAATTAATATTCTACTTATCGTGTATCGTGTTTACCCACGTGTATACCCGAATCAACCCGTTATCTTAACAGGTGCTATCGGGTTACCCGATAACGACCCGATTCGTTATCGTGTCGACCCGAACACCTATTAATTTCGTGTCGTGTCGTGTTGTGTTAGGAATTGTCAGGCCTACCCGTGAGACACGCTTCAACTAAGGTTTTCAAATCTTGCATTAAGAGATAGTGAGCCCTATTTTTCAATTCACATTCACACCTCCTAACGTCCCTTTGTTTCATTGTTTTCACTAGAAAAAGTGGAGTAGGTTTAGATTCTCGTCCCCAATATTTTATACTTGAAGTCATTGCTTTCATTTTATATACGGAAGATATAGACTTTGAAAAATCAGTCGTAGTGAATGGAACTAGTTCGCATTAGAAGGTTTTTTTTTATAGAAAAAACTGATAAAAAGATCTTAAAAACTTTAAATTTTAATAAATAAAAAATAGGTAATAATTTTATTTAATAGTTAAAACAAAGCTCAACATTAAACCAGTCCAATTAAAATGGCACAAGCACTGAATTTTCGATTTTGCCCCTACCTTTTCCATTTAATATCTCTCTTCCTTCTCTCTAGTCTCTGCTATTCTGTCTCCCCCATTTCTTCGTGAAACCTTACATCCTCAGTCTTACATCCTTTGGCAATGAGTCCCACCACTTCTAATCACTTGGACAGGTTTTTAGATGCAATCAAGTTAAGGAAATTCTAGTACAACTTAATTAAAGAGACTATTTTGATAATTATTTAGTTTTCAGTTTTTTTTTTTTATCAAAAATTGAAAGTGAGAATATATTTAGTAACTATTTATAGTTTTCAAAAATGGAAATTGAAAGCTAATTTTTTCTGAGTTTGCAAGATAGGAGGTGAATTTCACACACCTTTATACACTAAACACCTTCTGTTTTTCTTCTGACAATTAGATTAAACAAATCAAACATAATCCACAACTAGGATTAAACATGAGTGTGTAAGTGGCTAAAAAGGGTATGTGTTGTCACTTAGCATTACGGTCTAATGACATTCTTTTCTCTTGTAAATGATAGGTTTTATGTTTAGTTTTTGCCAAAAATGAGTTTAAACTAAATTATCATGGTTGGTTTTTTTTTTTTCCTTTGCATATGGGATTAATGGTTTACTAATAAAGTCTTGATTCTAAAACACATGTTACAGTAACATCACGTGACACATATTACTAATAAGCAGTGTCCACCTGATTACATGTTAGAATGTAATGTTGATACATTTCGTAAAACCATGCCAGTGAGTAAAAACAAATTTGACATGGGAAGTGATTTTCACTCTTTTTATCCTCTCACACACACGTGTTTAATTCTGACTGTGGATTCGTTTGACTTATTAATTTTATGAATATAAATAGAGAGGGGTAGTGAGAAGCTAAAAAAGAAGTGTGACAATCACTACCCATTTGAGATTTAAAGAGCTAAGGAAGAAAACTGAAGGAACCAGCCATAAACACTTGTGATTCAGTTATGCAGACACTCGGAATGTCTTGAACAAGAAGGTGCTATACCAGAGGATGTTCTGTTTCTTCACCCGATCGAAAAGAAAATGGAAAAAGGTTAGCATCTAATGGAGTTAGTAATGAAGACTATCACAGTAATGAAGCCGAAATGAGCTATCAAACGGCCTTATTTTTCACTTTTAAAAAGTAGTTTTTTTGCCAAAATGTTCATCTGAAATAAGTTCTAGGAGATTGCAGAAACCGAAAAAATGAAAACAAATGACTAAATACATCAACAGAAGAAAATCGAAATAAGATAGTATAACACTCTAGATACTAAGCTTTCTCTTCATCTTCACTATGCACATTCTTATCATCACATAGAGATTTTGTGCATTGTCTAGGAATTGGAACTGCGTATATCTGCGGATCTCTTAAACACGAAAGTGCCGAAAACTCCGAAAAATTCTGTGGTGAACCCAAGTGAGAAAAAGAAATGAAACCGTGGAATTGGATTCCCATTGTCCGAATCTTGGCTGTTCTTATCTGCACCTTTACCATCAACTGGTTGGTACTCATTTGGAAGTGGCACACCACAAAGTTTCAAATTCCCCTCGAAGGCAGGTGAATTGAAGCTTGAGAGCTGAGTGCTTGTTGGTTTGGTCCTCACTACAACAAAAATGGGCTAAGAACACAATTCATTTGTGCCCTTTTTATTATCATTGACCACTAATACATATTTGTGCTTTTTAAATGTCAATGAGCACCAAAACCATCTCAAATGTGCCCTCTAAACAAAGGGCACATTAGTTTGTGCCGAAAAAGAAAAATAGAAAAGTTTATTTGTGCCTACAAAAATTTAAGCACCAAACTATTGTGCCTAGTTTGTGTATGTCCTTTTCATGTCAGAAAATAGATTTTTTTTTATTAATATACAAGAGCACAATAAAAGTTCTCGTGCCCTCTAATTTAATATATTTAAATAAAAAAAATCTTTTCATGTCATCCTTCCTCTTGCTCTCTCTATTAGTTTTTATTTATTTATTTTTTGCACGTAAAAGAAAAGCAGCAAAACAAAAATGAAAAGAGAAGGGACATAAACCACCTAGTTTTGAACTCATGACCTAGAAGCAGTGAAAAGCATAGGGCGTGCACGTATTAAGTGATCTGCAGCTCCATTTGGTAATTTCTCAGCCCTAGCAGCCGCTCCACCTCTTCTCTCTCTGATCACCCTAGCAACACCACTTCAAACCCAAACTCCTCTACCCTAATTTCTCTCTCGAATACTAAAGAGTTCTCTGCTTTTAAACACCTCAAGGCCTTCATTCCAATTTCCTTTTTGTGACACAAATTTTAAAAATTGTGTCCAGTAAATAGTAATAAATAATAAATCATTCCACTTCTCATACAGCAAAAGAATATATTGGCACAATTATGTATTTGTGCATTTGAATTGTTTTAATATTGTTTATGTTTGAATGGTGTGTCGTGGGACCCACCCACGTGTGAGTCCCTCTTTCTCATGCAAACCGTCTCATTTTCCCCTCACTCTCTTTTTGCCATCCTCATTCCCCACACTCAAACTCTGCATCTCTCATGTTGGCACAATTATGGATTTGTACATTTGAATTATTTTAATATTGTTTATGTTTGAGTGGTGTGCCGTGGGACTTACCCATGTGTGAGTCTCTTTTCCCCGTGCAAACCCCCTCATTTTCCCCTCACTTCTTTTTGCCATCCCCACACCTATCTCTCCTCCCTCGGTTCCTCATCTCTTCTCCCTCTGTCCCCCATCCTTATCTTCTCTCTATTGGCTCGCTTCTCCCCGAGCAACACAACCACCACATTCTCCGGCCACTTCGAACACCAAATCACAACCATCCTCGTCCCAACCTCACACCAAACACGGAACTAGAACCGAAAGTCCCAGAGCTTAGACTCAAACCTCAAATCGGAGAACCAAAGCTCCGTCTCGAATCCGAGAGTTCCACGAGTTCATCACTTTCCTTACCGAGGTAAAGTCTGTAACTACCTACGTTTAATTCCTTTCGATGTTCTAAGTTGTTTTCTATACTTGCATGTGAAATTTGACACAGCCTCCCTTCTCAATTCCTAATTAGATGGAGCCTCTCTTCAAACCCTAGGCTCTCTCTCTTTACTTTTTTTTCCCCAAATTTTTCTAGTTCCTTGTCTCTCTCTCGATTCTTCTCTAACTCCTTTTAAGGAGGTCTCTTGCCTCATCTCACTTCCTGGTCATAGATCTCGACTTTCCTTCTCTAATAGTGGATGAATCTTCCTTCGTTGTCTCAGCGACGCTTCCATCAACAGCTTCACCTCCGCTTGCTCATAGTCGATTCAAGATCTACTTGCTTAGACTAGTCGTCTACTCGCGTGTTCTTGCTTGACCTGAGATTTTGTTGTGGTCACTCTGAGAGCGATGGGTTGGTTTTTTCCATTTTATTAATGGGTAATTTTTAGTTTAATTTGGTTTTTTATTTTTGAATTTTTGATTTAATTATTTGCCTCCTATTACCCTACTCTTGGTAAGTGTGTTGATATCAGATCTCTTCAATTTATATTTAATGGGTTAAAAAGGGTCTGAGTTTGAATTATTTGCCTCCTATTACCTTACTCTTACTTATTTGGCATGTTTGTGGTGTTATAGGAAATAGGGTTTGAGAAATTTTTAGTAATTTTGAAAGGAAGATAGGTTAAGTGTTTATGAATTTTGCAATTCTGATTTCAAATTTTTTTTATTCTATTTCTGAATATGTAGTTTAATTTGTTTGAGGTCGTTGATTCTATGGGTACAATGCATGTTAATTCTAAGAAGAGGAGTTTTGAACCTGTAAAGTGCATGTCTCTAATTGCTCCGCTCTCAGTGTAAGTACATCTCTGCATATCTTTATCTCCTCAATTATACTTGACTTTGTTACGCTGAGTTGCCAAATTAAAGATATTGCACTACCCTTTTGATACTACACTAAATCTGGAACATGTGAAACATTTTTTGAGTTTTAGTTATCGGACAGGGCCTGCATCTTAAATTTGTAAACATCCACAATAATGGTTTAGGGCTTGATAGTTGTACCAATTCTCCTTTTTTGTTTTTTAATTCCCATGTGCATCTCCATGTGTAGACCTTTTTGTAGCTTTCTAAAGTTCGAGTTTTTCTTGATGTGTGCTTACTGGTGCTTACATGGTTTGGGATTACTTTACCTTGCAGGCCTAGGTATTATAAAAAGCTTTGCGCTTTCAGATTAAGATAAAGTTTGATTATGTCTTACCGTTAATTCTGATGCCCATGGCGAGGTGTACATTTTTTTTACGTTACATTTGTGTTCTATCAATTAAACTCCAGATCGACTACTAATCTCCTAAGTTCTTTAAATTTGTGTTTGTTAAACGTTGTAGGAAGTGACCTATTTTGAGATATTCTGCATCTGTTTCTTTAGTTCTTTACATTTGAAAGATTGAGAATCACATTAGTTGGACTCTGGACTAAATTCGTGTTTGTTAAACGTTGTAGGAAGTGGCCTATTTTGAGATATTCTGCATCTGTCTATTTAGTTCTTTACATTTGAAAGAGAGAATCAGTTGGACTCTGAACTAATTTTTTATTTACTAATTTGTGTGATGATTGCTTGGCATGCACATAAGAATGTTACTAATGTGGCAGGCAAAAGTCTTTATGTTTCAATCACAAATGAGTGCATGTATACATAGCAGAATTACACCAATTAATCTGTGGGAGGAAGGATATAGAACAACTCATCAGGTAAAGAAAAAGAATCATGATTTGAAAGTTTGGAAGCCATTACATACTCATTTCTTGCTGCTCTCTTTAGAAGATGTTTTCAAGAGCTTCTTGGTAATCTAAATTTATAGTTCCATTTTTTTCAACAATATCCAATATGATTATGTGTTTTACTACTCGATATATTTCCTACTCATGATCATTTTTCAGAGGCTGTCAATATTGGGTTATCTGCGGTTGTTGAGGGTTGTTTGGCTTGCGACGAACTCAAATACAATAGTATTAGGAATTATTGATTTAAATCTCTGTATGAATTGGTTGTTTGTAGAACTAAATCATAAAAGCTTGTTTTAGCCCTACCCATAGTTTAATTGGTATTTTGGATGTGCATGTAAAAACCAAGCTGAATAATTTCTTACCAATGGTCTTACTATTTGATTTGATTTGATTTTGTAATATTGGAATTTATGTTTTTTTTTATATTTAACCTATTGGGCACAATAATAAAAGTTGTGTTAATATGGATGGGAAAGTAAATCTGACAACGCGTCAAAACGGAGGCACAAAAGCCCTTTATTTGTGCTGACATCATTGAGCACCAAAAACAGTATTGTGCCCTCTAATCAATGGTAACGCCCATAGAGGGCACAGATAGAAACATGGTTGCTGCATTGTTGCCCTTGACCTATGAGCACGTATGTTGGTGCCCTTTGGCATTAAAGGGCACATATAATTTATTGTGTGCAGTGCCCAGTTTTCTTGTAGTGCCTCCAGACTATTGTATGATACATTTAAAGATGACATGAAATTAAGAATTGTCAATGACACTAGGATTTTCCTGACAGATAATTCATGGAGAGATCCAACGTCTCCAAGTTTTTTAGGTTAGATATTTGGTTTGGAATGTAACCGGAGAAGTTAGAGCTAAGATCCAATGCGTGGAGAAGCTGCAGTTGGCCAATGTCAATAGGTATTTTGCCAGTAAAACAATTGTTCGGCAATAATAGTGCTTGCGGCAAGTTCTTCGAAAAATAGTTTTGATGCAAATTAAGAATTTGTACTATCAATGATGAAAATGGGGAGTTCAAGATAATTGTGGTCTGTTTGAGCTTCAGTTTGTTCAGATACCAACAATGGCAGCCTGCAAAGTTCCTTAAGAAATTCGCCTGAAATTCAGTTGAAGTCTATGTTCAGATATATGATGTATTCTTTTAGGCTTTAGTCGCGTGTAAATTTGTCTAATATGTTATGTTATCAAACTTCCATCGTGATTTCATCAGCTGATGATTGATAGTTTGGTTTATAATTTTAGTCTAAAAGAAGAGATGAAATAAATAAAAGAAAAACTAATGAAAAGAGTTTGAGAACTTTGAGTTTTAACGATAAGGACAAAATAAAGGATAAAGTGAATAATACTGTAATTGACTTTTTAGTGTAAAAATGTAATTTTTCGTTAAAGTGAACAGTACCATGAGCTTTTCATTAAAATTCTCATAAATAAAAGAGCTATTCAGCGTACAGTCCGATTATGGAATGAACATCCTACTCTCTAATAGATATTTTGCACCAGAGGATTTCTGGCTCAATCCGTACACATTAATATTTCTTCGTCTTCTGGGCAGGGAGCTTTAACTGAAACATTGAAGAGAGAGGTGCTTTGGAAGTTGTCAGGGACCATGAAATAGTTACTGTTTGCATATTCTGACCGATTTGTACTCTCAGTTTCGCTATCCGGCTTGCTGCTTTTAACTTCGTCGTCTCAATTTGGGACGTGGCCATGGGTTTTCCTGTTAACAAGAAGAACAAGAATTAAGCATTGTAAACCAAATTGAAAAAAGAAAATGAACCAAGAGTCTAGGTTGTAGAACTCTACCTTCTAAGCCTTCTCCACTTCACATAGAGCATGAATTGAACATTGTCTAGGAGTTGGAAATATGCATATCTCCACGTCCTCTTGAGAAGCAAAGGGCTACAGAATCCCAATAACCCTACAAAGAAACCAAGCACGACGGATAACCCAAACCATAGACTTTGATCCTCATCGTTGTCCAAATCCTGGTTTTTCTCATCATCTGTAGTAATGTCATCAACTGGCTGGCACTCATTTGGAAGTGGTGCGCCACAAAGTTTCAAATTCCCCTCGAAGGCGGACGGATTGAAGCTTTGGAGCTGGGTGCTTGTTGGTATTGGTCCCTCTAGACTATTGTATGATACCTTCAAAAGTGACAAGAAATTAAGAATTGCCAATGACGCTGGGATTTCTCCTGACAGATGATTCATGGAGAGATCCAGCGTCTCCAAGTTTTTGAGGTTAGATAGTGTTTGGAATGTTACCGGAGAAGTTGTTAGAGCTAAAATCCAATGCGTGGAGAAGCTGCAGTTGGCCAATGTCAATAGGTATTTTGCCAGTAAAACAATTGTTCTGCAAGAATAGTGCTCGCGGCAAGTTCTTCGAAAAATATTTTTGATGCAAAGAATTTGTAGCATCAATGATGAATATGGGGAGTTAAAGATAATTGTGCTCTGTTCGAGATTCAGTTTCAGATACCAACATTGGCAGCCTGCAAAGTTCCTTTGGAAATTCGCCTGAAATTCGGTTGGAGTCTATGTTTATATATAAGAGCCTTGGCAGGGTCCCCAACCAACTAGGAATTAGGCCGGTGATTCTATTGAAAGGCAGATACAAGACTTCCAGCTTCTTGAGCGTCGATAACCAAACAGGTATCTCACCGGTGATCTCGCAGTAACTCATACCCAAAATTCGAAGATTTGGGCATCCATCAAAACCAACCATGCCATCACAAGCTGGCATTTCCGCCTGTAGAAAGCTATATCGAACGAGGAGAACAGTGACACTTTTACAACCCATCAATTTCTTGATTGCCCCTGTGATATTGGTCAATTTATTTCCACCAAGGGAGAGAAAGGACAGAGATTTTAGCAAACGAATCTCGGGTTGTATCTGCCCCTCTAGATCGTTTAAGCTCAGTCCAAGTGCTTTCAGGGACTTGCACGAGTAAAGGCTTTCCGGCACCATACCAGACTGCAACTACTTCAAAGTATTCTTTTATTCTTTAATGTTATTCTTTTCCCAAGAAACTCTATAGAAAATAAAATAACAAACCAAAGACTTGAGGAGTTATTTAGGATTAGAAATTTATAGACATGATAAATTAAATAATTTGGCATTTTAGTTTCTAAAATCTTATACTTAATGCTAAAATCAAAGCTTTAAGGAGATATTTTATTTCTTAAATAATCAACTATTTTAATAAATGAGATTATAGTTAAATAAAATTGGTCGTAAGTGAGATAGTCTAAATAATCAACTACTTATTTTTTTTAATCTAAAATGTACTCATGTACCGTATAAAAGTTAATAATTTTTTGTATGTAGAATGTCATTAATATAAGTAATAACAAATCATGGGTTTTATTTAAATATAATTTATTTTAATGACAAATCAATTAATTAAGATAAATTATACTTTTTTACATAAATATAATTTATTTTTTGAGTTAATCTCAATTTACTATCTGAAGTTTATTTGTTTTCAACATTTAATATATCAAGTTTTTTTCGTCTCAGTCTAGTACCTAAAATCATAATTTTAGAACACTTTCATACATTCGTTAGATTTTCCGTCAGAACATCTGTTAAATGATGACGTAGCGTCTACATGGACAATGATTGGACACCACGATTCAAGGGCCTACTTAGATTTAAAAAATTAAATAAATAATTTTTTTTCCTTCCTCTATCTTTGTCTCTTTCTATCTCCCTCTTCCAAGAGAACTCAGCAACCACCAACCTTTTATTGACAGAAGACACTTAAGCATTTGGCTAAATGGTACACCTCAGCATTCGGTTAGCTTAGAATTGTACACATCAGCATTTAGTTAGCTTAGTGGTTAAGTTGTCAAAAGTAACAGCTTAAGTTCAGCGAATCGAAGAAGAGGATCCTGGTTGGCTCATCAGGCGCTGGAAGTTTCTTTGGCCGTGGATCTGATGGCGGTGGAATTTCAATTTTTGTCACAAACGAAGTCAATTTGTGTTGTTCGTCAAATCAGGTTTTGATTTCTTTGTTGGTTACTGTTCCGTGTGTTTGCTCATTGTGAAATTTCTAGAGTTATTGCGCTGTTGAAGTCGGTGCTTGTTGGTGAATTTCCAGGGCTCGAAGCCTCTCAATAATTGTTTGTAATTTTCTTTGATCTGAGCAATTTGAGCACGAAGCTCCTTGTCATCTACAATTTGTATGCGATTTGTATCTTTGCGGTGATCATTTGTGCCAAAATTAAAATTTGTGATTCTATGATAAGTTTTGTGGATTGTTCTGAGTTTTGGCACGAAGCCTGTTGGTGTTAATTGTCGGCACGAAGCCTGTTATTGTTAGTTGTTGGCACGAAGTCAGTATTTTCATCAATCTTTAAGCACGAAGCTCTCTACAGAAATAATTTTTTTTGGCTGTTTTCAGATATCTTGTGAATTGTGCATTGAAGTATGGTGGTGAATTCTGTCAAGATGGACAGTTTATTGGGAATGCTAACTATGCGATTACAAGATGACAATGTTGTAAAGTGGTATTTTCAATTTCGATCTATTCTTTAAGGCTCTAACATATTTAATCATTTTGATGGCTTCTCTGTGTGTCCACTGAAGTTTGTGTTTATTGAGGAGACTGGATTACTACTAAGATCACTACAGCTTATAAGGAGTGGGTTAAACAAGATAGGGCTCTCGTTAGTCTTTTACTTGCTACACTTGGAGATGAAGTAGTAGAGTATGTTGTTGGTTGCAAAACTGCTCATGTAGCTTGGACAAATCTTCAAGATAGATATGCTACTGTGTCTAGGGCTCGAATTAATCATTTGAAGACAGAGTTTCACACTATCAAGAAATGGGCTCATAGTGTAAAGAAGTATATGCTCAGACTCAAGGCTCTTAAAGATCAATTAATTGCTGTTAGTGAACTAGTGCTGAATCTTCTAATGCCACTCAACATTCTCACGGGTCTTCTCAGTATTTCAGTGGTGGTTAATGGTTATGTCAATAACAGTAGTGCTGAATCTTCAAGTTATGGGTCAAGACTAACTGGTGGGATAGTTTCTCAAGTTCAATTTCTTCAGTTTCATCAACAGGGAAATGACAGTTTTCAAACCCAAAGGAGTTATCAAAACTATGGCAGCAACAATGGAAGTTTTAATAATTGACCAAGGTATAATGGTGGAAATAATGGCAGATTTTCTGGGAATTCAACTATGTCCTTTGGAAATTTTGGTAGCAATGGCGGTTCTAATTTTGGTTCAAATGGAGGATCTAGTTGGCAGAATTGGAATGGCAACACTGATTCTAAATCTAATCTGATTCCTGAATGTCAGATTTGTAACAAGCGTGGTCTTACTGCACCTAACTGCTACTCTAGGTATTTTGCAAGTTCTAGCACTGCTCCTCTAGTTCCAGAGTGTCAAATATGTGGGAAGTGAGGGCATATTGCTCTTAACTGTTACCATAGAAGTAATTACGCCTATCAGGATGCACAACCACCATCTTCTCTCACAGCTCTTACTGCACAAACTTAACCAAGTTTTGCTTCTTCTTCACAACCAAACTGGGTGTTGGATACAGATGCTACACACCACATGACAGCAGATCTAGATAATTTGACTCTGGTGGCTTCATTTAAAGGAAATGAACGAATCACAGTGGACAATGGTGAAGGACTTCCGGTTGCTAACATTGGTTTGGGTTCAATTTTAACTCCTTCGAAACTATTAACTTTGCAAATGGTTTTACACGTTCCTCAATTGGTTGCTAGTCTATTATCTGTTTATAGACTTTGTAAAGATAACCATTGTCATGTTATTCTTGATGAGTTTAGTTTTTGGGTGCAGGACAAGGCAACAAAGAAAATCATCTTGAGGGGAAGGAGTAGTAATAGTGGCTTGTATTACATTTCTCAGCAACAATTTTTCAAGTATTCTTAGCTTTAAGACACCTCACCGCAGGCTCTCTTGGGGAAGCTTGTGAAGTCTTCTATTTGGCATCATCGACTTGGTCATCCAACCAATGAGGTTCAATCCAAAATGCATAAGGATTCTGCTATTTCTGTTGGTTTAGATGTATATCCACAAATATGTTCATCATGTATTAGGGGCAAATGTCTAGACTTCCATTTAGTTCTAGTAGTACTAAGTCTAGTATTCCATTTGAAAAATTGCATACTGATGTATGGGGACCCTCACCCACTATCTCTGTTGAAGCTTACAAATACTATGTAATCTTTGTTGATGAATGCACAAGGTTCACTTGGATTTTTCCACTTGTGAATAAATTTGATTTATATGATGTGTTTCTTAAATTTCATGCTCTTATTGTGAATCAATTTAAGACAACCATTAAGTCATTACAATCAGATGGAGGATGTGAATATATGAGTGGGTTGTTTAAGAAATTTTTGGATTTACATGGTATTTTGCATTTTGTCTCATGTCCATATACACCCCAACAAAATGGGTTATCAGAAAAGAAAAATAGGCATATTATTGAGACTGTTGTGACTTTGCTCAGTGCTGCTTATTTACCTTAGCAATTTTGGTACCATGCTTGTAGTCATGCAGTATTTCTGATCAATCGAATGCCTTGCCAAAATTTACAAATGTTATCTCCTTATGCTAAGTTGTTTGGACAATCTCCTTCTTTAGCAAGTCTTAAGGTTTTCGGTACGACTATTTACTCTTACTTAAGACCTTATACTGCCAATAAGTTGCAAGCTAGAAGTGATAAATGTGTATTTTTCGGATACTCAGTTGGTTATAAAGGGGTGTTGTGTTAAAATAAAACTACAAGGCGATTGTTGTTATCTCGGCATGTGCTACATGATGAAAGTAGGTTTCCTTTTAAAGATTCTTGTTTTGCAACCACTAATTTAGCTATTTCATCTGTAATTGATTCCAATTCGCAAAGATTGTCCCCTAGCATAGTGTCTATTGTTTTACCAAGGCATTTGAATGAGTCCAAGGAACAGTTATCAGTGGATTATGTATGTAGTCAGCATATGGAAGTACCATCTATGTCTTCTCAAAGATTCAATGTATCTGCCAGTTTCAATAGTATCTCAACACAAGCTACTACTCAAGCTATTACTACACTATCAACTCATTCTTCCTCTTAAGTGTTGCCTGTCCATGCTCAGACCCAAACTCAAGTATCCCCTTCTTCTCTAGAGCAATCTCGTACATCTGCAGAGTTTGATACTCAATTTACTAATTCATATCATGAACATGTTGTGTCCACTACTGTTGTGCCTAGTACTGTAGTATCTATTTCTTTTCATCATAATATGGTTACAAGGTTGAAAAGTGGTGCAATCCAAAGAAAGAATTATGCAGCTTATCATGCATCTTTATTTGATAACCAGTTCGCTCCTCATTCACATACTACACATACTGATGTTGTAGTCCTTTGTGGTCTCACTTCTTTGTTAGCTATTCATGATTCTTCTGAGCCTTCTCATTATAAACAAGCAGTTTTATCTGAGCACTAGAGGAATGCCATGACAGAAGAGTTTACTGCTTTTCACAAACAAAGTACTTAGGAGTTGGTACCTTATCCAGAAAATAAAAATGTCATATGCAACAAATGGGTATATAAAATCAAGAAAGATCAAGAAGGAAAGATATCGAGGTACAAGGCTTGACTTGTTGCACAAGGATATAGTCAAGAATAAGGCTTAGACTAAGAAGAAACTTTTAGTCCGGTTGTTTGACATACTACAATAAGGCTTATTTTATCTCTTGTTGCGATGCATAAACGGGAATTAAGGCAATTAGACTTGAAAAATACCTTTTTGCATGGTGAATTACAAGAAGAGGTGTTTATGAAGCAACCTCAAAGGTTTCAAGATCCATTATATCCTAACCATGTTTGCAAACTTCTCAAATCTTTATATGGTTGCCTGGAATGAAAAGTTTACCAGTTATCTTCCCAATTTGGAGTTTCAGTCTTCTCACTCTGATCCAAGTTTGTTTGTAAACTTCAGTGACGGTGATGTAGTGATTCTTCTTCTATATGACGACGACATTATTATTATTATAGGTTCATGTTCCAAGCAAGTAATTGATTATTTGGCCTCTGTGTTTGACAGGAAGGACATAGGCAAATTGACTTATTTTCTGGGACTTCAAGTTACTTACAGGGAAAATAGGGGTATTTTTCTTGGTCAGTCAAAATATGTCACTTATCTTCTTAATAAGGCAGGTGTAGTGCATTGTAGGCCTTGTTCAACTCCTAGGAAACCTCATACACAGTTGTTGAAAGATGAAGGAAAACCATTGTCTGATCCCACAGTTTATAGAAGTTTAGTTGGTGCATTGCAATATTTGACCTTTACTAGGCCAAATATTGCATATGCGGTCAATTATGCCTGTCATTTTATGAATACTCCTACTGAAGTTCATTTCTGTTTGGTGAAGCGTATACTTTAGTATTTGAATGGTACTTTGGCTTGTGGGATTACTTATTCAGCTGCTGCAAAATTAGAATTGCCTGCCTAGAGTGATGCTGACTGGGCAGCTGACATAAATACTAGACGATCAACAACTAGATATGTTGTTTTCCTGGGACCTAATCCCATTTCTTGGCAGTCAAAGAAGCAAGGCAGCGTGTCTAGAAGTTCAACAGAGGCTGAATATAAAGCATTGGCTAATGCAGCTGCTGATATTGCTTGGATTCGAATGGTTCTTAAGGATTTTCATATGTTTCTTCCTTCTACTCCTTTGTTGCATTGTGATAATTTGTCCACATTAGCCTTATGCTCTAATCCAGTGTTTCACACTCAGATTAAACATTCGGATAATTATTTTCATTTCCTTCGTGAAAAAGTACAAAAATGGGATATGGAGGTTCAGTACATTCCTACAGAAGCTCAGGTTGCAGATCTCTTAACGAAGGGATTACACAATCCTTTGTTTGTTCATCATTGTTCCAATCTCAGACTAGGTTACCCCAATTGAGATTGAGGGGGAGTATTAACAAAAGACACTTAAGCATTTGGCTAAATGGTACACCTCAGCATTCAATTAGCTTAGAATTGTACACATCAGCATTTAGTTAGCTTAGTGGTTAAGCTGTCAAAAGTAACAGTTGTAATTCTAAGGCTATATATATAGTGGGCTAACCACATGTAATTGTATTCATTCATTGCAATAAAAATACAACTTGTTCTCCTCATTCTCTCTCTTGTTCATCATTTCTGTTTCGTTGCTGGATCATTAAGTTCTTGAGATCATGATTTCTCTCTAATTATCACTTTTCCCCACCGACCCAACACCATGAGCCGCCGAAAATGGGTCTCAATCAGAGACCGAGAGAGAAAAATGAGAGCCCACACTGATCCTTATTTTCTATAAGTAACGTCAAAACAGTAAAACCCTTATTTTCTCTTTGGCTCGTGATTTTCTCAGCAGCCAAACGGAAACGAGGAAGATAGGAAAAATGAAGAAACTAACCTTTGGAAGAAAATTCAAATGTTAAGAGAGAATTTTGGAATTGGATTAAACGTCAATAGTGAAGGGATGCAAATTCTAAGCCCATGGAGAAATTAACCATGCCAAAGATTCAAGAGATTCACATTCAAATTACAAAAATTATTTCTGAATCTAAACCAAAAACCCACATGAAATTCACCAAGAATAGAAGAAATAAAAAATGAGGCAAATTGTCTACTCTCCTTTTTCTATACATTTCTCATCCCCTCCTATTTATGATATCGCAGTTAAACCACATCAATATTTTATATTAATTTTTTTATAGAGATAATAAGATAAAAAATAATAAGAACATAAAATGCTAACGTGACTTAACAGTGACTGCACAGATAAAAAGAGATGGAAAGTGTATGAAAAAAGCAAGACAGACAATCTGCCTTCAATAAAAAAAAATAGACAAATTTGAAATAGTCCAATTTTATAAGCCTCTTTTAATATGGGTCTAATTTTTAGTTACTTTTGATTTAGCTCCAATTTTTATAGCCTAAAATTGTGTCCTTATTTTTTATTTAGGTCCAATTTTGAACCCATATCAAAAAAGACTTATAAAATTGGACCCATATTGGGTTAGCTGTGCATTAATGGAGAAGGAGAAAATGGGAAGAAAACCATGGAATTGAAAATTCCAGAAGAAAAAAAAATGATAAAATTTAAAAATGAGCATTAATCATGGTGACCCAGATCTAGAAAACTGGTTGTTTACCCAAAAATTGGAAATGAATTTACCCTTCGGTGATTGAGCGTTGTGTCTCCTCTCCTCTTTTGCTTTCTCTCCCTTGGCGATTTGAAGAAATTGCAATGGGAAATAAACAAAGAAAGAAAACAAGACAAGCAAGCTTTCCCTTCCCACAAGTTTTCTCTCTCGGTCTCCCATCAAGAACCCATTTCCGGCGGCTCACGGGATTAGATCGGTGGGGAACGGTTAATGATTGCTGGGTTTTGTGTCCGAAGAGAAGGGAAGAGGGGAGAGAGATAGAGAAACGAAGGGAGAGGAAGGAAAACATTTCAAAAAAATTTAATACCCAAATGGGCCTATATTGACATGGCGTCCAGTTACTGTCCATCGCCATATCATCATTTAAAGAAAGTTCGGACAAAAAATTTAATGGATGAATGAAAATGTCTTAAAATTATAACTTTTAAGTGTTAGATTGAGATAAAAAAAAACTTGATGTATGAAATGTTAAAAATCAATAAACTTCAGAGTAGTGAACTGAAATTAATCCTTATTTTTTAATATTTTCATCCCACAAATCATGGATTTTATTGAAAATCTCATTAATATAAGTAACTACAAATATCAAATTTAATTTAAAATTATAACAACTTACATGAAAATACATTATTGTATTAATTTCATGACTTCAAAAAAAAATTGAAAACCAATAAGGTTTCAATAAAAAAACGCTAATAAATAAGGACAACATCCAAAGTCACCTATTAATTATTCTCAAACATAGCATAAACAATTAATTTATATAAAAAAACTACAACAATACCGGACTATAGTTCTGACAGACATGAAATTAACACAAGCACTTTGGAAACTGAAAATTACTCTAAGCAGCACATGTCTTAATAATCTCATCAAGAAAATCTTGAAGATTCTGGTCGGAGGAGCCGCCCTCAGCCACCGCCGCTTCCGCTGCCTTCTTCCATTTCAATGCGTTTCGCTTCAATTCTATTGCCTTCTGTCCAACTGTTGCCTCCAACAAACACTTCCCAACCTTGTCTCTCATGCACAATCTATTCTCGGCCACCCCACGGCTCAATCTAAGCCCTACATCTAACACATCCACCAAGAACTTTGCATTGGTGACTTGGTCACCCCACTGAGGAAATGTCACAACTGGCACGCCTGAAGTGAGTGCTTCAACTGAAGAGTTCCAGCCACAGTGAGTTACAAAACATGTGATCGATGGGTGAGCTAAAACCTGCTCTTGTGGACTCCATTTAACCACTTTTCCTTTATCCCCAACTTTTTCTAAGAACTTATCAGGTAAAACATATTCTTCGGATCCAAACTCTTTGCTGGGTCGCTTCATAACCCATAAAAATGAGACCCCAGAGCTCAATAATCCATGAGCAATCTCATCAACTTGCTCTTGCTTTAAGTACACAATACTACCAAAAGAGATGTATACAACAGATGTTGGAGGCTTGGAATCGAGCCACTCAAGACAATCATCAGCTTTCATTAGGTCTCCACTTATGGTTGTTTTGGGAGGTTTTGGGTTCTTGAATAAGGGGCCAACGGGCTTCACTATGCAGAACTGGGACATGTGCTCGATGACCTCAGGCTCGAGCTCTTGGAACGTGTCTATCAACACATACATTGATTTTGATAAATTCTTGAACTGGCCTAAAATCGCCCTCCCGAAAACCTGAAAATTATTTGCTAATTATAAGGTATCAACTTTTTTCGCCTTAGGTCTGTGGAAATTCATACAGGGTACCTTTTCCAAACATAGTAGAAAGAATAACATAAGTTTCAAATTAGCTAGACTAAATACAATGAACAAATGAAACATGGTAGTTCTGTTCTAAAACTTTAGAAACTGTTTTGGTAGTATATAAAGTGGGAATGATCGCTTCCTTGACTGTTTATCCATGCAAAAGGCACTTATGATGCTAGACTGTGGAAGTTGAACCATTGATAACGTTGATTCTTGCCTAAATTTGTGGTATAGGCTGACAATCTGCATGAACATAAGTATAAAAGACCATTTCCGTGTATAGTGTACACTCACCTGAAATCGGTCTGAAGGGTGCAAGTAGCTGGGTATCTCATCGTGCTTCAAAAGTGGCATACTTGGCAGCTGAACATCCAAATTTGGCTCGGTTTCTGTGGGAAATGGCACTGCCTTGCTGTGATAATGGTAATAAGCCGAGAACACAGCACACGACTGAACCCAAAGCGTGGCACAAGGGATTCCAAGCTCAGTGCCAATGTCACAAACCCATGGAATGAATGGGTTGTTCACAAGGCATGAAACTGGACGACCTTCATTGGCATGCCGTTTGATCATCTGGGTTACCAAATCCTTGCCCACCAGTTCAAGCAGTGGCATATAGTAGTCGAAGTCCGCGCGTTTAGGGTCCTGTTCTGGAAGACCATCGTCAAAAAACTCAAACCTGATAAAACCGTCGCCCACAGGTGTGGGTTCATCACTGATGCAACTGTTGGCTGCTCTCATCTCTTTGCCATAGTTTTCAGTGGTGGAGAAGCTGACCAAAAACCCCTTTGCAGCTAGGCGTTTGCCTAATCTGAGCATAGGGTTTATGCTTCCCTGTCCTATGAAAGACACAAGAAACATATGACTGAGAGTAATTTCAGTTCCCATTTTCTTGCTTAGTTTTTATTTCATCTCTTCGCGTACATGTTATTTATATATCTCCCTGCTCTTGTAAGTTTGTAACTGACCACCTACCATTCTGAGACTTGGTAGGTTTGCAAAATTTCAAAAGTCTTCATAAAATCTATATTTTTTCACATGCTCCATACCATGAGGTTTTGAAAGTTCATGGAAGAATTTTGTTGATATTCTTGTGCATGGAGTCCCATTTTGGCAATGTTTTGGGCCTCAACACCATATTTGTCCATTTATTTTTTAGTTTTCGGGATAAGTATTCTATTAAATATATATTTGTGGCTCAGTAAATTGTAAAACCACTTTCAAATGCTTTATAAGGCTTTTCTTAACATGACAAAAATACTTTGTAAAAATGAAAAAATTGCATTTTTCTCGAATAATTTGGGCCACTTCCCATGGGGTTGTCATGTTCTAAACTGGTGAGGTTTCTTCTGCACATTTTATGCCCCATGGGTTGTCCCAATCCAAGCTCCTATTACCCCACAAAAGTTAAATAGGGTTGGAAGAAAGTCAGACTCTTATCAATTATATTCATCTAATAATGTGTCAATAGAAGAAAAACTTTACAAAAATCTACTTAATTAAGACAACTTTCATATTTAATGTGACAAACGTATACAAATTTACATTTGTGTGATTATTCTAAAAATAACGTAAGCAGCACAATCTATTTGAAAGCGAAATGAACTAAAGGGCATATATTATGATGATTCATTTAGAAATAAATATGTTGTGGTTAACCAACCAAAGATTGGGTTCGAATCAAGCTTTGGGGTTCATTTTCATAGATCCGCAATCAACCACCCACCAAGCTTTGGGGTTCATTTTCATAGACCCGCAATCAAACACCCAAAAGCGCGCGCACACCTAAGGAGATTATTATATTCTACTCACATACACATTATACAACCAAAAAAAAAAAAACAGGTGTTTTGCCTAAGTTAAATTCACTTTCTAAACCAATCTACTAGGCCTAGCTTGTCTTACACGTAAATGATTGGAAAAAATTGGGTAAATTACAAAAAAAAAAATTAAATAAAATGTAGCCATCATGGTGACACGCCCCGATCCCGATGTCCTGAGGACATCGGGATGGTCACGTGCTGGCCGACACCCGAGGGGTGACGAAAACCATTTAGAATGCATGAGAACAAGAAATAAATAAGAATTACTAATTTCATGGTAATAATATGTAATTAAGGAACGTGTTCAGAGCATTCAACTAATTAGGATACTGCAAAGAAAGGATATAAAATTTAATAAACAAAAGGAGTGGGTCCTACACCGAAAGAACTCGAATATGCCGATGCAGAAGTGTCTTGACACCGGGATTGTATGTCTCAATTCTAAGGCCTGAATGAGGCGCAAAACAAAGGTGAGTGGACCAATTTGATATACATATAATAAAACAGTTATCAACATACTAACCCCCAGATTTTATGAAAACAATAGCATATAATTATCAGGATAAACATAGGTTTTCCGAAACCTAGCATGCCGTACAATATCTTAATTCATAACTCGCATAACATATCATAATCACTAGTGTCAAATGTCCACATATATCCCTCCAGGCCCTATGCCATCTCCCCGTCCCTGAGCATACAGTTAGAGGAAAATATCACTTTAGGCCCTATGCCAGCTCCCCGTCCCTGTGCTAAATATCCAGAGGAAACACACTCCAGGCCTTATGCCAACTCCACCGTCCCCCGGGATGGACGGGAATCTATCCCTCATCTCGTAGCAAAAATTGGGACCACTAGGTAATACAGAATCATCGCACATACATTTATTTAAAATCAACTTCATAGTATAAATTCATCTATCATCTATACTATAAAGAGGTGTTCGAAACGTATTCTAAATATCATATCATCCAGCAGATATTATATAAAGAATATGAGTTATAGGAAAAATAGTAATAATTCAAACTAGCCTCAATAAGCATGTTATCTCATAAAATGTTTCACAAAATGTAATCATTAAATCATGCTTCTCATGTATGCATTTCTACTATTAAAACATGCATTTTTAGAAGGGGTCCACTCACAGTACTTAGCCGTCCAATGCTGGCGCTACTAGCGAATATAGAAAAGCCACAATAGTTGCCCCTAAGTACATAAAGGGTACAACTTAGTCAAACTCTATTCAAACGATTTTATTTCAGAAACAGACTTCAAAAACGGGTCCAGGACGTCGAAATTAGCCTAGGAGGGGTCCCGAACGAACCCGAAAAAGTCAACTCCGAAAGTCAAAGGTCAACATTGAACGGTCAAAGTCAACGTTGACCGGGTCAACGGTCAAAGGGTCAACCGGGTCAACGGTCAACCAGATCGGTCAACGGGTCAATCAACTGGGTTTGGGTTGGATCTAAGTTGGGCCCTAAAAGGTTTGGGTTTAGGGTAACATGGGTTTGGGCTTTAGGGTTACGGGCCTGGGGCCCTAATCTAAAGAACCCATAAGGGTTCTGGGTTTTAAATTAAACGGGCCAAAGGCCCTGTCTTCCTCACAGCCCGAAGGCCAGACCAAAAAAGATTTTGGATTTGGGGGATTAACGGGCCAATGCCCTGCATAAAAGGGCCCAAGGCCTTTTTGTTTTAATATAACTCAAATAAAAATGTAACGGGCTAGGGAACTGGGTCACAAACAACTCGGGCCAAGGGCCCCAAACTACAAAGGCCCAAGGCCTTTAACATAATTTAAAAACTTAAATAAAATATTAAAATGGGATACGGGCTGGGTTCGAAACGGGCTTAAGGTCCGTGGGTTTTCTTAAAAAACCCGAAGGCCTGGGTTGTACGGAGAAGAACGCCGGGCTTCCCAGCTCCGGCCGACAACAACCCGGGGTTCTAGGCCCCGATCCTCATACCAAAATGAAGAAGACAGAGAAAGGAAGAGGTTTATACCATTTGTTCACCATGAAACAACTGGTGGTGGTCGGAAATCCCTTCGAAGCTCACGGGTACACCGGAAAAACGGGTGTGCACACCCCAGAGTCGATCTCCACCTAAAACCTCGAAAAAGTCACTAAATCACTTCAAAAATCCCAACCTATCAACATACAACTCTAAGATAGAAAGGATCGAGGCTTACCTAGCCGGAAAACAAAGAAAACTCGCCGAGGATTTATGGGTTCCTTTCGCTGTCCTTGCTGCTACGGGAGAGGGAGAGTGAACGAGGGAGAGACGAGATGAGGGAGAAGGAAGGGCAAAAGCGAGGTGCGTGATGGTGTGCGTGTGTGTATGGTCTCGGTGCAAAAGAGAGAGAGCGAGATGAGGGGGTTCGAGAAAGTGAGAGTGCAGAGAGTGTTCGAGAGGGACAGAGAGAGAGTGACAAAAAGAGAGAGAAAGAAAGAAAGGGATAGGAGATACAGGAAAAGGAGGACAGAAATCTGAGGTGGGCCCTTTGGGCTCACCATTTAAGACCCAAATTTTTTTTAATAGGGCGGGGTGTAACACATGGTTTGTTGAAGTATAAACTATTGCAAGTACAAAAATGCTCTCCTAAGATCCTCATTTTGAAGACATGTGAGGTCCTATTTCATTTCAACCCTTAAAATTAATCTGACTGTGAAATAATCCAAAATATGATATTATTCCTATTACAACATAACAAAATAATAATGTTGTAACAGGAATAATAACAAAATATGATATTATTCTTGTTACAACATAACAGATATATGACATTCACACCTGAAACTCTTCCTTTTTTTTTTATTTTTTTTTTATCAAAATTATTATTTTGTTATGTTGTAACAGGGATAATATTATATTTTGGATTATTTCATAATCAGATTAATTTTAGGGGTTGAAATAAAATAGGACCTCATTGGTCCTTAAAATAAGGACCTTATGATAGCATTTCTGATTGCAAGTATAGTCCAACATTCACTACAAGACTAAGCAGAATAACAAACGCAGGTGACAACAATTGACTAGCTCTCGCATGTGGCCCTCTACCACAGTAGTTGAGAGGATGCAATTCATGAGGGGTTGGGGTAGTTGCTTATTGCCATGTTCCAATGAAACCTACAGCTCAAAATCTGCGAACCTCAATTAGGCATAGGCTATTAATTCTTTATTATTATTATTCATAATCAACACTATCTTATTGTTATTCATTAGGCCAAATTTATTTTTGGTCCTGCGGTGATACACCAATTTTAATTTGACAAACCAAAATTATTAGGGTAGTGTGCCCACCTCATTCGCTTTCTCTCCCTTATTAGGATAGTGTACCCAAAAATTGGAAATGACTTTACCTTTCGGTGATTGAGCTTTGTGTCTCCTCTCCTCTTTTGCTTTCTCTCCCTTGGCGATTTGAAGAAATTGCGATGGGAAATAAACAAAGAAAGAAAACAAGACAAGCAAGCTTTCCCTTCCCACAAGTTTTCTCTCTCGGTCTCCGATCAAGAGCCCATTTCCGGCGGCTCACGGGATTAGGTCGGTAGGGAAAGGTTAATGATTGCTGGGTTTTCTCTCAGAATTGAAGGGAAGAGGGGAGAGAGATAGAGGACGAAGGGAGAGGAAGGAAAAAACATTTAAAAAAAATTAATATTCAAATTGGTCCATATTGACATGGCGTCCAGTTATTATCCATGTGATCGCCACATCATCATTTAACGAAAGTTTTGACAAAAAATTTAACGGATGCATGAAAGTGTCCTAAAATTATAACTATAAGTGCCATACTGAGATAAAAAAAACTTGATGTATGAAATGTCAAAAATCAATAAACTTCAGAGTACGTAGTGAATTGAAATTAATCCTTATTTTAATATTTTCATCCCACAAATCATGGATTTTATTGAAAATCTCATTAATATAAGTAACTACAAATATCAAATTTAATTTAAAATTATAACAATCTACATGAAAATGCATTATTGTATTAATTTCAAGACTTCAATAAAAAAACTAAAAACCAATAAGGTTTCAATAAAAAACTTGATAAAAATGAACAACATTCAAAGTCACCCATTAATTATTCTCAAAGCATAGCATAAACAATTAATTTATATAAAAAACTACAACAATACCGGACTATAGTTCTGACAGACATGAAATTCACACAAGCAGTTTGGAAACTGAAAATTGCTCTAAGCAGCACATGTCTTAATGATCTCATCGATAAAATCTTGAAGATTCTGGTCGGAGGAGCCGCCCTCAGCCACCGCCGCTTCCGCTGCCTTCTTCCATTTCAATGCGTTTCGCTTCAATTCTATTGCCTTCTGTCCAACTGTTGCCTCCAACAAACACTTCCCAACCTTGTCTCTCATGCACAATCTATTCTCAGCTTCCCCACGGCTCAATCTAAGCCCTACACCTAACACATCCACCAAGAACTTTGCATTGGTGACTTGGTCACCCCACTGAGGAAATGTCACAACTGGCACGCCTGAAGTGAGTGCTTCAACTGAAGAGTTCCAGCCACAGTGAGTTACAAAACATGTGATAGATGGGTGAGCTAAAACCTGCTCTTGTGGACTCCATTTAACCACTTTTCCTTTATCCCCAACTTTTTCCAAGAACTTATCAGGTAAAACATGTTCTTCCAATCCAAACTCTTTGTTGGGTGGCTTCATAACCCATAAAAATGAGACCCCAGAGCTCAATAATCCATGAGCAATCTCATCAACTTGCTCTTGCTTTAGGTACACAATAGTACCAAAAGAGATGTATACAACAGATGTTGGAGGCTTGGAATCGAGCCACTCAAGACAATCATCAGCTTTCATTAGGTCTCCACTTATGGTTGTTTTGGGAGGTTTTGGGTTCTTGAATAAGGGGCCAACGGGCTTCACTATGCAGAACTGGGACATGTGCTCGATGACCTCAGGCTCGATTTCTTGGAACGTGTCTATCAACACATACATTGATTTTGATAAATTCTTGAACTGGCCTAAAATCGCCCTCCCGAAAACCTGAAAATTATTTGCTAATTATAAGGTATCAACTTTTTTTCCCCTTAGGTCTATGTGGAAATTCATACAGGGTACCTTTTCCCAACATAGTAGAAAGAATAACATAAGTTTCAAATTAACTAGAGTAAATACAATGAACAAATGAAACATGGTAGTTCTGTTTTAAAACTTTAGAAACTGTTTTGGTAGTATATAGAGTGGGAAATGATCGCTTCCTTGACTGTTGAACCATTGATCACGTTGATTCTTGCCTAAATTTGTGGTATAGACTAACAATCTGCATGAACATAAGAGATCATTTCCGTGTATAGTGTACACTCACCTGAAATCGGTCGGAAGGGTGCAAGAAGCTGGGTATCTCATCATGCTTCAAAAGTGGCATACTTGGCAGCTGAACATCCAAATTTGGCTCGGTTTCTGTCGGAAATGGCACTGCCTTGCTGTGATAATGGTAATAAGCCGAGAACACAGCACACGACTGAACCCAAAGCGTGGCACAAGGGATTCCAAGCTCAGTGCCAATGTCACAAACCCATGGAATGAATGGGTTGTTCACAAGGCATGAAACTGGACGACCTTCATTGGCATGCCGTTTGATCATCTGGGTTACCAAATCCTTGCCCACAAGTTCAAGCAGTGGCAAATAGTAGTCGAAGTCCGCGCGTTTAGGGTCCTGTTCTGGAAGACCATCGTCAAAAAACTCAAACCTGATAAAACCGTCGCCCACAGGTGTGGGTTCATCACTGATGCCACTGTTGGCTGCTCTCATCTTTTTGCCATAGTTTTCAGTGGTGGAGAAGCTGACCAAAAACCCCTTTACAGCTAGGCGTTTGCCTAATCTGAGCATAGGGTTTATGTGTCCCTGTCCTGGGAAACACACAAGAAACATATGAATGGGCGTAGTTTCATTTCCCATTTTTCTTGCTTAGTTTTTTTTTTTTTTTTGATCTCTTCGCATACATGTTATTTATATATCTCCCTGCTCTTGTAAGTTTGTGACTGACCACCTACCATTCTGAGACTAGATAGGTTTACAAATAACGAAGGTTAGTTGACGGGACAGGACAATGTATATGGCCTACTCTTTAAGTATTAATTGACAGGACAAAGTATATGGCCTACTCTTTGAGAATGTAATTCACCATTTGCTAGGACTCTGAGCAAATAGTTTTGTGGTTCGAATGTTTTGGGATCCACTACTATTTGTTTCCATTTCTTTTTTAATTTTCAGATAAAATATTCTATTAAATATACATCAATAAATGGTAAAACCTCTTTAAATGCCTTACAAAGCATCTCTTAATGACCACATTAAATATTTAGCGAAAATAAATTTTTTTACGTTTTTCTCAAAAATGTGGGCTAAGCATCATGATTTTTAGGTTGTTTGCAAAATTACAAAAATATTCATAAAATCTATATTTTCACCGGCACCATACCATGAGGTTTTTAAAGTTTGTGGAAGAATTTTGTTGATATTCTTGTGGATGGAGTCCCGTTTCGGCAATATTTTGGGACCCAATATCATATTTGTCCATTTATTTTTCAGTTTTCGACATAAGTACTCTATTAAATATATATTTGTGGCTCAGTAAACTGTAAAACAACTTTCCAATGCTTTATAAAGCTTTTCTTAACATGACAAAAATACTTCGCAAAAAAAAAAAATTGCATTTTTCTCGAATAATTTGGGCCACTTCCCATGGGGTTGTCATGTTCTAGACTGGTAAGGGTTCTTCTGCACATTTTATGCCCCATGGGTTGTCCCAATCCAAGCTCCTATTACCCCACAAAAGTTAAATAGGGTTGGAAGAAAGTCAGACTCTATCAATTATATTCATCAAATAATGTGTCAATAGAAGAAAAACTTTATAAAAAATGTACTTAATTAAGACAACTTTCATATTGAATGTGACGAGCATATACAAATTTACATTTGTGTGATTATTCTAAAAATAACGTAAGCAGCACGCTCTATTTGAAAGTGAAAAGAACTAAAGGACATATATTATGATGATTCATTTAGAAATAAATATGTTGTGGTTAACCAACCAAAGATTGGGGTCGAATCAAGCTTTGGGGTTCATTTTCATTGATCCGCAATCAACCCGAAGGCATAGTCTTCTTTTTTCTCTCAAATCAAATAAAAAACTCATTGGCGCCAACAAGTTTTGGGGTTCACTTTCATAGACCCGCAATCAAACACCCAAAAGATCGCGCACGCCTAAGACTAAGAGGTATTATTATATTCTACTCACATACACATTATACAACCAAAAAAAAACAAAAAACAGGCGTTTTGCCTAAGTTAAATGCACTTTCTAAACCAATCTACTAGGCCTAGATTGTCTTACACGTAAGTGATTAAAATAAAAATTGGGTAAATTACAAAAAAAAAAAAAAAATGTTGCCATGAAAGTTTGTTGAAGTATAAACTATTGCAAGCATAGTCCAACATTCACTACAAGATAAGGCTAAGCAGAATAACAAACAAACACAGGTGACAACAATTGATTAACCCTCGCAAGTGGCTCTCTACCACAGTAGTGGAGAGAATGCAATTCATGAGGGGTTGGGGTAGTTGCTTATTGCCATGTTCGAATGAAACCTACAGCTCAAAATCTGCAAACCTCAATTAGGCATAGGCTATTAATTCGTTATTGTTATTCATTAGGCCAAATTTATTTTTGGTCCTGTGGTGATACACCAATTTTAATTTGACAAACCAAAATTATTAGGATAGTGTGCCCACCTAATTCCTTACTCCCAAGTTCGAATTCTCGTTCCTGTAAATCATATTGTTGCCGCACAGAAAGAATCTAATTTTATATACTGAAAACATGAATTAGAAATCATATACTTTAGACGATCCGTTTGATGTAACTTCATAAGAAAAATACCCAGTCATGAACATAAAACCAGTCTTATTGACCATGTTTTTCAGTCTAAACGCATTTAAACTTTCCACACTGTCATGCCAATCCAAGGGATCAAATTAAGAAGCAAAATAATTACCACTAGTTATTCTTTGGGCAGTGATGTGTTGAGAAAACTTCATGTTTGCTCTTTTTTTATTCCAGCTTTGATCTTATTTATTAACACGGTTGATCGTTTTAAGATAAGAATCACCTTTTAAATCTTAAACTTTAAGGCCTCCTATGATGTTTATGTTTGGCTTCGCTTGGACAACTCATTAAATTCAATGAATAATGGATGAAAATATGAATGTCAACTTACACATTTTGTCTAAGTAAAAGATAGAAGATGGGGAAAGAAGAATACTTCTCCCTCCTAATCCCCACAAAAATAGTAGGATTGAGAGGAACAAGTTCTCTTCATGACTTCTCTATCTTCTATCTTTACTTTGACAAATATGCAAGTTGATATCCTTATTTTTATTTAAAATTCATTGAATCTAGTAAATTATCCAAGCTAAGTCAATCCAGAAATCAAACGAGCCCTAAGATTCTAGGCTCGGATTCTAAAATCTAATGCTTAAAGCTAAAACGAAAGCTTTAAAGGGCAATTCTATCCCTTAAATAATCAACTATGTCAATAAATGAGATTATGTTGTAAAATCGACGGTGTGTGCAGTGAAATAAATAAACAAGACATAAAATTTACGAGGTTCCTCAACAGTCAGTGTGACTGGAGTACGTCATCGGAGCAGTAGTGGTGCTTTTATTGAGATTTAGAATAATAGGAGTACAAAAATAACCCTCTCTATTATCTCCTCTCCTCTTCCTCTCTTTTCTCTCTTCCTCTTCTTTGAACTTTCTGTATTCTTTCTATCTTTTAACTGCAGTCCGAACGCTCTATTTATAGAGCGGCTCCATACAAACAGGTTCTTACAGTTTGAAATTTACATCGCGTGTTTTGAAAAACAATCCTTTTGTTTCCAAAGTCTATTTCAATTTGCAAGGGCATTGACAATGTGTGTGTGGGCATTCATAACAATGCCAATGTTTTCAACAGATTAAAGTTATATAAAATTGTCATAAGGTGAGATATTCTAGAAATGTTTGTCCTATGAGAAATAACGTTACTTTATAGGGAATCTCCATAATTAAAAAAAACATCTTGACAGACAACTAAGGACACTACTTTGCTCCTTACATGTAAGAAAATCATCATTCCTTTTACAGCAAATGATCGTCTAGCAAGTATATAAAAGTAACTCCTTAAAACTATAAAAGAAAAAAAAGTACACACGTCAAACTACAATTGTTACAAGAAATAACTCTTTATATTTGGGTGTATTTTTGCTCTATCAACCTCCAATGATGAAAATGTTCACCCTCAAGTTATTACCATTTGATGAGTTTAAGTTTTGAAATTTGTGTTTATTTACTACACAAGTTTTGAAATTTAAATTCATCCAACAGTGATAGAATGGTAGTCATCACCATCACGTGGTGAGCAAAAATATTTCCTTTATATTTTGAGGAGAAAATTACTTACTGACATAAAGAAATGGATCCACCCAAAAATAGTAATATGCTCTAACACACATAATCATTAAGTTAGCTTTGGGTTAGTTTAAGCCCAAAAGGAAAACAAAGCATGCATCCCTATCCCAATCCCACGTCTGGTGGAGGGGCTACCAGTTTTCTCACTAGCTAGCCCAACAACTTCCATTCTACATTGCCCAACCAACCTCATAGCAGTCACCACCTCCCTCTCTCTCTCCCTCTCTCTCTTGAATTGCCATTTTCTTTCTTGCTCGCTCTCTGTCTCTCCATCCTGGATGTCAAACTGTACCGTGGAGTCCTGCACAGTTGAGACCAGCGATGGAGTCAAGCTCAGCACTCGGCTATTCAAACCCAGAGAAGAAGAAGATACCAAGGAGAGCGGACCTGTGGTGGTTCTGGTGCACCCATACTCCGTCCTCGGTGGCTGCCAGGGCCTGTTGAGAGGAATAGCGGCTGGGTTGGCAGACAGAGGTTATAAAGCTTTGACCTTTGACATGAGAGGGGTTGGGAGGTCAACAGGGAGGGCTTCTCTCACTGGGTTTGCAGAAATTAAGGATGTGATTTCTGTGTGCAAATGGGTTTGTGAGAATCTATCAGCTGACAGGATTTTGTTGGTGGGTTCTTCTGCAGGTATAAATATTTTTTAATTTTTCTGCACTTTTAGAATGTGTTTCTGCAATTTTTATTGGATTAAGCATGTTGGTTATATATTAAATGGGGTGTTTATATGTAAGTAGCTGATGGATTTCTTGATATATTAAATGGGGTGTTTTAGTTTTTGGTGGTTAAAAGATTGCTTCTTTGATTGGTTTGATGAATGGTTTTTATGGATCTGTAATTTGAATTTTAGTCTGCAGAAGTGATCAGAATGTCAGTTACATAACAATTAATTACTATTCGAAGCATCCGCGAAAAATTGAAACTAGGCTTTGGATTTCAAGGAGAATTGATTATTTGAGGCTAGGATTTCGTTTTGTAATGTTAATTATCTCATTTAAGTGTGGTGACAGAAGTTGGGATTTCATTTGGTAACTGTGGTGAAGAATGTTATGTGCAACTATGATAGGTTTCTCTGTCGACCGGCGATTGTATATGTTGTAAGAAATGATAAATGATCAGAAGCCTGAGTTTCTTGTAATTGTGGTCTAATGACTTTGTGATAGACTCATTATCCAATTTGGTTAGTTACAGAAGGACTTGAGCTGTGATTTGATAAAATCAAGTAGCGTTATAATTTCGAATTGTTCTGTTAATTGATGAACATTTTGGATATGTCGATTACTACATCCTCTCACTGCTGCTCCTACACTTACATAACTTTATGTTGGTTCTGATTCTGAATTGCGATTTTTGGTTGTCTTGTTTATGCTCTCCGGTAATTCCAATATGAACATCGATAGGACATAAGTAAAATCCCAAGGTTAAACAGTTTTAGTGAGAAATAGATGGTTTTTCTGCAAATAATCTTGTGATAAACTATGAAGCACGATCTGCGATCTTTCTGGTATGAACTGCATAGCGTTGTTGTAGGCGTGTCAGTAAATATAAGATGTTATTCATATTCCCGTCAGTTTTTGTTAGTTTGATGACCATTCAAGCTGGAGGTAACATAATTTCCTCGTTTGTATAATTTTCGTCTGGTGTATGGTGTAGGTGCCCCAATTGCAGGCTCTGCAGTAGATCAGATAGAACAAGCTGTGGGCTATGTTAGTCTGGGGTATCCTTTCGGCATGCTTGCCTCAATCCTTTTCGGGAGACACCACAAAGCCGTACTACAATCCTCAAAACCCAAACTCTTCGTAATGGGGACGCAGGATGGGTTCACGAGCGTGAAGCAGTTAAAGAACAAGCTAAGTTCTGCAGCCGGTCGTGTTGAAACGCACCTTATTGAAGGAGCAAGCCACTTCCAAATGGAAGGCCCTGCTTATGATGCACAGATGGTGAATCTTATCCTTGAATTTATTGCATCACTGTAGATAATCAACCATGTTTAATGGAGTTGTTCATTTCAAATGGAAGGCCCACGCCGATCAGATCCTTGTTAGCATCGTGCTGCTGTTGTGTGTATACGCTAACTTGTTACCGTGTGTAATTTGCAGGAGCTTAGTTGGTTTCCTATGTGCCTTCAGTGTATAATTTAAGCTGCTGTCTCAGTAAATTTGAGAGAGAGAGAGAGAGAGCACCGTTAAATCAATCTTTACACAGTCAAGTGTCAACCAGTACAACCCCGAAAACATAAGTTACAGCAAGCGTTATCTCAACTTAGGTTAAACTAAAACTGAAACGAAACCTAGGACTTAGGCTAAGCATCCGCTTGACTAGTCATCAAATCAGATATGGCACAAATAGTACAAGGAATGTAACTGGATGTTACATTTCTCAAATGTCATATGTCGTTGCCCTCAAAACGTTGGTCATCAGATGTAATTCTGCCCTCTCTTGTCACTTTGTTGCCATTTGAGCCGTCAACTGCCCGACCTTCAGCCATTTCGTCATACTGCCGCTTTCTCCATCCTCGTTCTTGGTCTAGTGGTTGTCTTTGGGAGAATGTATGTTCATCTGTTTTGAAGCCAAGGAAGGAAGAAAAATGGCACATTGGTCATAAGCAAAATTTAATAAGACGTTCCACAGCAGTGCTGCTTCAGAGATACATTCACTGCAATAATTTGCATAAAAATGTGTACGTAACACAGTAGCAAGATGACGTAATTTCATGCTTCCACCTCACAAACGTAAAACACAAGATTTGTGATTATTTTTAACCTTGATTAAAAAAATTAGAGATAAAATTTAACTGGAGTTGTACACGGTAAGTACCAGTCCAATCTGGCTAATCAGGACTAAAGATACAACACAAGGCAGTGGAGCTTTATTATGTATTATAGAACATGGGTTAATGCAATTAGTTATTACCGCTTTCAACGTCAGATGCATCTTCGAGTCTTGTAATTGCATCGACCAGTGCCTGTTCATGCTCCTGCATTTTAAATAAACCATTACAATCCCGGCAACAAAAGAACATCAGCAAATGAAGCATAAAGATGCTTGAATTCATACTTTGAGAACTTTCTTGGCTTTCTCAATCTCCATGGGGTCAGGATGGCTGGCTCTGAAAACCCTTTCCACCTATAGTTTCAAGCAAAGCCGGAAAAACAAGTTACCACCAGCTAATTGGAGGAAAAGCGGGTAAGAAAAAACTTAATAGTTTTACTCATACCTCTTTAATCAACGAGTCTGTATGAAGTATTTGAATATCGCTCATTGCCTTCCTGCCAATGCCATTTAGCTGCGGGGGCAAATCCTTCTTGGAACCCTTTGCAGTCCCTCTACCTCTTCCTGCACCTGAAACTGCACCGCCACGTGCCATGGACTTTTTATTCCCTCGGCCAGGTCCAGGTCCAAGTCCAGGTCGACCACCTTTACGAGAAATCCCAGGATCATCAGCTTCCCACCGAATATCTTCAGGAGATATCTATGCCATTAGAAGATACAATAACGATTAGCAAAAAACAATTGGGAATTGAGCTCACAAGGCAAATCACAAACACAATTCAATGGGCCATAAGGTCCACAATCCATTACACTATCAGTAAAATGTTAAGCACGCATTCGGTCTCCAAACACCTTTGTTCATCCTTTTTCCCCATATCTTAAGCACAAAAAGTGAAAAATAAAAAACTAAAAACTATATGGTTATCAAACGCACCAATGGTGAAATATATAAGAACACTGCTCAGTATCAAAAAACACAAGCTTTTGATATGAAGATTTACATACTGGCAATGAGGTAACTCAAAATCAATCTGCATTCGCAGCTTTATTATAAATAAAATGGTTAATGAATTGAAAAACTTAGCATTTAAGTTTCAATCATAAGGTCCACAATCCATTACACTATCAGTAAAATGTTAAGCACGCATTCGGTCTCCAAACACCTTTGTTCATCCTTTTTCCCCATATCTTAAGCACAAAAAGTGAAAAATAAAAAACTAAAAACTATATGGTTATCAAACGCACCAATGGTGAAATATATAAGAACACTGCTCAGTATCAAAAAACACAAGCTTTTGATATGAAGATTTACATACTGGCAATGAGGTAACTCAAAATCAATCTGCATTCGCAGCTTTATTATAAATAAAATGGTTAATGAATTGAAAAACTTAGCATTTAAGTTTCAATCATCTTAATGCCACCAGTAGTGCTGGACGTACTTCAATGTTTTTTTGTCACTCAAAAACCTATTCCATTAAAATCAATCGCAAAAATAAGCACAGAAAAGCAAAGCAACTTCAGATTCTCCTGACAGTGGAAATCATTTGTTTTTTCAGTTTTCAGTCAACAATAGATGGGATAGGGCAGGGGGAATCAAGCTGGGGCCTTGGGTATACAGGTAAATTCTCTTCACCACCAGAGCTATAAACACGCACAAACTCATTTGTTATAATGTGCAAAAACATAAGAACAAAAAAAAAAAAAATTATAAAAAACCTTTGATTTTGAGATTTGAAATTTAGTTATTTATGAGACAGACTATATCCTAGGAAAGGATAAAAGGCCTACGAAAGAAACGAGAATCAGTTGCAGTATACCTCTTTTAGATTGACCCATTCCCATGTCTCATCCACTGTACCAATATCATAAACCAGAGCATGTAGACCCTGCCAACATTTGACAATTGTTAGACTTCACAAAGATATTTATTGTTGTCGTGTGGTCAAACTGCTAATTATGCTTCATCAGGTTCAGATGAATTTACAACAAGAGCATACCTCAGCACGGTTGAAATTAGTTATAACAGCCTCATAGAAGTGGTTGTCTTCAGGCCACCTAGTCCAAACCTTTCTTCCTACTAACGGATCACTAGTTTCTCCCTCAGCAGGCTCACTCTCCGCAAAGGCACCAGCAGGACCTCGATTAGCGGCCTGGGGCCTTAGAGAAATATTTGCGGAAGGGTACTGTGTGGACTTCAAAAGCAGGCAACAAACTCCATTGAAAAAGAATGGGTAAAAACAAATCTAAGAATATAAACAGCATAGGACCATTTTCTCAACCCAGAATTATTTCAACTTACAGATTTTGGTTTCTTGTTCCGAGGTCCTGGAGGAGGACCTCGTCTCAAGGCTGAAGAGGATGGTTGCATGGATGGAGGCAGTGCAGGAGTTGGAGCACCGAGGGATAAGGACTGTGATGTTTTCTGTTTCTTACGTGATGCTGAAACAGTTGGACTAGGTAGGGTGTCATGAACAGGCTGAGCAGCATTAAGTGTACCAGGTTGAAGCCCACTTTTTCTCCATTGCCTAATAGTATATAATATAACATGTCTCATAAAAAATGCAGAGCTATCCAAACTTAATACATATTTGGTGCTCAAACCAACATGGGATAATATTATCAGACCTTATTCTCTGGATCATGTCATCGGCATGGACCCTGGACAAAAGTTCTCTGTGCTCCTCATCAGATACTCTCAGCTCCTTTCTAAGATTTGTCATTAAAGTTTCCTTATCCTGTAAAGTACATTAGAACTGACTTTCAGGCCTAAGTTAACACAAATAATACTTTGATCCAAAGGAAAAGCGAAAGAAGAAACAACAAATCATTAATCAAATGGTTACCCAGGTGATGGCATCAGATTGAGCACTAAATGCCCTTAGAAGTGAACAGTACGCTTCTTGCTCAATGCGGTGAATCTGGGTTTCCATGTCACCATGCATCCTAGGTAATGAAGCGGAACTGACGGCAGCAGATCTTCCATTCCCAGAAGTTCGGCCTCCTCTTTGAAACCTATTTTGATGAGACGGTGGAAAGTCATCATCCGTTCCTGCAAATGTTTCAGAGCATAGCAAACTATTATTTCTAGCTTCAGTAACAAGCCCCTTAGGTATTTCAAGAACTTTGCAATAGCAAAGCATAAAATCCTTTTTATTTCTAAGGCCCTTGTCCCCACCAATAGCCACCTTTTTCAATTATATACATGTCTATCTGCACGCAACAGATAATAGCATGCTATTTCTTGTATCTGTGCCTCACAAGAAATAAGGATCTTATATTCCAGGGTCCAGGCAAGCCACGTAAGAATGTGTTCTTTCCTCAAAATGTATCCTGACACTAGCATAAAAAAGAACTAAAAATGCAAATCATACCAACATGTTCTGATAATACAGAAGATGGGTTCTAGAAGCATGCACGGTCCACTAAAAATGTTGCTATAGCATCCAAGAGCAGTATCAACGTTAAATAACAGCCTTGCAGGTATTTAAAACAAAAACATTATAATATGCTTAAAATGCATATTTCATTATTTCTACACTAAACTAAAGCATCCTTGGTTAAACTAATATAAGCCATAACTTAGCATTAATTATCTACTTTACTGAATCGCTAAAACCAAACCAACAACAACCACACTAAATGTGGCCAATATGAAAACTCTTAATGCCAGTAGGTTTCTTTTCCCAAACAATTAGCCTCTTTCTCCAACACAGTGACCTTGGCTAGAATCAGAATAGTAGGACCTAACTACCATTCACCAAATTCCACAGAGAATTACGAGTGACTTTAATCCCAAGAGGATGAAAAAACAATTCCAAGCAACAAAAAAGAGCAACTATCTTTTGGGTGTCCACCCAGCGTTCAGAATGCAAATATACAAGGTTTAAACCAATAAGCAAGACCAACTTACAGACGGGAAGAATGGAATACCCGAATCGGAGTCAATCTCCAAATAATGGCATCAAAGTACATGTTGTGGGAGAACTTAAAGGTCATACATGGTGCTTCCAAACCAACTTATAAGAAGTAAAAGAAAGATCAAAGCCGAATACAAAATCCTATTACCTCGGAGCACAAGCCGGGTACACTACATTACCATTAAATTTTCTTCTAATTCTACCGTGGTCGACCAAAGAAGTTAAATTTCAAGACAAACCCACTAAAATGATGAATTCAACAGTAAAAAAGTACATCCAGAGCAGTAATTAAACCCAAATTCTACCACACCTAACATAAATTCAAGAATTTGAGTCAAAATTACTCTGAGAACCAATAGATTACACAATGGAAGAACAAAGGTACTTAAAATCCAAAATTGAAAAACAGATAAGCAAATTCAAGTTAGCTTACCACTGCTATCAGAGAGCTCGTAGTCCATCACCACTCCTCAAAACCAAGACTTTCGCTAAAAACCTAGCAAGCCCACGTTGAAAGTCGATCAATTTAGCAAACCCACGTCGAAAATTCGATCAGTTTCATCGAGAACTTGAACTTGCGCCCACTGGTACCCTCCAAAACAGATCAATTCGCCGAATTTTACCTAATTTCAAGCACAGTGCGGTCCCAAAACCTCATAGAAGTTGAAATTAGGGCACCAAGAGTGATGGAGAAGGCGATCGATTGACGTCAATGCGAGCGAATTGGGAATTGGAATACCTGTTCTAATTGTGGGCCTAAACAGAATTTCGAAGAGTTGTGGGGTGAAGAGAGTGGGGATTGGACTTGGAGTGTGAATTCGAAGAAATTGAATTCCGGCAGACGGATTGGGGATTGGAGATTGGAGATAGGTCGGAAGGGAAGTCGCGGACTTCAAACTAGTTCTTGTGGCGCCCTAATGTTTTCAGTTAATAGTTCAGTTTCAGTTCCGTGTTTCCTATTGGCTGTTGGTTTTTATTTCGGGAATCCATGTGGCGCTCAAATGTGGGCCTCACATGCGTGCCATGTCAGCGGACTAAGCGGAGGAGTCTTCATGCCGCATCAAACCTTTTTGATATGTGAGGGAACAGTCTAATAAAACTGAGTCTGCTCATAAAACGATTCGGATCGTTGAAATTTGATAAATAAATAATAGTTTTCTAAAAATTATAATAATTGTAGTCGTTAGATCAAATTTTAACGGCTCAAATCATCTGCTCAACAAACTTAGTATATATCGATCCGAAGGGGATTCGGTTTCTTATACGAGGACTATTTGATTTAATAATACATATTTGCACATGAAAATATATTATTATAGATGCTCTCATAAGGTTCTCATTTTGAGGCCATGTGAGGACAACTTTTATATAAGCTATTAGATTAGTTTAACGATAACAAAATGATGAGGTTATGTAATCTTGTTATACCTATACAAAATGCACAGAGCGAGTTAATTAAAAAAAATTAAGGGTTCACAAGTTAATTCTTTCTATTCAACAGAGGGGTCTTTCTCCAAAAAGAGGTATTTTCTCTGAGCTTTTTCCAAAGGAGGTTGAAGGAGGGCAGCGCGCACATACTTCAAATTTCGTAAAGTCCACGGAAAATTAAAATTCTCTTTCAAGCTTCTATAAGGTATTTTCTTTGTGGTTGTATTGATTTCAACCTTATTTGAGTTGTTCTTGAACTCGTGAGCGATTGCATGATTTCGTACGCCCTCTTAACTTGATTCTTCAATTTTAGATTCTTCTTGTTGTTGATTTAAAAAAAAAAAAAAAAGTGGTGTTATCCATATACTTACTTTTACCTCTTACACACATCTCTTAATTTCTAGCTATTTGATTGAGTTAATTGAAGAAGATCGATGATAAAAAAAATTAACAAGAGTGTGTGGAAGATAAAAAAGTGTGTATAAATAGCACTACCTGAAGAAAAAAAAATTGACGTGGTACCGGTTCAAGCCCAACTCCATTCTTTTATTTTTTTGGCATCAATTTTAATTTTTGCTCTTTTTACCACTCAGTATTACGGTCTGGTGATATTCCTCTTCACTTAGAAGTGAGAAGTCTCAGGTTCGAATCTCTTGGATGGCGAATTCGACACCAAATTAGGTTGCTCATTGTATGGCTTAACGTAACTCCCTCTCCCCTAGTGTAAAAATATCGATGTACTAAAAAAAAGTTTCACATTAAAAATTTCAGGAATTTTTTTCTTGAAATAAGTTAACTATGTTTTAAAAAAAATAAAAAATTTCCGTGTTAATTGCAAATTGTACGATGGAAGAACAAGTTGCAGATGAACTTAAACCCAAAGTTGGCCAAGAACTTAGATCAATAACGGAAGCATATGATTTTTACAATCATTATGCACGAGAAGTTGGATTTAGTGTCAGAATGGGTTCAAGTAAAAAGTAAAAAGGAACAAATGAAACTACCTGGAAATAATTTGTTTGTTTAAAGGAAGGTGTACCGAATGAGGCTTATCAGAAAATAAAGAAGAATACATCAACCAAAGAAGAAATGAATCTTGGATCCACGCGTGTGTGTTGTAAGGCAAAGTTAAACATTTCTTGTGACAATTCTAGGACAAAGAGGTCTACTTTTAACTTTGAATAATGTCATAACCATATACTTTCAACTCCTACAAAGGTACACCTACTATCTTTACACCACAGAGTTTCAAAAGCAAAGAAGTTTTACATGGAAATATTAAGTAGTGCAAATGTACCTACAAGTCAAACAATTCAGAATAATGGAGAATAAGGCAAGTGGAATTGCAGATGTTGGATGTAACATTGCTTCTTGAATAATTTGATTTAGAAAGGGAAAAGAAACCAACCTTTATATTTCGAAGTTGATAGAGATGAGGAAAATAAGTTCAACCCATTTTTGGGTTGATTCCACTTCAAGAAAAGCTTACTTCTTTTTTTGGTGATGTAGTTGCTTCTGATACGACTTACAACACAAATAAGAGATAACCATCACAATCAGACAATTATATTTGGGTGTGGATTTCATTTTATCATTCAAGTTGCCTCTTCTTGAGAATGTTTCTGGCTCCATCCATGGATGGAAGGGTAGGCAGAAAAAAACTTAGATACATTAATCTCCCAACAACCAAAAAAATAAAACTTAAATGTATTTTAGGTACAAAATAAAACATTTTCTATTTGAGTAGAAACGAAAATGGAGTACTATTAAAAAAATATATAGGAAAATATGTGAGGAATATTATTCTTCTTGTGGACCTTGAAAAATCTCCTCTTGCTTCTTCGTTCATCAGCTTCTTCTTCCAGGAAAATTAATTACCTCTGCTCCCACAACCTTTTGGTCAATTCAAAATAAAGGAGAAGTATAACTCAGCAATTGCTTTGGTTTTTGCTCTCCAAACAAATTTATAAAGCATTCTGTAATGTTAAGCTTTAAAAAATATTCAAAGCAAAAGATAAACCTTTACATAGGACATAGTCTCTTATTTAGTAGCTGCTTGGTGGCAATTGATAGTTGCCACCGAAGCCAGTGCCCATTCTCCATAATAGACACCAATGAAAAGGGTGTTCTACAGCCAAAATTCTAGTAGTGATTATCATAATAAGTTACTCAGTTGTTGGAGATCATTGGACTATTTTTCAATGTATTTTTAAATTCCAGTGTCAGATTGATATGTCGTCGGTAATTAATTTTGATCAGTTTAACAATTGGTATTTGATTTGTGATGATTTTAGCCATTTCCTTGGAAGGAAATAGAGAAAATAGAAAGAAAAGGAAAAGACAAACGAAAATTTATGCATAAGAGAGATGTACCTTTTCCTTAGGAGGAGGAAATGTTGCTCATTGTTTACTTGGACTTGCATATTGCTGTGGAAGATAGAAGTAGAGGTTAAAAACTCGGGGCAGTCCAGCACATGCAAATATTCCAATGAAGGGCACAAAAGTGTTGCACTTCCAGCGAGTACGCTTGTCAGCTTTGAAAGACTTTGCAATGCTAAGTTCTTCAGTTGTGGAAAAATGATCTCGTCATCCTGCACTGTTAATCCCTCGCTTAGGCCGAAAAGTTTGTCCAAGCTATGGCATTCCTCCACCCAAAGCTCTTCCAATTGCCGCAGACATTGAGCTACGTTGAATGTGAAGAGAGTTTTCAATTTCTTGCACTTGGAAATCGCCAGAGTTGTAAGGTTACGGAACATTGCAGGCTGAGCAGGGCCGTTCAATATGTTTGTCAGTTCCGGTAGACTCTCCAGTTTCATCTCTCTCAATTTTGTCAAGACCGTTTCCCCTTGTTCAAGCCCTTGAGATTTGAATATATAAACCATACCAGTGGCACATACAATTAGTACTTCAAAATTTTGTAGTCTCTGCAACAGATTAGACGGAACAAGCGCATCCGCCACACCTTCACACTGCTCCACCTCCAAGAACTTGAGATTTCCAAGCGACCCCTGCAGTAATTCACCAACACATAACTGTTGCAAGTGGTCCCAGCAGAAGACATGCAACTCTTCCAAGCTCTCGAGCACAGGCTTATTTGGAACCGTAGTTTCTGTGTTCAACAAAGTTACCATCCCACGGCACTCTTGGAGATGCAAAAACTTGAGTCCATGGAACTTCCCATGATTGTACTCCACAAGAATGTCAATTAAACTTCTAGGCTCCAAGTAGATTATTTTCTCCACTCTCTCTGTCACTGTGCTGTTAAACCAATCCGGCAGTGTATTGATTGTTGTGTCCAGAAACAAGGCTCTTGAATATGGAGTAATAATATTCTTCGATAAGTGCACATTCATGGACCGATGAACTGGGTCTCTGCTGATACATATATCGAAATTTGCCCAATTTCGAAAGAACCCTACATTTTCCGGAAGGCATTCTGCATCAGATACGTCAACCTTCAAACTGTTTAAGTAAGGCAAGCAAATTAGCTCATCAAAACTAGCATTAGTTTTGTCATCTTCTCCTTCAACTTTCTTGCCCCAGTCAGCAAAACTCAGTTGCATGTATAGTTCTTCTAATTTGGACAGCCGCGATATCACATTGGATGGAATTGCTGCAATGTAGGTACTCATAGTGAGATCCAACATCCTTAAATTGGTCAAATGTCCAATTTCTTCTGGCAATTCCTCAATACCAGATTCTCTCATACTAAGAACCTCCAGTTTTTTCAATTCTCCAAGAATTGATACATCCGTTATTGACTGGCAACGATCTAGATGCAGCGTTTGGAGTTTGGTTAAGAGAATAAATGATGAGGGTAATGAAATAATTTCGGTACTACTTATGTCGAACACCCTTAATGCATTTGGGCTTTGGAAAAAATCTTCTGGGATCTCCTCTACTTCAAAATTTGATTGTAGTAATAAAATCTCGAGTTTTGGACATCTCAAGTCGTCGGGAAGACTGCAGATTTCATTCCCCATTAGGGAGATTGCGGCGTAATCTTCAAGTGAATTCTTTGGCCAATCCTTTAAGTCGCAGCCAGCTTTTACTAAGAATCCTTGGCCATCCCCAGATGATGCAATTAGTATTGCCATGTCCCGAATCACATCATGCATTCTTACACATCCGTCTTGTTCACCATCCAAAACCAAGTTACAAGCTTTAAGGTACTTGGCCACCGAATGTGCTGTGCTTCTGGCTTCTTGCATCGAATTGGCATCTCGAAACAATCCTTTCCCGATGCCATACTTCAGCAAGTCTTCGATTTGGATGTCAGAGTCCTCCGGGAATAAGCAGCAAAGTAAGAAAAATGACTTGGCGTCATTGCCATTCAAGTAATCGTAGCTCAACTTTATACATCTGAACACATCTCCCTCGTCATCAAGGTTGGTAGTTTGGGACATCTCGAGTCGTCGAGCTGCTTCTCTCCATTCTTCCAAGTCCTTATCTCCGAGTGCTCTTGCAACTGCAATCAAAGCAATTGGGAGACCACGGCATTCTCCAGCTACCTTCCTTGCTATGTCATAGAAATTGGTTGATTCAAAAGACCTGTTTGCCTTTTTCACAAACAAGGCCCAAGAATCTTCTTCTGATAGGATATGGAGATGGATCTTTTCTTGGCTCTTCATGGCATGACATACATTCTGTAACCTTGTGGTGAGAAGGACCTTGGAATTGCAGTTTTGGAGTTCATAGTTGTCGGGGATCCCTATGAGAGACAAATCTATTGCCCTCCAAATATCGTCGAAAATTATAAGGATCCTTTTTCCTCTCATTATTCTCTCCTTCAATCTAGCTGCTCTGGCTATTTCTGTCTGCTCATTCAAATTCAAGGCCAGCATTTCTGCAAGCTGTTGTTGAATCTTAACCAGGTTCGGGTTTTGAGAAATGACAGCCATAATCACATGATCAAAGAGCTTGTCTTTACACGCTTGCAAACCAACATGTTTCACCATGGTTGTCTTGCCAATGCCTCCCATTCCATGAACCCCGATGACAGTGACGTTATCATCTTTCAGCGCCTTCATGACCCCATCCATGGCTTGCCTTGTTGCTTCAAATGCTGCGAAATCTCCTGTTGACATGGTGGACTCAAACTCAACGGGCCGGCGAACTTGAAGCATAACTGTTTCAAACCTTCTCTCTTCTTTAAGCTTGTTCAATTCTTCTGTCTCAATAACTGCTCTCTTGCTTAAAGTATAACGCCATTTCAAATTCGGACAGCAGCCGCCGAGGCATGTTTTGTTTTCTCCGGCCTCATTATTCAGTCTTTTCGCATCGATTATGGCATTGTCAGCATCCTTGAGCCATTTTTGAACCTCGGACTTAACTTCGTCTCCATTCATTAACGCGGCATCCACGCTTCGCTGGTAATCATTCTGCGTGGTCTCAAGCTTTTCTACCAGAACTTCAAGAGACTGTATGTGTCTCTTGTAATGCACCAAGTAACCCACATTACGCTTCACTGGAGTCCATAACCACTCACCAACTTGTAGTACGAAACTAACAATTTCCATGACTGTCCTTTAAAAAAAAAAATTAACAGAGAAAAACAAATCGTAAGATTCAAAGTTCAAACAATAAAATAGGTACCACCAAAAACGGAGAAAAACTATGTAGGATTTGGATAACTAGATGACTAACCTGGATCTTTCTTAGTTGAGAACGTTTTGTGCCTTGGATGAATGTCAATGACTATGAGAGGATGGTTAGGCTTGGTTCTTCTGATATCTGATAACAGAAAAGGTAGACGAAGGATCAGCAGAGAAAAAAAATCCAACTAATATTTTATTGGTTTGTAGTTTTTGGGGTAGGACTGGGATTAGACTCTTTGGACACTTTCGAGCATCTTCAATCATGCTTCCCATTTGGAAGTTAAATTAAATTTTAGCTAAACTTCAACTGGACTTTCTAGTTGTTTGTTAGTTTACTATGCAGCCTAGTTTCTGAGAGTTATAATGACTAGCTGCCGATAAAAGTTTTAAAAAAAAGTGTTTATAGGGCGATTATAATTTGGTGATTATAGTTTAGAATGCGCGAAAACTATTTTTTGGAATATTTACGACCATTAAAAAATATATCTATAATCTATTTATAAGACAAAAATATTACCAATGATAATACAAATATGTGATAAGTATATTATTACTCTCTATAAAGAACTACTAGTATGTAGTATGGTTGGGGTTGAGTTTGCAAATTTGGACTTTAAAATTAATGTAAATAGTTTTGTTTCTAAATTTCTATAAGTCAGAGTTATCATCACCTACACTCTTAAATACCCACCTCCCTCGTCTCTACCATCACCATGCCACAACCACCTTGCATCACCACCACCACGCCCACCATTATTGTTGTTGGTGCTACCGCCACAATCATTATCTGCACCACCATCGTTGTACAACACCACAACTATGGCTTCCACTACCAACACTATTGCCGCTGCTGCTACCGCCACTGCCGCCACCACCCAGTATCAAACCGCCTCCACCCCTCATCAAATCATCGTCGTAACCCTAACACATTTACCAATTGCCACCTTCCTTGTTTAAATTTTAATATATTTTTATGGAAAAATTAGTATCTAGTCCCTAGTTTTTAATGTTCATTGACTAAGACCTTATTAGTTTTTAGATTTTAATCAAACTCCCTAATATTAATATATTAATGAATTACAAGTAAGTTACATAATTTTTATAATTAAAATTAGTAATTGATTTAGAGTTTTAATAGTCACACCCTTTTAAACTCCTAATTAATTTCAATTCAAACATTTCCAAAATATAAAAAAATAAAATTAGAATAAGTTTGTACCCATTAAATTTTTATTAAAAAAATGATATGTACCCTTTTTTTATATAAAATTCATTCAATCTTTTCTCTAATCTATTTTTTTAACTTATATGGGTACATTCTATTTTGTTGATTTAAGAATGTATCCATGTAAAGTTTAATAAAAGAAATGCTTAATTATTATTAAGCCTAATATCTTTCTTCTTTTTTTTTTTTTGAAAAATGTACCCATGTTTTGGTACAATAATTTTTTTTTGTTAGTTTTTTTTTATGAACGTAACCATTTATACACATAATATATTGGAGAGTATAATTTCTTTTTAATATTTTTAATCCCATAAATTATGGATTTTATTTAAAATCTCATTAATATAAATAACTCATTTTTAGTTTAAAAATAAAATAACCTACATAAAAATACATTATTATATTAATGTCAGAAACTTTGATTAAAAATTAAAAATCACAAAGGTTTTAATCAAAGAACGTTAAGAAAACTTACAAATTCTAAAAAAAATAAATAAACTTACAAATTCTAAAAAAAATAAAATTAAAATCTATAATTTCAAAATCCATAATTTTGAAATTACTTGATAATTTTAATTTTTTCTCATCTAGACAGAGAGTTAAGAAAATAACTTACAAAATAAAATGACATCCTTAATTCACTCACTTAAATATACTTTCCTCTTTTGTATTTTCTAACACCTCTCGAACTCATATTGATATACCACATGATCAGTTTGCCAAAAAAAATTGGAAGCCAATTTCTAATCAAGTAAATTAGATACATAATTTTCAACAGGTTGTACATCTGCGTCTTCTCTCTATACCTGACAACTTGATGATATGAGCTTTGATTCACCAACTCGACTCCGCCGCCATGGCCGGCCAGTTCAACTTCGCGTAGGTTGATGTTGCCTGTTGGGGTGGGGTGTTAGCACGTACAGCTATTCACTCATCAAATAATTCTCTCTAGTTGTAAAGCCTGCACTAACTTTAAACGGTCATAACTTTGTCAATATTTAACGAAATCAAGTGAAACAAAAACGAAAGTTGTAGTTCTCGAAGAGACGAAGAGAATGGTACCTCGCACAACTTCTAACTCGCCGTTTTTTGGCCGAAAAATGCCTCGAAAGCCGCCGGACTCGCCGGAAACTGGGTAAGATTCAAATGCGTATAACTTCTTCAATACTCAATGAAATTAGCTGAGACAAAAAGAAAGTTGTAGTACTCAGCGAGACGAAGAGATTGATACCTTGTACGCCGGCCAACTCCCCGTCGTTTGGCCGGAAATTGGCTCGAAAGGCACGGGTCAAACTCTGACTACTCTGACTTCTCGAAACCTTGCGTTTCGAAGTTGTCTCTTCTTCAAACCTTCACTAAAGACCTCGGGGAGCTGAGTGGAGGTCTTTAGTCTTCCTAAAAACTTGTAACTCGCTCGCAACTCGTCGGGGAAAAACTGAGCCGAGTCGGACCTTACGAGTTCGACGTCCAAAACTCGGTCAAACCACGATCCAATGGTATGGTTGTGTTCGTGGTGGTGAGACCAGTTCGAAGGTATGGTTTTAAGGCCACGTTGATGAGGTTTGAAGGCGGTTCATCCTTGTTGCAGAGAGAAAGAGATTTCGGGGAAAGAGAGGGGAGAGAGAGATAGAGAGAGAGAGAGAGAGTTGTTTTCTGATTGGTGATTGGTTATTGAGGGAAAAGTTGCGATTGGTGGTGAATGGGTGAGAGGGATTTGAGGAGAAAGTGAAATTTGATTGGTTGGTGAGAAAGGGGAGGAATGAATTTTGAATTTCAGATTTTGTACAACTTTTAATGTATAAAATCTGATTTTTTGCAGTATTTCAATTTGTATGCACTTGTACAAAAATATCCGTAACTAGCATACTTTAATTCACCAACTCGACTCCGCCGCCATGGCCGGCCAGTTCAACTTCGAGTCGGTTGATGTTGCCTGTTGGGGTGGGGTGCTAGCACGTCCAGCTATTCAGTCATCAAATAATTCTCTCTAGTTGTAAAGCTGTCGATGGACTCTCTGTGCAGAAGTTTATGCATGCATAGACTTCTCTGCTGTTAAAATTTTAGTTCCCCTACTTTAGTACTTTGGATGTTAGTACTCTCTCAAAGACAATTTTTAATTAATTATCTGCCAAACGGACCCCAAACATCAGAAATGCCTTTTATTTTACATAGTTGCTCTAAAAGTAAGCACAAAATCCTCTCGTATCTTTACTTGCTCAGAAAATTATAGAATACTTCCTTTTAAAAATAGTTCTTTCACTCATGTTTATATATTTTATGTCAGATTTAATTTTTTTTTTATAAATTTTTTATTTTTTTATTGTGTCTATATTACCCTTAGTTACAATTGTTTTAGGGATTCAAACACAAAAATTTGAAAAGAATCAGGTTTTGTAAATCATACGTACTGTACAAGGTCTAACGAATTAATAATGCAAAAATTATCAGACTTAATGAACGAAAACATAAAAAATAAAAAGCGTACCAAATTGACAGTACTTAATGAACTAAAACATAAAGAATACAAATTGGACCAAATTGATAGTACCAAATCTATTGAACCTAAACTATATAATTTACCTAATTGAAATCACAACCTAATTAACTGTACCAAAACTATCATTAGTATTCTCCACACAATATCATTATGAGAGCCTTCAAAAGTATGACGATGGAACTGGTTATACAACATTCAAATTTGAATAAATATAAAAAACAAAAAGTAGGTATAAACAATAAAGATGATTTTTTATTTTATTTTAAGGCAATGAATATGGACATTACGTTTATGGGTTATAGTGAATCCACGGCTAATTTTTCAAACTTTGATGAAGGAGGTTACGTGGTAATTAAACAATAAGGATGTCATTCTTGTAAATGGTAAAATCTATTATTTTATTGTATGTAATCATGCATTAAATTTAAGGCCTTATTTTATTGTAAGTGACATGTCATCATTCTTGTAAATGTTCTTTTTTTAGATATAGAAAACCTTTCAAGTTATATTCTAAGAATCATCTTATTTAAGCTCTTATCTCTAAAAGCTCCATTTTTGGGTAGATAAATAAATTTACTTTCTCTTCACTTGCAAGTAAGAAGTTTTTGCAGGTGATCTTTTACCACAGTGGTGGAAAGGAGTTGTGCCTTTGCATGAAGGCGTGAGTTCAAACCCAGTCAGTGGCTATTCTAACATTTAACATTTAACTACTCCGCTATCGTTTCGTTCAAAAACAAAAGTGAGAAGTTTTAGATTCGATTATTACCAAAGGCGAATTTGAACTACATTATTGTTAACTTATTATGGAGCTTAGCTCATTTTCTTACCCTCTTAGTGTAGATAATATCGTTTATTTAAAAAAAATTAAGAGGCCAATCAAAGCAAAAATACCCACATAACTTAAGAGTTCAATATAGAATAGGCTCTTTCTCTGCTTTCTTGTTGGATGGTGATCTGTATTTCTCCTGCAGTCATCGCTTAGAACTTATGTACATCAAGTTCGTCAAATCAATAACATGATATTATATAAAGAGATATTTACACTTAACGGTACATATCGACTCACGCCACATAGCTCTAGTTTGGTACTGAAGTAATTCTGAAAAAAGTTAGTATAAAAAAAAGCTAGCAGCTTTCTTGTGTTTGGTAAACATTCAGCATCATCTTTTTTTACAGTTTTGGGTGAAAAAGTCAAAAACAGGAAGCTGCAAAACCCAGCTTTAAAAAACGGCTTTTTCACATTTGTTTTACATAAAAGTTTATCAAATATTATAATACTATTTTTTTTCAAAAACACTTTTACAAAAAAATTTATCAAACATTCTGCTACTTTATTTCACAATTATTTATTCTAACGGCACAACAAAAACAATTTTTTTTCAAGGTACAATAATACTAAACCAGCCCATAGTTTGCCGAGAGTTCAGGTGCATACAAAACTTGCCAACCTGGTTGGTCACGGACTCCTTTTTTATAATTATCAAGGACAAACTAGACACAAAAGTCTATGAAAAGATGCCATGCACTGACGTGGCACTTGTCAAATAAGGACGTGGGCAAGAATTTTAAAAGGAATGAAGATCCTCTTCCGATCTCTTTTGTGAAAATCTTAGAATTTTTAAATTGTGTTTATTTATTGTACGTGCGATCAGTTTTTATCGAGTACTATTTATATTAAATTTTAAATTTTAAATAAAAATATTTAAAATAATTTTTTACCGTAAAATATATAATAAACAGAGGTAATATGAAGATCTCTAAAATCCTCACAAAAAAAATTCAAAGACAATCTCTATTCTTTTAAAAGGAGTATGGGCTAATATTTTGTTAACCAAAAACAAAACAGTAAAAGGACAAGAACACCTATAAATAGTAATACTTGAAAGGTGCAAGTGGCATGGGTTGAATTAAGAAAATGACTTTTATATATAAATAAATGGTAAAGTTGCAGATACAATGTATTAAAAGCTGGTTGGGGAGGGCTAACTGCCAAAAGCCTCAGAACCTCAAAATGTACGCTGTAAGATAATTAACAAATTGCCCAAACATGCGCCAACGCGCAAGGTCCCACAAAGGATATAGATGCTTCAATTTTATTAATTTATCATGTGACAATAGTTTATTAAACTGAGTGATTCATTTTTTGAAGACATGTTAAGTGTTTATTCGGCGAATAATGTCATTAGACTATATTTTAGACTCTTAGTTCCGAGAGAGAATTTCCACAAGCTGATTTTGCCCTACCTCCCCACCAACAAGAAAATTAAATAAATTGTCACCAGGGTGAATTGAAGATAGTATATTGTTTCAACTAAGAGTGAATTGTGTGAAAAATGAATAAAATGATCTTCTTACCATTGAAGTTATAAAAAAAACAGCATAAATAAATTTTTTTTTGACGAAAAAAAAAATGCACATTTTGTATTAAGTGTATACAAACATTCAAAGTTGTGTTACACATATGATGAAGTTCTATTGTTTGTTAAAATAACACATTTTGATGAATTTAAGTAAGTTTCTTCATTAATTAGAAGTTTAATTTATTTGTTTTTTATATATATCAAATGTACGTGGTGGTATTATAACTATTAGAAAACAATCCGAAGAAGTGGTTGGTGTACTGCAAAAATATATAAACCAATGTGAAGGTCAAGTGGTTGTGCCAAGCCTTTCTCTTCCCTAAACCATAAACTGTAGCAGGTTCAAGTTACCTTCCTAGCCTTCTATGTTCTTTTTTATATTGCATTGTCCTTCTTTGCTTTGTCAAGTGAAGTGGGTATGCCAGTGTTCCTTTCCCTTCCCCTAAACCCTAAACTGTAGCTGTAAAACCCCTTCCCAATTTTTTTTTGTAACTTTACATTTCCCCAAAAAGTTTATGTAATCTTACAAATTGGCCCCCTATCCTAATCCAATCCGGACCCTCCCTTTTAGATTTTCTTTCTCTCTCCGTTTGCCACGTGGCACCACCCTAATTCATCATCTCTCTCTCTCTCTCTCTCTCTCTCTCTCTCTCTCTCTAACCCACACACCCATACCACCACTGCGACGTCGACAACACCACAACCATCACTATCGTCAACTGTCTCTCTCTCACTCTCCTTAACCTTTGTGAAGCTTGGCACTAGCTCCGGAGAACCCCATGAGCTTCGAACCTAGATTATGGCCGATTCCGTCCATTTCACGGCAATCTAAGGTAACCAACTTCTCCCTCTTACCTCTACCTTCAATTTCGTAGTAGATCGTAGGTTAAGGTGACCAAACGATGGCGACCGGAGCTCGAGAAGCTTCGGCCTTCTTCCCCTATGAGAAACGGGTCAAATGACCTAAGTCCTATGAACCTAGGCCCTTTGGGCCGAGTGGAACTCGGGCTTGACTCGAGCCTCAAGCCCGTTAAGCCCAACCCACCTATTTTATTTAATTATTTTTGTTTATTTGTTTTTTTATAAAAACCCAAAAGGACCAAGGCCTTTGGGTCGAGAAACCTAAGGCCTTTAGCCCGCTAAACCCTTAGCCCAAGACCAAAGGGCTTCGGCCCGTGAGCTTTAAACCCAACCTAAAACCCTTAGAACCTAAACCCTTTGGATTGGGGCCTTTGGGCCATTCACCTAGAGCCTTCGGCCCAATTAACCTAATACCTTTTAAACCATAAAACCCATTGGACCCAAACCCTTTAGGCCTAACCCATTGACCCGGATCTAACCCAAGCACAGACCCATTGACTTTGATCTGAGCAACACTGACCTTTGACTTTGACTGGTCAACGGTCAACGTTGACTTTTGTTGACCTTATTTCGAGTTTCGTCCGGGACCCCTTCTAGGCTAATTTCGATGTCCTGGATCCGTTTTTTATGTCTATTTTCCCAAATTCAATTGTTTGAATATAGTTTTATTAATTGGACACTTTATGTGCTTAGGTGCGAATATTAGCGGCGATTCCGTCATTCCTATTTCGTACAACTCCTCGACGACGGAGTATATGTGAGTGGACCCTTTCTAAAATACATGTTTTAATTGTAGAAACGCATAAATGAAAAACATGATTTATTGATTACGTTTTATAAGTAGATTAGATTTACACTTGATTATTATCATGCTTTAGTAAGAACATTTTGGAATACCATATTTTATCGAACTAATGTTCTTTGTAGTATATATGATGGATGACTATATACTATTTATGAACATGTTTTCATTACACTTCTTTATAGTATATATGATGGATGACTATATGCTATGAAGATGATTTTAAGATATATGTACTTATGTTTTGGGAAAGACTATATTCAATGTTTTTGTGGGTATCTAGTGGTCACTATTTTGCCTACGGGTGATGATACTTATATTGGCTTCAGTCGGGTGTAGGTTGGTGCCTGTTTGGAAAATGATACTTATATTGGCTATGGCCAGGTGTAGGTAAGTGATTGTTTGGCAAATGATATTTATATTGGCTTTGACTGGGTGTAGGTTGGTGCATGTTTGGCAAATGAAGTGTTCTGAATGAAGTGTTCTAAATGAAGAGTTCTCTATGCCTTCGGGCGATACTGATACCACTAATTAGCACATTATATACGAGATATGTTTTATGAAAGGTTTTATGGCATGCTAGGGTTTGCGGAAAACCTATCACATATTATGTTGTTAGTTTTCATAAAACTTTGGAATTTAGTATGTTGATAACTGTTTCAATATTATATATATATATATATATATATATATATATATATATATATATATATATCAATTTGGTCCACTCATGTTTGTTTTGCGCCCCCTCAGGACTTAAAATCGAGTCGTACAATCTCGGTTTCAAGGCACTTCCGCAACGGCATCTTCGAGTCATCTCGGTGTAGGACCCATCCATTTGTTCATTCAACTTTATATTATTCCTTTTTAGTGTTTAGGATTAGTTGTATATTCTGAACACGTTCCTCATTTGCATATTAATTATACTTAAATTTATAAGTCTTTGTCACTTTCAAGTGTTGGCTAGCACGTGCCTATCCTGGTGTTTGAGAGAATATCAGGGTCGGACGTGTCAGTTGCAGGTTCAAGTCACGTTCCACGCGGGTCTGCCTTCTATGTTTTTTCTATATTGCATTGTCCTTCTTTTTTAGTCAAGTGGATATGCCAATATGCATTTCTTGATAAGTATAAACACATGTCGTTAGCTAATCGAGAATATGCCATGTTAGCTAAATATGGTTAGGATTGGTGGTAGTTAGTTGGGTTGTTAGAAGTTAGTTAGGTTGTTAAAGATGAGTTGGAAAGGAAGTGTTGAGTCATTAGCTAGTGTAAACTGCTATATATAGCATATCTTGAAAGCTTTACATTCTAAGAAAGTAATTTGAAAAGTCACAACCATTTCTCTCATCCTCTGCTTCTTCTTTGCGATTATTCATACTTAGTTATTCATTTTCTTCGTTTGATTTACAATAGTTAACATGGTATCAGAGCCACCAGGCTCACGCTATGGATTTTAGTGGTCTCTTTTTCTATTTGCCTTCTTTAGTTTCTATGGTCTTCCACTTTCCCAAAATTCAATCCCTAAATTTAGTTTATTTGCGCTGCAATCAAGGACATCACTGTGTATTTTTGTTGGATATGAAATGGGGTATAAAGAGGTTATATGCTATCATTTACAAACTCAAAAGCTGATTATATCATGACATAAGATACATGATGAAAGTGTGTTTCCCTGCAAAAATATCACCGGCACTTCAAGGTATCATATTCAGGATGAATCTTATGCTGGGGCTTCATCAATTTCTCCAGTAATAGTGAATATTCTATTGCAACCAAGGCAAGTTGTCTCAGAATCAAGGTCTATCAAATCTGAATCATGTGGATATTAGGAATTCAAGTTCAACAAGCAGTTCTGCAATAGTATCAAGTACTCAAGACAATGTCTCAGCATTATAAACATCTGAAACAACTCATTCACTTCCAATTACAGCCTCAGTATTACCTGTCCTAGATCCTACACAATTAGATTTACCTTTTGATCCCCCTTTGTCTTTTGATTTGCACACTGACAACATAGTTCACAGAATGAACACAAGATTACCAATTGGAACTATACAAAAGGAAGAATTATTCAAAGTTTTATTTCTACTCTACCTCAGCTAACGACACTCAACTTAGATGATCAAGATGAATATGCTGTTGGGGGATTTTCTTTTGTATCTCAAATAAGTGATATAGCAGAACTTACATCTTTCAAAAGTGCATCAACAAATGTACAGTGGCAGAAGGCAATGTAGGAGGAGTTTGATGCTTTAAAGGGTCAAGGTACTTGGATTTTGGTGCCTCCACCAGAACATGAATGGATTCATTCTCTTTCATTAGTAAATTATCAAACTCTCGCCACAAGGATTGGAGTTTGATGGAGATCACTTTCTGTGAACCTTGGAACTCAATTTTGAGTATTTATCAAGCATTCTTTGATGTAGTTGCATAAAGTAATCTTGGAAAGAGATTTTTGCTTACTCCCTGTTGAATTAGGAATAAAGACTTGACATCTCTTTTCCTATTTTCTTTAAGTGCTTGCTGCAATTCCGGTGTTGCTTTTCCCGTCGATGTTCTTTCTAGTTCCTCGTAACCATCTTCTACAAGATCCCAAAGATCTTGAGAGATGAACAAGGTCTTCATTTGTAGGCACCAATAATCATATTTCTCTCCATCAAAAATAGGCATTAATTTTGAATATTTCCAATGGTTGAGGAATTTGAACTTGATGCCATGATTAACATGGCGGAGGGATTGATTGGCTCTGATATACCAAATTTGTTGGAGGAAGATGGATATGAGAGAATATGGAAGATAGTTTTAAATAGAAAAATGAAGCTTTATTGATTTCAAATTGATTACAAGACTAGGCCATCTTATTGGCTATTTATAATAACATTCAGACCTTTTCGTAACAGATATAACTCTTGGATTAGTTCCAAAAGTTGCAGACACAACCCTAGACTTCTAAAGAGATATAACTCTTCCTAAACATAGCTCTTCTTAAGATACACAACTCTACTTAACAACTGCTACAACTTACAGGGAGAAAATGCATTACGTTTAACACTCCCTCTTAATGCATTTGTCCTGCGACATTTAGCTTTTCTCTGAAATAGTATAACTTCTCTATTGGAAGTGCTTTTGTGAAAACGTCTACAATCTACTCATCAGTACCACAAAATTTCAATACAATCTCCCCGTCTTCAACCAATTTTCTGATAAAATGATAACGAAGTTCTATGTGCTTTGACATGCTATGAAAGATTGGGTTCTTTGTCATGGTAATTGTGGACATGTTATCACAGTACAAATTTGTTGAAGTGTTTTGTTCTTAACGAAAATCTACTAATATTCTTCTAATCCAAACTGCTTCACATGTTGCACTTGTGGCTGAAATATATTCTGCTTCGGCTGTTGATAATGCCACTGTACTTTGCTTCTTCGACGACCATGATATAACTTTGTTTCCCAAGAAAAACACATGCCCAGATGTGATTCTTCTATCATTAGTTGCACTCTATGAACCCAACTAGAATGTTTTCTTCCTCTTGTGTATACTTGATGCCATATCCTTTGGTTCCTTGCACATATCTTAGTATTCTTTTAACAGCACCAAAATGATGATTACGTGGATCATTCATGAATCAAGATACAACACTAACTACGTGAACTATGTCTGGCCTTGTATTAGATAAATAAATAAATGAGCCAACAACACTTCTATACATAGAAGCATCAGCTCTTGGTGCTCCATCATTACTTGAAAGCTTTAAATTAATTGCCATTGGAGTATCCATTGGCTTGCAATTCAACATATTGAACCTTTTCAAGAGATTTTCTGCATACTTTTCTTGATACACAAAAATCTTTTTTTTCCGATTGTTGGACTTGAATTCCTAGAAAATACTTCATAGAACCCAAATAAGTCATCTCATATTCTTTCATCATGTCCTTCTTGAATTATTCTACCATCCTTGGTTTGGTACTTGTATAAATCAAGTCGTCAACATAAAGACACACAATAAGAAAATCATGTGCACCTTCTTTCTTGAGATAAAGTGATGGCTCACTTGGACTTCTTACAAATCCACTTTGATGGAAATATTGATCAATTTTGCTATTCTAGGCTTTTGGCTCTTGCTTTAAGCCTTATAGTGCTTTTAGAAGTCGACAAACTTTGTCTTCATTTCCCTTTTCAATATATCCTTGTGGCTACTCCACGCAAACTTCTTCTTCAAGTTCTCCATTCAAAAATGCGGACTTGACATCCAATTGAAAAACTTGAGCTTTCAATTGTGCTGCCAAAGCCAACACAATTCGTATAGTTTCCATTCATACAATCAGAGTAAATGTTTCATTGAAATATACTCTAGGTTGTTAAGAGTAGCTTTTGGCAACCAGCCGAGCTTTATGCTTTTGGCAACCAGCCGAGCTTTATGCTTTTGGATTGAGCCATCTTCATTGTATTTTGTCTTATAGATCCATTTAAGTCCAATGATGTCTTTTGAATTTGGCCGATCAACAAGTTCCCACTTAGAATTTTTCTTGATAACTCTAATTTATTCTTCCATTGCGTCTTGCCAAATTTTTTCTTTCACTGCTTCCTCAAATTTTTGAGGCTTCAAAGCACTCAAAGCAAGATCACACGACTCATATATGTCTGCCAATGAACACATTCTTGCGTTTAGTCTAGGAGTTGAATCTGGTGAACTAGGATCAAATGTTCTTGCACTTGGAATTGGACTTTTTGCCTTTGAAATTGGACTTTGGGCCAGCAGAGTTTCTTCTAAATTTGATGTTTCCGATTCCTCGAAAAATCTCGATATTTCACCTTGTTCGTTTTCCATCTCCATACCTTGAATTCACCAAAATTAACATCTCTAGAAATTACCAACTTATTAGTTCTTAGATCAATCAATCTGTATGCCTTAGACTTGTCACTATAGCCCACAAAAATATATTTTTCACTCTCTTTTGAGAAGGAACATGTGCATAAGCTATGCAACCAAAGATCGTAAAGAAATCAACCTTTGGCTTAAACTCATGCCATGCTTCGAAATGAGTCATGTCCTTGACAGACTTGGTAGGTGACCTATTGAGAATAAACACTCAGGTATGAATTACTTTAGCCCAAAACACATTTGGTAGACTTTTTGCTTTTAACATGCTTCTTGCCATTTCAACAATGGTTCGATTTCTTCATTCCACAACATCGTTTTGCTGTGGAGTGTAGTTTGCCGTCAATTCTCTTTTGATTCCATTGCTTTTGCAAAATTCTGAAAATTCATTTGATGTGAACTCTCCACCACGATCAGTTCTCAACGTCTTCAGATTGTATCCACTTTGTTTCTCAACATAGGCCTTAAATTGCTTGAAAAATGAAAAGGTTTATGACTTTTGTTCTAGAAAATAAACCCACATCATCCTGCTATAGTCATAAACAAAGAGAAGAAATTATTTCTTGCCATTAAAAGATGGTGTTCGAGTTGGTTCGCATATATCTACATGTACCAACTCAAGAGAGGCTCTTGCTTTCCATGTTGATGGTGAAAATGGTAAGCAGTGGAATTTTCCAGAAATACAACCTTCACATATTTCTTTCTCAGACTGAATAGAAGGAAGGCCAACCACCATATATTTTTGGTGTAAGAGGTGTAGACTTCTTTGATTTAGATGTTTGTACCTCATATGCCACAATAGTGATTCTTCTACATTTTCGGCTTCCAAAACATAGTTTTCTTTTGATGTCATGATCAGTGGAAAGACTTTGTTTGCCGTCATTTTTATCTTAGCCACTACAGTGTTATTCTTTTTATCAGAAATAACACAGTGGTCATCATCAAATTTAACAGAAAAGCCTTTTTGTAAAAGTTGTCCTACACTTAATAAATTTTGTGCCCAATTAGGAACATATAGCACATCATAGATTAGTTTTGGTGTACCTTCTCGAGTTTGAACAGAGATAATACCCTTGCCTTCCACGTTGTGAAGCTTTCCATCTCTGAGCTTGACTTGTGAATTCACGTTTTCTTCAAATTTGACGAAACATTGTCTATTTCCTGTCATGTGGTTACTGCATCCGCTATCCACATACCATATATCTTGTGGTTCTTGACGAGAGCTGAGATATGTATAAAATAGTTGCTCTAGAGAATCATTATTTTATGTGAAATTGGCTTCATTATTTTTCTGATATCTGCAATCTCTTTGAGAGTGGTTAGGTATTCTGCATCGGATACACTTATACTGACAATCTGCACTTTTGTGCCCTGTCTTTTTACAAACATAACATTCAGGGAGAAAGTTACCATTTTGGTTGTTTTGATGGCTACGTCCTTGCTGATTGTTGTTGTTATAGTTGCCTTTGTTGTAATTCTTCCGCCAATGAAATTTACTTTTTTTGTTTTGAGACTTTTGAGAGTCTCATTTTTGTTTGTCTTCTTTCTCCTTCGAATCCAATTTGGACTGAAAGGCTTGCTCCAAGGATTCGTCTGTAGACTTATTAATCTTTTTTTTTCATGTGCTTCCAAAGAACCAATTTTGTTTATGGAGTGAAAGTGCAGCGAGATCTTTTGACTTCTCTATTGTTGCAACAACGTGATCGAACTTCGGCGGTAGACTGCGTAGAGTTTTCTCTACAATTTCTTGTCTGGAATTGCATCCCCATATTTTCTAATTTGGTTAACAATTCTCGAAACTTTTGTGAAGAAAACCTGAATGGATTCATTCTCCTTCATTAGTAAATTATCAAACTCTCTCCACAGGGATTGGAGTTTGATGGAGATCACTTTTTGTGAACCTTGGAACTCAATTTTGAGTATTTCCCAAGCATTCTTTGATATAGTTGCAGAAAGTAATCTTGGAAAGAGATTTTTGCTTACTCCCTGTTGAATTAGGAATAAAGCCTTGACATCTCTTTTCCTATTTTCTTTAAGTGCTTGCTGCGATTTTGGTGTCGCTTTTCCGTCGATGTTTTTTCTGGTTCCTCGTAACCATCTTCTACAAGATCCCAAAGATCTTGAGAGATGAACAAGGTCTTCATTTGTAGGCTCCAATATTCATAATTCTCTACATCGAAAATAGGCATTAAATTTTGAATATTTCCAATGGTTGAGGAATTTGAACTTGATGCCATGATTAACACAGCGGAGGGATCGATTGGCTTTGATATACCAAATTTGTTGGAGGAAGATGGATATGAAAGGATAGGGAAGAGAGTTTTAAACAGAAAACTAAGCTTTATTGATTTCAAATTGATTACAAGACTAGGCCATCTTATTGGCTATTTATAATGACATTTAGACCTTTTCGTAATAGATATAACTCTTGGATTATTTGTTCCAAAAGTTGCAGACACAACCCTAAACTTCTAAAGAGATACAACTCTTTCTAAACATAGCTTTTCTCAAGAGACATAACTCTACTTAACAACTGATGCAACTTACAGGAAAAAAAATGCATTACGTTTAACAATGCAACTTTTAGTTATCTTAAAGAGTATTTCCAATACAAGCCTAGTACTATTATTGCATTAAATACGACATGTGTCATTATTTATAATTTTCCTTGGCTTCTCCCTCCGTACCCCATTTCTTTGGCTTCTCCATTCTCCATTTCTTTAGAAAATTCTAAACTGTATATGCTTTGTATCACTGGTTGCAGTTTTGTTTTTTGTTTTTTTTTAATTCCGGAAAGGATTATGTTTTAGATTAATTCGAGTGAATTCTTTGGCCAATCCTTCAAGTCGCAGCCAGCTTTTACGAAGAACCCTTGGCCATCCCCAGATGACGCAATTAGTATTGCCACGTCCCGGATCACATCATGCATTCTTACACATCCGTCATGTTCACCATCCAGAACCAAGCTACAAGCTTTAAGGTGCTTGGCCACCAAATGTGTTGTACTTCTGGCCTCTTGCATTGAGTTGGCATCTCGAAACAATCCCTTCTCGATACCACACTTCAGCAAATCTTCGATTTGAATATCAGAGTCCTTAGGGAATAAGCAGCAAAGTAAGAAGAATGACTTGGCGTCATTGCTATTCAAGTAATCGTAGCTCAACTTTATACATCTGAACACATCTCCCTCGCCATCAAGGTTGGTAATTTGGGACATCTCTGGCCGTCGAGTTGCTTTTCTCCATTCTTCCAAGTCCTTGTCTCCGATTGCTCTTGCAACTTCAATCAAAGCAATTGGGAGGCCACCGCATTCTCCAGCTGCCTTCCTCGCTATGTCATAGAAATTGGTTGATCCAAAAGACCTGTTAGCCTTTTTCACAAACAAGGCCCAAGAATCTTCTTCTGATAGGAAATCGAGATGGATCGTTTCTTGGCTCTTCATGGCATGACATACATTCTGTAACCTTGTTGTGAGAAGGACCTTGGAATTGCAGTTTTGGAGCTCGTAGTCGTCGGGGATCCCTATGAGAGACAAATCTATTGCCCTCCAGATATCGTCGAAAATTATAAGGATCCTTTTTCCTCTCACTATTCTCTCCTTCAATCTAGCTGCTCTGGCTATTTCTGTCTGCTCATTCAAATTCAAGGCCAGCATTTCTGCAAGCTGTTGTTGAATCTTTACCAGGTTCGGGTTTTGGGAAATGACAGCCATAATCACATGATCAAAGAGCTTGTCTTTACGGGCTTGCACACCAACATGTTCCACAATGGTTGTCTTGCCTATGCCTCCCATTCCATGAACCCCGATGACAGTGATGTTATCGTCTTTCAGCGCTTTCATGACCCCATCCATGGCTTGCCTTGTTGCTTCAAATACTTCGAAATCTCCTGTTGACATGGTGGACTCAAACTCAATGGGCAGGCGAACTTGAAGCGTAACTGTTTCAAACCTTTTCTCTTCATAAAGCTTGTTCATTTCTTCTGTCTCATTAACTGCTCTCTTGCTTAAAGTGTAACGCCATTTCAAATTCGGACAGCAGCCTCCAAGGCATGTTTTGTTTTCTCCGGCTTCATTATGCAGTCTTTTGGCATCGATTATGGCCTTGTCAGCATCCTTGAGCCATTTTTGAACCTCGGACTTAACTTCATTTCCATTCATTAGTGCCGCATCCACGACTCGCTGGTAATCATTCTGCATGTCCTCAAGTTTTTCTACTATAACTTCAAGAGAGTGTATGTGTCTCTTGTAATGCACCAAGTATCCCACATTACGCGTCACAAGAGTCCGTAACAACTCACCGATTTGTAGTACGAAATTGGCAATTTCCATACCTGTCCTTTTTAAAATAAAACATTAACAAGGAGAAAATATAAGATTCAAAGTTCAAACAATAAAATAGGTACTACCAAAAAGGGAGAAAAACTATGTAGGAATTTGATAACTAGATGACTAACCTGGATCTTCCTTAGCTTCAACTGGTAGAGACTTGAAAACGTTTTGTGCCTTGGACGAATGTCATGGAAAATGAGAGGATGGTTAAGCTTGGTTCTTCTGATGTCTGATTACAGAAACGGTAGACGAAGAATCAGCAGAGAAAAGAATCTAACTAATATTTTATTGGTTTTCAGTTTTCGGAGTATGACTGGGATTAGACTCGTTAAACAAATTCGTTGTCAACACCTCAACTATTGCTTCCCCTACCAACACTGCCACCATCATCAAACTGCCTCCATCACTCATCAGATCATCACCGTAGCTCCTGGAAAATTTACCAACTACCACCTTCCGTATTTAAATTTATTATATTGTTAGATCCTTAAACAAATAAGGAAAGTTCACAAGTTTTAAAAAATTAAAATCCATAATTTTAAAATTACTTAGTAATTTTAAATTGACAGAGAATTAAGAAAATGCCTTTAGAAAACAAAACGACATCCTTAATTCACTCACTATAAAGTACTTTCCTCTTTTCTATTTTCTAACACCTCTCGAACTCATGTTGATATAACACATAATGATCAGTTTGCCAAAAAAAAAGCAAAAATTGAAGCCAATTTCTAATCAAGTAAATTAAATACATAATTTCTAACAGGTTGTACATCTGCGTTTTCTCTCTATACCTGACAACTTGATGATCTGAAGTTTGATTAACTCTCCGTCGCCATGGCCGTCCAGTTGAACTTCGACTAGGTTGCTGTTGGGGTGGGGTGTTAGCACAGCTATTCGCTGACCAGATAATTCTCTCAACTTGTAGAGCCATCGAAGTTTACGCATAGACTTCTCTACTTTTAAATTTTTGTTCCCTACTTTGGACGTTAGTATTCTTTTAGAAACAATTTTTAATTCTCTGTCGAACGGACCCTAAGCATCAGAAATGCCTTTTATTTACCTAGTTGCTCTATAAGTAAGCATAAAATGCTCTAGGGTCTTTGGCTGCTCAGACGATTACAGGCTGTCTATTTTTTTGGATTATAAAAATAAATTTAAAACTCGTTTGTGTGTATTTTAAAAATAATTGACAACGATTTTAGTAAAAATATTTTTAAAAATAATTTTTAATAAAAATATTAGTAAATCCTTAAACAACTTGTCATTTTATTTTTGCCTTTGTCCTTGTTTTGATTTGACATGAAAGGAAGCAACAACTTTTTAAACAATATGCCAGTACGTCACATTTTTATAATCATCAATAAGTAGCACTTGTCATTTTCTTTTTAAGGGCGGTGGGAAGAATTTAAAAATGAGTGTGGGCTATATTTTGTTAAGAGAAAAAGTGTATATATATATATATATATATGTCACATTTTTATAATCATCAATAAGTAGCACTTGTCATTTTCTTTTTAAGGGCGGTGGGAAGAATTTTAAAATGAGTGTGGGCTATATTTTGTTAAGAGAAAAAGTGTATATATATATACACGGACACTGAAGAAACACCTCAATCATTGTAAAACTTGAGAAGTGCAAGTGTCATGAATTGAATAAGAAAGTATGATTTTTGTATATAAGAATGGGTAAAGTTGAAGAAACAATTTATCTAAAGTTGTTTGGGGAGGGCTAACTGCCAAAAGCCGAAAAACTCAAAATATACGAAAAACTAATAAAAATAATTTGAAAATTTTAAATTTTAACAATAAAGATAAAATAAAGAATAAGTGAATAAATATCAGAATTGACTTTTAAAAAATGTGATTTTTTTTTTATTAAAGTGAATAATACCGATAACTTTTCGTTAAAGTTCACCCAAATATATGTTGCAAAATAACAAATTGCCAAAACTTGCATTGACGCTCAAAGTCCTACGAAGTTAAAAGATATTTTTTACTATCATCAATTTACAATGTGACAAGCGTTTATTGATCAAATGATTATCTTTTTAAACACATGCCAAGTACTTATTAGGCGGATAACGCCATTAGACTTATATTTGTTTCCAAGAGAGAATCTTCCCACAGGCTAACATTACTCCACCGCCCCCCCCCCCCCCCCCCCCAACACCAACAGGAAAAATTATAAAATTATCTCTCCTTCTTGATGTGTCATTTTCTTTTTTACTTAATCATTTTCAATATTTTTTTTGTGTTTTGCAGGTTTTTTTTGTAGGTTCTTACATTTTAGGTTTTATTTTGAAGAGGTATGGTCCTATGTCCCCCCTCTTTTTTGTATGTTCTTGTTTTTCTTTCTATATGAGAAGTAAGGCTTATATCCCCTATGACTAAGTGTAATTTTTTTTTCATATTAATAAAATTCTCTCGTACCGCCAAGGTTCTCCAAAAAATAAAAAAAGAATAAAATGTTCTTCGTACCATTGAGGTTGCTTAAAAAGTGTAAATATTTTTTGTTAGACTTAAAAAAAAGTAGTGCATCATTTGGTGTACAAACATTCAAAGTTGTATTAAAAAGATGTAGAATTGTTTGTTAAATTAACACATTTTGATGAATTTAATTAAGTAATGTTTCTTCTTTAATTATAAGCTTTTTTTTTTTGTCAAAAGGTAGATTTTGTTAGATTAGATGTTATATTAATTACTAACAGTCTAGCAAAGTTTAAACTCACACCATTATGCTATGACTCAATACCTTTTCACCACCGTACACGTAGTGGTATTACAACTGTTAGAAAACAATCCGAAGAAGTGGTTGGTGTACTTGCAAAAAAATATAAACCAATGTGAAGGTCGACTGGGTATGCAGCCAGTATGCCTCTCTCTTCCCTAAGCTCCTAAACTATATAGCAGGTTCAACTCACCTTCCACGCGGGTCCGTCCTTCTATGTTCTTTTTTATATTGCTTTGTCCTTCTTTGCTTAAAATGGACTAGTAAGGCTTATTGGACGTACGTACCAAACATTCTTTAAACGCAGAGGAACCAGGCCAAGCGACTATACCAAAAAGACAAAGTCAGCAGCCCCAAGAGTGGCCTAGCAAGACAATATTACTCATCGCTCTACTATAAGGGATATTTCACGGCTTCCCATAAGGGGCAAAGGTGGAGTTGGCAACTAAATGTGACTTTCGCACTTCCATTTTCAAATTCTGCCCTCCTCTTCTTGATTTTGTCTGGTAATTTTACTCTAAGTTATTCAATCTATTGACTATAAATATATATACAAAGTAGAGAAAATGAAAATCACTCTCTTTACGAAATTATGGACAGGCAGCATTCAAAACAAACTTATTTAGTTGGTTTTCCTTCCCGAGCCAAGAAGGTCAACTTAAAGTTGTCATTATATTAAACTCTAATTGATCCAAGAAAGAAAGAACACTTGCCAATCCATAGAGTAGGGTGGACAATAGGTACATATTGAGTCCAATTAGTATCCCTTTGGTGTTCCAATTATGGTAGTGATGATTGTGGTTGTGGTACTAATTGATAGGTATTCCCACCTAGTGGCGGAGCTAGAAAAGCCAAGGGGACACTTTGAGCAATATACTTAAGGCCAAATCGGATTAATGATCCTGGTGGTTATAGAGTATGTGGAAGATAATTCATGTGGTAGAAAAATTAGGAATTACCCTTGTATTGATTTTCGTTAGGATTCCAATCCAAAGTTAAAAGTTTGGTTAATAGGTTGCACCTGAGCCTCGCATGTGAGGCTAAAATTGTCCCTTTCAATTTTGGGCTGAGGATAACGGGAGAATACTAAAATAAATAATACCTAGGATCTGATGTATATGTGCACCACAACAAAAGAGAAAAGAGTAATGTTAGAGAAACTAAATTTGTAGACAAAATTTTGTAAACTAAATAATATGGAAGTTGAAGATTAGATTTTACTTAAACGTTAATAAATGTGCTCATTTCCTATTGGTGACACATAATTTAGTTTGTAAATTTTGTCTACATATTTAGTCTCACTAGCCACAGTGGGTGTTGTTGGGATATTAGTTATACCAAAGTGTGGCAAAAAATAAAGAAATGGCCAATATAGAAAGGGGAGTATTTTAGCTCACCATAATAAACTGTGACGTATGCTCACAACATACCTCATCATTTACCACGAGTTCTTTCAACTAATTCTGGTTAACTTTCAAATTAGATGCTCCTTTTCCAATTTTGAAAATAAGTAAATAAGGTTAAATGAAATGACATTTGGCAGATGATAAGGTGTATAATAAGTATACACTATAGTTTATGGTGGTGAACAAAAATGCTCCCATATTGGAAAAGTGACTTCGTACCACGCTTTGAACTGTCCAGACCTTCTAGTTCAAAAAAGTTGACCAACAGCACATGAAGTATGGAATGGCATTGGCAGGCTATGGGAAAACGAAAATTATCATATTTATAACCAAATCAAATTAACAATCCTTATAAGTCATCACACAAATATTCAATCGTACTATACATATGAAATACGGAAATCAAAACATTTGAAAAAATGCAAGCATGCGAAAGACAGAAATCGATCAAAGCAAGCGTAGCAGCTCTTGAGCCGACTCCCTTGAATGGAATAAGTTGTCAATGTAGTGTATCAGAGGAGCCACTGCAGTAACTATCCTTTGCATCTGAACAAAAGCCGATGCCTCTGATAAAGTAGAATACCAAACAAACTGTGTTAATACCCACGTATATATAGCATTCATAGTAAATTCATGTTAATTATGCTCAATATCTCAACCTAAGATTTCTTTTTTCTTCTTCTCTATATTGGACTTGAAAAAAAGAACCTGCAACCCGCCACGGTAGCTACCGTGAGCAGTAATCAAACCAATAAATCCCAAATCTCTAGCCTATGTCAATAGATAAGAGCTAGTTTGCTAAAAACCTGGTTTGGGAGGAGATAGTATGACAATGATGAGTGTACATACTAAAATAGTCTTACCGTCTAATTTTAGCCTTTTGATGAACAGTGACTTTGTAGGAAGGGTTTGCAGTGCACCCGCAACAGTCTTTCTACTAGCCCATCCGTGGTAGGGGTAAAAAACTTGTTTATACGCTGTGTTAACCGGTTCCATGAGAGAATTTCCGCTGCCCGAGTAAAAATAAGTATATTAATTCAAGTTATAAGTAACTGTGAATCTGTGATAGTAAAATAGCAGCTAGTTGCAAAATTATAGAGATACAAAAATTGGAGATAGCAGTCATTGATTTAGGGTTTGTTCTTTTGCGAGAGAGTAATAATTAATTCAAAGATTAACCAATACATAATTATGTGTCTTAAGTAGAATAATTCAGTCATGGTATTAATGGATATCACTAGTTCATGAATGAGTGAGTTGATATGAATATTAAATTTAAAAAAAAATGATGATGGATAGAAATATAAATTAAGTGGATGAGTGGACGTAGCAGCACAACTCAAGATGAAATTGCATATGCAAACGAAAATGATCTTATACAGACATGTTATAATGAAGCAATGAATTCAGAGAAGATCGAGGCTAGGGTTGAGATAAGTAAAACCTCGAGGCCATAGCTTTCTCGAATATTATCTTAAGCAGCTCAAGCGAACGCTTCACTCTGATGAGCATTCTCGAACCACTACTAAAGTGCTTTATAGTATTCCGTTGTATGTCACGGTCAAGCAATTCTTCTAGGGTATTGACTGACTTTCCTGCCTTTACAACCCCACTAACCTGGCAACCACATCCACATTAATCAAAATATAATTACAAAACCCAAAGAAACAATCACATCAAAGGGAAATATGAACAGAATAACATGTTTGAAATATGTAAAATGTCTTTAATTTCAATGTGCCGAAATGTCAAGATCAAAATTACTAGCCCTCACAGAAGATGTAAAATAAATAAAAATATTTATAAGAATAATAAGAATTATGTAGTAATTTAATTGAGTTTTTTTAGTTTCTATAAGCATATATTTAGTATTTTTGCCTTCCTTTTATTATTTAAAGGCAAAGAATAAAAAGTTCAGCACCATAAATTGTTTAAAAAATAAATAAATAACAAAAAAAGTTAGATGCATTTCATTTTCATCATGAAATTTATGTTCTCCTACGTACTAGAGCAAAATATGTCTCTAGAGTTGTAAAATAGTCATTTACATCGTCAGTTTTACATCGTTGCACAAAAGTTGCTCTAAGAAACTAAATTAGCTATAACTTGTAAAGTAATAAATCAAAGAGAAATATGAATAAATCAATTATAAATTTGAGGAATACTGAATAAACCATATAATTAAAATTTGGTCTTTTTTTATCATCTGTATAGTATCCTCTAGTTCTATTATTTATTTAAAAATGTCTCACTAATTTTTCTCATGTGTATATTTCCTATTAGCGGTGGGCACAGTGCAGTTCCACCCCTAAACTGGAATCGGAACTGAAAAATATAAACGATTCGGTTCAGAATGGTTCTGCATAAATTTATTATTAGAATCGTACGGTTTGGTCTACACCGGTTCTGATTTGATTCTTGTCGGTTTATGGTTCCGAATACTAAATTATTTGAACACCAAATAATCATGCATTCACATACGTCTTCTAAAACGATTATATAAAGTTGCATACAACACAAATCCTTTTTAATGCAAATGTCTTTGGCAGTGGCACCAAGTTAACAAAAAGAGAATTAAAAAAAAAAATAATGAAAATGATTTGAAAATTTTGAGTTTTAATAATAAAGACAAAATAAAGAATAAAGTGAATAATATCATGATTGGCTTTTTGTGTAAAAATGTGATTTTTTGTTAAATTAAACAGTATCGAGAACTTTTCGTTAAAATTTCCTTCAAAAAATGCATTGGTCGGTCAGGTCAGCAAACAAAATAATCAAGAACTTAAGCACCATTGGGCTCCTAATATTGGCAACAACAGCAAGCAAAAATATTTAAGGGTTGGTGAGCCCTAATTGGGATGGATTCATTGGAAACTAATTTTTCAACCTATTATACCATGAGACGTGTATATAATTAACTTATTGTAATAAAATGATGCAGTTTGGTTCCGATCAGTTCTTGTTCTTTCGAAACCAAAACCGAAACCGATTAGAACCGGTCCGGATTGATTTTTGACTCAAATTTGACTTTTCCGGCCAACACGGTTCTTTACTGGTTTTTTTTTCATACGATTCAATATGGTTTTGTGGATTGGTGATTTTATGCCCACCCCTAACCTAAGAAATCAAACCACTCATCAATCACAATCCACCAAACCATAAATTAAACAAAACTCAAGTTTTATATCAAACTTTTGAAATTTGATGCAACTATAGAAGACATGGTAGCAACCCAAATCTACCCATCACCACAAAACATCAAACTCACAAGCTTAAGAGATGAATAATACCTTAGCAGAGTACTCTATGTCCGCGAACTTCATAGCGACGCCTAAGTGTCGAACGAGAGGGGAAACGAGACGACAGGCTTGAGTGAACTTGCCAATTTCCATGGGGATCGGTACCGGAGAATTCAGTTGAGCGGCCAGTTGCTCGAATTCATCTGCCAATCTTGTCAGAATTCTCTCATCTTTCCTTCCCACCACTCTTGCCATTCTATAATTTTTTCACCAAGTCTCTGCTCTTTTGTTCGATAGATCGATCCAATGAAATACTTACAAATACGGAAAACTCCACTGTCACTTTATAAGTAAACGCGCCAAGATTGACTAGTTGACGAAGACTTGTGAACTGGTAAGTTTATTATTTTATTTTATTTAACAATTTGCCTTTTGCATAAGAAATATTTCAGTGTATAGTTTTTTTTTTTGTTTTTTTTGAATAAAATATATTATTTACGTTAAAAGGATAAATTAGCAATAATATAGTTTAAATTTATTTTTAACAAGAGTCAAACTTAAGATTCTTACTATACAAATAAAAAGAGATACTCATTAGACCATTGTAGTAAGTGGCACAAGACGGGTGAAACGCTTAGAGAGGACGACGGAGCTGCTGTGAGATGGCAGGTTTGTAATAATGGGCGCCGGTGTGAATGTGCTGAAAGAAAGAGAAGGTTCTTGAGTTTTTGAGAGAGATGAAGAAGAGAGAAGGCGGCGATGGATGGGTTTCAAATGAGATAAGTGAGAGCTGATTTTCTAGTCAAAGAGAGTGGCTTTGGTTCCTTCAAACAATATTATTATTATTCTGCAAAAGAGATGGGAGAGATCCTTTTAGCCGCCGGTTCGAGGCAGAGGGATGCAGAGCTCCCATGTGATTTCAGATCCAAACCACAGCTAGGGTTTGTGCACGTGTGTGGCATGCGTGTGCAGCAAGTGGGCTGTGTTCGGTTGGCCTGCCATTTTCTTTTCTTTTCTTGCAGCCCATTTGCTCTCGTCTATCCTCTCCGTCCTGCGTTCGAAGCCCCAGGTCATCTCTTTCCTTATTCTTTTATTTTGTTTTTCTATTACTTCATTTTCTTTTAGATTTTTTTCTTTTTCTTTCTTTTTCTTTTTTTTTCTTTTTTTTCTTTTCATGTTTTTACATAGTTTAGTTTATCTTAGTTCCAGTTTTTTTTTTAGTCTCTTCTTTATTTTCCACACCTTGAGGACAATGTGTGATTTAAGTTTGGGGGTGGGAAGTAAGAAATTTTTAGTTTTTTTTTTTTTATATTTGTGTTCGTTCAAATTTTTTTATTTTTGAGTTAATGTCCATAGTTTATTTTAAACGTTAGAACAAATGGACATGGTGAAGATTAATCCTGCAATAGAGTTTTTTCTATTTATCTTCAATTAGACACTAATTCATGAGTTATACTTTGAAAATTTGCACATTCACACCAACATGGTTTGTGGGGAGTGAAATTGAAGAACTTACTTTTTGTCTAAATGTATTTTAATTTCTGTTCTTAGTACAATAAAGTTTGGTATGTGTTATAAAGTAATAATTGTTCCACCCGAGGCTTTGCCTAGTAACCGGACCAGTCCTGCCTAATCAGCAGTGATTCTCGTGTCAAATGGTAGAGTTTTGGCATGGGGCAGGGTGGTTAGTTGGTTTTGTAGCCTTTCCAGCTCAGGTTAATAAGTCCTTAGGGATGTTTTACATCTAGTGCCCTAAAGCCCAAGTGGTTTGAGAGTCATTGACCTAAAGCTTGCTCATGGGTTGGATAGAAAAATTAAGTGAACTAACATTGCACGACCACTACTGTTACTTAAAAAAAATTAAAAAAATCGAACAAGAAAAAAATATATGTGAAGTTAGTATGTGAAATGTGAATAAAAGGGATGAGATGTAAGAGTTTTGGTCGAGTTTCCTTAACCATGATGGTTCACTTTATACCGAAAGAAGTTTGTGAATTCTTTTCTAATTGGTTCTAAATGGCTTAGACTCTGTGGTGGGATTGGTTGAAACTTTTGAAAAGATGTTCTGATTTTTAACATTTTCTATGGATTGCAACTTGAAAGTGAAAATTTTATTTAGCTAGGTTTGATTTAAGTTTTTAGTTAGTTAGTTTTTATTTTTGTTTTCTAAATTTGTTTTGCTTGAGGATAAGCAAAAAACTAAGTTTGAGGGTATTTTGATGAGTAAATTTTATATTATATATTTAACCCTATTCTTAGTATATTTTGGTTAATATTTTAAAAGAATTTTGATACTTTGAATTTTATTTTCAATATAGGACTTTCCTTCCAGCAGCTGCTCTTTGATTTCTTTTTCATTATTTTATTCCTTTTTAGCTGGCCACTTTCCCCAGAATTCGGTCTCAATTTCGAGAGCTCACTCTCTAATCTCACTTGAGGTCACTGTATTGTATTCCTTTCATCCTTTTCAGCCCACCTATTCCTTCGATATCCATTTCTTTTACGGGTGTGTGGGCATTTTACTCTCATACATTTTTTTGATAATTTTTGTCTGTTGATTTTCTTTAATTTATTCAATCCGACAGCCGAAAATTTAAAATATGTGAAAAATAAAATAAAATGTATGGATATCACATTTTTTTTTATTCCATTCTTTCCATCATGCTAGATTCCCCACCATAGAAATATTAATTCATGCAACTTTCGGCTACTGGAGTCCAACTGGAGTGTAGGTTCATTCTTAAGCCGAACGGGAACACATTTTAATGGGCTTTTGAGAGGAGCATTTGTTCTTCCGTTTGCATATTTTTCAACCAAATCAATGTCGTGTGAGAGGTAGTCATGTCAAAGCAATTCCAAGCTCTTTAAACGTCATATGCAAACCAATGAGCTGTTCACTGGACAAACACTATTCACTCATATTTGTAGATTAATGTCTCGCTCAAGTGATCTCATTATACATACCGTCGTATGCTTGCTTGTCCACTAAAATCGATATCAATAATGTTGGAACCAAATTCGTGCACCTTCGTAAGCTGCAATTGAGCCCAAACTCGAGCAACCTGCAAAACTGCATACAACCGTGAGCAAGCTAAAGACTGGAAGTGTGTACCGGTCAAAGGCTCTTCGACGATCAAGTTAGTAGATGATATGAGACTCAAGTAGTAGGCTTGAGAATTAAAGCGCTTAGATTGGGTTATTATAGATGAACCCTATGTATTTATATCGTGGGAGAGAGATTTTTTAGGATATAATCCTCATTCTAAGCCGAGAGAATCTTGGAGGATATCGAGTAAGTAGATATTGCTTCTTTTTAGGAGTTGTGATTATTTGTGGGACATGCCTGTCCCTAGATTGTAGGAACTCCAAGACTTATAAGATCTGATTGTATCCAATTCCGGATCAGATCACTTGTCTTGCGGAACAAGCATGGTCATCCAACACAGTCGCTTGGACTCCGTCTAGTGCCCAGGAGTAGAGTGATGGTAGCACCGTGCCTTACTCCAGCCCTAGAAAATCATGGTCCCACAAATAACAATTAACAACTCAGATCAAAGGTCTTCAACAAGGTTATAATCTGGTTGAGGGTTAAATGGCTAAACAGAAAAAGTTATGGAAAACAAAGTCCAAGGGAAACGTAGAGCATAGAAAATTTCTTCACAATACAGAGATCCAACTGCATTGTAGAAACTTCGAAGCACTTCGACATAAGAACACAACTTTTTTTCCCTTTTTTTTTTTTTTTTTTTGAATTTCATGGCACAAATAATTTAGCCCATTATACCTAGGATGTGATGTGTATGTGCACTATAAGAAAGGGGAAAATAGCCACGGTGGATGTTCTTGGGATGGTTATACCAACGCGTGGCAATTTAATAGAGTAACCGTGGCCAATATGGGAAAAGTGACACTAGTGGCGCATTTTTGAGTTTTTACCACGCTTCAAACTCTCCAGACCTTCTAGTTCAAAAAAGTTGACCAACAGTACATGAAGTATAGAATGGCAGGCAATGGAAAAAGGAAAATTATCATAACTATAACCAAAGAGAATAACAATCCTTATAAGGTTTACACTGATATTCAATCATACTATAACGTACGAAACAAGGAAATCAAAGCATATTTGTAAAAATGCATGCGTACGTGTGAAACGGAAATCGATCAAATCAAGCGTAGCAGCTCTCGAGCTGACTCCCTTGAATGGAATAAGTTGTCGATGTAGTGTATCAGATGAGCCAATGCAATAACTGTCCTTTGCATCAGAACAAAAGCCGATGCCTCTGATAAAATAAAACACCAAACAAAATGTGTAACCAATCAAGTCCAACCCTAAAATACCCGTGTACATATAGCATTCATAGAAAATTCATGTTAATTATACATGCTCAATATCTGAACGTAAGATTTTTTTTTTTTTTTTTGCTCCTCTATATTGGATATGAAAAAAAGAACCTGCAACCGGGCACGGTAGCTACCGCTACCGTGAGCAGTCAAACCGATCAATCCCAAATCTCTAGCCTAATGTCACTATATATGAGCTAGTCTACTAGAAGCCTGGTTTGGAAGCAGATAATATGACAATGATGAGTTACATGCTAGAATAGTCTTACCATCTAATTTTAGCCTTTTCAAGAACAGTGACTTTGTAGGAAGGGTGTACAGTGCACCCGCAACAGATTTTCTCGTAGCCCATCCATGGTAGGGGTTAAAAACTTGTTTATATGCTGTGTTGACCGCATCAATGATTGAATTTCCCCTGCCCAAGTAAAACAATTAAAAAGAAAAAGACATTCAAGTTATAAGTAACTGTGAATCTGTGATAGTAGAATAACAGCTAGCTGCAAAATTACAGAGACATACAGAAATTAGAGATAGCAGCCATTGATTTAGGGTTTGTTCTTTTGTGAATAATTAATTCAAAGATTAGTCAATAAATAACTATGTGCCTTAAGTAGAATAATTAAGTCATGGTATAATGGATGGGGTGTACAACTGGCGGTGTACAACACCACCACTGTTTTGTTCGTAACGAGGGAGAGATAGAATGGAGTTCTTCACGAAGTTCGAGACAAAAGAATAAAAAAGAGTATCACTAGTTTAGAACGAGTAGTTTATGGGATCGTTTGAAAGTGCTTTTAAAATGACTGAAAATGCGTTTAATGAGAATACTTTTCAAACCAATCCTTAATAAAAATGTAAGTGAATCCTGAAAAAACACTTGAAGCGCTTCCTGCAAAAATCACATAATTGATACTTCTTGTAAAAAGCACTTTAATTAAGTGCTCTTAAAACTCAAAAACACTTTTCTTATAAGCGTTTTCAGTCATTTTAAAAGCACTTAATGAATATTAAATATTTAAAAAATCATGATAAACGGAAATATAAATTAAGTGGATATGAGAAAATAGAACATATGAGTGGACGTAGCAGCACACTTAATATGATAGTGCATTTGCAAATGAAAATGATTTCAGACATGTTAATGAAACAGATAATTCAGAGAAGGTCGAGGCTAGGTTTGAGATAAGTAAAACCTTGAGGCCAGAGTTTGCTCGAATATTATCTTAAGCATCTCAAGTGAACGCTTCACTCTGATGAGGGATCTCGAAGCACTACTTTGGTCCTTCATGGTATTCTGTTGTATTTCACGGTCAAGCAAATCTTCTAGGGTATTAACTGACTTTCCTGCCTTTTCAATCCCATTAACCTGGCAACCACCACATTAATCAAAATTTAATTTAAAAAAACAAAGAAACACTCACATAAAAAAAGGGAAGTATATATGAAGAAAATCAAAAGGCAAATATAAATAATTAAGATCATCTTTGAAATATGTAAACTGTCTTAATTGCGTATTATATAACTTAAAAATATACTTTAAATTCAGTGCACCAGAATTTCAATATCGAAATTACTCACCCTGGCCAGAAGATATGAAAAAAAAGTAATATATTTGTTGCAGTCCTATTAGATTAGGAATGTGATTGTGTAAATCCTAGTAGATATGAGAATATATCTTATATGAGTTGATTACCTATTAAATATTGTAATCCTAAACCTCAACCCGTTCCAGAAGCCAACAAACCCTTGATGGGCTTCTCACGACTTGGTCTGCCCCTCAGAAGTCAACTTCGCTGGGTTCCTGTGTTTCGGCCTAAACACTAAAACCAACAGCCTATGGCCTTCCTTCGCGCCCCTGCCAGCAAGCCTAGCGCTGCTGGGCTCTTCCCATTCATTCGGCCGGCTTACTTGCTGATGGGCTGCTCCTTTTCTTTACCCGTGGCTGTGCAGCAAGCATGCAGCCTGCTTTGCATATTATTAGGCTGCCAATTGCAGCCTACCCGAGCCCAATTTGGGCCTAATTTATTTGGGTGGCCTGCAACCAATATTAAATAATTAATGGGGCCTAGACAAATTTTATTTTTGCTTCTACGACTAACCCCGAATGGTCCCGATCTATTGAATTAATTAAAAGTGACTAGCAGTTCATTAATTTGACAAGAAATCCATAATTATTGACCTGAAGATCAGTTTTGGACATTAACGATTCAATATTTTATTTCTTTTCTTTGAACCGTTGACTTACTTTCGTAATCCCGAAGCGCTCACACTTGAGTTCCCGAAAAAACTCAAATCCACTACACTTAGTTGTATATTGCATTCTGCATTTATTGCATGAACCTCTCTTTTATGAACTAATCGTTCATAAACTAAATTGAACATGTAGTTTCAAATTTAGTGCATTCGAAACCCGAAGCTTTCATAAAACAATACACCCATAAAAACCCGATGTTTTTCATGAAACCATGTCTTAGAACTCAAATGTTCTAACTTTGATGCTTATAGATGATTCCTTCCCATAGCACCAATCACAATCTTGTTCCTTCCAATTTAGTGGATTGTCGAACCGTCACAAGTTTGATTTTCCTGATTTAGACTAGAAACCATTTTATGTGGGATACAAGACGTGAATCTCTACTTGACTATTAAAGTAGCTGAGAAACCATTGTAGCCAACATAGGCAAGGAAGAGTTGAATAAGCCTCCGCCATGATCTTCATTCAAAGACTTATGCCCGAAGCATTACAAATGGAAATACCTCCCGAACAAGGATTCCATTACTCTTTGGCTCGCTCTTATGGACCGTCTAATCTTGAAAGACATTGCCTGAAGCACATCATGATTACGTCCATGAATGAGTACAATTCTAAAGTTTATAAATTTAATCGAATTTTGACTAGAGAATACTTTTCTCATCCTTCCTTGTTTTTAACTTGCTCTTGAAGCAACAAGCGTAGAAAGCAGAAGTTTATCAAATTCTCGGATCTGATTACTGCCACAAATATATAGTAGAATCAGGGACTGCCAAGGTGTGGCATCATGCTAGAAGCGTGATCTTTGACACCTAAGACCTAAAACTTCAAGAATAAGGGATAGTATTCCCAAACCTTAACCCTGCAGAATCTACTTCCGTCTTGATGGAATAGATCATTGGTTATGCACATGTTCGTGCCTCTACCAATGTCGTTGAGGAGTACCATTCTCATAGTCAATATGTGAGATTAATTTTGCTCCACCAAACATCATTGGAAAAGCAGAATTTTGACATGGATGGCCTTGTTGGCCGAATCCCCTTAGTAAACTATTTACTTTGTGAACATTTTTCCATGTTCTTGGATTCAAGGTTGGTGTATGTTTTACTTATGGATAATCTTATTAATATTTTCCTCGAATATGAGTTAATTGATTCACGTTTCTTAGTATATGTGATCGATTCAATTAAACACGTGATTAAGTAGGAATGTAGGAAAGTTAGTTGTCTAGACGAATGCGTACTACGCACACTAACTTTACACCTAAATCACATCTCTAACAACGACTCCAGGTCTATCCAACCCGATTAAGAGCATTGGCACGCTCCTCGTTATATGAATGGTATTGCATCACCATTTAAGGGACTTTAAATTCTCCATGTCGTTGAGTTTTTAAGGATATTTGAGATGACAATGATCATAAATGAATCACTGAAGAAAATAGAGTGAAATATCTTTGCACCACCTCCAAAAATGAGCATGAAGCTTTGATTTTGGGCCAATGGGTTGTTTACCAACTGGGAACACGTCATATGTGGCCGACTTGGAGACCGGGTGATTGAGCAGTTTCCTTGCTTTGGCACGACCTTTTTGGGACACTTAGATCAAACAATGATGCTACGACGCATCTGCTTACCCGAAGTAAGGATCTTGTTCCTACAAGCACACTTTGCCAAGCCTGCTCATTAGGGAAATCGATTTTCTATATCATTCCTCGCAAAGATACAAAATCACCCCGTTTTCATAGTGGATTCAATGGAATATATGTGGACTAATCCAACCAAAATGTGGACCATATAAATACTTAAGGTTTTGGTTGATGAATTGACAAACTGGTCACATGTTTGTCCACACACATTGTTGCTAAACCTCCTGCCGATTAAGGGTTCACCACCCTACTTATCCCTTAAGGTTCGAGAGACTGGATAATGCCTGAGAGTTTATATCGACAGTTTTCAATAAAGTATTACATGTTTTGGGTTTCTAATTAAACATTGAATTCTCATGTTCAACCCAAATAACCTCGCCTAGTGATCATAAAGCGCAATTTAAATGATCGCCCGAATTTTGTTAAACGTACCAAGTTTTCGGTTTCTGCCTAGGGCTATGCAATCTTGTACGCAGTTATGTTGTTACGCCTTGAGGCCATATAAATACTTAAGGTTTTGGTTGATGAATTGACAAACTGTTCACATGTTTGTCCACACACATTGCTGCTAAACCTCATGCCGATTAAAGGTTCACCACCGTACTTATCCCTTAAGGTTCGAGAGACTGAATAATGCTGGAGAGTTTATATTGATAATTTTCAATAAAGTATTACATGTTTTAGGTTTCTAATTAAACATTGAATTCCCATGTTCAACCCAAATAGCCTCGTCTAGTGATCATAAAGCGCAATTTAAATGATCGCTCGAATTTTGTTAAACGTACCAAGTTTTCAGTTTCTACCTAGGGCTATGCAATCTTGTACGCAGTTATGTTGGTCCGCCTTGAGGCCCATTGCCACCCACCTATATGACGTTACAGTTGATTACTGGGTACGAACCTGACGATTTTTGTATTTACGCATTTAGGTGTGCATTCCATGTGACAAGTTGTGCCGCCGCAACGTACCAATATGGGTCTTCACAGAAGAATGTGTATCTTTTGTTAATCATGATTCTCCTTCACATTAGCTCTCTTCGAGCCCTTGCACGTGATCTCCTTACCGCTCATTTTCGGGTTGTCACTTTAATGAGATAGTCTTCTCGCTGTTAGGGAGAGATAAGAACATCAACGCTCATATAGAATGGTGCAAATTTGCATGGACGTTGCCCACTATGTCTCATCTTGATTCCCATACCGCACAAGTATGATAAGCAAGTGCGATGAATTCTAGCTTTCAGAATGCTGGTCCAAACGCATTCCTCTGATCTAGCTAAAGTGACGATATCATATACCAGCTGCAAACATGCATGCAAGGATAGACGTAATTAACAGACGTTGAGTCAACATCCCTGAAAAGGTGTGCTGCCCCTATTGGACGGTTTGGATGCCCCTGTTGGACGGTCGGGTACATCGGCGGATAGCCAATCAATCTGTCTTGGCCTGGAGCACGACATATCATTCAATTCATAGGATTCACTTTCCTAGAAGAGAAGACACGGCACAACAATGAATCTAAACTCGATCGTTGTCTCAAATCATTTCCATCTCATGAGATTAATCTGGATTACTCTTGAAACTTAAAGTTCTTGGTCCAATATACTAGTTTGGATGAGCAAAATGGAATTGAAATGAGATTACCATCGATGGTGTTTTCACTTATATGGTGGCTACCGACATAAATGAAAAACGACGATATCAAACCGTGTTCCGTTGATTAAGTGACAATGTAGAACTGATTAGACAACCGAAATTACAATCCAGGTCAAATTCTTTACCAAAGTGTGTATTGGACCTGTTGTTTCTACACTGCCTAAAGTAACCCTATTATGTTGTGGGAAAGGAAGCGTTATGAGATGAATGAAATAATGTGTTATGATGTATGTCTTACAGCGCAAGGTTTCTCTCAAACGTCATGTGATTGATAACAGCATTATAAAATGTGGTTAGTATTTCTCCATGGGGATATAGATACAGAGATTTACATGTAAGTTCCTGAAGAATTACATGGACTGGTTCAAATAGTTCCAAAACCATGGAACACCCTCTTAACTTGTTTGAGGCGTTCACTTACAATCCGACGGATGTGGTATACTCGTCTAAGTGATTATTTGATCAGTTAGGATATGAATTATGCCATTGCACGTTAAACTATGAAGTCTTATTCCAAATTGCTAGAGTTACAGTTTATGTCGTTGACACGAATCTCACTAAGACTCTGGAAGAGTTTGAGAAAACTGCCTCACACCTGAAGATGGAATTTGAGATGAAGGATCTTAGGAAAACTTGTTTATGCATTGACCTGAAGTTCAAAGCATTGTTCTGACGGTATTTTGGTCTACCAGTTGAACTACACCCCGAATGTGTCACCTTTGAGTATATCTTTGATCGTTCATACGTTATATGCAAATGAGACCCTTGAAGAGGTTATGGAATCCAAAATTCCATATCTAAAGTTCAACTTTGCGCTTCGTTGTACTTAGCTCATTGTATTTAGACATGACATCTCATTCGCTGTTGATCTTGGTAAAGATGCAGCACCACGCCTACACGCAACCACTGAATTGGTATTAAAGACATACCCTAAAGGTACTACGAGGGCAAATCCTAACGCATCTCAATGGATCTAACCCATTTGATCCTCGAAATGATGCTTGCCTTATTGTTATGCTAATGCTGGTTACTTATCAAACCCACAAAAGGTAAAATTCCCAAATGGTTATGTCTTTACCGTTAGGAATATCGCAATATTTTGGAGGTCCACGATATGACCTTAGTTGCGAAATCTTCGAATCGTTCTAAGACTCACCTCACCTCACTACACCACAAGTGAGACATGGTTAGAAGTTCTTGTTGAGCATATTCAAAGTACTTGCTATGTTTTCATCCATCGTTGAGTCCCAACGACGATCCATGAAGATTATGCCACATGTATCAATTCGACCAAGCCATAATACATCAACAAAGTCAACGCCAAGACATATTGCGTCTACATCTACATCAGCAAAGCATCAGGAGATTGGTGCCGACCTCTACACGACGTCACTGCTGAAGTCAACTTTCCAGAAGTTTGTCCGAGGACTTCGTATGCCTAACTATCATATGCAATGCTTGTAGTTCTCATTTGGAAGTTATGTCAAACTCAAGAGGAGTATTCAGAAGTATACTAACTTGATCTTAATGTACTCTTTTTTCCTACGATTAAGAACATTTTTCCCATTGGGTTTTTGTTAACTAACTAGGTATTAATGATGACCCATCCTAGGTTTTTATCACTTTTCTCCTTATGCTATAGGGTTTTCCCCACCTTGTGTTTTACCATAGTGAGGTTTTGTGAGTTTACTTTTTGTGCATTCTTCCGTTGATTTAAGACTCGCATTTGCTCATTGTGCTAACGACTTCATCAACTGTACTTGCTTCATCACTGAAGATCTGATGCACCATTTACTTGAGTATTTACACATTCAATGGGGAGTGTTGCAGTCCTATTAGATTAGGAATGTAATTGTGTAAATCCTAGTAGATATGGAAATGTATCTTATATTCCTATTAGGAGTTGATTACCTATTAAATGTTGTAATCCTAAAGGGAAATGTTTTTACCTATCCTACTACTATAAATAAAGGCACAATGGGGTGAATCAAACACACTCACAATTACACATCTTTCTCTTCTTATTCTCTCTATGCCTCACCCTCTCTCTCTATATGGCCTCCATAATCGTTCAGTAAATTATGCCTATAACAATATTTTCATTTTTACATCTCATGCATGACCATACATAAGAATTTATGTAATTGAGTTTTAATGTAGTATTTTTGCCTTCCCTTTATTATTTTAACGCAATGAATAAATATTTCATACATTAAATTAAAAAAAAAACAATAACAACAAAAGTTAGATGCATTTTATTTTCATCATGAAATTTATATTCTCCTACTAGAGCAAAACATGTCTCTAGAGTTATAAAATGTTCATTTACATTCTCAATTTTACATCCTTGCACATGAAGTTGCTCTAAGAAACTGAATTAGCTAAAACCATTAAATCAGCATGTGGTTCAATATTTTAGTGTATATGGTGTTGAGTTTCCACACATTTCGAATTCAAAGCTCTCTTTTCTCATAAATAATTGTAATAGTTTAAAACCTTCTCTCTCCCATTAATAAATAATAATAATAATAATTTTTTATATAAAAAAATCCAGTAAATCAAAAGGAAATATGAGCAAATCAATTATAAAGTTGAGGAACACTAAATAAACAATAAGGACGTATATAAAATAAAATTTGGTCCTTTTTTATTGTTTGTATGGGTGCGTTTGGTACGCGGGACGGGACGAGACGTTCCGTCCCGCGTTTGGTACGCCTAAAACGAGTGGGAAGAGGTGTTTCACGGGACAAGTTTTGGATGATTTTTGGTTCCACCTCCCCCTGAAACGGGGTTGTTCCACGTCTGTGGGACATAAATTTTTAACATTTTAGAACAAAAATGCCCCTTGTCTTTTTCAAAATTTACAACATCCGTCCCGTCTTATTCCGTTCCGTCCCGTCCCCGTATTGCAAACGCACCCTATATTATCCTCTAGTTTTATTATTTATTTAAAAAAGAGTAACTGATTTAATCATGTGTATATTTCCAATGAGTCAAACGCACCAAAGAAATCAAAGCACTCATCAATCACAATCCACCAAACCGTAAAGAACACTCAAATTTTATATCAAACTTTTGAAATTTGATTCAAATGTAGAAGACAATGACAAGGTTGCAACCCAAATCTCCCCATCACCAAAAAGCATCAAACTCTCAAGTTTAAGAGATGAATAATACCTCAGCAGAGTACTCTATGTCGGCGAACTTCATAGCGACGCCTAAGTGTCGAATGAGAGGAGAAACGAGACGACAGGCTTGGGTGAACTTGCCAATTTCCATGGTGATCGGTGCCGGAGAGTTCAGCTGAGCGGCCAGTTGTTCAAACTCATCTGCCAGCCTTGTCAGAATTCTCTCATCTTTCCTTTTCACTATCCTTGCCATTCTATAGCTTCTTTTCACCAAGTCTCTGCTCCCCTCGCAGACACTTTTATTTTATAGGAAAATTTGGAACGGAATGTCGAACCGGCCTCTGAAGGGGGCTCACAGCCACATACCTTGAAAATAGTCAAGAACCTGCACCAACAATTGAAAACAGACGAACACAACATGATTGAAGAACACAGATCGAAATTAGAAACGATCTAATTTGGGAAAACCGTATAGAAGTTACCTGATGCACTGAGGAATCGTTTTTGACCAGCTTCGACACGGCCTTCGCCGGTATCGTAGCAAAAAAATTCGGAAAGCGGTGGAACGTAACAGGAATGTACTGCTGAGAAAAGGAAGAGATGAGGTGATTTGATGGAGGGAAGGAAAAGGGGATGGAAACGGACAGAAAAGTAGTTGAAGCAAATCCGCGATGATTGACGCGTGGGCGTCCTTCCACTGTGCAAAGCGGTAGCAATTTTGTAAATAAATTAAAATTTCCAATCTAAACGGCAGTGAAGAGGCGGTGGCAATTTTATAAATAAATCAAAATCGCCCAAGTCACTGTTCGTTTGAACAGTTCAATTATAATCCTTGCTTTAGACTAAAGTAATGAGTAGAAGCGAGAATTTATCTTTCAACACAGTCAACGAAAAAGTTCTTAATCTGACATCTAATAAGACTTGGGATAAACCATTTGGATCGACTTAAGATTCAAACACCTGTTTAATACACCCACTTGACAGTTGCAGAGTCCTACTTGGTTCAGTAGTTTTGTTTTCCTGGCCAAGTTAGTGGTGTGGTGGCCTCGCTCCCATATCGGGCATGGAAGGTGATTAAGATGGGATGGTATATCTCGTGTGCAATGTACACTTTGAACTAATTAAGATGCAATTGGCTTCTTCAGCTTCTGCTGTTGATACTGCGGTCTGCGCTGCAGCACATTACTCAGGGACCATCTTATTATTTTTAATAGGACTTAGTCATTGTGTGTCACAGAATGTGATGATTTGATGCATCGCCAGTTTCTATCTAGCTTATATAGTTTTTAGCGCAAGATTTGTGCCAATGTGGTTTCTACAATTGAGAATGGCAATCTCACTTTATGCTGAACCTTGGTCCTTTCTCTCATCTACCCTTGCCGCCACTCTGAAAATAGTTTCTGATAAAAGTTTTACACTCGGGCGTTCTTAATTAGCTGTTTTTTCTGAACTTTGCTCCCACATCATGATTTTTTAACAGCTTGGGTGGTGGAGGTTGCTGAGCGTACTGCTTCCTTGGTTGCCAGATGGCAGGGGGTTGGTTTTACTCACGGTGTGTTGAACGCTGACAATATGAGCATTTTGGGTCTTACAATTGATTATGGTCCTTTGGGATTTCTGGATGCATTTGATCCAAGTTACACGCCAAATACCACGGATCTTCCTGGGAGGAGATATTGTTTTGCAAATCAGCCTGATATTGGCTTGTGGAATATTGTACAATTCACCCGAACTCTTGTAGCTGCCAAGTTGATAGATGATAAGGAGGCGAATTATGCAATGGAAAGGTAATTTTCGTTCCTACACCTTTATCGTAATTAAATGTATGTTGAAGTGGGAATTAATTTTTTGTTTTCGGGGGATCATTTACAGATATGGAACCAAATTCATGGATGACTATCAAGCAATAATGACCAAAAAACTTGGTCTCCCCAAGTACATTAAACAGCTGATCAGTAAACTTGGTTGCTATTAGACATTGGGCAGGAGCGAAAGGAGGCATGGATCAGCTGGGTGAAAATAGGTACGATGAACTATTGTTTTCTTATGATTACTATCTCGGAAAAGTAAATATTGGTTTGATACCGACACTGTATTCATCATGGACGTTATTTCGCTCGGGATATTTATTAAACTCGTCCAGTGGCTAGAGTCTCGTCAAAAGCGAACGTGTCATTTGATTTTCTCACACATTATGGTTGCTATTTGTGTAGCTGGCCACTAGCGGCCTCTCAGATGAGGAGAGGAAGGCATCAATGGATTCGGTGAACCCTAATTATGTTCTCAGAAACTACTTGTGCCAGAGTGCCATCGATGCAGCTGAAAGTAATGGAACGACCATATGATGAGCAACCTGGAATGGAGAAATACGCTCGCTTACCCCCTGCTTGGGCTTATGGGCCTGGAGTTTGCATGCTGTCTTGCTCTTCATGAGCTTGGTTATCTGATTACAATGTTATAGTTGTATATATGGGGCAAAGAGATTTTCGTTTTGTTTTTCCTCAACAGTTATATCGTTCGTCATGTAATAGTAAGTAGTCGTATATAATAGTCAAATTCGGGTTTTTTTTCTTCTCTTTCATTTACCTCGGACGATGAAATAAAGTGGCAATGTTGTATGATTCATGTTTCCATACAATATGTACAGCTTCAAGAAATGCAAGAAAAACCAGCTCAAACGGAACATGTTGCTGAAAGATAGGCTATTATGAGATTTTCAAGAGGAAAGAAGTATTAAAGATACAATTTGTTTTGGTGGCTGAGATCAAATTTCATGATCGACAGTTACCATATCAACCAAAAACTTAAAAGCGGAATAAAACTTCCACAATCGAGATTTGAGACTAATGCAAAGTAGTTGGTGCTTGTAACTCGAGTGGTTAAGACTTAACAGCAGTGATTTCATCCACCATACTTTTACGTTCAAGTTTCCCAAGCATGTTTACTTTCTAAGAATGCGTATTCTTGCCCGTATAGATTTTTGATTGATGAAGAGTAGCTAGCGGAAAAAATAGAAAAACAACTTGAGTGCCGCAGACTCGAGAGTACAACCGCAACCAAGTCTGATAGTTTTTTATTTTATATTTTCGTTTCTCTTTTTAGCCCAAGTAATGTTATTCATATCATGTTTTTATACCACATTTCTATACCACCTTAGGTTGCATCTGATGTGGATAGCCACATTATTTGAAAAATTTGCAAAACCTAAGGAAAGGAAAGAGAAAGACTTCTTGTATACCACAATCATCGTTTAATTAACTAGTTTTTCTTAATTACTAGTTTATTAAATAATGAACTAAATTTACAAATCTGATTAATTCAAATAATGTGAATGTCTACATCAAATGCCACTTAAGTTGGTATAAAAATGTGGTACAAAAACATAGTGTGAATGTCCACATCAAATGCCACCTAATTGATAAAGATGAGGAAAATAGGTTGAGCCGTTGTTTTCTGGTCAATTCCACTGCAAGAAAAGCATACTTCTTTTTTGGTGATGTAATTGCTTTTGACACGACTTACAACACAAATAAGTGGTATGATCTTTGCTCCATTCGTAGAGGTTAACTGTCACAACCAGACAATTATATTTGGCCCAATGTTTTCCACTTATCTGCCACAATTTAAAGCTCTTGTCTACGAGTTCGAGGCTATAGAAGAATATGAAGAAAGATGGAAGCAAGCATTATTGCAACATAGTGCATTGGAGAATCACGAATGGCTGCACCTAAGATAAAACTCCGTAAGCAAGAAGGTCCCGCATTTTGCATGCATATATTTTTGTAGGAGTAGTCACAGAGTTGAAAGTGGGCATACTTTCTTCAAGAAATATGTTTCAAAACGCAACTCTTTATGGGATTTTGTAACATGATTTGAAGACATTATTTCTAGTTGAAAAGCAGATGCATGGTTTATACACAAAAACAATATTTTTAAAGTTCCAAGATGAAGTGATTTAATATATTGCTTATTTAAAGTGTGATGTTACAAGGGAGGATAAAAAGAAATGTGTTTATGTTATACGTGTTGATGCAAAAAGCTCAAAATTGCGACATACTGTTCACGATAAAGTATATATATCAAAATCAAATGTTTAATTGAATTTTATCATTTGAATTGTCCCTGATATATAAAAAAAAAAAAAAAAGTTTCTGGCTCCGTCCATGATGGAAGGGTATACAGAAAAATCCAAGAAACATTAATCTCCCAACAACCAAACCAAAAAAAAAAATATGTATCTTAGGTGCAAAAGAAAATATTTTCTACATGAGTAGAAACAAAAATGGATGTATTTTTAAAAGATACATAGGAAAATATGTGAGGAATATTATTCTTCTTGCGTTAAATCTCTAGGCTTCTTTCAGAAACGCTAGAAACCTGAAACGACAGAATTCTTAGCTACTCTGCAACAGGTTGGCGATTTCGATCTTGCGTCCTACACTCCCGCATCGATCTCTTCCATCTCTGCTTTGTGATCCCTTCGATCCCTACTTCCTCATCTTTTTGATCTCTGCTTCACGATCTTCTCGCCCCTTCATGCTACACCCAATTTCTCTAGGCTTTCAGAAGTAATTAAATCTCACTTCTTTCTCTGATTCGTGCCTTATTCTCACTGTTTTTCTCGAATTGTTTGTTTTTCTTCAATATTGTGGTGTTTTGATTTGAAATATTTACAAGTCTACCAAACCCTTTTCGATCGCCTCTACTCTACTCCGAGTATATTTGTACCGTAAAAAAGTTAAGGTTTGGGTCTATACTATGCAGACTTTTTTGCTACCTAAGTCATTTTGTGATCAACTAAACCAAATGGTGGCCCAGTTTTGGTGGGGACGAGAAGGTGGAAAACGAAGAATTCATTGGGTGAAATGGCAACGATTGTGTAAACCAAAGAGTGACGGGGGCTTGGGGTTTAAATATTTATATGCCTTCAACCTTGCTTTGCTTGCAAAGCAAGGGTGGACAATACTACTGAATCCTACCTCCCTAGTGGCAAGAATTTTTAAAGCTCGTTATTATCCTAATTCCGATTTTTTACGGGCTCCAGTTAAACCAAACTCGTCCTATTGTTGGCGTCGTGTGGCGGCTTCTAGAGCTATTATTTGTCACGGTGCTCGTTGGCGAGTGGGAAATGGTCTACAAATCCGTATTTGGGGGGATAGTTGGCTGCCACGGGATTATTTTTATAAGGTGCTGAGTCCGAGACCAGCGGGGGTTCACCTAGACCTCACGGTGAGTTCTTTATTGATAGATGATGGGGGAGGGGTGAGATGGAATGCTAATTTGATTCGTAGATGGTGTTTAGAGGATGAAGCGGAGTTGATTTTGAGTATACCTTTGAGCCTTTTCTATCATGTGGATTCTTTGATTTGGGTAAAGGATCCTAAATGTGAGTTTTCTACTAAGAGTGCATATTTTGTGGCTCAGTCAGATTCGGGAATAAGTGGTGATATGCCTATGGGATCGACACTTAATGTGGACTCTAAATTTCTATGGAAAGCGTTATGGCAGGCGAAGGTTCCAGGAAAAGTGAAAATTTGTGTATGGCGTGGATATATGAACGCTTTGCCATCCAAAGTGAATTTGTTATCCAGACGGGCAGTTAGGGATGCTATCTGTGGTCTTTGTCACAAAGATGATGAGATTATTGAACATGCTCTTTTAACGTGTCCTCGGGCGGTAGCAGTTTGGTTTGGCAGTCCTTTGGGTTTCCGTTCCTTTCATGGGGTTGAACAAGGTTTTGGAAGTTGGTTGGAGTATATTGCGCAACATGTATCCAAGGAAAGTTTTGAGTTGCTTCTCATTCTTGTTTGGAGTATTTGGAAGGAGCGTAATGAGTTCATATGGAAGGGCGTTGAGGTTTTTTCCATGGATATTCAAATTAAGGCACAAGCTTGGTTGGCCGAATTTAAAAAATGGAATGTGGTGGCGGTGCATTCATCGGTAGAAACTTCATTTAAATGGCAGCCACCAGCCAGTTGCTGGATAAAATGTAACTTTGATGCGTCATGGGATGAGCAGCTTTCGATTGGAGGGTGTGGGCTGATAGTACAGGGATAAGATGGTAAGTTTCTGGCTGCGCAGGTAAGTAGAGAGGGTGCTGTGAGGTCGGCGTTCCATGCAGAGGCTGTGGCTGCTAGAAAAGCAACTGTGTTTTTACGTAGGTGGATCACAGAACAGGTACATGTCGAAGGTGATGCCCTATTGGTTACTTCTGCGATTCAAAATGATGGAGCAACAGTTCATGGACATTTTGGACATATATTTTCTGATACTAAGAGACTGTTGAATGACTTCAACCACTGGAAAATTACTTTTGGAAGAAGAGAGAAGAATAGAATGGCTCACAGACTTGCACGATATAGCCTTACTGTTGATCACCCGGTTTCTTGGTTTGAAGAACCTCCTGATGTAATTTCTAATTTATTATTAGAGGATAGTAATTATAGTTAATGTGGTGTGAGACGCTCTTTTTCCCTTTGATCAGGTTGAAAGCCCCGACAAGGTTTTTATCGAGGCCCATTGTGAGCACCCTATCCTCAGTTTGTACGTATTTTAAGTGCTAATGAATATCGTACTCTTGCTAAAAAAAAGATACATAGGAAAATATGCGAGGAATATTATTCTTCATGTGGACCTTGAGAAATCTCCTATCTTGCTTCTTTGTTCATCAGCTTCTTCTTCTAGGAAAATTAAGGATAAATTACAAAAAACTATCTCAACTATTGGGTCATTGACAAGGCATTCATAACTATGAATTGCATGAAACTTATGCCAAGAATTCACTTAACGCGATTGTGACTAGCAACCTTCACTACTCATGAATATAAGTTCATAACGATTAGGTGAAATTAACTTATATTCTAGCATCAAATTCATGCATGTAAATTAAGTATGCATTCTTAATCGACAAACATAAATAAGTTATTAATCAAGCAGTTAAGCAAATTAAATCACAACTCAGAAATCACAACTGAAGTTACCAATTCAAATTACAAATATAATCATGGTTTTGAATTATCCTCTAGCCAAAATAAATTAATTACACATTATTTAAAACAGAAATTAAAACAGAAATTAAAATAAGTAGTTTGGAGGGGCTAAACCGAAATGGAAATGTGCAAGGATTGCACCGTGAGCCTCCTGTGCTAGATTGGCACCGTGGCCTTCCTCCGCATGTGCTGCCTTCTGGCTGCGTGCCCAGAGCAGCCTATTCCCCCAAAATGCCTTCCCTCGGATCCGCCCTTTTGATTGGCTTTTCCGCAGCCTTTCCTTTTCCGCAAGCCCCCAATTGCGCGCTGCCAGGCAGCCTTCTCTCCCTCAGGAATGAGCTCCTCTTTAATTCTTTTTTTTTCCTTCAACTCCCGAGGCCTCCCTTATTTCTATCCCTCGGATTGGCTCTCTGCCTTTCCTGCGCAGCTCCCAATTGCGCGCTGCCAGGCAGCCTGCTCCAAGTCTTTTTCCTGGCAGCCCCCTCTGCAAAACAGTCCTCCTCCTCTATTTATTTCTGCTTTGGTTCTTTTCTATTCTAAGCTGCCCAATGGCAGCGCCTTCATCCCTCGTTGGCAGCATGCCAGCTGCCTCCTCAGTACTGGCCTTTTTTCTTTTAATCATTCTGTCCGAGCTTAATGGGCGCCTGCCTTTCCATTTCCTTTTTTAATTCCCTTCACCTACTCCACCTAAATTCCACACAAATTTTAATACATAAATATATAAATATATATATATATATATAAATAAATATAAATATATAAAAATATAAATATATATTATTTTCCAAATGATAAGTATAATTCAACAGACAAGATAGTTTAGATGAAATTAATACTTAACACTTCACTTATTCTATTTTTATTTTCTTTTCTAGAAAAATTCTAATAAAACATAAAAATAACGTAAATAGCTCGAAATATAACGAACTAACAGAGAAAAGACGAGTGAATTTGATGTAAAATATGTATAAATATGGTCCGATCAGTAGGCGGTGTTTACCGGAAAATGACCTGAAAGATGGCCAAACGACCACGGTTTATAAGTTTGGCCGGAATTCTACTCTAACTTTGAACGTCCATAACTTCTTCGTTACTCAACCAAATTAAGTGATCCAAACATGAAAGTTGTAGTACTCGACGAGATGAAGAGATTGATACCCTGCAAGCTAGCCAAATCGCCGTGGTTTGGCCGGAAAACACCTCGAAAGGGGCGGTGCTCGTCGGAAAACTGGGTTTGGGGCCGAAGGTTTGGGCAATTTTCAAAGCTTTGTAACTTCTTCGTTTCTTAACCAAATTGAGTGATTCAAAAGCTAAAATGTAGTTAGGAATGTGGAGAAGAGGTTAATACCAAGTGAGGACCGATTGGTGGCTGGAGTTAACCGGAAAATGACTTGAAAGATGGCCAAACGACCACGGTTTATCGCCGGAAACTGGGTTAGATTCAAACGAGTATAACTTCTTCAATACTCAACGAAATTGGGTGAAACAAAAAGGAAAATTGTAGTTCTCGAAGAGACGAAGAGAATGGTACCTCACACGACATCTAACCCATCGTGGTTTGGCCGGAAACTGCCTCTCCGTCTGGCCTCGTCCCACATCGCCTAAAACCGGCCTCGTCAAGCTGGTGTAGAGTTATAAAAAGGACCCGAGGCCCAGTTATCATTCCCTCTATGGAGAATATCTCGATAATATCCAAAATATCGCGATATTTTTGATATTCGCGATATTTTGACGATAATTAAAAGATAAGTAAAAAAATATCGGTACCTTAAAAAAACGATAATATCGGTGATATTTCGCCGATATTATCGATATTTTGATCATTGATCTATATTGGCTCAAGACGCCACATGGTTCCCGAGGGGTGCATGCAAAACTTGCCTATACGCTTGGATTGTTGAGGGCTTCCCCCGGTCTTGCCTTCATCCTTGTTTTGATTGGTTGTTCCGGTGCGCTTTTTTTTTTTTTTTTTTTTTTTTAATTGTCAATAAAAGCACAAAGGTCAAGGACAGTTCCGGGTGTGCCTTGATATGAAAGGAAGCAACAACTATTTAAACAATATGCAAGTACTTGTACATTTTTTAAGGGAAATGTTAAGATTATTTTCTCAAAAATGAGACTCTTTATGGATTTTTCGTCACCTCATATTTTTTGCACAATTCCTATACCAATATTATTAAATATTGTGCCACAAATATGAAATGGTAGAAAATCTAAAAAGAGTAACACTTTAAAATCTTCTTAGCATTTCTTTTAGGGGTGTGATATCCACACACCCCTTTTTACTTCTCACACACCCTTCTAATTTTCAGCCATCGGATCGGATGAATTGAAGAAAAATCAATGGATAAAAGTTAATAAGGGTGTGTGAGAAGTAATTTGGGGTGTGTGGATAACACACCCCTTCTTTTATTTTATTTTTTTAGTTATCAAGGACAAACTGAACACAAAAGTCTGAAAACTGAAAAGATGCCTTGCTCTGACGTAGCACTTGTCATTATATAAGGGCGGAGGCAAGAGTTTTAAAAGGATTGTGGGCTAATATTTGAAAGGTGCACGTGGCATGAATTGAATTAAGAAAATATGATTTTTTTTATTGAACATAAAAGCAGAGCAAAGTCAGCAGTTAGTGTATCCCATAAAGGGCTGTTCTTGAACCAAAGAAAATATGTGACTCATTTACTTCAAGAAGCTGATCACATGCTCGACTGCAAAGCAGCCACGACGCCCCTTGAATGCAAGTTAAAACTTGGAATTAGATGGACAGTTACTTGCCAATGTGAGTTATTATCAAAGTTAGTAGGCAAACTCATTAACTTTACTATTACCGTCCTGATATCACATATTCAGTAAGTCTTGTTAGTCAATTCATGCATTCCTTCACTGTGAAACATCTCCTTATTTTTAAACGGATATTGCGTTATCTCAAGGTTCCATTGGTCATGGTATTCTTATGCACAATAACCATTTCACCAAGATATCTGCCTAAACAGATGCTGACTGGGTATGAAATGCTCTTGATCGAAAATCCACTACAGGATACTGTACTTTTGTTGGGGGCAATATTGTCATTTGGAAGAGTGAAAAACAATAGATTATCGCTTGATCGAATGTCGAACCAAAATGTCGAGCAATGTCTTCCACTGCATGTGAACTCATTTGGCTCAAAAGTCTCTTATCAGATTTGGAATTTTCTAGCAGAGAACCATTGTGTCTCATGTGTGATAATCAAGCCGCCATGCACATTGCAGCTAATCTAATGTTTCTTGAATGAACGAAACGCATTGAGGTGGATTGCCACTACATTAAGGAACAAGTTCAGTCCAATGTTATTCAGACAGTCTACACTCGCAACCACGATCAATTTGCTGATTTGTTTACCAGAGCCTTGGCCATTGCTCATTTTCAGCGTCTACTCAGCAAGCTTGGATCTGTTAACCCACTTGATGCAGCTTGTGAGGGAGTATTGAACATAAAAGCAAAGCAAAGTTAGTAGCTAGTATCAAAGTTGTTGGATAAATATCAACAATCTGTGATAAATTTATATATAATAAATAATAAATGCGAACAACTAATCAATAGTGTATGTTCAATGAAATAATATTAAACAAAAATATTGAAGATCGAGGCTTGAGTACCGCAATGTCCTTAAAATAGAAATTTTGTCCCTGCTCAGTGCTTGTAATTCTGTGGACGTCTGCTTCACCAGGATTCAACAAGTCAGAATTCCAGCACTAGAAAACTTGACTTCTGGTGAATTTCTGTGCGGTTCTCTCAAAAAGGATATTTGTGATTAAAGAAGAAGAATGTTGATTTTCTGTATTCGAAATGCCATGCAGATGGATGTATATATAGTAGGTGTATGCATGTTCACAACAGGTATAAGAATGGGATGTGTCTATTGGGAGACATTTTCTCCAGATGGGTGCTTTGCTCTCTGCGTTCTTTCATCACTCTTCACAAACTTCATCTGAAAGGATGAGTTTGTTGATAAATAAAAAATAAAAAATAATTAATTAATTAAATTCGAAATTATTAGAGCCCGAGCCCAAGAGCCCCAAGGCCCAACGACCATCTTTTGATAATTAATTATATATTAATTATCAATTAATTAGCACACCTCAAAGCCCAACCCTAAGGGTGAGCCCAATTTTATTCTCCAAGGTCCATCACTTCAATCACTTTCTATAAGAGACAAAGCCTTATAAAGTGAGTAAACCTTTTGGTAGTGACTAATGTGAGACAATGAAATTTCTACTCAAAATTTCTAACAATACCCCACATTTGAGTTAAAATTTCATTCAAACACCATCAATTTACTTATAACACCCCACATTTGAATGCAAATGTAAATGCAAAAGTATGACTAGGTTGCCTAAAATTGCGAGAGAATAGACATGATATGCATCTGGTGAAGTGTCTTTTGGACTTGAACTTACCCTATTGAAAATATATTGGGTTTTCTTGGTGACTCAGTGGATGTGGAAGATCTTGCACTGTTCGTCGCAGTAGTAAACCGAGATAATATGCTACACATATCATGTCTGCCACATGTCAATTCATACAATTGTGTTCATTTTGACCCTGAACAGATCCCGGATTTTGTAGAAGTTTTAGAGAATTTAGCCATTTCAATTCTCATAAATGCGGCCCCATTTACTACTATATAGTTGACATTAATTAAGAATAGTCTGCCATATTTCTCTTGATAACAAGATATTAATGTCATTAAATGTATAAAACATAACCCCTTGAACTTCAACAGACAACACACATTTTATCATAAGAATGGGTAAGTTGTGTGTTCAACTTGTGAATCCAACTCAACCAGTTTACCTATTGAACCTAGACCATGTGATCTCCAATCAGCTAGGTTAGGTTTCCACCCAGTTTGATTCATTCCCCTCGATAATATTTGCTCTCTTGGTAGGCCTTTTGTCAAAGGATCAGCTATATTTTCCTTTGACTTTACATAATCAATGGATATTATTCCATTGCAGAGAAACTTCTTATGAGTATTATGTCGACGCCTAATATGTCGCGACTTTCCATTGTATACATGACTTTTGGCCCTTGATTGCGCGGCCATACTATCACAATGTATACATATAGCAGTTACAGGCTTTGGCCATACTGGAATATCTTTCAGAAAATATTTGAGCCACTTAGCTTCTTCTCCAGCTAAGTCTAAAGCTATAAACACTGACTCAATGATGGAACGAGTTATACATTTCTGTTTAGAGGATTTCCAAGATATTGATGAACCTCCCAAGGTAAAAACATATCCACTTGTCGATTTGGATTCTGTAGTGTCAAAAATCCAATTAGCATCACTGAAGTCTTCTACAACAGGTGGATACTTTGTGTAGTGTAATTCGTAGTCAAGTGTATTTTTCAATTACCTTAACACTCTTCTTAAAGCATCACAATGCTCTTGTGTCGGATTACTTGTATATCTACTAAGCCTACTTACCGCATAAGCTAAGTCTACTTACCGCATAAGCTAAGTCCACATAGTCGAATTCATCAATTACATTAGACTTCCAATTACTTGAGATATGGCATTGCCTTTATTTTTCTCCAACTTGCATCCAGCATCAAAAGGAGTTGCAGCAGGTTTGTAGTCAAATTGACCAAACCTTCGTAATATTTTTTCCGCATAATGGGATTGTGTAAGGACATATCCTTCACTATTTTTCTTAATTTGGATTCCTAGAATGACATCGGCTTGACCTAAGTCTTTCATGTCAAAACTTGAATTCAACAATTTTTTGTTTGTTTATTACATCCTTATTAGTTCCCATTATGAGCATATCATCCACATACAAGTAGACAATAACACAAGTTTTATCATTACTCTAAATGTAGACACATTTATCATATTCGTTTATTTTGAACCCATGTGTCAACAAAGTATGATCAAATTTCTCGTGCCATTGTTTTGGTGCTTGTTTAAGTCCATATAATGACTTAACTAATTTGCACACTTTGTTTTCAAGTCCTTTAAGCACGAATCCTTTAGGTTATTCCATGTATATTTCTTCATCTAGTTCTCTATTTAAAAATGTTGTTTTTACATCCATTTGACGTATATCAAAGTTGTATACAGCTGCAATTGCTATTAATGTCTTAATTGACGTTATGCGAGAAACTGGAGAATAGGTGTCGAAATAATGCAACCCTTCCTTTTGGCGATAACCTTTGGCTACTAAACGTTCCTTGAACTTATCAATGGTTCCATCCACCTTAACTTTCTTCTTCAAAATCCATTTGTGACCAATTGGTTTACTGCCGAGAGGTAAATCAACCAACTCCCATGTGTTATTTTTCATAATGGATTCCATTTCACTTTTAATTGCTTCCTTCCATAAAGGAGTCTTGGAAGAAGACATTGCTTCTTTAAATGTTCTAGGTTCATTCTCGGACAAGAAAGCAACGAAATCTGGTCCAAAGTTTTTAGAAACTTTGATTCTTTTTCCTCTTCTTGGCTCCACATCATTTTCTTGGACACTAGAAGAAGAGGCCTCATCATGACTATGATCATGAATCCTCTTTGTATTAGAACAAGATTCCTTTTATCTGTAAGGAAACATATCTCAAAGAATTTTGTATCTGCCTATTCTAATATAGTGTTAACTTGAATATCAAAAATCGAAGATTTTACAACAAGGAACCTATAAGCAACACTATTATTTGCACTTTCGCTAAGCAATCCCACACTTTTAGGGTTTTATAAGTGGGTTTATGTCATTTCCATAGTTCATAAGGTGACTCGTCCATCTTCTTTTGAGGAACCTTATTCAATATGGCATTTGCAATTAGTAAATCTTAACCCCACAAACTGTGTGGAAGCCCAGAACTATTTAACATGGAATTAATCATATCCTTGAATGTTCTATTTTTTCTCTCGACAACACCATTTTTTTGTGGTGTGTATGGAGCCATTGTTTGATGTATAATTCCTTGTTGTGCACAAAAATCTGAGAAGGCAGTAGACTCATATTCTCTATCTAAGTGCTTTGATTTTTCTCTCAAGTTGATTTTCAACTTCGTCTTTATATGTCTTAAACATATTCAAAGCTTCGTCCTTGCTATGAATCAAATAAACATAGCAATACTTACTGCAATCAACAATAAAAGTGACATAATAATTCTATTTTCCACACACATAGCAGGCGCCCTTAATCTTCTTCAAATTCCTGCCTTTAGGAGTAACGGCAGATTGTACAAACTGCTTGGTTTTTAGAGCCTTATTCTTCTTCGGCTTGGCCTTGGAGTTTCCTCCCTCAACATAATTCGCATTAGCTTCAATGGCAGCAAACCCACCAGAACGGTTTACCTTTCTGTGGTCTTCTTCCACTCTTAGCCGCAGAATCAAATCTTCCATATTCATCTCATGACGCTTGTGTTTGAGATAAATTTTGAAGTCATTCTAGGAAGTTGGCAATTTTTCAATTATCGCCCCAACTTGAAAATGCTCATTCATCTCTCATCCCTCATAGTGCAGTTCATAGATCAATTTGTTGATTTCTTCGACCTAAGAAACAACATATTTCGAATCCACCATAGTATATTTGAGAAACTTACCGATAACAAATTTCTTTGAACCAGCATCATCAATCTTATACTTTTTCTCCAGGGATTTTCACAACTCATTTGCAGTCTTGCAAAGAGAATAAATGTCGTACAGATTGTCATCCAAACTATTCAGGATATAGTTCCTGTAACAAAACTCAAAATGATTTCAAGCTTCCATTGCCATGACAGTCTCTTTCGTCATTGGATTCTCATTAGACTTCGGGGCTTCTTCCTTGACAACATGAGCAAGATTGATAGTTGTCAAGAAAAACATCTTCTGTTGTCATCTCTTGAAATCCAGCCCTTTGAATTTCTCAGGCTTTTCTGAGAGTATTTCGGCACAGTGCTATTTCGGCACAGTGCCATTCACAATCATTGATTGTTAATCCATTTTCTGTTTCAAGATTGTTGGATAAATATCAACAATCTATGATAAATTTATATATGCTAATAAATAATAAATGCGAACAACTAATTAACAGTGTATGAACAATGAAATAATATTAAACTGAAATATTGAAGATCGAGGCTTGCGTACCGCAATGTCCTTGAAACAGAAATTTCGTCCTTACTCAGTGCTTGTAGTTCTGCGGACGTCTGCTTCACCAAGGTTCAACGATAAAGTCAAAATTCTAGCACCGGAAAACTTGAGTTCTAGCAAATTTCTATGTGGTTTTCTCAGAAATGATATTTGTGATTGTAGAAGAAGAATGTTGATTTTTTGTATTCGAAATGCCACGCAGATTGATGTATATATAGTAGGTGTATGCATGTTCGCAACAGGTATGAGAATGGGATATGTCTGTTGAGAGACGTCTTCTCCAGAGGGGTGCTTTGCTCTCTACATTCTTTCATTACTCTTCACAGATTTCTTCTGAAAGGATGAGTCTGTTGATAAAAAATAATAAAAAATAATAAATTAATTAAAAATAATTAATTAAATTTGAAAATAATTAATTAAAGAATTTAATTATTAGAGCCCGAGCCCAAGAGCCCCAAGGCCCATCTTTTGATAATTAATTATATATTAATTATCAATTAATTAGTACACTTCAAAGTCCAACCCAAAGGTAAACCCAATTTTATTCTCCAAGGTCCATCACTCCACATTTGAGTTGAAATTTCATTCAAACACCACCAATTTACTTATAACACCCCACATTTGAATGCAAATGTAAATGCAAAGGTATGACTAGGCTGCCTAAAACTGAGAGAGAATAGACAAGATATGCATCGGATGAAGTGTCTTTTGGACTTAAACTTACCCTAGTGAAAATATATCGGGTTTACTTGGTGACACAGTAGATGTAGAAGATCTTGAACTGTTCGCCGTAGTAGTAAACCGAGACAATATGCTACACATATCATGTCTGCCACATGTCAATTCATATGATTGTGTTCATTTTGACCCTAAACAGATCCCGAATTTTGTAGAAGCTTTAGAGAATTTAGCCATTTCAATTCTCATAAATGCGGCCCCATTTACTACTATATAGGTGACATTAATTAAGAATAGTCTGTCATATTCCTCTTGATAACAAGACATTAATGTCATTAAATGTATAAAACATAACCCCTCAAACTTCAACAAACAACACACATTTTATCATAAGAATGGGTAAGTTGTGTGTTCAACTTGTGAATCAAACTCAACTAGTTTGTCTATTGAACCTAGACCATGGGATCTCCAATCAGTTAGGTTAGGTTTCCGCCCAGTCCGATTCATTCCCCTCGATAATATTTGCTCTCATGGTAGGCCTTTTGTCAAAGGATCAGCTATATATTTTCTTTGACTTTACATAATCAATGGATATTATTCCATTGGAAAGTAACTTCTTAAGAGTATTATGTCGACGCCTAATATGTTGCGACTTTTCATTGTATACATGACTTTTGGCCCTTGATTGCACGGCCATACTATCACAATATATACATATAGCAGCTACAGGCTTTGGCCACACTGGAATATCTTCCAGAAAATGTTTGAGCCACTCGGCTTCTTTTCCAGCCAAGTCTAAAGTTATAAACTCTGACTCCATGGTGGAACGAGCTATACATTTCTGTTTAGAGCATTTCCAAGATATTGATGCACGTCCCAAGGCAAAACATATCCACTTGTCGATTTGGATTCTGTAGTGTCAAAAATTCCATTAGCATCACCCTATGTCCATAACTTAAAGCTCAACCTCAAGGGTGAGCTCAATTTATTCTCCGAGGTCCATCACTTCAATCACTTTCTATAAGGAAAAAGTCTTATAAGGTGAGAAAACTTTTTGATAGTGACTAATATGGGACAATGAAATTTCTACTCAAAATTTCCAACAAAAGTTATCTAGTTAAATTAGATTTACTTCATTCATTATTGGAGCCGTTCTCTTTGACTTGTACAGATCCTTGCTGAGCTCTTTCTCTCTCCTTAAATACTTAAGAGAAAAAGTGGCATTACTGGCGCATCTTTTGACTTTTTACCACGCTTTGAACTGTCCAGACCTTCTAGTTCAAAAAGGTTGACCCACACTACACGAAGTATAGAACGGCAGGCAAAGGAAAAAGGAAAATTGTTGATAGGATTTTTACCACCTGTGTAAAAGGGTTTAACATACCTAAAATACTTGCAAGAGAAACAAGATAATTGTAGTATAATGGCTCAAGCAAGGTCGTTTCCTCATGGATTAATTTAAATAAATTTATGTAACCAAAACCCAACTAATTATCAAGAACAAAATATTTGAAAATAGTATTTAATGCCCTAATTTAAGAAAAACGAATTTAATTTAAAATAAGAACTAATCTGCAATTTCCAAGAAAGGGAAAAAGGAAAAACTTTTTAGAATTCAAGTGAGAAAGCACTAGAGTTCCGCCGTCACCGTAACAATCCTATGTAATTCTTCTATTTACTTATGAATTACAAATGCCTATTTCGAAGGTTAGGTTTTGCTAGAGTATGCCCTACTTGGAACCTCCAACATAGAACGTATATCTAACATGTGTTGGAGAACAATTCAGAAATAAACAATATAACAGTAATAACAGAACTTGAAATTCTAATATTTTATTAACTAAAATTACTTGCTGTGCAGAATGAAATTACACGATCAATACAAAAACAATACACTTATATTAATGGTACTAACTTGAATACAGAAGGTAGAGGCTAGCGCAAAAGCTATGTCCTTCGAACAGAATTTCCGTCCCACTCTAGTGCTTGTGGTTCTACAACATCTGCTCGACCAGGATTCAACTACCTAATTCTACAACCCGCACTGGATTATAGAATTCTAGCGAATTGTGTTTGTGTGTTTACTCTCTGGAAATTTTGTACAGAAGAAGAGATGAAGAACAGATGATTAAAAATGAAACATAGACATTGGTTATATATAGGCTCTTTCATACCTCTTCAAAAACCTTTTGGATGTTTCTGAAATCACAAGATTAATTTAATTCTTTAGGCCCCAAGTGCCCCAAGGCCAAGGCCCTTGTCTTGATTAATTAATATTAATTAATATTAATATTATGGTATAATCTTTAAGCCTAATCCACACAATTTGTGGCCCAAATCTCAATCCTCATTCCAAATGGCCCAAGTCCTAACTACTATTGTAAAAGACAAAACCTATATAAAGGTTCTTAGGTATCTTGGTTTCACCAATGTGGGATAAGAGTCTCAAAAACTCCAACAACATGCAACCCGTCCATAGCGTCCAGATCAAATGTGAACATGTAAGACTCATTAAGCTTTATGAAAACCCTTTGAAAAACCATATAACCCTTAAAACGTGTCGTCCATCCTAAGAGGTTACACATATTAACCACAAGAAGCCTTAGTCAATTTCAGAGACAGCCCTTCGTCAAAATTGCATCAAATTACTTTTCTAAATATCCTAATGGTCGCGAATCACTAAAACAATTAGATAGTTTAAATCAGTGATTAATAACTCAAAACGTGCACGCATAAATTCATAAGCAAATTAAAAGAAACTACATATTCTTGCTAAGGATCATGGCCTCACCCTTGCAAAGAGAAAATTAGTTACGCATACTCATAATAAAAATAAAAAAGAATATCATTAACTAGAAAATGATTGAAAACACCTTGTAGGTTAAAAGTCTTGAAATTCTCCAAAGCCTTGCTAAGTTCTCTAATGTTGTGTGTGTAGAGAACCCAATGGCTAAAAAACCTTATTTATACTACTCCTAATTAAAACCCTCATAGGAAAAGGCTTTCTAAAAACTAGGAAACAAAATAATAAAAGGATAACTAAAAATTACATACCCATTATGACTAGGAAATCTGCCCATCAAAGGAAAACCCACGTTTCTGAACCGTCAGGGCTTCGAAACAGATCCAAAATGAATCAAATTAAAGATTAAGACCTCCTCTTCAAGTTCCAAGAACAACCCAAGTCCAAAATCCATCATCTTCAAGCCGTTTAAATGGACTTCTCTGGATAATGAACTTTAGAAAGATGGAGTAGAAATTAGTATGGTAAAATATGAAGCCATCATAATGAAGAAAGACGTTAAATAAAAAGTAGTTATCTTCTTCTCTCATTTTTTTTTTTTTTTTTTTTTGTCTTATGACACACATTTTGACTTTACAATTTTTTGAATGTGATGGATTGGTCTAGCCCATCCGTGGCAGGGGTAAAAAAAAAAACTTGTTTATATGCTGTGTTAACAGGATCCATGAGAGAATTTTCGCTGTCCAAGTTAAAAAATATAAATAACATGTGAAAGGAAATATAAATTAAGTGGATATGATAAAATAGAACATATGAGTGAACGTAGCAGCACAGCTACGGATGAAATTGTATTTGCAACCGAAAATGACTTTAGACATGTTAATGAAGCAATGAACTTGGAGAATATCGAGGCTAGGGTTGAGATAAGTAAAACCTCGAGGCCATAATTTTCTCGAATATTATCTTAAGCAGCTCAAGTGAACGCTTCACTCTGATGAGCATTCTCGAACTACTACTAAGGTGCTTAATAATATTCTGTTGGATGTCACGGTCAAGCAAATCTTCTAGGGTATTTACCGACTTTCCTGTCTTTACAACCCCACTAACCTGGTAACCATATCCACATTAATCAAAATATAACTACAAAACATCTTAAGAGGCGTGTAGCGCCGATGATAAAAAAAAGTCATTCCCACGCACACAATAATGTAATCAGTTGTTTATTAAATATTATTTTTTTTATTTTTAAACATGTTCAAAATAAAACGGAAAGACTAGTCAGTCTACATTGCTAAAGAGGAGAAGCGTGAATAATAATATAGAAATGCTAAGAAGACTATTTCAAATTGGGACCCTCCATAGTATCTTTGATACTTCACAATTTAATTTTAATTTGTGTGCCAATATTATAAAATATTATGCAAAAAATACGATGTGACAAAGAGTTCATATAGTGGGCATATTGTTATTTATGTATAAATACCCCACATGTACATTCATCTTTACCCTTAAAATATATACAAAAGTCATATTTTCTTAATTCAGTTCATTCCACTTGCACCTTCCAAGTTTTACAATTCAAATTTAGGTGTCTCTTCAGTGTCCATATATAGTTTTTTAAACAAATACTAGCATATACCCCACACTTTGTGTGTGAAAATAATTTTTATTTTTATTTTACAATGGGAAGGAGAAAAGGAAAAAAAAGGAATTTGATTAGAGAGAGAAGTTTCTTTTTTATATTTCATTTTAAAAAATAGTGTATATTAGTTTGTGTAATTTAGTTTATTGAACATGATTTTTGTTTTGTGATAGAAGATAAAATTATTTTTTTACCTTCTTTTGGTTGACAAAGAAAATTTTATTAATGTAGTTTTAGATTAGCCCACACTCCTTTTAAAATTCTTGCCTCCGCCCTTATATGACAAGTGCTACTCAGTGCAAGGCATTTTTCAGTTTTCAGACTTTTGTGTTCAGTTTGTCCTTGATAATTAAAAAAAGAAAAATACTAAGAAGACTCTCAAAGTAGAATTCTTTATGAACTCTTCTCCATCTTATATTTTTGGCATAATATTTTATAATATTAGCACGGGTATTGTTCCAAAAACATGAGGTGGTGAGAATTGTGCCAAACCAAACCAAACCGTAAGTGCGGTTCAGGTGGTTCAATCGTTTTATTTATTTATTTTTATTTTATTTTTTAATGGCCAGCCCTAGTCCAGGCCTTCTAGTTCAAAAATGTTGACAGGAAGTATAGATATAAGGTTCACACCGATATTCAATCATACCATACATATGAAACAAGGAAATCAAAGCACATTTGTAGAATTGCATGCGTACGTGCGAAAAGACAGAAATCAATCAAATCATGCGTAGCAGCTCTTGAGCTGACTCCCTTGAATGGAATAAGTTGTAGATGTAGTGTATCAGAGGAGGAGCCAATGCAGTAACTGTCCTTTGCATCAGAACAAAAGCCGATGCCTCTGATAAAATAGAATACCAAACAAACTGTGTAACCAATCAAGTCCAACCCTAAATACCCATGTACATATAGCATTCATAGAAAATTCATGTTAATTATACATGCTCAATATCTGAACGTAAGATATATATATATATATTTTCTTCTCTATATTGGATATGAAAAAACCTGCAACCGGCCACGGTAGATACCGCTACCATGAGCAGTCAAACTGATCAATCCCAAATCTCTTGCCTAATGTCACTAGATATGAGCTAGTCTGCTAGAAGCCTGGTTTGGAAGCAGATAATATGACAATGATGAGTTACATACTAGAATAGTCTTACCATCTAATTTTAGCCTTTTCAAGAACAGTGACTTTGTAGGAAGGGTGTACAGTGCACCCCCAACAGATTTTCTCGTAGCCCATCCGTGGTAGGGGTAAAAGACTTGTTTATATGCTGTGTTAACCGCATCAATGATTGAATTTCCCCTGCCCAAGTAAAAAAATTAAAATGAAAAAGAAATTCAAGTTATAAGTAACTGTGAATCTGTGATAGTAGAATAACAGCTAGCTGCAAAATTACAGAGACATACAGAAATTAGAGATAGCAGCCATTGATTTAGGGTTTGTTCTTTTGTGAATAATTAATTCAAAGATTAGTCAATAAATAATTATGTGCCTTAAGGAGAATAATTAAGTCGTGGTATAATGGATATCACGAGTTTAGAACGAGGAGTTTATGAGCTCGTTTGGAAGTGCTTTTAAAATGACTGAAAATGTGTTTAATGAGAGTACTTTTCAAACCAATCCTTAATAAAAATGTAAGTGAATCCTAAAAAAACACTTGAAGTGTTTCCTACAAAAATCACATAATTGATACTTCTTGTACGAAGCACTTTAATTAAGTGCTCTTAAAACCCAAAAACACTTTTCTTGTAAGCATTTTCAGTCATTTTAAAAGTACTTAATAAATATTAAATATTAAAAAAATTCATGATAAACAGAAATATAAATTAAGTGGATATGAGAAAATATAACATATGAGTGGACGTAGCAACACACTTAATATGATAATGCATTTGCAAATGAAAATGATTTCAGACATGTTAATGAAAAAGAGAATTCAGAGAAGATCGAGGCTAGGTTTGAGATAAGTAAAACCTTGAGGCCAGAGTTTGCTCGAATATTATCTTAAGCATCTCAAGTGAACGCTTGACTCTGATGAGGGATCTCGAAGCACTACTTTGGTCCTTCATGGTATTCTGTTGTATTTCACGGTCAAGCAAATCTTCTAGGGTATTAACTGACTTTCCTGCCTTTTCAATCCCATTAACCTGGCAACCACCACATTAATCAAAACTGAATTAAAAAAAAAAACAAAGAAACACTCCCATCAAAAAAGGGAAGTATATATGAACAAAATCAAAAGGCAAATATAAATAATTAAGATCATCTTTGAAATATGTAAAATGTCTTAATGGTGTATTATATAACTTAAAAATATATTTGAAATTCAGTGCACCAGAATTTCAATATCGAAATTACTCACCCTCACCAAAAGATATGAAGAAAAAAAAGATATATATTTGTTGCAGTCCTATTAGATTAGGAATATGATTGTATAAATCCTAGTAGATATGAGAATGTATCTTATATTCCTATTAAGAGTTGATTACTTATTAAATGTTGTAATCCTAAAGGGAAAGGTTTTTACTTATCATACTACTATAAATAAAGGCATAACGAGATGAATCAAACACACCCACAATTACACATCTCTCTCTCTCTCTCTCTATATATATATATAGCCTCCATAATCGTTCAGTAAATTGTGCCCACAACACGTCATCAGCACGCTCTTGACGCTGCGCTAACAAGAGTTTTGATCTTCAATAAGAGGAGTATTACGTTTTAATAATTCTTTTTGTGATTAATTTATTATTTTATTGAATTGATCTACATGCTATTGATTCAATTTAATTTCTCTTTGTTGAACGTGATACAATGCATTGGAGATGCAATTCCGGCTTTATGAGAAGAATCTTCTACAAATTCAAAGGTTTTTGTAGTTTTCTGCCAATTAGGTACGCTTAAAATAAAGTAAGATATTTGAAACGACCATGAAGCATGAAAACATACCCCATGATTGCATGAACCCCCTATGGGCTCACTGCTCGATTTGGACCAAGCATGCCGCTTGGATTCCTGGTCCATGGGCTTCACGCCCTCAACCCATTCCAGAAGCCAACAAACCCTTGATGGGCTTCTCACGACTTGGTCTGCCCCTCAGAAGCCAACTTCGTTGGGTTCCTGTGTTTTGGCCTAAACACTAAAACCAACAGCCTGTGGCCTTCCTTCGCGCCCCTGCCAGCAAGCCTAGCGCTGCTGGGCTCTTCCCATTCATTCGGCCCGCTTACTTGCTGATGGGCTGCTCCTTTTCTTTACCCGTGACTGTGCAGCAAGCATGCAACCTGCTTTGCATATTATTAGGCTGCCAATTATAGCCTACCCGAGCCCAATTTGGGCTTAATTTATTTGTGTGGCCTGCAACCAATATTAAATAATTAATGGGCCTAGACAAATTTTATTTTTGCTTCTACGGCCGACCCGAATGGTCCTGATCTATTGAATTAATTAAAAATGACCAACAGTCTATTAATTTGACAAGAAATCCATAATTATTGACCTAAAGATCATTTTTGGACATTAACGATTTAATATTTTATTCTTTTCTTTGAACCGTTGACTTACTTCGTAATCTCAAAGCGCTCACACTTGAGTTCCCAAAGAAACTCAAATTTACTACACTTAGTTGTATATTGCATTCTGCATTTATAGCATGAACCTCTTTTTTATGAACTAAATGTTCATAAACTAAACTGAACTTGTAGTTTCAAATTTAATGCCTTTGAAACCCGAAGCTTTAATAAAACAATACACCCATGAAAACCCGACATTTTCAATGAAACCATGTCTTAGAACTCAAATGTTCTAACTTTGATTCTTATGGATGATTCCTTTCCATAGCACCAATCACAATCTTGTTCCCACCAATTCAGTGGATTGTCAAACCGTCACAAGTTTGATTTTCCTGATTTAGACGTTTTCTATTAGAAACCACTTTATGTGGGATACAAGACGTGAATCTCCACTTAACTATTAAAGTAGCTGAGAAAACATTGTAGCCAACATAGGCATGGAAGAGCTGAATAAGCATCCGCCATGATCTTAATTCAAAGACTTATGCTCGAAGTATTACAAATGAAAATATCTCCCGAACGAGGATTACATGGCTCTTTGGCTCGCTCCTATGGACCGTTTAATCATGAAGGACATTGCCTGAAGCACATCATGATTACGTCTATGAATGAGTACAATTTTAAAGTTTATAAATCTGATCGAATTTTGACTAGAGAATACTTTTCTCATCCTTCCTTGTTTCTAACTCGCTCCTGAAGCAACAAGCGTAGAAAGCGGAAGTTTACCAAATTCTCGGATCTAATTACTACCAACATATGGATATGGTAGAATCAGGACCTGCCAAGGTGTGGCATCATGCTCGAAGTGTGATCCTTGACACCTAAGACCTAAAACTTCAAGACTAAGAGATAGTACTCCTAAAACTTAACCCTGCAGAATCTACTTCTGTCTTGATGGAATAGATAATTGGTTATGCACATGTTCGTACCTCTACCAATGTCGTTGAGGAGTACCATTCTCGTAGTTAATATGTGAGATTAATTTTGCTTTACCAAACATCGTTGGAAAAGCAGAATTTTGACATAGATGGCCTTGTTGGTCGAATCCCCTTAGTAAACCATTTACTTTGTGAACATTTTTCCATGTTCTTGGATTCAGGTTTGGTGTATGTTTTACTTATGGATAATCTTATTAATATTTTCCTCGAATATGAGTTAATTGAATCATGTTTCTTAGTATATGTGACCGATTCAATGAAACACGTGATTAGGTAGGAATGTAGGCAAGTTAGTTGTCTGGACGAATGCACACTACGCACACTAACTTTACACCTAAATCACATCTCTAACAACGACTTCAGGTCTATCCAACCTGATTAAGAACATTGGCATGCTCCAGGTTGTATGAATGGTATTGCATCACCATTCAGGGACCTTAAATTCTCACTATCGTTGAGTTTTTAAGGATATTCAAGATGACAATGATCATAAATGAACCAATGAAGAAAATAGAGTGAAATTTCTTTGCACCACCTCCAAAAATGAGCCTAAAGCTTTGACTTTGGGGCCAATGGACTGTTTACCAACTGGGAACACATCATATGTGGCCGGCTTGGAGACCGGGTAATTGAGCAGTTTTCTTGCTTTGGCACGACCTTTTTGGGACACTTAGATCAAACAATGATGCTACGACGCATCTGCTTACCCGAAGTAAGGATCTTGTGCCTATAAGCACACTTTACCAAGCCAGCTCATTACGGACACTGATTTTTCATATCATTCCTCGCAATGATACAAAATCACCCCGTTTTCATAGTGGATTCAAGGGAATATATGTGGACTAATCCAACCAAAATGCGAACCATATAAATACTTAAGGTTTTGGTTGATGAATTGACAAACTGGTCACATGTTTGTCAACACACATTGCTGCTAAACCTCCTACCAATCCCTTAAGGTCCGAGAGACTGGATAATGCCGAAGAGTTTAAATCGACAATTTTCAATAAAGTATTGCATGTTGTTTTGAGTTTCTAATTAAACATTGAATTCCCATATTCACCCTAAATAGCCTCGCCTAGTGATCATAAAGAGCAATTTATTAAATGATCGCCCGAATTTTGTTAAACGTACCAAGTTTTCGATTTCTGCCTAGGGCTATGCAATCTTGTATGCAGTTATGTTGGTCTGCCTTAAGGCCCATTGCCACCCACCTATATGACGTTACAGTTGGTTACTAGGTACGAACTTGACGATTTTTGTATTTACGCATTTAGGTGTGCATTCCATGTGCCAAGTTGTGTCGCCGCAACGTACCAATATGGGTCCTCACAGAAAGATATGTATCTTTTATTGATCATGATTCTCCTTCACACTAACTCTGTTCGAGCCCTTGCACGCGATCTCCTTTTCACTCATTTGCGGGTTATCACTTTAATGAGACAGTCTTCCCGCTGTTAGGGGGAGATAAGAACATCAACGTTCTTGTAGAATGGTGCAAATTTGCGTAGACGTTGCCTACTATGTCTCATCTCGATCCCATACCGCACAAGTATGATAAGTAAGTGCGATGAATTCCAGCTTTCAAAATGCTGGTCCAGACGCATTCCTCTAATCTAGCTAAAGTGACGAGATCATATACCAGCTGCAAACATGCCTGCAAGGATAGACGTACTTCACAGACGTCGAGTCAACATCCCTGGAGGGTGTGCCGCCCTTATTGGACGGTTTGGATGCCCCTGTTGGACGGTCCGATACATCTGCGGATAGCCAATCAATCTGTCTTGGCCTGGAGCACGATATATCATTCGGTTTGTAGGATTCACTTCCCTAGAAGAGGAAGACACGACACAACAATGAATCTAAACTCGATCACTGTCTCAAATCATTTCCATCTCATGAGATTAATCTGGATTACTCCCGAGACTTGAAGTTCTTAGTCCAGTATACTAGTTTGGATGAGCAAAATAGAATTGAAATGAGATTACCATTGACGATGTTTTCACTTATATGGTAGCTACCGACAAATGAAAAGCGGCGATATCGAACCGTGTTCTGTTGATTAAGTGACAACGTAGAACTGATTGAACAACCGAAATTACAATCCAGGTCAAATTCCTTACCAAAGTGTGTATTGGACTTGTCGTTCCTACACTGCCCAAGGTAACCCTATTATGTTACAAGTGGGAAAGGAAGCGTTATGAGATGAATGAAATAGTGCGATATGATGCATGTCTTACGGCGCAAGGTTTCTCTCAAACGTCATGTGATTGATAGCAGCATTATAAAATGTGGTTAGTGTTCTTCCATGGGGATATAGATACGGAGATTTACATGTAAGTTCCCGAAGAATTACATGGACTGGTTCAAATAGTTCCAAAACCACAAAACACCTTGTTAACTTGTTTGAGGCATTCACTTACAATCCGACGGATGTGGTATACTCGTCTAAATGATTATTTGATTAGTCATGATAGGAATTATGCCATTACGCATTAAACTATGAAGTCTTATTCCAAATTGATAGAGTTACAGTTTATGTCGTTGACACGAATCTCACTAAGACTCTGGAAGAGCTTGAGAAAACTGCCTCGCACCTGAAGATGGAATTTGAGATGAAGGATCTTAGGAAAACTCGTTTATGCATTGACCTGAAGTTCAAAGCATTGTTCTGACGATATTTTGGTCTACTAGTTGAACTACACCCTGAATATGTCACCTTTGAGTATACCTTTGATCGTCCATACGTTATATGCAAATGAGACCCTTGAAGAGGTTATAGAATCCGAAATTCCATATCTAAAGTTCAACTTTGCACTTCGTTGTACTTAGCTCATTGTATTTAGACATGGCATCTCCTTCGCTGTTGATCTTGGTAAAGATGCAGCACCACGCCTACACACAACCACTGAATTGGTATTAAAGACATACCCTAAAGGTATTACGAGGGCAAATCCCAAAGTATCTCAACGGATCTAACCCCCTGATCCTCGAAATGATGCTTGCCTTATTGTTATGCTGATGCTGGTTACTTATCAAACCCACACAAGGCAAATTTCCCAAAATGGTTATGTTTTTACCATTAGGGATATCGCAATATCTTAGAGGTCCACGATATGACCTTAGTTGCGAAATCTTCGAATCGTTCCAAGACTCACCCCACCTCACTACGCCACAAGTGAGACATGGTTAGAAGTTTTTGTTGAGCATATTCAAAGCACTTGTTGTGTTTTCATCCATCGTTGAGTCCCAATGATGATCCATGAAGATTATGCCACATGTATCAACTCGACCAAGCCATGATACATCAACAAAGTCAACGCCAATACATATTGCGTCTACATCTACATTAGCAAAGCATCAGAAGATTGAAGTCATGCAAGCCGATCCCAGACAACCTTACCAACCTCTACACGACGTCACTGCCGAAGTCAACCTTCCAGAATCTTGTCTGAGGACTTGGTATGCCTAACTATCATATGCAATGCTTGTAGTTCTCATTTGGAAGTTATGTCACACTTAGGGGGAGTATCTTGAAGTATACTCACTTGATCTTAATGTACTCTTTTTCCGTACGATTAGGATCATTTTTCCCACTAGGTTTTTGCTACCTAACTAGGTTTTAATGAGGACTCATCCTAGGTTTTTCTCACTTTTCTCCTTAGACTATGGGGTTTTCCCTACCTTGGGGTTTACCATAGCGAAGTTTTATGAGTTTTACTTTTTGTGCATTCTTCCGTTGATTTGAGACTCACATTCGCTCATTGTGCTGACGACTTCATCAACTGTACTTGCTTCATCACTGAAGACCTGATGCACCATTTACTTAAGTATTTACACACTCAAGGGGGATTGCTGCAATCCTATTAAATTAGAAATGTGATTGTGTAAATCCTAGTAGATATGGAAATGTATCTTATATTCCTATTAGAAGTTGATTACCTATTAAATGTTGTAATCCTAAAGGGAAAGGTTTTTACCTATTCTACTACTATAAATAAAGGCACAATCAAGTGAATCAAACACACCCACAATTACACATCTCTCTCTTCTTCTTCTCTCTATGCCGCACCTTCTCTCTCTATATGGCCTCCATAATCGTTCAGTAAATTATGCCTACAACAATATTTTCATTTTTACATCTCATGCATGACCATACATAAGAATAATAAGAATTATTTAGGAATTTATGTAATTGAGTTTTAATGTAGTATTTTTGCCTTCCTTTTATTATTTTAACGCAATGAATAAATATTTCATCACATTAAATTTATAAAAAAAAATCAATAACAAAAAAAGTTAGATTCATTTTATTTTCATCATGAAATTTATATTCTCCTACTAGAGCAAAACATGTCTCTAGAGTTATAAAATGTTCATTTACATTCTCATTTTACATCCTTGCACAGGAAGTTGGTCTAAGAAACTGAATTAGCTGAAACCATTAAATCAGCATGTGGTTCAATATCTTAGTGTATATAGTGTTGGGTTTCCACACATTCAAAATTCAAAGCTCTCTCTCTCATAAATAATTGTAATAGTTTAAAACCCTCTCCCTCCTATTAATAATAATAATAATTTTTTTATGTAAAAAATCCATTAAATCAAAAGAAAATATGAGCAAGTCAATTATAAAGTTGAGGAACACTGAATAAACAATAAGGAAGTAGATAAAATAAAATTTGGTCCCTTTTTATTGTCTGTATATTATCCTCTAGTTTTATTATTTATTTAAAAAAGAGTAACTGATTTAATCATGTGTATATTTCCAATGAGTTAAACGCACCAAAGAAATCAAAGCACTCATCAATCACAATCCACCAAACCATAAAGAACACTCAAATTTTATATCAAACTTTTGAAATTTGATTCAAATGTAGAAGACAATGACAAGGTTGCAACCCAAATCTCCCCATCACCAAAAAGCATCAAACTCTCAAGTTTAAGAGATGAATAATACCTCAGCAGAGTACTCTATGTCGGCGAACTTCATAGCGACGCCTAACTGTCGAATGAGAGGAGAAACGAGACGACAGGCTTGGGTGAACTTGCCAATTTCCATGGTGATCGGTGCCGGAGAGTTCAGCTGAGCGGCCAGTTGTTCAAACTCATCTGCCAGCCTTGTCAGAATTCTCTCATCTTTCCTTTTCACTGTCCTTGCCATTCTATAGCTTCTTTTCACCAAGTCTCTGCTCCTCTGGCAGACACTTTTATTTTATAGGAAAATTTGGAACGGAATGTCGAACCGGCCTCTGAAGGGGGCTCACAGCCACATACCTTGAAAATAGTCAAGAACCTGCACCAACAATTGAAAACAGACGAACACAACATGATTGAAGAACACAGATCGGAATTAGAAACGATCTAATTTGGAAAAACCGTATAGAAGTTACCTGATGCACTGAGGAATCGTTCTTGACCAGCTTCGACACGGCCTTCGCCGGTATCGTAGCAAAAAAATTCGGAAAGCGGAGGAACGTAACAGGAATGTACTGCTGAGAAAAGGAAGAGATGAGGTGATTTGATGGAGGGAAAGAAAAGGGGATGGAAACGGACAGAAAAGTAGTTGAAGCAATCCACGATGATTGACGCGTGGGCGTCCTTCCACTGTGCCAAGCGGTAGCAATTTCGTAAATAAATTAAAATTTCCAATCTAAACTGAAGAGGCGGTTGCAATTTTATTAATAACTCAAAATCGCCCAAGTCACTGTTCGTTTAAACAGCGCGCGCAATTGGAATCCTTACTTTAGACTAAAGTAATGAGTAAAAGCAAGAATTTATCTTTCAACAGAGGCAATCAAGAAGTTCTTGATCTGACATCTAACAAGTATGGAGGTAACCATTTTTCCATTGGAGTAAAGGTGTTGGTGCCGTTGGCTTAATTTACTTTCAATAAGACTTGGGATAAACCATTTGGATCGACTTAAGATTCAAACACCTGTTTAATACACCCACTTGACAGTTGGAGAGTCCTACTTGGTTCAGTAGTTTTGTAAGAAGTTTTGTTTTCCCGGCCAAGTTAGTGGTGTGGTGGCCTCCCATATCGGGCATGGAAGGTGATTAAGATGGGATGGTATATCTCTTGTGCGCAATGTACACTTTGAACTAATTAAGTGCAATTGGCTTCTTCACCTTCTGCTGTTGATACTGCGGTCCGTGCCGCAGCACATTACTCAGGGACCATCTTATTATTTTCAATAGGACTTAGTCATTGTGTGTCACAGAATGTGATGATTTGATGCTTCGCCAGTTTCTATCTATAGCTTATATAGTTTTTAGCGCAAGATTTCATCCAATGTGGTTACTACAATTGAGAATGGCAATCTCACTTTATGCTCAACCTTAGTCTTTTCTCTCATCTACCCTTGCCGCCACTCTGAAAATAGTTTCTGATAAAAGTTTTACACTCGGGCGTACTTAATTAGCTGTTTTTCTGAACTTTACTCCCACATCATGATTTTTTAACAGGTTGGGTGGTGGAGGTTGCTGAGAGTACTGCTTCCTTGGTTGCCAGATGGCAGGGGGTTGGTTTTACTCACGGTGTGTTGAACACTGACAATATGAGCATTTTGGGTCTTACAATTGATTATGGTCCTTTGGGATTTCTGGATGCATTTGATCCAAGTTACACGCCGAATAGCACGGATCTTCCCGGGAGGAGATATTGCTTTGCAAATCAGCCTGATATTGGCTTGTGGAATATTGCACAATTAACCAGAACTCTTGTAGCTGCCAAGTTGATAGATGATAAGGAGGCGAATTATGCAATGGAAAGGTAATTTTCGTTCCTACACCTTTATCGTAATTAAATGTATGTTGAAGTGGGAATTAATTTTTTATTTTCAGGGGATCTTTTACAGATATGGAACCAAATTCATGGATGACTATCAAGCTATAATGACCAAAAAACTTGGTCTCCCCAAGTACATTAAACAGCTGATCAGTAAACTTGGTTGCTATCCAATATCAAAGCTGATCCTAACATTCCTGAAGAGGAGTTATTAAATAGTCAAGCTTTAGTCCATTCGTGTATGTTTAGACAGGAATTACGTGTGCAGAGGACGGACATGCAACGATATTGTGGAAAATGCATCAACAACCATAACGAATGTCCGTTCCATAGCCAACGAAGAAGGGAATCTTGGATCAACGCATGTGGGTTTTAAGGCAAAGTTAAGCATTTCTCGTGACAAGTGTGGGACAAAATAGTCTGTTAGTAACTTTGAAAAATGTCATAATCATGTACTTTTAACTCCTACAAAGGTACACCTACTAGTTTCACACCATAGAGTTTTGAAAGCAAAGTAGTCTGTTTGAGACTATAGAAGAATATGAAGAAAGATGGAAGCATGCATTATTGCAACATAGTGCATTGGAGAATCACGAATGGTTGCACCTAAGATACAACTCCGTAAGCAAGAAGGTCCCGCATTTTGCATGCATATATTTATGTAGGAGTAGTCACATAGCTGAAAGTGGGCATACTTTCTTCAAGAAATATGTTTCAAAACGCAACTCTTTATGGGATTTTGTAACATGATTTGAAGACATTATTTCTGTGACAGCCCGTCCCAGATTTTTCATATCGACTATGTGAAGTTACTGAATTACCCTTAAGCGTGGGGTGTACGTTTGTATTGTTGCACTAAAGATTTGGTCCAATTATGCAATATCCCAAAGTTTTGGGACCAATGGGAACTAAGGAAAATTATTAGTTGTGATTGGTGGTTGAGGTTGAACCACATATACCTAGTTGACATTCTCTCTCTCTCCTTCCCGTGTCTCTCCCTCTCGAAGACTCTCATTCTCTCTCTCTCCTCACAGATTGTACGGACTCACACACAAACTCCCTCCAAACTCCACAGATCCTAGACACCAAGACCACCATTGTATACCAGAGGTTACTTTTGTTGGTGAGCGTAGTGGAGTCAGGCATGGAGTCATTTCCGCTGTGAGAGCCAAAAGTTATTAAAGAAATGTTGTTATGAGTACTTGACTCACGTGCTACAAAATGATGATGTTCCCGTTAGCGTGGAAAATGTTAAGGTGATCAGACACTTTTCTGACGTTTTTCCTGATGATTTATCTAGATTGCCGCCAGATCGCGATGTGGAGTTCACCATTGAATTATTACCAGGTACTAATCCTATTTCTTTAACCCCTTATTGTATGGCTCCTGTTGAGTTAAGAAGATTGAAGACTTAGTTACAGGAATTGGTTGATAAAAGTTTTATTCAACCTAGTACTTCACCTTGAAGAGCCCCAGTCTTGTTTTGTTCGGAAGAAAGACGATACCTTGAGATTATGCATTGATTATAGGCAATTGAATCGGGCGACGCGTATAGACGATCTTGTTGATCAACTTCGAGGTGCTTTTGTGTTCTTGAAAATTGACTTGAGGTCAGGCTACTATCAGTTAAAGATCAGGAGTGACGATGTTCCTAAAACTGCCTTTATGACTCGTTATGGTCATTATGAGTTTCTGGTTATGCCGTTTGGAATGACTAATGCACTAGCAGCTTTCATGGGATTGATGAACAAGGTATTTCAGCAGTATTTGGATAGGTTCGTCATTGTCTTTATTAACGATATTCTGGTGTATTCTAAGTCAAAGGCAGATCATGCTCGACATCTTTCTATGGTGTTGAAGAAACTGAGAGAGCATCGATTGTATGCCAAGTAGGGGTGGGTTCAAAAAACCGAAAACCGAAAAAAACCGAGAACCGAACCGGACCGAGACCGAAAAAAACCGAACCGAAACTCTCAAACCGAACCGAACCGAACCGAACCGATATATATATTTAATTATTTTTTTCAATGTTTATAAATAGTTTAGTCATACAATCATAACCAAACAGATGTTGTTGCCAAATTGGTTTCAGTTAAACTTTGGAAGTGAGAGGGTATGGGTTCGAACCCTCCTTGTGCCTCCCAGATTTTGGAAATTTTTTCCAATTTTTATGAGAAATCAACAAAACAAATCAACAAAACCCTCCGCATGGTTTCGAACCCCTTCCCTCTAGGTTGGGAATAGCAGCCGCAAGCCAACTTGACAGGAGGCTTTGTGCTGTTATAATTGTACAAGTATAATATTTATAGGTATTCTAAAACCGAACTGAGCCGAAACCGAACCGAGAAAAACCGAACCGAATACAAACCGAACCGAACACAAACCGACAGAAAACCGAACCGAACCGACCCGAACAGTAATTTCGGTTTGGTTTCCGGTTTTGGCAAAAAACGGAACCGAACGGAACCGAACCCACCCATAATGCCAAGTTCAGTAAGTGCCAGTTTTGGTTGAACAAAGTAGCATTCTTGGGTCATGTCGTTTCAGCTCAAGGTATTCAGGTTAACCCTCAGAAAATTGCAGCTGTGGAGAATTGGGAGCAGCCACGAACCGTCACTGAGGTACGAAGTTTTCTTGGCTTAGCAGGTTACTACCGACGATTGTCAAGATTTCTTAATTATGGTTTTACCACTAACGAGATTAACCAGGAATGAAGTTAAATTCGAGTGGGATGATAATTGTGAGCAGAGTTTCCAGCAGTTGAAGTATTATCTCACTCATGCTCCTGTTTTAGCTCTTTCGGATGATGATGGTAACTTCGAGATTTACAGTGATGCTTCGTTGAATGGCTTGGGATGCGTTTTGATGCAGCATGGTAGGGTGATTGCTTACGCTTCACGTCAATTAAAGCCTCACGAGATGAATTACCCTACACATGATTTGGAGTTGGCAGCCATTATCTTTGCGTTGAAAAATTTGAGACATTATCTCTATGGCGAAAAGTGTATGATCTTCACAGATCATAAAAGTCTCCAGTACCTGTTCACTCTGAAAGATCTAAACCTTCATTAGCGAAGATGGATAGAATTGCTAAGTGACTATGACTGCACGATAGAGTATCACCCGGGTCGTGCAAATGTGGTAGCAGATGCTCATAGCAGGAAATTTCAGGGTAGAGTTAATGCTTTCTACATAAGTCGTGTTCCTCTTCTTGTAGAGCTAAGATCGACATGAGTGAAGCTAGAGTTGGAAAATTCTAAGGAGGAAGATCGAGAATATGCCTTATTTGCCAGTTTTCAAGTTAGGACAATCCTAATTGATAGAATACTTGAGATCCAGATGAATGATGATGAGATTCAAGAACTTATTCGGCTGAGAAATGATGGTAAAAAGAAAGACCTCCAAATCAGAGAAACAGACAGCATGCTTAAGCAGGAAAGTATGATGTATGTACCAGATATCGCAAAATTGAAAAAGGAAATCCTTAATGAAGCACATATTTCAGCTTATGCGATGCATCCGGGGGCACTAAAATGTATCATACCATTCGGCCGTTTTACTTTTGACCAAGTATGAAAAGAGAAATTGCTAAGTATGTCAGCAGGTGTGTCATATGTCAGCAAGTCAAAGCCGAAAGGAAGAAGTCATTTGGATTGATGCAGCAGCTTCCCGTTCCACAGTGGAAATGGGAAAATATTACCATGGATTTTGTGTACAAGTTTCCTCGTACACAGAATAACTATGATGGAATTTGGGTGATTGTCGATCGACTCACTAAGTCGACGCATTTCGTTCCTGTGAGGGAGAAGTTTTTGTTGAATCGATTGGCTGTGTTATTCATAGCGAAGATTGTAAAGTATCATGGCGTCCCAGTTAATATTGTTTCAGATCGTAATCCCCGTTTCACTTCTAAGTTATGGATTGCATTCCAAGAAGCTTTGGGTACGAGATTACATTACAGCACGGCATATCATCCTCATACAGACGGTTAATCAGAAAGAACTATTCAGACATTGGAGGATATGCTGAGATCTTCGGTTTTACAGTTTGGCTACTCATGGCATCATCGTTTGGATTTGATGGAGTTCGCCTATAATAACAGTTTTCACTCTAGGATTGGTATGTCACCATTCGATGCACTTTATGATAAACCTTGTTGTACACTGTTATGTTGGTTAGAGGTTGGCGAAAGAGTTTTAGTGGGCCCCGAGATAGTAGAGGAGACTACTCAGAATGTTCAGGTTATTAGGGCTAACCTGAAAGTGGCCCAAGATCGCCAAAAGAGTTTAGCAGACAGACATGCCACTGACCGAGTGTATAATGTTGGTGATTGGGTGTTTTTTAAGTTATCACCGTGGAAAGGTGTGGTTCGATTCGGAAAGAAAGGCAAGTTGAGTCCTAGATATATTGGACCTTATCAGATCACCGAGCGAGTCGATGAAGTGGCTTACAGGCTTGAGTTGCAGTCAGAGTTGTCTAGAGTACATAACGTGTTCCACGTTTCGATGCTTCGACATTACGTTGCAGATCCGTCGCATGTGATCCATCCGCAACCTTTAGAGATTAACCCAGATTTATCTTACGATGAGGAGCCGGTGACGATGCTTGATTGAAAGGATAAGGTTCTTAGAAACAAGACATTGCGATTGGTAAAAGTTTTATGGAGAAATCATTCAGTAGAAGAAGCGACTTGGGAGACTGAGGACAGGATGAGAGAAATGTATCCGAGATTGTTTTATGGTTACTAGTGAATATTTTGGTATGAAATTTCGAGGACAAAATATTTATAAGGAGGGTAGATTGTGACAGCCCGTCTCGGATTTTTCATATCGACTATGTGAAGTTACTGAATTACCCTTAAGCGTGGGGTGTACGTTTGTATTGTTGCACTAAAGATTTGGTCCAATTATGCAATATCCCAAAGTTTTGGGACTAATGGGAACTAAGGAAAATTATTAGTTGTGATTGGTGGTTGAGGTTGAACCACATATACCTAGTTGACATTCTCTCTCTCTCTCTCATTCCCATGTCTTTCCCTCTAGAAGACTCTCATTCTCTCTCTCTCCTCACAGATTGTACAGACTCACACACAAACTCCCTCAAAACTCCACATATCGTAGACACCAAGACCACCACTGTATTCCTAAGGTCCTTGTGAGCACGGTGGTGTCATTTTCAGGTGAGATTACACTCGTTTTCACGTCGATATCTCGTGATCCGTTTTAGGTACTATTCATCAAATTTTCAATGGTTGTGTTTTAGGGGAAACCAAGATCACCGCGAGTCTTAGAACTCTCCCACGAACCTCGGTGACCTTCGTTTGCACGAGTTGGACGTCGGGATAGCCCAATTCAAACTTGGCCGATTTTGGAGAAATTTCACATCGTGATTTCAGACGTTTTTGAGGTGTTTTGAAGGTATAATCATATTCCCCTCATAATTTAGAGCATGTAGGAAGAAATTTCATGAAAAATGGTGAAGAAATGGCCGAGTTATCACGAGTTACAGGTTTTTCGGTCTGCGCGAGCTCTGGTGACTGGAGGTTGAAGACGACACGTGCCAGGCACGTGCCGCGCGTGGGTCACCAAAAACTTATTTGAAAAATTTGTCGATGTCCGTGACGTCGTGTAGGTCGCGGTGGTATATTCAAATGCCAAATTTGAGTTACGTATGAGAAGTTATTATCGAGTTTCGTACATGTGCGTTTAATTAACGTAATTACAGTTATTTCTTATATAGGCGAGACCCACCCAGAAGACGAGTGTAGCCAGGCTAGACTCGGGGGTTACGACCTGCCGACATATCAATGAGTGGGCAGTTATTTTTCGTATATACCTATATATATTGCTATTTTCCCAGAAAATGAATTTTAAATGATGAAATGATTTGAGATGCCATGCAAAGTATCTATTTATTTTGATTATGCATTAGTGTTTGCATATAATTATGATGATGCTGAGGACGCACAGGTAAGTATCAGATAAGGTTCTATACCTGCACATTGATATTAGTGCTCCCGCCCAGAGTTAGGAGCACAGTCTTTCATGTGTTGTTCACCTTCCGCACCGCATGCTCGCCTTGGATCCAAGTTAGGTGCACAGTCCTATCGTATAGACCACTATAAGTGGGTTCGACTCGTAGGTGACCCGCAAATCATTCGCATAGTCTTCACGTGATTGTAGCACTAGAGCATACTTACTTGATATACATGATATGATGAGTAGACCACTAGAGGTGGTATTGATTGTGTGCATGATATATATATACATGATATGACGAGATAATTATGAGCTATATATGCAGCCGAGGGCCGAGTTGAGTATAAAGAAAGATTATGAGTTATATATACATCCGAGGGTTGAGATGATTATCAGATATTTAATCACATCACAAATTTACGATTTGAGCATTCAGTTGAGATACTTTGGCATGACATACATACAGATATTTTTACAGCATGATTTTGAGATACATATGTATATGAGTATATACTTTATTTCTGGGAAATTATATAGGTTTTACGATGAGGGGTTACAGCTTTTGAGAAAAGAATGATTTGAAAAAGATTTGTTTTACTGACCCACTCAACTTTGTTTTTCGCCCCTCCAGGTATTAAGTAGTGTTCATTGGTGGCATACGAGGATCTCATCGGACATTCTGACCTTACGAGTGTTATTTCCATTAGTACTTTCTACTTGACTGCATTGACTTAGTATGCTCTGAATTTGTATAAGCACTTTAACTATCGCACTAGCACACTCTCTTTTATTGGATTGCTAGTGGCTTGGTTTTAGTTGGTTTGTATCTTTCTAATTAATCTTGCTTCCGTACTGTGCACATAGTTACGTCACGCTCACGTGACAGCCAGCACGCCCCATTTTCGGGTCGGGGTGTGTCAATTTCCAATTGAAAAGTAGATGCATGGTTTATACACACAAACAATATTTTTAAAGTTCCAAGATGAAGTGATTTAATATATTGCTTATTTAAAGTGTGATGTTACAAGGGAGGATGAAAAGAAATGTGTTTATGTTATACGTGCTGATGCAAAAAACTCAAGATTGCGACATATTGTTCACGATAAAGTATATATATCAAAATCAAATGTTTTATTGAATTTTATCTTTCAAATTGTCCTTGATTTAAAAAAATGGAAAAAAGAAAGGTTTCTGGCTCTGTCCATGAATGGAAGGTATACAGAAAAATCCAAGAAACATTAATCTCCCAACAACCAAACAAAAAAAAAAAAAAAATTAAATGTATCTTAGGTGCGAAAGAAAATATTTTCTACTTGAGTAGAAACAAAAATGGATGCATTTTTAAAAGATTCCAAAAATTTTAGGAGGGTGTAGTTAAACTAAGATTCTAAAGGATTTTAAAAGTGATAGATTTTATAGGATTTAAGAGGATTAAAGACTCCTACAAAATTCATATGGATTTTAAAGAATTTGAATGGATTGTGGTGGAAAGATTTGAAATTCTAGTGGGTGAGGTTGGATTCTTTTGAGTCTTGATTATATATACTTTTTGCTCTCAAATCCTACAAAATCCACAACTTTTAGAAATCCTCCAAAATCTTAATTTTTTGAATACACTGAGATTTGGATAGATTTTAAAATCCTTTTAAAATCTTTTAACTGACTATACATAAATTTGAATGGATTCTAAAATCCTTTAAAATCTTTTAATTGACTACACTAGGATTTTAAAGTTTTTTAAAATCCTCTCAAATCCAAGTTTGACTACACCCCCTTAGTATTTTAAGAGATCTTATTTCTGGTTATTACTTTAGGGGGTGTAGTCAAACTAAGATTGTGATAGATTTTATAGGATTTAAGAGGATTAAAGACTCCTACAAAATTCATATGGATTGTAAAGAATTTGAATGGATTGTGGTGGAAGGATTTGAAATCCTAGGAGGTGAGGTTGAATTCTTTTGAGTCTTGGTTATACATAGTTTTTGCTTTCAAATCCCACAAAATCTACAACTTTTAGAAATCCTTCAAAATCTTAATTTTTTAATACACTTAGATTTGGATGAATTTTAAAATCCTTTAAAATCTTATAATTGACTACACCTAGATTTTAAAGGATTCTAAAATCCTTTAATTGACTACACCTAGATTTGAATGAATTCTAAAATCTTTTAAAATATTTTAATTGACTACACTAGGATTTTAAAGTCTTTTAAAATCCTCTCAAATCTAAGTTTGACTACACCCTTAGTCTAAAGAAGGCTTTGAAATTGGCACTATTTTGTACTGTTTATTGTACCTATCAATTCTTTGCCACTCGATTTCACTTTATTTACAACAAAGCCATGAGATTTTGGCCTAGGTTGGAGGGTAATTTTCAAAATTTAAAGAATAATTGTGTCTGTAGATTTAAAACGAATTTCACTTTATTTACAAAATTACCACCACCTTTTCTTTCCTCTTTCTCTCTCCCGACTCTCTCGATAACCATCCCTCAAATCTAGGGATGGGCAACGGTTATGGCGGGCGGGTAACCGCGGTTATTTACCCATAACCGTTTATGCTCATACCCGCATAATCGTTTACCCGTTGGGTAATTGCCTAAACGGTTATACCCATACCCATAACCGTTTATAAACGGTTAACCATACCCATAACCGCATACCCATTTAACCATAACCGTTTAATACCCGTTTACCCATTTACCCATTTACCCTTTTTAGGTCTCGTTTATCTTTCATTTTTATTTTTTTATTTTTTTTACCATTTCCTCTTTTCACCCGTCTACATGTTTTTTAACAACTTGAAAATTTAAAAAAAAATTGTCATAATTTTTTTTTACAATTAAACACCGTTATAGGTACATTCATCATATATTTTCGTATTTTAATTTTTTAAATCCTTATACCATTCCAGTAATAATAGTTTACGAACGATATTTCTATATTTGCTAAGTATTCTTGGGTTACGAAAACTGTTTAGAAGACAACCCATAATGTAAAGTATTAACATAATATATATAAAATGAGCTACATTATATTATAATTAGCTATATAAACCATGCACTATAGTCAATAACATTGATCTAAGTTTTGTCTGATAGAGAACATGGTTTGTATTAATTTTACATATATAAAATAAATGGATAAACGGTTACCCGTTTATAACTGCGGTTAATACCCATAACCACCCATTTAAATTCACGGGTAAACGGTTATACTCATAACTATTTATTTATCCAAACGGTTACCGATAACGGTAACCATGAAGTTTAAATGGGCGGGTAACCGCTGTTATCCATAACTGGGGGTATTTTGCCCATCCCTAGTCGTATGCTTCAAAATAAAATTATATGACTAATAATTTGTACATATAAATATATCATATAAAACCGTGATGCTTATGTCTCGGCACATAAGCAAATATATGTTACCGACATAATCAATAAGCACTTGTAATTAGCATAGTGTAAAAAATGAAACGATGCATGTTAGCTAGTGTCAAACAGTTAATTTTACATATATAAAATAAATGGGTAAACGGTTACCCGTTTATAACCGTGGTTAATACCCATAACCGTCCATTTAAATTTCACGGGTAAACGGTTATACCCATAACCATTTATTTATCTTAACGGTTACCCATAACCGAAACCGTTTAATTTAAATGGGTGGGTAACCACAGTTACCCATAACCAATGGATATTTGCCCATCCCTACTCAAATCCCCATCCTTTCCTTTTCTTACTCTGTAAGCTTATTTCCTAAAACCCTAGCACCGTTTCTCTCTCATTTCTCTCAAATTCGAGCTCTCTCAACCCTCACCATCTTCGCCTTCTGAAAGAGAGGAGGAAGAAGAAGACGGAGCGAAATGACGATGTTTCACTTCTTCAACTGCGCCATTCTGACGTTCGGCCCTCACGCCGTCTACTACTCCGCCACGCCGCTGTGCACCCCTCCTACTCTTCTTTTTTTAGTTCGGATCTTTTACGTCTCACAATTCACACCCAATTCACTTCGTCTTCTTCCCCAATCAAAACCCTAAGTCGATTGTGTGATTTAATTGTGCAGATCGGAGTACGATACGCTCGGTACTTCCGTCAAGGCACCTCTGATTTATCTCGGAACAGCGTTGGTGAAGGTTCGTTATTATTAATTCGTAGTTAAATCCACTGACATGATTAGAAAAATCGCATTTTATGTTAAATCAAATTAATTTGATGTAATTTCAACAGAAATGGCCGCTGATGGTTTTCGTTTATTAAATCTGTGTTCTGCAGCTGGTTTGTTTGGCAACTTTTCTGAAGGTATCTGACAATGAGAGCTTCGATCCGTATCAGGTATTTTCTATATTTGTTTCAGTTGAAATGTATCTTTTCGAATAGAAATGTAGATTTTCGAAAAGTTCATGCTGGTTCCCATGTTTGTAGATGAACTCCGGTGAGCCTCAACTCCATCAAACAACTACTAACTCCCTGGAGCTCCCTCTTTCTCTTCTCTGTAAACACCGAGCGCACCAATGTCCCTATTTTCCGGCGAAGCATCACCACAAAACCACCACCACTCACTCTGTTCTGCTCAGGACACACAGGGAAGGCCTTTCACTGTGCAGTCAGTTCTAAATGTCCGGTCTTGCCGTTACGGGGCATGGAAATATGTCTCATACAAAATTTACGTTGATGCTCATCAATGGAAATAAGTTTTGAAGTGATTACCTTTCTTTTTACAAATTCTCTTCACAAAGAAACCTATATTATGGTTTCGCTTTTACGTATTATTGTTCTTAAATTGGGTTTGTTGAATTAGAGCCTACAATCGAGCTGTGATTAGGTTCAGAGGAGTGTCAAATGGGGGGTGGATTTGGGTTTTAATGTTCTTTTTTTCTTTTTTCTTCTTATGAATGAAACAGGTTGGATGATATCAATTACAACCGCAGTGATTATGAGGATCACTTGACTCAGGTTGGATGCTGCATATGTTTCTTGGTTGACCTAATTTTGATTAATTTCAAATGGAGGGCAGGTTTCTGTTTTAATCTTTTTTTTTTTCCTAATGAATGAACAGATGAAGAATTTGACCGTGGTAGAATTCGTGCACATACTACGTAGGTAGAGCACTGGCTTCTCGCGAGCCAGCTCCAGATATAGGGGAGTTACACTGCACAAATATGGTAGATGGGAAGCTCGAATGGGACAGTTCCTCGGAAAAAAAGTAAGGGATCATTTTTATGAACGTATATTGTGTTTTGTTTTTAATTTTGCATATAGATCTTCTTATCATGTTCATGCTAAATTAAATGAAATTTCTACCCTTGCCAAGCATTGTTTTCACAGATTGCCGAACTCAATGGTTTTTTGGAGTGGTATTTTCTTTTTTTGGAAGATATCAATTATATTTGGGTGTTTGAACATATTGTCTAAAAGTATAATATGCTTTTTCAGTGGTTGTAACTTTTATATTTCACATTCCTATTCTGTATTTTATAGGCTAGGGAGGCCCGAAGAAAATCCATTAAAAAATGAGTGATGAAACTAAAGCAGCATTTGAAAGTATGAGGTATTGCTAAAGTGCAATAAGAATTATAGTTTATGATGTAATACGCAGTTTCTAATGCTTTTGTAACTCTTAGGTATCAGATGTAGGCCAAAAGGGATAAGATGGGTATGTTTCACAATCTAAAGACGCATCAAGAATATGAAACATGATAGGCTATCGATAAAGCATGGTTTGAAAGAAAGAAAAAAATTCATGCAGACAATTCTGGGGTAAGCATCCACAAAGAGTTTTTGGTAGGCCAGTCCATGTTTTTGTGTTTGCACATTCCATATCCAAGCATATTTAACATTTTAGCATGTGGTAGTCTACTGCTTCACAATACAAGAAAGAAATAGCGTCAAGTTGTTATGTTTTCTTATTCTCTTCGTATATGAAGTTTGTGTCCTCATAAATTTTGGTTCTCACTGCTCTACATATAAATCCAAACTTTGACATGACTATACAGTCCTCATAGTTGATATATCAAGAATTTTGGTTTATCCAACTTTATTTGACTTCTATATATTCCTAATTTCATGAATTAAACTTGCCGCTTCGTCCATCTTAGATTAATACTTGAATTGTGATTCAATTATAACAACATATCACCACGTTTTTTACTTCTTTGGTCGTTTTTTATAAATTGGATGAAGCTTCAGTTAGTTCTACCAAACAACCCCTAATTTCTTTCTGGCAATTGAGATTAGTCTCTGATTGTTTGATCATCCTCTATATATTTGATGAAGCTTCAGCTAACTTACCAGACAACCCCTGATTTCTTTATGGTAATTGAGTTTTCTCTAATTGTTTATTGTCTGATTAGATTATTATAATATTTGGGTTGTTGGAGGGATATGTTGGATTTAAATTGATTTTTTGTTTTCATTTTTCATAGTGATGGATTTTCGAATGAAATGCACTCAACCCTGAATTCTAGTTGGGGTGGCTGAAGCAGCTGCCAGATATGATTTATGGCAGCCAAGGTTCCCTAATTGTCCATGCTTTTAGTTTTATAAAATATGACAAGTTGATAAATATGTATATAGAGAACTTACATCTCTTGATAGATTGTGTTGCTAGATAATTTTTCACGTTCCTAATCAAAATAAAGTTTATCATGTTATTCTGTACATAATTTTTCCAGCCATTTTCTTCCAATTGATCCCTTTTAGGGATTCAATTTCCCCATTTGGATTCGCCCTTCAATAGCTTATATTGCTTCTTATGAGAAGAGAGAGAACTCTGTGCAAGAAGCTAGGGAAATGAATTTGCATACATTATTTGTTAATATGATTCTGCTGAATATTAATTTGATGCAATTGTTTGCTTTGTATTTTTGGCTTTTGGAATTATAATGTTTGATGGTTATTTTGTGTTTCGGTTAAAGCATTGGTTCATCTCATTTTTCATGGTGAAGAAATGTGCGAAATACTCTCTAGTACTCTCCTGTGTGTATGAATTGAGTGATGAAGTGCATGTGCAGGTGGATGCGTTCACTGACTCAGCTTTCAAGGGGAACCCAGCAGCGGTTTGCTTGCTGGAGGAAGATAGAGACGACCAGTGGTTGCAGGATTTGGCTGCCGAGTTCAATCTCTTTGAGACATGTTACTTGACTTGGCTTATTGACTCGGGCCCAGCTCCGCGGTTTGGTCTCATATTCCTTTCTCCATCTTTTTAAGTTCTTCATTTTTCCCCATTTGTTATTAATTTTATGTTTTCTGTATGTGTGTTCTTTGTTCAAAGGTTGGTTGGTTGTATTTTTTTAATTTTTAAATTTCATGCTTTCATTCTGTCTGGCTTTTTTGAATATCTGATTGTGCATCACGTTGGGGTTGATTTTCATACTTTCTCATTACTTTTTTGGGGTATCAAGTTACTTCAATTTCTGTCAACGTTTATTCATATTAATTGTTCTATGGCAGAACCGGAGAGTGTGTTGTTTGCAATCTTAAGCCAGAAAACATGTGGGGTATTAAGTCAGAAGCAATGGTTTTTGCTGCTTCGGACAGTGGCCACACCACAGTAAGTAGCCCACAGACCTTTAATAGTATTTGCATGATTATTCACTCTGAGCGACACCAAACAAAAGAGTCTACTAATTTTTAACTTTTGGTCTTTGACATGGTTTCAATTAAAGATGATTTTTTTTCACAACATCGTGTTAAACTTGCTACTGTAGAAAAATTAATTTCTTGTTGCCAGATGATTACAGTGTTGTTCGTATTATGCATAAGGTCGTGGTAATAATATTGATAGATATTGTTTGCATAAATTCAGTAGTGGTTTTGATAATCAGAAAGTAATCTCTCAACTTCTTTGTGATTATATTTGCTTTGATACTGTCATAGGGACTTTTATCATACTTTCAAATTGATTTTGATATATCCATTCGTAGGTTTAAAATTTTCGTCAAACCCAAAAGTTACCTTGCTGGGTATATTTAAAAAGTAGTTTAATTAATCAATATTACTATGGTAGTTTTAGAGTATATGTTCATTGGAATTAATGATTTTGCTTTTATTTTTAAAACTACATATCTGTGGTAAGGAGAGATACATATTGAAGGTTTGAATTTCCAGTAAATCTGATCATCAGGTGCTTAAAGTTTTGAATTTTATGTCTTTTCTTTGCTGCATTTTGTGTAAAGTTATGAGCTTATTTTTGTTTCATATATGATTAAATTGGTATTGGGTTTTGGTTGTTGAAATTTTTTTTTGGGGAGAATTTGTGTTTGGTTGCTGGATTTGATTTGGTTTTTTCTTTCAAGAAAAACTGGGGTTCGAATTTTGGGGTTTTTGATGCGGGTTTGGTTTCTTCTTCGTGGAATTTGTTGTGATGATCAATTACTACTGTAGTTTATGGATATTCTGATTTGGGTATGTTGTGATCACCACAGTGATGTTTGATGTTCTTCTTCAGGTGCTTCTTGGGGATGTTATGACACGCCCGCCCCTTAATTATATTTAATTCTATAGATTTACCCCCGAAACCCTTTTCAATTATGCCAATTTAATCCCTAAACTTTCCTAGACTCTCAAATTAGTCCCTAAACCCCTCTTTTAATTTTAAAATGGTTTTGGTTCTTGAATGGTGAGCCCAGTGGGCCCACCTGTCTCTGTCCCCTTCTCCCGAATCCTCTCCCTCTCTTCTGTCTCTCATCTCCCTCGAACTCCCTCTATCTCCCTCTGCTCTTCTCCCCGTAACCCTCTCACTCTCCCTCTCCCTCGCTCGACCTCACCACCACACACACACACCCTCGCCATCCCTCTCGACTCACCCTCGTCACTCTCGCGTCTCTCCCTCCCTCTCTCTGTGACTTCTCGACGGACGAGGAAACCCCGAGTTTCCTCGACGAATTCTCGGCAATTTCCGACGAGGTAAGCCACGATCGACTCCCTCTTTCTCTCATTTCGTATCTAGGTTGGAAACTAGAAATTAATTGTTGAAATTCTCTGAGTTTTAGGATGAAATGGTCACGGGGTGCACGCACCCATCTCCTCCGGCGGACCCGCGAGCCTCGAGGCCATTTCCGAGCTACTCCGGCCGTTTTTCCGTCGAACCAAAGGTACCAAACTTCTCCCCTCGCTTCGCTCTTCAAATTGGTAGGTAGGTCGGGATTTGAGACCCCCGTTTGTAGTAGGCCGGAGCTGTAGAAGCTCCGGCGATCCTCTGGTTTTTCCGACACCAACCCAGGCCCTTTGGGCCGTAACCCGAAACCCAAACCCTTCGGGCCTTAGGCCCGTTTACAAAACCCAGCCCGTATATAAATATATTTAATTATTATATTTTAGTTTCTGTTTTATGAAATTAGGGCCTTTGGGCCACTTTTATTAGATGGGCACTAGGCCCATTCCCTTCGGACCCGGTTCCCTGGCCCGTATCGTTTTTATTGTGGGTTCTTAAAATTAATTAAGGCCTCGGGCCTTTGAGAAACCTAGGGCCTTTGGCCCGTTTAACCAAACCCAAACCCTAAGCCTTTGAGGCCTTGGGCCTTTATGCAAACCAGGGCCTTTGGGCCGTGGCCTTTGAAACCCAAAACCCTATTGGGTTAAAACCCAAGCCCAGACCCATGTAACCCATAAGCCCAGAAGCCCTTTGGGCCAACTCAAACCCCCCAAGCCCAAAACCCTATTGGGTCAAACCCTCCAAGCCCAGACCCTGTTGGGTCAGACCCAAACCCTAACCCAGGTCCGGATCCGACCCGACCCGAGTTGACCGACCCGACCCGTGGGTTGACCCGTTGACCCGACCCGTTGACTTGACCCGTTGACCGTTGACCCGGTCAACGGTCAACGTTGACTTTGACCTTGACCGTTGACTTTGACTTTGACCAGTCAACGGTCAACGTTGACTTTCTGTTGACTTTTTCGGGTTTTCGTCCGGGACCCCTCCTAGGCTAATTTCGACGTCCTGGACCCGTTTTTGAGGTCCGTTTTCCCAAATAAATTCGTTTGAATAGAGTTTGACTAAGTTGCACCCTTTATGTGCTTAGGGGCAACTTTTGGGATTGTTCTAGATTTGCTAGCAGTGCAGCGCTGGACGGCTAAGTACTGTGAGTGGACCCCTTCTAAAAATACATGTTTTAATTGTAGAATTGCATGTATGAAAAGCATGATAGTATATGAATGATGCATGACGATACTCGTGTATAAATATATGTGCGATAGTTCTGATAGTGTATAAATGTATATGCGATAGTTATGATATTACCGCTACGGGATGTAGGGATAAGGTTCCGGTCCATCCCGGACGACGGTTTAGGTCCACTTCCGCTACGGGATGTAGGGATAGGGTTCCGGTCCATCCCGGGCGACGGTTATGGTGCTGGCATAGGGCCTGGAGTGTGTTACCTCTGACTTTTGAGTACAGGGACGGGAAGCTGGCATTGGGCCTGCAGTGTGGTTTCCTTTGACTGTATGCTCAGAGACGGGGAGCCGGCATGGGGCCTGAAGCGTTTATATTGGACATTCACTAGCGACTATTCCTCTATGAATATGATTATAGTATATGAGTTATAAATTGAGATATTGCATGATGAGTTAGGACATGAGATATTGCACGGCATTCTAGGTTCAGAAAACCTATGTTTATCATGATATAATTGTGTTTTCATCAAACCTGGGGGATAGTACGTTGATAACTGTTTTATTATATGTATATCAAATTGGTCCACTCACCCTTGTTTTGCGCCCCCTTCAGGGCTTAGATTCGAGGCATACAATCCCGACGTCGAGGCACTTCCGCACTGGCATCTTCGAGTCCTCTCGGTGTAGGACCTACTTTTCTGTGTATTCGACTTTATGTTCTTTCTTGTATTAATTCAAATTAGATGTATGTTCTGAACACGTTCCTGAAATATCTATTAAATGTGTAATTTAAATTCTTAATTCTCGTTTTTATACCTTCTAAATGGCTTTCGTCACCCTTCGGGTGTCGGCCAGCACGTGATCCGCCCGAGGTCTACAGGGCCTCGGGACCGGGGCGTGTCAGATTGGTATCAGAGCGTGGTTGGTTCAGAGCATACTTAGGATCTTCTGTCACCATAGTAGTGTGTCAGTTATGACGTCATTTGGATGTCGTAATTTCTGAAATTGGTGCCATTGGGCACAATTGTGCAAATCTTCCTCTATTTGAATTATCATCTTCGGGATGAAATACTAAAACTCGTGTCGGGATTGTGCCTCATTGATGACGTGTTTGGTGGGTGGACGACTTTCAGCATAGGACGATACCCTGTGATGTGCCATCCAAGGGAATGGCGGGTAAAGTCGGTGTTACTGGGAATCGACGTGTTCGAGAAATGGCAGTTCAAGAAAGTCTGGTGAAGATCAGTAGTAGATCGAAAATGAGGATGCCACTCTGCAACATGCGTTCCCTAGGAATTGCGGGCAGAGTCGGCTCTACATTGAAAATCTTGGGAAACGGACATCTTGGCAGTATGAGTTGGTTCAGACCAACTAGGAATCTGGAAACGGTAATATCACTCTGCGACATGTGTTTTCCTAGATTGGCGAACAGTCATGCCTTAGTGATAATTACTTGAAACTTTCAAATTTCGTATTTGGGGAAATCGGGTAAGTACTAGTCGAGGCGATGACTAGTAAGTGGTAGTTGGTAGGAACAAATCGATGTTTCCGAACTCATTACCGCTGAAGGCAATCAGTGTAAATCTTTGGAACAAGTCATCAGTGATTGTTCTATCGATAACCTTCTTATTTGCTCCAACGATGAAGTCAAGTTTCTTAAGCTGTGACCGTCAGCTTTACACCGAATCCTTCGGGCGTTGACTTCGCTACATTAATTGTTTTTCTTGAGAAACTCCTCGGCAACAGTCAATGTTCTCACCAATTTCCAAACGGAGTGGTGATTCTTACTGGTGTTGTAGTGAATTTGGATGATGGGAATCCAAACTTGTTTGGATAAACAGACTCCTTGAATTTACCTGGGATTGGTACTCGGTGGTAAACCCTAGCTCCGCCTCTACGTGCTTTTCGATAAAGATGAACTTAGCCTCTTGCTTGTAGCCCAATTGATCAGTGCTCTTACCCGCCTACCGTTCAGCCTTGTAATTTTCAGTGTAATGGTTTAAGACTTACCATATTCATCTTTGTACGAAGATCGAGCTTAATTTTGAATTTCTCTGGACTCATTGAGCTTTGGTTTGCTCAAGAGCATCACTTTAAGGTAGCCAACCGTGTCACTGCATGCATACACAGACTGCTTCGTACCTTTCTTCTTTACCGTTCTGTTAATTCAGAGGTATTATGTTAATTTTTGAACCTTGTGATAGTTCTCCCAAGGTTTGGTGAATTTCGAAATGTCTTTGGCCTCGTTAAACCTCATACACAGTTCTTAACTATTCTGGAGCTTAGACCTACTTTTCTTTTTGGTCTGAGAAGCTGGTCAGTTTTGGTACGACACTGACAGTGAAAAGAAAATTTTGACAACGAAGTGTTGTCTCATCTGATCATAGTTCTTACACTTTCCAAATTCCGCAGTGGTGTATTAATTAAATGGTTGACTGCGCGCTGATGCGATAGGATTGAGTCATGTGTGTGCCTCTTAACAATTGGAACGGCGCGATGGGAATCATCTTATCCTGAAGCTAGAAATGGTAACGACCTACCTGGTTGAAAATGTGGCGATGTTTTCTCTACAGTGAGAAATGTTGCACCCTAGTTACCTAAATGCATAAATGTCTGCGGTTGCACTATCGTGTACTACCCCAATTTTTGCAAGCGTAATTGCGGAACTCCTCAGTAGGAAGACTCACACCCAAATCTCATTTTGAGCATCTGACCCTAATCGGATAACTACAGCGAGATCGTTTCGGGATAGAAAAGCGGAAAAGTTAAATATACCGAAATCATATAAGCTTGTCAGAAGATTCAAAACGTCAGATTACTTCAGGAGTTGTCGGACGAAGTTGATAACCGATGATGTTACCAGGTGTGTGACATCAGATCTTGAATTATTATTAATCCTTAACGATCAAGTTAGGCCGTGAACTCGAGCATCAGAGTGGTTATTCAAATCCAGATATCTTGTACTCTAGATTTGATGGACTTGTTTTGACCCTCAAATTCTTGAGTGTTCTTTTAGCCTTCTCGACATGGTTTCTCGCTCAATCAGTGAGAAATTGACGATCGATCGATTCAGCAGAAGTGTACACCTAGTTCATATCGTGTTGGACAGGAACGTTGAGAACATGACCTTTTCACAAGATTTTCCTGACTTGGCAAAAGAAATTCCACGTGGCTACGAGATTTCAGCCGCCTTGAATAAAGAGCTGGATGAGGATTATAGTATAGATGATCGGCGGATTGTGTCGCCATCTTACTATAATTTATAGGCATCGCATCGTTTCCTTCTCCAATGATGTGTGTCTCAACGTACCCTCCCACTATCTCTTTTCAAGATCTTGTGGATGGTGGGTGCGTTGACACCCAAATATCCTTAGCAAATCTATTTCGTACACTCTGATGTGGCATCCCGGCGTGATCAAAAAGGGAATCTGAAGATCTTTTTGCTTCTCTCGAAAGGCGTGTGCTTTCATGGTGCTTTCAGGTTGATCTAGCAGGTCTTCTTCTTTCCACCAACATTAATCTTGTTTGACTATAAATCTGCAACTAAGCAAAAATGGAGAGGTGAATTGAGCACTGCAACAACTCCCAAGAGATACTGCTTGTTGGGAAAAATGAATCCTCATTTTCTGCTTGCTTGGTTCGAGCTTTTGGGTCTATTACTAACATGGTAGCAAGACAAAACGATGCTGAGAAAGTAAAAGAAGAGGAAGAGAATCACTAAATCAGTCAAATGGAAGTGTTTAGCTGTGAGAAAAGGATTGGGAATTACAGCAACTATCAGACTGTGGTTAGTGTGAGAATGAGACTTCTCTTTTGCCGTTTACTTAGCCAGAGCTTTTTAACTTCGCTGTCAACATGGTGGCCACTTCTCTTGAATCCCAAGTTACTCTTCCAAGTGGATTCAGAGTTGGCAAAACACTGGAGTAGTTGGTCACATTTGGAAGAACCGATACGGATAGAGCGCTTGGTTCGGGATAAAGTTTTACGACGACAGTTTCTGTTCTGTTCAGTCAAATACGACACTATTTGCGTTACGTTATGAGAGTTGCTACAGGCAACTTTGGTTAGCAGAGTAGTATTACGGACTAGTAGTTAGAGGAACGAATTCGCCACGTGTGCAATCGTGCACCATCGAAAATTATTGCTTACTTATCAAGACAACGGATGAGTGGTTGATATCACGGGCGGCCGACTGTTGTATCGATAACTTGTTCGTTGGGTTGTTAAGCAAGTGAGTAGGTAGACTCGTTTATAGTAGCCGTTACGGATTTCGCTATCGCTAGGACTTGACCTAAAAACACCTCTGTTCTCGAAGTACGTGTCGTTATGTACGCTTGGACAAGACCCACTTTCGTTTTCAGTTTTGAATTTCCAATGCAAGTATTTTAACTCTTTTTACGTTAGTTATTTACTTCATGTTACAAATGTTTGTTTTGGGGGAAAGTATTTTCGTTTTCGGTTTTCATTTCAGCTTAAGTTTTCGACCTATATGTTAGTACGTATCTATTTTGGCCTTAACGTATTTTACGTATTTACTTTTGACCCTATGTTAATATATGTTTAAATTTTATATCTTTATAAATTATGTCTCTATTTTTCACTGATGAGGAAGAAAGTAAGAGATTGGAGGCATGATAGAGGATTTCGTGAACCGCTCGCGACGGTGTGACATATTCTCTTTGATGCACCCCCTCTAATTTGATTTCTCATTATATACCTATATTCTTCATATTATTTCCGAGTATTTTAATTTACTAGTGATTTTAAATTTCGGGGTCGAAATTTTTTGTAAGGAGGGTAGAATTGACACGCCCGCCCCTTAATTATATTTAATTCTATAGATTTACCCCCGAAACCCTTTTCAATTATGCCAATTTAATCCCTAAACTTTCCTAGACTCTCAAATTAGTCCCTAAACCCCTCTTTTAATTTTAAAATGGTTTTGGTTCTTGAATGGTGAGCCCAGTGGGCCCACCTGTCTCTGTCCCCTTCTCCCGAATCCTCTCCCTCTCTTCTGTCTCTCATCTCCCTCGAACTCCCTCTATCTCCCTCTGCTCTTCTCCCCGTAACCCTCTCACTCTCCCTCTCCCTCGCTCGACCTCACCACCACACACACACACCCTCGCCATCCCTCTCGACTCACCCTCGTCACTCTCGCGTCTCTCCCTCCCTCTCTCTGTGACTTCTCGACGGACGAGGAAACCCCGAGTTTCCCCGACGAATTCTCGGCAATTTCCGACGAGGTAAGCCACGATCGACTCCCTCTTTCTCTCATTTCGTATCTAGGTTGGAAACTAGAAATTAATTGTTGAAATTCTCTGAGTTTTAGGACGAAATGGTCACGGGGTGCACGCACCCATCTCCTCCGGCGGACCCGCGAGCCTCGAGGCCATTTCCGAGCTACTACGGCCGTTTTTCCGTCGAACCAAAGGTACCAAACTTCTCCCCTCGCTTCGCTCTTCAAATTGGTAGGTAGGTCGGGATTTGAGACCCCCGTTTGTAGTAGGCCGGAGCTGTAGAAGCTCCGGCGATCCTCTGGTTTTTCCGACACCAACCCAGGCCCTCTGGGCCGTAACCCGAAACCCAAACCCTTCGGGCCTTAGGCCCGTTTACAAAACCCAGCCCGTATATAAATATATTTAATTATTATATTTTAGTTTCTGTTTTATGAAATTAGGGCCTTTGGGCCACTTTTATTAGATGGGCACTAGGCCCATTCCCTTCGGACCCGGTTCCCTGGCCCGTATCGTTTTTATTGTGGGTTCTTAAAATTAATTAAGGCCTCGGGCCTTTGAGAAACCTAGGGCCTTTGGCCCGTTTAACCAAACCCAAACCCTAAGCCTTTGAGGCCTTGGGCCTTTATGCAAACCAGGGCCTTTGGGCCGTGGCCTTTGAAACCCAAAACCCTATTGGGTTAAAACCCAAGCCCAGACCCATGTAACCCATAAGCCCAGAAGCCCTTTGGGCCAACTCAAACCCCCCAAGCCCAAAACCCTATTGGGTCAAACCCTCCAAGCCCAGACCCTGTTGGGTCAGACCCAAACCCTAACCCAGGTCCGGATCCGACCCGACCCGAGTTGACCGACCCGACCCGTGGGTTGACCCGTTGACTTGACCCGTTGACCGTTGACCCGATCAACGGTCAACGTTGACTTTGACCTTGACCGTTGACTTTGACTTTGACCAGTCAACGTTGACTTTCTGTTGACTTTTTCGGGTTTTCGTCCGGGACCCCTCCTAGGCTAATTTCGACGTCCTGGACCCGTTTTTGAGGTCCGTTTTCCCAAATAAATTCGTTTGAATAGAGTTTGACTAAGTTGTACCCTTTATGTGCTTAGGGGCAACTTTTGGGATTGTTCTAGATTTGCTAGCAGTGCAGCGCTGGACGGCTAAGTACTGTGAGTGGACCCCTTCTAAAAATACATGTTTTAATTGTAGAATTGCATGTATGAAAAGCATGATAGTATATGAATGATGCATGACGATACTCGTGTATAAATATATGTGCGATAGTTCTGATAGTGTATAAATGTATATGCGATAGTTATGATATTACCGCTACGGGATGTAGGGATAAGGTTCCGGTCCATCCCGGACGACGGTTTAGGTCCACTTCCGCTACGGGATGTAGGGATAGGGTTCCGGTCCATCCCGGGCGACGGTTATGGTGCTGGCATAGGGCCTGGAGTGTGTTACCTCTGACTTTTGAGTACAGGGACGGGAAGCTGGCATTGGGCCTGCAGTGTGGTTTCCTTTGACTGTATGCTCAGAGACGGGGAGCCGGCATGGGGCCTGAAGCGTTTATATTGGACATTCACTAGCGACTATTCCTCTATGAATATGATTATAGTATATGAGTTATAAATTGAGATATTGCATGATGAGTTAGGACATGAGATATTGCACGGCATTCTAGGTTCAGAAAACCTATGTTTATCATGATATAATTGTGTTTTCATCAAACCTGGGGGATAGTACGTTGATAACTGTTTTATTATATGTATATCAAATTGGTCCACTCACCCTTGTTTTGCGCCCCCTTCAGGGCTTAGATTCGAGGCATACAATCCCGACGTCGAGGCACTTCCGCACTGGCATCTTCGAGTCCTCTCGGTGTAGGACCTACTTTTCTGTGTATTCGACTTTATGTTCTTTCTTGTATTAATTCAAATTAGATGTATGTTCTGAACACGTTCCTGAAATATCTATTAAATGTGTAATTTAAATTCTTAATTCTCGTTTTTATACCTTCTAAATGGCTTTCGTCACCCTTCGGGTGTCGGCCAGCACGTGATCCGCCCGAGGTCTACAGGGCCTCGGGACCGGGGCGTGTCATGTTAGGAGCTGGGAAATCAAGTCTGGTGTTGCGCTTTGTGAAAGGACAATTCGTTGAATTTCAGGTTTTGTTCTATATCTTTCAAAGGAAGCATTTTCTTTTTTATCCATACATTTACTTTTATAGTATGTTATTATAGGAATCAATTGCCGCCCTGAGTTGGTGGTATTATCTTTTTTATCCATACATTTACAAGACATTCAAAGCAGCAAATGAAATCACACTTGCTATTTGTTCTGTCAACTGGACTACTAGAGTAGAACTATAGAAATATCTGGTGAAGGCAATGAAGAAATCACTATGATTGATCTGCAAAGAAGCTCTAATAAGTTACAAGAGAGAAGTCTACACTTCCTTTTCGAAGAGTTAGAATTTATTTTTTCATTACTTGAACTGGATTAATTCCATACATCAACTAATGTAGCTCATCAACAACTAAACTAGCTCATCGACAACTAAACACTTAATTACCTTTAATACAACTGAATAATTTAATTGTCGAACTTAATCATAGCTGAGTTGGCACTTGATTGGGCTCTAGCCTCAGAGAGTAATCTGGTACAATAGAGCCGATACTAACAACTGGTTCTGTCTAGACTCTAAACCATATCTTTAGTTGTTATATGTGTGTGTGCATCACTTCAAGTAGATTTTTACTTACTTTTGGGCTTTTAAATTCTTTTTTTTTTTAATCTGCATTACTTTATGTACACTTTATACATTTGACATGAAAGACTATTAAATAATGATTTTCTTTCTCCAGTGGTGGATATAGTAATTCCATGAGAGTTTTCTATGTTCATTGTCTTTATGCTGACTCACTCATTGGTGTAACAATCTTATTTGCAGGGCTGTTGTGATTTTCTCAGACAGGAAAAATTGCTGCAATCAGTAGAAGTTGGGCATGTTGTTACTTCTTTTGAGTATGTAGTCTGTGCTGCACGAGTTATATTATTTGCTGCATTCTGTAATTTTTTATGTTGTTTGCTGTTCTAAACTTTTGAACTCCTTTTTGTATTTATCTTTGTTATTTTTGTTTTTGGGGCTACCTGATAGGCCAAGGTTGCCAAATCTTGGTTGTACTTTTTCCAAGGCATGCACATTTTAAACTTTGAATTCTTGATTTTATACAAATTTTAATTCTCATTAGTTAATGCTTAACATTTGGCCTTTTGTTTCGAGATTAGAATGAAATTAGAATGAAATCATTCCAATTTTTTGGTGTATTTTTAGGTGGGATTTGGGATATGGTATACGTTTGGCCTATGTGAGTGATACACTGCCTGAAGTTTGATTAGCTTATCAAATCTCTTTAAGCTCCTTGCTCTGTGTAAATTTTGATTAAAATAATGCATTTTGGATTGTTTTATATTTTTTGAAATGGGATTTAGCATTTTACGTGCTGTGCCTAAATTGTCTACTGATGTAGTGTTGTGCCTAAAATGTTGAGAAGTTGAAAAACAAAAAGATTTGAGTTTAGCAGCCCTAAATTACGATGAATCTTTGGTAATAGTTCACGTAGAAATTGTTGATTCTTATTTAAAGGTATATGTAATTCAATTAGTGTACCCATGGAAGAACAATCGACTAGCTGGTTTATGTCTATCAAGTTCCAGATCTTGAATACTTATTGAACTTCATTTTCAATATATATATGCAAATCTGTGTTGAGGTTCATCTATAGGGATTTTCAATTGTAGTAGGATTGAATCGTTTAAATTGCGGGATTGTTTTGTTTGATGGGTTTCAATTATTTTTTCATTTATATAGTACTAATGGATTTACCATGTTTGGGAATTTTTGGAATTTGAGTCGTTGGAGGGGGAAAGTTGGTTCCTAGGGATATTGAGGTATATAATTATATGCCTTAGTTTTATTCAAAGCCTATTTTAAATGTATTGTTGTGATTTATATCAGTAAATCTCCGATTTTTAGATTTGGGTTTTGTAATTGCTTTGATTTTTGTTGCCCTAAAGCGGTGGATTGAAATGCCTTCAGTCATTGTTTATTAAAAATTGTGTCTCCGTTTCTTATTTGGATTATTGGAGTTTGTGTTTTTCATTTTAGTGTTTAATTTTGTGTGATTTTATTTGCTTTGATATTGGGTTTGATCAGATTATTAAATTCCTATTGGACATAGAATGCAGTAGGACTAAGAGAAATGCCCTACCGACCGGGGCAATCCATCACTTGAAGAATTGTTAAAATAACTTTGCTAAAAATATGAGCTTTACTTTGTGTCTTATTTATGCAGTTACACTTGAAATGTGTCTTCTTCATGCAGCTACGCTTGAAACAAATGGTTCCCGCCGCAACACGCGGGCTTATTTCCTAGTCCATTCTAAATTTGGGGAGGATTATGGCACTGTATATAAGCTGTTTATTGGTTGAGTTTGAAATATTTACAAGTCTACCAAACCCTACTCTGAGTATATTTGTACTGTAAAAAAGTTAAGGTCTGGGTCTGAGTTTGGATTTCCGCCGAGCTGTTTCCGTACCAACACCAGCGCACCATATACCGCGCCGTCCACCACTATCCTCTCTGCTCTATCTTCAGCGTTCAAGCCGTTTAGGGTAAGCAATTTCATATTTATAAAACGAATTAGGGATTACGATGTAGGGCTTTTGAATTAGGGTTCGAATTATGGATTTACAAAAATGGGGGATTTGGAGATTAATTTTTTGTTAGGGTTTTAATTGTGAGAAATGAGGAGGGTAGGTAGGGAATTAATTTGATTGCATCATAATTTGTGATTTGGGATTGTTGATGTGTGTTTTTTTTTTGTTATTGCGATCTTGATGGTCTTTTGATGGTCAGTGTGACAAAATTGTATCCCAAGTCCGACTGTAGTGTGTTTGATGCATTTGGTAGGGTTTATACTGGCAAGATTCAGACAGGGCAGACTGTACATTGACCAAAGGATGAGGAGGACATGACAGTCAAAGAGGTGACAAAGCTATGGCTTTTATCAAGCTCGAGACTGTATACCAATAGCGGAGGTTCCTCCTGGTACTTGGGTTCTTATTGAAGTTGTGGATGCTTCTATTATGAAAACTTCCACCCTCTGTAATGAATATTATGACAAGGATGTTTACATCTTCCGTCCTCTTCAGTTCAATACTCTGCCAGTTGTGAAAATAGCAATTGAGCCACTAAATCCATGTGTACTGCCAAAGATGGTGGAAGGACTAAGAAAGATAAGCAAGAGTTATCCTCTTGCAATCACTAAAGTTGAGGAGTCTGGGGAGCACACAATATTAGAGACGGGAACTCTACTTGGATTCAATAATGAAGGACCTAAGAGAGCTTTATTTGGAAGTAGAAGTCAAGGTAATTGTTTGCTCCCAATCCTCACCCTCTCTTCATGTTTTGTCTTTTTAAAGTAATGTTTCCACCCCTTACGAATGTAAAATTTTATTTTCTTCTTTTCTTGATGGATATGCTTTTGTTTGCAGGTTGATCCTGTTGGTTCATTTTGTGAAACAGTGGTGTAGTCTTTGTCAATGAAATGTTTTGCTGAAACACCCAATAAGAAGAATAAAATAACTATGGTAAGAAGCAACCTAATTTTAGAAATTTTATGTGATTCAGTTTTTAAATTATGATATCCTAAAAGCCTTCTGTAGATTGCAGAGCCATTGGAGAGAGGACTTGCTGAGGACATTGAGAATGTATATAAGTATAGTGTTCATTTCTGCAATGCAGGTTGAGTATGATTTTTGGGATTATTTCTTCATTGTCAAGAGCCTTCTTAGTGTATGTTGTATTAGCGATTGACAATAATCTTAACCTCATTTGTGGTTGAATTTGACAGATTATTTCTTTGGCACAAAAACATGAATTAACTCCAGACATCCTCAAAACTACAGGCAAGAAGGTTTGTTTCATATCATATTTTCTGTTTTCATAAATATGGAAGAATCCAACATATATATTACTTAAGATTAAAGTTGGGTCTTCTTTTTGTTTTTCATTTGGGTTTCCTGACGGGTGCTCGGCCCAATTTTAGGCGGGTTCACTGGACTCAGTTTGATTGCCTATCCCTGAGTATTCATGTCATATTTTATTCTTCTTCTTTCTTCTTAAAGATGACTTTTGAGTCCTACAATTTTCAGGTACTCAGTCTTCAATCCTGCGTAGTAGCACTGCACGCTACCTGTTTGATAAAAGGTATTTGATAAAAGGTGTCTAGGTTTTTTTGTTTTGTGTTTTTATGTGTTTACAGTTGCTTCTTAATCGTAAAATACTTGCAGAAATAGCTTACAAAAATAGGAGTTGTCCTTATATGATTTCCAATGAGATCATAAAATAAAGAGATTGGAAAGAATCAGTTGGAATAGTTTAAATGGACTTCTCTGGATAATGAACTTTAGAAAGATGGAGTAGAAATTAGTATGGTAAAATATGAAGCCATCATAATGAAGAAAGACGTTAAATAAAAAGTAGTTATTCTTCTTCTCTCATTTTTTTTTTTTTTTGTCTTACAACACATTTTGGCTTTACAATTTTTGGAATGTGATGGATTGGTCTTGGATGCATATTGCATTGCAACTATATTGTCAAATGGTTATAACATAAAGTAGAAGAACCAATAAACCAAAAATTTTACTAAGATCATTTCATTAAGCAATTATTCCTCGAAATTTGGGGGTTTCTTAATATACAATGTTATCAAAGTTCTTTTTCTTTTTCTTTCTAATTTTATGACTTTGGGGTAGAATTCCACTCTCTCTCATGTTATTGCGATCTTTTTATTATTAAATTTTGGTGAAAACACTGTAGCATAAATCTTATCATAATACGAAATAACAGGAAGATAATTTTGGTGATATTGCATCTCTGTTTGTTTTTTAACCACGTTTATGCATACTGTTCGCATGTCAATGTGAAAGCTAAAGGATTCGATTTGTAGAACATGCTTAAAAAATTATAGCTTTAACTAATCACTAATCTTTCATCTTTGTCCCTCTCTCTCACTTTTGCAGTAACTCACTACGTATTCCGTTTGCTTTTGCTGCTACTGGTCTGCAGGTAAATTTTCACTTTTCATATAAAGTTTGCTTTTTTCTATTCTTAGCGAATCATTTGACACTATATTTTCTTTGAAGTTGTTCTGTGAGTGCATTTTCAACTGATCTTTTTGTTGAACTCTCAACGGAGTTCCAACTTTGATCACAACATTGTTTGAATTTTGTCCTCTATCCTATTTCGTTTTCCACTAATTTCAACATCCAATTACCCCACATTAAATGTTTATGGTTTAATAAAGGCATTGTTCTAATATTAAACTATTTTATTTATTTTAACAAAATTGCAGCGGTATACTTCTTCCAGTAGAATATAATTTTGCACCTGAGATCAAATATGATACCATTCACTCAAATGCACACAACTGACTAATTCTATAAATATGTGTTATCAAGGGGCATTTGTTTGCCCTCACTAAAAGGTACTGGACTGGACTAAGGGTTAGTCTAGTCCCATGTTTGTTCCTGACAGGGACTAGGTTTAATGAGACTAAGTCTCACTAGCCTAGACTAAATTAGGGACTAGCTGGTCTTAGTGAGACCCCTAAAAAACCATGGGACTATCTAAGATTGTCCCATTTCTCCTCCTCGCCTTGCTCCTCGACCACTCACATTCGAAAGCCATTGGACTAGATGCTTTTCATAACCAATTTTCATATAAAATAACAAATTGAAGAAAATATTGGAACGGACAAGGTAGAAAAAGATGGAGAAAAATAGGGAGAGAATGGGGCAGTAAGGGAGGATTAGAGGGATAAAAAAATAGGATAAAAATAAAATATTAATAATTATGGATTAAATAATATAATATTAGAGTTTGTTAATTATCTTACTTGTTAGTCCGGCACTGCACCAAACGTTTCACTAAACTAGTCCAGCTTAGTCTAGTCTAAAGCCAATACAACTTAGTCCCTGAAGCTAGTCCAATTCGAGACAGTCCGGTGCAACAAATGCACCCTAAATGGTTTGCATGATAGCTATCATTCTAATGTGACTTATAGGTTGTCAGATACATGTGGAATATTGCAATTCGAATAAGTTGTATTTGATTAAAAAAAAGAACTTAGATAGTAGTCCAAAAATATCTATATTTCACGCTTTATGACTACTGTTTCTAAATGTACTTGGCTTGCTAGGTTAGTGGGTATGACAAGGCACTAAATCGCTTCACTTCTTGGGGTGCAGGGAAAACGGGGGAAGAGAGAATAAAATTCTAGATTATTTCAGCAACAGCACTACAAATTCTGGCCAAGTAGCTTAGATATGGTTAAGCCTGCCTGCATATAAAACTTAGTAGGTGTTCCTTTAGTTCCTTTATTCTAATTGATATTACATTTGAGTCTGCAGTCTCTCTAAGAACCAGTATGGCGTACTCAATTCATTTACACTCATCTTATTCATTCTATATTTTTCAGCAACTTATCCAAATTTTGGAAACCATTTTGCCAAAGTTGAATATTTACGAGAGCAAGCTATTGTTGCACCCAAAATAATATTGTAACGGAGATAAATGATTATGCAATAAATTTGATATTTGGTCAAATTAAGTTCAGATTCTTTATGCCCATATTTTGGAAATTTTGAGAATCTTAATATAATGTATCCAACTGGATTCCTCGACACACTTGATTTTATTGGCTTTACTCTATTGTCATATGTAAATAATACACTTATTCTCTTTACATTATAAATCTGATGTCATGGATCTCATATACAATATAAATTCAGTCTCTTGATTCACAGATTCTCAATAACCTGCATTCACAACATAAACCATCTTCCAGTCAACAAATTTTATGATCTTTTTTTAATGTAAATAGAACAATAGTTTGTCATCCTTTTTGCATGTAAACAGGATAATGTTTCGTAATCTTTTGTATGTAAATATTACTATCGATCCAAAGCCACAAAAACTAGCTAGGTAGAATGTGTCAGTCTAATCGTTTTTGCATGTAGGTAGGACAAAGTTCTATGATCTTTTGAGCGAGTATTACTATCAATCCAAGGCAACATGAGCTACCTATGTGGACTGTGTGGATCAAATTTTTTTGTTCATAACAATTCATCTAACGTTTTCAATGTAAATAATGTTAATCTTTTGTGACACAATCTCTTATATCTTTCAACATAATTTTTCATACATATTTCAATCCCGCAGCAACGCGTGGGCACCAATTTCTAGTTTATAACTGTTTCTGTAATGTTCAGCTTTAAAAGAAGGATTTAGCGAAAATGGAATGAAATGGAAAAGACAGATGAAATTTATGCACGAGAGAGATGTACCTTTCTCCATAGGAGTAGGAAATGTTGCTCATTGTTTAGTTGGACTTGCATCTGGCTGTGGAAGTCAGAAGTAAACTGGGGGCACCGCCGCACATGCAAGTATTCCAATGAAGGGCACAAAATGTTGCTCATTGTCAGCTTTGAAAGACCTAGCAATGCTAAGAGCCTCAGTTGTGGAATAATGATCTCGGAATCCTGCACTGTTAGTCCCTCGCTTAGGCCGAAAAGTTTTTCCAAGCTTTCGCATTCCTCCACCCAAAGCTCTTCCAATTGCAGTAGACATTGAGCTATCTCGAATGTGAAGAGAGTTTTCAGTTTCTCGCACTCGAAAATTACCAGAGTTTTAAGATTATGAAACATTGCAGGCTGAGCAGGACCGTTCCATATGTTTGTCAGTTCCGGTAGATACACCAGTTTCATCACTCTCAATTTTTTCAAGACCGTTTCTCCTTGTTCAAGCCCTTGAGATCTGAATATATAAACCATATGAGCTACTTCTACTTTAAGTACTTCAAGATTTTGTAGTCTCCGCAACAGATTAGATGGAACAAGTGCATCCACCACACCTTTACACCAATTCACCTCCAAGATCTTGAGATTTCCAAGCGACCCCGGCAGTAATTCACCAACACATAACTGTTGCAAGCAGTCCGAGTCGAAGACATGCAACTCTTCCAAGCTTTCGAACACAGGCTTATTTGGAACCCTAGTTACTGTGTTCATCAAAGTTACCATCTCACGGCACTGTTGGATTTGCAAATACTTGAGTCCATTTAACTTCCAACGATCATACTCCACAAGAATGTCAGTTAAACTTCTAGGCTTCACGTAGATTATTTTCTCCACTCTCTCCGTCACAGTGCTGTTAAACCAATCCGGCAGCATATTGATTGTTGTGTCCAGAAGCAAGGCTCTTGAAAATGGAGAAATAGTATTCTCTGATAAGAAGGGCGGATAACGTTGGCTTCCACGGCCCCCGATACATATATCAAAATTTACCCAATTTCGAAGGAACCCTACATTTTTCGGAAGGCATTCTGCATCAGAAATTTTCACCTTCAAAATGTTTAAGCAAGACAAGCTAGTTAGCTCATCAAAACTAGCATTAGTTTTGTCATCTTCTCCTTCAACTTTCTTGCCCCAGTCAGCGAAACTCCGTTGCATGTATAGTTCTTCTAATTTGGACAGCCGCGATATCACATTGGATGGAATTGTTGCAATGTAGGTACTAGTGAGATCCAACATCCTTAAATTGGTCAAATGTCCAAATTCTTCTGGCAATTCCGCAATAGCAGATTGTCTCATACTAAGAACCTCCAGTTTTTTCAATTCTCCGAGAATTGATACATTCGTTATTGGCCGGCAACGGTCTAGATGCAGCGTTTGGAGCTTGGTTAAGAGATTAAATGATGAGGGTAATGAAGAAATTTGGGTACTACTTATGTCGAATACCCTTAATGCATTTGGACTTTGGAAAAAATCTTCTGGGATCTCCTTTACTTGAAAATTTGACTTTAGTAATAAAATCTGGAGTTTTGGACATACCAACTCGTCAGGAAGATTGCAGATTTCATTCCCCATTAGGGAGATTGCTGAGTAGTCTTCGAGTGAATTCTTTGGCCAATCCTTTAAGTTGCAGCCAGCTTCTACGAAGAATCCTTGGCCATCCCCAGCTGATGCAATTCGTATTGCCATGTCCCGAATCACATCATGCATTCTTACACATCCGTTTTTTTTACCATCCAAAACCAAGCTACAAGCTTTGAGGTACTTGGCCACCGAATGTGCTGTGCTTCTGGCTTCTTGCATTGACTTGGCATCTCCAAACAATCCTTTCCCAATACCATACTTCAGCAAGTCTTCAATTTGGATATCAGAGTCCTCTGGGAATAAGCAGCAAAGTAAGAAAAATGACCTGGCGTCATCGTCGTTCAAGAAATCGTAGCTCAGCTTTATACATCTGAACACATCCCCCTCGTCATCACGGTTGGTAGTTTTGGACATCTCCAGTCGTCGAGCTGCTTCTCTCCATTCTTCTAAGTCCTTATCGCCGAGTGCTTTTGCAACTGCAATCAAAGCAATTGGGAGACCACGGCATTCTCCAGCTACCTTTCTTGCTATGTCATAGAAAGCCCAAGAATCTTCCCAGTCCTTATCGCCGAGTGCTTTCACAAACAAGGCCCAAGAATCTTCTTCTGATAGAATATACAGACAAATCTTTTCTTGGCACTTCATGGCATGACATACATTCCATATCCTTGTGGTGACTAGAACTTTGGAATTGCAGTTTTGGAGCTCGTTGTGATCGGGGATCCCTATGCGAGACAAATCTATTGTCTTCCAAATGTCGTCCAAAATTATTAGGATCTTTTTTCCTCTCATTATTCTCTCCTTCAATATAGCTGCTCTAGCTATTTCTGTCTGCTCATTCAAATTCAAGGCCAGCATTTCTGCAAGCTGTTGTTGAATCATTTCCAGGTTCGGGTTTTGGGAAACGACAGCCATAATCACATGATCAAAGAGCTCGTCTTTACGTGCTTGCACACCGACATGTTTCACCATGGTTGTCTTGCCTACGCCTCCCATTCCATAGACCGCAATGACAGTGACGTTATTGTCTTTCAGTGCCTTCATGACCCCATTCATGGCTTGCCTTGTTGCTTCAAATGCTTCGAAATCTCCTGTTGACATGGTGGACTCAAACTCAACGGGTTCGGGTTCGGGTTCGGGTCGGTGAACTTGAAGCAAAACTGTTTCAAACCTTTTCTCTTCTTTAACCTTGTTCATTTCTTCTGCCTTCTTAACGGCTCTCTTGCTTAAACTGTAACGCCATATCAAATTCGGACAGCAGCCTCCGAGGCATGTTTTGTCTTCTCCGGCTTCATTATTCAGTCCTTTCGCATCGATTATGGCCTTCTCAGCATCCTCGAGCCATTTTTTAGCCACGGACTTAACTTCGTCTCCATTCCTTATTGCCTCATCCACCTCTCGCTGGTAGTCATTCTGCATGGGCTCTAGATTTTCGACCAGATTTTCAAGAGACTTCATGTGGCTCTTGTAATGCACCAAGTAACCCACATTACGCTTCACTGGAGTCCATAACCACTCACCAACTTGTAGTACGAAACTAACAATTTCCATGACTGTCCTTTAAAAAAAAATCAACAGAGAAATACAAATCGTAAGATTCAAAGTTCAAACAATAAAATAGGTGCCACCAAAATGGGTGAGAAACTATGTAGGGATTTGATAACTAGATAACTAACCTGGATTTTTCTTAGCTTCAACTGGTACAGACTTTGAGACCAGACTTTGAGAGGATGGTTAGGCTTGGCTCTTCAGATGTCTGATAACAGAAAAGATAGACGAAGGATCAGCAGAGAAAAGAATCCAACTAATATTTTATTGGTTTGTAGTTTTTGAAGAAAGTTGAGGTTCCACCATAAAACCAATTGGCAATACGGGGAGTAGCCCAAACTCTTATAAGCCCATGCAATGTCTTTCCTCCCATCAATGTGTGACTCATTCTCAACACACCCCCTCACGTGTAGCGAATTTTCAAGCCTAACACGTGAACAACACAACGGGTGACGTGAAACGCATGTGGCCGTTTAGTTTCATACGTGGGATAACCTGCTCTGATACCATGAAGAAAGTTGAGGTTCCACTGTAAAACCAATTGGCAATATGGAGAGTAGCCCAACCTCTTATAAGCCCATGCAAAGTCTCTCCTCCTATCTATCAATGTGAGACTCATTCTCTACAGTTTTTGGAGTATGACTGGAATTAGACTCGATACAATTTCGTGCATCTCACAATCATACTTTCTATTTTGAAGTTAAATTAAATTTTAGCTAAACTTCAACTGGACTACAAAAATTTTATTCCACAACTGAGCAAGGTGTCACCATCACTCTACTCTGGGACACTAGGCAGAGTCTAAGCAACTCCGCTGGACGGTCATGCTTGTTCCTCAAGACACGCGATTTAATTCGGAATTGGACACAATCAGATCTTATAAGTCTTGGAGTTCCTACAATCTAAAAATAGGCTTGTGCCACAAGTAATCACAACTCCTAAAAAGAAATATCTACTTGCTAGATATCTGCCATGATTCTACCGGCTTAGAACGATGGCTTAGCATGACGGAGTCTAGCATGATGGAAATAAAGGAATAAAAGAAATGGAATTCGAAGGAACAGGTGGGCTGAAAAGGATGAAAGGAATAAAATAAAGTGATTTAAAGTGAGATACGAGAGTGAGCTTTCGGCATTGGGACCGAATTCGAGAGAAAGTGGCCAGCTAAAAAGGAATAAAATAATGACAAAGAAATCAAAGAGCAGCTGGAAGGAAGAAAAAGCAGACTTCAGGTATAGTTATGTGTAACTAAAACGGGTCCCTCTTTATTTCTTTATGTATACTGTTGTATGTATTTGTATAATTATGTGTAATTAATTTTTTTTTGCTAGAGTGAGATCAAGAATTTCAACACGAATTTGTAATTCTCAACATAAATTATTTGTAACAAATTTATATCACTAGATTGTAATACTAAGTGACAACTAATTAATAGTTACTGTCTTTCTTTAAAAAAATAAAAAAGACTTTGATTTATTAATAATTACTGCCTGAAAAATAAAAAATAAAAAAGGAAATAAATTTAAAATAAAAAAATAGTAAATTTAAAAATATTTTTTGTTAAATATATAATAAAAAAACTAAATAAATAAAATAAAATTTTGGTTTGTTTGATCACAATTAGATGTAGGATATGGTAATTGGAACAAGGTCCATGTCACGCCCCGAAGTCTATGGGACCCTATGCTCGGGATGCGTGTAAAAATAAAAGTAAAAATGAAAAAATAAAATCAAAACTTTTCTTAAAGAAGTAATTATTACAAAATCCTTACAAAGTGTACAAAAATTTAAAAAAAAATCTTGAATCTCTTGTCTAACAAACTCCTCTCATCTAGCATCTATCTTGTCAAATAACTTATCTGTAAAATAAAAGGGTGAGGAGTAAGTAACAACCATCGTCGCTCAGTGAGTAGAATATGTAATATGTCAGTCAAGCAATATCATTTTAGTCACTATGGAATATACAATAATAATATCAAAATCATCGTGCATGTAATGTCATAACATCATCCTTTTATGTATTCATTATATCCTTCATAAATTGTAACTCATCACGTGACTCCTATTGGCCATTCTGCCCTAATGTTCCCGTGTGCAGTTTACATTTATTCTTCGAATTAATGCAACACTAAAGTTCTTATGCTCCATGAATAATTCTTAATATCCACATATCACTATATTAATAATTCCGAAAGCATTTCAACAAATTCAACACGCTTGACTTGAAATAGAGATATTTGAAAATAAGTATAATTTGCAACACATTACATAAACTGCTCACCTTAATAATCCGAGATTTGACAAGACAACCCAATTAACAATCTCCACACACCAAATCCCTAATTTTAACGGATGTTCCTGGATGCACCAAATGGAGCAGCAGCTCCTTGTTTTTGGGGCTCACGGAGCTATTTGCGTGCAGAGCAAAAGGGAGAGTTTGAGGGAACGAGAGAACTGAGAGAAATGTAAATGGAGGGAGAGAGGATAAGAATAAGCTGAGAGAACGAGAGGTGTAGGGAGAGGAAAGAGAGTTAAAATAAAATAATAAAATTATTGGTTAGTGGGAGTGAGAAGACAAAGAATGTAGTCCAAGTGTTTAGATTATATAAATGGGAAAATCATCATCTTTTGAGCTCAGGATGGAGATCCTCCAGACCACATGATCTGGATCGTTCAAACTTAATATAACGGCTTCAAACAGGGGGACTCTCTAAGAGTTATAATAATTGCAACCGTTAGATTAAATTTGAACGGTCCAGATCATGTGGTCAGGAGGATCCCCATCCTGAGCTCAGGAGAAGATCTTCTTCACATAAATGAGAGAGTGGACGCGTTTATCAGGGAAAATGGTGGAGAAAAGAAAAGTGGTTGTGAATAATATGTGGATGGCCCATATGAATAGTTTGTTACTATTTATGCACAGTATTTTTACTATTCATTTGTGGAAAATTTGTAAAGTGAATAGTGTTCTTTTTGCTTACAAAAATAGTGAGAGGTGAAGAAGGAAGAGAGATACGAATGAGGAGAGAAGCCAAATGGCTAAGAAGAGATGAGGAATAGAGAGATAATAGGGAGAGTTATCTTTGTATTATTATGATTCTAGATTATAAATAAAAGCACCACTATTGCCCCGAGGATGTACTCCGGTCACACTGATAGTAGAGGAACCTCGTAAATTTTGTGTCTTGTTTATTTATTTCACTGTACACACCGTCAATTTTTACAATACGTTATCAGCATGAGAAACTCTCATGTCAGTGGAAAGTACAAAGCCACAAATCCAATTCACCTCTGTCAACTGAAATCTCACAGAATAAAAGGTATGTTCATTTTCTGTCTCTCCCAACGCGCCAGAAGCGCCCCACCGAATTTCGATAAGAATTGAAATTTACAACAACCTGTAGTTGTCACGAGATGAGAAAACTCGTATATGACAACTGGTTTCCAAAGATTCAGAAGAATCTCATCAGACTTGGAAATCCAGATCGCATCGTTCTAGATGGATCTCGAGGACTCATGGAGTTTTACGCTACTTGGCCCGACGTCCATGATCGCTGTCTTTTGAAGGCGTTGCAGTCCTATGAAATAAAGCTTAAAAAATCTCCAGAGCTCACCATTACTTACAAGAAGTTAAGAGATAATTAAGTAGGATGGTTTCTACTCAGGGCAAAGAAAACCCAGCGCCATAAAGCTCCAGAAGAGCTCCTTTGATGTGTTGGAACTGTGCACAAAAAAGAATAAAAAGGGAAATGGGGCCAAAGATTTGGAAAGGTGCGTTGCACCATGTAAAATGAAAGAAAAAAGCAAAGATTTTTTTTTGGAATGATGTAGCAGTGAATGTGTTGGAACTGTGTACAGAAAAGAATAAAGAGGGAAATAGGGCCAAAGATTTGGAAAGGTGCGTTGCACCATGTAAAATGAAAGAAAAAAGCAAAGATTTTTTTTTGGAAGATTTGGAAAGGTGCGTTGCACTATGTAAAATGAAAGAAAAAAGTAAAGATTTTTTTTTTGGAATGATGTAGCATGTGAATGAATAAGAAAAATAATAAAAAAAAGGGAAAAGATTTTTGGATGGTGTTATACCACCTGAAAAGAAAGAAGAAAAAATATATATATTTATGTGAATGGTGTTGGTTTAAAACACGTTCACAAGTCATATTTACTTTAAAGCAATTTATTTATCATGGACGGTATTACCGCCTACTGCTATAAGTTTTAATTTATGTGAATGGTGCTGAATTAAAGCATTTGTCACAAGCTTTATTTACTTAAATATAATTTATTCACTATGGTTAGAATTACCGCCTATTGCTTTAATTTATTTATTGTACTTCTCTTTGTTACGATGAGTATATATAGAACCCGAAGTTCCTTAAACTGATCAGAACCTGCAGTTTCTTGATCCTCATCATATAAAAAAAATGATTGGACCAAAAGTTCCATCATACAAAAAGATCGGCATGAAGTCCCTAGATCCTCAAGATCAGGACATAAAGTTCCTTGACGAGTACAGTAAGTTTGAAGTGCCCCAATGCTTTAACTTAATTGCAATAAAAGCCATTAGAGTCTCAGTCTACAAACCATTAAATAAGGACCAGAAGTTCCTTTTGTCCATACTCAAAATGGTTTAGCAGAAGCATTTATTAAGCGGATGAAATTAATTACCCGCACTCTGCTCATGAAAACAAAATTGTCAGTTTTTATATGAGTACATGCTATTTTGCATGATGTAGTATTAGTCTGGTTGAAATTTGTTACCAACCATCAATACTTCTCAGTACAACTCATGTTTGGGGATTAACCAAACATTACACATTTACAAGGCGGGCCCAAAAACAAAACCGTGCAGGGCGGGCCCAAAGCGGACAATATTGTGCCACGACGGAGTCGGTCCGGGATGTGACATAATGGTATCAGAGCCACTCCCTGACCAGAAGTATGTCGACGAGGATGTTGGGCCCCAAAGGGCGGTGGACTGTAGAGTCCCACATCACCCAGGGAAGAGGATCCTTTATGCCTTTTATGTACATGCCCACCTCCTTATAGTAATACGCGTTTTGGGAACTCACTAGCTTCGGATCCCATAAGAACTTTGAAGTTAAGCAAGTTCAAGTGAGAGCATTCCTAGGATGGGCGACCCGCTAGGAAGTTCTCGTATGAGTTTCCAGAAACAAAATCGTGAGGGCGTGGCCCAAAGCGGACAATATCGTGCTACGGCAGAGCCGGTCCAAGATGTGACAGAATGGTATTAGAGCCACTCTATCGTCTGGTGTGCCGACGAGGACATCGGGCCCCTAAGGGGATGGATTGTAAGATCCCACATCGACCAATAGAGAACAGGTGATGCGCCTTATATTTACCTGCCCACCTCTTTCTAGCACGAGGCCTTTTGGGAGCTCACTAACTTCGGAGTTCATCGGAACTCCGAAGTTAAATGAGTTCGAGTGAGAACATTCCTAGGATGAGTGACCCACTGGAAAGTTCTCGCGTGAGTTCCCAGAAACAAAACCGTGCGAGCTGGGCCCAAAACGGACAATATCGTGCTACAGTGGAGTCGAGCTGGGCCCAAACCTGTGACATCCCGCTTTGGATTTTGTTGAGTGGTTTGATATCCATTGTACTCTGTGATTCCGTTGAGTGGTCCGGAATCGTATCCACTCAGATTCTGTTGAGAGGTCCGGAATCCTTTGTACTCTGCGATTTCGTTGAGTGTTCGGAATTGTATCTTGGTTTGGATTCCGTTGAGTGGTCGGGAATCCCACTGGGTATTTTGGTTCCGTTGAATGGACCAGAACTCGATATTGTTGGAAGCTTTAGAGATATAAGCTTCGGTCGAACTGTGTCGCTCTAGCCCTGCATTTTGGAGTATTGTATGTGTTATTGATTGATGTGATTGTGGAATGGTGTTGGAAAACATATGTGTATGTGAATGGCAAGATGACAACTTTTGTTTGGCTCATGCTTGATGTGTTATGTGATGCTCTATATTTTCTTCTAGAAAGTGTTTTATGAAAAGTTCAGAGTTTAATAAATGATGAACTAAACTGGCTTAATCCCTATTTAAGGTACGTAGACAGTCTAACAATGAGGTTAGATGCAGCCATAAAGTATACAAAAAAATTACTATGCAATTGGATCTTGAGTTGTGCTTTGCTCATATCTCAAAGGCGGGGTGTGTTAGATATACGGGTATTTGGTGATGTCAGATGTTGATCCTAGACGTGTGTCGGGATCAGGCGTGACAATGATGGTCTTAATGCCACCACCAAAATTCAAGTGAAGCATTTGCTAGAGGGTCGGTACTGTCGAAATCAGCAAGGGAAGCTTCTGAGTTGTATGATATGATGGTTCTGGAATCCCAACAATGACAGAAGAACAAACACAAAAGAGGGGAGTTTTCGAAATTTCTCAAGTTTCGAATGTTTTTGCCCAAATTTCTAAGTTGGGGAAGACTCTCAATGTCAAGTTTGATGCCTTAATGCAAGACTCCTTCGTGCCCAATGTCCAAGAAGCGTGTGTTATTTGTAGTGAGACAACTCATGACATTATTCAGTGTCTCGACAAGGATAGTTACCCTAAGCTCATGCAAGAGCATGTCAATATGGTAAATAATTATCGAGAATGACCCTTTTTCCAATACATATAATCCTAGGTGGAGGCACTATCCCATTCTTAATTGGGGTGGCAACCAACAGTCTTGCAAATACCAACAGCCCCATCAGCCAACCAATGAGCCAATGAAACTATCTCTTAAAGACCAAATGTCCCAGCTTGCTTAACATATAGCCATCCTTTCTAATAACACTAGCAACTTCATTCAATCCACACAAAAACAGCGAGTGTCGAAGTGTTACCTGCAAAAATCAAATAATTGATACTTCTTGCAAGAAGCACTTTAAGTGCTCTTGAAACCCAAAAACACTTTCGTTAAAAGTGCATTTAGTCATTTTAAAAATACGTAACAAATATTAAATATTAAAAAATTCATGATGAATGGAAATATAAATTAGATGAAGATGAGAAAATAGAACATATGAGTGGACATAACAGCAACACTTAAAGATGAAATTGCATTTGCAAACGAAAATGATTTTAGACATGTTAATGAAGCAGTGAATTCAGAGAAGATCGAGGCTAGGTTTGAGATAAATAAAACCTTGAGGCCATAGTTTGCCCGAATATTATCTTAAGCATCTCAAGTGAACGCTTCACTCTAATGAGGGATCTCGAAGCACTCCTTTGGTGCTTAATAGTATTCTGTTGTATTTCACGGTCAAGCAAATTTTCTAGGGTATTAACTGACTTTCCTTCCTTTTCAATCCCACTAACCTGGCAACCGCCACATTAATCAAAATTTAATTATAAAAAAAAAAAACAAAAACCAAAGCTCACATCAAAGGGAAGTATATGAACAAAATAAAAAATATATATATAAATAATTAAGATCATCTTTGAAATATGTAAAATGTGTATTATAAAACTTAAAAATATATTTGAAATTCAAAGCACCGGAATTTCAATATCGAAATTACTCACCCTCACCAGAAGATGTAAAAAAAGTAGTATATTTTCATTTTTACATCTCATGCATCACCATACATAAGAATAATAAGAAATATTTAGGAATTTATTTAATTGAAGTTTTTTTATTTAGTATTTTTGCCTTCCTTTTATTATTTTAACGCAATGAATAAACATTTCATCACATTAATTTTTTTTTAAAATCAATAACAAAAAAAGTTAGATGCATTTCATTTTCATCATGAAATTTATATTCTCCTGCTAGAGCAAAATATGTCTCTAGAGTTATAAAATGTTCATTTACATTCTCAATTTTACATCCTTGCACAGGAAGTTGCTCTAAGAAACTAAACTAGCTATAACTTGTAAACCATTAAATCAGCATGTTCAATATCCTCATGTATATGGTGTTGGATTTCCACCCATCCCGAGTTCGAAACTCTCCCTTTCCTAAATTGTTGTAATAGTTTAAAACCCTCTCCCAATAATAAATTTTTTATTAAAAAAAATCCATTAAATCAAAAGGAAATATAAGCTAATCAATTATAAAGTTGAGGAACACTGAATAAACAATGAGGACGTGACACACCCCGACCCAAATTAGCGCGTGCTGGCCGTCACGTGAGGTGACGTAGCCAAGCGCGCGGTGCGGAAGTGATGAAATAAGAATGTGAGTAAATAAAAACCAAGCTAAATAATTAACATTAAACGATATGCAAGTGAGAGTGACGGTATTTAAGAAATAATTGCACATAATCAAAGCGCAGGTAACCTAAGTGCAGTCCAGGAGTTCAAGTACTAATTATACAATACTAGAGAGATAGTCCTACATTAAATACAATCTGTTAGAACAGCCGTCAACTCCTCATAAGCCACCAACAAGCACTCCTACCTAGAACCTCGAGGGGCGCAAAAAAGAAAGTGTGAAAACAAAGCTTTTCAAAACCGTTCACTTATCAAAAGTAATAACCCCTCGTTGTAAAACCTGTATAATTTCCCATAAGAATACATAGCCATAACGAAACCAAAATTTAAATTGCAAAATCCACATATATGCCATGTCAATATCTCAGTATAAATAAAATAAGTAAACCAGGTGAAGTAAATCAATGAAAAGTAATATGTCAGCCGGATCCACCTAATGTGGCATGTACAGCTGAACCTATAACTCATCAAATATGCCTGCACACGAGTCGGAACCACATAATGTGGTATGTATGACAGGATTGGGTGTAAATAAATATGCTCAAGTGCTACGATCACGTGAAGACTGTGCGATAAATCGCAGGTCACCTATAAGTCGGAACCACCTATAGTGGTCTGTACGACAGGACTGTGCACCTGACTTGGATCCAAGGTGAGCGTACGGTGCGGGAGGTGAACATCACGTGAAGGATTGTACCCTAGCCACGGGCGGGAGCACTAACACCGGAGTGCAGGATAATGAGCACTAAATGCATCTCAACATAATCATACTCACTGTAATCACTATTATCATGATGTACTCACTTGGAACTTACCTGGGCCTCTGCAGCATCAATGAATAATATGCACATCTATACTAATGCATGTACTAACATGTAATGTGATTGACATGGCATATAAAACGTAAATCCATTTAAAACAGTTATGGGAAAAATGCAAGTCATATATACGCATATATAGAAAACTAAAAGCCCACTCACTGGTATGTCGCAGGGTCGTAACCCCCGAGCCTCGCCTGATTACGTTCGTCTTCAGGAAACGTCTCACCTATATGTGAAATAACTATTTTAACATTATTTTGAGCACATAACCAAAACTATGCAATAACTTCTCATACGTTGCTCAATTGGGGTATTTGAATATCCCATCGTGGCCCACTCAACCCCACAAACATCTAAGTTCCCACGCGCCCTCACGCGCCGGCCAAGGCACGGCCACACGCGCGGCCACGCACAGGCACGTGCCTTGCACGTTGGACGGAATCCCTAACGGCGTTAGGGAATATTTTGTTAAATAACAGCATATTCCGTTTAATTTACCTGACGTCGTTAGCATATTCCGTCAAAGTTGATGAAATATTCCTCTTATTCTTCTTTGGTTCGCCGAAGTCCGGCGCCGGCCACCGCTGCTATCGCCGGTTTCTGGAAAAACTTTGAACCTTAATATCTCACTCATTTCAACACCAAATTCCATGAAATTTTCGCCAAAATGAAGCTCTCAACTAGGAGAATAAAGTCTTACCACTTTGGAGTCCTAACACCGACCGAAAAAGCCTCGATAGTTCGGCCACCCCTGCAATTCGACGAACTCGAGTGTCGCGACGTCCGAAACCTTCCAAAAATCCTATATAAGTTTCGTGAAGTAGTTTTAAGATCTCCTAGAGCTTTAAAACTCCACGAAACACTCGCGATCACCACATAGCAATTTGCACCCTTCACCGAAGCTCGGGTATCTCGAGTTTCCGAGGTCCTCACGTCCAACCAATGGTGTGGTTCGACTCCTGAGCTTGCATGGAGTCCAAAAACAACATCCATAAGCTTGATCCGCAATGTTTGAAAGAGATTTGGGTGAATGACCGTACAGGTTGTACGGACATATGAGAAAGATTGAGAGAGAGAGAGAGAGATAGAGAGAGAGAAAGGTTAATGTGAGAGTGTGTATGTGTCGTGATCCAGATTGGGCACACACCTAAAAATCCCTAAGTTCTAATTGGGCTATCCAATCTTGGTCCTAACAACCCTACAATTCCAATTGGATCCCAAAAATTTGGAAATAATTTAACTGGTCCAATTCCTTAGCCCATTTACACAATCGTAACCCGACGTTCAAGGACAAAATAGTCATTCCGCGCTATCGAGGATAAAATATATTATATTTCAGGACATGTTGTCACAGGGCATATATAAGAGAGGGAAAATCCCTTCTTTATACATTCTGTTTTACAACCGCCTAGCTTATCCTATAAGCCTCTAATGATGTGGCACATGATGATGTGTAACAAGTGTACATGTCATCTATATCCAATATTCTCCTTCAATTGAAACTAGGACTTCCTAGTTTAAGATTGGTGCAATGTCTAATGAAGTCAGGACCATGTAATCCTTTAGTTAACATATCTGCCAGTTGATCTGTTGTGGAAATGTACTGAACTCGAAGATCTCCTTTTTGAACTTGTTCTCGAATGAAATGAAAATCGGTTTCCAAGTGTTAATCATGGAATGTTGAACCAGATTGAGACTTAAGGCAATAGGAGACTGATTATTACAATGTAAAAGAGAGGGCTGATGTAAAACCACACCCATATCCTTCAATATCAACCGAATCCAACAAATATCAGCTGCTGCATGCTAAAGCCTTGTATTCATCCTCAGTAGAACTTCGAGAAACCGAGCTTCGATACCATATTAACACTAAGATCAATATTGCAGGACAAATGAAAATGATCAAAGAAATTTAAAGAAGAAGACAACTTGCTTTCTCAGTAAAACAATCACTACAAGAGAGGGGAAATCCCTTCTTTATACATTCTGTTTTACAACTGCCTAGCTTATCCTATAAGCCTCTAATGGCATGACACGTGATGATGTGTCACAAGTGTACATGTCATCCATATCCAATAATATTCTGTTCTTAAAACAAATTCCTCATGTCCTTATTTTCAGTGGCAATCCAAAAGAGGAGCCTGGTGCAATTGTTTGCAGGGTTTATCCATCCTTTCTGCGTTTTGGGTCATACCAAATACACGCCTCTAGAGAAAAAGAGGCCCTTGAAATTGTTCGTACTATTGCAGACTGTGCCATTAGGCATCACTTTCCTCATGTAGAGAACATGAGTAGAAGCGAGAATATATCTTTCAACACAGGCAACGAAGAAGTTCTTGATCTGACATCTAACAAGTATGCAGGTAACCATTTTTCCGTAGGAGTAAAGGTGTTGGTGCCGGTGGCTTAATTTACTTTCAATAAGACTTGGGATAAACCATTTGGATTGACTTAAGATTCAAACACCTGTTTAATACACCCTCTTGACAGTTGCAGAGTCTTACTTGGTTCAGTGGTTTTGTAACAAGTTTTGTTTTCCTGGCCAAGTTAGTGGTGTGGTGGCCTCCCATATCGGGCATGGAAGGTGATTAAGATGGGATGGTATATCTCTTGAGTGCAATGTACACTTTGAACTAATTAAGTGCAATTGGCTTCTTGCGGTCCGTGCCGCAGCACATTACTCAGGGACCATCTTATTATTTTTAATAGGACTGAGTCATTGTGTGTCCCAGAATGTGATGATTTGATGCATCGCCAGTTTCTATCTAGCTTATATAGTTTTTAGCGCAAGATTTCTGCCAATGTGGTTACTACAATTGAGAATGGCAATCTCACTGTATGCTGAACCTTGATCTGTTCTCTCATCTACCCTTGCCGCCACTCTGAAAATAGTTTCTGATAAAAGTTTTACACTCGGGCGTACTTAATTAGCTGTTTTTCTGAACTTTGCTCCCATCATGATTTTTTAACAGGTTGGGTGGTGGAGGTTGCTGAGAGTACTGCTTCCTTGGTTGCCAGAAGGCAGGGGGTTGGTTTTACTCACGGTGTGTTGAACACTGACAATATGAGCATTTTGGGTCTTACAATTGATTATGGTCCTTGGCAAGGAGATCTGACCTGAGGGCAGCAAGATCATTGGCAATTGGGGTGGATAGGCAAAGAGAACAAGAAGGAGAGTAGGGAAAAAGCAACAAAAAGTAAAAATAGAACGCAAAGAGAAAAAGCAGGGATTGCCACCGACCCTAAACGGAAATAGGCTTTGCGGCCGAAGAGAAAGCTTAGTTTTGTTGCTGCTCTCACTCAAGGAGAGAATTGACTCTCTTCGATTGTTGGATCATTCACTTCACACATGCGTTTTTGCCTCTCTCTCTCTCTCTCTGCCTTTTTTCCTCTCTCTCTAGTCTTAAAAAGCTTCAAACTTTTGGCTTCTGGGTATTCAAAGGAAGGAGGAGGAGGAGGAGGAGGAGGGGGAAGAAATAGGTACAATTAGAACATAAGATTATCAATTCAACTTCTTTAACTCCTATGTCAATTAAATGATTGTTGAGTTGTATTGGGTTTTCTTCTAAATCTTTCAAATTTTTCTATTTGGGTTTTATCTCTGATATCATTTCTGGCATTGGATAGCTGCTGGATTTGCTTCTTCATCACCATCTTCTTCCTTTTGTCTCCAAAATTTTTCAGTTTCATTTTGTTTTAATTTATAATTCTGAGTGGGGACTTCTGATCAATTTTCCAGCTGGGTGAAGAATAATTCAAGTGTGGCCACTTTTTTGGGATGATTTTATGGGGCATCTGGGCATCTGGAACCCACGTGGTGGGGGGGGGGGGGGGGGGGGCGGAGCTACAATGTGCGTTGGAGAAAAAATGGAGGAAGGTGGGGTAGGGCGGAGCTACGTACAGTGAGTGTCGAAGACAGAGAGGTCGAGCTTGCGGAACCTACATGGTGGTCATGGCAGGGAGGTAGCAGCGAGGAAGAACGGCGAGATTTAAATAGACGGGAACTGGGCTTGACGTGGTAGTCATGGCAGGAGCCATGGTCTGCGTTCAGTGGCTTGCGGGGCGACGTCTGCCGACAAGTTTTATCACGGTTAGGAGCAAAAGGCAAAGTTTTTAGTCCTATAAGGGTAGATTAGTAAATTTAAGTCATAATTATTATAAACCTAGTAGAGTGGTTATAATTGTAAATGGGGTCTAAATTTTGATTATTTTTCTAAATTTCCTTATTTTATAAGTAAACAAGCTAAAATTGATAAACAAAGGCGTGTTGACGAAGACTTATAAAGTGTTAAGTTTTAATTTTAGTAAGAGTAGTGTTATTTATACACTTGTTTTTACTTTTTATACACTTTTGTTAATTTGTGTCTATTGATTGTCTTCAATTCATTTGATCTAGTGGTTAAAAATTAAGAAAGATGTGTGATAGGTAAAAATGAAAATGTGGATACTACCCTTTAATAATTCTTCTTTTGCATAAGAATAATTTAATATATAACTCAACTAAGCAGTCTGAGCTTGTAGCTCAAATGGTTAAGAACGTGCCTTATTTAGGTCCTACGTAGGAATTTACTCACTTAATACTGTTTATATTAAAAAAAAACAATTATCTAATGACGATAGTGTTAAAAGTTAATGTTCCAAGTTGTAGTATTTTAGTTTTCGCTTATCTCCTATTTTCCATAATCTTAATATTTTGACAATTTCCAATTGTAAGAAATTAAAAAATGTGTTCATATGACCAGTTTTCCACATTCGAAGAACTTAGCATTGCAGTCTTCCACTGCTCAGAAGTGCTGGTATTGGAGCTGGAATAACGATATGAACACATATAAATAAAAGAAATAGCGGGGCACAGGCAACTCCTTTCTCTCTCATGTGAGAGCTTTTTTCTTCTCTGTGAGAGACTTTCTCATCGTCGTGTGTGTGATCTTCGTTTTCTTGGATCCGCGTTGGTGACGACCCTAAATTGGTTAGGGTCGATACTAGTCCCATGTCCCTTCTTTGTCCCATCCCCTTCCATCATCTGCATCTTTTGGTTCCGCCACCTTTATCCTCAATTCCGATTGGTTATCGCCTTTGGTTACCGCGAGTTGTCGCGCAGCTTTGGCAGGATGTGTAGAGCTTTTGCTTGGGTGCTCGCACTACCATCCTTGTTAACTATTATTAGTCCTGCTTCTTGTTCACCCTTGTTGGTGATGTTGCTCGTGGGCTCTCCCTTCGTGCTTCCTTGTTCTTGTGGCGGCGATTCTTGCTGGTTCTTTGAGGAGGTTGCGGCCTCTTGCTTCGCCAATTATGGGGTTGTTGATGGTGTGATCTTAGGTGATTGTGTTGGGAGGCGGTTCGTGAAGATTGTTGAGTGGTTATCTGGCAGCGGCAGGAAGATTATGGCCTGTTTGGTAGTGTACTTGAATCCAACTTTTTAAACTCAAAAACAGTTTTCAAGTTTTAGGTCTTAAAAACTTGTTTGGTATGACTATTTTTAAAAACTGAACTCAAGATTAACTCAAAAATATAGTATATTCCTTAAAAACATAAAAAGTGAGTTTTTAGAGTTTTTAAACTTAAACTCACTCATTTCTTTTCTCTCCCCCTCCCCTTTCACTCTAAATATATCTCTCTCTTTTCTTGTTTCTTTCTCTTTTTTTTTTTTACTTTTTTCATCTCTATTCCAATCCAATCAAGTTTAAGTCGTAAGATTTAAAAATTTTAAATTGGAAACCAATCAAGTTTTTGAGTCTTAAAGAAAATTGTTTTTAAGAAATGTTTTGAGAAATGATAAAAAATTTCAAATACAATACCAAACAGGCCCTCAGTTTTTTAAGGTTTTTCTATTTGTTTAGTTTGTGAATGCTGGGCTCCAAGGGTGATCTTTGGGCTTTGTCTTTTTTTTTTTTTTGTGGTTGTGGCCCATTTTTGTTTGTGCATAACTTGTTTTGTCACTCGTACAAATATGGAGATCTAATGCAAACTCTTATTTTTTATAGGCAACGTTTCCAAATGCTAATCTTATAAGCTTACTCATAATATTTCCTTACATAATAATAAACTAGGTTAAATTTATCAACACTCTCGTAAAACTCATGATGGTAATAGCATGAGTTTGCCAACAAGAAAAACGACATGAAAATGCATATGCAAATTTTCACGGCAAACAATACATTAATCAGATTACTATGTCGGGAAATACCAAGGAGACTTTCTCAAAAGTGAGACTCTTCATAGATTCTCTGTCATCTTTTTTTTTTGTGCATAGTGTTTTATAATATTGTCACTATAATTGACGTTAAACTATGAAGTGACAAAGAGTACATGAAGAGTCTCACCTTCAGAAAGTCCGCTTAGCATTTCTCTACTATTCCTATACGCAAGAAACCTTAATCAATTGAGCCAATAAATAATTAGGAATCAATACGCAAGAAACCTTAATCAATTGAGCCAATAAATAATTAGGAATCAAGAAGGAAAATATGAAAAAGAAAAACAATTAGGAGATGAATAGCCCCAATTAACTTGAAATATCAATCCTTGTATATATGCAGACGATGGGAGCCTTGGAATTTTTTGCTTCTAAGGCCACTGCGAATCTATCAACGTTGCAATGATTTAGGATTATTTTATTCTTTAAATGTTTCAGAAAAGAAAAAGAATCTTGAAATCAAGAGATTAAATGCTTGTGTGATAAATTTGGTATAGAAATAAAGATGCGGGACTCATCGGACTTATTTCAATCATAACAAATAAAGTGGATTATTTATAAAATTGGCTCACAAAATTGTAGTTATATTCAAAGTTTTAAAAGGCGCTAAACGCTAGTCATGCAGTAAACAGAGATATAACGTCTAAGAGTCTAGGCTGTCTAGGCGCGGCAGCCTAGACGGTTCTTTTAATTAAATTTATTATATAATATATAAATAAATATATATTTATATTAAAAAAATACATAATTGTATTCGATATATAAATTGTAAAATAGAATGGCATAAAGATTATAAAGTATTAGATTATATTGAAAACATGTAAAACAAATATAATGAAAGTTATTTATTTTATGTTAAAATAAGAGTTGCGATCTAAACAGATCTAAACACTTTTTTTAAATTTTTAAACGCCTATAAATTAATCGAATGGTGCCAGTACTTAACGCCTTCACGAGACCTATGTGGCGCTGGTCGAAATTTTTTAGAATAAATATCAATTTTACTCAAATTTTATTTAGATAGACGAAAAAAATCCGACAGAAGAAAATGCAAATCCTTTCGCATTTCTCCTCTAAAGCCTGCTCCACACTCTCCTCACTTTCCCTCCCACGTCTCTCTCTCTCTACCGCCCGCAACTTCCGCCGTCGCCCTTCCGAATTCCCATTTTACCCCTCCAACCACTTTGGAATTCCCAGGCTGCCCCTCCTCGCATGCAACCTCAGCTCCGGCCGCACCCAACAGCAAGCTCCCATGGACTCACCCGGGCCTGAGGCCACCGCCGCGTCGGTCGACTCCGTGACGCACGATTTGCAAAATCAGAGCTTGGCCGGCGACGAGGAGATTCGCAAGAGCGAGAGCAATGGTGTAAGTAACACTCAGAGGGTTAGGTTGAAACTCGAAGATCTAAATTGGGACAACTCGTTTACCAGAGAGCTACCTGGCGATCCCCGGACTGATACGATTCCACGAGAGGTTAGCTTTGATTTTTTCTGTGTATTAGGAATTGGGTTATTTTCTGTTTGGTTGCTGAGAAAGTGGAGGAAAAAGGAAAATGTATCGTACATATGGGGTGTGTGTTTGCTACTAGCTCAAGGCTTCCACTTGTGTTTTTTATTTGTGCCAACTCGGAAAAGTTGTTAAATTTAATCATAAATTCTTTGAAAATTGTAGTTACTCAATCGAGAAATGGCCAAGTGACTTACGATTTGTGTGTTGTGAATTGGGTTCTGTTTGGTTGCTGAGAAAGTAGAGAAAAACCAAAAAGAAAATGAAACATATGTGGCGTGTATGTTTGTGTACTCGTTAAAGGCTTTTACTTGCGCTATTGTTTCGTCCCCAAATTGGAAAATTTGTTAAATTTATACATAACTGCTTAGAAATTTGTACTTACTCAATCTAGAAATTTGTACCTACTGATTCAAGAAATTGCTGAATGGCTTACAGTTTGAGTGTTGTTAGTTGGGTTAGCTTGGTTTGGCTATGGAACTGTGCCATTTATAGGTTTGATTGTGATTTGATTTCTTGCTTTGAGCTCCAGTTTGATTATAACTAGCTGAGGGGGGTGTTATGTAGTGATTAGAATCATGAAAGACAGATAGATCCTTATCGAGCTCCCATAATTTGGCTATGGAACTGTGCTATTGATAAGGTTGATTGTGATAGATCTCTTGCTCTGAGCCATACTTCGAACTTTTTTCTAGCTGAGGGGGTATTATATTGCAATTTGATGTTATGCATTCTGGGTTTTGATTATCAGGTGTTGCATGCTTGTTATACGAAAGTGTCCCCGTCAGCTGAAGTCGAAAATCCTCAGCTTGTTGCATGGTCAGAATCAGTCGCTGAGTTTCTTGATTTGGATCCTAAAGAGTGAGTATTTGTTTCTTGTGCTCCTGGGAGCATCAAGTGTTAATGCTTTTCTAGAACATGGATGAGAAAATAAACTTCATCTTAAGAGTGAGTTTAGTAGAATAAGAAAGAGGGAAAAATTGTGTTTGACAGCATTTATTATGCATAATGGTTTTGATGGTCCTTTGATGTTCAAATGTGGACCTGTTTTTACCTGTGCATGAGAACCTTGTGGTTAGCACTTTAGGAAATTAGATCAGTGTGTAAATAACATGACCTACTATTATAACTCGTATGAGGAAATATGGGTCTCCAGATATTTATACATATGGAGTCACCACATTTTCACATGGTTTGTCAAGATTCCTGTTATTGATTGAAATTTCCTTTTCTTCAAGTTCTGATATTTTCCTGAGATTGTTGTTTCCTATGCACATGTGTTTTTCATCTTGCATATCAGATGATTGCTTTGGTTTACTGCTGTGCCTTGAACCATTGACTGATATACCATAGTACTTCACTTTGATGAATGATGCACGAGTACATATGTTTTGCACTTGTGGTATGCCATGTTTCATGGGACTAATTTGCCACCTTGTTTGGAGTTACAGATTTGAAAGGCCAGACTTCCCTCTTATATTCTCTGGGGTGTCTCCTTTAGTGGGATCGTAAGTGCTTCTCTGAATATTATGTTAGGAGACTCGAATTTGGGCTTCTTGTCTTTTTTTTTTTTTCATGCAGCCTGGATGGATGCTTTATATATGCAGGTTGCCTTATGCTCAATGCTATGGCGGACATCAATTCGGCATGTGGGCTGGGCAGTTGGGAGATGGGCGGGCTATTACTCTTGGGGAGGTTCTTAATTCTAAGTCTGAGAGATGGGAACTTCAGCTTAAAGGTGCTGGGAAGACTCCTTACAGTCGGTTTGCAGATGGCCTTGCTGTGCTTCGCAGTAGCATCCGGGAATTCCTCTGCAGTGAAGCAATGCATAATCTTGGAATTCCGACAACTCGAGCTCTCTGTCTTGTGACCACAGGAAAATTTGTCACGCGTGACATGTTCTATGAGTATGTTAATTAGATTTCTATGCAATGAGTATTTTTCTACCCAATCATGTTTTACTGTGAGAACCATACACACCATTTTGTTTTTAAGAATAAATTTTAGGAATATATGTTTCTCATGTTCTCTTATGAAAAGAAAATCGTCATGTCTTCATTTGCAGTGGCAATCCAAAAGAGGAGCCTGGTGCAATTGTTTGCAGGGTTTCTCCATCATTTCTGCGTTTTGGGTCATACCAAATACACGCCGCTAGAGAAAAAGAGGACCTTGAAATTGTTCGTACTCTTGCAGACTATGCCATTAGGCATCACTTTCCTCATATAGAGAACATGAGTAGAAGCGAGAGTTTATCTTTCAACACAGGCAATGAAGAAGTTCTTGATCTGACATCTAACAAGTATGCAGGTAATCGTTTTTATAATTTTCCTTTAAAGGTGTTGGTGTCATTGTGTATCACAGAATGTGATGATTTGATGCATTGCCAGTTTCTATCTGGCTTATATAGTTTTAAGTGATAGATTTGTTAGTGCAAGATTTCTGCCAATGTGGTTACTACTATTGAGATTGGCAATCTCACTTTGTGCTGAACCTTGGTCTTTTCTCTCATCTACCCTTGCTGCCACTCTGAAAATAGTTTCTGATAGAAGTTTTACAGTCGGGCATACTTAATTAGCTTTTTTTTCTGAACTTTGCTCCGATCATGGTTTTTTTTAACAGCTTGGGCGGTGGAGGTTGCTGAGCGTACTGCTTCCTTGGGTGCCAGATGGCAGGGGGTTGGTTTTACTCACGGTGTGTTGAACACTGACAATATGAGCATTTTGGGTCTTACCATCGATTATGGTCCTTTTGGATTTCTGGATGCATTTGATCCAAGTTACACCCCGAATACCACGGATCTTCCTGGGAGGAGATATTGTTTTGCAAATCAGCCTGATATTGGCTTGTGGAATATTGCACAATTCACTAGAACTCTTGTAGCTGCCAAGTTGATAGATGATAAGGAGGCGAATTATGCAATGGAAAGGTAATTGTCATTCCTACACCTTTATCCTAATTAAATGTATGTTGAAGTAGGAGTTACCTAAATTTTTTGTTTTCGGGGGATCATTTACAGATATGGAACCAAATTCATGGATGACTATCAAGCTATAATGACCAAAAAACTTGGTCTCCCCAAGTACATTAAACAGCTGATCAGTAAACTTCTGAATAACATGGCTATCGACAAAGTGGATTACACAAACTTTTTTCGGTTGCTATCCAATATCAAGGCTGATCCTAACATTCCCGAAGAGGAGTTGTTGAACCCACTAAAGGCTGTTTTATTAGATATTGGGCAGGAGCGAAAGGAGGCATGGATCAGCTGGGTGAAAATCTATATTGAGGAGGTAAGCTGAACCCTGGATTTCTTATGATTTCTATCTCGGAAAAGTATATTGGTTTGCTACCAACATTGTATTGATCATAAAAATTGTTTTTCTCAGAAGATTTATTAAACTCGTCCAGTGGCTAGTCTCATCAAAAGCAACATATATTGTATGATGTTCTCACACATTATGGTTGTTGCTTGTGCAGCTGGCCTCTAGCGGCATCTCAGATGAGGAGAGGAAGGCATCAATGAATGCGGTGAACCCTAAATATGTTCTCAGAAACTACTTGTGCCAGAGTGCCATCGATGCAGCTGAACAAGGTGATTTTGAGGAGGTTCGGAGGGTGCTTAAAGTAATGGAACGGCCATATGATGAGCAACCGGGAATGGAGAAATACGCTCGCTTGCCCCCTGCGTGGGCTTATAGGCCTGGAGTTTGCATGCTGTCCTGCTCTTCATGAGTATGGTTATCTGATTACCATGTTACATAGATGGCACAAAGAGATTATTGTTTTGTTTTTCCTCGACAGTTTTATCGTTCGTCATGTCATAGTAAGTTATCGTATATAATAGCCAGATTCGGGTTTTTTTCTCTTTCGTTTACCTCGGACGATAAAATAAAGTGACGATGTTGTACGATTCATGTTTCTATACCATTGATACTGCTTATAGAAATGCAAGAAAAACCAGCTCAAAGGGAACTTGTTCCTGAAAGATTGGCTATGAGTTTTTCAATAGGAAAGAACCATTGAAGATACAATTTGTATTGGTGTCTAAGTTCAAATTTCATGATCGGCAGTTGCCAGATCAACCAAAAGCTTAAAAGCGGAATAACCTTCCTCGATTGAGATTTCAGACTATTGCGAAGCGGGTGGTGCTTGTTGCTCAGGTGGTTAAGACTTAAAAGAACAGTTATATTATCTGTACTTTTGTATTCAAATCTCCCGAGCATGGATGCTTTCTAAGAATGCGTATTCTTGCTCATACCGATTTGTGACCAAGCATGCGTTTATTAACACACCAGGAGTAACGAAAATAAGTGAGTTTCACATTAAAAACCAGTTATCCCTGGAGATAAAAAAACATGTATGATTGTTCGTTGGGAAGTGCTTTTAAAATGACCAAAAGAACTTTTGGTGAAAATGTTTTTGAAACCATTCTATAGTTAAAACGCAAATGAATCCTGAAAAAGTACTTGAAGTGCTTCATGAAAGAGGGAGCATTCAAGTGCTTTTAGATCCTGAAAATATGTTCTGATAAAAGTATTTTCAGTTATTTTAAAAAAAACTCTCAAACAGAAGGATGCGCACAAGTAAAACGCTGCGTTCAATTTTAGCAGATTAGATTGCGCGAAGTGCTGTCACAGACAGCAAAGTCCGGGTGCCTCGGAGCCACTCTCTCTCTCGTATCTCTGCAGTGACTGGTTTAGCTTTCGTGACACTCTTAATTTTATTGTTAAATTTTGTTATTTTTATTGCTCGAATCAATGAATCCACGCTTAACATTCGATGCCCATTAACTGTTCGATGAAATGCTCCTTGAACTTGGTATCATTGGTATTTGGTAGTGTAAATTTTGAATCATTGGCTACATTGAATCTGTGAACTCAAGCTTAACATTTAATGCCCGTCAACTGTTTGATGAAATCCGCTTACACAATGGCCTTTGAAGTGCATTGGGTTTAATCCAGTTTGCATTTTGGTTGTAGCTCTATCCAAATTGAACTGCCATGGCACCCCAATAGTCAAGCTTTAGTCTGTCTGTGTATGTTTAAACAGGAATTCTATGTGCGGAGAACGGACATGTATCGATATTCTGGGAAATGCATCGATAACCATCACGAATTTCTGTTCCATAGCGCCAAACTTCGAGTGATTTAAATTTATTTCTCCAGTATCTTACAATGTGCCAATACTTATTCCCCCATTTATAGAAAAGTAGAGAACAAGTATGCTCAAATTTGTATATCGTCTCTTCAGTATACTCTGAAGTTATTGTCTTTTCACTTTTCTTTGTGCCTTATCAGCTTATACCTGGAAGTTGAGTTCTTATCGACTTATATCATGCTTTAACTGTAAAGTTTGTGACTTGGAATGATTGCTCTTTGTACCGAGTGACTTCACCCTTCTCTTGGTTTTTTCTGATCTATGAATTTGTAACATGCTAATCATTTCTTTAGAGTCTATATACATCATGTGATATGAAGTCGGAACATGTTATGTTGAGTTAATTCCGTGCAATGATAAAACTAAGATGCACAATTGGTTATACAGTGGTTTGCAGGAAATGAGGGTTTCCCGAAATCTTGAGGTCTTGAAAATGGGCGCTATCAGCTATCTGGAAGCACTTAAGCTGCAGGAAAAACTGGTAGCTGAACTGATCACAATCTGTTGATTCTGGAGACTGAACTCAAAAGAATAGGATCTGAACTGCACTACACACAAAGAGGAGGAGACATTACATTTCATGGTCCACATCAAGCCATCATTTCATGGTCCACATCAAGCCATCTTGTATCCCATTATTGCTCTTCGTGATATGGGGCTTGGTGCTCGTAAATATGTGGAGAAACTTGAGTCTACTATGATTGACTTGGCGTCTCTGTATGGCGTGAAAGCTTGCCCTGGAAATAAATGTGAAATGGGGGTTTGGGTTGGAGAGAGAAAAATTGGAGCCGTTGGTGTACTGATTTCATATGGAATCACCTCTCATGGGTTGGCATTCAACATTGATCCAGATTTGAGCTACTTTAAGCATATTGTACCTTGTGGAATTGCAAATAAAGACGTTACATCATTGAGAAGGGAGACGGGCTTGGTGCTTCCTATGGAAGAAGTAGTTCAGGACCAGTTGATTTCTTGTTTTTCAAGACAATTTGGTTATAGTGATCTTGTTTGGAAGGATGCTGCTTCAGTATCGTCAGACAATGGGGAAACTGAATGAGGTTACAAATGTATGCCAAAGACGATTAAACGATGTAAGTGTTATACTCTTCCATTCGTTTGTTTGTTGAAACAATTGATTTGAAAATTGCTGGATTTGTATATCTTGCTGAAAATTATGTAATTTTTGACATAAATGTATTCACTAAATCTTTAACCATAACAAGACTTTAATTAATATTCTTTGAAAAACTGAGTTATTGATTAATTAAATAAAAGATTTAATTCTGAAAAATCTTCAATACGTTTGAAAAGAACACGCCTTAGACTTAACAGCAATTGTACATCAATAGTCGAACTACAATAGCAGACTACTAAAAGAAATACCATGTCAATTCAAAGAGCTAATGACGCATCGAGACATTTTCCAGACCAAACGAAGGAAGTAAGGGTGCTCAAGGGACAGAACTAGCAGAGCATTAGACATTGAGGATTTCAATGGTTAAAAAACTAGTTAAAATACTTACTATATTTGGACGTTAGTTGCACAATAACCTGAAACTCTAAACTCAACCTTCAACCCTGCATAAACATATAAAAATGGAAATGTATTGCAACTGCAATTGTTGAGTTACTAATGCTAACCGCTGACAACCATTCAGTTTAACTCTACCATGGTTTAAGGGATCCATGATCATACCTGTCTGAATAATGTAATTTTCCTTACTATCTGCCTAATTTAGCTTAGTAACTAAACAAGTATAGCGGTTAGAAGTAAGGAAATTTACATTATTCAGACAGGTATGATCATGGATCCATTAAACCAGTGGTAGAGTTAAACTGAATGGTTGTCAGCGGTTAGCATTAGTAACTAAACAATTGCAGTTGCAGTACATTTTCATTTTTATATGTTTATGCAGGGTTGAAGGTTGAGTTTGGAGTTTAAGGTTATTGTGCAACTAACATCCAAATATGGTAAGTATTTTAACTAGTTTTTTAACCATTTAAATCCTCAATGTCTAATGTTCTGCTAGTTCTATCCCTTGAGCACCCTTACTTGCTTCGTTTGGTCTGGAAAATGTCTCGATGCGTCATTAGCTCTTTGAATTGACATGGTATTTCTTTTAGTAGTCTATTATTGTAGTTCGACTATTGAGGTACAATTGCCGTTAAGTCCAAGGCGTGTTCTTTTCAAACGCATTGAAGATTTTTCAGAATTAAATCTTTTATTTAATTAATCAATAACTCAGTTTTTCAAAGAATATTAATTAAAGTCTTGTTATGGTTAAAGATTTAGTGAATACATTTATGTCAGAAATTACATAACTTTCAGCACATATTGTATCTCAAAACTGTGTTTTATGTCAAACAAAATTCTTCCATTTTAACATGAGTCTGGAACATGCGGCTTTATTTTAATTTTAACAATATAATGATATTTTTCATGTTCTACCTTATTCGCTAATGCACTTGTTCATTTTTAGCATACTTTGTTTATTGCTGAATTTTTGCTGTCACCATTTTTAAGATTAATGCTGTACTTGTCAGTGAGTTAATTATTTACAAAATTGGAAAATCTTACTCCAGGTCCCAAACTCTTGACAATGAAAAGTGAACTCTAAGTACTACAGTTTGACCATTTGCTCTGATTATATGAAAAACACTATCTAATCTGGTCATCTCTTGTACACGGCGTCTATATGAAGCATTACTGGAAATAAAGATAGTTCTACACGTGTAGTAAATGCGTTTCAGTAATGTACACGTTACAAATGAACAAGAAAATCTGCCGGTTACATTGATTTTCACCAACTCTGCCTGAGGATTATATACGCTTACCCTCGTAGTATTCGCCCTGTAGAATTCCTCTGCAAACTTCAGCCTTAGCTCTAATTTCTTGCTTCTCCATTGAAATTTCCTAGATAAAGATGAGAATTCAAAATAGCTGGTCAAATTTCTCTCAGATGACTCCACCTGACACCACACCTTTGGCTGCTCATCTTCGTTCACAACAAGGTTCAGCTGATCGCTTTGTAGTTGAAGAAGAGAATCGGCGCATTGGATGGTCCGGCTATACAAAAAAAGAATCCCCTGCTCAAGTTTTAAGCAAGGATCAATTGCATGATGAGTTGGAAGCAGCAAGCATTACAGAAATTGGTCCTTTGAACTGTATTGATAAGGGGAAAGATGCAAAACATTGCATGCAAATGATTACAAATCCGGTAATTAATCTTTTACTCATCCTTTCATTTTCACTTTAGGAATTTGCGATTTGTTGAATTTGCTGAAGATCAATTTTGTTATTGTTTAATTAGCATATTCTTGTTCAAGCTTCATCACACTTGAGAAGTTTAGAGCAACTAAGATCCTTTCATTTACAAAAGGTATGATATAAATGTTATTTTGCATTTTAGGCCTCAGAAGGGCAGAGTGAAGGAGAAGCAGATAAGGGAAACAATTAACTGCATGTGCTGGTTCTCAGGGGTAACTATTTCTTGTCCTTTCTCATCTCTTGAACCTGCTGAAATTTATAATCGCCATTTATTCATTCTAATTGGGAAATATAGATTCTTTTCTAATCTGCAATTTTGAGATCTGTGATGGATACATAATTATTTTCACATTCTCTTGTGATAGAACAAAAATTTCAGATCTGTTTATATGTAATTTAAATAGTCATAAATTGATGGCGAAAGTAAAATTTTCCATTTACTTATTGATTTCTACACAGAATTGCAACTTGAGATCTATAAAATTGAAATAACTATGGTTTTGCTGCAGGGGTGGAGAAGGCTTAACTTCTCCAGTTACAGCTGGGATCGCTCGTCCTTTTTCTTTTTCTCACATAGGTAAGATACTCTCAAATTAGATTCCTGATGGAGACCAAGTCTTGAGGGTAATTTTTCAGTGAATTTCTTGTTGATTTAAGAGATTTAGTGGTCATATCAGTTCTTTTGATTGGGTTGAATTGAAAGGAATCCCAGTACTAGGGGTTCACTGTGGAGTAAATGATTATACATTTAATTTATAGAGTCATATGATGCTAGCATTTGGGAAATGTAATGATAGCTAAAGCCATCTTTTGTGTGTAATTACTAGGTAAACATGAGGTTTTCTATTTTCTTACATTAGTCGCCATGTGATGTATTTCAGCTCGATTGTTCTTGTTGCATTTATAGTTTATATAGGTATCAATCGAAATTGATTATAACCCTTAGAGGTGACATGTGCAAGGGTCTAACAGAAAAGGTTCTGAGACTGAAGCTGCATATCGTTACATGTCTTTTTAGCTCTAAGATTTCTTGTTTTGTTGACATGGAAAATTTGTTGTTCTAACTTCATATATTGAATTATTGATTGATGTTCTGAATCAGGTAACAAACTTCCGTTTAAGAAAAGAAGACCTTATAACTACACAGAGACTGAAGTAGAGATGGAAAGAGAGAAAGTAGAAGATAGCTTGCTAGAAGTAAAAGTGGAAGATGCGGTAATGGAAGCAAAAGAAAGATGGGTGCCTGTAGAAGTTGAAACGGAAAATCAGTTAGCAGAAGTTAAGGAAGATGAGCCAAAAGAAGTGAAGGCTGACGGTGCAACAGCTGACAAGGAAGATGAATCACTCGAGGAGGGGGAACTGTGAGAGGAAACTGCAGAGGAGACAAAAAAATTGGTGGGTTTGAACTCTTCAATGAAGATGAAGATTTCAAGAGGAGTCAGAGCATTATCCGCACTGTTACCTGTGGTTCGTATGTACCTCATCTGGCCATTGATGAGAACCAGCAGGACAGCAAAAAAGAAAAAGAACTTGGTCTGGAAGAGACAGCAGGCGAATCAATTGAGAAGCCAAGAAGGGGAAGGAAAAGGTGCAGATCTGGTGCTAGCTCTAGCAGTGATGAGACTCGTCAGTAAGTACCCCAGATGAATACAAAATACTCCCATTACTGCTTTCTAGCATGAAAAATGGTATGACTTTTGCTGCTATGGATGTTCTGTTTTTTCCCCCCGATGGTTCACAGAGCTGATGTTCTTGACCTTTTCTTTGAGGGACTCATATGTAGGTATAGAATCGCCACATAAAGTTTTTCCAATCCTTTAAGAGAGTCTGAAAAGAGCTCATATATAATATCATCTATGGTTTTATCTACTGCAATGCGTTCACTTAAGGACATTGTTGTATTTTCGACATAAAGTAAATTTTGAAATGTAAAGGCAACCATGTATATCCATGAGATGTTCACTTGCTCCTTCATCTCTGTCCATTTAATTATATTTTGCTCATGATACTCTCACACTGTGTTTGTGCATCTACAAAAACGTGGTCATCTATGTGTATGGTTTTCTAGTAGGTTTGGAGAAAATTAATAAATCTGACCATGAACACACAGGGGAAGGCAAGAACTAAAGAGAGGAAGGCCAAAGAGGATGCAAGATCCAATTGAGGCAAATCAAGGGTATATTCGCATCCCTCCCTCCCCCATATGCTTTGTATGTGTGTGTATGCTTGAACATGTGTTTCGGATACATTTTATGTGTATTGTGTGCATGCATATATCCTCTGTGGACATAATAAACAACAATACTTTCACTATGAAGGTGTGTAGATATTGCCCCAAGAAGAGGTCGCTCCAAGGGGGATACAGAGGAATCAGTTCATTCATACAATAGGTACCCAAGAAGAGGTCGTTCCAAGAAGGACACAGAGTTCTTTCCTTCAAACAAAAGGAAGCCAAGAAGGGGTCGCTCCAAGAGGAGCACAGAGGAATCACCTCATTCAAACACTAGGTACTCTCTCAATACAGAGGAGTCGTCTTCTTCAAACAATAGGAAGACAAGAAGGGGTCACCCCAAGAGGAGCACAGAGGAATCACCCGATTCAAACAACAGGTACTCTCTCTCTCTCTCTCTCTCTCTCTCTCTCTCTGCGGGTTAGAAATCTGTAGCTAAAGATTTAATAAAACAGGAATGCTGAAATGCCAAAGCCTATGAGGGGGAGGCCAAAGAGGGTGAAGGATTAACCAGCCAGCCAGTTAATGTAAAACATAGGGACTCCGATGTCTTATATCATTGTAAGAGTTTGGTAGAGTTTTCTCTTGTAATGAATGACTCTATAGCCTGCAAGCATATTTCTATGCCTTAAACTTTTAGGATTTATGTTTTATGGCTGAAAACTTTGTATTTGCAGTGCATATTTACCAATGTGTCAATGCAATATGCTATTATCAATTATCTTGCTATCTTGATTATAAAAGTAACAAAATATCATTGGTGGGAATTTAATGCATCACCTTCAGTTTCGTTTTTGTTATAGTTGACAGTTGTCGTGCCTCACATTTTTCAGTTTCATTTGTATCCCTGTGACCTATGATACATGGTAGGCATAGATCAAAACAATATTTTTGAGTATATAGGGATATTCATATAACAAAAAAAAAATGAAAACTGCTATATTTTTTATATCCTGAATATATTCAAGAACATTTTTCTTCCTAAAAAATTAGTGTCGAGTCAGTTATATATCCATGTACATTTTTTCCAGCAAAAGCATTACTAATCGACAGGTCTTCTTTGTGTAAGCAATCTCGTGTTTACCTGTATGGCCTATTTAGGCATCAAAATTGTCTAGTTTTGCTGCATTAAACTCTTGAATTGACTTGTCCTTTGTTTTCTGCATAGACATTTTCATTGAAACAGCCTTATTTTCTTACAGGGAAGTTACATGCTATCCTTATTAGCTTACCTAATATGTAGAATTGCCACTTCATATAAAATTTATGACTATATCTGCTAGGATTTTCTTCTATGTTCTCAACAGAAATTAGAAATATCAAAATTTAATGACATCTAGTCTCACACTAACTTTTACTCTTTTACTCTTTACGGGTTGAGAGACACCGTGTGACCTAGTAAAGTGAGAGCCTTGTGTCAGACCATCCACCAGGTGTAAGTCATGGAGAAATTTTAGCTTAAAATGCAGTCTAAGAAGTCTAATTTTTCTGTTTCTTTCTGTCTGTATGTAAGTTTCTAGGTCTTTCCCTTGTGCTCATCTCTTGCTAGACATGATTTTTCCTTCAGATTCACTAGTTGAAACAACAATCTTTTAGAAATTGAGTTTATACAACGAGATTGTATTGCCTCTGGTGTATTTTCTTTGTTTTTGTGATATTTTTTCTTTTGGTACTGTTGGGTAATTTTGAAATGAGAATCAGAGGCAGACGGATTGTCAAACCACCTCCTCCTCTAACTAGCTCAGTTGGTTCATCAGAAGATCCCCCAGCACAGCAAGATGAGCAAGAGGTTTCATCATTGCCCTTCAATGGTGCGATTTTTCTGTCCTACCAAAGATCTCCGCAAGATCAGTCCATTAAAGAGGTAAAGAGGGGTTCAGGATGTGCAAATCTGTTGCGATCTTAAATTATTTTTATGTTAATTGAATAAACCAAACATCAAATCACAGGTACAGAGGGATTCAGGATGTGAAAATCTGTTGCGATTTAAATTAATTTATGTTAATTGAATAAACCAAACATCAAATCACAGGTAAAGAAGGATTCAGGATGTGCAAAACCATTGCCATTTTAAGTTCTTTTTATGTTAATTGTTTTCTACTACCTCCTACTGCCTCTCCAATTTTGTTCACTGGTTCTACAATTCATCATTCTTTGGAATCTCAGATCTAGATATGACTCTAAAATTCTAAATCAAAATCCACTTTGTTTGTTGTTATCATGCAACAAATTCTGCTCCACAATCTCAGATCTAGGTATCCTTGCCTACATCTTCAGATCTAGGCAACGCTATATTTTCTGAAATTCGGGCTGGAGTAACACCTGTAGTCTCATCTGTTTTTTGTTATTATGCACTAATTCTGTTCCACAATCATTTTTATAGAACACTGCAGGATGTGTATCTGAAGATAAGGTGATCTCAGATTCCTGTGCTGCTCAAAGGTAAGTTATTTTCTTAATGTAATTATGTCGGTTAATTGAGCAGGGTGACATCCCCATGGTTTGTAGGCTTGAAGTTGACAGTGAGACACATATCGGTCATTTTCATGTGTCCATCTGATTTAATAAAATGGGGTCATCTTTACTCCATGTGTTTCATAAATATCAAAACAAGGTTCCTGCGCACTCATGCAGTACGCGCCTAAAATTTAAATTACTTATGTAAATTCAAAGTTCAAACTGATACTTCGAAGGAAACTAGTTATTTTATCGTGATTGTGTGAACATTTGAATGACTCTGTAATATTGTTTACTTCGAGCACTGTTAAATGGATCTCCTTTTTGGTGATCATACAGGAGGGGAAACATCTCAAATGCAGCTGTACCTGCCCGACAGAATGTAATCGTAATATCTTCTGATGGTGGTACTCCTTTTTCACTTTCTTTAAAGAGTTCAATTAATGGTTATCACGAAATTACTAAATTTTGTATCAAGCACTATACATAGAGTATGCTTTTGGAAACATCTTTGTACAAAATTTTCAATGCAGAGAAGATTAATGACTGGTAAACTAGGTGAACTTGTCTGCGTCATTTAATAGCATTATAAAGATGCTAGAAAATATGATATTCGGACTATTGAAAAGAAATTCTTCAGATTATCGAAAACTGATTTTTATTTTTTTCTTTCTAAAACCCTTCAAAGCATCAGTTAGCTCCTCAGAATAGCCTACCCGCTATCAGTATTATTTTTAGCATTCCTTTTTAGGATATTCTCTAAATGCAACGGCCAAAAAGAAAGCCATGTCGTTGGGAAACTTCCACAACCTGCCACGAACCAGCGTATATATGTTACAATGGTGATTTGCAAATCAGGTTAGATACAGATACCCTTAGCTCCCAAAGTAGAAAAGAAGCATGGAAATAAAGGTAGATATTATATCTTATTCAATGGGTAAACTTTGTCAAGAAAACACATTTTATTGATATTTAACTAAGCCTTTTCCCAACATATCGTTTCTGTTCTAATAACTTCTGCAGAATGTTTTGTTGGTATAAGATACTGTTATCTACGAAGTACTTTGCTTAGTCTTGAGGAGGAAGTATATTGGTGTTCGCTTGCTTTGAACTTCGTGACGTTCACGTATTATAATTCCATCGCACCATTTTCATATATGCAAATGATTTTGTGGATCAAATATGCATATTACCAGACTAGTTAGTCTTTGCTAATAATAATGATGCATATCGGTCCACCTATTCTTCTCCTAGAGTTTTGTTCTTGCTTTATTATGTGTCATCCACTCGAAACTTATTTAAGAAGTAAATACTTTGGCTTCTTGTGATCTGACTCTCAAAGGCCGCGAGATATGAAATTGCAAGAAAATTAGCCAAGTGTTTGTTGTTATTATTAGTTTCTGTTTCGTCATATGCTGTTTCTTATTGGATTCTTAATTTATTAACATGGAAAAGCAGATGAACCTGCACTGAGGAGCGAGAAGGTAGACCCAGATGAAGTCACCAGCAGAAGGATTTGCAGGAGAATAGACAGCAGGGATGTCAATATGGGAAGATCTAACTGCGCACGCAATGAGATGACTCAGGCGGGACATGCACGTGTACGCACCTCAGGTGTGGCAAGAGCTAGGGGCATGCACAGCCTTATGCGCAACCTGAGCCTAATGCCTTCTCGTCCCAGATTTGAAGAGGAGCTCATTAAGAACGTTAATGGTGAGGCAAAGAATGCGCAAAGGAAAAGGTTCAGGCTTGTAAGCGAATTCTATGGTGTTTAGAAAAAGCTTGAGGCAGTGAGGATCCTCATTTGGACTAGAGCAATGGTTTTCTGAGTTGCATGTTTTTCCGTTTCCTAGTGTTGTTTTCGTCTTAGTTTTTTTAGGAGGTTTGGGCTGTTAAACTAAAACAATGCTTTTCTGAGTTTCATGTTTTTCGGTTTCGTAGTGTCATCGTTTGTCTTGAGATTTGTTAACATTTGGTTTTCTGATTTGCACTTGAATTTCATACCATGATTCTATGCACGAGTGTTCAATCTTGAGTGACCTCCACATGACTTGGAGCTTACTCTACCTTTACCTCATCTCTTAGCTTCTCTGTAGTATCGAATACGGATCGAGTGGCTGGCAATGTCCAGCCTGGTACGAAATGGCTGGCCCGACCTGATAGATGAAATGGCATCTCAGCCTTGTCTTGATCTCTACGGGCTTCGAATGCTCGTTGAACCACGCCTGAAACCGGTGATTATCTCAACTCGGCCTCCGGTGTTTTACCCCGACGACGTATATCATACAAGTTTAAAAACTTTAGTTGGTAACTAGTTTTTGGTGAATAAATAAATGAACAGCAATGTTTTTTTTGCATTTTTTCGAAAGTCTATCACTTGAAGACTTGGTAATTTTTGTATGATCATGGAGGTCTGTTTTCCATCTTTTCCCCAATTATGTCCTACTCCTACCCCACTGAGAACATGAACTTCTGCTTTGTGGTGGGAAGACGGGATTCAAACTCTGATCTCGGATGCAAAGGTAAATGCTTTCAACCACCCGAACTCAAAAGTCTTCTTACCAATCTTTGTATATTGCTGCTTGTCCTTTGTTCTTGTAGGCTTGAATGGTCAGCATATGCGTGAGTCATGCTCATATTTACTATAGTTTTTTGGTTTGAAACATTGTATGTATAATATATATACACACTCACTATAGTATTTTTGGTTTGAAACATTCACACACACACGTATATATATAATATTAATATAATATTATATAGTCGAACCTAGAACCTCGAGTGTAGTGGTAAATGTTCTTAACTACTTAAGCTACAAGTCATTTGCTGGTTTGAAGCATTCAAAAGTGCTCAAGTACAATTGTAAAATGAGTGAGGGATGAGAATATGATGAAAAAAGATTTGAGAGTGACAAGTAAGCAGGCCGTTACCAATCACATCAATATTGCCCCAACTTGCATTCTCTTACCACCTATTAGCAAAGTAGTTACGGAGTAGGTATCAGTGTCATTACATGTAGAATTATTCATTACATTATTTTCTCAAAAAGTGGAATTCTTGTATTTTGAACAAGGATTAAATGTGTAATATATGTGTAGGTTCGGAAAAATTGTTGTGTGTGACTCTAGCGAGGGGAGGCCATGTCGTGGTTGATGGCTAATATTTACTTAAAGAAATGTCGTACACGCATTTACTTCCAGGAAAAAACTTAAGACAATGACAGGCACGGAGATTAGTCAAGCCTAATTAAGAGATATAGTTTATTAAGCTAGGTTGAAGAAATATAGCTAATTAAGCTAGGTTGAAGAATTGGTGCTTTTGCAATGGCAATGGCTTTTTCGGCACGGATGCTTTTGTTCTCCTCATTGTTTTTGCTACCAATTTCTGTGATTTCCCAAAACAATGGAAGAGTAGCAGTTGGGAGTGCTCTAACTGCAACTACAGGCAACTCCTCATCATGGCTTTCTCCTTCCGGTGATTTCGCGTTTGGATTTTCGCCCCTCGGAAACAATGATCTTTTCTTGCTTTCGATATGGTATGCGAAAATCCCAGACGAAACCGTAGTTTGGTATGCATATGACGGTAACAACCCCATCGTTGCACCTAGGGGATCAGTTCTGAACTTGACTGCCAATAGTGGACTAGTTCTTAACAATCCTCAGGGTGGAGAGATATGGAAATCCGAAACAACTTTCGGGATTGTTGAGAACGGGGTCATGAATGACACCGGAAACTTTGTCCTTCAAGATGGAAACTCGGGGAGCTTGTGGGAGACCTTCAGCAATCCTACAGACACCGTTTTGCCTGGACAGACAATTGAGAAAAATGGGAGGCTTTCGTGTAGACAATCGGAGACAAACTACGCAAAAGGGCGGTTCCAGCTGCGCTTGCAAGATGATGGAAACCTCGTGCTCAACACCGTCAACTTGCCAACAGATTATGCCAACAACCCTTACTTCGCCACGGACACCACCGCAGGGACTGTGGAAGGTAGTCAAGGTAAACAATTGGTGTTGAACAGCTCAGGGGACATGTTTGTTCTGAGAGAAAATGGTGGAAGATTCACTCTTACAGGGCCAAAGGGAGTTTCGACGAGGGACAACTACATAAGGGCAACTCTTGATTTTGATGGGATTTTTGCGTTATATTCTCACCCGAAAAATTTCACTGGAAATGCAAGCTGGAGTAATCCTCTGTGGTATACGCCGGATGATATTTGTCAAACACTTCTTGAAGCCGTGGGCGTTGGTGTTTGCGGATATAACAGTGTCTGTAAGCTCAAACCAGATAATAGGCCAACCTGCGAATGCCCAAAAGGGTTTTCTTTCCTTGATCCGAAGGATATATACCAAGGCTGCAAACCCGATTTTATACAAGGCTGTGAAGAAGATGAGCTGCAAAGTCCCAGAAAAGATTTGTATGCTGTCGAAGTGCTGATAAATACTGATTGGCCAACCTCAGATTATGTGCAGCTAAACTCTTTTACCGCGGACGCGTGCAACGAGTCGTGCTTTCAAGATTGTTTGTGCGCGGTTGCTGTTTTCCGCAGTGAAACCTGCTGGAAAAAGAAGTTACCTCTCTCGAACGGGAGAGTGGATGTCAGTCTTAACTCACAGGTCTTCATAAAAGTCCGAAAGGATAATGCCACTCTGCAATCTCCTCCAAAGTCAATTCCAGATGATAAAGATAAGAGCCGGAAATCTGTTATACGCGTGGAATCAGTATTATTAGGTACCTCTATCTTTGTTAATTTTGTCTTAAGTTCAGCTCTCTGTCTCGGCTTTTTCTTCATTTTCCGGAAGAAACCTGTAAGACCTAGTACCGATATTGTTTTGGACTCGAATTTGCGCTCTTTTAGCTATGAAGAGCTACGAGAAGCTACAAATGGATTCAAGGAAGAACTAGGAAAGGGTGCTTTTGGAGTGGTTTTCAAAGGGGTGATGCAAATTAGTTCTGGTGTCGAAGTGGCGGTGAAGAAGCTAAACTGTGTTACGGCAGATGCCGAGAAGGAGTTTAAAACAGAAGTGAATGTAATTGGTCAGACGCATCACAAGAATCTGGTTCGTCTCTTTGGATATTGTGACGAGGGGCAGCAGAGATTACTAGTTTATGAGTTCTTGAGCAATGGCACATTGGCAAGCTTTCTTTTTTCTGATATCAAACCAAGCTGGAGACAGCGAATTGAAATCGCTTATGGAGTTGCGAAGGGGCTTCTGTACTTGCATGAAGAGTGCAGCACGCAGATTATTCATTGTGACATAAAGCCGCAGAACATACTTCTCGATGATTATTACACCGCTCGGATCTCTGATTTTGGATTGGCAAAACTTTTGATGATGAATCAGAGCCAGACTCATACAGCCATCCGAGGAACAAAAGGTTATGTTGCACCTGAGTGGTTCAGGAACTTGCCAATCACAACCAAAGTTGATGTTTACAGCTTTGGTGTTGTGCTGCTGGAGATCATTTGTTGTCGGAGAAGCGTTGACATAGAAGGTAACAGCGAAGAGAGCGCAATTTTAACGTACTGGGTATATGATTGCTACGTTGAAGGAGAACTAGACGCTGTTGTAGATCATGAAGTTGAGGCCTTGGGTGATCGAATGACACTGGAAAAGTTTGTGATGGTTGCGATTTGGTGTATTCAGGAAGATCCGTCTCTTAGGCCTACTATGATGAAGGTTGTGCAGATGCTTGAAGGAGTTGCCGAGGTGCCTGTTCCACCATGTCCATCCCCATATACCAGATAAGGTTGAACCGCCGTTGTATTTATTGTCACAGTTGTAGCTAGCTTGTTTCCAGCTTGTCAATCTTTTTTTTAGTTTAACAATTTGTGGTTTTGTAATGTGATGATTTGTTACGAAAACATTTCGTTTGCTAAATCTATTGCTGCTGATGAAGTTTGTGGTTTATCTTGTACGGATTGGAATTATTACCTCCCTCACTACTCCCTAGTGTTCTTTGTAGAGAGAGTGGCAGCGAATTATGATCCTTTTTATCGGCAAATACTTGTTCAGTATAGTTTTCATTCACATTGGAAAGAGTAGCAGACTGAATTCAAAATGAACACCGCTGCAGTCTCATTACACGAAATTGCAGCTGGATATTACTCCTAATTCCTTCCGTTCATCATCTCCCTCAGACGGTTTTTCTTATATCTTCACTCTGATTTGGTTTTGTTGCTACCAGTTTGCTTCTACTCTACGCAATCAGATAAAACTTGATTCATTTAAATCCTCCTAAAAAGAACAGATGAATTGCCCTTATCTCAACACTGCTTCTATAAATTGCCCTTTGTACTAGTTTTTTAAAGACGGTTCAGCAGCCCACTACTAATTACCATCAATACTGACCTTAACCACATGTGCAATTCAATAGGTGTGGTTTTATACAAAATTAAGGACTCAAAGAAATTAGTAGTCGAACTTTTCTATATAAGAGGATTTAAACTCCATCCAGTTTCCGCTGTGGCCATGTGAGACATGCTTCAACACACTTAATTGGTATAAACGGAAAACATATTTCTTTGTGTGTTTTGGACAATAGTGGTTTCTCCATAATGTAGACATCTTGGAGTCCAAGTACGAATCGTGCCGTCAGCTTCTTTGAAGTGGAAGAGTATTTTCCTGTTGGCTGAGTGGCTTCCATTGCGAAAAGTCAGAACCGAGTTATAGTGTCGAAAAAGAAGATTTGGAGGCTCTCCCGATTTTCCCATAAAGTATGCGACCCCAGACCTTGAAGAAGACATCTAAGACCTGCCAAAACGTATTTTTCTGAAATTTTCTAGACCAAGAAAAACCTCTAAAACGTGGCTACAACCTGACTGATGCGCTATCTAGTCAAAGTAGGATTTCTACAGTTCTCTTTGTATTTGGATTTCCTTTTATGTTTAAGGTTTTGTTTTGCATGGGATAGTTGTCTAAACCCTAAAACTGAAATTTAAATGAGACCGGCGAAAGGACATACAAGAGAGAAGTCGAAGATCGGAGAGTAATAGGGAGTTTTGGAAGAGTGATGTTCGCTTATATCTAAGCAATAAAGGATACATATGATGGAGTAAGGAAGTAGTAAGAACTCATTAATGACAAATTGAAAGCTTTCCCATAATCATAGAGTTACACTAGGTCTGCGCTTTAAGTTCTTACCTTTTTGCATTAGTAATGGATGATTAACAAAGATATATTCAAGATTATATATCTTGGTGTATGCTTCTAGCAGATAATATAGTCCTGATAAATGAAATGCAAGGAGAAAATGTGAACCTTGACCTTTGGTGGGATGTGTTGACATCTAAAGGTCTTCGCTTGAGTAGGTTAAAGACAAAGTTTATGGAGTGCAAGTTCGTGGGAATGGGGGTTCAAATGAGTAGGGGCGAGGATTTGAGATCAGAAAGTACCAAAGAGTGAGTGCTTTCATTATCTTGGATCTATCTTGCAAAAGAACGAAGAATTGAATGAATATCTCAACCACAGAATACAAGTTGAACGGATGACGTGAAATAGTGCATCGGATGTGTCGTGCAATCGCCATAGCTCAAGGAAGATTTTTATAGTGCTTTCATTCTTTTATGCTTTTGCTGATGACAATTATAATGACTATGAGTAACTAAGCTCTTTTTGCTAGGGCATGATGCAACCCTAGTATGACAATCGATTGATCATCTCTGAGATGTTGGATTCTTAATAATTGTGAGCAATTCTAGGTTAATAAAGAGTTAAGTTCTAGGTTAAAATTTTGTATGAAAGCACTAAATTAGATATAGAGTATGCTTTTGGAAACATCTTTGTACAAAATTCTCAACGCATAGAAGATGAATGACTGGTAAACTAGGTGGACTTGTCTGCGTTATTTAACAGAATTATAAAGATGCTAGAAAATATGATAATTCTTCGGAATATTGAAAAGAAATTCTTCAGATTATCGAAAAATAACCCATTTTTTCCTAAAACCCTTCAAAGCATCAGTTAGCTCCTCAAAGAACAGCCTTGCTACCAACTATTAGTATTATTTTTAGCCTTCCTTTTTAGGATATTCTCAAAATGCAACAACCAAAGAGAAAGCCATGTCGTTGGGCAACTTCCATAACCCGCCATGAACCAGTTTATTTATGTTACAATGGTGATTTTCAAATCAGATTAGATACAGATCCCCTTAGCTCCCAAAGTAGAAAAGAAGCATGGAAACAAAGGTCACATATGATATCTTATTCAATGGATAAACTTTGTCAAGAAAACACATTTTATTGATATTTAAGTAACCGGTTTCCCAACGTATCGTTTCTGTTCTAATAACTTCTGCAGATTGTTTAGTTGGTATAAGATACTGTATCTGTTATGTACTTTGCTTAGTCTTGAGGAGGAAGTATATTGGTGCTGGCTTGCTTTGTACTTCATGACGTTCACATATTAAAATACCATCTCACCGTTTTCATTCCGTGGAAATGATTTTGCAGATGCAATACGCATATTACCATGCTAGTAATAATGATGCATAAAGGCGGTCCCCCTCTTCTTCTCCTAGAGTTTTGTTCTTGCTTTATTATGTATCATCTACTTGAAACTTATTTAAGAAGTAAATACTTTAGCATTTTGTAATCTCAAAGGCCGCGAGATATGAGATTGCAAGAAAATTAGCCAAGTGTTTGTTGTTATTATTAGGTTCTGTTTTGTCAAATGCTGTTTCTTACGGGATTCTTATATTTATTAACATGGAAAAGCAGATGAACATGCACTGAGGAGCAAGACAGGTAGACCCGGATGAAGTCACCAGCAGAAGGATTCGCAGGAGAATAGACAGCAGGGATGTCAATATAGGAAGATCTAACAATGCACGTAATGAGATTACTCAGGTCAGACATGCACGCGTACGCGCCTCAGGTGTGGCAAGGGCTAGGGGCAAAGGAAAAGGTTCAGACTTCTAAGCGAATTCTACGGCGTTTAGAAAAGTTTGAGGCAGTGAGGAACCTCATATGGTGTTACACCCGCCCCCGCTTTTATTTAAAAATTGGTTTTGGGTCTTAAATGGTGAGCCCAAGGGGCCCACCCCTAATTTGTCCCCTGGTTTCCTCCCCATTTTTCTTTCTTTTTCTGACTTTTGTAATCCCCCCCTCTCTCTCTCTCTCTCTCTCTCTCTCTCTCTCTCTCTCCTCCAAACTCACACACACACAGCAACCACCATCACTGGACCTCCCCGTCGTGACCCGGACCACCAGGGTGGTCATTGTTGGAATATAAATGTGTGTGCTATTTTAATGTTTCTGAATTTAAATGTGAGCCATTGGATTGTATACCAATTGGACAGCTGAGATGTAATCTTAGTTTGAGTAATGTATGTTGCCACTTGTATCTATCTTATAGGGTAGATTACATGAATGGTGGAGATTAATTTTGTAATAGGAGAAGCTTTCTCTCTCTACCAACGGATATATCCTCGCACATGTCTTATGTGATGAGTATGAATGAAAGTGCTGTTCTGTTTAATTCTAATTTTCATTCATCTGTGTTTTGCTTGAGGCTCTTCATCTTCTTCTTGTTTCATCTCTGTAAAACGAGGTCATATTCCTCTGATTATAACATGACCTCAGAGCCAGGTTCAGTTGTTTAGCACTGGGCGATTGAATATGTGAAAGAGTGAGTTGAAATCGGAAAGAAATTTGTTGCGGGATCTGTGTCTAACATGGCAGGATCTAGAGGAGGTGAGCTGAGAGCGCCGATCTTCACTGGCGAGAAACGAATTCTAGAGTATAAGGATGAAGACCATTTTCAAGTCTCATGGACTATGGGAATTTGTTGAAATGGGAATCGAGCACTCAGATTCGAAGGGAGTTGACTTAGATCCGAAGAAGAATGAGAAAGAGGGATCGAGTGAAGTTGCATCGATCACGGAGAAGCTTATGAAAGATGCCAAGGCGCTTGGACTGATTCAGGGAGTAGTCTCCGATGAGATTTTTCCTCGGATCTCACACGAAGAAACTTCTAAGGGAGCTTGGGATATTCTGATGCAAGAATTCCATGGTGACAAACAGGTTAGAAGTGTTCAATTACAAGGTCTTCGTAGAGAATTTGAGTATACCAGAATGAGAGATATTCTGATGCAAGAATTCCATGGTGACAAACAGGTTAGAAGTGTTCAATCACAAGGTCTTCGTAGAGAATTTGAGTATACCAGAATGAGAGATGATGAATCTCTTTCTGTTTATCTTACAAAGTTATTCGATCTGATAAATCAAATGAGAAGTTATGGAGAAGAATTGTCTAGAGAAAGGATTGTGCAAAAACTATTAATTAGTTTACCTTCTACGTATGATTCTATATGCTCTGTGATTGAACACTCAAGGGATATAAATGTGATTGAGGTTCAAGAGGTAGTTGCCTCATTGAAAAGTTTTGCACAGAGGTTGGAGAGACATAATGAGAACAAGACTGAGAGAGCATTTGCAAGTCTAAGTGTGAATACCAAACCAGTCAATTCTTCTAGAAATCAAGGCAATCGATACCAAAAGAATTGGAAGCCAAAATTCAAAAGATGGGATCAAAAGCCTATCTATTAATCTAGGAAGCAAATTGTAGCTGCAGAAGGGGGAAGAAATCCTTGCAAGCATTGTGATAAGTACCCTTATGAAGAGTGTTTTCTTAAAGGCAAGCTTAAGTGTCATTGCTGTGGGAAGATTGGTCACATTGCAAGGGATTGCAATAGTAAGAAAAATGCTTAAGGTGTTCAGAAATTAAATTTTGCAACTCAGGTTCCTTTTACAACTACCATGTTCTATGCAAGTAATGCGGTTGACAAGAAGTCTATTGATGGTGTATGGTATGTGGATAGTGGTTGTAGTAACCACATGATTGGTAGGGAAGATGTATTGGTTGACATTGACAGAAGCATAACTGCTAAAGTAGAAATGGGAACTGGACAGTTGGTTGATGTTATAGGAAAAGGAAGCTTGGTAGTGGACACAAAGATGGGAAAGAGATATATCAAAGAAGTGATGCTTGTCTCGGGTCTTAAGGAGAATCTACTAAGTGTAGGGCAGATGATGGAGCACGGATACTTTCTTATCTTTGGAGATAACAAGGCAGAAATTTATCATGATTTTTGTCTTCCAAATCTGGTTACTAAGGTGCCAATGAGAGGGAACAGAAGTTTTCCCTTGAAATTTCAAACAGATTTGCATCTTGCATTAAGAGCAAGTGTAAATGAATCAACCTTGATCTGGCATAGAAGAATGGGGCATCTGAATGTTAATAGTTTGAAGCTACTACAGGAGAAAGAAATGGTACTTGGATTGCCAGAGATTAAGATCATCAATAAAGTGTGTGAAGGGTGCACTCTTGGAAAACATTGCAGAGACTCTTTTCCAAGAGAGACAACAAGTAGAGCTACTGTTCCATTGGAGTTGGTACACACAGATGTTTATGGACCAATGCAAACCATTACCAAAGCTGGAAATAGGTATTTTCTCACATTCATAGATGATTGTACTCGGATGTGTTGGGTTTATTTTCTAAGATACAAATCAGATGTGTTCAATGTTTTTAAGAAATTCAAGGCCACTGTTGAACTACAAAGTGGATATAAATTGAAGAAGTTGAGAAGTGATCGAGGGGGTGAGTACACATCTATTGAGTTTAACAGATTCTGTGAAGAAATAAGAATGGAAAGGCAGCTCACTATGGCATACTCACCACAGCAGAATGGAGTAGTTGCCAAAACGTACTTTTCTGAAATTTTCTAGACCAAGAATGTTACACCCCTCCCCCTCCTTTTATTTTTTTAAAATTGTTTTGTTTTTAAATGGTGAGCCTAAGGGGCCCACCCCTGTTTTGTTCCCCTCGAGTCTTTTACCTCTATGCTCTCTGTTCTCTCTCTTCTTCCTCAGACTCTCTCGAACTCTCTTCTCTTTCTTTTCTTCACTGAGTCACACACACACACACCCAGTCACCCTCTTCTCCCTCGTCATCAAACATCATCACCATCACCCTTGTGCTCTAAAAAACGAAGAATGAACACCCAAAACCCAGGCTCCGACAACTTCGGCAGCTTTCGAGCCAATTTCTGGCCAAACCACGGCGAGTTGGCCGGCATGAAGGTATCAATCTCTTCATCTTGTTGAGTACTACAACTTTCCTTTTTATTTCACCCAATTTCATTGAGTATTGAAGAAGTTATACTCATTTGAATCTTACCCAGTTTTCGGCAAGTCTGACAGCTTTCAAGGCGATTTTCGGCCAAACCACGCGAGTTAGATGTCGTGCGAGGTAGAATTCCCACCGATTCTGGCCTTCTTCTCTGGCGACCCATGTCTTGGACTGGGCCTTAGGCCCTTTTGGATCTCAGGCCCTTTAGGCCACATAAGGAACTTGGGCATTAGGCCCGTTTAAGTCTAAACCCAAAACCTCAACCTATTTCCTTTTATGTTTTATGTTTTTATTAAATTGTTAAAGGCATTGGGCCGGTTCCAATTAAAAGAGCTTAAAGCCCAACCCTTTTGGTTTTGACGCATTTGGGCTGTGTGTGTGGGGGGGGGGGGGGTTTGGGCTCGAGCCCAAACCACCCCCACCCTTTTTCACTAAACCCAACCCAATCCTTTTCTTTTTAATTTATGTTTTTATTTTATTTTATTTTGTTATTTAGAAGGTTTTTGGGCCATTTTAATTAGGTCCTTTAGCCCATAACCCTTAAACCCAACAACCCTTATGGGCTAAACCCTAAACCCAAACCCGATTGACCTTTGATTCAGGTTGACTTTGACTTTGACCTTTGACCCGCTGACCGTTGACTTTGACTTTGACTAGTCAACGGTTGACTTTTAGAGTTGACTTTTTCGGGTTCGTTCGGGACCCCTCCTAAGCTAATTTCGATGTCTTGGACCCGATTTTGAAGTCCGTTTTCCCAAATCAAATTGTTAGAATATAGTTTGACTAAGTTGTACCCTTTATGTGCTTAGGGGCAACTAATGTGGCTTTTTATATTCGATAGCAACGCAGCGTTGGACAGCTAAGTACTGTGAGTGGACCCCTTCTAAAATGCATGTTTTATTAGTAGAAATGCATACATGAGAAGCATGAATTCATAAGAATGATGTATGACGTTACTTGTTCATAAATGTATGTGCGATAGTTCTGATATTACCTAGTGGTCCACATTTCCGCTACGGGATGTAGGGATAAGGCTCCGGTCCATCCCGGGCGACGGTTATGGTATTAGCATAGGGCCTGGAGTGTGTTTCCTCTGGCTATTGAGCACAGGGACGAGGAGCTGGCATAGGGCCTGAAGTGTATTTTCCTTTGACTGTCTGCTCAGGGACGGGGAGCTAGCATGGGGCCTGAAGCGTTATACTGGACATACACTAGTGATTATGATATGTGAGTTATGAATTGAGATATTGCACGATGAGTTAGGACATGAGATATTGCACGACATTCTAGGGTTCAGAAATGACACGCCCCGACCCTGATATTCCCCGAATACCAGAATAGGCACGTGCTGGCCGACACCTAAGGGTGACGAAAGCCATTAATTAATACAAGGACTAAAATTTAGAAGTAAATACGGGTTATTATAATTTAAAACCAATGAGTTAACAATTTAGGAACGTGTTCAGAGCATACAGCTAAACCTAATCACTAAAAGAATTTGGATAAAATTAAATGAATACAGAGGTGGGTCCTACTTCGAGAGGACTCGATGGCGCCGATGCGGAAGTGTCTTAATGCTGGGATTGTATGCCTCGATTCGAAACCTGAATGGGGGCACAAAACAAAGGTGAGTGGACCAGAGTTATATACATATATAATACGAAAACGTTCGGAACATAATAATTTCCCCCACCAGTTTGAAACTCAAAAATATGCTCATATACTTCGTAATAGGTTTTCTAAACCACTAGCATGCCAATAAAATCATTAATCCAATAATTCCAATATTTCGAATCAACTCATACTTCACATTCTCGTCTCAATAAAGTCATAAGACCATTATAGTATCCATCTCGTAAATCTCATCCAATACAAACCCAGGAAGCATCACAAGTTGTGCTGCTAGTGAGTACACCGAATTAGTAATACTTCCGGCCCAATGTCTGCACCTGAATCTCTATGGCCATCACCATGAGATAACTCCCTCCCGGCCCGATGCCAGACTCCGTGGTCCCTCAGCCTTCCGCTAGGGATTATTTCTTCAGGCCTTTGCCAACTACAAACCTCGCCCTCGGCGGCATGGTGTTCACTAATTTGCACAAAACATATTTCTAAAATACAACTTCGTAGCAAGAGTTCATCCATCCCCCGTACTACGAAGAGGTGTCCTAAAATCATTTAAAACACATTCTTAGCATCATATCGTCATCGATCGGATAGTCTACCAGAATGTGGGTTATATCGGAAAACAGTTTAATAAAATCATTCTATATCTCAAGAACATTCAAATCACAGTTATCAAATATGTTTCCTGTTCACAATTCATAATTTCCAAGTAAAATCAAGGCATGCTATATATAAATGTAAATCTTCATGTCATATCATAAATCATGTATTTATTTTTAAAAGGTGGTCCACTCACTGTACTTCGCCGCAGTAGCGTTATGCAAGCGAGAAATATGCACGTCCTGGCTAGCCACTTCACCTAGCACATAAAGGGTTCAATATAGTCAAACTCTATTCAAACGAATTTATTTGGGAAAACGGACTTCAAAAACGGGTCCAGGACGTCGAAATTAGCCTAGGAGGGGTCCCGGACGAAACCCGAAAAAGTCAACCGAAAAGTCAACGTTGACCGTTGAGTAGTCAAAGTCAAAGTCTACGTTGACCGTTGACCGGGTCAACGGGTCAGGTCAAACGGGTCGGGTCAAACCCGGGTCAGGGTTGGATCCGGGTTGGGTTTAGGTTTAGGGCTAAAGGGTTTTTAGGGTTAATGGGTTTGGGTTTTGAGGTTTTAACCCAATAGGGTTTTGGGTTTAAGGGTCACGGGCCAAAGGCCCTATCCTTCACAGCCCAAGTTAAAGAAACCCAAAGGGTTTCTGGGTTTTACAAATAAACGGGCCAAAGGCCCTTGTCTACCCTACGGCCCAAGGCCTTTAATACTTAAAATAAAAACAGAAAATAAAATAGGAATGGATTGGGTTTTACAAACGGGCCTAAGGCCCGAGGGTTTAGAATGGCCCAAAGGGCCTGGGTGTGAAAGGGGTTGGGCTTGAAAGCCTGGCCCGAGTCCAACATATGGGTCACCGGACCCAAAGGAAGAGGAAGGCCGGAAATTCGGCCGGAATACCACCCACTTTCAAACGTCCATAACTTTACCAATACTCGACGAAATCAAGTGAAACAAAAATGAAAATTGTAGTTCTCAAAGAGATGAAGAGAATGATACCTCACACAATGTCTAACTCGTCGTGGTTTGGCCGGAAATCGCCTCGAAAGCTGTCGGACTCGCTGGAAACTGGGTAAGAGTCAAATGAGTATAACTTCTTCAATACTCAACGAAATCGGGTGAAATAAAAAGGAAAGTCGTAGTACTCGACAAGACGAAGAGATTGATACCTCGCATGCCGGCCAACTCGCCGTGGTTTGGCTGGAAATTGGCTCGAAAGCCGCCAGAGTCGTCGGAGCCTGGGTTTTGGGTGTTCTTTCTTCGTTTTTTAGAGCACAAGGGTGATGGTGATGATGAGGGAGATGAAGGTGACTAGCGTGTGTGTTCACAGGAGGGTGAGGGATGAGGGAGATACGGGAGAGAGAGTTCGAGAGATACGGGAACAAGGGACGAGAGGGTTCGAGAGAGATAGAGAGATAGAGACTCGGGGTGGGGGGGACAGAAACCAGAAAAAGGGAAGGGAATGAGGTGCTGCCACGTGGCAGCCCAAAGTCTAGGGACTCAAATGAAATTTTTGAAAACATTTAGGGGAAATCTCTGAATTAATTAAATATATAAGGGGCGGGTGTGACAAGAAAACCTATGTTTATCAAGATATAATTGTGTTTTCATAAAACTTGGGGGATAGTATGTTGATAAATGTTTTCTTATATGTATATCAAATTGGTCCACTCATTTTTGTTTTGCGCCCCCTTCAGGGTTTAGAATCGAGGCATACGATCCCGGCGTCAAGACAATTTTGCATCGGCATCTTCGAGTCTTCTCGGTGTAGGACCCACTCCCTTATGTTTATTCATTTTTATATTCTTTCGTTTGTAATCTTTATTAGACGTATGCTCTGGACAAGGTCTGTTGTATCCTGCTAATTTCAGTGTTGGCAGTTGAATATTATTTTAGGGTAATTATGTTTCTGCTGCTTTATGTTTAATTACTATTGTCTGAAATATATTATGCATGCTTGTGAACATTTTCTGGGTTTTTTTATTTAATTAAATGGCTTTCGTCACCCCTCGGGTGTCGGCCAGCACGTGACCCTCTCGATGTCTACATGACATCGGGACCGGGGCGTGTCAAAGAAAAACCTGTAAAACGTGCCTACAACCAGTGGCGGATCCTGGATTTCAACTTAGGGTGGTCCCAATATAAAAGCTCAAAAAAAAAAAAAAGACAAAAATATTATTGAACAAATAAATGGCAAACTACAATTTTCATTCATAATCTTTGTGACAAACAAGCTAGAAATACTAAATTTGTCCACGGCGGGATCTCATACTTTGAAAACGTGTCATGATAGTTTCATTGTCAATACAAGAAAAAAAAACATCTTTCTCAATGTAAACAACTAAGCTATCATTTAACCATTGATCCCCCATTCTGTTGCGTAGTGGACTCTTAATGATATTCATGGCGGAAAATGCTCTCTCCACTGAAGCAGTTGCTACAGGTAAAACCAAAATCAATTCAATAAGTAAATTCACATATTGAAATACTTGATGCAACCTTTTTTCCACCATTTTCTTAGCAAGATCACTGATGCTTTGCAACTGAGAAAAGTCACTTCTCGAACACATATAATGAATATAAATATCGAGTTGATCTTCAAGTGCCAATAGGTCTTGCTTCGTAAAATCTTGAAGGTACAATTGAGCAAGGCAGAGTAGCTTTTGTTTGTCAAAAGCTACAAACGAATCATTTGGACTCAAACTAGCCATACAAATAAGCAATTCGATACTTGTCTCATTGAAGCAATCATTTAACTCTGTAAGTTGGGAATCAATGACAACAAAAAAGAGCTTCACTTTGTAACGATGACGGTTGGTCTTTTTGTGTGTATTACGGCACGACCTCCCATGAGCTACATATGTCCCATCCATGTTAATAACCTCAATATGATGCTGGACACAAAATGACAATACTTTGTCAACCAAAAGGTCAAACCCCTCATCTTTCCTCATGTAGAGTAGTTCTTTACATGTGTTGACTAAAGCCATTGCATTCACAATCTCTTGATCGTCCTTTTGTAATGCTTGTGATAAATCATTCATGATTCCCAATATAGATTTTATCAAAAATAGGAGAAACACAAACTCAAAAGATTGTATGTCTTTCAATAACCTATTTGCTTCGGCCACACTATCATTGGTGTTATCATCAACAATCGTTTCAAGCACATTGACCACAGATGAGAACATAGTAATCAAACTAATCAAAGTACCATAATGTGAATTCCATCTTGTAGCTCTGGCACGTTTGAGACTAATTTCTTGATTTAAGCCTCGTCCCGTCATAAGAGAATCACTTTCAAGAGCTTTCATAAGTTTTTTTTGTTGCATCTCTCTAAGTGCATCACGACGCTTACATGAAGCTCCAATATTATTTACCACATTATTAGCCAATAGGAAGAATGTGTTAACATCAACATTATCCTTTGCTACGGCAACAAGAGCTAATTGGAGTTGATGAGCAAAGCAATGAACATAGAATGCACAAGGTTGATCATTCAAAATCTTTGTCTTAAGTCCATTGAAGTCACCTTTCATATTACTAGCACCATCATAACCTTGCCCTCGTAAATTGGAGAAGCTCAACTCATTGAAATAAATGAACGCATCAATAGACTCCTTAATTGTGTTTGAAGTGGTGTTAGGAACATGTTGAACTCCCACAAACCTTTCAATGACTTTCCCATTTTTGTCCACATAACACAAAACTACCACCATTTTCTCCTTTATAGAAACATCACGTGCCTCATCCACCAATAGAGAATAAAACCTAGCATTCTTCATATCACTTATGATAGTTTTAATGTTTCAAGAGAACATGAATGAACAAGATCTTTTTGAATTGAAGGAGCTACTAACTTGAGATTTCCCGGAGCTTTATCTAACACAACGGCCTTTATTTTATCATCATGATCCGCAAGGAATTGCAAGAGCTCCAAATAGTTACCTCTATAGTTTGAAGTGTCACTTTCATCATGGCCACGAAATGAAAGACCTTGTCGCAAAAAAAACTTAGTGCAATCAATTGACGCATTCAAGCAAGTTGATAAGCCATACAAGCTTCTTTTGACTGTTTGACCACAACTGTTTCAATATGTGTCTTTTGATTCATTAGATTACCAGCAGCTTCAACAGCTTTATTATAAAAGTTACCAACCATTCCCATATGTTTTTCAAAACAGGCTCTTGCGTGTTTCCAATTTTGAAAGCCTACCTCAGTAAAAACGTTACTGCCTGATTGTTCAAAGTTGACTTTGAATAGATAGCAATAAAAGCAAAATGCAGCATCTTTAGATATACTATATTCCAACCAATGAAATTCCTTCAACCAATTATCAACAAACCGTCACTTTTTATTCGAATGCAAAGTGAATGGAAAATCATGTTCTTTAGCTCTAAAAGGCCCCATCAATATATATGCTCTTCGAACCTCATCTCGAATATCTAGAGGATGATCCTTCATTGGAATTCTCTTTCCGAGGTCTCTCTCAAGATTATCCAAATCAACTTTTAACTCATTTTGTTGTGGAGTGGAGAATTACCCCCAATTGGATCAAAACTATTTGGAATTGGAGGGGAACTATTTGGAATAGGATTGGAACTATCCAAGTTTAGAGATGAACTATTCGGAATATCATTGTCTGAACTAATCGATGATGATTTTCGCTTGTACTATCGTTCCATACTTCTAATTTCTACACATATCAATTAATAAAAAAATCTATATCAAGTGATGAAACTAGAAAAATATTATAAGAAAAACGAGAAATCAGATTCATTTATAAATTTATAATTAGTTATGTGGGGTTCTAATATTATGAATGCCAAAGACAAAGAGATGCATGCCACAAATAGATTGACAAATAAAAAATTATCTTCCTATGAGAGGCGAAAGCAACACCTGTTCTACACGAGTTTTTTCCCATGGCTAGAAAAATAAGAAACTATCTTTTGAGTCAACAATCACTCCCACACCTCTGCAACTAAAACTCAGTTCTAATGAAGTTTCAATCTTACTGTTAACATTTCTAGCTAAGCACCTTGGTTGTATAACTTGTATTCAAGGTTGACACTTGTTCAATGCTTCAAAACAAACTCTTTACACTTGGACTTTGATCCAACATAGTTGATTTCCCAACCCATCTTCCTCTAAATTCGCTAATTCCAAGAATGCAAACAGACTCAACTCAATCGAAAAAACACTTGTAAAGCATCCAGTTTCATGGAAAATGTAACTCTATTCACTCCAAGAATGCAAATTCTACAAGCACGAATAAGTGAACACAGCTGAGCTAACACAAAATCAAGACTCAATTTTCACAATTTACAACATCAAAGTTTAAACCTTTTTCACAAAAATCATTCGAATTGCCTTCTCAATTTCTCAATCACACAAAATATCATCTACAACTACATACGAAAAAAAGCAATAGATTATTTAATGGACAAAGCTAAAGAGAGTACAAACCTCTTCGACCAAGAAGAAGATGAGTAACCTCCAGAGTCCAAACCAAAGCTTTACACGGACGGAGAAAAAATGCAGAGCAGCAGAAAGGTTACAGATTGATGCCGTGCAGAGTCCAGAGTGTGAACACAGCTGAGCAAGTAGCAACACAGAATCAAGACTCAATTTTCACAATTTACAACATCAAAGTTTAAACCTTCCACAAAAATCATTCGAATTGCCCTCTCAAATTCTCAATCACACAAAATATCATCTATAACTACATACAAAAAAAGCAACAGATTATTTAATGGACAGAGTCAAAGAGAGTACAAACCTTTTCGACCAAGAAGAAGATCTGAAGATGTGCAACCTCCAGAGTCCAAACCAAAGGTTTACACGGAGAAAAAATGCAGAGCAGCAGAAGGGTTATAGATTGACGCTGCCGTGTAGGGTCTAGGTAACCTTCCTCCGATGTTGTTGCCCGTCGGCCGTTGGTGCAAGTTGCAGAGATTGTAGAGAGTTGATCAATGCCGTAAGGAACAGAAGTGGGGCGAGCGACGGACGATTAGGTATCCGTAAGGTGAAGGTTCTATCGTGTGAAGGAACTGATGGTCTTCCTAGCATGTGAAGGTTCTTACGTGAGGTGAGTAAGTTTTCAAATTTTTTTAATGACTTGGCTCAAAACGACGTCGTTTTGGCCAAGTCATTTTAAAAAAAAAAATGGCTTTCTTGTTCCTCTTTTGTTTTGCACAGAGAGCAGCCATGGTTGTTGTGTTCTTCTCCATCACTACCCAGACTTGGGTGGTCCTTGAAGATCCTCACAGCCATTTTTTCGAGCTTTGGGTGGTCTCGGGACCACCTTGGTCCCTTAATAGATCCGCCCTTGCCTACAACCTGATTGATGCGCTATCTAGTCAAAGTAGGATTTCTACAGTACTCTTTTTTTTTTTTTTTGGATTTCCTTTTATGTTCAAGGTTTTGTTTTGCATGGGATAGTTGTCTAAACCCTAAAACTAAAATTTAAATAAAACTGGCGAAAGGACATAAAAGAGAGAAGTCGAAGACGGGAGAGTAATTGGGAGTTTTGGAAGAGTGCTAGTCGCTTATATCTAAGCAATAAAGGATATGTATGACGGAGTAAAGTAGTGAGAACTCATGAATGACAAATTGAAACCAGGGCTAAGCTTTAAGTTCTTACCTTTTTGCATTAGTAATGGACGAGTTAACAAGATATATTCAAGATGATATATCTTGGTGTATGCTTTTAACAAATGATATAGTCCTGATAAATGAAATGCAAGAAGGAGAAAATGCGAAGCTTAACCCTTGGTGGGATGTGTTGGAATCTAAAGGTCTTCGCCTAAGTAGGTCAAAGACATAGTATATGGAGTGTAAGTTCGTGGGAATGGGGGTTCAAATGAGTAGGGGCGAGGATTGGAGATTAGAAAGTTCAAAGGGTGAGTGCTTTCATTATCTTGGATATATATTGCAGAAGAACGGAGAATTGGATGAAGATCTCAACCACAGAATACAAGATGAATGGATGAAGTGGAAGAGTGCATTGGGTGTGTTATGCAATAGTCGGATGCCGCCAAAGTTCAAGGAAAAAATTTATAGGACGGCAATAAGGTCAACAATGTTTTAGGGCACGGAATGTTAGATGGTCAAAAAATAAGATGTGCAAAAAATAATTTCCGCAGAGAAGAGAATGTTTCAATAGATGTGTGAGCACACGAGAAATGATAAGATTAAGAAGGAGAATATCCAAGGTAAAGTAGCAGTGGCTATAATTAAAGATAATATGAGAGAAAATCAGTCAAGGTTGTTTGGGCACGTAAAACAAAGACCTACACATGCTCCTGTTAGAAGATGCGAGTATGAGACGGAGGCTCGAGTCAAAAGGGGTAGAGAAAGACCTAAGAAAACTTGGAAATAGACTTTAAGAAAATATATAGAATACTTGGTGTTAACGGAAGACTTGGTGCAAAACAGAGAGCGTTCTAGGATTTATACAGCCAATCTTACTTAATGGGATAAGGGTTGGTTGTTGTTGTGTTGAAGAGTGCGGCAAAGTCATTCAGTTTTTGTTATTTTTCTCGTCTGCTTTTGCTTTAAGCGATTTTTTCCTAAAACCCTTCAAAGCATCAGTTAGCTCCTCAAAGAACAGCCTACCCACTATTAGTATTATTTTTAGCCTTCCTTTTCGGGATATTCTCAAAATGCAACAGCCAAAGAGAAAGCCATGTCGTTGGGCAACTTCCATAATCCGCCATGAACCGGTTTATTTATGTTACAGTGGTGATTTCCAAATCAGTTTAGATACAGATCCCCTTAGCTCCCAAAGTAGAAAAGAAGCATGGAAACAAAGGTCACATATGATATCTTATTCAATGGATAAACTTTGTCAAGAAAACACATTTTATTGATATTTAAGTAAACCGTTTCCCAACGTATCGTTTCTGTTCTAATAACTTGTGCAGATTGTTTTGTTGGTATAAGAAACTGTATCTGTTATGTACTTTGCTTAGTCTTGAGGAGGAAGTATATTGGTGCTGGCTTGCTTTGTACTTCATGACGTTCACATATTAAAATACCATCTCACCGTTTTCATTCCATGGAAATGATTTTGCGGATGCAATACGCATATTACCATACTAGTTAGTGTCTTTGCTAGTAATAATGATGCATAAAGGCGGTCCACCTCTTCTTCTTGTAGAGTTTTGTTCTTGCTTTATTATGTATCATCTACTTTAAGAAGTAAATACTTTAGCTTTTTGTAATCTCAATGGCCGCGAGATTTGAAATTGCAAGAAAATTAGCCAAGTTTTATTGTTATTAGTAGGTTCTGTTTTGTCAAATGCTGTTTCTTATGGGATTCTTATATTTATTAACATGGAAAAGCAGATGAATATGCACGTGTACGCGCCTCATGTGTGACAAGGGCTAGCGGCATGCACGGCATTGTGCACAACCTAATGCCTTCTTGTCCCAAATTTGAAGAGGGGCTCATTAAGAACGTTTCTGGTGAAGCAAAGAAGGCGCACAGGAAACGGTTCAGGCTTCTAGGCGAATTCTATGGTGTTTAGAAAAGCTTGCGGCAGTGAGGAACCTTATTTGGACTAGAGCAATGGTTTTCTGAGTTGCATGTTTTTTTCGTTTCCTAGTGCCGTCGTTTTTGTCTTAGTTTTTTTAATGAAGTTTGGAGAAATTTTTCATTGTAACGGGAATATAGATGGTACACCACGTGTTTTTATATAAATGGTGGGACATTTTATTTTTAAGTTATTAACTTTTTAACACACATATCCCACCATTTGTATAGTGACACGTGGTGTACCATTCCATATACCGGTCACAGTGAAAAATCTCTCCAAAGTTTGGGCTATTGGACTAAAACAATGTTTTTCGTAGTTGCATGTTTTTAGGTTTCGTAGTGTTAAAATTTGGTTAAAATTTGGACTTGAATTTGATACTATGATTCTATGATTCTATGAACGTGTGTCAATGTCGACTGACCTCCACATGACTAGGAGCTTACTCCACCTTCATCTCATCTCCATATTCTCTGTAGTATCGATCGAATATGGACCGAGCTGAGGTGGGCTTTACACACACCAGGGTCCAGATTCACCATCTAATGTGCCCATGAGTCCATTTGGTCGCGGTAGGCAATATCCAAGTGCCTCGTCTTTCAGTTCCATCTTAGGCTAATGAAATGGCTGGCCTGACCTGGGATCCAACCTGGTACGAAATGGCTGACCCGACCTGATGAGTTGAACCACACCTTAATGGGCTTCAAATGGTCGTCGAGCCACACCTCAAATCCAAAATCAGATACTCTCCGAATGTCACAGTCCAAAATTGACAGATTGAGATATCCAAACCGTTCAAGAGAGGGGAGGGAGAGATTCGGACCACTTGTGTGATGTGGGCCAATATGATAGGTTAATAGGGGTCGTATGATTTAAAATGAGTGGTCCGAATCTCTACGTCTGTTTGTGCTGGACTGCGACATTCAAAGAGGATCTTGATTCCTCAACCCTGTGATTATCTCAACTCGGCCTTGGGTGTTTTACCCCAATGACGTATATCATACATTAAAAACTTCATTTAGTACTTAGTTTTATGTGAATACATAAATGGAGACTTAGTCGTCTTTGTTTTTTGTGAAGATACTTTTGCATTTTTCATAAGGGGTGTGCTATCCACATACTTCTTTTTACTTCTCACACACCTCTTGTTAATTTCTATCCATTGATCTTCTTCATTTCATCCGATCCGACGGTCAAAAATTAAAAGAGTGTGAAAAGTAAAAAATGTGTGTGGATATCACACCCCTTTTCATAAATCTCTATCACTTGAAGACTTAGGCCTCGTTTGGCACACCGTATAAGACCACCGGATAGTACTAACAATACGGAACAGATGTTTGGTGGGTTTCGTATTCAATAAGCACCAGATTATTTAATCCGGCCCCACTTGTTTTATACCCTTCACACCCGCTTGTTTATCCCGTCCAATACCTCTGTATTATTAGCCGGGTGCATCTCTCTCGCTCACACTGGCTCACTCCGTCCCTCTCTGCACTTTCCTTCGACTCTCCCGCATTGCTTGCTATCTCTCGTCTGCTTCCACGTTCGTCTTCGTTGCCATCTTCTTCTTCTTCTCTCTCTCTTCCTCCCTCCTTTGCGCACACACCTCCCACCTCTCCGTTCGCCTTTGATCTCTGACAACAAAACTTTTCATGGGTGAAGGAAGAAGACGGTGATTCAAATTCTTCTGATCTGGGCTCCGACGACGAGAAGGACGACGAGGAAGGGAGCTAGGCTCCGACGAGGAGTTGGTAGCAATTCGAATCTGGGCTCCGATGAGGAAGGGAGTTGGGCATCGACGAGGAGGGGGACATGAATTCCAATATAGGCTCCTAGTTCTTGACCTGGCCGCTACTCTCTGCAATCGGTCGCTGAGGGATTCATGCGCTGGGAAGAAGGTGAATAAAGGAAGGCATGATTGAGAAGAGTTCTGGGTTTTTTTTCTTCGTTTTTTTTTATTTTTTAAATTTTGTCTGCAATGATTTTAATTCTTTTTTTTTTTCATTTTAACAACAATTATTGTGAATTTTTTTTAAAAAAAATTATTATTATCCGATGCACAAATTAATCTGATACAACATCAAACACCTAACTAATTTAGTCAGTACTATCCAACGACTATTTATCCTATCTGACTGAAATAGTCAGTATAGTCTGAGCTGTCAAACGAGGCTTGTCGTCTTTGTTTTGTCACGGAGGTCTGTTTTCAGATTTGACACCACCTGTTTCCGTCCTTAATCAGCATTCACTTTTCAAATTTTCTTTGTCAGCCCCATTATTGAATTTTTGACTGGTGGACTTAAATGGCTGGCAGATGCGTGACTCATGCTCGTATTTACTAGTCTTTTTGGTTTGGAACATTTATATATATTATATATTATATATTGGAACTAGGGCTGGAAAAAAATCCCAAAAATTTCAAACCAAACCAAAAAATTCTCGAAACCAAACCGAAAAAATCCCAAACCAAAATTCCCGAAAATTTCGGTACCAAATACCGAACCGATCCCGAAATTTTGGTACGGGAATCGGTCTCAAGTTTTTGGGATTTCGGTAATCGCAAACCAAACCGAAAAAAAAAAATATATTATTTAATTTTCAAATACCTTTTAGATTCTCCCACTGCTCTTCCACAATTAACTGTATACAAAAATCTCTTTCATTTTTTTGCTTTCATTTTGTTAAATAGCAAATTCTCTTTACTGCAATGACCAATGAGTCATCCTAGTAATACATCCATTCTCTTTACTACAAAATAACTTGCTTGCATGAGCACTTCAAGTGTAATTGGTTGCTGCCATACTTTAGAAATTGTTTATGCATTCTCACATCTTTGTTTTGTTTAGTTTGGTGAAGTTCTAGTATTATTGATTAATATGGTTTCACATTTTAGACACTAACCTTTAGAAGTTACTTACTTTCAAGTTTTTGAAACCAAGGAAGTTTGATGTTGAAAAAGCCAACCATATGTGGGCTGATATGCTTTAATGGAGAAAGGACTATAGTGCCGACACTATCATGGAGATAACTGCGGCTAATAAAATTTGTTTGATTATGCATACTTTTTAATTCTCTTTTAATTTACCATGATGTTTCTTTTAGGATAGTACATGCAAGTTATTATACCCCAAAAACTGAAAAGCCGAAAAGCCCAAAAAAAAGCCGAAAAGCCCAAAATCCCAAAAGCCCAAAATTATTTTGGGATTCCCGATTGGTCCCGAAATCCCGAAACTATTTTGGGATTCCCGAAATTTGGGAATCCCGAAAATTTGGTTTGTGATCGGTATTGAAATTGAAATTCCCAAAAATTTCAGTTTGGGAATCGGGACAAGGTTTTCGGTATGGGATCCCATACCGAACCACCCCTAATTGGAACCTAGAATCTCGAGTATAATAATAAATGTTCTTAACTATTTAAGTTACAAGTCTTTTATTGATTTGGAACAGTTATAAGTGCTTAAGTAGAATCATAAAATGGACGAGGGACGAGAATAGGATGAAAATATATTTGAGAGAGACAAGTCAGCGGGGCATTACCAATTACATCAATATTGCTCCAACTTGCAACATTACAAAGAGCTAAGAGACAATTATATATTCTAAAATTGAAGGGTGGGAGGCACTGTAGCGGCCTCATTCTTTGCCACTCGATTTTACTCTATTTACAAAACAAACCGGCAAATTGCATGGGTTGGGAGGGTAATTCTCAAAAGTTTAGAGGTAATTTTGTCCATATGGTTTATCAGGGAGCCACTCGATTTCACGCTATTTACAACAAAGCCGTGAGGTTTGGGCTGATATTGGGGCTGGGTTGGAAGGGCAATTTTGTCATGTGCGTTTGAGACGGATTGGGGTGGGTTTAGGTATGCTGTCATTCAGTGAGGGTTTTGGGGATAGGAGGCCATGCCTCCGATAGAGAGAGAAAGAGAGACAAAGCGAGAGAGTGATGAGTAGGGATCTCAGTGCCATTGCTCCAGATCCTCAATTTCACGAGTGGGAGAAGGGGAGCAGTCAAGGAAAAGTATGGGGGTACTCCGATCTCTCTCTCTTTTCCATTTCCTTTTGGTTATGGAAATATCTGACCTTTTGGGTGATCTCACTCTTCCTCACTCTCATATGCGAGCCCTCTCTCATCTCTCACTATTCCTATTTCTGTCCTCCTCAAACCCTAGCAGCCACAGCTCCATCTCTTCCGTTTCTCTCATCCTAGAATGGAAGAAATATGGAAAATCAGGGCTCTTCCATTTGCTTCCACAGATTTCTCGAGCTCTGGATCGCTAGCCTCCGTATGAAGGTTCATCTCTCTCTTTCTCTCACTTTTTTTTTTCAATTCATGATCGAATTTTCTTTCCAAGAATATTAGATCTGTTGCCTTCAGGAAGAATACCCTGCATTTTTCTGCCTTATTCTTTTTAGTTTTTTTTTTTTCTGAAGAGAATGCAGGTCAAACTCTCTCTGTCTCGCACCGCCGCTCAAAAGCTGGGTCTCCAAAGGCGGCGTTTTATTAAACCTTCTGTTATGATCCTGATTAGCTTAATCATAGTTAGTCATTGAATTAGTTAGTTAAATGGGACTATTACAAGTAATTAGGAAAGTTTGTTAGATTCTGCTAGCTGGCAGTGGGTTTGGGAGTACTATAAATAGTCCAATGTGTAATGGCTTTGCCTAATGGTTAATTTGATAAAAAGAAATATAAACAAAAACAATTAAAGAGTTCTGCTCTTCTCTCCTCTTTCCCTCTTCCTCTCTATCTATGTGTTACTTGCAGGTTGATTAAGGGCTTAGAGATTTGGATCCTATCAATGGTATCATCCTTCTCGAATCCTGGTTTCCCTCCTGTGCACACCCACCCGACCCGTCTCCCTGCCATGGATGCGCGCCTCACAGCTGCAATTGACTCCTTCGAAGTTTCGATGCGGGCTGCAATCCGTGAAGCTATGGATTCTGTACGCGACGCCATTCACCAGGCTATGCATCCTGTGCTCGCAGAGATCCGCCGTGAAATTGCTTTAATCCGCCGTGATTTGGCTCTTGCAGCTGGGGGAGTTTCTGATCCAGCCCCGACGATTTCCGATGCCACTGAATCAATCGATCTCCGTCATCCCGGACTTCACGGAGACGCCAATCCGCCGAGAATTCCATTGCAAATCCAAGTCCATTCCATTCCTCCGTTACTCTCATCATCACCGTTGTTGAGAGCAATGGCAAATTCGCCCGTCCAGCCGCCACACTCAAATGCTTTTGTATCAGCCACAATTCCATTGCGGAATGTTGAGAAAACCAGGCCCGTCGCGCTGGTGACCACAATGCCGCTGCTATTTCCGATTTCAGCTAACTTTAGCACTGAATCAGCCTACGCTCACAGTCACAAACCCGTTTTGAGCACCAAGGAAGCTACAACAATGGCGCATGTTCTGGGTTTTCCTCTCAGGAACGCCGGAGCTACTAAATCTGCAAGTCTCTCTCATACAAACACCACAAAACGTCGCCATGCGGTATTGCGATCTTTGATTTACAATTTGTCACACTGGAAGGCCAAATGGCAAAGACTTTTGCACTTTATTCTAGCATATTATACTGGTGTTATTGTAGTCATTTATGAAGATTTTTTGAATGAAAAATTGGGATGGATTAATTGGTATCTTGTGGGCAAATTTGTGAAAACGGATGAGAGTGCATTTGACCTGTTTGATGAAATGTCTAAGAGAGGGAGTGAAGGCACAATGGAAACATCTCAAAGGGAAGACTCTGGATTAATAAAAGAAACATCTCAAAGGGAAGACTCTGGATCAATAAAAGACACTGGTGAGACCATCGAAGAAGGAGACTATCATAAGCTGCTAATAAGTTTTGAAGACACGGCTCCATTTGCAACATCAGTTTTAGATGGGTACATCGCATATGGGCAGACCGGAAGTGGAAAAACCTTTACAATAGAGGGGACAGAAGAAGCTCGAGAAGCTAATTTTAGGACTCTTCAGGAATTGTTTTGGGTGGGTGCAGGACTAGCCGAGGCTTACAGTGTAACCTGTTGTACTGTGGCGTATTTTGAAGCCAGCAGGGTTATCTTATGCATGCTCATGCAACATATTCCTCACTCTGGGACGACTCTCATTCACCATGCCATCTTATGTAACAATGAAAGAGTAGTTGAGGTTGTGATAAGTTGTGGTGCTGATGTAGAAGTTCCAATTCAGACAACTAATTCAGAAACTAAGTGCCCTGTTCACATGGTGTCGCAACTTGGATTAAAAAAGGTTCTTCAACGATTGATTAGTGCCTGGTGCAATATCAACTCTCGAACAAAATCTGGAGAAACTGTATTAATGACCTTGAAGAAACTGATTGCAGGAGCAGACGTTGATCTCAATGAGCAAGATGAAAGGGGATACTCAGTTGCAATGGTAGCTGCAGAAGCCGGTTACCTGGAAATTTTCAAATTGCTTATCGATGCTGGGGCTGACATAAACCTGCAAAATAAATATTGTCAGTTGATAATGGAACTATTCGTTACAAACCAAAACAGTGAAGAATTTGAAAATTTGTTTCTTAAGAATGCTGCACCTAAAAAGGTACTTGATAGTCATGTTGAGTTTTATGGGACTCTACATCAGGCAGTACAAAACGGCGACACAGATTTCATTTTTACATTAGTAAGCAAGGGTTCTGATGTGATTGCTTCTGAGGCCAATGAATACACTCCATTGATGTTAGCAACAGGAGGATACCCCGCTACGCTGTGCGAGCTTTTGATTACTTTAGAGGCAAAATGCAATGTTGCGAATGCAAAACACGAGACAACACTCCTTCTTTCAAGGAAAATTGGGATTAAAAACTATGCAGAGAATGTGATATTGGATGAGCTTGCAAGAAGCACTGTTCTTGGTGGGTGTTGTGTGAAGAAGCACACAAAATGCGGTAGAGGATCTCCACATCGAAAAATGCTAAAATTGGTTGGGGCAACATGGATTTTTGCAGTATGGAAATATATACAACTTTGTTCAACTTTCCTTGGTGGTTTTATGATTGCTTTTGTCCAAGGGTGGCGCGTCACTGTTGTATTGCTGGCCACCATTCCTGCCATTGCCATTGCTGGTGCAATCATGGCTACTATCATGTCAAAAATGTTGTCCCGCGGACAATCTGCTTATGTAGAAGCTGGCAATATGGTAGAACAAACAGTTGGTTCCATTAGAACAGTTGCAGCTTTCACTGGGGAGAAGCAAGCACTTGAGAAGTACAACCAGTTCTTCATTTTAACCTTGAGGACAAGGTTGTTCTTAAGGGGAAGGCAATGTTATGATCCTGATTAGCTTAATCATAGTTAGTCATTGAATTAGTTAGTTAAATGGGACTATTACAAGTAATTAGGAAAGTTTGTTAGATTCTGCTAGCTGGCAGTGGGTTTGGGAGTACTATAAATAGTCCAATGTGTAATGGCTTTGCCTAATGGTTAATTTGATAAAAAGAAATATAAACAAAAACAATTAAAGAGTTCTGCTCTTCTCTCCTCTTTCCCTCTTCCTCTCTATCTATGTGTTACTTGCAGGTTGATTAAGGGCTTAGAGATTTGGATCCTATCACCTTCCCCACTCAAGGCAAGTAATTTTATGCCCAATTTGGAATTTAAATCTATTTATTTTTTTTAAATTTATTTGGGGTTACTGAAATCAGCATGGAAAATCTGCCATTGTCTGAGAAAACTCAAGATTCCAGTATTCAAGTTTTGGGGACTTCACAATTGTGAACTGGGCAGCCAGTGCAACTGGTTACAGAGCTTCCTGTGAGTTGAAGTTCTAAAATTTTGTTTTAATTTTTTTTAAAGTTTTTATCATTTTCGTTATCTCTGCTGATGTTTTGCATCAAATTTTGACTGAATGTCGTGCTGCAAATCAAAACTGGAGCTTGCCTTTATCCAGTTTGCCAATGGCATAAGCTTCCGATCACTTCCCTCTCTCCCTTTGAAACAATCAGTAAGTCCCAGTCCCAGTCCCTCTCTCTCTCTCTCTCTTTCTCTCTCTATCTCTCTCTCTCTCTCTCTCTCTCTCAGTTCAATCAATTCAATTACACGATCTGTATACTTATAAAATCTGAGCTGATATACATATACTCTTAAATTCTTGATTTAATATCAAATTTGCTTTTGAAAAACGATTTCTTCTTTTGTTTGGCGATGAATTCTAATAAATTTTCTGTATTTTGGGTAGGTTTATAATCCCATTTAGCAGAGTCATGTCGCTTCCAAATGAAGAAAATGATAAGTCTCTTCTTCTGATGCTCAGGTATTTCCCGTTTGCATTCAAACTAACACCCTTTTGTTTCTTTTTGTATTTGGGTTTTTGCAGTTTCTATTTGTTTTTTCCTTTGTTTTGTATTTCTAATTTATCGTTTGTTGTTGGACAATGGTGATTGTATTTGGATGTTTTTTCTGATTTTAGGTTGGTCAGCTTCTGTTTTTCTTCCAGTCTGTTGCTTCAATCAGAAAGGCAGCTATTGCTGCCAATTAAAAATGTCAAAAGAAAAGGAAGGCTACTTGCCAGCCTTATTTTTTTCCCCTTAACAAGGAACAAGTTGTCCTCCTTTTTTTTTTCTTTGTACTATTAGCCGAAAGTGCACCATTTGAACCAGAGGGAATCTTAAGGTTGATTTCAGCATTTGTCTAACTCTAACTTTATTTCCATCTCTCCCACACACAAACACACTATGTCAATGTTAAAACATCATCACTCCTGATTATTCAAAATTGGTCTTTGGTTCATTTTATTAGTAAATTTTCAATTCTCTAATGGCTGCTGTTACATGTATTGTCGGATTGCATGATATTTTGGTATTTTAGTTATGATAGCTCTGGATTATGCTGTCACCTTTTCTACATTGCACTATTTAACTCACAAACGTGAGAGCCGAACATTAGGCTCTTATGTGCACATAATTTTCTTAAGAAGGGAATGAGAAAATAAAATGGGCAGTACCATAATTTGCAGCAGAAGATTTCTAATGAGTTAGATAAGAGAGTGAAGAAGTTTCTTAGAGGAGCAGAAGCAAATTTGGAGGTATGGCCTAGAAACTTTTAGTTTTCATGAAACTTTTACATGTTTATTTGTCACTGTATCTTGGATTTTGTGTTTTTAGGGCTTGAAAGATAAGAAATTGAAGGTCAACTTGCTGTTAGAGAAGAATTGTATGGAAAATCTGCACAAGCTGCTGCCAAGGCTGAGAAGGTGATTTGTTTTCCTTAATGTGATATGTTGGTCTGTTCAAACTTTAATGGAAGGGAAAAGAATCTTACATAGAGTCATGCTTAAGCAGTAGACCGGAGTTTTTACTCTTTCTTTTCCAGTCGTGTACTGTTGTTTTAACTTTTTCTTTGATTTACTGGATTTAGTCTATACAAGTGATCTTCTACATGAAATCTTGCTTCTTCTATTCTTTTAGTCCATGTAATACTGATAACAATTGATTTGAATGTTTTTTTTGGTTTTTTATCAAAATTATCAGTGGCTTCTACCAAGTCAGGGAGGCTATAGAGAAGACATGGAGGATCAAACAAGAATCAATTGCTTTGCACCTATCAATGCCGCCAAATGGTAATAATCCTTCACTCTCTTCTCTCTGCATCTCTACATGTATATTTTTATCATTTTCTAGATGGAATAATCCATTGATCATCCAAGTGGCTGCTCGATTTTGCATCTTCTCTTTCCCAATTGAAGTGGCTGTTCAATCCATACTAGCTAGATACATTTGAATCGGTTAATTATTGTTGCTGATAATAAATGATATCTAATGTAATTGATTCATTCAATTTTTCTACCTGGATTTAACTCTTTCTTAATTAGTGCTGCAAGATCTGTCTTGGATCAATAATTGCAAGCTATTTTTTCTGAGAAACAATTAGATTATTAGATCTAAGTTGCTAATTGTTTTAATTTTGAGGCTTCAATAAAATCAGCACTCACAACTGGAGAAGTCAAGAAGCCTGACCGTTACCGCCCTAGAATCGTCGCTCTTTGGTAAGTTTTCAACACAATATAGTTCAAATCCTCTGCATAATGTTCTTGAATTTTACTATATGTATTGTGCTCTTTGCATTTTGTTATCTGAACTCTATTCTTTGAATTTAGTTACCTGAATTGTGCCTAATATTTGATGTGGCCAGTGGATTTTTATGGCTGGCTGGTGTGATTTGGGAGTGTTTTTAGTTAATGGGAGATGGGACAAAGGTGTGAGGCAGCGAAGCCAAGTGGGATTAGGAATTTAAGGATAGTAGAGTATTTGCTATTTATGGGATTAGAAATCTTTCTTTATTTTTGTCTTGGTGCAATGAAAAAAAAAAGGGTGAGTAATTTTAACTCCAATTTAAGGTAATAACATGTGAATTTTTCTTATTTCTGCTTTTTTCCTTTCTTTTAAAACAACCTTTGATTTCTTTGATAGTGCCTTTTTTTATCTGTGCTATTATAATTGTTCTCAACTATATTGGAACTAAATTTTTCGTGATGCTCTTTCCTTTTCTTCTTAGTAAAAAAACATACTAAAGTGACAACGCAATGGTGGTGGGAATAAGCGTTCTCAGGTATGTATGGAAGTGTGATATGAATTAGGTGGATGATGTTGAAGCATCAGTCAATAAAAAAAATAAGATCTTAGATATTATACATTAATCCATAATGAATTTGTTGTCCACCCTGCATCAAAGGTGACAAAGGCCTTCTTTATTTTGGCCTCAGTTATTAATTGAAAACTCATTCATATTTTTTCATAGAAATTCCGTCATTATGCGCTGCTATTTAATTGCTCTTTTTGGGTTTCTAGCCGAAAAGTCGTTAGTGTATATTTAATTTAGTTCCCTGATTTTCTTTTTTAATTTATTTATATTTTGTTTTGTTGGGTGATGCAGTTTGATCAGATCGGGTTGAATTGAATAATCCTTGAAGTGACAAGAAGGAACTGACTAAGCAAGTAATAATTCTTAATTACATACATGTTTTCATTTTAATTTATGATTTGATTAGCCCTTTCTTATATAAATTTCGAGCTCCATAATTGTTGGACCATTGATATGTTATGAGTGCTGATTAGTTTATGTGTGTAAATATAGTGTATGGGTGTTAAGTACTTCAGATGTTATTGACGATCTCAGAAGGGAAGGGGCATCCCCTTCTTCTCCTTTTTCCTTTCTCTCGAATTCTCTCTAAAAAAACTAAACCACGGCCGCCAGTTCTTTTATCCCTAATCGCCGATCTCCTCAGGTTTGCACCAAGCCGGTGAAGGAATTAGGGGAATGGAGCTCAGATTGTCAGAGGTATAAATTCACATCCTTAATTTTTATTTTATTTTATTAATTTTAACAGGATTTGAGAAATCCTAAGCCATGGATCTATGTATAGTGTGTGTTGAATCTCTGAGCATCTCTATTTTTTTTTCTTCATCAAATGGTCTTTGTAGTGTCTATGTATTTGTGCATCCATGTATGAATATGATCTCTGCAAGTTCATTATTGTCCTGGGAAACCACCTAAATTATCAATTCCTTGCTTTCTATGTACAATGTTATCAAACTTTCTGATTTTGGGGTGGAAGGAGTGCTAATATAGTAATTTTCAAGTATTTTGGTTCTTTGTTGGAATTTTTTTTTTTTTTTTGGGTAACTTTGTGATTTGCAGTTGATTTTGGGAATTGATTTATGGGTTTGGTTTGAATGCACTGACATAAGTTATTGTTTCTGTTAACGCAAATGATGGAAATTGACCTGAGTTCAAACTGAAACGATATTATTATTTTGGTTATGGTGAGAACTAAGAATCCTTTCTTAAACTTTCCTGTTTTTGGAATTGAGAAATTGGGTTAATTTTATGATGATTCACCAAGAATTTGTTAATCATTTTAATGCATATGAGATAGGGGTTCTGCTTTGTAGGATCTGTTTTTGGTCTTTAGATATTGCTTGATTTGGTATTGTCAACTGCTATTTATGAATTACCATGTTCACTTTGTCAGTATGAATTTTCAAGATTGTCATTCGATCCTAAAGACACACATTGAACAATACATATTCCAAAATTGTTGTTGGACAATCAAGCAAATCAAGATTGTCATTTGTCAAGATTGATTTTAGAAAGTAATTTCTCTGATCAAACAAATCAAGCAAAGTGAACATGGTATATGAATTTCCAAGACTGTCAGTGTGAAACGATACATTAATGCTTGATTTGGTATGGCGTTTTCTTCACAAACCTTTTAAATGTAAGAAACTTTTAATTTTTCTGGGTTCAATTTTAAATCAGATTCTGTTACGGGTTGTTAATCAACCATTGAATTGGTTTTGGATTTTTGTTTGATTAGAGAGATTGTGTGTTTTTTTGGGTGAAATTTTAATCGGTGAGATTTTTAGTTTGGCTATGTTGTGGGTTTTGGCAAATTTCTAGCGTGTTTATGCATGTGGTTTTGATTAAAGAATTGGGAAAAAATGGGATTGAGGGTGAGGGAAAAACTGCGAAGAAAGCATGGAAGAGAGATTTGGGATTAGGGATAGGGAAATAGAGGGAAAAAAATATGATAGAGGAATGGGTCATTTTCACTATTTTTTTAACTGATTTGGGATTTTGTTTGGGTTTGAGGCCATCAATGGTGTTAAGGCGTTTATTGGCACACCGTGTGTTTTTGCTAACTTTTATTGGTAAATTTTTGTGTTGTTCTTGCGATTTTGTGTGGTAGGGTTTCTAAATTTTATCATTGATCATTTGGTTTTTTGTGTGTTGGTTTGTTTGCTTTGTAGGTTGTGTTTGTGCTGGGACAACATTTTCCACCACCTATTTGCACTGGGATGACTGCGTTTTAAAACTGTTGAGGGTGAGATTTACATATGGAAACATTCCATTTTTTTCCCAAATATGTGCATTTAGTTATACTGTTTCAGATTTTTTTTGTTTATCATTTTTGTGTTTGAAAAGATGGCTCTTTTGGTCGTCATCTATGGTTTTCGTTTGTTCATTTCCTGTGGTTCAGTCTTACTGGTTTTTTATTGTGGCTCATACTCTATTTATGTTTCTCTGTAAACTATTAATTTTGGAATATACTATTGTTTCCTTGCTGGTACATTAAAATGAAAATATGAAAAGTAGTCTTAATCTCGCTGGGGGGTGCTGTAGACCGATTTGATGCTACAAGGCACTTCGTTTAAGGCTATCTGAGGGAGAGAGGTGTTGAGTGTCTGAGACTGCAAAATCAAATTACTTATGGAATTTATGACATGCAATTAGTTTTTTTTTAGTTGAGTTCAAATAATGTTGATTGCGCTGTTATAAAGCTCTTTTTTTATAGTTAGGTTGAAAATCATATCGATATGTTCTTTATTTAGTTGGTCCAATATATGAAATTGTTTTGTTTGATGTTTCTATCAAAATTTGATCTTTTTTGTGTGTGTGAAATTATAATGGAATTGCAAGTCAAGTATATCTTAAATTCTTGGTTGCGTACTCACCTTCTCACATCTATTACATTGTCTCTTGACTGGCTGGATTTTTACAATTTCATGGAGTTACAATTCTTTTTATAATTTCATGGAGTTACAATTCTTTTTATAATTTCCTAGATCTATCCTGTTTGTTCGTTCATGATTATGTTGAATGTTTTTCAAGTTAAATGTATCTTATTCATATGGTTAAGGTTGGTGCATTCAAGTTCCGCAGCATCGCGCGGGCATATTACTAGTAAGTTCTATCACAAAAAGTTTTGGTGTCATTATGTATAGAACTATTCATTATACTATTTTTCGCAAAGTGAAATTGTTGTATTTTGAACAATGATTAAATGTGTAATTTGACCACGATATGTGTAGGTTCGGATAAAATTATTGTGTAGGCTCGGAGAAATTTTTGTGCGTGACAGTAGCGAGGTCTTAGGTCACGTCGTGTCTGATGGTTAACACTGACTTCAAAAATGGGGTAGACGCCTTTAATTCCAGGAAACAACTTAGAAAATCACAGGCATGGAGATTAGTCAAGCCCAAACTATGGTGCACATACATTTACTTGAAGATATATAAGGAACCAATGCTTTACTAAGAAATATGGCTAATCAATTAAGCTAAGTTGAAAAATTGGTGCTTTTGCAATGGCAGTGGCTCTTTCTGTAAGGATGCTTGTGTTCTCCTCATTGTTTTTGCTACCAGTTTCTATGATTTCCCAAAATAATGGAAGAGTGGCAATTGGGAGTTCTCTAACTGCAAATACAGGCAACTCCTCATCATGGCTTTCTCCATCCGGTGATTTCGCGTTTGGATTTTCGCCCCTTGGAAACAATGATCTTTTCTTGCTTTCGATATGGTATGCGAAAATCCCAGACAAAACCGTAGTTTGGCATGCATATGACGATAACAGCCCCGTAGTTGCACTTGGGGGATCAATTTTGAACTTGGCTGCCAAAAGTGGACTAGTTCTTAACGATCCTCAGGGTGGAGAGATATGGAAATCCGAAACAATCTCCGGGATTGTTGCGAACGGGGTCATGAATGACACTGGAAACTTTGTCCTTCAAGACGAAAACTCGGGCAGCTTGTGGGAGACCTTCAGCAATCCTACCGACACCGTTTTGCCTGGACAGACAATTGAGAAAAATGGGAAGCTTTCGAGTAGACAATCGGAGACTAACTACGCAAAGGGGCGGTTCCATCTGCGCTTGCAAGATGATGGAAACCTCGTGCTCAACACCGTCAACTTGCCATACCCAAACTTCGCCACGGCCACGATCGCGGGGACTGTGGAAGGTAGTCAAGGTAAACAATTGGTATTCAACAACTCAGGGTACATGTTTGTTCTGAGAGAAAATGGTGGAAGATTCACTCTTACAGGGACACAGGGAGTCTCGGCGAGGGACAACGACATAAGGGCAACTCTTGATTTTGATGGGATTTTCGCTTTATATTCTCACCCGAAAAACTTCACTGGAAATGCAAGCTGGAGTAGTCCTCTGTGGTATAAGCCGGATGGTAAGAATACTTTGAATTGTGATATATTCTTCTCAATAAGAGGTATTTAAGGGTGTACAACCCTAACATAAATGGAAAGAGAACTAATTACAAGTGATTACATGAGAATACACGGGATTACATATCAATTAGGGATCCTACCTAAAATACAAAAGTCAACATTTCCCCTCAAGTTGGTGCATATATGTCGCTCATGCCCAACTTGTGTAAGAAACTTGAAAACTTGTGACTTGAAATAGCTTTTGTGAGGATATCTGCCAACTAATCTTCTGTTCTTATCACTGATACTTCAATTATTTTCCCTTTCAATTTTTCTTTGATGAAGAACGGGTCAACTTTAACATGCTTTATTCTATCATGTTGTACCGGATTATGTAAAATGCCACGAGCAGCTTTATTATCACAAAATAATTTCATGGGCTTATCATGTTGTATACCCAAATTGCTTAATAGAAGCTTAAGCCACAAAATTTCACAAATCCCCGAAGTTATACCTCTGTATTCGGCTTCTGCACTAGAACGGACAACCACATTCCGTTTCTTACTTCTCCATGTAACTAAGTTACCCTCAACAAACGTAAAGTAACCTGATGTTGAGCGCCTATCGTTAATTGAACTTGCCCAGTTTGCATCAGTATAACCTTCAACATTAAGGTGATTATTCCTTTTAAACAAAATCCCTTTTCCTGGACTTCCCTTCAAATATTTCAATATTCTCATCATGGCATTCATATGTTGTTCTTTATGATCATGCATGTATTGACTCACTACACTTAAGGCATATGCAAGGTCTGGTCTTATGTGTGCCAAATACATCAAACGGCCTACTAACCTTTGGTATCTTCCTTTGTCAACTGGTACTTGATTAGGATCAACATTAAGCTTTAATCCTTCTTTTAATGGTGTATCTACTGGCTGACAAGCTGACATGCCAGTTTCGTGCAACAAATCAATAATATACTTCCTCTGAGACAAGAAAATTCCAGAACTGCTTCTCGATACCTCAATCCCTAAAAAATATTTCCAGGATCCAAGGTCCCTCATTTCAAATTCTGTAGACAGGTATCTTTGCAAGGCCGCATGTTCTTCTGGATCATTACCTGTTACCACCATATCGTCTACATACACAATAAGTGCAGTAAGTTTCCCATTTTGTCTTTTCAAGAACAAAGTATGATCAGAGTTGCTTTGTCTGTAACCAAAGGCACTCATAGATTTTGTGAATCTTCCAAACCATGCTCGAGGGGATTGCTTCAAGTCATACAATGATTTCTTCAACCTGCACACCTTTCTTTTATATTTATCTGGAGCATTACATCTAGGTGGAAGATCCATATAAATCTCTTCTATCAAATCTCCATGCAAGAAGGCATTCTTCACGTCGAACTGCTGGAAAGGCCAATCAAGATTCGCAGCCAAGGAAAACAAAACACGAACTGTGTTGATCTTGGCCACAGGAGAAAATGTATCTGTATAGTCAATTCCATATTTTTGAGTGTATCCTTTTGCTACTAGTCTTGCCTTGAAGCGATCCACTGTCCCATCAGTTTTATACTTCATAGTATAAACCCATTTACATCCCATATGTTTCTTATCAGCTAGCAAGTCTGTGATCTCTCGAGTAGCATTCTTCTTTAAAGACTTCAACTCTTCATTCATTGATGCTTGCCAACGTGGATTAGCTAAAGCTTCCTGTACAGTTAGGAATATATATAGTAGATAATTGATACATAAATGACTTATTTGATTCTGACAGGTGACTAGTAGACACATAATAGTTAATGGGTATAACACATTGGACTCAGGGTTGGGCTTATTCATTGGATACCTAGTTTTGCATTTAGGGTCAGCTTCATAAGTAGGTTTAGGAATACCTCGGTTTACACGGTCAGGGAGGCGACGTGGTCGTAGTGTATCCGGGATTGAAGGTGATTGATTATGGTTATTGGGGCTCAAGGGCGGCGAGATCAATTGTGAGGTAGTTGGCGACATAGGGTTGTCTGCTAGTGAAGAAATTGGCAACGAGCTGTCAGGCGAAGATGAAGGCTATGAGTTATCTGGTGTAGTCAACTCGTTACTTTCAAAGTTTTCAACATTGTTTCCATGTGAATGATCACCACTTGTCTCCAAGACATTACCACTTACTTCCAATTCATTCACATTATTATTTCCTTGTGAATGATCACTACTTATTTCCATGACACCACCACTTAAATCCAAAACATTCACACTATCTGTCTTCGGAATAGTATAATCAAGAGTTTGAACTTCTGTTTGATTCTCCCCCTAAAGTGAAGACTCATGATTGGCAAAGTACATATTGTTTTCATGAAAGGCAACATCCATAGTGATAAACAACTTTTTCGTCGGAGGGTGATAACAACGATATCCTTTTTTATTTGAGGTATACCCCACAAACACACACCGTAAGGCCCGAGGTTCAAGCTTACTCCATTGCTGTTTATAAAGACGAACGAAAGCCACACATCCAAACACATGAGGTGAAAGATTGGGGATAGCAAGAGCATCAACGTGTGAAGAAAGAGCCTGACGTGGTGTTTGAAAATCAACGGATCGGGATGGAACACGATTAATGAGATATGTAACTGAGGTGAGAGCTTCTCCCCAATAGGATAACGGGAGATGAGCCTCGAGCAAAGAAGCATGAATAACCTCCAAAAGCTGACGGTTCTTGCATTCTGTAACCCCATTTTGTTGTGGAGTATATAGGCATGTGGTTTGATGAACAATTCTATGATGATTAAGAAAAGCAAGAAGGTCAGAGTTAACATATTCACTGCCATTATCAGTCCTGAGAACCTGTATGCGTGACTTATATTGTACTTGTACCATTTTATAAAATTGTTGAAACAAAAAAAGAACTTCACTTTTGGACTTCATCAAACAGAACCAAGTCATACGAGTGCAATCATCAATAAAAGTAACGAACCAATGAGCACCGCCAAACGTAGCAGTTTTAGATGGCCCCCAAACATCACAATGAATGATCATAAATGGAACTGAACTTTTATTCATACTGGATGGAAATGAAGTACGATGACTCTTAGCCATTTCACAAACACCACATTTAAAGCTAGAAACGTCATGCTTAACAAATAAGCTAGGAAACAACCTTCGTATATAGTCGAAAGAAGCATGTCCAAGTCGATGATGCCATAACCACACCTTCAAAACTTTATCCTTTTCCTCATGAGATCCTTCCATGGCAAGAGCTTGAGCTAAATTTCAAGAACTGTTGGATGTCAACTCCAAGTAGTAGAGTTTTCCTCTCATAATACCATAACCAATCATCTTGTGAGTCCGAATGTCCTTAAAAATACAAAAGGAAGGCCAAAAAATAACTAGGCACTTTAGGGCCACAATTATTTGAGCAACAGATAATAAATTATAGTCAAGGGAAGGAACAATAAGTATGGAATCAAGATTCAGGGTATCAGAGGGGGAGATATCACCTTCCCCAATAATGGGGACAACATTACCATTGGCAACACTAACTATAGTATTGGTGGATGGTTTTAAGGTTTGTACCTGTCTAGAATCACAAGTCATAGACGCAGAAACTTTTAAAGCCTTACCATCATTACCTGTATGGTCATAATCTACCTTAGCTTTGGCAACCAAGGCACGCGACTTGAACCGATCACTATTGGTCCCACAAGTTCGGCCTACCATTGCTCTGGGTGCAACATGAGTAACTAATTGATAAAGTCCAAGCCAAATTGACATGCCTTGATCCCGATATCCTGGGCACATCTAGATGGTCACGTGCTGCCCGACACCCGAGGGGTGACGAAAGCCATTTAGAATGCATGAGAACGAGAAATAAGTAAGACTTAAGAATTTAATGGAACATTAAGAAGCATTTAAGGAATGTGTTCAAAGCATACAACTAATTTAGAACACTAAAAAGAAATAATGTAAATTTGATTGAACAAATGAAGTGGGTCCTACACCGAAAGAACTTAAAGATGCTGATGCGGAAGTGCCTTGACGCTGGGATTGTATGCCTCGTTTCTAAGTCCTGAAGGGGGTACAAAACAAACATGAGTGGACCAAGTTGATATATATATATATATATATATATATATATATAAAATAATAAAATAGTTATCAATGTACTAACCCCCAGGTTTTATGAAAACTACTAGTATCATATGTAATAGGTTTTTTTCGAAAACTCTAGCATGCCATATGACCTTCATAAAACATATCTCGTTTAATGTGCTAACTAGTGGTATCATAATCGCCCAAAGGCAGGACATACACCCGAAGGCAGAACATACTCCACGCGCCCGGAGATAGAACATAACTTTTCCTTCACAAACTTCCTTCAAAAGTATAAATCGCCACAAAGGCATCCAACCTACACCCACCCGAAGGCATATATAATATCAATCGCCACAAAGGCATCCAACCTACACTCACCCGAAGGCATATATATGAAGTGACCACTAGATACACACAAAACCATTGAACATAGTCTTTCCAAACATTGTATATGTATTTCAAAAACATCTTCATAATATAAAGTCATCCATCATGTATAATATAAAGAAATGTTCAAAAACATGTTCTAAACACTAGTAGAAAAAACACTTTGCGCGACGTAGGTACCTTCGTTGTGCAAAGTCAAAAATCATTGCCTAAGGGTTTGCACGACGCAACCTTCGTCACGCAAAAACCGTTGCGCCAAGGCAGTGACAGTAGAGTTTGCGCGACGAATATATAACTTGCATCGCACAAAGCAGCTTTGCACGACGCACGGACGGCGTCGAGCAAATGGTCTTTGCGCGACACAGGGCCTACGTCGTGCAAAGTGTCCTTGCGCGACGCACTGCCTACGTTGAGCAAAGTGTCTTTGCACGACGCATAACCTACGTCGTGCAAAGTGTCCTTGCGCGACACACTACCTACGTTAAGCAAAGAGTCTTTGCACAACTCATAGCCTACGTCATGCAAAGTTGCCTTGTGTGACATGACCTACGTCGCGCAAACCCCTTTATTTATTTATTTTTTATAAATGTTTTGGTCAAAACTTTTTTTTTAATTTTTGATAAATATTGTAATTAAATTATAAAGAATAATTAATTAACCAAGCAAAAGTATTTAATTACAAAATATATAAAAATGTACATACAAGATGTCCAAACAAAAAAGAAAAAAATTACAAGTGAACTAGGTTTAAAACATCAAGCTACTAAGTATCGGGAGGGTGAGGTGGCTCTAAGGTCAAAGGTGGATCAAGATGAGGTGTTGGTAGCGAGACTTATAGGCCGGCCGTCTGTATGGCTCGTACATAGTCTCTCAACTGCGCCCTCATCTTATTGCCCTCGGCCCTCATCTGCTCCCTCATCTGCTCCTTCTCGGCCCTTATCTGCTCCCTTATCTGCTTCCTGATCTACTCGCCCTGGGCCCTCATCTGCTCTTCCTGGATGGCAACCTTGCCCCTTAAGGTTGTCACTTCCCCCATCAATGTATTGACCTGTACTGTGTTCGATCTGGAAGAAAAGACACCCGTCGCACGAACCCGCGATTTCCTTATAACCCGAACAACCTGGCCATGACGACAACCAAGGTTCTGATCCAGTACTTGAGTCATGATTTGAAAACCAACATCCTCTGGTACCATGACGTCCTCGATCAGAGTCTCTGGGGGAAGCTGCGATGCTGCTTCTTGGAGAACAGCAGTGCTTTTTTCCACCATAGTATCCTATAATAATAAAGAAAAAACATATAATGTTTAATAACAAAATATAAATAATATTTGAACGATTCATACATATAAGAATAATAATAATTACATATACTTACATAACACTAGTTAGCGATTTCATTACCAGGTTGAACGTAAACATCCTTGAACATGTCGATCTCTGGGAACTTAGAACCCTTCTGAAGAAAAAAAAAACATTAAGAAAATTTTATTAATCAATAATAATAAATAAATTGTATAAAATTTCAAAGTTAATATAGTTTTACCTCACGTCGTTCCTCAAGCCTATACGAAAAGGGCTGACACGCCCCAATCCCGATGTCCTGTAGACATCGGGATGGTCACGTGCTGGCCGACACCCGAGGGGTAACGTAAGCCATTTAAAATGCATAAGAACGAGAAATAAGAATTAAATGGAACATTAATAAGCATTTAAGGAATGTGTTCAGAGCATACAACTAATTAGAAAACTAGCAAAGAAATGATATAAAAAATGAATGAACAAAGGATGGGGTTCTACACTGAGAGGACTCGAAAGTGCCGATGCAGAAGTATCTTGACGCCGGGATTGAATGACTCGATTCTAAGCCTTGAAGGGGGCGCAAAACAAAGGTGAGTGGACCAATTTGATATACATAATAGTAAAACAGTTATCAACATACTAACCCCTAGGTTTTCATGAAAACAATAGCATATAATTATCATGATAAACATAGGGTTTCCGAAACCTAGAATGACGTGCAATATCTCAATTAATAACTCGCATATAATAATCATTAGTATCAAATGTCCACATATATCCCTCCAGGCCCTTTGCCATCTCCTCGTCCCTGAGCATACAATCGGAGGAAAATATCGTTTCAGGCCCTATGCCAGCTCCCCGTCCCTATGCTAAATAGCCAGAGGAAACACACTCCAGACCATATGCCAACTCCACCATCGCCCGCGATGGACCAGAATCTATCCCTTCATCCCGGAGCAGAAATTGGGACCACTAGGTAATACAAAACCATTCCATATACATCTCATAAACATTCTCATAAACTCAAGCTTCTCATGTATGCATTTCTACTAATAAAACATGCATTTTAGAAGGGGTCCACTCAAAGTACTTCGCCGTCGAAAGTCGCGCTGCTAGCGAATAAACAATGCCATAATAGTTCCCCCTAAGTACATAAACGGTTCAACACAGTTAAACTCTATTCAAATGATTTAATTTGGGAAAACGACTTCAAAAACGGGTCCAGGACGTAGAAATTAGCCTAGGAGGGGTCCCGAACGAAACTCGAAAAGTCAACTCAGAAAAGTCAACTTTGACAGTCAAAGTCAATAGCCAAAGTCAACGCTGACCGTTGACCGAGTCAACGGTTAGACTGGGTTGGGTCAATGCGGGTCTGGGTCAACGGGTCAAGGGTCAAACCCGGTTAGGGTTTGGGCTTTGGGTTTTAAAGAGGAAAGGGTTTTGAAACGGGCCTAAGGTCTTAATTAAAAGGATAGCCCAAGGGCCTTAAACTAAACAATAAAATAAAATAATAAAATAAAACTGAAAAGGGCCTGGGGTTGGACTGGGCAGAAAGGCCCAAAGGCCTTGGGTTTAGTGGGTCGGCGGACCCAATGAGGAATAAGGCCGGAATTCTACATAAACTTTGAACATCCGTAACTTTGTTGATACTCGAAGAAATCAAGTGAAACAAAAACAAAAGTTGTAGTTCTCGAAGAGACGAAGAGAATGGTACCTCACATGATGTCTAACTCGCTATAGTTTGGCCGAAAAATGCCTCGAAAGTTGCCAGACTCGCCTAAAACTAGGTAAGATTCAAATGAGTATAACTTCTTCAATACTGAATGAAATTGGGTGAAACAAAAAGAAAAGTTGTAGTACTTGACGAGACGAAGAGACTGATACTTACACGCTGTCCAAATCTACATGGTTTGGCTGGAAATTGGCTCGAAAGTTGCCGGAGTCGTCGGAGCCTGGGTTTTGGGTGTTCATTCTTCATTTTTGAGAGCATAAGGGTGATGGTGATGATGTTTGATGATGAGGGAGAAGAGGGTGACTGGGTGTGTATGTGGGTGTGTTTTCGGGGAAGGGGGAAGGAGAGAGCTTTGGGGAGAAAGAAGAGAGTGAAGGAGAAGAGAGAACAGAGAGAGAGGTGAGGGGGATATGAGATATAGGAAAGGGGGGACAAAAATCAAGGGTGGGCCCTTTGGGCTCACCATTTAAGACCCAAACCAATTTTAAAATAAAAGAAAGAGGGTGGGGTGTAACAAAGGCTTCGAACCAGAATGGTGAAAAAGTGTCTTTGACTCACGAGCTTTCTGGCCAGCAGCAGATTTCTTCTGTTAAACACACAATATACATGTTAGTGCAACTATTTGAAATAAATTAATAAAAAAACTTTAAAAATAACTAAAACAATAATAAATTATTATTAAAATATTATGTACATACCAAAAATTTTGGATCTATAAAATGCTTACAGAGCCACTCCCAATCCTCTGGCCGATCCTCGCTTGGAACATGTAAGCGAGCAATCTCTAGATTATCCCATTTCTTAAAATGATTGTGAAAATTGTTCTTCCAATGTTTGTACCAGATTGCCAAGTTCTCCTTTATGTAGGCCATAGCCTTTGGAGATATGTCATCAAAACCATAAATGAGCTACGAATATGAAAAATAATAAAATAATAGTAAGAAATTGCATAATATTAAAGATAATATATTTTGGTTTTTAATATTTGTAAACAAAATTAAAAAAAATAATAAAGGCTAAAAATTAATATACTAACCGACAACTTGTGTCACACTCGTTTCTTATCGTCCTCAGAAATTTCTGCCCAAGACTCCGACTGGAAAGTGTTGTTGGAACTACCTAGTGTATAGAGAAAAAGAAAATCAGCAAGATAGTTATCTCCTTTGATTTTGCAATTTCAATTTCATAAATTAATCACATGAAGGATCTACATATTATTAATTCAACTTACATCATGTTTAAGAGCAAGGGAAGGATTGCAATTGAAAAAACACAAAGAATTGATATCAATTCAAACCTGATCTGGTAGACGATTTTGAAGAGAGATGGGAGATGGAGGTAGCTGCTGCAACTGGGTTTGCAGTTTCTGCCTCCCAAACTGATCAAATGAAATAAAAAAAGTCGTTGACTTTGCGCAACGCAGATGGTCATACGTCGCGCAAAGCTGTTTTGAGCGGTGCGACGCCAGTCTTCATCGTGCAAATTTGTTTTGTACGACGCATGCTCACCTGCGTCGCACAAAACTGTTTTACGCAACGCATGCCCACCTGCGTCGCACAAAGTCAAGAAAAAAAGGGTAAATCTTTTTTGGTTTGGCGCCAAGAGTTTGCGCGACGAAGGACGACATCGTGCAAAGCAGTTTTGCGCGACGAATACTCACCTATGTCACGCAAAGTCAAGAAAAAGCGGTAAATCATTTTTGGTTTGGCGCCAAAAGTTTGCGCGACGCCGTCCTTCGTCGTGCAAAGTGACGTACCGCAAAGTCCGTTTGTGCGACGAAATTTGCTTCGTCGCACAAGTCCTGGTCGCGTAAACATGCTTTTGTACTAGTGAAATATGATATCGTCATGCATCAGATATCCTATAAAGAACATGGGTTATAGGAAAATAAGATATTCCAAAATAAGCTCAGTATAGCATAATAATCAATATCTCATAAAACGTTCACAAAACGCATTTAGTAAATCATGTTTTTCATGTATACATTTCTACTAATAAAACATGCATTTTAGATCCACTCACAGTACTTCGCCGTCGAAAAGCCACGCTGCTAGTGAAGATAAAAATGCCAAAATATAATTGTTGCTAAGCACATAAAGGGTACAATTAATAAAACTATACTATAGCAATTGAATTTGGAAAAACGGACGTAAAAAACGGATACAGAACGTTGAATTACCCTCATAAGGGTTTTTGGGGTTTAGAAGGCACGGGCCTGAGGCCCTAAAGGTTAAATGGCCCAAAGGCCTTTAACAAAAAAGTTTTGGGTTTGCTAATAAGGCCCAATGCCTTTAAATTAAAAAAAGAAACAAAAATTAAAAGAAAAAGGGTGGGTAGGGCTCGGCAGGAAAGGCCCAAAGGCCTATGTTTGATGGGTCGCCAGACCCAAGGAAGAAGAAGGCCGGAATTTGGCCGGAAAACTACATGAACTTTAAACATTCATAACTTTGTCAAAACACAACGAAATCGAGTGATTCAAAAACAAAAGTTGTAGTACTTGAAGAGACGAAGAGAATGATACCTTGCACAACACCTAACTCGTTGTGGTTTGGCCAGGAAACGGCTTGAAAGTTGTGGAGGTTTCCGAAAACTAGGTAAGATTCAAATGGATATAACTTCTTCAATACTCAACGAAATTGAGTGAAACAAAAAGAGAAGTTGTAGTACTCAACAAGACGAAGAGATTGATACCTTGCAAGCCGGCCAACTCACCATGGTTTGGCTAGAAATTGCCTCGAAAAGGGCGGTATGCGTCAGAGTTCGTGTACGGGGCCTCATGGTTCGACTTCCAAGATCAGTATAGTGGAAATGAGAATGTTTCAATGGATGTTTGGGCACACGAGAACTGATAAGATTAATAAGTAGAATTTATAAGGTAAAGTAGGAATGGCTGCAATTAAAGATAATATGAGAGAAAATTAGTTAAGGTGGTTTGGACACGTAAACTAAAGACCTACAAATGCTTCAGTTAGAAGATGCGAGTATGAGACGGAGACTCAAGTCAAAAGTTGTAGAGGAAGATCTAGAAAGACTTGGAAAGAGACTTTAAGAAAATATATGAAATACTTGGCGTTAACGGAAGACTTGATGCAAAATAGTGCGCACTGACGTTCTATGATTTATACAATCAATCCTGATTAATGGAATAAGGGTAAGTTGTTGTTGAAGTCATTCAGGTTTTGTTATTTTTCTCTTCTGCTTTTGCTCATGACAATTATGACGACTATGAGTAACTAAGCTCTTTTTGGTAGGGCATGATGCAACCCCAGTATGACAATCTATTGATCGTCTGTGCGATGTTGGATTCTTAATAATTGTGAGCAATCCTAGGTCAATTAAGAGTTAAATTCTAGGTTAGAAGTTAAATTCAAGGTTAAAATTTTGTATGAAGCACTAAATTAGATATAGAGTATGCTTTTGGAAACATCTTTGTACAAAATTTTCAACGCAGAGAAGATTAATGACTGGTAAACTAGGTGAACTTGTCTGCGTCATTTAACAGAATTATAAAGATGCTAGAAAATATGATAATTCTCGGAACATTGAAAAGAAATTCTTCAGATTACCGAAAAGTAACCCATTGTTTCCTAAAACCCTTCAAAGCATCAGTTACAGTTAGCTCCTCAAAGAACAGCCCACCCACTATTAGTATTATTTTTAGCCTTCCTTTTTAGGATATTCTCAAAATGCAACAGCCAAAGAGAAAGCCATGTCGTTGGGCAACTTCCATAACCCGACATGAACCAGTTTATTTATGTTACAATGGTGATTTCCAAATCAGATTAGATACAGCTCCCAAAGTAGAAAACAAGCATGGAACAAAGGTCACATATGATATCTTATTCAGTGGATAAACTTTGTCAAGAAAACATATTTTATTGATATTCGAGTAACCCGTTTCCCAACGTATCGTTTCTGTTCTAATAACTTCTGCAGATTGTTTAGTTGTTATAAGATACTGTATCTGTTATGTACTTTGCTTGGTCTTGAGGTGGAAGTATATTGGTGCTCGCTTGCTTTGTACTTCATGACGTTCACATATTAAAATACCATCTCACCGTTTTCATTCTATGGAAATGATTTTGCAGATGCAATACGCATATTACCATACTAGTTAGTGTTGTTGATGCACAAAATCAGTTCGATCTTGGATCAACGTAAATATGACCGTGAATCACACAAACACACAAGAACACAAAGATATATCATGTTTCACCTCAAGTTGAGGCTACATCCGCATTGGTGTTGATTTCGTTTCACTATATAAATGAATGTTGAATATACCTGGAGGCTATAGAGGCAGTGTTTGCTCTCTTTGCTATTCTGTTTGCTCTCTTATTTCCCCTCTGTCTGTTTTTCCTTGTGTCTTCGTGTTGGGTCTAAGTGGGGGTGGAAGGATCCCTTTTATAGAATCGAGATTTCCTTCACCTCTTACATGCCTCATGGGCTAGGACGTGAGGCCTAAATATCGAGGCCCAATATATGGTACAACATGAGTCCTCTAAGTCTTCAGTCAAGATAGTTTTTTGGCTGGAGACTTCAAATTCAATCTATGTGCGGGCTGAAGTGACTAGATGTCGTTGCGAGGTAGAGGTAGCACACGTTGCGAGGTTTCTTGTCTAGAGGCAATGCTCGCGGCGATGCGATAGCTCGACTGGAGGCTGTGCTCATTGCAAGGCGGCTTAGCTTGCGGCATTCCTCATTGCGAGTATACACTCGACGTCAGCGTGAGCTCATTATGAGTTAACTCTTGATATGACTCGGGTCCGCTTGTCGGGTTTACATATTTGTTTTATATGTCGGATTTCGGATCGGGTCTACAAGTCGGGTCTTTGAGTCGGGGCCATACGTAGGGTCTTTGAGTTGGGTCCACATGTTGGGCTTGTGAGTCAGGGTTTGAGCTTAAGGGTGTCCAAGTTTGACGGTGTCCAATCTCATAAGTGCCTGAATGAATGGGTGTCCAAGCTCACGGGTATCCAAGCACATAAGTGTCCAAATGAGCGAGTGTACGAGCAAGTAGGTGTCTGGTCAGACAAGAGATTACCATTCAGACTAAATCTTTGTCACCATAAGCATGTGGCTCATTAGTCTATAAGTTGGTAGGCTTCTTTAATCAGCAACAATGTTGATCAATAGAGCTAGTTGCTCAATAATTCTTGACAATAAATTACAATATAAGTATGAACGTTGTTGATGCACAAAATCAGTGAGGACTTTGGTACAACAGAAAGTGTCAGGTTTGTGACCTTCGCTAGATTGCTCCGGTCACCAGTGTAGATAAGTATGTAAAGAGATAGAGGTAGGGAAGCAAACACAAGATGTACGTGGTTCACCCAGATTGACTACGTCCACGGAGTAGAGAAGTTCTCATTAATTGTGAAGGGTTACACAAGTACATAGGTTCAAGCTCTCTTTTTATGAGTTCTAGTGAATGATTTAGTACAAAATGACATTAGGGATTCATTGTGGGAGAATTATCCCTATTTATAGAAGAGAGCTTCTAGCTTTGTTCTGACATTGACACGTGTCATGTTGTGATTGGCCTCTGATGTTGACACATGTCGTGCTGTGATTGGCCTCTGACGTTGACATGTGTCGTGTTGTGATTGGCCTCCTGCTTGGAGGGAAACTCATGTGGGTCTTTGACGGTATAATGTTGACCGGTGCTTAGTAGTTTTGGGGTTGGTCAAGTATAGTACAAACAAACGTATAATGAATAAATCAATTGACAAAGTTATAAATCAAATTGAAAGAGTTTGGCAATGCAAAGTATTGCACTATGCACCTACTACAAATAAATAATTTATTAAGTTGTGTGGTAAATCACATGTTGCATAAGTGACATAGTTAAAGGCAGTCACATTACACTAAGTAGCGGGATAAGGTTGCACAAATAAATGTCTATATAAATATGAGTTATGAATACTGAAATCATTCTGACATATTAATCTTTACATAATGAATGTAGGGATATTGCGTACGGTGCCCTAATATTTAAATAATGAATATTAAGTAATTTGATTAGACGATGCCACATGTTGTAGTGTAGTCATGTGATAAAATCATTAATAATAATGTAAATGGTGTAGTGGGTGTACAGAGGGTTTTAGGTAGCTGTGATCAGTAGTCATGTATGAATATAGTTATAATAAAATATATGGAGAATCAATAAAAAAAATATAATTGAGAAAGTTAACATAAAGGAAGATAAAGATGCTCTTTATCTTTTTCGTGAATTTTTTTTTATTTTGTTTTTCAAACAGTGAGACAGTGGGTAATCAAATAAAGGTTAGGAAAGTTTTATTCTAATATTTAAAGAATGAATATAGTGGTCAGGAATGATTAAAGATACAGTAATAAAATTTTAAATAAATAGTGATATTTTGGAGAAGATGGAGTCTTATCTTCCTCGATGGATTTTCCCCAAACAGTCGAGATGGCAGCGGCATCACTCGAGTTGAGTGAGAATCTGATAGTCCAAGTCTACATGTTCCGTTGGTGGCGGCGATTCCTCGCGAGCTGGGCGTTATGGAGGTCACGGTTGCGCGTTGCAGCTTGGGTTTGAGTAACTCATTTCCACCATTCTTCTAACCATGGCCTCCCCTTCAGATCCCTTTCAGTTTGATTTTGAGGGATTTGAACCCGGATTCGTTGAACTCTCTCTAGGTCTTATCTCCTTCGTGGGTTTCTTCCAGGCAGTGGGTGATATGCGGCAATTTCAGAGAAATGCCTCTGGCCAGTTTTCAGCACCAGCGTATCTCGGGTTGAGTGGTGATGATAGTTTGAGTCCTTCGATTCCACTAGTGGTGGCGGCAATGTCGTGATATCGCCAGAATTGACGGTCGAAGATTTGCCGTTGAAGCTTTTGCAAGTCGCAGATGCTCAAAAAATAGGAAGCGTGCGAGTTCCAGAAGGCCTTCGTGTATGGCTGACTTGGGTGCCATTTGTGATCTGCAAGCTTCGAGGGTCTGGGCAGCAGGGCCTTGTGGATAGCAGAATTTCTGAGTTTGTTCCTGAAAATTAGGTTTTACCGTGACTGTGCTAGGATATGGTTCTTGGGTTTGTGCAAATTTCACGGTGGAGGTTGTGAGGGTTTCACGGTGGTGAGATGAAAAAAGTAGAGAGAACCGACATAGCTTTTCGTGTTGATTTTCCACAGACGGTGCCAAATGTTGATGCACAAAATGGGTTCGATCTTGGACCAACATAAATCCGACCGCGAATCATATAAATGCACAAGAACATATGATATATCGTGGTTCACCTCAAGTTGAGGTTACGTCCACACTGGTGTTGATTCCGTTTCACTATGTAAATGAATGTTGAATATACATGAAGGCTATAAAGACAGTGTTTGCTCTCTTTGTTATTCTGTTTGCTCTCCCGTTTCCCTTCTGTCTGTTTTTCCTTGTGTCTTCGTGTTAGGTCTAAGTGGGGGTGGAAGGATCCCTTTTATAGAATCAAGGTTTCCTTCACCTCCTACATGCCTCATGGACTAAGACATGAGGCTCAAATACCGAGGCCCAAAATATAGTACAAAAAGTGTATTTGCTAGTGATACGCCTCTTCTTCTAGAGTTTGTTCTTGCTTTATTTTGTATCATCTACTTGAAACTTAATTGTTTTAAGAAGTAAATACTTTAGCTTCTTGTAATCTCAACAGCTGCGAGATATCAAATTGCAAGAAAATTAGCCAAGTTTTGTTGTTATTTGTTGGAATTTAGGTTGTTATCTTGCGGGCCAAGGATTAGTTACTTGCCCATTAAGTATTTGAGTTTGTTTAGAATTTGGTTTAGGGTTTTAGTCTAGGGTTTGCTTTGGTCTTTCTCTATATAAAGACCTCTTTGTTTTGTTTCTGAATTATCAATCAATAAAACTATGATTTACGATATGCTTTTTAACATGGTATCAAGAGTAGGTTCACTGGACCTGTCTCGGTGCCGTCAACTTGAGTGATTCAAGAACTCATGAATCTACCACCAGCAACGGATCATCTGCACCACTGGACGCTTCTGACTGCAACCTACTGCACCGACTGGAATTTGTCTGACTACAACCTACTGCACCGACTTGAATTTGCATCTGCTCAGTTCGCTGCAATCATCGCAGCTAACTGGACCATCGCCACACCGCACCCACCATCTGCCGCACCGCTTCAGTCTGCACTAATCTGCATCTTTGAATCTGCATCAGTCACATCTACGCCTTTGATCTGCATTTACACCAGGTATCGTGTTCTTTGTTCCTCAGTATTGTCATGGCATCTGCAAATGACGATTCCTTACAAGCTATTGGTGTGAAATTGAATGGAAATAATTATGTGTATTGGGCATATGTGATGAAGAATTTTTTGATTGGAAAAGGTCTGTGGGGCTATGTTTCTGGAATGATTTCTATTCCAAATAACCCTAAAGATGAGAAACATGTTGAATTGGTTGCTGCATGGGAGATGAATAATTCAAAGATTATTACGTGGATTAATAATTCTGTTGATTTAGCTATTGGAATGCAACTGGCTAAGTTCTCAACGTCTAAGAAAGTTTGGGATCACTTGGCAAAGTTGTATACCAAGGCCAATTTTGCTAAGAGGTATCAATTGGAAATAGAGATTCGTACAATCCAACAAGGTGATAAGAGTATTCAAGTGTTTTACAATGAACTGAACAATCTTTGGGATCAACTTGCATTAACTAAGCCTGAAGAACTCGGCATTGTCAAGCTCTATTGTAAATATAGAGAAGAACAACGTCTTGTTCAGTTTTTAATGCCTCTTCGGGATGAGTTCGAGACACTCCGTAGCTCCATCCTTCATCGAACCCCTCTTCCATCTGTTGATTCTGTTCTTAATGAGTTACAAGCAGAAGAAGTTTGTATGCAGTCGCATAGGCTCTCTTCATCGTCGTCAAATACTTCAGCATTTGCTGCGGTAAGGTCTCGTAAGGTTGCTATAGATGAGTGTTCTTATTGTAAAGGGAAAGAACATTGGAAATCCCAATGTCCTAAGTTGTCTCAGCAACATGAACTTCCACAGAAAGGAGGAGCAGCTGCTGTTTTGCATATTGGAACTAGTTCAGAATTTGAATCTAGGAAGGATGATTGGACATGGTAGTTTGAAGTTGGCATTGGCATTGACATGGTAGTTCGAAGTTGGCATCGGCATTGACGTGGTTGTTGGCATCGGCATTAGGTTGTGTTTTTCGTATTGGCATTAGCACTAGAATTTGGAGTCTTGTATCCACATCTACTTTGGCAAACTCATGACTGTGTTCCGCCATGAGTTTGACGTGGGGTGTTGGAATTTAGGTTGTTATCTTGCGAGCCAAGGATTAGTTACTTGCCCATTAAGTATTTGAGTTTGTTTAGGATTTGGTTTAGGGTTTTAGTCTAGGGTTTGCTTTCGTCTTTCTCTAAATAATGACCTCTTTGTTTTGTTTCTGAATTATCAATCAATAAAACTAAGGAAAATTAACGAAAAGGGCTTGAAAATTTTTCTTTTAACGAAAAGCCACTTTTAAAGGTATAATGAATAGTGACAGTTAAAGATAAAAAAATGGTTTTTCGTTAAAAGTAAACAATACCGGGGGTGTTTTATTAAACCTCCCATAAAACTATGCTTTACGATATGCTTTTTAACATTATTATTAGGTTCTGTTTTGTCAAATGCTGTTTCTTATGGGATTCTTATATTTATTAACATGGAAAAGCAGATGAACATGCACTGAGGAGCGAGAAAGTAGACACGGATGAAGTCACCAGCAGAAAGATTCGCAGGAGAATAGACAGCAGGGATGTCAATATGGGAAGATCTAACTGCGCACTTAATGAGATAACTCAGGTCGGACATGCAAGCGTACGGGCCTCAGGTGTGGCAAGGGCGAGGGGCATGCACAACCTAATGCCTTCTCGTCCCAGATTTGAAGATGAGCTCATTAAAAATGTTGATGGTGAAGCAAAGAAGGCGCAAAGGAAAAGTTTCAGGCTTCTAAGCGATTTCTCTGGTGTTTAGAAAAGCCCGAGGCAGTGAGGTACCTCATTTGGACTAGAGCAATGGTTTTCTGAGTTGCATGGTTTTCCGTTTCAGTGTCGTCGTTTTTGTCTGAGTTTTTTAAGTAAGTTTGGCTTGTTGGACTTTCGTAGTTGCATGTTTTTCGGTTTCGTAATGTTAAAATTTGGTTAAAATTTGGACCTCCACATGACTTGGATTTTAGTATCGATCGAATTCGGATCGAGCTGAGGTGTTTACACACACCAGGGTCCCCATTAATCCATTTGGTCGCGGTAGGCAATACCCAAGCGCCTCGTCTGTCAGGTCCATCTTGGGCTATTGAAATGGCTGGCCTAACCTGGGATCCAACCTGGTACGAAATGTCTGACCCGACCTGGTGAGATGAACCACACCTCAATGGGCTTCAAATGGTCGTCGAACCACACCTCAAACCCGAAATCAGATCCTCTCCAAATCTCGCAATCCGAAGTCAACTGACTGAGATATCCAAACTGTTCAAGAGAGGGGAGAAAGAGATTTGGATCCCTTGTGTGAGGTGGGTCAATAAAATAAGCTAATAAGGACCGTATGATTTAAAATGAGTGATTCGAACTTGGGGGTGAGGAACCCATCGAACTTGGGGTCCCTCTATTTTTTTATCTCAGCTGCTGGCATGGAGCTCTGGCGAGGAACCCATCGAACTTAGGGTCCCATGAACTCGAATTGGTCATGTTCGAAACTCAGGTAACTAAACCATGCTTTGCATGTTAATTTCAGATTCGAAGCGAGGGTTTTAGTCCCTATTTTGTCTCTGTTCTTCATTCCCTAGAATCCGGCAAGGAAACACGGCAAATTCCAGAGAAACTTGGCGTGTTTACGGTCAACCGAACTTGGGCTCGACTCTTTTCAGCCTCAGGTATAATCTCTGTTGGATAGTGGCCAAATTAGTGGCCAACTAGGCATCCACTTTCGGCTAATAACATATTGTAAAGAAAAGGAAAAGGAGGAGACATCAATTATGATGTTCCTTGCTTTGTGATGATGACTAATGATGATGCTTGTAAAGAAAAAGAAAAGGATGGTTTTAATTAAGCTCTTTCTTCGGTTTTGAGAGATAGAAAAGAGAGCATCAGATTTGTGAGAGTTGTGGAAAGCTCCAGAGAAGAAAAAACTGCTGAGACAAGGAAGAGGTGCAGCAGCCCCATTTCAGAGAAGGAGGAGTTGTTGCTCCTTCATTGGCTAGTTCTCACTCAAACAAAGTTGTATTTTGTGATTAGCTTTGAGCTATATGTATAGAGAAGAAATTATTCATTATATTTCTTTCTCTATTTGTTTCTTTGGTGTGTGAGAGCTATTGGGTGTATTGGGCTTTTGGGTTGTGAGATTGCCAATACTTTGTAAACTCCCATTTGGTTGATAGTGGATTATTGGGTGAGCTCCTACTGCTCTGAGGACGTACTCCAGTTACACTGACTGTGGAGGAACCTCGTTAAAATCTTGGTGTTATTTTCTATATTGTTCTTGCATTTCATTTGATATACTTTCTGTGGGTTAGCTTAATTTGGTTCCGCGTGGTTTGGTGCTATCCTAGCACAACAATTGGTATCAGAGCACTAGTTGCTCTTGGGTACTGTCTAGTTGCCAAAGATGTCAGGTGGACAAGATGAGAATCCTTTTGGAAGCAGCTCCGGGATTGCAAGAACTACGGTGCAAAATGCAAAGTTTGAAGTAAAAAAATTTGATGGCACAAACAACTTCGGGATGTGGCAATGTGAGGTCAAGGATGTGTTGGCTCAACAAGATCTACTGGCCGCTTTGGAAGATAAGCCGGAAGCCATGTCGAAGTCGGAATGGGAGAAGTTAAATTTGTTAGCTTGCTCTACAATTCGGTTGTGCCTTGCCAAAACTCAGAAGTATTTTGTGATGCGGGAGACTTTGGCAAATGTGTTGTGGAAAAAATTGGAAGACAAGTATATGATGAAGAGTGCGGAGAACCGGCTACATTTGAAGAAAAAGCTCTACCGCTTCCAATATAAAGAAGGTACACAAATGATCAGGCACCTTGATGCTTTTAATAAGTTGATTGCTGATTTGTTGAACCTAGATGAGGATATTAAGGATGAAGATAAGGCCTTAATATTGTTGAATTCTTTGCCAGACTCTTATGAGCATTTTGTTACCACTATTATGCATGGTAAAGAAACTGTGAAATTTGAAGATGTGTCGAATGCCTTGATGAATTATGAAATGAGGCATAGAGATAAAAATCATGATAGTACCTCTGAGGCTTTGTTTGTTAGAGGTAGATCGTCGGAGATGAGATCTTCCTCTAGTAGAAAAAAATCACAGTCTCGACCTAGAGGAAACTCTAAAGGTAGAAAAACTTTGGAAAGGGATGAATGTGCCTTTTGTCATAATAAGGGTCATTGGAAGAAAGATTGTCCTAAGACCAAAGGAAAAGAAAGTTCTGAAGCTAATGTTGCTGAGGTTGAAACTGATTTTTCTGATTTTGCTTTAACCACTTCCTCATCATTTAATTGTGCTACTAAGTGGGTGTTGGATACGGGTTGTACTCATCATATGACTCCTCACAAGGATTGGTTTTCAAGCTTGAAAGAGTTTGATGGTGGTGTTGTGTTCATGGGAGATGACAATCCTTGCACAACAAAAGGGATTGGTACAGTTCGTTTGAAGTTGCATGATGGCATGGTTAAAGAGTTGACAGGTGTTCGGTATGTACCGAATTTGAAGAAAAATCTTATTTCTTTGGGAACTTTAGAAGCCAAGGGCTTCAGGTTTCATTCAGATGGGCAGACATTGAAAGTGACTTATGGTGCACTTGTTGTGATGAAAGCTCCTCGATGTGGGCATTTGTATTTATTGCAAGGAAGCACTGTGACAGGTGAAGCATCTGTAGTCTCAGAAAATATGGGCACATCCGATTCTGATGCTACTAGACTGTGGCATATGAGATTAGGCCATGCTGGTGAGAAAGCTCTACAAGGGCTTGTGAAACAAGGTCTTCTAAAAGGTGCAACGACTTGTAAGCTTGATTTCTGCGAGCATTGTGTCTTGGGAAAACAAACAAGAGTGAAGTTTGGTACTGCAATACATCAGACGAAGGGCATTCTTGATTATGTGCATTCGGATGTTTGGGGTCCCACAAAGACTCATTCTTTAAGTGGTAGACATTGGTTTGTGACCTTTGTTGATGATTATTCAAGAAGGTCTTGGGTCTACACTATGAAGCACAAGAGTGAGGTGTTGAGCATTTTCTTGAGTTGGAAGAAAATGGTTGAGAACCAAACTGGAAGAAAGATTAAGATTTTGAGATCGGATAATGGTGGTGAATATACATCCGACCCTTTCTTTAAAGTTTGTAAAGAAGAAGGAATTGTGAGACATTTCAGTGTCAGGGGAACTCCACAACAAAATGGAGTTGCAGAAAGATTGAATCGAACCTTGCTTGAGAAGGTTAGATGTATGTTGTCTCAGTCGGGTTTGGACAAATCATTTTGGGCAGAGGCAATTAATTATGCATGTCACATCATCAACCGGTTACCCTCAACTGCTATTCAGGGTAAGACACCAATAGAGGTATGGACTGGAAAACCTTCTACTGATTATGATTATATTCGTATTTTTGGTTCACCTGCTTATTTTCATGTAACTGAAAATAAACTTGATCCTAGAGCCAAAAAGGCTATCTTTCTTGGTTTTAGTAGTGGTGTCAAAGGTTACAGGTTGTGGTGCCCAGAGATGAAGAAACTTGTAATCAGCAGAGATGTGACATTTGATGAAGAAAGTATGTTCAGAGACTCTGAGAAGAATGTGAAAGATGTCCAACAGGTGGAGCTTGAGAAAGTTGCCTCTAGTACTTCAAATCCTATTTCCACTGATGTCGAAGCCACTACAAGTGAAGAAGTGTGAGACCATGAGGATGTTGAAGAAGTTGAAGTTGAAGTTGAAGGCTCTTTTCAAGATGAAGAGCAAGATTCACCGCAAGAATCTATTGCCAAGAACAGAGGAAAGAAAAAAATTACCAAGCCAGCTCGGTATAATGATTATGTTTCTTTTGCTCTTTCTATTATCATTGATGAGATTCCATCCAACTTTGAGGAAGCCATTGGGAGTGAAGAAAAGGAGAAGTGGTGCAATGCCATGGGCGACGAGATGAATTCTCTCATGAAAAATCAGACTTGGGAGTTAGCTAAATTGCCTAAGGGTAAGAAAGCTATCGGTTGCAAATGGGTGTATGCCAAGAAGGAAGATGCTGATGAGAAAAGCAATGTGAGATTCAAAGCAAGATTAGTTGCAAAAGGGTATGCACAAAAGGAGGGCATTGACTACAATGAAATCTTTTCTCCAGTTGTGAAGCACTCTTCAATTCGCATTATGTTAGCTCTTGTTGCACAATATGATCTTGAACTTGTGCAACTTGATGTGAAGACGGCTTTCCTACATGGTGATTTGAATGAAGAGATTTATATGTGTCAACCGGATGGGTATAAAGTGAAAGGGAAAGAAAATTTGTTTTGCAAGTTGAAGAAATCACTTTATGGCTTGAAGCAATCTCCAAGACAATGGTATTTGAGGTTTGATAAATTTATGAGAGGCCAAAATTATTCTAGAAGTCAGTATGATCATTATGTGTACTTCAAGAAGTTGCAAGATGGGTCTTTCGTTTATTTGTTGATATATGTTGATGATATGTTGATTGCCTCAAAGAATGTTGAAGAGATTGAGAAATTGAAGAAGCAAATGAAAAGTGAGTTTGAGATGAAGGATCTTGGTAAAGCAAAGAAGATCCTTGGCATGGAGATCACTAGAGACAGAGAGAAAGGTTTGGTATGCTTGAATCAAAGACACTACCTTGAGAAGTTGATTCAGAAGTTTAGAGTTCATGACTCAACCAAACCGGTTAGTACCCCTTTAGCTCCTCATTTTAAATTGAGTTCTCTGCAATGTCCTAAAACTGATCAAGAGAAGCTGCAAATGAAAAATATACCATATGCAAATTTGGTTGGTAGTTTGATGTATGAAATGGTATGCTCTAGACCGGATATTGCTCATGCAGTTGGCATGGTGAGTCGATATATGCATAATCCTGGTAAAGAGCATTGGAATGCAGCTAAGTGGATATTGAGGTATCTCCATGGTACTCGAGATGTTGGTTTATGCTTTGAGAGGGATGACTCTGGTATTGGTCATTTTGCTGTTGGTTATGTTGATTCAGATTATGCAGGTGATCTGGATGGAAGGAAATCTACTACAGGCTATGTATTTACTATGGCTAAAGGGCCAGTTTGTTGGAGGTCCATTTTGCAGTCGTCTGTTGCCTTATCCACTACAGAGGCTGAATATATGGCTATTGCTGAAGCTATAAAGGAGGCCATTTGGATACATGGACTGATTAGAGATTTGGGGGTTGATCAGAAGTAGGTGGAGGTGCATTGTGATAGTCAGAGTGCCATTTAATTGGCTAAGTATCAGGTTCATCATGCGAGGACCAAGCACATAGATGTGCGTTATCACTTTGTTCGTGAAGTTGTTAGTGAAGGGGAAATCATTCTCCAGAAGATTCCAACTAAAGACAACCCCGCTGATAGGTTGACTAAGGTTGTTGGTGTAGCCAAGTTTGTTCATTGCTTGAACTTGGCTCACATTTTGCCTATATAAAGAAGGCGTTGAGCAGTAGGAGTTTTTGGAGTATTTTGGCCCGGCATGAGTTGTTCTCTTGCTAGTATTTGGGAGTGTTTTTTGTGTTGATTGTGTTGTTTGGCTCGTCATGGCGCTTTCGGAATTTGGCCAAGGTGGAGATTGTTGGATAGTGGCCAAATTAGTGGCCAACTAGGCATCCACTTTCGGCTAATAACATATTGTAAAGAAAAGGAAAAGGAGGAGACATCAATTATGATGTTCCTTGCTTTGTGATGATGACTAATGATGATGCTTGTAAAGAAAAAGAAAATGATGGTTTTAATTAAGCTCTTTCTTCGGTTTTGAGAGATAGAAAAGAGAGCATCAGATTTGTGAGAGTTGTGGAGAGCTCCAGAGAAGAAAAAACTGCTGAGACAAGGAAGAGGTGCAGCAGCCCTATTTCAGAGAAGGAGGAGTTGTTGCTCCTTCATTGGCTAGTTCTCACTCAAACAAAGTTGTATTTTGTGATTAGCTTTGAGCTATATGTATAGAGAAGAAATTATTCATTATATTTCTTTCTCTATTTGTTTCTTTGGTGTGTGAGAGCTATTGGGTGTATTGGGCTTTTGGGTTGTGAGATTGCCAATACTTTGTAAACTCCCATTTGGTTGATAGTGGATTATTGGGTGAGCTCCTACTGCTCCGAGGACGTACTCCAGTTACACTGACTGTGGAGGAACCTCGTTAAAATCTTGGTGTTATTTTCTATATTGTTCTTGCATTTCATTTGATATACTTTCTGTGGGTTAGCTTAATTTGGTTCGCGTGGTTTGGTGCTATCCTAGCACAACAATCTCTATACTCGGCATGTTAATTTCAAACTCGAATTTGAGGGCTTTAACCTCTATACTATTTCTGCTCTATGTTCTCGCACTGGCAAGGAAATCCGGTGGAGTTTTACAAATCTGAGATGGGTTCGACTTGAGTTCGTCCATTTGGTGTGCTGGTGAGCTATCTAAAACTTCTAATGTGGTTTTTGAGTTTAATTTCGAAGTCAATTTGGGGTTGTAAATTCTGCTGGTGCTCTGTTCGACTTTCCCAGAAACTCTGGTGACCTTCAAAATGATTTTTCCGGCGAAGCTAAAGTGGAATCGACTCTCTTTGTTATTATTTCGAAACTGGTGAACTATACCGGAGTAAGCTCAACGACCCCGAGTTCCGTTTCACCCAAGATTGTTCGAAATTACTTATTAGTTGAAGTCTCTAATTTTATTTGAATTAGTTTGTACTGGAAATTTTGAGAATCACCTGTGCATGCATATGTTTTTCCATTTCCAGAAACTGGCAAGGGAAAATCCTGCAAGTTCATGTTGAATTTGAAATGGATTCAACCTTCCGATTTCTTAAATTCGATTATAGGTAAATTCTAAACCTTTTAATGAGCTCTAGGTTGTGTTTTGGAATTAATTTACATAGGAATGAAACTGATACAAAGTCCTTTTAAAATTATGGGAAATATGTGATGTCGAGCAAACTTCGGCGACCAAGCAGGCATCGATAGAGATAACAGTCTAACGGCATCAGGTGCAATTAACCAAATACAAATTTGGACAATGCATCTATTATGGATCATGCTTGCATTACTAGTGAGTGGACCCCTTCTAAAATAATATTTTTTTAAATCTTAGAGTTGCATGCACAATTTATTTTAGAGTCGCATATGTTTTAAATTATGCTTTATGAAAGTGCATACTCTGATATTGGAGATTTGAATATTTTATTAGTTACTTACATTGTTTTGTGAAGATTTTGGATATATTGGTTCTACATTATATTAAGGGTTTTTAAGTATGGATTTATACTACAAGTTTTAGTGGATTTATGATGATACAGTTTTATAAATTATTGTACGAGGTTTAAGCTTTTGATCTTTGACATGTTGATCTAAGCTTTGAGATTTGACTTATATTTTGGGATATTATATATATATCCAGTGGGTTATCATACAACACATCCACACAACACGGGTATTAGATGTCTATGGCCATAGGACACGGAGACGAGGAGGAGTGAGATATATGTTATACCCCTAGCTTCACTACCAAAAGCAGTGTCGAACAGCTTCACTAGTCACGGCTAGTGTCGGGGTGTGATGTTACATATTTCTTCTCCGGTGTAACCTGGAGTCGTGCAGCTTCACTGTAAATAAACGTGCAAAGAATATTTTGCAGAAGATAATTTCTTTGATTGCTACTAAGAGACTTTATACAAAGAGAGATCTTGCCAAAGAAGTAACCTATCCTACATTCTAGGTTTTACAAATATTCACAAATCAATTACAAACAATTTACAAAATAGTTTCCTAAAACTAAGCCAAGATATCAGGAATGATATCATTGACTTCTCAACACTCCCCCTCAGGTTGAGAGTGGATATTGAGAACTCCCAACTTGTGAATGTTCTTTGAGAACGTTTCCTTCCCTAATGGCTTCGTGAGTACATCTGCAAGTTGATTGGAAGAAGGAACAAATCTTGTAACAACTGAACCATCTTGTATCTTGTCCCGGATGAAGTGACAGTCCATTTCTATATGCCTGGTTCGCTCATGAAAAATTGGGTTAGCAGCAATGTGAAGAGCTGCTTTATTGTCGCAATGGAGTAGAGCCGGTCTTTGATGTAGTATACCTAGGTCCTTCAATAAATATCGCAGCCATGATAATTCACAACAAGTTCTAGCCATGGCTCGATACTTAACCTCCGTTGATGACAAAGACACAGTCTTTTGTCTCTTTGACTTCCAAGAAATCAATGAAGCGCCCAAGAAAATACAACACCCCGTAGTTAATCTTCGTGTTGTTGGACAACCTGCCTAGTCCGAGTCACAATATGCATTTAAGACCAAATCATTTTCTGAAGAGAAGAACAAACCTTGTCCAGGTGTATTTTTGATATATTTCAAAACCCGAAGGGCTGCTTCCATGTGTGGTGTACGAGGCTCATGCATAAACCTACTCAACACATGCACGGAATAGGTTATATCCGGCCTAATGATTGTTAGGTATATCAGGCGCCTTACCAATCTTCTATATTTTGCCGGGTCTTTGAGGATTGCACCATTGTTTGATAACTTAAGATTCTGTTCCATGGGAAATTCAATGGGGCATGCTCCCAAAAGACCTCCATCTTTCAATATTTCTAAAGCATACTTCCGTTAGGAAATAAAGATTCCTTTCTTAGAACGTGATACTTCTATCCCAAGAAAGTACTTCAAATCGCCAAGATCCTTGATTTTAAAACGACAATTAAGGAACCATTTTAGGGCATTGATAGCACTCGAATCATTGAAGCGAGAATAATCGTCTACAATGGTTAAAAAATATTTGGCTCGAGAAGTAGATGCAACTTTAAAGGGTCCCCAGATGTCACAATGAATCAAAACAAAGGGTTTATTAGATGAAATAGAACTAACATTAAAAGGTAATCGATGTTGCTTCGCTAAAGGGCAAATATCACAAGCATTATTAGATGCAAAAGGGAAATGTAACAACTGTTTGGACATGAAATCTAAACGAGGGGCTGACAAGTGACCCAAACGCTGATGCCATAGCTCCGTAGGTGAAAGCACAAGGTTGCAGAACCGTCGAGGAGACTTAGACTATGCGAGAGCCAAGGCCTCCAAGTAGTATAGTCTGCCTCTTCGCTTACCTAAACCAATCACCGTCCTCGTCGTTAGGTCCTGCATAATACACCAGGAAGGAAAAAAAGTTACTGAACAATGTAATCCACTCGTAATACGACTTACTGACATAAAATCTACTTTAAATGTAGGCACACATAGCACATCTTGTAATCTAAAAGTAGAACTCAAAGGGACGTGACCGATGGAAAGTATGCGGGCTTGCTCTCCACTGGGTAACAAAACTGGAGATATTTTCTCATTTTTAATGCTATCAATAAGCAATTCTGGTGAAGAAGTGATATGGTCCGTTGCACCACTACTGATTATCCATCAATGGAGATGCAATGAGGGTTTCGACAAACCTGTCTTAGCGGCATTAGCCTGTGGCTTTTCATCACTGCCCTGACCATTCATGATTTGAAGAATCTGTTGAAACTGGGCATCAAAAAGCCCAAACATAACGGACTGCATTTCCTCTTTGGTAGCTGCATTTTCTGAGACATGATTTGTCGAGGAAGAACCCCGCTCCTTCTTGGGACGATGGTTCCCTTTCTATGGCTTAACCTTATGCAAACGGTGTCCTGGTGGTACCCATGAAGTTGATAGCAGGTATCATTGGTATGGTAATCTTGATCGCAATGGGTACAGTGCAAGGGTTTGCGATTAGAAGTCTTTGAATCACTTTGACGCACAGTCATGGCTGCTGTGCCTGTAGTAACTCGAGAAGAAGCAAGGCTTTTTTGCTTCTTCTCCTGGGAAATCGATGCATAGGCTTGACGAACAGTTGGAAGAGGGTTCATCAACAGAAGCTGCCCTCGAACAGCACTATAGGAGTCATTCAGTCCCATGAGAAACTGCATCAACTTGTTCCTCTCATTTTGTGCTCCACAAGTGCAAGAAACGGAGTCACTGTAAGACGACAACTCATCCCATAAACTTTTCATCTTCGTGTAATATGCAGCAATAGAGAGTTGGTCTTGTGTAAGGGAAGCAATGTCTAGTTGTAGCTGGAAGATCCGAGGAGCATTGCTTTGTGAATAACGCTCTCGCAATTCCTCCCAAATTGCATGAGCATTAATCATGTAAAGAATACTATCAGCAATTTCTGAATCAATGAAGTTGATGATCCATGCAACGATCATGTCATTGCATCTCTGCCATGTAGCATGATCGGCAGGTTTGGTCTTCTGAGAAGGTTGTGTGACAGTACCATCAACAAACCCTAGCTTGTTTTTGGCACTAAGAGAGATCCTCATAGCACGGGACCAAGTAGAGTAATTATCCCCATTAAGGGGCTTCGAAACAAGCATCATAGATGGATGATCTGAATGATGGATGAACAAAGGGTTTGAAACATCAGTCTTGATACCAGACGCAACACCTTTGGAAACGTCACTGGTGGCCATGATGATCGACGAAAGAAGGCTATTGAAAATAGCAAAAAAGAAGCAGCGGCAAGAACTAGGGTTTCGACCTTGCTCTGATACCATGTAAATAAATGTGCAAAGAATATTTTGCAGAAGATAATTTCTTCGATTGCTACTAAGAGACTTTATACAAAGAGAGATCTTGCCAAAGAAGTAACCCATCCTACATTCTAGGTTTTACAAATATTCACAAATCAATTACAAACAATTTACAAAATAGTTTCCTAAAACTAAGCCAAGATATCAGGAATGATATCATTGACTTCTCAACATTCACCTTCGGGTGATGGGGCTTACCATGTTTCTTCACTGGCGTAACCTAGTGTCGTACAACTTCACCTTCGAGTGATGGACAAGTACTGCATGTAGGCGACTATGATACCCCTAGAGAGTACGGTTTTACTGAGATTTATGGTTTGCCTTTGGCGGTGATAGTACAGTTTGTTGCCTCGGGTTTACACACAGGTCTTACAGGAGTTTTTCATGGCATATAAGAGTTTCAAGAGAACCTATTACATAGTAGTATTATATATGTTTTCAAAACAGAGGGTTAGTACATTCATAAAGGAAAATGAATTTCATGTTACTAGTATTATTATAAATTATGATCCACTCACATTTTCTGTTTTGTGCCCCCTTCAAGAGCTAGTGACGAAGAATATGACCTGAATTTCGAGGCACCGGATCCCTGCGACATGACATTTCTGCTTATTTGTTTTCGGGTTTTTTCAGTATAAGTATTATTCTGTTATTTGTCTACTTCCCTAGAAATTTTTCCATATTATTCTTAAAAATTGTATGCTTTGAACCAGTTCTTGTATTACAAATTTTATTCTAAGTACATAATTTTATTAGTTTGCATGCTTAAAAATGGCTCTGTCACCCTCATGTGTCGGCCAACACGTGCTACCCTGATATTCAAGGACATCGGGGTTGGGGCATGTCACCCTATCTTTTCCACAATTGTATCCTACTCCTAGAGAATTTTTTATTGTGATGGGAACACAGATGGTACACCACATGCTTTCATGTAAATGTTGGAAAATTTTATTTTTTAAGTTATTAACTTTTTTACACACATATCTCACAATTTGTATAATAATACATGATATACCAGTTTGTGTGCCGATCACACTGAAAAATCTCAAAAACCCTGCCCCGCTGTATCCGCCCTCAATCTCCACTCACTTTTCACATTTTCTTTGTGAGCCCCATTGTTGAATTTTGACAGGTGGACTTGAATGGCTGGCACATGCGTGAGTCATGCTCCTATTTAATAGTCTTTTTGGTTTGGAACATTCATAGATATTATTATATATTATATAATCGAACTTAAAATCTCAAATATAATGTTAAATGCTCTCAACTATTAAAGTTACAAGCACTTTACTGGTTTGAAACATTCATAAGTGCTTAAGTAAGTAGAATCATAAAATGGACGAGGGATGAGAATAAGATGAAAAGAGATTTGAGAGAGACAAGTTAGCGGATTATTACTCATCACATCAATATTGCTCCAACCTGCAACATTACAGAGAGTTGAGAGAGACAATGAGTTATATCACAGAAAGTCTCGGTGTCATATGTATAGAACTATTCATTATATTATTTACTCAAAGTGAAATTCTTGTATTTTGAACAATGATTAAACGTGTAATTTGACCACAATATGTGTAGATACGGAGAAATTATTATGTGTGACCGTTGCCAGGTCTGAGGTCATGTCGTGGCTGATGGTTAACACTGACTTGAAAAAATGGGGTAGACGCCTTTAATTCCAGGAAAAAACTTAGAAAATGACAGGCATGGAGATTAGTCAAGCCTAAACGATGGTGCACACACATTTACTTGAAGAAATAAAAAGGAACCAATGCATTATCAAGAAATATAGCTAATCAATTAAGCTAAGTTGAAAATTTGCTTCTTTTGCAATGGCGGTGGCTCTTTCTGTAGAGATGCTTTTGTTTTCCTCATTGTTTTTGCTACCAATTACTGTGATTTCCCAAAACAATGGAAGAGTAGCAGTTGGGAGTTCTCTAACTGCAACTACAGGCAACTCCTCATCATGGCTTTCTCCATCCGGTAATTTCGCGTTTGGATTTTCAACCCTCGGAAACAATGATCTTTTCTTGCTTTCGATATGGTATGCGAAAATCCCAGACAAAACCGTAGTTTGGTATGCATATGACGGTAACAATGCCATGGTTGCACCTAGGGGATCAGTTCTGAACTTGACAGCCAACAGTGGCCTAGTTCTTAACAATCCTCAGGGTGGAGAGTTATGGAAATCCGAAACAACCTCCGGGATTGTTGCGAATGGGGTCATGAATGACACCGGAAACTTTGTCCTTCAAGACGAAAACTCGGGGAGCTTGTGGGAGACCTTCAGCAATCCTACAGACACCATTTTGCCTGGACAGACAATTGAGAGAAATGGGAAGCTTTCGTCCAGACAATCGGAGACTAACTACACAAAAGGGCGGTTCCAGCTGCGCTTGCAAGATGATGGAAACCTCGTGCTCAACACCGTCAACTTGACGACAGACAATGCCAACATCCCTTACTTCGACACGGAAACGACCACAGGGACTGTGGAAGGTAGTGAAGGTAAACAATTGGTGTTCAACAGCTCAGGGGACATGTTTGTTCTGAGAGAAAATCGTGGAAGATTCATTCTTACAGGGCCACAGGGAGTTTCGGTGAGGGACAACTACATAAGGGCAACCCTTGATTTTTATGGGATTTTCGCTTTATATTCTCACCCGAAAAACTTCACTGGAAATGCGAGCTGGAGTAGTCCTCTGTGGTATAAGCCGGATGATATTTGCCTAACACTGGGCGTTGATGTTTGCGGTTACAACAGCATCTGTAAGCTCAAACCAGATAATAGGCCAACCTGCGAATGCCCAAAAGGGTTTTCTTTTCTTGATCCGAAGGATATATACCGAGGCTGCAAACCCGATTTTATACAAGGCTGTGAAGAAGATGAGCTGCAAGGTCCCAAAAAAGATTTGTATGATGTCGAAATGCTGACAAATACTGATTGGCCAAACTCAGATTCTGTGCAGCTAAGCTCTTTTACCGCGGACAAGTGCAACGAGTCCTGCTTTCAAGATTGTTTTTGCGCTGTCGCTGTTTTCCGATCTGAAACCTGCTGGAAAAAGAAGTTGCCTCTCTCAAACGGGAGAGTGGATGTCAGTCTCAACTCACAGGTCTTCATAAAAGTCCGAAAGGATAATGCCACTCAGCAGTCTCCTCCAATGCCAATTCCAGATGATAAAGAGAAGAGCGGGAAATCTGTGATACGCGTGGAATCAGTATTATTAGGTACCTCTATCTTTGTTAATGTTGTCTTAAGTTCTGCGCTCTGTCTCTGTTTTTTCTTCATTTTCCGGAAGAAACCTGAAAGACATAGTACCGATATTGTTTTGGACTCGAATTTGCGCACTTTTAGCTATGAAGAGCTACAAGAAGCTACAAATGGGTTCGAGGAAGAATTAGGAAAGGGTGCTTTTGGAGTGGTTTTCAAAGGGGTGATGCAAATTAGTTCTGGTGTCGAAGTGGCAGTGAAGAAGCTAAACTGTGTTACGGCGGATTTCGAGAAGGAGTTTAAAACAGAAGTGAATGTAATTGGTCAGACGCATCACAAGAATCTGGTTCGTCTTTTTGGATATTGTGACGAGGGGCAACATAGATTACTTGTATATGAGTTCTTGAGCAATGGCACATTGGCAAGCTTTCTTTTTTCTGATAGCAAACCAAGTTGGAGACAGCGAATTGAAATCGCTTATGGCGTTGCGAAGGGGCTTTTGTACATGCATGAAGAGTGCCGCACGCAGATTATCCATTGTGACATAAAGCCACAGAACATACTTCTCGATGATTATTACACTGCTCGGATCTCTGATTTTGGATTGGCAAAACTTTTGATGATGAATCAGAGCCAGACTCTTACCGCCATCCGAGGAACAAAAGGTTATGTTGCACCTGAGTGGTACAGGAACTTGCCAATCACCACCAAAGTTGATGTATACAGCTTTGGTGTTGTGCTGCTGGAGATCATTTGTTGTAGGAGAAGCGTTGACATGGAAGGTAACTGTGAAGAGAAAGCAATTTTAACGTACTGGGTTTATGATTGCTACGTTGAAGGAGTGCTAGATGACGTTGTAGATCATGAAGTCGAGGCCTTGGGTGATCGAACGACACTGGAAAAGTTTTTGATGGTTGCGATTTGGTGTATTCAGGAAGATCCGTCTCTTAGGCCTACAATGATGAAGGTTGTACAGATGCTTGAAGGAGTTGCCGAAGTGCCTGTTCCACCATTTCCATCCCCATATACCAGATAAGGTTGATCAGCCATTGTATTTATTGTCACAGTAGTAGCTAGCTTGTTCCCTGCGCTCATCAATCTTTTTTTAGTTTAACAATTTCTGGTTTTGTAATGTGATGATTTGTTACGAAAACATTTTCGTTTGCTTAATCTATTGTTGCTGATGAAGTTTGTGGTTTATCTTGTACGGATTGGAATTATCGCAAGCCCTCGCTACCCCCTAGTGTTCTTTGTAGAGAGGGTGGCGGCGAATTATGATCCTTTTTATCGGCAAATACTTGTTCAGCATAGTTTTCAGCCATGCTACAAACTTCATTCACATTGGAAAGAGTAGCAGACTCTGAATTCAAAATGAACACCGCTGCGGTCTCATTACACGAAATTGCAGCTGGATATTACTCCTAATTCCTTCCGTTCATCATCTCCCTCAGACGGTTTTTCTTATATCTTCACTCTGATTTGGTTTTGTTGCTACCAGTTTGCTTCTACTCTACGCAAGCAGATAAAACTTGCTTCATTTAAATCCTCCTAAAAAGAACAGACAAATTGACCTCAAAAGACAAAATTACCCTCCTAACGTTTAATGACTACCTTCCAACCAGCCCCAAATCTCATGGTTTTGTTGTAAATAAAGCAAAATCAACAAAAACGTGAATAGTGCCTGCCCCTCCTACTTTAGAATAGATAATAACTTCTGTAGATTGTTTAGTTGGTATAAGATACTGTATCTGTTTTAGTCTTGAGGAGGAAGTATATTGGTGCTGGCTTGCTTTGTACTTCTTGACGTTCACATATTAAAATACCATCTCACTGTTTTCATTCTATGGAAATGATTTTGCGGATGCAATACGCATATTACCATACTAGTTAGTATCTTTGCTAGTGATACGCCTCTTCTTCTCCTAGAGTCTTGTTCTTGCTTTATTATGTATCATCTACTTGAAACTTACTTAAGAAGTAATTACTTTAGCCTGTTGTAATCTCAACAGCCGCAAAATATGAAATTGCAAGAAAATTAGCCACGTTTTGTTGTTATTATTAGGTTCTGTTTTGTCAAATGCTGTTTCTTATGGGATTCTTATATTTATTAACATGGAAAAGCAGATGAACATGCACTGAGGAGCAAGAAAGTAGACCCGGATGAAGTCTCCAGCAGAAGGATTCGCAGGAGAATAGACAGCAGGGATGTCAATATGTTGTGCTAGGATAGCACCAAACCAAGCGGAACCAATGCAAGCTAACCCACAGAAATTTATCAAATGAAAATGCAAGAACAAAATATTAAAGACACCAAGATTTTAACGAGGTTCCTCCACAGTCAGTGTAACTGGAGTACGTCCTCGGAGCAGTAGGAGCTCACCCAATAATCCACTATCAACCAAATGGGAGTTTACAAAGTGTTGACAATCTCACAACCCAAAAGCCCAATACACCCAATAGCTCTCACACACCAAAGAAACAAATAGAGAAAGAAATATAATGAATAATTTCTTCTCTATACATATAGCTCAAAGCTATTACAACAACTACTTTGGTGGATGATTACTAACCAAATGAAGCAACTACTTCTTCTTTCTTTTGGGCTCTCTGCAACTCTCCTTGCTCTAGGCAGAAAATTGAGCTCTCTCTATCTTTTCTTCTTTCTACCGTAGCATACTCTCACTCTCTTCTCTATGCTTTTTTCTGCTAAGGCAAACAACAAAGACATAAAGAACTAAAACCAAAACTTTCTTTTCCTTCTTTTCTTCCCCAAAACAAGGAGTTGTGTTGTCCACCTTTATTTTTGTTTAATAGCCGAAAGGCTTCTTGGACTCTTGTCCACTTGGACAATTAATCAACAATCTCCACCTTGGCCAAGTTCCGAAAAACTCCATGATAAGCCAAACAACACAATTAACACACAACATCACTCCCAAACACTAGCAAGAGAACAACTCATGCCGAGCCAAATACTCTAAAACTCCTACTGCTCAACGCCTTCTTTAGATAGGCAAAATGTGAGCCAAGTTCAAGCAATGAACAAACTTGGCTACACCAACAACCTTAGTCAACATATCAGCAGGGTTGTCTTTAGTTGGAATCTTCTGGAGAATGATTTCTCCTTCACTAACAACTTCACGAACAAAGTGATAACGCACATCTATGTGCTTGGTCCTCGCATGATGAACCTGATACTTAGCCAAATAAATGGCACTCTGACTATCACAATGTACCTCCACCTGCTTCTGATCAACCCCCAAATCTCTAATCAGTCCATGTATCCAAATGGCCTCCTTTATAGCTTCAGCAACTGCCATATATTCAGCCTCTGTAGTAGACAAGGCAACAGACGACTGCAAAATGGACCTCCAACAAACTGGCCCTTTAGCCATAGTAAACACATAGCCTGTAGTAGACTTCCTTCCATCCTGATCACCTGCATAATCTGAATCAACATAACCAACTGCAAAATGACCACTACCAGAGTCATCCCTCTCAAAGCATAAACCAATATCTCGAGTACCATGGAGATACCTCAATATCCACTTCGCTGCATTCCAATGCTCTTTACCAGGATTATGCATATATCGACTCACCATGCCAACTGCATGAGCAATATCAGGTCTAGAGCATACCATTGCATACATCAAACTACCAACCAAATTTGCATATGGTATATTTTTCATTTGTAGCTTCTCTTGATCAGTTTTAGGACATTGTAGAGAACTTAATTTAAAATGAGGAGCCAAAGGGGTACTAACCGGTTTGGTTGAGTCATGAACTCCAAACTTCTGAATCAACTTCTCAAGGTAGTGTCTTTGATTCAAGCATACCAAACCTTTCTCTCTGTCTCTAGTGATCTCCATGCCAAGGATCTTCTTTGCTTCACCAAGATCCTTCATCTCAAACTCATTTTTCATTTGCTTCTTCAATTTCTCAATCTCTTCAACATTCTTTGAGGCAATCAACATATCATCAACATATATCAACAAATAAACGAAAGACCCATCTTGCAACTTCTTGAAGTACACACAATGATCATATTGACTTCTAGAGTAATTTTGGCCTCTCATAAATTTATCAAACCTCAAGTACCATTGTCTTGGAGATTGTTTCAAGCCATAAAGTGATTTCTTCAATTTGCAAAACAAATTTTCCTTCCCTTTCACTATATACCCATCCGGTTGACACATATAGATTTCTTCATTCAAATCACCATGTAGGAAAGCCGTCTTCACATCGAGTTGCACAAGCTCAAGATCATATTGTGCAACAAGAGCTAACATAATACGAATTGAGGAGTGTTTCACAACCGGAGAAAATATTTCATTGTAGTCAATGCCCTCCTTTTGTGCATACCCTTTAGCAACTAATCTTGCTTTGAATCTCACATTGCTTTTCTCATCAGCATCTTCCTTCTTGGCATACACCCATTTGCAACCGATAGCTTTCTTGCCCTTAGGCAATTTAGCTAACTCCCAAGTCTTGTTCTTCAAGAGAGAATTCATCTCATCACCCATGGCATTGCACCACTTCTCCTTTTCCTCACTCTCAATGGCTTCCTCAAAATTGGATGGAATCTCATCAGTGATAATAGGAAGAGCAAAAGCAACATAGTCACTATACCGAACTGGCTTGGTAATATTTCTCTTTCCTCTGTTCTTGGCAATAGACTCTTGAGGTGAAACTTGCTCTACAACTTGAATAGAATCTTCAAGTTCAACTTCTTCAACATCCTCATGGTCTTCCACTTCTTCACTTGTAGTGGCTTCGACATCAGCGGAAATAGGATTTGAAGTACTAGAGGCAACTTTCTCAAGCTCCACCTGTTGGACATCTTTCACATTCTTCTCAGAGTCTCTAAACATATTTTCTTCATCAAATGTCACATCTCTGCTTATTACAAGTTTCTTCATCTCTGGGCACCACAACCTGTAACCTTTGACACCACTACTAAAACCAAGAAAGATAGCCTTTTTGGCTCTAGGATCAAGTTTATTTTCAGTTACATGAAAATAAGCAGGTGAACCAAAAATACGAATATAATCATAATCAGTAGAAGGTTTTCCAGTCCATACCTCCATTGGTGTCTTACCCTGAATAGCAGCTGAGGGTAACCGGTTGATGATGTGACATGCATAATTAACTGCCTCTGCCCAAAATGATTTTTCCAAACCCGACTGACACAACATACATCTAACCTTCTCAAGCAAGGTTCGATTCAATCTTTCTGCAACTCCATTTTGTTGTGGAGTTCCCCTGACACTGAAATGCCTCACAATTCCTTCTTCTTTACAAACTTTAAAGAAAGGGTCGGATGTGTATTCACCACCATTATCCGATCGCAAAATTTTAATCTTCCTCCCAGTCTGGTTCTCAACCATTTTCTTCCAACTCAAGAAAATGCTCAACACCTCACTCTTGTGCTTCATAGTGTAAACCCAAGACCTTCTTGAGTAATCATCAACAAAGGTCACAAACCAATGTCTACCACTCAAAGAAGGAGTCTTTGTAGGACCCCAAACATCCGAATGCACATAATCAAGAATGCCCTTCGTCTGATGAACTGCTGTACCAAACTTCACTCTAGTTTGTTTTCCCAAGACACAATACTCGCAGAAATCAAGCTTACAAGTCGTGGCACCTTTTAGAAGACCTTGTTTCACAAGCCCTTGTAGAGCTTTCTCACCAGCATGGCCTAATCTCATATGCCACAGTCTAGTAGTATCAGAATCGGATGTGCTCATATTTTCTGAGACTACAGACGCTTCACCTGTCACAGTGTTTCCTTGCAATAAATACAAATGGCCACATCGAGGAGCTTTCATCACAACAAGTGCACCATAAGTCACTTTCAATGTCTGCCCATCTGAATGAAACCTGAAGCCCTTTGCTTCTAAAGTTCCCAAAGAAATAAGATTTTTCTTCAAATTCGGTACATACCGAACACCTGTCAACTCTTTAACCATGCCATCATGCAACTTCAAACGAACTGTACCAATCCCTTTTGTTGTGCAAGGATTGTCATCTCCCATGAACACAACACCACCATCAAACTCTTTCAAGCTTGAAAACCAATCCTTGTGAGGAGTCATATGATGAGTACAACCTGTATCCAACACCCACTTAGTAGCACAATCAAATGATGAGGAAGTGGTTAAAGCAAAATCAGAAAAATCAGTTTCAACCTCAGCAACATTAGCTTCAGAACTTTCTTTACCTTTGGTCTTCAATTTAGGACAATCTTTCTTCCAATGGCCCTTATTATGACAAAAGGCACATTCATCCCTTTCCAAAGGTTTTCTACCTTTAGAGTTTCCTCTAGGTCTAGACTGTGATTTTTTCCTACTAGAAGATGACCTTCTCTCCGATGATCTACCTCTAACAAATAAAGCTTCAGAGGTACTATCATGATTTTTATCTCTATGCCTCATTTCATAATTCATCAAGGCATTTGACACATCTTCAAATTTCACAGTTTCTTTACCATGCATAATAGTGGTAACAAAATGCTCATAAGAGTCCGGCAAGGAATTCAACAATATTAAGGCCTTATCTTCATCCTTAATATCCTCATCTAAATTTAACAAGTCGGCAATCAACTTATTAAAAGCATCAAGGTGTCTAATCATTTTTGTACCTTCTTTGTATTGGAAGCGGTAGAGCTTTTTCTTCAAGTGTAGCCGGTTCTCTGCACTCTTCGTCATATACTTGTCTTCCAATTTTTGCCACAACACACTTGCCAAAGTCTCCCGCATCACAAAATACTTCTGAGTTTTTGCAAGGCACAACCGAATTGAAGAGCAAGCCCACAAATTTAATTTCTCCCATTCCTGCTTCGACATAGCTTCTGGCTTCTCTCCCAAAGCGGGAAGTAGATCTTGTTGAGCCAACACATCTTTGACCTCACATTGCCACATCCCAAAGTTGTTTGTGCCATCAAACTTTTCAACTTCGAACTTTGCATTTTGCACCGTAGTTCTTGCAAACCCGGAGCTACTTCCAAAAGGATTTTCATCTTGCCCGTCTGACATCTTTGGCAACTAGACAGTACCCAAGAGCAACCAGTGCTCTGATACCAATTGTTGTGCTAGGATAGCACCAAACCAAGCGGAACCAATGCAAGCTAACCCACAGAAATTTATCAAATGAAAATGCAAGAACAAAATATTAAAGACACCAAGATTTTAACGAGGTTCCTCCACAGTCAGTGTAACTGGAGTACGTCCTCGGAGCAGTAGGAGCTCACCCAATAATCCACTATCAACCAAATGGGAGTTTACAAAGTGTTGACAATCTCACAACCCAAAAGCCCAATACACCCAATAGCTCTCACACACCAAAGAAACAAATAGAGAAAGAAATATAATGAATAATTTCTTCTCTATACATATAGCTCAAAGCTATTACAACAACTACTTTGGTGGATGATTACTAACCAAATGAAGCAACTACTTCTTCTTTCTTTTGGGCTCTCTGCAACTCTCCTTGCTCTAGGCAGAAAATTGAGCTCTCTCTATCTTTTCTTCTTTCTACCGTAGCATACTCTCACTCTCTTCTCTATGCTTTTTTCTGCTAAGGCAAACAACAAAGACATAAAGAACTAAAACCAAAACTTTCTTTTCCTTCTTTTCTTCCCCAAAACAAGGAGTTGTGTTGTCCACCTTTATTTTTGTTTAATAGCCGAAAGGCTTCTTGGACTCTTGTCCACTTGGACAATTAATCAACACAATATTGGAAGATCTAACTGCGCACGTAATGAGATAACTCAGGTCGGACATGCACGCGTACGCGCCTCCTGTGTGGCAAGGTCCAGGCGCATTTACAGCATTGTGCACAACCTAATGCCTGCTCGTCCCAAATATGAAGAGGAGCTCATTAAGAGCGTTTCTGGTGAAGCAAAGAAAGCGCAAAGGAAAAGGTTCAGGCTATGGTGTTTAGAAAAGCTTGAGGCATTGAGGAACCTCATTTGGACTAGAGCAATGGTTTTCTGAGTTGCATGCTTTTCGGTTTCGTAGTGTTAAAATTTGGACTTGAATTTGATACTATGATTCTATGAACGTGTGTTCAATTTCGACTGACCTCCACATGACTTGGAGCTTACTCTACCTTTATCTCATCTCCACCTTCTCTGTAGTACCGATCGAATATGGATCGAGCTGAGGTGCGCTTTACACACACCAGGGTCCAGATTCATCATCTAATGAGCCCATAAGTCCATTTGGTCGCGGTAGGCAATATCCAAGCGCTTGTCTGTCAGGTCCATCGTAGGCTAATGAAATGGCTGGCCTGACTAAGGATCCAACCTGGTACGAAATGTCTGACCCGACCTGATGAGATGAACCACACTTCAAAGGGCTTCAAAAGGTCGTCGTACCACACCTCAAACCCGAAATCAAATCCTATCTGAATCTCGCAGTCCAAAATCGACAGACCGAGATATTCAAACCGTTCAAGAGAGGTGAGAGAGAGATTCAAACCCCTTGTGTGATGTGGACCAATAGAATAGGCTAATGGAGGTCGTATGATTTAAAATGAGTGGTCTAAATCTCTGCGTCTGTTTGCTCTAAATTGTGACATTCGGAGAGGATCTCGATTCCTCAATCCTGTGATTATCTCAACTCGGCCTCGGGTGTTTTACCCCAATGACGTATATCATACATTAAAAACTTCAGTAGTACTTAGTTTTTCGTGAATACATAAATGGAGACTTAGTCGTCTTTGTTTTTTTTTTTTTGTGAAGATATTTTTGCATTTTTCATGAGTCTCTTATCACTTGAAGACTTAGTCGTCTTTGTTTGGTCATGGAGGTCTGTTTTCAGATTTGGCACCACCTGTATCCGTCCTCAATCTGCAATTACTTTTCAAATTTTCTTTGTGAGCCTTTGACTGGTGGACTTGAATGGCTGGCAGATGTGCGAGTCATGCTCGTATTTACTAGTCTTTTTGGCTTGGAACATTCATATATATTATATATTATATACTAAAATCTAGAATCTCGAGTGTAGTAATAAATGTTTTTAACTATTTAAGTTACAAGTCATTTGCTGGTTTGGAACATTTATAAGTGCTTAATAAGTAGAATCATAAAAAGGACGATGGACGAGAATAGGATGAAAAGAAATTGGAGAGAGACAAGTCAGCGGGCTGTTACTAATTACATTAATATTGCTCCAACTTGCAATATTACAAAGAGTTGAGAGAGACAATAAGTTCCATCACAAAAAATCTCGGTGTTATTAAGTATAAAACTAGTCATTATATTATTTTTTTTCAAAGTGAAATTCTTGTATTTTGAACAATGATTAAATGTGTAATTTGACCACGATATCTGTAGGTTCGGAGAAATTATTGTGTAGGCTCGGATAAATGTTTGTGTGTGACGTAGCGAGGTCTGAGGTCACGTCGTGGCTGATGGGTAACACGGACTTCAACAAATGGGGTAAACGCCTTTAATTCCAGGAAACAACTTAGAAAATGACAGGCATGGAGATTAGTGGAGTCTAAACTATGGTGCACGCACATTTACTTGAAGAGATAACAGCAAACCAATGCTTTATTAAAAAATATAGATAATCAATAAAGCTAAGTTGAAAAATTGGTGCTTTTGCAATGGCAGTGCCTCTTTGGGTACAGATGCTTTTGTTCTCCTCACTGTTTTTGCTACCAATTTCTGTGTTTTCCCAAAATAATGGAAGAGTAGCAGTTGGGAGTTCTCTGACTGCAACTACAGGCAACTCCTCATCATGGCTTTCTCCATCCGGTGATTTCGCGTTTGGATTTTCGCCCCTCGGAAACAATGATTTCTTGCTTTCTATATGGTATGCGAAAATCCCAGACAAAACCGTAGTTTGGTATGCATATGACGGTAACAACCCCATCGTTGCACCTAGGGGATCAGTTCTGAACTTGACTGCCAATAGCGGACTAGTTCTTAACAATCCTCAGGGTGGAGAGATATGGAAATCCGAAACAACTTTCGGGATTGTTGAGAACGGGGTCATGAATGACACCGGAAATTTTGTCCTTCAAGATGGAAACTCGGGGAGCTTGTGGGAGACCTTCAGCAATCCTACAGACACCGTTTTGCCCGGACAGACAATTGAGAAAAATGGGAAGCTTTCGTGTAGACAATCGGAGACTAACTACGCAAAAGGGCGGTTCCAGCTGCGCTTGCAAGATGACGGAAACCTCGTGCTCAACACCGTCAACTTGCCAACAGATTTTGCCAACAACCCTTACTTCGACACGGAAACGACTGCAGGGACTGTGGAAGGTAGTGAAGGTAAACAATTGGTGTTCAACAGCTCAGGGTACATGTTTGTTCTGAGAGAAAATGGTGAAAGATTTACTCTTACAGGGCCACAGGGAGTTTCGACGAGGGACAACTACATAAGGGCAACTCTTGATTTTGATGGGATTTTCGCGTTATATTCTCACCCGAAAATTTTCACTGGGAATGCAAGCTGGAGTAATCCTCTGTGGTATAAACCGGATGATATTTGCCAAACACTTGTTGAAGACATGGGCGTTGGTGTTTGCGGATATAACAGTGTCTGTAAGCTCAAACTAGATAAGAGGCCAACCTGCGAATGCCCGAAAGGGTTTTCTTTTGTTGATCCGAAGGATATATACCGAGGCTGCAAACCCGATTTTATACAAGGCTGTGAAGAAGATGAGCTACAAGGTCCCAGAAAAGATTTGTATGATGTCCAAGTGCTGACAAATACTGATTGGCCAACCTCAGATTATGTGCAGCTAAAGCCTTTTACCGCGGACAAGTGCAACGAGTCTTGCTTTCAAGATTGTTTGTGCGCTGTTGCTGTTTTCCGGTCTGGAATCTGCTGGAAAAAGAAGTTACCTCTCTCAAATGGGAGAGTTGATGTCAGTCTTAATTCACAGACCTTCATAAAAATCCGAAAGGATAATGTAACTCTGCAGTCTCCTCCAATGCCAATTCCAGATGATAAAAAGAAGAGCCAGAATGATGTGATACGCGTAGAATCAGCACTATTAGGTACCTCTATCTTTGTTAATGTTGTCTTAAGTTCTGCTCTGTGTCTCGGTATTTTCTTCATTTTCCGGAAAAAACCTGTAAGATCTAGTACCGATATTGTTTTGGACTCGAATTTGCGCTCTTTTAGCTATGAAGAGCTACGAGAAGCTACAAATGGATTCGAGGAAGAATTAGGAAAGGGTGCTTTTGGAGTGGTTTTCAAAGGGGTGATGCAAATTGGTTCTGGTGTCGAAGTGGCGGTGAAGAAGCTAAACTATGTTATGCAAGATGTCGAGAAGGAGTTTAAAACAGAACTGAAAGTAATTGGTCAGACGCATCACAAGAATCTGGTTCGTCTTTTTGGATATTGTGACGAGGGGCAACAGAGATTACTAGTTTATGAGTTCTTGAGTAATGGCACATTGGCAAGCTTTCTTTTTTCTGATACCAAACCAAGTTGGAGACAGCGAATTGAAATCGCTTATGGCGTTGCGCAGGGGCTTTTGTACTTGCATGAAGAGTGCAGCACGCAGATTATCCATTGTGACATAAAGCCGCAGAACATACTTCTCGATGATTATTACACTGCTCGGATCTCTGATTTTGGATTGGCAAAACTTTTGATGATGAATCAGAGCCAGACTCATACCGCCATCCGAGGAACAAAAGGTTATGTTGCACCTGAGTGGTTCAGGAACTTGCCAATCACTACCAAAGTTGATGTGTACAGCTTTGGTGTTGTGCTACTGGAGATCATTTGTTGTAGGAGAAGCGTTGACATGGAAGGTAACAATGAAGAGAGAGCAATTTTAACGTACTGGGTTTATGATTGCTACAATGAAGGAGAACTAGATTCTGTTGTAGATCATGAAGTTGAGGCCTTGGGTGATCGAACGACACTGGAAAAGTTTGTGATGGTTGCGATTTGGTGTATTCAGGAAGATCCTTCTCTTAGGCCTACTATGAGGAAGGTTGTGCAGATGCTTGAAGGAGTTGTAGAAGTGCCTGTTCCACCATGTCCATCCCCATATACCAGATAAGGTTGAACCGCCGTTATTTGTATTGCAGCGAAGTTGTATTTATTATCACAGTAGTAGCTAGCTTGTTTCCTGTTTGTCAATCTGCGTTTAGTTTACCAATTTGTGGTTTTGTAATGCGATGATTTAGATCGAAACGGTAAATGCTTTATGTAAGTAACTCTTGTTATGAATGATAAAGTTTGCTATGAAAACATTTTGGTTTGCTTAGTCTGTTGGTGCTGATGAAGTTTGTGGCTTATCTTGTACGAATTGGACTTATCACTGCCCTCTCTACTCCCTAGTGTTCTTAGTAGAGAGGGCGGCGATTTATTATCCTTTTTATCGGCAAGTACTTGTTCAGTTTAGTTTTCAGCCGCGGTACGAACTTCATTCACATTGGTAAGAGTAGCAGACTTTGAATTCAATAAGAACACCAGCTGTAGTCTCATTACACAACATTGCAGCTGGATATTACTCCTAAATCCTTCAGTCATCGTCTCCCTCAGACTGTTTTATATGTTCACTCTGATTTGGTTTTGTTGCTACCAATTTGCTTCTACTCTACGCAAGCAGATAAAACTTGCATCATTGGAATCCTCCTGAAAAAACAGACGAATTGTCCTTATCGAAACACTGCTTCTATAAATTACAATCCATTAGCTAATATCTGCAGGATCCTGATAGGTTCATAATTCACTTACTTTGTACTAGTTTTAATTAATTTGCAGGAGAGAAGTGATTCAAAAGGACATACTTCTTTATTTTATCTATTTTCAGCTTTCCGTCAAACTTTTAGAGACGGCCCAACGGCCCACTATTAATTACCATCAATACTGACCTTAATTTAACCACATGTGCAATCCAATAGGTCTGGTTTTATACAAAATTAAGGCCTCAAAGCAATTAGTAGTCGAACTTTTCAATATAAGGGGATTCAATTTCATCAAGTTTCCGATGTTGCCATGTGGGACATGCTTCAACACACTAATTAGTTTAAGCGGAAAATACATTTCTTTACGTGTTTTAGACAAAAGGCCGGTTTCTCCATAATCTAGACATCTTGGAGTCCAAGTACGAATATTGCCGTCAGCTGCTTTGAAGTGGAAGAGTATTTTTCCTGTTGGTCGAGTGACTTCCACTGCTGAAAAGTCAGACCCGAGTTATAGCGTCGAAGAAGAAGATTTGAAGGCTCTCCCGATTTTTCCATGAAGTATGCGACCCCAATCCTTGAAGAAGACATCCAAGACTTTCCAAAATGTATTTTTCTGAAATTTTCTAGACCAAGAAAAAACCCTAAAACGTGCCTACAACCCGACTGATACGCTATCTAGTCAAAGTAGGATTTCTACAGGACTTTTTTTGTTTTGATTTCCTTTTATTTTTTAGAGTTCTAACAAAACACTTCTAGTACTGTTCACTTTTAACGAAAAATCACGTTTTTATTTTTTTCTAGTATCATTCACTATATCTTTAAAAATGACTTTTTATTCAAAATGAATTTTTTTTTTTAACGGATTCAAGAGGAAGCTAAAAGCTGTATTGGTGCTGTTGTTTATATATGAAACTTGTGTGAATTTAGTTAGCGGCGGCTATCCTGCCATTATAGTTTAACTGAACTGCAATTCCGCCTCCTTTATAGCAGCATTCATTTTGCAGAAAAATAAAAATAAAAAAGGGTAAGAGAAGAAATTTAGTGCTCATGGACCTAAAATTTGGTCTTATCAAAACATAAGGGCATCATATTTAATTTTCAGTTACTTTTTTTTCCTTACAAACTCAAAACGCACACATATTTGGTTTTGTCAAAACATAATGGCATACCCTCTTCTGGCATCTTTTGTTGGTTCAATCTTTATTCTCTATGAAAACTCATTAAATTACTGTCGTAACCTACTGAAAATACACACAGATTTGGTCTTATGGTAACATAATGGCCTTAGATTTTCATTTTTCAGTTACTCTTTTTTCTTATGAACTCAAAACACACGATTTGGTCTTAGCAAAGCATAATGGTCTTTCCTCTTTTGGCATTTTCGTTTGTTCAATCTTTATTCTCTACGGTAAATCACGTAAAATTGCAGTTACACTCATGGAAAAACACACAAATTTGGTCTTATTAAAACATAATGGCCTCAAGTTCTATTTTTCAATTACTTTTTTTCCTTGTAAACTCAAGATGCAAAAATTTCATCTTATCAAAAGAAAATGTTGTTTCCTCTTTTGGCATTTTTCGTTGGTTCAATCTCTATTCTATGTGGAAAATAACTCATGAATTTACTATTGTACCCTCCCAAAAACGGACAAATTGGTCTTATCGAAATATAATGACTTTTAAATTTTCAATTACTCTTTCTCCTTTTGAACTAACTACCAAAAATGCCCGCACGTTGCTGCGGGACTTGAATGCCCCAGCCTTAACCACATAAATAAGACATTTAACCTGGAAAAAAAATTTAAAATAATCACGAACGAACAAAAAGGATAGATGAGTGAAAGGTGTCGGTAAGATGAGCAATTCGGCTTTTATATACATTCAACCGAGCTGATTACAAAAGACACAGTTGCAAAAAAAATGTTGTTTCCTAAGAAACAGAAGCAACATACATTTAACCCTTATATTGCCCTTCAAGTTAAGATGGCAAAATGTCTTCCAGGCCAAGCACGTGTTTTAACAGCTAAACAAAAAAGCAAAAAAAAGTGTTCTTGTTTCAGCAGCTAATCTTTCAAGCACTAATGTATGGATTAATGTATAATAACTGAGATCCTATTTGTTTTTTATTGACTGATGCTTCAACATCATCCACCTAATTCATATCACATCCATAGATACCTGAGAATGCTTATTCCCACTACTATTGCGTTGTTACTTTAGTATGTTTTTTCACTGAGAAGAAAAGGAAAGAGCATCATGAAAAACACTAACAATTTCAACTCTAAAATGTAACCTTATTCCTATAACCCACCTCAATCAACAACAAAAGAAGAAAAATAATTGATCCCTTCAAATATGCTTTCATAAACTAAAAGATGTCCTACCAATCCAAACGAAAGTGAGATGTTATTTTCAATCACATGTGATATCGGCACAATGGAGGGCGACTCTAGTAATTTCAGATCACAAATAACTCCAAGAATCCAGTTAACCACATCATCCCCACCAACAATCTGAGAAGAAATATATGCTAGACAGACAACTACAGCACAATCCAAAGATTAATTAAAGAAAAAAAACGTATGTCAGAAATTGTTGAAATTATAAATACAAATCCAAAAAAAAAAAGTGTTGAACAACTGGCTATATGGGTTAAATTTAACATGTTACTCACTGTAATTCTCATCCACTTTTGAATATCATCAGCAAACTCAAATTTTTTACTATTATGTAGCATGATCATCTATCTTTATTGGTCTCTTAGAATCAAAGTCCTCTCTTCCAGCACAGCAAAGACCTAGGAAAGAAATTATAATTTGAACACTATCAAGTTAAGCATGTTTACAGTCATACAGGTCAGATTTCTTTTTTAAAATAATCATTTCAAAATGCCTTTCCTCAAGGAGAGACAATTACAAAGAGAGAATAATACCTGTTTTTTTATTAAGACAGTAGCAAAATTCGTTATAGAGTAGTCTTCCAAGCTTTTCATCTTTTATATCAACAAACACTAAAACTGGGCAGCTTGGATTTATCCTTTAAGAAAACCAACAACAACTGTAACATAAACTACCAAACACCAAATTAAATACACGAACATGACAACCCCAAACACAAACAAAATTCTATATGAATTCAAAACAATGTTAGGGCAAAAGAACTCCAAACGTAAACAAAATCTCAAAACAATTAAAAAAACCTCAGGCCAACCCGTGCACTCATCTTTCCCTATCTTTCCCCTGTTTTTTTTTTTTACCCCCATTCCATTAACTCTCTCCCCTCAGAATTATATAAACAACAGAAGGAAAGATTAATTCGATAATGAAAAAAAAAACACATACCTTAAAAAAAAAAAAAAAACCCAATTACGCATCAACTTCATTTTTATATAAAAGAGATGAAATTATTGGAGATACAGAAGCTTGGTTAGAGTGCAAGAGCAAGATTGAATGAAATGATGAAACTTAAAAGAGAGATATTACATGGATCAATCGTCATCATACGAAACATGGAAACTGGTAGTACATCCCCACAACAGTTGTAGAACTTGGCAGCATATGGTGGATTGTCGGGTCCCAATTCATAGTACCTTAAATTGAATACAGAAAAATAAAACATCAATCAAGTAAAGCTGTCATTTCTAATTATCAAATATACCAACCCGTAAGAAATATAGAAGCATAGTTATAGCAGAGCAATTTCTCTCTCCCTCCCCTCAATATTTCCAGTTGACTGGGAAATAGAAAAATAGAACCCAAAAAGCAAAAGCTCAAAGACAAAAATAGAGAATAAAAAGGCATTAGAAAAGGTAAAGTCATTGAATTTTACACAAAATTACAGAGATCGAGACTCACACACAAATTAATTTCAGAATCAAACACTAAAGAAGGGAGAAAGAGGATAATTAAATTACAAAAATATAAGTACAATGCATGGATCCGCACTTGGCAATCAAGAAGGGAGAAAGAAGCTATCGCAGAGCAGGTAACTGACTTGGTAAATCTGTGCTATCAAGTTCCTTGGTTTTTTTTTAGTAGACAACAAATCAAATATATTAGATCCTTTATTCTTAACAGCATCACAAAATTCGTTTCTTAACAGCATCACAGAACTGATCATTTATATCATCTGAAAATAGTAAAGAAACGAAACATACAGTTAAACACCATTTGAGAAACATAAGTAAGCCTTTGGTTATTAGATTCCCAGTAGGCAAAGCACAAAAAATTACACACGACGAAACTATTGAAACTTTAAAACCTACTTCCCAAATTAGGTTCTCTGACTGGCTTATGGCCAAATTGGATTTATATTTATCATTTCAAACACTGCAATGCCTGAGTTTTTTTCCTAGACATTATAATTAATCATTATTTAACTGAAGAATACAATTCATAGAACAATAATTAGATAAAACAGGAGAAGCAATATTAAAATCATGGGGTTACCTGAATTTTGAGGTCTAAGGGTGATAGCTTAATGGCACCAAATTGAAATCGTAAACTAAAAATCCGATCAAATGATAAGGAAAAGAAATAAAAATGTTACCTTCCTGAGAATAAGGTCCAGAAGCTGCCCTAGATTTTGAGACGCATAATTAAGGTTGATTACTGCTAAATGCAAAGAAGAGAAAATACATATTATTACCTATATAAAAAAAAAGCACAATAACCAACAGGGTTTCGCTCTAATATGTTATTAATTAATTTACAACAAAATTAACTGAAGCAAACTAACCTGAAAACAGGGCTAACCATCGAATTCTCGGGGTTTGAGCTTATTAGTTTCAGGTTTACATGCTGATCTGCTTACTTTGTCACATTCAACTCTCGAGCTTTTTCAACCGCGTAAATTACCTTAACTACCACAACAATATATTAAAAAAAATCTTCACAAAAAGTTATCTAATTTCACAAAATATATGAAACCTAAATCAAATTTCTTGAAAAAAACTAAGAATAACTCCACAAATTACTAAATTGTAAAAAAATTTCAGAATCCCAGATTAAATTTCAACTTTAAAAACCCCAATTCAGACAATATACCCACAATACCTCTAAAGACGCTCACCTTAACAGAATGAACAAAAACTGCCCAACTCAGTTGGACATTCCCTTAAACCACTCCAACATAAACAATCATGCTTTTAGCATAACACAAACCATACAGGGCACTAAAATCTGGCCACAAAGATTGAAATTTGAAGCATATCCAGATATCTTCCAACCTCTAAAAGAAAGAGAACCCTAAATGTCAACCTCAACGTTTCGGACTCACTAAATTCTAGTGCTTCTTTAGCTTTTCTAACAATGTGGCAGTTTCTCTGTGTGTGAGCTGAGAGAGAGAGAGAGAGATGAGCTGCCAAAAACTCATTATTTATATCAAAGGGCATGTAAGAAAACATGCATTAGGAAGCAAAGTGCTAAACCTCTCTCATATACACATCCTTAGAGAGAGAGAGAGAGAGAGAGAGAGAGAGAGAGAGAGATAGAGAGCTGTGAACTGCAAAAAATCTCATTATTTATATCAAATGGCATGTAAGAAAACATGCATTAGGAAGCAAAGTGTTAAACCTGTTTCTCATTTATACATCCTTATTATTCTAATGAATTACCCATCTACTACTCATCATCCAAGTTTCAACTCAAACTCTGCTGAATCATATATGCCTTCACGCTGCAACCACAGGAACAGCAGTCTCCTCAACTTATTCAGCCTTTCCCAACAAAATCACCAACTATGACACAGAAAGAGGGACAACTTTAATATTAGGAACACATAATTATTACAAAAGTCCATCAGTGAGTAACATAACAACTTTAATCAGTAAAATCAAAAGGAAATAACGAACCTGAGCCTTCAACGCAATCTGTCGATCTTCGCCATCCAGCTTCGAGACAACAGTAGAGGTACTTATGCCTGTTCGGGTAGTATCCCCACAACATTAACCATTATGTTTATCAAAATAGTACTGGAAATCAAACACAACACTTGTCAAATATCAACTTACTCTTTTCAACAGCAACTCAATTGCTCTTGAGACTCTCAGCAATTGTGTTCAGAGTATGAATAGCTGTACCAAATAACTTGCAAAAATTAGAACAAAATGCTGAAACTTTATGCAAATGATTGTGCTAGGAATAGTAAAATGCATATTTTATGAAAAATGATTTACCTGCAAACTGGCAGTATATTACTGTAAGAGTGAGAGATAGGGAGAGAGATGAAAGATGAGTGATTAGTTAAAGCTATAATTTTTAAGCATTTTCTGCAAACTAAATCATTTAGCTGTCACATTGATATATTTGAAACGAACAGCATGCATAGATGTGGTTAAAAAAGTAGATATGCAATATCACCAAAATTCATGATCATTATCCAAAATCTTTAAAGTAAACATTAAATCAAACTAACACCTCTCTATTCTAATTTATCTCCTTGTTAGTATTGTGATTAGGTTTATACTAAACAATGTTTTCACCAATATTTAATGAAAAAAATACCAGAATAGAAATTTAACATGAGAGATAGAGTTACCTCTCATATGTTGATCTTAGCATTCCCTTGCATACTTGATCTTTTTTTAGGTCCACCTGCTGGAAGAAAAAAAAAAACAAAAAAACAAAAAAACAAAACTTGTGACACAATTTGAACAAAAAGAGAGTTCTCAATCATGGAAAACTTCAATTTTCATGTGAAAAATCTATGTTCTAATTTCAACATAAAAAAAGAAGAAGAGAGAGATCTTCAAGAAATACATAAAAATTAGCAAAATCATAAATTAAAATTGAAAAGAAAAATGAAGCTATTGAAATATGCTTATTCTTTATTAGCAAAGTTGAAAGAGGCTGCAACTCGCCATATGGCTTAAGCAAATCAAAAGCACTTGAGCTCACCACAGAATTATGTAATTAGAGCTCATAATCAAAGTATATATGGACTGCATTCCTAGCATTTGAAATATCAACCATTTGTAAGGAGTGCTATGTCACATGTATGAGCTACTGCAAGTTGTTTATGCAAAGTGAGTCTCCCAACACACAACCCTTTAGCTAACATACTCAAAACGCATTCACTAATAACACTCATAACAATATCAATGGTCCAACAATTATGGGGCACGAAATTTATATAAGAAAGGGGCAATCAAATCATAAATTAAAATTAAAATGTGTAAGTAATTAAAAATTATTACTTGCTAAAAAAATCCCAGTAGTCAGTTCCTTCTTGTTACTTCAGGGATTATCCAACAACTGGATCCGATCAAACTGCATCGCCCAACAAAACAAAAACAAAAAAAATAAGGGGAGCTAAATTAAACATACACTAACCTTCCTCCCAACCAGGAAGGTTCGTGAATTATGAATTTTTTTTGTAATTTTTAAACATATACTAACATACGCTAACCTAACTGAGAAACCTAATTTTAAAGATATTTTTTTGGTAAAGAACAGCAGTAATATTGCAATCATAGACTCATAGAGAAGGACATAATGCAGATATAAATTATTTAACAGAGGCCTTTGGCTGTACGAATATGTTTAACAGAACAATACTAAGCACAGTTCAATCTATGTTCTTATGTCCTATAATTTCCTTTCAAGTTGATAATTCATAGGTAATTTATAAGGATACAATTGTTAAATAGTGGAAGACATTTTAAATGTATAATAAGAGCAAAACATAAAAAAAAAGTCATATGCCTTTAGGTGAAACCTTGCTGGATATTGCTTGGAATGGTGGGTTCTAACTTCTAACCCAGTGAAAGGCTCTGTTATGTGCCTTTGGTCATGGTTTTTCAGCTTGTTTTTTTTTTTTTTTTTTTTTTTTGTGGTGATAAGTGCTTAGGATTTCATGCTTGGTTCAAGAGAATAGAGATGCTTAAGGACATATTTTTATTCCTTTGACATTCAATTTTGTTGAGACTTATGAAACCGAAAGGCTTTTGCACTCAAGGTCTCGTCAGGGTTCTAATCATAAACTCTTTTCGCAGATTTCGGGGTAGTAAGTCCATTAGTAAGTCATCCCCTAAATCTAAAGCATTATTTAAATGACAGCAACACCACCTCACCTTCAATGCTTAAATTATATACAACCAACTTAATCCTAGATACATCCACAGAAAATTGGCTAAGAACAACAACTTCACAACGGCATTTATGGTTCGAGAAAGTGATCGGTTACCTTTGCATCAACCCATATATGTCCAGGTGAGATAATTGTTCGCCAAAGTTGAAATTTTTTACTTTCCATACTCTGAACACCAAAACAATCAGATCCAATTATCAAAAATAATAAAAAAGGCATACCCAGATCAAAAAAATTCAAATTACAATAAAGTCAGATCATGCTTTAAAAAATGCAATAATTCATGAAAATTTTGAAAAATTGAGAACGCTCTATTCATTCGTTAGAATCAAAGTAAAGAGATTGAAGCCAAAAGTTGATGATGATGAGTTATAACCTTACTCCATGTTATGTATAATTGAAATTTAAGAGCATTATGTAAATGATATAAAAAAAATAAAAAATAAAAAGGCCATCTATTATGATCTCTGCATACCCCTGCTGTCTTGTAGGAGAAGCCGATGAACAGTGGCAGGAGCCACTGCACAGTGAAAGGCAATCGCCTGTGTTTCCTGAGCAGAATGGAGGAAGTGGCGGTGGTTTTGTGGTGATGTTTCGCCGGAAAATGGAGGCGTCGGTGCGCCTGTGTGTCCTTGATCATGTTCTTCATTGGTATTTGTGAGAAAAAGAATGTGAGGTTTGAGAGCGGAGGAACTGAAGAGGAAGGAATTCATTTGCAGTATTAAGGGGATCTGGGGATGAGAGTTAGAGGCTAGGCCTACTGATTTGCAGAGCTTTTGTGTGAAGAGGAAGGATTTGCAAATCCCTGAAATCCCTCTCTCTCGCTCTGTCCCGATCTCTCTCTCAAATCCCTGAAATCCCTCTATCTCGCTCTTTCCCGATCTCTCTCTCCCTCTCTCTATCTCTATCTCAGAGGCGGAATGGCCTCCTGTCTGCCCTATAATCCTATCACCATCACTGAATGACAGCAAACCTAAACCCACCCAAATCCGTCTGAAACACACAGGACACAATTGCCCTTCCAACCCAGCCCCAATATCAGCTCAAACCTAAAGGCATTGTTGTAAATAGCGTGAAATCGAGTGGCTCCGTCCTAAACTATATGGACAAAATCACCCTCCGAAATTTTGAGAAATTACTTCTCAAACCAGCCCCATTCGGCTGGTATTTTTGTAAATAGAATGAAATCGAGTGGCAAAGAATTGAGGCTGCTACAGTGCCTCCCACCCTTCAATTTTAGAATATATAATAATCCATAGATTAATTCTTATCGAAACGTTTTCCCTCCTTTCACATCTTTTGTGGTTCATTCTCCTTTCACATCTTTTGTGGTTGATTATGTAATTGGCATCTATCGTTAGATCAGTAGGTATTATATGTGGAAAAACAAGAAGTTAATTTTTTTAGTTACTCTTTTTTCTTATGAACTCAAATCACACAGATTTGGTCTTATCAAAACATAATGGCTTTCCATCTTTTGGCATCTTTCATTGCTTCAATCTTCATTCTTCACGCAAAAATCGTGAAACTAATGTACCGACATCCCAAGAAAACACACATATTCGGTCTTATCGAAACATAATGATCTCAATTTTATTTTTTTTTAGTTACTCTTTTTCCTTAAGAACTCAATAACACAGGGATTTGTTCTTAGGGAAACATAATGTTCTTCCCTCTATTGGCATGTTTCGTTGGTTCAATCTCCATTCTTTGTGGTAAAACACATGAAATTACAGTTATGCTCTTGAAAAAAACACACAAATTTGTCTTATTGAAAAATGGCCTCAAGTTTTATTTTTCAGTTACTATTTTTCCTTATAAACTCAAAAGGCATGGATTTTATATCATCAAAACATAGTGGCGTTTCCTCTTTTGGCATCTTTCGTTGGTTCAATCTCTATTCTATGTGGAAAATAACTTGTGAATTTACTATTGTACCCTCCCAAAAAATACGCAAATTTAGTGATCTTATCGAAACATAATAGCCTCATATTTCAATTTTTCAGTTATTCTTTCTCCTTATGAACTCATAACGCATAAATTTATTCTTTTCGAAACGTCTTCCCTCATTCGACATCTTATGTGGTCCATTATGTATTTGCCATCTTTCGTTGGACCATTATGTATTTTGGCATCTTTTGTTGGACCAATAGGTATTAATTGAGAAAACTCATGAAACGCGTAGATTTGGTTTTATCAAGACAAAATTGCATCACATTTTAATTTTTTTTGTTACTTTTTTTCCTTATGAACTAAAAGCCCACGGATTTGGTCTTATCAAAACATAATGGCCCTCTCTCTTTTGGCATCCTTCAATGGTTAAATCTTTATTCTTTGTGCAAAATTCGTAACACTACCCTTGTACCGGCATCTCGAGAAAACTCACAAATTCAGTCTTATCAAAGCATAATGACCTGATTTTAATTTTTCAATTGCTCTTTTCTCTTATGAACTCAATAATGCATGGATTTGGTCTTATCAAAGCATAATGACCTGATTTTAATTTTCCCTCTTTTGGTATTTTTTTTCGTTGGTTCAATCTCTATTCTCCGTAGTAAAACACGTGAAATTACAATTATGCTCTTGGAAAAAAAACACACAAATTTGGTCTTATTGAAATGGCCTCAAGTTTTATTTTTCAGTTACTATTTTTCCTTATAAACTCAAAGCGCACAGATTTTATCTTATCAAAACATAGTGGCGTTCCCTCTGTTTGCATCTTTCGTTGATTCAATCTCTATTCTATGTGGAAAATAACTTGTGAATTAACTATTGTACCCTCCAAAAAAACGCACATATTTTGTGATCTTATCGAAACATAATAGCCTCTTATTTTAATTTTTCAGTTACTCTTTCTCCTTATGAACTCATAACGCACAAATTTATTCTTATCGAAACGACTTCCCTCTTTCGGCATCTTATGTGGTCCATTATGTATTTTGCCATCTTTCGTTGGACCATTATGTATTTTGACATCTTTCGTTGGACCAGTAGGTATTAATTGATAAAACTCGTGAACCCCTCTTGAAAAAACGCATAGGTTTGGTTTTATACAAACAAAAAGGCATCAAATTTTAATTTTTTTTGTTACTTCTTTTCCTTATGAACTCAAAGCCCACGGATTTGGTCTTATCAAAACATGCTCCCTCTTTTGACATTTTTCATTGGTTCAATCTTTATTCTCTGCACAAAACTTGTGACACTGCTGTTGTACCAGCATCTCAAGAAAACGCGCAAATTCGGTCTTATCGAAACATAATGACCTAATTTTAATTTTTCAATTATTCTTTTTCTTTTTGAACTCAATAATGCACGGATTTAGTCTTATCAAAACATAATGGTCTTCCCACTTTTGGCTTCTTTCGTTGGTCCAATCAGTATTCTCTGTGTCAAAACTCATGAAATTACCGTTGTCACTTACCAAGCAAGAATTCATCCCAACCTCCATATATAACCCAACATGGTGAAAGCTAGGACGAACAAACATATCGACCATTCAAGTCATTTACCTTGTGTACCTCGTTCAACTCTCATGGTTTATATAATTGAGTTTCGAACTCAATTATTTCAGTGTTCTTCACCATCCAACTTCTCCAATCCACTTCAAACAATCACATCATGGATTCATTCATGATGATCATCATCCTCCTTTATGATGAAGTCATGCCTAATGACGCCAGTCCGCAAAATCTCGACCCACCAACTCCTGATATCCGAGAGTCCAGTCTTGCCGAGGGAGCCCACCGTCCGTCAGACAAAGACGATGGCCGTGGTGATCACGAAAATGTTTCCATTGATGATGAGAATATTATTTCTCATCTGGGAGATGATGATGGACGGATACACAGCCTCCCTCAAGAAGGGGTGCATCGTGACGATTTTGTGGCGCCGTTCGATCACCGGAACAGAAGCACTCTGGTGGTGGGTCGTCATGATCACGAGGCAAACTTGAAATTACCGTTATACACTAACCTATATTCTAAGTTCCTAACAGAACGCTACGACAGAACAAAATGGAAAATAATCGTACTTTACCCAAATTCCCATTTCCATCAACCTTCATCCCACGTTCAATTTCCTATGTCATCCTCATTTCCCAAACTCCATTTCCGTCAGGCAAAACAATGGATCGGACAGACCCGTCAGCGGCACCAACCACAACCAGCAGCAGCAAGCCATCTTGGTCAGTCGGCTGATCCACTCAGCTTTCACCAAGAAGCTCAAACCCCAACTTCACCCGTCCGAGGAGCATGCCTATAACGACACTGTCAAGGAGGGGCTGCAGCGCCACCACAAACAGCAGCAGCAAGCCATCTTGGTCACACGGCTGATCCACTCACCTTTCACTGAGAAGCTCAAACCCCACCTCCATCGGTCCAGAGGAGCGTGCCAATAACTCCACTATCGAGGAGGGGCTGCAGCACCACCACAACCAGCAGCAGCAAGCCATCTTGGTCACTCGGCTGAGTTCTCATCTGGGAGCTGATGAGCGGATACACAGCATGCACCACCGCGGAACCGACAAATGGTACACTTGTCCGATATGCCACGGAGTGTACGAGTCGGCACAGGTCTTCTCTATATATCCTAAGTTCCTGACAGAATAAGGTGAAAGCTACGACAGAACTAACCCCATTTTTGTCAACCTTCATCCCACCTTCAATTTCCTCTCGCCATCCTCATTTCCCAAACTCCCATTTCCGTCAAGCAAAACAATGGGTCCTTTTGTCTGCAATGGTCGTGATCTTTGCCAGCACTGCCTCTCGTCACAGATGCTTTCCGAACCCATCTTCGGCACCACCACCAGCAGCAGCAAGCCATCTTCTGTTTACCCATCCCCACCAACCTTATAATCGAAAACTTCTGATAGAGTTCTACCCTCCAGGAATTTTGATGATGATGGTGATGGGGTTGGGGAGCAGGAAGAGGAGGAGGAGATGGAGCTTGGTCACCGGCTTTTTCACTCGGTTTTCACCAGCGTTCACTATACAAGGCGGTGAGCACCTAATTAAGGGAACACAACAAGACTTGGCCGAAAGCACGAGAAGGATATCTAAAATAATAAACTCAAGCTGGTGCAATTAGACGATGGCAACGATGCCAGTGATTATCCCCATTGGTTCCTCTATTGTTTAGGTTTTCCTTGCTGCCAAAGTTAGTTCTTTGTTGCAGTTCTATGTACTCTTCTCCCCTCTTAACAAATTGAAAGTCTAAATTAATTTACATTTTGACAGAACATTTCATCTTTTTATTACCTTTTTTACCGGTGCCATTGCAAATTACTGTCAAGGTTTCATTTTTTTTTACTGCTCAAAAGGGGCACAATGCAATTGGGATTTAGCTAAACCCAATAGAAATTTAATCTAATTATATAAAATAAAATATAAAAAAACATAAAATTGCACCTCCAAGATAAACAAACTGTAAATATTTCATTTCAGAAGGCACTATAAATTCCGATATAGGTTTTAAAAAAGAAGTGTTCACAAACATGACCTGCAATTATTTTTTTGAAAAATAATGTCCTTGGATTTTAATTTTTCAGTTACTCTTTTTTTTTTAGAAAAACTAATGAAAATAGCTTGAAAACTTTGAGTTTTAACGATAAGGACAAAATAAAGAATAAAGTGAATAATACCAGGTTTGACTTTTTAGTGTAAAAATATGATTTTTCGTTAAAGTAAACAGTACCGCAAACTTTTCGTTAAAACTCCTTCTTTTTCTGATGGACTCCAAATGCACGATCGTATCAAAACATAATAGCCTCGTACTTGAATTTATGCTTTTTTTCTTTTGAACTCAAAATGTACTTTTGGTCCTATTGAAATATAATGGCCTCATTTTTTTTTTTTTTTTTTTTTGTCATTAGTTAAATTTGGGGGTGCGGGGAACTGAACTTGGGTGAAGTAGGAGTTTTCTTGGCTCTAGTGCCACTGCAACTAGGCCCCCATCCTCATATTTTAATTTTTTAGTTACTATTTTTTCTTATGAACTAAAGGGGCTCATATTTAGTTATCGAAACACCATGGTCTCAGTTTTTAATTTTCCTTATGAACTCAAAACACACAAATTTGATCTTATCAGCTACTAATTTCCTTATGTACTCAAAAAGCACATATTCAGCCTAATTGAAACGGTTTCCCTCTTTTGGCATCTTTTGTAGTCCACTATGTATTTTGGCATCTTTTGTGAAGTTACGATTATACCCTCTTGAAAAAACTCATAAATTTGGTCTTATCGAAACAAAATGGATTTTTTTTTTTTTGTTACTCTTTTTTCCTGATGAACTCAAAATGCATAAATTTGGCCTTATCGAAATAATAATGGTCTTCCCTTCTTTCCTTGGTTCAATCTTTATTCTTCAAGGTAAAATTCGTGAAATTACCATTGTATCAGCATCCTGAAAAAATGCACAGATTTGGTCCTGTTGAACATAATGGCCTCACATTTGAAGTCTTCAGTTACTCATTCTCCTTCTGAACTCATAACGCACATATTTATTATAGGAACATCTTCCCTTTTTTGGCATCTGCTGTGGTCCACTATGTATTTTGGTATCTCTCATTAGACCAATAGGTATTATCTGTAGAAAAAAATTCATAACATTACGGTTGCACTTTTTGAAAAAACGCATAGATGTTTGATCTTATTGAAACAAAATAGCCTTAAATTTTAATTTCTATCTTACTCTTTTTCATTATTATACTCAAAACACACGAATTTGGTCTTATCGAAACATAATGGCCTCAAACCTTAATATTTTTCACTTACTCTTTCCTTATGAACTCAAAGCGTAATTATTGGTCTTAATTATCAAACATAACGCTCCCGTGTTTTAATTTTCAGTTTTTTTTTTCTTGCCAAACGCATGGATTTAGGCTTATCGAAACAAAAAAAAAATTGTGTTTTAATTTTTCAGTTACATTTTTTCTTGAACAGCAAACACATGAATTTGGTCTTATCGAAACAAAAAGATTTCGTGTTTCAAATTTTCAGTTACTTTCTTCCTTGAACACCAAACGCGTGAATTTGGTCTTTTCGAAACATAACTACCACATATTTTATTTTTTTTAATTACTTTGTTCTCATAAGAACTCAAAACGCACAGATTCGGTCTTATCAAAACATATCGATCTCATGTTTAAATTTTTCTTTTACTCATTTTCCTTGTAAACTCAAAACGTACATAATAGATCTTATTGAAACATAATGGTTACAGATTTTAATTTTCAATTACTATTTTTCCTTGTGAACTCAAAATGAACGATTCGGTCTTATCGCAACATGATGCTCTTAGACTTCAATTTTTTTCACTTATTCTTTCCTTATGAACTCAAAACGCACATTTTGGTCTTGTCGAAACGTAATGCTCTCGTGTTTTAATTTTTAGTTACTCTTATGGCGCGTTTACGTAACGGTAATGAAGATAGGAGGAATTGAATTGAGGATGAATTGGAACGAGGAAGAGTCAGAATCGAATTCCTGTTGAAGCTGTTTACTTAAATGTTCTGGAATCGGAATAGAATTCCATAGAGCTGTTTACTAATTCAGCAGAATCGGAATATAAACCAATATGATTACTAAAATGCCCTTGTTCCAAATCAAATATTTTATATACTTTAAGGGGTTTATAAAGGATATTCTTGGAAATAAAAAAATTAAGTGAGGGCATAAAGGGAACAAAACTATCATTCCGATTACCCAAACAAGGAGGAATTGGATTACCACCTATATCTAGGAAATGCAATTTCACCAATACAAGGAATTGAATTCCAATATTTGTGTGGGCCCCACTGCTTTTTTGATTCCTCCATGTTTAGTAAACACCGGAGTACTCCGTAATCGGAATTCAATTCCCCATTCTCATTCTGATTATGGATACGTAAACAAGCTATTAATCCTTATAAACTCAAAAAGCACATATTTCGTGTCTTAATTTTTCAGTAACTTTTTTCTCCTAATGCCAAACGCATGGATTTGGTCTTATTAAAACAGAAAGATTCCATGTTTTAACTTTTCAGTTACTTTTTTCCTTGAACGCCAAACGCATGGAATTGGTCTCATCGAAACATAAAGATTATGTCTTTTAATTTTTCAGTTGCTTTCTTCCTAGAATGCCAAACGCATGGATTTGGTCTCATCACATAATGGCCACATGTTTTTTTTTTAGTTACTCTTTTTTTCTTATGAACTTAAAACGCACAGATTCGATCTTATCAAAACAAAAGGGTCTTGTGTTTTAATTTTTCAGCTACTTTTTCCCTTATGAACTCAAAACACACATATTTGATCTTATAGAAACATAATGGCCACTGATTTTAATTTTTCGTTACTCTTTTTCCTTATGAACTCAAAACACACATATTCAGTCTTATTGAAACATAATAGACTCTGACTTTAATTTTTTTTCACTTAGTCTTTTTCCTTTTGAACTCAAAATGTACATATTGATCTTATCGAAACATAACGCTCGTGTTTTAATTTGTCAGTTGCTCTTTTTTATTATGAACTCAAAACGGTCGGATTCCGTGTTTCGAATTTTCTTTTACTTTTTTCCTCTAATGCCAAAATAAATAGATTTGGTCTTATCAAGACAAAAGAATTATGTGTTTTAATTTTTCAATTGCTTTTTTCCTTAACGCCAAACGCATGGATTTGGTCTTATCAAAACATAATGGCCACATATATTTTTTTTCAGTTACTCTATTTCCCAAAACATACCGATATAGTCTTATCATAACATCTCATATTTGAATTTTTCAATTACCTTTTTTTTCTTTTTCAACGCAAAATGCATAAATTTTGTCTAATTGAAACATAATTGTCTCATATTTTAATTTTTCAATTACTCTTTTTTCTTATACACAAAACACACAAATTCGATCTTATTGGAAGAAAAAAAATGACAATAAATTTTACTTTTTTAATTATTTTTTTTCCTTATGAACACATAAATCAAGATTCGGTCGTACGGAAACATAAGGGCCTCGGGATTTTAATTTCCCTCGTTGGTCCAATCCAATTTGTATCCTCCGTTACTAAAAAATAAAAAAATAAAAAAAAACACTCATGAACGTATCATTTTGTGCCGTTCCGAGAAAGAATTCTTGCCATGCCTCACTATATAACCTAGTATGGAGAAGCCTAAGAGAACAAAAAATATCGACGTCATTTGTCTTGTGTTTCGCTCAACTCTCATTGTTTATATAAATTGAGTTTCGAACTTTTCTTTCACCATTCAACTTCTCAAATTTTCACTTCAATCAATTGCATCGTGCATACATGCATGATCATCGTCATCAAAACTTGATGTCCCTCGCCCAGGGCATCGATCATGTGAAGGAACAGATCTATGCCGGCCATCGTTCTGATAAAGAATTGGTCAGCCATAGTTGGTATTATTAAATCTCCACGAGTTTTGAGCTCTTTCAGGTTTCACCGAGTGGCTAAAACCCCACCCCCTTACCGACAGAATGGCAACGACCATGTCGAGGAGGAACTTCAGCAGAAGTTTCACGTATCGAGGAAAATATTATTTCTCAAATGGTGCAATTGTCCAAATGCCTCGGAGTGTACGAGTCACCACAGCTAATCTCGGCTCACACCGGCGTTCATTACAGGGCCCTGAGCACTGCAGCGAATGCAATAAGACTCCATCGGAAGCACGATAAGGAGAGTCAAAACTCCAGCTCCTGGAATTTGACGACTGCAGTGTCCCTGTGGTGCCTGTAAATCCTACAAGCACCGCGGCAAAGAAGAGAGGCCGGAAGATGAAGATCAATCTTCTTGCTGATGCGGTTGCTGCTCTCTGTGGAGGAGTGCATCATCGGAATGGAAACGGTCTGGTGGTGGGTCGACATGATCACGAGGCGAGTACTTCTGGCCATCAATGCCACAAATCAGTGAGAGTTAATTAGCAAAAGATAGCTCGGGCATTAGGTATTGGTGGTGGTGTTGCTGAGCCTCAGTCCGGAAGAAGGGTGCATGATGACCATAAGGTGTCTCTGATCACCAGAGGTCCAGAACCAAACCTCTCTGGTTTTGGCTGCAGAAGAGCGCATAGTACTTCAGGCTATGTCCATGAGTCCATAAGAGCCGAGAAGAGAAGAGTTGGTGCAATGTCAGCACAACGCCAGTACTTCCGCCTATGTCCATGAGTCCATAAGAGCGAAGAGAAGAGCTCGTGCAATGTCAAGTTAGCACGACGCTAGTACTTCAGGCTATGCCCATGAGTCCATAAGAGCGAAGAAGGGAAGAGCTCGTGCAATTTCAAATTAATTTGTAATTTTTATAAGTTAATTTGTAACAAATTGGTAGTCCATATTAATTTAAATTTTCTCAGAACATTTTATCTCTTATTACCTTTTTACCAATGCCATTCCAAATTACCGTCAAGAAATTCCATTTTTTACTGCCCAAATAAGGGCACAATACAATTGGGAAATAGCTAATTAAGCACCATAGAATTTCAATTTATTATACCCAAAAAAAAACATAAAATTGCATTTACAAGATAAAATAAATTGTGCAGATGGAAATTTTATCTCCTTTTCATAACAAAACTCTAAATCTTAAAACTTCACAGTCGTCGGCCCCTTGCCACTTCATTGATCATTGCTTTTTTGTTTTTTGTTTTAGTATTTCCGTCTATAAGTGTCTTCTTGATGAAGTTATTAAAATCCCTTAGTGATTATTTTAATTTTGTGTTCATGTATTATGGACTTCTAGTGTGTCTATTTTGTTGTTAGTGGTGGTTCCGTTAATAGTGTTGAGCACAAAATTCATGTTGGTATCGACACTCATTGGTTCCTTGTTAGTTTCTCTTTAGAGTCAGCACTGCTCATTGTCAAAGAGTGTCCTCATATTCGTTATATTACAGTTTTTGTGCGCAAAATTTTTTCAAGCGCCAAATCACAAAGTGTTTGACCCTTTCAGTCAAAATGCAGTTCATTTGGCTTTAGAGTGTCATCTCAAATTTCTAAGTTTGTGTGTAGATGATTTCAAGACTTGGATGCTTTCCTTTGCTTATTTTCAGGCATGTCTCACCATCATTTTAATTTCAATTACTATTTCTCCTTATGAACTCAAAACACACAGATTCGTCTCATCGAAACATAACGGCCTCGAATTTGTTCATTTAGTTACTCATTTTCCTTGTGAGGCCAAATAGCAAATACATAGGTTCCTCCTTATCGAAACATAATAGCCTGATATTTTAATTTTTTATTTACTCTTTCCTTTCACATATTTTGTCTTATCAAAACATATGGTCTCGAAATTGAATTTTCAATTACTCATTTTCCTTATGAACTCAAAATACATAGATTCGGCCTTATTCAAACATAATGGCCTCAGATTCTCTTTAATGTTTCAATTACTCATTTTCCATGTGAACTCAAAACACACAAATTCAGTCTTATTGAAATATAATGGTCATAGATTTTAATTTTTCAATTACTTGTTTTCTAATGAACTTAAAACAGATAGAATCGGCCATATGATAATGGCCTCAAATTTTGATTTACAGTTTCTTTTTTCCTTATGAATTCAAAACGCACATAACCGGCCAAACGATCTCAGATTTTAATTTACAGTTTCTCTTTTTCCATATGAATTCAAAACGTACAAGTTTGGTCTTATCTAAACATAACGGCGGTCCTCTCAAATTAAATAGAATTCATCCCACCTCCCTATATAACCCAATAAGGTGAAAGGTAAGACAACCAAAAGATCGACCACTCAAGTCATCAACCAGTATTGAACGTCGTTGTGAGGGGAAAAGAGCTGTGGTGACTCGTACACTCCGAACCATATCGGACAAGTGTACGAATCATTGAACCATCAATGCAAGCTGTACATCTAACTTCTTTTCCCATATGAAAAAAAATATTTGGAACCTCAATAAAAACTGGGAGACAAGTAGATATACAGCTTGCCTCGATGATTGAACGATCCGTACACGTCCGGCATAAAACCGGAGTGTACGAGTCTCCACAACTCTTTGCCGCCCACATTGGGATTAAGACAAACACAATTAATTTCGCAATTTAATTAAATAACTGCAAATGTTTCATTTCAAATCACGAAAAGATGTACAACTTCAAGCCCAGCAGCTAATTCATGATTGTGAGTAACAATCAAATTCTTAAAACCCTAATCAGAGATTAAAATTAAAACCCTAAATCGACTACAAGTTCTCGAAACCAGAAACCCAAGAAATTGCGGTTTTTTTTTATTTCTTAAGCCCTCTCGCCTCTGATCCTACGAGCGAGCTGGATGTCCTTGGGCATGATCGTGACCCTCTTGGCATGAATGGCGCAGAGGTTGGTGTCCTCGAACAGACCCACCAAGTACGCCTCCGCCGCCTCCTGAAGCGCCGCGACAGCACTGCTCTGGAACCTCAGATCGGTCTTGAAGTCCTGGGCGATCTCCCTCACCAGCCTCTGGAACGGAAGCTTGCGGATCAGAAGCTCAGTGCTCTTCTGGTACTTCCTGATCTCCCTCAGCGCCACGGTTCCGGGCCTAAAGCGGTGGGGCTTCTTCACTCCTCCGGTCGCCGGAGCCGACTTCCGGGCAGCCTTGGTGGCCAGCTGCTTCCGCGGGGCCTTGCCTCCGGTGGATTTGCGAGCAGTCTGCTTGGTACGAGCCATTTGGGATTCGAGTTGGGAATATTGAAGGATTTGGAGGGATTTGGGCTGTTTGTTTCTCGGGAAAATCAGTGAGAAAATGCGATGAATTTGTGAATTTTGAAGGATTTGATCGGATTAATTTATACAGTGGAAGAGTAAAAGAAGCGGCGAGTTTGAAATATTTGGGGAATTTGAAAATTTTGGATGAGGTAATACAGAGCGTTGATTTGTTCTTGTTATCAACGGTGAAGATTGTTTTTCGTGGAGTGAAGCGGATAGCGATCCGTGTGCTCTGGACGCTAGCCAATAGGATTTGTTTTTACAGCGGCTACTGGATTTTCAGTGCTTTTCTTTTAAAGTTGGCGGGTCACCAGTTTTCAATATGCTTTGTACCAAAAAAGCTGGCGGGTCAAGTTTTGGGTGTTCTGGACATGGGCTGGACCGGAAAATTGTGCAAACATGAAAAGGGCCCAATGAGATAAGATTCAAGGAACATGTGAGTTTAAACATTATGCCCAAAGAAGGGGAAGGGTTGAATTTGATAGGGGATAGTGTTTGAACTCAAAAGGGAGGAGAGTTTAAACTCGAAATCTAATGAGTTGAAAAGAATTAAGAGGTGCCTTAATTATCAGAACAATTCACTATTTGGAGTAATAGATTTTCAAATTATCAATGACCTGACTCTGCATTCTCCTCTTTCATCATCGTTGGTCCTTTCACTAAGAATCTCACCATTTTTCACTAGTTCGTGCAACTGTTGCCATGCGTAAGAAAGAGAGAATGGTGATTTCTTAAGAAGAAAATAAAAACTCAAACTTAGGGCACAATTGCATTATTGTATGATCATTATTGTATTTGTATTGGTGAGATAAGACAAATGTCCAAATGAAAATTATTGTGCAAGGTGCTCTATCACGTCATCGAACAACCATTAAATCGTGAGTCGTGAGAATCGTTCATAACTTGATCTACAGTTGCTGTTTTTAATTGAGACACAATTTGAGTTTCATCTCGGAACATTGCGGGGTTAGAAGTACTCGAGTGAATTAATTTGCGTGTGTAATATATATTTTGAGTGTAATTACTTGTTCATGGTTACATCATCATAGTTTTAGCCTTTTTCCAAATTAAACGAGATCCATTACATAAATTATTGCCCTCAGTCTTAATTACTATTGCATGTTGTGTTATACAATAATATTCTTATTTTACATTGCAGAATTTCCTTTCAACTTGTTTTTAGGATTAAGTACGGATCACTATCTAGTATTTTGGGTGATTCTAAATTAGTTCTAATTTTTTAAAATATTCCTAATAACTATCTAATGTTTTGAAAAGTGGTCGTATGTTAGCTTCACTAGCATTAAGTGAAGATGTGAACAATTATAAAGAGGGCTTTTACTCTCAAGTCATCTATGGAGATTTGAATGGATGCAGTTTAGATAATCAAATTTATGGCTTAACTTGGCTAAAAGGAGTCGATTTAGAGAATTAAAGCTCCACGATTAGTAAAGACCAACTTTAGTATTTGTCCACCTCATCATTTAATGCTAGAAACATCATCACTTAGTGCTGGTAAAGTCATCACTTAAAGTCGGTGACTTAACAGATATTTAGTTTTTAAAACGTTAAATAATTGAAATATTTTAAAAGATTGAAACTAATAGAATCACCTTAAAAGATTAGTTAGTTATCTGTATTTAACTCTAGTTATCTCTATACTTATAAGATATAAGAAAACATATGACACGCAGCTAGATATGAATAATTTGAGCTTCCAACACTTTTTCAAGTTAGCATTTTGTATTGCATTGATGTAGTGATTCCTCCTTTGAAATGAAAACACAACTTTAGGTTCTTTCATATTAATATAAAAAAAGTTCTACCTCCAATGTATTTGTTGGGTAAAAAAGGTTCAACACAAAGAATGGCTACTGCTTATACAGTGCAGTAGGGCATTGACATTTCAATTTAGAAGCAAAAAGTTACCCAAAAAGCTACCAAACCAACTTTATAGAAAAGGGCTGAAAGTTGGTATACTTAAGGTAGAAGACAAGAGTGTCTAATTCATGGGTCAAGATTAAGATTGGTATGACTAATTGGTCACCTAATTAATTACTTATCCTGTAGGATTAGGAGATATTTGACTTATTTTATTTGTATAGGAAGCTATTTCTTTTACAAATTAAATCAGATCAACTGTATAAATTATTGGAAAAATATAAAGGAGAGTACTTTAGAGATATGATTAAATTAGAGATTTGATTTGATTTGATTTGGTATAGGTTTTCCTGTCTTATGGACAAAAGTTTTATATGATTTATTTTCTGTTAGGCTCCTTTGTAATCTTATTAAAAAAAAAACTCTTTATGTACAAAAATAAAGGTATTGATCGAGTTTGTGAGATTATTAAATATATAGAAAACTTCATTTTAATCCTTAGCAAAGATGACTTTTAGATTAAAACCATGTGTAAGATCAAAATCTAATTTTAGTCCCTTGATACATTAATAACCTCATTTATTAATTATATTTTGATTTTTTAATTATTTACCTTTTTCTTTTTAATTTTTAATGTATTGATTTTATTTCATTATAATTTTTATTTTTATTTCATTCATTGTAATATATTTTGTTGTGAACATTTAGATAAACAAATTTTTGTTGTACAATGTATTTCAATGTACTTTATCTTCTTCATTTAGGTATATTAAATTCATTATAATACATTTCAGTGCATACATTTAGGTACATGCATTTCGGTACATACATTTTGATACAAACATTTAGGTACATTAATTTAATATAATATATTTCGGTACTAACATTTTGGTGCATACATTTCGGTACACACATTTAGGTAAATTAATTTAATATTAATACATTTCAGTGCATATATTTAGGTACATACATTTCAATACTAACATTTTAAATATATTAGTTCAATATAATATATTTCAGTACACACACTTCGGTACTAACATTTAGTTACATTAATTGAGTCTTTCAAGTTTGAAGAATGTTAAATAAAATTAAAAAATTAAAAAACTCTTATTTTGGTCAAAAAAATAAATTAAAATTTATGTATTAATAAATTAAATATTTAATGGGAGACATTAAATAAAATACACATTAATTATTTTGAATTAAGGACACATTAGGGACTAAAATCAATATTCAATCTAACACCAAGTTTTTTTTAAATTTTAATCTTCTTGAAGGATTGAAGCTCAAAAACCCCTTAAATATATTAGTCATAAACGTTTTATTTTCAATTTGGTATCAAAGTAGAGTTCAATTCTTGGTTGAACATTGTTGTGAGTGCTTCTTTGTGAGAGCACAAAGTTAATTTTTCTTCATGCACCCACAACCAAAATGGATGAAGGTTGTATACGATTGTCAAGAGATTTATTTATAGGGGCTTTCGAAGAAAAACGTTAGTTATAGCTGGGCTTTCGAAAACATACGTTAGTTTCGAAGATTATGATTTGTTGGTCAAGCAAGAGGTGTTTGTTCTAGTTGGGTTTTCAAAAAGATTGGCGCTAGTTTTAGCCAAGCATTCAAAAAGAGGCATTAATTCTGAAAAATTATGATTTGATGAGCTTTTAAAAAGATTGGCGTTAATTTCAGAATAACGACAAAGAATTTCCTACATGTGTGGCACACTAAAATGTGTGGTTTCACCTGAGGGGGTTGAATTTGCTAAGTTTAAAATTAGATTTGACCTTTTTTTTCTTGGCTATCACGAGTTTGATCTCTCTTACAGATCCTCCCTACTTCTACTAATCTCGAGGGTACTTCATTTTTTACACAATGTCAATATACACAACGAACGCCATAGCCCTAAACAACCGTCATTGTCGTTTCAGAAGCAACCTCTCTACTTAACCATCGGAAAAATTCTTCAGCAAATACCACAACGTCATTCTCTAACTCCAGTGCCCATTTTCCTGTTCATTTTGTAGGGTTATTATTTTAAATAACAAGAAATATTCTACACTAAATTCATTTAAATTACAAAAAGAAGAATTTAAACTTGTATAATATATAGGGAATACTTTGTTGTAGTCAACTTAGCTAAACTCAAATAATTAAACACAACTTTAGGTCTTACATGTTGAAACGAAATACTATCATGTCGTTCAGCAAAACTGGTAAAGGAGACTCAAAATAAAAGAAAAGGGCAACAAAATTGGATATTTCGTTGTAGAAGCAAAAAAGCTGCCCTAATCTACCAGATTAACCAACTCTATAGAAAAGAGCTGAAAGTTGGTATAGCTCTGAATCTGAAGAAGTTGTGCGGAAGAGTGTAGACCGGAGTATCCATTTCGTGGGTCAACATTAAGATTGGTATGACTAATGACATTGACAAGAACGGTATGACTAATGAAATTGACAAGAACGGTATGACTAATGACATTGACAAGCTAGCTTAACTAATCCAACACTAGCTCCTGAGTCTTTCATTGTGGGCGTAAACATGTGTTATAGTCCTCCGTAGCACAACAAATGGGCGGTCATGATTGAATTGAAAATTTACTATTTTTTTCTCAACTTGCCAATCTAATTGATGAAAAGTCAAAATCCTGCTGATTGGAGACAAACCAATATAACTCTCTAGAGTAGTGTTATCTACACATCTATTTTTATTTCTCACACTTCCAGCCCTCTCAATTTGCAGTCGTCGGATCGAATGAATTGAAGAAGATCAATGACCAAAATTAACAAGAATGTGTGGGATGTAAAAATAAGTGTGTAAATATCACTATCCTAACTCTATATATTTCACTGTCATGCATTAGGCATATATGACCCAAATGAAACACAAGAGCTGCCCTCGTCTAGCTAGTCTTTAATAAGTTAAAAACAATTAACTAACCCATATGAAATTTATTTTAACAATTTCAACATTTGGAATTTGAAAAAATGGTACTCAAATTACTATACTTAGGTCTTCCACAGTTATTTGAGTGTGTGTGTTACATATATATAAGAATTAGACAATCTGAGTTTGATACCTATAACACTACAACTACACTAGTGTTAGTTCAATATATTGATATCACACTCATGAGTTCAATATATTAGTATTACACTCAAATTTTCTCACATATAATAGCTAGGAGTGTAATTCCTATATGCATGAGTTCAATATATTGATATGATATTCAATTTTTCGGTCTATTGTGGAAGACCTTAGTTGGCGGAGAGGGGTTGATGTGCCTTATATGTACATGTCCACCTCCATTTAGAACGAGGCTTTTTGGGAGCTCACTGGCTTCGGAGTTCATCGGAATTCCGAAGTTAATCGAGTTCGGGCGAGAGCACTCCTAGGATGGGTGACCCACTGGGAAGTTCTCATGTAAGTTCCTAGAAACAAAATCGTGAGGGCGTGGCCCAAAGCAGACAATATCGTGCTACAGCGGAGCCGGTTTGGAATGTGACAGAATGGTATCAGAGCCACTCTGCCGTTCGGTGAGAGTGTGCCGACGAGGACGTCGGGCCCCTAAGGGGGGTGGATTATGACATCTCACATCAACCAACGGAGAGGCGGTGATGTGCCTTATATGTACATGTCCACCTCCATGAACTCCGAAGTTAAGCGAGTTCGGGCGAGAGCATTCCTAGGATGGGTGAACCACTGGGAAGTTCTCGTGTGAGTTTCTAAAAACAAAACTGTGAGGGCGTGGCCCAAAGTGGACAATATCGTGATACGGCAGAACCGATCTGGAATGTGACAGCCATAATAAAATAACCCATTATTTGCAACATTCATAATTCTAATTAAGGCCTAAGGTAGTATTATTTCAATGAAGCTAATTGGTAGGAGGGGTAGTAGTTCCTCAACTTGTATGATAGCAATGAACGATACTGACAAGGCAATATGATCCCACATTTTCGGATCAAAATCCACACTATATGGCATGAAGACAGCTACACAAACAAACAAAAAACTAAGGGCTTGTTTAGTATTCTACTTGAATCCAACCTTTTAACCTCAAAAATAATTTTCAAGTTTTAGGCCTTAAAATCTTATTTGGTATGACTATTTTAAAAAACTGAACTCAAGATTAACTAAAAAATATAGTCTATTCTCTAAAATCATAAAAAGTGAATTTTTAGAGTTTTTAAACTTAAACTCACTCCTTTTTTTCTCTCCTTCATCCCCTCTCACTCCAAATCTTTCTCTCTCCTCTTTTTTTTTATATACATTTTTCGTCTCTCTTCCAATCCGCTCTCTTCATTCTCTCGGTTCTTTCTCTCACCTATCTTCCTCTCTATCTCATCCGATCCTCTCTTTTCTTTCTCTTTCCTTCAATCGTCTCTTAGTTTCTTTCATCCTCTCTCCTCTTTCTCCCTCTGATGCGACCTCCTCTTTTTAGATCTCTTTGTCTAGTTTAAGTCATTATATTTAAAAAATTTAAATCGCAAACCAATCAAGTTTTTTAGTCTTAAATAAAATTGTTTTCAAGAAATGTTCTTAAAAAATATTTTGAGAAATGATAAAAAATTTCAAATATGATACTAAACAGGTCATAATACTAATTTAGAAGATAAGAAAGAAACCAAACATTGTAACCCTAATCAATTTCCTTAAGAAGAACTGCAAAAGCAGACACAACGTGGCGGATCCCCACAAAGAACAAAGACACGGGTAACAATAACGACATGAATGCTATAAAAACTAAAATCCCTAGCTTTGGTAATGAGGAGTGGGTGATAAAATAAGAAAACAACAAAAACCCTAGCGAATCCACTTTTACTAGGATCAAACAATCAAAACATGACAAAATTCAAGCATCATCCGAAGAAGTCCAGCAAGAATATTAGTACAGTATCTCTTTCTACTTCTTGCTTTAAACTCAGCTTTGTAAAAAGAATACATTTGTGCTTTCAAAATGCAGAATATATTTTTGTACTTATGTATGTGTGTGTGTATACATGTATATAAGTATATATAATTCAAATTGCACAAAGTGATAGAGCAGAAGAGGTTGTTTTGATATTTGTGGTTGGTATTTTCACTGCAAAATATAAAGTACCATCAAGCTAGGGTTTAGGGTTATCTGCCTGCATTATTATTTTGTGTATTATGATTATTATCTATGTCCTTATTTTTAAACAAGAAAAAGGATATATATCCTTATTTTAAGAAAAATGTTGTCATTATTTTTTGTACAACGCATTTTAGCAATTTGAAACCGTCTATATTTGAAGTCCTTCAATGTTCATCCCTACCAAAAATCATCCATATTCGAAACTTGTTTTTCTTTTCATATTTGAAACTGTTTGGTTACATAAACTCTGTACAAAAAACACCTTGTTAGATGAAAAACATAGTTTATCGAATAACTAGACAAATGCTCCAGTTAGAAGATGTCACTATAAGATGAAGGCTCAAAATAAAAAGGGCAAAAGAAGACTTGGGAAGACTTTGAAAAGATACTATAAGAAAAGATATATAATCTTAGAGATAACGGAAGACTTAACACAAAATCGAGCGTAATGACGTTCTAGTATTTATGCAGCTGACCTTATTTATTGGAATAAGACTTGGTTGTTGTTGTATTAATTTTGCTTAAATACTTAATTGTAACTTAAATAAGTTAAATGATAGAGAAACCCTCGTACAGATGTATACATCTGTTTATATTTTAATTTATTACACCCATCTTGTCGACCATTATTTTTAATTATTGGCCTATTAAACTTGAAAACTATAAAAGAAAAAACTGATTGCATTATAATTCAAATATTTGCCATTAGTTTTTTTTTTGGGGGGGGGGGGGGTTGGGGAGGGACATGGATCCTCTCCTGATCCAACTGTCCTAATCTTAGGGATCAATGAATTTAGTCTATTGAAATTTGATCCAACGATTAAAATTATTATAATTTTTAGAGTGTGCCTTTATTTATAGCCGTTGGATCAAATTTTAATGATCCGAATTCATTTATTCCTAAAATTAGGACAATTGGATTAGGAGAGGATCCATGTCCGGAGGGGAGAATCCAACTTGGGTGAGGTGAGAGTTTTCTTGGCTCTAGTGCCACTGCTAGACCTGCGCTTTTCTTTAACTCTCAGCACATTTGAACACACATGATGTATGCAATGCCCACCCATCTACGGTATGATTAATTATGTCAGATAATCGCCAATTTTTACTGCAAATATCAAGATTATTGTAAAGCATAGAACTTAATTATGTTGAACCAACATGATTGGCAGACAGTGTCGTGAGTAGCAAGCAATGGGAAACCCTAACATGGTATGACTTTCCTTCGTCTCCTTCAAGAAAGATGTGATTAAATATATATATAATTTATTGGACCATTTGCTTCTACAACAATTTAAGATGTCATTGAATGGAAATAAGTTAAGATTTTCGTGTTTTCTATTAAGGGTGTATCAAATTCAAAGTGTATGACCAAAACCAATAAGAAAACGGCCGCTTGTCAATATCACATAGTGGTGTACACAGTCGCACCGAAAAAGTCACCAATTATAAGGCATAATCAAGTGAACCTTAAGACATAAGCAAATTTGACATAAACTAAGCCAACTTTAAGTCATTCTAAACAAAAAAACTAATAATTTCAAATCTATTTCATTGAGGACAGAATATGCAAGATATCAAATCTATTTTATTATTTTTCAAAAAGACAACTTTGTGATTAATTTAAGCCTAATCCGTGAAATGAAGTTGATTAAAAATGAAAATAAACACTTTTCTGCATGTGGAGGTTGACAAACCACTCTAGCTTTTGGGTGGGGGGTTGGTGATTAGAAAGTTAATCTCATTAGTCACTTCTTCTAAACAAAGTTATTGAAAAGGCCTTTTGCAGTAGATCGTAAAAAGTGAGTGAGATACCAATATATTTAATTTGTATAAAAATCACATTCTTATGGTGGGCCGAAGAATTTTAGTGTGATATAAATATACTGAACTCACACTAATGTGACAGTAGTGTTAAATGTATCAAATTCAAATTGTTTGATTCGTATATAGATATCGTACTCACTCAAACTACTATAGAAGGCCAAACAACGACAAAAACTTTAAATATTTCCTTAATCCCACATGGAATTCCATTTCCAAAATAAACAAAGGATTAAGGCATAAAGCCTTCCAATAAAGTAATTGTTTCATTTACCAAACTACCCCTGCTTCTTTCATTCCATGACACCCCACAAAAAATTTAAGCATGGGTAATTTGGTAAATATAATGGGAGAGGGTAAGGACCCGTTTGGTCCCCGCTGTAGCACTACTTTACAAGATTCACTAATTACAGAACAGCAAGACAACGAGTGTTTGGAAGGTTTTCGATATTTCTGTCCCCAGTCCCCCACTTCCTTTCGGCCCTTTGGACAGCTCAGAAAAAAAATTGCTCATGGACCAAACTACCCTTTCCTCATACACTTGAATATAAGACCCTCATTTATTTATTTTGTCTTCATACTTTTTTTCTAAAAATGTAATGTCAAAAGCTTGATGATGGAAATTAAAGCTTGATGGTGGAAATGAGAGTGTGAGAATCGACCTATGATCGTAAGTGCAGAGATAGTACTTTATCACTAATTGTTACTCCAATGGTAAATGTAGAGATAAGTTCTTTATTACTAATAATTGTTCTAATTGTAAGTGCAAAGATAAGTACTCTACCACTGATTCATGCTCAGACGATAAGTCCATGGAGAAATGCTTTGCCACTAAAATTTAAATCTTTGTACTAAGATTTATATTTCCTCAAATGCGAACATAAATGATAATATAATGCCAAATGATTTCCAAACTACTTGGAGAGTACAAGGTATTACTAAGTCAAAAAACTACAGTTTCATGAGCATTTTTTTTTAAATGCTCGTCTTCCTGAATTTTAATTTTAACCAGATAAAAATTGTCATTGAGAATTTTGTAGTTCTTACCGTCGTCATTTAGTCACATTCTTTTCATTTTTGTTTTACCCTATTGAAAGAAGAAGTAGCATGTACAATCACATGCACATGAACTTAAAAGGACCAACTCACCAAGCAATCATGTTTCACAGTATTACCAACACCTCATGTTGGCTGCATGGTTATTTTAGGAAACTAAGGCCCCAAGGGCATTTTGGTAATTCCACTTTACACCCAAGCCATGTCTACATTGAGTAAGAATTACCCTCGCTCCCTCTCTCTCTCTGCGCTTCACATGCTCACATTCTACCAAAATCCACTAAGAACCAAGACAAAGGCTCATTGGCTTTAGGGTGCCCCCCACCCTCTCTCTCTCTCTCTCTCTAACTTCTCTGGTTTTCCAAGATTCCACTGTAGATATGATCTTCATCTCTTCAAATCAAATCCAACCATTGGATTCCCAGTCCTCCATTCTCTTTGTTCGTTTCTCTCCCTGAACAATCTCACCCCACTCCTCCTCTGCCCTCCTCTGTTTTTCTCTCTGGTTTTTCATGGCTTCTTTTACTACAAATAGTAACAATTTTCAACCCCAAGAGAATAATTCCCATGTCAAAAATGATGTCAGCAGGCAGGAAATCCAAGCCGCCATTGCGAAAGCAGTGGAGCTGAGAGCTCTCCATGCTGCTCTGGTTCAAGGAAGCAGCCCTGCAAATCTCAGGTTCCCTTCTTCTTCCCCTGCCTCCCGCCCTGCCTCTCAGTTCTCTGCCCAAGACTACCCTGTTTTCACTCCGGTGAGTCGAAATTTTCGACATTCTGCATTTCTCATCCTCTGGTTTCTTGAATTTATTCTGTTTAACCTACTTATTGTGAGACAATTTATTCTTTGCTTTTAACCAATATTTTTGCTTTATAATGTGGTTTTAATTTAGAATGAGGGTGATTTTTTGCGATTGCGAGCGTGCGACTATTGGTTAAAAAATTTCGTAGTAAAATTTTTTTTCGCCATTTTTTCGTTTTCATTATCTAACCTGGAATTTGCTTTGTTTTCTTTGTTATTGTGAGAAATTTTTGTTCTTGGTTTTCTAATGAACAGTTTTGGTGTATAATGTAGTTTTAGTTCCCAATTATATTATGGACCACTTGAATCTGGAACTCATATATAATTATTCCTAATAATGTTGTTTTAAACATTTTTATAGAACTAATGAGTGAAAGGGAACATTTTTTATGGCTATAATTTTTTTTTAATGTTGTAATTAGAGCTAACGGAATATTTGGTGCAAAAACAATGCGTTTTAGGATTTATACAGCCGATGCCACTTAAAAGAATAAGACGTTGTTGTTGTAATCTTTCAATGATTCAATGATATGTTTTTCCTTCATCAAGTTCCTACATGATAGACCAACCATTCTTTGGTTGAAGTTATTATTTTTAGGTCTTCGTATTTGAAAAAAAATTTTTAATAAGGATTGTATTTTGTGGTTACTAAGTGCTGGAAGAGTTCACTAAGTTTGGAGACATTTTACAGAGTTATGAAGATGAACCATTGCCTGGATTTCAACAAATTCCGACGATGAATCGAACGTTATCCGAGAGTTGGGACGAGTACAGTGGGCTAGAAGGAAATGGGGATGAAACAGTTGCATCAAATTACAAGGAAAACTCATCATCAAGAAAAGGGTTCCCTTCCGATTTCGCCAACTTAGAGTCCCATGCTTGTCCAGCTGAGGATCACAAATCCGAGACAAGCTCTTCATGTGCAAACAACATCACTGTGCTTCAAACATCACCAGCCAATGAATACTTCAGGTCGAGAAGGCGAAATAGTTTGGGGGATTTCAACTCGGTTTCATCATGTAATCGATGCAAGCCTGCGACCATAACAAGCGATTCGGAGATTGGGATGAGGAACTGCAGGAATTCTACTAACATTGTTGTGCCATTGACAGATTCACATTCGTCTGTTCAATCGCAGCCAAAAAGCCGGGGAGTGATTTCATGGTTGTTTCCGAAGTTGAGGAAGAAGCACAAGAACAAAAGCTCTCCAAACCGAACAGAATCAGAGGAAGTTTCTCAGGTTTATAGGGACTTGGGGATAATGTCGATTGAAACGTTGAGGAAAGAGCTCATAGAAGCGAATGAGCATAGAGACGCCGCGTTAATGGAGGTTTCAGGGATGAGATCTTCGCTTGGGGAGCTGAAACAGAAGATGGACTACTTGGAAACTTACTGTGAAGAGCTGAAGAGAGCTTTGAGACAAGCAACACATACCAAGATCCAAATCCCTGAAAAGCTTGGGAACTTTCCGAAGAGTGGCAAATCCAACGATGGGAACGCAGAAAACCTAATGCCGGTCAGCGAGGAAGTAATGGTGGAAGGTTTCTTACAGATAGTATCGGAATCAAGACTCTCAGTAAGACAGTTCTGCAAGATCCTTGTAGCGCAGATCGAAGTAATGGATAACACTCTGGTGGATAATTTGAACATGCTTCTCGAGCCGTTCAAATTGTCATTGAGTTCTAAGTACTCCAAGGCAGTGTTGTACCATTTGGAAGCCATCATCAACCAGTCACTCTACCAAGACTTCGAGAACTGTATGTTTCAGAAAAATGGCTCGCCGAAGATTTTAGACCCTCACCAAGCACGGCAAGCGCAGTTTTCTTCGTTCGTTGCCCTCAGAAACTTGAGCTGGAATGAAGTATTAAGAAAGGGAACGAAGTATTACTGCGAAGAATTCAGTAAGTTCTGTGATCAGAAGATGAGTTGCATCATTACAACACTAAATTGGACAAGGCCGTGGCCGGAGCAGGTTCTTCAAGCATTCTTTGTTGCTACCAAGTGCATTTGGTTGCTTCATTTGCTTGCATTTTCGTTCAATCCGCCTCTCGGAATTCTGAGGGTGGAGGAGAATAGGAGCTTTGATCCACACTATATGGAAGACATGTTCATGGACAGGCAGAGATCGCACGGTCTGAGCCGGGTTAAGATTATGGTAATGCCGGGGTTTTATGTTCAGGATAGGGTTTTAAGGTGTAAGGTTCTTTGCAGATACAAGTCTGCAGGTTCAGTAAATTGATCCTTTCTCTTTAAATTTTTTTCTTAGTTTTTTATCAATCAATTATTGGCTTCTTTTAGGGTTTTAATTTATTTTTTATGGGTTAATTGTTCAACATGAGGAAGTATGTACCTTTGATATTTACAGTAGAGGCTGACATATACATTGGTTTGTTATTTTGTTTTTCACTATGCCTCCTTTAATATTGACCTGTTGTCCGTCGACTACGCCTTTTGGCCTGATCTTAGGCCCTTGACTCACGAACGGACTACGCTTTTCGACCTGATCTTAGGCCATTGACTCACCTTCCATAGATGAACCTTGCGGAGGAACCCTTAGGTTTTCGAGACATTGGATTCTCACCAATATTTGCATTACTCAAGCCGACATTCTCACTTCCGCTCGACATATATCGTGTAAAACAATTCATACTTTCAATTATATGGTTGTTGGTATTGTGTTAATAGCGATGTGGCATCAGCCCATTAGAATTTAGATGGTCGGACCAGTCAACTGGTCATACCGTATGACCCAACATTTTCTCCCCTTAACCAATACCTGCTTATAAACGAGACAATTCACTAAAAAAAAAACTAACGAAAAGGGCTTGAAAACTTTGAGTTTTAATGATAAGGACAAAATAAAGGGTAAAGTGAATAGTACCAATATTGACTTTTTAGTGTAAAAATGTGGTTTTTCGTTAAAGTGAACAGTACTGTGAGCTTTTCGTTAAAATTCCCTTCACTAAAAGCAAAAAAATATTATCACCATTAAATTATGCAACTTTTCTTCTTCTTTTTTGCCTAAACCACTGATCTCATGGATTCTGAAGCAAAAATAACTGATATTGCAGAATAACCATTCTATTGAACCAACTAAAGCAAACAAAACAAGAACAAACGAATCAATTAAAGCAAAGTTTCGAGCGTGGCAAATACTCATCTCAATAATTCGGTCGCTAACAGCATCATGACTAGAAACGAAGGGGAGGAACTCCTAACAAGTTTTTTGCAACCGTAAATGTTAATCCCATAGATACGAGCAGAGGCTGGATTTATTTATGACAATTTGAACCCTCGCCTCCTCAGGGTATGCCGTCCATCAACTGAAGCTCAGTGCAGATACCTTCATGCGTTTACTTTTACTTTCTTCATCAGCTCTATGAATTCGCCAAAAACTGCAGTGTAAAAAAAATCCTTTAATGTTTTTGTAATGTAATATTACGTGGTATGTAACTTTTTAAAGAAATGGTTTCTTAAGTGTGATAGAAAGTAGCTAGAAAGAAGCAATAGGAGAAAGAAAATCTCGCATTGCTATGAGCTCTAGCTTCACCTTTCAGAAGATGATGTAATTCGTACATTTCCTGTTAAAAGTGCATGTCTCTAGTTGGTGCAAGCACCTACCACAGATAATACTAGTAAATTTAATGTTTACTTATCAGTAAGTAGAGACACAATTCACATTACCATAGTCTGAATCATGAGGTCCCGGGGATGCTTCAGGGTGGTACTGAATAGACATGATGTTTCGTGCAGGATAGGCAAGACCAGCACAACTTCCATCGTTGAGATTAACATGAGTTACTTCTACACCATCGGGAAGTGATGCAGCCTCAACTGCATAGTTGTGATTCTGCGACAAAATTAAAGAGGTTCACAGATGTCCATTACTTTGACATGTTTACTTCAGGATGACAGTCCAAAAATTTCGAACATCATAAAATTTATATGATTGACATACCTGAGCACTTATCTCAACATCTCCGGTACGAAGATTACGGACTGGATGATTTCCTCCATGGTGGCCAAACTTCATTTTGAAAGTTTTACCGCCTAATGCCAGGCCAAGCAGCTGATGGCCCATGCAAATTCCAAAAACGGGTACCTTCCCAAGAATTTCCTTGACTGTTTCAACAGCATAAGGAACAGCAGATGGGTCTCCGGGGCCATTGCTGAAAAGGACCCCATCGGGTTTCATTTTCAGAGTCTCTGAAGCTGGCCATGTTGAAGGCACAACAGTGATTTTACAACCATACGAAGCCAAGCGCCTGAGTATATTATGCTTGATTCCAAAATCATATGCAACAACCTTCAATTCATACCGAAAGGAATAAGAAAAAAGGTCAACTAAGACCAAAGCACCAACATCAGAGCAATACTGGTCCGTTAGCAAATGTGTTTGCCTTTTGTTTTCTAGTTAAAGAGATAAAGGGATGGAGGAGGAGAGAAACAAGATATGAGAGGTGAGTGGTGACGATGTGAGTAAGAATAATAGGATACAATTAGAACTAAAAAGCATTTACTTCCAAAACCATCCTACATATTTTCCCTTTATCTCTGTTCTCATTCTCCTCTCCTTTTTCCCTCTCTTTAATTTAAAAACAAAGAACGAAAATGATACCAAACATTCCGGAAGGAATTCAAATTTAACTGAACGTTGACTTACGTGAAATGCATCTCCATCTCTTTTGCTGGAGTTAAATGCCCACTCTGAACGTGTTTTATCAACCCATTCATGAGGGGCCTTACATGACACACCACTTATTAGATCCACCCCTGCAAAATTAAAACAATAAATCTTGGAACTTTAATCCTTTGACATTGTTTTTCTTCTGTTAAATCTTTTGACTTATTCAACTAACTTGATTTAATCCTTACCAACAATGTCCCACGAATGAGACATTTCCAATAGTTCTTCATCTGATTTTGTCTGTTCTGTGCTCAAAACACCAATAAGGCTTCCATCTTGCCTTAGTCTTCGGGTGATAGCACGTGTGTCAACATCATCTGTTGCATAATCAATCAGCATGGTACACAGAGTGACATTTACACACATACAGCATAGCAACTAACAAAATTCTGCAAAATATTAGTGCCTTAAATATTGATGCCGGGTTTAACTTACAAATTCCCATAATGTTCCTTTCTGCTAAATAATCACCAATTGTTTCTGCACATCTCCAATTTGATGTACTGCAAATTAATAAACACACACAGTTTAGTTTATTGTCAAACCGAGCACAGCTCAATCACGGACGCAGATGATATTAATATTCCTACAGAACTATTTGAAGAAGGAAGCACACCTGATACTTAAACTTCTGATCACCAGACCAGCAAGGAAGCATTTCCTTGATTCTTCGTCATCTGATAAGGATAACACCAATTTCATAATTCAGCATATCCAAGACGGCATAAATTTCAAAAGTGGAGAAAGAAAACTCCACCTACCAAAATTTACACCAGTGTTTCCAATATGTGGGTTTGTCATCAGGACAAATTGGCCAGCATAACTAGGATCTGTAATAATTTCTTGGTACCTGCGTAAACATGTAAAATGCACGTGTATCAGACTCCATTTATGACTCATGGTGAACCTATCAACTCTTGGATATTGATGGCCAACTAAAGACGAGGTAACTAGTTCTATAATACAAGCCACATTTACATTAACCAAAGTGTGATTATCTCATCACTATCGAACGGGAGAAAGAAACACAGGAGCTTTAATGCTTATGAATTTCATATAATCGTTCAGGTTGAAGTTGACGGTCCAAGAAGGGTAACACATACTTGCCTAGTACTCTGGTTAATATACTACCAGCCAAAAAGGTTTATTCTTCCAAATGAACAATTTAAAACATTACAATGTTAAGATATGCAGCTAAGTCCCACGAACAGAAAGAACCCGACATCAAAGTGAAAATGTTAAGGTAAATTCCTAGAGAGATACAAAAATCATAAGTCGTCTCACCCGGTCAACGAAGTGTTGAATACAACTTCACCAAGTTGGGTCCCTGAAGCACCAAACGACTTTGCTCTCCAGATTGAACCATCTTCAAGCACTAGCCTAGCATCTGAAGTCTTCCAAGGTCTTTCTGCCAAATCTAAACCCCAACAAGCAATGCAAAACACAAAGAATCATAAACTTTTAATAATAAAACTACACATTTAATCTGTGTTATCGAGAAATTAACAACATTATACGCATCTGAGAGTGAATGCCGAGCCTAAGAACAAGAATTTTCATAAAATTGAATAAACCCATAATTTATTTTTCCTCCCCCCCCCACAAACAAACAACACAAAAAAAAAAAAAAAAAAAATTCTGAACATAAAACTGGATTTCCATGGCACCCAATTAACTTGTTGCTGAAAGAAAAAACAATTGAAACAAGAGGTAGCGGCAGAGCAGCACCTGGGGCGGCGGTTGAGGTGGCGGAGGAGCATCTTAGAGTGAAAGCTCGAAGCTTTGAAGGTTTTGGAGACTTGGGATTGGATAAAGTCGACGGATTTCTAAGAGCTAATTCCATAGCTGCCGTGGCCATTCTCCTCTCTCCGTTGCGGCAGTGGATTATTTGGCTTTGCTAACTGTGAGAGAGAGAGAGAGATGATACGTTGTACCTTTTTTGTGGTCCGACATTTAGAAAATGCTATATAAGAGGTAAATCCTACTTGGAAAGGACCTAATAAAATATTGCCACCCAAATTAGGGATGACAACGGTTCGGTTTGGGAACGAAAATGTTATATCCATCTCCATAATCATAAAATTTAATCATATTCATAACCGCCAATTAACCATAGAGTATTATCCATAACCATACCCACTAGACAACGGATTCTTCATCGGTTAACAGTTATACTCATTTTCGTTAGTACAAAAAATATATTCGTTTAGTTAACGTTTAATAATTTAGTAAATATTAATTTCATCACTAAATATTTGATGTATAAAATAATTTAATAAATGGATCTTGTGGAGCATAAAAATTAAAGCTAAATATTGATAATGTTGGCTGATATTTGATAACTCCCATTAGGGATGACAATTCTAACCTTTAAAACCGTTAACCGTGGATAACTGCCCGAATGGATTGGATTTGGGTATGAAAATTTGGGTATATTTTGGATATGGGGAAAAACCGTGAATAATATTCGGTTATGATTTTGGATATGGTTATAAGGGTTCCTAATCCATATCTGTCACCCAATCCAAACCGAATTATATATAAGGGTAAACTGCTAATTTAGTCAGTGAATTATCACCTTAGTAAAAATTAGATCCCTAAACTATTTTTTTTAAATTAGTCCCTGAATTATAAAAATCTGCCAATTACACCCCCAATGTTATATTCAAAGCTACTATATTCAATTTTCCATCAATTTAAGTCACGTTATATCAGAGCCACTCCTTGGCCGGAAGTGTGCCGACGAGGATGTCGGGCCCCTAAGGGGGGTGGATTGTTAGATCCCACATCGCCCAGGGAGTGATCCTTATATGTATATTCCCACCTCTTCCTAGCACGAGGCCTTTTGGGAGCTCACTGGCTTCGGAGTTCATCGGAACTCTAAAGTTAAGTGAGTAGCGCGCGAGAGCACTCCTATGATTGGTAATCCACTGGGAAGTTCTCATATGAGTTCCCAGAAACAAAGCTGTGAGGGCATGGTAGGGGCCCAAAGTAGACAATATTGTGCTACGGCAGAGGTCGGGCCCGGGATATGGTCTGGCCCGGGCGGGGATGTGACATGTTACTTGCATGTGATACACATTGGAGGGTAAATTGGTAGTTTTTCATAAAGAAATAGTGCATATAGTTAACTTTGGAGGATAAATTGAAAGTTTTTCATAGAGAAATCGTGTAAATTAACTTTTAAGGGTAAATTAGACATTAAATTTGCAACCTATATAAAATGTTAAGGGCTTATAGACGAGAAAATTATGGTATTACACTTTAAAGTGTGTCAAATGACTTAAGTTGACGAAAAATTAGAGAAAATAGCTTTGAATATAATAGTAGGGATGAAATTAGCAATTTCTAATGAATTTAGGGACTTATTTTACCGAAAAAATAATTCAGGAACCTAATTTTCACTGAAGTGATAATTTAGGGACTAAATCGGCATTTCACCCTATGTATAATATAATAGTATTTATATATAATCATATATATATATATATATATTTATTATTCACTGAATCCATTAACTTGAGAATATAAAAGTTGCACTGTGTGAGTTGCATTTTGTGGGCAAGTTAAAAAGTTTTGATATAAATCAAAATCTATAAGAATCCAGACCAATATTACTTATGAGAGATAGGGATGACAATTCTAACCGTTAAAATCGATAACCGTGAATAACCGCCCGAATGGATTGAATTTGGGTATATTTTGGATATGGGGAAAAACCGTGAATAATATTCGGTTATGGTTTTGGATATGGTTATAGGGGTCCCCAATCCATATCTGTCACCAAATTCAAACCGAATTATATATAATGGTAAACTACTAATTTAGTCCCTGAATTATCACCTTAGTGAAAATTAGATCCCTAAACTATTTTTTTTTAGAAAAATTAGTCCCTGAATTATAAAAATCTGCCAATTACACCCTTAATGTTATATTCAAAGCTACTATATTCAATTTTCCGTCAATTTAAGTCACGTTACTTGCATGTGATACACATTGGAGGGTAAAATGGTAGTTTTTCATAAAGAAATAGTGTATAGAGTTAACTTTGGAGGATAAATTGATAGTTTTTCATAAAGAAATCATGTAAGTTAACTTTTGAGGGTAAATTAGACATTAAATTCACAACCTATATGAAATGTTAAGGGCTTATAGGCGAAAAAATTATGGTATTATACTTTAAAATGTGTCAAATGACTTAAGTTAACAAAAAATTAGATAAAATAACTTTGAATATAATAGAAGGGATGAAATGAGCAATTTCTAATGAATTTATGGACTTATTTTATCTAAAAAAATAATTCAGGGACCTAATTTTCACTGAAGTGATAATTCAGTGACTAAATCAGCACTTCACACTATATATAATATAATAGTATTTAGAGTAAAGTACAAAAAACTACCTCAACTATTGGTTCACGGCACTTTCATACCCCATCTTTTTAAAATGACAATGTCATACCTCATCTTACGAATTTGTGTCAATGTCGTACCTCCATCAATTTTTCTGTTAAGTGCTGATGTGGCTAGAGACGGGGCCCATTCACTAATCCAACTGGATTAAAAAATTATTAAATATATTTTTAATAATTAAAATTAAAAAAAATAATTTTTTTTATTATTAAATCTCTCTCTCTCTCTCTCTCTCTCTCTCTCTCTCTCTTATCTGCATCCCAGAACCCATTCCCATCTCCCCCCCACCCCGACCCCTTCCCGTTCCCCTTCCGTGCAACCCCCCACCCATCCACACCCATGTCAACCCTCTCTCCTTTTGTCTCCGTGAAGCTCCGGGGCACCCAGAGGACACCCAACCCAGGTTTGGCGAGCCATGGGTGTGCGAGCCCAAGTCTCGGGTGGGGACGAACTGGGTTTTGATTTTTAGTTTTTTTTTTTTTTTTTTCGTTTCGTTTCTGTGCAGCAGGGGAAGAAGATGGGGGAGGAGAGAGAGGGGGTGAGGTGGGGTTGGGTGGGAAGCGGGTCGCGCGGGGGAGAGGGGTGGGTTGGGTGAGAACCAGGTCTGGGGATGCAGGGAAGAGAGAGGTGCGAGAGAGAGAGAGAGAGAGAGAGAGAGAGAGAGAGAGAGAGAGAGAGAGAGAGAGAGAGAGACGAGTTTGGGGATGCAAGGAACAGAGAAATGCGAGAGAGATGGGGGGAGAGAGAGAGAGAGAGATGGGGGGAGAGAGAGAGTTAATAATAATTTTTTTTAATTTTTAATTATTAAATATATATTTAATAAATTTTTAATCCAGTTGTATTAGTGAGTGGATCCCGCAGGTAGCCACGTCAGCACTTAACAGAAAATTTGACGAAGGTATGACATTGACATAAATTCGTCAGATGAGGTATGACATTGTCATTTTAAAAAGATGGGGTATGAAAGTGTCGTGACACCAATAGTTGAGACAGTTTTTTGTACTTTACTCTAGTATTTATATATAATCATATATAATATAATTTATTTATTTATTATTCACTGAATCCATTACATTGAGAATACAAAAGTTGCATTGTGTGAGTTGCATTTTGTGGGCAAGTTAAAAAGTTTGGATATGAATCAAAATTTATAAGAATTCAGACCAATAGTACTTATAGGAGATATCAAAGATCAGCCAACATTATCAATATTTAGTTTTAATTTTTATGCTCCACAAGATTCATTCATTAAATCATTTTATACATCACATATTTAGTGACGAAATTAATATTTACTAAATAATTATACGTTAACTGAACGAATATATTTTGTTGTATTGACGAAAATGGATATAACCGTTAATCGATGGAGAATCCGTTACCCGGTATGTATTGGCCACGTAGCTCTTAGAAATCCGTCGACTTTATTCAATCCCAAGTCTCCAAAACCTTCAAACCTTCGAGCTTTCACTCTAAGATGCTCCTTCGCCACCTCAACCGCCGTCCCAGGTGCTGCTCTGCCGCTACCTCTTGTTTCAATTGTTTTTCTTTCAGCATTCCAAACTTTCCCAATCATTAATGCTCATGAATATTCAAAAGATTTGTTTTTATTAGAAAAAAAGATAGTATATTTTACAGCATATCATCAGACTCATAGAGGTCTCAACTGTGAAGTAATTGTAGTAAGGGCAGGAAACTTAAGAACTGCGACCTTTAAATTCTTTATTTTCGAAGTGCTAATCTTTCTCTCCTCTTTAGTAACGTTTCATTTGGTTTTGAGGCCACCGTTTTCTTCGACCCTGTACGACATTGCAGCAGCTGTTAGGAAGTCTTCCAAAGCTTTAGTAGAACACCCTTTGGATCCCTCCTCATCCTTCATGGCATCCCTAATAATCTCCTTTGCCTCGCTAGCATTCCTTCTCATTTGCTTTCCTTTCTCTGTCTCATTCATCACCAACTCCAACTTGGCCACTACATTTTCCTTCTGAACCTCACAACTCTTCCCTCTCGCTACTTCCACGCAAACTCCGATCTGCTCCACCAGATACTTGACGGTGAAAAACTGTTCTGAAGCCATAGGCCACCCGAGTAAAGGCACCCCATGAACGAGGGACTCCATCACCGAGTTCCATCCACATTGGCTCAAAAAAGCAGAGGTTGCTTTGTGAGACAGTATTTCCACCTGAGGTGCCCATTTTTCGACAATTAGCCCTTTGTTTCGAGCTTTAATCCTCTGCACGAACCCTTCCGGAAACCACTCGTTCTCCTTGAACTCTGAATCTACATCATATTCCAACGGTGGCCTAACAACCCAAATGAAGTTTTTACCACTTGACTCCAATGCCATTGCCAATTGCATCATCTGAGACTTTGAGGGTGTGTTTTGAGAACCAAATGAAATGTACAGAACTGACCTGGGTGGCTTTGAATCAAGCCAGTTTTTGCATGCTTCTGGTGCGAGTCCGAATTCTTTTCCTCCCCTTTTAGTCCCATTTCCGGATGGTAGAAGAAGCGGTCCAACCGCCCAAACTGGCAATTTAAGGATCTTCCGGAGGTACATTAGCCCGGTTTTGTCTAGCTCCTCCGCCGTGTTCATTACCAGTCCGTCAGTTTTCATGCTCTCATTGAATGCTTTATGCACAAACACTGAAAAGGAGTCGGTGCCCTTGCTCAGTCTAAGACTTTCTGAGAGCTGGGAGTGTGAAATTTCTTAGCTTCTGGAAAATCAGGCAGTGTGAATTCATATTCTCCGGATTTTGCTTTCAGATGAGGTAAATGCAAGCAGGATGAGTAATAGCACGCCATGCCGAACGCTCCAACTATGGAGAACACAGCATGGGACATGCCAAACTCATGAGCTATCTCAATCGTCCACCCAAAGAAGATGTCAGTGATCATGCAAACCGGTCGGCGCAGTCCATTTCTTTCACGGACAAGACCGTGCATTAGGTTTCTGAAAGAAGGCTTGAGTGACAAGGAAGCTTGAAAGAGTTTGAGGAAGAGATGGTTGGTTAGGGAATTGGTGTTTTCGGCGTCGTTAGGAAGACCGTGGTCGGAGCTCTTGAAAGGGATTTCGAGGAGGCGAATGGAGGTGTTCGGAGGGAGGGAGGAGCTAAGCTTCTTGATGTTGAGTGGGGTGTTGATTAGGGTTATGGTGCAATCTTTTTTCTGCTCTAGTTGTTGGGCCAAAGCAAGGAATGGAATTATATGGCCTTGTGCCATGAATGGGAACATAACTATGTGTTCCTTGATTTCTTCCATTGCTATTGAAAATTGAATGAAAAATATAGATGGATATTGTGTTGCTTAATATTCCTTACCAGAACCTGTGATATATATATATATGTGTGTGTGTGTGTGAAGAGAAAGGAGATTATTAAAGGGTTCCTTTTGGGATTAATTAGCATGCATGCACCATCTTAGATTGAGACCCACTTTGGATCTCTATGTTTGTTGCCGGTAGACGGAGAGATTCAGACCACTTAGACCACTAAATTTCAATCGTACTACCCTATTACCCCATTTCATTTGCCCACTGCACAAAAATTCAAAAACTTGAACGGTCCGAATCTCTTTCTCTCTCTCTTTAAACGGCTTGAATCTCTCGATCCACGACTTCCGAACATAGAGATTCATAGGGGATGTCATTCCCACTATCCTAGCACTTGAGACCTGCCAACCCTGCAGGCAACAGTTGATATATCTTAGTGGCAAAGATTAAAGAGAATGACAGATGGGTGGGGGGCTAGAATGACTTTGTGGGCTAGCCCAGCCAAACTTCTCTCCGCCTGTTCAAACCTTAAAAGCTTAATTCTTCTGGTCTTTGCTTCTTCTTTTTTTCTTTCTTGATGCCTAACCTTTTGTTTAACATGCCTTAATGGTCTGGTAACAACTGCAAGAGAAATTTATATGAGCAGCAAATATGGTACCAAGTACCAAATATGTCTAAATCCTTTCCCATTGGACAATATCAACAGTAACTTTTTAATGAATCCGAATGAATAGACAAAAATGATCTAGAGAAACTGTGCAACCAAACTGAACTAAGTATATGTAAACTATTTGTTTATGTACTCTTTTTCATTTGGGAGGAAACATATATAGGACGGATCAATGGCATTGCTTTTTTTATACAATTTTTTACGGAGTAAGATTCTCTTCCCTCATAGTTTCCCGCCCCTTCTCTCCTCTCCTATTTGAACGGTTATGGTTAAGCCAGTTATCATTTTGTGTTAACTTTTCAATAGTCAGAAGAAGACAAAAAGCAATTTGTGAGAGGAGGGGAGGAAAGGAGATGGGAATAGGAGAAGAGAGAATCTACATTTTTTACATAGTTTTTGAGGGGCTGATTTTGTAATGTATTTTAATGATCCAAACAGTCTATCTTTTAGAAAATCATTCATAGATCATTCTTGAAAAAAATTAGACAAATCCAAAACTATTAAAACGTTCATTTGTAGTGCAGAAAATAGACGAATACAGTTCTACAAAGATACCCTCAACTCTTTAATCCAATAGTCATATATGGTTTTCGATTTGTTCATTTTTTGTCTACGTGATCTTTGAGGAAATACTTAAAAGATAAACGATTCGGATCATGAAATACACTCTGAAATGAGCCCCACAAAAAATTGTGTCAAAAGTAGTGTTACGGATCTGTTTCCATTGTGTACAATAAGAAAGCTAACAAAAATATAAGGACTAAGAACATTTCACATCATCAAAGTTTGAAGTCAAGTTATGGGCTGCATGGTCCAATTATTTTACATTGTAACTACGCTTTGATATTTGACCAATTTACACATTTAAACATTTTCTTAAGAAAGAAGTGATTTTGCACTCTCGTTATCACCCTTCGTCCTTTAATTTCTATCATTTGAGCTGAATAACTTAATCTATGTATATTCACGGACATAAACAAGTAAATACTGCTAAAGGAGACTACTGGAGTATGACAGTCACTACCCATCCTAAGAATGGCCTTGGTATATTGTCAATGGCGGATCCGCCATTGACTTGACAATATACCAAGGCCATTCTTAGGATGGGTAGTGACTGTCATACTCTAGTGGAAAGGCATATTTCACACATGTTCCTCATTTGCATGGGTAACTAACATGTTCCAAGGTTGCTCCCATATAAATGCTTAACAAAGAAACACACTTATCTTGAACACACTAACAATGTTTGATATCATTGCATCCCCTTAATATGTTTTTCCAAGAATGATGATTCTTTGTTATTCTCTGAGATCACCATTTCATTTACTTTGCATTTTTGGATAGTTTTTTACTTGGTTCTTTTTTTTCTGCCAACAAATATAATCACAATCAACAAACAAGCCAGAGATGAATAATATTAGGACTAGACTGTAAAAGGGCAACACCTCTCTAATGCATTTGATCAAGCAGCTGAATGGCATAAATGAAGGGCAACTCCAACCTTTAAAGGGATAGCACCAAAGTCATTCATGGACATTCACCGAAATTTGGAGGATCAGCATCTAAGGTGTCCATGGACGTTCACAAACCCTGCCCCTTAATGCATCCGCCAGTGTCTATAGTATCTTGGTGAGTTTGGGAGTCGATCATGTATTGACACGTCAGTTGTTAACAGTTGCCAAAATGTCAACTTAACAAAGTTATGAATTGACCAAATCTCAAAACAATGGGTTTACAAAAGTGTAACCTTTTGGCCCATTTCGAGATTGACCTCCAACTTTAATGGTGTGAAATGTATTTTTTCCGCTAGAGTGAGAACGGGTAAAAACTATAATTAAGCACTACCACATGCAGCAAAATGTGTATAAGGAATGAATTGGAAGTCTTAAAAGTAGATGTAAGGAAATGGAATAAGAATAAGTAGTACTCCAGTCGATTTGGTTCCTATTTTAGGGGTATTTGATTTACGAATTTTAAGGGAAAATTGCACTTTTCTTAATCTTTACATGTAAGTAAATGCAGGAAATGTTAAATAAGTGAAATGATTTCCTTACCCATATTTTAGTAAACTAGGGAACTCAAAAATCAAAATGATTCTAATTTCAATTTCTAGTAAGTAAACATGCCATTTATTCAATCGGGGTCTATTATTTCAATCAGAAGCCAGATATGTAAACAAGATATGTGCACCAAATGCCTTAATACAAACCCTTTAAATTTTATGTTCTTTACATATCGATCATTTGGGTCAAAGTATATACAATATCAGTATCACAAATAATGGATTTAACCTTGGCTCTAGAGGCCGGTGGGGAGAATTTAATTTGGGTTTTTAGGCCTCCAATTAGGGTTGACAAAAAAACCGAAAAATTCAAACCCGAGGACTGGTTACCTCGTGGATTCGAAGAACGAATGAAAGAACCGAAAAGAGGGTTGCTTGTGCATGATTGGGCCCCTCAATTGGAGATTTTGTCACAGGGAGCAGTTGGTGCATTTTTGAGCCACTTTGGATGGAACTCAACGATTAAAGCACTTTGTTATGGGAAGGTGATACTTTGGGTGGCCTTTGCGAGCTGAAGCCAAACAGTTTCACAATGCTGAGTACTTGAAAAAAGAGGTCCGGCGCGTGCATGGAGGCGGCGAGAGGGCGGAGCTGCATCTGCATGGTTAAACATGAAGATCGTGAGTTGAAAAATTGAATTGGTTATGAATATTGAGAAAATGATCAGAGAACAAGGGGAGAGAAGTGAGAAAGAATGCTTGTGACGTTAAGGACATGATCAGAAATGCCATAAAATATGACGAGGGTGGATTCTTTCCAAGCCATGGAGGAATTCCTGAATGCTGCAGAGCTAAGGAGGAAGGCAACAAATTAATCAACCGTGCGTTTGGTTCTGTTTACTTTTCTCAACTTTTAGTTTACTGTGTTTGTGCTAACCCTAATTGCATAAAGCCTTTCGGCAAATCCAACCGAACTTCCTTTCAAGATGCGGCAGAAGTTACCGAAGGTTGCTTCAGGATTCGGCAAACTTTAGTCAAGTCTCGAAATTCACTTTCTCTCAACTTCAAACGTTACACAATCGATCCAAACAATAGATTCATTCCTAACCTAATCTCCAAGCCCCTATATATGAATTTAAATCTAAGTTTTGTAATCTAAATTCTCAAACTTAAACCTACCAATCTATTGAAGAAATCAATGAAAACAAAGAGAGGAGACTGATGAATTAAATAGATTTGTATATTCGTAGCTTCTTCCCAAAGTTAATGTCAAGAACCAATGATAATATGTTGTTAAATTCAGAAAACTTAATCAACAAAAGTCCAATTATAAACTAGGATAAAGATTTGGGCCAATTCTTGAGTTAAAAATGAATAGTATTATTTACACTCATTTTTATCTTTCAACGTTTGTTAATTTTCGATAAATGATTTTCTTTAATTTATTTAATCCGACAGCTAAATGCTCATTTTTTTATAAAAAAAAAATATTGACATTTTGACAACTGTTAACCACTAACGTGTCAATACATGATCGACTCCCAAACTCACCAACATGCCACAGAGACAGACCAAGGTCATACTCCAGTTGTATCCTTTAGCAGTATTTACTTGTTTATGTCCGTGAATCTGCATAGATTAAGTTATTTAGCTCAAATGATAGAAATTAAAGGAGGAGGGGGGATAACGAGAGTGCAAAATCACTTCTTTTTTAAGAAAATATTTAAATTGTTCAAATATCAAAGTGTCGGGTTACAATGTAAAACAATTGGACAATGCAGCCCATAAATTGACTTCAAACTTTGATTCTTATATTTTTGTTAGCTTTCTTATTGTACACAATTGAGACAGATCCGTAATACTACTTTTTTGACACTTTTTTTTTTGGGGTCTATTCCATAGTGTATTTTATGATCCAAACCGTTTATCTTTTAAGTATTCCCTCAAAGATCGTGTAGACCAAAAATGACCAAATCGAAAACCATATGACTATTAGATTAAAGAGTTTAAGTATTCCCTCAAAGATCGTGTAGACCAAAAATGACCAAATCGAAAACCATATGACTATTGGATTAAAGAGTTGAGGGTATCTTTGTAGAACTGTATTAGTCTATTTTCTGCGGTACAAACGAATGTTTTAATAGTTTTGGATTTGTCTAATTTTTTTTTCAAGAATGATCTATGAATGATTTTCCAAAGATAGACTGTTTGGATCATTAAAATACATTACAGAGTCTACCCCTAAAAAACCCGTGTAAAAAATGGAGTAGGATTCTCTCCTCTCCTATGCTCATCCTTTTCCCTCCCATCCTCTCACAAATTGTTTTTGGTCCTCTTTTGGCTATTAAAAAACAAACACAAAACGTTTACTGACTTAACCGTAACCATTCAAATATGAGGCAAAAGAAGGAACGGGAGACTATGAGGGAGAGAATCCTACTCCGTAAAAAATTGTATAAAAAAAGCAATGCCATTGATCCGTCCTATATATGTTTCCTACCAAATGAAAAAGAGTACATAAACAAATAGTTTACATATACTTAGTTCAGTTTGGTTGCACAGTTTCTCTAGATCATTTTTGTCTATTCATTCGGATTCATTAAAAAGTTACTGTTGATATTGTCCAATGGGAAAGGATTTAGACATATTTGGTACTTGGTACCATATTTGCTGCTCATATAAATTTCTCTTGCAGTTGTTACCAGACCATTAGGGCATGTTAAACAAAAGGTTAGGCATCAAGAAAGAAAAAAAGAAGAAGCAAAGACTAGAAGAATTAAGCTTTTAAGGTTTGAACAGGCGGAGAGAAGTTTGGCTGGGCTAGCCCACAAAGTCATTCTAGCCCCCCACCCATCTGTCATTCTCTTTAATCTTTGCCACTAAGATATATCAACTGTTGCCTGCAGGGTTGGCAGGTCTCAAGTGCTAGGATAGTGGGAATGACATCCCCTATGAATCTCTATGTTCGGAAGTCGTGGATCGAGAGATTCAAGCCGTTTAAAGAGAGAGAGAAAGAAATTCGGACCGTTCAAGTTTTTGAATTTTTGTGCAGTGAGCAAATGAAATGGGGAAATGGGGTAATAGGGTAGTATGATCTAAGTGGTCCGAATCTCTCAGTCTACAGGCAACAAACATAGAGATCCAAAGTGGGTCTCAATCTAAGATGGTGCATGCATGCTAATTAATCCCAAAAAGAACCCTTTAATAATCTCCTTTCTCTTCACACACACACACACACATATATATATCACAGGTTCTGGTAAGGAATATTAAGCAACACAATATCCATCTATATTTTTCATTCAATTTTCAATAGCAATGGCAGAAATCAAGGAACACATAGTTATGTTCCCATTCATGGCCCAAGGCCATATAATTCCATTCCTTGCTTTGGCCCAACAACTAGAGCAGAAAAAAGGTTGCACCATAACCCTAATCAACACCCCACTCAACATCAAGAAGCTTAGCTCCTCCCTCCCTCCGAACACCTCCATTCGCCTCCTCGAAATCCCTTTCAAGAGCTCCGACCACGGTCTTCCTAACGACGCCGAAAACACCAATTCCCTAACCAACCATCTCTTCCTCAAACTCTTTCAAGCTTCCTTGTCACTCAAGCCTTCTTTCAGAAACCTAATGCACGGTCTTGTCCGTGAAAGAAATGGACTGCGCCGACCGGTTTGCATGATCACTGACATCTTCTTTGGGTGGACGATTGAGATAGCTCATGAGTTTGGCATGTCCCATGCTGTGTTCTCCATAGTTGGAGCGTTCGGCATGGCGTGCTATTACTCATCCTGCTTGCATTTACCTCATCTGAAAGCAAAATCCGGAGAATATGAATTCACACTGCCTGATTTTCCAGAAGCTAAGAAATTTCACACATCCCAGCTCTCAGAAAGTCTTAGACTGAGCAAGGGCACCGACTCCTTTTCAGTGTTTGTGAATAAAGCATTCAATGAGAGCATGAAAACTGACGGACTGATAATGAACACGGCGGAGGAGCTAGACAAAACCGGGCTAATGTACCTCCGGAAGATCCTTAAATTGCCAGTTTGGGCGGTTGGACCGCTTCTTCTATCATCCGGAAATGGGACTAAAAGGGCAGGAAAAGAATTCGGACTCGCACCAGAAGCATGCAAAAACTGGCTTGATTCAAAGCCACCCAGGTCAGTTTTGTACATTTCATTTGGTTCTCAAAACACACCCTCAAAGTCTCAGATGATGCAATTGGCAATGGCATTGGAGTCAAGTGGTAAAAACTTCATTTGGGTTGTTAGGCCACCGTTGGAATATGATTTAGATTCAGAGTTCAAGGAGAACGAGTGGTTTCCGGAAGGGTTCGTGCAGAGGATTAAAGCTCGAAACAAAGGGCTAATTGTCGAAAAATGGGCACCTCAGGTGGAAATACTGTCTCACAAAGCAACCTCTGCTTTTTTGAGCCAATGTGGATGGAACTCGGTGATGGAGTCCCTCGTTCATGGGGTGCCTTTACTCGGGTGGCCTATGGCTTCAGAACAGTTTTTCACCGTCAAGTATCTGGTGGAGCAGGTCGGAGTTTGCGTGGAAGTAGCGAGAGGGAAGAGTTGTGAGGTTCAGAAGGAAAATGTAGTGGCCAAGTTGGAGTTGGTGATGAATGAGACAGAGAAAGGAAAGCAAATGAGAAGGAATGCTAGCGAGGCAAAGGAGATTATTAGGGATGCCATGAAGGATGAGGAGGGATCCAAAGGGTGTTCTACTAAAGCTTTGGAAGACTTTCTAACAGCTGCTGCAATGTCGTACAGGGTCGAAGAAAACGGTGGCCTCAAAACCAAATGAAACGTTACTAAAGAGGAGAGAAAAATAATGGATGCTGAGCAAGATATGTTGGGACAGCAGAAGTAGAGCAATTTGCCTGAATCCTCTCAAGAAACTGGGAAAATGTAATAAGCTCTTGCTTCCACTCCGGGTACAAATAAGTTTTCCCGCCCTGCAGTGCATTCAAAACTTCACCAATTTTCAGTTATGTAACAAAAAATCAACGAAAGAACAAAATAAGTAATTCAATCAAGCATCAATTTTCAACAAACTAGTACTACTAGATTATGAAGAAAATCACCTCAACTGGCACGGTGCGATCACCGGCAACCTTCGTTAGAAAATCCATGTCATTCCAGTTACTCCTGGCCGGCCAATGATCCATGCCATCGGTTATTATCACCGGGCAACCCGGAAACAAGTACTCGCTCAAAAATCCCTCCAAAGATAGACCTGATCTCTTCACAACCATTTTACAAGAAAGTGATTTTCTGGGCAAAACACCAGGCAACTGCAAATCAAAATGTAAACACAGTAAAAATCAATGGTAATTTGAAAGAACCCTAGTAATTTCAAAGCTACCCTTTTGAAAACAGGGGACTTTAGGAAATGGGATATCATTAATGCTCTGAATTGCAAAGAAAGACGCTGCCTTTGAGCCATGAGAGTTAAAAGGGAAGTGAAATTTACGCTGCCTTTGAGCCATGAGAGTTAAAAGGGAAGTGAAATTTAATCTGATGTGAAATGACGAACCTCACCTCCTCCGAGACAACGTCTTGCCGGGTGGAGCTGCTCCCAGGCCATCTCGCGAGCGGCCTCCCCCGCGCCAAGGTCCCCGGCGGCGGCTCGAGACGCCATTCTGACGTAGGCGTAGCCGCCTTGCTCGGCGATGGAATGAAGAAGGTGGGTCGACTCGGAATCCAGAATTGGGGTGTCGACGTGGTGGTCGGAGTTGGCGTCGGGCATGGCGGTTGGTGGAGGAGTGAGGAGAGAGATTTGGTCGGATATTTTTCTAACTGAGAACTGATAAGAGATCCAAAAGATATTTCCTTTGTTGATAAAAACCAAAAAGTGTATATGCGACGTGTTGGCGCGGTTTTGGTTTCCATTTTTCCTCTTTTTTGTTTTGTTTCGTTTTTTGTTGTGTTTTATTTTGGGTCGATGTGTTAGAAATACGGGTTGGTACACTAAACGTAATAATATAATTAGTTGAAATATTTACATTATTACACTTGGTGTACCAAATTAATTTCCTATTATATTGAATTTTTTTTCCAAGTTATGCCAGCTAGGGGAGGGCACGGGCCAGACTGGACCCAAATTTGAAGGAACCGGACTAGACTCATTTTAAAATGTAATAGGACGGGCCATACCGATTATAGGAAATTTGAGTTTTTGAACCGAACCTAACCTAACCTGTTTAAAACGGACCGAATCGAGACGGGTCCACAGGTCCAATCCATTTTTTTTCTTCAGAACGGCCAGATTCAATCAACAGCTTCTTCAAACAGTCGGATTCAACAATCAACACATTCTCCAATTATCAGAGAAATAAAAGAAAAATCTATAAAAATGATGCAAATTCTTTAGGGTGCCAGAAAGTCATGAATTTTTACATTTTTGTTAATTTTTCTTTTATTTCTCTTACCATTACAACAAACTATTATATTCATGTTCTTCAAAATATATTTTTCTGTGCAAGATCTATTATAATTCATATTTAAACACTTGTAATCTACGATTTAAGACCTAAATTTAAAGATATTTGAACCATATTTTTGTTAGTTTTTCTCTTATCTAAATCTACACTACATATTACTAGAACCCGCTTTGTCAACCAAAAGTGGGTGAAACACTATTTAACAAAACAAAATTTTACCCTTTTTTTTTATTTAAGCCTCACCTACATGTGATTTTAAAGAATATACATTGAATATACATTTTAACATTTCTATATTTTTTCACTTAAATATCTCTACATTTTAACATCTAAATATTCTACTAAATATACTTTTGTTGCTCAATAAATCAAAAATCTGCTTCGCAATACATTATATAGGTTTCCTTAATACTGATGGAAAATATTTCGAGAAAATAAAAAACTTACATTTTTTATGAAAAACGTGGATGTTCACGATTTTCAGTCGGTTTTGTAAATTCGTACATAAATCACCATTCAATCTATTTATTTTCACCTGACCTCATTGTGAAGTTTTGAAAATTAAGTTAAAACTTTCCGTTTAGATTCTTGAGTGTAGAACCCCATTTGACAATGTTCTGGGCCTCACTATTATATTTTCCACTTATTTTTTTAGTTTTTGGCTTAAATCTTCTATTAAATATACATTATTTGCTCAATAGACAGTAAAACTGCTTCCAAATTCCTTAAAAAGTTTAACTTAATGCTCAAGAAAAATATTTTTTGAAAATAAAAAATTTACATTTTTGTCAAAACACATGGGTGTTAGGAGGGCTCAACGCACGCGAAACAAGGCGAGCTGCATTGCACGAAAAATGAGGCGGGATGCATCACATGAAAAATGAGGCAGGATACGTCGCACAAATCGAGGCAAGCCCAACTCACAGAAAACACGGCTGGCTGCATGCACGTGCACACTAAGACGATGTGGGCTCCATGGAAGTAAAAAAATGGTGGGCTTTTGGCACGCAAAATGATGCAAACACCTTGTATGCAGAGCAAGGCGAACCTAGGCACACAAGACGAGGCGGGCTCTACACACGCAAAACAAGGCAAACTCCAGGGTGCTCAGAAAACAAGTCAAGCTTCACACATAAAAAATGAGGTGGGATACATCGTGCAAACCGAGGCCAGATGAATGCAAAAAAAAAAGGATGGTCTTCTAACAAGCAACATGAGTTGAACTCCTCACACTTGAAACAAAGTAGGAGGTAAACTTCAGCTCAAGCAAAACAAGGAAACTTGTGCACGCAAAACATGACGAGCTCGTACACAAAAAATTGGGTGGGCTTCTGAGATGCAAAATGAAGTAGGGTTAAAAACATTCAAGTTCATCGGACCATGAAATGTGCCGAACTTAGCGTGTTATTTTTACAGCCCATTTCTATTCACTTATTACTGCTCATGCACTACTATTCACACGCTCTTAAACCCTAAACCTCATGGGCCTTCACTGCTTCTGCTGCATCTTACTGTTCCTAAACCATCAATTTTATTTATTTTATGTTAAACTTTTCTTCTTACCATGACACCAAACTATCATCTTCATATTATACAAAATATATTTTTGGTGAAAATTTTCTTATAATCCATGTCTTGATCTTTTGAGAATGGGTCATAACAAGCATGTTATTAGTCGAATTGTTCTAAAAAGATCAAGACTTAGCGAATGAGATCATGCAGTGGCTGAGACAATTTGAGACGAACCAAGATAAATTGTGAACTATGCCCGAAGTCAGAGAAAATATGTCGGATGTGAGCAGTCATTCTGGCATCTGCAAGAATTTGGAACCTTCTTGTACATTTTTGTTAGTTTTTCTTTTATTTCTCTTACTATAATAACAAACTATCATATTCATGTTTTCCAAAATATATTTTTCAATGCAAAATCTATTATAATTCATATTTAAACATTGTAATCAACGATCTAAAACCTAAATTTAAAGATATTTGAACTTTTTTTTGTTAATTTTTTTTTATCTAAGCTACATATTAATAGAATTCTCTTTGTCAACCAAAATAATGTGAAAATACTATTTTAGTCTTCTATCATAACAAAATGGTTAAGGACATTAAGGGTGCGTTTGGTATGTGGGACAGGATGGAACGGAGTGGGACGGGGCATTCCATCCCACGTTTGGTAAGCCTAAAACGAGTAGAACAGGCTGTTCCACGAGACAAGTTTTGGATGATTTTATGTTCCACCCCCTGGAGCGGGTTGTTCCACGTCCGTGGGACAGAAAATTTTAACATTTTAAGACCAAAATGCCCTTGGTTTTTTTCAAAATTTACATTATCAAAATCATACAACAAACCCTAAAAACTATCTTCTTTTCTTCTCAGCCGCTGACCCTCTTCACCTCTGCATCTCCCCTTCGCGACCTTCCTCTTCATCTTCTTCCGTGTAGCCTCTTCACCCTTGCATCTCCCCTTTGCAACCTTCCTCCCCATTCTCTTCTGTGTAGCAGCTCTGCATCTCTCTTTCGCAACCCTTCCGTGTAGTAGCTCTGCGAACCTTCCTCCTCATCCTCTTCCGTGTAGCATCTTCAGATTTGCATCTCCATTCCAGGTTTGATCTGTTTTTGTGTAGCTCTCAGGGCTTCCTTTTCCACTTCCTCTTCTTCATTTTCTTCGATTTTGTTTTGAAGATTTGTGAAATTATTAGTGGGTTTTGAACGATTTCTGGGTGTAATCGATTATGGGTTTTGATTTACTTCTAGGATTTCTGCATTTTGATTTATTTCTGGGTTTTGATTGATTTTTGTGTTTTAATTTGATCCACAAATCAGTCATATTGTTTTAGGAGAATGTTTGATCCTGCAGAGAACAATCGTCTTCCTCTGAGAAAATTGTTCCGTGCATGTACTTCGAGAGGCCCTGTTGTTATTCCCAACATCGACCTCGTCGATTATGCCTATCATTTCGAGTAAGTTTGCTTCTTAATCTGTATGTTTTTTCTGTCATGTTTATTTTGTGTTTAGTAGTATGAAAGTTATGGAAATTAAATGGTGGAAAGAACTAATAATGTTGATAAATTTTCTGTAGAAATAGAAAATATGTGCTCTTGCAGATTTGCAACATTTTGGTTATCATTTTCACTTCCAGATGCTACCCTCACCAGTGTAAAGTAATCTCATTCTGTAGGGGTTTGGTCAAGTAAACTTATGCCAGATCCATGTGCTGGTTTATCTGAATGTCGTAGATTGGTGGAATTATGAATGCGATTCAGTCTTTTTGCTAGTTTTGAGGTTTATGTCACATTGATTAGAAGCCAATATTGCTGTAATTACTCATACATTAATTTAGCAATTGTGGAAGGTGGAATTTTCTGCTCTAGTGTTTTCTTTATTTCAAATGCCCTTTCTTTTATAGGTTGAGTATACAGTTGATGCTTGTTCGTATGTATCTAATAATTAAGGTCTAACTTTGTTAGGTTTTGGTGCATACCCTCTACTTTGTTGAAGAATCTTATCAACCGAATAAAAACTCTAAGGCAGACAAACAAGAAGAAATGACAACTGATCACACTGGTAAGTTCATTCAAGTGATTCTCAGCTTCTATTTTGTCACCTTGTAGTACTTGGATAATACATAGTAAAATGTTATCTATTTTGTCCAATGAGATACAACACATGGATCTTACATATTGGTGACATTCAGATAAACCAACATATGGATACAATACATAGTGAAATATTACTTGTTTCTCTTACACGAATGACTGTCCATGGGGTTTGTATGTATGTGTCTTATTTGTATCGCTCTTTGTAAACAGGTGTGCTTTTATCCATTGTATGTGTATTATTACTAGGATTACAATTTGGCGAATTGACTAAAGCAGGCATCTTTCCAGTAAAGCAGAGGTGTGCTTTAGTTAGCATGTGTTTTTGGATTTCTGTATGTGACACTGAACAACATTTGAGAATGCATACTATGTTATGTATGTTACAAGAACTTGTGAAACTAGTCAGGATTGAGAAATAGATGCAGTTTTGAGAACATTTACTTATGTATTATTTCTTTCGACATTCACTTCCTTTGTCTGATTAGATGCTCATTATTTTTTATGTTTTTTTGCTGTTTTAGGTACTGTCTATATCGAGATGAGGATATACTGGGAACACTACACGACTGATGTATTGTTTGACCTATGATCGTGTTAATTTTGTTCATGATTTATCCTAGTGGATTTAAGTTCCATAGCATGGAGTCGATCTTTGTCAATGCCTTACTGTTTAAATTTGTTATGTGCTTATATATTTAGATTAAGGAGAACGTGTAAAACTGTTCTGCTATTGGGCAAATAATTTGAATGCAACTAAGACGTCTTTAATATGGATCAAGTTTATCTGAATCCCTACCGAATGTTTGCTCCAGTTATACAATGTTTATTCTTTGCTTATTTTTGAATTCGCAATGTCAGCGAGGACCAGAGATGCTTGCAGACCGGTGGTCATGGCATAATATATCTTTAGCCATGTGCTAGTGTAAAAAATATATCATAGATGAGCATATATGTGTTCAAATATGAACAAGTTCAAAAAAAAATTGTCTTATCCGATCATAAACATTGTACCAAACAACATACGAAATAGTGGTAAGTTAGTCATTTAATCCTTTGGTTCCGTTCCGTCCAACGAGTACCAAACGCATAATGGAACAATCGTCCCGTTCCGTCCTGCGCGTACCAAACATAACATGGAACCTTTGTTCTGTCCCGTCCTGTCCCGTCTCGTCCCGTCCCATTCCGTTCCATCCCGTCCCGTCTGCGTACCAAACGGTACCTAAAGTAATTTCCCAAAATAAAATTTTGCTTTTTTTTTGTTAAGACCTCACCTACGGGTGATTTTAACATTTTTAATTTAAAATAAATAAATAAAAAGTAAAAAAATAAACCTCTCCTTCTCCCACTCTCACGTTCGCTTTCACTCTCTTCCTCTATCCTTCAATTTAAAAAAAAAAAAAAAAATTTCACACTTTGTGTGTGGGCTACTAGTGGTGATGAAGAATAGTGTTAACCAAAAAAAAGGGATTCTTTCATTCAAACATTAAAGTTTATAATGTAAAAGCAAATGTAGTTTAAGACATGTGTGTATAATAGTGTGTTCATCCCCTCGTGCTCGAGTTTGAAACACCTTCTTGTAGATTAAAGTAACTTAGTATATCACTTTATGAAAGAAAATATAATAGAAGTAATATTCACACTCATTTTCTCTTCCCGCACTCACCGATTATTTCTAACCTTTATCTTAAATAAACTGAAAATCAAATATGAAATATGCCCAAAAAATTTAAACAATGTGCAAAAATCATTTCCTAAGAAGAAATTATAACATCGAAACGTAAACTCAACTCAAGCAAGCCCAAGCCATGCACAGCCCTAGATTTTGGTCCCCTTCCCTTATAAGACCATCTCCAATGGTGTTCTATAACCTAAAATTTTCCTTCCCCACCCCCCCCACCCCCCAAAAAAATCCACTCCAACCATGACCTAAAATAAACCTAAAACCTAAAAACCCAAATGAGGGTTAAATTCCAGCCCAGATTTAGGCCACAAAGCAAAATGGGCTCCACCAAGTGAGATTGAAACAAGGGCTGTGAAGCCCAACTCCCAAGCCACAATCGCCTACGTGCTGCACGCGCTAGGCCCAGCTACAAAGAAGAACACGCCCATGTGGGGCTGTTCCCCTAGATGTCAAACATAAAGTAGCCCAACGGCTACTTTTTATAATCCAACGGATCTGTTTAAATGTGCCGTTGGTTAATCCAACGGTCCAAGTTCAATTTTTTTTAAAGTTTTATATTTATATATTTATTGAATCAAACGGCTTAGATTGAATATAACCAAATCTAACGGTAAAAAAAGATCTAACAGTCCAAATTTAAATCCAACGACTAAAATAATTTAAAAAAATTATTTAACTTAAAATTCAACCAAAAACTCTATAAATACTTGTGTATTTGCTCAAACATCCACACAAAACTCACTTTTCTCCTACAATTCTTCCAATTTTTCTTTCTACCATTTGTTCTCATTTCCAAAATTTTCAAGATGTCGTTTGTATTAAGTTTATGTGGTTTATCATGATTTTCATGTATGGATTTAGCGATTTTTCAAAATTTATCGGAATTTAAATATTTTTAGGTTAAAATGCTCATAAAATTAATTTAGGATAGTCTACATAATTTTTTTTTAAAGTTAATTTAAAAAAAAATAGTCTTAATTCATTCTTTGATAATCGCAGACTAAAATTTTAGGCCAGAACCATTGGAGTAGAAAAGCTGTTTCTGGGCTAAAACCTAAATTTTATGGGCTAAATATTTTTAAGTTTTAGGTCACCATTGGAGATGGTCTAATTGGGCTCAAAACAAGAGCTAAGCTACTGTTATATAAAATCCCACCTTCCCACATCATCAAATTCATCATCATCATCCTCAACTGAATTTGTTTTTGTATCCAGAAGTCAGAAAAATCACCATAAATGTGACACAAGCACAAAAACATTCCTTCTAATTTTCTGCTTTTTTTTCCCCAAAGTTTCCAACCAGTATTCACAAGTCATAAACCTTATTAAATTTAAATAAATAAAAAGGGAAGCCCTCAAAAGGAAGAAACAAAACCCTAATCCTCTGATATATTAGCTTAAAGTATAAGAAAATTAGAGAAGAAAAAAAACCCAACATTTTAAATCCTTACATTTTCTCAGAAAACAAGAGAGAGAGAGAGAGAGAGAGAGAGAGAGAGAGAGGTGTGAGATTTAAGGACCAATGGGGTTGCTGTTATGGTGGAGAGGGTCCGGCCCACCTGGAACTTGCCTCGCCATGTCCTCCACAGCTTTGAAAACTCTGTCTGCTCTTCCCTTCCCAAATCTCTCAGCCTCGTAGATATGCATCCCCTTTTCACAAACATTAAAAATAAATAAAAACAAGGGAAAAATAACACATTTTTTTGAAAATAAAAGTGTGAGTTTAGAGAGAGAGAATGGGTTTTGTAGAAGTGTACAAGAACATATGGGGGGAAACGAGGGTTTTTCTAAAGAAATTATCAAAAGACTAACTTTGAAATTTGTTACCTTTGAGCCTGTTTTCCCTGCCATAGTTGGTGTTCTTCCTTGGAGACCTGAAAAAAGGATGTTAGAGAGAGAGAATGTTAGAGAGAGAGAGAGAGAGAGAGAGAGAGAGAGAGACTTACGAGAAGGGTGGACAAATGGTATTGAAGCCACCATTAGAACGAGTATGAAGGTTGAAATCCCAGCAAAAGTGTGAGCTTTACTCTTTCCCATTTGATTTGTTGATCCCAGAAAATTGCAGAGGGGAGAGAGGAGAGAGAGAAGGTGGTGATGAAAAATGTACGTTCTGCAACGGGTACGAGACGCCCATTTTAAATACTGATTATGACAGCGCCTGGTAACGCAAAGAGATGGGGTGACGATGACATGCAATTTTGGTACAATGTTTGAATGAAATGTCCAAATCGCCCCTCAATAAAAAAAATTATGATGATATTCTTCCTTTACACATGAAAAGTTCTTGGTTGCAAACGATCATGCCACTTGGTTGTGCAGTCTCGTATGTTCGACTGCAAATAGAGACCATCTTAAATCTTTATAATTTGGGTTTATTCTTATTATATACCGTCTTATACAGACATTTGTACTAAATAATTTCTCTTTAACTGAAGATTGATGAAATTGACCAATTTAGCACTTGGATAATAAGACTTTGTACCTTTTAGTAAGGATTCAGTAATCGACAAAATGAAGCCTAAAAATTATCAATCTTTACACCAGTGGTTGTTTTGTCAATCTAACTTCCAAATGAACCTTTATTTTTTTGACATAGTAATTTCATACTCTCATTCTTTTTCTTACATAAGCGTGACTTCATCTAGTCCGACGACACGTGCATTAACATATGCCATATGGAAATCAAATAAGAAATCATTCTAATAAAAAAAAGGTGTGATATTCACACATCTCATTTTACTTTTCACACCCTTCTAATTTTCGACCGTCGGATCGGATGAATTAAAGAAAATCAACGAATAGAAATTAACAATGTGTGTGTATCTGCACACCCCTAAAAAAAACCCTTAATTAACAATCCAAATGAATAGTGGCCAACGTGACTCAATCAAGCGTCGGCACTCAACATATCAAAACATAGGTCATCGATCGCTCTGCAAAAATTTGTAAGAGTTATTTTTTCCAATTTTCAAATATTAGAGACCGCATTGCTATAAACCCTAAACAAACTTGCGAATATAGAAATCACAAAACAAAGAACCCTGGAAAAATGGAAGAGGGCATGGTCGTCTTTTCACAATCCAGGCACTTTTGGGCCGGCGCGCGTAATGAAAACCTGTAGGACACGCGTCGGTCTATACATCCTCGTACGGAGGGTGTGGCGGCGTCCCGGTGGAGAGGAGGAAGGACACGCGTCGGGGTAGAATTGGAGGGAGCAGGGCACGATTAAGGAAAGGACTGGGTCTGCGTCTGAGCCTCTGAGGCTGTCTGCCATAAGACAGGCGTCGTAAAAAGCATTGCCACTTAGAGAGAGAGACAGAGACAGACACACAGATACAGAGAGGAGAGAGAGAGAGAGAGAGAGAGAGAGAGAGAGAGAGCGCGCGCGCGCGAGGGCTGCCTTCGTCCAATGATTTCCCGTGGGGCCCAGGCGATCACACTGGTCTTAGTTTCTCCCACTTTTAATTACACATGACCTCGGAAGTTGGAACAACGAAATTATTGATGGGCTTGGTGTAGGTTGAGGATAAAAACTTCAATAGACCAACTTGATCGCAGTAGCTTCATGCTTACAATGTCATAAGGAGGGGCAACTGGTCGTAGGCCTAGCATTTTGGACCAAACCTGTTAATTCGACTCGATCCGACTCGTTAATATTAGTATTTGGTGGATGCTTAACGGATCGAGTCGCTATCAGGTGAACCCGTTAACAATTCGTTAAATAACGAGTCACTTTGGATCAACCCGTTAACACCCGTTAGTTGAGGATGTTTTAGTAATTTCATTAAAGTTTTAACAACAAAAAATAAACTCTATGCAAAAAAAAAATAATAATAATTGCTAACGGGTCTTAACGGGTGAAACGGGTCGGGTTCGGATGACCCGTTAACTTAACGAGTTAGATTGAACCCGACCTCAACCCGATAAACCTGACCCGTTTACAGGTGTAACTGATCACACTCTCACCAGGTCATGAGGAGTGGGACTCGTGCATATACATGGAGCGAAACTGTATTCAAATTTATGAGACGCCGTCCTCCTTTGTAAAAATGGTATGACTGACGGCGAGGCAAGTTGCTCTAATCCTTTTAACAATCTTTATTTTTCCTATTAAAATGACAAATAGTTGTATTCGTCCAAGGATCCCTATTAAAATGACAAATAATTGTATTCATCCGAGAATCTACCTTGTGACCGAATGCACATACACTCTCCGTATTTCACCAATCACGTGATGAATGAAACAGAAAAAACACCCAAGGGTACCGTATATGATCTTGCAAGATTTCATGATTTTCATCTAACCTTGGTTGATTTCACAATGAAGCATTAATTGGATATGCACAAACTTATCCGAAATAAACAAAACATCCCAAAATATAAATAATTTCTAACCAACTTCCGAAGAATAAAAAAACAGAAAAAAGAAAGAAAGAAAGAAAGAGTTGTCATTAGTCAAAGTCATTTGGAAGTCAACGATGGAGTTTTGAAACAGACAGACAGATCTGCTGGGAGACCTTGTATCCTGTCTGATTAAGGAAACATAAAATGTTGAAACAAAATCCTACTGAGGGGATGGACTTTCCAATATTAACCTTCATCCTCCTTTCTCTCATCAATACAACCAACCAAATCAATGAACAAGGGAAGAATATTCTCATCTAACAGATTTCAACAGATCAGATCAGCCTGGATTTAGTTTTGGAATCCAACTGCTGAAGCTCGAATCATCAAGCAACGGTAAAACTGTCCGAGACATTCATTTGATACGTGGCTGCTTTCGATGGATCAGGTCTTAGCCGGCATAGATTTCTCACAAGTAGGAGAAAGTCTTCAACAGATGCTTGAGACTGGAGTGGGGTCAGGTGGGACCATTATGCAGGGGGTTCCGTTTGGTTGCAACTTGTGAGAGGTGACTTACAGATGACGTGGTCCACCTATCCCTGCACAAGTTTTTCACCATAAGTAAGCGTAGAACATCCTAATTACAGGAAAACAACTGAACTTAACAACGGTGTCCTACTAAAGGGATGAGTGTTTTAACGTGCTATTGTTTGGTCTGCTTACCTTCTTACGATCCTAATTCAAAGAATGTCATTCGTTTCTAACTTCGATCCTTTGGATTTTTTTTGGGAAACTAGGGTCAATTCCTTTTGACAGAGGTACTACAACAAATAGCATATACCATTTCTACCTTACTAAGAGCAAGGACTAATGCAAAAGCAGTCATTTTGTGAATAAAGCATTCCGCCGAACGAAAGTGAAACAAAAATTGCAGGAAAAACAAATAAAATGGATGCAGTACCCTCACAGTTACAAAATACGAGCATCAATATATGTGGACGGTAACTATGAGCATAGCTGTATTAAAAGTCATGTCGTGCAAATAACTGAAGAAATCATCATAACTTAGCCATTTATCCAGTCTAACAGATCAACTCATTTACACTGACAGTTTCATTCTTATTGAAGATTATTGGAGAAAACTATAAAGCAGAATCACATCATGCCGGTCACTCTGATTGGAAAATTATGAGACTCCGAAAAGAAAAAAAAAATCATAACTTAAAGTCTTGGAATACACAAATTACAAAACCTAGATGAGAATTTGTCCCACAAACAGCGACAGAGTTATTCCCAGGTGGGGAATGAATGCAACATTTTTGCAGTCCCTAAAACGAAAATAATAATTAACGATAAGAATCTAGATCAAATTCTGAACACAAGTTATAGACAAGGTAGCATGAGAAACACTTTCTTGATCAAATTATTAAGACTAGTTATTCACAAGATGCCATGAGAAACATTGGGAAATAAGAAGAATCACTTGATCAAATTCTGAACACAAGCTATAAATAAGGTAGAATATAAGAAGGAAAAATGACTTACAATCTAAGCTATGCGGAATATAGGATCTATTAGACTATGCTGCAAAGTACTCCATCATTTCATCGAGTTCAAGGTCATCCAATGAACCGGTGCCGTCAATTCCAAAGTTGAATGGGCTGTTGAATAATCCATAATCTAACGACAGGCTATCAATTGGAGACCCAAAGTTAGCATTGACAGTTCTGTCTTGCTCACTCTGAAATGTGTCCTGAACAAAATTTGGCAAATCTCCTCCAGCAATTTCACTTCCATTTCTATGTACTGGTACATGGACTCCATCTGCTGGTATAATCTGTGGTTCATTCATTACAATCTGAGGAGGCTGCCGGTCATGACTTGGGGGATATTGTGTTGATGGATTATAGAGGTTAAATGTATCTCCATGATGCTGGTTAAATGCATCTCTGTGATGCATGTCAGCATCTCGCACCCCATGATAAAGCAAGGGTGTTCCACCAACATGCATGCCCTGTGTCGTAATTACATTGCCAGAAGGTACACCAGGGTAGTAGTTAAACTCTGGCGCTGGTATTTGTGCTTGGACATCGAGATCGTTCTCCAGCGGCCGTAAAGTTGTAATGGCACCATTTTCCTGTTGATTTTCATGAACCTGAAGTTCAATCATCTGTACATCAGTGTGGTTTATATCAGGCAATGCACCTCTTGGTGGAACATGTAGATGCTCATTGTGAGATGGTGCAGGATGTTGTTCGACAGGGCTTGCTCTGACACGTGCCCTTTTTCTCCTCGGTTTCTTTTCACCTTGCTCTTTATCTTGGACATTGTTACGAGCATTATTGTGTAGATTGCTTGATGGATCCACATCCATCACCTGATTCCTCCTATCATCTTTGGATGAAGAAACAGAGCCTACCCCATCATCAGTACCATCAACATCATAGTCACTGTTACTGCTAGCAGCACCTTGCTTTTCGCCGTGGCCACTTTGTGGCATCTCAGTAATGCCAGATGTCCCATTATCACTACTAGGTTGCCGAATGAGGGATTCTTCTCGGCTTAAAACCCCTAACCAAATTGCACTCTCCTTTGCTGTCATCTTATCCTGTAAGCATTTTGACTGGCGGACATGCCTCCTTATCTTTGCAATATCAGGTGACATATGCTTTATCACAGCTGTTAACACTCCAACTTTCCACATCTTCTTTAGGTCGTGTGGCTTCTTGTAAGGAGGACTCTGACCATGGGCTAACCCAAGTTTCACCCACCAATCTTCATTTCCTGTCGGCCACCAAGGTGGTGGAACTCCCTTTTCTAATGGATACTTCCTTTGAGGGGGGTCACAGTGTTGCATCAAAGAAGACAATAGAGAACCAAGAGTTGCATCTTGTAGTTCTTGGAGGATGCTTTGAGAATTCCCATTTCGATTATTATCAGCATCACTCATGGCAAGACACTCCGCTTCATGCTTGGCTATGGCTGCAGGACCATTCTTATCGAACTTCACCTTTTCTTTCCACCAAGCCCTGATGTTATCCGAAGCACCGCTCACTGGCTTGCCCTTCTCAGGAATGATACCATACACAAAACCACGAGCTTTGCACACTTCCATCAGCTTCAACATATACTTAAGAATCCCATCTTGTGCTCTTGACATTTTCTTTCTCCTAGCCTGATCAGTGGTCTGCTTGGGCTTCTGCTTTTCAGCAGCTTGTTGAGCTTCAAGTTTCTGTCTTTCTTTAAGCCTTTTGAGTTTGATTCGATCCTTCCACATTCGCCTCTCCAAATCTTCCGCTTCAATCTCTTCGTCACTGACATCTTTCTCCGCAATATTATCGCACCTCAAGTCTTCTTCTATATCCGAACTGTCATTGGCAATAAAAAAAATTGCTCCAATCAGCAAAACTACAAAAACCCACTGTGCTCGGCTGCTTAGAAACTTGATGGCAAGAAATTGAATCGAAAAATTGATTCTTTAGCAATTAAAGTCAATCAGCTATATTTGTCTTGGTAAAGTGGACACTTTCTCTTCTTTTTCCCCTCCACTTTCTCAGCAGCCAAACAGAACTTGGGAAATGATAACAATCCAATATTTCTCCCCCCAAAAAAAAAACCATTTTTTCTATGATTTACCTCTAACAATTCCTACAGCAATTAGATTACACAACAAATGAAACTAACATCATATAATCCAAAATCTCACACAGAGAACATATATAAAAAAAAACCCACATCCCCAATTCCCCATAAAGTTAAATACAACAGATTTTGATCAACATGCAAACAATTCATAAAGATTAATGATCAAAATCATGATTAAAAAATTATGAAATTAATAAAACAGTGAAATTTACAGAAACCCCAATAAAACTGAATTACTGGGCACACCAAAAACTCAAAAAACTTGAAACCCAAAAAAATTATTCGGAAATCTTACCTAATATCAGGGCCAATCTCTCCAACGTCACCCATCTAATCTAAATTTGCGCAAACCCAAAAAATCTGGGCTTTTCTTCTTCTTCTTTTCTGTTACTGAATTCTCTCTCTTCTCAGAAGAAGCTGAGAATATAAGGGATTGAAAGGCGAATCCAAATGGGGGAATTGAATCCCTAAAAGGGATCGATTGCAAAGAAAATGGCTGGAAAAATCTGTACCGAGAATTAAAAGGGCAAAAAACTCAATGCAAAATTAAAAGAGGAGAGCGAGAGAGAGAGAGCATTTCTTTAGAGAGAGAAAGTAATGAGATGCTAAAGTGCGAGTAGCGAATTGGGAATTGCTCGGCGGCCGAAAAATCGAACAAAAAAGGTGTCACAAATGGATGAGAACTCCTCTGAGTTGCCAATACAGGGGCTGCGATCCTCTGCGTCGCGTCTATGAAATTATTATTTTGTGGAAGACCTTCGTCTTTGTTTGATTTCGTAAGAGCCTACGAGGGGCTTTTGTCTTTAGTAGCTGGCTCCCGAGATCAGAGAGGGTACTTTTTTAAATACGTTGAGAACATAATTCAGTACATTAAGTATCATTTGTGGATGACCTTCGTCTTTGTTTCATTTCGTAAGAGCCTGCGAGGGGTTTTTGTCTTTAGTTGTTGGCTCCCAAGATAAAAGAGGATAATGTTTTCAATGTGTCGGAACATAATTCAGTATACAAAGTATCATAATATAATAAGTTAAAATATATACTTTTTCAATTTTAATTAATTATATTATTACATTTAATATACCGAATCGTATATTAATACACTACAAAAATCTCGCATAGGAGAGAAAAGTAGCTAGCGTTATTCTCTAAGATTTAACATAACCATGTCACATTTTGACTTTGTTTTAATAGAAAATTCATTAGGTAAATTTTAACCGCACATTTAAAACTCTACGTATCCGCGCATGTCTAAGAAATTTATTTTTCGGGTATTTGGTGTACAATTTTGTCGCATTTTTTCTTTCAATTTCTTTTGTTATTGTGACATATTATTTTTTTTAAAGAAAATTAATAAAATTTTTTTAAATTTTTTGAATTTTAACAATAAAAACAAAACAAAATAGTAAAGTAAATAGTAATATGATTTTTTTTTAGTATAAAATATGATTTTTCGTTAAAATGAACAGTATTGAGAATTTTTCGTTAAAGTTTTTTTTTTATATAAAGATTTTTCAGAAAGTTCATAATATGTAAGGATATATTACCCATGAAGTTAACAAATTTAACCAAAAAAATATTGAAGAAAATAGCTGGATGTATTTGTCCGTGGATTTAGTCTACATGCATGATCAAGAAACACTTGTTAGTATACTATGGCGCTCAGTTATGTATTTTATAAATGAATATCAAACATATTTTCATCTGATTAAAAAATGGACATACTTTAACTAAATCAAAACAATGATCACCATATTAAAAGTTTGGCATCGGTGTAGTAGTAATGTTTTTTTTTTTTTGACAATTTAGTACGACTTGCTCATATTATTTCTTCAAGAACCGTTTAATAACCATTTTATTTTTAATTTTTCATTTGATAATCATTCGGCATCGATGGTTATCAAATGACCTTTTAACCGTTTATAAAAGTGGTCTTAAATTTGTCGAGGAGGGCACTTGCTCCATAAGGATCCTCTCTTAATCCTCTTTGTGAGGATTCCAGGAATTCTCAAATCGTGTCTGTTCATAGTACATCATGCGGTCAGTTTTCGTCAGGTACTGTTCATGTTTAATTTTAAATAAAAGTATTTAAATTTATTTTTAACCGCACGATGTACGATGAACATACATAATTTGAGGATCCCCAGGATCCTCATTTGGCACTTTCTTGATGAGGCAAGAACTTTGTTGTGAAATACTTTCAAGATGTTAGTTAAATTTGTTTTGATGTTGTAATCAAAACTTTATTAAATTGAGAGTAATGCTAAGAGAATTCGCTCAAAAGTAAAATTCTTTATCGACTTTCTGTCATCTCACAATTTAACATTAATTTTTAAACCAACATTATAACACATTGTGTTAAAAGCATGAGATGTTTTAAGAAAATTCCCTTAGCATTCTCTTAAATCAGTCGTTTATCTTTGTTATATAGTTTGCATACTTATACTTTTTAATAATTAAAACCTAAAACCTAAAACCTAAAAAATTTCTTCATAATTAATCATATCTTTTGAAAACAAGTCGACATAGATATGTGATGGATTTGGTTCGACATGACACTACAAGTTAGCTACCCTTTGGGATTGGATCAGGATCTTCTCCTGAGCAAATGGAGAGGATTCTCCTAACCAGGCCCATCGGGCCGTTAAAGTTTTATTCAACGACTATAATTATTATAACTTTTAAGAATACTCTTTGTTTGTAGCCGTTAAATAAAATTTGAACAGTTCGATGAGCCTGGTCAGAAGTATCCTCTCCATTTGCTCAGGAGAGGATCCTGATCATTTAGGATTGATATCCGAGGCAATTAACATGCATTGGATAATGTTTGACAACCCTTTTTTTTTTTAATTATAAACAATATTTTACACTAATTTATATTGATCTTTCACATTAGGCGAAACAATTGAGTATGATTCCAATTTTATAGAAATCAAATTTCTACGTTGTGCCAGAAATTTTGAGTTATATGAGATTTACTCTAATATTTTTAGTTCAATATCCAACTTATGAGTTTGATGCCTGTACATAAATGATCAGCTTTGTAAGAGAGATAGAATAAGGAAAGCAACAGTAGGTTTTGAAGTTAGTTGGTCTCTCACAATTAGTGGATTGAACTTATTTCTATCAAACTTAACGATTGTAAGGCCTTCCACGGTAGTTTGAGAGAGTGATATTAATATAGAAATCAGGCAACTTGGATTTGATATCTATAACATTTCTGCTACACTAATGTAAATTTAATATATACTTATGAGTTTAATATGTTGAACTCATGAGTCTAATATAATGGTATACTCAAATTACCGGCACATTGTTAAGAGTTTAATTTCTATATGAGTTTAATATAAGGAAAACTAACGAAAAGGGCTTGAAAACTTTCCTTTTAACGAAAAGCCACTTTTAAAGGTATAGTGAATAATAACAGTTAAAGGTAAAAAAACGGTTTTTCGTCAAAAGTAAACAGTATCGGGGGTGTTTTATTAAACCCCCTTTAATGTATTGGCACCACCCTCACTTTTTCAGCTTATTGCATTATAGGAATCAAATTTAAGATGCATGATTCATGTATATACGAATCAAACCCACTTAAATTACTATGGAAGGCCTAAGAAAAAGAAAAGCGAAACATAGTGACATGAAAACTAAAAAAAAAATAAAAAAATAAAATAAAAAACTCTTAACGGCCATTGCAATCCACCGCTTGCTAATTAGTCATTCACCATTGGTTGGAGTTGATGGAGGCCACTATTACTGAGAACCAAACTAGTGGGGCTTTAAAATCATTTTATTCAATTAATTATAATAATCTTTTATAAAATTAGAAGACTTGCAGCCACCAACCACAAAATGTGCCTCTTCCATAAAATAATCAAATGTCACCCACTAAAATATGGTGTATCCAATAATCGTTTTCTAGCGTGCATGGTGATATTCAGATTGGATTCTACACTATCTAACCATGCTTGTTTATTGATATATCTTTAGCTCAAATTGTGAATTACTAGATATATGGTACCTCCCATTTTCCTAAGCCAAATCTATAGACATACCAAATGATATACATATGTTATGTAGAGGGTCGTCATTTTGTTCCGCAGGAGGGTCTCCCATTCCCCCATTTGCCCAATATGTCTTGGTCAAGAGGAAACGATTGAACATCTTTTACTCCAATGTCCATGGGTGGCTGTCGTCTGGTTTAGTGGTGCCCTCAATTATAAGATTGATCGAGATGGTAATTTTTCTTGGGTGGATTGGCTGTTGGAGGTCCTTGTTCGTTCTCCGAGTTCCAAGGATGAAAGGAAATGGGTATCTTCCTATGTGGCTTTTACTTGTTGGTTTCTCTGGCGCTCCCGTTGTGAGTTTGTGTTTAATCGAGTACCCATTTCTCCTCATAAGGTTTTGTTGGGGTTGTCCGCTGTAATTGGGTCTTACTGGGAAGCTATGGGGTGGTCGGGTAATCATGTTGACTGGCCCACTGCCCGTGGTGTCCAGGTGCCACGGTGGCTGCCTCCTCTATCTTCATTCTTTAAAATTAACATTGATGCTAGCTGGTCACATGCGACTACTTCGGGTTTTGCGGGGGTGATAATTCGAGATGCTAATGGTCAGTTTGCAGCTGCAACGAGGTATGTTCTTTCTTCCCATTTTGTTGCTGCGGCAGAAGCTTTTGCTCTACTGCGAGGTTGTGAATTGGGGGCTTCTTTGGGATATACTTCGGTTATCGTTGAATCGGATTCTCGTGAATCCATTGAGTGCCTCTCTGGAGCTATAGATATGGGCAGTTAGGAAGCTTTTCCTGTTCTGACTAGATTTAAATTGGTAAGTGAAGTTTTTCAGTTCTGTCGCTGAGCTTGGGTGCCAAGAACAGCCAATGGGGTCGCGGACTTTCTTGCGTCGCGTGGTTTTTCGGAGATGGGTTCTCGGGTTTGGGTCGTCAGGCCCCCATCTTCTTTGGTTCATGTTTTGAACAAGGATGGTCTTCCATGTCCTCATTAATTTCGCTTTGGTGGTGGTGGGGGTGACGCTCTTTGTTTGAGCGTCTTCGTACTGTTTCCCCTCTCATCGCTTGCTGTGTTGTGTGCCTGTGTGGTGTTTGCCTCCTGGTAGGCTTTCTGTTTTGGGTTGTATGGTTGGTTTCTCTCTTCAAAAAATAAAAAAATAAATAAAATTGTTGAAACACAAATTTCTATTGGTTGAAATGTTAGTGTCACAAAGGACCCACCTTTAAGTTAATCAAAGATAAATTTAATGTTGATGTTAAATTTCACTCCTAATCACAAAATGTTCAAATCCAGTCAGCAAAAAACACTTCGGTTAGATAAATTTTTATATCAAATATGCATAGTGACATTTCCACCTTAAGTTTGACAGTTGAAGACACTCTTAATAGTTTGGAGGTTGGTGAGTCTAGCTGCGAGAAGAAGATATTGTGAAAGCTCTTGTGACACAATCAGAACGTTACTTAAACTCACTTTTGTAACTTAAAAACATGGATTGGATCCTCTCTGGGTGATCCTCCAATCACGTCTATTCATCGTACATCGTGCAGCCAGTTTTCGTCAAGTACTATTTATATTCAATTTTAAATAAAAAATTTACAATAATTTCTAACTGCACGATATACAATGAACAGACGTAATTGGAAGATTCCGAAATTCTCACAAAAAAAATCCACAAAAAATCCTCATTCAAACATGAAGTGGATCCATCCCCATTCTTAAAAACATTCGTAAGATTTTTCGCCGAAAGTTGTTAGAAAGTGCTATGAACTCTTATATACTCAATTTAAAACACACAATAAGCTTTTTTTTATTTTTTATTTTTAGTGCGCGATGGAATGAGAATATGCAGTTGATTCGATTAATTGTTGTAAAAAGGTATTAATTATAACATCAGTTATATCGATCATTGTCTTCAGTTGGAATTGAGGTCGGAAAGCATCAAGTCCCATTTTGAATTCATTATTCGTAGATCGATAATATTCTTGTAGCAATTTGACCCATGGATTCCTTTCGGACAGTCCAATTTGCTAGATGGGGACACACGCTAATTGCTACATAAATGTATTTATATATGTAGGCGGATTCACGGTATTATTTTTTTACACACGTTTTTGTGAAGCTAATTTCGTAATGTATATCAATGATCAGAACTATTAAGATATTCATTTGTAATGAAGGAAATTAACGAATACGGTTTGCAAAGAATCCCTAAAGCACTTAATCTAACCGTGATATAGTTTCGGATTTGGGTGACTTTTAATATACATGATCTTTGAGAGAAAAACTAAAAAACGATTCAGATCATTTTGAAATACATTACGTAAACCCACAAAAATATGTGTTAAAAATTGAATAAAAATATAGTGCCACAAATCTGCCTATACATATACAGATGAAAATTGTGATTTGGATCGGAGTCATGTAATTCCACATCATGTTGTATATATTACGCTTGATATTATTCTGTTATATATTATGTTTTGTGTTTTAGTTGACAAGAAAGATGAGAAAACAAGATGAAACACGACATGACATGTAAAATTTGCCAATAAGCTTGATTTCATATATATTAGACACAAAAGCTAAGCGATCAGGTTTCTAAGAAAACTTTCATACATGAGGAGCACGATAAAACTCGACATGTTGCCAGGTCTAAAATTAATAATTTTATTTCAATTGAGCTGAAACATTTTCAAAAAAATTCCAGCCAGATTTGCATGAAATGTAAGCAACAAAGTGTTGCAACTTTTTATTTATCATGGCATAAATATTAAATATATGAAATTGCATCAAACCCTTTTCACCTTGACATGATAATTTCTTCTTTCATGGCAAGTGAGAGAGCACTAAGACTTCCCCCAACTTCCACTCTCACTCCGGGCATTGCTATTGCCCTACTCCCTACAAACCCACCTTCTCCTACACTGATCTTTCCAAACTTCACTTTCCCCTTATCACCTTCATATATGTGTCCGAACAAGAGAGCCTCTCGTCCCACGCACCCGCCTCTCTCGATCTCCACCATTTCCGGGTTTAACAACGCTCCCATGCTGTCTACATAAGCGCCTTGGTCCAGCTCAATCTCCGAACCCATAAGCTTCATCCACAGAACGAAGAAAATTGACCCGCTTGTCATTTCTGCGAAATAGCTCCCAACTAGGGTTCTAAATGCCTGCCATGTGGTGTCCAGAAAGACCCCTATGCTCCAGATGTGCACGGTTTCGCCTTCTTTCTTCTTTCTAACTAGTAACCATTTAGCCACAACGCAAGCTAATCCGGCCAAAAGACCCGAAGAAACCCAAAACAATGGAAACAACCAATGTAGAGTGATTTTTTGAGCATTCTTCAAGTGGAGAGTCCAGTTCAAAGGAGCGTAGGTTATTAATGCCAGCAGCAAATGAGGCAGCATTGTTTGTAGTAGAGGTTGAGCAAAAATGGCCCATAGAGTCTGAAGCAAGGTTCTTTCCAACGTCACTTTTTGCGCATCTTTCTTCATCAATGATGCTGCCATTGGACAACCCGAAAGGTCTACTTTGACATCGGACTGCTCTAGGAAGATTTTCCAAGCCTCGGGAAGGGGTGCACCGTTCCTTAGGTGCTGGCATATCTCATAGATCAATGAACGTCCATGATCAATCGAAGCACTTTGGGAGCACGATGAAGCTCGGATGACATCCACTTCATGGCATCGAAGAAATGGATTAAAGTCCAACTGTTCTGACTGTTCTGCAGATAGATTATGATTGATGTTAACCTCACCAACATCAATGTATGGGAACTCAGACTCACTCCATGGTTTGGTGCAGTCAAGTGCAATGTCCCGGGTAGCTTCATCATGTGGAACTGGCCGGACCTGTAACTGGAAAATATAACGGACTCCTTCGGCGTTCACACGGCTTTGGAAATCTTTAGCAAGGAAAAGTAGAGGACGAGTATCATTATCACTCCTCGGAATTGCACCTGTATCAGGTGGAAGAATTCCAATTGGCTCCACCTTACCAGCTTCCTCCCTAATATTCTCATCAGAAGGCCTCAACTTGAACTTGACATACATTTCTTGTCCATCTTCGAACCGGAACAGCCTGCAGATATTTGAGTAATAATGTAGTTCAGCATATGAGTTTGCATGGCGCAAGGAAGTCCATACTGCATCACGCACATGTGGGGCTCGCTTAACATACTTCTCCCGTGCAGGAAGCCCACAGACAAGCCATGTTGCAAAATCTGCAATTGTGCGGGCATAGAATGCCTTTCCTGTCTTCAGTGTCAGGTCAAAAAGTGAAGAGTCACTACTTTCATCTGAAAGTATTCTTAAGGCTGCACCCCGCGCATCAATCCTTGCATCATCATCAGCGCTCAAGCTGTTGCTATGCCGAACTATGATAGGGTAGCTCTTTCCTAGGCAAAAGATTTTGTGGTCTGGCAAACCTTTGATGTTGTCATAGATCTTCAAGGTTCCCTTCCCACTAACACCGATTCGATGAAAATATCTTGACTTTACCTTCAGAGTTGTGGCAGCCAAATTTGCAGCAAGGTTACCGACAATTTTCTTATATTTCATGTCCATCTCTTCTATTCTATCCTCCAATGAATGCATGGTGTTCTTGATCATCATTGGAGTTTGAGACCCAATGTAAACACCACCCGCTTGGAGGACTGAATTCACCGGTGCTACTGACAATGCACCAAGAATAACATCTTTCTGAAGAACTGAACCAGGAAGGACCACACTTTCACTCCCAACTACTGAATTATCATGCACCTCAACTTTCCCACTAACAAACCCATGGGAGGAATAATACCCAGCAATGATCCGACTGAAATCACCAAGATGGACACCAGAACCGAGTGAAATCAATTTCGGGTCTGAAATTGGGTTGATGGCCCTGATAGAACAATGTTTCCCAACCTTTGCACCAAGAAGGCGCATGTACATGCAGAAAGCTTCGGTTCCAGACAAGAGCTTAGCAAATCTGTGATGGCAGGCAATGGTGATTCGGTGGCAAAGCCACGTTCTAAAATGGGTTGTCTTTTTCTCTTGGTTACTAGAAATAAGACGGGTCAAGGCGGCTGTGAGGAAGCTGAGTACTATGCCATAAGCCAAATAAGAAACCGCCATTGAGATGGATGAGTAAATTATGCCTAATGGGACATTAGAAAACATGGTGGCATACACTATGACGGTGTAAGGCATCCAGTGAAAGGCCCCAAATAAGCAAGCAAATGCAAATTCTTGAGGGGAAAGAGGCTTCTGAGACATCCAAATGTAGACCAAGTACACAATAGAAGCTGAAAGAGTACCGAGCAACCCAACTATGTAGATTCCTATGAACTGGTAAACAACCCCATCTTGAGTTTCCTTTGTAACATTTGGCAGCATTTTACCCTGAATCATGTATAAGAAAGATATTGAGTTGATATTAGTTTCTAAGTTTCATTGCATAAAAAGCGTTCACGAATTAATAAAAATAAACTATATAGCCGTGTTGTACGTCGAATATCTAAGGAAATAAAAAATTTAATTCCAAAATAATTACGAGTTAAGGAAAATCTAATCATGATTCAGAAAAAAAAAGATTAGAATTCATGATCGTTGGATAAACATGCAGAAGAAATGACACTTACATTTTGAAGATTTGTAGCCTTGGCAGCAGATTTGCCTCCAGATTTTTGCAAGGCCATTACTTCAAGGTCTTCTCCCAAAATTGTTCCCTTTTGGACAACCGCGTAGGGACCAACTGACGAGTTTTGGCCAATTCTTATTGGGAGGAAGCTTAATACTCCATTCTTCACTTCATGACTTTGAATCAAAGCCCCTTCTGCGATCACAGCTCCGTCTCCAATCGAAACTAGAGACGGGTCTGTTATGTCAACTGTATCAAGAAAAACTGAGGCTCCAATCCTAGCTCCAAGCATCTCGAACCAATACTTGAGGAACATTGTTCCTCGCAGATGCTCTGCCAAAACTTTCGAAGCAACTTCGTGGGCCTTGTAAAGAGCCCACCACTTAACAAAATCCATTGACCAGATGGAAACCTCGGGGTTCAGGGCATAGTTTGGTTTTAAGAAAGAGTTCCCCAAGAAAGCAATTGAAACACAGGTAGAAAGTATGCATAAGATCCAAGCAAGGGGAGCACACGTCAGAAGGATCAAATAATCTAAATAGGGAATTCCTTCTACCAATGCATGGGTGGCTGAGATGCATTTCATAAAAGCAGATACTGATAAGTATGCGGGAATGGAGAGCATAAAAGCAACGTAAACAAGAGCCAGAAGTTGGAAAGACCAGATCACCAAGTGGTGAGATTCGGGAAGTTCCATCACAAGCTCAGCGGAATCAGTCTCAGTCTCAAGCTGTGGAACATTGGATGGAGTTGTTGAAGGTTGTGGTTGAGAATTCTTTACCAGATTCTCCGAGAAGCTTGCCAAGTCTGCAATGCAAGTTGCAGTGAAAATATCCACAGCTCCTACTGGCTCTCCAAGAAAGTCAGAAAGTTTTTGAGCTGCTCTGACCACACCAATTGAATCGATTCCATAAGACACTAGACTTTCAGTGTTTGAGATTTTGTTGATTGCAATACCAGTCTGCTCGGAAACCAGGCGTTTCAGGAAGTCTACAATATCTTTATTACTTATCTTGGGGCTTGGTGGTGGAGAACCTCTCACAAACTGAGGACGAGGGGTTATTCCCTCCTTGCATGTTCCTGTAGTGAAGGACCGCATAAGTTTTTTCTTTATTAGAATTGGTTCTGGAACAACATTCAATGTTCCATCAGTAAACTGTTGGAGGCACTCGAATCTTTTGATTTTTCCTGACGTTGTCTTACTAATGGTTTTTGGCCTGACCATCTTGACAGAAGCAACGGTAACCCCATGTTCTTCTGCAACACGAGCTTGAATTCGTTCAACAACATCCTTGCCAACAGGTTTACCATCCCTAACCTCCGCAATTATGACCAAACCAACCTGGTCAGCATTATCTGGAACAGAAATACCTTTCATTGATAGGATTTCCATGGGAACAGCAATGACAGCGCAACAACCTGGACGTACAACTTCTGATGCGCTCTCCACTGTCTTCTCTACATCTGCCGAGTAAATGTTCCTTCCAGCTACAATGATGAGATCCTTGATTCTTCCAGTGATGAACAATTTTCTGTCAATGATTCGTCCTAAGTCCCCCGTTCTAGTGTAGATACGTCCAGGAAAGTCAGGAAGCTTGTTTCTGTAAGTATTCTGGCTTAGTTCTTCCCTACCCCAGTAACCAATTCCAGCACTGGGACTGCTGATCCATATCTCTCCTTCCTTTCCCGCTTCTTTCAGCTCCTCACCACTCTCTGGATCAACTATTCTGATGTCAACATCTTCATCGCCAGGATTCACATATCCACAACAAACTCTTCCTTGCCAATCTACCATGATAGGCTTCCCTTCACCATATGCACAACTGACAAACACACAATTTTCTGCCAAGCCATAGCCAGGTGCCATCACCTCTTGAGAAAGACCAAAAGGACGAGTGAGCTCGACAAATCTTTTCAGAGTTTTCTGCCTAACTGGTTCAGCAGCAACCATCAGGAATTTCATGGAAGAAAGGTCATATTTCCTGTTCTTGTCCGACTCCAGCCTTCGAATGACTAGCTCGAAGGCAAAATTGGGGCCAGCACTGTGAGTAGCCTGATATTTGCTCATGATTTGGAGCCACAACAATGGGTTTCTGATGAATGTCAATGGGGAAAATAAAACTGCAGTTCCACCACTTACAAGAGCTGTGAAAAGTCCTCCAATCAGCCCCATGTCATGGTACTGAGGGAGCCAGCTAACTAGAACTGTCTTTGAGGTGCTGTTGTATCTCTTTCGCATCAACTTCACATTATGAATGAGCCCACTGTGAGTTATCATGACTCCTTTAGCATCGCCAGTCGAACCTGATGTGAACTGCAGAAAGGATACTTCATCAGGCTGTGGTTCAAATTCATCTTTGAAATCCTCCACAACCACGTTCTTGGAGTTCTTAATCCAAGAATCTGTATGTAACCAAGGAAGATTGGGCCACCGACCTGAGGATTTCTGCTTTTTAGCTGTCAATGAGATCATATTTTTAACGGAACCTGCCTGGACAGCCCAGTGATAACTAATGGTAGAAAGAATTGCCACTGCACCACATGATTTAGCAATGTTTTCAATCTTCAAAAGTGCTTGACCGCCTCTTTGTAAAGGATCTGGAGGTAGAACTGGGACTGGTAAGACGTTTGCTCTTAAGCACCCAAAGAAGGCATCTACAAACTCCAGACCTGGGACATGGACCAGGAGAACCCTGTCACGAGGCCTGATTACTGGTTTCTTGCATGTCAACAGCTTTTGAGCAATGCAAGAAGCATTGGCATGAAGTTCTGCATAAGTTCGCTGGCTCACTACCGCCCCTTCTTCATTAATCCAAATATAGAGTGTCTTGTTTTGAGTGACTCTATAAGCTCCCCAATGCTTCAGATAGCCATCGAGGGAAGATAGATTCGGGAACTCCACTCCTGGTACTTCAGTCATGCGTGTAGGGCTTCCCCCCCACTGTTGTTGCAAGGCAAACAAACTCTGCAAAGAGACATGTTTATACTATGTAAGGAATTTATCAACTTTGAATTTTCAATCATTTCATTGTGATCGAATATTCGTCAAATTCAACATTTAGATGCGGGGTTACCTTAGCATAAGGAAATTTCGGCACAGAGTTGTCATTTGCAAAGTGCTTGCAGACTAGACCCATAGCGTATGACGAATTTCTCTCAGTCAGTTCAAAAGCCATAAGACCGCCGACATAGTAAGTGTTCCTGAAGCCTTGAAGTTCAGATTCCAATTTCTCATAAAATCCATCCTTCATCTCTGTATAGAAATAATTCAAATTAGCATTCCTAATTGGCAGGGAGATAGGGCGTAAAAGCAAATCATTGGTGTACCTTGGCTGCCAACGTGTGGAAAATACTTGAATCGTCGTTGGAGAACAACCTCCGTAACTTCTGCTCCTACAAGTTTAGCAGCATCAATTGCAAGCTCTGTCACAGTTGGTCTCGTAATATCAACAGAATTTCCATAAGACCAGAATAATAAAATATCAGTGTCAGCATAGAATTTCTGCATTGCAACTGGATTTCCGATTGTTGCAGGATTGCTCATATATTCTTCAAAGTAGAAGAAACCGACTGGCATATGTTCTATTCCTTTGACCTTCAAAACTGTAGTGTAGTAGTCAATTGTCTGTACTTTGCTAAACAACTCCTTCTCGACATCACCCATCTCCATCACTTCACTTCCACGTTCTGTTACAAGAATTCTTTGTTAGGCATATCAAGAAGATAAAAAGGAATTGCAATGATAATAATCGAAGAAAAAAAATGGAAAGGGAGTAATAAATAAACCTGTAAGATGTGAAGGTGATCTGTAAATTTTTCCGCTATTCAAAGGAAAGGAACCAGAAATGATGATCTTATCAAACTCCATAGATTTAACTTCTCCATCACAACTTTTTACATCAACACCGACACTATCAGAATAGCGTCTGATTTCCAACACTTCGGTGTTGCAGTGAACCATTGGGAGTGATTTACTGATCTTCCCCCAAAAACTTGTATATCCACCTTTGAAACGGCGAATTTTACCAGCCATGGAAGTTCGTGTAAACTCATGAATGTAGGCATATGGCATGTCTTGAACAAACCCATAACCAGAAGCAGTGTATCCATAAGCCACGGATTTGGGAACCGAATTAAATCCTTGACGTTCAAGATATACAGGAGTCAAGTCTGAAGCATATTCACTCACAGCATGGACACCAATTCGACCTGACTTTGCCGCCTTATCCTATCAAAGGTAAAATGGAGATATCAATATTGCCGAGCGGATAAATCAAGAAACTAAACAGGGTGTAAGGAACTAGGTACCAACCTGGAGTTCTAACGTCAGTGAGATCACAGATACATAATCATCTGCAACTTTTATATCTTGATACTGCCCTGATTTGTCAATAAGCGCAAGCTTGTGGGAGTCCATTTCATCTAGTTCAGACCCAGTCTCCTTTGCCAAGTGAAAGATGACAGGGGCGCTGTTTGCAGCAAGAACTTGACCGCCGAGATCATAAATTTTCCCTGTAAAGGTAGTATACATGTTGTCAAACTCAATTGCATAACAAAGTAGGCATAAAAGACACCATCTTATATTTCTAACCTTCAATATCTACTGATTCACACATGCCACCAACGGTATGGTGCTTCTCTAACACGGTCACATTGCTGTAACCAAGCTTCACCAGTGCATAAGCAGATGATAAACCACTTGGACCACTGCCTACTATCCCAATTCTTGTATTCAGTGGAAGGCATGGATGCAGCCTGGAGAACTGGTCCTCTACTGATTTTGCAGGGTCCATCTCCTTTGTCGTTCTTGCCTTCTGGCTGCACATATTGAGATCAAATAACGAACGGAGTTCAACTTTGTTCTAGTTCTAACTGCCAGTTATAGGTAACCGTATGCAAGATTGTCCATAAATAGCATAAGGTTATAACTACAGTTGGTGATAAACCCAAATCTACATTTCCATAAACCGAACTCACGTGTATCATTGTTTGTAACTTTGTTATTACACGAAAACAAAGGCATTTGTGCAACTATCCAGTAAGGACACAGAGAAGAACAAAGAGAATAAACCAATGTTGGGAAAACCTGGTATTTCAAATCAAGCTCCAAATCTAGAAGGCTGAAATTGGAGCTAGGTACATATTCTTATTTTTTATCTCATATACAAGATTTCACGTGCAGACAGTCGCCAATGTATATAACAATGAATGAATAGAACATCTTTGCTTACATCATTTATTATTTCACAAAGAATAAAAAGCCGTATCAGCTATTTGTCTTTCCCTATGGCCAAAAAAACTCTACAGTTGCCAGAAAAGGGAAAATGTCAAGATGGGGAATATGGGAGGTTGGATCATCAAATGGAAAGACGGGGAAGGCCTTGAATATCTTTCTGGATTTGGACACCGTCCAAGTGATCCATTGCTGATTAAAGTAGAATATGTTCTGTAAGTTTCACATTTCATGCATAAACACAGCACCATGTGCTTCGAAAATTCTGTCAGACTCAATAGAGTACGAACTGATGTAACAATCTGACTTTTGGCTATAAGAAAGGTCATTTTAGTGCAAAGATTGGATGGAAAGTAGAAAATGGAAGGGTCAATTATGAAAAGAAAAGAGGGGCAACAAGAAGTTGTTCTTGGATTTAGGCACTGTCTAAGTAATCAATTGCAAGTATTCACATTTCATACATCGGTACAAAAATTAGTTATACAATGTTTCTGAAAATTCTCCGTCAAACTCAGTAGAGTACAAATTGATGTAAAGAGCTGACTTTTGGTTACAAACACAGAAGGTTACCCCAAGTGCTAATTGCCTAGTCTATAAGACTATAAAGCTCCACGTGCCTCTATCCATTTGAACTATAGAACAGTTAAAAATCGAGTGAAAATTGCAACTAGGCTGAAAGCATGCTATTCATACATTTGAGAGTTGAATAAGAGAGTGCAATAGCTATTACATCTCATATGAGCGAATTACTTATCTTCTGCATATAGCAAAAATGCAGACAAAGGGAATGACTAGAGAGGTGAACGAAAACATACCTTGCACTTGTGAGAAACGCACAGATTGTAGAATATATAGTTTACGCCTTCCAAAGGCTGCAGCTTGATCAACTCACTATACTCTACGAAATAGTCCCTGCAATTCCACTACCACCTCAAGTTCAGAAAACAAGCAGGAAACAATATCGAAAGAAAGCACAGATTTTTACACACCCTTTTAGCATCACAAACTAGTTGTACACTCCAATTCACAATACATATAGCTAACACATAACACAAAAACACGAAACGAATGTCAAAAGAAAGCACCGATCTTTACCCACCCATTTAGCATCAGAAACTAGTTATACGCTCCAATTCACAATATACAGCCAACACGTTACACACACTACCACTTCTTTAGTTAATCTACTCTCTTTCAGACCAAAGATCAAACATTTCATAAGCATAAATTTCCTCTGCTCCCCACCCACCTACACATTCATATATACTAACATTACCAAGTTACCAACCCTCTCTCTCTCTCCCTCTCTCTCTCTCTCTCTCTCTCTCTCCCTCTCTCTAGACTAATTTCCAGACCCAGATAACTGTTAATCACCACCACCATGTAAAGGACTCACCTCGGTAATTTGGGTTGATCCAGTTGAATGCCAAATGGCATGCAACAATGGTAAAAGGCCGATCTTCCAAGCAGAAAAAAGCAAGCTGCTGCTCTCATTGTTTTTTCCTTACAACTTTCTCAGATATTTAAATCAACCCAGATGCCTCTTCCCGCCAACAACAAACGGACAAAAAACTCCACGACTGTTTCTTTTGCTTCCGAAAATCCCAACTTCCTCGGTTACTCCGAGAATTTACAATCCAAAGATTCAGATATTCCTGAATTTCCTGTCTTTATATTTCACAGACGTCATTTGTATTGAAAACATCGGACACGTACACAATATTCAGTGTATTCTCTTATTAAGTTGGTATGTATATCGAACAATGCTAGGGAAATAAAAAATTTAAACTAAATTTACTAACTAAATGGCGTGTCATTGATAAAAAATAAGCACGTTAATTGATGCTTAGTTAATAATTCAATTATCAACAATCATGTCATTTGGTTTGTAAATTTCGTTTCAAAAATTTAATTTTCCTAGTATTACTCATATTAAAAATTTAAAGTCATCAAACGATGATAAAGAGAGTGGTGAACATTACCATCATTTGAAAGTATAAAGAGGGTGGTGAATATTGCCATTACTTGAGAGTAGAGCAAAAATATTCTTGTGTATAATAATTAGAAAAAAAAATTAATGATAAGAATGCAACAAATTTTAAGTGGTTGGTAATGCCACTCAACATAATTAATGACAAACTAAGTCATATACAAGTTTTTTGAGAATGACATAGTTGATATATCACATATATGTATAATATTAAGGGGTGTGCTATCCACACACAATTTTTTACTTCTCACACACCCTTATTACTTTCTGTCTGTTAGATCTTCTTCAATTCATCCGATCTGACGGCCGAAATTCAAAAAGGTGTGAGAGAAGTAAAAAGGGGTGTGTGGATATCACACCCCTAATATTAATTAAGAAAAAATTAGTGTAACATTGGGAAGGAAGTTGGATTTTGGGGAAGCAAACTGTCGAGTGGTGACGGATATCACAAGCCAATTTTGGTGTTTTAATATGATTCTCTTTACCCTGTTTTGCAACTTTGTGCAGGAAGGGAATATTGGAGAGTGGGTAGTGGGTTTCAGCTTTTTTTATAAACAACAAACGATAGCATTAGCGGGTTAAGTTATCAGTTATTAGATGCATGACATAATTAACTTCTGTTACTGTGATAAAACATCATCTGTGATAGTGAAATTAAAATTATAATTGCTACTTATTTTATTATTTGAAAACGTTATTTTATCAGTATTTTTGTCACGTGTATACATACCTGATGCAAACAAAGTAACACTTACATGTATGAATTATTGTGATAAAATTTATGCACGAGAACGTCCATGCATGCATTAGAAAATAATTTTGACTTTAACAATGTTACTAGGATTATCTAAGTGTGGTCAATTTGATACTAGGCTCATTGTATTGGGATTAATTGGGTCCATCCATCACGTTAATTTGGGTGGTGAATTCCATGTATAGGATATGGTATAAAGCCTGTAAATCATTGTACGCGAAGATTTGTAAGAGCGTTTTTGGATGTTGAAGTAAAAGTAAGAGTTTATTCTTTTTTGTTCTATAAATTTGGGTATTTCGTAGGAATCAACAAGGTATAAATTCTTTTTGTTTCTGTGAAAATCAAATAAAATAATAGAATGAGGTTTTTTTCTTTCTTTGACAAGTGATTTTCAATGACGGGTATATTGTTATGACTAATTAAATTGAAATCACAGTTACCAAAATAAATATTATCCATAATACAATTACCAATAATGTTACATATTTTAAGGAATGGATGGATAAATAGCTTTTAATAAGACATTTTTAGTGAAAATGTATTTAGAAAGTAAATGGTGGAAAGCTAAGATGATGATATTTTTATATAACAAAAATAAGATGATGTCAATATATATATATATATATATATATATATATATATATATATATATGTTTCCTTATTGTTTGTTTTGAGAAATCTCTTATGAATTGTGATATTTGAGTATTCTCCAACTTAGTTTAGTTTTCGAATTGTATAAAATCAGATGGTCTAATTCGATAAAAACATTACAAACCATCTATCTATTCACTATAATTGATTAAGTAAACAAGCTTAGTTTTCATTGATTTTTATTTCCATAAATGATATTTACAAAATAATTTATAACATCAAACGCTTTTGATCATAAACACTACATTCTGTAAATCAGCCACGACGAAGTGTTTTGAAGAAAAAACCTATCCTCAATCTTGAGGAGCCAAGCATTTCTCAAACCAGAAATGTCACAGTGTATGTACTCAAAGAAAATTCTTGGTTACTCAATTTTGTTTTTGCTTTGATTTGAATTGTGGACAAGGAGGGAGATGACAATTAGGTGGGCCAAACATTCTTAAACCCATATCAAGGTGAGCCTTGCTCCTTGGGTTGATTGAGAGAGATTTTACCCACTTTGTATATCGTGCAATTTTTCTTCAATATTATGTAATAACACTGATATGAAAAATGAATAATTGAGATTAAAAGTAGAAGATTTAATAGTTATAAAATCTAATGATTTAAAAGTAGAAGATTTCCTTGTATGTTTCTTGCACGGTTAAAATGTACTGTAATGACAAATCAAATTCTGGTTCTGCACTGGCTATATTCAAATTGAATCCGATAAATTACACGCATTGTCAACCATAAGCAGAAGTTAAAGTTTTAAATACAAAGACAAACAAGTTCATAAAATTACCACTTTACGTGGTGGGAAATTGCCGATTTATTACTTTTCACCCTGCTTCACCATCTGCACATCTTTGAAACACAGATACAATGATGAAGAGGAGACGAGTGATTGGTGAAGGCGGGTTGTGCTTATAACATGCTGTCTGATCTTGCAGGCAACCTCCTAAAGAAGTTGAGTGGCACTGAAGGAAGTTTGTGGCGGAACCTGGGATGCCTCAACATGTAAATACCTGCTAGAAGGGCCACAACTTGGAATGGAGTTACATAGAGAACAATGGCGGCAATCAAACAGAAAGTTATGAACAGGGTTGTGGCTCTAGGGTCTCTCCAACTCAGAAGAGACTGAAACCTTTCGCCTTGAGTTGCCAGATCACCGACAACAGTCTGAACCCTCCCTGCTATGCTTCTTAGTCGATCATATCTCATCCTCACAATATCTGATGGCCGGGAAGTTGGGAATGTGTCAAACTCTTCATCTCGTTCGTCAGGATGAGCAGCATCAGCATGAGATAGCCGTGTGTCCATGTGAGGAGGGTGCCTAGGCCTCCGCCGGTAGTTCCAAATTCCAATCAAGAACAGGTAGAGAAAAATAGTTGGAAGAATTAGTTCCGGATAAAGAACCAAAATAATAAAGAGGATATGAATTAAAATGGTTGTGAGAGGATTCTTCCAACTGCAGATTTGATCAAGCCATTTTCCTGCTGCAATGACCCCGCTTAAAACTCCCATTATTCGGAAAAAATTGGCCTTGCTTCTTCTCATGCTCCACATATGTGAATCAACATCCAGCATATACTCCACAACCTCTTTCCTCAGTGGGGGCTCAGCCCGGTTTAGCCTCATTGAAACAATCTGCATAGCCTGGTGCCTCAAGCTGTCAAGCTGAATCACGGACAATGGATGAATGTAGTGCATTTTTGGCAACAAAGGATGCGAATACATATACAGCATATTAATCAAAGATGAGCATGTAAACCTCACTGCCAGCTGAATTTCACCCATTTTCTTCACCCCCGAGGGATGTAGGACCAGAAGAGGGTACGAATGCGTGTAAACCCTGTCAGCTTCAAGTGTAGATAGCCGAATTCTCACTTTGCCAATTCTTGAATCCTTTCCCCCTTTATCACCTCCATGTATATGACAATTGTCAAAAACCCCAATTGTAATGACAGTACACGGGTCGAAAACCTCCCAGATGTACTGCTCATTCCACTTGGGATTGAAGCTGTCCACGATTGTCCTTGTTCGAACCCATTTCTGCCCGTATTTTGCTACACAATAAGCATCTGTGGTACCTCGGCCATCTTTTGTTTTCATTGGCATCAAACCAACTGCGCTTAGAACCCCTACCTCAAAAATCCCAATGCTCGACTTCCACAACTGCTTTGCTGTTGGCCTAAGATCACTACTGTAGTGTGTTGATTCATCCAAGACATGGTACCCGCCATCCAAGCAAATCCGTAAATGAATCCTGCTGGAAAATTTGATCTCCCTCTTCTGTTCCCCGTCTACGATCATATGCTTCTCAAGATTAAACCACCTAGTGTGCACAGGTTTATGGTCTAACCTCCTCTGCACAGTCTGTAAGGCAATCACACACTTACCCAAAGTTTCATCTTTGGATCCCACTCTATCTTCCACCGTAAGATACAACGGTTCCTCAAACGGTTCAGCAGCAACAAACATCAAATCCTCATTCCACATTGGGTTAATACTTTTGCTCTGTGATATTCTAGTCCTCAATACCTGACTTCCACAGATAACCTTCACAAAAACTTCCGGATACCTACTCTTGTCATTAGGTAGCAAGTCCTGAGCTTCAATAACATTAACCCTCACATACCAAAGCTTGGGGGAGAGGTATACCTTCGATCGAATGTTATTGACACCCTCAGGCCCAACTGTTGCAGCATCAGAATGCCACGCGTCAGGAAACGCCTCGTCTGCTTGAGTTCCCATCCAAACTGCCAACATCAGCTCTCCCTTGACCTTAACCCCCTTCCTGTCCTCCAACCTATACCATTGTGGTGCCAGTGGGCTATCTGGTGGAAAGCGTTTCGGGATGTCATTGAGCTCAAACATAATCCTGCCCATGAAATCATCTATCACAACGTCCTTATCTTTCACCACAACTTCCAAAAACGAAGCTTGAAGTCGATCTTTGGAGAAAGCAAACACCTGATTCCATTCAGGGTTGGACTTCTTCTCAAAATGCCTAGTAACTCCCTTATAGTTTCCGAGTTTCACTTCAACATAGGGATCACAACTACCAGTGACATCTTTTGCAGGCAAATCCTTTGCTTTCACCACACGAACGTAAAGGTAGTGCATCTGTTCTACGAGGTCATAGGTGCATGAGAGCTTGTCCCCTGTGATAGAGCCCGCGCCAATTTTTGGCGAGGTCTCTTTCAGAGCGAAATCTTGAGACTGCGGAGGCTTCTGCATTTTTCTAGTTTGTGGGAACGGAAAGAGAAGCTACTCCTTAAACACCAAACCAGGGTAAACAAACGAATCAAATTCGAATTACAGAGATGCTATCAGTACAAGTGAAACCTCAAAAGATTTCCAACACCAACAATCAATTCCTTCCTAAAGATGTATAAATTTTCTGTAAAATGGAACAAAGATTATCTCAAAGATAAAAGAGATAACTTTACCAAGAACTTCAAAAGAAAGAAATCCTAAAGAACTTGTTGACAACCTGCAGATTCAAAGAGATCAAGGAATCAATATGTTACTCTTCCATAAAGTAACCCTCTTTTGGTTTCTTTGAGAAGAAAGTAGAGAGAGAGAGAGAGAGAGAGAGAGAGAGAGAGAGAGAGAGAGTGAGAGAGTGACAAAGAGATTCAAATGTCACTTCCCTTTTCCATTACTGGGATCACAAAGAAAATGAAGAAGAAAAAAAACATCATTTCAAAGTTTTTTCAACTTAGAAAGACACAAAGTTTTCCCTTTTACAACATTTATACAACTTCAGAACAACCAATACATTAACTTCACAGTACAAAAACCAGATCAGAGAGTACTAGAAGAAGATAAATGACCAAACTTAGCTTTATATTATTCACAACTCACAGATCCAGTGCAGAAACCCCATCAAGTCCAAGACGACAAGTAAGCTCAAATTTCAAAAAAACCTTGCACTTTAACTTCAACTAATCACAGTTAAAGAAAAATGGGTTTCAAACAACTACTCAAAAAACCAACTTCTAGGAAATCTTAAAAGCAAGCAAGCGTTGTTCAACTTCACAAGGAAATTAACTGACCAACTTAAAAATTTTTAAAAAAAAGCAGAAAAAAAGGGAACAAGAAAACCTTACATGTAATGCCAACTTATTAGAGTTATAAAGTAACACACTGACCTGAGGTATCAAAAAGTGCTTTTCTTCAAGGTGTTTCCATGGAAAATCTTCAACTTTAAGAAAATAAAAAAATGGGAAAATTCAGTTTTTGAAAGGAAAGAAAAAAAAGGGCAGCTGAAGAGAGTGAAGAGTGTGTGGGCCGAGATCTGTGAGAAAGACAGAATCTTCTCTCTATAAAGAGCATAGACTGAAAGAAACCAACTGAGTGCCAACTTTTTCACACTTCCTTAACAATGTTTTAACAGTTTTTTATGTGTTTTTTAGTTCTTATTGTTTTGTTCGAGAGAGGGCATTGCACACATGGAGGATTGTGGTCGGTTTTGGCATCTTTCACGAATAATAATACTTGACTATTGAAAGAACAGCAACAACTCGGGCTGTAAAATTTAGTTGAAAATGAATAGTGTTTCTCAGATATATGAGACAATTGTGTCTTTTAGTAGGAATTGGATCCCCTCCTGAGCATTAGGTGGGGATCCTCCTCATCAACAAGTATGGATCGTTGGATGAAAATTCAACGGTTACAAATATGAGATTCCTTTAAAGTTATAATAATTATAGCCATTAGATTTTTATCAAACGGCCCACATTTATTGATGAGAATGATCTCCATCTAATGCTCAGGAGATGATCCAATTCCCTTTTAGTATGCTTCTTGGTTTGTTCATCACGTGTGTTGGTTTGGTAATGAAATAAGCACTTTGGTCTCACAAAATGTAATTAAGCATTTTGGTGAAAATTCTGAGATTTTTAAGTGAAAGTGCACGTAACGTCCATAAGATCATAATGGGTTGGTAATAACCTTGATAAAATTGGAAAATATATTCTTGCAGAGGAGAATTTAAATTCAAAACTTTCAGCCTCAATTGTAACTGTAAATTATTTTGATCACAGAGTTACAAGCCCACAACAAACGAAAAACTTATTGTTGAAATATATTTAGGTGCTCGGATGAACAAGTAAATAGTTTCAATTACTTGAACTTCCAACCCTAGACAATACCTAAGTTTTTTATTTTTTATACAACAACGTTCTACTCTAAAATAAAAAAAAGTTACGTACGTCACACAATCATTTGAGCTACTAGAAAAAACACCTATGTTTTTTTATAGACTTATTTTTAGCTACATTCCTGAAACTCGATTTTGATTATATACTTTATGAAATTCAAAATTCACTCCAAAATAAGTGCATGCTCTTAACTTGATATTACAATGCAAAAAATGTTTTTTGGCTACGTCCATTCAAAATTTAATTTTAATTTTACTTTTTCTCATGTAACTTAAAAGTTATCACTTTACTCAATTTTTATATTGTATGACATATTACTCTAAATAGTTAAGAGCGTGCGGTTATCACACAATAAACCAGCATCGAAGGCGACCATTACCTATGTCAATATGTTAGAAAAAGGCTTATTTATTAATTGATTTGTGGTCATGTGTGCTGTTAGTAAAGGCTAATTACTTTACTAATTCTCATATGGGAATGTGAATATGAGTTGATTGATGAGGGAACATGTTCTTAAAAAGGTTAATGTCACATCATTATATTTCAATGGTATCTATTAGTATTACGATGTGACCTTAAGATGAACTTGTCAATATTTGATGGAAGAGGAAGGGCGGGAAGTTTCTTAGTGTAATGATTTTTCAACTTTCTAAAAAGAGTAAGTGTCTCGCACGCAATCAGTATTAAATAACTAATCTCGTCTAATTTTTTTCTATTTCAAAAAGAAAAAAGAAAAAAAAACGTGAGTGAAAATGTGAATTGTATAATTTACCCAAGGTTATTGTGATCATAATAGTAACATTTGCTTACATAAAGGACTACATTAAAGTGCGGTTGTTCTAAAATCATTGCATTCACCTCATGTCACAATCATCAATGTTTGTATAAATGTTAGTAGCCTTCATGCAAGACATATAAAAAAAACTGACAAAAAAAATTAATTATGCGTGCAGAAGACTACACTAAAAAAAATTGGAACTGACCGAATTTGATACATGAAAACTCGCAAGGGCAATTTTGTAAAAAAACACAAATCTAAAATTCATTTTATTAGAAGCAAAACATAATAATAATAAAAATAAAAATGGGGAAGACATGTATTAAATCTCACTAGAAAAGGGGGCCAATACCCCCACTCCTCCTCCATTTTTAGGAGAGAGATTATTATCCCATATAAATGTATAAAAATACGTAAAAGTTTATTTTATTGGGGAAAAAATGAAAAAAAAAACAACAAATAAAAAAGGACATATACTTCAAATAAAACGTGGAAACTAAAAAATTGCACCGAACATTCAACAAAAGCAGAGTTTCTATCAAACTGAACTACCAATATATTATTTTATTGAAAAATAATTGAAAACTACACCCACGTTGAGCAAAAAGCAGTTTGATAAATCCTTCCACAAATCTCATTTAAATTCAAGAATCAAAAAAGAGAAACGTGCACAAATCACATTTAAATTCAAGAATCAGAGAAGAGAAACGTGCACAGAGTCTCCATCTTACGAAATTCCCAATTTCTTCTCAACCAGGTTCACTACATATTATCTGATTACACAAATATATTTTTTTTTAATAGCAAATTGTTTCTCCGTTCATTGCAGAAATAAAGAAGAAGAAGAGAACGAGGGCGCGGCAAAGGATGAAACAGAGAGACAAATCGGCAAAGAGTCTTCCTCAGTACAACTTATCAACTCTCAATCTTTATCTTTTATTCTCAATTCTCAATCATTTCCTCCAGTCAATCTTAAGCTTAGTATTTTTAGTGAAGCCTTAAGACACCAAATTGTACTTCTGGCTTTTTAATATTAAAGATATAAGAAGATATAGAGATATATAAATTATCTTAATTGAAGGTGAGGTGCAATAACAAGGTGACGTGAACTAAATGGTATACTTGTAGACCTATCTCATCTTATCAAATATTTGAATTTTTATTTCTTCAAAAAACATTATTAAATTAAATATATCATCGAAACTTATAGCAGATTGCCAAACAAAGGCTATGAAAAAAAAAAAGGGGGTGTTAAGGAATTATTATGAAGCTATGTGCTTAGAAATTGATCTTTGTGATTGAAGTTATGTTCTGTATAACATATATCTTATCCACACAAGTAACAGAGAACATACAAAAGCTTTGGAATATTATTTTCGGAGACTCTTGCAAAATTCTTTCTTACCGCAAGCAACTCGCTAATCCATGGGTATACCATGAAGTTACAAATGTTGTACATACGAACCAACCTCCTAAAAGCAAAATAAGCACAAAGAAAGAGTTATAGACAGACATACCTACAAAACGAAGCGATCCCTTCGTAACCAGTCATCCATAATATCAAATAAATCATAATTCACAAGCTAATTTATTTGGCCATACCGATGGCCAAAATTTCGAGTCTTGGCATTGACAAGGGGGCTTCACTTTCATGGGGCCAATATCGAAAGCAAAGGATAACCTCCTACATTAATATATGAACAATGGTATTCATGTTTTGAGAGAAAAAATTGCAAAACTTAGGCCCACAATGCTGGCAGTTGAAAAATAATGAGAACGAAATTATTGTTATTGTTAGGTATATCAGGACCATGGATTAAATTTCATTTTGAAGATATTAAAAAAAATAACGAGTAAATGTTAAAATAGTTCGTGCATTTTACTCTATTGGTCAATCTGGTCACTATGTGTTAATTTGGCCAAATTGCTTTCCGTTTTTACCTCTATTAGTCAATCGTAGACAATTAGTTAAACTTTTAAAATCATGACATGTGCCTTACACGTGAGATGGTCATCGTATTTGATTTTGCATAGGTTTAGTTGATTTACAATGAAGTTACATTTCTGTTCTCTCACGTGCAAGACACATGTCAATTTTAACGATATGTTAATAGATTGGCTAACAATGTAAACTCGAAGATCAATTTGGCTAAATTACTCTGGGACCAAATTGACTGATAAGATATCACATAGGGACTATTTTGACATTTACGCTTAAAAAATAAAACCTTTTTGTCTTTTGGTATCTAACTTAATACTCCAAGTATTACTAAAAGTTTGAATGTTTAAAAGTGGGAGGAGTTCGTGGGTATCGACAATCAGACCAAATGGTCGTCCGATCACTACACACACAAAAAAATACATTGCTTCTTTGTATTTTGATTTCACTCGTTATGTTTGATTGTTTGTAAACCGACAAAAGAATTCCCCCTAAGGCGAGTAATAATAACGAACATGGAGAGATTTGTATTGGAGAATGATGAATAATTATTACATAAATTGAAATTAAAGAAATTAAAGAAAAAGGAGAAGATGAAAAATCAAGCGGGGAGATTTTGGAGATTGGAGTCATATCTTATAGGTGTGTTAGGTAGAGCCATCAAGTTCTTCAAAATGGAGAGATGGCAAGAAAATAAACCAGATTTCTGTGTATGCTTCTTGACATCTTCATGAAGTGACCCAAACAGTACTCATGATTCATGACCCATGCACAACCAAATCCGCAAGACATGCATGCAAAGTCAAAAAGAAAAGAAACCGGGTGGTTATTTTCACGCTTTATTTTCCCTTCTTTAGTATTTTTATTTTATTTTTTATCGTCGGAAGGAATAAAATCAAACAAAATGTGTATACTCCCGTGGACAACTGAATGTCTAACTATTGGATTGAACAAAATAAAGAAAATTAAAAGGAGTAAACGGGGCAGGGCCGGTCCAGAGATTTTTGAGGCCCGGGGCGACGCTAAAAAAAGTGCCCTAACTTCGTATAAGTTTGTTTTTTTTTTCACACGTAAAATGTTGATAAAATTATACTTAGAAAAGCACTTCAAACTCAATAATTTAGAAACACCGAAAGACTAATTTATTTTGTATCGAGAGAAGGAAACCACAAAACCCCGAGCTTACAAGTAGATAGATGATGAGTTTTATTTTCCATCTGAACTTTGAAAGTGTTTTTGTATAAATCGTGAGACGTTTTTTCTTGTTTACTAACCTTGTCAATATGGGACTAAAAAAATAATTATGTTTTCGAGTTTTTAATTGATATGTATTAGTAATGAATGGGTGCTAAATTAAACCTTTTTGATGACACGTCATATAATTTGTAAATTTGATCAAAAAATTTGGTTTACGTATTACTCGTTATTGAAGATTAGACTTGAATTAAAACGAATATTTAAAAATAACAACTCACATAGCTACTAGCTAGTAACTAAAAATAAATTAACAACCAAACAAAAATTTGTAAAAATTGAAAACAATAAACATGCACATAGCATTAACAACAAAAACTATTGATTCTAATTAAACTTCTTGATCATTTAATCAAATTTTATAATTTTATACTCTTATGAAAAGAAATTTGTAAAAATTGAAAAGTAAATAAGCACATGTGGTGTTTTGAACCCAAGATCTCTTCATTATTTTCACATGAGTAAACCACCACTTCTAGTTAAATTTATATGTCATTGAACCAAATTTTATAAATTTATACTCTTATAAAAACATATATAAATATACCACTCTAATAATTTTGGTGCCCCCATTTTTTTTGGGCCCCGGACGGTCGCCCTGTTTGCACTGGGCCTGGGCCGGCCCTGAAACGGGGTGAGCAAAAAGTAAAAAAGAATGTGAAAAATTAAAAGAAGCAAGCGGGTTCACAGAAAGTGAAAAAGGATGTGGAAAATTAAAAGGGGTAAGCAGGTGAGCAAATGAAAAATGGTTGTTCACAAAGTCTCGCGAGTTCAATGCTCAAAGTTCCATTGCATCTCATAGGAAAAGCAACTTTTTAAACCTTCATTTGAGTACTTTTTTTTATTTAAGAGGCTTTCACAGGTTTCCATTTCTCAGGTGTGCACAGCAAATGAAACAAGAAAAAAATTTCATTAGTGATGAGAACTCTTGATGAATCTGCAGTTACAGAAGCTACGCTCTCCTCCTTTACAAACCGGATACCATTCGAGAGGCAGTAACCAATCGCTTCGAATTCTTCAACGTTATAACATATATATTCCCTTTCTTATTTCAACGTAACAATTTCACTGTAAAAAAATAAAAAAACCGAACCGATAATGCACCTCGATACTGTAAGCTACTGCAACTGGCGCTGGAGAGGAGAGAGAGATCTTATCGTTCGGTCAAAACTTTTTCACTTGAACTGGTGCCCCTTGCTTTGCTCCAGATTCAAGCATTGCCTCTAGAACAGCAACATCTCTGGCACCTTCCAAAAAGGACATGCGAGGTTCAGCTTCATAGCTAGTCCCCTTCTGTAACAATGCAGTAAACACCATCGGAAAATGGGGATGAACAGAATAGTAACACGCACTCACAGGAAAAAACATGCACACGCACACACCAGAATAGTAAAACGAAAACAACTAAACATGTAAATGCGAAGGTCACTTGGAACATGCTAAGAGTTAAAACTAAATAGCATGACGATTGACATCTGAATTTACCTTTAGAGTGGCCTGTGATATGTCATTAAAAAAAGCTCTGAATTCTTCATCCACTCCGCTAAATTGGTAGAAGGAGCTTTTGCTTTGTCCATCAGAACCATAAAATAAAACCTATAATAGTATGATAAGCGATCAAGATCCGGTCAATTTGTTACAAGTTGATTTAGAAGAAATTCGAGTCTTGATGGAAAAAGAAAAGAAAAGGAAAGAATCCAATTCTGACACACAATTAAGTACACTGCAGGATGAGTTTCAACATACCACGTAGCCATGCCGTCCATCTTGGTTTCCACGCTCAATTTGCAGTGTCCCCTTCAAGCCAGAAAATCGCCAAACTATCTGATGGTATAAAGCACCATGAGAAAATATAATTTTATGCAGATGAAGGACTATAAAGTGAAATTAAGTTTTGCTACATGCCTTTGGCGACCTTGAGGAGACCACCATCACAAAAACCCCTGAACATCCGTTCTCCAGTTGACTAAAGAAACAAAATCCAGTGGTCACATTTGGAATTTTTGTTGCACGAAAATACGGAGATAAAAAAATACAGATTCTGTAAATTAACTATATCCAATAGTAACTTACAAGAGAGAGGAAATGCTATCTGGTGCAGGCAAGGTCTTGTCAACATGAGAGGTTGTAGCTGACACAGATACTAACTCACATCCAGCAAGCTGTTCAAGGGAACAGGAACAAATTGAGATAAATATCGTAAGATAAATTTATTCGATCATGCGTTATTATGCATTTAGAAAGGATAACCTAAAGTCTGTACTAAAACTCAGGCCAACTCTAAAACTGCTTTTCCTACAGGCCCAGCGAACCACCTAACTGTTTCACAATACATACGCATCTACCGAGAACTCCCCAACTCCATGACAGTCCATAAAGTAGTCACTTATGGTCACCAGATTCTAGATTCATTATATGGTCTTTCTTCAGCATAAGTACATCAAGAATGTCAAATTCAGCAGATAAAACTTCAACGTTCATGCTTGGATAAGCAGCAGAGAATACATTAAGAGAAACAGAACATGTTCACCGAAACCAAAATCACAGTTTACTGTCACTGAATACTTGAAAAAATGTGACATTACCATCCTCAGTCCTGCGATGAAATGTACCCCCATATCCAGCATGAAACCACCCTGTCATAAAGGAGATAATCTTGTTAAGAAAGAAAACCAAAGTAGTACGGGAAGGCAACTACTTGCTGATCGTATAAGGAATCTCTGAAAATCTTGCTGATGGTAATTTCTAACAAATGTGGGAGAAATTGAAAAAAAAATCACTTACAGTAAAATCACGCCTCCAGGAGCTTGAGAAGTAAGGGTTCGAACTGTTCATTGATCCTTCAACAATAACTTGGATGCTCATCACATCTCCAACTTCAGTCATTAGTTTCCTGCCCTGTGAAAGCGACAAGAAGGATCTTTCAAGTCGAAAAGGTAAAAACAATTCAGCAATTTTAATGCAGTGGAAACAGAGTACCTCAACAAAAGCAGGTTCAAATCTATAATTCTCTGCCACAGCCCAAATTGGTTTGTCAGGGGTATTATCAACAATTGACTTATAACTTGATAGTGCAGTTTCCAATTCGCTTGTAGCTGCATTATCAGATCAGTAACTTAGAAATTAGAACTTTTGAATTGAACAATCATATATCCTCTCATATTTTGTCTACCATTATATCTAATCCTGACATAGAAGCACCGGTGTCGATGTGGTGTGAATTAGAGATGATGGTTAAAGAAGAAAGGAAATGGAGGAAAACTGAATAGGAAGCACAGAAGCTTGAGGGGAAATGAAATTCTTAAATCTGTTTTGGACTCCCAATCTGACGATCATTTTGTTTCTTATTTTCTTGCGTACAGCACACCCCCTTTGAGCTGGTTAGCCAGTTAATATTATGAGCAATTTTGTGTGCAAGAGAAACCATAAGTTGCATACTAACTCAAGATGCTTACAAATTCTTTGGTGCATTTGTATCATATGTGAAGATTCGGTAGACAATAAATTAATAAAATGATTAACATGTAAAAACAATGAAAGAACTAGCCACAACCTTCAATTCTAGACGTCATACAAATACATAATAAACTATAAAGGTAACAAATACACTATAAATTCAACTGAAACTGCATTCTACTTACAAGCTGCCGCAGGTTTCTCTTCGAGTCCACCATGTCAACCAAACAATAGTGAGCAGATACAGCACACACAAAAATTGAAAAAATTTAGTCCACACCGTTTGCATCATAATATTTAGACATTCAATCAAACAGAAAAAAATGCACCTCCCCGGAAGTTGATGGCGGGTGGAGATGGCACCTAAAATCCTCACACAACTTAAACAATTACGTCGAAAATTAAAACTAACCTTGAAGTACATGCTTCCCTGCCTGGAGCATCCTCAGTGAGAAATCAACCTGCATCATCAGTTATTAAAAGTAACAAACTTTTAGTCAATCCAACAGTCCAGCTACATGAAGCATTCCTATAACACTAGTCATCCAATAAAGATCCTCACACATTCAAATTACCAAAAAATTAGAATTTAAACCAGACAGCTTTAAATTTTATTAAAAAATCCCCCACAATTTATTCTTTTTTTACAGAAGCCTCAGTTTTACCTGGGCTTGGCCAGCTAAAACAACTGCAACACCAAGAATCGAACTATCTGCAATAATTTCTTCAAGACCCTTATCACCCCATTTGCATTCCACTCCTGGAAAATGCTTCCGAGCAATCTCAACCGCACATCTAGCAGATTCCTACAACAAACAAAACCCACAAAAAAAAATGGTAAAAGATCAAAACTTTTATTGTTTGTAAATAGAAAGATTAAAGCTTTTGGAAAATTGAAGTACCTCCGTGCGGCTCCAAATGGCTTTGAGAACGAGGAGGTTGGAGATCTCAGAGAGCCGTGGAATGTATTGGGTCTTGACGAAGGTTCCAGCTCCAAGAATGGCAATCTGGGGTCCCATTTTGCAGAACCCAAATGCAGTAAGTTGTCTGCTTTTCTTGCAAATCTAGCAAATCGGATTTTGGTTCCTGCAAGTTTGGATTGGAGATCTTGCTCGAATTCCTCTCAACTCTTAAATTTGGGTTGGAAATTCAGTGAAGATGGTGACTAAGAGTGAGAGTGGGGCATAGTTTTTAATTAAGACAATTACCATAAATACCATATAATTAATTAGAGATTAATTATCATAATTTTAAAATTCTTATTTTGCACTTGGATAACAGTTTTTTTACAATCAAAGAGTTGTGCAATTCACATTTTTGCCATGCAACGAAATTTCCTTTTTGGCATTATTACACCCTATTATTGCGAAAAATGTACGACAAAGTCATCTATAGAAAATAACTTACATAAAATGGGTATGTATGTCCTTATTTTATTATTATGAGATGTCACGTGACAATGTACTCGTGTCATGTAAGTTATTTTCTTATCTAGTAAAGTGATATCGCGTCATGAGTTGCTTATTAAGTAGAAATCAATGGAAAAACGTTATTCCTATTGCATAAATAATTGTTGATGATAAGTATCAATAATATTAAATCATAAGAAATTCAAATTTAAATACAAAAGTAAAATTGTTGGAGCACACTTTTTTAGCTAATTTAATTAAACACGGGTTTGCCACAACAATAATAATATAAATGTCATTAATAATTAATGTCTTATTAATATTAAGTAGCCAAACATGTCATTCGATTAAATGATTTTATCAGATATAAATGTCATTAATAATTAATGTTTTGTCGGCATTAATAATTAATAATAAATGTCAAATATTCTCTTCTGTTGTGAATATATATTTGTCCACTACTGTCCAAAATTTCGCTAACAATTTTTAATGACGAAAAGGGTTCATTACATATTAGCTCCCTAAACTTTTGGGTTTGTGTCACTTTGGCCCCTAAATTCTTTTTCCGTACCAAATTGGTCGGGAAATTTTTGCTTGTGTTAACCCTCCACCCGTAGATCTTCCTAGCGTACTAGATATTATGGCGACGAGAGAAACTTGAATCCCAGGAAATATCTTCCTTTTCTCATGATTAATCACGTGAGAATAGAGATATATAACGATATACATGGAATACAAGTTGTCTCCAAACTAGGAAGATCTATATACCCACATCCATGAATCATCATAATTCAGCTTCAAAGATGCCTTTTCAATTATTAGCTTTTAATAACATATAAACTCAATCAAACGTGATTCTCAGACAGTTTGCAGTTAGAAATAAACTAGAAAATGTTGAAATATAAAACAAGTTCCTAGAAGAACAGCCAAAATATGGCTTCTCTTGGTTCCTCACTCACTCACTCCTCTTTGTGCAGCGTACTCCAATGCCATCTCATAGTCCACCTGCGAAAATTTGCACACCTGATTAGGCCATGAATAACATTATGTTTTTAAACAACTACGCTATTAAAAGTTACTCGTAAAACAGAACACGCTAACGTAAGAAGTAGAACATCAACTTTTATAAATTCGGATCTCAGTGTTATGTGTTTTAACCTTTTTTTTTTGTTGACTTTATCCACGGTGAAACTGTCAGTACTTTTAGTCTTGGACAATGCATATATATTGGAAAGTAAAGACCACCTAGAACCTGTTTAAATAAAGGAAAACTAACGAAAAAAGTTTGAAAACTTTCCTTTTAACGAAAAACCACTTTTAAATGTATAGTGAATAGTGACAGTTAAAGGTAAAAAAACAGTTTTTCGTTAAAAATAAACAATACCGAGAGTGTTTTATTAAACCTCCCTTTAAATAAAGGAGAGCAGAAAAAATTTAGCAACATACCAATCATAAACCACACAGAAGAATAAAATGTGAACACCGTAAAGTTTATATTTGGAGTAGGGGAGTTGAACAAGTTTTAGGTTAAAAAAAAAGAATGGCGGCAAGATAAGTAGTCAGATCAAAGACCGAATGTTTATATATAACCTTACGAAATCATACGATAGCATCTGGGTGTACAGGGAGAATAGGACAGGACAAGGTGCTATTTTCATCAAAAGTGACATCCACCATTCCATACCAACGAACTGAAAGGTCTATGATCACGTATGTATATGACAATGTGTGTAGAACATTATTTAATCCGGTGTTTACAGTTACTGACCTAAATATTGTACATCACGTCCCAGTGCTGCCAATTCAGGATTAACATTCTGTTCAGCTTCCTCGAGTAAGATGGTAAGTTGCTTTGCGCATCTTGCATTAGCAGTTGTAAAGAACGTGTATGCTGTTCCTTTTGGCTCAGCAAGGACAATGCCGTAAACATAATCATCAATGGATCCCGGAAAATTGTAATTGATAACATATTTCACATTCTTCAGAACTGCAAATTAAGCACGAAACAAAGTGATTAGAAGTTAGAAACAAAGCTTCAGGCCAATTCAAAGGCTAAATGCATTCGACAAAAATTGATAGGTTGACAAGCCTACACCCCACAGTAAACAACACAAACCCTATTACTTACAGGGCAAGATTTTTGAAAAGGGGATGTCGACTAGTACGATATTGTCCGCTTTGGACCCCGGCCACGCCCTCATGGTTTTGTTTCTGAGAACTCAAACGAGAACTTCCCAGTGGGTCACTCATCATAGGAATGCTCTCGCCCGAACTTGCTTAACTTTGGAGTTTCGATGAACTCCGAAGCCAGTGAGTTCTCAAAAGGCCTCGTGCTACATGGGGGTGGGCATGTACATATAAAGCATAGCACCCCCTCTCTGTTGGTAGATGTGGGATGTTACAATCCACCCTCCTTAGGGGCCTGGCGTCTACTGGAGGACAGCTGCCAAGTGGGGCATGTTGGAAATATGCCCTAAAACCAATCATATGATGATACTTTATGGACATTTCACAAAGTTAAACTAATGTAGTTTAAATATAAAGGGCAAAGGTTATTGTTTGAGCCGTCTCATATAAATGTTATATGCTTAAACGATAAGTCCAAGGAATATGTGATTGGGAGAATGCGATCTAAAGAAGTTAGATTCATGAGACCATTCTTTCGTAGACACATCCTAAACGTTCCTGATCATAGGATTGCCAATTGGGCGTTGACAGTCCGTTAAGATCAGTACGTGCTATGTCTTCTCTCAGGGAGAGTGACTAGTCTCGAGTCATTGGTGTGAATAACACCAAGACAAGCATGTAGGTGCTCAATAGAGAATGAGTTCACTGAACACGATCAACGAGGAGTTCTCATACTCATGTCACATGAGAACTCATGGTTGGGATAATGCAAAGTAGTCCTTTGACCTGAGGCATCATAGATGTCTAATGGTTAGGTCCTTGATCTTTGATCATGTCAAATGGCATTCCTTTGGAGTGTCCACGGCATGGTTGGGTTCAAGCTATCTAGTCATGTAGGCATATGAATGCACAACAAGGGATCTCTAACCTTCAAACTGTTTGAGGGAGAATACTCTATGATATGATTAAGAATCTCTGGCCAGAGTATGAATGAGATGAAGGAAGGCGTTCCAAATCACATTCAAAGTAATCATATAAGTACAAGATTCACATTGGATAGTAGACATGAATAAACTATCAAACCAAACAATGTGGTCAAGAGTATTGTATTAGAGAAAGACCGTATTGCATTTGTAATCCTAAACTGAATAGGTTCTCCACCTCTTCTGATTAGCTTGGGTAACCATGATATGCTGCTAGGTGTCACTCATGGTTTGTGGAAGCCCTAAACGTGTGTAAACACTAAAGGGAGAATTGAAAGTAAGTTTCAATTCACAATCGATTTAAAAGAGTTTGAATCGCCCACTGCCTCGCTAAAATGAACCTAATGGATCGTACACCGTGTAAGGTAAAGATTGAAGATTCAAAGGAGATGAGTAAGAATAATTAAATGGTTTAATTATTTATGGCAAGGATTAATTAATATGTTAATTAATCAAAACGAATAAGTTCGTTAAAGACCTCGGGATGGTTTTGGACCTTAAGGCCCAATGGGCTTCGAACGTCAAGTCCATTGACTTAAGTTGTATGACAACTTAATGAATAATGATTCACAAAGGCCCAAATAGCCCAATTAATCCCTAAGGCCGGCCATGATAGTAAGGGTAGCAAACTTGGACTTATTTACAAGTTTGCCACTCAAATGAATTAAGGTATGAATATGATTTTATAGCCAAAATTTATTAAGGGTTAATTTTGGGGAAATTGGAAAAACACAAGCTCCTTTCTCTCTCAAAATGGCCGGCCACCTTGGATGAATAATCTAGCAATTCTACTCCTCCAAGGTCACTCATCTCTTCTTAAATCTAACCTTGGTGTGGAAACTTAGAGATTCTCAATTTTGGGAATTTTGGAGAAACCTATTCTTCCATCCATAACCATGGATCTAAGATGCAAGGAATGAAGGCCCTCTCTTTGGGTGATTAGCCTTTGCTTATGCAAAGAGGAATCTACAAAGGTATAATTTCAACTCACTTTGTTTTTGAGTTGATTATTGATTTACCAATCTACTAGGCTTTGAATTTCATGGGTAAATGTTTTGTTTTAAGTGCATATAAGCATGATTCCGCCTTTAATTGTTAATTGCATGCTATTGATGTTGCTTAAATGAACATGTCATTACAAAATAATCCTTTAGGGCAGCCATGGTGGCTCGGCCTGCCACATGAGCTGTAGCTCCACCTCATCCCTGCACCCCCGAGAAGTCACCTGCACCGAGCCGAGGACTGCAACCCCAGGCTACTGCCCCAAGCCCAACATAAGGCTCGCTCTTTGCTGCTAAGACGGCCTCATGACCCACCACGGGTCCCCGTCCTCCTCGTCCTAAACCACCTGTTCTGGCTGGTGGTTGTACTTATTGTGGTAGTGAGAAGCATGGCCGTGATAATTGCTTCCAATTATCCTGACGTGGGAACCGTTGAAGCTTCAGAAACAACGGGAACGAGACGAGCAAGCCAAACTTGGGCAAGCCAATCTTGCCACCTCTATGTCCCAATTATCTTTGATATCTCAAGATGATTCTCCTCCTGTTTCGAGTTCTTCCGACATGTCTTCGGAGTCCTCAGGTAACTATGGTTATGTTTTTAATATGAATAGTGATGCTACTCCATCCGGATGGATCACTGACTCCAGTGCCACTACTATATGACTTATGATCCTATTGATTTAGCTTGTGATACCGTTCCACTTCGACGTAATATTACTAATGCTAATGGAGTCACCTCACCAGTAACTGTTGCTAGCACCGTGCGCCTTATGCCCACTCCCTCTTTGCCTCATACATTACTTGTACCTTCACTAAAGCATAAATTGATGTCTCCTAGCCAAGCTACTGAACAATTGAACTGTTGTGTGCTAATGTATCCAAAATTTTGTCTTATATAGGATATTCTTACGAAGGAGATAATTGGTTGTGGTACTAAGAGGGGGGATCTTTATTTTGTGGATGATGTCAGTACAGGACGAGTCAATCTCGCCCAATGAGCCATTGATCACAAGCGGCGTCATATATGGTTATGGCATCACCGTTTAGGTTATTCATCTTTCAGTTATTTACAGCATATGTTTCCGGATTTATTTGTTGGTTGTTTAGTTTCAGACTTTAAATGTGACACTTGCATACTAGCCAGAAGTCACCGTGTTTCTTATCCGCTGAATTCTAATAAAAGTGTTATTCCTTTTGGTCTTATTCATTCGGATGTTTGGGGACCATCTCCTATTACTACTTCATCTGGTATTCGGTGGTTTGTAACGTTCATAAATGATTGCACACAGATGACATGGTTATATCTTCTTAAGCATAAAAGTGATGTTTTTTTCCGGCTTTTAAGACCTTCCACACATTTTCAGACACAATTTTCAACTCAAATACGAATTTTGCGTTCTGATAATGGTGGTGAATATGTTAATAATGATTTTTCCCATTATTTAACTAATCACAGAATTCTTCACGAAACTACTTGTCCTCAAACTCCTCAACAGAACAGAGTGGCTGAGCGCAAAAATAGTCATCTCTTAGAAATGGCTCGCTCACTCTTGATTGGGGCGTCTATTCCCCGCTCTTTTTGGGATGTTACTCTTCAGACCGCCACTTATCTTATCAACCGTTTGCTATCCAAGGTCCTGGATTTTCTTACCCCCCTCACAAGTCCTTGCTACCTTTGTGCATCTACTGTCGGTTTTGGTACTCCCACCTCGAATTTTTGGATGTGTTGCATTTGTTCATCTTCATAAAAATCAACAGACAAAACTTGAACCGTGTGCTCCTCGTTGTATTTTTATGGGGCATGGACTCCATCAGAAAGGATACCGTTGCTACCACCCTTCTTCCTGTCGAATGTATGTTACTATGGATGTCACTTTTTATAAGTCTGAGATGTATTACCCTTCAGATTCTTCCAATCCTCCTCCTCAGGGGGAGACACAGCATGACGAGAAGGATTGGTCCATGAATGATACTGTTGATCTTCCGCTGCCACTAGCCGAGCCTATAGCGGTTGCGCTGCTAGCTCAACCAACATCAGTTGTAGTGCTGCCCATAGAATCAACGGAAGGCACGGCAATGCCGTCCTTACGCACGACAACAGTGCTACTACTTGTCAACTTTGAGACTTCTACTGATATTACTCCCTCTCATCTCCAAATATAGTACCACCAGATGACCATACTCTTGAGAATATTCCTGAGAACATTCCTGAGGTAAGCTCTACTATCCTTGTTGATGTATCTCTTGTTCTGAATTATCAATTACCTTTCAGGCACAACTGGGGAAAGCCACCCAATCGATATTCCCCGAACACAACGAGAGGCTCTAAATACCCTATTGCCAACTATGTGTCATCACATAAGTTATCAGAACTCGACAAAGCTTTTGTACAACAAATATCCAATGATAGCACACCAAGTTCATTGAAGGAGGCACTATCTGACGATCGATGGACCAATGCAATGGAGGAAGAAATGGTTACACTCCAGAAAAATCAAACGTGGGATTTAGTTCCACTTCCCCAAGGAAAGAAGAGAGTTGGGTGTCGATGGGTGTACACCATCAAGTACAAAGCTGATGGGTCCATTGAACGATACAAAGCACGATTGGTGGCCAAGGGATACACTCAGACGTATGGTGTTGATTATATAGAGACATTTACCCCAGTAGCAAAAATTAGTATGGTAAGAGTATTGCTTTCATTGGCGGCCAACTTAGATTGGCCATTACAACAATTTGATGTGAAAAATGCTTTCTTACATGGTAATCTTAAAGAAAAAGTGTATATGGATATTCCACCTGGTTATGCATCGGTTTTACAACTCGGAGTAGTGTGCAAGTTGAATAAAGCATTGTATGGGTTGAAACAATCACCTCGAGCATGGTTTGGTAGGTTCCGGACGGCTATGAGGAAATATGGGTTCAGGCAGAGCAATTCCGATCATACACTTTTCTTGAAATGTCGAATGGGGAAATTGACGACACTTATTATCTATGTGGACGATATGATTGTTACCGGTGATGACAAAGAGGAAATCTCAAGGCTCAAAGATTACCTAGCAACCGAGTTCGAGATGAAAGATCTTGGTGGTTTGAAATATTTCTTGTGGATAGAAGTAGCTCGATCTAAACAGGGTATATTTCTGTCTCAAAGAAAATACGTTCTAGTCTTATTAGCTGAAACTGGAATGCTTGATTGTAAACTAGCTAACACCCCCATAGTCCAAAATCACCATCTTGCCTTACACCTTTATCAAGTTCCTACTAACAGAGATCATTATCAAAGGTTAGTTGGGAGGTTAATTTATTTATGGGGTGTGATATCCACACACCCTTTTTTACTTCTCTCACACATTTTGGGATTTCGGCCGTCAGATAAGATGAATTGAAGAAGATCTAACGGATAGAAAGTAATAGGGGTGTGTGAGAAGTAAAAAGGGGTGTGTGGATAGCACACCCCTTTATTTATCTCACACCAGGCCTGATATTGCATACGCAGTAAGTGTTGTTAGTCAATTTATGCACTCTCCGAGTGAGGCACATATGGGTGCGGTTGAACGCATCATACGATACCTAAAGTCCTCACCAGGTAGAGGCATCATGTTTTCCAAGAATGGTTATTGTCGAATAGAGGGTTACACCGATGCAGATTGGGCATGCAACGTTATTGATCGTCGGTCTACATCTGGTTACTTTACATTTGTGGGAGGAAACTTAGTGACTTAGCGGAGTAAGAAATAGAAAGTGGTTGCTTTATCAAGTGCAGAGGCGGAATATAAGGGTATGGCAAAAGGAGTTTGTGAACTATTATGGCTTCAGAGGCTACTTGGTGAGCTCGGGTATCCTTCGAATTCAACCTCGGATTTATTTTGTGATAATAAAGCAGCTATCGATATCTCACACAACCCAATCCAACATGATCACACAAAACACGTGGAAGTTGACAGACACTTCATTAAGGAGAAGTTGGATGAGAATATTATTCAATTCTCGTTCGTAAAGTCAGAGGATCAATTGGCGGATATCTTGACTAAAGTTGTTGCAAGTCAAGCGTTCTACAACTCTCTTGTCAAATTGGGCATGAACGACATTTATGCACCAACTTGAGGGGGAGTGTTGGAGAGTTGACTTTTTGTAATTAGTTTAGTTACCTATTTGAGTCCTTGTAAGAGGTTATTTGATGATTCTTTTCTTGTAAATCACTCATGTACACTATATATTTTCCTCCTTGGTGAGAAGAATGATATCAGAAAATTAAACCCCAAAGTAAGCCCTAATTAGCATGAAGAACCAATTAGGGGTAATATCTCAAACCTGAGAAAGAACTTCTCGTAACTGAGACTTAAACTCCAAGTCTTCTTCTGCTAGCATCCAATAAGCACCATCCAAAACAAGGTATGTGACCCTTCGCAAGTTTAATTGTATGACACAACTCTAACTCATTAAGCACGCCCTCAGGCGTGTCAATTAAAATTCCAAGTCCTGAGCCAAAATATTAATTGCAATCAATAAGAAGAATAACTATATACTCGAACAAGAAGTCCTCCTTAAAGTCACCACCTACACAAAATCGATTACGAGTCATGTTACCATAACCAATGCCTATAACAGAACAAAAGTAGATAATATCTGATTTATGAAGTAGCATAGCAGTGGCACAATAACAAGAATACAATGTAAAAGTTTGTTCATCACCACCACCACCACCACCTACCACATTCCAGACGAGCAGTTTTATCATGATACAGTTGATCACCGCGTAAAACTTTAACATGAGATGTAGCAAATTTAGTACACTCTTGTTGGATTTGACGAGTGCGCTTACAGGTTGGGCTAAAATCAATACTATTGGGCCATCTCCACAAGCTGAAGAAAGATTATAAACTGGAAACCTTAATCCCGATAAATGTCAACCAAATATATATGATTCAAAGAGCTAGGATTTGACTATAAGGATAACTAACATATAAAATACTCTCATATTCTTGGCTGGGATTTTACATGGACAAGTGCAGGCATCAGATACGCTAGCGTCTTCCAGGATCCTGGTTGAGCAATACCAATGAGATCACGGCCCTCCAAAGCCGTTGGCCATGCCTGAGCTTGAATTGGTGTATGCCTGATGAATCCAGCGTTTAAAAATTCTTCGTTTAACATATTCTGCGATCAAGAGAAATCATTTCAATAGATATATGTATGTAGCTAACTTCCAACAAAGAATAATGATCTCATATAAGTAATACTATAACAAATAATACAAGAAAAAGAAGTAAAAAGTAGGTACCTGGAAACGGAGTGCGACCGAAAGTCCTGATGGGTTTTGGAACATTACGGCTTAAAACAGTAATTCCCCTTAGTTGCCTATACTCTTTGACCCGGTGCCTACACCCTCGGACTTCTACGGAGGTAGTAATTTCCCTCTCTACCTGCGTTTTAGAGGTACCGCCTTGAGCAGTAATTTCCACCCGCTTCCACTGCCTTCTATACTCCTTGACTCGAAGAAGAAGAGTAGCATCACCACCACCAACACACTGAAACAAACACCACAATATTATTAAGGTTTTCTTCAATCCCAAATTTTAGCAAGTTTAAATTCATGTCCATTTCCCCATACGAGAGGGAGGGAGAGAGAGAGAGATTTACCTTCTTCTTGTCCGAGAACGGTAGTCATTGGGGTCATCGGAGCCTTCACCATATTCGAGATACCTTATGGCTTAAGGTAGGGTTTCGAAATTTTGTATCAATCGCGGCCGGTCTAGTTTTATTTGGATCAGGCCCATCATTTTCTTCGATCTAGTTGTATTTAGGGTCATCATTTGGACTTGGCCCTTGACCGGCCCTGTAGTATTTTTATTTTTATTCTTTTGGATTCCACTTTTAACATCCAACTCTTTCAATTTTCTATAAAACAAAATGACACTTATATCCATATATACAGTTATTGTAAAACACTTACTAGGGTGTTCAATCTTTCTCACACCGCTTGGCTCTTGCTGCTACCTCCAGCTTCCGAAAGAGAAGAAAATCCCGAAATTTGGAGAGAGGAGGAGGAAGAAGAAGAAGCAGAGAAAGCTAGGGTTTTATTAGGTACAGTGTGAGCTACGGCGTGGTGAGCTGCATTGCCGTTTGACGACGGACTGTGCTTTTCTTTGCGGTTTTTAGTTTTCGAATTCATCAAAGAAAATGGGGATGTGATGAGAATGGACGGTGTTGACTGAGGGTTGGATTTGACAGTTGTTGGACATGTGTGTACCGGACCAGCACTTTTATGGACCGTTTTTTATTTCCCGCTAAATGATACAGGGAGGACAAACCGTATGTTGTAACTTGTACATGTGTGTGTAACATAAATCATACCTTACAAGCATTTGGAAGTGCTTTGTGGAGATTCACTAATTCTAAAAGCACTTTAAATATTTTTATGAGCATGTTTTTTTTTTAGAATTTTTAGTGGACCCGCATATCATTTGGAACATTTCAGCTTCTTGTTTTGGCGTAACAAGAAAATAAAATGTCTTAAGCGATGGCAACGATGAAATTAGAAATTTGTCGGGGGAACAAAAAAACTATAATAAAGAAAAAAGGCGGTATAATAAAATATCATGAAACATAATCAAGAAGTAGTACAATTAAACGATATTTCATTAGTTCTCAACAAAACTTTACATCAAAATATGCGACATTGAGGCCTTACGAAGACCTTCTCATAAGAAAACCACATGAAAAAGAGAGATTAAATTTTTTTAAAACAGCACTACCAAAAGTCATAAAATGGAGCACAAACTATTTTAGAGTGATAGTAAGAGGCATCATCTTAGATACAATCCATGAGTCACTGAAGACTCGCGCATATGTTAGAGTAACTCAATGAGACCCTGACTTGACTTATTTTTTACCTTGAAAAAGAAATTCATTCATATTACTTATGTGGTAATTACTTATTAAGAGATGTTAAAAGATATAGAGAAAGTAAGGGGTATTAAGTGCTAAATCTCACTCGTGTCATCATGAATTTTTATAAATTTATAAACCACAACAAAAAAATTTAAGAAGAAGACAGTGAGTGCTAAAAAAATCTGGCCTTTAGATACAAAATTAAGGCCACAAAAGCATAAGTTGTCTCACTTTCCAACCAAATATCACACATAGACTTATGTGGCCAATGTTAAACAAAATCGGCACAAATATGGATAAAAGACACCCACCTCATATTTTTCTTTATTTAACACAAAAGGACACCATTGTTTATTTTATATTATTTGTCATCGATCATTGGCCCTTCCACTCGCACACCCACACACTCGCTCCTACGAAATTGTGCACAATTTTGAAATTTTGCCCAGTTTGGTGGTTATTAGATATTCACAGATTGTTAGCCGTGAGACATAGAAAAGGATTGTATTGTACTTAACTTTTTAGCACAAAATGCCGATATTGTATCCTATGAACAATGGACACCCCAACAATGGAACAAATAACATTTTAGTTGCTGCATACTGTTGCTATTTTTATAGAACACATATTAGTATCCTTAAGGCCTCGTTTAGCAGTTCAAATTGTAATGATTATTTTAGTCGGATAAGATAATGTTAAACTCCACGCTCTTTTTAATTGTAATTTCTGTATTTACCCCAAAAGTTTGTGAAATTTGCAATTTGGTTCTTCTTCCCTTACCCAATTCGGATCTAAGTTTGGGATTGCTCCTCCACTCACTGCTTGCCACGTGGCACCACCCTAACTCATCCTCTCTCTCTCTCTCTCTCTCTCTCTCTCTCTCTCTCTCTCTCTCTCTCTCTCTCTCTCGGATCCTCTCCCCGATCTACACTCACACACACCCATTCACCTAATTGAACACCCCGATGACGGTGGGACACCTCAACGACCCACGACGGACCACATCCATCATTGTGCTACGCTATTTCTTCCTATTTTGTCTCTATGAAGCCCCATGACACCCCAAGGATGCCCAACCTAGATTCTAGCCACCCTGACCTTTTCTTGGCTAAACAAAGGTAACAACCTTTTCTCATTGTCCTAATTTTCTTATTGATGCTTATATCAGACCTTAGGGGGAGTATTTTGCCGTCGGTCAGAGCTGGGGAAGCTTCGGCGTCATTTTCTTGTCGAGACCAGGCTGATGGGCCGGCTCGTCCCAACCCAGTCAAACCAAGGCCCTTTAGGCCATGTATAGGAATCCGGCCTTAGGCCTGTTAGTCATTAGACCCAAAAGCCTAGCCCGTGTAGTTTTCTTTTTATTTATTTTTATTTTCTAAAAACCCTTTTAGTTTGGGCTAGGCCTTCAGCCCAAGACCAAAGGGCTTCAGCATGTGAGCTTTAAACCCAACCCAAAACCCTTAGAGACTTAGGCCATCGGGCCGTGTGAACTTGGGCCAAAGCCCAGAGGCCTATTACCCAAGCCTAAGCCCAAACCTTATCCAAAACCTAGACCCCAGGCTGTGCATGAAGGCACGTGGGCTTGCGCGTGAAGGGTTATCGGCACCCGCGAGTGGAGCACATGTGCCACCGTCCACGGCGGCGCCGGCAACTCTGAGGCCTTACAACAAAATATGTGACATTGAGGCCTTACGAAGACCTTCTCATAAGAAAACCACATGAAAAAAAGAGATTAAAATTTTTAAAAATAGCATTACCAAAAGTCATAAAATGGAGCACAAACCATTTTAGAGTGATAGTAAAAGGCATCATCTGAGTCATTGAAGACTCACGCATACGTTAGAGTAACTCAATGAGACCCCGACTTGACTTATTTTTTACCTTGAAAAAAAAATTCATTCATATTACTTATATGGTAATTACTTATTAAGAGATGTTAAAAGATATAGAGAAAGTAAGGGGTATGGAAAACTTATTAAGTGCTAAATCTCACTCATGTGATTGTGAATTTTAATAAATTTATAAAACAAAAAAAAACTTGTAGGAAGAAGCGAGTGACTGCTAAAAAAATCTAGCCCTTAGATACAAAATTAAGGACACAAAAGGATAAGTTGTCTTACCGTTCAACCAACATATCGCACAGACTTATGTGGCCACCCTTAAACAAAATCGGCACAAATATGGACCCACGTCATATTTGTGTCTTTATTTAACAAAGAAGGACACCATTGTTTATTTTATATTATTTGTCATCGATCATTGCCCCTTCCACTCACACACCCACACACTCGCTCCTACGAAATTGTGCACAATTTTGAAATTTTGCTCAGTTTGGTGGTTGTTAGGTATTCACAGATTGTCAGCTATGAAACATAGAAGGGGATTATATTGTACTTAACTTTTTAGCACAAAATGCCGATATCGTACCCTATGAACGATGGACACGCTATCAAAGGAACAAATAACATTTTAGTTGCTGCATATTGTTGCTATTGTTATAAAACACATATTAGTATCCTTAAGGCCTCGTTTGGCAGTTCAAACTATAATGATTATTTTAGTCGGATAAGATAAGGTTAAACCCCACGCTCTTTTTAAGTGTAATTTCTGTATTTACCTAACACTATGTTTGGATGAGGGAAATAAACTTGGAATTCAGGTAAAAATCAGAATTTATAAATTGACGTGCACAAATTCCCTTGTTTGGATTCATAAACATAGAAATTTAGAATTTCTGCTTGGAAAAAAACTTGGGATTTGGGACCTCCAATTCCCAAGTTTAAATTCCATGTAAATAGGTGTCATTTTCCAATTTCTGTGATTTAGAGTTTAAAAATAACAAATTTCGTATTCAATTCCATTGTTCTTTTAGGTTTACCAAACAAGAAAATTCACAAATTCTAGAAAATAAAATCTCGTCATTTCAATTTCCGTCATTTTAAAATTCATTAGTAATCTTAAATTTCTTCATCCAAACATAGTGTAAAAGTTTATGAAATTTGCAATTTGGTCAGTCTTCCCTTACCCAATCCGGATCTAAGTTTGGGATTGCTTCTCCACTCACTGCTTGCCATGTGGCACCACCCTAACTCATCCTCTCTCTTTCTCTCTCTCTCTCTCTCTCTCTCTCTCTCTCTCTCTCTCTCTTTCTCAGCTCACTCTCATCTCTTTCATAAACTCACCCATTTTCTCAGACCATTTCCTCGATCTACACCCACAAGCACCCATTCACCTCTTTCTCCGAGACTCTCTCAGCTCACTCTCATCTCCCTCATAAACTCACCCATTTTCTCAGACCATTTCCTCGATCTACACCCACAAGCACCCATTCACCCAATCGAACACCCCAACGACAGTGCGACACCTCAACCACCCACGATGGACCACATCCATCACTATGTTATGCTGTCTCGTCCTCTTTTGTCTCTACAAAGCCCCGAGACACCCCGAGGACGCCCAACTTAGATTCTGGCCACCTGACATTTTCTCAGCTAAACAAAGATAATAACCTATTCTCCTCGTTTCACTCTTCTTATTGATGCTTATATCGGACCCTAGGGGGAGTATTTTGCCGTCAGCCAGAGCTGGGGAAGCTCCAGTGTCCTTATCCTGTCGAGACCAGGCTGTTGGGCCAGCTCATCCTATCCTAGTCGAACCAAGGCTCTTTGGGCCATGTATAGGAATCAGGTCTTAGGCCCGTTAGTCGTTAGACCCAAAAGCCTAGCCCGTGTAGTTTTCTTTTTACTTATTTTTATTTTCTAAAAACCCAAAATCTTTTTAGTTTGGGCTAGGCCTTCAGCCCAAGACCAAAAGGCTTCGGCCTGTGAGCTTTAAACCCAACCCAAAACCCTTAGAAGCTTAGGCCTTCGGGCCGTGTGAACTTGGGCCCAAGCCCAGAAGCCCAATACCCTATCCAAAATCAAAACCCCAGGCTGCGAATGAAGTCACGTGGGCCTGTGCGTGAAGGGTCACCAGCATTGGCGACTTTTCTGGCCAACTTTCTAGCGATCCAACTTAGCGCGTGGTCACCGGAGTCGCCACCTTGCGGCTACGCGTAGGGACATCCGAGGTCTTCATTTATGTTTCTTAATGTTCCGAATCCATTTTATTATGTCTGTTTCCTGAAATTCAATCGTTTGAGTGTAGTTTTGTTAATTGTACCCTTTATGTGCTTAGGTGCAATTATTAACGGTGATTCCGTCATTCCTTTTTCGTACGGCTTTTCGACGATGAAGTATCTGTGAATAGACCTCTTCTAAAATGCATGTTTTAATAGTAGAATTGCATACATGGAAAGCATGATTTAATGACTACGTTTTATGAGATAATATGCTTACTGAGGCCAGTTTGAATTACCTTACTTTATTGAACCCATGTTCTTTATAGGATATCTGATAGACGATGATATAATATTTAGAACATGTTTTTACACACTTCTTTATAGTATAGATGGTGGATGATTTTATACTATGTTTGGAAATACTATTTTCAATGGTTTTGCGCTTATCTAGTGATCCCTATTCTGCCTACGGGCGAGGTATACTGTGTTGGCATAGGGCTAAGAGAAATAATCTCGAACTTCGGGCTGAGAGACACAAAGCTAGCATAGGGCCTGAAGAAATATCCTTTGGCTATGACACAAGGACGGGAAACAGGCATAAGGCCTGGAGTTGAGACTGGATACCACTATTTTAGTACGCTATAAACGAGATATCGTTGATAGGTTTTATGGCATGCTAGGGTTTTCGGAAAAACCTATTATATATTATGTTATTGAGTTTTCATAAAACCTTGGAGGTTAGTATGTTGATAACTATTTCAGTATTATTTATATATCAACTTGGTCCACTTATGTTTTTTTTTGCGCCCCATTCAAGACATAGGAACGAGGTATACGATCTGGGCTATAAGGCATTCTCCTACCAGTGATATCACATCGTCTTCTCTGCTTTGGCATCTATTATAATAGCACATTCCGCTTGTATTCTGAATTAGATGTATGCTATGAACATGTCATGCATTATCATTATATTTTCATTGTTGGCAATTGAATATTATTATATTATTACTCTATGTTATGTCTCGAACGAAATTTATATGCATGTTTCATATGTTCTCAGCTTGCATTCATAAATGGCTTACGTCACCCTCGGGTGTCGGCCAACACGTGAGCATTTCGATGTCCCCTGGACATCGGGATTGGGGCGTGTCAGATAGTATTAACTAAATTAGTTAGGCATTTAGTATAGTATCAGACCAATGACTTATTATTTATACTGCGTTTAGTACTGTCTAGATAAAGATTTCGAACTATTATTATTTTAAAGATATTTTTTTTATGATTAATAAAAAAGAAAAAGGAAAAAAAAATTAGTGTAGGCATCATCTTGTCCCTTCACCTTAGACCGCAACAAACACCATCACCAAACCACCCACACTCAATTCCGGCGACAAACACCATACACACCAACCCTCAGTCAATTCGTGAACACCTCAGTTGCTAAACATGGCTTCTTGCCACCACATCCTCCCCAACCCAGCAAACTGAACGTAATTGCTCACAATTTTGCATTTTCATGTCGAAAGAAGCTCTAAACACGCAAACTGAACAGACACGCCGATGTAGAGACAAAGAACCTGCTTCATCATCTCTTTCACTATCCTCCGCAGATATGCAATCAAGGCATCAGTTCGTCGGTGATACAGTTGTCGACGAGGCATTGGCTGACCTTCAACAATGCTTTGTGGTTCGCTAAGGACAAAACGTTGACAGTTGGTAGTGGTTGTGGTGGATTGAGGGACGGAGAGAGCGAGCGATTTCATACCCGACTAATAATACAGAGGTTTTAGAGTGTATATTACGGCATGAGTCCTATAAAATAGGTAATAATCCGGATCCTATTTAATACGTAACTGCATCAAACAAACCGGTCCGTATTATTAATCTTATCCAATCCCTTATACGAGATGTCAAACGAGGCATAAGCTTCATAGGGCATAATTTCAAGTTTGTGCACAATGCCTAACTTTTTAGTAGTGGAGAATTTTTTTTTTAAAGTGTCGATAACAATATTATTTCTCCTAATAATATCGATAGATAAGCATATAGAATCAGGTTTAGTGTCGTAGACTCCATGGCATTACTCTGACAATTTCAACATTCATTGCCAATTATTGATAAATAAATTTTCATTTTGATAGCCCAAAAACAACTTTATTGCATTATTACCCATACACTAAGAGAAATTTTAAGCGTGCCGAAAACACGGTTTCATAAACCAAGTATAATACTACAATTAGTTTGATTTTTTTTTTCAAGTCTCCAACGATTGTATTATTATACTTGGTGTAATAAGCCGTCACTTTGATAATTTCAACTTTCATAGCCAATTATTGATAACAGAATTTCCATTTTGATAGCCCCAATTATTGTAACAAGCTGTCACTATGACAGTTTCAACTCTATTGCATTATTATCCGTACACTTGAGAGAAATTTTTGAGTGTGTCGGAAACACGGTCCTGTGTACCAAGTATAATACTACAAATGTTGTTTTATTAGCACCCCATATCTTTATGAATATATCCCACATATAAAATATTCTTCTAAAATTCCAGTTTTGTCCTTTATTTTTCTAAAGCCACCCCAACCCATAAACAAATGAGGGCAAAAACGCTAGCTCGACGGTCCCCCTGCGTTGATGAAGTTGATAGCCAACACCGACTCTCTAACAGCCTAAGAGTTGCCCAACGCTCTTGATTCACACACCCCATCTCCCAATTCCTTGTTACCTATCGGCAAGTGGCTAGTGATTGGATATATATAGCTTAAGGGGAGGGATCCCCATTAAAAAAAAAATAGGGACACGCTCTCCACCGTTAGATTGACTTTAATGAAATTGTGTGATTTAGATTAAAACACAGGCTATACAATCTCAACCATACAACTTCATTAAAGTTAAATTCAACGGTGGAGAGCGTGTCATCATTTAAAAAAAAAAGGAAATTCCTCCCCTTAAACAATTCCTATATATATATATATACACACACACACACAGAGAAATTTAAGTGGAAATAAATTTTTTTCCAGGTTTTTAAATATTTTATTATTATATTTGAGGTACAACTCGTGTTTCTGGCCTTTTTTTTGCTTTTTTTTTTTTCATACACTAACATCTATAACAAAACATTTTCATAGTGTTGGGCCCTAGTCCCGGGCCATATGTACATCGATTGATATAATCTCAAGTAGTAGATTAGATGAGAAAATGAAAATACATGTGTGTGTCCATATCTTCTTACGTACGACCCTGGACCCTCGGAGGGATCTCCATCCCCATGGCTCTACAGTTTCCACCACAAGTACTCCTCTCGTCTCCTCCTCCAACCTTCACGTGCAGTGCCTATGCTTTTGTGAATTTGTATTGAAGCGACTCATCGAAAGCAACTCGTCAGCTGCCTAAAACTTATTACAACAAACAAAACAAAAAAAACAAGGAAAATAAGAGCCAAGAAAAGGTCAAGCTAGAACAAGGGCCACCTGTGCCTTATATAATGTGCTTGCTTTTGTTCTTTTATATGCTATAGTGATCGATGCCGGTTTTAGTTTGAATTTCCTTTCTGAAAGGAGGTGATTTCTTTTCACATCATTTTTTGTGCTGTTTCACTCATCACTAGTCTGTTATTTTCAAAAGAAATCAAATTACGCACGTTATGATTAGAAAGAGATGAATTGAAAGGAGTGCATATACCACAAAGTTACAACAGTTGAAATGAATTCATGATAACAGATCGGACTTCCCGTGGCTGGTATAGATCGATGCAACTTACCTTGATCGAGACCCTCACACGTTTCTTCAACATATAGCTGCTAACTACATCGTTAAGGTGGACTAGATTGTGGTAACGGATCGGATTGACGGCAACGTTCGAAGTTATGCCATCCAGAGGAGATGGAAAGCGGGGATCAAGTCTTATATGAATAGTACTGAAGGAATAAAGTCTTATATGTATAGTACTCAAGTAACAAGGTGGAGGATGTGAAGGTAAAAAAAGTTCTACATCAATGAAAGGAAAAATCTTGCAAGGGCTTATAAAAGGTTGGACTACTCTCCATATTGCCAATTCGTTTTATGGTGGAACTCCAACTTTCTTCATGATATCGAGCAAGTTGTCCCACGCGTGCAGCCCAACAACCACAGTGCTTCATGTCAATCCGTTTGTGTTGTTCACATGTTTGGCTTAAAATTCACCACATGTGAGGGGGAGTGTAAAGGCCAATGACCACACATGCTTCACATCACCCAATTTTTGTTGTTTACGTGTTGGCTTGAAAATCGCCACATGTGAGAGGACATGTGAGGATGTGAAGGTAAAAAGAGTCCACATCAGTGCGAGGTGAATCCTTGCATGTTATAAGATGTTGAGCTACTCCCCATATTGCCAATTGGTTTTATGGTAGAACTCTAACTTTCTTCATGGTACCTAATAACCAATATATAACTGTCATGATTTAGTTTGTTAAAGGCAATTGTAAGGATTGAATTAGTTAGAAGATGTTGGTGCGAGAACCAAGTTTGTTAGAGGGTATTATTGTAATTGAGAATGTAAGTAGGCTTTTATAAAAGCTAAAGTGTACTTGCCATTTATGGTATCAAGAAACACCAAGTCATATTTTCAACTCAAATATTTTCTCTTCCCATTCATTCTTTAAGCTTTCTTCTTCTTCCGAGAAAGTTAATAGCCACTTCGGATTCTGAGGGTTCTTTCGCTACTGCTGCTCCGATTCTACTTGATTCAGAAGCTGTGTTCTTGAAGGTATTTGTCTGTTCTAGTCATCGTGCAAGTTCGATATGGGTGAATTTGTGGATTCTTGAAATTTCGATCTTTGAGGTTAAGATCGATGCAGGTGGTATCGTTTCTTCGCTTACTACATTCTTTCTGTGTTGATATACTTAGTTGTCGATCTCGCTGTGAATTTGTCTGTTCAAAACCATATGAAGATGTTAGGTTTTTAAAGGAGGTTTTTAGGCTTTTCTGATTTTTGGATGAATATTGCGTTGTTGTGAATATCAGTTTCAAGATAGTGTTTAACAGATTCAAGAAATTATCATTCTTTCTTGAGAATTAAGAAAGTGACATTCTTTCTTGTGGGTTATGAAAGTGTCATTCTTTCGTTTCTATAGTATTGATTATGTGATCTGAGGAAGAGTAAAAAGTATCAATGTCTTAGTTATGAGTGTGTGTTAATCCTGCTTGTTTGTAACTTCATCATGAGTTCTTCAACTGTGAAAGTGGATGGTCTTTTAGGAATGCTTACAATAAATTGAGAGATGACAACTTTGCCAAATGAGCTTTTCAGTTTCAATCTGTGTTGAAAAGGTATAAACTAAACTCTTTGGTCATTTTGATGGTACTACAGTATGTCCACCAAAATTTGTCATTACTACCGACTTAGGTATTACCAAAGAGATAACAACTGCATATATAGAATGAGAATCTACAGACATGGCTTTGTCTGAATAAGCTATGGAATATGTAAAACCCCACCCCCATTTTTAATTTGTGATTTCTTATTATCCCTAAAAGTTTATGGACTTATCAATTTGGTCTTCTTATCCTTAGCCAATCTAGACCCTCCATTTAGATTCCCCTCTCCTCTCCGTTTACCACGTGGCAGCACCCCAACTCCCTACCTCTCTCTTTCCCCGATCTTCCTCTCTCGGATCCCTCATTCTCTCTTTCAGCTCTCAACCCTCACTCACACTCTCTCTCGAAACCATCTTTCTTCTTCACTCCTCGATCCACACCCATGCACACTCACACTACCATCCCACCTACGGCATATCACCACTATCACTAGACTTTTCTCTCCATCTCTCTTGCCTCTGTGCAGCATCAACGAAACCGATGCAAAGGTTTATAAACTTTGACAAACTCCCGTGAGTTTCGAGGCAAAATCCAGCCACCTCCGGCCTTTCTACGGCGAACCAAAGGTAACAAACCTCTCTTACTCATTTCACTCTTTATTTTGGTGCTTAGATCAGATCCTAAGGTGGTGTTCCACCATCGATTGGAGCTGGGGAAGCTTTGGCGTCTTTTTCCCCGTCGAAACCAGGCCGATGGGCCCGTTTACCCAAAACCCAATCAAATCAGGCCTCATTAGGCCGTGTTTAGAACTCAGGCCTTAGGCTCGTTTAAAACCCAACCCTTTTATTTTAATTAATTATTTCTTAAACTTAAAGGCCTTTGGGCCATTTCTGTTAGGGCCTTAGGCCTGTGGACCTTAAAACCCTAAACCTTAGGCCAGGCTTCCAAGCTCAAGCCTGTGTCTTAGAACCCAAGAAAATCGGCCTTAGGGCCAAATTGAACTTGGGCTTCCAGCTCGTTTACCCTCAACCTTGAAATCATAAGCCTAGGCCTAAATCTGATCCAAAGCCCTAGCCTAGTTGCGCGTGGCAAGCGAGTGGCCAATTGCCAATGCCGGCACTTGGGTGATTGTCAATGTCGGCGCGTGAGGTGCACGTGCCACTGTCCATAGTAGCGTCAACGAACTTTTTGGCGACCCATGGCGGCTCGTGGCCGCCAGAGCCGCCACCTTGAGAATGCGCGTGACCATACCCGAGGCCTATTTTTTGTGTTATTTGACATCCTGAATCCATTTATGACATCTGTTTTTTTTGAAATTTAATCGTTTGAGTATAGTTTTGTTAAATGTACTCTTTATGTGCTTAGATGAAATTAATAGCAGTGATTCCATTATTCCTATAACTCCATCTATGTAAGTTTATCTTACAATGTCAGTCCCAAGCCCGAATAAAGGAGGAGGGGGATGGCGTCAGGTAGTCGATAGCCGGTATTCCTAAGTTACGTCGAATCCCTATGAAAATGAATCCTAAATGAAATTGTGCTAAAGCTAGGGCGTCACCCGTAAGTGGCGCACTGTGTGGCCCGAACACAGTGATAAATGAATAAGGGTCGCTGTATCTCTATCGGCACTCGGATACAGTGGTAAATGAGCAAGGGGGCCATAGAAACTTCTTTTCGAACGACTCCACTCAAAGTTGTTTGGAAGCACCTGCTCCCATCAACTTTATGCCGGACAAGCAAAAGAAGTACTTTGATCGTATGAGACAGGGGAAGGTGAAGAAGCTAGGACAGGAGGGGGAGTTCAAGAGAGTAGAATGCGTTCAGGAACATGGAATATAGGGACCTTAATGGGAAAATCTATGGAAGTAGTGGACGTTATGGTGAGGAGAATGATAAATATTATGTGCCTACAAGAAACTAAGTGGATTGGCCTTAAAGTAAAGGACCTAGAAAACTCAGGTTGTAAACTTTGGTATTCGGGCATAAATAGGACGAGAAATGGTGTTGGCATCATCGTGGACAATACCTTGACACAAGATGTTGTAGATGTCAAGAGGGTAGGAGATAGAATTATGGCAATCAAGATTGTAATAGGACAAGAACTCATCAATGTGATTAGTGCGTACGTACCCCAAGTAGGGTTGGACACGAGTTTGAAGGAGAAATTTTGGGAAGATCTTAGAGATTTGGTGCAAGGAATTGCTTAGACGGAGAAGGTATTTATAGGAGGAGATTTAAATGGACACGTGGGCAAGGAGACAGGTAACAATAGGGGTTTTCATGGTGGCCGTGGTTTTGGGGGGAGAAATGAGGAGGGGGAGGCCATTTTGGATTTTGCGATGGCATATGATCTTTTCTTAGCCAACACCTTCTTTAAGAAGAGAGAAGAACATATGATCACCTACAAGAGTGGGTCGTCAAAAACACAAATCGATTTTCTTCTAATGAGGAAGGGGGATTGTATATCTTGTAAGGATTGCAAAGTTATACCAGGAGAGAGCTTGGCTACTCAACATCGCTTGTTGGTGATAGATGTACATATCAAAAGAGAGAGAAAAAAGAACAAGACCTTCAAGAGCCCAATGACTAGATGGTGGAATCTAAAAGGAGAAAAATAAGCTATTTTCAAAGAAAAGGTAATCACCCAATGTGTGTGGAATAGAGAAGGAGAAGTTAGCCAAATGTGGGATTCCATGGCTAGTTGTATCCGCAAGGTAGCAAAAAGGGTACTAGGAGAGTCCAAGGATTTTGCTCCACATCAAAAAGAATCTTGGTGGTGGAATGAAAAGGTACAATCAAAGGTTAAGGCTAAGTAGGAATGTTGTAAAGCCTTATACAAGGATAGGACCGATTCAAACGGTGAAAGGTATAAAATAGCAAAGCAGGAGGCGAAAAAAGCTATGAGAGAAGCTAAGCTAGCGGCTTTTGACGAGATGTATAAATGACTAGATACCAAAGAAGGAGAGTTAGATATCTATAAACTAGCTAGAGCAAGGGAAAAGAAGACAAGGGACCTAAATCAAGTGAGGTGCATCAAAGATGAGGACGAAAATGTTCTTGCTACGGAGAAGGCGGTCAAAGATAGATGGAGAGGTTATTTTCATAATCTTTTCAATGAAGAACATGAAAGGAGTACTTCTTTGGGGGAGTTGGGTAACTCAGAAGAGTGTAGAAACTACTCCCTTTACTATCAAATTAGGAAGGAAGAAATGGTTGTAGCCTTAAAGAAGATGAATCATAGAAAAACAGTGGGCCCAGATGATATACCGATCGAAGTGTGGAAAGTCTTAGGAGAGACTGGTATTGCATGGCTCACAGACCATTTCAATAGGATTTTGAAATTGAAGAAGATGTCAAATGAGTGGCGAAAAAGTACTTTGGTGCCTATCTATAAGAATAAGTGCGACGTGCAAAATTGCATGAACTATAGGGGTATTCAGCGTAGACTAAGGCAAGAAACACGGATCTCGGACAGCCAATTTGGGTTCATTCCAGGGTGCTCAACCATGGAGGCAATCTATCTCTTACGAAGATTGATGGAAAAATATAGAGATACGCAAAAGGATTTACACATGGTCTTTATAGATTTGGAAAAAGCATATAATAGGGTTCCAAGAGACATTCTTTGGAGGATTTTAGAGAAGAAATGAGTACGAGTAGCATATATCCAAGCTATCAAGGCTCATCTTTAAGTCCTTACCTTTTTGCATTGGTAATGGATGAGTTAACGGGACATATTCAAGATGATATTCCTTGGTGTATGCTTTTTGCAGACGATATAATGTTGATAGATGAAACTCAAGAAGGGGTAAATGCGAAGCTTAACCTTTGGAGAGAAGTGTTGGAATCTAAGGGTCTTCGCCTAAGTCGGTCAAAGACAAAATTTATGGAGTGCAAGTTCAGTGCAACTGGAGGTCCAATTGAGTCAGAGGTGAGGATCAGAGACTAGGAAATACCAAAGAGCGACCGTTTTCGCTACCTAAGATCTATCCTGCAAAAGAATGAAGATTTAGATGGAGACCTTAACCATAGAATACAAGCTGGATGGATGAAGTGGAAGAGTGCATCTGGAGTGTTGTGTGATCGCCATATGCCACTAAAGCTCAAGGAAATTTTTTATAGGACGGCAATAAGGCCAGCGTTGTTGTATGGCATGAAATGTTGGGTGGTGAAGCATCAACACGTACATAAAATGGGTGTAGCAGAGATGAGAATTCTTCGTTGGATGTGTGGGCCCATAAGAAATGATAAGATTAAGAATGAGGATATCCGAGGTAAAGTAGGAGTAGCCGAAATTGAAGGAAATATGAGAGAAAATCGGTTACGGTGGTTTGGACATGTGCAACGAAGGCCTACTGACGCTTCGGTTAGAAGATGCGACTACGGGACAAAGGTTCAGGTAGAAGATGCGATTACGGGACAGAGGTTCAGGGCCGAAGGGGTAGAGGAAAACCTAGGACGACTTTGGAAAATACTTTAAGAAAAGACTTAGAGTATTTGGATTTAACGGACGACATGACACAAGACCGAGCGCAATGGCGTTCTATGATTCATATAGCCGACCCCATTTAGTGGGAAAAGGCTTTGTTGTTGTTGTTGATTCCGTTATTCCTATTTCGTACGGCTCATCTACGATGAAGTATTTGTGAGTAGACCCCTTTTAAAATGCATGTTTTAATAGTAGATATGCATACATGAAAAACATGATTTAAAGATTACGTTTTATGAAACGTTTTATGAGATAACATGTTTACTGAGGCTAGTTTGAATTATCCTATTTTATATAACCCATGTTTTTTTATAGGATATCTGATGGATGACGATATAATATTTAGAACATGCTTTCACACACTTCTTTATAGCATAGATGATGGATGACTTTATACTATGAAGATGATTTTTGGAGATATATGTTCAACTGTTTTGTACTTACCTAGTGGTCCCTATTCCGCTTACGAGCGAGCTTTACGGTGTTGGCGTAGGGCTAGAAGAAATAATCTCTAGTTACGGGTTGAGAGACACTAAATGGCATTGGGCGTGAATAAATTTCCTCTGGCTACGGCGCAAGGACGGGAAGCGGGCATAGGGTGTGGAGTTGAGACTGGACACAACACTAGTGATTACACTTTATATGAGATATGTTTTATAAGATGTTTTATGGCATGCTAGGGTTTTCGAAAAACCTATTATATTACAATGCTATTAAGTTTTCATAAAACTTTGGGGGTTAGTATGGTGATAACTGTTATATATATACCCCTCAGGACATAGGAATGAGGAATACGCCTGAGCTACGGGGGATTCCCCTACCAGTGACATCGTGTTATATTCCCTCTGCTTTGACTTTAATTGTAATAGCACTCATCTATCTTACCTTCCACTTGTACTCCGTATTAGATGTACGCTCTAAACATATCATGCATTATCATAACAATTCATTGTTGGCAATTGAATATTGTAGTTGTGATAATACTTTACTATTGCATGAATAGTCACATCCTAGTATCTTGCCACAATTTATGTGCATGTTTAACACGTTCTCAGCATTTGCATTAATTAAATTGCTTTTGTCACCCTTGGGTGTCGGCCAGTACGTGACCATCCTGATGTCCCAATGACATTAAGATATGGGCGTGTCAGAATATGTTCTAGGTTGTAAAAATGCTCAAGAAGCTTGGTTTAATCTTGTGGATAGATATGCATATGTCTCTAAATTAAGAGTTAATCATCTCAAAACTGAACTGCATACAATCTAGAAAGGGGCATATTTAGTTGATAAATACTTGCTCAAGTTGAAAAGTATAAGAGATCAATTAAGTGTTCCAGGGGAGTCAGATTCTGATAATGATGTAGTAATTACTGGTTTGTCAAAAGAGTATGCGATTATTAGGACTGTCATTCTGGCTAGAGAGTCAACTATCACTTTAAAAGAATTCAGGGCTCAATTACTTGGTGCTGAAAAATAAATAAAGGGATATGTCAATTCAATTTCTTAGAATATGTCTACTCTATATGTAAGGATCTAGTTCAAGTTCTATACAACTTATGGGATTTGGTTCCACTTCAAATCCTCAAGGACATAGCCACATTCCTACAATTACTAGAAAAGTTAGGACTTCTGGATCTTTTGTACCTTAAGTTCCACCTCAGTTTCCATTACAGTTTTCTATTGATCCTTATTCTACAGGGTCCTTTACACAACCATATCCTCTATAACCAACTCCTCAATTTTACCCTGCTCCACCCTATGGTTTTGGATTTGTAGGGAATCAAGGTCCTTAATCTTTATTTGGATCAAGACCTCCATTTAATGGTCTTAATTTCAAGAGCAATGACAACAACAACTACATATCAAGTGGACGATTCAATGGCAAAAATTATAATTATGGAGTATCTGGACAGCAAAGTAATGGGAAATTGGTTTTGACACATCCGACCCCAATATCCTCCAAACACTAGGATGAGGTACGTGCTGGCCGACACTCGAGGATGACAAAAGCCATCTAATTATGCATATGATATAAAGAATGAATGAATGTAAATAAAACACGTAAAATTAGCTATAATGAATATGCAAATGACTCAAAGATACCGATGCGAGAGTGCCCTGATGTCGGGGATTGTACGCCTCGATTCTAAGTCTTAAAGAGGGTGCAAAACAAAGCATGAGTGGACCAATTTAATACATAAGTAATACTAAAAAATTGCTCTTCAAACGTACTAACCACCAGTTTTAGAAAACTCATATAGCATAGTAAGTAATAGGTTTTCGGAAAACCCTAGCATGCCATAAAATATTTCATAAAACATATCTCGTATATAATGTGCTTAGTAGTGGTATCATAATTGCCCGAATACATCACCCGCCCGAAGGCATATATAAATGAATAACCACTAAGTAAGCACAAAAAATAATAAACACGATCTTTCCAAAATATATCTCATCGGAGCTTAATAGCTCAAAAAATATATCATAAATATCATCATTATAAACCATGTTTATAATTATATATAATCATAAATATTTCAAAGAACGTAAATTCGATAAAGCATGAAATCTCATAAAGTGTAAATCCAATTTAATTATAAACGTTTCATAAAATGTAGTCATAAAATCATGCTTTTTATGTATACATTACTAGTAATAAATCTACTCACAGATACTCCGTTGCCGAAAAGCCATTCAAACTAGAGAGAACGGGGTCACTACTAACAAACGCATCTAAGCACATAAGGGACCAATTAAGTAATCCCTAACAAGACGATTGAATTTGAGAAAATGGATGTCGTATTCGGATTTAAGATGTCGAAAAATCTATGGAGGGACATCGTGTTCCTCACATGCCGCCTCATGCACCGAGTTGAGTTGCCGGAAAGTCGCCAGCGTTCTCGATTGCTGCGGAGTACAGTACCTTTGGGGAGGCGCGTATGCTTTACATGTCGGCCACTACTATACCACGCGCCCGTGAGTAGAGGCCATGCGCTTTCCTCGCGAGGTTTGAGATTTGGCTAGTTTCTAGGCTCAACTTCCCGAGTACCGTTCAAGCTCATTTCTCAACCATTTTTTATGTTTCAAAAGCCAAAATGAAGCTTGACATGAGGAGAAGAGATTCATACCAAGTTGGAACTAAGTGGTGGCCGAAGTTGGCAAAAAAATGGTTGCAAAGCCAATATCTTCGTCGAAATATTGGGGAAGGCTTTCCCCAAGGTGTTTCTCTATGTTAAAAGTCATAATGAAGCCAGAAACAACATGAAATTGTGATATAAGATGACCTACATCGGTTTTGAGGCTTACCTTACTCGAAATTTTAAGGGTTCGTTGAGAACTCATCGGGGAAGATAATGAATAGTGGCGTAGCCACTGTTGGGACTCCATGGTCTTGGCCTGAGTTTGAGACATGGAAGGTTAGATGGTGGTGCAAGTCTAGTTAGGAGGTACAACTCGCTAGAGTTATCAACATATGGTGGTAATGGTAGTAGTCTTGGTGTCTGCACTTGTAGAGGAAGAAGAGGGACGAGAGATGCAAGAGAGTTCGAGAGGAATAATGAAGATAGTAAGAGAGATAAAGAGAGTAAAGATGAGAAAAGAGAGTGACGGAGAGAAGGAAGAGAAAGAGAGTGATGGCCGGGGACCAAAAAACAGGGTGGGCCCTCACTGGCACACTAAACAAGTCCAAAACAAACAAACATGAAAAATATCTCCCCACATGTAAAATTACCAATTGACCCTCATTGTGAAATCCATAAAATTCGGGATGGGTTTTTACAGGATTGGTAATACTCAGAACATGACTAATGTAATGATTGAATGCCAGATTTACAATAAGAGAGGTCACATTGCTGCAAATTATTTTTAGAGGAACATCAACTATCATTCTAGTAGGTTTGTTATTGAATGTCAAATCTGTGGTAAGAGAGGTACACTTTAATGCTATCACATAGTGAATTACACATATCAAGATCAACCACATCCATCCTCTTTGACTGTAATGAATGCTCAACAAAGACCACAATATATTCTCAATGATTCCTGGATTGTTGACTCTAGGACATCTCATCATAATGACTGTTGATGTCAATACACTTACTCAAGCGACTCTTTTTGAAGGTTCTGAGAAAATCACTATAGGAAATTGCACATGTTTATCAATTAAAAACACTGGTTCAACATCAATTAGAACAAAATCCCACTCTCTTCTTCTTCAAAAGGTGTTACATGTTTCACAAATCACTAGAAGTCTATTATCTATTAAATAATTGTATGCTAATAACATAAGTTGGTTTATATGTGATGAATCTGAGTTGTTTTTTTTTTTTTTTTTTTTTTTTTTTTTTTTTTTTGTGTAGGACAAGGAATCAAGAGATATATCATATCAAGGAAATAATGGGCCTTAAGAATAGTTTCATATTCCAGTGGTTACAAAGAATAAAGGAGTGCAGTTTGCAGTTAAGAATTCAGTTGATTTTTTGGGAAAGTCAGCAAAGTCCAACATTTGGCATCAAAGGTTGGGTTATCATTCAAATGAAATAATGATTAGCATGTTGAGAAATTTTAATGTGTCAATTGATTTAGACAGTGAACATAGTGTTTGTACTCCATGTATTCAAGGCAAAATGTGTAGAACTCCATTTCCAACTAGGAATGATAGATGTTTGTCTCCTTTTGCAAAGCTACATTCTGATATTTGGGGTCTTTCTTTTGTAAAATCCTTAAATAGATACAAATGTTATGTAACCTTTGTGGATGAATATGCAAGATATACTTGGATTTTCCCAATGTGCAAGAAATCTGATGTGTTGTCTATATTTGTGAAGTTGTACAAATTTGTTTACAATCAGTTTGGTATCTCTATCAAATGTTTACAGTCTGATGGTGGAGGAGAGTATACTAGTAAATTGTTCACTAGTTTTCTTCTATCAAAAGGAATAATGCTAATAGTTTCTTGTCTCTATACTCCTCATCAAAATGGTATTGCTGAGAGAAAACACAGGCACATTATATAGACTGCTATCACATTGCTTACCACTGCTACATTACCCCTTGAGTTTTGGTATTTTGCTTGTGCTCATTCTGTCTATCTCATCAACATAATGCATTGTAAATCTCTGTCTATCAGTTCACCATATAGTTTACTCTATAAGAAACCCCCAGATTTAAGTTTGTTAATGATTTTTGGTACAACAATCTATCCTTGGTTGAGACCACCATACAACTCAACTAAATTACAAGCAAGATTCGTGATATGTGTATTTTTGGGGTATTATATGGGTTAAAAATGAGTGCTCTGCTATAACTTGGAGAATAAAAAGTTGACTTTGTCAAGACATGTCATATTTGATGAAACAGTGTTTCCTAGTAAGTGTAGAAGGCATTCGTCTACTGATTCAAGGTTGGAACTTAGTCAGCCTACTCCAACAATTATTGTTATACTTGTTCTAGTTTCATTAGTACCTCAAACACAAGGAAGACAATATAGGGATTCAATATCAGTTTCAAAAGTTAATCATTTTAATGATAATACAGTTGGTTCTTCCTCTCATTCTCAATACACATCTTCTTCTCAGAATGTTGACAATTTTGACACTGCACAGAATCAAAGTATTGACATTTCAACATCAACAAGCCATACTTTTTCCACACTTCAAGATACATCATTTCCTTGTTCCTACACAACTACAGGTAATTCTTTTTATTTTTCCTGATTCTAGTGATTACGGTTCATCTCATACTTCAGTTATAAATAATAGGTAGCATAATATGCAAACCAGACTTCAAAAATGAGCAATTCCTTGAAAGAACTATGCAATACTTTTAGCTTTACTACCACAACTAACATATTTACAATTTCTTGAGTCCACTAATGAATCAAGAGTTGATATTGTTGTTGATGGTTTCACATTTGTGGCTGACATTAATGATCATGAAGAGCCTAAAACATTTAGAGCAGTAGCTTCATTATAAGTACAATGGCAAAAAGTTGTGCATAAGGAATATGATGCTTTGAAAACACAAGGTACATGGGTTTTAGTTCCACCACCATCTGACAGAGTTGTAATTGGAAGAAAATGGGTGTGTAAGGTGAAAAAGAACCTATATGGATCTATCTCAATGTATAAAATCAGATTGGTAGCACGAAGGTTTAGTCAAGAACAAGGATTAGACTACTCATAGACTTTTAGTCCTTTAGTATGACATTTTACAGTTAGGCTTATCTTGGCTATTACTGCTCAACATGGATGGAGTTTGAGATAGCTAGACATTAAGAATGCATTCCTACATAGAGAGCTTAAGGATGAAGTATATATGAAGCAACTACAATGATTTGTGGATTCAATAGGCTTGTTAAGTCTCGGTATGGGTTCAAACAAGCTTCAGAGCCTGGAATGCAAAATTTACAAGTTACCTGCCAGTTCTAGGTTTGAAAACCTCTTTGTTTGATACCAGCCTATTTGTGAAAGTTGATGATGATGATGTCACAATACTCTTGTTATATGTTGATGACATAATCTTTACTGATTCTAATCCAACAAAGGTTCAGTCTATCATTGAAAACCTTGCAGAAGTGTTTGATCTCAAAGACATGGGAAGATTAACATACTTTCTAGGTTTACAGATTGCATATTAGGATGATGGATCTTTGTTAATAAGTCAATCTAAATATGTTAAAGAGTTGCTTAAAAGGTTGGCCTGGAAAATTGTAAACCAACATCAACATCATCCAAACCGCACACTCAGTTTCTTGTGGATGAAGGCAAAACTGTCTTAGATCCTATTCAAATACAGAAGCATTGTAGGTGCTTTACAATACTTTACTTTCACAAGACCAGATATTGCACACTTTGTCAATATGGTATGCTAGTTTATGACAAATCCTTCTGAGTTACACTTTTATTTGGTGAAGAGAATATTGAGATACTTACAAGGGACACTGAATTGTGGTTTGACATGCACAAAGTCTCTAGAATTTCAACTTACTGCTTATTCAAACTCAGATTGGGTGGCTGATATAAACACAAGAAGGTCAATTACTGGATATGTGGTCTATCTAGGTTGTGTTTTGATATCGTGGCAGTCCAAGAAACAACCAACTGTTTCTAGAAGTTCAACAAAGGCTAAAGACAAGGTTTTGGCTCACTATGCTGCACATGTAATGGTTACGATATGTGATTAAAGATACTCATCAATTTATATCTTCTCCTTCATACTTACACTGTGACAATCTTTCTGCATTGACACTAAGTTCTAATCCGGCTTTCAACTTTAGGATTAAACACCTATATATTTGAGAGAAAGTACAGAAATGAGATCTTCTAGTGCAGTATATTCCCACTGAAGATCATGTTGTAGATTTACTTACTAAGGGTTTGCACAATTTAGTCTTTCTTTGACATTGCATCAAACTTAGCTTAGGCCGTTCAAGAATACCTAGCTAAGTTTGAGAGTGGAGTAGCCAATATATAATTGTCATGGTTTAGTTTGTTAAAGGTAGTTATAAGGATTGAATTAGTAGAAGATGTTGGTGTAAAAACCAAGTTTATTGAGGGTGTTATTGTAATTGAGAATATAAGGAGGCTTCTATAAAAGCTAAAGTGTACTTGCTATTTATGATATCAAGAAATACAAAGTCATATTTTCAGCTCAAACATTTTCTCTTCCCACTCATTCTTTTAAGCTTTCTTGTTCTTCAATTCTCTTTGGTTATTAGTACCAAAGTAGGTTGTATCACGTGTAACGGCCAACAGCTACGTGTTCTCCGCATCACCCGATGTGTGTTTTTCACGTGCTAAACTAGAAAATTTGTCACACTTAATGAGGCGTGTTGAGAGTATTTGTCCCACGTTAATGAAAGAAGGTATATATTACTTGTGCTTATAAGTAACATGACTACTTTTTATATTACCAATTAATTTATGATGGAACCTCAACTTTCTTCATTTATTTAGCTTCTAATGTATGGATTTTTGATTGGCAAAGTGTTGGATTACATTTCTCCAAGTGCTAGGGGTTTACCTCATAAAATTGGTGTACACTATGAGTGAATTATTGTGTACTTGCTGTAGTCCAAGATTTGAAATCCATTTGCAGCCTTATTATAATAGGGATTTAACGAAGACATGATATTTTTGCCATTTTGCAGTCTTATTGATATGTGAATACAATTTATGTGGAAACAATTAATTCTCACGTATTGGTATCATGGATAAATGAATATCAAGACCTTGTTATTGCTGTTCAGATTTGAATGTTCTTTACTTAAGTACAAAATAGCAGCAGGGACCGTTTCTTTTGACAAAAAAATATATAGGGACAACACTTCAACTTACTAATAATGTGATGTTTACTGAAACTTAATTATATCTTAGCATTAATTTATATACACACTATATTTATTTTTACATATTTGGAAATAGGTTAGAATTTTTGATATAGTGCAAGAGAAATGATTTTCATACAATCTTTCTTTTCCTTATGCAGATTTATGTATATTTTTGTCTTTTGATTTTATTTATTTATTCAGTTCAACTACTCAAATTAAATAGAGAGGTGTATCGGGATAAAATTGTGTGCAAAAGTTACTTCCTAATAAGTTAATTGAATCTTGAAAATGTTAGCGGTTAGGTGTATTTTATACTAGTCTACTTGTGGTATTTTACGTATTAGAGTTTCTTAGAACAATAAGAACTATAATTGCTTCCCGATAATCCACTAGGGTTTAGATTTACTATCATGGTTGCCCATTAGGTCTTTATATACAAAATTGTTGTATACCTAACCCAATAAGCAGACCAAGTTGCTCATCAAATTACAAGATGTAGGGAAGCAATTATCAGCTTTGGCATGTGTGACTTTTTTTTTTTGATCAAAAAATAATTTCAAAAATTTAAAAGACGACGCATGAATTTTATTCTGAAGAAGATAAGATTGCCCTCATAAATAGGCAAGGTATAAAAATACTCCCAGCATCCCTTGAGTCCCTGAAGGTTTAAGCAGCTGATTATGACTGCTTCTACTCTCCTGCTCATGGCATAAAAAAGTTAAAGACATTATTAAAGATAGGATTAATCACCAAATCCTTATCTTTAATACATTTTCAATTGTTCGACAAAAAAAAAACATTTCCAATTGAAAAACAACTCTATCGAGTAAGGAATCACTATCACAATCAATCATGATGACACACTTGACCAATCAGATGCTGCCATGTGTAGGGTAAAACCTAACCTATGGCCGCCCACCTCCTGTAAATATCTCATCTCTACCATTCATTGGTAAGTTTTCTGCTATGCATACAAACTCTAACATTTGGTCTTTTATCAAAAGTCTTAATTGTTTTGTAGATACATATTCGTAAAATTGAAGGTGGATTTTTGCTACCACTTTTTTCCTTTATTTTCCCGGTATAATACTACATTATTTTTCTATTTTTCACGTGGTCCAAAATGTCAAATACGCGGGAGGCACCTACTTTGCCATTCGCAATTATTAATAACATATGCTTCTCTCTGCTCTCTATATAACTTCATGTAGCCTAAGTCTCCAAACAAAAAGACACACCCTTCTCTCCGTTATCCCCTCTCCCTCTCCCTCTCCCTCTCCCTGTGTTCAAATAAAGAGATGTTGAAGCCCCAAGTTCACCAATCAAAATCCGGCCAATCTCTCTTCCTTCAAGAACCATATTTTCATGGCAGTGCCAGAAGTGCTTCACTTGCTGTCTGGTCAAGGCCCTCTTTCCTACCCCAAAAATACAGAAACATAAAAGCCACAGGCAGTAGTGTTAGTGATAATAGTAATACTTCTACTACCACGACTAAAACTACTACTACTACTACTACTAGAATTACTACTACTCCGATTCCAAACCCTACTACTCCCACTCCTCCTACCACCACCACCACCATTGAAACTACTAAAGTCGTCACCAACGAGTTCATTAGTCTTAAGGCCACACTAACCGTGACGCTTACAGTCGGAGGCTTTCTCTCACACATTGGTCTAACCCGAGGACTTGATGATATAACAGATTTGCTCGGTCAATCGCTCTTATTGGAGCTTGTTAGCGCTGAGCTTGATCCGAGTAAGTATGTATATAGTGTTCGGCATAGCATGCATATGCATCAAACCGTATCTTAACTATCATGCTAACATTAAAGGACAAATGACCTGTCTAAAATTTTCTGAACGAGTAACCTAAATGGTCAGCCAAAAAATCCTACGCCACAAACAAACCCTACGCCCTAACCTACCCCATCAGCCACCCCACTCCACCGCCGGCAAACCCCCCATCCTTTTTTCACTCTCTATCTCTCGCTTTTCCCCTTTCTCCTCTCTTAATTTCTTTCTCCTGCACCATATATGCTCTAGTTGATGTGGATGGAGTGGGTAAATTTGGGATTTCTTGAACTAGCTTTTCGAAGGGGTGGAGGTTGATGGAGGAATCTTCAATGATATTTTAGGGTTTCTCATTAATTGTTATGTACATATCACTTACCATATTAGATGATACACTAATATAGTACAAAAATGTGGTCTCTTTAACATTTTTCTTTATTAAAATATAAAGTATATAATCTGTTTCTCCCCTTCTATCTGATTCTGATCAAAAGTAAAGTTTAATTAGCTATTAACTTAATTGAGATTTTTCATCTCAGAAAAGGATTTAGAATTTAGATACACTGAGTGGTTAAAAATAGATGCATGTTGTAATTAACGATTGGTAATGTTTTATTTTTTATTTTCTATTTTTTAATTTATTTTTAAAGAAGATTTATTAATTTGTTAACCTTTGTGATGGAGAAACTGGAGAGGAGAAGGAGAAGGTTGCGGGGTATGCACACAGGAGTCGCCGACAGGAAGGAGAGATAATATACGAGACAGATTTCAAAGTGCCAGTAGATTTTGGGGAGATAGGTGCTATTTTGGTAGAGAATGAGCACCACAAGGAGATGTTTCTCAAGGAAATTGTCGTCGATGGCTTCCCATGTGGCTCTGTTCATCATAGCTGTAACTCTTGGATTCACTCCAAGTATGACAATCCTGCTAAGAGGGTCTTCTTCACAAACAAGGTCAGCCTTTTTCCAATCACATATATTATATATCTAGTTAAAAATATATTATTTTTGTAGTTAAAGTGACACGGCACGCTGACACGGCATGCCAAAAAATCTGCAACAAAATTGATTTGAATTATAATAGCACAAAAAGTGCTTTGTGAAAAAACCAGGTGCTTCTCCCTAAAACAAATTAATTTTTAATAGAACTTTTGTTGTGCTTCTAATAAAAACCCTACAACTTAATTAGTTGGTTCAATCTGTTGACATCAAATTAAAGACGGATATCAATTTTGCTTGGTGGAGAATGGAAGAATAGAGTTAAATAAGGATACTTGGGTACTTATTAGTTATTACTCATTAAAACCAACCTGCAATTTTTTAACCTTTTGATCTTGACCTTCGTTTCGACTGGTGCATGATTTTGTGCATATGTGGAAAAGTCATACTTGCCATCTCAAACACCAAGTGGGTTGGCTAAGCTAAGAGAAGAGGAGCTCGTGACCTTGCGAGGCAATGGCCAAGGAGAGCGGACGAGCTTTGAGAGGATATATGACTACGATGTTTACAACGATCTTGGTGATCCTGATAAGAATTTAAGACTGGAAAGACCAGTACTCGGTGGCAAAGAATTCCCGTATCCCAGACGTTGTAGAACTGGACGACCACCATGCGACACAGGTACGGCAATTACATATTTTTTTGGCTACGATCTAAAATGTTATTTATCAGATTATTAATTTGGATCGAATGCAAAAACTCAAATAAGAATTGACTTCATAGTGACGATATTATAGCCGGCTAACTATGTACTATAATTGCTTGTGGCCTAATCTCCTAGTGGATAGAGTAGTATTGAGTTTTTACCCATGTTTCCTGGGTTAGGAACTTCCCCTTTCCCTAAATTAATGTAATTGCTTCGAACTTTTCCCCCTCGTGTTAATAGTAGTAAATTTAAAAAATAAAAAACTATGCACTATAATTGTATGACAAGAGAACACTTTTTAAATGTTATCTTAAAGTTAATAATCAATGGTTATACATACAGATTCATTGTTCGAGAAAAGGAGCAGAAAACATTGGTACGTTCCTAGAGATGAAGCCTTCTCAGAAGTAAAGCAGCTAACATTTTCAGCAAAGACACTGTACTCTGTGATGCACGCATTGGTACCATCGCTGGAGATAGCGATCGCCGACACTAATCTTGGGTTCAAATACTTCACGGCCATAGACTCACTTTTCCGCGAGGGGATTCAGTTGCCTCCCTTCAAGGAACAAGGCGTTCTCAAAACCCTGCTTCCCGGGCTAGTCAAGGTTATGGCTTCTGGAGATGACGTTTTGCGTTTTGTACCCCCAGAAACAATGAATAGTAAGCAAATTCAGCCTCTCACACACCAATATATATGTATTGGACAATGAATCTCACAACTGTTAATTAAGTGAAACTACAATAAAATAGGCAACAATTACCGAGCAAACGTGGTTGGATAGCGGGATACAAAAGCGTGACAAAAACTCTACAAGCCACACTTGTTCTCTGACTGTTGTTATTTTTTCCTTATATAGTTGTAGACTGTTGAAGAAAAAAAAAGTATATATATATATGTGTGTGTGTGGTCCACATCTATAATATAAAAATATAGAAGTAAAAAATATCAAATATTCTCCATTTATTTGTGTGTGTATTTGTATCATTTTATGCATTACTTTCTCTCAATAGCTATATCTAGCTAATTGAACTAATTTTCGTTCGGACTTATCTTTAGGGGACAAATTCTTTTGGTTTAGGGACGAGGAGTTTGCTAGGCAAACTCTTGCAGGTCTCAACCCATACAGCATCAAGTTGGTGACGGTATGAATTACTTATCTCTGTATAGTGACACTACTAAGTATTAAGTTTATTTCTTATGCTCGTCCATATTAACAAAAATAGAATTCCAAAAATAAAAAAATAAAAAAAATTTAATTGCAGGAATGGCCATTGAAGAGTGAACTAGACCCGGAGATCTATGGCCCTCCTGAATCAGCTATAACCAAAGAAGTAATTGAGCAAGAGATTAGAGGGTTCGCAACAATTACTGAGGTAGATATATCATGATATTATTTACAAGATAGTCATATATGTTCTTGTCTAAAGTCTGACGTGTTATATTATTGTGTTGGATTCGATAAACGCATGCAGGCCATAAGAGAAAAGAAGTTGTTTATTTTAGATTACCATGATTTGTTTTTACCCTATGTGAGCAAAGTAAGAAAGCTCGAAGGCACCACACTATATGGATCGAGGACTCTGTTTTTTCTTACCCCTCAAGGTACACTCAGGCCACTGGTCATTGAGCTAACAAGACCGCCGATGGACGGAAAGCCACAATGGAAGCAAGTTTTCCAACCGGCGTGGAACGCCACGGATGTCTGGCTCTGGAGGCTTGCTAAAGCTCATGTCCTTGCCCACGATTCTGGTTATCATCAGCTTGTTAGTCACTGGTAATAAATAACTAAAATTAATGTTACATAAATCATATTCTTACACTAGTGATTTAAAAGGTGATACAAATAATGTAGTCGAAATTTTTTATTCATCCAATATTCTAGGGGAATCGGTTAATAGTATATCTCGTTGCTTTGCAGGCTACGTACACATTGTGCCACAGAACCCTACATAATCGCCACAAATCGGCAACTGAGTGTCATGCACCCAATCTATAGATTGTTACATCCCCATTTCAGATACACCATGGAGATTAATTCTCTTGCTCGCGAATCACTCATCAATGGCGGTGGTATCATCGAAACCTCATTTTCGCCCGGAAAGTACTCCCTTGAGCTTTGCTCTGTTGCCTACAGAAAGGAATGGCGGTTTGACCAAGAGGCACTCCCAGCTGACCTTATTAGAAGGTATGTACTCTTATCTGGCTGTGTAGATACACAATGTTATGGAAATGTCTCTTGTTAAACAGTCTAACATGTTATGATATAATTAACATGCTAACAAGTATTTGGACACTGATTATGTGGACTCTTGATTGAATGGACGTTTTAGATTGACAGTTTGACAACTAAATATGCCTAACCTGCATGTAGTTTCGTGATAACAGGATGACTTAATGAGGTGGATGAAAGGTCTATTAGTGGCTCATATGTCAATCCATTTGTGGAACTAATATAAGTGATTATTGACATATATATTTTCTTGTGAGCTTCCTCAAGTATATGATAATAGAACAAAGTATCTAATTTTCTTCTAAAGGTACTGTTTAACTAACATGTTAGTGACGATATTTAATTTGTAATTGCTAGGGGCATGGCTGTTGAGGACCCAACTGCTCCACATGGGCTAAGGCTAACAATTGAAGATTACCCTTTTGCCAATGATGGACTCCTCTTATGGGATGCCATTAAACAATGGGTCACTGACTATGTAAACCACTACTACCCAGACTCCAGCATTGTCCAGACTGATCAAGAGCTCCAAGCGTGGTGGACAGAAATCAAAACAGTTGGCCATGCAGACAAAAAAGATGAGCCATGGTGGCCAGAACTCAACACTCTGGAAGACCTAATGGGCATCATCACAACAATGGTTTGGGTCGCATCTGGTCACCATGCAGCTGTCAACTTTGGCCAATATGCCTATGCAGGTTATTTTCCTAACAGACCAACAATTGCAAGGACCAACATGCCCACTGAGGACCCCTCAGAAGAGGATTGGAAAAACTTCATAACAAAACCTGAAAGTGCACTTTTGCAATGCTTTCCTACACAAATCCAAGCAACAACAATCATGGCTGTTTTGGACATTTTGTCGAATCATTCACCGGATGAAGAGTACATTGGAGAGAAGATGGAGCAGGCGTGGGCTGAAGAGCCTGTTATAAAGGCGGCGTTTGAACGGTTTAAGGGGAGATTGTTGGAGCTTGAACGAACAATCGATGATCGAAATGCCAGTAGTGAGTTGAAGAACCGAAATGGAGCTGGGGTTGTGCCTTATGAGCTTTTGAAACCCTTTTCACAACCTGGGGTTACAGGAAAAGGAGTTCCGTATAGCATCTCTATTTGAACTATGAACTAGTGTGTGCTTTTGGTCCATAACTCTCTTTCCTTTTGTTTTTTATTAACATAGTTTTAACTCATATGGCTTCTGACAATGATATTGGCGAGCTTTCCCCACAATTACGCAATGTGAAAAGCTGGAACTGTGTTGAGTAGCAATAGGCATTAACTCCATGGTTTAAGGAATAAAATTGTGAGCGTTTGTATATACATATTTTATGTGTGTGTACTCTTAGCAAAGCTGAAAATAAAATATATGCTTATGAATATTTCCATTTGCTATTATGGAGCTAATAAAAGTGTGATACTTCCCAACCTACAGTTGCCAGTACAATGTCAACATTAAGAAATATATATATCAACAAAATAATAACATAACATTGAGAACAACAGAAATATCAAATATTTTATAGATTGGTATCAGCTACTCTTTCTCTATAACAATAATTGGGGCACTTGTGCAAGTACATATATAGCAGGAATACATGGAATTGGATTCTCGCTAGATCCCCTCTATAGGGATTCCAGAGATCAACACAAATAGACCGTTGATAAAAAATCGTACGATTATAATTAAATGTTTTTTATATTTTTTAAAAGTAAAATAATCTCGTTTTGTGTGAAAAATATAAATAAATAAAAAAATTATGGCCGTACGATTTTTTATCAACGGTCTATGTACGTTAATTCTTAAGAAGGGAATCTGGGGAGGAGCCAATTCCGGAATACATGTGTGTGAAAGCTGTTGAGTTAGCTAGAGTCACAGTCGAAACGTACATCAGTCAATATATGGTCCATTGTTGCTTAACTGTACACACTATGCCAATGTGGTCCAGATCCATGTGAACATGAGCACATGCAAGCGTCTTACGACAAAACTACGAGCTCATCGAGATGTCTTTTTGTTACAATTGAAGTATCATATGTTTTCAAGTTGGTCCTACTTTCTGTGGCTACAAATGTTCTATTTATTGGTCTTATGTAGTACTCATTCGGTTTCATAAGGAGATGTGATTTTTAAGATGACACAAAAGAAATTATTGAACCGTACGTATATTTGAAATCGAAAGCATATACTAGCTAGTCTTGGAAAATCCTGATCCACACATGATTTTATATGGTGGATTAGGGAAGAAACTGTTGTATGTGCATGATAATTCTATATAACATCCATTGCATGATGTGTGTGGATCTCACTATTATTTGGTGGCTCTCATACATATATTTTGAGAGGTAAGATGTATAAACCCGACAATATTCAATAAATATTAGGTTCGACGCGTTGATAGTTTGCTTGTATACCATATCAAGATATGAATATTTAAACTCAAAATAAATAGATTCAAGATCTTTAGGGATTAATACAAAGATTTTATTATCTAATTAATGAATACTTTCAACGACTAGGAAGATATTATACACATTAGTGCAAAACCTCCATTCTCTAATGTAGGATGCTCTCAACAATTCGAACATATATAATTCTTTTGCTCTCACAAAAGTTTGTATGTGTGTGGGAGATGATTAATTAGTCTTGTGCTGATGGTGAACAAAGAGAGCATATGCATCAAGATAAAACCACCATATGCCCTGTTCTTTTGGCTCTTCAACAATTCATTTTTGTATTCTTCTCATATATTTTATTATGAAGGCCAAAATCACATGCAAAATGTTTTCCCCTAATTGCTAGCTATAACAAATTCTGGGGTCCAGAATAAATTCTGGGATATCCTGATGGTGATGATCTTGCTTCGAGATAGACTAGAGGAGAGTGAATTATATAGTGGAAACCATGGCAAGATAGCGACCTTTCAGCACTTATATATGTGATAATTTGTACTGGTATTTGTCCTTTCAACAACAATCGAAGCTAAATTATTTTAGTGGAATTACCATCTTTGCAAGTTTGCAGTGGCTTATTTTAAGACTTCAATATATTTTATTTTCAAATTTATTAGTCTCTTGAAAATGTTTATGTTTAGAAATAAAATATATAAAACATTTAGAACGTTCATCACTCGATAAATATTTAGATCCCATTATCATGAATAAAACACTCCAACTATTGAAAGAACTTCTAAACATAGAGGAAAGAAATATCTGCTTTTGTTATTGTCGATATTTTGAAAATATGTCTTTACTTTTTGAGAAAATTTTTGAACCAATATGCTGAGAGCTTAGGGTATCTTTTCAACCCATCATTATAATCAACAAAGTTGATACCAAATCGAACAGTGTAACCCATAGTCCATTCGAAATTGTCCAATAGTGACCATGCAAAGTACCCTTTCACATTGACACCATCTCTGCAAAAAAATAAAAATAAATAAAGATTAGATATCTAATTTATATATCGATATATAATGTATATAAAATTATTAAAAAAACTCTCTTTGACAACTAAAATAGTAAATGTACTCATGTGCCCTCTTCAAGTTTAAACGTTGAATACTAGTATTGAACTTAGAGGTAATATAGTCATATCACTTCATATGCACTCTCTTATTAATTTCTCACACCTTTTAATTTCTCTTTATGCATAAAACTCATTTTAACTCCTACCACATGCATATTCTTCTCGATGCTAAACCAACTAAGTATCATATTTTCCACTCAATATGTAATGTAAGTGAGAAAATATGATAGGTGGGTGGACATAATAACACCGCACTATTGTACTATATACTGATCACCATATTATTAGAACAACTCTCTCACAAAAAAGAGAAAGTCGAACAAAATCAGTGAATATGATACGCAAAAGTTAAAAAGGAAAAAAAATAATACTCACTTGATTGCTTCTCTAAGGTAATAAAGATGGCGAAAGTGATAGTCAACTCTTTGGTTGTCAAGAAGAGCGTCCTCAAGCGACAAATTAGGATCATTAAACTCATTCACGCCTACAATACAAGGGGGGAAACAAATACAAAGCCTTAAGTTCTATATATGAACTATTATAGCCTAACCACATCAATAAAAACAATTCCGTCATCTCAGAAAATATAAGTGCTTTTAAAATGATTGAAAATGTTTTTGGTGGAATTTCTTTGGTATCAATTCTTAGTAAAAATGCAAGTGAATCTTAAAAAACACTTATAAAGTGCTTTTTGCAAGAAGCACCAAGAAGCACTTCAAGTGCTTTTGGAACCCAAAGCATTTTCTCTGAAAACGGTTTCAGTTCTTGTAAAAGCACTTCCAAATAAACCAAATATATAATCATGTAGAAAATAATTACCATTCTCAGTGATGTAAATAAGCGGATTATGATATTTTTTCTTCGTATAGAGCAAAACATCTCTAATGCCTTTCGGATAAATATAAAGTGAAGCAGCCTGCAAGATCATTTACTTGATGTAAATTGGGAGGTCGTGATAGTAATCATTCACTACATATAGGATTAAATTTCTAAATCCTCTAGCTATCATCCATTGGATCAGATTATTAATCATATTAATTATTACTTGAAGTATGCTCAAAAGGAAATTATAAGACTATCAATCTGATACTCACCTTTGGCCCAATGGGAATTCCATTACGCTCATCTGGCAAAACAAACGGTCAGGGTTACTCTAAGCTTGGGCAGCAATATAACACATATATACTTGGGGGACAATACTTGGTAGCTCAATGGGGAGTACCCAAATTTACTCACCTCTGATGTGGCCCAATAATATTACAACATGTGTATTTCAAAACTTAATCCCAAGCATTGGGGGACAATACTTGGGTACTCAATGGTGAGTAAATTTGGGTACTCCCCATTGAATACCCAAGTATTGTCCTATATTGGGTACGTCTTATTAAATAAGGTCCAAGTCAGAAATATAAGTTAGCGAGGTGTGAGTGAACAACTGAGTTTGTTAGGAGGTAAATGAGATAGCTTGAAAGCTAAGCAAACTCAATTGTTACCAATCGAATATGCCGCAATACAGAAACCTTTTTCTCTCTACAGTTCTTCTTCCTTTCATTAATTATGTTTAGAGTTACAGGCTGCACTTTTAATTTTCTTCAAATCCTCTGTTCGTTAAGGTATTTTAGATACCAACTGATGTGCATGCATAATTTCAAACATACACATTAGCTGGAGTACACGTGGAGTCCACTTACTTTCACGGTGGTTATAAGTTAGTTCATTCCTGAATTATAAATGACACATTATCGTTAGCGTGAGTTTAATAGTTTTGTGGCTCATTATTATATAAGAATCAAACTCAAGAGGACCACATATTGCACTCGGCAATTAAATTCAAATTTTTAGGTTCACTTTGTGAGTTTGATTCCAGTTTTATAAGAATCAAATTCAAATTTTCAGGTCCTCCGAAAAAGAACTTATACGTTCAAGTTTTTTAACCACCAATAGTAAGTGTGTCAGAATACGAATAATATATCTAAATGATAACTTTAAGTTTATATCACTCGTACCTGACATTGAAGCGGGAAAGTCTGTTAAGTAGCTTGCATTGCTAACAGCTAGTTGGGGTGCATCAGATACATATTTGGAAAAATAATAGTTCAATCCGATAAAATCATATGATCCTTTTAGCAATTTTGACTGCTCCTTGCTGAATTTAGGCAATCTGTTTCCAACAATAGATCGCATGATATAAGGGTAGTCACCATTTGACATTGGGTCCATAAACCATCCCAGTGTAAAATCCAGGACTTTAACTGCAGCCTCTTTGTCTTTCTTTGACTTAGAAAATGGCACCACCCCTAGGGAAACCAATGTCACACCTATCAATCCCTTTTGAAATGTCTGCACATGTCACAACATTTTGTTAGTCTCGCTGAACTATATCGAAAGTGATCTGTAACTCTTAGATATCACCTGATATTTTTCCTTGTATAATTTAACAGCAGCAGCATGAGCAAGAAGCTGGTTGTGTGTGACCAAATATGGCTCAACCCCTGAATCTCCACCTGTGCAGTTGCGTTTTAGCGAATCGGAACATCGTCCAGGTGCCAAATCTCCAGTGGCATAACCAGCCACACTATATGCCAATGGCTCATTGAACGTGATCCAATGCTTTACTCGATCACCAAATTCTTTATAACAAAGCCCTGCGTAGTCCTGAAAATGCTTCCTGCATTCATGTAGTCATTCATGGATAAATATTGGATGCGAAAAGCAGAAGGATGTAAGTAACATAACATTATTCACTTACACAATTTGAGGACTTAGGAAACCACCATACTCATCTTCCAAGGTTTGGGGAAGATCCCAATGGAAGAGTGTTACAAAGGGCTTTATATCTGAAGTCATTCGTTAATAGACAAATAGTATTAAACTACCATTTTACTTTTTGAGTACTCAACGATACCTGTATTATTCAGAAATTAATTAAAAATTACCATTGGCATGGAGTTCATTGATGAGGTTGTTGTAGTATTCTATCCCTTTCTTGTTCACACCTCCGCTTATTTTCCCATCTAAAAATTATAGAAAATCATCATTAATAGATTTAAGGGTGGTGTAATCTACATATCCTTTTTTTACCTGATCACACAGTATGTTAGTTTTTTGCCTTTAATTTTATTCAATTATTCGATCTGACAACTGAAAACTGAAAGGAGCGTGCGGAAGATAAAAAGAGATATATGATCCTATGAACATATAGAACAACCCTTAATTTAATATAAGGGCCATGAGATATGGCATTAAACTTACTTGGTAGCACTCTGGACCATGAGATAGAAAATCTATAAGCATCCAAACCCATTTCCTTCATAATCCCCACATCTTCCTGTAAAATGTAATTAGGAATAAGAGAATGATGTCATACGTTTTCCGTTAAAATTATTGTCTCACAATTAATTATTGAAATACACCCACCTATGTCGCATATATATATTTTTTATTCTATTTAGTTATATGCTCTTGTACCTTGTAGCGATGATATGAATCTACTGCAACATCTCCATTGCTCCCATCTTTTACCTTACCTGCAATTCACCACAATAACTTGCATATTCAAATATTATATTAAGAATACGTGCAAAATTATTTATCAGTTAAATTACAAGAATTTCACTCTTTTTAAGTTTACTGCTCATTGTCACTGGGAAAAAGCTGTAACTAGAAAAAAAATCCAAATCATATTTTCTGGTCTATGTATGTGGTGATTCTAATCTTGGTCTTATAGTTTTTTTATTTTTATTTTATTTTATTTTTTAAAAATAAAGAATGATAAAAAATTAAGTAAGTCAAACAAGTTCTTATAGTTTTTTATTTTTTTTTATTTTTATAATTTGGTTCTTATAGTTAAAAACTCAATACAAGTATATTTATAGTTTTAAAATCATGCCGAGTAGAGTAGCCTATTCATAAAATATTTTATTGAATTTGGTTAGCAAAATACACAGACGTCAACGCCTGGTCTAGTAGTGCAAACCTTATAATTAAATAGGATATTAAAGTAATTTACTGCATAATAAAATGGTCACGTTAATTTGGGAGGATAGGTTGCAAATCATAGTGGAGCATGATCTATTTAGACCTTATAACTTGGGTTTCCTTAATTTGTCACAACATATTGACAAAAAGCAAGAAAAAATAATTTGTTCAATGGGAGCTAGCCATTTGGCCTACTCTTAAACAGAATGCTATATGATTTAATATGCAATTCCAAAGTATTCGTCACTTGTCTATAAAACCGTGTTCGGCCGGCAACAATGCTTAAGTATGGTTTGAGGCTTTGAGCTCTTAGGGGCATATTATTAAATCAATCATGCCACAACAACTATGGATGCTAGCTACCAAACGACCTCTGGTAATTTCGCCAATATTTCAAGTGTTATTGCATTTCTCTCATGAAATTTTAAAATTTGATTCCACTCAATTCGTTAAAAAGAATGCTAAAAAGGGTAAATTACAGAGACTAACTATTTGGATCAAATTTTGTAAACTATAACGTGGTTGATGATAATTGAATTATTACTTAAATGTTGAGTTCTTTTCTTTTTTTCTTTGCATCCCAGGAAGCCATTAAATTTGAGCTAAAAGAATAACAAGAAATTAAAATTGACCTGGGTATTTATGAACGTATGTATCCCATATACTAGGACCTCTACCATCTTCACTCGCAGCACCTTCATACTGAAATTTACGGAGAGTTACATATACAGGTGGATAAATGCATCTCAAAATAATAAAGACAAAATCATGTGTTTAGAACATTTAGTTGCAAGACTTACCTATGTTGCTACAAAAGCTTATATTGTAATCTTAATCAAGACCATATATTCAGTTGAAAATCAACATGTTGATCAGTCATTTGGATACATAGTGTGATAATATATCAGCATATTTACGGCGACACACAATCTAAAATACATGGAGAACACACTATTTCCTTTAATTTACACGCAAAATTTGAAATTTTATGCTGCAAAGTACTTTACCTGGTAAGCGGCTGAAGCTGTTCCAAATAAGAAACCTGTTGGAAAACTGCTCCGGTTCAGAGAAGTAGTGTCGTACAGATCAGTACTTACTCTAGGTATTGTAACACTACTCTTCACTGTTGAGGTAAGAACAATTAGCAAGAAACCTAGAAGCTGTATAAGAATAGAGCCTCTAGATCTGGATGCCATGATCGATTTTGGTTAACAATAAGCTATGCACCTTCAGCTACCAGGAGGCATTTATAGACAGCTCAAGCAAATATATATTGAGAAGAATACAACAAAACAAAGACGTAGAAAAAGACTGCAGGCTAATATATCAATTAGCCAAAAAAATTACTTCCACCAGGAAAAAAAGGAGCAACAGTGAGCAACTAGCGACGAGAATATATATAGTTGGAGGGACTGTTGGTTTGGTGATACAAAAACGTGATTTGGAATAACGTTTTGACAAGTCATACTTTCCGTGTCACCCAATCAATCTAGCAATAGTCAAAAGGGGTATGGTATCTACACACTTTTTTTTACTTTTCTCACAATCTTTTAATTTTCAACCATGGAATTAGATGAATTGAAGAAAATCAAAGAATATAAATTAACAAGAAATGTGAAAAAAAGTAAAAATAAGTGTTTGAATAGCACACCCGTAGTCAAAACTATTTCCAACTAACTTTTTATTTAGTACTAATTGTTTCTCTAGTTTCTACTAGCGGTCTCTTCCATTATATATATAGAGGAAATCTTTAAGGGGAGGGTTTCTCATTTAAAAAAAATGGAAAAATAAGGACACGCTCCCCACTGTTGGATTTAACTTTAATAAAGTTGTGTGGTTGAGATTGTGTGGCCTGTGTTTTAATCTCAACAACATAATTTCATTAAACCAATTTAACGGTGAGGAGCGTGTCCCCATTTTTTTTTAAAATGGGGATCCCTCCCCTTAAAGGGCATATATATATAGGAAAATGATCCACGCCGGATTCGTTTTCTAGAGATCAGGGGATCTTGTAATCATGACTGTTCATCGTACGATTAATTTTCGTTAAGTACTATTTATATTTAATTTAAAATTTAAAATTTTAAATAATTTCTGACCGCACGATTTATGATGAACGAACATGATTACAAAATCCCCAGAAAAAAAGGATATAGTGAGTATCATTTTCCGTGTGTATATATATATATATATATATATATATATATATATATATATATATATATATTGTTGGTATCGAGCTATGTGCTGTAAGATATTATTAATATTGTTGATAATTTGAATTTACATTTGTCAATGTGTGAACAAAATAGTTGTTGACATGTCGTTAATATTTTGTTCGTAAGTACATTTGATTGCAACATATATATATAGATCATTTCTAATGAGAGACCTTAAAATCAAGGTTTAAAATATCGATGATATCAGAAATATCGGTAGTCCAAAAATAAGGAAATATCGATAAAAATTGAATAAAAACTACGGAAATTATAAGAAAAACTTGGAAATTTTTATTGAAATTTTGCAGGATATTTATTGAGTCAATTATCTATTAGTTTATCACAAAAAATTGGAAGGAAATGCATTGCATGATGGATTTAACTGATTTAAGTTGATTAACATTGTGAGTATAAAAAATATGTAATAATTAATGAAAGAAGTTTAAACACACCATAATCATTTATATATAATGAATTAGTACAATATTTTACATTTTATACATTGCATGGTAAGATACATGATTGACTTAATACCACGTAGAGTTCCTATGAAGTTCAAATTTTTCACTATCTTCATCATCTCTATGTGTGGAGTAAGTGTATTCTGAAGAGAAGTCATCAAATGATAAATCCCCAAAATAGTTTTGCATGTAATTGTTAAAATGTCACCCATATGGATCCGAGATTGGTTGACGTTGTCTATAAACAAAATCATTTGAAGATTGAGTCTCGAATTCTTTCCACCCATATAGATCTGAGATTGGTTGACGTTGTCCATATATATAGAAATATAACTACAACTAATTAGTTAGGTGAGTGAACGTGATTAGTAGTTCAAAAGTAGATACTTGAAAAGAAATTGTCATGTGCAAATTTGTTTCTTGCAAAAAGAATTCAAAACAAAACCATATATATAAATATTTTAGCATACTTTCACAAAAAACATAAGTGATATGGTGGTCAAGGTGTTGAAGGAGTAAAATAGGAGGGGTTCGAATTCCCTTGGTGTTTTTTTAAATATAGAAATTTAAAAAACACGGAAATTTCAATGAAAATATCGAGATATTATGGATATTTTAGACCTTGCTTAAAATAGGGTCTCCACCACTACTTTTGAGAACCTCTTGAGAGTCTCAAAGAGAACATTTAGGTTCTTTAAGGCTCTCTCCAATTTTGGGCTCACTCGCCGACGCGCAACACACGGCTTGTTTGAAATTGTTTCCCGACAGTGTGGGGCCCACTGTCAGGGCCCCTGTCTGCCACTTTCCCGAGCCCAACGACTCTTTTGCGCATCGCACGGCCACCATTTAAGGACCGTTGGTTGATCCAATGATCCAGATTCATTTTTTTTAAATATGTTATTTTAAAATATATTGAATCCAACGGCTGAGATCAAATATAATCAAATCTAACAATAAAAAAAAAGATCTAACGGCCCAAATTTAAATCCAACGGCTAAAATAATTAAAAATATATATTTAACTTAAAATTCACTCAAAAACTCTATAAATACCTATGTATTTGTTCAAACATCCACACAAAAATTCAATTTTCTCTTATAATATTGGACTTGTGTGATCAACTAATATTGGACTTGTGTGATCAACTAATATTGGACTTGTGTTTATATAGAGGATGATTGATGAAAGTTGAACGGTTGGTGAAAGTTGAAAGTTTGGTGAGATGAAAGTTGAACGGTTGGTGAAAGTTGAAAGTTTGGTGAAAGTTGAAAGATTGGTGAAAGTTAAAGGCTTGCTTTGTAGAAAATTTAGTGATTTTTCAATATTTATAGGAATTTAAATATTTTTAGATTAAAATGTTCATAAAATTAATTTACGATTGCTTTATAGAAAATTTAGTGATTTTTCAATATTTATCGGAATTTAAATATTTTTAGATTAAAATGTTCATAAAATTAATTTATGATAGTCTACATATTTATTTTTTTTAAATTTAATTTAACAAAAAATTAGCCTAAGTTTCATTTTTTAATAATCTCGAGCTAAAATTTTAGACCAGAAGAGTTGGAGCAGAAAAACTATTTCTAGGCTAAAAGCTAAATTTTCCAAACTAAAAAATTTGGCTTTTAGCCCAAGGGTTGGAGATGGTCTAAGGAATATTGGTTCCAATTGAGGGTTCTAATGGTACAGCCCTTAAACTTAGGGACTAAATTAAAGATTAAAAAATTATGGCTAATTTCAGAATCGTTGGTCTAGACGGTAAAAAACATAAAAACAAGAAGATATCTGGTTGATATTTTGAGGTTTGTGGTTAACATTTTTTGGGTTGCTTATGATATTTCCCATGTGTTCTATGGCGAGCGACTGAGTCACCGGGCGAAGCGTTGTGATTCCATAACAATGGCATGTGGTCTTCAACTTTCAAACAAATTTATTAATTGAGTGGGGAATCATGGACGGCAAATTATGACTAAGTATGCCGGTTGCCGGCAAACCATGCTCTAGCTATTAGCAGCAAGTGCATAGATTTAAAGAAAAACTAATGAAAATGACTTGAAAACTTTGAGTTTTAACAACAATGACAAAATAAATGATAAAGTGAATAGTATCAATATTGATTTTTTAGTGTAAAAATGTGGTTTTCGTTAAAGTGAACAGTATAGAGCTTTTCGTTAAAGTTCCCTTCTAGGATGATGAAAAGTGTTGCAATTCTAGGATGATGAGATAGCTCATCCCTCCTCTCCTTTCTGTAGTCATTTTTTTCATACTCTCTTCTTTATCTCCTTTCAAATATTAACACCAGTCACCTATAAGAATTTTTTTGGAGAAATATTTTTATATATTAGAGCTCGTTTGAAAGTATTTTTAAAATGATTGAAAGTGTTTTTGGTGAAAATATTTTTGAGATCAATCCTTAGTACAAGTACAAGTGAAGTCTGGAAAAGTACTTGAAGTGCTTCCTACAAGAAGCATATAACTGGTGCTTCTTAGAAGAACTTTAAGATCTTCTGAAACTCAAAAATATTTTATACAAAAGCTCTTTCAGTTATTATAAAAGCGCTTCCAAATGAGAGCACTTGAATTTTTAATAAAAATGTAAACATGCTTTTAATTAAAGCTCTTCGAACATAAAACTCTTTTGAACATAAGTACATCTTAAGATAGCAATCTTAAATTAAGCCTTGAAAATTTTGATGCCAACAAGATGATAAAGGCAACCACTAAACAACAACGTTTTGCGAACTATTCTATATTAGGATATGATTACGCTTGGCTGCTTCTACCATATAAAAAGTTGATCGAAAGTTTATTTGTATATAACTATAGTTGTAATCGTCACGCTACTTTTTCTTTTCTTTTCTTTTTTCCCAATAAGGGGAGGGAATTCGAAAATTAGTTTATGTGTACGTGCGTGTATGTCAGGTTGCTTGTGTTTCTAGCATTAAGATGGGTGCAAATGAATATTGCGTATGGCATTCTAGTACGACAGAATCAAATTAACCTTAAAGCATTTCTTGCTGCTCTTAATCGATTTCTAAAAAGAAAGTAGACAGATAGCATTTGTCAAGGTGTCCATAAAACCTAGGCCAAAATCCGAGATTCCAAATATCAATTAACTTCTTTCTTGATGTGGAGGTTAATATCAATTAACTTTTTGAGATTACATTGATGAAAATAGGGATTTTCATAGGCTTATTAGTAATTTGGCTACTTTCTATATAGCCAATTGGTTTTCTAGTCGAATTTTAACTTTCTTTGTGGCAGTTAATCCTATGTGTGAAGCCCAATGGCCACATGTGCTTTACATCACCTAATTTATGTTGTCCACATTCTAAGTTTGGTATTTGTCACATGTGAGAGGGGTCTATTGAGAATAAATTCTACATTGATGAAATAAGTGACTTTACATGTACTTATTAGTAATTGAGAACCGGTGGAACCTCAATTTTTTATAGTTAAAGATAAGGTTATGAAATAAATGTCAAAATTCTCTGTTGGTCAAACAACTATAGGAAAAAAGGTAGAATACTAGGAGCAAAATAAAAATAAACTTGATCCTAAGACAAGTAGATGGAGTCTTGAGGAAATAACTAAGAAAATAATTCAAATCTAGTAAATTTAATCAATAATCCTCAACACTCCTCATCAAATTGGACCATGTGCATCACATACGCAGCTTGACACCTGTTATTGAATGACATCCATGTCAAGATCACACGATTGACATTAAGTAGTCACGGCGACCGATATCAAACAATCATAACGGTCGAAATCAAGTATTCACAAGTCACGACCAGTTGCAGTCGATATCAACCTGAGTTGTGTGCAGTGGCTGATAATCTTAGAGGAATTCACAGTGCCGTCAAGAGGCTAAATAGCAGATTCAGAGTGCTTCGTCACTATCTTCCTTGCTATGCAGAACGGTACGCGCATATTTTTAGAATAATTACAAGTCTTTGGTTTTGTGTTGGGATCAATGCTCTTGCCTATGGATAGGGGCAAATTAGCTGCGAAGGCGAATTCACTGGCTCTTTTGATTTAGGAAGTTCCTCAAGCATGCCGGGCAGCCTACAAGAAACGGAATGATTGCAATAGATCAAAACACTAAAGTTGAGGTATAACAAAAGGCATTGATAGAGTAAGTTCGAAGACTGATACACTGACAAAGAGAAACAACAAATGAACATTCAAAGATAAACAACTCGCAACTCTAAGGAATCCACCAAAGAGATAAGAGTTTATGGATAAGAAGAAAAACACTCTTCACTGAACAAGTTTAAACGTAATTCTTAATTTCTGAATGATGGTCTTCCCAAGTAGTGATTTTAAATAGTCTAGGCATGGAACAACCTTCAACCTTCCTTGAAAAGATTACTAAGCATGAACTTAATGTAATACTAATCATGAACTTAAATGAAAATATGAACTATTTTTAAATTAAATATGATGAATGCACCATGATAATTAGACGAGTCTAAATTTGGTGTCATATACAAAGGGCTGGTTTGGCACTTTGTATTAAACATCATATATGATTAATAATACACTGTTAGGTGCACTTTATACATATACTAAAACCCAGTTTCGTTGGTACTGTTTTTCACTGTTCGTGAACAGTTAAATGGCGAAACTGCCCTCAGTTCCTCCTCTGTTTCACGTTTACTTGCCTCCTTGGTACAGCGAAATGACCGTATTGTCCATCTTGGCCACGCGTCTATCATCGTTAAAATCTCTGCTTCGACGGTATCTTTTCGATTTTTCCTTCGCTTTCCACTTCTGTCTCACAAATCTCTCCTTCTGTTACTCTCGCAATAGCCCTAACTCGCTCTCAATTCCTGAGTTTTTTCTCTCACAAAATACCGATGAAGGAGACCATGTTTTTGTTTTTTGGGGATTTTGTTTGTAGCTACCATCTTCAGAGGAGGCGCCGATCCCTTGAAATCTAGCTTCTTCAACGTTTTCTCAAAACCTCTAAATTTGGTTTCGACCGTTCCATCCCGATCTCACAATCTTTGGCGCAAAACTTTCAGAATATTGCCTCTTTTATGCGTCTATCCTTTCCAAGGTACAGTCTTCAACAATCCCATGTTTTGGTTTGTTTTTTTTTTTTTTTTGAAGTTTTGGATTTGTTATTTTTTGTTTGGTGCCTAACAATATCTGGTCCTATGTTTTAATTTGGAAGTTTTTGTGATTTTGGGTTCGTGAGTTTAATTTACTCCCTCCAAGCCCGCTTCTGCTCCTTGATTCGCTACCCAGAGGATCAAGTTCTCAAGGTTCGGTCGTTCATCCTCAACTTCTTCCTTCCTGCTCGATTTGGATTGGAACGGAAAAGCTCCAACATGGGATTAATTTCTTCTCCCTCACTGATTATTTATTTCGGTATTTCATGTATATTGGTTTTTTTATTTTCATTAATTTTGGTCATGTGATTAGTGATTTTTGTTCTTCAATTTATTTTGAGTTTTTCTTTCTGTTGTTTTTAGGGTTTTTTGCTCTGCAAATTTTGGTCAAATTGCATGCATTTGAGTTATTTTGTAATTATCGTAATTTAAATTGGGTGGAATTGGCCTTTCTATTCTCCAAAATTTTTGTTAGGGATTACATTTTGCTTAAATTTTGTGAGTTTAAAAAAAGATTATGACTTTTTTTATAGGTTATTTATACAGTTCCAAAGCACTGTGTGTTAAATAGTGGAATTTTGATTCAGATTGTAGTAATTGCTGTACAAGTTTACACTTATGTGTGGAATTGGTGCAACTTTTGGGGTTTGTGCGATGTTATTTTGATCAGTTGTTGGTAAAATTTGGTTAGTTTGATTTGGGTTTGGTGAAATTGTTTCAAAGGTGGGTGGGATTGGTGTCCAGGGATATTATGGTTTTGTGAGGTTTTGATAGGGTTGTCATAAATAGAGGATGTTAATGAAGTTAATGAACATGCTTATCTTTGTAGGCTTGACTTCTGAACATAAAACCTACTCTTTTCAATTGTTGGGAAAGGTTTCTTAATTTTTATTTCTATTTGTGTGTGTTGAATTTTGGGTTATTTTGTGGATATTATTCAATTGAATGAAAATTTGATGTTTTTTTAACCTTTTGGTTTTGTAGGATTTTAGCTAATAGGCAATTGGCTGCGAGGTAGGAGAGGAAGGTGCAGGTGCTTCAGACCAAGGCAATCACCCCATCAGCACAGGTCACTCTATAATAGGTATAATATCCGTTATTGATTGTTTTTCCTTCTTGGTTAATTGAATAAAATTGTGGTTTATGATATTCAATCAATGGGAAATGTGACTTTCACAAGCTCCAAGCCTTTGTCAATTATAGAGATCTCAACATGTATCTAAAATTTGCTTAAGACACTGGTGGAAAAATGTATTTAACGTTTTACATTCATATGCATAGGCTCGACTTTTAAAAATGTATCCTGCAAAGCTATGCTTGCATGTCAAGTGCAACACATACATTTGTGTTCTATAATTGTATTCGATAAGGATGATACTATCACTGCACCTTATTCCTTGACACTTTGGGCCTTTTTGAGTCTTCGTTGGAGCAGTGCAAATCAGTTTTCCGACTCAATATCCTAATGTTCAATAACTCGGCTGGTAATTTTTGGCATAATCCATTTGAAAAATTTAGTTGTTTTTGTTATTGGTTATATTTATTTGTCAAAGTAATGATTTGGGTTTAATGGTCAGGGCATTATGAGTATGATCATGATGCGTGAAAAGCTAGGGAGCTTGAAGTGCCAATTAGATTAAAGTGCTAATACATACTAAGTGTGTTTTTTTTTTAAATTTCTAGAGCTAAGTTTTTGAATTTCTCATTTTTCATACACCAAATTCCATTTGAAAAGAGTAAGTAGCTTAGTTACAAGTTTTTCATAGGAACTATAGAACTTATGTAGCATTGATATAGGTATTTTTGTCTTATGTAATAGGAGTGAAGAAACCAGCTGGATTAATCATGATCATATTTTGATCAAATTTTGCAGTATAAATCATGATCGCATATTTTTGTTTGTTTAATTTGTAATTACTTACTAGATTTTTTTAATTGAAAACTACTCATTAGATTTAGATTAATCATCATAACATTGGAATTCAAGTTTTTGTTTGTATCAGTGCATGCTATTGCTACTCACCAACTTAAAATTACACTCAATTTACATGTAAAATTACACTCAACTCAGATAACTTTAGCAATCTTGCTGGTTTTGACCGTGCTATTTTACGGATCTGCTGAATAGCTTTCTTCTTTACACCGTCATTATCTCATGCCAATTGTCTAACACTGACTCTTCTCTGTAGAAAATTTTAGGGCATTGTGCACTGGTAATTGGAGTTACTGCAACATTTTATCACTGACATGGTTGCAATTTGTAGAAATTTAACAGAGAGGGAGTGAATTGGCTAATTAAAATAGTTCGAGTGATAATGATCATAAAGTTCAGTGGCAAATTGATAAAGTAGTCTTGAACTAAATTAACCATCTACTTAGAGATACATTAACAAACATCTGCGTGCACATTTATTCCTAATATTGTGGACACTATGTAATGATTGCCTACAATATTATTGTTTACCAACTTGCATTCCAAATTTGAAAGATCATCCATTACCATATGATGCACTTCTACTGAGAATGTAGCGTTTATTGTGATTAATTGTTTAGTTTACATGTTTTTGTGGTGCACATATGGTGATGCATAAGCTTGAGAGGTCCTCTGGGTTTTGGTAGTTGCAAATTTGCAATAATCAAGAAACATGGGACATGATACTAGAAAATGTATTTGTAGGTTCAAAAGTTAACTGTTGTTAATGTTATTATAGTAGAATTTCATTTCATTCTAATGTTGGGATACGATGAATCATGATTGGGTTATGATTAATGCTAATTAATGATATGAATCAAATGATTGCAATGTGTAATTACGATTGGATTAAAGGAGTTTGAGTTTTTTCTCTAAAGAAAGTTATAAAACAAATTGTACTTTTAGGTACTTCACAAGTCAGAGGCCAAGTCTTAAAATATCTTTCGTAGTGTTTTCGGAAAAACATTTTCAATTTTTGCAGTGGGATACAGGGTAAAAAAAGTTTGATAACATTGCACAAGACTGGAACTTGCATAGTAGTTTTATATTCAGTTTGTGGAGCAAGTAATTTGTTATTGGTACAATTGATTTCTCTCAACCAAAAACGAGAACCAACCTTCTCCAACTCTCTTGCAATAGAACCACATTTCTTCTCAGCATCTAACAGTACTATTCTCTTTATGTTTGGGTGAAATTCTATAAATTTTGTATAATTTTTTTTTTTTGAAATTTGATTCTTAATTGTGGAAATGCGGTTGCATACAAAGATTGAAGGGTTTGTTTTTATGCTTTCAAGCTTGGTTATTGAGAGGTTGTTGGTCAGGGAATTTATTTTAGTTCCTATCCCCTTGCTGTTTGCAAAGCAAAACACAGATGATTAATGTATTATTTAAGGTTTTATTTAGTTTTTGTGTTGGGTTCCGCATACTTTCGAAAATATAAGAATTTCTGCATTTATGGATACGAAAATCAGGGCTGCAGACCCTCATCTTCACATTTTAGTTTTTCTTTTTGCTTCTCCCTTTTGGGATTTTGTGAAACCAAATTTATAATTTTTGTGTATTATGAAAGTTGAATACGCGGAAATCAATCAGTTGTTCATTTTTCGTGTATATGGAGAATGTTGTTTTCTGCTCTTTTATGGTTTTGGGTAGTATTACATTTTTTTATAGAACTTATGGTTTTTTTTTGTTGCTTTCAGTTTTTATAATAGGTGTGAACTCTTAAGGGTTAAAATTTTCACAGTTTTCGTACTTTCCTTGGTGAGGGGTTTCGAATTTCTGGGTTTAAAGCGGATCGATTTTTATATGTAGGTTTAATATCAGGAAGATTTGAAAATGAATTTTGCCATTGTCGAGTACTTCATAAGTACTAGCTTGCTGTATTTGTTATTTTGTAGGTGTAAGTTTACAAACAACATTTACATTCATATGTATCTTTTGTTCAGTGCCTATCACCTGTTTGATAAAATATACCAGAGAAACACGCACGGCTGCACACACGGTTCTCAGTTTTTTGTTCTCTATTTTTAGATGTTTATGGATTTAGAATTTTATGGGTGAAATGCCTTTGCGCATTGGGTCTAAATTGCAGGTGAGGAAAACACAGAGAGCCAGCAAAGCTTTGTAGAGAGGAGGCATTAGTTTCCTGTGATGGTAAGTCTATTCCTTCATTTGGGTAAAGCATCTTCACTGTCTTGGACCAAGCATGAATTCTTAAGCACTGTATCACCACAAACTGACTAAGCAGAAAATCATTCTAAAAATCCCAGTTTGCAAAAGCATTTAACATCCATAATTGGAATCTTTATTTTAAAATTTATTTTTTCCAAAACTGTGATGAGCAATATATGTTTCTATTTTTTTTTTTTGACAAATTTTTTCCTTCAATTTTGCTGGCTTAATAATTTGATTAACACCTACTTTTGAAGATAGAATTTGGGTTATAATTATCTGCAATAGTGGTGTGTTTGGCAAAACTCAAGACCCTTTTATGCATCTTTTGTTTTGATTGGTTTGTCGGATGTCAACATGTGGTACCACACTCTTGCGGCATTAGCCATGATTTCTATCTGGGTAATTATGAAATATCAAAATGTATCCTTTCTGCTAAGGATAACACACTCTTGCGGGAACTTAGACTTCCCAATATTTTGCAATATGATTACAAAGTATTTACCAAAAGTACATACTGTTATCAATTATATGATATTTTTAGATTGTTAGTGGCTTTGTTCTATTTTATATATTGACACACAACATTTAAATCCAATCATAGTCCACTAAAAAGTATTAAACGTGTTATGAATGGAAACGCATTCTAACATGGTTTCCTTTTTACAGTGGAATTATCTACAAAAAAGTTATCTAAAGATGGTTACAGTGGAGACCAATATGCAGAACAGAGTGGACAACCCTTTACAAGCTAATCCTACTGGTAATAGAAACCACATCCTTTGTCTCTCTGCTTACATGCTTTTTAACATGGAGAGAAATTTAATCGGCATTTTAGAATTAGTGGTCTTATTGATGTTCAATTGTAGGGAAATGGTTCTTGAAATTGTATTTTGGAATTAGTGATCTTGATTCAGAACAAAAGTACTATAATTTCCTTCCTATATTCCACATGTATGAAAATAGTATCGCTATTATATATATATATATATATATATATATATATATATATATATACAAATCTTACACGGTCTATACAGTTTTGAAACACAGAGCATAGGAGACCTTTGTTTTCTATAGTGATAAATTTTCAAAATATTTTAAAGATCCGCAGCAACGCGCGGGCACCCCTTCTAGTTCTTACTAAATAAGCATCTGCTTAATTATACCACGGCTGACACCGGACAATTAATACAACCCAAAAGCTTGGTATTATTAGTCGAGGGTGCTAACCGGAAACACACTCGCTTCCGTCTTTGGTTTCACGGATCTGCTCCATCTTCACAAGCAGTTCCTCGACGAGTTCTTGACACCGATAGCCACTCATCTGCAATCGGTCGCCGCTTCCTGTTCCATCACGTTTTAGCCGTCGACGTTGAAGCACGACGATGTGGACGAAGAGGTAGTTGAGATCAAGAAGCCCTATCGATCATCAACAACAACAGGCTTAACAGCTCAGATCTTGCGCCTCCGACAACATTGGATCCAGCTCCAATGGCTCCGGTTAACTCGGACCATGCCGCGAATTGATTTCTTTTGATCTTCAATTTAATTAGTACTTGTTTTCGTTGGTAATTGATGTGGGTTTTGGGTGATTGAAGAAATGATGAAGTGGGTTCGTATGGGAGGGTGGAATTTGAAGCGTGGGCAAGATGGGGAAGAAAGGAATACACGCCAGGAAGAGTCCTGGGTTTTTCACCTTTCTTTTTTTTTTTTTCTAATTTTTTTTAAATTTTGTCTTAATGATGTTTAATTACTTTTTTTTCCTTCTGTTTTTCTCCTCTTTTTTCCCTTCATTTTAACAACAATTATTATGTGATTTAAAAAAAATTATTATAGTCTGACATATTATCCGATGGACAAATTAATCCAACACAACACCAAACGCCTGATTAATTTAGTCAGTACTATCCAACGACTATTTATCCTATCTGACTGAAATAATTAGTACAGTCCAAGTTGCCAAACGAGGCCAAAGAGATCAATACGAAATGAAAAACAATGTGCTACTACTTAGCTGAACAAGGCTCATGATATCAAAAACGTTAAATTGTACACAAACTCAAGGATTCACTCTGTTATCAATAGATTCAAGGAGCAAGTTATTGTATGGGATGCGATGAATGAAAATTTCAGTATGGCTTCTAACCTTCCTTGCATAAGAGCTTTTTTTGATACTCTTGCTGATTCAAGATTGCACATTTGGATTTCAGAGTTAGATGTGCAACCACATGCGTTACATCTTTCCCCGAAAGAGAGTATAAGCATTCTTCCATTTTCATATTGTTCATATTGTCAGTCATACATACACTGGACTTGATAATTCGTGCATTTAAACTATTCTACTATATTCATTTGTAAAAAAAAAAAAAAAATACCAATCTTGCCGCTGTAGTGTTACACAAAATGAACCCATCAATTCTCACATTCTGATTCATAAACTAAATAAATAGAAAAACATCTACGAATACTTTCTAAAAACGGAAACACCCTGCATGAATAAATCCACAAATTAACAGTGATTCTAAAATTGCAGATACCATTGATTCTAGAATAACAAATTCCATTTCCAGCGGACCTTATAAATTCCATATCTGTATACACCATTCTCCAGTACAACACTGTATATGTTACTCATTTATATGCTGTTACGTACTCTCAATTACACTTCATATAGATTCCTAATTTGCTTTATAACACTATATGTTGCATTCTTTACAGAATATATAATTCTTTCATATATAGTTCTCTCATGAAATTAAATTCTAAAAAAGCAGCTAAGGGTATTGAATCAGTTAATGTAGATGGCGCTTATATGGTGGATTCTTGTGGGGAATAGTAGAGGGACATGCTACACTGAATAGTAATTGGAATGGATACAAGAGGCTTTTTCAAATGGTTCGCAAGCTCAAGTTGAAGCCAGATGTCTGTTTTATATAAATACGTTTTTTTTTCTTTCACTTGCATAAGATTTTTCCTCTCAGTGCGCATGTAAACAACACGTGTTGTTAGTTTTGCCATATTTCTGGTCATTTTCACTCTTTCCATGCAAGTTCTTGGTAGCAATTTAACAACGGAATGTAGAAAGTTGTCTTTATAAGTTGCTGCTTCTTAATAGTAGCGGTGCCATGCATGCTCTTGGTTAAATTAATAGAGTACATCTGTAATTTGGAATGGTTCTTTTCTAAATTGGCATGAATTTTTTCCGACGAGAAGATTGCCGGATACTTCTGCTAATTGGATCAATGGAAACGATAGCCAATTTTGGCAGAATTACGAGGACTTTGTTGAGGATGGGATTCGAACAGAACCTTTCAACTTAAACAAGGAGAGGGAAGAAGGTTATTATGATGTGGATGGAAATTTTATTGAATATATGTATATACACACTACTCTTTGGCACATATATTTTCAAACCTTTCTACACTTGGACAATGTTTCAAACCTCGCAGCAAAGCGGGGATACATCTCTTATTTATTTCTATATATACATATGTATATATATATATACATTTATCATTGATTGTTGATTATTATCCAACACATGATGGATATAATCCCCCAAAAATTCACATTTTCACCATGTGCATTTCCTTTTGACTTATGACGTGCTAGGAAAAAAAATATACAATTTATCCACTTCAAATGACTTTATTTTTTAAGAAAATTCTTGAACCAGCAGCCTGAGAGTTTGGAATATCTTTTCATGCCATTTTTGAAATCCACATAGTTGATGCCAAACCTTACAGTATAACCCAACTCCCATTCAAAGTTGTCAAACAATGACCATGCAAAAAATCCCTTCACATTAACGCCATCCCTGCTCGAAAACAACCATATATATTAGCGAAATTATTTAGTCACCAAGTAATAGAATGAAATCTTGTTTTTGTTATAAGCTTACTTGAATATCGCAGTATGAAGATAATCAAAATGACGATCATAATAGTCAATTCTTTGATTATCAACTAGAGCATCCTTAAGTGGTAATTTGGGATCGTTCGACTCATCAATTCCTACAATGATAGGTAGTATTGTTACGTAATTTCTAATATCTAGTAAGTCTAGTATATATTGGACAACATTTGATAACACAAAGTGACTTAAAAGCCACAAATTACCATTTTCAGTGATGTAAATAAGTGGATCCTTATACATTCTCTTGATGTAAAGCAATAGCTCTCGAATTCCTCTTGGATAAACATGAAGCCAATCTGAAGGAGTCTGCAATATCATGAGGGTGAAACTTCAGCAATTTCACTATAAATAAATATCACGAGGGTGAAACTTAATGAAACTTGATCAAAATAATTACGGAAACTATGTATACTACTATACTAGTTGAAAGTATATATACACACTAGCTCACACAATACATACCTCTGGACCAATTGGAACCCCATTACGCTCAGCTGCAGCAATAGACAATTTCAAAGCCTTGTGAGTGTATATATAATAAAGAAAGAAAGCCAACATCGTCAGCAAAAGCTCTTAGTTTTCTGCTCACTTAAGAGATTGGCACGATAGTCCGTCGTGTAGCTTGGGTTTCTGGCATTAGGAGGAGGTGCATTGGCTGCATAATATGCTGTGTAGTAATTTACTCCAAGAAAATCAAATGAACCTTTTAGCATCTTGGATTGTTCTTTGGTGAACTTGGGTAATCGATTTTGGACGAGAGATTGCATACTATGCGGATAGCGACCATGCGTCACGGGATCCATAAACCTATATTTTAAAAGAAAATTTGTAACCTTCCTTAATTATATAAAAATGGAATATGGCAACTATATATTACTACATTTTTCTTTCAACAAACAATATTATAATTACACTTGGTTAAACAATAGTTTAAAACTAAACTATAGGGAGGTGAATTTAAAATTGAGTGGAGCACATTGTGCTCTAGTCAACTTGGCTAAACACGAGTCTAAATTAAATTATCCTATTGGATAGTCGCATTACTCATCTCAAATATTACCTAACTAGTTTTGTTGACAATAAATTCTTCTTTAATAGAAGAATGGACTTTGCATTTACTTATAAGTAAGTTAGGTTATTCGTCATAGTGCATTTTAATTTTATGGTGGAACCACAACTTTTTTCAAATTTATCATTCGTAGTGAAACTGAAAAGTTCAAATTTTCCTAAGCCCTAAATTAACAGATGGTTTCTAAACAATTTTCTACACTCCTGCGAAATGACAGTTTCCGATTTTGTCGATCTCCTCCTTCCTTATAATAGCTTGATATAAACTCTCTTTCATGTGCCACTTAGTACTACGGTTAGGTTCGATTCTCACTAAAGGTGAATTTGAACCACATTTTTGTTAGCTTATTATGAGGCCAAGTCCACCCCTTCCCTTTAGTGTAAATATTAACGTTTGTTAAAAAAATAAAAAAATAAAAAAAACTCTCTTTCATATAAGTATGTATGGTGATGTCTTATCGTATTTGGTAGAGTGAGAAGAGTAAAAGTTTCCTCCATTGCAATAATAATTAATTAGTCACTGCACTTACTTTGCTTTGCTTTATATATATTTTTACCGTTTTTACTATAGTTTATTTATATACCTCTTCAGTTGTAAACAAAATGTCTTAAATTTGAATTTCGTTGATGACGAGTTTAAACCAATTTATCTCCCACTTTAGTATAATTTATCGTTGTATTTAAAATATATATTTATCCTTTAAATGTACATACCATCCAAACATAAACTCCAATGCTCTTTGTGCGGCATCTTGGTCCTGCTTTGAGTTAGAAAATGGCAAAAACCAATGTGATATTAACGTTATTCCTATTATGCCCTTCTGTGATGCCTGCACACGTTACAAATTATTATTTGAGCATTAGCAAATAATAAATATATTTTTGACATAAACATCTATATATTTAATTGGATTATAGTAATGCCTTAGAGATTTATATGAATGACCTGATACTTTTCTCTATACAACTTTACAGCAGCTGCATGAGATAGAAGTAGGTTGTGTGCCACCAAATATGGATCAGTCCCTGATTTTCTACCTGGTGGAAACTTTCCTTCTACATAACCATGAGTAGTATAGCTCCACGGCTCGTTTAGCGTGATCCAATGCTTAACTTTGTCACCAAATTCCCTAAAGCATAAGTCTACAAAGTCCCGAAAATGTTCCCTGTATATTGTGTATTAGGAGGAGAATGAAAACAAACAGAAAAACATAAAATTTGGAGTAAGCTTTTTGTTACATTCTTATGCAAATATTTTCGAGGGATATATTATTCGTATTCTTGACAACACGATCCACACACAGCACAACTTCTGAATCTCTATGATGTATTATAGCAAGGCTTAATTGTCGAATGAGCGTATATTTGCAAGTCTTATAAAAAGTGATAATGTTTTGGTTCGATATGCAACGGGAATAGTCTAACTTTCACTTACACAATTCGAGGGCTTATGAAACCACCATATTCATCCTGCAATGCTTGGGGAGCATCCCAGTGAAAAATTGTGACAAAGGGCTTTAGACCTGCATTCACCAATTAATATATTGAAAAAATAAAATGAACATCAAGAGCTGATTTCTTTATTAATTTCTTCATTAAGGACGTAGAACAGTAGAGTAATGTTAGGTAAATCAAATTTGTAAATCATATGATGTGTCACCAATAGAAAATAAGCACATTAATCGATACTTAAGTAATAATTCAATCATCAACACACATCATACAATTTACAAAATTTAATTTAAAAAATTAGTCTCCCTAACATTATCCTATCTATTAGTCATAGGAGTCGGGTGCATAACCATTGGCTTGAAGCTCTTTGATTAGGTTGTTGTAATATCTGATTCCTTGTTTGTTCACACCGCCACTTAACTTTCCATCTGATCAATGTGATCCAAGTTAAAGTATGGACAAACATGTTAAAGTCTCAATTAAACACATGGCATAAAAAAATCATTCAACATGTATGATATGAAAAATCATTAAGCAAGGGATTTTAGTTGGCGAGAAGCGTTAATTCTCCCACCTCTGATAGGAGAAAAAAAATTCCATGTCCGGCAACACGGTTCATACAACAAGTGTCCTAATATAAGTGATTGAACTTTTTTTAAGTATTCAATCACTTGTATTATAATTCTTGGTGTATTGGCCATGTTCTTGGCACATTGAAAAAAAATCTCTTATGATACAGATCAATAAAAAATAAGGAAAAAAATTAATAACCTGTCTATATTATGTATGGGATCAACGATCCCCTCTCTCATAATCAATTTAATTTATGATTTTTCAGGTGTTATAAATTCAAGGTAATGTAGGAATTACAAAGAACTAATCAAAATTAACATATATATATATATATATATATATATATATATATATATATATATCTCACACATAGTTTTATGAATCGTCTTACTTGGTAACAACCTAGTCCATGAGATTGAGAATCTGTAAGCATCAAATCCCATGTCCTTCATAATCTGAACATCTTCCTATAACAACAAGGAAGTTAGAGAATCCAATAAAAAATAAGAAAGTATAGGCGTATAAAAAAGAAAAGGAAATTGGAGGAATGATCCCTCAACTATAATCGAATTGTAGTTTTGGTCCTTCAATTTAAAATTCATTAGATTTGGTCCCTAAACTTAGCAAAATGTAGGGCATTGGTCCCTCTATACTAACACCGTGAGATTTTCCTTTAGTTTGATGACGTGGTCTTTGTGGGCTCCATATTTTTATTCACTAAATGCCACATGGCCTAAAAATTCAAAATAAAAATAAATACAAACATTGAGAAAGAAAAAAAATATAAAAACTAAAAATATAAAAGTTAACTCTCTCTCCCGTCTTCCCTTCTGCCTCGCCTCCTCCAAACCCCAGCCACACCATTGTAGCACTCTCCAAACACCCAAAACAAAAGAAGGTTTCTAATCCAAATTTTGAACACGTCTCCCTTTGTAAACGAATTCACAATGACATCCATCCACACTGCCTTGACAGGTAAGATTCAAGAATTTTGTGGGATGCGGGTTCGGGGTTTGGGTGAAGGCTGTGCTCCGTGGGCTACAAGTTGGGGTTGGCTGGGGAGTGGGGATTAACGATTGGGGGTTGGAAGTGGGAGGTTGGCGGGGAGTGTATCAAAGATTGAAGTTGAAGGGGTGGCCTGCGAGTGTTGGTGGATAAGGTAGGCCTGCAATTTTTGTTGTAATTTTCATCTTATATATAGGTGAAACTGGCATGTAAACACTTTTAACTAAAACTTAACGGAATTGATAATGAAGGACTAACGCTCCACATCTTATCAAGTTCAAGGCTCAAATATAATAATTTTTTAGTTTAGGGACTAAAGCTACAATTCGAGGTAGTTAAGGGACCATTCCTCCCATTTTCTCAAAAAAGAAACCTTATTGTTCTTGTACATGATTTCACACACACACACACATATATATATATATGGTGTGGGATTAATTGATTGTACCTTGTAACGATGATATTGATCAGTAGCCACATCACCATTGCTGCCATCTGCTATCCTACCTATTTTGTTTCCCATTAAAACATATAAGATATTTGAAATAGACCGTCAAAATGTAGAATTAAAAATAAAATCAATAAATATATTGCCATTTTCAAATATTATTGTAGTTTTTCAACTAACACGGTATTTATTGATAATTTTGTTTAAGCTATATTAGTACGTCTAACGTCAATGTTTAATTTGTTTGCATTTCGCGTTTCTTTATCCATGCGAACGTTGTGGATACGAGCTAAGAGATAGCAACCAAGAACCAAATTAAGCTTATTGACCAGCAATTACCTAATCACAAGATTTGGATTTAAGGTCTTAGACAGCGCTAAATGAAATTCAATATCCTTTTGATAATTGAAGAAAGAAGAAAACCTGGATATTTGTGAGTGAATGCATCCCATATACTTGGTCCTCTACCATCCTCATTTGCAGCACCTTCATACTAAATTAAACACACGTGCGCACACACAAAATATAAATCAAAACCATGCTTGTCATCTGATCATAACCTTAGCGAAAAAGCCGAAGTCAAGTACTACCTGGTAGGCCGCCGAAGCTGCCCCGAAAACGAAACCGGGTGGAAAACTGCTTCGTTTCAGGACACCAGTGTCACATGTAGTACCAAAATGGCTTTGATTGATAGCTCTACTACTTGTCACTGCACAGCCAAGAACTAGTAGCAAGCTGAAGAGGATAGTACTGCCTTGGAGTGCCATTGTTAAGTTCGTATTTTTTGTTTTTCGGCATTTATATAAATCATGTAGAAACCATGAAATAACAAAAGGACTGAGGAATTAGTGATATTAATTTGAAAGCTATGCCATCTGATTCGGTTCTTATAAACGCTTCCATGCATATTAACCTAAAATGTTGGACAACAAAGAAGGGGATATACTTGGAAAGCTTTCCCTGGCCCTATATTTCAATAAGAAGCGGTCAATGCGCTATACGTCGTTTAAGTTGTGAATGGATTACATTCAAATCTTAAAATTGAGCCCTTGTGAGCTATATTTGGAGAAATAGGAGCTTTCGTGTACACACCTAGGACGTAGGGTTGTGAGTATGCTACGTGAAGTTTTTTCATACAAGCATATATACGTTATAAGTAAGTCGGTGAATGAGCGCATTCCTTAAGGAAGAATTCAAGCATTATTCTATTTACGATCTAAATCTGACTTTCATGCTACTTTTCTTTGGATTTTGAATGTCATAGGTTGAAATAATTATCTCATATTTGTATTATACACAGACTGATAAGTTTGCTGCAAGGAAGTTAAAATTTTGATCACCAATGGACATTTATTATTGATTTTTTGGTACATACATTTATTTTTGTCCGTAGACAAAAATAAAATTCATATTATTGAAGGAATACATATATTAAAAAGGGTAATGATATGCTTAAATGTCTATGTCGCGAACATCAATTGCAATCGGATTTCTTCCTACTCTTTCAAGAAATTTTTGAACCATCGTGCTGACAGTTTTGAATGCCTTTTTTGCCCATCATTGAAATCCACAAAGATCAAACCAAACCGTACTGTGTATCCAGCAGACCATTCAAAATTGTCTAGTAACGACCATGAAAAGTATCCTTTCACATTGACACCATCCCTGCAAACATAAGAAGGAAAATTAGATACAATGATAACTAGTTTAGTGATTAAATAACCAAAATGTAAGAAGGCTAGACCATATATATATAAATAACCTTAGTAATAACTAGTGAAATGAACTTTTTTGTTGTCACTTAATCCTACGGTTTAGTGGTATTCTTCTTCACTTATAAGTGAGAGATCTTAAGTTAATTCTCACCAAAAGCGAATTTGAACCATTGCTAGCCCAATCCCTCACCCCCTTAGTATAAATAATATTGTTTCTTCAAAAAAAACAAAACTTACTTGATTGCTCTGTTAAGGTAATCGAGGTGCTGATAGTGGTAATCAATTCTATGGGTGTCATTGAGAGATTTCTCAAGTGATAATGTGGGATCATTCCACTCATCAATGCCTGCAAACATAATTTGTTATCACGTACGATCTTTAAGTTTAGATCACTTTTATAGAACTTAACTGAAACATTGATGATCTAATTAATCAAGGTTTAGAAATAATTACCATTCTCAGTAATGTAAATGAGAGGATTTTGATAATTTTTCTTTGTGTAAACTAAAAGTTCTTGAAGTCCTTTAGGATAAACATATAGCCAGCTTGAAGCACCCTGCAACCAAATATTTGAAGATAATTGAGCTAATTACATGAAAACAATTATCCTTCGAATACTAATAACATAAGCTAATAATTTGATGCGTACCGGTGGACCAATAGGGACCCCATTATGCAATGCTGCCACAAAATTAATGAATATTAGAATTTCATTATTCTACGAAACTTGAATTGATCAAATTAAGTTTTTCAATTAGTGAAATAAAACTTTATTGTTGTTGTTGTACTCACGTGATTGAAAAACGCGAGCATCAGTCAAGTAACTTGCATTTAGAGAATTATTGTGAGGTGCATAGCTTGAATAATGCGTAGTATAGTAGTTTATTCCAATGAAGTCATATGACCCTTTTATTAACTTAGATTGTTCTGCCGTGAATACAGGCAATCGTTTTCCAACAAGAACTTTCATGGTGTGTGGATAACTACCACTTGTCAATGGCTCCATAAACCTATAAAAACAAGAAAAATTCAAGAATAAAGTTAATATTATACATGTAAAGTATTGGTGGCCACTTAAGGTAGTTGTGTTAAAATATAAATTATTAATGTACTTGCCATCCAAGCATAAAATCCAAAGATCGTAATGCAGCATTTTGATGGCGCGTGCTGTTAGAAACAGGCACAAACCAGTGTACCCCTAGTGCTATCCCTATTACGCCCCTCTGAATTTTCTGCACATTATCACGCAAATTTGGTTTTTTCAGAGCAAGAAAAAGGTACAACCCTTGTCTATTTAACTATATAAACTATTCCATGTTGTATTAATTATAACTTAATAGCGTGTCACATAGAGTTTTGAATGAGGAACCAATATTATGACCATAAAAAATAATTAATACCTGATATTTATATCTGTACAGCTTTACCGCAGCTGCATGAGCAAGGAGGAAGTTGTGTGCCACCAAATATGGTTCAGTACCAGAATCTCCACCAGTACAGTTTCGCTCCATCCAAGCTGAACATCTTCCTGGTGCGAAAGCTCCTTCTGCATAAGCATTAACTGCATAGGTCCATGGCTCGTTCAAGGTCATCCAATGCTTCACTCGGTCACCAAATGCCTTGTAACAAATTTCAGCGAAATCTCGAAAATGATTGCTGCATATTGGAAGATTTAAAATCAACTATCTTGTGCTGATTTTGAAGCTTATGCATTAATTATAGCAGTACGCATTTAAATAAACGATCATTATGCAGAGGATATAAGCGTTCACTCACACAATTTTTGGGCTTAAGAAACCCCCGTATTCTTCTTCTAACGCTTGTGGAAGATCCCAATGGAAGATTGTCACGAATGGCTTTAGACCTATATATGACATGACCATTAAAAGTAAAAAGTTCGGTTATAACGTATTCTTATTAGATATTTTGTAAGGTGGGAGGGACATATGATACTGGGCAGCTGTAACACCTCTGCTTAGGAGTGCATTGATGAGATTATTGTAGTATTTGATTCCTTCTTGGTTCACACCCCCACTTAGCTTTCCATCTAATTGCAATTAGAAGAAACAAATAATCAAATACCTTCAAAGGGCATAAAACAGGACAGTCTCATGTAACAAAAAGAAAAGATATGAATTGAAAGAGTGTTGTGTGCAATATATTGAGGATTTGTTGGAAACAACGTGAAAGCAGAGTACAACCACCCACTTACTTGGTAATACTCTGGACCATGAGATAGATAACCTATAAGCATCCAACCCCATGTTCTTCATAATCCCTACATCTTCCTACATATGATAACACAAAAGATACTATAAGAATGAATCTCATCTGCTAATTAAGTCTGGATTTTCTTATGGTCGCAAACTTTAGTCTCCCTATGTGCTTACTGAATCAAGATTCAAGAAGGTATGGAGAATAAATTTGATGTGATTTTTGAACCTTATAACGGTGATATTGATCAGCGGCTACATCTCCAGTGGTGCTACCATTGATCCTTTCTGCATTTGAACAAAGAAATTTTTATTTTTTAGAGAAAAGATGATCGCAGAAATTAGTATACTTTTGTGTGTGTACTGCAACTCACAATCTATTCATCTATAAGGAAAAATCGCTTCTTTTATACGTGTTAGAATATTTCTGCACCGGACCAGGTTCAGTTAAATATCAACTGAAATAAATAAACATGCAACTTGTAATTGTTGTTAGGTAACAACACAATGAAGTCGCCGTTTTTGTTTATAAAAAATAGATTGAAGAGGATATGTTAATTATCACACACACACACACATATATTAAATATTAACTTTCAGTCGGTTTCTTTTTTCCTCATTTCTATAGCCGGAAATACAGGTATCCCTTCAGGACAGAAAAAGAAAACGACCAAAGAAGTTTTTACTTGATTGCACCCTGGCCATGATGAATGCCCACGAGGCTATTTTATTACACTTATACAAAGCAGAACAAGCCAATAATTACTAAATTTCATGAAGTCGACACTAGCACTACAATCTGAAGGTAATTTTCTCCACTTTGCAAATGAGAGATTTAAGTTCCACTGTCAAAAAGTGCGAATTCAATAACTAATTACAGTTGGCGCACTATATGACTTAACCAAAATATCCAATTACAATATATCGTTGTATAAAAAGAATTTCATGAAGTGGTTCGGAATGAAAGATTACGTTTGGTTTTGAAAGATAAAATAGGCATGCATGCAGCAGGCCGGCGAAGAGATAAATTAAATTTGGCTTAATTGGAGAAACCTATAGACCAAAAGAACTACACCAGAGATTTAGAAAAAGTTATTTAAAAAAGAAACAATGTGGTTTTGGTTGCAGACGTGGGCGTGACCACATTAGCTAGAGCGAAATTTGTGATCCCCCTCATGCATCCTAGTCCAAATATCCTTCTTTGGCATTTAAATTGGTTAAAAGTAAAATGTTGCTGGTATAGAAAACATATAATTTGATTCGGGATGCATCTGTGGAGGTACCTGGATACTGGTGGGTGTAGTTATCCCAAATGCTTGGTTTTCTACCACCTTGATTCCATGCACCTTCATACTGTAGTACACAATGATGACATGAGTATATGTGTTAAAGATGCTAATTGGTGATTTGGCATTAAAAGAAAGCTAATATATAAAACACAGATAAAAGACATATGACTGACTTGGTAAGCTGATGAAGCTGAGCCAAATATGAACCCTTTAGGAAAACTGGTCCTGTTGAGGCTGGTAGTGCTATAACGACTAGGTATAACAGGAGATTTTTTAGCGTTTGCCAATGCAAAGCCAATTATAAATAGCACAGCCAACAGCAAAGAATCAAGTTTCATTGCCATAACTAAGGATTTCTGGTGATCCAGAGTGGTTTTTGCTTTTCCTGGCATGGCGTTTATATAGAGGAAGTACACTTGAGAAAAACAAGTGAAGGATGATATTGAACCAGAAAACGTGCGAGGAGACGTATACGTATAATAATATATGATAACTGCTATTAGTCTTCGCCAATTTAGATAAGTTTTCAATATATGACTAAATATGTATACGGCAAGTTACAAAGTGAAGGCACGCCAACATTCAAAAGTCAATTAATCGTTTATTGACACTAATTAATAACTGTAATCTGATGTGAGAAGAGTGTCAATCCCACATCATAATTAATGTTCTGTAAAATATATAATATATAATTAATGGCTCGTATGGTATTGCTCGAGTAAGAAACAATTTTGTTAATAAGTGATTTTAATAGAAACATAACAAACTGTTTATTAAAAATCTTTATTAACAACTCCTAAAAGAACATGATAGCTGCTTTTTAGAAAGCACTTTTGGTTGTTTTTTGCCAAGTAATGTCATCAGTACTTCTAGCTATCTAAAAAATACCTTGGTCATTCGAAAAACACTTCTAAACTAAGCTAACTAGGTAAGAGGGGAAAATGAGAGGTGGGTGTGTATATGTGGGGTGAAAGTCTATTTTTGAGGCTCTGAGAAGTAAACGATATGCATACAACTTTCTCTTCTTGATTTGAAATAGTCTTCAGCTCCTTGAATTTTCTAGTAAGGAAAAAAATTGCCATGAGAGTTGTCTGGATCGCATGTTTATCTTCCTTTTGTTCCGGAAGTATGATTTTTTTCTTACACTAAATATCTCAGGATAAGCATTCCATGGTAGTATGAGAAAGGTCTAATTCACATTCTTCGTTCCTCCATACCAATTGAAGAATTCCACTTTGAAATGTTCTTCTTGTTATATCCTAACAAATTTACCTTGAATCTGCGCCTCTAATTTGAATTGCATATGTAGCTTACAAGTTATGAAATTTTGTGTATATTCAAACACTAACCATTGTATCGGAACTATACAAACGAAAGTGGCCACCGTGTTGATTAAAATGTGAACATAAAACTCCAAATTAAGTTTGGAGATGATGGAATATTCTTCACCGCACACCTTCACATGTGATCTCTTTCTACTTAACACTTATTCAACTTGAATTTCGATGTTGTGTGAGGTGGAAACTCGAATAACACGAATTTGAGTGCTCAACCTAAAATCTAAGGCCCGAGATATTTCAAACAATAATAAAAAAATTTATTCAATGTACTATACAACAACAGAGACTTATCTTATTAAGTGGGGTCGGCTGTATGAATCTTATAACGTCATTGCACTCGGTTTTGTTTAAGATTTGTTATATAGAGATTTGACGTGAAAATAGAGTGTCAACTGTTGACTATCTGACACCCTTTCTCTCCTCCTTTATTTAGATTTGACACGGCCAACGGACTATAAAATTATACCGACGAAGTTTTTATTAAATGTAATACATATAGAATACATCACATGATATCTTTTATATTCTTTTAGAATCTCCACAATGCATATAAAATGACACAAGGAGCAGACGTACAACCGCACAGGGAGCATTTTTACTATCACCATTTAGTGTGGTGTATGCTCACCATCCAATTTATCACCGTTAGATAAGTTTGAATTTCGAGATTCATGCGATAGGCACAAATCTCAAAATTCAAATTTATCTAACAATGATAAATAAAGTAATGAGCATACACCATACTAAATGGTGGTGAGCAAAAATGCAGCCTTTAATTATTTATTTAATTTGTTTTTGTGCCAACTAGTCACTAAATTAAGCCTACTTTGAAAATATCGAGCCAGTCTAAAAGCCCACCCAATCGCAACACCAACTGGCTCCCTGTACGTCAAAAGACCAATTGCCTGCCAAACGGACTCAGAGTTTCCATGCATGGCTAGAGAGCCGCAGAACAGCTCTAGACCAACCTTATTTAGAATGCCCCTCAAAAGTTACTCACACAACAGAGAAACAGAGAGACTAACCTTCTTCGACTGATTCAGATCGAAAAAACTAATGGAATTAGCCAAGAAAATCCAGGCGCAAATCCTAGCCGCAAAAACACTGTCCTTGTAATATACGAGAAGCAGCTGGTCAATTAAAGCCTATCCAAATACAATTATGCTCATCTAAAGTTCATATTTTGAGGACCTGTGAGGATCTCTTTTACTGTTTTATCTTATGATACTGTTACGATGGTTCAATGACTTGCAAGTTTGTTATCTTCTTTGTTAGTTAAATATGGGTCTCCGTAGTGGTTTAGAAATTGTATTGTATTCATGATGAGTTTGTAATTGGGAATTTGTATAGTGTTTTTTTTTTCTGGCGTGTTTGACTTTAAAAAAGACACAAGGCTAAGTATATTAGTTAACTTGATTAGCACCGGCTTCTTTTTCTTTTTTTTTCAAGAGCACTGGCTTCATTTATGAACAAAGTATTACAGTAATTTAATTAGCATGCCGAACTTAGTTTAAGTTGGTAACAATGCTGGATGGAAAGTTGTATGTGAGACCATTGTACAACACATTCAAAACACATGCAAACAACATACAAAACACATGAAACAAACGGCAATCCCTTTCAATAAATTTAGCAAAGAAGTCCCAGTGACTATTTGGGGATTCTAAACGCAGTCAGCACAAGGCTAAATATTAGTTAACTTAATTAGCATGTGGCTTCATTTATATACGAAGTGTGAATTACACACTTCCAGAGCTTTATTTTTCTCATATTCTAATTTTTTTTTAAGTCGTCTTCTAATTTTGTTCAGATCTCATGTGGAGGAATGCTAGCTCCTTCCTTACCTTCTCTTTTTTTTACCTTCTTTTTTTTTTTCCAGATCCTACGATATTACTTGATGATCCAACCTATTTATTTTCTAAGTTACTTTGTAAAAGTCATTCTACAAAACACCACACTAAATCCGAATTTATTTAGTCATCAAACTTGTGATCCAACAATAGACGAATTATGATCTTCAATTAATGAAATTATGACACTATTAATCGAATATTCAAATGATTTCTGTTTTTTTTTTGGTACAGTTCATCTTTGTGGGTTGTCTACAAATTAACTATTTTGACCATCAAGCAACATTGTACTAGATATACAAGAAATTAAAAAAAGAAGGTAAAAATGAAAAGAGATATAGCATTCCTCATGTAATACTTACAAATTTATTTTTAAGATAAAATAAATTAGCATGGTCTTTTCTTTTGGGTAGGAATCGTTCTAGGTGGCTTGTAACTTTTTTTTTTTTTTTAAACGACTGGCTTGTAAGCTTAAAACACTGAGAAAAATAAAAGATAGTGTTATTCACACACTCGTTTTTACTTCTCACACACCCTTATTAATTTGAGATCATATTGATCATTCTTTAAATCATTCAAGGCCGAAAATTAAGAAAAATGTTAGAAGTAAAATTGAGTATGTGGATAGCACTACTCAAAATAAAATTTTGAGCTTACCCAAAATTCGGAAACTTACTCAGCTTGAAGAAAAGAAATTAAAATATGAATATTCCCTATTAAGTGTGTGGATAGTACTACCATGTGATATGGGCAACCCACTAATAGAAAATGTTATAAATATTCCCCATGATCTTCCTCAGTTTAATTAATGAAATCTATCTTCTTTTTTTTGTTGGAAAACGAAATTTATCTTCGAACGTGTTTATTAGATATTACTATTAAAGACAAAGTCAGCTAGTGCACCGCAAACGAGTTTTAATTTTTCAATTTTGTAGTATTTATCGTGACTCATGCATGTGTCTAGTTGTTCTTCATTTTTTCAACTATTGATTCCAATGTTAATTAAAGAATACCTAGTTGAAGATTTGAAGTTGGATCTATTACACACACACACACACACGCACTCTTACGAAATCCAATCTAGTTAGTTTTCTTAACTCCTATTTGTTTATTGTCTACTGACTTACTGGAATTGGATACAATGAACGGGATTCGCGTGATTCGTTATGTGTGTGAGGGTGAGAGATATGATTATCCATTGTATTGACCTTGGGAATTTAGAGTAGAGAAAGTTTTGCTTGTGAGTGTTTTAATGCTTGTTTGAAAGTGCTTTTATAATGACTGAAACGCGTATAGTAAAAATATGTTTGTGTTCTAAAAGCACTTGAAGTGTTTTATGTTAGATACGCCAATTATATGCTTCTTGCATGAAGCATTTCAAGTTTTTTTTTCTTTAAGGATTCACTTACATTTTTAACCAAGAATTGATTCCAAAAACATTTTCACCAAAATCGTTTTCAGTAATTTTAAAAACACTTCCAGGTGAGCCCTTAATAAATGAGTACGAGCTAACAAAGTTGCAACTGAGTAACAATCAGAAGGGGAATGCTAGCAAGACTCGCTTAAAATGCTAGTACGGCCAAACTTTCCATTCATGTATATTTTCAGTATTTCCTCAAATAAGAGATTTTTCAATGTTTTTGGAACACGAGTTGATATACTATGTGTCACAATAAAAGTGGGAGAGGGTTTTTTTTTTCTCCAAGTGTCTATTCACTTGTATCATGACACATGATGTATCAACCTATGTTCCAGACATACTGAAAATTTTCTCATCAACATTTTAGCTGGGTCCCACATTAATATTATTCAAAATAAAATTTTTTTTTTCAATTAATATATTCCATCAGCCCATATAAAGGTCCTACCCTCAGCCTGTCATCAATTTAATGAGGGATTAAATAGTCAGTCAACCAAAAGCATAACTCAATATTACAATGGGAGATTATATTCACACAGCCCAAATTACTTCTCCCACACTTTTTTAATTTTTTAATATTTTTCTATCAAGTGTTAGTGGTGTGTAGAAAATATTAAAAAATTAAAAAGGTGTGAGAGAAGTAATTTGAGGTGTGTGAATATAATCTCTCTATTACAATTTCAAGTCACTTAGTATTACGGTTTAGTGATATTTCTCTTCACTTGCAAGTGAGAGGTCTTAGGTTTGATTCTCGCCAAATGCGAATTTGAGTCACATTATTGCTAACCCATTGTGAGGCTAAGCACACTCTCTTAGTATAGATAATATTGTTTGTTAAATAAAAATAATTACAATTTCAAAATTCTATAGTGCAATATGAGAAAAATAAAGCTTCATAGTTTATTTTAAAAATCACACAAGACATGAATGGTTTTTTTTTTAACGGTATGAAGAGAATTTTATTGATATCGAAAAAAAGAATACACCTAGTCAGAGAGGGACTTAAACCTAACCCACATAACACGAGAAAAAAAGGATGAAAACAATACATGAAAAAAGGGGGACATAAACTTTACCCATCTAGAAACAAAATCAACAAAGATACAGGGAAAATAGGGGGACATGAAACCTAACCTCTCTAAAGCCAAACCTAAAAGTCTAAACCTGCAAAACAGAATAACATCACAAGGTTAAGGGGGGAAAATCAAGAAAGTAAGACAAACCTGTATGTCGAGATGCACATTAATTTGAGAATTGGAAGCCAGGAAAGCCAATATAGTCTGAAAACAAAGCAGCATGAACCGCCATTAATTGGAGGGGAATCAAGCCATACCAAAGTTGGAGAAAACAAGCCCATGTTAGCAAAATTGTTCGCAACCACATTTCCTTTGCAATATATGTGAGAGGAATAGAAAGCCATCTTCCGGATGCAGTCCAAACAAATAGACCATTGTGTACGAACGGGCCAAGAAGGATCAAAATTAGTTGACTAGAGAGCAGAAATAACACTAGAATAGTCACTTTCCAGCCAAAGGTAATGTCAACCCCACTGAAATGCGAACTCTGCACCAATTATAACTGCTGATAATTCTGCATAAAAAGAATTGTGATGACCAATCTTTTGGCAGAAACCACCAAAAAAGTGACCATGGCAATTTCAGAAAACTCCTCCACAAGCAGCATGACCAGGATTTCCTTTAGACAAACCATCTATATTAAATTTAATCCAAGGGAACCAAGAAGAAAACCAAAGAACAATAGTTATCCAACACCAGTTGATGAATGGTATATTAAATATATATTTTCTTGTTTGATACGACTATATTACACTCAACGCTGAGTCTCAAGTTCTATGTTAAGGGTGTGAATTTAAGGCCTAATTTGAGCTATTCAAGTTGAAGTCGGACATTATGAGTTATCAAAGCTTTGAGTATACATCTTCCTCCATAGACTTCAGATAAGGTTGTTATATAAGTTTAACCCATGCTCAGCCAATTCAAGTCCTAAAAGATTGTTAGATATTATTGAAGAATAATTTGACCTTTAAAAGCAACGAAGAAAATGAAGTCATAATCACTTTAATAGTAAGCTTCTCCTCTTTTACATAAATAATATGCTCGACTTCAATAGGTAAGCTTATCTTCTCTTGTAGAAAAAATATGCTCGACTTACAATAGGTACATCTAAGTCCAATAATGAGCTAGTTTTTTCATGAGAGCAGTGACCACTATTTATTAGACAAACAATTAGGGGTGGTTCGGGTCGGGATCCCGAACCGAAACCCCTAACCCGAATCTCAAACCAAAACATTTCGGGATGAGATTTTATATCCCGAAACCGAACCGAAACTATTGGGATCCCGAAATTCGGGATTCCCGAAAGTGTTTCGGGATTTTCGGGTCACTTCGGGATTGGGCCTTGAAGCCCAAAATGTTGGGCTTTTATATTTTTTTTTACAATTTTAAGCTCTTGAACAAGTAAACCCACCCATTTGTCAGAAGAACAAAAAAAAGGTTAACAAGAGTGACTGAGTGAGTCTGAGAGAGAGAGAAGACCAACCTAACAAATGACCTAACCTAACTCAATGGACGGTTGGATTTGATCTTAACAAATCCAACCGTTCAAGTAATTTCTAATTAAAAATTAAAAATAAATAAATATATATATGTATAATTTCGGTTCGGTTCGGGATTACCGAAAGTTTTCAAAGATGTGGCCAAATCCCAAACCAAAACTTTCGGGATGGGTTCGGTTTCGGGAACCAAATTTTTCGGGAAATTCGGTTTGGGCATTTTTCGGTCAAATTTCGAGACGGGTTTGGGACGGTTCGGAATTTTCGGGAAAAAATTCCACCCCTACAAACAATCCATATGATTCTCCTATTAGAATTCACACAAAATACCAAAATAGTCTCCTTACCAAATTATAAGCAGTAAAAATCAGTTTCCATACTAAATTCAATTTCATGTAAATTAGTAAAAAGTAATCCTCTTTTCATAAGACTTTTCTACACCAATTTGAATCAACCAGCTATAAACCACTTTCATACTCATATTCTGACATTCCCACTTGAATGTGAATCAAGGTTCTAGCACAACTTTCAAATTATAACATAAGTGAACATTAAGGCCATCTCTAACTGAATGGGCTATGTTTAGCCCCGTTCAGAGTTATAGCCCTACAAGAAATTATTTTTAAATGAACAATGTCAGACCACATTTATATATCATCACCAACCGAATGGGTTATTTTTTAGCCTTTTTATTATTGTTAAGTTTGTTCTTTAACTTTATTGGTTAATTGTCACATCCCGGCCCGGGCGCCGCCACCTCCCGGGCCCGCTCCACCACCGTAGCACGATATTGTCCGCTTTGGGCCCCGACCACGCCCTCACGGTTTTGTTTCTGGGAACTCACGAGCAACTTCCCAGGAGGTCACCCATCCTGAGAGTGCTCCAGCCCCCTTCTCGCTTAACTTCGGAGTTCCTACGGAACCCGAAGCCAGTGAGCTCCCAAAAGGCCTCGTGCTAGGTAGGGATGGGAATATACATTTAAGGATCACTCCCCTGGGTGATGTGGGATATCACAATCCACCCTCCTTAGGGGCCCGACGTCCTCGTCGGCACACCACGGCCAGGGTTAGGCTCTGATACCAATTGTCACATCCCGGCCCGGGCGCCGCCACCTCCCGGGCCCGCTCCACCACCGTAGCACGATATTGTCCGCTTTGGGCCCCGACCACGCCCTCACGGTTTTGTTTCTGGGAACTCACGAGCAACTTCCCAGGAGGTCACCCATCCTGAGAGTGCTCCAGCCCCCTTCTCGCTTAACTTCGGAGTTCCTACGGAACCCGAAGCCAGTGAGCTCCCAAAAGGCCTCGTGCTAGGTAGGGATGGGAATATACATTTAAGGATCACTCCCCTGGGTGATGTGGGATATCACATTAATTGAATTACGATACCATATTAAAATAAGGTTATCTAGACATATTTTGAGTGTCACTTGTCGCTAAATGAATAAGCCTCCGGATTTCTTATTTCTATATAATCTCAACAACTTAGACATTAATTCAAAAATCACAAATTAATTGAAATACATCTTAAATATTAAAACTACATCAACTTAATTAATATTAAAACTACAACAATTTAGATATTAAAGACTACAACAAATTAGGAGTTTAAGGAGTGAAGAATTAAAATAAAATGATGTAAGATAGCATGGAAGGGTGAAAGATGTGAGAAATGACTTAGGTATTTATATATTTTTTTAATTTCTTCCTAAATTATTTTTTTCAAAATATGACGTCAACTAGCAAGTTGGCTGCTAATAGCTTGGGCCCCTCAAATGAGCTGGTTGGCTGAACTTGCCCAACCCGAGGGCTAAAGGGCTTTGAGTTTGGCTTAGTGGGTCTCGTTTTCTTTTGGTCCAGACCTCTATTGAAGATGATTTTTTTTTCTCATTTCAGGCTATAACACAACCCATAGCCCTATGGCCTGATTCATTGGAGATGGCCTATGTCACGCCACGATCCCGACATACGTCTCGGATCGACACGTGACGTCATCAAGTATCCGTATGTCTAACATACCTCACCTATATGGAAAAGTATAACTCGAGCATCGATTCGCATAGTAATTTTTCGTACACTTTATGGCTGCATCTAACCTCGTTGTTAAACTGACTACGTATCCTAAATAGGGATCAAGTCATTCGTAGTTTGTCATTTGTCAAACTCTAATCTTTTCAGTTACCATACTACACATCAACCATAAGCCAAACATATGTATCATCTTGTCATGCACGCATGTGTGCTATTCCCATACATATGCTTTCCAATTCATCCTTCATATAAATCACTATGTTTCACATAATACCGCAATTCATAGTATGCAACATCTCAAAGAATAGTCAACGAAGCACAATTTTATCCTCTAGCCACAATGGTCAACGAGTATAATCATAATGACAACAATCACAACCAAGATTATTCCACAATCACAACCAACATTATTCCACAATCACATATATCAGAGCCAGACTCACCGTATGTTCGAGTGTACCGACGAAGACGTTGGGCCCCTAAAGGGGGTGGATTGTAGTATCCCACATCGACGGAGTGAGGGTTGGTCACTGGACTTATATGTACATGCCCACCTCCTTATAACAAGACGCGTTTGGGGAACTCACTGGCTTTGGATCCCATAAGAACTCTGAAGTTAAGCGAGTTTGGGCAAGAGTGGTTCTAGGATAGGTGACCCCCCTGGGAAGGCCTAAGAACCCAAGAACAAAACTGTGCAGGTCGGGCCTAAAGCGGACAATATCTTGCTATGCGAACTGGGATGTGACAATATCAATCAATAACACATATCATATACCAAAATACAGGGTTAGAGCGACACAATTCGGTCGAAGCCTACATCTCTGAAGCTAATATCAAATCCAAGAAGCAACAAATCAAATGATACGATTTCGAACCACTCAACAAAATCCATCAACATCGTGTCCCAGACTATTCAATGGAGCCAAGATACCAAAGGGGATTCCGAACCATTCAACGAAATTAAATCACCAAATGGGATTCTGGACTTTTCTACGGAATCCGAACCAGAATACAATTTCAGACCATCACTCAACGGAATCGCGGAGTAGAAGGGATTTCGGACCTTTCAACAGAATTAGAGTGGATACGATTTTGGACCATCGAAATCGCGAAGCCGAAATGGATTCCGAACCTCTCAACAAAATCCGAGTAGATACGATTCTAGAGCATCACTCAACAGAATCATGAAGTAGAAGGAATTTCAGACCATCACTCAACGGAATCCAAGTGGATACAATTCCGGACCATCACTCAATGGAATCTCAGCGAAAACTTAGTTTCGGATCACTCAACGAAACCAAGTAGAAGACTAAGGAATATATCAACGGCTCGAAGAAACAAGACATGAACCAAGTGCCCAATTACAAAGGCTCAACGAAATGAAATGAAGCACAAGTACTAAATTTAGAACGAAACAACAAAACAAGAAATGAAACAATGAAATGGGATATGAAACAAGTTTCGAAGCAACAAACCCCATGGCTATGGGTTAATGATCCACTACTAGCCCTCACATTTCATCATATCATACCAATTATGCAAATCAACCACATTTCAAATATGCATGTCAACTCACATATCACAATCATCATCAGTACGCAAGCCAAATCACTTTTAATAAACATAGGTCTATGGCTAAATATATAAAAATTACATTTCATTAGAAATTACATTTATAAAGTTATGTGACATCCACAAAGGATATTAAATACGATAGCAGGGTAGTAACCATATCACATATATTAAAGTCACTTATTAATCAATGTAGGCCTATTAGATTTCATTCAGTCTCCCGAAGTACTAATTTTAGTATTTAGAACGTTTCGAGACATGTTGACCAAAAGTCAACCATCGGTCAACGGTAGGGTCCACAACCTTATGTAATTTGATCCAGAAGATCTGCACATTAGATTTTGGATCTGTAACCTCCTAAGGATCTCATTATGCTCATAGAATAATATAAAATCTCATCACGATTTGACAGTCGTATCTCCGCCAATCACAAATTTAAGTGGCGATCAACAATTAGTTTTACAAACTTAGAAATCCAATTTGGGAAGAACCGTATGTCGGATTTCAAATTCGTCAGTTCCAACTATCCTTAAATATTACGCTCTATAAGTATTAAAGTTTGGTGACGATCCAACAGTCGGATCGTAAATTCATATAGTAATCAAGTGACGACCAACCATGCGGTCAATTATGAAACTATGTTAGAACATTAGAATTTTACTAAATGGATGTCAAATATGGAATCGGGGCATTAAAATTAGACTAGGATAGTCAAGTGGGGCCTCGGCTCATGCGCCGCCGCCATTCGCTGCCCCGGCTCTCAAGAAAAATCAACTATTGCTAAAAATTACCAAATTTCAACTAAATGTAGATCTCAATGAGTTGAGCAAGTTTCATACTTGTGACCAAGGCCAATTTGGCCGAGAAAAGCCCTAATTTCATCCAAACCCGCTAAAAACCCTAGAAATAGGTGGCTTCGATCCGGCACCTCCGGTGTTCCACCGCCCTTACAGCTAGGTCTCAAGATTAGTGTTTTGGTGGTGGTGGTCGACGTAGCTTTCACGATAGGCGAATTTTAGGGTGAAATTGGTAGAGAAAAAGCTAGGGAGTTGTTTCCAAGTAATGGATGGCGGCGATTCGCCGTGAAACAACATGAATGGTGTCGGGTTTACTTGCAACCAGGTCGGGTCGGGAAGAACACCTGTTCCCTCCTCTTTTTTCTTTTTCTTTTTCCTTCTTCCCTTTCCCCTCATTTTCCCCCCTTTTTCTAATTGGGCACTCCCCTCCCTTTTCTCTTCCGCAACTCTTTCTTTTCCCCTCTCTTGCTACCAACCGGCAGCTTCTAATTTTTATTTTATTTATTTTTTATTTATTACTAAAATGTCTCTAATTTCTTCATTTCAACTCTGAGTCACGAATGATTTTCACCTACGCATTCGTAGGGTCGAGCTCTATCTAATTCTACTTGGTGTGACCCCACAAGTCCATGAATTTTTAATGATTACTGACCAAAATTCAAACTTTATATTTAGTTTAATTAAGATCTAAATTTAATCTAGATTCCCAAAAATAATATAAAATCTCCTTAATACAAATACGTAATTTGCAATAGTGAAATCTAGGAACGGGATTTCACAGCTTAAGTCTTTTCATTAAAAGAGTTTATCATCACAAACATTCTGCCAATGCATTTCAAAATATGGAATCAAAGAACCACTGTTGCAAACATAATACAAAATGGATTCCAAGATTGCTGATATCCAATTTGCATAATCAATGTTGTGATCAAACTGATAAAGTAAACTCAATATAATTTTCTCTAACTTATCTAGCCAAACTTAATAGCTATAATGTTAAACTTCAGTCAACAACAAATTTTATAAACTTTCACATTACTCTAACACAATGAGTAATAAAGTAATAATTCAACCAATTGGTTAATCAAACCACAACTTGATTCATAAGCATCAAAAGGAATTATAACTTCACAATATTAAGTGTTAGTTAATAGCAAGTTTGTTAACCAATAGTCATTTTAACACTATGAACAACTTATCCATAATTCAACAAATTGCTTCAATAAAACCACAACCTGGTTTCCAAGCATCCAAATGAATCATGATACCAAAATTAATAGTCGGTCTAAATACCATTAGATTTATGCTCACATTTGAACATATGATTCTCCCACTTGAGCATAAGTTGAAAGTCTCAATCTGCTAATAAAGAAATCAGAGATATGTGTCAATTGGTTCCTGATTTCTCACCAAAACAGATAATGCATAATCTCAATTTAATCATATAAACTTAACACCATTATGCAACCAATTTATGTATCAAATTAAAGATAGTCTCAATCCTAGGAATAACTTATCTCACATAAACCCAAGATCACTAGTTTCAACGACGACCAAAATCAGAATAGTAATCACAACATTTTTTACATTTAATTTTATTCTAATTGGTTCATTATACATCAAACAATTCAACCAAAACTTTAATGATGTCTAGACATTGTAATAATATATCTTGATTAAAATGAGATAATCAAGATCTCATATCTTTTGAAGGAACTTAAGATGATCATCCAACAAATATTAGTATACTTAATACATTAAAATCAAATCACTTGCACTAGACAATACCATATATATTTTTGCCTATTATAACTTTGGTCTAAAACTTTTCTTAAGGTGAAGTGACCCAAAATAGTAAGGCAAGTAAATTTGATAGTAACAATCAATTGCATGATTACATTATGCCATATAACAATCTTCACGGTGGAAAATCCACAAACACTTCCCACATATTCCATCCATACAATTACATGAGTTACAACACATACTGAATCCTTTCCCTAAACACTGATTGTGGATGATCTCCGCAACCATGAAAGTCTTAAAAGCATACTCTACCAAATTCTCAAAAAATATAATAGCCTTTAGAAAATTTTATTTGAGCTCATATAACCTATTTCTGCACCCAATTTAAACTTAAACTTGAATTGTCTTTTTTACCCTATAACATAATTATCATTAAGTACAAAATAACATTAACAATAAAAGTAAAATTTATTAATAAACCCACACCCAATTTAAGAGCAAGAAGAGCAACCTGGTCTGTGCTGAAGTTGGCTTGTGCTGCTACTGAACCTATTTTTAAGATAGGTCTATGCATATACAAGAGTATTGGACTAGTAGCAACAACGTTGTCAACTAGGGGAAACGAGTTCGCCATTGTTGTGCGCTGTGAACCAAGAAATCAAAAGAAATAGGAACTCAAAGGTAATCTTAATCTATTGGGCAAATGAATCTTTGGTGGCAATTACATATTGTCAACCAGGTAAGTTTAAAATGTAATGAATTTTACATGGTTTTTAAATGTTTTGAATAGATGTAAAGATAAATTTACATATTGAATTGGGTTGGAAGGGTAATTTAGGTAGTAAATTTGGGTTTAAAGAGATATCAATAGTTTAATTAAAAATAATATGGGTATAGAGAGTAAATTGGATGTAGAAATAAGTTATATTGGTTCAAATAAAATTCCCCAAAGCCTTTAGTTGTTAATCAAGATTAATATAAAACATACTATATTTTTACGCGCAATCCTACTTGAAAATCAAAAGGAAAACAAAAGGAACTGATAGATTCATAATTTCTCATCCAAATAGGTTCAATGATCGAAATGGAGAGAAACCAAAGAACCCATACAATACTTTAATTGGAATGACATCTAAATTGAGCTAACTAATAGTACACAACCATAAAGTATGGTAGCCAAAAGTATAACAGTTGAGTCCAAAGCCTTATCAAAATTTCAGTCTTTGTGAATCAAACTTCACCAAAAACTCTACAATTAATAGCGCGCAAATTTTGGAAATAAAAAAAAAGAAAAAACAAAGGGAGAAATAAAGAACTGACCTGGGACTGGGAGACTTCTATATAGAGGAGGCCCAAAGGAAACCAGCAACAATTTAGATCAATCCGGCCCTTTATCTCCAACCCAAACAAATTAAAGATAGAAAAAATGTTGTGGAAAATAAAAAGGATTAGGTACCTTAAATCTCCTGACTTTTTAATGTCATTCCAAATTAGTTTTAATCTTTTTAAACATTGTAAAAAGTACCTAACTTATTGGTAATGTCACATCCATTAAGCCCCAGTTAAATTTCTATTAGATTAACTAGGCATTACTTTGTCTCCAAAATCAATATAAGGTCATTGAAGTATAAACTCCACCAACTAATAGTCACCACCACCCTCATCAAGCCATCACCTCCAAACCCAACGCACAACCACCAACTCCACGCTACAACTCATGCCGCCAACATCGAGAAAAAGGTCATGGAGATTGCAATAATGGTATGGACTACCATGATGCAACAACCACCATCTTCACCGCTCACAATGAAGAATTGGAAGCTTTACGAACCGAGAATCATAAAGTGAGGAAATTAAATGAGCATAAACAAGCTCATTGATACCCTATCTGAATTATTAACCATCTTCTTTGTTAGGAGATTTCCCTCCTGATATAATTTCAATTTGGGTCCATTTTCGATTCAATTCAATACCCATTTAATCATTGGGTGTCATTATATAATCTCAATTGGAAATTTATATTTTGAGGCAGCTAATATTATTGTTGACCATGATATACCTAGTTGGTGAGTTTTGAATATAAAAGTTGTGATGAGGTTTCAGTGGCCATAGGTTGAGCTTTGAGGTGGAGGGGGCTTTGATATTTTCAATTTTCATTTTTGTTTTCCATTTTATATGCGAATTTGTGTTTTTATTTTTATTTTTTCATCTTCATGCCTTTTATGAAGTTATTTAATTATTATATTAGTGTCCAAGTGAGCTAAAAAGTGAGACCCATTGTTGTCACATGTACATTTAACGGAAAAATAAACTAGGCCTTAATGAATGTGACATTTACAATAAGTTTATATTTCTTTGGAATGTTTAAAAAGGTTTAGACCAATTTGGAATAACACTGAAAGGTTATGAAACTTTAGGTACTTAGTCAAAATGAAAATTAAAGTGCTCTTCAAAAATCAAAGCAAAATTACCTTTTTAAATAGATGAATTGTGCTTATGCAAACTGAATGCTAGTTATATATGTTCCTATATTTCTAACATCAGTTCTCCATGGAAGCACCACCTGATGCAAGGAGGAAATCTGATACATTTTCTCTTTTGCTAAGCTGATTAAACCCAGGATGCAAGGAGGAAATCTGATACATTTCCTTTTTCGCTAAGCTGATTAAACCCAGGACCACTTACCGATCCCATGTGGTGGCAATAAATCAGTGACACACAAATGAAAGAAAGGAAAGTACTTTTACTAACCAATTATTTGTTCGGAATTCAATCCCTAATTACTCATGAAAAACAGCTCAGCTAATAACTTCACTATTTTCATCTAATGGTTGAAGGTCAGAGCCATATCATATACAAAATGCATTTTGTTAAACAGAATGAGATTCAAAAGTTAACAAATAAACGTAATTACTCTCAAGATTGAGGAGACAACGCTTAAAGATGGAAAATTGTGCTCACATATCCAGTCCATAAAGAGAGAAATTATCGCATGATGTATTTATACTAAGAGTTGAGAAAAATAAACTAGTTCAAACTCATCATTCACGAGATTTAAACTTAAGATTAAAAGAAGAATATCATTATATAATACAGCATGGTACGTGCATTGTTGGATCTTCGACTTCATGTATAAATTTATCTAGGATTCATCTGTCACATTTATCTAGCATTCATGCATTCATGTACACTTAAGGGCGGCAGAACTTTTGGTTTCTAGATCAATTCTCAAATTTTATTTAGAAATATATGTAAGGCTCTCTCATTAAGAGTGCTCTTTTCCATGCAAATTCAAGCCATTCTTAGATGAATACAGAGTTATTCTTCAAGTATTTATACTTGAATACGTACTAATTATTCTAGTTGCCTAATGTCGTGCACCATCATGAGATCAAATTTGATACACAAATTCGGTGTTCCCAACACTACCATCCACAAATGATTTGATTTCTTCCATATTGTTTGAGGACTTTTTGAGGAAATTTTGGAACCAGTACGTTGAGGATTTTGAGGATCTTTGTAGACTTTCGTAATCTACATAATTGATACCAAATCGAACAGTATATCCATCACCCCATTCAAAATTATCTAGCACTGACCATGCAAAGTATCCCTTCACATTAGTACCATTTCTGCACACACACAGAAACACATAAAATGCATTGATGCAAACATCAAGTTTAAATAACCATACTTAGTTTTTTTTTTTTTTTTTTTTTTATTTATCAAAAACTTACTTGATTGCTGCTTGAACGTAACATAGGTGAAGATTGTAGTAGTCAATTCTATTGGTATCATTAAGGGCTTCGGGTAGTGGTAATGTAGGATCATTGAACTCATCAACCCCTACGGTGTAATGCATTATCATATGTATTCAGTTTTTTACTAAGCGATATAAAATTAATTTTAAATTTAGACTTTACAATATTTTAAACCATTACATTATATATAAAAAGAGTGTAGTGCCGATTTAGTATTTAAACTATCATCTTAGTGAAAATTAGGTCATTGAATTATTTTTTTGATAAAATAAGTTCCCAAATTTATCAAAAATTGCTAATTTCATCCCTAATATTATATTCAAAGCTATTTTATCCAATTTTTTGTTAACTTAAGTCGCTTGACACACTTTAGAGTGTAATACCGTCAATTTCTCGCCTATAAGCCCTAATTATTCATTTAGGTTGTGAATCTAACGCCTAATTTACTCTCCAAAGTTAACTTCATATACTATTTCTTAAATAAAATTACTAATCTACCCTCCAATGTGTATCACATGCAAGTAATGTGACTTAAATTGATGGAAAATTGAATATAGTAGCTTTAAATCTAATATTAGGGATGTAATTGACAGATTTTTATAATTTAAGAACTGGTTTTTCTAGAAAAAATAGTTTAGGGACCTAATTTTCACTCAAGTGATAATTCAGGGACTAAATTGACAGTTCACCCTATAAAATATGAAATATTAATGATGCAAATAATTTAGGCTTCAAAGTATTAATTACCATTCTCTGTAATGTAAATCAATGGGTCATTATACTTTTCTTTCGTGTAGAGTAAAAAATCTTGAATTCCTTTTGGATAAACATATAACCAATCAGAAGCAGCCTGCACCTCATTAAAAGATGATTGAAATGTTAATTGAGGAGTTAGGTTTTTATGTGGATAACAATAAAAAAATTCTTTAGGTGCTCTGGAGTACTCTGTACTCCGTGTGTTTTGATCCCTACATCTTAATTTTTAATTTTTATATAAAGATTAACGGTTAAAACACCTGAAATATCAAATACTTTGGAACACCCAAAAAAGTTTTTTTTTTTTTTTGGAACAAACGGTTTTATCTACATTAAAGAGATGAAATGGGCTTAGCCTCACAATGAGCTAGCAATAATGTGATTCTAATTCGCCTTTGGTGAGAATCGAATATAAAATCTCTCACTTACCATAATACTAAGTGACAACACCCAAAAAATTCTTGGATCACATTATATTACACATCCATATATTAATAGCTCCGACTAATAATTTGATATGTACCTGTGGACCAATGGGGACTCCATCAAGCTCAGCTGCCACAATATGTATGATTATAATCAATAATTATAACCTAATTATTCTACATACATCATTAATGGCTCCAAATAAGTTTGTAATTCGAACTTACTTGTAACATTAACGCGAGGATCTGTTACATAGCTTGGATTATCAGAACAATTGTAAGATGCATCGCTTGCATACCTAGCAGAATAGTAATTTAGTCCAATAAAATCATATGAGCCACTTAGCAACTCGGATTGTTCTTCAGTAAAACTTGGTAATCGCTCTCCAACAATAGCTCGCATGGTTTGAGGATAGTCACCATGTGTTAGTGGGTCCATAAACCTGACGAAATATGAAAATTCCAAGCTCAAGATAATACTAGCTAGTTAGTCAATATTGCAATTTATAAGCTAAAAGCATTAAATTTTGTTGATCAATTAATTACAGATATACTTGCCATCCAAACATAAAGTCTAAAGCTCGAAGTGCAGCATCTCTATCCCACTGTGTCTCTGAAGCTGGCTCAAACCAGTATGACACCACTGTTATTCCTATTGTTCCATTTTGACATGCCTGCATAAGAAAACTCAAGAATTCGTTTATTTACAGCAAAATAAAAGAATAATCTTTGTTTATCTCATTAGACAAAGTATTCCCTGCAATGTTAATTATAATTAAAACTAGTGACTGATATAAAATTCTCAAATAGAACCCCAAAGATTTAGAAAAAGAAATTAGTTAACTAAACCTGGTATTTATCCTTGTACAACTTTACAGCGGTCGCATGAGCAAGGAGTTGGTTATGTGCCACAATGTATGGTTCAGTACTCGAATCTCCACCAGTGCAGTTTGAGTTATACCAAGCAGAGCATCGTCCCGGTGCATGGATTCCGATTGCATAACCATGATTACTCACGGTATATGGTTCATTCAACGTGATCCAATGTTTTACTCGATCTCCAAACTGGTTAAAACAAAGGTCTGCAAAGTCTTGAAAATCATTGCTGTGGTACGCATTTCCAAACATGTTTGTTATCAATCAATATATAATCGTATTTCTTTACTTACAGGATCAACAATGTGCAAAGGTAAATTTATTCACTTACACAATTCGATCACTTAAAAAACCACCATATTCGTCTACTAAAGCTTGGGGAACGTCCCAATGAAAGAGCGTCACAAATGGCTTTATACCTATATGTAGTATAATCAGTAGAAGGAACTTAAAAGTTTGATATAAGTGCATGCATGTAGATCTTATCGTATATTAAAGTAAAGGGATGATATATGAGATCAAATAAGCGGCTGTATCAACCATTGCTTAGGAGTTCATTAGTGAGATTGTTGTAGTACTCGATGCCTTCCTTGTTAATGCCCCCACTTAGCGTTCCATCTAATAATTGAAAAAAATTTAAAGTGAATACTTATCTATAAAGAGAAATTAAACTGAGAAAAATATGTTAAACAATAAAGTGATGATTTGTCCCAATTTAATATATGTATCCGGATCATCAACGTTACTTGGTAACAATCTTGACCATGAAATTGAGAACCTATAAGCATCCATTGACATATTCTTCATAATTTGCACATCGTCCTATAATGACACAAAAGACATAAATAATTATAAGAAAGAACCTAAAAGCTATTGTCTTCAATGTCTTCTGTTTTTGTAAAGTTAAAAAAATTAGTCAGTATGCGATTTTGTAACCTGATAAAGGTGATACTGATCAATAGCGACATCTCCATTGCTGTGATCACTGATTTTTTCTGTAATTGTCCATATAATATTTTGATATTTAGAGAATACATATCACAAAAACCATATCATGCAAACTATTATATACAGTAAAACCTTTATAAAGTTATAAAGTTGAGACCAAATCAATTTTATAACTTTAGAAAAGTTATTACTTAATAGAGATGTAGTTAAAATATTATTATATTAACTTATTTATCCTTAATGAATGTTACATTCCAAAATGTTTCTAACTTCTCAAGAAACCGTAAACATGTTTGGGAAGTTAGAAGCATTTTGCCCTCAACCAAGAAGCTGTCAATGTTGACGAAGTATTACATACCCGCAAGCTAAAAAACATGACATCAACTCTAAAACTTAGAGCATTGTCCCAAGCAACTATAGAGAAATATTTTAGTTCATCTTAAACTTTTATTTGAGACATGACGTACTCATTGACAATTAATACTACGTGGACGCATGTTTCCTTAATATGGGAACAAGAAAAATTAAAACATATTATTACAATGTAGAGTTGATTCCTATACATAACTAGTCCCTAAGTTGGGACCAAAATTTTAATGATTTTACGAACGTTATTCCTTTATAGAGTATTACTTATATAAGTTTTATCTAATAAAGATGAAATTCACATGTGTTGATGGACTCTATCTATATTAAAGAGATAGTATATATGTGATATATAAAAAAATATGATAAGTGCAGCATTATTCATTTCCCAATGTGCCCCGTCTGTGATATTATCCAAGTGGAATACCGTGCAATGTATACCAAAAGGTCGTATTATAGAATGGAGGATTCCGTTGGCATGAATAGCAAACATTTTCTCTGTGAACTGGGATGGAGAGGGATTCAAATTTGTATACCTTCCACATTTGGAAATAAAAAATAAAAAATCTACCATATAAGGAAAGGCTAACTTCATGAGTTATTGGCTTCTTTAGAATTAAAGGACGTGAATCTAATAACCGTGCCCCATAAGAAAATGCCATAAAAGGATTTGGAAATAAACAAATATCAGGGGAAAGAATGACACCTGCAGAGATAAAGAGACAGAAAAATTTAATTAAAAAAAACAAATTGAATGAATTAGCTTAATTTCAATAATTTAACTAACTGGTTATTTGATTAGACAACCTGGATACTGGTGGGTGAAGTTGTCCCACACGCTTGGTCCTCTACCACTTTGATTCCAAGCACCTTCTACCTGTAATGTATATACATACATACATACATATATAGGTAAGATGTCAATATTATTAGTAAATTACACTTTACCACCTTAAATTTGTGGTCGATTTCAATTCCTTACAACATCTTTAAAACATTTCATTTTCATACCTCAAGTACTATTTTATTTCAATATAATACATCTGTTACATTTTCGATTTATTGGTCCATTAAAAGCTAATGTGGCTGCCACATTTGTACTGACGTGGCTATCACATTTGTGCCACACGTGGCAAAAAATAATTTTTTATCCATTTAAAATATTATAATAATTTATCCTATTTAAAAAAAAAGAATTAATTACATTTTACCCCATCAGGTTTTGGTGCAATTACAACCTCGTATAACATCTTTAAATAATTTCAATCTCATACATTTAGTATTTTTTTTTTTTCAGTTTCATACAACTGTAACTGTTAAAAATCTGTTAAGTTAACTGTTAAGTGATGATGTGGCGAATAAAGGGTTCCCATTTGTCCTCATGTGGCTGCCACATTTGTGCCACGTGGCTAAACACTTAATAAAATATTTAAAACATTAAAATAATTAATTAAAGAAAAGTATAAAATAAAAAAACAAACAAACAAAACCAGATCGTCTTTCCAACCTCATTCTCCTCACCTGAGCCCACACCCAAATCACACTCCCTCTCTTTCTCTAATCCCTAAACCTAGAAACCCCTTCGAGTTATCCAGGACCTCTCTTTCTCTCTAATCTATAATCCCACCTTCAAGTTATTTAGGACCTTGAGAGTCGTGAGGACCAGTGGCAAACTCTTGTTGAACCTAACATTGATGACAGCTTCGATCACCTAATAGACCTTGCCGACGACGCCATTTCCGGTAAAATCATCTGTGATTTTTTCATTCATAGACATCATAGCAGGTTTGGGAGTTGTGAGATGCGCAGTGGCTGCTGTGGCCGATGACGTCGAGTAATGGGTGGCGAGCGAGAGAACGTCGTGAAGGGGGACCTGGGGGTGGGCTCAGGTGGGGAGAAGAGGGTGTTTCTGATTTAGGGAAAACAAAGGGGTTTCTAGGTTTAGCGATTAAATAGAGGGACTGTGATTTGGGGGTGGGCTCGGGTAGGGAGAAGGGAATGGGGAAGATGATCTGGTTTTGAGTTTTTTTTTCTTTAATTAATTATTTTAATATTTTAAATATTTTATTAAGTGTTTAGCCATGTGGCACAAATGTGACAGTCACGTTAGCACAAATGGGGACCCTTTATTTGTCACGTCATCACTTAACGATTAACTTAATATATTTTTTAACGGTTGTATCAAATTGAAAAAATAATAATAATACTAAATGTATGAGATTGAAATATTTTAAAGATGTTGTATGGGGTTGTAATTGCACCGAAGCCTAAGAGGGTAAAATGTAATTTATTCTTTTTTTAAAATAGGGTAAATTATCATAATATTTTAAATGGATAAAAAATTATGCCACATGGCACAAATGTGGCAGCCACGTCAGCTCTTAACCGACAAATGGATGAAAAATGTAATGAATGTATTATATTGAAATAAAATAGTACTTAAGGTATGAAAATGAAATATTTTAAAAATGTTGTAAGGAATTGAAATTGACCACAAACTTGAGATGGTAAAGTGTAATTTATCCCAATATTATTGCATGGGTGCTAATTGATCTAACATTATCTATTTTAAAATTGAGGATGGACTGGAGTCAAATTTTTGCCCCTTGATTTTGCTTTATTTGCCACCAAATCTGTGTTGGGCTGGGGTAATTACTAAAAGTTAGGAGGGTAATATTGTCCGTAGGTTTGGGTTGCTGGTTTTGGGCCAGGTGTGGGCTTTGGAAGTGGGTTGTCCAATGTGTTGGGCTGGGTTACACATAAAGAGTCGAAATGACTCTTTTGCCCACTTCAATCCAGATCCAAGTCCAACGAACCAATGAAGTGCCCAGGGTTTGAACTTGAAATGCCCCAAGAGGCCGCCTAGTGCAAGGTAACTTTTCTTTTTCTACTTTTGTGGGTGAAATGTAGGGGTGGGCATAAAAACCGCCGAACCGGAAAACCGAATCGAACCGTGACAAAAAAAACCGTAAAAAACCGCGTTGACCAAAAAAGTCAAAACCGGAACAAAAACCGAACCGAACCGTTTTAAACGGTTCCGGTTCCGGTTTGGAAATATTAAGAACCGGAGGAACCGAACCGAACCGTTTTTAATATAAATTATTGTATTATTATTATTTTTATATAAATAAGACATTTTTTCAAGAAGATCATGTGCACAAGCCCAATATTTTTCTTCCCTTCTCTTCCCCTCCTTTGTTGTTTTATCACTTTTCTCCCCCTCCATTATTTTTCCATTTTTTTCTAGTATGTTATGCATTATGTACACTTTAGTTTTAGTTTAAGATTTACACTTTGGTCTTGATATGAACCTTTTTATCTTTTGATTTATATTTATATGCACATTTACTATTAACCGGTCACAAATCTTGTAGATCTAGTAGTGAAAATTCAAATTTGTTTGAATTTGTGGTTAAAATATGTGTTTGGTATTAGAAGTAGAAAAATTAGAAGGAAAAAAAAAATATATATATATATATATAATTTTGGTTAGAACCGTAAACCGGCATGAACCGAACCGGAACCGTTATGAACCGAACCGTACGGTTTTAGTAAAAATTTAAGCGGAACCGGACCGAACCGAACCGTTGAAATTTTCCGATTTTGGTTCCGTTTTGAGGGTGGAATCGGACCGAACCGGACCGTGCCCACCCCTAGTGAAATGTCAATGTGGGTTTGACCTAAGTACTGCAATTGATGAATTATTGGTTTTGGTTGATGGTTTACCTTGCGCTGGGTTTTATTGATGGGTTTTTCTTATGGGTTTTGCTTACATTTGGTTTTGGTTGATGGCAGGTATATTTGATCTCCGTTGCACACCTCGCCTTCTCATCGCGGTCGCACACCTTATCAGAACTTAAATCAATGGTAACATATAAATTGTATGGATTTCGCGCCTATTTTAATCTTTATTAACGAAATTAGCATTTAAGTTGAATAATTCATACTCTTTTTATATTGGAAATTAGGCTTTGATTTCTCAGTCCTAGGCTTCTTTGCTGCATAAGATGAGTTTGAGTTATATTACTCAGAAACGAGATTTTTTTTTAAAAAAAAATTTCAGTAAGAGAGTGAAAATCCCTAGCCTTTAGATTTTCAAGTATTTTGTCGGCAATAATAATTTGTTTTTGCAGCTTTATATGTGTGTCTGTCTCCAAATATGAGGATCTCTTAATTTGCTTATGTAGCTTTTGTAATATGATGATCTCTTAATTTGCTTTTGCATATCTTCTTTGCTTCCTCTGCTAGCTCTATATGTGATTCTATCTCCAAATAATTATTCCATATTTCCTATTTTTATTGGAACCAAATCATTGAATACACATGGAAAATTAAAATGGTTTTAGTTTTTGGATTGGTTTAAATTTTTTCATTGTTATTGGTTGTATTGCTGCCAAATATTTGATGGGAAGTTTGAAATGGAGAACTTGGTTGATTGGGACAGAGAGAATCCGACAACTGCAAACTCTGATTTACTGGCTTCGAAATGAAGAAGTTATTTCTCGGTTCACTTTACCCCTGTGATGTCTCCCTCTATTTGAGTTTGAGTTGGGGATGGTGGACAATGAGCAATTTGGAGATTTATCGCAGTGCAATTTGTCATTTCCACGGACCACCTATAATACTGGCTTACCTTTTTCTTCTTTTTTCTTTGGCTATAGTAATATTATTGTTTATTTCCAAAGTCCTGAGTTTGTCATTCAGAAGAGATGCTTCATTCTGAAAATTGAAATTTCCCAAATCTTTGTTACTAGTTGTATCCCTTGCAGAATGATTTAATCTTCTTGGATGTCTACTTTTGAGCTTTAAGTTTTCATGTATGCAGCATTACTAGACCAAAAAAAGTGCAGTGTCGTGGAGTAATTAGGACCCTTTTTGTTCCTTTTTTTTTTAAATTTTATTTTATTTATGTTGAATTGACAAGTGGTTTTAAAAAATGGATAATTTTTTCACTGGGTTTAGTTTCTGTGTTTGGTTTGAGAGTAAATTCAGAGAGCTAAAAGGCAGTAAAGTTTGAATATTTACGTTTAATGTTGCTTTGGGTTTGGATTAATTTTGTTTGTTTGATATTAGAAATTGAGTGATAGGGAATTCGCACTTTTCTCCCTTTTGAATAGTGTTTAACTCATTTCTCATTTCTCATTTTGTGTTTGGTTTTTGAGAAAATCGAGGAAAAATTGATAGAAGATTAATGAATTCACTGAATTGAGTGCTTTAAGTCCATTTATGATTGAAGTTATTCCCTTTGCTTTCATTTCTATTTTTGTTCTTTTGGGTTTCGAGCACGTTGAGGATGGTAAAATCAATTATTTTGATTTTGGAAGTCTACCTTGTTTTTCAGCTTTAGTGATTGGGAGAAGCGAAAATGTGATTTCATGTATGGTGGTTGTATTTGTCTGTCATTTGAAAGGAATTCAGACAGAGAAGGGAGAAGGTAGGTTTGTTGTCAGTGAGATTGAAGGATGGTCTGATGTATCTCTTGGTTATTTAAATTCTCATCAGCTCGGTTCACCCATAATACTTATCAACTTGGTTCCCTCTCATCTCTTGGTCATTTAAATTCTTTAGAGATGCTTGTATTGATTTGTGATTTTGTTGAATTTACTCCAGTGAAACTGGATTGGTGCATTTTAGGGTGTGATTTCGTTCGTACAGTCTTTGTAGTGCATCTTTCAGTGCAAATTGTGGACAAAAGTTTCAAAACACGCAACAAAGCACAAGCAATTTTTATAGTTAAAACTAAACCTAAGCATAATTACATGAGACAAAAATTAAAACAAATTAGAGGGTAAGTAGTCAAGCCGAAGAATGAACTAATATAACCTGGTAAGCTGCTGAAGATGAGCCAAATATGAACCCTGGTACAAGAGAATCAAAGCTGCTTCTGTTAAGAGAGTCACAGACAATGGGTGGATCTCTGTTAGCAACTTTGCTATTTGTCAATGCAAAGTCAGTGAGTAGCACAACAAATAAGAACAAAGAGCCCAATTTCATAGCCATAAGTAACTGGAAGGTATTTGGTGATCTAGGGTAGGTTTGCCTCTTCCCTGCATATTGCATGGGGTTTATATAGAGGGGACGTACGTGCTACACTTTAAAAACTGGATTTTTATACGAGATTTTTAACGAAACACTTTCGGTACTGTTCACTTTTAACGAAAATAACATTTTTACTTTTAAAAGTCACTCTTTGTACGGTTCGTGAAAACTTTGAGTTTTAACGATAAGGACAAAATAAAAGGTAAAGTGAATAGTATTATAATTGACTTTTTAGTGTAAAAATATAATTTTTCGATAAAATAAACAGTACTATGAGTTTTTCGTTAAAGTTCTCATAAATAAACCTATAAAATATGAAGAAAAAAAAAGTGTTTTGAAAAAAGAATTGGAATAAAGGATGAGCATAAAAAAAAGGTGATTAGGCATCAAATTCTCAGCTTATGTCAGACTAAATCACCATAAAAGACTTTTTATTTATTGCAAGGTCCTAACTTAAGAAATTTGTATCCACATGACAATAAGACAAAAATATGCAATGTCACAAAAAAATTCAAATATAAAATAAAATATTTTTCTAAAATTGTCTGAGATAATGATTTCTTCTTTAGAATAGTTGTCATGTCTTTAAGCTTGCCAGTACTTAATAACTCATTAAAATAAACACTATGTTTATGAAGTCAAAATATTTCTATCGTCTCCATCGTGTTTACAGCTTCTTGGCATGAAACTTTTGATATTTCTCAATATCTACATCTTTGACAAACTCTAGTATTAATGCAGGAGTTTGTATCGATAGATTTTCAGTAAGAATAATTAAGTGAAATAAGTTAAGTAAAAAAAACAATAACTACACAGCTAATAAATTTAATTTGATTCCAACATTACCATAAAAAAATTTAGTACCAAAAAGCTGTGCAAAATTCAATTGCAACCTGCAAAATTCAAATAGAATTATGTTATTTTTTTAATGCTTCAACCCGCCAAACGTTGCTTGCTTTACATTTTATTTCTCTTCCATTAAATAAGAAAGGGAAAGGGATCCTCTTCGGATCTCTTCCTTCTAATCCACCTAATTAGGAAATCTGTGTTGTTGAAATTTGATTCAACGGCTGAAGTTATTATAACTTTTAAAGTGAGCTCCTGTTTGTAGCTGTTTGATCAATTTTCAACGGTAAGGATTTCCTGATTTGGTGAATTAGGAGGAAATGATCCATTTCCATAAGAAAGCATCCAAACCCCAATAGCGACAGCTACACTCGTATCCCATTCCCACCCCTCCACCATTACCCTAAGCCACATACGCCCTAAATAAAAATAGAGAATATAATTCCACCTCCATGACTTCTTTGGTGAGGAATTTCTTAACCAATGAAGGAAAAAAAGAAGGACCCGGAGAAAATTACTTTATTTATGCTGGACGGACCGGATGCTTTGATAGACGTTTTACACGACGTGATATATACTGATCCTGCTTAGGCCTTTTGAAAAATTTCATTGATGGCAAGCACTTGTCCATTGCTCTTTCCTGACGGGAACTTGTGGCCTTGGGTGAAAAACTTACTTGTTCAATTGTCTAGTAGCCATACAAGCCAACTTGAAACCAACGTGAGATTCTAATTAATCAACATTTTTAGGCCAGTACAAGCAAAACATACGATAACTATAATCCGTCTTCTTCAGTATTTTTTGAGGTTTCCACCAAAACTAAAAAACAATAGAGGGAGTAATTAAACTCCTTACAACCACAAACACATGGAAGATCCCTTAATTCCTCCACCTGAAATTTACACTAACAACAAAGTTAACTTTTGAATTGGAGTGCCGTCACCATGCGCAAGATATACTTTGTTGGAATTAAACTCTAAAGTCCAACTCTAATTGGTTTGTGTAGTTGTATCCAAGATAAATAAGGGTTAGGGTTGTATTTGGTTAGCTATTTCTTGTGCCACAAGTAATAGTGATATCCGGTTTTATAATTACTAAGGCAATAAGGGATTCACAATCATAAACCCTAGAACTCTCCATCAGTTCGTCACTAATTAAAGAGCAGATGTGCAGAAGAGCCTTCACCTACCCTAGTCCTCGTGTTCGTGTTTTCTCTGCTAAGGTCAAGATGTCTTCTTCTTAAGTAATTATGGTGTTTTGATAAGCATGAAACATATTAGAGCTTACATACTTCACACGACTCTGATGTCTGTGAACCATTCGTAGATTGTTCACATACACCCCTTCTGCAGCGTTACATTCCTCCTCTGGGGAAATTAACGGAACTGCTATTTGTGAGTGACTCTAAAATAAAATTAGCCAAGAAGAGGAAGACATGGTCCTAGGGTTTCAAGAGAGTCTTCTCCACTCAAAGCAGTTGTAAGTCCTTGTGCTAGTGAATAGGGTTTAGCACGGATTACTATAAGTGCAAGGACCTTCTAATATACTGATAATTATCCTTATATTCCAGCCTATTAACTGATTACATGGGATATTCCATATCAATTTGGGAATCATAATAGTCATAAATGGTAACGAATTCTTTGTCAACTAATTAAGGTCTTCATGATTAATCGTACCTCCTAAACCTAACCAAATAAGGCTCCATAATTTTCTCAACTATTAACTCGGATTGACCAACTTACTTGTATGTCAAGAAACAGTGAGCACCATGTTTTTTGACACTCACAACTTACACCCTCTATTTATATTATGACATAGACATTGAAAAATCTTTCCCATCATATTGTACATGCCAATCAATTCGTAAATTTAAAAAATAAATGAGATAGTACCCAAATTTGCAATAACTCCCACCAAATATGTTCAAACATAATGAGGGGCATTTTAGGATAAAGAAAATTATATAATATGAGTCATAAAGTAGTAAAAAGAAATTTACTTAGTTGGATGTCACCATCTCATTAATTACAGTTAGATAAGTCTCCCTAGCTAGCATTATCCTTTGATTTAAAGGAAAACCAAGGTATTAAATATCGATGATATTGGAAATATCGGTAGTCCAAAAACACGGAAATTTCGATGGAAATATCGGGATATTATCGATATCGATAAAAATTGAATAAAAATCACGGAAATTGTAAGAAAAACTTGGAAATTTTTATTGAAACTTTGCAGGATGTTTATTTAGTCAATTATCTATTAGTTTATCACAAAAAATTGGAAGGAAATGCCTTGCATGATGGATTTAACTTATTTAAGTTGATTATATAGCGAGCTGGCAAATATTGTGAGTGTAGAAAATATGTAACTATTTTAGCATATTTTCACAAAAACATAAGTGATATGGTGGTTATGGTGTTGAAGGAGTAAAATGGGAGGGGTTCGAATCCCTTTGGTGTTTTTTTAAATATAGAAATTTTAAAAATACGGAAATTTCGATGGAAATATCGATGACATCGGAAATATCGGTAGTCCAAAAACACGGAAATTTCGATGGAAATATCGGGATATTGATATTTAATACCTTGAGGAAAACTAATGAAAATGGCTTGAAAACTTTGTGTTTTAACGATAAGGACAAAATAAAGGGTAAAGTGAATAGTACCAGTGTTGACTTTTTAGTGTAAAAATATGGTTTTTCGTTAAAGTGAACAGTACCAGGAGTTTTTCGTTAAAGTTCCCTTGATTTAATCTATCTATTACATGAGTATTGAAACTTAACCTTGTCTAACAATAATTTTTTGATTTAATCTATCTATTACACGAGTCTCAAAACTTAACCTTATCTAACAGTAATTAAAAGAAGTGTGGGCTATTGGGATTCGAAATTTAGCAATAATCAATGTTGTGGTGAGCAATAATATTTCCTAGAAAAAATTAGCTTCAAGGGAGTAACTCAAAGTTGCTATTAGTTTTGTTATAATTGATAAGAAATTGCATTCATAAACAACAGGCCAGCCAAAAGCCACAAAGGCAATACAAATACAGTAGGGAGTACATAAACAACATCTAAATTATAAGGTAGTTTCCAACCAAATTCACAAAGGACGAAGATACCTTTGTCATAAATTCAACAGGCTCGGATACACCAACAACATAAAGCAAAACAAAAATAAAAAGCCACATGAAGAGACAAACAAACTCATAGTAAGTTGTTGCTGCAACTTATTCTTACTCTCATAATGAGTCAAACAGAAAACAGAAAACTAAAACTTGAAAAACAACTTGCACAACAACTCTGGTGGATTCGTTGTACTTTATTCATCATTTGGGATTCAAACTTGATAGACAAGCATGATGTCCTCAGCTTTATCATCCACAGAAATTTGTATCTTTTTCGTATTTCTTTGGCTCTTCTTCAAGAAAGTTTTGAACCAGTTTGCCGAGCGTTTTGGGTACCTTGTCAGTCCACCTTCATAGTCCACATAGTTGAGACCAAACCGACTGCGATATCCCTCTGCCCATTCAAAATTATCCAGAATTGACCATGCAAAGTATCCCTTTACTTTTGCACCCGATCTGCGCACACACATAGAAAACAAAGAAACCAATAGATTGATATGGATAATTAAATTTAAAAGAATGTAAGAAGGCATATATGTATATATCCTTATTTAATTCCTTAACAAGTACTAACTGAATTGCTGCTTGAAGGTGACAAAGGTGGTCACGATAGTAGTCGACTCTTATGGTATCATTAAGTGCTTGCTCAAGTGATAAGCTGCTATTAGTAAACTCATCGACGCCTGCAACATAATGAATTATCATATGCGTTGAGTGTTTTCTCTAAATGGAAATTTGCATTTAGTTTTGAGTTTAGACTTTAAAGCACCTAATTATACATATATACATCTGTGAAACGTTGATAATGCAATTAAGGCTTGAAAGTATGGTGCTTACCATTTTCAGTAATATAAATGGCTGGGTCATTATACTTTCTTTTGGTATAAAGCATAAGATCGTGAATTCCTTTTGGATAAATGTACAACCAATCTGAAGCAGCCTACAACACCATTTGAAGATAATTGAAATTCTTATGAATTATGCAAAAAAAAAGAAGAAGATATTAATCGTCCAAATGCTAAAAATTTTAAGTTCAAATTTATGTGTACCCGTGGACCAATGGGTTTTCCATTAAGCGCAGCTGTCATAAGAATATATAAATATATATTAGAATCTCATTATTCTAACAACTTAAATAATTGCTTGAAGCAAGTGGTCCTCTACCATACCGTGGAAAAGAGTGTTACCTTTACGCTACGGCGTGGGTGGCTTCCTAATCTAACATCTAATGTAATAATATATCGTTTGACAAAAAAAATAATTGCTTGAAATAAGTTTTTAATTTGTACTCACTTGTCTCATTAACATGAGGATCATTTAAGTAGCTTTCAGGGTCAGATGAATTCTTTAGTGGATTGCTTGCATATCTAGCAGAGTAGTAATTGATTCCTATAAAATCATATGACCCGTTTAGAGAATCGGATTGTTCTTTCGTGAAATTAGGTAATCGTGCACCAACATATGTTCGCATGCTCTTTGGATAGTCACCAGTTGTGATCAACCTGCAAAATATGCAAATATTCCAAGCATGAACTCATGATAGCATATATGGCTCATCTACTTATCCGTAATGGAAATAGAAAGAAAGAGATGAGTTCCCTTCATAACTTACTCCGCGAATACTTGCATGTATAAAATTAAAATTAATAAAATAACTCAATTTCAAGAATTTGATTAACTAGGGGTAGTTAATTCAATTCTCTTTCCTTTTCTCTTATGTTGTCTTCCAAAAAATACCTTCACTATTTTATACTAATAAAAAAATACCCTCACTTTTTATTCTTTAAGAAAATAGGAAAAGAAAATATAAAAATTTAAAGAAGAGCAATATCTTATGTGACCCTCGCCATCAGATTATATGGAACTTTTCTTATATATCGGTGGCTTTCAACTTTATATATTGTCATTTTCAATATATATTTTGATCTTTATAATTGGACATGAATATTTTGATCTTTATACTTGATACTCTTGTTGCGTACGAAAGAGCTCTTTATTCCATTTTCAAAACTCATATAATTTGCAAAACTGGTTTTATCATAACTTCTGAAGAAATTTGCAACCTCATGTGGTGGGTCACAATGTTAATGCTTTATTTATGCAAGGAATTAGTAATGATGATGTTTTCATTCCGATTCATTAGTGGAACTATTTCATTTTTTATCTGATTCCTTGGTTAGTAAACAATTTAATGGGAATAAGTTCTTCCCATACAAATTACATATTCTCATTCTTAAATTATCCGATTCCTTACTTTCCCAGTAACGATAAGTAAACGAGTCCATAGTGTATTGCTAACTATATATTGTATTTGTTTCGTGTGTGTGTGTATCAATAATATACTTACCATCCAAACATAAAATCCAAAGCTCGATTGGCAGCATCTATATCATGCTTTGCCTTCGAAGCTGGCTCAAACCAGTGTGTCACCACTGCTAATCCTATTGCACCATTTTGACATGCCTACATAAGAAAATTCAAGATTTTATTTATTTATTAAGAAGTAGACAAAAATATCACCTTCGTTTATCTCGATATACCAAGTATTCCTACTTTATTGTAACTTAATACTAGTGACTCAAATATAGTTTTAAATTAAGAACCAATTATTCAGTCTAAAAGACAATAATTAATTAGACCTGATATTTAGTCTTGTACAACTTTACAGTGGATGCATGAGCAAGGAGTTGGTGATGTGTCACCAAATATGGTTCAACAGCCGAATTTCCACCATTGCAGTTTAATTTTTGCCAAGCAGAGCATCGTCCCGGTGCATGTGTCCCGATTGCATAACCATGATTACTTACGGTAAATGGCTCATTCAAAGTGAGCCAGTGCTTTACTCGATCACCAAAATGCATAAAACAAAGCTCTGCATAGTCTTTAAAGTGATCCCTGTATTTACACATTTCAAAATACATTATTTAGTAGTATTTACTTAAGTGAATAATCAATATTATTAAGAGGATTAAATTTGTTTACTTACACAATACGAGGACTTAAGAAACCACCATACTCGTCCACTAAAGCATGGGGAACATCCCAGTGAAAAAGTGTCACAAATGGTGTTAGACCTATATATAGCAGGATCAGTAAATTAAAATTATATATGTTTACTGATTAAATGATATTTTATGAGTGCGCATGTAGATCTAATGATACATTGATGTAATGATGTTAAATATGTTATAAGATAAAAACATCACCATTGCGTAGGAGTTCATCGATTAGATTGTTGTAGTATTAGATTCCTTCCATGTTAACTCCGCCACATAGCTTTCCATCTAATAATTAGAGCAAAACTATTAAATAAGAGAATATTTATCTACAAGTAGAAATTAATTAAGTAGAACATGTGTACACTATAAGGTGATTGGTCCCAATCAAATATATGGAGGTGAATCATCAACATTACTTGGTAACAATCTCGACCATGAGACAGAGAACCTATAAGAATCCATCCCCATATTCTTCATGATATCCACATCTTCCTATATAACGATACAAAGGCATACATTATTATAAGAAAGAAGCTGAAAGTTAAAGGTCTTGTCTTCAATATATCTCTCATGTTTTCTCAAGGATCTAGAATTTAGTATATACATTGTGGCCATCAACTTCAAGAACAAAGGATGTATGCAACAAGATTATGTGATTTTGGAACCTTATAACGGTGATACTGATCAATAGCGATGTCTCCATTGCTTCGATTAACGATCCTTTCTGCAAATAACCATATTAATTTTATTATCTACAACATAAGTCAAAATCCTTGAGAAATATGTGTGCATATAATGGTTTTCGCTTTACTTTTGAGTGAGGTGGCTTTATATTAGGTGATTCCATTAAACATCATCATTGTATTAAAAGAAAGTTAAAAACTTCCATTGAAAAAAAAGAAAGGAATGGTTTAGCCAAGCATCAATATCACATTTTAGCTAAGTGATATGATTAGACAGACCGGGATATTGGTGGGTGTAGTTATCCCATATGCTTGGTCCTCTGCCATGTTGATTCCAAGCTCCTTCTACCTGTAATGTACACAACATATTTAAGAGTACGCTTTGATAATGAAGATGTGTAAATATCCATGCAGGATGCTAAATGATTTGACGTTGAAATTAAACTAAACCTAAATTATATGAAACACAGATTAAATCAAATTAAAGTGTATTTAGTAGTTAAGCCCTAGAAGGGGACTGGCCTGGTAAGATGCGGAAGCTGCGCCAAATAAAAACCCTGGTTCATGAGAATCAAAGGTTCCCCTGCGGAGCAAACCACACTTAACTGGTCGATGATCAGTATCTGCAGCTTTGCTTTTTGTCAACACAAAACCAATGAGTAACACCACACACAAAAGAAAAGAACAATATTTCATCGCCATATGTTAACTGTGAGTGTTTTTGCGTGCTCTTGCTGCCATGTTGCATGGCGTTTATATAGAGGGAATACGTACGTACCACAAGTGAGAATAATAAACAACAATTTTTTTACTAAAAAAAAACAGAAAATAGGCTTTAAATATATGGATTTGGATTCCATCCGGATCAAAGTTATGAGAATCCTTACATCCTAACCGTTTATCGTACATTTTTCGATCATCAATCATTTTAAATTTATTTATTTAAAATTAAACTCAAATAGTACATAATAAAAACTAACCAAACAATGCACAATGAACAATCACGATATGATAATTTTTTAGATCCCCAAAAAAAATCCGGAAAGTATCCTCATCCTAAATATACCGCTTCATTGTACGTGTGCTACTACTCGTGACATACATTTAAAGACCGAGTAAATTTTCTGTAACCAAAACATACATAAAGCAATGGGTAATATTTAATCTGAAAACATTGGTAAACTAAAAATATTATTAAATGTAAGCATAGTGGTCGGATATGTTAGTCGGCTGTTTCTAGGAATATATGAGGAAAATTTAGAAAAATAATTAAAATTTAGATCTCTTATAGAATTTTAATCATAATTTCAAATTTATAATAATTAGAATCAAAAGCTAATATATACCTCTAGACTAAAACCTTCCTCATTTGCTGCTCTTAACCATGAAAAAATCGAGCTTTAGGAAAAGAAAAAAAAAGGAATTTGAAAACAGAGCACAGGGGCTCCAAAATTCCCAATCCCCATATGGCCGATTTGGGTTCGACTTTCTTCCTTTTGCCACTATTTGTAAATCCTCAAATTACTTTTCATCTCGAAATTTGATGAAACAAATAGAATTTGTTAATTTTGATTTATTTCCTCATAAACTTAGAAGAAAGCCGATAACAGGCCCAGTTCAAACAATTTTTTTGTTCAAGTGTTGTTAAGTTTTGGAAGACATAAGTATAAGAATGGGGAGTAGAAAAAGAAGAAATCGAAGACCGAAACCATTGAATTAGACATTTTCGCAGTCAACCGTCAACTAAATTCATACAAGGATTGAAGAAGAACTAAAAGAGCCTGAAATGTGATAGTTTAAGTCATCTTCAACCGAAGGGTCTAAAGGGCCAGAAGGTCGAAAATTGCCCGAAAACCACCGTGTCTAACCGAGGGCTAAGCCAGAGAGCTCATGAGCCTCATAGAATCTGAAAGGGCTAAAGGGCCAGAAGGCTGACCCATTCCAGCCAGCCCTTCGCTAGCCAGAATTTTGATTAATTGCATCAGATATAACTAATAGGAATAATTGCAATAGTGTTGGTTATAACCGATACAAATAGTATGAATTTTTTTTTAATACAACGGCTAGCTAACTGCAGCTAGCCGTTGTATTCAAATATATATATATTTTTTTATGAATTTAAACCTTTTTTTTCTATAAATACCTACACAATTTCTCACATATTTTTCACCCTTCTATTTGTAGTTTTTAAATTTAAATTAATGTTGTTTTTAAATTTAATTTGTAGTTTTTAAATTTAAGTTGTAGTTTTTAAATATAAGTTGTGGTTTTAAAATTTAAGTTGTTATAGTTTTAAAATAATAAATTATGTTTAGCCTTATGGCTATTTGGATCTCGGTTGGAGACGATTTTTTGTGAAATGTTTAAAACGAGCCGTATGGCCCTTTGGCCCTTAGTTAGAGATAGAGGCAAATATGACCCTATACTATTTATTAAAATATTAATATCTTAGAGGGCCAAATGGCTAAAACGAGCCATCTTGCCAGCCTTCAGTTGTAGATGGCCTCAGAGGATTTAGGAATTTTGTGTTCAAAGGTGCTGATTTCGAATCCAATTGAAGCGGAAGTGGAATCCATTGAATTCGTCTACTGTGGCTTGCGTATTTTAATTTTGTGTTTTGGTTAATTTAAGGGTATATTAGTACTTTTATATCAATTTTTTGTTATAATTATCATAAACTTAAAAGGGTGGTTATAATTTTATATGGAGTCTTAATTTTGGTTATTCTTTTTCAAATTGCTCAATATAGGGAAATATGAAGGACTCGATTATTCGGGGAATAAAAAACTAAAGATTGTTATTATTTTTCCAGAGAAGCGAATCCTAATTCAATCTCAAATTAGGAGAAATGAGTGCAAGGGACGCTTGAAGACCATTCTATAATAAGAGGAAAAGGAACAGGGTAGCAAGTAGCAAGTCATCCAAATCAAATGGGATGACACATTAACCTAAAATAGATTGGAGTTTATCGTGTTCATGTTATAATTTTGTATTTGTTCATTAATATTGTACCTCTATATCGTGTTCATAAATGTATATATACATATTATATATATGTATATCTTCTTTATATTTATTTTTATTCATTTTTCATTATTTCAATTCAATTTAAAAAAATTTATCTTTCCTCCACGTTATAATTTTGCATTTTGTAACTTTCTTTGATATGAAAAGGACTTAGGAAGTCCCAAATTACACGCACACTGACAGGTCTACTCACGGTGCGGATATCTCTTCTCCTCCCCATCCCCATCTCCATCCCTATCCCCATCTCCTCATTCATCGACTGACACCCACCATTCACATTCACGCGTTCTTTCACGGGTAACTTACCACCATCTACCCACACTCACACGTCCTTTCGCGGGTATTTCCCCATCCCAAGCCACACCCAACCCAAGAAATCAGTCATTCATTGAACAATAATGTTATTTGGACATACAAAACTAACCTCATTATTGAAAAACTCTATGATAGAAGTGAGTTCTATATATCCTTGTATATAGGTTTGACCATCTATATTAGAAAGTGTGTTTAAATAGCATTACTTTCCATTATTTACTTTTTTTTAATACAAGCGACATTACTACTTTAGTTTACACTGAAGGAAAGAGGAAAGGTTTAAACCCCATGACCCAGTGACTTGAACATAAATGCGATTACTAGGACAATCCACTACTTACCTCCTCATTAAATGTTAGACGTGAATGGGAGTGACCAAATTTTTTTATCCTTATTTGACTGCTGGGACAAAAATTTAACAGAGTAATTTAAATAAAGATAATTTACAAAGGTCTCTAGCTAGGGGGAATTCTGGTTGTCATTTGATCATATTTCTACTAGGATTTGCTTAGCTAGCGAGACAGTACGTATATATTACTAACCCTTGATTCAAGGCAGTAATATAATATCGTCGACTCTATGCAAAAGTCTATCCCGTTGATTAGTAATTAAGGGTTTTCTCTCCTAACTTGTAAAAAGGATCTGCCTTATATGCACACACAACTATGAACTATATCTTTTTAATTTCCTCTGCTTCTTCATTGATCGAAGCAAGCATGCATGCATGCATTGACTTACTATTCGTTCAAACCAGGCCTAAAACCTAGGACGAGTAAAAAATTATCTGATGTACAGTACGTCGATCATATATATCCCTCTCTCTCTCTCTTCCCTATGGCATTCTAAATTTTTTGTAAATCCAGACAAGTTTACAAAGACTACATAAACTTCATCAGTTAACCCATTTTGACGAACTTTACGTCAATAGACTGTTATATATGGTAGATCTCCAAGAGACTATGCAAATGTAATTTTATTAAATACAAATTTGTTGACTTATGGGCGCAAAAGACTAAAATTTTCCTCTATTTTGCAGTCCAATATCCTCTACAAATTTCCTTTTTTTTATTGTTATTCACTTATTACAAAAGTTTTGAATTTCTTTTCTAGTTAATCGGGTGCTTCCTTTTTAATTTTATTTTAAAGAAACATCTTAGAGTGAGAAAGTCGCTCTACATATTTGTAGAGAGAGGATTGAGCCTTAAATTTGATGAGTGATTTTGTAGAGTCTTCTTAATTAAGTTTTGATGGTGTGGCTCTACATATGAAGTTGGAAAATGGATTTATGGAGTTTGTTGGAGATGCACTTAAGTCCATGCATGCCAACCCACATTACCCAAAATCAATCAAGATCGAAAACCAGCATATATCAATTAATGAAAAATATAACCAAATGAAAAGAGAGGATATGTCTTAAGGTTTTTTTTTCCCCCCAAAGATAGCGTTCTGACTTAATATATGCTAGTGTTGAAAAAAAAAGACTTTATATATCCTACCAATCACACAGATGCATACTTATATTTTAATATTTTAAATATGCAAACTACTAATTTATCCTTATTATGTTTATTGCAACTAAGGATAAAAAAATGGGGACATTATTAATTAGTATTTGTAAAAGACGGTTGACAAGACCTTTTATCTTAATAATAGTATCAATAAATAAATAGATAATAGTATCATTAAAGATATAATATGCATATGTTACAGGACACTTATTTTTTTTACGCACATTTTGACACACCCGTACCCGAAAGTAGGGCATGCTGGCCGTCACGTGAGTGTGACGTAACCATGTGCACTGTGCGGAAGCGAAGATCGATAACGTAGTACGAACTAATTAAAACGAAGTCTAGCAACCTGAATATGAATGTGTGCTAGAAGTATTACAATACTTGTACATAATCAGAGCGTACTAGGTTAAGTGCAGTCAAGCATGAATAAAAGAGTTATTTACACCATCAGTGTCCTACATGATGATAAATCTGTCAGAAAGGCCGATGGATCCTTGATGTGCCCAACTCGGAAATCAAGCTATCTAGAACCTGGAGGGGCGAAAAACAAAAGGGAGTGGGTTAGCAAAAACAGTTCCTTTCAAAATCCATCTTTTCTCAAAAGTTTAGCCCCTCTCCGTAAAACCTGTATAGTTCCTAGAAAATAATACGTACATATATATCTCAATCTTTCTCAGCATAAAACGTTATTAAAGTAATTCAATGTATGCCATGCAATGCATTTCAATAATCATATCACTACTATATATCATCTCAGCCCTCGGCTGTAAATATAACTCATATGATTTCTATCATCTCAGCCCTCGACTGTAAATATAACTCATATCATTTCTATCATAAATCAGGTGGAAGAAAATAATCAACCGGAGACCCTCTAATGGCCCTGTACGGTTGAATCTAGAGCTAAAAATCTCATCTTGCCGGAGTCACCAACTGTGACCTGTACGGCCTTCTGCACATAAGTCGGAACCACCTAATGTAGTCTGTACGACTTAATGGTTAATATTACGCTCTAGTGCTTTTCTCATCAATCATTTGTGCACATAATCTAAGGTCACCCACCAGTCGGAACCTCTCTAAAGGTCTGTACGACTGGCCTGTCGGAACCACCTCTTGTGGTCTGTATGACTAGCATCTACTTGGATCCAAGGCGAGCGTGCGATGAGGTGAATACCATAAGCACTAATACCATGGTGCAGGTTATGAGCTCAACATATCTCAACATCATCATAATATCTCAATTGTATCTCAATCACATTTCAATTATATCTCAAACATATCTCAACTATATCTCAATCACATTTCATACGTATGTCAAATGTATTTCATACGTATATCGAATGTTATTCGTTCTCAACTATGCATGTACCTACCTGGTACTTGCCTGGCGTCCTCGGCACCAACATATGCATGAAATGTATAATTAAATAGTCATGCATCAAAATCAAGTCATTTGCATAGCTTAAAAACGTACTTTGCATTTAAAATGTGATTCTGGGAAATCATTAAATATATATATAAGTTATACGGAAAATAATACTGCCCACTCACCGATACGTAGTCGAGACGAAGCCTCCTAGCTTGGCTCAATCACTTACGTCCTCGGAATACGTTTCCCTATACGAGAAATTTCTAATTAACTTAGTTTAATAACACATAAACGGAAACGTAAATAAAATCTTCATAGATTGTCCAAATATAGGGTTTAAATATATGAAATCGATCTACTCGACGTCACGAACGTCGCTATATTTTTAGAAAATTTTTAGGAGGTCCCACGCGCCAGGACAAGGCACGGGCTACGCGCCCCCACGCGCACCGCGCGTGTGCCCCACGCGCCTTCTCTGGTGGTCCTTGCCGGACTGGTTTTTCCGGTGACCGGAAAACTTCCGTGTGTGATTTCTCACTCGTTTCTCAACCATTCTTCATGAAATTTTCACCAAAATGTTCTAAATTGAGAGTAGAACAAGTCTATACCTTCAAAAACTTCGAAAACCAACGAGAATCTCGTTGGAAAATTTGCACATATTCGGCTTTCCTTGTTCTCGATGATCTTGACGTCAAAGCTTGTCAAACGAACGTCTCCGAGCATCTAGAGGACCCAATAAACACTCCTGTGATCTCCGATTCTCCTAAAACGCAACGTATAAAAAGTTGATGAATAGTGCCAAATATAAACCTTGAGTTTTGGACGTGAAATCGTCGTAGTTCTTACCTGAAAATGGTATGGTTGAGTTCGTATGGACTTCACGATCATGAATATGTAATTTTTTTCTTCGATCTACAAGGTTTTTGGTATGGGTGTGTTTATGCCGTGTATATGGCTACGGGTGAGAGAGAGATCGTGAATGAAGGCAGAGAGAGGAGAGAGAGTGACTGTGAGGGAGAGGAAAATATGTTTTGTGCGATCCCAATAGTGGATCACAAATCAAAGATCAAATCCTCCCTGATTTTCCATAGGTCCCAACAAAGTAGGAACTAACGCAACCAAAACTAAAATCTCGTTTAATTTTTACCAACGTACCTTAACGTTCTAGGGTAAAATCGCCAAATCAATTCTCGTAATAAAACGTGCCGGGACGGGCTGTCACACATTTTGTAGCACTAGTACAAAAATATGTTTGCGCGACGCAGCAAATTTTGTCGCGCAAATCTATTTTGCGCGACGCTAAACACAAAACGTCGCGCAAAGTGGATTGGCGCGACGGCACTTTGTGCGACGAAGGATTGTGTCGCATAAAGCTGTTTTGCGCGACGAATGTATACCTACGTCACGCAAAATAGCTTTGCGCGACGCAATCCTTCGTCGCGCAAACCCACTTTGCGTGACATAGGCTGCGTTGCGCAAGATTTTGGTGCCAAAACAAGAATGCTTTACTGTTTTTTTTCCCAACTTTGCGCCAAACTGAGTTTATAGCTTTGTCAAACCACTGTTCCATTCTTTGATCAGATATTTCTCAGATTTTTTTTTGGGCATTCAATACATTTGCTAATTTTGGTTTTGATTTTTGGATTTACATTATTATTCTTGCATTCAAGTCATAACAAATAATCGTATAAAGATTGACTAGTTGCCAAAATGTCTTAATCTTGTTCTTCAGAATTGTTTTGATACACTATTATACCGCGTCATGGTTATAATCATGTGTTGTTTTCATGCCTATGTTTATCATGGGGGGCCATTTCTCTAGCATTTATAAGAAGGTTCAACTAAAGTCAGTAAAGTGGCTGAAAAGATGTGCTAAATGAAGCTATTTATTTATGTTGTACTCATAAGCAAAAGGGAAGAAGGAAAAAAAATAAAAAATAAATAAAAAAATAAAAAATAAAAAACTTTGCATGACGTAGGTACACATGCATCGCGCAAAATAGCTTTGCGCAACGTAGGTACACCTACGTCGTGCAAAATAGCTTCGCGCAACGAAGACCTACGTCACGCAAATCTATTTTGCGCAATGCATGTGTACCTACATCGCACAAAGGTTTTTTTTATTTTTTTATTGCTTTTCTTTTGGGGTTCTTGTATTGCCTTTTTCTTTTGTGGTATCCACTAGTGTAAATATTTTAAATTGAAGATCAAATTAGTTCATTGTATTCATATAGGGTCAAGGAGTGTAGCTGTAAAGAATCATCAAAATCGGAGTTAAAACTACCGTTAAATCGTGCTTTTTCGTTTATGACCGTCGAAAAGTTTTGTCATGTTACATAATCTCTGCGTGTTTGTTTTTTGCAATTTTTGGCGTACGCGATCTCGAAGCATATACAAACATGTTTAACGGTTGGATCGTTGAAACTAGTTTCGTACAATACGTTTCCCATCAAAACGATACATTCACTAACACTTAGAGTTTATTCATACTTTCATCAAGTACAACATAAGATTTTGTGGTATCCACTTGTGTAAATATTTTAAATTGACGATCGAATCAATTCCTTGTATTCATATAGGATCTAGGAGTGTAACTGTAAAAAATTATCAAAATCAGAGTTAAAATAATCGTTAAATCGTGAGTTTTTCGTTTATAACCGTCGATAAGTTTTGTCCCGTTACTTGATCTCTGCATGTTTTTTTTTTTTTTTGCGATTTTTGGCATACGCGATCTCGAAGCATATACAAACAAGTTTAACAGTTGGATCATTAAAACTAGTTTCGTACAATACGTTTCCCACCAAAACGATACATTCACTAACACTTAGAGTTTATTCATACTTTCATCAAGTACAACATAAGATTTTGTGGTATCCACTAGTGTAAATATTTTAAATTGAAGATCGAATTAGTTCATTGTATTCATATAGGTTAAAGGAGTGTAGCTGTAAAGAATCATCAAAATTGGAGTTAAAACTACCGTTAAATCGTGCTTTTTTGTTTATAACCGTCAAAAAGTTTTGTCCTGTTACATGATCTCTGCATATTTGTTTTATGCGATTTTTGGCGTATGAGATCTCGAAGCATATACAAACATGTTTAACGATTGGATCGTTGAAACTAGTTTCATACAATACGTTTCCCATCAAAACGATACATTCACTAACACTTAGAGTTTATTCATACTTTCATCAAGTACAACATAAGATTTTGTGGTATCCACTTGTGTAAATATTTTAAATTGACGAGTCAGCTTCTTCCCCTTTTTTTCCTTCTAGAGATTTGACGTTTGGTTGGTAACTAATTGCATCTCCTTCTCTTTAATTTATGTTGCTCTGTTTCTTGTTAAAAATTAAAACATGATAGAGGAATACACTAGAGTATAAGACGTTTGGAATCTGTATGGCCTTTTAGCTAGTAATTAATTAATGTTAATTAAATCAAGTTGAACCATGTTAATTATTATTTTGGTTTAGGGGCGTGACTAAACAGAAGCATTTGGGCAGAGCCCAGCGTACGTAATCTGATATTATTTAAGTTAAACAAGGGATGATAAGGAGAGAATCTTGAGCTTTAAATAAAACAACCACCAAAGCTAAAAAGAAACTTGAGCTTTAAATATAACAACCACTAAAGCTAAAAAAAAAAAAAAAAAAATCAAATTTCAGGAGAGAATCTTCAAGGACGGTCACGAAAAGCGTTATTACTTGGCGGAGCTGTAGGAAGGCGAGGCACTAGAGTTTGATTATCCGGAGCCTCGACACTTGGTGAAGCTCTGGATGACGAAGGCAAAAGATGCCTCTGGAACAAAGCCATAAACATCTGATAATCACTTTGAATCTGACTATCGGATTCGTGCAGCTGGTCAAGCTTTTTCTTCATGCTCGTCGAGTAACTGTTGGCAAGCATGTGCAACTCCTGATTTTCATGCTTAAGCCCTCTAATCTTCTGCTTAAGGCTCGCCACCTCAGCCATCAAGGATTTAACCTGGCAAGTACGAGCAAGAAGGTGTTGGCCATGTTCGACACAGAGCCCGCGCACTGGACGCTAAAAGCCAAGGATTCATGGTACCAGAGGATGTTGGTTTTCAGATCAAGACTCAAGTCCTGGATCAGAACCTTGGTCGTCGTCATGGCCAGGTTGTTCGAGGTATGGGAAGATCGCGGGTTCGTGCGACGGGTGCCTCTTCTTCCAGATCGAACACAGTACAGGTCAATACATTGATGGAGGAAGTGACAACCTTAAGGGGCAGGGTTGCGATCCAGGAAAAGCAGATGAGGGCCAAGTGCAAGCAGATGAGGGTCGAGAGGGAGCAGATAAGGGCCGATGGCAATCAAATGAGGGAGCAGATGAGGGCCGATGACGATCAGATGAGGGCGCAGTTGAGAGACCTTGTACGAGCCATACAGACGGCCGGCCTACAAGTCTCGCTACCAACACCTCATCTTGATCAACCTTCGACCTCAGAGCCACCTCACCCTCCTGATACTCAATATCTTGATGTTTTAAACCTAGTTCACTTGTAGTTTTTTCCTTTTTGTTTGGACATTTATGTACATTTTTATATATTTTATAATTAAATACTTTTGCTTGGTTAATTAATTTTTCTTTATAATTTAATTACAATATTTATCAAAAAAAAAAAAAGTTTTGACCAAAACATTTATCAACAAAAAAAAGGGTTTGCACGACGTAGGTCACGTCACACAAGGCAACTTTGCTAGACGTAGGTAGTGCGTCGTGCAAGGAAACTTTGCACGACGTAGGTTCTGCATCGCGCAAAGACACTTTGCTCGACGTGGGTAGTGCGTCATGCAAGGACACTTTGCACGACGTAGGTTCTGCGTCGCGCAAAGACACTTTGCTCGACGTAGGTAGTGCGTCGCGCAAGGACACTTTGCACAACGTAGGTTCTGCGTCGTGCAAGGACACTTTGCACAACGTAGGTTCTGCGTCGTGCAAGGACACTTTGCACAATGCAGGTTATATCTTCGTCGCCAAACTCTAGCGTCACTGCCTTGGTGCGACGGTTTGTGCGCGACGAAGGTTGTGTCGCGCAAACCCTTGGGCAATGATTTTTTACTTTTCACGACGAAGGTGCCTACGTCGGACAAAGTATTTTTTTCTACTAGTGTAGGTTCACTATCTAATGATTTTTAACGTGAGAATAGACACTATATAGCACATCAACTACCATACGAGGAGTCAAAGTTCAAAAAAATAATCATTAGAATTAGTTCACTATGATGTGTGCGGATCTGTCAAGCAATCATCGATAAATGGGATGCATTACATTATAACATTCATTAATGACTTCTCCAAATATATGTGAATTTTCTTCGTGAAAGAAAAATTTGACAAATTTTAAAAATTTAAAGAGTTTAGAGATACAGTTGAAGGAGAAGTGGGGAAGAAGATCAATTGCCTACTCACATATATAACACCTCAAATGAATGTAGAATACATCACAATTTCACCTGATCACGACATAATAGTGTAATGGAAAGAAAGAACCAACATCTTGCAGAAATCTATATGGTATATACGAAGATGTACTAAGAAGGTTTTGTGTTGAAGCCATGAGAATTGCAACTGATGTGATTAGAGGCTTCCTCAACCAATTTTAGAATTTGTTTCACCCTTTGAGACATTGTGGGATATGAAACCTACAGTTAACTACTTTTGAATATTTGGCTGTGTGTGCTACTTATTTGTTCCAAGTCATTTACATAGCAAGTTTGATAAGAGGCAGCCAGATGTATCTTTGTGGGATACGACATCCAGAGAAAAGGATGGATATGTTGTGATCTTATGACTATAAGGTGTTACACATCATGAGATGTGGTCTTTAATGAAGCATCTTCTTGGTGAACCTTAGAAAAGGAAGTGTTGCCTGACTCGAAAGACATTTGAGATACTTTGCAACAGAAGATGGGGGATCAAACTACCTGAGTCTAGATGAGCTTGAGGATTGATGGTGACGATGTTAAACCAGATGAGCTTCATAATCCTTCGCAAACTAGTGTGCATCAACCAGGAAAATTAGACCTAGTGAAATGGAAGTATCAACCCCACAATTACAACTATGGAGGTTACAAGAATACAAAAGCCAAATCCTAAGTACACCAATGCATCCATTGTAAGTTGAACCTGAAATGTGTGAAGAGACATCACATCTTAAAGCTATATATGGGAAAAGAGATTGCACCGGAGCATCAAACTTGGGATCTAGTGCCATAGCCAAGAGATATAAACCCATATCATATAAATGTTGAGGGGCGAGTGTTGAAGATCAACACCAACCCAAAGAATGAAGACCCAACCCATGAAAATTAATTAAAACTTGAGCTAGGAAAAGTCAAAGAATGGTGAAGTTTTCACCAACTTTCAACATTAGTGTAGTTAATTCTAGCGAAGAAAGTGAAATTAACTATATATTTTTAACATGATGTTTCTGTGCTTCTCTAATGTCTCATCCATGCCTATCAAAGAAGAAGGCGTCTACCCCATTTAAACGAACCAAGAAGTGAGAGCAAGAACTAAGAAGTAAGTTTCACTCTGAAGCGTGAGAGTGAGATATAAGGTCTTTGTGAGGAGTGTCATTGTCATAGAGTTTATATCTAAAAAGTGTAAGAGTGTCATAACTTTTAAAATTGTTTACTTGTTTTATCTCTTTAACACTTAAATATTAGAGTTGTGTATTCTAATTTTCTCAACAGTGTTTTCGACCAAAAAGCTCCCAGCTCAATCTGAATACATGGCCTAATGGGCTTGGATCTGATTGGTTTTCAAGTTCCAAGTCACACTCACCCAACTCAGAATGTCACATTCGAAATAACAAATAGAAATTAGTTATCTGTGGAAGATCTGGAAGAAATCGAAGTATTCAACGCCGTTTCTTGGCACAGTGTTAACCTGACCACCATTCTGCTTACCAGAATTTGGCTGCTCAACCCTTCTCTCGCTCACAGACCGAACTCAAAATCAGATGAAACGAAGAAACAGTTGAAGGAATTCGCAAACGCCCAGACGACTGGAAGGAGGAAGGAATTCACGAACGCCAAGATAATCGAACGAAGGAATTCACAAGCGTTGTTTCACCCGACTAAAATGATACATAGGTTTTGGGGGATAATTAAGTGTGCGTGAAGAATGCTAAAGTTATACACGAGCCAAATACCGGATTCGTACTAGAATAGGGTCTAATATAGCATGTCAAACGAAGTCTTAGTGTGTATCATGTTATTAGCATCTATCGTGTGATGTGATGAGAAGGTTACTAATGATAAACTTTATATGTCCAGTATGGTCCATCACCAACATTACTAATATTGTCCAAACTTAATCACCGATACGAGAGTTGCCTATAGGAATTCTTTCACAAGAAGGATTCCCCTTTTTCTAAAAAAATAGGGACGCTCTCTTGACCGTTGGATTTGACTTTAATGAAATTGTGTGATTGAGATTGTGTGTCATGTGTTTTAATCTCAACCACACAATTTCATTAAAATCAATCCAACGGTCAAGAAGGTGTCCCCATTTGTTTTAGAAAAATAGAGATCCCTCGTTGTAAGGGGCTTGGGTGCCTATATATATATATATATATATATATATATATATATATAGTAATTAGTTGTGGGGTCCACACCACATCGAATTTTAATGATCCAAACCGTCTATTTCTCAAGTTACCTCATAGATCATTCTTGCAAAATATTAGTCAAATCAGAAATGTTTAAGATATCTAATTATTCAAAAAAATTAACAAATACTTTGTAATATAAGAAACAATAAAATTTTATCTTGATAAACGGTTTCGAATTTAATTGAATTTTTGCAAGAATAATCAATTAATCGAGACTTATAAAATAAATTGTTCGAATTAAAGTTCGATAGAAAGTGAGCACCACATCTAATTCTTTTTTTTTTTAAAATAAAGATCCCTTTGCATAAAGGACCCATATATTTTGTCCTTTCTCCAACAACAACTAAGGGGATATACCATAATATATTTTCACGTTAAACTTGTCATTCTCCTTGTTTTTTTCTTTCTTTTACTCCCTTCCTGGGTTCATACGTTATTCTTCACCCAAGAGCACTTCACTTGAATCACAAGATTCACAACCACTAGAAGCAGTACACCAGCAGTACAACACGTAAATTTCACTAATTAACCTCTTCAGGTGCAGGAGTAGCCGTACAAGACAACTTGAAAACCAATGTAATGTCCTAATCGACATTTTCAAGCCAGTACAAAACCTCTTTTAACTGGGATTCAGAAAGCACACCTTAACTATATCAAATAATATCGAATTTAATAGCATAAAACTTCACAATCATATCAGTCAAAACACCCAGCTAGTATCCGCAAGTATGGCCTAGTAACCGATACATGATCCTAGGAATATTATGTTTCCATTAAAAAACACCAAGTATGGATAAAACGTATCCTGCTAAAACACACACATACCACTGGAAAGTGGAAATTGCAGAACTTAACCACAAGCGTAATAATTAGAGAGACTGACCGAACACAGGTCCTCCTCGAAGCTAAAACAAAGTCTAAACAACCTTGACTTCGTTCGTTACTCACTCAAGACTCAACCCTCAATGCATTCTAAAACAAAGTCTAAACAACCTTGACTTCAGTTGGTTACTCACTCAACCCTCCATGCATTCTTAGTTTTTAACGTTCGGAAAAGGCTTTGGCTTCAAGAACACAGAATTTGTTACAACCATTCTAAACCAGGTACTACCCACCATGCTTTAGCTGTAGCCTCATCTCATCAAGGCTCAGGAATAAGCATATACCCCAAAGGTCTGGCCCTAACTAGCTGGTGGAAACTCATAGCTAATCGTCACCAAATGCGAACTGATCCAGTATGAATCTAGAAAATGTGTGCTGACTATGAACACAATTCCATCATGCACATGTTTAAAGTGTGAGGTCCGACGAGAGACAAAACGCCTTTGATGGAAGCCCAACTACCCGCTAATGAAGCAAGAAAGCAAAAAAGCTACAAAAAGCCTTTGATGGCACCATAAAGTAACAATTCAAAACAAAGTAGATCAGGAGAAGATGAACTCTGCTTGCAGTAATGCCTAAAAAAAAGTGTCTATAGCAGAAGCAAGTTGTTCTAATTAGTGGGAAGCGTTAAAGCTGATCTTCTCAGAACTGTTCCTCGTAAAGAATATAATACAACCTTTTAGTTAAGTTATCTAATATGAATCTATAGATATCTCATTAGTTGCACGAAAGACAGATAACAATGTGAGATAGAGCAACTGCTTAAATATGTTCCGCAAATTATACAATGCAAAAAATAAGATAGTCAAAATTTAGAATATCAGAGCATCATGGAAAACTACATCCATCAGAATGCATTCCAAATTTCACAATTCAAATAAAAAAAGGAATGTTGTTCGAAATTACCAAAGAACAATTAAGCAGAAAAAGAAAAAAGAAACTAGAGATTTACTAGGCCTCACTTCCAGTCCTGTGACTTTGTTGGCAATGAGAAAAGGATGCACAAGTTATCGTCTCTCACTTGCATTCAACACCAGCTTCAGCTGCTCGACGGGGCTTGTTTTTCCTCCTGCTCCCATTATGCCGAAATCCATTAGACTTAGTTGAGTCATCGGTGCTTGATCTTGTTCCATTACCATTTTCCTCCTTAACAGAATCTGACTTCTCCTTCACCTGTGATTGCCGCTTCCTCTTCTTACCATTCTCTGCCGCAGAGGGGCTTTTTACCTCCTTGCTTGAGATACCAGCCTTTCCATTCTCACTATCATCTGCCTCTATTCTTTCAGCTTCTTCTTCATCAATCTCATCTTTTAATGGCTTTTGAGGCCTTCCCCTTCTCTTTTGTGCCGGTATTTTTTCTTCCTCACCGCTACCAGGATCATCATGATTGTTGACAATTAACCTCTTTCCCTTTCCTCTACCTCTACCCATGATTTCAAAACTTCAGAAAAGAATATTTCATGCAATATAAGTTTTACGCTGCGATGAAAAAAACATACACATGTTAATCTCACTTATAGTTACTTAAGGTACAATTCAGAATCGAGAAATCAATTCATCCCCCCTAATAATCAGTAGAACTCAGGGATAACACAAATTATATGCCATCCTACAAAACTAGTGGGTTCTCCAAGTATATAACAATCCCGACAATGATGATAAGTAACATAACAACCAACTTAATAGCTAGACAGTATGATGTAAATACATAAGGAACAACCAGTAGCATATAAAATCAATGCTATAAAACAGCTACTAGCAGGCATCCAATGCTTCTCATAAACAACTAACTCCAGAATATAAAGGCAGCTCATAATCTATAAATCTTTGAGGAGTTCAAATTTGTGTAGGTTTTGCTTTCATTTCAAACATCAACAGACGCAATGACTGCATTTGTTTGATGAAGCCTCTTACGATGAAACGCCATAGTAAGTATTAGTCAAATGAAACAAAGAAAAACACAACTCTAGGTCACTTCACTCAGTTGTTTTGCTTCCAAAAGATGGAATTGAGAACTGTCACTTCTTTTTACACACAAACCAATTAGGCATTAAAGAAAGTTACATATCGAAAACCCCATAAGAGAGACTCTGATTTCAGCCAAATTTTTTAAGTTTGTGTCACTACCAGATATGGGATCTTACATGCCTGGAAACCGATTCAAACGATGAATTACTGCTACAAAGATTCAGACTTTTCGGCCAACAAACTCGAAATTCATACAGGTTTACTCCCAATAGTGAAAACACATCAAAATTAATCACAACAGAACCAAAAAACGGATGAAAAGCCACATCTCCACAAAGACTCGAACTTTCGAAACATGCAAAATCAAAGTAACAAATTTTACTATCTGGAAAATCACACTCAAAAGCACACAGAAACAATCCAAGCAAGATCCATAAGACAGCATGAATCACATACACTGACACACAATGAAATAGATAGAACTCAACTGACCATCAAAACCATTTCTTGCTTCATTTGTGCCACCATATTAAACCATTTCTTTCAATCAGCTTCAACATCCAAGTCCCACAAAATTTTTAAACAGAAAGCAACAAAATACAGAGTTTAACGCATATTCCAAATTCCAATCACAAAATGCAAAAATAAAAAATTAAAAAAAATGATGAGAGAGAGAGAGAGAGAGAGAGAGAGAGAGAGAGAGAGAGAGAGAGAGAAGAAACTGACCTGTTGTGAAAAAACCCAACACTCAGAATCTATTGAAGTACTCATAGGAGGGTCAGAAAGGACCAAAACCGAGATGGGTTTTTCTCAGTCAGTGATTCGAAGTGAAAAAAAATGGAGACTTTAATGGGCAAAAGTATGATCTGAGGGTGAAATATTGGACACCCAGATAAAAAAGCTCAGAGATTTGAAGAGACTGGGGATTGGCATGTGAGGCAGGCCAAAGTGCTGCGAACCCAAGAAACTGGTTCGACTTAAACGGAGAGAGAGAGAGAGAGAGAGAGAGAGATAAAGAGCTGAGAAGGAAGGGTGAGAAGAAGAGATATTTGTTGATTGGCTCTGTAGTCTGCGACTCCGTAGACCGTGATGTGTGAGACTGTATGTATGTGTAAGGGCATTTTGGTAATTTAAACTTTATACTTTGCTTTACCACATGAAGATTTTTATTTATTTATTTTTAACTGGGTTGAAAAGTCATATGCTTAACATCACACTGTGATTTTCAGAAATTAAAAGTCTTTGTTTCCTGGCTATGGTATTGTGCCAGTCCGCGTGCTTAACAGTTAACACTGACCACTTAGAACGATTGATAGTCTGATAATTTAATATCGATAAATATATCATAATATTATTTATTATTGATATATTTTTTATATTGATGTTTTTGAAATTTCGATTACATACAAAATAATGCCGTGTCAATATGTTTATCAATGAAAGTTTACATGTCATATCGTGTCAAATAATGGCGTGTCGACATGTTTATCAATGAAAGTTTACATGTCATATCGTGTCGCTTAGCTTGATATGTTCTTCATACTAATTGATTTTGTTGTTGGTTTGAGAATCCTCCGTTTTTGACTTGTTATTTGAAAATTGTTGTAATTAAGTTTTTTCTCTTTTATTTTGTATAAATTCTTCAAATCATCCAAGAAAGCTATCGTTTCTCTTAAAAAATTTACATAACAAATAACTAATGATGTGAAAATTATCTTATTATCATGCCTCTGGTCAAGGATTTTGACCCAAGTTTTTCATGTTCTATAAAAAATGAAAAGTAATAAGCATTTTTAGATGACGATGAATAATTTGTGTGATTAAAATTTTTGTTTTTCTTTGAAAAGGGTCTTAGATATATGGATACGATGCATGTAACTAGGTAGTATCCTCACTTATTTTAATGAGTCATTTACTCATTTAGTCCGTGAATTAAAACTTTTAGTATTCCAACTATTTAACATTTCTTCGGAAAAATGCACCTAGTTCAACCCTCTATGCATCTTCGACTACACATTTGGCGATTTTGGAATCTTTCATATAAATGTATGAGAAATGTTAAGGAGAGTCTTTCAACAGTGAGGCTTTCTATAGACTCTCTGTCACTTTATATTTTTGGCACAATGTTTATAATGTTAGCACGAAAATTGATGTTAAACCGTGAGGTGATAGAAAATCCACAAAAGGTCCAACTTTAAAAAAAATCTATGTAGAGTTATATTTTAAGAGACTTCTCTTAACATTTCTCTAAACGTATATTTTCTATCCTTATCTGCATTAAATAAAGGAATTTTTCATTTAGGATTGATAAGTTTTCAATTTTAAGTCACAAAAGTAGATGATTCATTAAAGTGAACAACTTCATATGCTCTAGAGGTATTGATTGAACTTGTGATAGCTGGTATGATTTGAAAAATTACCCAGATACAATGAATAAGCAGGAATTAGGCACCCAATTTGAAGTTCGCCCAATCATTGTTTTAAAACTTTTAAATTCTATAGGTTAACAAATTTTATTCCACAAATACCCTTATTGAGAACTTAAGTAATATTAATAAGTTCACCCAACTATTTTTTTTTTTTTTTGGACCAACAATGTTATCCATACTAAAGAGGTAGATGAGTGGGCTAACACAACTATCTTTTAAACACTTAAAACTCTAAAAGCTACCCCAATTTTGAAGAGTGATCGAGGGACTCTTTTGCTTGTGTTTTTTCTAAGGTTCTAAAAAACGTTAGGCGCTAGTCGGGGGGCGGGCTAGCGCCTAGGCGGGATTTAGATAAATTTCTTGTATATCTTGTAAATAAGTGCATATTAACACTTACAAAAAATTATATTTAAATGAAATCTATGGATAAGATAATAAAAGAATGATAAAATGCAAAAAGAGTATCCAACAAGTCCAAAATTCAAAAATACATTAAGTATATATGCCATGACACACCCGCACCCGAGAATGGGGGCGTGCTGGCCGTCACGTGAGTATGACGTAGCCATGTGCGCTGTGCGGAAGCTAGGTTCGAAAACTAGGAACGAACAGATTAAAAACAAAACCACTAGCACCCTAGATACGATAGTGTACTAGAGGCATAATAAGGTACTTATACAAAATCAGAGCGTTCTAAGTTCAACTGCAGTCAAGCATAAATAGAAAGGGTTTAATTACACCCTCAATGCCATACATATGGATAAAGCTGTCAGAAAGCCGGAAGTCCTCGAAGTGCCAAACTCGTATCTCACGCTACCTAGAACCTGGAGGGGCGAAAAATAAAACTGAGTGGGTCAGCAAAACAATTCTCTTTTAAAACCAATCTTTATTCAAACATCTAGCCCCTCACCGTAAAACCTGTATAATTTCCCAGAATCAAAATATATACTCATATATACGTATGTTCTCAAAATCATGCTTAAAGTATATGTATGCCATGCCAAAGTATTCAAAACAGAAACTCAATCATAAACTATTGATGTGAATAAATGTCAGATAATCATCTCAGCCCTCGGCTGCATATAAATCTCATAATCGTCTCAGCTCTCGGCTGCATATATATCTCATACTCATCTCAGCTCTCGGCTGCATATATATCTCATAATCATCTCAGCCCTCGGCTGCATATATATCACATAATCATCTCAGCCCTCGGCTGCATATATATATCTCATTCATTTCACATCAAACTCATCACTGTTGGTTTATCGATCCTCATTAATGCATGCCCTTACCTGGCCCTTACCTGTGCGTCCGCAGCACCAACATGCGAATATGCAATCATTAATGCATTAAAATGATATGTGAATACTTTGCATGGTCTTAAAATCATATAAACGTTCATTATCGTTATCTGGGAAAAATAATACTAATATATAGGTGAATACGGTAAAAGCTGCCCACTCACTGATAAGTCGCTGGGTCGTAGCCCCCGCGTCGAGCCTGGCTACGCTCGTCCTCGGTGTATGTCTCACCTATATGAGAAATCACTATAAATACGTCATTTAAGCACATACACGTAACTACGAAATTAACTTCTCATACATAGCTCAATTTTGGCATACGAATATACCAACACGACCTACTCGACGTCACGAGTGTCGCTATATTTTTAAAATAATTTTCTGACGTGGCACGCGCCTGACGTGGCACGGGTCCACGCGCCCCCACGCGCGCGCGCGTGCGCGCCACGCGCCTTCTACCTCGAGCTCGCCGGAGCTCCGCCGGCGCCGGCCACCGGTCGCCGGAAAACCTGCAACTCCTTGTTTCTCGTCCATTTCTTCACCATTTTCTCTCATTTTTCTTCCTACGTGCTCTAAATTAAGTGTAGAGTAAGTCTATACCTTCAAAAGCTTCGAAAACCAACGAGAATCTCGTCGGGAAATTCTCCAAAACCGGCCACCTCCGTTCTCGACGATCCCGACGTCAACGCCTAGCCAACGAACGTCCCCGAGCCTCCTTGGGACCTTCTAAGACTCGTGGTGAGCTTAGATTTGCCTAAAACACAACGTATGAAAAGTTCATGAACAGTGCCAAAATCGTACATCGTGAGAACGACGTGAAAACGAACGAAACCTCACCTGAAATGGGTGTCAACGTACTCGTAGGAGTCTCAGGAGTCGAATGGTGGTGATGGATGGTTCGATCTGTGAAGTTTTGGCCACCTTTGGCCTTGGCCGTACGTTTTCTGGGCGAGGGAGAGAGAGAGTCGACGGAGGAGAGAGAGAGAGAGTCTGATGGTGAGAGAGAGAGAGAGTTTGAAAATAATGGAGTGTGTGGTCCAATACACACACACACACATGCACACGTACAAAATATCCTCGTAGGGCAATTCCGTCATTCCATAACTGGTAAATCCATATAAATCGGGACGGGTTGTCACATGCCATATAAGGAGGAAAATAAAGAAATTTAGTAATGTAAGATACTTATCTTTAGCATTTCAGAATTTAAATTGATACACAACACACTTATTCTATAAAATTAGCAAAATTTCAAGATATAAACAATTAAACATAGGCGCATGTAGTACTAGTACCAACTGTGAATGGAAATGTATGAACCTTAAGGTTATAGAGCAGTAAGAGAAGACATAAAGTTAAGACTTAAAACAAATTTCACAAAAAAAAAAAAAAAAAGGCCCAGCCGCCTAGCATTGCCTAAGCGCCGCCTAGAGCCAACCCGATTTTTCTAGCCGTTTTGCCCAAAATCGCCAAGGTCCCTGGGCGCCGCCTAGGCCGTTTTTTAGAACATTGGTTTTTTCCACATATCCATTTTTATTTCCTACACACATTTATTAATTTTTTGTCATTAATTTTCTTCAATTCATTCGATCCGACGATAAAAAATTAGAATGAGTGTGTGAAAAGTAAAAATTGGTGTGTGAATAGCATTGTCCTTCTCTTACCCCAAGAGTGCTCAGAAAGAGAAGTTGAGTGGGAATAGGAATAACCGGAAGGGTAATGTTAGGAAGACTAAATTTTTAGTTCAAATTTATAAACTATCTAATGTGTCACTACTAGGAAATAAGTACGTTAATTAACACTTAAATTATAATCCAACGATCAACAATCACGTTATATAATTTATAAAATACAATTTAAATAGGTAGTCTCTCTAATATTACTCTTATGTTTAAGGGTAACATAAGAAATTCAAGTTTCATAAAAAATTTGGATGAACTTAACTTAAAGTTGGGTGCCGACGAAGTCACCCTTTAAAAAAAGTAAAGCAATAGTTATTTCAGGTAGCTCCCAAATACCTCACCAAAGCAAGAGGGGAAATCATAATACCACTTTCCTTATTATATTTTCCTAAACTAGTAAGTGGCAATTATTATATAGGTTTGCCTCTCAGATAGTTGCTAGATAGAAAGTACTAGCATACGAATTTTAAAAGACATTGAATGGTATTTATTTGTTTGCATAAAGGGCTAGACAAATCGAATAGAAGTTAAACGGCATTGAATCGAGGAGAAGTTGATATTGTATTTAAATGGTTTAAGAATATTTTGAACAGCAGTTAGTACTACAGTCACGTAGTATTTTTTAAGAATAAATTTTACGTTAACTTTCGTGAATAACGAGTTTTATATCGTATTATTGTGATTGATTCCTGATGTGGTTTAGTAAGATCAGGAAAGAAAAGAAGAATTGTAGATATTGGATTTGAAGATGAATATTTTGGTTAATATCATTGTTGGTAAGCTTTATTGAGGTCAAATTTTGCTTTACTTTGTTCTATTTTGTAGTAATGTGTACGTTTTCATGAGACCTTTTTGGTTAGGAAGAAAGGTGATCTTGCAACAAACCTTATCTACTCAGCGAAATTTGCCAAGCCATATCCCTAATTCCATGCCTTCAACTTTGTATGCAATAGCCACTTCTTCTACATTAAGGTCATTTTTGAGAGAAACACTAGGGTTCTGCTGGTGGACTCCGTCATATTTCCGGCCGCAACAAAAAATGATGCTCATCTATATTCGGGTCTCACCGTCTTTACATTAATTTCAACTTGGGGTGTGCTATCCACACATCTTATTTTACTTCTCACACACATCTTGTTAATTTATGTCTGTTGATCTTTTTCAATTCATTCAATCCGACTGCCTAAAATTAGAATGGTGTGTGAGAAGTAAAATAGAATGTGTGGATATTACACTCCTGTCAACTTTTCTCTTCTTGACATAGTCGAACAAAAGACGTGATCCACTCACGATTCTTCTAAACACAAGAATTTGTCGGGGAGATGCCCTTTGGAAAAGGATAACAATGGCTCCCTAGATAGATACCATTTTGAAGGGCACCCCTTTACAATTTAAGGCATAGTACCTCCTTTTGTGAAACTTCTATGAACTAAGATGGTGACTCTTATAAGTGGCCGACATAACTGGATCAAAGCTATAACATCTTGCCAACGTTCATAGAATATTCATATTTCAAATTGAAAAACAACAAATTTATATAGTTTTATCTCTATATGAATATAAGACGAGAAAAAATCGATTAAAGTGGTTTTGACATATGAAACAAAAAAATACAAATGTCTAAGTTAGAATATACAATTATGAGACAGAGGCTCAGAGCAAAAGGCGTAGAGGAAGACTTAGACATAGAGTTTGAGAAAATACATAAATTATTTAGAGCTAATGAAAAACTTAATGCAAAACTAAGTGCAGGGATGTTCTTCGATTCGTACAATCAATCTATATATGAATCCCCTTTTTTTTTTCTTTGACTTAATGGTAGGTTTTATTTTTAAACTCTAACTTTTGCAAAAAGCCAACCAAGAAAAGAACCAAATTGATTTGATGTATTAATGGATGACAGCCAGCTGCATGCATCTAATGACAATCCTTTGTACAATTTTGTCTAAAGTCTGGATAAGAACTACACAGCACATGAAAACAATCCTAGTGTTTTCTCTTTAGTAATTTCCAAACATGGTTTGAGAACTTTAAGTTCATATCTGTCTTTTGACTTTCTTGCTAACCCATTGTTTTCTGCACAACATGGAAAGAAAGACTAATTAGTATGCACAACTCATGTACCTTAAAATATATACATTAATCGAAACTACACGACTCCCACCTTCATTCTCAACAAGGTGAAAAGATTCCGACCCCGATTTGTAAGTGATTGCACGTTTTCAAAGTTTATCTTAATAAAACAAATGAGAGATTAGTTCGTAGAGGTTTTCCTTAACACTCAAAACATTTAAGGCAAAATTTGCACAAATAGAATTGGAATATAATTGTGGAGACGTCAAACAGGCAATAAGCCGTATATATAACACGATATGAGTGCCTTGTTTGGAATTGCTACAGCAAGAAACACTTCTTATAAGCGCTTATACTAGACGGGTTTTCATTATAAACATGTCTTCCTGAAGCACACAATAGGTGTTCCTCGTAAAGCACTTTTGCAACCCATACATGCTATCAAATTTTTCTTCCAAACATAATCAAAAGCACTTTTGATTGTCAAACCGTTTTGAAAACAATAAAAACAGGCCAAAGTGTCCCTTCAATTATAATTTTTTTTATTAAAAATTTATAACCGATTCTATTCGTGCATATTTTTCACAAATTACTTGAAATTTTTGTGCATTTGGGTCTTGAAACAAAACAAAATCAACGCGTGAGTAGATAAAGTGGTTCAAGAGAGACCCCCACACCCCTCCATTGGACAACCACCAGACTATGCAAGGCATGGTTTCTTATATTCCAAGCCTCTTTAGGACCTTTTTAAGGCATGCAATTATTGGAAGAGTGGGTGATTTTAGGACCTTTTTTGGGACCCTTTTGAGCTTTCTTCAAAATATTTTCATTAATTATACAGGTTTAGAGAATTCATAAGCAACCTTTTGTCCCTATTAAACAAAGTCATTCCTAACTGCACTTTTTTCCTTCCAAATTTTTCACATGTTCTCTTCCAAGTCCTAGACACTTCAAAAACCGTGATCCCCAAGCCAGGGAGCAAAACATGCATTGACTTCAAGGCAACATGTCTGGAAAGCAACACTGCTATGGCTGCAGTTTTAGTTTCACGAGTATGAAGTACGGAGATATATCGAAAGACATTCTTCGACATAGCAAAATTAACAATTCATCTGCTTATGACAAGTTCTACTAATTACTCATGCCGTGTGTTGAGAGTGTTTATTTGGATTACGTAATCAGTCTTCAGTAACACTTAAATCAAACAGATGGATTAGTTATACGGTGTCAAACTTGTTTTCAAACGTTAGTGGCTTCAAGGGTTATAATTGTATACCTTGTTTTCGGAAAACTGTTTTCAGGAATTAAGGAACGAACAAAAGAATGTAAGCCGGAATCTGAATTGTAAACCTGCAACTCGAGGTTGAGTAGCAACTGCACTTGTTCAGCCGCCAAGTTGAACAGTTCATGTTTAGATTCACCACCCGCTCCTCCATTTTGATCTTGTGTCTGCATACACAAAATTCATCTGGGAAGATGAGTAGCTTGGAAAAGAAGGGTATCAAGCAATGAAAAAGAAGAGTATTTTTGGAGTTTGTTACCAATGCGGTCAAATTCATAAACTTCATGCCTTTGAAAACTGAATGGATCAATGGTGTCGATACAAAATTTTGGAAAATCAATTCAGTTGTACAACAGATGTCTTTTGTGAAAACAAAAGGTCTTATGTGATGATCTTCTGAACTGATACTATCTTATTAGAGGCACACCTTGGATACACACTCTCTTGACTTCTTTCTTTTCTACTGCAAGTCTGACAAAGCCATCCTTTTATCGAGCCAACTAAATCCAGGTTGCTTGAGAATCTTCCTCTGCTTCATCACCATCCTTACGTTCTCAACCTCTTCCCATTCTCCGTCAGCAGCATAGATATTCGAAAGCGTTACAAAACCTCCAGGTCTCTTTAACTCCATTTTTAGAATAGCTTCAGCCATCATTTTAGCAAGATCTCTTCTTCCATGGACTTTGCAACCGTTGAAAAAGGCTCCAATGATAGATTCAGTGACTTCTATAGGCATTCCTTTAACCAATTCGTAAGCTGCTACCATCTGTCCTGACCGACACAAGAGATCAACAACACAAGCATAATGTTCTGTAGTTGGCTCAACTCCATGACACACTTTCATAGACTTGAAAATCTTTAAACCTTTCTCTACATAACCACTGTGGCTGCACGCAGAAAGTACGCATGTCCAAGTCACTTCATTTGCCTGCACTCCTTCTACTTGCATTCTTTCAAAAAGCTCTATGGAGGAATCAACCATCCCGTACTTACCATAACATCCAATCAATGCATTCCATGATGCAATGTTATTTACAGGATTCTGGTCAAATACACTTCGAGCATTTTTCACACTGCCACATTTTGAGTACATATCAATAAGAGCACTAGCAACAAACTCATTTACGTCAAAGCCCATCCTGTAGATCAATCCATGAATTTCTCTCCCTCTTTGAATTGAACCAATGATCCCACAAGCTGGAAGCAACCCTGTGATAGTCACGAGGTTCGCTTTAATTCCAGACACCAACATCATCTTGAACAGTTTAAATGCTTCATCAGTATGCTGGCCTTGGGCAAAACCTGAAATCAACGCATTCCAAGTAACCAAATCAGGAACCAATCCCTCTTTAGTCATCCTAGACAGAAGCGCATATGCTCTATTTGTATCTCCAAACCGAGCAAACCCCGCTATCATTGCATTCCATGTGAAATCATTCGGTTCCAATCCATCCAACCTCATCCTCTCAAACAAGAGGAGCGCTTGATCAGTCTTTCCTATGTTAAAATACCCACATATCATCGACGTCCAAGAAACAACGTCTCTGTCGAGCATCCTATCAAACACACGACGAGCATAACACAAACTTCCACATTTATAATACATGTCAATCAAGGCATTTGCCAAAGACACATCCTTTTCAAAACCAAGTTTATTCACCACAGCATGAACTTCCTTTCCCTTGTTCAAATCCATCAAACCAACACAAACTTTAAGCACGACAGGAAACGTGAACTTGTTGCCAACAATTCCCAACTCTTGCATCAAATAAAAGTACCCAATTGCATCCTCAAATTGCCCATTAAACGCTGACGCCAAAACCAGCCAGTTCAACGCGAAGACGTTTGGATTGGAAATTTTATCAAACACTTGGTGTGCATACCCAACATCCCCACAACCAGCATACATCCCCACAAGCTTTGAACTCAAAGATAACAAATTCATGTCCACCCCACTTGTTAACAGCACTGCATGAATTTGCTTGCCTTGTCTCAGAGCCTTTGCTTTCATGCATTTCTGCAAAAGCAAAGCCAAGTCGTCTGGAGACAACTTGAATGTCGAAAAAGATGGTATTTTCATAATCTTATTTTCAGCTAAAAGATACAACTTCTGGGAAAGCAAGTTCCTTTACTCCCATGGTGGGTTGAGATTTTCTTTTCGCAATTTTCAGTCTTGTTTTTTAAAATTTCGTTATTTCTTGGTGTCTGTCTTTGCAGCCAATGCATACGAGAGTTGGGACTGTTCACTTTAACGAAAAATCACATTTTTACACTAAAAAGTCAATATTGGTGTTATTCACTTTACCCTTTATTTTGTTCTTATCATTAAAACACAAAGTTTTCAAGCCCTTTTCATTAGTTTTTTTTTTTTTTTGGTAAAAATGATACGATTTTTGACTCTTTTGAAAATAACGGTAAGACATTTTTACCTTGAAAAGTCACTCATAGTACTATTTATTTACACTTTTATTTTATTATTTTCATTAAAACTAAAATTTTGAAGGATTTTTAATTAGTTTTTTTTAACTTCTATTTTTGTTGATTATAAAAAAAGTGGAATTACTAAAAAGAAAAAAAAAAGAATGGAATGACCTTTTTACTCCATCATATGGATGAGATTTTGATAGAAATTTTAATTTGGACTACGATTGATAATGAACTTTACCACAGGGTTAAGACTAACACTTTTTCACCACAGGAGTTGATTTAAAAGTAGTGTCTCACCACAGGAATCAAGAAAAAAATTTAGTCTTTTTTTTAAAGATATTTTAGTGTGCCAAAAATACGAATCAGTACACCAGCAATCGTAATGCAATTGATTAGCAAACTTCAAAAAAAAATTCTAATTATAAGTGTCAAGTATATTATGACATTAGGTATATCAACGAATTATGTTCTTGACACACTAATTTTTTTTTTCATTTGAATGATTTGATAATTAATATGTGAAAATTAGACACGGAGAAGGATAGAGAGAGGGTTGGGGAATAAACAAAGAAGAAATGAATAATTTAAAATCATTGCTAGTTGTTGGTTTCTAATTTTTATTGTGTGTGGTTTTTTTTATACATTATCCTACGTCTCATTATCCGTCATTTCTTCACTCTATATCTACCTTCTATTTCTTCAAAAAATAAAAATAAATAAATAAAAAACTAACAAAGTGGTTACTGAACGTGCCCTAAGGTATACGTTTTCTCATACTGATGACTTCGTAAACTTGATATCAACATGGAGTTTAAATTTTGTGGAACCGGAAAGAATTTGAGTTCGTTTTTAATTACAGGTGCATTTGATTTAGGGGTAGATTTTTTTGCCAAATTACCGTGCCAACTAAGCCATACCGATTTTGTGCCAAATTTATTGTGCCAATCGGTAATGGTACAGTATTGTACCATACCGAAGTTTTATGGTACGGTATTGGTAATGGATATCATTACTACGATATTACCTTACCGTACCGAACATATAATATAATATATAATATATAAATTATATAATATCTAATTATATAACACATATTTATAATATTCTAATAATTTGATATGATGAAAGAGGCCTCAACCTCAGTTCAAGATTCCAAATAGGAAGAAGATTGCTGCTAGTGTGTGGGATTTATATGTGTTGGAGAAGTTTAAGTTATTTCAAGCAATGCAAAATCAAAGGGTAAATATCACAACCGATACTTTGACATCGGTACAAAACATTAATTACATGGTAGTTACCGCTCACTTTATGGATAGTGAATGAAAGTTGCACAAATGAATCATAAACTTCATAAAAATCAGCTTCAAAGGGAAAGCGAGCAATTTTATCTTACGTTTACCGTATTAGATTCAGTTTCTAAAGCTTCATATCCATCCCTTTTGTTATTTAGCTATTTGGAATGCTTTGATGAACTTTTGGGTTGTGCTGGACTTGGCTGAATGAAGCTGGCAAGTTTGTAGGAAAATAACAACAACAAAAAAAAGTAATAGGACCTGTGAATTCGGTCCGAACCGACCCGTTTCAAACAGATTGAATTAGGTCCAGTTTCAAAACTTAAAATTTCTATACCCGCCCTGTTGCATTTTAAAATGAGTTCAGTCTGGTCCCTTCAAATTTGGGACCAGCCCGGCCCGATTTCAAAACTTAAAATTTCTCTCTCTAATTGTGCCCTAAGGTATACGTATACTCGTACTAATGACTTTGTAAACTTGATATCAGCACGGAGTTTAAGTTTTGTGGAATCAAAAAGAATTTGAGTTCCTTTTTAATTCCAGGTGCATTCGATCTACACGTGTGACTCCATAAAGTTATGTACTTCTTCCAGAGCGATGCTATATCTAATCTAAATTATAGGGAAGAGGGATTCAATCTCAGGTACGGGATATGAGGTATTTAAACTTAGGTAGAGGATTAAGACAATACTATTCTAGCCAACTTGACTACACGCCTGCTTTTATAAACTTAGTTGAATTGTGGAATTTTGTGGACCATGCAGGATTTTAGAGTGTAAACTGTAGAAGGTTTATTTACCAAACACAATTACAGATCACTTCTTTCGGAAGAGCTACAAAAACATGGAATAAAGGTTCGTCCGGTCTTTCTCAAGAAAATTCCAAGCTTTCTCACTTATCATGGTGTTTCACGTTTGAGATGAAAACTAATAGAAGCAAAATGTGATTCATTCCTTTGCTCAAATATGCAAAAAGAAAATCTGTTCACACGTACAACTTTCTCACTCGCACCAAATTGCCGAAACAAGGAGGCTCGAAGGTGAAAATCTGACATGAAAGTTTTATTTGATTGTTGACGAGCACCATCTTACACTTTTACATGGGAAACAAAATTTAAGTCGCTGTATTCGTCAACTCGACCGTGCATAAATAGTTGATGATTTTAGTGTGTTTGTTGAAGATTTTACCAGTGTGATCAGTTTGGAGCAAATTGTACTCACCTGAATTACAATGGCTTTTGATGTGCTATATCTTCTCTGCTTCATCCTTTTCGTGTTTTTCCCATTTTCCGCCATAGCTCAAACTTATAGAAACATGTCTTTAGGCTCATCACTCACTGCACAAAATGATAACTCAGCATCCTGGCAATCACCATCTGGTGAATTTGCTTTTGGTTTTCGACAGATTGGAAACGACGGTTTCTTACTAGCCATCTGGTTCAATAAGATACCAGATAAAACCGTAGTGTGGTCAGCCAATGGAAATAGTCTTGTGGCGCAAGGATCCAAAGTTGAACTCAGTGCTGATGGCCAGTTGCTGCTCAATGATATCGCGACAGGCAAAGACGCATTGGTTGCTTCCGTAGGTACTGGGGTTGTTGCCTACGCAGCCATGCTAGACACTGGAAATTTTGTGCTGGCCAACGCACATTCAAACAGTTTGTGGGAGAGTTTTAGTCATCCAACCGATACAATCCTACCCACACAGACTATAAATCAAGGCAGCAGACTATACGCTCCCTATACGTCAACAAATTACTCGAGAGGTAGATTTCTGCTTACACTAGAATCTGATGGAAATCTCGAGCTTTACACAACAAATTTTCCCCAAGATTATCCCTATTACGGTTATTGGAGTTACACCGATACTCTGCATAGTGGCTTTCAGGTCATCTTCAACCAGTCTGGTTCTGTTTACCTCACTGCAACAAATGGAACAATACTCAAGGTGGTATTACCCTACACATTTTCGAACCAAGATTTATACCAGAGAGCAACTCTTGACTATGATGGAGTCTTGAGGTACTATGTATTTCGGAAAAGCAACGACTCAAGTGGCGGAGCATGGTCTGCATTGTCCTTCATTCCCTCGAACATCTGCATGAGTATCGTGCAAAAGCAAGGCGGGGGAGCGTGTGGCTTCAACAGCTTATGTAATCAAAACCAAGGTCGACCGATTTGCCAGTGCCCATCTGGTTATACCTTGATGGATCCACATGATGCGTTGAAAGGGTGCAAACCGAACTTTGTTCCACATAGCTGTGATGGGGCCTCGTCGGAGAGAGATCTTTTCTATATGCAGGAGATGCAAAATGCGAATTGGCAGGCATCTCAATATGACGAGTTTTATGGCGTAACTGAGGATTGGTGCAGGCAGGCATGCCTAGCCGATTGTTTATGTGACGTTGCCAATTACAGAATTAGTATGTGTTTTCTGAAGGCAATCCCTCTTCTCAATGGGAGGATAGACCCCAGTTATAATGGAAAAGCTTTCATCAAAATACGAAAAGACAATTCTACTTTGGGATCAGCTGGTGCCGCGAAGACCAAAAGGAAGAAAGAATATGATTCAACTTTGATTGTCGCCGGATCAGTGCTCCTGAGTAGCTTGGGGGTTCTCAACTTCCTCTTGCCATTGATAACCTATATGGTTGTTTCTCGCGTATGTTCTAGAAAAGCTAAGGAAATTCGATATAATCCAATTATGTCAGGCATGAACTTGAAGTATTTCACATTTGACGAGATAAAAGATGCTACGAACAACTTCAAGGAAGAAATAGGGCGCGGTGCATCTGCAACAGTTTTTAAAGGAGTTTTGTCATCCGATAATGGGATTGGGAAGTGTGTTGCTGTCAAAAGTTTAGACGCGAAGGTTAGAGGAAATGATTTGGAATTCAATGCTGAAGTGAGTGCAATTGGCAGAACAAGTCACAGAAATTTAGTCCAACTACTTGGGTTTTGTAACGAGGGTGAACACCGAATGCTTGTGTATGAGTTCATGAGCAACGGATCTTTAGCGAGCTTTGTTTTTGGAGAGTCGAGGCCAAAGTGGTTCCAGAGAAGGCATATTGCCTTGGGAATTGCAAGAGGGCTCTTGTATTTGCACGAGGAGTGCAGCAGCCAGATTGTACATTGTGACATCAAGCCTCAAAATATTCTTCTCGACGACTCTTTCACTGCAAGAATTTCTGACTTCGGATTGGCCAAGCTATTGAGAATGGACCAGACTCGAACCACGACTGGAATCAGGGGAACGAAAGGGTATGTGGCTCCGGAATGGTTCAAAAACTTGCCTATCACAGTAAAGGTGGATGTTTACAGCTTTGGCATTTTGTTGTTGGAGATTATTTGCTGCCGGAAGAAATTTGAAGAAGACGCCGAGGATGAAAATCAAATGATATTAGCAGATTGGGCGTACGATTGCCATAAGCAAAACAAACTGCACCTTCTATTTCCCAATGATAGTGAGCCTATGGAAGCCATCAAGGAGATGGAGAAGTACGTGATGATTGCAATGCGGTGCATCGAGGAGGATCCATTGTTGAGGCCCACGATGAAGAATGTCACACTTATGCTTGAAGGTACTGTTGAAGTCTCATTTCCACCTGATCCATCCTCGTTCATAAATTCGACATTTTAAGTGCTTGCAGTATAATTTCATATTTGTATGTTTGATCTTCACGGATTCCAGTCTAAGCCATGAGTTTGGTGAGTCAGATAGTCCTTAACTTAATCTGCGGTAATTAATGTATAACTACGATAAATCTCATGTAAGATTAATTCCTCAATAATATAAAAATAAAAGAGTTAAGTAAGAATAACTACCCAACCTTTTGGGGTCATTCCAAATCGGTTATAACCTTTTAAATCATTTCAAATAACTGAATAAAGTTTTTTGAAAAAAAAATGATATTTGTTAGGTTCACTAGCTTTAAGTGATGTTGTGGACAAATATGAAAGTGTGTTTTAATTCTTAAGTTATTTATGGTGTTTTGAATCTCCAAATCAACGCAATTTAGCTAAATTTATGGTTTTACTTGGGGAAAAAGGTCGATTTGGAGGATTAGAGCTTCAAAGACAGTGATTAATGAGCATTTGTCCACCTCATCATTTAATTCTAGTAACGTCATCACTTAATGTTAGTAAAGTCTTGACTTAACGTCGGTGACCTAACATATGTCTAACTTTCAAAATGTTAGTAGTTATTTGGAATGTTTTAAAAAGTTGAGACTAATTTGGAATAACCTTAAAATGTTTGGTATTTATTCGTACTTAACCCTATATAAAGGGTAGTTATATGTACTTAACCCCATATAAAAAGAAGGATAATTTCTTATGAGAACTGTTATTAGTACTCCAAAAATCTCATTCTGCACTGTTTACAAGTATATTTTTCTTTTTATTTATGAAAGCTTAAGAGTACAAAATGAGATTTTTAGAATGTTAATAACAATTCTCATGTGAAGCACGTGCATTTAAGAGTAAAATTTGTTCTGTTACATAAACGTTCTTTTGGCAAAAAAATAAAATAAAATAAACGTTCGTCTTTGCAAATGTTGCATATTTGAAACCATTCGGCACCAATCCATCAAACTTCATCCTCTCATACAACACGAGCGCTTGATGAGTCTGTCGAGTGCCGGGTGCCATCATACACGCGCCGAGCATCACACATACTTACATATTTATAAAACATGCAAGGCTTTTGCAAAACCAAGTTTATTCACTAGCTACAGCATGAATTCAACTCTTGAATTATTGGTTCTCTTACACTTCATTAGACTCAAATACAAGTAATTAATTTTCTAAAAATAGTATTGTCTTTAATGAAACTGGTTACCAACTTTTGGTCAATAATAGAGCTAAAAAGACAATTACTCGACAAGAAAAATATGCACATACAGATTTTTTCACAAAACTTCAATTTAAAAACAAAACTCTTTTCCCAATAAAGAAACCGAACTTACAATAAAAGAGCACTAAAGCGTACTTTGTATTGCATGTTTAGTGAAAAAAATAATAACTAATTTAAAGTTTGTTAAAATGTCTATCTAATGTTTAGGGTTTGGATAGAATTTTTTTTAACCTTCTTGGAACCTTCTTCGCCAAATTCATGCCAATGGAGTGATGAAAGAACATGCTTTTCTTTTATCGTGCAATGCGTGTATAATGTGCCGTGGTGATCACATTATCAGTGAAAGTGAGAGGAACTTTTGAATTTTGAATGGCTACGTTGATTTCAATTGGAGTTCGGTGGAATTAGAAGAAAAAAACAAAAAATTGATTCGATTTATGTGTAGTTCTAGAAATATATTCAATCAAGACTTTTGACTCCATAAAATTTTAAGTGTCCACTGTCCCACTCAAGAAGAATGAGACTTCCCTACATGTCGCGTTTTTATATGGTGTCGTGTTAGTAAAATGTAAATTAGAATGTTATAGTGGTGTACCTTTTTAGGTCTATGTAAGTTATTTTTTTTATATTGACTTAAAACTCTAAAGTTACTACTTTTTGTTGAATATAAACTTCATCGAGTTGTAGACTTTTGTGAATTCGGAGGATTTTAGAGAAGAGTTACCACACTCAATTAGAAATCCAGACTTCTTCACAAGTTTATATTCGTTGCTTCATTTCTTCATAGATTTGTGCATTTTCTCAATTGACAAATGGTTATATAATTTTTCGTTATCAATAAAATTTTCTTTTTATCAATGAAAATTTTCTTGTACCATGAAGGTTTTTTATTTTATTTTATTTTATTTTTTATAAATAAAAATAAATAAATGGTAGGATGAGTCAAAAGTAAGGCATGATTAAAGGAGCCAAAAAGAAGAATGGGTAGAAAATAATGTTCAAGAATCGAGGTCAAAAAAGCTGCTTCCATTTACGTACAAAGATAGAAGAATAATTATTCAAAAGTTTGAAGAAGAATTACACCCAATAACTTGTGAGGGTGAGGAGATTGTCCCGTTGTCAAAAAATTAAAGAATCTTGCATGTGCTAAGAAGTTGATACATGCTTTCTATTGTCAATTGATTTGAGGTATAATTTTAATTTCATTTATGGTATTAAAGCAGGTATGCTACTTGTAAACCCTCACGGCCATACTCCATGTCACACATAAACTCAAACAATTATATGAAAATTTTATTTTATTATTGGATGTTTTAGTGCCCCTCCATTTGATTATTTGGCAATTGATGTTTAGTTCCCTTAACATGCAAAGACTTTTAGGTCGTCGGACTCGTCAACTTGTCGTTTACATAAAATATAGGTCAATTTATATTGAGTCTATTTATTGAAGATTTTAGTAAAGTTTGATCGGAGCAAATTACCATCTCGCCTTAATTTCCATGGCCTTTGATGTTCGATATCTTCTCTTCTTCTTCCCTTTCATGTTTCTACCATTTTCCACCACTGCTCAAACTCACAGAAACATATCTTTAGGCTCATCACTTACTGCACAAAATGATAACCATCTTGGCGGTCACCTTCTGGTGATTTCGCTTTCGGTTTTCGACAGATTGGAAACAACGGTTTCCTACTAGCCATCTGGTTCGATAAGATACCGGAGAAAACCATTGTGTGGTCAGCCAATGGGAACAATCTTGTGCGACAAGAATCGAAAGTTGAGCTCACTGCAGAAGGCCAGTTTGGTCTTAGTGACATTGCAACGGGCAAAAGCACATGGATTGCTTCTTCTGCTGGTACTGGAGTTGCACATGCAGCCATGCTAGACACCGGAAACTTTGTGCTGGCCACCACAAATTCAAGCAGTTTGTGGGAGAGTTTTAGTCATCCAACCGATACAATTTTACCCTCACAAACTCTAAATCAAGGCAGCAGACTCTATGCTCACTACACGTCAACAAATTATTCGAGAGGTAGATTCATGTTTGCAGTACAAAAAGTTGGAAATCTTATGCTTTACACAACAAATTTCCCACAAGATTATCCTTATTTCGGTTATTGGAATTACACCGATACTCTGGGAAGAGGCTTTCAGGTAGTCTTCAACCGGTCTGGTTCTGTTTACCTTACTGATAGGAATGGAGAGATACTTAATGTGGTATTATCCTATATGTTTTCGAACCAAGATTTGCACCAGAGAGCAACTCTTGACTATGATGGAGTTTTGAGGCACTATGTTTTTCGTAAAAGCAATGGCTCGAGTGGCGGAACATGGTCTACATTGTCCTTCATACCTTCGAACATCTGCAAGAGTATCTTGCAACTAAAGGGCGGGGGCACATGTGGCTTGAACAGCTTATGTAAACGTGACCAAGGCCGACCGGTTTGCCAGTGCCCACCTGGTTATATCTACATAGATCCAGATGATATGCTGAAAGGCTGCAAACCTAACTTTGCTCCACAAAGCTGTGATGAGGCCTCATCGGAGAGTGATCTTTTCTATATGCAAGAGATTCAAAATGCGTATTGGCTTTTATATGCATATGAAAAGTTTCAAGACAAAACTGAGGATTGGTGCAGGCAGACTTGCCTAGCTGATTGCTTCTGCACAGTTGCCAGTTTTAGAACTGGTGACTGTTGGTTGAAAGGACTTCCTCTTCTCAATGGGAGGATCGACGCAAATTATAGCGGGAAAGGTTTAATCAAAATAAGGAAAAATAAATCTACTTCGAGATCAGGTGGTGCTGCGAAGAACAAAAAGAAGAAAGAATATGATTCAACTTTGATTGTAGTTGGATCAGTGCTCTTGAGTAGCTTGGGGGTTCTCAATTTCATCTTGCCCTTAATAACCTATATGGTTGTTTCTCGCATATATTCTCGAAAAGCGAAGGTGATTCCACCCTATAAGGTTATGGCAGGCATGAATTTGAAGTGTTTCACTTATGACGAGATAAAAGATGCTACGGACAAATTCAAGGAAGAACTAGGACGCGGTGCATCTGCAACTGTTTTTAAAGGAGTTTTAGCGTCCGATAATGGGATTGGAAAGTGTGTTGCTGTCAAAAGTTTAGACACGAATGTTAGAGGAAATGATTTGGAATTCAATGCTGAAGTGAGTGCAATTGGCAGAACAAGTCACAGAAATTTAGTCCAACTACTTGGGTTTTGTAACGAGGGTGAGCACCGAATGCTTGTGTATGAGTTCATGAGCAACGGATCTTTAGCGAGCTTTGTTTTTGGAGAGTCGAGGCCAAAGTGGTGCCAGAGAAGGCATATTGTCTTGGGAACCGCAAGAGGGCTCTTGTATATGCATGAGGAGTGCAGCAGCCAGATTGTACATTGTGACATCAAGCCTCAAAACATTCTTCTCGACGACTCTTTCACCGCAAGAATTTCTGACTTTGGATTAGCCAAGCTTTTGAGATTGGACCAGACTCGAACCACAACTGGAATCAGGGGAACGAAAGGGTATGTGGCCCCGGAATGGTTCAAAAACTTGCCTATCACAGTGAAGGTGGATGTTTACAGCTTTGGCATTTTGTTGTTGGAGATTATTTGCTGCCGTAAGAAATTGGAAAAAGACGCTGAGGATGAGAATCAAATGATACTGGCTGATTGGGCGTACGATTGCTATAAGAATAACAAACTGCACCTTCTATTTCCAAATGATGGTGAGGCGAAGGAAGACATCAAGGAGATGGAGAAGTACGTGGTGATTGCAATACGGTGCATCGAGGAGGATCCATTGCTGAGGCCTACGATGAAGAATGTCACACTGATGTTCGAAGGTAATGTTGAAGTCTCAGTTACTCCTGATCCGTCCTCTTTCACAAATTCGGCACTTTAAGTGCTTTCAGTTATAGTTCCATGCTTTTGTATGTGTGATGATCAAGCACTCCAGTCTAAGCCATCAGCTTGCCGTAGGTGAGATAGTCTTTTAACTTAATATGCAGTAATTAATGTGTCGCAATTATAAATCTCATTTGAGTTGTCTCAATAAAAAGAGGGATATATTCTTCTTTGTTCAATATGTGCAGTCAAAAGAAAAGAATTTCTCTGTAATTTCTTTTTTGTTTGCCAACTAAATTAATGCAAAGAGTTTTATATGTTATCAGCTTTTCTTCTTGCATATTTAAGCGCTTAAATCAGCTTCATCTCGAACGTGAAACAGAATGGTAGGTTTCCGGCTTACTTTACTAGGCTCGAGAGGTTCTGCAGTAAGTGAGAAAGTACTTGCATACAAAAAAAAAAAAAAAAATACACAAATTTTTTATAGTTCAAAGAAATTGATTATAATCTGATGCACCTAAAATATTGAACTTATGAAAGAAGATAGATTGGGTGCAGTTGAGACAACAGTTCCTTCGAGCATGAATGTGATTTTCTTCATTGTGGGTCTGAGCGACGGGTTCTCCTGAATGCACCGTATTGCAATCATAACATACTTATCAATTTTCATCACGTCAAGCATTTCCTCACTGTTCTTGAATAGCAGCTGCAGTTTCTTAGGCTTATAGCAATCGTATGCCCAATAAGCTAATATAATTTGATCTTCATCCCCTGCCATTGCGTTAAAATGCTTCCTGCAAAAATAATAACAACAAAATACCGTAGCTGTAAATATCAACCTTGACCTTGATAGGCAAGCTTTTGAACCATCCAGGGGCCATATACCCTTTCGTTCCCCTGATTCCAGTCGTAGTTCGAGTCTGGTCTATTCTCAAAAGCTTGGCTAATCCGAATGCAGAAATTCTTGGCGTGGAATAGTCATCAAGAAGAATGTTTTGAGGCTTGATGTCACAATGTACAATTTGGCTGCTACACTCCTCATGCAAATACAAAAGAACTTTTGCTATTCCCAATGCAATTTGCCTTCTTTGGTGCCAGTTTGTCATTGAATCTTCGAAGAGAGGAAGCTTGCTAGAGAGCCATTGCTCATAAACTCATATACAAGAATTTGACAGCAACACACTTTCCAGTTCCACCATCAGACGCTAAGACCCCTTTGAAAACTGTTACAGAAGCACCGCGTCCTAGTTCTTCCTCGACTCTATTTGTAGCATCGTTTAGCTCCTCACAAACACTTCAAGATCATATCTGACATGACTGGATAAGGCTGAATGACCTTAACTTTTCTAGAATAGATTCGAGAAACAACGAAATAATTTCTCGACGGTAGGATGATGTTCAGAACCCCTGAGCTACTTAGGAGTAGTGATCCAACAAGGATCACCGTTGAGTTGTCTTTATTTGTTGTGTCTGCTGCATCTCCACCCGATCTTCGAGTAGAATTTTCATTCCCGAATTTTTATCAGAATTTTTTCACTAACAACCTCCGATGTCAAAATTTGCCACAACACAAAAACAATCATCCAGGCAATTCTGCCTGCACCACCTTTGCTAATTGTTTCACCTGAAAAGCATTCAAATACTTGCCGACTCAGAAAACCATGAAATCGGATACCATATACTCATGCCTTATGGGTGCGTTTGGTACGCGGGACGGGACGGGACGAGGCGTTCTGTCCCGCGTTTGGTACGCCTAAAACGAGTAGAACGAGGCGTTCCACGGGACAAGTTTTGGATGATTTTTTGTTCCACCTCCCCCCATGGAACGGGGTTGTTCCACGTCTGTGGGACAGAAATTTTTAACATTTTAGGACAATAATGCCCCTTATCTTTTTCAAAATTTACAACATCCGTCCGGTCCCGTTCTGTCTCGTCCCGTCCCGTCCCGTCTGCGTACCAAACGCACCCATAGTCCCCACCCTCCGCCTGGAGGCCGGCCAAAGGAAACCTCATAAAAGTAAGGGTCAACAAACTTAGCAATCCGTTGTAATCTTTACTCTTAGTGATGAAATAGTTGTATCCACAGTCCATCTCTGTGTGAAATAATGACATGTCAACTCATACTAGAAGTTCTTAAAAGGGCAGTTGAATGGAGGGTAAAAAATTGGCAACAATAGCCGTGTTTCTAAAGACACTGTTTTTGCAGCGTGAGCTCTCTCCAACCTAGCCTCTTCGTTCAAGTTCTTAAAACAAGCAAATACAGTAATTCGAAAACAACGAACCAAAAAAAAAAAAAAAAAAAAAAAAAAACCAATGCTAAATATGCTTTAGCTTTAATCTGTTATTTCGAATTCAATTAGTACTCTGTGGCACATTCTTCACCCGTCAACCCCAAATTACGGCCAACCTGTTCAGATTTCAGGTCCAAACTTATCATTGTAGAAGCCTTGCCTTACTAATAATCCTGTTATGCAGAAAAAAAAGTAGCTATCATCCCCTTTTCATAAAAATTCTCGTAGAATCGAGAATGAAGTTTTCATTCTGTACATGCCAGATCATGAATTAATAGCTGCATCCAATCTCCAAAAACTCCACATGTTTTATTTATTTCAAAAAGCTCAAAAACATATATGTCCGGAATAGATATATTCCAACCTCCCAAGTAAAGTTCTGTTACAACCAAGGTTTAAAATAGGGAACTTTAACGAAAAACTCCCGGTACTGTTCACTTTAACGAAAAACCACATTTTTACACTAATAAGTCAATCCTGATACTATTCACTTTACCCTTTATTTTGTCCTTATCGTTAAAACTCAAAGTTTTCAAACCTTTTTCGTTAGTTTTCCTTTTAAAATATCCATAATATCCCGATATTTCCATCGAAATTTCCATGTTTTTGGACTACCGATATTTCCGATGTCATCAATATTTCCATCGAAATTTCCGTGTTTTTTAAATTTCTATATTTAAAAAAACACCAAGGGGATTCGAACCCCTCTCATTTTACTCCTTCAACACCTTGACCATTATATCACTTATGTTTTTGAGAAAATATGCTAAAATATTTACATATTTTCTACACTCACAATGTTTGCCAGCTCGCTATATAATCAACTTAAATCAGTTAAATCCTTCATGTAATGCATTTCCTTCCAATTTTTTTGTGATAAACTAATAGATAATTGACTAAATAAATATCCTGCAAAGTTTCAATAAAAATTTCCAAGTTTTTCTTACAATTTCCGTGGTTTTTATTCAATTTTTATCGATATCGATAATATCCTGATATTTCCATCGAAATTTCCGTGTTTTTGGACTACCGATATTTTCGATATCATCGATATTTAATACTTTGGTTACAACTAATGAAGAAACCAAAGGTTTAGATAGGAAGCAACATAAAATAACCCAAATTTTATACAAGAACATGAATGATAAGTTTAAATCAATACAACTAAGATTGACAGAACATTTTCACGCCATGATAAAATAACATATATTATCTCAGCAGTTTAAAGAAACAGTTAATTAGAAAAGAATTGCACAGAATTGCAGAACCAGAAGATAAACTTACAGGAATGGGAACTGTAGCCTCTTCGAACGAGGGTTTATAAGCAGGTGGGGTCTTGTAGCTTGGATTTAACTTTAATATCTCACCTGAATGTCGTCAAGAAAACAATAATCATGCAATGCATAATATAACATACAGGAAGGTACAATCTAAGAAAGCTGTCGAACATACCTACGGCTTCCCACTTTTCAAGTTCCAACTGTTCTACGCCATACAGTGACGAATATAACTCAGTGTTCAAGAATTGAAACATCATTCAATGTAGAAACGAGAGTAACCAAGACTAAACGAAAAGAAAAAAAAACTCTAACGGAACACAAAAGGAAATTTAGGGCCTGTTTGGTATTTGATTTAGATCCAATGTTTTTAACTCAAAAACAAGTTTTGAGTCACAAATTTAAGTCTTTGTTTGGTATTTGATTTGAATATAATTCTCAAAACTACAACTCAAAAATATTTGAAAACAAAGCTTACTTGTTGAAAACACAAAAACTGTGTTTTTAGACTCTCTTTTTTCTTCAGGATTCTCCACTCTCCTGTCTCTCTCTACCACTCACTCCCCCCTGTCTCTCCCTCTCTCTCTCTCTCTCTCTCTCTCTCTCTCTCTCTCTCTCTCTACCAACAACCTTAGTCAACATATCAGCGGGGTTGTCTTTAGTTGGAATCTTCTGGAGAATGATCTCCCTTTCACCAACTACTTCACGAACAAAGTGATAACGCACATCTATATGCTTGGTCCTTGCATGATGAACCTGATACTTAGCCAAATAAATGGCACTCTGACTATCACAATGCACCTCCACCTGCTTCTGATCAACCCCCAAATCTCTAATCAGTCCATGTATCCAAATGGACTGATAATATGATTAAAAATAATTTGTCACAAAATTCTACTATACTCGTGTATATATCATAAATAATTGACCGTGCGATTAAATATCCAATAAACACAATTCGACAGTCAAATACACACACACACACACACACACACACACACACACACACACACACACTATCCACCAGTGCATAATAGAAAAAACTCACGTTTCTCATTTCATTTAATGACATTACACTACAAATAAAAGGTGTAACAACCCATCCCGAAATTTACGGAATGGAAGGGCATTTTGGTAGTTTCACTTTGTTGGACTAAATATTTTGAAGGTTTGTTTTTGGATCTTGTTTGGTGTGCCCAAAGGGCCCACCTTTGATTTTGTCCCTTGGCCCAAAACACTTCATCTCTCTCTTTTTCTCTCTCTCATTATCTCCTTCACTTTTCTCTCTTTCTTTCATCTACCCCGAGCTCTCTCTCACAGCTCACTTTCTCTGTCACTCCCCGATCCCGAGATACGCTCGAAATCGACGCGCGATGGAAGGACAGTAGCGGTATGACGGGATTTTAAAACCGCACAAATTTAACCCTCTTTTTGACAGATGTAGTATAGATGTAAGTAGGGTATCGTTCTAGGCCGGGGATTAGGAGGGATTGCTAATCACTCTAAAATTAATTTAAAAATATTAAACAAGACTCAAGGATACAAAATTAAGTTAAAAACTCTAATAACTCGAAACACACTTAAAATGACTCAAAATAATGAAAACACACAAATTAAACACTAGGAATTGAAATGGACGGAAATTGAATTAAAAGATTAAAAATAATGAAAATTAACTAAATAATATAATTTAATAATGGGGGGGTTTGGTTTTTATGAAACGTAAATTAAACTTAACTAAATTATAAAATTGACAAAAACATAAAATAAAAGTAAATGGATGGGCGACGGATTGGCTAGAGGGTTTTTCTCCACACAAGACACATATGCAATCTAAATTGACCTTCAGTTGTTCTTTCAATAAGTTGTAAATTTCAATACTCCAGATTAATTAGATACGCTTAAATTAACCTTCAGATTTTCCTTATGTTATTGAATTGGATGAACAGCATACAACAACTCAAATTATTCCCCAAAAGTTCCCTACGTGAAAAGCACAATAGAGATACGATTAAAGATCATTATGTTCTATGAAAATCATAAGTGTTGACAAGGCATTCGTAACTATGAACAACATGATACGTTTGCCAGGAATTTACTTAACGCGATTGTGACTAGCAACTTTCACTACTCATGAATATAAGTTCATAACGATTAGGTGAAATTCACTTATATTCTAGCACCAAATTCATACATGTAAATTAAGTATGCATTCTTAATCGACATACACAAATAAGTTAATAATCAAGCAGTTAAGCAAATTAAATCACAACTCAGAAATCACAACTGAAGTTATCAATTCATATTACAAATATAATCATGGTTTTGAATTAACCTCTAGCCAACACAAATTTAATTACACATTATTTATAAATTAAAAACAGAAATTAAAATAAAAGTTTGAGAAAGAATAACACCAAATGGGAATCAAGGGTTTCTCTGTGCTTTTCTGACCCCAAAGGCAGCCTCCGAGCCGAGCCGAGCCTCCCTCCACTGTGTTGCACGTTGCTCTTGCAGTTTTTTATCGCAAGACTGCTATTGGCTCTGCCGCAAGCATCCCAGCTGCACCGTGATTGGCAGCTTCTGCTGCTCCGTGCGTTTCTAGCTGCCCTCCAATTGTTTTCTGTCGCCCTCAGATCCCAATGAAGCCCCCAGCTGCCCCGAGGCGATGCGCTGCCAGCTGCCAAATTCAAGGCAGCCTTCTCAACGCTCCTCCTCCTCCGAGGAGCTCTAATCTGTTTTATTTCCGCCTGGCTGCCTTCCACCTGTACCCCGCTGCGCTGCTTGATTTCTCCCTTCCTGGCTGCCCAAATGGCAGCTTCTTATTTTATTTTATTTTCTTTTCTCGCTGCTTTCGCAGCCTTGGTTCAAGGCCTTCTTTTATTTTGTTTCTCTGTTTCTTCCCGTCGAGGACCTCCCTCTGGCTGCGTGCGCAGCCTTCCTCCGAGATGGCAGTTCCCCCTCCGCCAGCTGCCAAGTGCAGCTCCTTTATATTTTTCTCTCTTTCTTTCGTCTGTGCCGCTTGGCACTTATCTTTTTCTGATTTTCCAAGCTTTCAACGCTGCCTTGGGCAGGGCAGCTCCGTTTCTCCCTCAAGCTCCGAGGAGCTTATCTTTTCTTTCCCCCCGTAAACTCCAATGCTGCCTTGTTCCCGTGGCGCCTCACTTAGTCCTCTCACAGCTCTCTTTTTTTTTATTTTTTCTTCTTTCTCAGCTGCCAAGAGGCAGCTCTCTTTCCCCCGAGGCGCACGCCTCTTCGTCCTCCCTTTTTTTCCAGTCAGCTCCCAAGGCAACTTCTTATATCCACCCGCCAATCAGGCAGCTTTTCATTATTTTTCACCTCTTGCCCATTATGCCGAGCCCCCTTTAATTCCTGTCCCTTTAGCTAATTATTCCCAGTGATCTCCATCGAAAACTGCCTTGCTGTTTTGCACTGCTTTCCTATTCTTTTTATTTTCTTTTCCGTTTCTTCCATCAGCTTAGCACCTCCTTTCTTTCTTCTACAAAACAAAACCATCATGATGTTTCATCATCATGACTTATCATTATTATATATATTTTTTAATTTAATTTAAAAGCTGATCTACACAGACAGTTTTGACGAATTTATTACATAAAATTTCACTTATTCTATTTTTATTTTCTTAGCTAGATAAATTCTATAAAACACAAAAACAAAGTAAATAGCTCGAAATATAACGAACTAACAGAGAAAAGACGAGTGAATTTGATGTAAAAATATGTATAAATATGGTCCGATCAAATACCCCCACACTTAGCTTTTACTAGTCCTCGAGCAAAACAAAGAAAACAGAAAAAGTAATAACATGAAAAACATTAGCTTCCCCCTATGTGACCCTCATAGAATTTCATTCGAGAACATAAATCAGCAAGAACCATAGCTAGCACCAAACAAGCTAATTCAAGCTCATCTTCCTTATTCAAGTATTAGCAGTAATCTTTAAATCATCCTTGAAGTGTAGTGTGTGAGATAGCCATGCTAATGCAATTTCAAGTTTTTATTATTAAAATCATCATATGCAAATTAGCAACCTTCTCACGGGATATGCATTTAATCACACATGTGTTTAGTTTTAAAGTGTTTCGCTCAAAGAAACAAATGTGAAAGTTCTACCATAAGCTTGAATAAAGATCACTTCTCCACAATCATAATTGCAAAACTTAAATCAAGAGGACTTTTATTGGATGTAATGAGGTTTAGGGATATGGCTATTGAAATGAAAGAATAGGAAAACACAAGTTCCAAGCTACATCGCAAGCGATTCTTTTGTTGAGATTTATAAGAACTCAAACTTTCCAACGATTCTTTTAACACCTCCAACCACACCCTTAAACTGAAACTTTAGAAACTTTTTATTTTCTTTGAATACAATCTTTCTTTTTTTTTTTTTCTTTTTTTTCTCTCTTTTCTCTTTTTTTTTTTAAAAATAAATACAAACATGAAAAACCCCCACACTTATTCTTTTGCCAAACCTTCCAAGTACTTCACAAACATTTCTCAAAAGATAGTCTCAAATTGCTCGCTTGGAAAGGGTAAGGAAACATGGTTTGAGGTATAAGGGTAGACATATTTGGTGATAAGAAATAAAAGGCTCAACATATACGGCTCAAATTGGCAATCTAATGATATCATTTTTTTTCTTTGGGAAATATGGTTATTTGGGCCATGGTGGTGAACCTACTGCCTCTATCATTTTCAAGTTCATGCAATCAATGACAAATATTTCGAAAGATCGTTACGCAAGTTCTAGAGATGTATCTCACATAAGTTCATCACACATGAAAGAATAGGAGTGTATGAAAAATGCACACACTTTCAATAGACTCAAAAACTCACATAGGATGTATATGGTCACTAAATTCACATATGAAGCTTTAAGTCATGCTTTAGTTTCACATCAACAAGGCTATGTGCATTTGGTTTTTTTTTCAAGAATAATCAAACATGTACAATACTAACAAGAGAATAAGGAATTTCACATAACACATGTTAACTAAGTTCTTGATAATCATGGTTCAAATTTCATCCAATTATATCATTGGGTCGGGAAACTAACAAAAATATAATTCAAAATAATAAGGAAAACAGGACAATATTTTTGGATTTTTAAAATTTTCGAAAAAAAATTAAATAAAACAAAACTAATTAAGAAAACAAAAACCAACAACATGGAAACAAATGAAACCAGTTCAAAGTCGAAGGTACAAAAATTTTCAAAATTTTCAATTTGGTCATTTTTTATACTCTTGATACCCCCACACTTAAACTAGACATTGTCCCCAATGTCAGAAAACAATAATAAGCAAATAAAAATAAAATAAAATTACTAAATGAAAAGAAACAAAATAAAGCAAAAGGGCTGAAAACTTCCCTAATTTGCAGAAAACTCAAGCGAAGACCCCCAAGCGTAAATTTTGCAATCAACTGCAAGGGTGGAAATAACCGAAAGTTCCTGCAAAGAAAAGAAATAAAACAGTTAAGCACGCAAGAAAATATAGAAAATATGCAAACGAAAAATTTAAAATGAAAATAAAAGACAATGAAAAGAACTAATAGGCGATCATTGGTCATGATTGTTGATTTTCCACAGCTTTCTTCTTGAACTGGATGGGCGTCCTTTCTTGCAAGTGCTCCTCAGTTTAGTTGAGGATGAATCAGCACGTTGTCTCCACATGCTTCAAGTAGTCCGGTCTCCACGCAGGTGTGGCATCTTCTTGAACTCTTGGATCAACCCAGACTCATCTGCTCTTCGAAGCAACTCAGACTCATCCTGCTTCGTCTGTGAGGTACTTTTGCTTTTGAAGAAGCACCTCAACACATGTTTATTTTTGAAGTGGGCTGGGAGGGGTCTGAGATGAGTACTCGAGAGCAAGACTAGGTAAGCAATCAGGATCTCACTTTCTCCATGTTCTTCAGATGAAAGTGAGGAGAAAGCGTGATATGAGATACTTTTGCTTTTAACCTTTTTGATATGAAATACTTTTGCTCTGGAAGGTTTGTTTTCTGGGGTGATCCAAGGGATGAAGAACACTGAATAACTTGAAAGCTTTCTTTGGGAAGACATTATCGGAGATGAAGAGAGGTTGAGAGGGTGTGAAGGTGTGCCTTTGATGTGGAAGGCGAAGGTCGAGACTTATAGAATTTTTTTTTTCCTCAACCAGAACTATTCCCTCACTATTTGTCGGCAGCCGGTGGATGGATGAACAGTGCCCGTTACGCGCTTTCTGACAAAGCGTCCGTAATTTCCGCGAAGCTGACTGCGCATGCGACGAGTGACGACAAACTGGAATGATGATCTTTTGAAAACCGGGGTTCAAATCCGGGTGCGGCTCGTGGTTTTCGCAACGCTCCAAGCTGCACGTGAGAGCGACGACAAAACTGGAAAAGCTGAAGCCACGTGATTGCTGAGTCAAGCTCAGCTTTTGAGAAAGGAAACGGCTCTTTTGAGAAAGGAGCGTCCAGCTTTTCCGAATTGCATGAGGACGCGTCTTCAACCTCTGAGGAGCGGGCGCCTCTTCATTTTCTTCTTTTTATAGAGGCGCTAATTCTGCTCCACCTCACACTTGAACTCCCTCCTGAAAACACTCTTCTCTGTACTCTTACTCCTTCCGAACTCTTCCTGCACTCTTAAACTTTCCGAACTCTTTTCTTCCTCAACACCCTCTAAAAATGTCTTGCCCTTCCGACCGTCTCCTAAACTTGAATGTCGGGGAAGACGATGACTCGTCTTCTCCGAACAACATTTGGAATCCGTCCTTCATATCCCCCAATGGTCCTCTTACAGTCGGGGACACAATGATGAGGAATGAAATCACCGCTACGGTGATTGCCAGAAATCTGCTCACTCCAAGGGACAATAGGATGCTATCTAGGCGGTCGGACGAGCTGGCCGTTCAGGAATCTCTTGCTCTCAGCGTCCAAAGTGCAGGCTCAGTTTCAAACATGGGCCAGCGCCTGCTTGCAAGATCTCGTCAGGTGGAGTCGCTGATGGCTGAGGTGGCCAGTCTTCGGCAAGAAGTCAGAGGACTCAGGCACGAGAACAAGGAATTGCACATGCTTGCAACTAGTTACTCGACCAGCATGAAAAGGAAGCTGGACCAGCTGCAAGAGTCGGACGGTCGGATCCAGAGTGATCATGAAAGGTTCATGGCGCTACTCCCGAGGTTTATGTTGCCTTCGTCCTCTGGAGTAGCACCAAGTGTTCCGGCTCCGGAGATTCCAACTCTGGCTCTTCGTCTTCCCGGAGCTCCGTCGACTTCTGAGGCGCCACCTAACCAATGATCAGTGAATGCTATTAGTTTTTTCGTATTATTGTAAATTTTTTTTTTAAGCTTATTTTAAGCAAAATAAAATATGTAAAGTAAAATATGTAAATTAATGCAAAAAGACTTTATTTAACCGTACTTAAAATAAACATTGCCCTAAATTTATTTAAACACAAACTAAACAAAAATCAACCAAATAAAACAACTAACAAAACAAAATAAAATGAAAGTAAAGAGGAGGTTAAGAAATTCAAATCTGATTGCTTGGGTTGCCTCCCAAGAAGCGCTTGCTTTAACGTCTTTAGCCGGACGAATCTTTCCATTATCTTCCCCTCGGCTCCATAGCATGGAATTTGTCTTTTAATGGGAGGTGATACTTGAAATGATTCGGCAGTGGTTTGAATTCAAGAGCGGGTGCCTGAATCATCAAAATGAGAAACGTGTTAGTAAAAAATAAAAATAAAATTAAAATTAGAGAAGATGGCTTACTGTCTTTCTCCGACTCAAAATCAATTACAAACACCACACTTTTGGACATTTCAGGGACTTTGCACTTGGCCAGGTTGACGATGGTGGTTGTGGCTTGTCCCGTGTCACCAAATTCAACTGCTTTGGGCTTGATTATCTCATGAACAGCCTCTTTGATGTATTCTTGAAAGTCTCCAGCCACTTCATTCTCTTGAATCCTTCTTCTTGGTGTGCAAGGTTCTTTGAACGTTTCAGCAAAATCTGGAACTTGATTTATTGCACCAAGAATCGGGATATCACTTTGGATCTCAGGAAGAACTTCCACAATCTGCCCCATTTGATTATTCAATTCTCCCATCTCCTTGGTTTGATTTTCTACTTCCTGGTTCAAAGAGATGAGTAATTGAATAATATTATCATTATCCACAGATGTACCTGAATTGAATTGGGCAGATTGTGATGGAGGCTGTGGTGGTGTTGTATAGAACTCATCATACGGTTGCCAATATTCTCCTTGGTGAGTCTCCTTAGCTTGATTTTGTGACCCCTGCACCAAAGAGTTTAATTCATTAAGGATTTGATTATAATCTACGGGCATACTTGAATTCGATTGGAATTGTTGTGGGGGAGGTTGTGGTGGCTGCATAGGTCTTGAATAGAACGCTTCATCTTGCTGCCAATATCCACTTTGTTGAACTTGTTGAGGTTCTCCCCACATATAATCTGAATGATCTCTCCAATTCGAATTGCAAGCGTTGGAAAACATGTTGCCCCTTGATTGGCTGTGGCCTTGATATCCCCAATCATCTTCATATGCAGAAAATTGAGGATATTGATGAGTCTGATATCCTTGCCCATAGGGCACATCAAGTGTAGGGACACTTGGCATTGTGGTCCGTTCGGCATTATTAGTCAATTGAGCAGTGAGCTGCGCCAATTGAGCTTGAATGGTTGCCATATCTTGCTCCATTAGTACCTAAAATTAAAGAAAGAAAAATAAATCAAATATCAAAAATAAAACACACAAACACAAATATAAACATAAACACAAACAAAAAATAAAGGGATTAGCAAAGTTGCTAATCCCCGGCAACGGCGCCAAAAATTTGACGGGATTTTAAAACCGCACAAATTTAACCCTCTTTTTGACAGATGTAGTATAGATGTAAGTAGGGTATCGTTCTAGGCCGGGGATTAGGAGGGATTGCTAATCACTCTAAAATTAATTTAAAAATATTAAACAAGACTCAAGGATACAAAATTAAGTTAAAAACTCTAATAACTCGAAACACACTTAAAATGACTCAAAATAATGAAAACACACAAATTAAACACTAGGAATTGAAATGGACGGAAATTGAATTAAAAGATTAAAAATAATGAAAATTAACTAAATAATATAATTTAATAATGGGGGGGTTTGGTTTTTATGAAACGTAAATTAAACTTAACTAAATTATAAAATTGACAAAAACATAAAATAAAAGTAAATGGATGGGCGACGGATTGGCTAGAGGGTTTTTCTCCACACAAGACACATATGCAATCTAAATTGACCTTCAGTTGTTCTTTCAATAAGTTGTAAATTTCAATACTCCAGATTAATTAGGTACGCTTAAATTAACCTTCAGATTTTCCTTATGTTATTGAATTGGATGAACAGCATACAACAACTCAAATTATTCCCTAAAAGTTCCCTACGTGAAAAGCACAATAGAGATACGATTAAAGATCATTATGTTCTATGAAAATCATAAGTGTTGACAAGGCATTCGTAACTATGAACAACATGATACGTTTGCCAGGAATTTACTTAACGCGATTGTGACTAGCAACCTTCACTACTCATGAATATAAGTTCATAACGATTAGGTGAAATTCACTTATATTCTAGCACCAAATTCATACATGTAAATTAAGTATGCATTCTTAATCGACATACACAAATAAGTTAATAATCAAGCAGTTAAGCAAATTAAATCACAACTCAGAAATCACAACTGAAGTTATCAATTCATATTACAAATATAATCATGGTTTTGAATTAACCTCTAGCCAACACAAATTTAATTACACATTATTTATAAATTAAAAACAGAAATTAAAATAAAAGTTTGAGAAAGAATAACACCAAATGGGAATCAAGGGTTTCTCTGTGCTTTTCTGACCCCAAAGGCAGCCTCCGAGCCGAGCCGAGCCTCCCTCCACTGTGTTGCACGTTGCTCTTGCAGTTTTTTATCGCAAGACTGCTATTGGCTCTGCCGCAAGCATCCCAGCTGCACCGTGATTGGCAGCTTCTGCTGCTCCGTGCGTTTCTAGCTGCCCTCCAATTGTTTTCTGTCGCCCTCAGATCCCAATGAAGCCCCCAGCTGCCCCGAGGCGATGCGCTGCCAGCTGCCAAATTCAAGGCAGCCTTCTCAACGCTCCTCCTCCTCCGAGGAGCTCTAATCTGTTTTATTTCCGCCTGGCTGCCTTCCACCTGTACCCCGCTGCGCTGCTTGATTTCTCCCTTCCTGGCTGCCCAAATGGCAGCTTCTTATTTTATTTTATTTTCTTTTCTCGCTGCTTTCGCAGCCTTGGTTCAAGGCCTTCTTTTATTTTGTTTCTCTGTTTCTTCCCGTCGAGGACCTCCCTCTGGCTGCGTGCGCAGCCTTCCTCCGAGATGGCAGTTCCCCCTCCGCCAGCTGCCAAGTGCAGCTCCTTTATATTTTTCTCTCTTTCTTTCGTCTGTGCCGCTTGGCACTTATCTTTTTCTGATTTTCCAAGCTTTCAACGCTGCCTTGGGCAGGGCAGCTCCGTTTCTCCCTCAAGCTCCGAGGAGCTTATCTTTTCTTTCCCCCCGTAAACTCCAATGCTGCTTTGTTCCCGTGGCGCCTCACTTAGTCCTCTCACAGCTCTTTTTTTTATTTTATTTTTTCTTCTTTCTCAGCTGCCAAGAGGCAGCTCTCTTTCCCCCGAGGCGCACGCCTCTTCGTCCTCCCTTTTTTTCCAGTCAGCTCCCAAGGCAACTTCTTATATCCACCCGCCAATCAGGCAGCTTTTCATTATTTTTCACCTCTTGCCCACTATGCCGAGCCCCCTTTAATTCCTGTCCCTTTAGCTAATTATTCCCAGTGATCTCCACCGAAAACTGTCTTGCTGTTTTGCACTGCTTTCCTATTCTTTTTATTTTCTTTTCCGTTTCTTCCATCAGCTTAGCACCTCCTTTCTTTCTTCTACAAAACAAAACCATCATGATGTTTCATCATCATGACTTATCATTATTATATATATTTTTTAATTTAATTTAAAAGCTGATCTACACAGACAGTTTTGACGAATTTATTACATAAAATTTCACTTATTCTATTTTTATTTTCTTAGCTAGATAAATTCTATAAAACACAAAAACAAAGTAAATAGCTCGAAATATAACGAACTAACAGAGAAAAGACGAGTGAATTTGATGTAAAAATATGTATAAATATGGTCCGATCACGGTATAATATAAAATGTATAGAGTCACTTAGACTCATACATATAATATACATCAGAGCTCAGTGAAAAATAACTTACAACAAAGGGTGGCAATACCTACTCTCAAGTGCGCTGCCCACACAGCTACACCACCTACAATCTTCTTCTCTAACCACTACTCATTACTCTGCAAAATAACCATACGCCATGGGAATGGTGCATCGGGCAAAGCAAAACCTGGATAAGCTGCAAAGCTCGTGTGAGTGACAATAATACCATATATGTGAATATAAATAACAACAAATGATTAAATGTCAAAGTAGTGCTACGTCCACACATGACTTTTCTTTTGTATACCGTGCCCACCGTCAATGTGATCATCATCAATATTATTCCGTCATTCTTTTTAGATTGTGACTCACCACTTGCTTTTCATCATTTCCGAATAATCCCAAAAGTCCAATTTTCACATATATATTATAATTTAACCACCATACATCTCAATAATACATATATAAATGGTTATTCAATTTCGAATCTCACCACACGTTTATCGAGATAATATTCAGTCATCACACAACCCGAAGCTGCGTAGGAATGACACACCATCAATAATACATTTACGTGTAGGAATGAGATTGGTATCTTTTAGGCAACACCATCATGTAAACTATTTGTTCAGTCACCGTCTTCTAGATTGAGCCACAGAGGCCTTCAATCTCATCTTTCATATATGCAATAATCAATAGTCTAGGGCTATAAAGAGACACAGTTCGGTCGAAGCCTACAATAGATAACCAATTAGAAAGTGACCCCTTATCGCGGATTAACCGAGCAGAGCCACCCTTGAGAAAGTAACCAAGCAGGCAGTGACCCCCTATCGTGGATTAACCAAGCAGAATCATTCCTACGCATCTGTTCGATAGTGATCACCTATCGCGGATTAACTAAGCATGATCACCCCTAAGTGTGATCTACATACAATACTGTGTTAACTGGTACCTGCCACGGCCAGAGCCAAGCCAAACTCGAGATGCGCCTCCTCCCTTGTATCAATGGCGATAAATGTAGTCTCCCTCATGTTTTTTCATATCTTCCTCAGTTAACTGGCTAAGTTTTTCCATACACTGAAATGTCAAGATCAGTGTCCTTATTCCTAGGATCCATCCTTACCTGTAGCAGAATTAGCAGCACTACAGTTGCGTTCACTTCATACGGCGGTACTTCCCTTCCAATATCAGTTTAAAACATTGAACAACAATTTAAAACTACATTCAAAGATAAAATGATACGGTTCGTAGTTCGAACAGATACAAAATCCAATCACACCATGCTTATCAGTTTTGTAGATTGTAACTGGTACATCACACTCCAATTTTTAACTTGTAAATTTGTATTTACTGGATGGAGTTTTATCCTTGTAAACTATTAACGTAATTTCAACTTTGATTTGGTGGGGTGTGCCTGGCCCAAGCAGCAGTGCAACGCCTAGGCAACACGCAAGTATCCCAATAGCAAGCTATTGTAACGGGCCCTTCCCCTTAAAAATTAATTTAATATCGTGTGGACCATTGACCCACGTATCAGATATTAAACTGATAAGAACAGATACTACACTTGATCTTAGCCAAAAGGCCGAGAAAGGTATGCTTATTTTACTGTTGGGCTTTCGTTTTTATATGCATCTTAGCTCTCCTACTTCCTCAGATGGCCGATGTGGGAGGCCGCCCATGTTTTCTTGCAGTTCTGTTTCCAACTATACACTCTAACACAAATACATCTTACCGCTCTCCGGCCAAAACCAGGAATATAACACCAAATGGGATAGATCGACGAGATCAACCAGTCCTCTTTCTCCTACAATATGATACTGTTTTATGGCATTATAATTAATTAATTTAGGAGCAAATTATCGTATAAAGAAACGATATAATATTGGTTTAAAAGAATTACATTTACTTTGAATTCATATCGTGTTATGAACATATTGGTAGTACTGTTGTATACCTTAGATGCATCTGTTAAAAGTTTTAAATCAAAATTACGTTATAGTATACTGAATGCAGCATGTTTTAGATATTGCTCATTCGTGATTGCAGTGAGACCGGTTTGAGATTAAATATTTCATCCACATACTGAATGCGGTATGTTCTTCTGTCATGCTACTAAAATTTAGCTCTACCTTGTACTAGTCATAGAGTTATCAAAAATGAATTTCATACTCTATGGTGCGATTATTAGCGGCGATTCCGTTCTTCCTACTTCATACGGCTCTTCGACGACGGAGTATCTGTGAGTGGATACCTTCTAAAATGCATGATTTTACTAGTAGAAATGTATACATGAAAAACATGACTTAATGACTACATTTTACGAAATGTTTTATGATTAAATTAGACTTACACTTTATGATTGTCATGCTTTACTGTGAATATTTTGGAATATCATGCCTTATCGATTTCACAATCTTCGTAGTATATATGATGGATGACTATATACTATGAAGATGTTTTGAGATACGATGTTTGAGCTACTGAGCTCCGTTGAGATATATGTACTTATGTTGGAAAGAGTATATTCAATGTTTTGTGCTTATATAGTGGTCACTGGTCTGCGTACGGGTGAATGATATGGTTGTTGGCAGCGGGTCGGGAGAAATAATCTCTGACTTCGGGCTGAAAGACATAGTGATAGGATACTGTTAGTAATGTTTGTACATGGTTGTGATATGATGTGATGATATTGTTAGTTGACAAGTGTCTTAGAATCATTGGTTGAATGTTGTGGTTGTTAAGTGATGATTAGTGGGAAATATATTGTGTTACTGCCTTAGTTTGCAATCTGGTGTAAATACTGGATAACTGTGCAAATGCAAGGTTATGATTTGTAACAGAAGTTGTTAGTAATACAAGAAGAAGTATTAGCATATGAGTGAAGGTTAGAACAAAGTTTTTATTATTGGTATCAGCAAGTGATAGATCTCCACGTTTCCCTTCTTGTATGACGCAGGCATCTACGCGTGCCAACACCATGGATACCCGAGTCACGGCTCTTGAAGGCTCCGTCTTGGAAATCCAGTCTTCCGTCGCAACGATCAGTTCGCCAATGCAGAATCTGTCCAGTGTGATCGCTTCCATGGAATCTCGATTCGCCGCCATGGAAACTCATTTCAGTGGTGCGGATCGTACTCGTCGTGACCATTTCGATCATGGGGATTTTTCCAATCCAGTTGGGGTTTCTGAGGAAACCTTGTCCAATCCGATGGCTTATGGGGGTCAGCATTTCCACTGCTAAGAATCATCGTTTCAGTTCTGGCCGCCGTTGGTGAAGTTGGAATTTCCAAGATTCTCGGATGGCGACAATCCTTTGGCATGGGTCTATCGTGCGGAGCACTATTTTGACTATTTCTCCATTGATAATAAGCAGAAGGTGTTGTGCGGAAGCGTCAAATATGAAACCAATAAACTAACATGGCAAAATATGACAAGAATAAAATCTAAATAACACAAGGATTTATACTGGTTCAGCGTAAGTCTACGTCCAATTCCGAGACGGTAAGGAAATTCCACTAATGTCCAAATAGAGATTACAAATAGAGTATTAACTCTCAAACCCAAATCCCACATACATCCAATAGCTCTCACTCTAACAAAGAACAAATGGAGAAGATGGACACACATCAAATACCATCTCTCCCAACAGCTACACAACATGTAGCAACAACATCTTTGATTGAGGGATTACTAACAAAAGGGGATTACAAACAAATGGGAAGGAGCAACACTGTTTCAAATGGGAGAGCCGAATGCTCGCCCTGGTATGGCTCTCATCTGATGTGGCTCCCCCCAAAACCAAAGGCATAATCAAATGCCTTAATATAACCAAAAGGCTATGCCTTCTCTCACCCCCTCACCGAAAGCTTGCCTTAGAAAAAATAGCAAAAAAGTGGTATCAGAGCACTGGTTGCTCTTGGGTACCGTCTATTTGCTAAAGATGTCAGGCGGGCAGGATGAGAATCCTTTTGGAAGCAGCTCCGGGATTGCAAGAACTACGGTGCAAAATGCAAAGTTTGAAGTAGAAAAATTTGATGGCACAAACAACTTCGGGATGTGGCAATGTGAGGTCAAGGATGTGTTGGCTCAACAAGATCTACTGGCCGCTTTGGAAGATAAGCCGGAAGCCATGTCGAAGTCGGAATGGGAGAAGTTAAATTTGTTAGCTTACTCTACAATTCGGTTGTGCCTTGCCAAAACTCAGAAGTATTTTGTGATGCGGGAGACTTTGGCAAATGTGTTGTGGAAAAAATTAGAAGACAAGTACATGACAAAGAGTGTTGAGAACCGGCTACATTTGAAGAAAAAGCTCTACCGTTTCCAATATAAAGAAAGTACACAAATGATCAGGCACCTTGATGCTTTTAATAAGTTGATTGCTGATTTGTTGAATCTAGATGAGGATATTAAGGATGAAGATAAGGCCTTAATATTGTTGAATTCTTTGCCGGACTCTTATGAGCATTTTGTTACCACTATTATGCATGGTAAAGAAACTGTGAAATTTGAAGATGTGTCGAATGCCTTGATGAATTATGAAATTAGGCATAGAGATAAAAATCATGATAGTACCTCTGAGGCTTTGTTTGTTAGAGGTAGATCGTCAGAGAGGAGATCTTCCTCTAGTAGAAAAAAAATCACAGTCTCGACCTAGAGGAAACTCTAAAGGTAGAAAAACCTTGGAAAGGGATGAATGTGCCTTTTGTCGTAATAAGGGTCATTGGAAGAAAGATTGTCCTAGGTTGAAGACCAAAGGAAAAGAAAGTTCTGAAGCTAATATTGCTGAGGTTGAAACTGATTTTTCTGATTTTGCTTTAACCACTACCTCATCATTTGATTGTGCTAATAAGTGGGTGTTGGATACGGGTTGTACTCATCATATGACTCCTCACAAGGATTTGTTTTCAAGCTTGAAAGAGTTTGATGGTGGTGTTGTGTTCATGGGAGATGACAATCCTTGCACAACAAAAGGGATTGGTACAGTTCGTTTGAAGTTGCATGATGGCATGGTTAAAGAGTTGACAGGTGTTCGGTATGTACCGAATTTGAAGAAAAATCTTATTTCTTTGGGAACTTTAGAAGCCAAGGGCTTCAGGTTTCATTTAGATGGGCAGACATTGAAAGTGACTTATGGTGCACTTGTTGTGATGAAAGCTCCTCGATGTGGCCATTTGTATTTATTGCAAGGAAGCACTGTGACAGGTGAAGCGTCTGTAGTCTCAGAAAATATGGGCACATCCGATTCTGATACTACTAGACTGTGGCATATGAGGTTAGGCTATGCTGGTGAGAGAGCTCTACAAGGGCTTGTGAAACAAGGTCTTCTAAAAGGTGCCACGACTTGTAAGCTTGATTTTTGCGAGCATTGTGTCTTGGGAAAACAAACTAGAGTGAAGTTTGGTACTGCAGTACATCAGACGAAGGGCATTCTTGATTATGTGCATTCGGATGTTTGGGGTCCTACAAAGACTCCTTCTTTGAGTGGTAGACATTGGTTTGTGACCTTTGTTGATGATTATTCAAGAAGGTCTTGGGTCTACACTATGAAGCACAAGTGTGAGAGAGAAGCAGCCCATTTTTTCAGTTTTGAAGAAAGGAAGAAACATAATCATATCGCAACAAACATCATGATTTATCATCATCACAAAGCAAGGAACAACATAATTGATGTCTCCTCATTTTTCTTTATTCTATTTTATTAGCAGAAAGGTATTTTGGTTTGTTGTCCACTTGGCCACCAATCCAACAATCTCCACCTTGGCCAAGTTTCGAAAGCATCACAGAGAATCGAATCAACAATCACCATAAGCACCCAAAGTACAAACTAAAGATAACGGAAACTAGATCAAATTCCCCAAACTTTCCGGTGCGCATAACAATTTCCACCTTGACTCAAACTGTACCAAAGCCAACAAAAGTAGAACATTTCTCTACCATCTTCTCCAAATTTGCAAACCATAAGTGCCTTGATCAAAACAAAAGTGATTCAAATGAAGAACTGAAATTCTTCAATATTACCAACAAAAGATCAAGCACACCATATCAAAGTTGGAGACACAACGAACTCCACCTGCTCACAAACACCATGGTCTGAAACTGCACCAATAGACTCATTCACAAAGCATGGCAAATTCTCCAAATCAAAACTGATTACAAATTTGGCAACAAGGTTTAAGATACCACATACAAAACCTTTCACCCAAATTCAGATCCTAGGAATATCAATATTATGCCCTTCACTCAAGTTTACCATCATCACATGAGCACCAACATGATAACCAAATATTTCAAATTCAAATAATCAGTAGGAGATCCAAAAGCATACCTCAACTGAAGTCTTCAACAAAGCATATTGCAGATATTGGAGACCAACAAACCAAATAGCAATGGCAAACAAATCCAACCAAATGTCCATAGACCAAACAAAGTTAGAAAGCATATAACTTGCCTTCTACAAGAGGGTTCCACACAAATGTTCTGCAGTGCATGTGGTGTATCCAAAATAGTGTGGTGTCTCGCTATCCAAACTTTGCAGAACTCAACAAATTGGCCCTCACAAACTCCTCCAATGTTTCCAGCAACTTGCTCCAAAGGTAACTAGTGGGAGTGAAAAAAACCAAAAAATCTCTTGTCATTGGAAAAATGCCAAAGAGAAGAAAACTAAACCTTTTTTTTTCTTTTTTTTTCAACAACATCATTTGTCATCATGATGTCCTTCTGCCAAAACAATTGCCAAAAGAAAAAGAGCCAACCTTTTCTTTTCTATTCCCAACTGCTTCTACTTTTCTCCTTCCCACTCAACTTACTAATCGCAGCAGACATCACCTCATTGAGGTTCTTTGAAGCCAACAGATAATGCAGAAGAGAACCCATCATATGCTACCATGAACAAAACTGCAGCATCTTCAACTCCACGCATTTCGCAGCAATGCAAGCAAACTATGCATCTCTAATTGACCAAATGCCAAAGTTATTCCTCATGTCGAATTTTTTAATATCATATTTCACCAACATATTCGAAGGTTTTATATACATACTAGTACAAAACCCCCAAGTTGAAACCTGAAGCTCTGATACCACTTGTTGTGCTAGGATAGCACCAAACCACGCGGAACCAAATTAAGCTAACCCACAAAAAATATATCAAATGAAATGCAAGAACAATATAGAGAAAATAACACCAAGATTTTAACGAGGTTCCTCCACAGTCAGTGTAACTGGAGTACGTCCTCGGAGCAGTATTGCTCTTCACTATGAGAATAACTAGTACAAAATATACATGAGTTAAATTGACATAACCCAAACCCCAATCTCTTGTACACTCACAGAATTTTTCCAAGAGCCTCACTCTCCCCAAGAGTTTCTCACTCTCACTCTATTTTCTTTTCCCTTTGTGTTCTCCACCGAATGCACACTTTTTTTTTCCACACTCGGCATGCTTTATAATGCAAGCCTTTCTTTGCCTTAAATAAAGGCCTAGCTATCATGTACAAAGTGCTACAATTCCTAAAAGCAAACCTTTTGCTTTTCCCCATTTTTAGCACTTATTCGGGACCTTGTCTGCAACTTGTATGCATTGCCCTTTTGCTTTTAATCAAATCACAAGGCCACTTCACGTGGCATGTAAATGAGAAAAAAGAAAGCCTATCCTATAAAGTAGAAAGCATGCATATTTACATGCAAGCAAACACAAAGACAACACTTTGCTACAGCCATTTCCCTGTAGCACATAAAGCTAAACTATCAAAATTGTTGCCAACTCAAACTATGAGCCAATCACAACAGAAGGTACGGATGGCCTCATTTCATATGGATAATGAAGCTTTACAGTGGTTTGAATGGCAGAATTGCATCAAGAATTACCCAAAATTGACACACCCCGTCCCGAAGGAGGGCATGCTGGTCGTCACGTGGGAGTGACGTAACCATTTACACAGTACGGAAGCTTTAAATATATCACTTCAAAGATGTAACACCCGTAGGTGAGACCTAATTTTGTCCATTCTGTCAGAACCCCGTTGAATTTCCTCGTAGTCACCACACCTCTGCTATCTTGAACCTGGAGGGGCGCAAAACCAAGTTGAGTGGGTCAGTAAAACCAATCTTTTCCAAATCCAAAGGTTTATCAAAACTTTGTAACCCCTCTCCGTAAAACCTGTATACTTTCCCAGAAATGTAAAATATCAATATATATACATATATATTCTCAAAACTTCAAATCACTATCTCAACATTAATTTCAATACAATATGCCATGCCATGTCTAAATTCAACATTTTAGTATGGATGCATTAACATAAATCAGGTGGAAGAAAATAATCAACCGGAGACCCTCTAATGGCCCTGTACGGCTGAATCTAGAGCTCAAAATCTCATCTTGCCGGAGTCACCAACTGTGACCTGTACGGCCTTCTGCACATAAGTCGGAACCACCTAATGTAATCTGTACGACTTAATGGTTAATATTACGCTCTAGTGCTTTTCTCATCAATCATTTCTCATCAATCATCTGTGCACATAATATAAGGTCACCCACCAGTCGGAACCTCTCTAAAGGTCTGTACGACTGGCCTGTCGGAACCACCCCTTGTGGTCTGTACGACTAGCATCTACTTGGATCCAAGGCGAGCGTGCGATGCGGTGAATAATATAAGCACTAATACCATGGTGCAGGTTATGAGCTCAACATATCTCAACATCATCACAACAGTAATATATATTCACCTGATACTCATCTGTGCGTCAACCGCACCAATTCATACATATGCATCATATATCAATTCCTATTTTTCATATCATTTCTCATCATATTCGTTCTCAACTATGCATGTACCTACCTCGTACTTACCTGGCGTCCTCGGCACCAACATATGCATCATATATCAATTTATAATTTTCATATCATTTCATGCATGGCATTTCGATTCACATTTCTATATACTTTTCACATACTTCTATGCATGGCATTTCGAATCATATTTTAATATGAATCTACGCATGGCATTTGAAAACATACTTTTCATATACTTTTATACATTGCATTTAAAGCATATTTTCATTCATTTTCAATTTCTGGGAAACGTCAAGTATATATATATATATATATATATATATATATATATATATATATATATATATATATATATATACGGAAAATAAAACTGCCCACTCACAGATACGTAGTCGAGACGAAGCCTCCTAGCTTGGCTCAATCACATACATCCTCGGAATATGTTTCCCTATACATGAAATTTCTAATTAACTTAGTTTAACAACACATAAACGGAAACGTAAATAAAATCTTCATAGATTGTCCAAATATGGGGTTTAAATGTATGAAATCGATCTACTCGACGTCACGAACGTCGCTATATTTTTAAAATAATTTTTTCACTGTTCACGCGCCCCCACGCGCCTGCACAGTGCACGGCACACGCGCCCCCCACGTGCAGTGCACACTGACGGCGTCAGAATATTCCTGGAATATTCCGTTAACTTTAACGGTGTCAGTAACGGCGTCAGTTAACGGCGTCAGAATATTCCGTCAGAGTTGACGGAATATTCCCCTGCCGGTTGTCTTCTCCGGCGACTCGCCGGCCGTCGGCTACTGTTTCGCCGGAATTTCTGGGAAAACTTCAAATTGTCATATCTTGCTCATTTTTCATCCATTTTTCTCGTACTTTATATCAAATTGAAGCCCCAAACATGTAGAATCACGATACACTACTTTTAAGCTCCAAAAACAACTAAATCTCACCGGAAAATTCCAAGCAAAACCGGCCATCTCCGTTCTACGTGATCCCGACATCAAAGCTTGTCAAACGAACGTCTCCGAGCATCTAGAGGACCCAACAAACACTCCTGTGATCTCCGATTCTCCTAAAACGCAACGTATAAAAAGTTGATGAATAGTGCCAAATATAAACCTTGAGTTTTGGACGTGAAATCGTATGAAATCTTACTTGAAAATGGTACCACTGAGTTCGTATGGACTTCACGAGCATGAATATGTAATTTGTTTCGTCGATCTACAAGGTTTTGGTTATGGGTGTGGGTGTGCCGTGGGTTTTCGACGGGAGAGAGAGAGAGTGAACTGAGAAACTGCGAGGGAGGAGAGAGAGAGACAGTATGCAGAAAATAGGGAGGGAAATAAGGTGGGAGGTCCTACCTAACCCCATACACAAAATTTTATCCCAAAAATCCAAGATTAAGCCTAGGTTTAAGTTCCTAAAACTATCTAATATTCCAATTCACCAAGGGCGCGTTTGTTTGCACTCACTAAGCCTCACTGGAATGGACTAGCTTAGCTAAGAATATTAAACCATGTTTGGTGCAAGCCAGGACTGAGTTTAATGGGACTAGCTCGGACTCGTTCCGACTAAACTCTTCATTGGCTGGGCTTAGGGAGGCCGGGCAAAAAGGGTGGGATTGCTAAGACCATTGCTTCGCTTCATCATCGTGCTGATGCTTCAACTTCCTCAGTCGTCTTACACAAATCCCCAACCGCTGCCATTAAGCTTTTCTTCTTTCTCGGCTTGTAATCAACCGATTCAGTAGCTCCGGCTCTCGTACAGGCCCTACCCGTAGCTCCAAATCCCATGCCACCGACCGTCCCATCCTCCTCAAGGCCGCCAAGCGCTCTGCTAGGAGGATGCGTCTGCAAGTTTGTCGTCGATTTGCAGATCCGATGATTCAAGCCTTTGCAAATTGAAAAAAAAATGGGATTTTTCTGGGTTTGATATGAAGAGAAAGTAAATTCAAAGAAGAGAAGTATGGGTTTTAATTGAAGAGAAAGCAAATGAAAAAAAAGAGAGAAAGTTTCTGGGTTTGATTATTAGTGGAAGCAAATCTGGGCTTGCGAAGAAGAAAATGAAACCAGAGAAGAAAAGTAGAGGGACTGGGGAGAGAGAATCAAATAAAAAAAAGTGTGTATTAATAAAATAAAATATTAATAAAATGAATTAAAAAATAACAAAAAAAATATTTTAGCTCTAAAATAATTTAGTCCGTGATTTAGTCCAACACTATACCAAACACTTCATTATTCTTATAATAAATCATTTTTTTTTCAACATCAGCCGTATATTTGTTGGCTCGGGCTCGGATTAAGAAAAACCTTTTTTTTTTCAACATCAGCCGTATATTTGTTGGCTCGGGCTCAGATTAAGAAAAACCTTTTTTTTTTTTCAACATCAGCCGTATATTTGTTGCCTCGGGCTCGGATTAAGAAAAACTTTTTTTTTCAACATCAGCTGTATATTTGTAGCATTATTCTATTACACAATGGCAAAAATTAGTCCTAGTCTAAGCAAACACAATTCTGGTGAACAGTATTGTTTTTATTATCCTGCGTCTTAATCCGACACTGCACCAAACGCTTCACTAAGTTAGTCCAGCTTAGTCTAGTCTAAGCCAGTCCAGCTTAGTCCCTGCAACTAGTCCAATCCGAGACAGTCCGGCGCAACAAACGCACCCCAATAGTTTAGGAACCTTAGGTAGAACTAATATCCAATTTACGCACCTTAATTCCGTTTAAGGGCATTTTCGTAACTTCACGTCCTCGAAATTAAAAATTCCGGGACGAGCTGTGACAATCTCCCCTCCTTATAGAATTTCGTCCTCGAAATTCCAGCAACCAACCAAATCATCTATACTCATACAATAGCCTCGGGTAAATCTCTCTCATCCTCTCTTCCATCTCCCAAGTAGCTTCTTCCATTGAATGATTCCTTCACCCAAACCTTTACCAATTACACTGTCTTAATTCTTAAGACTTTCTTTTTCCAATCCAAAGTCGTCATTAGCTCCTCATCAATCAGATCCAGTTTATTTCTCAATAGTTGCATCAGAATTCCATGTGACGAATCTGCCACCTAGTAACAACGCATCGAACACAACATACATTAAGCACCTTAGCCAATTCTGAAGACATCACAACTTATATGCAACTTCATTGATTTCTTTAATGATCAAAAACGGTCTGATGTGTTTAAGACTTATCTTGTCTTCCTTTCTAAATCTTACTATTCCTTTTTGTGGTGAAATTTCCAAAAATATCGAATCATGAAACACATCCTGCACTTACGACAACTCTGGAAGCAATTCAAATCTGTAATCAACTTCACCAACTTTTCGATGATCACATAGAATCCGATACACTTAAGGTTCAACTTGCCTTCCTTTCCAGACCGAATCACACTTTTCTAAGATGAGAACTTCAAAAATATAAAATCATCTACGTCATACACTCAATTAGTGGCATATCCACCTGTTAATCTCTTTTGCCATGCTTGGCTACTCTCAGGTTAAACTTAATCACCTGAATACTTTGAGAAGACTCATCCATAGTCTCAGGGCCTACTAAAACTCTTTCGTGATTGAATCTTTCTCTATCCAGAAGCATTCCATCCACAAATCAGCAAAAATCGACTCACATGACACGTTTCAAGGACCTTATGGCATTACTTCGGAAACTTACGTAACCAACATACTTAAGAAACTCAGCAGTTCCGTAACCCAATCCTCTTTTCCATAAAACAATTAAGTACTGTTGCACTGTCTGGAAAAGGTTGTTGCTCAACACTGAAACAAATGTGTTAACTTGGTACGTTGACCAACCATCACTTCAAATTCGATCATAACCATCTCGTGTACAAGGAAGTTTGTACTCATAATCCAAAGTAATATTTTTCCCTTTCTGCTGCGAGACAGAAAATAATTGTCTCAATCCAAAGGTTTATTTCTTTCTGCCTCAATCTGCTGACCAATAAAATGTCAAATGGTATGATGAATCTTATTACTTTTGGAATATTGCATAACTGAACAGTGAACTTTGTTCAAAATTGCTTACTTTAAACCCACAACATTAGACACATACATTTTGTTTACTTGTATTCACATGCCATCCGATTCACGAACCTTGTACTCATTCTTTTTCCCTTCTTTCCTTGCCTTGGTTAATTCTTAAATTTCTTTGTCAAACATTCAAGTTTCGAGTACGACCTTACCAAAATGCCTAACTTGAAAATTAGCAAGTACAACTTTCTTTTCGATCTTCCATTCTCAATTTTTCTCCAGTTGATTTCCAATCCACAAGAAGATAATCATGGCAAGCGTGCCAAACGTTAATCTTACTGGAGTCTTTCTATCAAATGCATCAGCTATAACAATTCCACGATCCCCCTGATCATACAATCATGATCACTAAGTAACTCAACCCACCTTCGCTGCCTCAAATCAAAATCCCTCTGAGTAATGAATATTGGAGACTCTTTTGATTCATAAAATCTTGCCTTCTTACCAATTATAATGTCTCCATAACTTCACGGCAAGGTTGGTAATCGAAATTTCCAAATCTCAAGTAAAGTAATTCATCTCATGAAGTTCCATTTGCCATGGAACATATGCCATCACTCTAACATATTGCATCAATACATATCCAAGAACATTTAATGTAACATCACCATAAACCGATAATTACCGCTATCTTCTGGGAATACCAAATCACGTGCATAAGTGAGGAAATATTTTAGTTGTTGAATCCTTTGCTCACAATTTCCTTCCCACTCATACATAACCTCATTTCTCAACAATCTCATCAATGACAAAGCAATGACTGAGAAATCTTTCACAACCATCCAAGATAGCCTGGTAAGCTAAGAAATTCTGAATCTCAATTATGGTTCGTGGTTGTTCCAAATTCTCAATTTCTGCTACCTTTTAAGGATTCACTCGAATACCTTAAGAATATATAACATATCTCCGAATGCTACTTGATTCATCTGACTTTAGTATTTGCTAAACTTAACCTACTACCAACGTTTTCTCAATCTTTGCTTTACCGACTTAATATGTTTACATGCCCTGCTCTGACTCAGCATATACCAGAATATCGTCAATGAAAAATGATATCAATCTTTGAATTTACACAAGCACCTCTGCTGATCAAATAAACATCGGTACACCACAATGGATAACGGTCCTCAATCATTACCCGATTCCCTTGTCTATAATCAATGGATAGTCTTAAAGTCCATTTTCTTTCTCACCAACGAACTGAGGCTCCTCCAAAGGATTGTACTAGGTTGAATGAAACCTTTATCAACCAATTCTTTCAACTGAATTTCCAATTCTCTTAACTCATCATGAACTAATCTCTAACATAAAATTTATACTTGGAAACAAGTCAATAGTGAACTCCACATCTCTGCCCGAAGGCAATCCAGGTAATCTCTCAGGGAAGACATCAAGAAAAGTCTAACCCTATTAACATCCTTCACACTACTCTGAGCAACGTCATTTAGCACCATATGAGCTAAGTATTTTTGACAGCCTTTCGAAAACAATCTCTTTGCTCTCACAGCATAACTAACGGCTGACTCAATCCACTTTGCATGCCCACCAAAGTAACCTCTGATCAATCAACTCGATGGAAAATAACTGGTTTCCTTTAGCAATCCATCTTGTCATGATTTAACGCAATTAAACTATATCTAGAATAATATTAAAGTCTACAATATCTGATGGGATAAGATTCCCTGACATAACTATATCTTCTACCAGCACTCGGGCACCATGAAAACACTATACTATCATGGAATGACTTACCTGCTTACTTGCTTAACGAATCCACGAATAAGTTATTAATATTACGGTCTGCAGCCCGCAATACTGATAAATCATCGTTGTCTCGATAAGTAAGCAATAACTCTCGAGGATGTAATATTACTATTTTGTCACTCATTGGGAAATACATACACTCGTCTAAACTGCGTTTATTTACTACTTTCTAGGCAATATCATCCATAATAAGAAATATATCAGCCGGAGTCAACTAGAATGACCTGTACGGCTGATTCTCTGGCTCAACCATCTATGCTAGCATATTAGTCGGAGTCACTTATAGCGACCTGTACGACTTACACATCAATTTCTCATGTATCAGCCGGATCCACCTCTTGTGGCCTGTACGGCTGAACATTTAACTCATCAAATATCTCTGTACCCACGATCAATCCGACCAAACTACTAAGTCCATAACCTGCTGAATTGATACTATGGTGTCATGGAAAACTGTTGGGTACAACTGATTCTAGGGACAATTCATAATTCTATATCCCGTTTGTCCACATGAATACATTTACTGATTCCCACACTTTCCAAAGTGTCTAATATTGTACCTGCTGCACAAGGTACCTTTCCCTTACTCGAGACACCTTGTCTCTAAAATCTGGGATTACCAATAAATCCATCACTTCGCCTCTGACCAGTGGCGTTAAAACCTCAGCTATAAGAATTAGCTCTAGCTTCACTTCTTTCGAGGCTCTGAATCTTTCTATATCTTTGATATGACGAATCATTAACTTTATCATCTTCTTTTGATTCCATTTCTTTTCTTATTCTTCTTTACTCTCGCTGATCATGTTCTCAGAGTCCTCAAGGCTCAACAACAACTCGTATACTCTTGATAAGAAGTACAATGGATAGTGGTCACCAAAAATACCACTTCCTTTTGCCACCCAGCCTAAAACAACATAATACCTCAACCAATTTAGCAGCAATATCTGAATGGAATGAGGCTAGTCTGAAAACTTTCTAATATACTTAATTACCGTCAACTTTCCTTATCTCATATTTGCAAACTCTTGCTTACTATCATCATAACATGCCGGAGGAATAATTCTTTTCTTTAACAAGTCCTCAAACAATTTTAAATCGGCTGTTTCCTCCGGTGACAACGAATGATACTCCTGCTTCCACCAGGATACAAGTTCATAACCCAAACCAGGTAGTCGTCTCGACCCCCTGTCTTTAACTTGCATAATCGGAAACATCTTTTCCAAATGATTAAACCGTCACTTTGCTCCCTCAGGTTCATCATTTTTATAAAGTGATTCAAATTCAACTTATAACCCATCTTAAAATGTTCTTTTAGACACTAGACTGAATCACCATAGTAGTAGTTTTCCCTAAACCACTATATCAGGGAACTAGGTTCATCCGAACTACGTGGCTTGCTACGAGGCGGTATAGTTCTGACAGAATTCACTAGAATATTCTCAAAACGTCCAAGATTGCAACTTGGCTCTGATACCAACTGACACACCCCGTCCCGAAGGAGGGCATGCTGGTCGTCACGTGGGAGTGACGTAACCATTTACACAGTACGGAAGCTTTAAATATATCACTTCAAAGATGTAACACCCGTAGGTGAGACCTAATTTTGTCCATTCTGTCAGAACCCCGTTGAATTTCCTCGTAGTCACCACACCTCTGCTATCTTGAACCTAGAGGGGCGCAAAACCAAGTTGAGTGGGTCAGTAAAACCAATCTTTTCCAAATCCAAAGGTTTATCAAAACTTTGTAACCCCTCTCCGTAAAACCTGTATACTTTCCCAGAAATGTAAAATATCAATATATATACATATATATTCTCAAAACTTCAAATCACTATCTCAACATTAATTTCAATACAATATGCCATGCCATGTCTAAATTCAACATTTTAGTATGGATGCATTAACATAAATCAGGTGGAAGAAAATAATCAACCGGAGACCCTCTAATGGCCCTGTACGGCTGAATCTAGAGCTCAAAATCTCATCTTGCCGGAGTCACCAACTGTGACCTGTACGGCCTTCTGCACATAAGTCGGAACCACCTAATGTAATCTGTACGACTTAATGGTTAATATTACGCTCTAGTGCTTTTCTCATCAATCATTTCTCATCAATCATCTGTGCACATAATATAAGGTCACCCACCAGTCGGAACCTCTCTAAAGGTCTGTACGACTGGCCTGTCGGAACCACCCCTTGTGGTCTGTACGACTAGCATCTACTTGGATCCAAGGCGAGCGTGCGATGCGGTGAATAATATAAGCACTAATACCATGGTGCAGGTTATGAGCTCAACATATCTCAACATCATCATAACAGTAATATATACTCACCTGATACTCATCTGTGCGTCCACCGCACCAATTCATACATATGCATCATATATCAATTCCTATTTTTCATATCATTTCTCATCATATTCGTTCTCAACTATGCATGTACCTACCTGGTACTTACCTGGCGTCCTCGGCACCAACATATGCATCATATATCAATTTATAATTTTCATATCATTTCATGCATGGCATTTCGATTCACATTTCTATATACTTTTCACATACTTCTATGCATGGCATTTCGAATCATATTTTAATATGAATCTACGCATGGCATTTGAAAACATACTTTTCATATACTTTTATACATTGCATTTAAAGCATATTTTCATTCATTTTCAATTTCTGGGAAACGTCAAGTATATATATATATATATATATATATATATATATATATATATATATATATATATATATATATATATATATATATATATACGGAAAATAAAACTGCCCACTCACAGATACGTAGTCGAGACGAAGCCTCCTAGCTTGGCTCAATCACATACGTCCTCGGAATACGTTTCCCTATACATGAAATTTCTAATTAACTTAGTTTAACAACACATAAACGGAAACGTAAATAAAATCTTCATAGATTGTCCAAATATGGGGTTTAAATATATGAAATCGATCTACTCGACGTCACGAACGTCGCTATATTTTTAAAATAATTTTTTCACTGTTCACGCGCCCCCACGCACCTGCACAGTGCACGGCACACGCGCCCCCCACGCGCAGTGCACACTGACGGCGTCAGTTGACGGCGTCAGAATATTCCGTTAACTTTAACGGTGTCAGTAACGGCGTCAGAATATTCCGTCAGAGTTGACGGAATATTCCCCTGCCGGTTGTCTTCTCCGGCGACTCGCCGGCCGCCGGCGACTGTTTCGCCGGAATTTCTGGGAAAACTTCAAATTGTCATATCTTGCTCATTTTTCATCCATTTTTCTCGTACTTTATATCAAATTGAAGCCCCAAACATGTAGAATCACGATACACTACTTTTAAGCTCCAAAAACAACTAAATCTCACCGGAAAATTCCAAGCAAAACCGGCCATCTCCGTTCTACGTGATCCCGACATCAAAGCTTGTCAAACGAACGTCTCCGAGCATCTAGAGGACCCAACAAACACTCCTGTGATCTCCGATTCTCCTAAAACGCAACGTATAAAAAGTTGATGAATAGTGCCAAATATAAACCTTGAGTTTTGGACGTGAAATCGTATGAAATCTTACTTGAAAATGGTACCACTGAGTTCGTATGGACTTCACGAGCATGAATATGTAATTTGTTTCGTCGATCTACAAGGTTTTGGTTATGGGTGTGGGTGTGCCGTGGGTTTTCGACGGGAGAGAGAGAGTGAACTGAGAAACTGCGAGGGAGGAGAGAGAGAGAGAGACAGTATGCAGAAAATAGGGAGGGAAATAAGGTGGGAGGTCCTACCTAACCCCATACACAAAATTTCATCCCAAAAATCCAAGATTAAGCCTAGGTTTAAGTTCCTAAAACTATCTAATATTCCAATTCACCAATAGTTTAGGAACCTTAGGTAGAACTAATATCCAATTTACGCACCTTAATTCCGTTTAAGGGCATTTTCGTAACTTCACGTCCTCGGAATTAAAAATTCCGGGACGGGCTGTGACAAAAATAGGAAGACTTTGTTCAGGTTTTTTGTAAAGAATTCGGGCCTTCTGAATTTGAGGATTTCACTGAAGCCTTAGTGCAATTGAAGTAATTGGGTTCTCTCAAGGACTTTGTTTCTGATTTCAGGCGATTGGCGAATCGCACTAAGGAGATTGCTCCAGTGATGCTTAAAAGCTGTTTTATTGGGGGACTGAAGCCTGAATTGTGCCACGACGTCAAGCTACTCCGTCCATCGGATGTTCATGAAGCAATTGCATTGGCTTTTTAATTGGATGCCAAATTGGCAGACCTTAAGGTTCGAACTTTTTCCAGGAACTCTAATTCTTTCCCCAACAATTTTACGCATCAAACATCTTTATCTCTACCATCTGGGCATAGTTCTTCTTCTGGCACCAATTCTAAGGCTAGTAATGTGCGGAAGATGTCTTTTGAAGAACTTCAAGATCGTCGTAGAAAAGGTTTATGCTATTCTTGTCCAGAAAAATGGGTTAGGGGTCATGTGTGTGCAAGTCAACAATTGCTGTTATTAGATGTATTGGTTGACTGCTCTGTTGATTTGGACGTCACGGATTGTGAGGATCACGAAGATTAACATGTGGAAATCACAGCTTGTGCAGTCTACGGTATTTCGGCTCCTCATCATATTCAAACCATGAAAGTTACTGGTTTAATTAAGAATTGTCCTGTGATTGTCTTGCTTGATTCTGGGAGTTCCCACAATTTTATTAGTCTATCTGTTGCAAAGAAATTAGGCTGGAGTGTTGATGCCAATAAATCTTTTGAGGTTATGATAGCAAATGGGGGTACTATTTCTAGTAAAGGTTGTTGTTCATAGGTCAAAATACAGATTCAACAATATGAGTATACTTCTGATTTTTATGTGTTACAATTGGGTGGTTGTGACGTTGTTCTTAGAGCTCAATGGCTTAGAACTTTAGGTCCTATTCTTTGGGATTTTGACAAATTGAAAATGGAGTTCAGTTTGGGGCATAAACATTATTGTATTTCCAGTTGTCCTCCTCCTTACCCTATGACAGTTTCAGCATGTCAAGTGGAAAAATTGCTTTCTCAGGGACCTTTTGGTATGATTCTTTTTTTTGTTGAACCCGAGACACAAGTGGCTATAGTGGGAAATATGTCGGACCTTTAACAAGCTCAATTGGATGCCTTACTCTCTCAATTTGCTACTGTGTTCCAGACCCCTGATAAGCTCATATTTATATATATTTTACATCAAATTCACTGGTCTTTTCTTAGTTAGTTCTTATATTTTTGAGCTATTTACTTTGATTTTGTGTTTTATAGGATTTGTCAAGCAAATAAAAGAAAAATAGAGAGAGCAGCATACAGAGAAAGCACGGCAGAGCAAGAAAAATAGAGCAGAGCTAGAAGCACAGAGAGCTCTAGAAGGAAAGGCAAGGGAAGGAAGGAAAGAAGGCAGAAATCTTTGCACTCTCCACTTTCGGTTCCATCTTTTCAAACTCATGTTTAATTTTTGGTTTAATTTGAGAATAATGTGTAACTAATTTTTAGTAGTTAGGGGCTGTTTTGAAGCCCCGAATATGATTGTAAATTTGTTGTGATATTTCGTTTGAATGACTTTTATGAAAGGATGAAAATTGCTTCACTACTTATGTCATTGATGAATTCTTTTTGTGTTTCTATGGATGCATACATAGTGAGCATATCTAGGATTTTAATGCTATGAATATATGTGTGCCTGCCCTTGTTGAATGAGGACCTACATATGTTCTAGAGTAGCACTTGTTAATTGTGGTTAACATGTGAATCGATTTCTAGGATAAGTAAGACAACGCCAGTACTTATGATGCCTTGTGATGACTCAAACTCTTTTCATTCTTAATGATTTCTACTTGTTAAATCTATGAAACATACAGGAAGGTATAATCTAAGAAAGCTGTCGAACATACCTACGGCTTCCCACTTTTCAAGTTCCAACTGTTCTACGCCATACAGTGACGAATATAACTCAGTGTTCAAGAATTGAAACATCATTCAATGTAGAAACGAGAGTAACCAAGACTAAACGAAAAAAAAAAAACCTCTAACGGAACACAAAAGGAAATTTAGGGCCTGTTTGGTATTTGATTTAGATCCAATGTTTTTAACTCAAAAACAAGTTTTGAGTCACAAATTTAAGTCTTTGTTTGGTATTTGATTTGAATATAATTCTCAAAACCACAACTCAAAAATATTTGAAAACAAAGCTTACTTGTTGAAAACACAAAAACTGTGTTTTTAGACTCTCTTTTTTTCTTCAAGATTCTCCACTCTCCTGTCTCTCTCTACCACTCACTCCCCCCTGTCTCTCCCTGTCTCTCTCTCTCTCTCTCTCTCTCTCTCTCTCTCTCTCTCTCTCTCTCTCTCTCTCTCTCTCTCTCTCTCTCTCTACCACTCGATCCCGTCTCTCTCTCTCTTCTCTTACCCTCTCTCTTCTCTCTCTCTTACCCCTCTCTGTCGATACTCTCTTCTCTATAGCCTCTTCAACCTCTTCCCACCCGCATTCACCATAGCCACCAAACAAAGTTTGATTTTTCCCGTTTTGAATTAGTTTTGAGAAGTTGCATACCAAACAAAGTTTTGAATTTAAATTTTTAAATCAAAACATGTGTTTTTTTAAAAAAAAATTGAGTTATGTTCTCAAGTTAGATACCAAACAGACCCTTACCTCTCTGTCAATTTGATGCCTAGAGGATATGTGGTGCAGACCTTGAGGTGCTGATAGTAAGTCCACATCAATTTCCAATCCAATGGGCACACAAATGCCTAAAACCGTGAGAGATCAACAAAAGCTGATAACTTTTATTTTGTAGAGTTTCACTTCAAATGACCAAACACTAATAAATTTCAGTATTTCACTAAATGTGCCAAGACAACGAACACAAAATTAAGTAGACAAGAGACAATTGCAATTGGGATTTAGTTTCCCAAGTACTTGATTTCAGTGGAACTGCAAATGGCTGACCTTAATCTAAGAACTCATTGAACTCTACAGAAATTAAAAAATACTATTGACTATTTAATAAACCCCACCAGACCAATTTCTCTTTTCTATTATTTGCCAAAACAAAACTTTCTTGGAAAAGACAACCTGTCTGCCTTAAACTATGGGAAATACACAGAGAGAGAGAACCAGTGCAAGGATAGAGAGTACCAGTGCAAGGATTCAGGAGAGAGATGTGTTGTGTTAGGATAGCACCAAACTACGCGGAACCAAATCAAGCTAATCTACAGAAAATATATCAAATGAAATGCAAGAACAATATAGAAAATAACACCAAGATTTTAACGAAGTTCCTCTACAGTCAGTGTAACTAGAGTACGTCCTCGGAGCAGTAGGAGCTCACCCAATAATCCACTATCAACCAAATGGGAGTTTACGTACAAAGTGTTGGCAATCTCACAACCCAAAAACCCAATACACCCAATAGCTCTCACACACCAAAGAAACAAATAGAGAAAGAAATATAATGAATAATTTCTTCTCTATACATATAGCTCAAAGCTATTACAACAACAACTACTTTGGTGGATGATTACTAACCAATTAGAGGAACACTTTCTTCTTCTCTTCAAAGAGGAGATGCAGCACCCTTTATTTTCTGATGCTCTCTATATCTCTCTCTTCAAAACCGAATGGGCTACTAACACAAAATGGTGTACTTTCTCTTCTCTCTATCTTTGGCTGCAAAGGCAACCACTAAAACATAAAGGACCAAAACCCACGGGTGTAAAAGAGAAAAAAGGGTTGCCCTTTTTCATTTTTCCCCAAAACAAGGAAGAGACATAATGATGTTGTCCATCTTCCTTTTTCTTTTCAACAAATATCATCATGTTGTCCTTTTTTTTCTTTTCTTTTGTTTACTAGCCAAAAGTGGATGCCAAGTTGGCCACTTGGCCATTAATTCAACAATCTCCACTTTGGCCAAGTTCCGAAAAACGCCATGACAAGTTAAAATGCTCCAAAACTCTTACTGCTCAACGCCTTCTTTATATAGGCAAAATGTGAGCCAAGTTCAAGCATTGGCTACACCAACAACCTTAGTCAACATATCAGCGGGGTTGTCTTTAGTTGGAATCTTCTAGAGAATGATCTCCCCTTCACCAACTACTTCACGAACAAAGTGATAACGCACATCTATATGTTTGGTCCTTGCATGATGAACCTGATACTTAGCCAAATAAATGGCACTCTGACTATCACAATGCACCTCCACCTGCTTCTGATCAACCCCCAAATCTCTAATCAGTCCATGTATCCAAATGGCCTCCTTTATAGCTTCAGCCACTGCCATATTTCAGCCTCTGTAGTAGACAAGGCAACAGACGACTGCAAAATGGACCTCCAACAAACTGGTCATTTAGCCATAGTAAACACATAGCCTATAGTAGACTTTCTTCCATCCAGATCACCTGCATAATCTGAATCAACATAACCAACTGCAAAATGACCAATACCAGAGTCATCCCTCTCAAAACATAAACCAACATCTTGAGTACCATGGAGATACCTCAATATCCACTTAGTTGCATTCCAATGCTCTTTACCAGGATTATGCATATATCGACTAACCATGCCAACTGCATGAGCAATATCCGGTCTAGAGCATACCATTGCATACATCAAACTACCAACCAAATTTGCATATGGTATATTTTTCATTTGTAGCTTCTCTTGATCAGTTTTAGGACATTGTAGAGAACTCAATTTAAAATGAGGAGCCAAAGGGGTACTAACCAGTTTAGTTGAATCATGAACCCCAAACTTCCGACTCAACTTTTCAAGGTATTGCTTTTGATTCAAGCACACCAAATCTTTCTTTCTATCTCTAGTGATCTCCATGCCAAGGATCTTCTTCGCTTCACCAAGATCCTTCATCTCGAACTCGTTCTTCATTTGTTTCTTCAATTTCTCAATCTCTCCGACATTCTTTGAGGCAATCAACATATCATCAACATATATCAACAAATAAATGAAAGACCCATCTTGCAACTTCTTGAAGTACACACAATGATCATATTGACTTCTAGAATAATTTTGGCCTCTCATAAATTTATCAAACCTCAAATACCATTGTCTTGGAGATTGCTTCAAGCCATAAAGTGATTTCTTCAACTTGCAAAACAAATTTTCTTTCCCTTTCACTTTATACCCATCTGGTTGACACATATAGATCTTTTCATTCAAATCACCATGTAGGAAAGCCGTCTTCACATCGAGTTGCACAAGCTCAAGATCATATTGTGCAACAAGAGCTAACATAATGCAAATTGAGGAGTGCTTCATAACCAGAGAAAAGATTTCATTGTAGTCAATGCCCTCCTTTTGTGCATACCCTTTAGCAACTAATCTTGCTTTGAATCTCACATTGCTTTTCTCATCAGCATTTTCCTTTTTGGCATACACCCATTTGCAACTGATAGCTTTCTTACCCTTAGGCAATTTAGCTAACTCCCACGTCTTGTTCTTCAAGAGAGAATTCATCTCATCACCCATGGCATTGCACCACTTCTCATTTTCCTCACTCTCAATGGCTTCCTCAAAATTGGATGGAATCTCATCAGTGATAATAGGAAGAGCAAAAGCAATATAGTCACTATACCGAGTTGGCTTGGTAATTTGTCTTTTTCCTCTGGTCTTGGCAATAGACTCTTGAGATGAAACTTACTCTTCAACTTGAATAGAATCTTCAAGTTCAACTTCTTCAACATCCTCATGATCTCCCACTTCTTCACTTGTAGTCGCTTCGACATCAGTGGGAATAGGATTTGAAGTAATAGAGGCAACTTTCTCAAGCTCCACCTGTTGGACATCTTTCACATTCTTCTCAGAGTCTCTGAACATATTTTCTTCATCAAATGTCACATCTCTGCTGATTACAAGTTTCTTCATCTCTGAGCACCACAACCTGTAACCTTTAACACCACTACTAAAACCAAGAAAGATAGCCTTTTTGGCTCTAGGATCAAGTTTATTTTCAGTTACATGAAAATAAGCAAGTGAACCAAAAATATGAATATAATCATAATCAGTAGAAGCTTTTCCAATCCATACCTCCATTGGTGTCTTACCCTGAACAGCAGCTGAGGGTAACCGATTGATGATGTGACATGCATAAGTAACTGCCTCTGCCCAAAATAACTTGCTCAAACCCGACTGAGACAACATGCATCTAACCTTCTCAAGCAAGGTTCGATTCAATCTTTCTGCAACTCTATTTTGTTGTGGAGTTCCCCGGACACTAAAATGTCTCACAATCCCTTCCTCTTTGCAAACTTTAAAGAAAGGGTCGGATGTGTATTCACCACCATTATCCGATCGCAAAATTTTAATCTTCCTCCCAGTCTGGTTTTCAACCATTTTCTTCCAACCCAAGAAAATGCTCAACACCTCACTTTTGTGCTTCATAGTGTAGACCCAAGACCTTCTTGAATAATCATCAACAAAGGTCACAAACCAATGTCTACCACTCAAAGAAGGAGTCTTTGTAGGACCTCAAACATCTGAATGCACATAATCAAGAATGCCCTTCGTCTGATGTACTGCAATACCAAACTTCACTCTAGTTTGTTTTCCCAAGACACAATGCTCGCAAAAATCAAGTTTACAAGTCGTGGCACCTTTTAGAAGACCTTCTTTCACAAGCCCTTGTAGAGCTCTCTCACCAGCATAGCCTAATCTCATATGCCACAGTCTAGTAGTATCTGAATTAGATGTGCCCATATTTTTTTAGACTACAGATGCTTCACATGTCACAGTGCTTCCTTGCAATAAATACAAATGCCCACATCGAGGAGCTTTCATCACAACAAGTGCACCATAAGTCACTTTCAATGTCTGCCCATCTGAATGAAACCTGAAGCCCTTGGCTTCTAAAGTTCCCAAAGAAATAAGATTTTTCTTCAAATTCGGTACATACCGAACACCTGTCAACTCTTTAACCATGCCATCATGCAACTTCAAACGAACTGTACCAATCCATTTTGTTGTGCAAGGATTGTCATCTCCCATGAACACAACACCACCATCAAACTCTTTCAAGCTTGAAAACAAATCCTTGTGAGGAGTTATATGATGAGTACAACCCGTATCCAACACCCACTTAGTAGCACAATCAAATGATGAGGAAGTGGTTAAAGCAAAATCAGAAAAATCAGTTTCAACCTCAGCAACATTAGCTTCAGAACTTTCTTTTCCTTTGGTCTTCAACCTAGGACAATTTTTCTTCCAATGACCCTTATTACGACAAAAGGCACATTCATCCCTTTACAAGGTTTTTCTACCTTTAGAATTTCCTCTAGGTCGACACTGTGATTTTTTTCTACTAAAGGAGGATTTCCTCTCCGATGATCTACCTCTAACAAACTCTGATGATTTACCTCTAACAAACAAAGCCTCATAGGTACTATCATGATTTTTATCTCTATGCCTCATTTCATAATTCATCAAGGCATTAGACACATCTTCAAATTTCACAATTTCTTTACCATGCATAATAGTGGTAACAAAATGCTCATAAGAGTCCGGCAAAGAATTCAACAATATTAAGGTCTTATCTTCATCCTTAATATCTTCATCTAAATTTAACAAGTCAGCAATCAACTTATTAAAAGCATCAAGGTGTCTAATCATTTTTGTACCTTCTTTGTATTGGAAACGGTAGAGCTTTTTCTTCAAATGTAGCACTCTTCGTCATATACTTGTCTTCCAATTTTTGCCACAACACACTTGCCAATGTCTCTCGCATCACAAAATACTTCTGAGTTTTTGCAAGGCACAACCGAATTGTAGAGCAAGCTAACAAATTTAACTTCTCCCATTCCGACTTCGACATAGCTTCCGGCTTATCTTCCAAAGCGGCCAGTAGATCTTGTTGAGTCAACACATCCTTGACCTCACATTGCCACATCCCGAAGTTGTTTGTGCCATCAAAATTTTCAACTTCAAACTTTGCATTTTGCACCGTAGTTCTTGCAATCCCGGAGCTGCTTCCAAAAGGATTCTCATCTTGCCCGTCTGACATCTTTAGCAAATAGACAATACCCAAGAGCAACCAATGCTCTGATACCAATTGTTGTGCTAGGATAGCACCAAACCACGCAGAACCAAATCAAGCTAATCCACAGAAAATATATCAAATGAAATGCAAGAACAATATAGAAAATAACACCAAGATTTTAACGAGGTTCCTCCACAGTCAGTGTAACTGGAGTACGTCCTCGGAGCAGTAGGAGCTCACCCAATAATCCACTATCAACCAAATGGGAGTTTACAAAGTGTTGGCAATCTCACAACTCAAAAACCCAATACACCCAATAGCTCTCACACACCAAAGAAACAAATAGAGAAAGAAATATAATAAATAATTTCTTCTCTATACATATAGCTCAAAGCTATTACAACAACAACTACTTTGGTGGATGATTACTAACCAATTAGAGGAGCACTTTCTTCTTCTCTTCAAAGAGGAGATGCAGCACCCTTTATTTTCTAATGCTCTCTATCTCTCTCTCTTCAAAACCGAATGGGCTACTAACACAAAATGGTGTACTTTCTCTTCTCTCTATCTTTGGCTGCAAAGGCAACCACTAAAACATTAGGGACCAAAACCCACGGGTGTCAAAGAGAAAAAAAGGTTGCCCTTTTTCATTTTTCCTCAAAACAAGGAAGAGACACAATGATGTTGTCCATCTTCCTTTTTCTTTTCAACAAATATCATCATGTTGTCCTTTTCTTTTCTTTTCTTTTGTTTACTAGCCGAAAATGGATGCCAAGTTGGCCACTTGGCCATTAATTCAATAAGATGATCAGAACGCTGCATTTTGGGAGTGTAGAATAGCAAGTTGCAACTCAATTGCTCTGCTCTTCTGATAAGTGTAAAGTTTCAGAGAAATGAAAAGCGCACAGAAACTCTTCCATTCCATGGAGGTTTTGACGCACCAAAAAATAATCCAAACAACGTGGAAAGTCCAAAAGCATCCACTTTTGGAATATGACAACAACAAATTATCTTTTAACGTGAATTACAAATTCTTCAATCATTTTTTTTAATTAAATGACGCTTCCTTTTTTTTTTTAACTTTCCTGCATCTAAAATAACACAAATTGCTTCCTTCTTTTAACTTTATCACATCTAAAATAACACAAATTCCCTCCTCCGTTAGGTTTACATCATGCATACTACTATTTAATTTTCAAGTCAACTGTGCTGAGTCCGTCGTCTTCACAAACTAAGTAAACGTTGAATCATGGTAGATTTGCAATTGAAGATTGTTGATGCAGAAAATCGGGTCGATCTTAGAACAACGTAAATCCAACCGTAAATCGCACGAAGACACAAGAACACAAAGATGTATCGTGGTTCACCTCAAGTTGAGGCTACGTCCACACTGTAATAGATTCGGTTTCACTATGAATGTTGAATATACATGGAGGCTAGAGGCAGTGTGTGCTCTCTCTGTTTGTTTCTCTTTGGATTCCTTCCGTTGCTCTCTTTGGCCTCTCTGGCTCTTCATTTTGGTTCCTCTTTGTGAAGGTGAGGAGGAGCCCTTTTATAAAATAAGGGCTTCCTCCAATCTTACATAAACATGGGCTAAGTAATATGGTACAACAAAGATATTTGTCATTCTGGTAAGGGATGCAAAGTCTTTTTAAATCTTAATAAGCAAGAAGCCCAGTCACTTGGAAGCTGCCTCCTTTGAATACTTCAAAGAGATGAAACATCAATGCTGCTCTGACTCTAGTTTTAAATTCAAGTCTTTCCTCTCGTCCAAGTAATGCACAGTTAAAGATTGCATCAATCAGATGCCATGATAAATAAACTCACGATTGAATGAATCAATAACACATTAGACCTGTACAACGAAAAATGAGACCAGCTGAAAATTCCATTAGAGTTCACGACTTGTTCGGTGAATAAAAACCAAGGTTTTGAAGAAGAGATCTGTTGATCAAAACTGAACAATTTAAAGCGTTTGGCAGGCCTCGCCGGAACAAGAAAAAAACATTGGAAAAGAAAAATTGTCGGTGTTTGTCGGCTGAACAATTAAAGACCTTTGTAGCAGTACTAATCCACTGAAAAAAAGTTTTAACAGAAATAAATTGTAATCTTGAATGCACACGTTGGACAACTAAAAACTACACAAACTTTTGATAAACATAAGAAATGGATAATTGGAAGTACTGAAAATATTGAACTTATGAAAGAAGATGGATCGGGAGGAGCTGAGACTTCGACAGTTCCTTCGAGCATCAATGTGACTTTCTTCATGGCAGGTCTGAGCGAAGGATCCTCCTGAATGCACCATATTGCAATCATCACATACTTCTCCACCATCTTCATGTCATGCATTGCCTCATTGTCATTCTTTAATAGCTGGTGCAGCTCATTCAGCTTATAGCAATCGTACGCCCAATCAGCTAGTATCATTTGATCTTCATCCTCTGCTGCTGCCTCGAAATGCTTCCTGCAGAAAATAATCTCTAACAACAAAATTCCGTAGCTATGAATATCAACCTTGGCCGTGATAGGCAAACTTTTCAACCATTCAGGGGCCACATAACCTTTTGTTCCCCTGATTCCTGTCATGGTTAGAGTCTGGTCGATTCTCAAAAGCTTTGCTAAACCGAAGTCAGAAATTCTTGCAGTGAGAGAGTCATCAAGAAGAATGTTTTGAGGCTTGATGTCACAATGTACGATTTGGCTGCTACACTCCTCGTGCAAATACAACAGCCCTCTTGCAATTTCCAAGGCAATTTTCCTCCTTTGATACCAGTTTGGCATCGACTCTCCAAAGAGGAAGCTCGCTAAAGATCCGTTGCTCATAAACTCGTACACCAGAATTCGGTGCTCTCCCTCGTAACAAAATCCAATTAGCTGGACTAAATTTCTGTGGTTTGTTCGGCCAATAGCACTCACTTCCGCTTTAAATTCCAAATCATTTTCTCTGACCCTAGCGTCTAAGCTTTTGACAGCAACGCTCTTCCCATTATCAGAGGCTAGAACTCCTTTGAAGACTATTGCAGAAGCACCGCGTCCTAGTTCTTCCTCGAATTGGTTTGTAGCATTGTTTAGCTCCTCATAAGTGAAATGCTTCAAATTCATACCAGAGATGACTGGATAAGGTTGAATCACCTTCGCTTTTCTCAAATAGGCTCGCGAAACAACCAAATAGGTTATCAATGGTAGGAGGAAGTTTAGAACCGCAGAGCCGCTCAGGATGACTGGTCTGAAAAGGATCCAAGTTTTATTGTCTTTCTTTTCTGTGTTGGAACCTTCACCTGATTTCACAGTCGAATTTTGTTTCCCAAATTTTATCTGAGTTTTTCCAGTAAAACTGGGGTCAGTCCTCCCATTTGACAAAGGGAGTCTCTTCTTAACACACTCTCCGGTTCTGAAAACTGCCGCAGCACAAAAACAATCATCTAGGCAGTTCTGTTTGCACCAATCCTCAGTTACCTCCAGAAACCGCGCGTAATCTCCGCCCGGATAATCTGTGTTTTGCAGCTCTTGGAAATCGAAAAGATCTGTTTCCTCCTTCGACGCTTCACCACAACTCTGTGAGGCAAAGTTTTGCTTGCATCCTCTGCGCTCATCCTTTGGATCAATAAAGGAGTAACCATTTGGGCAGTGGCAAGTCGGTCCTTGATCTTCAAGCGTGCACAAGCTGTTTAAGCCACATGCACCACCGCCAAAAGTATCCAAAATTGACGCGCAGATGTTTGGAGGTACGAATGAGGAAGTGGACCAAGCCTTAGGCCATCTTTGGGCGCTTGAGCTAGCGCTTTTCGGGAAAACAGACTGCCTAAATACTCCATTATACTCTAGTGTTGCTCTCTGGTAGAAATCTTCCATTGAAACCGTATTGGATGATATGGTACTGAGTAAGCTTCCGTTCTTGGATGTAACGTAAATAAGGCCAGACTGGTTGAAGATGACCCGAAACCCAATATTTGGATTTTGCACTGACCAATAAGCGTAATTGTTGGAGTTTTGTGGGAAATTTGTAGTATAAAGTACAAGATTCCCATCATTTTGTAGTGAAAACAGGAATCTACCACTCGAGTAATTTGTTGCCGTGTAGCGCGCATAGAGTACGCCGTTCTGATTTAGAGTTTGTGAGGGTAGAATTGTATCGGTTGGATAACTAAAGCTCTCCCACACATTGGATGAACTTCGATTCGCCAGCACAAAATTTCCGGTGTCTAGCATGGATGCATAGGCAACTCCACTACCGGCAGATTCAGCGTACCATATTCGCTTGCCAGATGCATCATTGAGAATAAATTCGCCATTGGCCATAAGCTCCACTTTGGATCCCTTTGGCACTAGATTATCCCGATTGGCTGACCAGACAATAGTTTTATCTGGTATCTCATCGAACCAAATGGCTAGTAGGAACCCATCTTTTGCTACTTCTCGAAAGCCGAAAGCAAATTCACCAGATGGTGATGGCCAGGATGAGTTATCATCTTTTAGTGAAGTGAGGGATGAGCCTAAAGAAATGTTTTTGGAAGTTTGAGCTAGGGTGGAAAATGGTAGAAACATTAAAGGGAAGAAGAAGAGAATATTTATCAGTGGACAAGCCATGGCAAAGTAAAAAACTTAGCTGCTGGATGACGATGTTATTTCTTCGTGTTAAATAAGAGGATCAAACCACAACAAGGTCAACAATGAGCTCATTTTCGTGATTGATTCAAAGAAGGCCGCTTCCAAGTAATTGGCCTGCATACATAATACATATTAAGATTTAAAAGACAGCATCCATTACTCAAATGGCAAATCTCCAACTGTAATATATGTTAGACGATGTCACGATCAGTGGCGGATCTAGAATTTTAGCATCGGGTGGTCCCAATTTTATAGCAAAATAAATAAATAAATAAAAAGACCAAAATAACACTGAAAAAAATAAACGACAAAGTTATTACTATTTATATGTCTACCAAAATAAAAATGAGTACAATTACATATGTATAACTCTTATTGTGAATGCAAGACTATCAAAACATTTACGATTAATACATAAATAAACATTCTGTTGAACACTTGAGTGACAAGTCCTTACAACATGCACTAATAAATAAACCAGCCTCCCCAAGAAAAAGTTGTATAACTAAACCCTAATTAGGGTTTTGGGATCAAAAGAAGAATGGAAGACGTTTGCAAACCTAGAGGCTAAACCCTAATGCCAAGGGATAGAGAGGAGGGTAAGTTCACAGGTTTTGAGGAATCCCAAAGTATCTTTGCTAGCGAATGAGGATCCTTGCCGGATTTTTTTTTTTGAGGATTCTGATAATCTTTCAATCACATCTGTTCATCATACATCTGCGGCCAGTTTTCGTTAAATACTGTTTACATTTAATTTTAAATAATAAAAAAATTACAATAATTTCTAACCACACAACTTACAATAAATAAATGTGATTAAAAAATCTTTAAAATCCTCACAAAAATAGTTCCCTCTCTTCTTGCCAGCAACCAAATGGCAAAGGTGCATGGCAAAAGGCAAAATGCCAAAAGGTTAAAAGAAATGTTTATTTGAATGAGATTGGGACCCACTTAATTTACTTTTTCCTCTCTAAATTGTTTTTTACTTGGGAATTGATTAAAAACCCATCACGTGGAATCTAAATGATGTTAAATCACAATGAGAAGAACAGTTGGCAGTGCTTTTAAAACTTTTTTTATTGGCTTGGCTCAAAACGGTACGTTTGGCCAAGTCATTTTAAAACAAAGTCCTATTCTTTCCTCTTCTGCAATAGAAGGAGCAGTGCTTCGGCAGCTATGGCTGCTGTTCTCCATCACCACAGCCCATACTTGGGTGGTCCTCGGTAGTTTCAATAAGCCTTTATCTGAGCTTGCGGGTGGTCTTGGGACCACCCCAGTCCCTTAATAGATCCGCCTCTAGTCACGATTCCTTTTCAAACAGAAACTCTGTCGTTGGTTTACTTAGTCAGCAATGCTTATCAAGTGGCGTTGCTGTTTAAAATATTTGAAGTAGTTTGAATGTTTGTTTATCAGTATCTGTTTTAGTCTTTTGAAATTCAAATGTAAGCTTGTAAATAGGGTTTTTGAAACCCTAATGTAATCTGAAAGCTATTATAAAAAGATGTTCCCTACAACATTTAGGGTATGCATTTTACAGTGAAAAACCTTGTGTACTTTTGTTACTGTCTTTCTTGTTTTGCCTTCCTGCAACCCTAGTTTCTTTATGGTACACAGAGCCTGTTAAGTCCAACGACAAACGATCCGGTTGTTTTTTTTTTCTCTCCCATCATGTCTTCCAGCTAGAACAATACCGTCCCTAATTCTCAGCAAACCCCCCACCTGCAACTGCTCTTGTCAACATGTCTTCGTCCATGACTACCATTGTTAACATCAAACTCAATAGGACGAATTATCCATTATGGTTAGCCCAGATTCTTCCAATCCTTAAAAGCCGTGATCTTATAGGTTATGTTGATGGTTCCGTTGTCTATCCATCCCAGCATCTCGTTGGAAGCACCAATGTCAATCTTGCCTATACCACTTGGATACAGTAAGACCAAATGATCCTCAGTTGAATCAATGGCTCCCTTACAGCCTCTGGCCTTGCCACGGTGGCAAGCAAACGATCAGCTCGTGCAACATGGGAAGCGCTGGAGCAAAGGTATGCTTCCTCTTCGCAGAATCGAATTCTTTTCCTGCAAAATGAACTACTCCAAAGTAAGAAAGGTGATTTATCTATTGCTAACTTTCTTGATAAGATGAATACCATTGCTGATAATTTGGCTTTAGCTGGTAAGCCTGTGGACGATGATGAACTCGTCCAAATCATTTTGAATAATCTTGGTCCTGTCTTTGAAATGACAATTAATGCAGCACAGGCACGTGATACTCCGATCACGTACCTTACTCTTGAAGCTCTTCTCTTGACTATAGAGAGCAGAATGGTGGAACAAATTGTCCCACTAAGTGAATCAGCTCATGTGAACGCTTTTGTAGCTGCAAGAGGACGTGGCGGACGTCCTTGTGGTGGTGGATGAGGTGGTTTTCCGTCCAACCGTGGTTGTATCAACCAACATGGTTTTGGTTCTCAGAACAGCACTAATAATTCTCAGCGTGCTCCTGCAAATAACAATAACAGTAATTACCCGCGTGATTCTCCCAATAATGAGGAACGTTTTATGACTGGAGGAGGTTGAATAACCTGCCAGATTTGTGGACAAAAATGACATCCTGCCCTTGATTGTTACCAGCGTATGAATGCTGCATACAAAGGACGTATTCCAGCCCAGCGTCTTAGTGAGATGGCTTACTCACCCATTGTTACACCCGCCCCCGTTTTTATTTAATAAAATTGTTTTGGGCCTTAAATGGTGAGCCCAAGGGGCCCACCTCTGATTTTTTCCCCCATTTTCCCGTATCATATCCCTCTCTTTTCTGTCTTTTTCACTCTCTGCACTCTCTCAGCCCTCTCGAACTCTTTCACTCTTTCTCCCGTAACCCTCTCATCTCTCTCGTCCTAACGCACGCACGCACGCCAGCGCACCACCGTCTTCATCCCTCCCTCGTTCCCCTTCTCTCTCGGATTGCAGCGAAAGCCCAGAAAATCTCTGGCGATATTCCCTTTTCTCTCCGACGAGGTAAGTTCTGATCGTCCTCCCTCTGCATCATTTTGTGTTTGGGTTAGAATTTAGAAGTAATTTGTGTGTTTATTCAAAGGTTTTTGGGACGAAATCTGTACGAGGGTGCGCACACCCATTTCCGGCGAAACCCGTAAGCTTCGAAGGGATTTCTGACCACCACCGGTCGTTTCACAGCGAACAAATGGTATAAATCTTTTCCTCTCCCTTTGCTCTTCCTTTTGATGTATAGATTAGACCCTAAATCTAGGTGTGACGGACAGCCGGAGCTGGGAAAGCCCCGGCGTTCTTCTCCGACGAGTAGGGCCTTCTAGGCCATGGTGGGGAGCCCAGGTCTTCGGGCTTTTTCAGATAACCCACGGGCCTTAGGCCCGTTTCGAACCAGCCCGCAAACCCAGCCCAATTCGTTATTTACATTATTTATATTTATTTTTTGTTTAGTTATTTATTAGGGCCTTTGGGCCATTTCTTCTTAGATGGGCATTAGGCCCGTTTCCCTTAAAACCCAGTTTAGTAACCCATACCATTTTTATTTTTTTGTTATTTAAAAACATAAGGCCTCGGGCCTTAGAAATTAAGGGCCTCCAGCCCGTTTAGTTCAAAACCCAAACCTTCTTGGGCTGTAAATAAGACAGGGCCCTTGGCCCGTTTAATTTATAACCCAGAACCCTTATGGGTTCTTTAAATCAGGGCCCCAGGCCCGTAACCCCTAAACCCTATAGCCCTTATGGGCTAAGCCATTTAAACCCAAACCCTATAACCTATTTAGACCCAAAACCCAATCCAGACCCAGATCCAACCCTGACCCGTGGACCCAACCCGTTGACCCGGTTAACCTGTTGACCGTTGACCCAGTCAACGGTCAACGTTGACTTTGACTTTGACTAGTCAACGGTCAACGGTTGACTTTCGGAGTTGACTTTTTCAGGTTCGTTCGGAACCTTTCATAGGCTAATTTCGACGTCCTAGACCCGTTTTTGAAGTCCGTTTTCCCAAATTAAATCATTAGAATAAAGTTTGACTAAGTTGTACCCTTTATGTGCTAGGTGCATATATTGTGGCTTTGTTTATTCGCTAGTAGCGCAGCGTTGGACGGCTAAGTACTGTGAGTGGACCCCTTCTAAAAATGCATGTTTTATTAGTAGAAATGCATACATGAGAAGCATGAGTTTATGATAATGTTTATGAGATGTATGTGAAATTGTTCTGATATTACCTAGTGGTCCACATTTCCGCTAAGGGATGTAAGGATAGGGTTCCGGTCCATCCCGGCCGGTGGTTATGGTGTTGGCATAGGGCCTGGAGTGTGTTTCCTCTGGCTATTGAGCACAGGGACGGGGAGCCGGCATGGGTCCTGAAGTGTATTTTCCTCTGACTGTCTGCTCAGGGACGGGGAGCTGGCATGGGGCCTGAAGCGTTATACTGGACATTCACTAGTGATTATGATATGCAAATTATGAATTGAGACATTGCACGACAAGTTATGACATGAGATTGCACGGCATTCTAGGTTTCGAAAAACCTATGTTTATTAAGATATAATTGTGTTTTCATAAAACCTGGGGGATAGTACGTTGATAACTGTTTTCTTATATGTATATCAAATTGGTCCACTCACCTTTGTTTTGCACTCCCTTCAGGGCTTAGATTCGAGGCATACAATCACGACATCAAGGCACTTCCGCATCGGCATCTTCGAGTCCTCTTGGTGTAAGACCCACTCTTTTGTTTATTCAATTTTGTATTCCTTGCTTTGTAATCTATATTAGACGTATGCTCTGGATAGGATCTGTCGTATCCTGCTAATTTCAGTGTTGGCAGTTGAATATTATTTTAGTGTAATCATGTTTTTGCTGCTTTATGTTTGATTACTATTGTTTGAGATATATTATGCATGCTTGTAAATTTTTTCTGGGTTTTTGATTTAATTAAATGGCTTTCGTCACCCCTCGGGTGTCGGCCAGCACGTGACCCTCCCGATGTCTACAGGACATCGGGATCGGGGCGTGTCACCCATCACCTTGAATCGCCAGAAAAATGGTTCATGGTTACTTGATACAGGAGCAAATGCTCATATCACACCTGATCTCCAGAATTTGGTGAACCCCAAGGAGTACAACGGTAATGAAAACATTGACGGTGTAGGTAATGATACTGGACTCGCTATTGCTCACTCGAGTTCAAATAAAATTAATGCTAATTCTTGCTCATTTAACCGTAACAATATTTTACATTGTCTGTCAGCCTCTACCAATATTATTTCTGCCCATAAATTTACCCTTGATAACCTTTGCTATATTCTCATTTTTCCATATTTTTTTGTCATTAAGGACCTCAAGACCCGGAGGACGCTTTTCCAAGGGAGGTGTGAGAATGGGTTGTACCCATTTCCAAATGGCGGTGGATTATCCAATCATCCTTTTTCAGCATTTGTAGGAGTCCGTGTTTCTGCACAGAAGTGGCATTCTCGTCTAGGGCATCCTGCTTCTCAAATAATAAAGCTTTTAATTCTGAATAATCAAGTGCCAATTCATGGCATAAGTGAAGTTAAATTTTGTTAGTTTTGTCCGTTAGGCAAAAGTTTCAAGTTGCCTTTTAGTTCTTCTAAGTCTGTCTCCATGTTTCCCTTAGAACTTTTACATTCAGATGTTTGGTGTTCCCAGTAATTTCAAATGAAGGATATCGTTATTATTTATTATTTGTTGATGATTTTTCGCGGTACTCTTGGATTTTTCCCATGACACATAAGTCAGAAGTGTTGGAGATTTTTGTGAAATTCAAAACAAAAGTTGAGAATATGTTTAATTATTCAATTAAAACTCTACAATGTGAAGAAGGTGGAGAATACAAGAGTCGTGCATTTAGTCAATTTATTGTTGTACATGGCATTTCTCAAAGGTTTTCATATCCCAAACATCCTAAACAAAATGGTCTCGCTGAGAGAAAACATCGTCACATTGTCGAAACTGGTTTAGTAATGCTATCTCATGTTCATGTTCCTTCCAAATTTTGGTTTGATGCCTTTTCCACGGCAACATATATAATTAAGACTTCATACTCGTGTATTATCTAATACTTCACCGTATGAAAAATTATTTCACAGAAAGCCTAAATATGAGACGTTCAAAGTTTTTAGGAGTCATTGCTTTCCTTGGTTGAGACCGTATACTAAGCATAAACTTGAGTTCAAATCAAAGTCTTGTGTATTTTTAGGATACTCGCTGGATCATCAAGGATATAAGTGTTTGGATTTATCAACGAGACGAGTTTAATTGTCTCGCCATGTCCTATTTGATGAGGACTCTTTTCGTTTCCAGGAACTCACACCTTCAGTGGAATGCGTTGATAAAGGTACCATATCTTGCCAAGATTTATTTTTCAGTTATTCAAATGCTTCCCCTCAAACTGTGTCTCCTACTCCTACTCCACCACCAAATGCGTCAGCTTTGGTGTTAAACCCATAACCTAACCCTAACCAATCTTCATTGTTGCAATCACCTACTAGCCAACCCACAACAAATCCAACGTCTCCAAATAATGTCAACTTGTCTTCCCAAAATTCTACACAACCTAGTTCATCCATACGAACCTCCAATGAGCAAGAAATAGCTTTGTCTCTTCAAAATAATGAACCACTGAGTGATTCAGAGTCAGAACCGCGGCAAACTCATCCAATGACTACTCGTTCCCGAACTGGTGTCCTGAAACCAAACTTTAAATATGCATTACATGTGGTTACTAATGACCATCTTGTTGAACCCACTTGCTTTAGTCAGGTTGTAAAACATCAGGAATGGAGAGATGCAATGGTAAAAGAGTTCAACGCACTGCAGCGTTGCGGGACGTGGAGTTTGGTGCCCTATCATTCTCAGATGAACTTGCTTCCAAACAAATGGGTTTATAAAATAAAGAGGCGTGCGGATGGTTCCATTAAACGTCATAAAGCACGGTTAGTAGCCAATAGTTTCCATCAAAATGAAGGGATCGATTACACTGAGACCTTTAGCCCAGTTGTTAAACATAGTACGATTCGGATGGTTCTCAACCTTGCAGTGTCGAATAAATGGCATGTTCGTCAATTGGACGTCCATAATTCTTTCTTACATGGCTATCTGACAGAAGAGGTATACATGCGACAGCCAGCAGGTTTTGTCGACAAGCAATGTCCCACGCATGTTTGTAAACTACAAAGAAGTTTGTATTGTTTTAATGTCCCACACATGTTTGTAAACTACAAAGAAGTTTGTATGGTTTAAAACAAACACCTCGTGCTTGGTTTCAGAGGTTTTCTAATTTTCTACTTCAGTTGGGGTTTCAAGAGTCCAAGTGTGACTATTCATTATTTGTGTTTAATCAACGCGGGGTTTATTTGATTTTGTTGATCTACGTAGATGATATTCTGTTGACAGGGAATAATCCACTTCAAATGACTCATTTAATCAAGCAGCTTGGTACGTTGTTTTCGATGAAGGATTTGGGACCCCTTCACTATTTTCTTGGTGTAGAGGTAACATATTTCAATAACAATATGCATCTTGATCAGTCCAAATATGCTCTAGATCTCTTGAAATGCACTAAATTCATGGATGCTAAGCCTATCTCTACCCCAGTTCCCTGTGGACAAAAGTTGAGTGTTTGGGATGGTGAGACGCATAGTGATCCTCACACTTACATGAGTATTGTTGGTGCCTTGCAATATTTGACGATAACAAGGTCGGATTTGTCTTATGTTGTTAACCAGGTTTGTCAATTTATGCATTCCCCAAAGAATACTCACTGGATGGCTGTTAAAAGAATTCTGTGTTATGTCAAAGCAATGTATGATCATGGATTGGTGTATAAACCGGGACCAATGCAACTTAGTGCTTTCTCCGATGTGGATTATGATGGTGATCCGGACACAAGACATTCTACTAGAGGCTTTTGTATCTTCTTGGGTTCGAACTTAGTTTCCTGGAGTTCAAGAAGCAGAAGACAATGTCTCGTTCTAGCATTGAGGCCGAATACAGACAGCTTGTGTACACTGTAGTTGAATTATCTTGGGTGTGTTCGCTATTCAGGGACTTGCAACTCAATCTTGCTTGTCCTATGATTTGGTGTGATAATATTTCCTGAATTTCCCTGGCGTCTAATCCAGTTTTTCATTCACGTACCAAGCACTTGGAAGTTGATTATTATTATGTAAGGGAAAAGGTGGTTCACAAGGAGTTACTGGTGAATTTCCTATGTTCTCAAGATCAGGTTGCAGACCTGTTTACGAAAGGACTGTCTTCTGCACACTTTAAAATGCTGGTGTCCAAGCTTCCAGTCGTTTCTCGTTCTGTTAGCTTGCGGGGGGATGTTAGACGAAGTCACTATTCCTTTTCAAACAGAAACTCTGCCGTTGGTTTACTTAGTCAGCAATGCTTATCAAGTGGCGTTGCTATTTAAAATATTTGAAGTTGTTTGAATGTTTGTTTTATCAGTATCTGTTGTAGTCTTTTGAAATTCAAATGTAAGCTTGTAAATAGGGTTTTTGAAACCCTGATGTAATCTAAAAGCTATTATAAAAAGATGCTCCCTACAACATTTAGGGTATGCATTTTACAGTGAAAAACCTTGTGTACTTTTGTTACTGTCTTTCTTGTTTTGCCTTCCTGTTTCTTTAATATATGCCATGATTGAATCGTTTTCAAGTCGTTTGTGAGAGGACTCAACACAGTTGATTAACGTAGTTACGTGCCATCTGGCTCCAACTAGCTAGAATAGATGACATAGAACACGTGTGCCGTTGAGCTTTACACGTGAGCTAACCTGCTCTGATAGTATGAAGAAATTGGATTTCATCATAAAACCAATTAACAATATGAGAAGTGATCCAACTCCTTATAAACTCTTGCGTGATTTATTTTCTACCAAGGACTTTGTCCTCATATTCTACACTAAATTCTACAAAAATAGTAGTTGTATAGAGCTTCTAAGGCCATCTCCAACCGAAGGTTGACTAGATGGCTCGTTTTAGCCCTCTGGCCCTCCAAAAAATTAATATTTTAATGAACAGTGCATGGCCATATTTCTTACCATCTTCAACCGAGGGCCAAAGGGCCAAACATAATTTATTATTTAAAAACTACAACTTAAATTCAAGTCAAACATAGTTTTTTTAGGATAAAATACATCATACTCCCCTCTGGTTTGAGGTCTATTACAACTCCATATAACATCTTTAAAACATTTCACTTTCATACATCCAGTACCATTTTATTTCAAAATAACACCTCCATTAGATTTTCCATCCATTGGTCTGTTAAATGCTGATGTGGCTGCCACGTGGCAAAAAAAATATTTTTTTTAAAACCTGAATCTTCTCAACAAAAGAAAAACCCCCTGAAATCGTCTTCCCTGACCCACCCCCTTCTCCCATCCATCATCACCCACCCCAAAACACTTATGCCACCCCTTTCTCTCATCCCCCATCACCCCTCACAAAAATCCCCCATCACCCACCCCTAAAAATCCCACCAGAGATTAGGTGGATCTACTACAAAACCAGTTCAAAAGTCATCTCAAACTCAAACTCCCCAAGATGAATCTGCCACAAAACTAGTCCAAAAATCATATACCATACCTAAAATTGATACTAAACGACGAGAGAAATTCACCCAAAGTATTTTCGAAACTCACCCACACTGAAAATCATGAGATCCTGGTCGAAAAATATGGAGGTCGTGGTATGGGTTCGCGTTTGCAGTCCGGGGTCTAGGTTTCTGGGCTCGAAAAGGTGGGTCGCAGGGGGTTTAAGAAAGTGGAGGAGAGGTGGGTCAGGGGGGTATGTGTAGTGGGGGGGGGAGGGTTCTCGTGGGTTACGAAAGGTGTCGCGCAAAGGCGGGGGACTTTGCAGGGGATCTGGGTTTTTTTTGGGTGGGGGTTTGCAAGGAGATGGGATGGGTTTGGAACTTTGGGATGAGTTTCTGGCTTTTTGTTTTTGCTTTTGTTTCTTTGTTTCTTTTTCAATTTTTTTTTTTTAAAAATAATAAATTATATATATTTTTGCCACGTGGCACACAGGTGGCAGACATGTGGTACAAATGTGGCAGCTATGTCAGGACTTAATGGATCAATTGATGGAAAATCTAAGGGATGTGTTATTTTGAAATAAAATGGTACTAGATGTATGAAAGTAAAATGTTTTAAAGATGTTGTATGGAGTTGTAATAGACCTCAAACCTGAAGGGGTATGATGTACTTTACCCTTTTTTTATGTTGTATACTTTTTAGGTTGTTTAATGTTATTTAATATTATTTAATGTTATTTAATATTATTTAATGTTGTTTAATATTGTTTAATGTTGTTTAATGTTACTTAATGTTTAGAATAAAAAAAAAGATTTTTTTTAATTTTTTAAACAAATTTTGTAAAAAAAATGTAAAAAAATAAAAAATAATGGCTAGCTAATGTCAGCATCAAGTCGTTGCAATTTGAATTCCAGCCTGGCCCGGGGTTGGCTTTCTGACTCATTTGGGCCAGCCCGTTGGCCCTTTGGCCTTTTTTTTGTCCAGTGAGGCCCACAAGCCTTTTGGCCTGGCCCTCAATTGGAGATGGTTTTAGGGTTATTTTCGTCCATCTAGACCATTCGGTTGGAGATAGCCTAAGTCGAAATTGAACGTTTATTTGGTCTATGAAGACGAATGACTCATTACAGTTGACTTGAAGATTAAGTAGTAGTATGCATGATGCAAACCTGACGGAGGAGGGAATTTGTGTTATTTTCGATGCAAGAAAGTTAAAAGAAACATCATTTATTATAAAAAAAAATTTGAAAAAAAAATTGGAGACTGACTCAATGGAATTCAACTTACACACGGGATCATCATGTGGTAGTATGGACCTGCTCCATGCTCTGATAGCATGTGAAATAATCAGAGAGACGGGCTAAAGACTCACTCCAACAACATCGTCATGTGGTAGTACGGGCCCACTCTTAGGCTTTGAATCTTTCAGGTGTGAAATTTTATTACAAAAAGGCTCATCTTTAATTGTACTGGATTTAAAATATATATACTCTTATTTTCTCAAAAAAAAAAAAAAAAAGATCGAATCTGGGATATTTCAACATTTCCCAAGCACGACCATCCCTTACCTTACGTAGGCAACCCATCTCGAATTTACCAAACATAATCACCTCTAAAATGCATAGCATCCCAATAAAGATTAACCAATTAAAAGAAAACGTTGAAAAGGAAAATCGTTTGGCGTTTGTAACTTCTTATCGAACCAAATGGCTAGTAGGAACCCATCTTTTGTAACTTCTTGAAAGCCGAAAGCAAATTCACCAGATGGTGATGGCCAGGATGAGTTCTCATCTTTTAGTGCAGTGAGGAATAAGCCTAAAGAAATGTTTTTGGAAGCTTGAGCTGGGATAGAAAATGGTAGAAACATTCAAAGGAAGAAGAAGAGATTTATCAGTGGACAAGCCATGGCAAAATTACAGAGGGACGAAAAAATGCAAATAAACTCTATTTTCTGTTTCAATCACTTGCAATTTTTTATTTCATCCTCTTCAAGTATGAAATAAAAAACTTAGCTGCCGGACGACGATGTGATTTCTTCGTATTAAATTAGAGGATCAAACCACAACAAGCTCAGCAATGAGCTCATTTTCGTCAATGATTCAATTTCGCTGGCATTACTTGGAAACTGTCTTCTTTGACTCCTTCAAGCTTTATGTACTTTTCAATTTCTGCATGGCGTGTAAGACTGTTCTTTTTTTTCTTTTTTTTTCTCTCTGAATATTCCGCGAAGTGCATGGTTGAAAGTTCAAGACACTAATATATATAATTTTTTTGAATAAAACGTAACTTATGGATTTGAAAAGAGTTGAGTTTCCACACTGTGACACTATAAAACAAAGGGTGTGCTTTCCACACACCCTTTTTTACTTCTCACACACCCCTATTACTTTCTGTCCGTTAGATCTTCTTCAATTCATCCGATCCGACGGCCGAAATCCAAAAAGGTGTGAGAGAAGTAAAAATGGGTGTGTGGATATCACACCCCTAAAACAAACTAATTTATAATGGTATGAGTGACAGTAATACGAATTATGTAATTATAAGCAAAATTGTAACACAAGGCTTTCCTCCAAATCTTGTTCAATCTTGCTGAATCTGTCAATCGGATTAATATCATTATCATTCTCTTTAAACTGTGACTCACCACTCACCTTTTATCGTTTTTTGAATGATCACAAAAATCCAGTAGACACATATTTCATAATTTAACCATCATATGCCTCATTCAATACGTATAGAAACTGTTCTTCGGTTCCAATTTTCCCCACACGTCTTTCGAAATAACAATGAGTTATCACAGAACCCGACATTACAATCAGTGCTTAAGAATTGAAGCATCATTCAAGTTGAAACGAGGGTAATCAAGAGTAAATGCAAAAATAAAAATAAAAATAATAAGAGATAACTCTAGCAGAACATGAAATGAAATTTACCTCTCTGTCAATTTGATGACTATAGAATTTTTGGTGGAGACCTTGAGGTGCTAATGTAACAATCCGTCTTAAAATTTACGTTTTAATTAGTGCAATTTATTAAATTGTCCTTAGCAATGAAAACATTGACTTTAGTTGACTTTCGCCCTTTGATTGTACGAATTTTTCTATTAATTTAGTCACGTTGTACTCGACGGTACAAACCCGTAGGCACAAACGGAATCTAATTCGGAGTTATGACTAAAAATTTACATAATTACAAATCCGAAAAATACTTTTGTAAAAAGTTATTATTTTATATTTTTAATCAAAAATTTATATTTTATATCTTTAATCAAAATTTTATATTATTATAGCATAATTTTTATTTTATGTTTTAGAGATATTTGTATTATTTTATTAATATTTCAGGTCCGTGGGGCCCACACCTCACAAACCCACCACTCACTTTCTGATGTGTGTGTTCATCTCTCTCGCTCTCCCGTAGCTCTCCCTATCTCGTCTCTTGTCCTTCGTCCCCCGTGGAACCCAGCAAACGCCGAGGACCACCACCACAACTCGTCGTCTTCTCTGGCGAGCAACTTCACCAGCGACCACCACCTTAAAAAAACCTTCTTAGTCATGATCCAAAACCAGGCTAAGGCCTTTCTTCCTCTCTCTCTGCACAATGGCACCGTCACAGTTCACATTTTCTCCAGCGAGTTCTTGAGTTTTCCAACGATGGTGAGTCTCGAAACTAACCTAAAGCTTCCTGGATTGTGTTTTAGTTTACGATTCTAGCATATTTAAGGAATTTTGGGGAAACTCCCAGTTTTTCCGACGAGAAACCAAGCTTTGCAGGCTTTTTCCGGTTGTCTCCGATCACGGCTTGACTTCTTGTTGGTATATTCCTATCCCTCATGTTGCACGCTTCAATTCCATATATTATATGCTAGGTTTAGTTAAGTTTTGAACCCAAATCGGAACTCGGGAAGTTTCCCGGCCAAATCCTACGAATCTGGCCTTCTTCTTCGTTGGGTCTGGCAACCCGCGAGCCCAAACCGGTCAATGGGTTTGTAGGGGTGATGGGTTTTTAGTTATTAATATTTAATTAATTTTTTAATTGAGAATGGACTCCATCCCAAACCACGTCAGTATTTAATAGAAAAATTAATAAACAAACTGACAGAATGTATAACATTGCAATAAATTTGAAAATAAGGTATGATATTGAAATATTTTTAAAATAAAATATAAAATTGTAATTGGCACAATAATCGAGATAATTTTGTATAATTTACCTAATAAAATTTGAATATCACTCTCAACAATGTTTAAATATGCTTTGGCACCCTGGCACACATAACTGGCTATTTTTATAAGTTAACTGAATTGATCATTTTTTGATATTTAGTTACAGAAATAATAACTTTTTAGCTTCTTGTTATTATATCATCGTTTGATGGTCGTAAAAAATAAAGAGATGATTTGATATAGTTTTTTTTTTATTAGATTTGGATTTGTTATGTTATGATTAATGTCGCCCGACTAAAATTTTATAATATACTTAATCAATTGACACATGTTATTCAACCTAATTCTAGTTAATATTCACTAAATTTTACTTTTTTAATTTTAAAAAATTAATATTAAATAAAAAGACACGTATCAATTCATTATGTATATTGTGAACATACATCAATCTCTCATGTATCTTAATGAACCAGGTGGCTAGTTGGAGCCAGATGGCACGTAATTATGTAAGTCAACTGTGTTGAGTCCTCTTACAGACGACTTGAAAAAGGTTCACTCAAGGCAGATATTACGGTTGGAGATTTGCCATTTGAGTAATGGATGCTGTCTTTTTAAATCTTAATATGCATGCAGGCCAATTACATGGAAGCTGCCTTCTTTGAATGCTTCAAAGAGATGAGACATCAATCCGGCTCTGACTAGTTTTAAATTCGAGTTTTTCCTCTTGTCCCTGGCCTACAATAAGCATTCTTTTCTACCCCTTTTTGGGTTGAAGCCCCAAGTCGTCCAATCTTGACTTATAAGCTCTATACAACTAGTTTTTTTTGTAGAATTTAGTGAGAGAATGTGAGGACAAAGTTTTTTGGTGAGGAATTAAATCGTGCAAGAATTTATAAGAAGTTAGACCACTTCTCATGTTGTTTATTGGTTTTATGGTGAAATTTAATTTCTTCATAGTATCAGAGCAGGTTAGCTTATGTCTGAAGCCCAACGACACGTGTTCCACGTCACTCAATTTGTGTTGTCCACGTGTTAGGCTTGAAAATTTATCGTATATGTGTGAATGTGAGGACAAAATTCCACATCAATGAGAAATCAAACCATGCAATAGCTTATAACGAGTTTTACTATTTTTCATGTTGCCAATTAATTTACGGTGAAACTCAAATTCCTTCATTTAAAAATGACAGCTTTTAGTCACACCCAACAATTATCTCTGCCCGCCCAGCACTTCCATGAAACAGAACCTCTCAATATCGCTGATCCTTTGAGGTAGACCGAAAAAAGAAACCACAATTCGATGCACCATTCCCACGGTGTCATAGGCTGTGGCCTTCAATAATATATATAAACGAAGTTCCTAATAAACAATGCTCATAGGCTCACAAAGTGAAGTACTGAAATGATAGGTAAATAAGGGCAATGAACCTTGTCACTTTAGATGCTCAACCCTAACACAACTACACTTGGAAGTCCCACGTATCTAATGATACCTGTCATTGTCACACCCCAACCCCAATCTTAGCGATATTAGGATGGAACGTGATGGCTGACACTCAAGAGTGACGTAAGCAAAAAAAAATCAATCACAACGCACAAAAGTATACAAATGCTAGGAATAAAGATAACAAGATCATGACGAAGAAATAATTACAACAGAAGTTCACAATCCAGTTTTAGAAACAAAGTGCACCAAATGTCCAGAGCACAAGTCTAGCAGCGAGAGTGAGTGCAAATATCACAATATTTTACAACATCAAAGGGAAATTGTACACAACTGGAAAGCTGCAAAAGTCACTGATAGGGAAAAGCCTAGCAGCTCAGGTCGTATTCCTCATCACTAGCTCCTGAAGGGGGCGCAAAAACAAAATAGGTGAGTGAACCATAATTTATAATAATACTAATTAATACAGAAACCATTTTATTTTTTAACATACTAACCCCCTGTTTTGAAAAATATATAATACTACGTAATATGTCTCTGAAAACTCTAATATGCCATGAAAACCTCCGTAAAATCTGTATGTAAACTGGGGTATTAGAACTATACTATCACCGCGTGGAGGCAAAACCATAAATCTCAATGAAATCATACTCTCTAGGGGTATCATAGTCGCCCGCAGGCAGTACTTAACCATCACCAGAGGTGAAGCTGTACGACACTAGGTTACGCCAGCGAAGAAACATGGTAGGTCCCATCACCCGAAGGTGAAGTTGTACAACTCCAGGTTATGCTGGAGAAGAATTCTCTAACATCTCACACCGACACTAGCCGCAGCAAGTGAAGCTGTCCGACATTGCTTTCAGTAATAAAGCTGGGGTATAATATATACATCTCGCTCCTCCTCATCTCTGTGTCCTATGCCCATAGACGTCTAATACCCATGTTATGTGGATGTGTTGTATGATAACCCGCTAGATATAAAAATACCCAAAACATATCTCAACATTTCAAAACTTTATTTCATAATCCAACAACATAGCTCAGTTTTCGTACCAAAGTATCAATATCACAAAATTTAAATACTCGAAACCTCATCAAACCAATTCATCATAAATCCACTTAAAATCATACATATGAATTCCATAAGTAAAATCTGTAATAAAATGTAACCACTATTATAATTAAAAACATATCCAAAACCAAGTGATTAAATCCATGCTAGTTATCCTAAAAAATCGTTAACAATTCATATAAATAAAATCGTAGTTGATCATCTTTAATATAAAGGAAATCACACAGGTCCCAAATATATCAAAATATTCAATACGCAATTTAATTATATAGTAATTTACTAAAATATCAACACTATGCCATTTCATAAAACATATTTAAAACATATGCAATTCTTAAATAAATTATGCATGCAACCCTAAGGTTAATAAAATATTATTTTAGAAAGGGTCCACTCACAAGTACTTCGTTTTCGAAGAGCCGCTCGAACTAGGATGGACTGAATCACCTCCCTTAGTTGCACCTAATCACCAATTAAAATTAGAATTAAATTAATTGGTTTAAGAGTGCTTAAATAATAAATTGTACATTTGGGCCTAAGCCTTAAATAGAATCTGGGCTAATAAGCATAGCCTCATTGAAAAATCTGAAGCCATTTAAAAGTAGTGGGCTCGGGTCCAAATTAATTGGACCACGTTTTGGGCCTGTCCACATAGTTTTAGGCCTAAAGTTAAATAACCCAATTTAATTGAGCTGGGCTTTAGGAAATGTGGACTAACCCATTGGGTTATAAATTTGGTAAATGGGTTATAAATCTGGGCTTATGGCGTGCGGGTCGGGTCGACCCGGGTTACTCATGGGTCAACGGACCCATTCGAAGAAGAACACCGGAGTTCTTCGCCCGAGTTCGTCCCGGATTCGATTCGAACCTAAAACTACGAAAAATTAAGGGCCTGTTTGGTATCTTATTTGAAATTTTTTATCATTTCTCAAAACATTTCTTAAAAACAATTTTCCTTAAGACTCAAAAACTTGATTGGTTTGCGATTTAAAATTTTTAAATCTTACAACTTAAACTTGATTGGATTAAAGTAGAGACGAAAAAAGTAAAAAAAAGGAGAGAGAAAGAAAAAAAGAGAGAGATATATTTGGAGTGAGAGGGGAGGAGGGAGAGAAAAGAAATGAGTGAGTTTAAGTTTAAAAACTCTAAAAACTCACTTTTTATGTTTTTAAGAAATATACTATATTTTTGAGTTAGTCTTGAGTTCAGTTTTTAAAAATAGTCATACCAAACAAGTTTTTAAGACCTAAAACTTGAAAACTGTTTTTGAGTTTAAAAAGTTGGATTCAAGTACACTACCAAACAGGCCCTAAGAAATTCAAACAGGGAATTGGTGCTGAGAGTGAAGGGAAGTGAGATTTTACCTCACTTAGACTCGGAAGGAGTCAAGACTGGCCGAGCTTGTAACGGATTTCGACGGAAATCTCGTCGGAAAATCTGGAAACACATACAAATAGCACGCACAGATAAATAATAAGGTTTAAGCTTCGATTCCACACCCAAAACACCACACCAACAAGAAAAATGCAGAATTCGAAAGGAGAAATGAAGATTCCTACCAGAGTCCAGGTTGGAGAGGTTCAAGCTCTCCGAAAAACTGGCGGATCACAGAAACGTTCACAACGACGCATGCAAGGTTGTCAGTGACTACCTCAGGTCCCAGAGATTCGAATTCGAAGGTTTTGCAAGTTGATTTTCAACTAGATTAAGGGAATAGGGAGATTCTCTCTCTCGGTGCTAATGGTGAACTTGTTCACAGTGATTCGATGGTGCATGCAAGCACCAAATTGGATTCCTGAGGTCTCAAAGGCTCTAGAAATGGAAGTTTTAAGTTCGATTTATTAAGGAAATGGTGAGATTTGCAATTTAATTGAGTAAATTTGCAAGCACCTCACTTATCGCATGTCCACACCAACATTTTAATTGATTAAATTTGATAGTTCCTATTGTAATTTTATTATTGAGAAAATAATAAAGTAATATGATTTGTCACTCTACACAGTGCATCAAATAAAGTATAGTAGAATCATTACCTTTGAGTTGCTGTTTTAAAATAAATCTCATATTGATGAAATAATAGGTATTGTACGATTATATACGGAAGTCAAACTACTCTCTATATTATTAATTACAACTTTCTTTCACATCCATAACATATTTCTCAATATTCAAAAAGTTTAACAATGACTTGAACTTTCGTCTATGCATACCTCGAAATATTCAAAAAAGTAAATTATCTTACACGCCATGCGGAAATTGATAAAAGTACGTAAAGAGTCAAAGAAGGCAGTTTCCAAGTCATGCCTGGGAAGAAAAAAAAAATGACATGACCAAAGTCAAGGAACTCAATCATTGAAGAAAATTAGCTCATTGTTGACCTGGTTGACTTGGTTGTTGCTTGATCCACTAATTTAATCAGAATGATCTTACACGCCATGCAGAAATTGAACAAAGTACATGAAGATGAGCTCATTGCTGACCTTGTTGTGGTTTGATCCTCTAATTCAATACGAAGAGATCACATCGTCGTCCAGCAGCTAAGTTTTTTATTTCATACTTGAAGAGGATGAAATAAAAAATTGCAAGTGATTGAAACAAAAATTTGAAAACCTTTGTAATTTTCCCATGGCCTGTCCACTGAAAAATCTTCTCTTCTTCTTCATTTTCATGTTTCTACCATTTCCCACCACTGCTCAAACTTATAGAAACATATCTTTAGGCAAATCCCTCACTGCACTGAAAGATAACTCTTCCTGGCTATCACCATCTGGTGAATTTGCTTTCGGCTTTCAAGAAGTTACAAAAGATGGGTTCCTACTAGCCATTTGGTTCGAAAAGATAGCAGATAAAACTATTGTCTGGTCAGCCAATCGGGATAATCTTGTACCAAAGGGATCCAAAGGGGAGCTTACGGTCGATGGCGAGTTTATTCTCAATGATGCAACTGGAAAGCGAATATGGTACGCTGAATCTCTGCATTATCTTCCTACCGATGTAATACTATACTCTATTATGCATTTCGACCCCGTCGTAGTTCTCAATCATTTCGTGGCACCGGGCGTGGTACAATTCTACCCTCACAAACTCTAAAGCGGGATGGCATACTCTATGCGCGCTACGCGGCAACAAATTACTCGACTGGTAGATTCATGTTTAATGTGCAAGATATTGGGAATCTTGTACTTTATACTACAAATTTCCCACAAAAATCCAACAATTTCCCTTATTGGTATGTGGAATATCCAAATATTGCGTTTCAGGTCATCTTCAATCAGTCTGGCCTTACATAAAATCCAAATATTGGGTTTCGTGGTACTATTTATTTTTTATTTTATTTTTTTTAATTAAATTTTAATTCATTCAAGTCCCCTCCAAAGGCTTTTGATACATCAATATTTAAAGAAACTCAAGATAAAGGAACATAAATGAATTACAACTTCCTAAAAGACTCACCATATTCTAAATGGACTTAACAAATTCCTAAGCAATTAAAAGTGCACTGTCATTATTATTCCAATGCATGTGAGCAATTTCTAAGGTGTAAGCATGCTCCCGCAAGTCTCAGCTCCTCCCGATCCGTCTTCTTTCATAAGTTCAATACTTTAAGTTCTTCCAATTATCCATTTCTTATGTTTATCAAAAGTTTGTGTAGTTTTTAGTTGTCCAACGTGTGCATTCAAGATTACAATTTATTTCTGTTAAAACCTGATTTCTTGTTCCGGCTGTCTTGGTCTCGAGTTAGCCACTTTCAAGCCTTTTTCCGGTCAAACCACGGCAATATAGCCGTAAAAAAAGGTACCATTCTCTTCGTCTCGTCGAAAAATATGATTTTTGTTTTTCAATAACTTAATTTCGTTGAGTATTGAACAAGTTATCAACGTTTAAAGTTTATTCAGTTTCCGGCGAGTTTTCCAGTTTTTGCTCGGACCAGTCAACTTTGAGGCTATTTTCCGGCTATCTCCGGAAAACATTGGGCTTCCAAATAGGCATAATCTTATTCTACACTTTCCTATCTTCATTTTGATATATTATGGGTCGAATTGGGTTAAGAAACGATTGAGTTACGAAGCTTTAAAAATTGCCCAAACTTCCGGCAAAGAGCTCCAAGACACTTAACGGAATGACCAAAATGATGGATGGTGGACAATCTCAAAGACGACTTTGATTGATTTGGAATCTCAAGGATCAAAGTGATGAGTTATGCAAATCTTAAGGACCATTTTGACTATTTAGCCTTTTATATTCAAGTAGTCTTTAGCTCTTAACGTACTATACGGTATTGAATGTAGAATAATTCTTTTAAACTGTCCAAATAAATAAAGGAATTGTCAATGGTATAAAACCTGGTCAATCATTTTCCATGTCTTAATAAATAGGGGAATTATTGATGGAGGATCCTCAACCATCTTTATGAGCAGGTTGGCCTATTGCATGATGAACCACAATACGCTGTCAAAGTTTCAAATAAAGAAGTTATGCATAAGATTATATTTTAGGAAAACTAATGAAAAAATGTTTGAAATTTCGAGTTTTAACAATAAGGATAAAATAAATGGTAAAGTGAATAGTACCATGTTTGACTTTTTAGTGTAAAAATATAATTTTTCGTTAAGTGAACAGTATTGCGGACTTTTCGTTAAAACTCTCTTATATTTTAGGGTATATAATTTCTTTTTAAATAAGAATTTTTTTCCCTTTGTTGATAAGAATGGCTCTGCCCATCTATTTATTTTCTCACCCACTTTACATGGGTCATCAAACACTTTTTTTTTCTTTTCAAAAATTCAAAATCAGCCTTTAACCCCAAGTATTTCCCAAAGCCGCACTTTGCTTGTATTCCCAGAATAACCGAGAGCTTCTTTTATTTAGCCACATGTATATTTATGGAGAACTGACATTTTTTTTTGTTGCTTTGTCACAAATATATATGATATATTTCTAATTTTCGAAAAGTTCTTTAGTAACTTTAACTTTTAAGAAATATTTTATTCTACTAGTAATAAATTTCATTGATGTTATATTACTAAAGAAAATTATTGTAATTTTTGTTTTTCAGCCATATATGTATTTGCTGCTATGTGCGACTGTTTTTGCATAGTACTTCATCTTCTCTAAAAATATATACTCGAGAGAGAGCATTCATCGGGTGTGTTTAGAGAAACGGCATTCAAGACCCGGATGAAGACGAGAAGTAGAAAGAAAAAAAAAGTTCTCTAGGATATGGGGAAAATGATGCCAGATTGTGATATGTCAATAGAGGGAGGGTACCTCTCGAAGAAAAATGGCCTTTAGGTAGTGTTCGCCTGAGGTAAGAGTAATAAAATGAGATTTTATTTAGTTAACCAATTATTGGTTGTGTTAGTTTTTTTATATTAATTTAATAATTTGTATTTCTAAAAGGGGATATTAAGACTAATAAAATAACGGATTACAACAATATTAGTGAAAAACTTGAGATAGCAATTAAACACATGTTGTGTCACTTTCCCTTGATATGTGGCGTATTTTTGGGTTCACCAATCGATCATGACTAAGATTTCAGATACGTAGTGATCGAATAGTGGACTCACAAATATGTCAAATATAAAATAAATAAAAAAGTGATCAACATGTGCTTGATCATTAAGTCATTATTTTCCCTTATTTATCGTAATCGCTGTCTTATACGCTTCAAAATTCCTCTTCAAAAATAAAAGTTAACAAATTAATATAAAAAAACAACATAACCAATATATAACTAGTTAACTAAATAAAATTGAATGATGGTTTATTATTCCTACTTCCGTTCGAGAGTTGCCTAAAAGGCCATTTCCGTTATAGAGGTATGCCAAATCTTGTGACATAGCTCAACCCATCCTTTATTGATATATTTTTCAATCAGGCGCTCATTTTCCCCATATCCAAAGGAATTTATTTTTCTCTTTTTTCCATCCGAGCCTTGAATTCCCTCCCGCCGATGCAATACTATCTCGATAGGGTATATACATTTTTTAGTGCAGAAAAGTACTGTAAAACTTAGCAGCACATATAGCAACAGATATCGACTGAAAAATTAAAAATATTATTTAAGCAGAATAAAATGTGTATTAATAAACTTCTTGAGAATTAGAAATATAGTACAGATGTGTGACAAAGCAACAAAAAAAAAAGAGTTATTCAGACGTGTGCATAAGTAACTAAAAGAGGCTCTTTGATATTTTAGGAATGCACAGACGAGTAATTATAAGAGTCGATACCTTTCTTGTGCAGTGTATTTTGGCTGAAAGAGTGAGAGGGTTTGAAGGTTTTGAGATTTTCCTCTCCGTCCTCAGTGAAGGGTTTCTTATGCTCTCTCTCTCTAGATTTATCTCTCTAACACGCACAACACAGATGAGTGACTTGCTCTGGCTAATACGCTGCGTTTTACCGTATGCTTTTATCGGTCAACCACAAAGACACCATTTAGGTTTCCCCTAGGGTTCTATGGCTCAACCACCAAGGACACCATTTTCTGTTTGTGGCCCCCCATCATTATAGTTCTGGTGTCCTCTCACGCATCTTGAATGGAGATAGCAACACAACCAGCAAATTCAAAATGCCCCTAAAAATAGGATTTGGATCCTCTCCGGATCCCCTTTATGGGGATCCTAGGGATCAAGCAACAAATACCGTTTCATCAAAAATTGTGCGGCTACAATTAAATGTTTTTTACGCAAAATGAGACTGCTTTATTTTTAACATGTCGCAGCGTGATTAGTTGAAAATCTTAAATCCAATTCTGAATAGAAGGTTATAAGTGGCTATAGTAGCGAAAAGTAATGATGCATACGCACTCTAGTGTGAGTTCGATCCCCATCAGTTGAATTTTACCATATCAACTAACAATTTAACTCACTAATGCTATATGTGATTTGAGAAGTTACATTGTGTTGGAAAAATAATTTGGGGTGTGTGAGAAGTAATTTTGGGTGTGTGGATAGCACACCCCTACTTTAATCCGAGAATCAGGTAGGTTACGATTTTAGTTCACCTCAATGGGTCTGGCTGAGGCGGAGTAGAGCTAGAAACCCATTTTATCATCAACCAAACAAAACCAAAAATAACCCAAATTCATTCAAGAATTAAAAGATAATCTTTACTCACAGAATGATAACAATGCTAGAAAATATATAGTTTTACCAGTAAAAGATAAAAGGTTCTTAGATCTTTTTTATATTGTTACAACCGAGGAAATCGAACTTTTAACCGACCCAAATTGTAATCCATTCTCCTGCCCTTCCACGCCAGCCCAAACATTTTTTTTTAAAGAAAGGCCCTTACCCAGAAAAAAATAAATATAATTTTCTGTTCCATGGGGTGGAATGAGTACGTTAAGGGGGATTATGTGGTACAAAAATTGGGAAAGGGATCCTCTCCGAATCTCTTTCACTAAATTCACCTAATTAATTAATTCGGAGTATTTGAAATTTGATCCAACAGCTATAAATAGGGAGTCCTTTTAAAAGTTATAATAATTTTAGCCGTTGGATAAATTTCGAGAATCTGGATTAGATGATTGGGTGGATCAGGTGAAAGAGATCCAAAAAGGATCACATTTTTGGATTAAAATCCGTTTCAAGGACAAGCGCGTACCACGTTATTTTTTTACGCCAAACATAGGACGAATCAGTTATGTCCTACCGTGTTCCATCCCACCCCACGTTCCACAAGGCTAGTAGATATCATCATTTAGTGCGGTGAGAGATGAGCCTAAAGAAATGTTTCCGGAAGTTTGCATTATGAATACAAACTACTTAATTTTCAAGTCAACCGTCAATCATGGTAGATTTACAGTTGGAGATTTAATTTGCCATTTGGGTACGTAATGGATGCAAAGTCTTTCTAAATTTGAATATGCATAGAATATGCATTCTTTTCTACCGTCCTTTTGGGTTGAAAGAATGCATATTTTATTGTTCTAATAACTTTAATCGTAAGATCAAATTTTAAAAGTTCGGATTAGGTGATTGGTAGATTAGGTGGAAGGAATCTGGAGAGGATCACATTTTTTAATTATAATTCATTTCAAGGACAAGCGCATCCCACGTTATTTCTTACGCCAAATATGGGACGAATCAGTTCTGTCGCACTGTATTCCATCCCACTTCACGTTCCACAAGGCTAGTAGAAAGTAGGAACCCATCTTTTCTAATATTCCGAAAACCAAAAGCAAAGTTATCAGATGGTGATGTCCATGACGATGAGTTATCATCATTTAGTGCGGTGAGAGATGAAGCCTAAAGGAATGTTTCCGGAAGTTTGCATCATGAATACAGACTACTTTGTTTTCAAGTCAACCGTCAATCAGGGTAGATTTACAGTTGGAGATTTAATTTGAAATTTGGGTAGGTAATGGATGCAAAGTCTTTCTAAATTTGAATATGCATGCAGGTCAGTCTTGTCCCTGTCCTACAATAGAATATGCATTCTTTTCTACTCCCTTTTTGGGTTGAACCCCCAACTCGTCCAACATTGACTTAGAAACTCTATAGAACTACTCTTTTTTGTAAAATTTAGTGTGAGAATGTGAAGACAATGTTCCTTGGTGAGGGACCAAATCGTGAAAGGGCTTATAAAGAATTTGGTTACTTTTCATATTGCCAATTAATTTTATAGTATAACCTCAATTTTTTCATTGTGGAACATTAATTCTTTCTTGTTTTGCTTTGTTAAGTTGTCTAATATTGTAAGCTTTTGGATCTAAATGAATATAATTTAGTGGCTAATATGCATTTGGTCTTGACAGGTCCTCACAATGAGACCCTATGAAAGCACTCTTGTCACTCTGCACAGTGCATCAAATAAAGTTATTACTACTTTATCGTTTTACCTCAAGATCTTGTTGAGAATGAATCTCATATTGATAAGAGAATGCATCTTGAACAATCTTATAAGTAAGTTGGACTACTTTCTATATCACTAATTGATTTTATAGTAAAAGCTCAAATTTCTTCGTATCCAGAACATACTTTTCAAGATTCAAAAAGTTTAATAGTGTCTTGGACTTTCGTCAAAACCAAAATGAAACCAAACCATTTGGTTCGGTTCGGTGTGGTGCGGTTTCAAACGGTTTCGGTTTGATTTTTAAGAAAAAATGTACAATTTGCAATTTAACATATGAATAAGCATTTCCCAATAATAATAGGAAAAAGACATTTGTTATGTAAACAATTAGCATGTTGCATGCAGTTGTGATGTTAAAACATGTTTGTGCAACAAAAGGGTGTCCCTTACAATGTTTTTCATAAAACAAGTTGAATAAATTTGAATTCATTAAACGTGAGCAAAACTTTCATACTAGAATATGTGATATCATGCTTCAAATGAGTGGACTTCATTAGATCATTGTTCGACTCTTGATAACAAGATTAGTCCACCCTTGTATATGTGTGATGGTATAAAATAACAAAGGTCATTCAAGTTAATAAACGTGTTGATGCACAAAATCAGTGAGGACTTTGGTACAACAGAAAGTGTCAAGTGTGTGACCTTCGCTAGATTGCTTCAATCACGAGTGCAAATAAGTATGTAAAGATATAGAGGCAGGGAAGCAAACACCAGATGTACGTGGTTCACCCAGATTGGCTACGTCCACCCTTGTATATGTGTGATGGTATAAAATAACAAAGGTCATTCAAGTTAATAAACGTGTTGATGCACAAAATCAGTGAGGACTTTGGTACAACAGAAAGTGTCAAGTGTGTGACCTTCGCTAGATTGCTTCAATCACTAGTGCAAATAAGTATGTAAAGATATAGAGGCAGGGAAGCAAACACCAGATGTACGTGGTTCACCCAGATTGGCTACGTCCACGAAAGCAAACACCAAAAATTGTCGAAATTGACATAGCTCTTTACTCTCATTTTTGAGATTCAAAATAGTTAAAAATGTTCTTTGAATTTGTCCACCATCAATCATTTTTATAAAAAATTTAGTTAAATAAGAATTAAAATGACAAAATATTCTCAATTTAATAAACAATGGCGAGACCCCAAAAATATTTGTAGATACCGAAATGCAGAATGGTTTCTTATAATCCATGTCAAAAAATTTGAAAACAAGATACAAATCTAAATTTAAATCTAAAAGTATTTAAATTTAAATAAAGTAACGTATTTAAGTTTTCAAACCATTTTCATTAGTTTTTTTTAAAGAAAAATAGAGAAAAGAATAAAAAAATAGAAAAATATATGATCGGTACTTAGATAGCGATTCTCCCAGTATAGAGTTGCTAGTAAGATAGCGACTAATCCCATAATAAGTCGCTAGAGTTCTAGCGACTATATTATAATTCATATTCATGTTAATTTTTCATTTATTTTTTAAAATATTTTTATATTTGCTAATTTTTCTTTTATTTCTCTTACCATAACAACAAAATATCATATTCATGTTCTTCCAAATATGTTTTTTCTATAGAAAATATATTTTAATTCATATTTAAACACTTGAAATCAACGATTTAAAATCTAAATTTAAAGATTTTTTTTTTATTTTTCAAGTTTAAAAATCAATAAAAAATTATTCCGAGAACTAATAAATGGTAGGATCACATCCAAAGGTTTTGCAAGATCTTAACTCTGACGCAAAATATTTCCTAAAGCTAAAAACACACAAAAACTGTGAGTTACCCACAATTTTCTAATCGATTTTGAGAACTTTTACAACATACGTTATAAGCTAAAGTTGGAGTCATTCTACTCGCATCACATGTTTTCTAAAGTTAATTTAAGATATGTCCAAGATTTCGTACACCTACACATCTCTTTGGGGGCTCCACTATTAGCATTCACTATTTTTTTCTATTTTCAACTTTAAAAATTAATGAAAAATAGCTTCGGAAACTAATAAAGGAAAAATCACATCCAAATGTCTTGCAACATTTTCGTTAATTCCCACGTAAGATATTTCCTAAAACTAAAAATTTTAATTTTTTCACAAAAACTATAAGTTATAACTCACGTTTTCCAATCGATTTTAAGAACTTTTACAAGATTCATTATAAGCCAAAATTTGAGTCATTTTAGTCGCACTACATGTTTTCTAAAATTAATTTAGGACATCCCAAATATTTTTCAACACCTACAAATTTCTTTGGTGGCTTCACTATTAGTTTATACTACTTTTCTAACTCATAGTAACAACGAAAAAATTTCCCAGCATTACCAAAATGATTGATGGTGCATAAACTCAGAGACTACTTTTATCGATTTCAAATTTGAAGGACTAAAGTAAGGAGTTATGCCAGAAAGTGGCCCTCTACCACAGTGGTGGAGAGGAGTATTGCCCTTACACTATGACAGGGGTTCGAACCACGTCGACTCCTTAATCTAACATCTAATTAAAAAAATTTATTGTTTGACGAAGAAAAAAAAGTAAGGAGTTATGTCAATCTTAAAATCCGTTTTGGCCCCCTTTTAACATGGATGGAGGGTTTCAAATTCCTTGTTACTACCTTTTAGGGGTTTTATTAAATTTTATGAATTTTTTTTGTTGGTATATTTGAACGTGTCTTTAAAATGATTAAAATTGTTTTAATATAATAAAATAAAAAGTGTTTATGACAACATTTTGACAAAAGAAGGACTTTATGGAGAGGTCCATGAGCAAAATGCAACTCTTACTACCTATTTGTACTATAATTTGTACCACTAATAAAGATGAGATCCACGTGCGTTGGCGAGCCCTACCTCTATTAGAAATATAGTACAAATATATGGTAAATGTAGCATTACTCGTCTATGAGTGTTTTCAACGGAGTACAATTCTCTGTCATCCTATTCCTAGTGTGGTTTAGTCCATACTAAGTGTATGGATTCTAACAAACGACCAATTAAAACATGAAATCTAATATGGACATTTAATTAAATGTTTATTAATATTTACGGTGCGGTTCGGTTTCGGTGCGGTTTTCAAAAGCCAAAACCAAAACCAAACCGTTTTCTATTTTGCGGTTCGGTTTCAAAACCGCAAAACCAAATCGTTCGGTGTGGTTCGATTTGGTTCGTGTTTTGGTTTCGATTTTCGGTTCTAAGTGCCCACCCCTAGTAATACCGGTAGGTAGGAAATTAGGGATTAGAATTGGTGCCCTTGACACGCCCGCCCCTCGAATTTATATTAATCCTATAAATTTACCCCCAAAACCCTTTTCAATTATACAATTTTAAATCCCCAAAGTTTTACAAACCTTTCAATTTAGTCCCTACCCCTCTTTTTAATTTAAAATTTGTTTTGTTCTTAAATGGTGAGCCCAATGGGCCCACCCGGTTTGGTCCCCGAGCCCTCTCTCTCATTTCTGTCCCTCTCCTCTCTGTCTTCTCTCGCTCTCTCGAACCTCTCTCTCTCTGCACTCTCACCCCCCCTCTCCCGTAACCCTCACTCTCCCTCTCCCTCGCTCGACCTCACCACAGACACACAAGCACCCTCGCCATCCCTCTCGACTCACCCTCGTCACTCTCGCGTCTCTCCCTCCCTCTCTCTGTGACTTCTCGACGGACGAGGAAACCCCGAGTTTCCCCGACGAATTCTCGGCAATTTCCGACGAGGTAAGCCACGATCGACTCCCTCTTCCTCTCATTTCGTATCTAGGTTGGAAATTAGAAGTTAATTGTTGAAATTCTCTGAGTTTTAGGACGAAATGGTCACGGGGTGCACGCACCCATCTCCTCCGGCGGACCCGCGAGCCTCGAGGCCATTTCCGAGCTACTCCGGCCGTTTTCCGTCGAACCAAAGGTACCAAACTTCTCCCCTCGCTTCGCTCTTCAATTTGGTAGGTAGGTCGGGATTTGAGACCCCCGTTTGTAGTAGGCCGGAGCTGTAGAAGCTCCGGCGATCCTCTGGTTTTTCCGACGCCAACCCAGGCCCTTTGGGCCGTAACCCGAAACCCAAACCCTTCGGGCCTTAGGCCCGTTTACAAAACCCAGCCCGTATCTAAATATATTTAATTATTATATTTTAGTTTCTGTTTTATGAAATTAGGGCCTTTGGGCCACTTTTATTAGATGGGCACTAGGCCCATTCCCTTCGGACCCGGTTCCCTGGCCCGTATCGTTTTTATTGTGGGTTCTTAAAATTAATTAAGGCCTCGGGCCTTTGAGAAACCTAGGGCCTTTGGCCCGTTTAACCAAACCCAAACCCTAAGCCTTTGAGGCCTTGGGCCTTTATTCAAACCAGGGCCTTTGGGCCGTGGCCTTTGAAACCCAAAACCCTATTGGGTTAAAACCCAAGCCCAAACCCCTGTGACCCAAACCCTAACCCAGGTCCGGATCCGACCCAATTCGGGTTGACCTGACCCGGTTGACCCATTGACTTTGACCGACCCGGCTGACCCGTTGACCCGACCCGGTTGACCGTTGACCCGGTCAACGGTTGACTTTGACCGTTGGCTTTGACTTTGACTAGTCAACGGTCAACGTTGACTTTAAGGTTGACTTTTTCGGGTTCCGTCCGGGACCCCTCCTAGGCTAATTTCGACGTCCTGGACCCGTTTTTGAGGTCCGTTTTCCCAAATAAATTCGTTTGAATAGAGATTGACTGAGTTGTACCCTTTATGTGCTTAGGGGCAACTAGTGCGGCTCTCTATGTTCGCTAGCAGCGCAGCGTTGGATGGCTCAGTACTGTGAGTGGACCCCTTCTAAAAATACATGTCTTATTAGTAGAATTGCATGTATGAAAAGCATGATAGTATGAGAATGATGTATGTGCGATAGTTCTGATAGTGTATAAATGTATATGCGATAGTTATGATATTACCGCTACGGGATGTAGGGATAAGGTTCCGGTCCATCCCGGACGACGGTTTATGTCCACTTCCGCTACGGGATGTAGGGATAGGGTTCCGGTCCATCCCGGGCGACGGTTATGGTGCTGGCATAGGGCCTGGAGTGTGTTACCTCTGACTTTTGAGTACAGGGACGGGAAGCTGGCATTGGGCCTGCAGTGTGGTTTCCTCTGACTGTATGCTCAGAGACGGGGAGCCGGCATGGGGCCTGAAGCGTTTATATTGGACATTCACTAGCGATTATTCCTCTATGAATATGATTATAGTATGCGAGTTAGGACATGAGATATTGCACGGCATTCTAGGTTCAGAAAACCTATGTTTATCATGATATAATTGTGTTTTCATAAAACCTGGGGGATAGTACGTTGATAACTGTTTTCCTTATATGTATATCAAATTGGTCCACTCACCTTTGTTTTGCGCCCCCTTCAGGACTTAGATTCGAGGCATACAATCCCGGCGTCGAGGCACTTCCGCATTTGGCATCTTCGAGTCCTCTCGGTGTAGGACCTACTCTTTTGTGTATTCAATTTTGTATTCTTTTTGTATTAATTCAAATTAGATGTATGTTCTGAACACGTTCCTGAAATATCTATTAAATGTGTAATTTAAATTCTTAATTCTCGTTTTTATACCTTCTAAATGGCTTTCGTCACCCTTCGGGTGTCGGCCAGCACGTGTCCGTCCCGATGTCTACAGGACATCGGGACTGGGGCGTGTCAGCCCTAAATTTAGAAGTGTAGAAGGAGTGCTAGTTTGTGTGGTTATGGAAGGAATTGAATGAGTGTCGATGTTGAGGGCTTGTAGTGGGGTTGGACTATCGAGAGCTGTGGCTGAGGGATGAAGGAAAGAAGGGTGGAGCCGTGGAGGGGGTGGTTTTTTTTTTTGTTTTTTTAAATACTTTCCACGTGGATAACACGTGGCGCCTAGTCATTGTTCAAATGGGTGTCACGTCATCAATTAACGGGAGACTTAATGGCCAGACTAACGGATGTATGGGACTGTCCCAAAATTAACATTTTAGGTATGACTCTGGGACGAAAAAAACTTCATGTACTAAATGTTGAAAACTATGAAACTTGAGAGTAGTAAACTGAGATTTACCCTAAAAATTAAATTTGGTCTGTCATTTACTCTAACACTGCACCAAACGCTTCATTATTCTTATATTACTTAATATGTGCCAAGCCACTCTAGCTTAGTCCCTAAAACTAATCAAGTCCTAATTATTCACGTGCAACAAACGCACACATAAGCAGTGTTATAAAAATCGGCCTAGGTGGCGCCTAGGCGCTAGGTGATGAAGGCCCATCACGATTTACTGCAAATCGTTTCAAAAAATCAGTATGGAGCTAGGCGGCACCTAGGTAGGCTAGGTGGCCCCTATGCGGTTTTGATTTTATTTATTAATTGTTTGCTTTTTTTCTTTTTTAGTTATATAGTGGTATACTTAAGGAAATGGTGTACCTAATCCGCAAATGATGGATTGACTACAAGTTCATTCAATTATGAAATGAACTGGAGCAGTTTTTAGGAGATACATACAAAGAAAAGAAATAAACTAGATTCAATTCAACAGAGTTAAATAATTTAGTCTCTGTCCAATCCAATGCAGGGATGATGAACAAGAAGAATTTAGTCTATCATGCAAGAATACTCCTCATCATAATTATATGCTTACTTTTTTTTATATATTGAACTTGTTGGATGGATGTACTTTATATATTCTTCTACTTCTATCTTTGCATTTTATCATTTTTTTTATTATCCATACAAGCATAGTTTTTTTTTTAAGTATAAATAGATATCTATTTACAAGATATATAATAAATTTATATAAATTCACTTAAGCACTAGCTCCTATCGGTCGCCCGCCTAGCGTTTTTTTATAACCTTGCCCGTAAGGTATAATTTGTGTTACACGCACATGTACAAATTACAACATAATAGCGGGAAAACAAAACGGCCTGTCCTCCTTCCTTCTGTCATTTGGCGCGAAAGAAAAAAAGGTCAAAGAGAAGTGCTGATGGGGTACACACATGTCCAACAAGTCCAACCCTCAATCGACACCGTCCATGCTCATCACATCTCCACTTTCTTTGCTTAATTCGGAATAAAAAAAAGGAGAAAAATCCGCAATGAAAAAGCACAGTCCGCCTTCAAAAGTTCAAACGGACCGCGCCATAGCTTACACACTGTAGTCTGTACCTAACAAAATCCTAGCTTTCTCTGCTGCTTCCTCTTCTTCTTCCTCCTCCCTCCAAATTTGGGGATTTTCCTCTTTTTCCCAAATTATGGTTTTTTGGCAGAAGATTTTAATTGGGAATTTGGAACGGAAGCTGAAGGTAGCAGCAAGAGCCAAACGGAGCCTATGAAACGCCAATCCAGGACGCCCAGAAAGCCCAAAGATAGCGTTGTCGAACGGAGTTACTCTATCTCTCTCTCTCTCTCTCGTCGTTTTTTGTATGCATGTTTTAGTTTGAATTGCATGTTGCAGTCTTTCCAATTTTTCTGCAGAATCGCCGGCGAATTTCTTTGTGGAGAACAAGAACATTGCTGGGTTTGATTATGTATGTTTTTTCTGCTCTGATTTGATTAATTTTTTTCCTTTGTTTGTTATGAATGTTTGAATTTTTCTGCTTTGTAATTTAAAGTCTAGGAATTTGCATGGTTAGTAATGGAGGTTGAATTTGTTTCCCACAATTTTGTTACGAATTCGCAAGTTTGATGAATTTTGGGAACTTGATTTTGCTCTCTTGTGCATTTCTGATCATAGGGTTGGAATTTGGTTTCACACACGCATGTAAACTGAAAAATGAAAATAGATTTTCATAATTCGAAGCTGGCTGTAAAGTATAGAAGTATTGAAGTTTATGTGGACCTTTGGTTGTTTTGAAGATTAATTGATTGATTCACGAAAGCACAGAGCTTCGAAGTGTCTCATTGTGCGTTTACTTTCCTCTCCTATTTTCTTCTTTTTGGAATTTTCAGCCGCGTAAATGTCTTTACACTACTGTAAGAGAACTTGCTGAGAACTCACTTGATTCCACGGAGTCCATATCGGAGCTTGATAGAAGTAACAATGTAAGTGCTAGTTATATACCGTATTCTTTTGAAAATTATTGGGGATGTTGGTTCATACGATGGCGGATTAATATAGTAAAGTTTGTCTTCTAATTGGTTTCATGTTTTCACCTTTGTAATATGATATTGACAGTGAATTTTTGTGTATTCTGAATCTGAATCTGGCTAATGCAGCGAAGATATTGAGAAAAGCAAGTTCAATTCTATGATTGGTCAGCATGCTTATGATGTGACTTTGTTGCTATGTATGTTATTTCCAGTAGCAGTAATATATAGAGGTACATCTAACCTTGTGGTAAGGCAAGGGAAATTAAAAGCCACGATATATTTGCTCCACCTGAAAAAAGAAGGAAAGTTCCTTGATTACCTTTTGTTATACATGTTTTGACTTGGGGTGATTTATTTCTTATCAACATTAGTCTCTCTCTTCAAAGTTATACGTGTTTTGTTGCATGTCTTGATATGGTCCGATTTTACAAGAAAAGGAACTTCATGAATTAGAAAACGCTGTGAAGTGTCAGATTTGGCGAATATTTTTTAAGCTCTTCGTTATAATTATCGTTATTTGGTAGATAAGTAAGCTCTCATATGTTCATCTTGTTATTTATTTTTTCTATCCAACAAAGATTGGCAAATGAAGCTCGTGCTCAATAATTATTTACAGGCAAAAAATGCTTCCTCTGGAAAGATGGTCAAAGAGCCTCCAGCTGCAAAGACCATAAAGGGTTGGCGCGAGGCTTCATTTTACAGGGTTACGTGCAAGGTATGATGTACACCCATCCAACAAGTCTCCAACCAACTCTCATGAGTCTCCATAGCATGTCACTTTTATCGCACATTTTATTCTTTCTGTGAATAGAACTCTTGCAGTGTTATCTGGAACAAGATATGGCTCGAAGCAGACGTGTGGGAAGTTCGGTCTAGGTGCAAAGATGGTATTTATGGCATATCACGTACATGTTCATGAAATTCTTTTTTCTTTTTATTTACAAATATGTTCATGAAATTCTTCTGTTATTATTATCTATAGCACTCCATATGTATGACCCCGTTTTGACTTCTGTTTTCTTATGCAGGCATTGATTTGGTCAAAGATGAGTGCAGGGCTTCCCGTAGAGCTCTTGTCATCTATGAAGGGCCCGACTGGATATAGATATTCTTCGGTATGACTGCGGCATATTTTAAGATATATCTGTATATGCTGGTATCAGTGTTTGTATCATTCCTATCAAAAAATAATAAGTGTCTGTATATCTGTATATGCTGGTATTAGTGTTTGTATCATAATGATGCTTGTTTATGCTTTCAGGAACATTCCTCGTGTCCATTTACATGAAAAATGGGATAACAAGGTTTGGTGGCATGGAGCTGAGATCCAAGTTGTTATTGAAGGAAGTTGCCAAATTGGACAAGTTACCGTGTGTGTGCTCTAAGTCACCGACTGATGACATATTAATACGTTACGGGTTCATACCTTCTTAACCGTATATGTCAATCTGATGTGTTGTGATTAGTTTTAGAAAAATGTTGTTCAGTGCAGTTCACTAAGCTTGATCCACTTTACGTAATAAAAGTTTTTGGCATGTGCAGGCCAAGATATTGCATTGCATACGAAAAATGGCTGTTAAAACTCCTTATGCCGAGTCTCGTTTTAAATTTGTATCAGGTGCAGCAGAGTAAGCTCTCTCTCTCTCTCTCTCTCTCTCTCTCTCTCTCTCTCTCTCTCTCTCTCTCTCTCTGTGTGTCATAAACACAGACCACAAAGGAACATTTTTAGGATTATATGTCCTGAACAAATTCAAACTAACATTTTACTTTTTATGCAGTTGAGATTGCTCAGAAGCATTTTCCAGGAGTAGAATGCAAATGGGGTAATAAGGGTCTTGAATAACTTATTGCAGATAGTTCGGTTCTTGGTGTTTTAGCTGGCCAAGCTCAGATAAAACTCAAGCTTCTGTTAAAAAAAAAAAGACTATATGTTGGGTTTTTTGATAGAAAATTAAAGCTTTCTTGTTTAAATTCTAATGTTTTGGTAATCTGAATGCGTGGGGATCTTTATTGCATGACTAGTATTATAGGAATGCTTGATGTAGTTGGACTGTTGAATGGACTAAAAGTTTGTTAATTTTAGTAACTGATGATGCAGGTTGATTTTTCACTGAGGATGCTCAAGGCAGGGAAGCATGTGCTTCAAGGTTAGTTTTAATTTTCGATGTAATTGTTAAGTTGTGTGAGGATTTGAGATGCCATCCCCACCCGCCATCAACTGCCGGGGAGGTGCATTTTTTCCTATTTGATTGAATGTCTAAATAGTATGATGCAATGGTATGGACTAAATGTTTCTATTTTTGTGCGTGCTGTACCTGCTCACCGTTGTTTGGCTGGCTTGGTGGACTCGAAGAAAAACCTGCGGCAGCTTGTAAGTAGGATGCAGTTTCGATTGAATTTGCTGTGTTATTTGTTGCCTTTATAATTGATTGTATAATTGTATGACATGTAGAAGTGAAGATTCTGGCTATCTCTTTCATTGTGCCTTACATATGGTTTCTCTTGCACAATAAATTCACACCACACCGACACCGGTATTTCTTTGTCAGGATTAGATACAACGGTAGACAAAATGAAAGATGATATATGATTGTTCGGTTGGAATAAGTTCAAATTTGTAAGTTGCTGATTTGACAATGCAGCTACAAGCGATGGCGACAAGCTCTTTTTACCAAAATGCTAGGCTAGCTAGCTAGCCATCATCTCATTTAGCGAGCTAGCTCTGGTGGAATGATTATGGGATAAAATACAGACATAAGCAAAGCCTTGCTGCCCCCAGTTGTCGCCCCAAGAATTCATCACAATCAAATATTCTCTTCGTCCATCTCCAGTAACTCCCCACCCCACCAAGACCATGGCGTGACGGATTTTGCCTCTTCTAGTTGCTTCTTTCTCATAGATGCCTATTAACAAATAATAAATGATTTAAGAAAAAAGCAACCAGAAGAGACAAAATCCGTCCCGCCATGGTTTTGGTGGGGTAGGGAGTTACTGGAGATGGACGAAGAGAATATTGGATTGTGATGAATTCTTGGGGCGACAACTGGGGGCAGCAAGGCTTTGCTTATGTAGACATTAATTTGCTTTCCACTGTATTTTATCCCATAATCATTCCCCCAGAGCTAGCTTGCTGAATGAGATGATGGCTAGCTAGCTAGCCTAGCATTTTTGTAAAAAGAGTTTGTTGTCATCCCTTGTAGTTGCATTGTCAGATCAGCAACTTACAAATTTAAACTTATGTCAACTGAACAATCATCTTTCGTTGTCTACCATTGTATCTAATCCTAACAAAGAAATTACTTGTTTAACTCTTCAGCCATCTGTGTGTCGACTGCGATATGTGCTACGGTATCCGCGCAGTATTCTATTAGCACCGGAGAGAGTCACATATTCTCTCGAGAGAGTATCGCCTCTGGGGTTTTCAAGGAGAGGACTTTCAAGGCCCTGATGCTGAGGGATGAGGCTGAGAGATATGATGAGCTATTGAATATGGGAAAAATGAAACCAGACTGCGATATCTCAATTGAAGGCGGTTTGAGATATGTTTCTCGGTTTGATATTCCTTTCAAGGAGAGATGGCCTCTGGGGACCAATCGACCGGAGGTACTGTACTGTTTCATATTTAATTTTATTTAGTTAAGGGATTGTCAGTTGCGTTGGGTTTAGGGTTTTTATAATAATATTTTGTTATTTGTGAGAGAGGGATCTACAAGCATACAAAGTAGCAGACTACAGCCAAATCGGGGCAAAGGATAGAGTGACCATCAAACACATGCTGCGTCAGTTCCCGTTAATTTGCGACATAATCGTCGGTCCTGCATTTGATGACTACTCGACTGTAAGCATCTACAGCTCTACCCTTAAGCCATGGTTTTGGGTAGTGTAACAGTGTTAAAAACATGGTTTGCTTTAACTAACAATTCGTTTTACATATGGTTTCTCTTGCACAGTAAATTCACACCACACCAACATCGGTGCTTCTTTGTCAGGATTAGATACAATGGTAGACAATGAAAGATGATTGTTCAGTTGAAATAAGTTCAAATTTGTAAGTTGCTGATCTGACAATACAACTACAAGGGATGGCAACAAGCTCTTTTTACCAAAATGCTAGGCTAGCTAGCTAGCCATCATCTCATTCAGCAAGCTAGCTCTGAGGGAATGATTATGGGATAAAATACAGTGGAAAGCAAATTAATGTCTACATAAGCAAAGCCTTGCTGCCCCCAGTTGTCGCCCCAAGAATTCATCACAATCCAATATTCTCTTCGTCCATCTCCAGTAACTCCCCACCCCACCAAGACCATGGCGTGACGGATTTTGCCTCTTTTAGTTGCTTCTTTCTCATAGATGCCATATTAACAAATAATAAACGATTTGAGAAAGAAGCAACCAGAAGAGGCAAAATCTGTCCCGCCATGGTCTTGGTGGGGTAGGGAGTTACTAGAGATGGACAAAGAGAATATTGGATTGTGATGAATTCCTGGGACGACAACTGGGGGCAACAAGGCTTTGCTTATGTAGACATTAATTCGCTTTCAACTGTATTTTATCCCATAATCATTCCCCCAGAGCTAGCTTGCTGAATGAGATGATGGCTAGCTAGCTAGCCTAGCATTTTTGTAAAAAGAGTTTGTTGCCATCCCTTGTAGTTGCATTGTCAGATCAGCAACTTACAAATTTGAACTTATTTCAACTGAACAATCATCTTTCATTGTATCTAATCCTGACAAAGAAGCACCGATGTTGGTGTGGTGTGAATTTACTGTGCAAGAGAAACCATATGTAAAACGAATTGTTAATTAAAGCAAACCATGTTTTTAACACTGTTACACTACCCAAAACCATGGCTTAAGGGTAGAGCTGTAGATACTTACAGTCGAGTAGTCATCAAATGCAGGACCGACGATTATGTCGCAGATTAACGGGAACTGACGCAGCATGTGTTTGATGGTCACTCTATCCTTTGCCCCGATTTGGCTGTAGTCTGCTACTTTGTATGCTTGTAGATCCCCCTCTCACAAATAACAAAATATTATTATAAAAACCCTAAACCAACGCAACTGACAATCCCTTAACTAAATAAAATTAAATATGAAACAGTACAGTACCTCCGGTCGATTGGTCCCCAGAGGCCATCTCTCCTCGAAAGGAATACCAAACCGAGAAACATACCTCAAACCGCCTTCAATTGAGATATCGCAGTATGGTTTCTTTTTTCCCATATTCAATAGCTCATCATATCTCTCAGCCTCATCCCTCAGCATCAGGGCCTTGAAAGTCATCTCCTTGAAAACCCCAGAGGCGATACTCTCTCGAGAGAATATGTGACTCTCTCCGGTGCTAATAGAATACTGCGCGGATACCGCAGCACATATCGCAGTCGACACACAGATGGCTGAAGAGTTAAACAAGTAATTTCTTTAAGTGTGCGTATATATATATAACATCAATGGAACTAAGTAGGGGTGGGCACTTAGAACCGAAACCAAAACACGAACCAAATCGAACCGCACCGAACGGTTTGGTTTTGCGGTTTTGAAACGGTTTCGGTTTTGAAACCGAACCGCAACATAGAAAACGGTTTGGTTTCGGTTTTGGCTTTTGAAAACCGCACCGAAACCGAACCGCACCGCAAATATTAATAAACATTTAATTAAATGTCTTTATTAGATTTCATGTTTTAATTGGTCGTTTGTTAGAATCCATACACTTAGTATGGACTCAACCACACTAAAATATCATCATTCATCACTTTCTTTCTTTCATTAACTTGAAGGACCTTTGTTATTTTATACCATCACACACACATATATATACAAGGGTGGACTAATCTTGTTATCAAGAGTCGAACAATGATCTAATGAAGTTCACTCATTTGAAGCATGATATCACATATTCTAGTATGAAAGTTTCATTCACGTTTAATGAATTCAAATTTATTCAACTTGTTTTATGAAAAACATTGTAAGGGACACCCTTTTGTTGCACAATCATGTTTTAACATCACAACAACATGCAACATGCTAATTGTTTACATAACAAATGTCTTTTTCCTATTACTATTGGGAAATGCTTTTTAATATGTTAAATTTGTACATTTTTTCTTAAAAACCAAAACCAAAACCGTTTGAAACCGCACCGAACCGAACCAAACGGTTTGGTTTGGTTTTGGTTTTGGCTTCAAAACCGCACCGAACCAAACCGCAAAAACTTGCGGTTTTGGTTTTGGTTTCACTCAAAACCGCACCAAACCGAACCGCGCCCACCCCTAGAACTAAGTGCCCGAAAGGAAAGGAGAGATGGCAAGCTGCCATTGCACCTCAAAATTGAAGAGGTGAGTGTCAAAAGCTTTGGGAGATTTATTCATAGTATCATACACAAGCTTTAATTTCGAATTGATTAGTGTTGTGTTTTGGTGGTTTAAGCCTATAGGAAGCTTTAACTCAACGATCTAAAAGACTAATCTCTTCCACGTTCCTACACAATTGAAAATGTCATCAATCAAAATGCAAATATAACATAAACCCAAATGTACTCATGTTATACAAAACTAAACGTATCATATGCCCCAAATAACTAGGTAGACAAGCAAAAGTAACTCAAAACATGTTCATAAAAATACAAACCTATAAATATACATAAGCAGAAAAGAAATATAGGTACAAAAAAGTATAATTTTGTGAATTAATTATTGAAAACTTATCAATTAATGTATATATATTTTTGGACAAAACTTACCCATATAGTTTAGAATGAATGGAAGTTTAGTCTAAAAACAGAGAGAATGAACCGGTTAACTCCAATTATTTCATGAAAATAAGGGGTTTTGAAATTACTTATGTATTAGTATGTGTTGAACGGCAGGAAGAACACCCACTTCATTTCTCCAGTCTACAGTATCAACACTCTTCTGTTTCTCCCACCATTCTTATCAAACACTTTTTTTTTTCAAAAATTCAAAATCAGCCTTTAACCCCAAGTATTTCCCAAAACCGCTCTTTGCTTGTATTCCTAGAATAACAGAGAGCCTCTTTTTATTTAACCACATGTACATTTATGGAGAACTGACATTTTTTTTTTGTTGCTTTGTCACAAATATATATGATATATTTCTAATTTTCGACAAGTTCATTAATAACTTTAACATTTTATTTTACTTTAATAATAAATTTCATTGATACTGTATTACTAAAGAAAATTATTGTCATTTTTATTTTACAATCATAAATGTATTTGTTGCTATATGTGCGACTGTTTTTGCACAGTACTTCATCCGCACTAAAAAGATATACTCTTGAGAGAGCATTCATCAGGTGTGTTTAGAGAAAGGGCATTCAAGACCCGGATGAAGATGAATGTGAAGTAGAAAAAATAAGTCCTTTAGGATATGGGAAAAATGATGCCGGATTGTGATATGTGAATAGATGGTGGGTTGAGGTATGCCACAAGATTTTGCATACCTCTTGAAGAAAAATGGCCTTTAGGCAGTGTTCGCCTGAGGTAAGAGTAATAAAATGTCAACCATTTTATTTAGTTAACCAATTATTGGTTGTGTTAGTTTTTTATATTAATTTATTAGCTTGTATTTCTGAAAGGGGATAGTAAGACTTATAAAATAACGGATTACAAGAATATTAGTGAAAAACATGAGGTAACCATCAAGCTGTTGTGTCATTTTCCTTTGATATGTGACGTATTTGTGAGTTCACCATTCAATCATGACTTAAGATTTTTGATATGTAGTGATTGAATAGTGGACCCACAAATACATCAAAAAAAAAAAAAAAGATCAAAGTGTGCTTGATCGTTACGTCATCATTTTCACTTATTTCTTGTAATCCGCTATTTAATAAGCCTCAAAATCCCTCTTCAAAAATAAAAGTTAATAAATTAATATAAAAAACAACATAACCAATATATAACTAGTTAACTAAATAAAATTGAATGACAGTGTATTATTCCTACTTCCGTTCGAGAATTGCCTAAAGGCCATTTTTGTTATAGAGGTATACCAAATCTTGTGAGATACCTCAACTCATCCTTTATTGATATATTTTTCAATCAGACCCTCATTTTCCACATATCGTGAACAAATTTATTTTTCTCTCACATCCGTTTCCATCCGAGCCTTGAATTCCCTCCCGCCGATGCAATATTATTTCGATAGGGTATATACATTTTTAGTACGGATAAGTACTGTAAAACACAGCCGCACATATAGCAACAGATATTTACTGAAAAGTTAAAAATATAATAATTTTCTTTAATAATGTAAAATTAATGAAAAATATTATTTAAGTAGAATAAAATGTGTATTAACAAACTTGTTGAGAATTAGAAATATAGTACAGATGTATGACAAAGCAACAAAAAAAATTGAGTTATTCAGACTAGTAATTATAAGAGTCAATACCTTTCTTGTGCAGTGTATTTTGGATATGAAAGAGTGAGAGGGTTTGAAGGTTTCGAGGTTTTCCTCTCCCTCCTCAGTGAAGGGTTTCTTATGCTCTCTCTCAAGATTTATCTCTCTATCACGCACAACGCAGATGAGTGATTTGCTTTTTTTTTTTTATAGCCAAGAGCCCTGGCTAATACGCTGCGTTTTACCCAATGGTTTTAATGGTCAACCACAAAAGACACCATTTAGGTTTCCCCTAGGGTTCTATGGCTCAACCACCAAGGACACCATTTACTGACTATCCCTCCAGCCGGCCCCCCAAATCAGTATAGTTCTGAATCTGATGTCCTGGCACGCTTCTTCAATGGAGATAGCAACACAACCAGCAAATTCAAAATGCCCCTACCAATGGATAATGAAACATGTCTCAGCCTGACTAGTTGAAAATCTTATATCCAAAAAAATCTTATCCGAAATGTATCTACAAAATTCTTGCAAGATTATGATATGTGGTGTTACAAGATTGGTTAAAATCTAATTGAAAATCCATCTACAAAAATTGTAATCTAGGACACTAGTGTTTATTACAGTGACGGAAAGTAATGATGCTTATACACTCTAGTGTGGGTTCAATCCCCACCAATTATCTTCTCCCATAACAACTAATAATTTAACTTACTAACGCTATACGTGATTTGAGAAGTTACATTGTGTTGGAAAATTAGAATCTAATTGCTGTAATAGTACCCCTTAAAATTCTTAAATTGCGATGCAAGTAAATACACAATTTAAAGCATGCACATGATCAAACAAATGTTAAATAGAAATGTTAGACCGTACTTAAAACAAGTCATTTATATGTGCCCGACATTTATTAGTACAGGAAAAATGCTCTTACGTATTAATATAACATGTTTAGAGACTTAATAAAAATGCGCTTCTCTACTATGATATTTCATGTCTTTAAACTTTATTAGTTTACGATTTTCTACACCTAATCCATGGGCACCTCGCAGAAGTTTGTTTATTACGGAAAACTGAACGTTGAAATCTATGTGCTACATTAAAATAAAATTTGAACATCACTCTCAACAAGATTTAAATTTGCTTTAGCACCCCTGTCACACATGACTTTAATCCCAGAATCAGGTGGGTTACGATTTTAGTTCATCTCAATGGGTCTGGCTGAGGCGGAGTAGACCTAGAAACCCATTTTGTCATCAACCAAACAAAACCTAAAACAACCCAAATTCATTCAAGAATTAAAAGATAATCTTTACCCAGAGAATGATAACAATGTTAGAATGGATTTTCCTGCCCTCCCACGCCAGCCCAAACACATTTTTTTCTTTTTTTTTTTCCTTTTTTTTTTGTTGTGAAGAAAGGTCCAAACCCAGAAACCCAATGGCAAAACCTTGAATAATTCAAAATTTTGTTGTTCAATAAATCGTAAATCCGCTTCCAAATACATTATATAAGTTTCCTTAATGCTCACAGAAAATAAAAAATTTGGATCAACACTCACGGTTTTCAATAGGTTTTGCAAATTCATATACAAATCAATGTTCAATCTATTTATTTTCACCTTCGCCTCACTGTGAAGTTTTGAAAATTAAGGCGAGACTTTCCACTAAGATTCTTGAGTGTGGAACCCCATTTGACAATGTTCTGGCCTCACTACTATATTTTCCACTTAATTTTTTTAGCTTTCGGCTTAAATATTCCACTAGATATACATTTGTTGCTCAATAAACCATAAGACAGCTTCCAAATTCCTTAAAAAGTTAAACTTAATGCTCATGAAAAATATTTTGCAAAAATAAAAAACTTGCATTTTTTTTCAAAACACATGGGTGTTAGGAGGGCTCGACGCACGCAAAATGAAAGGAACTTAACTCACGTAGAATGATGCGAACCATGGCACTCGAAACAAGGCAGGTTCCGCTCACATAAAACGGGGCGTGTTTCTGGCAAGCAAAACGATGTGAGCTTCACGTATAGAAAACAAGGCAAGATACGTCGCACAAATCAAAGCTAGCCTTGTGCACAGAAAATGAGGTTGGCTCCGTGCATGCCAAAACAACGCGAGCTTTGGGACACAAAAATGGGCAAGCTCTTGGCATGCAAAACAATGCAAACACCTCACATGCAGAAAGAGGCGAACCCAATCACACAAGATGAGAGGGTTCTGCACATGCAAAACGAGGCAAACTCCCGGGTACTTAAAAAACGAGTCGGGCTCCACGCACGAAAAAATATATTTTGAAGAACATTAATATGATAGTTTGTTGTATAGTGATAAGAGAAATAAAAGAAAAAGTATAAAAAAGATTCGACTTCTTGAGGGTGCCATAAAGTCACGCCTGACTTTCTTGCACCGCAAGAATTTGTACATTTTTGTTAATTTTTCTTTTATTTATCTTACCATTACAACAAACTATCATATTCCTGTTTTTCAAAATATATTTTTTCTGTGCAAAATTTATTATAATTTGTATATAAACACTTGTAATCAATGATTTGAAACCTAAATTTAAAGATATTTAAACCCTTTGTTTTGTTAATTTTTCTTTTATCTAAATCTAAACTAAATATTAGCAGAACCCTCTTTGTCAACCAAAAGAGGGTGAAACACTATTTAACAAAACAAAATTTTGCCATTTTTTGCTTAAGCTTCACTTACAGGTGATTTTAACATTGTTAATTTAAAAAAAAAATTAAAAAATATGCATTGAATATACATTTTAACATCTCTATATTTTTTTTTTTTACTTTTTGGCTTAAATATTCTACTAAATATACACTTGTTGCTCAATAAATCGTAAATCCGCTTCCAAATACATTAAATTGGTTTACTTAATGCTCTCGGAAAATATTTTGAGAAGAAGAGTGAGTTCTTAGAGCTGAAGCAGGGTAAATTGCCAGCCACTGAGTACCATCGGAGGTTTACATACTTATCCCACTATCATCCCGAGACTGCTGTTAATCCTCGGGAGATGCTCCGTTTGTTCAAGAATGAAACTCAAAAGAAACTGCGCTCTATGGCGACTAATACTCACTGTACTGCGTATCAAGAGTTCTTCAAGGTCTTACTTCAGGTGGAAGAGTCAGATAATGCTCCTGATGATGATGATGAGGACGATGGTAGAAATGTCCAGAGGAACAGTAACAGGAGGCAGTCTTCATTTAGTCTGCAGAGGACGCAGAACTTTAAGAGGAGTGGGAACAACTCTAGATCATACAGCGGGGGTTCTAACTCTGGCACGCCATGTAAAGGCGACAGGTTCACTAGCAGTTCTCGTTTCCAGACTCAGGGAAACTTCAGTAGTTCAGAGGCCCATTTTTATCGTAGGTGCAACACCCATCACTTTTGTGAGTGTAGGAGAGGAGACAAAACATGTTATACTTGCCGACAGATAGGCACAAATCCAGTAACTATCCTCAGAACCAGAGGAACCAGCCTGCTAATATACCACCTGCAATCCCTATACATCAGTTTCCTGCACCCAGTACCCATCAGCAGACATGCTATGGCAAAGCTTTCCACTATTAGGGATACATAGCCCCGTACCAGTGAGGATTATACCAGTATCTAACTGAGACACGCTATTATCAGACAGGCTATCAGCAGATTCCGGGAGGCTACCCGTAGTACCAGGGAGATTATACGCCATATCAATGTGGTGGAGCTCAGATGTATACTAGAGGGCAATATCAAAACCTAGACATGGCGTTTAGCAGTGGAGGGTTCAGGTAGGCAAGCAAATCCACCATATCATGGTCGAGGCAACCAGGGCCGAGGTAATTAGACCCAGACAAATAGGGGTCGTGAAGGCAGCAGCAAGTCTAGGGAATAGTCAACAACATCACCTTTCAAGATGCTCAGGCTAATCCTGACTTGATTATGGGTACGTTGAACGTTCTAGGCCATTTTGCTAAAGTTTTAATTGATTCTGGTGCTACACATTCAGTTATTTCCCATAAATTTGCTCAAACAACTCAACCACATCCTATTGGCTATGAGTTGGAATTCTCGATGCCTAGGGGTGAAATCTGTTATGTTAGCTGGGAGTATCAAGAATATCCTATCCTTATCGAGGATATAGCTATGCCAGCTAATCTTGTTCCATTGGATATTGTTGATTTTGACGTTATCTTAGGCATGGATTGGTTGCATTACAACTGTACTAAATTGGATTGCTATTAGAAGGTAGTTACTTTTCACCAACCGAACATGCCTATTGTCACATTTGTTGGTGAACGAAGTGGTCTAAAGCATGGAGTTATCACTGCCGTAAAGGCGAGGCGAATGTTGAGCAAGGGTTGTCAAGGCTACTTAGCTCATGTTGTGCTATCGGAAGAAACTACTACATCTGTGGACGACGTCGGAGTGGTCAGACACTTTTTGGATGTCTTTCCCGAGGATTTACCTAGTTTACCCTCAGATTGTGAAGTGGAGTTCACCATTGATCTACTTCCAGGTACTAATCCTATTTCTCTTACACCTTATCATATGGCTCATGCGAAATTAAGAGAACTTAAAACTCAGTTACAAGAGCTTGTTGATAAGGGTTTTATTCAACCAAGCACTTCCCCTTGGGGAGCTCCAGTTCTGTTTGTGAGGAAGAAAAACGGAACTTTGAGGTTATGCATCGATTAGAGGCAGTTGAACCAGATGACGATTAAAAAACCGTTATCATCGTTCTGAACTTTTTATTAAACTATTGTGATCATTGATATGGAAAATATGATTTATGTTTTTGGTGCTTATCTAGCGAGTTATCATATAACACATCCACAAAATAAGGGTATATGACACGCCTCGATCCCGATGTCCTGGGGACATCGGGATGGTCACGTGTTGGTTGACACCCGAGGGGTGACGCAAGCCATTTAGAATGCATGAGAATGAGAAATAAGTAAGACTTAAGAAATTAATGGTAATTAATATGCATTTAAGGAACGTGTTTAGAGCATACAACTAATTGAATACTAGAAAAGAAATGAGATAAAATAATAAAGACCAAATGAAGTGGGTCCTACACCGAGGGGACTCGAAGATGTCGATGCAGAAGTGTCTTGATGCTGGGATTGTATGCCTCGATTCTAAGCCCTGAAGGGGGCGCAAAACAAAGGTGAATGGACAAGTTTAACCCCCAGGTTTTATGAAAACACATATATATCATGATAAACATAGGTTTTCCGAAACCTAGCATATCATGCAATGTCTTAAATCATAAATCATATATATCGTAATCACTAGTGAAAAATGTCCACATATCCCTTCAGGCCTTATGCCATCTCCCCGTCCCTGAGCATACAGTCAGAGAAAAAATACCTCTAGGCCCTATGCCATCTCCCCATCCCTGTGCTAATAGCCAGAGGAAAACCACTTCAGGCCCTATGCCAACACCATAACCGTCGCTCGGGATGGACCGGAATCTATCCCTTCATCCCGTAGCGAAAATTGGGACCACTAGGTAATACAAAACCATCGAACATATATTTATTGAAAAGCAACTTCATAGTATAAAATCATATATCATCTATACTATAAAGAAGTGTTTGAAATGTATTCTAAATATCATATCATCCAGCAAATATTATATAAAGAATACGGGTTATAGGAAAAATAGTAATAATTCAAAGTAGCCTCAGTAAGCATGATAATCAATTTCTCATAAAACGTTCACAAACGTATTCAAATAAATCATGCTTCCATGTATGCATTTCTATTATCAAAACATGTATTTTTAGAAGGGGTCCACTCACAGTACTGCACCATCGAAAACTGCGCTGCTAGCGAAGAAACGGTTGCCACAATATATGCACCTAAGCACATAAAGGGTTCAACTCAGTCAAACTCTATCCAATCAAATTTATTAGGGGAAAAGACTTAAAAAACGGGTCCAGAACTTCGAAATTAGCCTAGGAGGGGTCTCGAACGGAACGTCGAAAAAGTCAACGTTGAACGTTGCTTGTTGGTGTTGCAGGTGTGTTTAATTGCGGTTGTGTGTTGAAGTATTGCCTCAAATTTGCTAAATGCTATGGTGAATTTTGTTCAATTAGCTCTTACAGTCTCCTATTGCATCTTTAATTCTGAGTGTTGGGAATACTGTCACTGTGAAACTCGATGATTCCAACTACATTACTTGGAATTTTCAAATGAATCTTTTGTTGGAAGGTAATGGCATTGCTGGATTTGTGAATGGTTCTATTCCATGTCGTGATATGTGTGTGGATTCTGATTCTGAGGCTGCCACTGTTATTAATACTCAGTGTGTTTTTGATGTGTACACCGTATGGAAGATTCATGATAAAGAATTGATGACTTTGATATCTGCTACCTTGTCTCCTTCTGCTTTGTCTTGTATTATTGGTTGTTAGAGTTTCAAAGAGATGTGGGTGAATCTTCGTGAACGTTTTTCTAGTGTGACTCGAATCAGTATTGTTCAACTCAAGATTGATCTGCAGAATATAAAAAAAGGGCCTGGATCTGTTGATGCATATCTTCAGAAGATCAAGGAGTCTCGTGATCAATAAGTCGTTGCTAGTGTCACCATGTCCAATGAGGATATTGTGATTGTTGCTCTACATGGTCTACCAAGCGAGTTTAATACCATTAAGGCAGTCATTCATGGCCGGGAGAATCTTGTTTCTCTAAAAGAATCGCGCTCTCAGTTGAAGGTAGAAGAAACTGCTCTGGATGAAGCCACTAAGCAGATTCCTTTGATGTCTGCTATGTTTACTCATGCCTTTGGATCTAGTTTTGCTCATGGTGGTTCATCAGGCACAAAGTCTTCTTTACCAGTGTCACCAGGTTATATTGGACCTCATGCTTCTTCACTGTCTTTTATGCCAATGTCCCCAATGTCACTTCAAGAGTTTCAACAGGTGCATCCTGGTTTTCACTACCTATGTCTTATCTGCCTAATGTTCCTACGGCTTTTGTTGCTCAACATGGTTCTGGGTCATATAACAATTTTAAGAGCATTAATTACAAAGGCAAAGGTAAAAGGAAGAAGTTTTTTGGCAATAATTCTGGAGGCCAGTTTATTGGTTCCCACAATCAGTTCTATTCTCTCCGTGGTTATACTCAGCCTCAATTTCATGATGGAGCTAATATACCTTCTCAGGCTGCCTAATATGTCTTCCTCATATAATCCGAATCAAATATGTCAAATTTGTGATCGCAAAGGCCATTTTGCATTGAATTGTTTTCAACATGGGTGCCAGATTTGTCACGCTGTAGCATCTGCATGAATCTCCCCGCACAACTAGACTCCGCGATGTTTTCCAAATAAACTCCAAACTCCAAAGGGTGCAGCTGAAAAGTTAGAATATGGGGCAATCAAATCCAATCCAAGGAAGAGATTGGACAACTTCTGAGGTGTGGTTATGATCTGCGCCGACAATTCCAAATGGAGATGATACTGAATAAGATTGTAAGTCAAGCCTAATCACTAAATACATTAGCCATTTTAGTGACTGGTCTGAGCTCACCCTATATATAAGAAGACATATTGAAATAATGATAAGAGTATGGTAGTTCACAAATGATTAGGATTGTGTGAATGTTAGCTTAAAATGAAGTTTCTATGTTAGAATTAAAAGAACTATGCACGGTACTCGATTCTCATTTCTCAATCATCTCCTTTTGGTTTTGTTTTTTTTTTTGTTTGGCTTTTGAGATAATGTTTGAGAAAATTTAGACATTTCAAATTATGGTATTCATTTTAAATTTTCCTAAAATTTGTCGATTATCAAATGGCATAGTTTGTGAAATACTGTAATATTATGTTTTCTAGATATAAAAAAAATCATGATTTGTTCATTGTTTGATCTTTTAATGAACTCTTTATGTCTCAATCAATGAACAAAATATCGATATTATCAGCGATTCGTTTTTTTTCGTGAGACAATATTTTCACAGCTATCCACTTAGTTATAGTAAATATATCGATTACCGATAATATCGGGAGATGAAACCCAAAAATACTTGAAAAATACTGAAAAATCTCAATCTTGCTCATCCAAGGGGATTCGAACCCCTCCCATTTTACTCCTTCAACACTTTGACCACCATATCACTTATATTTTTGTGAAAATATGCTAAAATATTTATATATATGGTTTTGTTTTGAATTCTTTATATAGAAATGATTATGGTTTTGTGAAAATATGCGAAAATATTCGAACCCCTCCAATTGTACTAATTCATTATATATAAATGATTATGGTGTGTTTAAACTTCTTTCATTAATTACTACATATTTTCTACACTCACAATGTTTGCCAGCTCACTATATAATCAACTTAAATCAGTTAAATCCATCATGCAATGCATTTCCTTCTAATTTTTTGTGATAAACTAATAGATAATTGACTAAACAAACATCCTGCAAAGTTTCAATAAAAATTTTCAAGTTTTTCTTACAATTTCCGTGGTTTTTATTCAATTTTTTATCGATATCGATAATATCCCGATATTTCCATCGAAATTTCCGTGTTTTTGGACTATCGATATTTTAGACCTTGGTCTCAATATTGTTTCTACTTCTCAGTGTTTCAATATATTTGTATTTAATTGATTAAATTTGTGTCTTTACAGTTTTCTAAGGAAGTTTCAAAGTGTTTCCAAATGCAGGATAAGAGAAAAATATGATGAAGCCCCAAGAACGCTGAAGTAAGAAATTAAGTCTTGAGAAGTAAAACATGTGAATCATTTTTGTTGTACATAGGTTGTTAATATAAAGTTGGTATAATCAGGTGCAAATTGATGATGGGAACAATTTGTTTGCTCTGTGATTTGTACTTAGAAAGCTGCCATTTTAGTTCTACATAATCTCTTAATGTAAATTCAATAGAACATACATGCAAAGTTATTTCTACCGTTTGGGTTCAACTGTTTTAATTGGTTTCTAAATTATTTAGAGATGGGTGTTTTAAATTGTGAGTACGGCTTCAAAACCCACAGCAAAGCGCAGGCATCTTTGCTTGTATATACTATATTTCTAATTTTCGACAAGTTCATTAATATATTTGACTTTTAAAAGACATTTTATTCTACTTCAATAATAGATTTCATTGTGTTATATATTACTAAAGAAAATTATTGTATTTTTAATTTTTCAACCATTTATGTAATTGTTGCTATATGTGCTGCTATGTCTGCACAGTACTTCATCCATACTAAAAAGATGCATATACTGTCGAGAGAGTATTGCATCAGGCGCGTTTAGAGAGAAGGCGTTCAAGGCCCGAATAGAGATGAATGTTAGGCCATCTTCTGGCATTAAGCCATTCTTTAGCCTGACTTGTTAAAAAAACTCAACTCCAATAAGGGACTGGACCAAAAACAAGTGAAATCCACCAAGCCAAATGATGGCCTTTTGGCTATCGAGCTGGCTACTTCTAGCCCCTTATCAGCCCATTTGTTGGGGCCCAATCAGTCACCACCAACCTTCTAACATCTGCAACAACGGAAGCATAATATGTAATAATACCAACATGAAATTTAAACAATATCAAAAAAAAAATTCTTATAAATACCTATGGCATTTCTACACTATTTCTCACATTCTTTTTACTCGTACATACTATTTTATCTCATTTTATTAAAAAAATTTCACATTCTTTTCACCTCAAATACTCTTTTAATACCTGTTTTAATTTCTAAGTTGTTAACATGCAAGTAATATTAAAATATTTAATAAAATATGTAACAATACCAACATGAAATTTAAACAATATGTAACCATACCAACATGTAACAGTACCAATAAGTTAAAGAACAAACTTAAAAATAATAAATTATTGAGGGGCTATGTTTAGCCCCTTTCGGTTAGAGATGGTATATAAATATAGTATGACACTGTTCATTTTAAAAAATATATTTTGTAGGGGTATAATTCTAGACCGGGCTATACTTAGGCTTTTCGGTTGGACATGGTCTTAAGGAGAAAAATAAAGTCCTTAGCAAAGGGGTAAGATGGCTTAAATTGTGATATATCAATAGAGGATTCATTATTTTTCCTCCGTTGTATTTTATCATCAGAATAAAAGATAAAAATGGTAAGTGTAGGTGTGAGAACAATTAACTTGTTGAACACCGTGTTTTACAATAGTTGTATATATGGGTGTCAGTATCATTTTATTTTATAGAAAATTGAAGAGTTTAGATGTTTTCCAAAATAAATAACAACATCAGATCCTAAATGGAAACCGAAACAAAATTCTATGCGGCTTTTTAATTCGCTCATCGTGGTGGTGATTGGTACCAAAAGTTCGAAACCCTACCTTAAGCCATAAGGTATCTCCAATATGGTGAAGCGCTCCAATGACCCCAATGAGAAGCGTTCTCGGACAAGAAGAAGGTGACTCTCTCTATCTCTCTCGCATGGGCAATTGGATATGAATTTAAACTTGCTAAAATTTGGGATTGAAGAAAAACCTAATAATTTTGTGTTGTTTGTTCCAGACTAAGGGGGTTGAATGCTGTCGGTGATGGTGATGGTGATAATGCTCAAGGCACCTCAAAAGTTAGGAATGGGCGAGTGCATTTGGGCACCAAATTTGCTACTTTTCTTCGAGTCAAGGAGGTTACAAGGCAACGGAAGCGGAAGCGGAGGGAAATTACTACCTCTGTAGAGGTCCAGGAGTGTAGGCACCGGGTCAAAGAGTATAGGCAGCTAAGGGGAATTACTGTTTCAAGCCGCAATGTTCCAAAACCCATCAGGACTTTGGGTCGCACTCCGTTTCCAGGTACCTACTTTTTTTCATTTTTTTTTCACTTCTTCTTCGTGTATTATGTGTTGGAAGCTAGCTACATGCATGTATCTATTGAAATGATTTCTCTTGATCGCAGAATATGCTAAGGATGAATTTTTAAAAGCTGGGTTCGTCAGGCCTACACCAATTCAAGCTCAAGCATGGCCAATCGCTTTGGAGGGCCGTGATCTCATTGGTATTGCTCCACCAGGATCCGGGAAGACACTAGCGTATCTCTTGCCTGCAATTGTCCATGTAAAATCCCAGAAAAGACTATGTGAGTATTTTATATGGTAGTTATCCTTAAGATGATCAAATCCTGGCTCTTTGAATCCTATATATTTGGTTTATATTTATCGGGATTAAGTTTTCCATTTTACAATTTTTCTTCAGCTTGTGGAGATGGCCCAGTAGTATTGATTTTAGCTCCAACCTGTGAGCGCGCTCGTCAAATCCAACAAGAGTGTACTAAATTTGCTGCAGCACACATTTTAGCCTTACTCGGCAGTGAACTGGATTGTTATAAAAATTCTCTTGTGGCATGTGGTAGGTGGTGGTGCTGGTGATGAACTACGTTTGACATTGTATTCTTATTATTGTGCTACTGCTACGCTATTTCATTTATCGGATATTATCTACTTGATATTCTGTTGTAGGCATTGGTTATAGTAACATGACTCATAATCGATTTTGTGTAGGCCGGTGACTTTAAGGAGGACTTCTAGTTTAGTATATAGTTATTCTTCTTATTGATTGCAATTAATATTTTGGCTCAGGAGTTGGAATTTTAATTGACACACCTGAGGCCGTGCTTCTTGCGTTAGAGATGTGTCGTACAAACTTGCAAAGGGTCACATACCTTGTGTTGGATGGTGCTGATTGGATGCTAGCAGAAGAAGACGAGGACTGTAAGTCTCTAGTAGCAGAAGAAAGCGAGGACTGTAAGTCTCTAGTACGAGAAGTTCTTTCTCAGGTTTGAGATATTACCCCTACTTGGTTCTTCATTCTTGCGGCGTTGTTTCTTAAATGTTGAACTCTTTAGCATTTTTAAATATCCCTCACTCACACCCACACAAACAAACGTGTGTGCGTGTGTTTATATCTCAAAGTTTATGTTCGGTTAGAAATTGTATTTTGGGTTTTCTGTATACAGATTCCCCCAGACTGTCAAAAATTGTTCTGGGGTAGTAGCTGGCCAGAGGAGGCTGATGAGTTTGCCAGGCCATTCCTTCGCGACGCATGCAAAGTAATATATCTCTTACTCTTTGTATTTTTTTGGCATCACTTAGTCATTTTTAATTGTTGTAACTGGATGATATTAGTAGTCACAAAAGGTCTTCTATCTTGGGATGGCAATAGTTAGTGCTCTTGACAGATTTTTTTGGGGTGCAATACTCAATACTTGTTATGAAATTTATCTTTGGATGCTGAACAGGTTGAAATAGGTTCTCCAGTTCTGAAAGCTACACATCCAATAGACCAAATTGTTGACATCGTTGCTGAAGATCAGAAATATGACAAGTTGGGAACATTCTAATGGTTGATCTTGTGCAGTTAGTTTGAGGTTATATCTACATTTCTGATTTGTTTCAAATTTTCAGATTGGTAGGCTTGCTACGTGATATAGCGGATGGCAGCAGAATACTGATATTCATGGATATAAAGAAAGGATGTGAATCATGTAGTCTCCTCGCTCAGAAGCTTTCCAATGAAGGTTACGCAGTCTCGGTTCATGAAAACGTATGTCAATTGGAAAGGGTCCAAATTACCTCTGGGTTTCAAGGTGACTATATCCCCATAATGATTGCAACTGATGTTGCTGCTCGTGATCCAGGTATCAATAGAATTTCTTTTAGTTTGTGAAATGCTTAAAAGAAGTTTTTTCGCTTGTGCTTAAAGAGTTGCATCTCTTTTTACTATTATAATTTTATTATTGCTATTATAATATTATTTAGAAAGAAAAATCTTCTACAGTTGAAAGCTTTATTTAATTTACTAGTCGGCATCCCCCTTGCCAAAATCTTGCCCTTTTAGTAACCTAGGGTTTGTTTGGTTACTGTGGGAGTGTAGGTTTGTCAACCTGGCAATTTTTGTCGAATGCATTTAACCTGTGAACTGGCCTGAAGCCTTGTTTCTAATCGCTTTGTTTCATGCTTAATTTGCAGTTCTGAAGAATGTGAAATATGTTATCAATTACGACTTTCCGGGATCGATTGATGATTATGTTTACCGCATTGTCCTTGCTGAGCCAAAAGGAACAGCATACACGTTCTTTACAACTGCTAATGCTAGGTGTGCAAAGGAACTTACCATCTTACTCTTGGAAGCTGGACAGAAGGTTAGTCCTGAATTGGCAGCACTGACGCGTGATGTACGATATCCAGGTGAGTAACTATAAACACTGGATTAAATAATGTTGTACACACATTGTCATAAACACACGTGATGCTAGACATTTCAGGTCGTTGGTATGGAATGTTGGATGTCTTTTTTGATGAAAAGAGCACCTTGTCATGTCCTAACTTCTCCCTGTGTACCAGCTGCTCTCGTATGATTTCGTAGGGTTTTATATAAATATTCGAGCTTTGATCTGATTACTTATCTGGCGGCCATTCGTTCTTTTAAGCCTAAAACTAGTTTAGCTCCCCTACTTCAAATATTGACTTGACGATGTTCACAGTTTATTCTTCTGTGTGGTCTATGGTTTGCGTATGATGCGAATGTATGGTTACTCTTTGACTTCCAGTTATTTATATTTATTTTTTTGGGTATGAAAGTACTATTGCAATTCACTTCTTTTTTTGGATTTATGATATGGCTGCCAACTGATGTCTTCCAGATAGCTGCATACCTGGAATGTTTCTCGGAATAGGTAGCAATTTGATTGGGAAGGTATATAAGAATGTGTGTGCGCTACTGTGCTTCAGCTTTAGTACCTAACATTGCACTTGCATATAGGACCATTAGATAAGGGCATGCACCATCTGTTTATTACCCTTTCTTTGTGGCAAATGGAATTCAAAATTCAACCGCTGCTGTCATACACATGTAGTGTACAACACATTTGCTTATAGGACCAGAATTAAGGGTTGTATACTGCTAAATTTGTTCCGCTTGCCTTTATTTAAACAGGTTACAGCCGGGCATTTAGCTTCAATATATCGGCATTGTCCCGAGATGAAAAGTTATGCCAGTTTCGCTGTGGACACAGTCAACAAAAAAAAGGTTAAAACTGATAAACTCAGATCCGAATTTGTAAAAGCTGATGGTCTACTTCTTACGTTAGCATGTTCATTTTTACTGAGTAATCTTTAATGGCGTACTGGTCTAAGTATAATGTTCTGCATGGCTTCTTTTTTAGAGACTTCAACTGCATTTTGTGAGACTGGTGGAGGCATACGAACACTTTTCTTGCCTTCCTATTAGAGTAATTTATCTAACTCTTGAGGCCGTTGATGGCACGGCTTGTGAAATGAATGCTTATGGAGCAATAGTTGTGAAATGGGGGATTACTCGCGAAGTGAAAACCGTATATTTTGGTAGAGTTAAACCCAGTGGTCGTATGTCAGCACTTTTCGACATCAGAAAGAAAATTGGTTACAGAGGTAACCATCTGTCTGAAGCACTCAAAAACACACATGGCTGTCTGAACTTTGGAATTCAGTGATAGATGGGGTTCTTAATTATCGTGCATTTCACTTGTCCCAGTCTATAATATCTGGCCAGAAAGCAGGAAAAAGCTTAAGGAGTTCCCCAAGTCTCGCTGACGATGACTATATGAGGTAAATTTGATGTTTTATTATGTTTGGGATTTTATTTCTGAAACTTAATTTGCGGCAAAGAAACCCTAAAAACAGGGACTTGTGTGTCAATTCCATACCCTAAACTTGAGTGCATTGATGCATATACTTCATAACTTTAATTGGTTACAGGCAAAGAGAAAGAAAAGGAGCCCGCCGCGTGGCTACTGCTAAGGGCATACTCGGAATGGATGGAGTATATTTTGAACAATATGGTTGTGTTTGGATTTACTTGGTTTGGGGGGCACGTCCTACATTCCTGTAATCTGTTGGTGAAAGTCACACTTACTTTGTTAAGTTTACGTGCGGAATTTTTCGTATAAATTTGCAGAAATCAGTCAGGAAATTTCCATATTAATTGCAGGCTTAATTATCCTCAAGAGAAATCGACGAAGATGAACACGCGATTAACAAGCAATGATTTCGCACAATCTTTTGGATGCCTGTTTGACACACACAACACTAGTCATACAATGACCAACACAAACTGATGAGGTTTCTACCTCTACCACCTTAATGGTTTCGAGTCCTTGATGATAACAAAAGTTGTGTATTACTTGGATTTACGTGATACGTATATTGTCACTGAAATTTAGAATTCAGTAGAAGATTCGACATTAAACCCAATAGAGGATCCGACAACAGATTTTCTTTTTCTTTTTTTTTTCGTCTAAAACTCTCCTCTCCTCTCCGACAACAGTTACTATTCATAAACTTCTCATCTCATTCGCACAAAACTCTTCGCAAACGATTTCAAAAAAAATTTAGTCAACTTTGTAAACGCTCGAAACTTGTTGGTTAACAAATTAAAACTACTAGACCGTTGTGAGATTGGGATTGAAACTAACATGAAATAGACTCGGAATTTAAGTGGTTCACCTCTTAAAATTGAAATGCACTATTTTGTTTACTCTTTAAAATTAAGACTATTAGACCAAAAATGACCCTACATTAACAAATCCCGCAACTCGTGTGTGTTTCTTGCGCAACGGTAAGGGACATTTGTGCGAATGGTGTACGTGTCCATGATAGACTGGCGGAGTATCGAGGCGTTCACATATTGAAGGCGTAGCATACAGGCGTGATCTCTTGCATCATGATTTTTCTTCACGTCCCTTCAGCCTCAGAACCGAAGTAAATAGTTACCACATGTCAAAATCTGGTGACTCAGGCATCCCATCACCAACAACTGAGATTAAGCGTTCAAGGCTATATAAACCTCCCCCCGTCATAACCTTCGCTCTTTACTTTGCATTCTCTATTGAAACTATGCTAACTTGCTCTATGATTTCTCCGGCAACCTGGATTTAAGTGGTTCACCTTTTAAAATTGAGTTACATCTATTGTGTGGCTCAGATTATATTGATTTCAAATGTTATTGCTTCAGTTGTCCGACCTCTTTACAATAAGTTCCCACCCCTTTATACAGGCCCTCAATAAACCCAGAAATCTTTGGGCTCACCTAATCTCACTTTTGTAACAGGTAATGCGCCACGTACATCAGTTAATGTGCTAATAACTTTTTTAACCATCAATTGATATTCGCCGGTGAAGTGATGTTGCTCAGTCAAGATTGGACGCCTTTTAGATCAATGTGTGCGGAGCGGTATTCTCAGATATGCCTCATGTGTGTTTCCTGTGCAACGGTACGGGACATTTATGCAAACGATGTACGTGTCAATGATAGACTGGCTGAGTATCGAGGCATTCATATATTGAAGGCCTGGTTTCGTGCATCGTGATGTCGCTTCACGTCCCTTCAGCTTTAGAACCGAAGTAAATAGACCGCCACATGTCATAATCTGGTCACTCAGGCATCCCTGCAGCAACAACGGAGACTACTCAAGGCTATATAAACCGGAATTGGATCCTCTCCGGATCCCCTCCATGGGGATCCTAGGGATCAAGGCATTTGGGCCGTTCATTAAAAATCGTGCGGCTAAAATTAAATGATTTTTATATTTTTAAAAATAAAGCAGTTTCGTTTTGCGTAAAAAGTATTTAATTGTAACCACACGATTTTTTATGAACGGTCCACGGGCCTTGATCCCTAGGATCCCCATGAAGGGGATCCGGAGAGGATCCAAGTCGATATAAACCTCCCCCTGTCATAACTTTCTCATTACTTTTCATTCTCTATTGAAACTCTGCTGATTTGCTCTGTGATTTCTCTGGCGACCTGAAAACTGCTTTCTCAAGCTTTTAATCTGCGTCGTCATTCTTTAGGTAAACTTTACACCCTTGCACTTTTTTTTATTTGTAAATTATCTATAAACTTCAAGCATAGTTATTTATTTTTGTTAAGAAATCCAAATTTATGGCCATCTCCGGCACGCGTATATGTTGGCGGGTCTATCTCTAGCAACGCTGGTAGGTAGGATAGAGTAGGATTGCCCCATCATTGGTAGATTGGGTGGCCTAAAATATCTCATAGTACCGAGCGCTTACTGGCCCGAGCACCTACAACTTAATTTGTTGTGATTATCTCTTTTATGTTTCTAAAATCTCAACACTACTTGTAGATATCGAGTACACACGCGATGTCAACTTTCTCAGACTCAGAAAACGATGGTCGAGAAGCTCAAGACTACAAGCAGTCAGTTGGTAGCGACACTGTCAACTTTGATGACTTCGTTGATACTATCGACAATGCCAACTTTGATGACTCCGTTGATACTATTGACACGCTTGACTACGAGTCTCTTGTCGAGTCGGGTGTCAATCTTTTCTACCGACAACCGTGTTGAATCATAATCTTGTTTCTTGGCCCAAGGAATTGATCCAGCCCATAGAAAACTCATGAAGTGTGCTAGAAATTTCTAGCAAAAGATTGTTGGTGTGTATGCTAGAAAGGTCTAGCTGATTGTAAACTTGTGTAGTGTGATCATACACTAGAAAATTCTAGTGATGGCTTAAGTTGACAAAGCATGCCTATAAATATAGGTATGTGTGTGTGTTGTGATGCAAGAACTAAGAAAGAGAGCAAGTAGTGAGAAGTGAGAAGAAGCAACAAAACTTCTATGAGTGTTTGAGTGTTTCCTCTTGTATTAAGTTTGTGTGAGTGAATAAAAATTTTGTGAATTAACTTGAGTGTTCTTTCTTTCTCTTGCCTATCAAATTCCGTTGCGTCACAATCTTCTTTGTGAAATATACATCTCCAAAGTAGTGAAGTCCTTTTTAACCCCCAACAAAGTGGTACCAGAGCCATAGATAGCAACGCAATGGCATCCTTCCAAGTTCCAATGCTCAACAACAACAACTTCGATAATTGGAGTATCAAAATGAAGGCCCTTTTGGGAGCACATGATGTCTGGGAAGTCGTGGAGAAAGGCTACACTAAGCCAGAAGATGAAGCTACTTTGTCCCAACCCCAGAAAGAGAGTTTGAAATACTCAAGAAAGAGAGACAAGAATGTTCTCTACCTCATCTACCAAGCATTAGATGACAATGGTTTTGAGAAGGTCTCGAGTGCAACCTCCGCCAAGCAAGCATGGGAGAAGCTTCAAACCTCTTACAAAGGAGCCGAACAAGTGAAAAGGGTTCGTCTTCAAGTGTTAAGAGGTGAGTTCGAATCTCTACAAATGAAAGGGTCTGAATCAATCTCTGATTATTTCTCAAGAGTCTTAGCCGTTTCTAATCAATTAAAAAGAAACGGTGAAAAATTGGAAGATGTTAGAATTATGGAGAAGATACTACGCTCGTTGGACCCCAAATTCGAGTACATTGTTGTGACGATTGAAGAAACCAAAAACTTGAAAGAAATTACTATAAAGCAATTAATGGGTTCACTGCAAGCATATGAAGAGAAACATAAGAAAAGGCAAGGGAATGATGAATAGCTCCTCAAGACGCATGTTCAGACAAAGAAGAAAGAATAAAGCATCAACAACAAGGGAAACCAATACGAAAGAGGTCGTGGCCGATGTCGCGGACGTGGACGTGGTTGGAACTTCAACAACCATAGCAACTACGAAAGAGGAGAAAGCTCAACTAAAGGTTATGGAGGAGGGCGCTCAAACTCGAGGTATGAAAAATCTCAAGTTCAATGCTATAATTGTCAAAAGTATGGGCATTATGCTTGGGAATGTATAGCTCCAAGCAACAGACCTGATGAGAAGATCAATTATGTGAAAGAAGAGAATGACGTTGTGCTACTGGCATGTAAAAACAATGATGGAGACCAAGACTATACATGGTATCTTGACACCAGCACCAGCAACCACATGTGCGGAAAAAGAAACATGTTTGTAGAGCTCAATGAATCGGTGAGTGGCAACGTTTCTTTTGGAGACAAATCCAAAATACCCGTAAAAGGAAAATGTAACATCCTTATTCCCCTGAAAAATGGCGGTCATCAAATAATTTCAAATGTCTACTACGTGCCTAATATGAAAAGCAACATTTTGAGTTTGGGTCAACTCTTAGAAAAAGGTTATGATTTTCATACGAAAAATTATATCCTTTTTCTTAGAGATGACAAAGGAAGATTAATTGCCAAGGTGAAAATGTCAAAGAATAGGATGTTTCCTATGAATATTCAAAACGATGTTGCAAAGTGTCTCAAGATATCTTACAAAGACACATCCTGGCTTTGGCATCTTCGTTTTGGACATCTTAACTTTGGAGGACTGGAGTTATTATCCAAGAAGGAAATGGTGAGAGGCCTACCGTGCATCAGTCACTCTGATCAAGTTTGCGAAGGATGTTTACTTGGGAAACAGTTCAGGAAAAGCTTTCCAAAGGAGTCGACCACAAGAGCCCAGAAGCCGCTCGAGCTCATTCATACTGATGTGTGCGGTCCAATAAAGCCAAGCTCTTTGGGTAAAAATAATTATTTCCTTATCGTCATTGATGATTTTTCAAGGAAAACTTGGGTATATTTCTTGAAGCAAAAATCAAAAGTCTTTGGAGCATTCAAGAAGTTCAAAGCCGCTGTAAAAAAAGGAGAGTGGTTGCAAGATCAAAACCATGAGATCTGATCAAGGAGTAGAATTCACTTCAAAGGAATTTCAAGAATTTTGTGAAGCCAATGGAATTCGTCGACCTTTGACAGTTCCAAGATCCCCTCAACAAAATGGTGTGGCGGAAAGAAAAAATCGAACTATCCTCAACATAGCTCGAAGCATGCTCAAAAGCAAGAAATTGCCTAAGGAGTTGTGGGCAGAAGCTGTAGCATGTGTCGTCTACCTATCCAATCGGTCTCCAACAAGAAGTGTGTAGGGAAAGACTCCGCAAGAAGCATGGAGTGGAAGAAAACCAGGTATTTCTCATCTAAGAGTTTTTGGAAGCATAGCCCATGTACATGTACCAGATGAGATGAGAACCAAACTTGATGACAAAAGTGAGATGTTCATCTTCATCGGCTATGACAAAAATTTAAAAGGCTATAAGCTGTATAATCTGAAAAATGGGAAGACGGTGATCAGTCGAGACGTGATGTTCGATGAAGAAGGAGAATGAGATTTTGGCCCGCATGCAGGTGATCTTCACTTTTTTCCTCAATTTGAAGAAGATAATGAACAAACAATAATGGAGCAAGCAAGAGATGTTCAACAACAATCCACTACTCCACCTGCTTCACCAACATCAACCAATCATGGTAATTCACCAGCATCAACATCATCAAGTGAGAGTTCAAACGAGAGAGATGTTCCACGCACAAGGAGTTTACATGAACTCTATGAGGTAGCTAAAAGACTTGATAATCCTACACTTTTCTGTCTCTTTGCTGATTGTGAACCAGTCGACTTCCAAGAAGCAGTACAAGATACTAAGTGGAGGAAAGCAATGGATGAAGAAATCGAAGCAATTCAGAAAAATGACACATGGAATCTCGCTATTCTTCCGGAAGGACACAAAGCCATTGGAGTCAAGTGGGTGTACAAGACAAAGAAAAATGCCAATGGAGAGGTCGAAAGATACAAGGCGAGACTAGTGGCGAAGGGCTATAGTCAAAGAGCCGAAATCAACTATGATGAGGTATTTGCACCTGTAGCTCGTTTGGAAACTATACGATTACTAATTTCTTTGGCAGCTCAAAACAAATGGAAAATTCAACAAATGGATGTGAAGTTCGCCTTCCTAAATAGAGTCCTTGAAGAAGAAGTCTACATTCAGCAACCATCAGGCTATGAAATCAAAGGGCATGAAGACAAGGTTCTGAAGCTGAAGAAAGCCCTATATGGGTTAAAACAAGCTCCAAGAGCATGGAATAGTCGCATCGACAAGTACTTTCAGGAGAACAACTTTATAAAGTGCGCTCATGAACATGCTCTCTATGTCAAAGTTAAAGATAGAGATATTTTGATTGTGTGCTTATATGTGGATGATCTAATCTTCACCGGAAGCAATCCAAGCATGTTTGAAGAGTTCAAGAGAGTGATGACCAAAGAATTCGAGATGATCGACATTGGGCTGATGGCATACTACCTAGGCATCGAAGTCAAGCAGAATGAAGAAGGCATTTTCATCTCCTAAGAAAGCTACACAAAGGAGATACTGAAAAAAAGTTCAAAATGGACGACTGTAAGCCCATAAGCACGCCAATGGAGTGTGGAGTCAAGCTAACCAAGCATGACAAAGGAGAAAGTGTAGATCCAACATTTTTCAAGAGTCTAGTTGGAAGCTTGCGCTACTTGACATGCACAAGACCAGACATTCTCTATGCCATCGAATTAGTCAATCGTTACATGGAGAATCCCACAACTACACATTTGAAGATGGCCAAAAGAATTCTTTGATACCTTAAAGGTATCGTTAACTTTGGCTTGTTCTATTCAAGTTCTGATAACTACAAACTTGTTGGATACATTGACAGTGATTGGGCAGGAGATTCCGACGATAGAAAAAGCACTACTGGATTTGTTTTCTTCATGGGAGACACTGCATTCACATGGATGTCGAAGAAGCAACTGATTGTCACTCTCTCTACCTGCGAAGCTGAATACGTAGCTGCTACCTCATGTGTCTGTCATGCAATCTGGTTGAGAAACTTGCTGAAAGAATTAAGCATGCCACAAGAAGAGCCAACAGAGATCTACATCGACAACAAGTCTGCAATAGCTCTAGCGAAGAATCCAGTGTTCCACGACAGGAGAAAGCACATAGATACCCAATATCACTACATAAGAAAGTGTATTGCAAGAAATGATGTGCAAGTGGAATACGTGAAGTCTCAAGACCAAGTCGTCGACATATTCACCAAGCCACTCAAACAAGAAGACTTTATCAGACTGAGGAACTCAATCGGCGTCACAAGACAAGATTAAGGGGGGATGTTGAATCATAATCTTATTTCTTAGCCCAAGGAATTGATCCAGTCCATAGAAAACTCATGAAGTGTGCTAGAAATTTCTAGCAAAAGATTGTTGGTGTGCATGCTATAAAGGTCTAGCTGATTGTAGACTTGTGTAGTGTGATCATACACTAGAAAATTCTAGTGATGGCTTAAGTTGACAAAGCATGCCTATAAATATAGGTATGTGTGTGTGTTGTGATGCAAGAACTAAGAAAGAGAGCAAGTAGTGAGAAGTGAGAAGAAGCAACAAAGCTTCTGAGAGTGTTTGAGTGTTTCCTCTTGTATTAAGTTTGTGTGAGTGAATAAAATTTTTGTGAATTAACTTGAGTGTTCTTTCTTTCTCTTGCCTATCAAATTTCGCTGCGTCACAATCTTCTTTGTGAGATATACATCTCCAAAATAGTGAAGTCATTTTAAGCCCCAACAAACTGAACCACCCATCTATTGTGGACTTAGCGGATTTCTCCCAATCATCCATTCCTGGAGAAGGATCCACCTTTAGTTCTCGAGAAGAGAACTTGGAGCGTGATGCCGATCGAGCGGCTTCTAGCGAGATGGGGGATGAAGACTCGTTGGTGTACTCGAACGCCATAGGTCGTCAGCCCCCAGGCAACACCCCAGATCTAGAGTAGGGATGGGCAAATACCCATTGGTTATGGGTAACCGCGGTTACCCGTCCATTTAAATTAAATGGTTACGGTTATGGGTAACCGTTTAGATAAATAAACGGTTATGGGTATAACCGTTTACCCGTAAAGTTTAAATGGGCGGTTATGGGTATTAACGGCAGTTATAAACGGGTAACCATTTATCCATTTATTTTATATATGTAAAATTAAAACAAACCATGTTCTCTAGGGATGGAAAAAATTACCAAAAATTCCAAACTTAACCGAAAAAAATCCCGAAACCAAATCGAAAATTTCAACAGAGGGAAAATCAGCCAGCATCTTATTTTTCACATTTCATACCATTGACGAGTCTAGATAGAGGCTACAAAATTGATCATAAAGTCGTGTCATTGTTGATCATTAATCCAAAACCAACAAATAATTCAGCCAGCATCTTAGTGGTGTTGCTAGTTTTGCCAAGTTGAAACAGCACACACACACATATATATATGAAACAATCAAATGTGGACTTTCCGTCCTAGTGATTGCATACAATTTTCCCTCTGTAGTAATCGTGGACAATATTCGAAAATTTGGTTTGGAATTGGTAAAAAAAAAAATGTAGACGGGTAAACAATGGATAATAATAAATAAATAAAAAGATAAATGGGTTAAAAGAGTAAATGGGTAAACGGGTATTAAACGGTTACGGTTAAATAGGTATGCAGTTATGGGTATGGTTAACCATTTATAAACAGTTATGGGTATGTGTATAACCATTTAGGCAATTACGCAACAGGTAAACGGTTATGCAGGTATGAGCATAAACGGTTATGGATAAATAACCGCGATTATCCGTCCGCCATAACCGTTGCACATTCCTATCTAGGAGATCATGAAGATCTTGCCATCATCAATTTTGTCCAGTTCCTTCCAACAACTTGCTGGATGCGAGTCGATGCCCGGGCACACTGATATTAATGTTATAAAATTTTATGCATTAAAACAAAAATTGACCTATCACTCTCAATCAGATCTAAATATGCTTTCGCACCCCTGTTACATATAACTGACTTTCTCTTTCTTTTCTTTTTTTTTTTTTTTTACATTTAGTTGAATAAATTATCACTTTTTAGCATGTTGTCTTTATAGCATTGTTTTGTGGTCCATGTGACCAATATGTCGTGGTTGCTAAAAATTAATCATTATATATTCTAAAATTGAAGGGTCGGAGGCACTGTAGCGGCCTCATTCTTTGCCACTCAATTTCACTCTATTTATAATAATGCCTGCCAAATTAACCTGGGTTGGGAGGTTAATTCTCAAAATTTCAGAGGGTGATTTTGTCCATATGGTTTAGGACGGAGCCACTCGATTTCACGCTATTTACAACAAAGCCTTTAGGTTTGGGCTGATATTGGGGCTGGGTTGGAAGGGCAATTATGTCCAATGCGTTTGAGACAGATTGGGGTGGGTTTAGGTTTGCTGTCATTCAGTGAGGGTGATGGGATTGTAGGGCAGACAGGAGGCCATGCCGCCTCTGAGACAGAGATAGAGAGAAAGGGAGAGAGAGAGAGACGGGGACAGAGTGAGAGAGAGGGATTTCAGGGATTTGCAAATCCTTCCTCTTCACACAGAACTTCTGCAAATCAGTAGGCCCAGCCTCTAACTCTCATCCCCAGATCCCCTTCATACTGCAAATGAATTCCTTTCTCTTCAGTTCCTCCGCTCTCAAACCTCACATTCTTTTTCTCACAAATACGAACGAAGAACATGATCAAGGACACACAGGCGCACCGACGCCTCCATTTTCCGGCGAAACATCACCACAGAACCACCACCACTCCCTCCATTCTACTCAGGACACACAGGCGATTGCCTTTAACTGTGCAGTGGCTCCTGCCATTGTTCTTTGGCTTCTCCTACGAGACAGCAGGGGTATGCAGAGATCATAATAGATGGGCTTTTTTATTTTTATTTTTATATCAATTACATAATGCTCTTAAATTTCAATTATACATAACATGGAGTAAGGTTATAACTCATCATCATTAACTTTTGGGTTCAATCTCTTTACTTTGATTCTAACGAATGAATAGAGCGTTCTCAATTTTTCAAAATTTTCATGAATTTATTGCATTTTTTAAAGCATGATCTGAATTTATTGTAATTTGATTTTTTTTTTAATCTGGGTATGCCTTTTTTATTATTTTTGCTAATTGGATCTGATTGTTTTGGTGTTCAGAGTATGGAAAGTAAAAAATTTCAACTTTGGCGAACAATTATCTCACCTGGACATATATGGGTTGATGCAAAGGTAACCGATCACTTTCTCGAACCATAAATGCCGTTGTGAAGTTGTTGTTCTTAGCCAATTTTCTGTGGATGTATCTAGGATTGAGTTGGTTGCATATAATTTAAGCATTGAAGGTGAGGTGGTGTTGCTGTCATTTAAATAATGCTTTAGATTTAGGGGATGACTTACTAATGGACTTACTGCCCTGAAATCTGCAAAAAGAGTTTATGATCAGAACCCTGACGAGACCTTGAGTGCAAAAGCCTTTCGGTTTCATAAGTCTCAACAAAATTGAATGTCAAAGGAATAAAAATCTGTCCTTAAGCATTTCTATTCTCTTGGACCAAGCATGAAATCCTAAGCACTTATCACCACAAAAAAAAAAAGGAGCTGAAAAACCACGACCAAAGGCACATAACAGAGCCTTTCACTGGGTTAGAAGTTAGAACCCACCATTCCAAGCAATATCCAGCAAGGTTTCACCTAAAGGCATATGACTTTTTTTTATGTTTTGCTCTTATTATACATTTAAAATGTCTTCCACTATTTAACAATTGTATCCTTATAAATTACCTATGAATTATTAACTTGAAAGAAAATTATAGGACATAAGAACATAGATTGAACTGTGCTTAGTATTGTTCTGTTAAACATATTCGTACAGCCAAAGGCCTCTGTTAAATAATTTATATCTGCATTGTGTCCTTCTCTATGATTATATGATTGCAATATTACTGTTGTTCTTTACAAAAAAAATCTCTTAAAAATTAGGTTTCTAAGTTAGGTTAGTGTATGTTAGTATATGTTTAAAAATTACAAAAAAAAAAAAAAAATTCATAATTCACGAACCTTCCTGGCCGGGAGGAAGGTTAGTGTATGTTTAATTTAGCTCCCTTTATTTTTTTTTGTTTTTGTTTTGTTGGGCGATGCAGTTTGATCGGATCCAGTTGTTGGATAATCCCTGAAGTAACAAGAAGGAACTGACCACTGGGATTTTTTTAGCAAGTAATAATTTTTAATTACTTACACGTTTTAATTTTAATTTATGATTTGATTGGCCCTTTCTTATATAAATTTCGAGCCCCATAATTGTTGGACCATTGATATTGTTATGAGCGTTATTAGTGAATGCATTTTGAGTATGTTAGCTAATGGGTTGTGTGTTGGGAGACTCACTTTGCATAAACAACTTGCAGTAGCTCATACATGTGACATAGCACTCCTTACAAATGGTTTATATTTCAAATGCTAGGAATGCAGTCCATATATACTTTGATTATGAGCTCTAATTACATAATTCTGTGGTGAGCTCAAGAGCTTTTGATTTGCTTAAGCCATATGGCGAGTTGCAGCCTTTTTCAACTTTGCTAATAAAGAATAAGCATATTTCAATAGCTTCATTTTTCTTTTCAGTTTTAATTTATGATTTTGCTAATTTTTATGTATTTCTTAAAGATCTCTCTCTTTCTTTTTATGTTGAAATTAGAACATAGATTTTTCACATGAAAATTGAAGTTTTCCATGATTGAGAACTCTCTTTTTGTTCAAACTATGTTACAAGTTTTGTTTTGTTTTTTTTTTTTTCCTTCCAGCAGGTGGACCTAAAAAAAGATCAAATATGCAAGGGAATGCTAGGATCAACATATGAGAGGTAACTCTACCTCTCATGTTAAATTTCTATTGTGGTATTTTTTTCATTAAATATTGGTGAAAACATTGTTTAGTATAAACCTAATCACAATACTAACAAGGAGATATATTAGAATAGAGAGGTGTTAGTTTCATTTAATGTTTACTTTAAAGATTTTGGATAATGATCATGAATTTTGGTGATATTGCATATCTGTTTTTTTTAACCACATTTATGCATACTGTTCGTTTCAAGTATATCAATGTGACAGCTAAATGATTCAGTTTGCAGAACATGCTTAAAAATTGTAGCTTTAACTAATCACTCATTTTTCATCTCTCTCCATGTCTCTCACTCTTACAGTAATATACTGCCAGTTTGCAGGTAAATCATTTTTCATAAAAGTATGCATTTTACTATTCCTAGCACAATCATTTGCATCAAGTTTCAGCATTTTGTTCTAATTTTTGCAAGTTATTTGGTACAGCTATTCATACTCTGATCACAATTGCTGAGAGTCTCAAGAGCAATGGAGTTGCTGTTGAAAAGAGTAAGTTGATATTTGACAAGTGTTGTGTTTGATTTCCAGTACTATTTTGATAAACATAATAGTTAATGTTGTGGGGATACTACTGGAATAGGCATAAGCACCTCTACTGTTGTCTTAAAGCTGGATGGCGAAGATGGACGGATTGCGTTGAAGGCTCAGATTCGTTATTTCCTTTTGATTTTACTGATCAAAGTTGTTATGTTACTCATTGATGGACTTTTGTAATAATTATGTGTTCCTAATACTAAAGTTGTCCCTCTTTCTGTGTCATAGTTGGTGATTTTGTTGGGAAAGGCTGAAGAAGTCGAGGAGACTGCTGTTCCTGTGGTTGCAGCGTGAAGGCATATATGATTCAGCAAAGTCTGAGTTGAAACTTGGATGATGAGTAGTAGATGGGTAATTCATTAGAATAATAAGGATGTGTAAATGAGAAACAAGTTAGCACTTTGCTTCCTAATGCATGTTTTCTTACATGCCATTTCATATAAATAATGAGATTTTTTGCAGTTCACAACTCTCTCTCTCTCTCTCTAAGGATGTGTATATGAGAGTCAGGTTTAGCATTTTGCTTCCTAATGCATGTTTTCTTATATGCCCTTTGATATAAATAATGAGATTTTTTGTAGCTCATCTCTCTCTCACTCTCTCTCTCTCTCTCTCTCTCTCTCTCTATCTCTCTCTCTCTCCTCTCTCTCTCTCTCTCTCTCTCTCTCTCTGCTCACGCACACAAACTACCACATTGTTAGAAAAGCTGAAGAAGCACTAGAATTTAGTGAGTCTGAAACGTTGAGGTTGACATTTAGGGTTCTCTTTCTTTTAGAGGCTGGAAGATATCTGGATATGCCTCAAATTTCAATTTTTGTGGCCAGATTTTAGTGCCCTGTATGGTTTGTGTTGTGCTAAAAGCATGATTGTTTATGTTGGAGTGGTTTAAGGGAATGTCCAACTGAGTTGGGCAGTTTTTGTTCATTTTGTTAAGGTGAGTGTCTTTGGAGGTATTGTGGGTATATTGTCCGAATTGGGGTTTTTAAAGTTGAAATTTAATCTGGTATTCAAATTTTTTTGTACAACTTAGTAATTTGTGGAGTTATTCTTAGTTTTTTTTGAAGAAATTTGATTTAGGTTTAATATATTGTTGTGGTAGTTAAGGTAATTTGCACGTTTGAAAAAGTTCGAGAGTTGAATGTGACAAAGTAAGCAGATCAGCATGTAAACCTGAAACCAAGAAGCTCAAACCCTGAGAATTCAATGGTTAGCCCTGTTTTCAGATTTGTTTGCTTCAGTTAATTTTGTTGTAAATTAATTAATAACATATTAGAGCGAAACCCTGTTGGTTATTGTGCTTTTTTTAAAATTTTTTTATAGGTAATAATATGTATTTTCTCTTCTTTGCATTTAGCAGTAATCAACCTTAATTATGCGTCTCAAAATCTGGGGCAGCTTCTGGACCTTATTCTCAGGAAGGTAACATTTTTATTTCTTTTCCTTATCATTTGATCAGGTTTTTAGTTTAAGATTTCAATTTGGTGCCATTAAGCTATCACCCTTAGGCCTCAAAATTCCGGTAACCCCATGATTTTAATATTACTTCTCCTGTTTTATCTAATTATTGTTCTATGAATTGTATTCTTCAGTTAAATAATGATTAATTAGAATGTCTAGGAAAAAAACTCAAGCATTGCAATGTTTGAAATGATAAATATAAATCCAATTTGGCCATAAGCCAGTCAGAGAACCTAATTTGGAAAGTAGGTTTTAAAGTTTCAATAGTTTCGTTGTGTGTAATTTTTTGTGCTTTGCCTACCGGGAATCTAATAACCAAAGGCTTACTTCTATTTCTCAAATGGTGTTTAACTGTATGTTTCGTTTCTTTACTATTTTCAGATGATATAAATGATCAGTTCTGTGATGTTGTTAAGAAACGAATTTTGTGGTGCTGTTAAGAATAAAGGATCTAATATATTTGATTTGTTGTCTACAGAAAACCAAGGAACTTGATAGCACAGATTTACCAAGTCAGTTACCTGCTTTGCAATAGCTTATTTCTCCCTTCTTCATTGCCAGGTGCGGATCCATGCATTGTACTTATATTTTTGTAATTTAATTATCCTCTTTCTCCGTTCTTTAGTTTTGATTCTGAAATTAATTTGTGTGTGAGTCCTGATCTTTGTAATTTTGTGTAAAATTCAATGACTTTACCTTTTCTAATGCCTTTTTATTTTCTATTTTTGTCTTTGAGCTTCTGCTTTTTGGCTTCTATTTTTCTATTTCCCAGTCGACTGGAAATATTGAGGGGAGGGAGAGAGAAATTGCTCTGCTATAACTACGCTTCTATATTTCTTATGGGTTGGTATATTTGATAATTAGAAATGACAACTTTACTTGATTGATGTTTTATTTTTCTATATTCAATTTAAGGTACTATGAATTGGGACCCGATAATCCACCATACGCTACCAAGTTCTACAACTGTTGTGGGGATGTACTACCAGTTTTCATGTTTCGTATGATGACGATGATTAATCCATGTAATATCTCTCTTTTAAGTTTCATCATTTCGTTCAGGCTTGCTCTTGCACTCTAACCAAGCTTCTGTATCTTTAACAATTTCATCTCTTTTATATAAAAATGAAGTTGATGCGTAATTGGGTTTTTTTTCTTAAGGTATGTGTTTTTTTTTCATTATCGAATTAATTTTTCCTGCTGTTGTTTATATAATTCCGAGGGGAGAGAGTTAATGGAATGGGGGTAAAAAAAAACAGGGGAAGGATAGGGAAAGATGAGTGCACGGGTTGGCCTGAGGTTTTTTTTAATTGTTTTGAGATTTTGTTTACGTTTGGGGTTCTTTTGCCTTAACATTGTTTTGAATTCATATAGAATTTTGTTTGTGTTTGGGATTGTCCTGTTCGTGTATTTAATTTGGTGTTTGGTAGTTTATGTTACAGTTGTTGTCGGTTTTCTTAAAGGATAAATCCAAGCTGCCCAGTTTTAGTATTTGTTAATATAAAAGATGAAAAGCTTGGAAGACGACTCTAACGAATTTTGCTACTGTCTTAATAAAAAACAGGTATTATTCTCTCTTTGTAATTGTCTCTCCTTGAGGAAAGGCATTTTGAAATGATTATTTTAAAAATGAAATCTGACCTGTATGATTGTAAACATGCTTAACTTGATAGTGTTCAAATTATAATTTCTTTCCTAGGTCTTTGCTGTGCTGGAAGAGGACTCTGATTCTAAGAGACCAATAAAGATAGATGATCATGCTACATAATAGTAAAAAATCTGAGTTTGCTGATGATATTCAAAAGTGGATGAGAATTATAGTGAGTAACATGTTAAATTTATCCCATATAGCCAGTTGTTCAACACTTTTTTTTTTTGGATTTGTATTTATAATTTCAACAATTTCTGACATACGTTTTGGATATTTTTTCTTTAATTAATCTTTGGATTGTGCTGTAGCTGTCTTTCTAGCATATATTTCTTCACAGATTGTTGGTGGGGATGATGTGGTTAACTGGATTCTTGGAGTTATTTGTGATTTGAAATTATCAGAGTCGCCCTCCATTGTGCCGATATCACATGTGACCGAAAATAACATCCCACTTTTGTTTGGATTGGTAGGACATCTTTTAGTTTATGAAAGCATATTTGAAGGGATCAATTATTTTTTTTCTTTTGTTGTTGATTGAGGTGGGTTATAGGAATAAGGTTACGTTTTAGAGTTGAAATTGTTAGTGTTTTTCATGATGCTCTTTCCTTTTCTTAGTGAAAAAACATACTAAAGTAACAACGCAATGGTAGTGGGAATAAGCATTCTCAGGTATCTATAGATGTGATATGAATTAGGGGGATGATGTTGAAGCATCAGTCAATAAAAAAAACAAATAGGATCTCAGTTATTATACATTAATCCATACATTAGTGCTTGAAAGATTAGCTGCTGAAACAAGAACAACACACTTTTTTTTGCTTTTTTGTTTAGCTGTTAAAACACGTACCTGCCTTGGAAGACATATTTTGCCATCTTAATTTGAAGGGCAATATAAGTGTTAAATGCACGTTGCTTTTGTTTCTCAAGAAACAACATTTTTTTGCAACTGTGTCTTTTGTAATTAGCTCGGTTGAATGTATATAAAAGCCGAATTGCTCATCTTACTGACACCTTTCACTCATCTATCCCTTTTGTTCGTTTATGATTATTTTGAATTTTTTTTTCTTCAGATTAAATGTCTTATTCATGGGGTTAAGGCTGGTGCATTCAAATTCCGCAACAACGTGCGGGCATTTTTGCTAGTTTCATCTAATTCCTCATTTTCTTTCCTGCACTTGTCCGGCTGCCCATGGTTTCAGTTTGCGGTTAGCTTTAATCCATCCAGTGCGTTACCATATTGGTTCTTTGCTAAAAATTCAGCAAAATTTCCACGTCAAGCAGTCAAATTATTTTTTTGGACAAACGATATTATCTATATGGAGGGGATGAACTTAGCCTCACAATGGGCTAGCAATAATGTGGTTCAAATTTACCTTTGATGAGAATCGAACATAAGACCTTTCACTTACAAGTGAAGAGGAATACAACTAGACCGTAGTACTAAATGACACGCCACTTAGTCAAATTAAAACTTGCAAAAACATACCAAGCATATTTGCCTTTCGACTTCATAGTCGCGATTGATGTCGATTTCTTCCTCCGTTGTAGTTTTTCATCAAAATAAAAGATAAAAGGGGTAAGTGTAGGTGTGGTGTGAGAAAGATTAACTTGTTGAACGCCCTAGTAACTTAGTAAGTGCTTAACAATAATTGTATATATAGCTATAAGCGTCATTTTATTTTTATCGAAAAATGAAGATTGTAAGTGTTAAAACAAAATGAAATTCCAAAAAAAGTCCAAATGATGAGCCTAATTAGGATTAGACCGAATTAAATGATGGGCTTGATCCAAATAGATCCAGAACAATCGCGGTCAGAACCTAAATAAAAACAAAAACAAAAACAAAATCCTACCTGGTTTTGAATTCGATCATCGCGGTCGTGATTGGTACCAAAATTCAGAAACCCTAGCTTAGGCCTTAAGGTATCTCGAATATGGTGAAGCGTTCCGGTGACCCCATGGACTACCATTCTCGGACAAGAAGAAGGTAACTCTCTCTATCTCTCTTATGAATTTAAACTTGGTAAAATTTGGGATTGAAGAAAAACTTAATGAGTTTGTGTTGTTTGAGTATTGGTGGTGTTGATGCTGCTCAAGGCACCTCAAAAACTAGGAATGGGCGGGTGCAATTGGGCACGAAATTTGCTACCTTTCTTCGAGTCAAGGAGTCATCAAGGCAGCGGAAGCAGATGCAGAAGCGGAGGGAAATTACTGCTCAAGGCGGCACCTCTAAAACTCAGGTCGAGAGGGAAATTAGTACCTCCGTAGAGGTCCAAGAGGATAGGCACCGGGTCGAAGAGTATAGGCAACTGAGGGGAATTACTGTTTCAAGCCTTAATGTTCCAAAACCCATCAGGACTTTGGGTCGCACTCCGTTTCCAGGTACCTACATTATACTCTCTTTTTTCTTTTTCCTTCTTGTATTATTTGTTACAATATATGTATACTTATATGAGATAATTATTCTTTATTGGAAGTTAGCTACATACAGATATCTATTGATATGATTTATCTGATCGCAGAATATGTTAATAAAGAATTTTTGAACGCTGGATTCATCAGGCCTACACCAATTCAAGCTCAGGCATGGCCAATTGCTTTGGAGGGCCGTGATATCATTGGTATTGCTCCACCAGGATCCGGGAAGAAGCTCGCGTATCTGTTGCCTGCAATTGTCCATATGAAATCCCGGCCAAAGCTATGTGAGTATGTTACATGCTAGTCATCCTTAGGATAATCAAATCCTAGCTCTTTGAAACATGTTCATATATTGTTTATATTTATCAGGATTAAGTTTTCCGTTTTATAATTTTTCTTCAGCTTGTGGAGATGGCCCAATAGTATTGATTTTAGCTCCAACCCCCGACCGCTCTATTCAAATCCAACAAGAGTGTAATAAATTTGCTGCAGCACACATCGAAGCCTTATGCGGCGAGCAACTGATTGGTTATAAAAATTCTCGTGTGGCATGTGGTAGGTGGTGGTGGTGGTGGTGGTGATGAACTACGTTTTACATTGTATTCTTATTATTGTGCTACTGCTCTATTTCATGTTTTGGATATTATCTACTTGATATTCTGTTATAGGCATTAGTAATGGTAACATGACCCTTAAATCGATTTTGTTTAAGCGGTGATTTTAAGGAGGACTTGTTGTTTGAGTATATTGTTATTCTTCTTATTGATTGCAATTAATATTTTGGCGCAGGAGTTGGAATTTTAATTGACACACCTGATGGCGTGCTTAATGCGTTAGAGTCATGTCGTACAAACTTGCGAAAGGTCACATACCTTGTGTTGGATGGTGTTGATTGGATGCTAACAGAAGAAGACATGGAGTTTAAGTCTCAAGTTCAAGAAGTTATCTCTCAGGTTTGAGATATTACCCCTACTTGGCTCTTCATACTTGCGGTGTTATTTTTTTAAATGTGGAAATTTTTAGCATTTTTAAATCCCCACTCACACTCACACACACACACACACACACACACACACACGTGTGTATGTATTTATATCTCAAAGTTTATGTTCTGTTTAAAATTGTATATTGGGTTGTCTGTATACAGATTCCCCCCGACTGTCAAAAATTGTTCTGGGGTAGTAGCTGGCCAGAGGAGGCTGATGAACTTGCCAGGCCATTCCTTCGTGACGCATGCAAAGTAATATATATCTTACTAATTTTTTTTTACCATCACTTGGTCATTTTTAATTGTTGTAACTGGATGAAATTAGTAGTCACAAAATGTCTTCTATCTTGTGATTGCAACAGTTGGTACTTGTTTGAAATAAGCAATCACAAAATGTCTTCTATCTTCAATCTTGGCGTATTTATTTTTTGGTGTAATACCCAATACTTGTTTGACATTTATCTTTGGACGTTGAACAGGTTGAAGTAGGTTCTCCAGTTCTGAAAGCTACACATCCAATAGACCAAATTGTTGACATCGTTGCTGAAGATCAGAAATATAACAAGTTGGGGATATTCTAATGTTTGATCTTCTGCAGTTAGTTTGAGGTTATATCTATATTTCTGATTTTGTTTCAAATTTTCAGATTGGTAGGCTTGCTAGGTGACATCGCAGATGGCAGCAGAATACTGATATTCATGGATATAAATAAAGGACGTGAATCATGTAACCTCCTCGCTCAGAAGCTTTCTGATGAAGGTTACACAGTCTCTGTTAATGAAAACGTAAGTCAATCGGATAGGGTCCAGATTGTTTCTGGGTTTCAAGGTGGCGATATCCCCATAATGATTGCAACTGATGCTGCTGCTCATGATCTAGGTATCAATAGAGTTTCTTTAGTTTGTGAAAGACTTTCTTTAAAGTTTTTTTGCTTGTGCTTTAAGAGTTACTTCTCTTTTTACTGTTATAATTTTATTATTACTATTATAATTATCATATAGCCTACCCCACTTAGTAGGTTAAAGCTTTGTTGTTGTTATATTATGATTTCATTTAGAAAGAAGTATCTTCTTCAATCTCCTCACTAGTTGAAAGCTTTATTTAATTTACTAGTCAACATCCCCCTTTCCAAATTCTTGCCCTGTTGGTAACCTAGGATTTGTTTGGTTACTGTGCGGGGTGTTGGTTTGTCACCCTAGCAATTTTTGTTGAAAGCATTTAGCCTGTTAATTGGCCCAAAGCCTTGTTTCTAATCACTTTTTTTCATGCTTAATTTGCAGTTCTGAAGGATGTGAAATATGTTATCAATTACGACTTTCCGGGATCCATTGATGATTATGTTTACCGCATTGTCCTTGCTGAGCCAAAAGGAACAGCATACACGTTCTTTACAACTGCTAATGCTAGATGTGCAAAGGAACTTACCATCTTACTCAAGGAAGCTGGACAGAAGGTTGGTCCTGAATTGGCAGCACTGGGGCGTGATGTACGATATCCAGGTGAATAAATATAAACATTGGATTAAATAATGTTGTACACACATTGTCATATACACACGTGAAGCATAGACTTTCTAGGTCGTTTGTATGGAATGGTGGATGTCTTTTTTGATGAAAAGAGCACCTTGTCCTGTCCTATCTTCTCCCTGTGTACCAGATGCTGTCATATGATTTCGTAGGGTTTAATATAAATATTCGAGCTTTGATAAGATTGCTTATCTTGCAGCCATTCGGATTTTTATTCTTTAGTATCTTAAAAAAAAATTGAATCATAAATCATAGAATGAATAAATTCAGACTTAATATTACACATCCGTTAGAACTAGTGTTTGGGCGTTTCTGTTTTTTTTTAAATTTTTTATGCCTAAAACTAGTTTAGCCCCCGTCCTCCATATATTGACTTGACGATGTTCACTGTTTATTCTTCTGTGTGGTTTATGGTTTGGGTATGATGCGAACGTATGGTTTAATCTTTGACTTCCAATTATTTATATATTTTATTTTGGGTGTGAAAGTACAAATGGAATTCACTTCTTTTTTGGATTTATGATATGGCCATGAACTGATGTCTTCCAGAAAGCTTCATACCTGGAATCCCTCGCGGAGCAGCTAGCAGTCTGAGTGAGAAGGTATATACGAATGTGTGTGGGCTACTGCGCCACAGCTTTATTACCTAACTTTGCATTTGCATATTACCCATTTTTTGTAGCAAATAGAATTCAAAATTCAACCACTGCTAACACACGTAGTTCACTGCACATTTGCATATAGGACCAAAATTAAGGGCTGTATGTTGATAAAGTTGTTCCACTTGCATTTATTTAAACAGGTTACAGGTGTTGTTTTCCTTCCAATGTATCCGCATTGTCCCGAGGCTAAAACTGCTGCCAGTTTCGCTGTGGACAAAGTCAACGAGAAAAAGGTTAAAACTGATAATAGTCGGATTCGAATTTGTAAAAGCTGATGGTCTACTTCTTATGTTAGCATGTTCTGTTTTACGAGTAATCTTTAATGGCGTACTTGTTTAAATATGATGCTCTGCACGGCTTCTTTTTCAGAAACTTCAACTGCATTTTGTGAGAGTGGTGGAGGCATACGAATGCTTGTCTGGCATTCCTGTTAGAGTAACTTATGTAACTCTTGAGGCCGCAGATGGGACGGCTTGTGAAATGAATGCTTATGGAGCAATAGTTGCAAGGTGGGGGATTACTGGCAAAGTGAAAACCGTATATTTTGGTAGAGTTAAACCCAGTGGTCGTATGTCAGCACTATTCGACATCAGAAAGAAATTGGATAACAGAGGTAACTATCTGTCTGAAGCACTCGAAAACACATATGGCTGTCCGAACTTTGGAATTCCGTGATAGATGGGGTTCTTAACTACCATGCATTTCACTTGTCACAGTCTATGAGATCTGGCCAGAAAGCAGCAGAAAGTTGAGAGAGTACCCTAGTATAGCTGACAATGAGAGGTAAATTTGATGTTTTATTATGTTTGCGATTTTATTTCTGATACATAATTTGTAATTTCCATACCCTAAACTTGAGTGCATTGATACACACACACACACACACACACACACACACACATATATATATATATATATATATCATAACTTTAATTGGTTACAGGCAAAGAGAAAGAAAAGGAGCCCGCTGCGTGGCTACTGCTTAGGGCATACTCAGAATGGAAGTGGAGTATATTTTGAACAATATGGTTGTGTTTGGAAACGGGACCGTGCATCAGATTTACTTGGTTTGGGGGGCACGTCCTACAGTCCTGTAATCTGTTGGTGAAAGTCACACTTATTTTGTCAAGTTTACGTGCGGAACCTTTCGTTTATAAATTTGCAGATATCAGTCAGGAAATTTCCATGTTAATTGGAGGCTTATACCCTTAGAGAAATCGACGAAGATGAACACGCGATTAACAAGCAATAATTTCGCACAATCTTTTGGATGCTTGGTTGACACACACAACACTAGTCATACAATCACTTACACACACCGATGAGGTTTCTAGCTCTACCACTTAAATGGTTTTGAGTCCTTGATGATAAAATATCACGACGATGGTTTCAGTACTGGAATTGAGGATGTGTGTGACATCCTTCATGGTAGGTCGTAGCGACGGATCCTGTTGAATGCACCACAACGCGATGGTCTCATACTTCGCCATCTCTTTGATGTTATCCTTCGCCTCGTCGTCATTCTCCAACAGCAGATGGAGTTTCCTTTCGTCATAACAATTAAACGCCCAGTCAGCTAGTACCATTTCCTTTTCATTCTCTGCCTCCTTAAAATTCTTCCTGCAGCAAATGATCTCCAATAACAAAATCCCAAAGCTGTAAACATCCACTTTGACGGTGACTGGCAAGCTTGTGAACCATTCAGGGGCAACATAGCCTTTTGCTCCCCTGATTGCAGTGATAGTTTGAGTTTGGTCGGCTTTCAAAAGTTTGGCTAATCCGAAGTCGGCGATTCTTGCCGTGAAAGAGTCATCCAGAAGAATGTTTTCAGGCTTAATGTCACAATGTATGATTTGGCTGCTGCAGTCCTCATGCAAATACAGGAGCCCCCTTGCAATTCCCAAGGCAATTTGCCTTCTGAGGTACCAGTGTAACCTTGAGCGCTCTCCAAAGAGAAAGCTATCCAGAGAGCCATTGCTCATAAATTCGTAAACAAGAATCCGGTGGTGCTCATCATCACAAAACCCTAGTAGCTGAACTAGATTTCTGTGATTTGTTCTACCAATTGCACTCACTTCAGCTTTGAACTCTGGATGATCACCTTCTCTAAACATGGTGTCCAATCTTTTGACAGCGACAAATTGGCCATTATCCGACGCTAAAACTATTGAAGTGCAATTGAAACTGCACATGCATTCCCATGCATGCTCACTGCATGCTGAATGCAATCACATGCTCACTATATGCTGTACAGGTTGGAAGAGATGGAAGAATAACTCAAGGTGGATGTACAGTCACAGCATGTGTACAAGATGGAAGAATCATGCAAGGCTTTCGGTTAAGGCTTGCTGGATTGCAGCTTTCTCTAGTATAAATACCTGTAATCCTAGCTGTTGTAATGATTTCATTCCTTATTTAATGTTTACTTTAGGTATAATAAGTTGAAATGATTCCCTATGTCTGTTGGGGTTAATGAGCTATCTTCCGATAGCTTCCTATATATACTCTTCTTTGTTCTTGTAACAAGATTATGATGAAATAAAAGATCAAAGGGTCAGTTAGAACTCATACATCTGGTTCTAGTTTTTCTACATGGTATCAGAGCAGTGATCCATCTCGGACCTGCTTCTGCATCCATTCCAAATCAAAACCAGTCAAGCCATTATGGCAACCTCAGCAGAAAGCGAAAAAACTTCAAAAACCGAAGCCATGGATACCAATCCAACTCAACGTTTAAGCTCTGTGCTTCTAAACGAATTCAACTATCTGCCATGGTCACGAGCCATTACACTCGCCCTCGGAGGACGGGGGAAGCTTCCATTCATTCAACAGGATAACATCACGCCTACAACAACTTCACCAGATTATGCAGCATGGGTGTCCCAAGATCAACTGATCATGTCGTGGCTGTTAAACTCTATGGAACCTAAGTTGGCTGAGATCTTCAGCTATTCTGTGACTTCTTATCAGCTTTGGCTTTCTGTACAAGAAATGTATGGTGATCTAAACAATGCTGCGCGTGTCTTCCAGCTGAAGAAAGATCTTACGGAAATGCATCAGGGAAATCTCTCCTTTGTTCAACTACTTGGCAGCTTGAAGGCAAAGTGGAATGAATTAGATCTCTACAGACCTCACACCACGGACTCAACCATTCTTCTAAAGCGTGCTGAAGAAGACAAGGTTTTTCAATTGCTCACTTGTCTTGGACCTGAGTATGAAGACCTTAAAAGTCACCTCCTGATGTCACCTGAGCTTCCCACCTTACAGATGGTATGCAATGTTATTCAACGCGAAGAAGTAAGAAAGAAAGTCATGAATGCAGATGTAGTCATGGGAGAATCAGATCCAAAGCCATCAGAATCACGTGCCTTCAGCGTCTTCAGACCATACAAGGGAAGAAGACCGGACTTAAGGTGTTCTCATTGTGAGAAAATTGGTCGTTTAGGCATTGGACACATAAAAGAAAAGTGTTGGATTCTCCATCCAGAACTCAAACCAAAGTTCTATGATGATGGAAGAACGCCAAGAAATCAAATGAAGCCTGCCTACATCCCTAGAGCAAATCTTGCTTGCGACAAAGGTTCCAATAATGTGATGAACTCCTCCCTTAATCCCATCACACTCATAAATGATTTTGCTAACTTCCTTCAACAGAAACAAGGAGAAACAAATGACATGCCAGGAAATCCCGCAGCTATGCTCGGCAAGTTTGCTGGCTTCCTTGCTCAATCAAACTCCGTATCACCAAATGACGTACCAGGTATTGTTGCAACTATTTCTACTGCACTTAAACTTAGTAGTAGTCATGATTTTTGGATTGTAGACTCAGGAGCTTCAGATCACATGACCAACGATGCATCGGTATTAAATGATTTTCAAAACCTCTCTACTCCTTCCTTTGTCTCCGTAGCTAATGGCACCAAAGTTCGTATCATAGGAAGAGGAAAACTCAAAATCTTCTCTGATCAAAAAGAATCCCTTGTCATGCATGTTCCTTCCTTTCCTTTCAAACTTCTGTCAGTAGGCAAGATAACAAAATTGCTAAATTGTCTTGCAATTTTTTCCACTCACTGTGTGATTTTCCAGGATCAAGTTTCGAAGGAAACAATTGGTAAAGGGTTCCTACTCAATGGACTGTACTATGTCAACTTCTCTTCAAGTTTTCCAAAGCATTGCTACGTAAACTCAATCAATGTAAACAATGAGCTGCTGTGGCACATGAGATTAGCTCATCCCTCTTCACATGTTTTGTCTTTTCTTTTTCCTAAATTCTGTAAAGTGACCCCAGATTGTGAAGTCTGTCACAAATCTAAGCTCACTAGGCTACCATTTCCTCATTCCCTATCCAAAGCTACCAAAGCTTTTGAAATTGTTCATTCGGATATTTGGGGACCTGCAACCATAGAGTCTTTTGATGGTTACAGATTCTATATATCTTTCATTGATGATTTCTCTAGAACCACCTTTGTGTATTTACTTAAATTCAAGCATGAAGTTTTTCAGTGTTTTAAAAATTTTCATAACTTGGTTAAAAATCATTTCGAATCCAATATTGGCATCCTAAGGTCTGATAATGGCTCTGAGTACACTTCCAAAATCATGACAACCTACCTAAGTGAGCACGGAATTTTGCAACAAACAAGTTGTGTGGGAACACCACAACAAAATGGCATTTCAGAAAGGAAGAACCGAGATTTGCTTGAGAAAACTCGAGCACTAATGCTTCAAGCAAACGTCCCCAAGAAATTCTGGTCTCAAGCTGTGCAAACCGCTGCATACATCATCAATCGTCTTCCTAGCAGAACCTTGAAGTTTAAATCTCCTTATCAAATTCTCAAAGGGAAAGACATTGACTTAGGTCATCTCCGGATGTTTGGATGTGTATGTTTCGTGCATGTTCAAACCATTCACCGAGACAAACTTGATCCAAGGGCTATCAAGTGTGCATTCCTAGGTTACTCAAATTCACAAAAGGGATACAAGTGCTATGATCCCAAGTCTAGAAAAATGTTTGTATCCAGGGATGTACGCTTTGATGAGGCAACTTTCTTCTTCCAGAAACCTGCTGATGAACCTCAGGGGGAGCCCTCATATGAAGTGTTTCCTACTCCTCCACTTCTTGATAATTCAAGATTTGAAACATCTCACAATGAAGGTGGAGGGATAGAGCTAGCTCCTGAAAATTTGGAAGAAGACAATGAGGAAACTCCTGTCGAAAGGGTAGAGACTCAACTTGAACTACCTCATTCTCCACGAAGGAATCCTTCTCGAAATAGGCATCCCCCAGCCAGACTTGAAGATTTTGAAATCTACACGCCCAGACATCCTGTTGGACAGATGGTTCACCGCAACATGGTCTCTCTATCTCATGCTGCTTTTGTAAATGAATTAGCTCGACATTCGGAGCCACGATCCTTCGAAGAGGCTAACAAATCTCCTGTATGGAAGCATGCCATGCTTGACGAACTGAAGGCTCTCGATGAAAATCACACCTGGAGCATTGTTTCACTGCCAAAAGGACGACGTGTGGTTGGAGCAAGATGGATTTACAAGACGAAGTTTAACTCTGATGGAACCATAGAGAGGCACAAAGCAAGGTTAGTTGCAAGAGGCTTCACACAAACCTTCGGGGTAGATTACAAAGAAACCTTTGCTCCTGTTGCAAAAATGAACACAGTTAGAGTGCTACTTTCGGTGGCTATAAATTCACATTGGTCTCTACATCAAATGGATGTAAAGAACGCCTTCTTACATGGGGAGTTAGAAGAAGAGGTGTATATGCGTCTACCACCTGGTCATGACCGAGAGAAGGAACAAGGAATAGTCTGCAAGCTTCACAAGGCCATTTATGGTCTCAAGCAATCCCCAAGAGCTTGGTACTCAAAACTGAGTTCTGTCCTTATGTCATCAGGTTTTAAAAGAAGCAATGCAGACTCGTCAATGTTCACTAGGTTTGGTACACATGGAAGATTGGTGGTCCTTGTTTATGTTGATGATCTTATTGTCACAGGGGATAATCCCGAAAAAATAGCAGCTCTCAAAGCCAACTTACATTCAACCTTCCAAATCAAAGATCTTGGCAAACTTCGATACTTTCTTGGAATCGAAATGGATCAATCTCAAACTGGTCTGTTTCTAAACCAACAAAAGTACATCTTTGACCTTTTAGAAGAAGCAAATATGCTGCATTGCAAGCCTGCCAAAACACCAATTCCCACAAATTTCAAATATAACATCTCAGACATCCAGCTTGAAAATGCATCGGAGTATCAAAGGTTGGTTGGCAAACTCATCTATTTGACTATAACCAGACCTGACATTTCTTATGCCGTCAACTTTGTTAGCCAATTCATGCAGTCTCCCACCTCTCATCATCTGCAACTAGTCAAAAGAATCCTTCGGTACCTGAAAGGCACCATGACTACTGGGGTTTTCATGCAAAACAATGGACACTTCACCATTGAAGGGTACACAGACTCTGATTGGGCAGGCAACGTCCTTGATCGCAAGTCTACAACTGGTTATTGCACTCTTGTTGGTGGTAACCTTGTTACTTGGAAGAGCAAAAAGCAATCTGTTGTAGCTCGATCAAGCGCAGAAGCTGAGTACCGAGCCATGGCATCTGCTGCATGCGAAATCATTTGGCTCAAGAGCCTGCTACGTGATCTTGACATAATCTCCTCCAAGCCAATTCTTCTTCACTGTGATAATCAAGCAGCGATACATATTGCAGCCAACCCCGTCTTCCATGAACGTACAAAACATATCGAGGTTGACTGTCATTTCCTTCGCAACCATGTCCAATCAAAACTATTACAAACTGCATTTGTTCGCTCCAGTGATCAACTCGCCGATGTGTTCACCAAGTCTCTTCCTTCGGCTCAACTTGATCGTCTTCTCTCCAAGCTTGGATCCAGAAATTCTCTCGATCCAGCTTGAGGGGGAGTATTGAAGTGCAATTGAAACTGCACATGCATTCCCATGCATGCTCACTGCATGCTGAATGCAATCACATGCTCACTATATGCTGTACAGGTTGGAAGAGATGGAAGAATAACTCAAGGTGGATGTACAGTCACAGCATGTGTACAAGATGGAAGAATCATGCAAGGCTTTCGGTTAAGGCTTGCTGGATTGCAGTTTTCTCTAGTATAAATACCTGTAATCCTAGCTGTTGTAATGATTTCATTCCTTATTTAATGTTTACTTTAGGTATAATAAGTTGAAATGATTCCCTATGTCTGTTGGGGTTAATGAGCTATCTTCCGATAGCTTCCTATATATACTCTTCTTTGTTCTTGTAACAAGATTATGATGAAATAAAAGATCAAAGGGTCAGTTAGAACTCATACATCTGGTTCTAGTTTTTCTACAAAAACTCCTTTGAATACTGTTCCAAAAGCACCACGACCCAGTTCTTCCATGAATCCGTTGGTAGCTTCTTTTAGCTCCATGTAAGTGAAACATCTTAGATTGATGCCTTGGATGAACGGGAAAAGTTGACTTACCTTTGGTATTATGAGGTAGTTGCGACGAACAACAAAAAGGGTTACTGCCAACAAAAGGAACACGACCAGCGTGCCAATCAACAAAAGGAAAAGTTGACTTACCTTTGGTTTTATGAGGAAGCTGAAGAACTTTTCTTTGTTGAATCCTGCCCCGCTTTTCTTGAAGTAGAATTGTCTATCCTTATTTTGATCAGAGCCTTCCAATCGACACTAGGATCAATCCTCCCGTTTGAGAGAGGGATACTCTTTTTCCAACAGGTCTGGTTCTTGTAAAAGGCAATGCCACAAAAACAATCACCTAAGCAAGTCTGGCGACACCAATCCTCCTTTACTGGCTGAAAATACTCATAGTTAGCAGAGTAAGCCCAATCTGTGTTCAGCATCTCTTGAAGGTAAAAAAGATCTGTTTCTAGTGAGGCATCGTCACAACGTTGGGAAATGAAGTTCTGCTTGCATCCTTTCAGCACATCATTTGGATCAACGTAGATGTAACCATACGGGCAGTGGCAACTTGGTCCTCCATCATCCTCTGCATAAGCTGTTGAACCCGCATGAACCACCGCCCGTGCCTTCCGAAATCGATGTGCAGATATTCAGAGGTGTGAGGGACAAAGCAGACCAAGCCCTTTTGACACTAGAGCTAGTACTGCTTTTTGGGTAGATATAGTGCCGGAAAACTCCATCATACTCAAGGGTGGCTCTCTGGCAGTAATCTTGTAGTGAAACTGTACTCGGCGATATCATATAAATCATGCTTCCATCCCTGGCTGTAACGTAAATGGAACCGGACAGGTTGAATGACACGCCCCGACCCCGATGTCCTGTAGACATCGGGGTGGTCACGTGCTGGCCGATACCCGAGGGGTGACGAAAGCCATTTAGAAGGTATAAAAACGAGAAATATGAATTTAGATTACACATTTAATAAGTATTTCAGGAACGTGTTCAGAACATACATCTAATTTGAATTACTACAAGAAAGAATATAAAATTGAATACACCAAAAAGAGTAGTTCCTACACCGAGAGGACTCGAAGATGCCAGTGCGGAAGTGCCTTGACGCCGGGATTGTATGCCTCGTATCTAAGCCCTGAAGGGGGCGCAAAACAAAGGTGAGTGGACCAATTTGATATACATATAAGAAAACAGTTATCAACGTACTATCCCCCAGGTTTTATGAAAACACAATTATATCTTGATAAACATAGGTTTTCTGAACCTAGAATGCCGTGCAATATCTCATGTCCTAACTCATCATGCAATATCACAATTCACAACTCGCATATACTATAATCATATTCATAGAGGAATAGTCGCTAGTGAATGTCCAATATAAACGCTTCAGGCCCCATGCCGGCTCCCCGTCCCTGAGCATACAGTCAGAGGAAACCACACTGCAGGCCCAATGCCAGCTCCCCGTCCCTGTACTCAAAAGTCAGAGGTAACACACTCCAGGCCCTATGCCAGCACCATAACCGTCGCCCGGGATGGACCGGAACCCTATCCCTACATCCCGTAGCGGAAGTGGACCTAAACCGTCGTCCGGGATGGACCGGAACCTTATCCCTACATCTCGTAGCGGTAATATCATAACTATCGCATATACATTTATACACTATCAGAACTATCGCACATACATCATTCTCATGCTATCATGCTTTTCATACATGCAATTCTACTAATAAAACATGTATTTTTAGAAGGGGTCCACTCACAGTACTTAGCCGTCCAACGCTGCACTGCTAGCGAATCTAGAACAATCCCAAAAGTTGCCCCTAAGCACATAAAGGGTACAACTTAGTCAAACTCTATTCAAACGAATTAATTTGGGAAAACGGACCTCAAAAACGGGTCCTGGACGTCGAAATTAGCCTAGGAGGGGTCCCGGACGGAACCCGAAAAAGTCAATCGAAAAGTCAACCTTTGACCGTTGACCGGTCAAAGTCAAGGTCAACGGGTCAACGGGTCAACCCACGGGTCAACGGGTCAGTCAACCCGGGTCGGGTCAACGGGTCTGGGTCAAAGGGTCAACGGGTTTGGGTCAAGGGTCAACGGGTCCGGGTTTGGGTCTGACCCACTAGGGTCTTGGGTTTGGGTTAGGGTCAGCCCAAAGGGCTTCTGGGCTCAGGGAAAACGGGCCAAGGGCCCTGGTTTCTATCTCGGCCCAAGGCTTATAAGCCTTGGGTTTGGGTTTGGGTTAAACGGGCCAAAGGCCCTAGGTTTTTCAAAGGCCCGAGGCCTTAATTAGTTTTAGGAAAATACAAATAAAAATGATACGGGCTGGGGAATTGGGTTCGGTGGAATTGGGCCTAGTGCCCAATTACAAGGCCCAAAGGCCCGAAGGCCCTAATTCCTAAATAATTAACAGAAAACATAAATAATTAAAAAGGGATTGGGCTGGGCTGGTTACGGGCCTAAGGCCCGAAAGGGTCTGGGTTTTGGTTTCCGGCCCAAGGGGCCTGGGTTTGCACCGGAGCAAGCAGGGACGAACGCCGAAGCTTCTACAGCTCCGGCCGGCTACCAACGGAGGCTTAGGGCCCCGATCTAGGCATAAAATTAAAGCATGAAGTGGGAGGTGGTGATTGATACCTTCCATTCGTCGAGGAACGGTCGGAGTGGTTCGGAAAATCCCTTCGAAGCTCACGGGCTTCGCCGGAACTGGGTGTGCGCACCCCCGTACAGATTTCGTTCCATAAACCCTTGAATAATCACGAATAAACCTAATTAAATCTCAAACCAACTTTATGCTAGCAAAAACAGAGGGAGATTAGAACTTACCTAACTGGAAACGGAAGAAATTCTCGCCAGAGAATTTCTGGGTTTTCTTCTCCGTTGTTGCAGCGTCGCGAGAGAGAGAGAGAGAGGGCGAGAGTGCGTGTGTTCGTGATGGTGAGGTCGCCCGAGAGGGACGAGATAGAGGGTTACGGGAGAGAGGGTGAGAGTGCAGAGGGAGTCCGAGAGAGCGAGAGGGAACAGAGAAGAGAGGGACAGAAAACAGAGGCAGGGGGAGAAGAGAGGTATGGGGAAGGGGAAGCAAAATCAGGGGTGGGCCCCCCCTGGGCTCACCATTTAAGAAATAAAACAATTTTAAAATTAAAAGAGGGGTTTAGGGACTAAATTGAGAGTTTATAAAAGTTTTAGGGATTAAATTGGCATAATTGAAAATGATTTGGGGGTAAATTTCTAGTATTAAAATAAAATCGAGGGGCGGGCGTGTCATTGAAGATTACCTGAAAGCCACTACCCTGAGTTAGCGTCGACCAGTAAGCAGAATTAGGAGTATCCAAGGGAAAATACGTTGTGTAAAGCACAGCGTTTCCGTCAGACTGTAGGGGTAAATTGGAATCTTCCTTTTGAGTAATTCGTCTGCGTATAAGGAGCAAAGAGTATGCTGCCTTGATGTAGAGTCTGAGCAGGTAGGATTGTATCAGTTGGATGATCGAAACTCTCCCACGAATTGATCGAATTTCCATTAGCCAGCACAAAATTTCCATTGTCCAGCATGGCTGCATGGCTAACTCCAGTTCCAGAAGAAGAAGCAATCCATACTTGTCTGCCAGTTGCAATATCGCTGAGCATAAACTGACCATCTCCGGTGAGTTGAACCGCGGATCCTTTTGCCACTAGATTATTTCCATTGGCTGACCAGACAATAGTTTTTTCAGGTATCTTGTCAAAGATATATTCATGGGAGGTTGAGCAAAGGTATAAAAATGACAGCTGCAGAAGGAAAAGTAGAAAGTAAAAACTATATGCTACTTCAGATGCCATGGTAACAAGAGAAATTTTCACTTTGGCTTAAGAGCCTTAGACATGAACATATATGTGTGTGTGTGTGTAATTTTCCTCACCTCACATTCATGCCTTATATCTTTCTTTTTTTTCCCAGTTTTTTGTCAGTCACCAAGAATCTGTTGTGGCTTAAAAAAGACTTCACTACTTTAGAGATGTTTATCTCACAAAGAAGAATGTAGTGCAGCGGAATTTGATAGGCAAGAGAAAGAAAGAACACTCAAAGTATTACACAAAATTTTTATTCACTCACAAATTAGTACAAGAAACACTCAAACACTCTTAGAAGCTTTGTTGCTTCTTCTAACTTCTCACTACTTGCTCTCTTGTTTGTTACATCACATAGTTTAGCACCTCACCTATTTATAGGCAAGGTTTGCCAACTTATCTTATTTCTAGATCTTTCTAGCTTTTCTTAATGTCCACACAATTTTACAAGATTTTCGGTCTTTCTACAAAAGACCTTAGATATTTTATGCATGCATTCAAGCTACATGCTTTTGCTATAATTCTCTAGCATTTTCATAAATCATCCATTGGGCTTGTGTTGCCTTTTCAACATGGACTGAATCCATTGTCTTGGGCCAAGACAAGATTACCTTTCAACAAAATTCATTAGAAAAAGTAGTCTACGAATTCTGTCTCCTTTTGTGTCTTCTTCTCACATTTAATAATTTTTATATCTATTTTTTTGGTACTAATCAAAAGTACTGCTTGACTGCAACGAACTAATTAAGTATAAATCATCTGCAGTAGGACTAGTGCTCAACTGAAAGACAAATTTAAGCAATTTGTATTTCTGCTTTTGTTTGCCGTCCTAGCAATAACAACGCCTCTCGCAGTCGCTGAGTCACAGCCACATAATGCTGCAAAAGTGGTCGGACAAATGTTGTCTTCTTCCCTTATGAAGGCAACCGGACACATTACTAATTATGTGAGGTAGCAAATTATATATATATATATATATATATATATATATATATATATATATATATATATATATATATATATATATATTTCTAATCTTTGTGCCAGTTGGATTAGAATATGATTAAGGAAATGAGGTTGCAGCAGAAGATTAAAGATGCAATACCTTTCAGTTTTCGGATGAGGACCCAATGATGGAAACCTGCTGCACTCTTGTAGTGCAATGCAGGTTCTATCTAATATTCCATTCCATGGCGGGAGACTCAGTTTTCATATGAGCCTTTAACCTTCAATCCTATACAACGGCACCCAATTTACAGAACTAGGGGCATAGTTGTTAGGGGACTTGGTGGGTATAGGCCTAGTGCATAAGGCCTAGGCGATTTTTAAATAAGTCTTTACTTAAACTTGAAAAAATATACAAAATTAGAATGATATATAAATTATAGAGTACTATAATAGATTGAAAATATAGGGAACAATCATGTATAAGTGTTAATCCAAATGTCCAACAAGTATAGTACAATTTATTGAAAACATAAAATGCAAAACGAAGTTATCTATTTTGTTTTCGAGGAAGAGTTGCCTCACCAAGCCATTTTCATAAATAAAAGAGCAAGTATAAAAAGTCACAAAACCACCTAAGCCCCTAGACCCACCTAGGTCCACCGTGCCCGCTTATGCCCACCTAGGCTCTACGTGAGTTTACGCGGCTAGGCGAGGGCCTGGGCAATTCTAAACAAACTTCCTATTTTTTTAAATGCATAGAGATTGTTGCGCAAAAACTTCAAATATGAATCTAATAAACTAACAAACAATCCAAATGACACAAGGATTTATACTGATTCGGCGTAAGCCTACGTCCAGTTCAGAGACGGCGAGGAAATTTTGCTAATATCAAAATGAAGATTACAAATAGAGTTCTACTCTCAAACCTCAAAAATATCCCACATACACCCAATAGCTCTCACTTAATACCTCTTAACTTATTCCTTCAGGCAAACATGTTGTCATCACCACTAACCACTGCAATTCCTGTATCACGAAAGTTTTATGTAATTTTTGCAATCTATAAATTTTCTGTTGAACAACTTAAATGTTAATACACTAGCTACTTCAGATACTATTATATACACATTTTGTTGTGCTTACCATACGCATTGCCAATTTTTCTGCGGTCTTAAAGGCTGCAGTGACTATTGTACACATATTTTTTGCTTACCATACATATATGCATGTATGGATATATACAGATTTAAAAAAAAACAAATTATAAAAAATTCTATAACAATTTATTAGTAGTAAATATATCCATAAAACATTGTTGGCATTTGTTGTTTTTGTTTATTGCAGAGATAAAAAGCAATGGTGTTTATCGAGCAGAAATATGATAAGCCATGTGCTGCAAAGCAATTATAAAATGATTATTCAAACCATTATTCCAATGGAAGCCATGAAGTCCTGTCTGTACAAGATGGACAGAACAATATTGTATGAACTCACACAGCTAGACAATCACTAGCTTGTATTTGATTATTGCATGCGCGTGCTTTTGTTGTTCCATGCATGTATGTAAAGCTGTATATATACCATACTGCTATTGCTGTAATGAAATAAGATTTGAGCCTATTATAATTCTTCATGGTATCACAGAGCCCAGTCTAACGACAAACACCCAATTTTATTTTTATTTTTCCTTTCCGATGGCCTCTGCATCTGAATCATCTTTCCCTATTTCTTCTCCAGTTCTTCCCAATGTCTCCAACTTCCTCACTATCAAGTTGGACCGTACCAACTATCCTCTGTGGCAAGCACAGATGCTGCCTCTTCTTCGTAGCCGGAACTTGGTCCCTTTTGTCGATGGAACTAGTGTTTGCCCTCCTGCTTTCCTCAAAGACACTGCTGGCAACACTACTACTGACGCTAATCCGGCCTATGAGGCCTGGATCCAACAAGATGCAATGGTGATGTCTTGGTTAAATAGTTCTGTTCATCCTACTGTTCTTGCCACTCTCATTGGCAAGACGAGCTCCCACTCTATCTGGACCTCTCTTCGGGACAGATATGCTTCCCAGTCTACCGGCCGTCTTCTTCAGCTTCGAAGTGAGTTAATGAACACTCATCGTGGTGACTTGTCCATTGCTGATTTTTTGGATCGTGTCAATTCCATTGCTGACTCTCTCTCCCTCTCCGGTTCTCCTATCTCTGACGAGGACTTGGTGGCCATCGTTCTTAACAATGTTGGTCCGGCTTATGAAAGTACTGTGGCATCTGCACAGGCTCGAGATGAAGCCATTTCCTATGCAGCTTTAGAGGCTCTTCTTCTCAGCGCGGAGCGACGCCAAAAAGGTCATTCCATTCTTCTTTCCGACGCTGCACCGACTATTCTTGCTGCTCAGCGTGGAGGACGCTTCGGTGGTGGTTTTCGGGGTCGTAGTTCTTCCTACCGTGGTGGACGAGGATCTTCTTCTAGTGGTCCTAATTTTCCCACTAGCCATTACCCCAAACCTGGAGGGTCGCGTTTTGCTCATCCCTCAGGTCCTCCACATCGCTCCAACAATGATGGAATCCTTGGTGCTGCACCTTCCCATAGTGGTCCTGGAGGTAATGCATTTTATTCTTCTGGGAGAGTTCACTGCCAAATCTGTCAACGTCCCGGACATGCTGCCATTGACTGTTTCAACCGTCTGAATATGGCCTACGAGGGACGTGTTCCTGGATCTCGTCTTCAAGCCTTTGCTGCAGCTGCTCCATCCTCAGGCTCTGGCAGTACCCCCGCTGTTCAGAACTGGCTCTTTGATTCTGGTGCCAATGCCCACATCACCAACGACTTAGCTCAAGTCCCTGCTGCCCGTGACTATCATGGAACTGATCATGTGAACGGAGTAGTTGGTGGCACAGGTTTGCATATTTCAAAAGTTGGCCATTCCTATATTCGAACACCTCATCACACCTTTAAATTATCCAACACCCTTTATTGCCCTACTGCTACAACTAATGTCATCTCCATCAATCGTTTTACCACAGATAACAATTGTTCTCTAACTTTGTCTCCTACCTCTTATCATGTTCAAGACATGCAAACGGGGAAGATCCTTTTGCACGGCCAGAGTAGGAATGGCTTCTATCCATTTTCCAGACTTTCCATCTCAAACCATAATGGCGTTTTTACATGCATCGGTACTCGAGTCTCTCATAGTATTTGGCATTCACGTTTAGGACATCCATCTACTTCCATTTTTAAACTTCTTGTTACTAGGAATAAATTGCCCATTTCTGGTAAAATCACAAGTGAAGTGTGTCACTCATGTCCATTAGGTAAGAGTCATAAATTACCTTTTTCATTGTCTACTTCTTTTTCATCATTTCCTTTAGAATTGATCCACTCTGATGTATGGATGTCTCCGTCTCATTCTATTAATGGATTCAAATATTATGTTATCTTTATTGATGATTTCTCTCGGTATTCATGGATTTATCCTTTAAAGTTAAAATCCGACGTCTTTGCAACCTTTGTTACTTTTCAAAAATTAGTGGAAAACATGTTCAGTACCACAATCAAATCATTTCAAACAGATGGAGGTGGCGAATATATCAATACTCATTTTAAACAATTTTTGGCAACTCGTGGCATATATCATCGTTTCACTTGCCCACATCATCCGGAACAAAATGGCTTAGCCGAAAGAAAACACCGTCATTTGGTCGAAACTGGACTTACTCTTCTTGCTCATGCATCTTTGCCTACATCCTTTTGGGTTGAAGCCTTTCATACGGCTAACTACCTTATAAATCGGTTGCCAACAAAAGTTTTACAAAATGATTCTCCTTATCACAAATTATTTTCAAAATCTCCTCAATATGATTTCCTTAAAGTTTTTGGCTCTGCATGTTTTCCATACTTACGTCCATATAACAATAACAAGTTGCAATTTCGTTCCAAACAGTGCATATTTCTCGGATATTCATTAAATCAACAAGGATATCGTTGTTTAGATCCATCTACAGGTCGCATATTTTTATCTCGCCATGTCATTTTTGATGAAAAATCTTTTCCATACAAAAACTCCGTTCCTACTATCCCCTCTTCTTCCTCTGATGCACTCCCTGCCACGTTAGAATTAGGGCCCCATATCACACCTCTTACTCCTCTTATAACCTCTTCTTCCCAAACTCCTCCCAATACACTACCTCATGACACCACCGCTACACTCCCTACTGCGACTCCCATATCAGAAACATCCCCTTTAGGTCTCACACCCATCATCTCTTTTCCCAGTTCGAATATAGGGCCGGCTCAGCAACCTCCACTAACTACTTCCTCTCACTCTATGCTCACCCGTGCTAAGGCTGGGATTCGACAACCCAATCCTAAGTATGCTTTACTTGCTGTTAATATTGATGATTTAGTTGAACCTACTTGTTTCAGTCAAGCAAATAAATATCCCGAGTGGAGGCAAGCAATGGCAGACGAGTTTAATGCACTCCAACGCACAGGAACTTGGACACTTGTTCCCTGTCAGTCCCAATTCAATGTTCTTCCAAACAAATGGGTGTATCGCATCAAGCGTAAGTCTGATGGATCCATTGAACGGTTCAAAGCCCGTCTTGTTGCCAATGGTTTTCATCAACAGGAGGGTCTTGATTATGGGGAAACTTTTAGTCCCGTGGTGACTCATGCCACCATTCGCCTCATACTGTCCGTTGCCCTTCACTTCCACTGGCCTATTCGTCAACTTGACGTCCAAAATGCCTTTCTCCATGGCACACTGGCTGAAGACGTTTTTATGCGACAACCATCAGGCTTTGTGGATCCTCAATATCCTAATCATATTTGCAAGCTTCGTCGTTCTTTATACGGCCTTAAACAAGCACCCCGGGCATGGTTTCAGTGTTTTTCTAATCACTTGGAGGACTTAGGCTTCCTTGCTTCCACAGCCGACTCCTCCCTGTTCACATATTTCAATGGTGCCACTATTATTTATCTTTTGATTTATGTAGATGACATTCTTGTAACTGGGAATGATACTCACATTTCCCGTTTCATTGCTCAGCTTGGCAGATTATTCTCTATGAAGGATCTTGGGCCCCTTAATTTTTTCCTTGGCATGGAAGTCACTCGTACAGCTACTGGCATGTACCTTTCTCAATCCAAATACATTATGGACCTCCTCCGTCGCACCAAGATGACCGACTGCAAGCCCACTTCAACACCTGCTACTGCTGGTCGTCGACTTAGTCTTCATGAAGGGGAACCTCTTTCTGATGCCACTGAATTTAGAAGTGTTGTTGGTGCTCTTCAGTACCTTCTCTTCACCCGTCCTGACATTGCTTTCGCGGTTAACCAAGTTTGCCAATATATGCATTCACCGACAACCACTCATTGGGCTGCTGTCAAACGTATTCTTCGCTACTTAAAAGCAACACATGATCATGCCCTTGCCTACACTGCTAGTTCCCTCGCTCTCACTGCGTATGCTGATGCTGATTACGCGGGGGATCCAGATGATCGACGATCCACTGGAGGTTACTGTATTTTTCTTGGTAGTAATCTCATTTCGTGGAGTTCCAAGAAACAACGAGGAGTCTCTCGCTCCAGCACAGAGGCAGAATACCGTCAGCTTGCTTACACCTCTGCTGCTCTCTCTTGGTTCCGCAACATTTTTCGTGATCTTCATCTTCATCTTCTTCCTCCCCGTCTCTGGTGTGATAATATCAGTGCTATTACTGTTGCCTCTAATCCAGTCTATCAAGCTCGGATGCGACACGTCGAGGTTGATTACCATTATGTGCGTGAAAAAGTCACTCGAAAAGAAATGGTTGTCGGTTATGTCGCCTCCACTGATCAACTCGCTGATCTTCTCACCAAAGGCTTGTCATCTCCCCGTTTTTTGTTTCTGGTTTCCAAGCTTCCAGTCCGTTCCTGCCCGCTCAGCTTGAGGGGCCGTGATAAGCCATGTGCTGCAAAGCAATTATAAAATGATTATTCAAACCATTATTCCAATGGAAGCCATGAAGTCCTGTCTGTACAAGATATTCTAATGGAAGCCATGAAGTCCTGTCTGTACAAGATGGACAGAACAATATTGTATGAACTCACACAGCTAGACAATCACTAGCTTGTATTTGATTATTGCATGCGCGTGCTTTTGTTGTTCCATGCATGTATGTAAAGCTGTATATATACCATACTGCTATTGCTGTAATGAAATAAGATTTGAGCCTATTATAATTCTTCAAAATATTGCTCCTATATATTTACAATTTCAAAGCACAAATGGCGGGAAATGAAGATTTCTAAATTTTTATGGAGACACTTCAGGAATCAATTACGATCACAATCCCTTACATTGAACGTATGATGATGATGGATTCGGTGGGTTTGAGAGTTCAACAGTTCCTTCGAGCATCTGTGTGACATTTCTCATGGTCGGTCTTTGTGATACATCCTCTTGAATGCACCAAAACGCGATCATCAAATATGTTTTCTTCTCCTCGATGTCATCATTTGCCTCATCGTCGTCGTTTCTGAATAGCTGGTGCAGTTTGCTCTTCTCATAGCAATGATACGCCCAATCAGCTAGCACCATTTGATCTTCATCGTCCATCTTTGGTTCATAATGCTTCCTGCAGCAAACAATCTCTAATAGCAAAATGCCGAAGCTGTAAACATCTGCCTTTACTGTGACAGGCAAGCTTTTGAACCATTCAGGGGCCACATACCCTCTTGTTCCCCTGAATCTGGTCGTTGTTCGAGTCTGCTCTATTTTCAAAAGCTTAGCTACCCCAAAGTCAGCGATTCTCGCGTTGAAAGAGTTGTCTAGGAGAATGTTTTGAGGCTTGATGTCACAATGTAGGATTTGGATACTACACTCCTCATGCAAATACAAGATCCCTCTTGCAGTTCCCAAGGCAATTTCTCTTCTTTGATACCAGCTTGGCCTTGACTCTCCAAAGAGAAAGCTTGCTAGAGAGCCGTTGCTCATAAATTCATATACAAGAATTCTGTGCTGCCCTTCGTTGCAAAATCCTAGTAGCTGGACTAAATTCTTGTGATTTGTTCTGCCAATTGCGCTCACTTCAGCTTTGAATTCCAAATCGTTCTCTCTGACCATAGTGTCCAATCTTTTGACAGCAACATGCTTGCCATCTTCGGATGCTAAAACTCCTTTGAAAACCGTTGCAAAAGCCCCACGTCCTAGTTCTTCCTTGAATCCGTTGGTAGCTCCTTTCAGCTCCATGTACGTGAAACTTTTCAGATTATTGCCTTGAACGCCCGGGTAAAGCATACTCAACTTTGCTTTTCTGTGATGGATAATGTGGGAAAAAAGCCAACAGGTTATGATTAGTAGGAGCAAGTTCAGAAATGCGGAGCTACCGAGGAGACCTAGCCGAGCGAAGTTGGGAATTGAATTGTCATCCTTTCTTGAATTGGTAGAATTGATCCTTATTTTGATTAGAGCTTTGTTACCAACACTAGGATCAATCCTTCCGTTTATAAGAGGAATTCCCTTCTTCCAACAGTCACCATTTTTGAAAATGACAACGGCACAGTAGCAGTCACTTAGGCAACTCTGCTTGCACCAATCCTCACTTACTGGCTGAAAACGCTGATAATCCAAACCAGGCCAGTCTCTGTTTTCAAGTTCTTGAAGTTCGAAAAGATGTGCTTCTGGAAAGGCTTCATCACAACTCTGAGAAACGAAGTTCTGCTTGCATCCTTTCAGCACGTCATTTTTATCAATAAAGCTGTATTCATCTGGGCACTCGCAAACTGGTCCTTCAGTACTATCATCTCTACATAAGCCATTGAACCCACATGCACTGCCACCTGAGTTATCTGCGATTAAGGTGCATAAATTTGAAGGTATGAAGGAGGAAGACAACCAACCCTGGAGCCTCGTTCCCACACTACCCAAGCCATTTTTTTTAGGGTAGACATAGTGCCTGAAAACTCCATTGTACTCGAGAGTTGCTCGGTGGTAGAAATCTTGCGTTGAATGTGTATTGTCCAATAGCATAAAAAGTATGCTACCGTTTGTGCCCGTAAGGTAAACAGAGCCAGACTGGTTGAAGATGACCTGAAAACCGCTGCCCTCAGTGTGTGTTGACCAATAGACATAATTAGGGGAATTTGTTGTATAAAGCAAGAGTCCTCCATCAGATTGTAGTGCAAACTGGAATCTCCCTGGTGTGTAATTTGATGCCGTGTAGCTAGCATAGAGTTTGGTGTTCCGATTTAATGTCTGCGTTGGTAGGAGTGTATTAGTTGGTTCGTCAAAACTCTCCCACAAGTTGGTTGAATTTTTGCTGGCCAACACAAAATTGCCGGTGTCTAGCATGGCTGCGTAGGCAACTCCAGTAAAACCAAAATATCCACCAAAAGATATTTGCTTTCCATTTTGATCCTTGAACATAAATTGGCCATCATTTGTAAGTTCAACTTGGGATCCTTGTGGCACAAGACTACCCGCATTGGCTGACCAGACTATAGTTCTTTCTGGTATTGTGTTGAACCAGATAGCTAGTAGGAACCCACCTGCTCCCATTTGTTGAAAACCGAAAGCAAATTCACCAGATGGTGATGGCCAGGATGATGAGTAATCATCAAGTGCAGTGAGGGATGAGCTCAAAGAGATATTGTTGTAAGCTTGAGCTGTAGTGGAAAATGGTAGTATCACTGGAAGGAGAAGTAGAAAGAATAAAGGATATGGTAGTTCAAAATCCATAGTACATAATGAAGGAGCTAATGGTGAAGCTTCTACTGAGAATCATTTATACAATGTTCATATATACACCATCATTTCCGGAAATCGTCATCTACAATACCTGAAGATCATCGACATCTACAATAACTGAATTTTAATATACTTGTGCTCTGGTTGATTGCACACATAAGTTTGCGATAATGCCAAACAATGCAGTCCTTTCCTTGATATACACATCCAAATAATAGGATTGATGGAAAACTCAATTGTTCTCTAACAAGACGAATATAAAACTGATATATACAGATGTACATGATATCTCTTGTTGTTTTGATGTGTAGACTGATTCTTTGTTCATTAAATAACAATTTCATGTTTGGTTTAATGACTGTCTTAGATAATATAAACTTCTGGTGCAAGCAGATATGACACGCCCCAGTCCCGATGTCCTGTAACATCGGGACGGACACGTGCTGGCCGACACCCGAGGGGTGACGTAAGCCATTTAAAACCATTAACTGACCAAAATATTCCAAATATGCTCACATCTCGCATAAAGTAATTATATAAAATATTCAGATCACACACTAAGCAGCAGAAACAGGGTACATCAACTAATATTCAACTGCCAACACTGGTAAAACACATACTACAGAATCGTGTCCAGAGCATAAGTCTAAGCTAGATTACACAGAAATTACAATAGGAAAGTGGTATTACACAAAGTGCCGGAGAATAAGGGATAGCGCTGGGTCACTGGTAGGGAAATGCCTCAAAACTCAGGTCGTAATCCCTCGAATCGTAATCCTCGTTTCTATCTCCTGAAGGGGGCGCAAAACAAGGGTGAGTGGACCAATTTGATATACGTATAAGAAAATAGTTATCAAGATACTAACCCCCAAGTTAGAAAACCAAAACATGATATATAGGTAAGTTTTCCTACACCTACCATACAACACAGTATCTCAATCACGACTCATAAACATAATCATATTTTATCGCACAATATCTCAATTCAGATCAACACGCCAGGTAATACCCAAATAACAGCTCATAAGTATAGAGTCATAAACATATCAGAATAATCACTAGTGAATGTCCAGTATAACACTTCAGGCCCCATGCCAGCTCCCCGTCCCTGAGCATACAGTCAGAGGAAACCACACTTCAGGCCCAATGCCAGCTTCCCGTCCCTGTACTCGAAAGTCAGAGGTAACACACTCCAGGCCCTATGCCAGCACCATAACCGTCGCCCGGGATGGACCGGAACCCTATCCCTACATCCCGTAGCGGAAGTGGACCACTAGGTAGTATCAGATCAATGCCACATATATTTATTTAATCTCAACATTATATTTCAGCATTCAATACTCAAACATCGTAATACACTATTCTTTACTCAAGCATTTCACTCATATAATTTCTTAAAATAAAGTAAGTATTTTAGAAGGGGTCCACTCACAGTACTCAGCCGTCCAACGCTGCGCTGCTAGCGAATCTAGAACAATCCCAAAAGTTGCCCCTAAGCACATAAAGGGTACAACTCAGTCAAACTCTATTTTAACGATTTAATTTGGGAAAACGGACCTCAAAAACGGGTCCAGGACGTCGAAATTAGCCTAGGAGGGGTCCCGGACGGAACCCGAAAAAGTCAACCCAAAAAGTCAACGTTGACCGTTGACTGGTCAAAGTCAAAGTCAACGGTCAAGGTCAACGTTGACCGTTGACCGGGTCAACGGTCAACGGGTCAAGTCAACGGGTCAACGCACGGGTCGGGTCAACGGGTCAACCCACCCGGGTTTGGGTCGGATCCGGACCTGGGTTTGGGTTTGGGTTGGTTACGGGTTTGGGCTTGGGGGGTCTGACCCAAAAGGGTTCTGGGCTAAACGGGTCTGGGCTTAAAGCCCTAAATAAATCCGGCCCAAGGGCTTCTGGGTTTTTTGGTTGCGCGGGCCTAAGGCCCTGGCCTAAAGAAACCCAAAAAGGGTCTCTGGGTTTAGGTGACACGGGCCAAGGGCCCTGGTTAGAATGGAGGCCCAAGGTTTCAAAGGCCTGGGGCTTGGGTTCGGTTAAACGGGCCAAAGGCCCTAGTTTTTCTGAGGCCCAAGGCCTTAATTAGTTTTAGGAAACCAAAACTAAAAAGGGTGCGGGCTTGGGTACTGGGTCCGGTGGAATTGGGCCTAGTGCCCAATTACAAAAGCCCAAAGGCCCGAAGGCCCTAAATTAAAAAATAGAAAATATAAATAATTAAAAGGGGTTTGGGTTGGGCTGGTCACGGGCCTAAGGCCCGAGTGGGTTTGGGTTTCGGGTTCTGGCCCAAAGGGCCTGGGTTGGCGTCGGAAAAACCAGAGGATCGCCGGAGCTTCTACAGCTCCGGCCTACTACAAACGGGGGTCTCAAGCCCCGATCTACCTACCAAATTGAAGTACGAAGTAAGAGGGGCAGAGTGATACCTTCCAATCGACAAAGAACGAACGGGAAGTGACCGGAAAAGTCTCGAAGCCTCACGGACTCGCCGGAAAAAGGGTGTACTCACCCACGCCTTGATTCCAGCCTAAAACTCAGAAATAACTCCTCAATGAGTTCCTAATTTCCAACCTAAACACAAATCAAGTGAAGGAGGGAGTCGATCGTGGCTTACCTCGTCGGAAAATGTCGAGAACTCGTCGGGGGAAACTCGGGGTTTCCTCGTCCGTCGCGAAGCCACAGAGGGAGAGAGAGACAGAGAGACGCGAGGTGCGAGGGAGAGGGGACGAGGGTGCGAGCGTTCGTGAGAGAGTGCGAGAGTAGTGAGGGAGGGCGAGAGTAGTGAGGGAGGGCGAGAGGGTTTGCGAGAGAGAGACTGAGAGGGAGTTCGAGTGACAGAAAGGGAAGGGAAAGGGAAAGGAAGAGAGAGAGAGTCCTCGGGGGGGGGGGGGTAGGGGACAGAACCAGAAAAGAAAGTGGAGATTGGGTGCTGACACGTGGCAGCCCAGGGTCTAGGGACCAAATTGAAACTTTAGAAAACCTTAGAGGGAAATTCTTGGAATATTTAATTATATAAGGGGCGGGTGTGACAATTCTACCCTCCTTACAAAAAAATTTCGACCCCGAAATTACAATTCAATGAAACAAATAAGGGTACTGATTCAGCATTAAATCTTCCGTCTCCCAAGTTGCTTCCTCGACAGCATGATTTCTCCAGAGTACTTTCACCAATCGAATAACTTTGTTCCTCAAAATCTTATCCTGTCGATCAATGATAGCCACCGGTTCTTCAATATAACTAGCATCCTGACTCACTTCCAGTGGTTCTACCTGGATAACATGAGAAGGATCTGGTACATATTTCCGAAGCATGGAGACGTGGAATACATTATGGATCATCGATAACTCCGGTGGTAGCTCCAGTCTGTAAGCAACAGCTCCAATTCTTTCCGTGACCAGATAAGGACCGATGTATCGAGGGCTTAACTTCCCTCTCTTACCGAAACGAACTACACCCTTCCAGGGGGATAACTTCAAGAATACCAAATCACCCACCTCATATTCGCGGTCTTTGGAGTGTCTGTCTGCAATGCTCTTCTGTCGGTCTTGTGCTGCCTTTAGATTCTGCTTGATCATCCGGATGTTAGCGTTCGTAGTGTCCACAATTTCAGGTCCTACTAACACCCGTTCACCAACTTCTGACCAACATAAAGGTGTCCGGCACATCTTTCCATACAATGCCTCGAAAGGTGCCATACCTATGCTGGAGTGATAGCTGTTGTTATAAGCAAATTCTGCTAATGGCAAGTAACTATCCCAGCTACCTTTCCACTGAAGGACAGATACCCTCAGCATGTCTTCCAGTGTCTGAATCGTTCGCTCGGACTGACCATCGGTTTGTGGATGGTAAGCAGTGCTATATAACAGCTGAGTGTTCATCGCGGCGTGGAAAGCTTTCCAAAACCTCGAGGTAAATCTGGGGTCTCTGTCTGATACAATAGAGACGGGTACACCATGGAGTCTAACAATATTATCAATGAATAATCGTGCCAGCTTTTCTAGTGAATAAGTCTGTCGGACAGGTAGGAAATGAGCGGACTTAGTGAGTCGATCCACTATTACCCAGACGCCATCAAGTCTCGTTCGTGTTCTCGGTAAACCATACACGAAGTCCATGGTGATATCTTCCCACTTCCACACGGGTATCGGAAGATTCTGTTGGAGTCCCCCAGGTCTCTGTCTTTCGGCCTTTACTTGCTGACAAATAATACACCTACTCACATATTCAGCTATGTCCCGTTTCATCCCAACCCAATAGTAGAAGGGGCGGATGGTACGGTATAGCTTGGTGCTTCCTGGGTGCATGGCATAAGCGGAGAGGTGTGCTTCATCCAGAATTTCCCTTTTTACAGCTTCATTAACTGCCGGCACAACCAGTCTCTCCTGCAACATCAGCGCTCCGTCCTCGCGAACAATATAGTCATTTCTCTCCCCGTCTTCCACCTGTCGCCTCAATGCCACACATTCTTCATCTAGTTCCTGAGCCTCCAAAACCATATTCACAAGAACCGGTCTCACTTGAAAGTTGGCTAACCAGGCTCCCCGCTTCCCTGGTTCCACTGAAACACCGGTTTCTCGAAGCGAAAACAATAGTGGCACATGGATAGCTCGAAGAGAAGCAAGCTGCCCATGGTATTTTCTGCTCAAAGCATCCGCCACTACGTTTGCATGTCCTGGATGGTACTCGATCGTGCAGTCATAGTCAGAGATGAGTTCCATCCATCTTCTCTGCCTTAGGTTCAGCTCTGACTGCGTGAAGATGTACTTCAAACTCTGGTGATCGGTGAAGATACGACACTTCTCACCGTATAAATAGTGCCTCCAGATCTTTAAAGCGAAAACCACCGCCCCAAGCTCCAAGTCATGAGTGGGGTAATTCCTCTCGTGGGTCTTGAGTTGTCTAGAAGCATAGGCAATAACCTTCCCATGCTGCATTAATACACAACCCAATCCCGATAGAGATGCATCGGTGTAGACTTCAAACTCGCCACTCTCGTCTGGAAGAGCGAGAACGGGAGCTTCAGTAAGACACCGTTTCAGTTCCTGGAAGCTCTTTTCACATTCGTCATCCCACTCGAATTTTACCTCCTTCCGAGTTAGTTTGGTCAGAGGTAAGGCAATCGAAGAGAATCCGCGAACAAAACGCCGATAATAACTAGCCAGTCCCAGAAAGCTTCTTACTTCGGTGACATTCCTCAGTTGTTCCCAATCCGCCACTGCTGCAATCTTTTGGGGATCCACACTAATCCCATATGCAGATACTATATGACCGAGGAAGCTGATCTGATCCAGCCAGAACTGGCATTTATCGAACTTGGCATATAACCGCTCGTTTCTCAAGGTCTCCAGCACCGTCCTCAGGTGTATTCGGTGTTCAGCGGTACTTTCAGAATAAATTAGGATATCATCAATGAAGACTATTACGAACTGATCGAGGTATGGCTTGAAGATCCGGTTCATCAGATCCATGAACGCTGCAGGCGCGTTCGTCAACCCGAAAGGCATGACACGAAACTCATAATGCCCATACCTAGTCCGAAATGCAGTCTTCGGAACATCTTCCTCCCGAATCAACAACTGGTGATAACCCGAGCGAAGATCGATTTTTGAGAATACCTGCGCACCTTTCAACTGATCAAAGAGGTCATCGATCCGAGGTAAGGGGTAACGGTTCTTCACCGTCACCTGGTTCAACTGGCGATAATCGATACACAACCTCAGGGATCCATCTTTCTTCTTTACGAACAGAACAGGAGCACCCCAGGGGGACATGCTGGGTTGGATATAACCCTTATCCACCAACTCCTGTAATTGTATCTTTAACTCTCGTAGTTCTGCAGGCGCCATACGATATGGTGGTAACGAGATGGGGTTCGTACCCGGAAGTAAATCGATGGTGAAATCGATCTCCCTCGCAGGTGGCAATCCTGGTAAGTCTTCCGGGAAGACATCAGTAAATCTCTTTACTACTGGTACGTCTTCGGGTCTCAGCGGAGATTTTTCTTTCACCACAACGTGGGCTAAGAATCCCACACACCCCTTATGCAGTAACTTAGTCGCCTGGATAGAAGAAATAATACAACTAGGTAGGATTCGTCGTTCACCTTGAAATGTAATCGCTGACTGTCCAGGACGATCAAAAGTCACTAATTTCTCCCTGCAACCGATGATGGCGTTATGGCGAGAAAGCCAATCCATCCCTAAGATCACATCAAACTCCACCAGATTGAACGGAATTAGATTAGCCTCCAAGATTTCTCCCTCTACGAAAACAGGGCAGTCCCTATACTCCCACTGTGCACAGAAAAGTTCTCCGTGCGGCATTTGTATTAACATATCATAACCAAGTGAAATAGGACATGACTCGAATCCTCGTGCATAAGATGAAGACACAAAAGAAAATGTAGCACCTGGATCGATCAAAGCACTAGCCCAATTACCACAGACAAGTAACCTACCCATAATGACTTGTGGGTCCTGCTCGGCCTCCTGTTGGGTGATGGCGTTCATACGTCCATGTACCTGACGTCCAGTACCACCCTACCGTCCTGAGCCGCCGTCTCGGCCACCTCTAGCTCGAAAACCCTGATTGTTCCGACCGCCTCTGTTCCCCTGATTCTGGTTACCGGATGTTATACCCTGCTGCGGTGGCTGTCTCTGAGGGGGAAACTGTGTACCCTGACCACCCCCTCCACCATAATTCTGATAAGGACCGGCACCGTAATTCTGGGAGGAACCGCCACCGTAACCCTGAGAAGAGCTACCTCCGTAACCTTGAGAATAGCCTCCATCCTGTCCTTGAGACGAACTACTGCCCGATCCTCGAGAATATCCAACACCAAAACTCGAATTCGGGTTAGCCCAACCACCGGAACTTGGTCTAGGAGCATAACCCGCGGCCCCCGGAGCTGAAGGACACTCCCTAGCATAATGCCCGGCACCTCCACACCGGTGGCACGTGCCTGTCCTGAAGTGACTGAAAGACCGTCTAGCCGGCTCACTGCCTGAGCCCTCACTAGACGAACCCGATCCCTGCCCTTGGCGTTTAAAAGAAAATGAGTGCCTCGGGGCAAACGAACCAGATGAACCACCAGCTTCCCGTGTGCTACGAGACCGAAAGTTACGACCTCCCTGATTCTGGTTCCGCGGTCGATTTTGGTTTTGGGACTGACTCTGGGCCTGCATCTGCGTCCGAGACTGCTCTGCCTGAACTGCAGTCTCCCACCGACCTTGTTCGATCCTCAAACAGGTTTCTATCATTTCTTCATAACTGTTGTGTAGGAAGGCCGAAATCGCCTCACGATAATCAGCATTTAAGCAAACCATTAACTGGGTCATCTTCTCTTCTGGATTTTCATAAGTCTTAATGTGGTGTCTTGACAAGCGTCGGAAAGTGGTGTCGAGCTCCGTAATGCTAAGATCACCCTGCCGGAACTCGAGGAACTGCTGTCTCATCCTTAACTTATAATCAGGACTCAAAAAGTGTGAAGAAAATCGTTTCCGAAAAGTAGTCCAGGTCATTCGGCCACCAGGCGGAATAGATTGTTTGACTCCTTTCCACCAGACTTTACAGTCTCCCTTTAAGAAGTGAGCAGCGGTCTCTGTCCAATGACCTACGGGGCAGTTCATACTCTCCAAGGTATCCTCAACTGTCTCCAGCCACTCCTCGGCCTCTGGACATGCTCCAACTACCCTCAGTTCTGAAACGCCTAAGCTGCGAGCAATCTCAATGTAGGTGCGGTTCGATCTACTACCACTGCCGGTAATGGCATCCTTAATAGCATTAGCTAGCTGTGCCACTCCTCCTCCCAAGGCTCCCAAACCAGTACGAGCTCGACGTGGAATATGCCCACCAGGGGGATCCATAATTCTGAGAAGAGATAGGACAGATTTTAGGAAGACAATAAAATGGTAGATGCCATAAGAGTTATGATTACCAATTGGTGGAATGAAATCCTAGATATGCTCTGAACAAACGCTCTGATACCAATTGTCACATCCCGGCCCGGGTGACGCTACCTCCCGGGCCCGCTCCACCACCGTAGCACGATATTGTCCGCTTTGGGCCCCGACCACGCCCTCACGGTTTTGTTTTTGGGAACTCACGAGCAACTTCCCAGGAGGTCACCCATCCTGGGATTGCTCTAGCCCCCTTCTCGCTTAACTTCGGAGTTCCTACGGAACCCGAAGCCAGTGAGCTCCCAAAAGGCCTCGTGCTAGGTAGGGATGGGAATATACATTTAAGGATCACTCCCCTGGGTGATGTGGGATATCACAATCCACCCCCCTTAGGGGCCCGACGTCCTCGTCGGCACACCACGGCCAGGGTTAGGCTCTGATAAGATAGGTGTGGAGATTCGGATTTATATTTGGATCATTCCCTAAGTCTTAATTTTCTACTGTTTTGAAAGACGTTAATTTTTCTATATCATCGATCTTGTTAAACTTATTCATACAAGGAACTTGTTGACAATTGTCTGATTTTTACGAGTGTGTCGCATGATGTATTTAATATGTTTACGATGAACAAAAGAAATCAACATAGGATGTTCGAAACTTCAAATGGTTTTATATATGGTTGAAAGCATGAAAATTTAGCCTTAGGAAATTAGTCTACACATATTTGGATGTTGGAGCAGCTTTGGCATTCAGAGTTTTTACCAAGTAAATTTAATGGCTTAAAAAACGTCTCAATACAAATAATGACTGAAGTTTGTGTGTGTGAAGGCTTCAAAATCGGGTGCGTCACTTTGTAGCCAGATCAATTTTGCTTGGCATCAGTTGGGTACTGGTATCACTTAACACTTCTGCAGAAAAATAACTTTGACTTATTAACGATGGGTTGATATGTAATTTGATTTAATATATAACAGGCAGTGTTAGAAACATTAGTGTTAATTTGTTACTTATGTGCAACGTTATATACTTGCACTTTCAACAAATGTAAACATTTTTACTTGTAAATTAGAACACAAATTAACTCTTATCACTTGACGGTAAATCTTAGAACTCTCAGGCAGCTAAGTATTCCCAAACGTCGAGAACATGTTTAAATCTATGGAAATCTCACTTCAGTTTGTCTTCAAACAGGTCATGTCTAGCTTAATGCCTCTCGTGGCGAGAGCCTTTTTTTTTTTTTTTTTTTTTTTTGGAAACCTCGGCGGCACGAGGTAAATATATTGATAAGAAAAAGGAAGTTTGACACGCCCCGGTCCCGAGGTCCTGTAGACCTCGGGAGGGTCATGTGCTGGCCGACACCCGAGGGGTGACGTAAGCCATTTAAAACAAAGGATAAACCAAAAACACCCTCAAACATGCATAAAATAAGAATACATAACCAGCAAATTCTAAATATACTCAAAGCAGTAGAAACATGTTCACATCAAAATAATATCCAACAACCAACGCTGAAAAGCATTTACAACAGATCATGTTCAAAGCATAAGTCTAATTCGGATTACAAGCGGAAATTAGGGAAAGGAAAGTGCTATTACACAAAGTGGCGAATCGGAAAAGAGAGCACTAGGTCACTGGTAGGGAAACGCCTCGAAGCTCAAATCGTAATCCTCGTTCCTATCTCCTAAAGGGGGCGCAAAACAAGGGTGAGTGGACCAATTTGATATACATATAAGAAAATAGCTATCAAGATACTAACCCCCAATTTAGAAAACAAAAACATAGTATATAGGTAAGTTTTCCTATGCCTATCATACAGTGCAGTATCTCAATCACAGTTCATACATATCACAATAATCATTTCTCAAATCATAATTCATATATCATAATTATAGTCATAAAGGAATAGTCGCTAGTGAGTGTCCAATATAACGCTTCAGGCCCCATGCCAGCTCCCCGTCCCTGAGCATACAGTCAGAGGAAACCACACTTCAGGCCCAATGCCAGCTCCCCGTCCCTGCACTCAAAAGTCAGAGGAAACACACTCCACGCCCTATGCCAACACCATAACCGTCGCTCGGGATGGACCGGAGCCTTATCCCTACATCCCGCAGCGGAAGTGGACCACTAGGTAATATCATATCAATGCCACATATATTCGTATATACGACACATCATATCACAATATTCTATACTCAAGCATTTCATTCATATAATTTCTTAAAATAAAGTAAGTATTTTAGAAGGGGTCCACTCACAGTACTGTGCTACCCAAAAACCACGCAGCTAAGCACCTACACATGAATAGGGTTCAACTCAGTCAAACTCCATTCAAACGACTTTATTTGGGAAAACTGACTTCAAAAACGGGTCCATGACGTCGGAATTAGCCTAGGAGGGGTCCCGAACGAAAGCCCGAAAAAGTCAACAGAAAGTCAACGTTGACCGTTGACTGGTCAAAGTCAACGGTCAAGGTCAACAGTGACCGTTGACCGGGTCAACGGGTCGGGTCAGTCAACTCGGGTCGGTTCAACCTGGGTTTGGGTTGGATCCGGACCTGGGTTAAGGTTTGGGTCTGACCCAACAGGGTTTTGGGGGGTTTTGGGTTAGGAGTTAGCCCAATGGGCTTCTGGGTTTAATTCACACGGGCCAAAGGCCCTGGTTTCTATAAAGGCCCAAGGCTTATAAGCCTAGGGCTTGGGTTTGGTTAAATGGGCCGAAGGCCCTAGTTTTTCTGAGGCCCAAGGCCTTAATTAAATTAGGGTGCCCTAAACAAAAAATGCTACGGGCTAGGGTATTGGGTCCGGTGGAATTGGGCCTAGTGCCCAATTACAAAAGCCCAAAGGCCCTAAACCCTAATTAATTAACAGAATAAACTAAATAATTAAAATGAAATGGGCTGGGCTGGTTACGGGCCTAAGGCCCGAGTGGGTTTGGGTTTCGGGTTCTGGCCCAAAGGGCTTGGGTTTGCACCGGAGCATGCAGAGACGAACGCCGGAGCTTTTACAACTCCGGCCGACTACCAACGGAGACCCTAAGCTCCGATCTATGCATAAAATTGAAGTACGAAGTGAGGGGAGAAGATTGGTACCTTTAGATCGGCGAAGAATGGCCGGAGTTACTCGGAAATCGCCTCGAGACTCACGGATTTCGCCGGAGAAAATGGGTGTGTGCACCCCGTGAGGATTTCGACCTAAAACTCGGGAAAAACTACACGAAATTACTCCTAAACTCAACCCAAACACAATCGATGAAAAAGGGGAGAACGATTGGGGCTTACCTCGTCGGGAAAAACAAAGGAACTCGCCGAAGTTCTAAGTCCGTGTCGATCGCTGTGAGGTCACCGAAAGAGACGAGACGACGAGAGAAAGAGGACGGAGATGGGTGCGCTGTCGTGCGTGTGATCGTGAGAGAGTGCGAGAGTAATGAGGGAGAGTGAGAGGGTTACAGAGAGAGAGACTGAGAGAGAGTTCAAGTGACAGAAGGGGAAAGAAAAGGGAAAGGAAGAGAGAGAGAGTCCTCGGGGGTAGAGGACAGAACCAGAAAAAGAAAGTGGGGATGGGGTGCTGACACGTGGCAGCCCAGGGCCTAGGGACCCAATTGCAACTTCTGAAAACCTTAAAGGGAAATTTCTGAATATTTGAATATATATAAGGGGCGGGTGTGACAAAGTTACACCTAGTCAAAGGGGGACAAAAACCCTACCCCTCATAGAACAAGAAAAACGAAATACAAAGAGGGGGACATACACCTTACCCCTTTTGAGAAAGGAAATACAGGAAAAAAGATGGGGGACATAGACTGTACCCTTCTTGAAAAACAAAATACAAGGGAAAGATTGGGTGGACATAAGCCCAAACCCTTTTATAAACCTTAAAAGGTAAGAACCTGCAGGTTAGCGTGCCCAAGAAATTAAACCTTAAAAGGTAAGAACCTGCAAGACAAGCTGCAAAACGAAAAAGGGAAACAAAAAAGATTAGGTAAAAAAGGAAGTCACAACATGTAGGCTGGCATTCCCAAGAAGTCTGAGTGCAGAAGATGAAGGATCTCAATAGGGGGAGCGGAATGCCAAACAAGTGAAGATGAGAGAAGCCCTAAATTAGCTAATTTGTTGGCAACAGCATTCCTTTCTCGAAGTGTATGAGAGCAACAGAAAACCATGTTCTGCAAATGGAGAGTGCAATTGTTCTAGTGTCACATCCTGGCCCGGGGCAGACCACTTCCCGGGGTCGCCCCACCACCGTAGCACGACATTGTCTGCTTTGGGCCCCGATCACACCCTCAAGGTTTTGTTTCTGGGAACTCACGAGCAACTTCCCAGTGGGTCACCCATCATGGGAGTGCTCTAGCCCCATTCTCGCTTAACTTCGAAGTTCTTCTATGGAACCCGAAGCCAGTGAGTTCCCAAAATGTCTCGTGCTAGGTAGGGATAGGAATATACATTTAAGGATCACTCATCTAGGCGATGTGGGATGTCACAATCCACCCCCCTTAGGGGCCCGACGTCCTCGTCAGCACACTTCCGGCCAAGGATAGGCTCTGATACCAATTGTCATATCCCCGCCCGAGGTGGACCACTTCTCGGGCTCGCTCCACCACCGTAGCACGATATTGTCCGTTTTGGGCCCTGATCACGCCCTCACGATTTTGTTTCTAGGAACTCACGAGCAACTTTCCAATGGGTCACCCATCATGGGAGTGCTCTAGCCCTCTTCTCGCTTAACTTCGAAGTTCCTATGGAACCCGAAGCCAGTGAGCTCCCAAAAGGCCTCGTGCTAGGTAGGGATAGGAATATACGTTTAAGGATCACTCCCCTAGTCGATGTGGGATGTCACATCCAGCGTGTCTGGAGCGACCAAGGGGGAGAGAATGATCTAGAAGCAAAACATGATATTACACTAAAAGAGTCACTTTCAAGCCATAAATTTTGCCAACCCCACGCGTGAGCCAATTCAACAGCAAGGATGACAACATGGAGCTCCGTATAGAAAGAGGTACGATGGCCCAAGCTTAGGGAGAAACCACCAAGAAAATAACCTGCAGAATCTCGAAAAACCCCGCCACAAGCCGCAAGACCCGGATTACCTTTAGCGAGACCATCAGTATTCACTTTGACCCAAAAAAAAAGGAGGGGGATGCCAGAGAACTAGGACAATAGAAGGAGCTTTACAAGACTTAGTCTCTCATGTACAAGGCATTTTGGATAGGCAACTCTTAGTCTCTCTTGGAATCTCGTTGCGAGAGCTTCATTGTAAACACTTCTTTTGTTCATTACATGCATGTTTATCTTGGTGGTAGGCAACTAGACATTAAAGAAAATGTTGTAATGACAGGAAAATTGTTTACAGAGAAGAAAGTTTGTTACAACATATTAAAATTTCAAAGTAAAAATGAGAGGGACACAAAATATTTCTACTTATTGTTGGCATACTGAGGATGACCGGGCTAACCGAATTGGTGGTTTCAAGTCCTTCGTGATCAAACACATGAAAGTTTGATATCCAGAATCAATTCCGATTGCAGTTACTTCCATTGAACTTATAGTGAGGATGGACTTGGTGGGATTAAGACTTCGACAGTTCCTTCAAGCATTCGTGTGACATTCTTCATGGTCGGTCGAAATGCTGGTTTGTCTTGAATGCACCAAAATGCGATCTTCAAATACTTTTCCATCTCCTCGATGTCATCCTTTGCCTCATTATTCTTGAATAGCAGGTGCAGTTTACTTTGCTGAGAGCAATGATATGCCCAATCAACTAGTATCCTTTGTTCATCATCCTCTATCTTTGCTTCATAATGCTTCCTGCAGCAAACAATCTCTAATAACAAAATGCCAAAGCAATAAACATCCGCCTTCACTGTGATAGGCAAGCTTTTGAACCATTCAGGAGCCGCATACCCTTTTGTTCCCTGGAATTTAGTAGCCGTACGATTTTGATCCATTATCAATAGCTTGGCCACTCCAAAGTCGGAAATTCTTGCAGTGAAAGAGTCGTCTAGAAGAATGTTTTGAGGCTTAATGTCACAATGAATGATTTGGCTGCTACATTCCTCATGCAACTACAAGAGCCCTCTTGCCCTTCCCAAGGCAATTTTCTTTCTTTGACACCAACTTGGCGCTGACCCTCCAAAAAGAAAGCTTTCTAGCAAGCCATTGCTCATAAACTCGTATACAAGAATTCGGTTATGCCTCTTGTTGCAGAACCCTAGTAGTTGGACTAGATTTCTGTGATTTGTTCTGCCAATTGAGCTCAGTTCCGCTCTGAATTTCAAATCGTTCTCTCCAACCGTTGTGTCCAGTCGTTTAACAGCAACACATTTCCCATTATCGGATGCTAAAACTCCTTTAAAAACTGTTGAAAACGAACCACGTCCTAGTTCTTCCATAAATCCGTTGGTAGCTTGTTTTAACTCCGTGTAGGTGAAAATTTTCAGATTAATCCCTTGAATGACCGGGTAGAGCATACTCGCCTATGATGCACGGATACTTCTGTTTGGTCCCGTATCCTGTATCCGATACTTGATCGGATACGATACTTGTCCGATACTCTCGGATACTCCTCCGACACTTATCTTGGTTGATGGACACAAATTTGAGTATCCTACATTTAGAATACACGTATCCGACTTTTATGAAACATTTATACTTTCAAAAAAGGTAATGAGGAGGAGAAAATTAATAAGAGACATCTATAATTGAAAGTTGCTGAATACAAAGAGCTTCCGTCTAATTAAAACCATAAATACGATTCTCACTTCTTCTACAATATAAAGAGGATTAGATTTCAAACTTTTCTTCTCTAACAACTCAAATATACTTGAATTGAATGATGAATTATGTTTTAAAATGTATATTTTTGTTGCTATAAACATTTTTATTTGCCGTATCCACAACGTATCGTATCTTAATTTTCAAAGATTGTCCGTATCGCCGTGTCATGTCGTGTCGTATCGTATCGCTGTATCCGTATCCATGCTTCATAGATACTCGCATTTGCTTTTCTGTAATTGAGAATGCGCAAAACAAGAAAGCAGGTTATGAATAGCAAGAAGAAGTTCAGAAAAGCCGAACTACTTAGGAGAACTGGTTCAACGCGTTTGAAAGTTGAACTGTCATGCTTTCTTGCATTTGTAGAATTCTGTCTCACTTTGATTAGAGATTTAGAACTGAGAGTTGGGTCAATCCTCCCGTTTATAAGAGGAGTTCCCTTCTTCCAGCAGGCATCCTCTTTGAAAACGAGAGCAGCACAGAAGCAGTCCTTTAGGCAATTCTGTTTGCACCAATCATCGCTTACATTATTGAAATGCTCATAATATGTGAAAGGCCAATCAGTGTTTTGCATTTCTTGAAAATAAAAAAGATCTTCTGGCGAGGCTTCGTCAAAACTTTGTGAAACGAAGTTCTGTCTGCATCCTTTCAGCTCATCGCTTGGATCAACAAAGCTGTATCCATGCGGGCACAAGCAAACTGGTCCTTCCTCATCATTTTTACATAAGCTATTTAACCCGCATGCACTAGGGCCCGTGTACCCCGTGATTGACGTGCAGATATTTGAAGGCATGAAGGAAAGCGAGGACCAAGCCACATGCTCCGCTTTCACATTGTTCGAATCAATGCTTTTAGGGTAGACGTGGTGCCTGAAAACTCCATTGTACTCGAGAGTTGCTCTTTGATAGTAGTCTTCCATTGAAACTGCATTGTTTGAGATCATATAAATTATGCTTCTGTTCTGGGCTGTAAGGTAAATAGATCCAGACTGGTTAAAGATGACCTGAAAACCATTGTACTTTGTGCCGGTTGGCGGCCAATAAGCAAGATTAACATAATCCAATGGGAAATTTATATTATAAAGCGAAAGATCTCCGCCATATTCCAGTGAAAACTGGAACCTCCCTTGCGAATAATTTGATGGTTGTTTAAAGCTCTCCCACAAATTGTTTGAATCTTGGCTGACCAGCACAAAATTTCTCGTGTCAAGCATGGCTGCATAGGTAACTCCACTAGCTGCAGCATCAGCTGTCCATATTGGTGTGACTGTTGCAGTATCTTTGAGCGTAAGCCTGCCATCTTCCGTGAGTTCAACTTCGGATCCCTTCTTCACTAGATTATCGCCGTTGGCAGACCAACTTCAAATATGAATCTAATAAACTTCAAATATGAATCTAATAAACTAACAAACAATCCAAATGACACAATGATTTATTGACACGCCCCGGTCTCGATGTCCTGTAGACATCGGGACGAACACGTGCTGGCCGACACCCGAGGGGTGACGTAAGCCATTTAAAACAATTGATAAACCAAAAATACCCTCAAACATGCATAAAATATATATATATATATATATATATATATATATATAACAAGCATCGTTCTAATTATACACTAAGCAGCAGAAACATGTTCACATCAAAATAATATTCAACTGTCAACACTGAAAAGCATTTACAACAGATCATGTTCAGAGCATAAGTCTAATTTGGATTACAAGCGGAAATTAGGGAAAGGAAAGTGCTATTACACAAAGTGGCGAATCAGAAAAGATAGCACTAGGTCACTGGTAGGGAAACGCCTCGAAGCTCAAATCGTAATCCTCGTTCCTATCTCCTGAAGGGGGTGCAAAACAAGGGTGAGTGGACCAATTCGATATACATATAAGAAAATAGCTATCAAGATACTAACCCCCAAATTAGAAAACAAAACATGATATATAGGTAAGTTTTCCTAAGCCTACCATACAGTGCGGTATCTCAATCACAACTCATACATATAACAATAATCATTTCTCAATTCATGATTCATATATTATAATCATATTCATAAAGGAATAGTCGCTAGTGAATGTCCAATATAACGTTTCAGGCCCCATGCCAGCTCCCCGTCCCTGAGCATACAGTCAGAGGAAACCACACTTCAAGCCCAATGCCAGCTCCCCGTCCCTGTACTCAAAGTCAGAGAAAACACACTCCAAGCCCTATGCCAACACCATAACCGTCGCCCGGGATGGACCGGAGCCTTATCCCTACATCCCGTAGCGGAATCGTGGACCACTAGGTAATATCATATCAATGCCACATATATTTATATAGACGTCACATCACATCACAACATATTCAATACTCAAGTTCTGCAGTCATGTAAATTCTTTCGAATAAAAATAAGTATTTTAGAAGGGGTCCACTCACAGTACTGTGCTACCCAAAAACCACGCAGCTAGCAAAGAGTCGTTGTCCCAAAATAAGCACCTACGCATGAATAGGGTTCAACTCAGTCAAACTCTATTCAAACGACTTTATTTGGGAAAACTGACTTCAAAAACGGGTCCAGGACGTCGAAATTAGCCTAGGAGGCGTCCCGGACGAAACCCAAAAAAGTCAACATAAAGTCAACGTGACCGTTGACTGGTCAAAGTCAAAGTCAACGTTGACCGTTGACCGGGTCAACGGTCAACGGGTCAGAGTCAACCGGATTTGGGTTGGATCCGAACCTGGGTTAGGGTTTGGGTCTACAGGGGTTTGGGCTTGGAGGGTCTGACCCAACAGGGTTTTGGGTTAGGGGGGTTTAGCCCAATGGGCTTCTGGGTTTAACTCGAACGGGCCGAAGGCCCTGGTTTCTATTTCGGCCCAAGGCTTATAAGCCTAGGGCTTGGGTTTGGTTAAATGGGCCAAAGGCCCTAGTTTTTCTGAGGCCCAAGGCCTTAATTAGATTAAGGTACCCTAAACAAAAAATGCTACGGCTAGGATACTGGGCTAGGCCTTAACGGGCTTAAGGCCCAAGGACTTCCTAACAAGGCCCGAAGGCCCTAAATCCTAATTAACTAACAGAAAATAAAAATGAATAATTAAACAAAAAGAAACGGGCTGGGCTGGTTACGGGCCTAAGGCCCGAGAGGGTTTGGGTTTCGGGTTCTGGCCCAAAGGGCCTGGGTTTGTGCCGGAAAAACCAGAGAAATGCCGGAGCTTCTACAGCTCCGGCCGACTACAAACGGGGGTCTCGTGCCCCGATCTACCTACCAAAATGAAGTACGAAGTGAGAGGAGTGAGGTGGTACCTTCAATTCGACGAGGAGCGACCGGAGTAGCTCGGAAAATGCCTCGAGACTCTCTGATTCGCCGGAGAAAATGGGTGTATGCACCCCGTGACGATTTCGACCTAAAACTCGGAAAAACCACACGAAATTACTCCCAAACTCATCCCCAAACACAAATCGATGCAAGGGAAGAAAGATTGGTGCTTACCTCGTCAGAAAACAGGGAATTCACAGAGGGGTTTTTCTTGGGTTCTCTCTGCCCTTTTCGTTGCAGCGACGAGAGAGAAGGAGAGAGAGACGAGAGACGAGTGCAAATGATGGTGAGCGTGCGTTCGTGATGGCGAGATCGAGCAAGAGAGATAGGGAGAGTGAGAGTTTCGGTGAGGAGAGAGTTCGAGAGGGTTTGAGAGTGACAGAAAGGGAAAGGGAAAGGAAGAGAGAGAGAGAGAGGGAGAGAGACTCGGGGTGGGGGACAGAAACCAGAAAAAGAATGGGGATGGGGTGCTGCCACGTGGCAGCCCAGGGTCTAGGGACCTAATTGAAACTTTTGAAAACCTTTAGGGGAAATTTCTGAAATGTTTAAATATATAAGGGGCGGGTGTGACATTTATACTGGTTCGGCGTAAGCCTACGTCCAGTTCAGAGACGGCGAGGAAATTTCGCTAATATCAAAATGAAGATTACAAATAGAGTTCTACTCTCAAACCTCAAAATATCCCACATACACCCAATAGCTCTCACTTAATACCTCTTAACTTATTCCTTCAGGCAAACATGTTGTCATCACCACTAACCACTGCAATTCCTGTATCACGAAAGTTATATGTAATTTTTGCAATCTATAAATTTTCTGTTGAACAACTTAAATGTTAATACACTAGCTACTTCAGATACTATTATATACACATTTTGTTGTGCTTACCATACGCATTGCCAATTTTTCTGCGGTCTTAAAGGCTGCAGTGACTATTGTATACATATTTTTTGCTTACCATACATATATGCATGCATGGATATATACAGATTCAAAAAAAACAAATTATAAAAAATTCTATAACAATTTATTAGTAGTAAATATATCCATAAAACATTGTTGGCATTTGTTGTTTTTGTTTATTGCAGAGATAAAAAGCAATGGTGTTTATCGAGCAGAAATATTGCTCCTATATATTTACAATTTCAAAGCACAAATGGCGGGAAATGAAGATTTCTAAATTTTTATGGAGACACTTCAGGAATCAATTACGATCACAATCCCTTACATTGAACGTATGATGATGATGGATTCGGTGGGTTTGAGAGTTCAACAGTTCCTTCGAGCATCTGTGTGACATTTCTCATGGTCGGTCTTTGTGATACATCCTCTTGAATGCACCAAAACGCGATCATCAAATATGTTTTCTTCTCCTCGATGTCATCATTTGCCTCATCGTCGTCGTTTCTGAATAGCTGGTGCAGTTTGCTCTTCTCATAGCAATGATACGCCCAATCAGCTAGTACCATTTGATCTTCATCCTCCATCTTTGGTTCATAATGCTTCCTGCAGCAAACAATCTCTAATAGCAAAATGCCGAAGCTGTAAACATCTGCCTTTACTGTGACAGGCAAGCTTTTGAACCATTCGGGGGCCACATACCCTCTTGTTCCCCTGAATCTGGTCGTTGTTCGAGTCTGCTCTATTTTCAAAAGCTTAGCTACCCCAAAGTCAGCGATTCTCGCGTTGAAAGAGTCGTCTAGGAGAATGTTTTGAGGCTTGATGTCACAATGTAGGATTTGGATACTACACTCCTCATGCAAATACAAGATCCCTCTTGCAGTTCCCAAGGCAATTTCTCTTCTTTGATACCAGCTTGGCCTTGACTCTCCAAAGAGAAAGCTTGCTAGAGAGCCGTTGCTCATAAATTCATATACAAGAATTCTGTGCTGCCCTTCGTTGCAAAATCCTAGTAGCTGGACTAAATTCTTGTGATTTGTTATGCCAATTGCGCTCACTTCAGCTTTGAATTCCAAATCGTTCTCTCTGACCATAGTGTCCAATCTTTTGACAGCAACATGCTTGCCATCTTCGGATGCTAAAACTCCTTTGAAAACCGTTGCAAAAGCCCCACGTCCTAGTTCTTCCTTGAATCCGTTGGTAGCTCCTTTCAGCTCCATGTACGTGAAACTTTTCAGATTATTGCCTTGAACGCCCGGGTAAAGCATACTCAACTTTGCTTTTCTGTGATGGATAATGTGGGAAAAAAGCCAACAGGTTATGATTAGTAGGAGCAAGTTCAGAAATGCGGAGCTACCGAGGAGACCTAGCCGAGCGAAGTTGGGAATTGAATTGTCATCCTTTCTTGAATTGGTAGAATTGATCCTTATTTTGATTAGAGCTTTGTTACCAACACTAGGATCAATCCTTCCGTTTATAAGAGGAATTCCCTTCTTCCAACAGTCACCATTTTTGAAAATGACAACGGCACAGTAGCAGTCACTTAGGCAACTCTGCTTGCACCAATCCTCACTTACTGGCTGAAAACGCTGATAATCCAAACCAGGCCAGTCTCTGTTTTCAAGTTCTTGAAGTTCGAAAAGATGTGCTTCTGGAAAGGCTTCATCACAACTCTGAGAAACGAAGTTCTGCTTGCATCCTTTCAGCACATCATTTTTATCAATAAAGCTGTATTCATCTGGGCACTCGCAAACTGGTCCTTCAGTACTATCATCTCTACATAAGCCATTGAACCCACATGCACTGCCACCTAAGTTATCTGCAATTAAGGTGCATAAATTTGAAGGTATGAAGGAGGAAGGAAACCAACCCTGGAGCTTCGTTCCCACACTACCCAAGCCTTTTTTTTTAGGGTAGACATAGTGCCTGAAAACTCCATTGTACTCGAGAGTTGCTCGGTGGTAGAAATCTTGCGTTGAATGTGTATTGTCCAATAGCATATAAAGTATGCTACCATTTGTGCCCGTAAGGTAAACAGAGCCAGACTGGTTGAAGGTGACCTGAAAACCGCTGCCCTCAGTGTCTGTTGACCAATAGACATAATTAGCAGAATCCGATGGGTAATGTGTTCTATAAAGCAAGACTCCTCCATCAGATTGTAGTGCAAACTGGAATCTCCCTGGTGTGTAATTTGATGCCGTGTAGCTAGCATAGAGTTTGGTGTTCCGATTTAAAGTCTGCGTTGGTAGGAGTGTATTAGTTGGTTCGTCAAAACTCTCCCACAAGTTGGTTGAATTTTTGCTGGCCAACACAAAATTGCCCGTGTCTAGCATGGCTGCGTAGGCAACTCCAGTAAAACCAAAATATCCACCAAAAGATATTTGCTTTCCATTTTGATCCTTGAACATAAATTGGCCATCATTTGTAAGTTCAACTTGGGATCCTTGTGGCACAAGACTACCCGCATTGGCTGACCAGACTATAGTTCTTTCTGGTATTGTGTTGAACCAGATAGCTAGTAGGAACCCACCTGCTCCCATTTGTCGAAAACCGAAAGCAAATTCACCAGATGGTGATGGCCAGGGTGATGAGTTATCATCAAGTGCAGTGAGGGATGTGCTCAAAGATATATTGTTGTAAGCTTGAGCTGTAGTGGAAAATGGTAGTATCACTGGAAGGAGAAGTAGAAAGAATAAAGGATATGGTAGTTCAAAATCCATAGTACATAATGAAGGAGCTAATGGTGAAGCTTCTGCTGAGAATCATTTATACAATGTTTATATATACACCATCATTTCCGGAAATCGTCATCTACAATACCTGAAGATCATCGACATCTACAATAACTGAATTTTAATATACTTGTGCTCTGGTTGATTGCACACATAAGTTTGCGATAATGCCAAACAATGCAGTCCTTTCCTTGATATACACATCCAAATAATAGGATTGATGGAAAACTCAATTGTTCTCTAACAAGACGAATATAAAACTGATATATACAGATGTACATGATATCTCTTGTTGTTTTGATGTGTAGACTGATTCTTTGTTCATTAAATAACAATTTCACGTTTGGTTTAATGACTGTCTTAGATAATATAAACTTCTGGTGCAAGCAGATAGGTGTGGAGATTCGGATTTATGTTTGGATCATTCCCTAAGTCTTAATTTTCTACTGTTTTGAAAGACGTTAACTTTTCTATATCATCGATCTTGTTAAACTTATTCATTCAAGGAACTTGTTGACAATTGTCTGAGTTTTACAACTGTGTCGCATGATGTATTTAATATGTTTACGATGAACAAAAGAAATCAACATAGGATGTTCGAAACTTCAAATGGTTTTATATATGGTTGAAAGCATGAAAATTTAGCCTTAGGAAATTAGTCTACACATCTCTATTGATTTGGATGTTGGAGCAGCTTTGGCATTCAGAGTTTTTACCAAGTAAATTTAATGGCTTAAAAAACGTCTCAATACAAATAATGACTGAAGTTTGTGTGTGTAAAGGTTTCAAAATCGGGTGCGTCACTTCGTAGCCAGATCAATTTTTCTTGGCATCAGTTGGGTACTGGTATCACTTAACACTTCTGCAGAAAAATAACTTTGACTTATTAACGATGGGTTGATATGTAATTTGATTTAATATATAACAGGCAGTGTTAGAAACATTAGTGTTAATTTGTTACTTATGTGCAACGTTATTTATGTGCAACGTTATATACTCGCATTTTCAACAAATGTAAACATTTTTACTTGTAAATTAGAACACAAATTAACTCTTATCACTTGACGGTAAATCTTAGAACTCTCAGGCAGCTAAGTATTCCCAAACGTCGAGAACATGTTTAAATCTATGGAAAGTTACACCTAGTCAGGGGGGGACAAAAACCCTACTCCTCATAGAACAAGAAAAACGAAATACGAAGAGGGGGGACATACACCTTACCCCTTTTGAGAAAGGAAATATAGGAAAAAAGAGGGGGGGGGGGGACATAAACTGTACCCTTCTTGAAAAACAAAATACAGGGGATAGGAATATACATTTAAGGATCACTCCTCTAGGCGATATGGGATGTCACAATCCACCCCCCTTAAGGGCTCAACGTCCTCGTCAGCACACTTCCGGCCAAGGATAGGCTCTGATACCAATTGTCACATCCCGGCCCGGGGCGGACCACTTCTCGGGCTCGCTCCACCATCGTAGCACAATATTGTCCACTTTGGGCCCCGATCACGCCCTCACGATTTTGTTTCTGGGAACTCACGAGCAACTTCCCAATGGGTCACCCATCATGGGAGTGCTCTAGTCCTCTTCTCGCTTAACTTCGAAGTTCCTATGGAACCCAAAGCCAGTGAGCTCCCAAAAGGCCTCGTGCTAGGTAGGGATAGGAATATATGTTTAAGGATCACTCCTCTGGGCGATGTGGGATGTCACATCCAGCGTGTCTGGAGCGACCAAAAGGGAGAGAATGATCTAGAAGCAAAACATGATATTACACTAAAAGAGTCACTTTCAAGCCATAAATTTTGCCAACCCCGCGCGTGAGCCAATTCGACAGCAAGGATAACAGCATGGAGCTCCGCATAGAAAGAGGTACGATGGCCCAAGCTTAGGGAGAAACCACCAAGAAAATAATCTGCAGAATCTCGAAAAACCCCGCCACAAGCCGCAAGACCCGGATTACCTTTAGCGAGGCCATCAGTATTCGCTTTGACCCAAAAAAAAAAAGGGGGGATGCCAGAGAACTGGGACAATAGAAGGAGCTTTACAAGACTTAGTCTCTCATGTACAAGGCATTTTGGATAGGCAACTCTTAGTCTCCCTTGGAATCTCGTTGTGAGAGCTTCATTGTAAACACTTCTTTTGTTCATTACATGCATGTTTATCTTGGTGGTAGGCAACTAGACATTAAAGAAAATGCTGCAATGACAGGAAAATTGTTTACAGAGAAGAAAGTTTGTTACAACATATTAAAATTTCAAAGTACAAATGAGAGGGACACAAAATATTTCTACTTATTGTTGGCATACTGAGGATGACCAGGCTAACCGAATTGGTGGTTTCAAGTCCTTCGTGATCAAACACATGAAAGTTTGATATCCAGAATCAATTCCGATTGCAGTTACTTCCATTGAACTTATAGTGAGGATGGACTTGGTGGGATTAAGACTTCGACAGTTCCTTCAAGCATTCGTGTGACATTCTTCATGGTCGGTCGAAATGCTGGTTTGTCTTGAATGCACCGAAATGCGATCTTCAAATACTTTTCCATCTCCTCGATGTCATCCTTTGCCTCATTATTCTTGAATAGCAGGTGCAGTTTACTTTGCTGAGAGCAATGATATGCCCAATCAACTAGTATCCTTTGTTCATCATCCTCTATCTTTGCTTCATAATGCTTCCTGCAGCAAACAATCTCTAATAACAAAATGCCAAAGCTATAAACATCCGCCTTCACTGTGATAGGCAAGCTTTTGAACCATTCAGGAGCCGCATACCCTTTTGTTCCCTGGAATTTAGTAGCCGTACGAGTTTGATCCATCATCAATAGCTTGGCCACTCCAAAGTCGGAAATTCTTGCAGTGAAAGAGTCGTCTAGAAGAATGTTTTGAGGCTTAATGTCACAATGAATGATTTGGCTGCTATATTCCTCATGCAAATACAAGAGCCCTCTTGCCGTTCCCAAGGCAATTTCCTTTCTTTGACGCCAACTTGGCGCTGACCCTCCAAAAAGAAAGCTTTCTAGCGAGCCATTGCTCATAAACTCGTATACAAGAATTCGGTTATGCCTCTCGTTGCAGAACCCTAGTAGTTGGACTAGATTTCTGTGATTTGTTCTGCCAATTGAGCTCACTTCTGCTCTGAATTTCAAATCATTCTCTCCAACCATTGTGTCCAGTCGTTTAACAGCAACACATTTCCCATTATCGGATGCTAAAACTCCTTTAAAAACTGTTGAAAACGAACCACGTCCTAGTTCTTCCATAAATCCGTTGGTAGCTTGTTTTAACTCCGTGTAGGTGAAACATTTCAGATTAATCCCTTGAATGACCGGGTAGAGCATACTCGCATTTGCTTTTCTGTAATTGAGAATGCGCAAAACAAGAAAGCAGGTTATGAATAGCAAGAAGAAGTTCAGAAAAGCCGAACTACTTAGGAGAACTGGTTCAACGCGTTTGAAAGTTGAACTGTCATGCTTTCTTGCATTTGTAGAATTCTGTCTCACTTTGATTAGAGATTTAGAACTGAGAGTTGGGTCAATCCTCCCGTTTATAAGAGGAGTTCCCTTCTTCCAGCAGGCATCCTCTTTGAAAACGAGAGCAGCACAGAAGCAGTCCTTTAGGCAATTCTGTTTGCACCAATCATCGCTAACATTATTGAAATGCTCATAATATGTGGAAGGCCAATCAGTGTTTTGCATTTCTTGAAAATAAAAAAGATCTTCTGGCGAGGCTTCGTCAAAACTTTGTGAAACGAAGTTCTGTCTGCATCCTTTCAGCTCATCGCTTGGATCAACAAAGCTGTATCCATGCGGGCACAAGCAAACTGGTCCCTCCTCATCATTTTTACATAAGCTATTTAACCCGCATGCACTAGGGCCCGTGTACCCCGTGATTGACGTGCAGATATTTGAAGGCATGAAGGAAAGCGAGGACCAAGCCACATGCTCCGCTTTCACATTGTTCGAATCAATGCTTTTAGGGTAGACGTGGTGCCTGAAAACTCCATTGTACTCGAGAGTTGCTCTTTGATAGTAGTCTTCCATTGAAACTGCATTGTTTGAGATCATATAAATTATGCTTCTGTTCTGGGCTGTAAGGTAAATAGATCCAGACTGGTTAAAGATGACCTGAAAACCATTGTACTTTGTGCCGGTTGGCGGCCAATAAGCAAGATTAACATAATCCAATGGGAAATTTATATTATAAAGCGAGAGATCTCCGCCATATTCCAGTGAAAACTGGAACCTCCCTTGCGAATAATTTGATGGTGTGCGGCGAGCGATGAGTGTGCTACCTTGATTTATTATCTGCGTGGGTAGAATTGTATCAGTTGGTTGTTTAAAGCTCTCCCACAAATTGTTTGAATCTTGGCTGACCAGCACAAAATTTCCCGTGTCAAGCATGGCTGCATAGGTAACTCCACTAGCTGCAGCATCAGCTGTCCATATTGGTGTGACTGTTGCAGTATCTTTGAGCGTAAGCCTGCCATCTTCCGTGAGTTCAACTTCGGATCCCTTCTTCACTAGATTATCGCCGTTGGCAGACCAGACAATAGTTCTTTCAGGTATTTTGTTGAACCAGATGGCAAGTATGAATCCATGCTTAACGATTTCTTGGAAACCGAAAGCAAAGTCGCCGGATGGTGAGGTCCAGGAGTTTCCGTCTTTTGCAGTGAGGGACGTGCCCAAGGATATGGTTTTCTGAGTTTGAGCAATGGCGGGAAAGGGCATTATCTGTGTAAAGAGGATAAGAAGAAGAAGAAGAAAGGGTGAAGGATATGGTAGTTGAAAAGCCATAGTTCGTAGCTAAAGAGTCAATGGTGAAAACTGTCGATTAGAATTATTTGCCTTATAGTTCTGTATTCCATCCCTTGCTGAGTCATCTACGCAACCTTAAGATCATCGACAATCCATCCAATACGTTTAACTGGATGTGAATTGTTCTGGTCCTTTGAAGCTAAATACTTTCTTCTCGCATCTGCTTCCCGCATAAGTTTTCTAAGATTCCAGAAAAATGCAGTCCTCCCTTGTTGTCCGTACACAACAAGGCACATATGATAATAAAGTTATAAACTATAGTACACATGATTTCTCTTGTTGCTTGTGTGCACGAAATGATCGATGCATTGTTTGGCATATTGAAAATAACTCTTGTAATGCGATAATGATTTCTTACAAATACATGATGTGTAATGTTTACTTCAACTGTCTTAGAAACTGAACAGTTGTTGCAACAAGAGAGATGGAGATTTGGCTTTTTCGAATAAGTATTCTTCAAATATTTTTCAGTTAGATTTCTTTATATGTAAGCATAGGCGGTTGTGATGCATTTTAATGCTTATGAGATGCCGGAAGAAAAAACAAGAGAGAAATTTGGCAGCCTACTTTCAAAGAATCTTTGGACTGCTAAAGGATGCCGTCTAGCTAGAACCTCACTCTAATTTGGCTTGAAACCGATGTTAATGCCTCGGTTAATTAGAACCCTTCATTTTTATGAACGCGTTTTATTTTTCGGTCCATGCATGTTTTACATGGTACTCACTCTATAGATATGTAATATAGAGTAATTTTTAATTTAGATTTTACTACCCTCAAGTTTCGCAAAAATTGCATTTTGCTACACTTACTTTTGTTAATCATATCCAAAGTTCATAAATAAAATTAAAAATATTATCCAAATATACAGAAGAAACAAAACAAATCCAAAAATCAAATTCTCAACGGAACCCTAACGCAAGTATCAAGGGTGAAATATCCAAGTTAAAATCTACTTAAAACCTAAGTTGCAACATCTAGTTGATGGGTTCGACAAATGAAATGTCAGTGCTTTGCCGGCCTGTTAATTATGGATCATATGCATTAGGATTGCTTGACATCAACACAATTGGTTTAACTGAAACAAGAATTCGAGTCATTTCTAATTCGGCGAGGTTAATCTTTCTAGCTTTGAAATGCACGGCACTTTTAGATAGCAAAGTCCAAATGCCTTGCATTAAACTAACATATATATATATATATATATATATATATATATATATATTAAATGTGTGTATGCATCAAAACTTGAGGTTTACTTTGGCATATTGATCATCTCTTTTCTTGTGTTTCTAGTGCATTTATCTATAACTTCCTTATTGGATGCCTAAGAAAATAACGAGCTTCAAAACTTATGATGATTTCAGAGGACGGATAAGAGGAAGCATAAAGGTTTAAGCTATACAATCATTAGATAGTCACCAGTAACAATGACTTGATCATCCAAAGAAGAAAATGGTGCAGCATATTGAACGAATTTAAATCACGCAAAAGTAAAAGGAACCCTAATCCGCATTTTCTTTTGTTTTACGCCTCTTAACCCTTCCTAACCAGCAGCTTTCTTTGTTTAACGTTCCTTCTCAGACCACATAATTATTTGCATCTAATTTCCTCGTTCAAGTGAATCCTGCTTAGACGGCTTGAAAATCGAGTGTTTAACTTCCTAACCAGATCAAGTTTTCTTGGATTGGTTGGGTTTGGACCGTTCGGTATAATTTTAGCACTTCTGAAATTATAAATGGGCTTGAGTTTGTTAATGCATGGTAATTGATATGTTTCATAAATTGATATATACTTGCTTTCAACTTCAGAAATAAAAAATGACCAAGAGTTTTTGTGCTTTCTGTGAAACGAAGTGTAGTAGCTTTTGTGCTATCTGAACCAAGTTGGTAGTTTTAAGTCCATTACATGATAGAACATTTACAAATTTTGACATCCAGAAGCCAATAATTTCTATCAGTTAGATTGAACATATAATGAAGAGATATTTGGTGGGATTGGGACTTCAAGAGTTCCTTCAAGCATCTGTGTGACATTCTTCATGGTTGGTCTTAGTGATTGATCTTCGTGAATGCACCAAAATGCAATCATCACATACCTCTCCATCATCTCGAGGTCATCCATTGACTCGTCGTTATCATTCTCTAACAACAGCCGTAGTGTATTTTTCTTATAGCAATGATACGCCCAATCAGCTAGTACCATTTGATCTTCATCCTCCATCTTTGGTTCATAATGCTTCCTGCAGCAAACAATCTCTAATAGCATAATGCCAAAGCTGTAAACATCCGCCTTTGCTGTGACAGGCAAGCTTTTGAACCATTCAGGGGCCATATACCCTTTTGTTCCTCTGAACCTAGTAGTTGTTCGAGTTTGCTCCATCTTCAAAAGCTTGGCTACCCCAAAGTCGGCAATTCTTGCAGTGAAAGACTTGTCTAGTAGAATGTTTTGAGGCTTAATATCACAATGTATGATTTGGCTGCTACATTCCTCATGCAAATACAAGAGTCCTCTCGCAGTTCCCAAGGAAATTTCCCTTCTTTGATACCAGCTGGGCATTGACTCTCCAAAGAGGAAGCTTGCAAGAGAGCCATTGGTCATAAACTCATACACAAGAATTCGGTGCTGCCCTTCGTTGCAGAAACCTAGTAGCTGGACTAAATTTCTGTGATTTGTTCTCCCGATTGCGCTCACTTCAGCTTTAAATTCCAAATCATTTTCTCTGACCATACTGTCCAATCTTTTGACAGCAACATATTTCCCATTCTCGGATGCTAGAACTCCTTTGTAAACCGTTGCAAAAGCACCACGACCTAGTTCCTCCTTGAATCCGTCGGTCGCTTCTTTTAGCTCCATGTAAGTGAAGCATTTCAGATTAATGCCTTCAATGCCAGGGTAAAGTTTAGTCACCCTCGATTTTCTATAATGAAATTGCGAAATAACCAAATAGGTTATTAGAGAAACAACCAAATGGGTTATTACCAGCATGAGAACAGATCCAACAAGGATAATAGCTTTCTTGCTTGCACGAGGGGCTAATGTGATGTCTTTCCTTATTTTGACCAGAGACTTCCAACCAACATCAGGGTGCTTCCTCCCATTCGAAAGAGGGATCCCCTTCTTCCAACAATCGCCGCTCGCTTCCAAGAAGATGGTAATAGCACAAAAACAATCAGCTAAGCAACTTTTTCTGCACCAATCCTCAGTTACATGCTGAAAGTGCATATAATCTCCGTTAGGAAAATCCGTGTACTGCATCTCTTTCATTTCGAAGAGATGTGTTTCTGGTGAGGATTCATCACAGCTTTGTGCAGTGAAGTTCTGTCTGCATCCTTTCAGCGCATCATTTGGATCACTTAGCGTGTAACCGTCAGGGCACTCGCAAGTTGGTCCTTGATCCCCCAAGACACATAACCCATTGAACCCACAAGCACCGCCGCCTGTTGTTTCCACAACCGCCGTGCAGATATTTATCGGTGAGGATGCCACACTGTACCAAGGCCCGCCATTTGTTTTCTGGTAGATATAGTGCATTAAAACTCCATTATAGTCAAGAGTAGCTCTCTGGTATGTATCTTTCAGTGACTGTGTGGTGGGTGGTACGATGGGCTCAACTTGGCTTTGTTTACCATCTGTAAGGTAAATAAAACCAGACGGGTTGAAGAATATATGATAGTTTCCCAGCTTTTGGATTGACCAGTAAGGAGAATTAGGAGAATCAAATGGGAAATTGGTTGTATAAAGTGCAGGAGTTCCATTATACTCTAGCTTAAACGTAAATCTTCCTTTCGAGTAATTTGTTGGTGAATGGCGCGCAAAGAGTGTGCTGCCTGGGTTGAGTATTTGCGTGGGGAGGATTGTATCAGTTGGATGCTGAAAACTCTCCCACAAATTGAATGAACTTCGGTTGGCCAGCACGAAATTTCCCGTGTCAAGCATGGCTGCATAGGCAACTCCAGAAGCAACAGGCTGATCATCCCAAATCGGTATTGGTTCTTCTGCTGTACTGCTGAGCAGCAACGGACCATCTGCAGTGAGTTCAACTGTGGATCCCTTTTGCACCAGCTTTCCATTAATGGCTGACCAGAGAATGGTTTTTTCGGGTATTTTATCGAACCAGATGGCCAGTAAGAATCCAGCGCCGTTACCACTTTTTTGGAAACCGAAAGCAAATTCCCCAGACGGCGAGGGCCAGAAGGCGTTGTCATCCAGAGCAGTGAGGGATGAGCCTAAAGTTATATTCTGGTGAGTTTGAGAAGTGGTGAAAAATGGAAGATGTACAAGGATGAGTAGAAAGCATAAAGCATGTGGTATTACAAACGCCATGATTCCAAAGAGCATATAACTCATTTGCATTTCATTATGTATATCGCTATATATATTATAGATCTTTTTCGCTCTAAAATCATGGACTATCCATTTATATCTGTCACACCAGCCCCTCAATTATATTTAAATCTTATAAATTGACCCCCAAACCTTTTTCAATTATTCATTTTAATCCCTAAAATTTTGCAAATGCTCATTTTAGTCCCTAAACCCTATCCCCCCTCCTTTTAATTTTTAAAATTGTTTTGTTCTTAAATGGTGAGCCCAAGGGGCCCACCCTTGTTTTTGTCTTCCCTCCCCGAGTCCCTCACCTCTCTGTTCCCTCTCTCCTTCCTCAGACTCTCTCGAACTCCCTCTCTTCTCTCCCTCTCCTCCACCGTGAGCACCCACCCACCATCACCATCGCATCTCCCTGCGCGAAGAGGATCGCACCCATCCCCATTTCTGTTCCATCCCGTTTCTCTCTCTGGTCGCTGCAAGGAAGACAGCAACCCAGAAAAACTCTCCGGCGACTCTCTCTCTCTCTCTCTCTCCGGCTAGGTAAGTCTCAAACCTCCTTCTATCTGTTCTAATTAGGATATTAGAACGAAGTTTGAGAATTATACTCGTGTCTTTCAAAGGTTTTTGGGATGAAATCTGTACGGGGGTGCGCACACCCATTTCTTCCAGCGAACACCGCCTCAAGGCTGTTTCCGAGCAACTCCGGTCGTTCCTCATCGATCTGAAGGTACTAATCTATCCCTCTCGTCTCGTTCTTCGTTTTGGTACTTAAATCGAACCCTAGATCTAAGTGTGACGGTCGGCCGGAGCTGGGAAGCTCCGGCGTTCTTCTCCGTTCAACCCAGGCCTTCGGGCCGTTTCTAAAACTCCTCGGGCCTTAGGCCCGTAAGCCCAAAACCCCAGCCCAACCCGTTCTTTTAATTAATTAGTTATTTTATTTTTGGTATTTCTGTTAGTTAATTAGGGCCTTTGGGCTTTTGTAATTGAGCACTAGGCCCAATTCCACCGGACCCAGTACCCTAGCCCGTAGCATTTTTTTGTTTAGGGCACCCTAATTTAATTAAGGCCTTGGGCCTCAGAAAAACTAGGGCATTTGGCCCATTTAACCAAACCCAAGCCCTAGGCTTATAAGCCTTGGGCCGAAATAGAAACCATGGCCTTTGGCCCGTGCGATTTAAACCCAGAAGCCCATTGGGCTAACCCCTAACCCAAGACCCTAATGGGTCAGACCCACCAAACCCAAAACCTAAACTCAGGTCCGGATCCAACCCAACCCAGGGACCCGTGGACCCTGACCCGTTTGACCTTGACCCGACCCGGTTGACTGACCCGTTGACTCGGTCAATGGTCAACGTTGACTTTGACCTTGACCGGTCAACGGTTGACTTTTTCGGGTTCCGTCCAGGACCCCTCCTAGGCTAATTTCGACGTCCTAGACCCGTTTTTGAAGTCCGTTTTCCCAAATAAATTCGTTAGAATAGAGTTTGACTAAGTTGTACCCTTTATGTGCTTAGGGGCAACTATTGGGGTTTTTCTAGATTCGCTAGCAGCGCAGCGTTGGACGGCTAAGTACTGTGAGTAGACCCCTTCTAAAATACTTATTTTATTTAAAGAAATTACATGATTGCAGAGCTTGAGTATTGAATATTGTGATATAGTGCTGAGATTAAATAAATATATGTGGCATTGATCTGATATTACCTAGTGGTCCACTTCCGCTACGGGATGTAGGGATAAGGCTCCGGTCCATCCCAGGCGACGGTTATGGTGTTGGCATAGGGCCTGGAGTGTGTTTCCTCTGACTTGGAGTACAGGGACGGGGAGCTGGCATTGGGCCTGAAGTGTGGTTTCCTTTGACTGTATGCTCAGGGACGGAGAGCTGGCATGGGGCCTGAAGCGTTATATTGGACATTCACTAGCGACTATTCCTTTATGATTATGAGTATAATATATGAATTATGAATTGAGATATGATTATTGTTATGGCTGTATTTGGGATACTACACTGTATGATAAGCGTAGGAAAACTTACCTATATCAGGTGTTTTTGTTTTCTAACTTGGGGGTTAGTATATTGATAGCTATTTTCTTATATGTATATCAAATTGGTCCACTCACCTTTGTTTTGCGCCCCCTTCAGGGCTTAGATTCGAGGCGTACAATTACGGCATCAAGGCACTTCCATTTCAGCATCTTCGAGTCCTCTCGGTGTAGGACCTACTCCTTATGTTTATTCATTTTTGTATTTCCTTCCTTTGTAATCTCTAATAGACGTATGCTCTGGACAGGGTCTATTGTATCCTGATACTTTCAGTGTTGGCAGTTGATTATTATTTTAGGGTAATTATGTTTCTGCTGCTTTACATTAATTACTATCGTTTTAAATATAGTTTATGCATGTTTGTGAGCATATTTGAATTGTTAATTGTTTTAAATGGCTTACGTCACCCCTCGGGTGTCGGCCAGCACGTGACCACCCCGATGTCTACAGGACATCGGGGTCGGGGCGTGTCAATATCATTAGGGTTTGATGTATTTTTGTTTAACAACTTAATGAAAACCTCTTGTATAAACGCTTTTAACCACTTAAACTATATGACTTTGAGTGCAGAGTAAATACTTTTAAAAATGGGCTTTTAGATCTAGGTCCAAAAACATAGATGGTTTTTAGGAGTGAGTTCAATTATCTAATTACATGTTTTTATTTCTTTTATACTCATTTTATATTTTTTAAAATATTAAAAATTAATTAAAATCTTCTAATATTATGTATTTTTCAACTCCAAAAAATCTAATTAATATCTTATGACAAAAAAAACTAATATACTAACATAAAATATCTACAAAACATTCTACCTAAACTCAAGTAACAAATATATGGATGTATATTATACCTATAAGCAATATATGAAACCTAACTAAAAGGTAGGAAAAAAACATAATATACCTACAAGCAAGACACATTAATCTGTGACACGTTGATTATAAAAAAGAATCTGTCATATAGATACATAAAAATAATTTACCTGTGATATAGGTTGATCATGAAAATTTAAAATAAAATCTATAAATGGGGATTAAAGCAAGAGGAAGAACAAGAAATAACAAAAAATAAATAAATAAAAAGAAATAATCAAAGAGATAATTAGGAAGAAATTTGATTTTTATAATAAATCTTATCATTGAATAGATAATTATTGATAATTAAATAATTAAATTTAAACAATTGGACTTATTTTAATAAATTAGACAATTCCTACTATTGGCTAAAAAAATGGACTTATATAAAGTTTCCCCTTTTAAAAATGGGGAGGGATCCGTGACACCCCTTTTTTAGACAACGTTTTAAAATCGTTTTTTTTAGCCCACTTCGTAATGTATTCTAATCATCCAAATCGTCTATCTTTTAAGTTTTTCCTCAAAGATCATGTGTACAAAAAATCACTCAAATCTGAAACCACACAACCGTTGGATTAAGGGTACTGCATGGTTTCTTTGAAAAACTGTATTCGGCCATTTTCTTAACTACAAATGAATGATATTGGGATTTTGGATTTTTCTTTTTTTTTTCTTTTTTTTTTTGCAAAGATAATTTATGAATGATGTTTTAAAAGATAGACAATTTGAATCTTTATGGACCCCACAAAACGTGTCGCGGATCATTCCACAAGTGTTTCCTATTGCTATAAAATCATCGATATTATCTATCACTGCCTTGTTAGACTTATGCACCCAATGATTTTGTCACTAAATAAATGTTTGAGCCTAAATATGATATATTTTAATACCATAAAAGATGCATCAAACAATGCTTTTTTCGGATAATTGAAAGCAGAGAAGGCCTAAGCTATGCTGTTAGAAAAGGTCATGCGTGGTATGTTGAGAACAAGAGGTTGATCCATGGGAAAAAATGGTAGTGCAGTCTTCAATTTGGACCTTCCCAATTGGGACTGTGTGTGTAAATCTTTGGGAGTATTATTTCATTAGTAAAAATACCCTATTCCATAATACAAGCAAGAAGCTGACGGTTTTGCTGTCTCCGAATTGGGGTTCGCTTTATGTTTCTTTTAGGGGTGATTTTCAAACCGATCAGATAAAACACAAGATTTTTTATTTTTATTTCAAAAAATTTGAATTGGATTTGAATGTTCGAAGATCTCGATTGCAGCCAATTTCTTTATTTTGTTGATGTCACAATTGTTTGTATATTATCATATGTTTTAAAAAAAACATTTCAACATCTTCCTGACCACCAATGATAGTAATCGAACACATAACGTGCCGTATGAATCAATGTGTTTGTATTAAATTTGAAAGCCCAAGTTGGAATGGGCCATGCGCCCAATTTCATTGTACCAAGTTTCCTTTTCTTCATATTGTAAATAAACAAAATTATAAATAAATATGCACCAAAGAGAAATTAATCCTATTGGACAATCCAAGAGACCACGGATCGCAAGCTCAGCAGCTCCACTTAACCAATCCTAGTCGTCCACTAAAACCTTATCAACGCTCCAAAATCTCCCTCCATACATTTCAAAACACACATAAAATTTACATTTCCCTCCACCCACACCCCCACCATATATAACCACCAGAATCCAACCCTAAATTCCCACCACTTTTCTATTTCCAATTCCCCAATTTTCCCGAGAAACAAACAGATCCCAAAAGCCTTAGAACCATCCCTCTCAACTTTCTCGATGGCACGCACCAAGCAAACCGCCCGAAAATCGACAGGAGGCAAGGCCCCAAGGAAGCAGCTGGCCACCAAGGCTGCCCGAAAGTCTGCTCCGGCGACCGGAGGAGTGAAGAAGCCTCACCGCTTCAGGCCGGGAACTGTGGCGCTGAGAGAGATCAGGAAGTACCAGAAGAGCACCGAGCTCCTGATCCGCAAGTTGCCATTCCAAAGGCTGGTGAGGGAGATCGCCCAGGACTTCAAGACCGACCTGAGGTTCCAAAGCAGCGCCGTCGCGGCACTCCAGGAGGCGGCGGAGGCGTACTTGGTGGGGCTGTTCGAGGACACTAACCTCTGCGCGATTCATGCCAAAAGAGTTACCATTATGCCCAAGGACATCCAGCTCGCTCGGAGGATTAGGGGCGAGAGGGCTTGACGAGATTTGGAGGGCAATTTCGGGATTTTAGAGCCTTTGATGTTTAAATGACGTGTAGTTAGTTGTAGATGGATCTTTTGTTTTGGAATTTCCATATCTTATAGATTTGGTTCGTGTTTAGACGACAAGTCGTTTGCCTCATCACTTTTGGGGTCTAATGTGTTTGAAATCTAATGGCTAATTGGATTTGTCGTTCTAATTATGATTTCTTCCGCCCATTTAGTCTTAAAATGTGTTTTAATTATGAAAGTAATCTTTCTTATGACATAACTTCTTTCTAGATACATTTTAAAATGTTTTAAGTTTTGTTTTTAAGATAATATAATTTTTAAAGAGATGTGTTATTCACACATTTTATTTTATTTTTTATACATTTTTTTATTATTGATTTTTTTTAATTCATTTGATTTGATGGTTGAAAATTAAAATGGAGTGTGTAAATATCATTTTTTTTTAAGATCTAGTTTAGTCATATTATTAGTTGTGCAGTTGTTTTCTTGTGTGCAATTGGTGTATCTTTGTTCACTATTTTATTTATAATTGTTAAATGAATTTAAAATTGTGTCTATTAACTACATAAATTTTGAAATTTAAATTTATTTAATAGTGATAAATATAACAACGACGACTCCTATCATATGAGAGTAATGAAGGAAAACATTGTCGTCCTACTCGCATACATGAGCTTCACCTTTTGCGCCTAAATCTTTTTAATGTTTTTTCTTTTGCTGGGCCAATCTTTCGGTCACCGTTGGAAGCCCAAGGTCAAAACGGAAAGGCCTAAAATTACTGGGCTTTAGCCAGGTTGGAGTTGGTCAGGAGATGTGCATTGGGGAGAGGTCATAAACAAAAGAAGCTCAAGGCCCATACCTTAAACCAATATGGGGAAGTTGGTTGCCCAAAATTATTACTTTCCATATTCGATGTCACTTATGAACATATATTGCGTACTCCTGAGAAAATATTTTTAAATCATATTTATAGATTGTACAGTGAGACGATTGATTGTTAGATTTTATTTTTAAATTATTGAAGGTAGAATCTAACAATCAAGTCGATATGACTCTACTTTGTGAGAATTAAGGAATGTTTATGATACACAATCTTATCTTTGCTTTAAAAAGAAACTGTTTTTAAGATCTGAACCCGGTCACAACGAAGCAACATCGCCCTAATTACTTGTCCATGTCATACATAGCAATACATTGTCATTTTAAGTGAGAGATAAAATCCAATTAATTCATTAAAAACCCATAAAATAAAATTTCCATATTTTGGCTTATATGGTAAAAACAGCCCAATTTCGTATGTGTGCATTGACAAATGCCAAATATAATTGAATTACCAATTAAGCCACAATTTTAAACCAATTTAAAAAATGAATCGCAGCCGTGCACAAAATCCAACGATTGAGAATCAAATAAAAAAAATTGACCGTTGGGGCCTAACGTCCGTTCGCCAGCTTCAAATAGTACCGTTTGCTTTGCCTTTAGGCTCCTGAGACAAGAAACGCAAAGCGCAGAGCGAAGCATAGAGAGAAGGCGACTTTCCTTTGAAAAAGTCACTGAATCCGGAAACTCTAGAGGGCGATAAGGAGATCTCAGCCATCAATGGAGGAAGTCAAACCAGCGGTTGTTCCACAGCAACCCAGAGGTATACGCTGACCCCATTTCTGATTTCTGAATTGAATATTTGAATCTTTTAAATTTTAAAATCTGGGTTCTTTTGATATGATTCTATCTGGGTTTTGTAGAATTCTCTATTTAAATTTCTGGGTTCTTTTGATGCGATTTTATCTGGGGTTTATCAATTTTCTTGTTTATTTTGATCTGCCCGTTTCTTTTCTTGTTCACATTTTTTAATTCGGAGTGTTGGATTTGATGGGTTCCGTCTGGGTATTTGGTTTACTGTTGATTAATTAATTGGGGCTTTTTATTCTGGAAGTATTTCGTGTTCTTTCTTGTTGTTGTATCGTAGCGATTCAGATTTAATTTAATTTTTTTCTGGGAAATCTTCATATTTTAATGGCTGGTTTCTTCGATATTGATGTATTTCGCGTTTGTTTTTCCTGAAGGTGGTGATGCACTCAGAAGAGACAGGCGAGTTCTTCAGGACATTGGCAATCGCCCCATCACTAGGTCTCTACTCTCTTTGTCCTCTCTCTCTCTCTCTCTCTCTCTCTCTCTCTCTCTCTCTCTCTCTCTCTCTCTCTCTCTCTCTTCGGCAAACACACACGCAATTAACTAACAAATTCTTGACTTGCAGGAGTTTTCATGCACAACTGATAGCGAAGGGACAAGAAAAAGGAGTTAACAATGTGGTAATAATAATTTACCACAGCTTTTTACCTCATTATTTTTGTTCTTATGGATTTTGGTTTTTGAAACTTGGGAGTTAATTGTGCTCATGGAACTGGATTCTTTAAATTATAGAACCCTGTGGTGCTGCCGGTACTTGATGATAAGCTAGCTCTCAATCGAAAGCGTGTTCCTGCCAAGAAGGTAGTTACCAGGAAGGAATTTGACAAGCCAAAATCTGATGCTGTGGTTGTTATTAGCTCTGATGAAGGAGAAGAAAAGAAGAAGCCAGTCAATCAATGCAAGCCAGAAGAAGGGCGGAAGGAAGTCAAGACGCTGACTTCGATCCTCACTGCTCGAAGCAAGGTGAATTTTGGTTTTCTTTTGGCATAACATGTGTTGAGTTTTTAAGTTTCTTTGTTGGAGTATTTGAATTTTTTGTTTGCTGCAGGCTATGGCTCTTGGAGTGAACATCAAGCCAAAAGAAAAGATTGTTGAAATCGATTCAGCTGATGTCAACGATGAATTAGCAGTGGTGGACTACATTGATGATTTATACAAGTTCTACAAGCTCACTGAAGTATGTTGTATTCTCTTCCTCTCGTCTTCAATTTCCCCTTCTCCTTATCTCGAATCTGTACCAAATGAAATTTTGGAATGCAGGATGATAGCCGTGTTCATGACTACATGGATTCTCAGCCAGACATAAATACAAAGATGAGATCAATCCTCATAGACTGGTTGATAGATGTTCACAGGAAATTTGAACTGATGCCTGAAACATTCTACCTGACTGTGAACATAATTGATCGGTACCTTTCGAAGAAGATTATTTCTAGGAGGGAACTTCAGCTAGTTGGTATTAGTTCTATGGTCATAGCATCCAAATATGAGGAAATATGGGCTCCACAGGTAGTGTTCCTTGAGTTGTTTTAGTAACTCTTCATATTTTGAGAATTGTAATTTGATCTGAAATGGGGTTTTCGATATGCAGGTCAATGACTTTGTTTGCTTGTCAGACTACGCATACACCAGCGGTCAGATACTACGCATGGAGAAAGCAATCCTGGGGAAGCTGGAGTGGTATTTGACAGTTCCCACCCCTTATGTCTTCCTGTCTCGTTACATCAAAGCTTCTGTTTCGCCTGATGAGGAGGTAGTTAATTTTCTCTGGTTTTCAGTAAAACAGAAACATTAAAACTCTGTTTGTTGAACCGACAAATACTAATTTACTTACTGATCTAATGCAGACAAAGAACATGGTTTTCTTTCTAGCTGAGCTCGGAATCCTGCATTATCCGACTATCATTCTGTACTCCCCCTCCATGATATCTGCTGCCGCCGTCTATGCTGCGCGTTATACTCTCAATAAGAATCCTTTCTGGAGTGAAACTTTGAAGCACCACACTGGCTATTCTGAAGACCAGTTGAGGTAAATTTCATTTGGAATCTGTGTGGTGTAGCTGTGATTTGCGAAACAGTTGTGTATATTTACTAATTTGGGTGTGTTCTTTGTAATGCAACAGGGACTGTGCCAAGCTCTTGGTTGGCCTTCACTTGAATGCAGCGGAAAGTAAACTTCAAGCAGTTTACAGGAAATTCTCAAGGCCGGATTATGGTGCTGTTGCTCTTTCCGTTCCAGCCAAAAGTTTTCAGCCATCTTCATGAAGTGTTACTTCTGAGTCCTGTTTACTTTTTGTAGACGATGATTTTCAAAACCGTGTCTTTCGGCATTTATCTTTAGTCCTGTATATCATCAGTTTTCCGATTTGTCATTGTTGCTGCTACAACAATATAGCCATTTTCATGTCTGTTGAAATTGAGTCCGTAAACACCAGATTTGGTGCAATCTCTTCTTGCAATTCAAGCTGCAATTTCAGTTTTGAGAATTGTTGTATTGATTCGAGTACCAATTGTGATCTCCATAGACAAAAATATTCATCCATAATAATGTATATGTTATTTTGGGTCATAACGTACAATTTCACTACGACCTACTCTTCATCTGGTCCCCTGGATATGTATAACACATGAGCAGATGAGCTGACAAATTATGAACTGCACAAATCATAAGAGCCTCGGGGTTAAGCGTTTTGCAGTTGTTTCTTGACCACTGGACATTTCTGCTTACACTGGTAGAGATATACAAGTCACCACAGCATCAGTTGGTCACTTTAACATGACTTGTGACTTTGCGAAATCACGAGCAAAGATGAATTCTGAAACCAATCATCCATAAAGTATCAGGCCTCATGTATTAACAACGAAAACTCATCAGTGATACTGCAAAGCAATAGATTGAAAGCACAGGTTGGGTCAAATGTATAAAGGTGTACGAATATGAGATTCATGGTAAAATTAATTCATAAAACACTGCAAAGCAATAGATTGAAAGCACAGGTTGGGTCAAATGTTTAGACACGTTCCAACATCGCGAACCATTTTCCTTCACGTACGTGTGTATAATTGGAGTAGAAAGTAGAAACCATGTCATAGGATTTTAAAGAATCTATAGGATTTGAAAAACTGAATCACAAAGTAGGCTTTCGAGAATATATACCCTTGTCCCAGCAATGATGGTACTGTTGAGAGGATGAACTGCACATGCCGTAACTCTTTCTGACAACGGAAGAAACCTGTTTTTCTTATCTTGATTCTTTACCCCAGAAAGATTTTGTGCATCGTCTCTACAAGATTAAGAAACATATGGTTAACCAAAATGCAAAATAAACAACATTCCCACAAGGGCCAAACCGAAAATGAGACAATTATAGAAGGGGAAAAGGCAAGTGAAGTAAATGTCACATTTCTACTCTTATCTAACCATCCTTCTAAAGTAAAAAATGCTTTAGTTCTGCTGAATGTTCATATCATTTCAGATTATGCATTAGATAAGAAACCCTCAGCAGCAGAGGCTGATGGCCACATTACTGTTCTTATCTAACTAACCTTATAATTTAGATCTTACGCCTAGGTAGACCTTATGGCTAATTGACATACCAGTAAGTTGTAGAGTTTCTTACATGTAGTCCACATGGCTAGGAGAGCTTGAATCGGGATAGAAATCCAAAATATAAATCCCACTGTCAGTTGATGATCCAACCACATAGATCTGCATTATAAAAGTGATAGATTTAAGACTTTTCTGTAAAATACAAGTGATCGACACAACAAAATTAAATTTTAAAGGCCAAGAAAATGAAAATCTTGTATGATTGCTACAGCCTCCAGGTACCATCGATTGTAATCAACCACTTTAGAAATGACTTGGAGTATGCAAGTAGCGGTAAGACCTTACCGAATTTATTGGCAGCCATGAAGGTTTTCTCAAATATAACAGATCAGCTGACACGCCAGAATCATTTCTACACCATCAGAATGAAAGGAAACATTAAACAACTAGAGCTATTAAAAACAAATTTATAGTGTTTTTAAAGTTAACACATGATATTAAATGAGTAACACTTACAACCAAGCAGGCGGAGGACAATGAATATGTGTAACTTGAAAATTATAAACATCCAAAACACCTGACCTGCATTAAACGAGGCACGAGCAAGAAGCAACGGAGAGTGCGTTAGAATGATGCCTTTGGTAAAAAAAAAAAAACTATATCATATTCTAAACGGGAATTTATTAAAGGCTGTATTGTCAAGTACAGCAAGTCCAGCAAGCCCTGCAAGTCCTGATTCCTGAATATGTTGAAGAGTTGCTTTACACCAAAAGAATTGTCACATATCAAGCACGCATTCCAATGGTTTTCTAAGGTACATTTCCCTTTTACTGTAAACCAAATCTCTTGTAAATAATATTTTCTTGAAGGAGAAATTATCATGCGTCCGACGTGTTCAGAACAGTATTCCAGCTAGGTTCATATTGTCAGGTACTTGCAGCCAGAGGCAAGTTTTTTATTCAAAAACTAGCATACAAAATTAATCAACAGATTCAACACCGATAATAACAGGAAAGAAAACTCCTCCCCAGACCTACCAACCATCATCAAGGTGGAATGCCAACTGATGTGGGCAAGATGGATCGAGATTTATGGATTGTATCTCCTTAGAAACAATGTCTGATTGTGCCTGAAAAATAATGAGAACATTTAGTTGTCTAAATTAAATACTCAAAACATGACATTTGCATAACTTAGGTCTACTATGAATCTATGACTGACCTCACAGTTCACATTTCTGATATTAATGTGTCAATAGTTTTTGGCTTCAATGAAGCAATATATAATACTCAAAACTTACAAGGTAACATGCATAAAAAATTTGGATGAACTAATACTAATTCTTTTTCCTAAAACAGTATTTGTAAATAAGAAACATATTTGATACCTTCAGAGGCCCAATTTTCTCTAACATTGATGATAACTTCAATGATGTTAGAGGTGGATGACGTATCTAAAGAAACCAAAAAAATGAAACAGAAGATTAGTACTATCATTTTGCAGAACTGCTAGGATTGTGTCAGGGTGCTGATTTTCAGTTCTTGTTGTTTTACTTCTTTATTACTCTGAAGAGTAGAAGATGTTCTTCCACCACGAAGATCCCATATATAAATAAATCCATTCTTTCCAGCTCCAAAAACGATCTGAGAAAAAAAAATGTGTAAAATTGTTTAGAGGAAAAATTTACTCAGGGAAAGGAGAAATTGTAGGATATCGACTAAGAACATGCTTCCAAATTCAAGATCCTTAATTGAGACTTCCAAGCATTATTCTCTTATCTTATAACTAGTTAGTTTGGGTCTTTCTATGAATATCTTTCATATTATATTCGCACGAAAACTATGAGAAAATTCACTCATATAGGGACTAAGAGTGCACCACACTACGTCTAATCATTTAGACCCTTCCAGTTTTCTTTTTCATGCAACAGCAGAAAATAATTAAAATCAATTTTGGGACATCACAATTAACTTGAAAAGGAATTACCATACCCTCTGAACTATGATGACTGAGTTCCTGGCTTTAAGAATATACCTTGCCTGACATATTTCTTCCTAAATGATCTTTCAAACGAAGATAATTGACATAACTAGAAATCTAGAATATATACATATATAAGTTTGAACGAGTAATCCTCATTCATAATCATGATGATTTCTACTTATTAGACATAATTTTTTATTATGTACTAGGTTCATACACAAAGAAATAAAAGCATGGTTACATGCTTTCCTAAAGATGTGCATATCTCAAGCATGGTTACATGTTTTCAGAAAGATGTGCATATCTCAAGTTCCCATGTATATGTAAAAGTAAAAGGTTGAAGAAAAAGATGTGAACTGTTACATACCTGATTTTCCACATTCAATTGGATACTATTAAGGGTTCCACGGGAATCTGTACTGAGTTCAAGACATGGAAATGTACTCTTTCTTCTGTCCCATACATTGATTGCACCATGTGTATCAGAAGCCAGTATCCTAAAATCACCAAAAAAGGAAGGCTGTCTTAGAAAGACAATATAACTGATAGAAGTAAAAAATACGTACAAAAGTCATAAAATGGTCCCAAGAAAAACGTTGTCTCTTTATTTCACCAACCTGGAATCGTCAAGTGAAGTAGAAGCAATATCAGTAGGGCCCTTATGAATATTAGACCCAAAGACAGAAACACTATGTCTTGTCCTTAACACCTGGATCAAAAAATAAGGATTAATATCAAATATAAGTATTTATCGCATAGATGTCCACAGAAACGTATCGTTTAGAGAAGCTTATCAGATATCAAAGTTTATATAGCCTGACTGGAACTGCAAATCTAAAAATTCATATTATCCTCATTTAAATCATGCATGTGGTGCGCACATATCTGTGCGCCTGTGACTATATCTGTGAGTACAATTGAGCGCTTTTATTCCTCTAAATTTTCTCTTAACCAAGAAAAGAGAGGGAAAGAAACTAACCTGGGATGGTTTAGATGAGACATAACTAATATCAAATATAAGTACTTCATTCCTTTTTGTAGATGTGCAAACAACCTAACATAAACAAATTAGGAAAATCTTGATGTTAGAAACCCACAAGAGATAAACTAATTAAAACAAATCAACCTTAAATGTGCTGTACTCAATGACATAATGAAGGTTTCTAAACGAACAGTACAACATACTACAAATCCATTTGTTTTCAATTAAGAAGAATATAAGCATATACACAGTAACAATAACCCCATGGATCATTATTCATTGGTGTAAAATAAAAGTAATAGGCTGAAAATTATACATACATAAGATAAGCATGAGAAATTATCAGTTGGAAAAAGAATAGCCATTATGTATATAGTTCTGTGGAGTCACGCCTGCAAATTATAAAGCACAATGAAGCAGCCTTATTACATTAACAGTATCTATCGTAAAACTTGTGTTGAACTCAAACCTCATCTTGGTTAGCAAGATTCCACCGAACAAAGTCTAGTTGTTGATCGAAAGAAAGGTGCACCACATGTTTTGATTCATCTTCCTTCAAGCCTAGCAGGAAAGGAGGAAGAAAAGAGCTAATTAAAAGAGGGTTACCAAAGCAAAAGTGTCAACCAATAATTTGCAAGCACACTTAATAAATCATAATAAGCGCTACGACTTTTCAAATTAAGTACTATTTTCTATCCTTCATTGAACATCAACTATAAGCTCAAGGGAAAAAGGACAAAGCTATGAGATTTGTTAAACCTAAAAGATGCATGTATACAAAGGTTTGTGCATTTGAACTGTATCCATTAGTTTTGTGCAATGTTGGACAAGCTCAGCAGACTACATAATATGCATCACCAATGTAATATGCTCAGAAATTATGAGCAGCGCGGCAGCGCCTAGATAAATATATGCCGAAAGAAGAGATAAAAAGTTGTAGTGAACAAACTTACGGAGTAAAGGTTCATTACTCTGGCAATAAAGAGTTTCGAAATCATGCACTGTTAAGCACCCCGATTTTGTTACAGATGCCAGGTATATTCCCTGAATATAAAGTTATCAAGAAGAAAAAAACAAAATGTAAATACGAGAAATGAAGTGAAAGTAGTGCCACCATGCACACACGCACACGAACACAGAAACACAAATTGAAACAAATCGAAAACCCAACTCAAAATGTATTTACCTTTAGGTCAAAATCCAGTGCAGAGATTCCTTGCCTGTAAAGATGTTTAAATGAGCAATCTTTTTTCACAACAGATGAATTACACAAGTAAATAGACATATATGTTTATACAAGAACTGACTTTGGGATTAACGCTTGGTGATAAAGAAACGCTCCGTTATCGATCCAATTCAACTACAAAAAAAAAAAAAAAAACCTCACAAACATAATCAAAATTTAAATCTTAATAATCATAACAAATTGGATTTCCGCTTTCCGGGTTTGTAACACTACATACATGAGTTTGACATGGTCCGCCATTGACGTGGTACAAATGCGGGAATTTCTTAAGCTACATCAAACATCAAAGTAAACAACCAATCAATGAACTTGCAAAATGTAGCTAATTAAACTAAGAGATAAACTCAAGAATTTCAAAATTAACTAACTGGGCACCTCCGAATATGATTCCATGAGTAAACCGGAGACGGAATGGCGGTAATTGGGCTCGAATCTTCCGTTCAATTCGATCATGCTCCGACTCCATCTGCACCTAAACAAACAAAAACCCTCAATTGAAAATCAATACAAAATTAAAGCAGTGAAATTGAAAAAGGTTGTCGATTCGTGATTACCGTGAGATAGGCTTGCTGGGATTTTGAGACGAGGGCTTGAGATTGACCAAGTATTTTTCCATGAGAGTTTCAGTGCGTGAATTGAGAGGTTTGAATTTGGGGTTTTTTTTTTAGGGTTTAATTTTCCCGCCATATTATGTTGTTTGTGTGCTACGTACGCGCGCTTTCTAATTGGTTTGGGTTCAGTCGGATCATCCACATTCATTCCCGACTATTGAATCGGGTGGATAATCTTTTGAATATGTACCAACGGCTTATACCTTCATTTATATTCTGGTCTATCAAATCTTATGTACTAAAAATGAGCGTGGCTTCTCTGTAACTTCAATCATTGATTAACACGTGTTTATAAATTTAATTTTTTTCAACTTTGTTGTCGTAAATGTAATATGTGTCAAACATATTTTGAGTGCAAATGATTTGATCGCATTTGAGCCGGCTTCATATAAACTATTTATGTCTTTTGTTGCAAACCTTAGCCCTATGAAATCATTTTTCTTCACATAAAATTCGACATAATTTTGTTTACTTGAAGAAAACCCTGCGACTAGGATTCACACAAGCAAATTTATTAATTATGCTTTACTTTACGTATTTTACATGGTCAGATGCCTCCAACACCCCTATTGCGACATAATTAATTCTACACAGATTGTAAGGGTATAGATTTTCAAAATACGACTTCTAGCCATCTGGTTCACCAAAATACCAGAAAGAACTATTATTGTTTGAGGCTATCCACACCTGCATGCATATTCTCATATGCATAATCCAATATTCTAGTTAATTTAGTGACAATGCAATACAACCTCTGCACGTCAAATTAACGAGATTGGTGAGACAAAAATGATGAATTAAACAAGAGATCTTGCCCTCTCTATTCGCATCCTTCGTAATCCATATGCACCAGAAGTTCTAAAACATCCGAATGAAAAGGGAAGAATGATTTCTTGGTATGTAATTTATTGTCTGATTTCTGCATTCAATTGTAAAATTCTGATCTGCTATAACACCACATTTTCTAGCATTTGCAATTGCAGTCATATATACACACATATATATATTGCAGCAATTTAGGTTTTAGTCTAGAAACAGTTTTTGTGCTTCAACTTTTCTGGCCTAAATTTTTTAGCCTAAGATTATTAAAGAATAAATTTAGGCAAATTTTTTCTTTTAAAGTAGTTTTTTTTTTTAAGGATTTACACTATCATAATTTAATTTTATAAACATTTTAAGCTAAAAATATTTAAATTCCGATAAATATTAAAAAATTACTAAATTTGGGTGTATTTTGAGTTAACTAATATTTTTAATTATTTTAACCGTTGAATTTAAATTTGAGCCGTTAAATTTTTATTTTATTATTATATTTGATTATATTCAATCTCAACCGTTGAATTCAATAAATCTTGATAAACACACCCATGTAGGTGGAGTCCCACTAGTGGTGCCCACAATCCTAAGGAAAATTTGGCTTTTATTTGGCTTTCAACTTTTAGTCAACACATTTAGCATGAGTTGAGTTAGGTTTAGAGAGTGAAATAAAACCTAAAAAATACCATTTAACCCAGAGTTAGGTTTGGTCTAAGAAAAAATGCTGCTTCAAATTTTGCATAAAACAATACAAGTTTGAAACAATGGAAGGGGTGGTTTTCGTTTTTTTTTTTTTTTAATTTAATTATTATTTGTTGGTTGAAGAACCTGGAAAGATGGGCTGTCGGCATTTGGGCTTAGTATGTGGAATAACAAGACTGGCTGTTTTACACTTACACAACCCAATCAAAAAATTTCTTTTTAAAAAAGGGACCAGCGCATGGTTTCGCTACAACAGTCTATTTTTTTAGGAGTTGAGAAGACTCACAAAAATATTTTTGCCTCCTTTCATCACCATCTTGTGATTCACTTACGTAACATATGGAATACAGGCCAAAAATTCATTTTCAACTACTGAGCCATCCCGTAGTAATTTACAGTGGATTCAAATTTCATGTGATGATTATTTTAGGAAGTTTCTTATGAATTTTAAGATCAATTTCTTCTATTTGTGGAAAATGAGATTATGCGAGTGGAAGTAACTTTAACTTTATATTAAGGAGGTAAATATTGGTCATAAAAATAAGGAAATTGTTATTATAAAAATAACATAAACTTTAACTTTATATGCGAGTGGAAGTAACTTTAACTTTAACTTTATATTTTTAGGAAGTTATTATAAAAATAAGGAAACTGTTATTAACACTCCAAAAATCTTATTTTGCACTCTAAATTTTTTATAATTAGAAAGAAAAAAAAATACTGTAAGAATTGTAGAATGAGATTTTTGAAATACTAATAAGAGTTTCAAAAAATAATAAATAATGTTTGCCTTAATTTTTATTATTCAAGAAAAATCAAACTCGAGTTGGGTGGAGTTCGTTCCGAAGAGGAAAAACCCTCTGATTGGATGATAAAAGTTAATATTTTATATAGGGCATCTTTACTTGTCTCATGAATGCGAATGATAATAAAATAGTATGATTCACAATATTGCGTTTACCAACCCTTATTGACAAGGACGAAGTTAGGGATTTGTATGGAGTAGGGCATCTTCAAACAAGAAAATCACAAATAAAAAAGTTATAATAATTTACTAAGGGTGTGCTATCCACACACCCCTTTTAATTTTGGTCCTTTGATCATCTTCAATTTATTTTCGCTTTTACGGTCGAAAATTAAGAACAATATAGAAATGGTAAAATGAGACGTGTGGATAGCATCATCATTTACTAAACAAAACACTTATATATTATACACATAGGGTTGATATGTAATTTAGATAAATCATAGCATAAAAAAATCTCCAAAATTTGAAAGCTAAATTCTAAATTGCAATGCCCAAAACGAATTAATGAAGTAAATTCATGCAGTGTGGAGCGAAGTTTTTTGAGTCAAAATAAATATATGATTCGTTGAACCCCAACAGATTTTTAAAACCCCAATTTAATTGAGTATGATTGTATTAAGGATAAAAATGTAAATATCTCTTCATATTAGAAAATGTATTTTCATTTCATCAAATCACAATAAGGTTACATTTGAGTATATATACATACAAGCCAAGTCTAATAAACTATCCTAACAAATTCTAACTGTTGTAATAAAACTGTAACAATTAGGTCTCTAAGTTTTATCTCTTGAAGAGATATTTATATTTTTATCCTTAATAATTGAAGGGGGAGGAGGAGAAGATGAGGACAAGAGGACGAGATTGCTTGTGGAGTGAAGTTTTCGAGTCAAATTTTGACACTTGATTCATTGAATCCCAACTTGTTTTTGAAACACCCAATTGAATTTGGTTGAAAGGGGAGGAGGAGAAGACGAGGACAAGAGGTTGTTTTGTGGTGGAGATGAGTTTTGTGAGGATTTGGGGTTAAGAAATGTAAGACGTTTGGAACCGATATTAAACTTTTAATTCTTAGTTTTTTTATTTTTTTTGTTTATCACGTGGATTGCAATATGTAACACGTACTCTTTTTTGAAAAATGAAAAACCGATTGTGAGATGAGTTGTAAACCTAAAAATTAGCTCAGCCTATTCTCACCTACTTACGAGCCATTCACTCATTATAAGAGTTGTGGAGCCATTTTGTGTGATAAGAGTTTGCCTTATTTTTTCTTTGGTGTACACTAACTTCAGGTTTGCTCGAAACCGAAGATTGATTAAGGGTTTTATTTTCCCCTTTGTATTCATTACGCATGAAACCTTCCCAAGTATGAACATACTAAACATGAGAAATGAAATTATTTAGCAATCCCATGCACTCTTTCCGCAAACATAACATATGTTTCTTAGAAATAACTTAACTGTAAGACGTAAAATAGCATCTTCAACGGGAGTTCCTATTTTTAGGACTTCACTACCATCTTTGATAACTCATTTAAATACTTTAAGGAAATATTCGAGTCCTTAAAAGAATATTATCTCAAATAGAAGTCTTTAAGATATAATTCCAAATATAAGGACTAAAAAATTTAAAAAATCATTATTAATTTAGTTAAAGTATTGTGACCATTGATCTAAACAATAAGAATAAAAATCAAAATAAAAAATTTATCTGAATCGTTGGTTTCCATCAATTGAAAAAAAAATAATGAAAAAGACTTACAAACTTTGAGTTTTAATGATAAGAACAAAATAAAGGGTTAAGTGAATAGTATCAAAATTGACATTTTATTGTAAAAATATAATTTTTCGTTAAAGTGAACAATACCAAAAACTTTTCGTTAATTCTCTCTTGAAAAAAAAAACAAAAGAATAAGATTGATGTGGGCCTTGTCTGGTCAATGATTGAAGTTGTTGCGCAGCCCACAGGAGTGCATTTCTGTTCACCGAGAATCAATCTCAGCCCCAATTATGGAATCCTTGTGCAACCCCTATACGTAATTTAAGGATTTTTATGGATGCTCACAGCTGTCCCACTCCCTTGAAAGTTCTATAGTTCTTTTATATAGGAAAATACGGTGGTATGGTAAGGACGGCTTTGAATATTCTCATTGGAGATGCTATTTAAGATACTTTAAAATGAAGCTAACCAATTGACATAAAGGGATTGTTTATTAGGAAAACTAACGAAAAGAGTTTGAAATTTTTTTTTAACGAAAAATTACTTTTAAATGTATAGTGAATAGTGACAGTTAAAGGTAAAAAAACGATTTCTCGTTAAAAGTAAACAGTACCGGGAGTGTTTTATTAAACCTCCCTTGTTTATTTCGTACTCAATCATTTACATCCTCAAATCCTTCATATTCTCATCCATGTAAATAATTTAAGGAAAAATTAGTATATGGTCTCTAGCATTAATATATATGCAAGTTGCATAATTTTTATATAAAAAAAATTAGTAATTGATTTAGAGTTTTAATACTCATACCCTTATTAAACTCCAAATTAATTTTCAATTCAAACATTTTCCAAATATAAAAAATAAAATTAGAATAAGTTTGTACTCATAAAATAATTATAAAAAAAATTTAATTTTTTAATCTTATATGTATCCATTCTTAAATATACCAGTTTGTTAAAAAGGTACCTTTTTTAATATAAAATGTACCCATTTTTTTTATATAAAATTCCATTCAATCTTTTCTCTAATCCATTTTTTAAACTTATATGGGTACATTCTATTTCGTTGATTCGAGAATGTATTCATGTCAAGTTTAATAGAAGAAATTTAATAATGTTATTAAGACTATTTTTTTTTTTTTTGTGCTATTGAAAAATGTACCCATGTTTTGGTACAATAATTTTTTGGTTAGTTTTGATGAAAGTACTAGTGTGTGTGTACACAACATATTGGAGAGTATAATTGTGACATCCCGTCCCGTATTTTTATACGTTCGAGGTAAAATGACGAAAATACCCTTACCTACGCGTGAACGGGTACGCTCGGACACGGAATTGGGTTTTGGGGGTGTCCTAAATCCTTAAATCCAAATTGGGACATCTGTCCCTATACATGCACGCACACACGTGCACAACCCTTTTCTTTTTCTGGTTTTCCTTATCTCTCTCTCTCTTCTCAAACTCTATCGTTTTTCTCTCGACTCTCAAGTACGGACACACATACACACACACCATCTCGACATCACTCGACCTTAAGGTAAGATTTTTGAACTCGTGGGACTTTATTGAACTTACCTATACTAGTTTTAGGTTGTGAACCTCTTGAAAACCATGTTAAACCGTAACTTAGATTCTAGGGTACTGTTCATCACCTCTTTCGTGGATTCGTTTTAGGTAAAAAGGAGATCACCACAAATCTTAAAACCTTCCCACGAGGCTCGGAGTACCTCAGTGACAAAGTTTGGACGTCGGAATCACGGAGTTTCAATTTGGCCGAACTTGGAAGGTCTCCTCGAGAAATTTCCAGCCATTTTTCAAGGTATTTGAGCTTATATACATGTTCTACATTGAATTTAGAGCATGTAGGAAGAAAAACGAGTGAAAAAGGATGAAAAATGAAGGAGATAGGCTAGTTTAAAGTTTTGGCCGGAATCGGTCGCCGGCGCCGGCGACGGTCGCCGGAAAAACCAGTCCGGCCGGCGACCTGAGGTAGGGGGTGACGGAATATTCCGTCAAAGTTGACGGAATATTCCAACGCCGTTAACTAACGCCGTTAACTGACGCCGTTAGAAGTTAACGGAATATTCCAACGAAATATTCCTTTGCTGTTAGGGAATATTCCAGGCGCGTGCACAGCACGTGACAGCGCGTGGGGGCGAGTCTGTCCGTGCTATTCCTGGCGCGTGGGGGCGCGTGAGCAGTCCAAAAATTATTTTAAAAATATCACGACGATCGTGACGTCGTGTAGGTCGCGTTGGTATATTCAAATGCCAAAATTGACCTTCGTATGAAAAGTTATTTACGTAGATCGTTATATGCTGTTAATGACGGTTTTGCGATTAATTCACGTATAGGTGAGACATATCCGACGGACGAGCGCAGTCACACTAGGCTCGGGGGATACGACCCGTCGACATACCAGTGAGTGGGCTTTTGTTTTCAGTATATATATATATATATATGACGTTTTTCCCAGAAACGTAAATTGATTGAATTACGAATTGATTAGATTTGATAATTAGAATGCCATGTCGAATGCCTGCTATAGTATATAAATATAATTATGATTGCATATATTGTGTGCCGATGCCGAGGACGGCCAGACTAGTCAGGTAAGTACTGTGGTAGTGTTTGAGATGTGATAGATTGTGATTAGTTAATCACCTGCACCTCGGGTGTTGTGCTCCGCCAGAGTAGGGCCTAGCCTTCACGTGATCGTTCACCTCACGCACCGTACGCTCAACTTGGATCCAAGATAGGTGCCTAGCCTGTCGTACAGACCACAATAGGTGGTTCCGACTCGTTGGTGACCCGCGATTCGTCGCACAGCCTTCACGTGATCGTAGCACAGAGCGTAATATTATACACCTAGCCTGTCGTACAGACCACAATAGGTGGTTCCGACTCGTGTGCAGGATGATGAAAATGATAATGATTGATAGGGATTGAGTATGTTTGATATGGCCTAATCTTGAGCTTGATGATGAGTTGTGTTATGTAGACGATGTTTTCGTATATACGTTTATATACGTACTATTTTCTGGGAAAATTATACTGATTTACAGCGAGGGGTTATTTATGGAATTATGAAATGGTTTTGGAAAACTTTGTTTTGCCCACTCACCTTTTATGTTTTGCGCCCCTCCAGGTACTAGGTAGCGACGTCGTGGACGTTTAGCGAGGCACCAAGGCGGTTCTGACAGACCACCACTTATGTAGGATTTCTTTCATAGTTGTAACGTTTGTTTAAACTTGACTGCACCTAGGATCGGCTCTGCATCATATGTATATTATAAACGTAACTTTCACTGCTGCACTAAATGCCAATTTTGCTTCCGCTGACGCACACGGCTACGTCACTCACACGTGACGGCCGGCACGCCTCGGTTTCTGGATCGGGGTGTGTCAATAATTCATCTTTAATATTTATAATCCCATATTTATGGGTTTTATTTAAAATTTTATTAGTATAAATACCTACAAATTTCATTTTTAATTTAAATATATAATAACATAAATAAAAATACATTATTACATTAATATCAGAGACTTTGATCAAAAACTAAAAATCACAAAGGTTTCAGTCAAAGAATATTGGTAGTTAGGAACCGCATCCAAAATGTCTCATAATTAAATTTGCCCTTGAGGATTTTAAAACCAATAGAATTTGGAATGGATCTTAATTAGATTTTCGTTAGTAGAATGATTGTGATGTAAACCTAACAATTAGCGAACTTAAGAGCCGTTCACTTATTCTACAAGTTGTGAAGCCACTTTGTTAACTTATTCTGAGTGTGTCCGAAATACAGGGTTGTAAGTCATATATTATTATACAAGTAAAATAAGTTTTTTTTTTTAAGTATCCCTTTAATTATATAATAACATGTGGTGTACCATTCATTTCCAGGCATATTGAAAACTTTCTCTATCTCTTTGGTGTATACCAACTTCAGGTTTGCTCCAAGGTGAATTAAGGTTTTACATTCCCCTTTGTATTCCATTACGAATGAAACTTTTCCCACGTATGAACGCACTAAACATTAAAAATATAATTGTTTACCATTATCATGCCCTCTTTCAACGAGTACAATATATGTTTCTTTGAAATTTTTTAAGACTTGAAAGAAAGTTTAATTGGCAAAATGTTTATGTGACAATGACAACAAGACAAATACAATTCACCCAACGACCTAAAAGTCGAAATTAGATACGAAGAGATAATATAAATTTCATAAAAAAATTACTTGCGTACTTATCTTATTCTATTTATATATAAAGACAGAGGCCCTGAGCCCCACTTTTGGGTCACCGGTCAATATAATATATCAAATAGTACAGGGGCAATTTGATAATTTGGTCATTATAAAATATAATATAAAATATAAGTAGGAAAAGAGAAAAGAATAAAAAAATAAAAGGATGAGTGAAAGTTGATGGTGTCCACGTGAAGGGGAAAGAAAAATATAATAAAAATAAGAAAAATCATGAATGTTGTGTTTAAAACATTTTAAGAGTGTAATGTCAGTTATAAAAAAAGTCTTTAAGACGTGAATAATGATATGATTAAATAAGTTGTCAAATGATTGTTTTTTATATTAACAAACGATATTATTTACATTAAGAGAAATAAAATGAGCTTAGTCTCACAATGGACCAGTAATAATGTGATTCAATTAATTGTTTATTAAATATTATTTTATTTATAAAAAGGTATTTTGCACGTAGATATTAATGTGATTAAATTAATTGTGATTGTTTTTTTAACAAACGATCTTATCTACACTAAGGGGTGAGCTTAACCTCACAATTAGCTAGCAATAATGTGATTCAATCAATTATTTCTTAAATATTATTTTCTCTTGTTTTAATGTAAATTCTATTAGAAATTTTAGGATATGATGACAAAAGCCAAATCTTTTGAATTAAAAGCCGACCATTATCTAGATCACCATACCTTCCCGTGTTCCTATATAAAGCGATGCGATATTTCCTGATCTTCCCCGTTCTGTTTCTTGGTTTCAGGCCCTTCTTTTGTACCAGTGAAACTGTTTCTGAGGCTTTTCTACTGCAATTGTAAGGGCAGTGTACGGAGCTGAACTAGTTTTTGAGCGTCCACTCCTGCACTCGTAATCTCCAGTTCGGAAGTCTTGTGTTTGATTCTTGTTACCCCGTGAAGATACTTGTACCACGAAACTATGGCAATACAATTACGATGTTGGATCGTATGCTTGTTACTATTGGTGTTACTAGTTAGCGTTGCATTGACAAATGACACAGATGCCAGTACCGATCCGCCCATTCATTGTGGCTCTCTCAACAGAAGTAGTTTTGAACCAGGGTTCATATTTGGCACAGCTTCGGCATCTTATCAGGTCAATTCCTTTCGGAGGTTACTCTGTCTTTTGCTTTATATAAGTACTGGGTTTTATTTTTGTTTCAATTAGCATCCATATGCATGAATATCGGCATCGATCTCTTCATTGTATCGATCTCTGAGCTGTGTCTCTGGCTGTGTGTGAAATTATTTCAGTTCGAAGGTGCTGCAAAAGAAGATGGTAGAGGACCAAGCATATGGGATACCTACACGCACGCCCATCCAGGTCTCTCTGGTCGATTAATTACCAATTAGTTAAAATTATGAATATATTGAGCTACTATTATTTGGTGAAATTGAATTCATTCATTCCAAATAAAATTTTGGTTAAATGCAGAAAGAATTGTAGATGGCAGCAACGGAGATGTTGCTGTTGATCAATATCACCGCTATAAGGTTAAATAATCACATAATTTTGGAGCTTATGGTAACACATGAAACTAAAAAACAAGAACCTTCACTTTCAGCTTCTTTCTTTTAATTATTTTTTGTGTTATTATTTATATAGGAAGATGTGAGGATTATGAAGGACATGGGGTTGGATGTTTATAGGTTCTCTATCTCGTGGCCCAGATTGCTACCAAGTAAGTTGATTCAAACGACTCATCGTATTTTTTTTGTTCCTTTTTATACAAATAGATACATTTACACAAAGGGGTCCAAAATAAATTTGTTGTGAAATTTGTCACTTTTAAAATTTCTCACTTACAAGTAAAGAGAAATAACGTTAAGAAGTAGCCTGAATCATCGTATTTGGTTCGGAATCTTGAGACCAGTCATCAGTATCTATACATAACAACTTTTTTTTTTTTTTTTGTGAAAATTTGTGTTATTTGCTTAGTTGCTTGTTTTGACTAAACATCAGGTGGAAAGTTAAGTGGCGGCGTGAACCAGAGGGGAATCATACATTACAACAATCTCATTGATGAACTTCTACGCAATGGTGACTTCTCTTACTTTATTTGTTTATTTACATATCAAATAAAATTAATGTTAGGTACACAAAATTTATTCAAGTAATGTTACATTTACCCTTTTTTTTTTTAGAGTAAATGACAAAAAACTACCTCAAGTATTGGTGTCACGATACTTTCATACCTCATCTTTTAAAGTTGACAATGTCGTACCTCATCTTACGAATTTGTCCCAATGTTATATCTTCCGTTAATTGGCCGTGAATTTTTCAGTTAAATGCTGACGTGGCTTGATCCGGAACCCACTTTTTATTAAAAAAAAATTATTAAAAAATTATTAAAAACTAAAAAAATCATATAATATTTTTTAAATATTAAAATAATTAAAAAAAGTTATATAAAAAAAATAAAAATAAAAATAAAAAACTGATCGTCCCGTTCCCCCCACCCCCCATTTCTTCTCTCTCGTCTCCCCCATTTCTTCTTCCCCTTTCTGGAAACCCAGAAAACAGAAAGAAAAAAAAAATATCTGATTCATTCCGTCCCCCCCTCCATTTCTTTCTTCTCTCTCTTCTCCCCCATTTCTTCTTCCCCTTTCTAGAAACCCAGAAAACAGAAGAACAAAAAAAATAAAAAATAAAAAAAAAAACTGATTCATCCCATCCCCCCCCCCCCCATTTCTTTCTTCTCTCTTCTCTCTCTTCTCCCCCCCCCCTTTTTTTTTTTTTTTGTTCTTCTATTTTTTGGGTTTCCGGAAAGGGGAAGAAGAAAAGAAATTATATTCACACACCCCAAATTACTTCTCTCACACCTTTTTAATTTTTTAATATTTTCTACACACTACTAACACTTGATAGAAAAATATTAAAAACTTAAAAAGGTGTGGGAGAAGTAATTTGGGGTGTGTGAATATAATCTCCCAAGAAGAAATGGGGGAGAAGAGAGAGAAGAAAGAAAGGGGGGGGAACGGGATGATCAGTTTTTTTTATTTTTTTTATTTTTAACTTTTCTTTATTATTTTAATATTTAAAAAATATTATATGATTTTTTTTAATTTTTAATAATATTTTTAAATTTTTTAATAAAAAAAGTGGGTTCCAGATCAAGCCACGTCAACATTTAACTGAAAAATTCACTGCCAATTAACGGAAGGTATAACATTGGCACAAATTCGTAAGATGAGGTATGACATTGTCAATTTTAAAAAATAAGGTATGGAAGTGTCGTGACACCAATAGTTGAGGTAGTTTTTTGTAATTTACCCTTTTTTTTACTATATTTCTATCACCTCTTAATATAGTGTCCACCCACACATGTAAGTATCATTTCTATATAAATGTTGCACAAATGTGATAAGAATAATATTTTTTATTATCCAATAATGATATATAATAAGAATTACATGCACTATTAAAATATTAATTTAATCAAACTTTTTATATATAGGTATACAACCAGTTGTGACGCTCTTTCATTGGGATGTTCCTGAAGCTTTGGAACACGAATATAGTGGTTTCTTAAGCCCTCGTATTGTGTAAGTGAACAAATTTATAACTAACTGACCATTTTAAATAAATATTGACGTTCTATAGCTCATACAGCCGACCTATATAGTGGAATAAAGTTTTTTTTGTGGCGGTATATATAATATGTTTTAAATGTGTATATACAGCAATCATTTTAGAGACTATGCAGAGCTTTGTTATAAGGAATTTGGTGATCGAGTAAAGCAATGGACCACGTTAAATGAGCCACATAGTGTTTCAAACAATGGTTTTGCAGTTGGGTCTCAAGCACCGGGGCGTTGCTCTTACTGGCAAAATCAGAATTGTCTCGGCGGAGATTCAGCAATCGAACCATACATGGTGACGCACCATCTCCTTCTTGCTCATGCAGCTGCTGTAAAAGTGTACAAAGATAAATATCAGGTGTATTAATTTGTTTCTTTTTGTTTTTCTTAATATGTATTAGGTCCTAGTTGAGAATTCTACACAAGTTAATTGTAGTAGGTTGTACCTCCTTCTGGCCATGATCGAATTCATGTTCTTGTGTAGGCATTTCAAAAGGGTATGATCGGAATAACATTGAATACATATTGGTTTGTTCCTGCTTCGGAGACAAAGGAAGATGAACATGCTGCATTACGGTCATTGGATTTTATGTTTGGATGGTAAGTATATTGTTAGTTTATACACCTCAATAAAATTTGGATGTATTTGTCGATTTGCACTGTGAACTTGTATAGGGCCGCCAATTTCCCCATTAACTTGAATTTTAGTCGATTACTCCTGATTTTTTATAATTATCCAATTTCCCTCTTGACTTTTGAAAATTTTCATCTAATTATCCATCTATCTTGATCACACGGGCAAACACATGACACTATATGAAAGCAAAATGGATGGATAAAAAATTTTAAAATCCAAAGCCAGAGAGGAAATTGGCTGTTTATAAAGTTTTGAGAGTAATCGGCTAAAATTAAAAGTTCAAAGGAAAATTGACAGTTCTATACAAGTTTCCGGAACAAGTCGACAAATATACCTATAATTTAGGTTTATGAATTTGAAATTTCCATGATTTTGGGTAGGTATATGGAGCCATTGACAAGTGGGGATTATCCACAGAGCATGCGAACTCTGGTTGGAAATCGATTACCAGTATTCACAAACGAAGAATCCATGTTGCTGACTGGGTCATTTGATTTTCTTGGATTAAATTATTATACTGCCAGATACTCAAGCAATGACGTACCTGATAATTCTTCCATACCTGCAAGCTACGTAACAGATTCTCATGTCAAAGTTACAAGTAAGCACAACTTGAAATTTAGCTTTTTTTCTTTGAGAAATATGGTCTTACAATATAATTAGATTCTAATATTCATATATGTTGTGGCAGTTGACCTTAATGGCGTCCCAATTGGTCCACCGGTACACATCAATATATTAGTTTTTTTTTTATATTCAATTGTTTTCCATGTTCAAACATGACTATTAAAGGTCTAAACTATTTTCGTACGAGTTGCAGACTGCTTCAGATTGGCTATACGTTTATCCAAAAGGAATTTATGATCTTTTACTCTACATAAAGAAAAAGTACAATGATCCGCTCATTTACATTACTGAAAGTGGTACGTAACTAATACTTTTAAGCCTTTATTATTGCATCATCAAGATTTCACATTAATGGCGTGAAATACAATATGAAAAAAAAAATTGTAGAATACTCTAGAGTATTCCACATTTTAACTGTCTGATCTTGATTTTTGTATTTTGAACATGCGGAGTATGGGATGCTAAATGTGTGTGTGTGATAATGCATTATATTGTAGGTGTATCCGAATTCAATGATCCTAAATTATCACTCGAGGAAGCCCTTAATGATACTAATAGAGTTGACTACTATTATCGCCACTTATGTTACGTTCGAGCTGCAATCAAGTAAGTGTTTATTAACACTATATATGGTTGGCCTTCTCACATTTTGCTTATTCAAAGGTGGTGCTATCTACACATTTATTTTTATTTCTTACACATTCCTCTTAATTTTTCGGTCGTAAGAATCGAATGAATTGAAGTACATTAATGAATAAAAATTAACAAGGGTGTGTAAGAGTAAAAGGAGGTGCGTGAAAAGCACTACCCCTTATTTAATCATTACATTGGCTTGAATTTTATGAGTTTTCCTACTTTTTGTTTGGTGTAGAAATGGCTCCAAAGTGAAGGGATACATTGCATGGTCATTACTGGACAACTTTGAATGGGAAATAGGATACGCAGTTCGATTTGGCATCAACTATGTGGATTACAACAATGGGTTGAAAAGATATCCGAAACTCTCTGCACACTGGTTCAAAAGTTTCCTCAAGAAGGACTCAAGAAGTGTCGCAATCCGAAATGTTAGAAACACCAAGTTTGTGTATCAAATTTGAAGATGAATTAAATAGATAATAAATGTAATTATTAAGGGGAAATTTGGACAAAAAACCAAATTTTAGACCCCATATAAAGTTATAGCCACAACTTTAATTTATGATAGTTATAACCAAAACTTAATGTAAAAGCACTCATATATTCATAATATTAGGGTTTCTCACAACTACCAAAACACAAGTATAATATTGCAGATTTGAATATAGAAGGAGAGAGTTTTCCGAATTCCCACATTATTTTTTGGCAAATTGGCTCCAATATGAGAAATTAGTCTATCAATTTAAGAAATTAACCTTTAAACTACCTTCAGGTGTCTGCAACGTTTAACTACACCTTTAGATGTTTGCAACCTTTAAACTTTAAACCAAAATGAAAGAAAGAACTAAAAACAAAAAACATAAAAATAAGAACCCCTTTTAAGTAATAAATATTTGAACACTAATGCATGAATAATCTGAAAACACAAAGCTTTGAAAGTCAATATGTTAAACTGGCAAACATATCATATAAACTCTTTGCATCTTTTGTTCTTAAACTCGAATAATATAAAAGCCAATAAAGTAATAAATCCCGAAGCAAAACATTCACAATCATGCGCTGGAACAGAGTGTAATTGGATTCTTGCAAGTTTGTGCTTTCTGCTTCTCCTTCTACTGCTGCCATTTTTCACCAGAGTGTAAGTTCTATATGAGAGCAAACACTTGGTGATTTGGTTAAAGACATTTGGAATGATAAGGAGATTAGGATTTGTATTACTTAAAGTTTCAAGTCAGATACATTCTCGATAAAACTAGAACTCTTCTAGCTGATATAATGCATAAGTGTTTCGTGGTTTTAAGGCTACTCTTTGATAAGAATCACATAATGGGAGGGATCCTAGTTGAATTCCATCATATGTAGTATAAAACTGAGGTCCTGCTCTCTCACTAAACGCGCAAGTTTACAGTAAACTCAAGCCCCATTGGGCGAGCCTTGCTTTTAGCTATGTAGAGTTGCAGAAAAACTTCAGTTTTTAATCCTAGTTCTCTGAGACGATGTCTTCCACAGGTAAGTGGTTAAGTTGATAACTGTGATTAAGTGTTTCAGTTGCACAATTTACCTACACACAGCTCAAACTGATTAAACCAAAAATATCTCATTAGGATCGACCCTCACTGCACTGGACAATAAGTCTTTCTGGGCCTCACCATCCGGGGACTTTGCTTTCGGTTTCCAAGAAATCGGTAAACATGGCTTCTTACTAGCCATACGGTTTAACAAAATACCAAAAAGAACAATTGTCTGGTCAGCCAACGGCGATAATCTAGTCCCAAAAGGATCCACTGTTGAACTCAATGCAGATGGCCGGTTTATGCTTAATGACATTGCAACAGGAGAACAAATTTCGGTTGCTGATTTTGTTGGTACCGGAGTTTCCTACGCAGCCATGCTCGACACTGGAAATTTCATTTTGGCTGACTGAAATTCAACCGTTTTGTGGCAGAGTTTTGATCAGCCAACCGACACAATCCTACCTTTGCAGATTCTAAATCAAAAGAACATGCTCTTCGCACGCTACACGCCAACAAATCGCTCGAAGGGAAGATTTCGCTATGCGCTACAATCCAATGGACAACTCTTACTTTACACAACACATTTTCCATTGGATTCTGCTAATACTATCTATTGGTCAACTGACTCTAAGAATATGGAGAAGTACGTTATGATCATAATGTGGTGCATTCAAGAGGATCCGTCACTGAGACCCACAACAAAGAAACTAACAATGATGCTCAAAGGAGCCGAGGAAGTCTAAGTTCAAACCAGATCCATCCCACCAGACAGCAATTTTATTCCATATTTTCAATTGAATCAAAACATAAAACCATTGAACACTTTTTGGATAGAATCACAAAGCAGGTCAATCAAGCAAAAGATCACATCTTGCTCAAACCAACAAAAGCAGAAATAATGTAGAAAATGAATTCAGCGTGAATTAAGCAAGAACTTTAACAAACACATGGAGTGCATAAATCAAACCAAACTTCGATTAACCATAAATCTTCAAGGGTTTCAACTTTACAAATCAATTTTCAAAACCCATTACTAATCATAAAAATCCCACTACATTCTGCTGAAATTCAAAACCCTAAGATTTGGGGATTCTTAAGCCCTCTCGCCCCTAATCCTGCGAGCAAGCTGGATGTCCTTGGGCATTATGGTGACCCTCTTGGCATGAATAGCGCAGAGGTTGGTGTCCTCAAACAGACCCACCAAGTACGCCTCCGCCGCCTCCTGGAGCGCCGACACCGCGCTGCTCTGGAACCTCAGATCAGTCTTGAAGTCCTGTGCGATCTCCCTCACAAGCCTCTGGAACGGAAGCTTGCGGATCAGGAGCTCAGTGCTCTTCTGGTACTTCCTGATTTCCCTCAGCGCCACAGTTCCCGGCCTGAAGCGGTGGGGCTTCTTCACTCCACCGGTCGCCGGAGCAGACTTCCTAGCAGCCTTAGTTGCCAGCTGCTTCCTTGGTGCCTTTCCTCCGGTGGACTTGCGAGCAGTCTGCTTGGTTCGAGCCATCTGGAAAAATGAAAGTGGAAGTTTGAAGGGTTTAGGATGTGATTGTTTCCCGAGAAAATTTGAGAGATTTCGATTTCGATTGGATGGAAAATGGCGGAAGCTTTGGAGGTATTTATTTACGATTTGGAGCGGAGAGGAATCGCGGGAAGTTTGAAATTTTGGGCTTTCGTGTGATAGTTTTGGGGAGAGGACGCGGCGGAGAGCATGTGCCGTTGATTGATATACGAATCGACGGTTGTTAGTTCTCGATCCGTGGCTATACGATCAACCAATGGGAGGGGTGGTTTTCGTTTTATTAATTTAATTATTATTTGTTGGTTGAAGAACCTGGGAATATGGGCTGTTGGCCTTTGGGCTTAGTATGTGAAATATCAATCCAGGCTGTATTACACTTATACAGCCCAGTCAAACAATTTCTTTTTTAAAAAGGAGACTGGCTGATGGTTTCGCTACAACAGTTCATCTTTTCAGGGGTTGGGAAGACTCACATAGACATTTTTGCTTCCCTTCGCCACCATCTTGTGATTCTCCAGCGTCGAAAATTGAACCCAGTCGTCTTCAACCACTAGACCATCCCGTAGTGGTTTATAGCCCAATCAAATTTCATGTGATGATTATTTTAGGAAGTTACTATGAATTTTAAGATCAATTTCTTCTATTTGTGGAAAATGAGATTATGTGGGTGGAAGTAACTTTAATTTTATATTAAGGAGGTAAATATTGACATAAAAATAAGGGAATTGTTATGGACACTCCAAAAATCTCTCATTTTGCACTTTAAACTTTCTATAATTAGAAAGAAAAATACACTTGTGAGTGGTGTAGAATGAGATTTTTGAAGTGCTCATAACAGTTCCCAAAAATAGTAACTAATGTTTGCCTTAATATCTATTATTAAAAAAAATCAAACTTGAGTTGGCTGGAGTTCGTTCCGAAGAGGAAGAACCCCTGATTGGATGATAAAGGTTAATATTTTATGTTGGGCATCTTTACTTATCTTGATTGCAAATGATAACGAAATTGTTTGATTCACAATACTGCGTTTACCAGCCCTTACAGACAAAGAGAAAGCTAGGGATCTTATTTTAATTTTTGTCATTTGATTATCTTCAATTCATTTTCGCTCTTGCGGTTAGAAATTGAGAACAATGAATAAATGATAAAATGAGGTGTGAACAGCACCGCAATTTACTAAACAAAATACTTATATATTATACACATAGGGTTGATATGTAATTTGAAGAAATCATAGAATAAAAAATCTCCAAAATCTAAAAGCTAAATTCTAAATTGCAATGCCCAAAACGAATTAATGAATTAAATTCATACAAAATACCTTGTGAAGCGAAGTTTTTGAGTCAATTATTGATACATGATTCGTTGTACTACCCCAACATTATTTTTGAAACCCCTGTTTAATTGAGTATGATTGAAAGGGGAGGAGGAGAAGATGAGGACGAGAGGACGAGAGGTTGCTTGTGGAGTGAAGTTTTCGAGTCAAAATTGTGATGCTTGATTCATTGAATGACAACTTGTTTTTGAAACCCCCGATTGAGTTTGGTGGAGATGAGTTTGGTTGGTGAGTTTGGTGAGGATTTGGGGTTAAGAAAGGTGGGACGTTTGGAACTAAAATTAGAGATGCTTTAAGATACCTGAAATGAAGTTATCCAATTAACATTAAAGGATTGTTTATCCCACACCCAATCATTTGCATCCTCATTTCTTCATATTCTCATACCATGCAGATAAATATGTCCTTGAGGAGTTTAAAACCAATAGAATTTGGAATGGATTTTAATTAGAGTTTTGTTAGTTGAACGATTGTGATGTAAACCTAACAACTAGCCAACTTAAGAGCCCTTCACTCATTGTACGAGTTGTTGAGACACTGTGTGTGATTAGAGTTTGCCTCATTCTCATAATGTTTGAAATACGGGGCGATAAGCCACATGTTATTATGTAAGTGGAAGAATTTTTATTTTTATCAAGTATCCCTCAAATTGTATAATAAGTTAATAACATGTGGTGTATCATTCCATATTCTCCAAAGTGAATGTTTGGATGAAGAAATTCAAAATTACTAAGGAATTTCAAAATGATGAAAATTAAAATGACAGGATTTTATTTTCTAGAATTTGTAAATTTTTTTGTTTGGTTAACCTAAAAGAACAATTAAATTAAATACGAAATTTGTTATTTTTAAACTATCAATCATAGAAATTGAGTAATGATGTCTATTTATATAGAATTTAAACTTAGGAATTGGAGGTCCAAAATTCCAAGTTATTTTTCACGCGGAAATTCTAAATTTTTATGGTTATAAATCCAAACAAAAGAATTTATGCATATTAATTTATAAATTCTAACTTTTACACAAATTCTAAATTTATTTCCCTCATCTAAACATATGTAAGGGTTTTATTTTACCCTTTGTATTCCATTAGGAATGAAACTTTTCCAAGTATGAAACACACTAAACATGAAAAATGTAATTATTTAGCATATAATATATGTTTCTTGAAATTTCTTAAGACTTTAAAGAAAGTTGAATTGACAAAATGTTCGCGCGTAAACTGTGTGACAATGATGACGACACAAATACAATTCACCAAACGCACTAAAAGTCCAAATTAGATACGGAGAGATAATATAAATCTCATAAACAAGATAAAAGATTACTTACGTAATTATCATAATTAGGATGAGATCTAATCGTCTGCACCTAAAATAGATATGACATCTTTGTGACCATAATGAGTGTCTGATACATATTAAATTTATGACAACAAAATTAAGAAAATTTAAAAATATTGAATACGTGTCAAACAGTGTCACAGAGATGCCACACCCATTTTGGGTGCAGAATTTTTTATCTCAATTAGGATATAGATAAATATGATGACATGGATAAAAGCCAACTCTTTTTAATTAAAAGCCGGCCATTATCTAGATCACCATACTTGTTAGATACGTAGAGATAATATAAATTTCATAAACAAGATAAAAGATTACTTACGTACTTATCATAATTAGGATATAGATAAATATGATGACATGGATAAAAGCCAACTCTTTTTAATTAAAAGCCGGCCATTATCTAGTCTACGTACTTCCCCTTGTTCCTATATATGAAGCGATGCGATGTTTGCTGATCTACCCCATCCAGTTTTCTTGGCATGGTTTCAGGACCTTCTTTTTATACCAGTTAAACTGTTTCTTAGGCTTTTCTTCTGCAATTGTAAGGGCAGTGTACGTAGATGAACTAGTTTTGAGCGTTCACTCTTACACTCAGAGTCTAGTGTTTGATTCTTATCACACGAAGATACTTGAACCGGGAAACTATGGCAATACAGTTGCGATGTTGGATCGCATGCTTGTTACTATTAGTGTTACTAGTTAGCGTTGCATTGACAAATGGCACAGATGCCAGTACTGATCCGCCCATTCATTGTGGCTCTCTCAGCAGAAGTAGTTTTGAACCAGGGTTCATATTTGGCACAGCTTCGGCATCCTATCAGGTCAATTCCTTTCGGAGGTTACTCTGTCTTCTGCTTTATATAAGTACTGGGTTTTATTTTTGTTTCAATTAGCATCCATATGCATGAATATCGGCATCGATCTCTTCGTTGTATCGATCTCTAAGTTGTGTCTCTGTCTGTGTGAAATTATTTCAGTTCGAAGGTGCTGCAAAAGAAGATGGTAGAGGACCAAGCACATGGGATACCTACACGCACGCCCATCCAGGTCTCTCTAGTCAATTAATTGCCAATTAGTTAAAGTTATGAATATATTGTGCTACTATTATTTGGTGAAATTGAATTCATTCATTCCAAAGAAAATTGTACGTTCTCTCATATAATATATTTTTTGGTTAAATGCAGAAAGAATTGTAGATGGCAGTAACGGAGATGTTGCTGTTGATCAATATCACCGCTATAAGGTTAAATAATCACATAATTTTGGAGCTTATGGAAACACATGAAACTGAAAAACAAGAACCTTCACTTTCAGCTTCTTTCTTTTAATTTTTTTTGTGTTATTATTTATATAGGAAGATGTGAGGATTATGAAGGAAATGGGGTTGGATGCTTATAGGTTCTCTATCTCATGGTCCAGATTGCTACCAAGTAAGTTGATTCAAACGACTCATCGTATTTTTTTGTTCTTTTTTATATACAAATACATACATTTACACAAAGGGGTTCGGAAATAAATTGGTTGTGAAATTTGTCATTTTTGAAATTTAAATTTAAAACTTCTCACTATAAATGAAGAGAAATAACGTTGAACTGCAATAATAAGTAGATGATTATTTCATTTATAAGTGAAGAGAAATAACATTGAACTGCAATAATAAGTAGCATGAATCATCTTATTTGGTTCGGACTCTTGAGACCAATCATCAATATTATTGTACATAACAATTGATTTTTTTTTCTTTTTGTGAAAATTTGTGTTATTTGCTGAGTTGCTTGTTTTGACTTTGACTAAACATTAGGTGGAAAGTTAAGTGGCGGCGTGAACCAGAGGGGAATCAGATATTACAATAATCTCATCGATGAACTTTTACGCAATGGTACTTCTCATACTTTTTTAACATATCCAATAAAAATAATGCCAGGCACATACAAAATTTATGTAAGTAATATTACATTTATCATATTTTCTTACTATATTTATGTTACCTTTCGAGGTATAACCCACTCACATATATGAGTCTTGTCTCTATTAAAAATATTATACAAATGTAATATCCAATAATTGATATATAACAAGAATTACATGCACTATTGCAATATTAATTTAATCAAACTTCTTATATATAGGGATACAACCAGTTGTGACACTCTTTCATTGGGATACTCCTCAAGCTTTGGAAAGCGAATATGGAGGTTTCTTAAGCCTTCGTATTATGTAAGTGAACAAATTTATAACTAACTGACCATTTTAAATAAATATTGACGTTCTACAATTATATAATACATTTTGAATGTGTATATACAGCAATCATTTTCGAGATTATGCAGATCTTTGTTATAAGGAATTTGGTGATCGAGTAAAGCTATGGACCACATTGAATGAGCCACATAGCGTTTCAAAAAATGGTTTTGCAGTTGGGACTGAAGCACCTGGACGTTGCTCTTATTGGCAAAATCTGAATTGTCTGGGCGGAGATTCAGCAATCGAACCATACTTGGTGACGCACCATCTCCTTCTTGCTCATGCAGCTGCTGTAAAAGTGTACAAAGATAAATATCAGGTGTATTAATTTGTTTCTTTTTGTTTTTCTTAATATGTATTAGGTCCTAATTGAGAATTCTACACAAGTTAATAGTAGTAGGTTGTACCTTTTTCTGGCTATAATCGAATTCATGTTCTTGTGTAGGCATTTCAAAAAGGTCTGATCGGAATAACATTGGATACATATTGGTATGTTCCTGCTTCGGAGACAAAGGAAGATAAAAATGCTGCATCACGATCATTAGATTTTATGTTCGGATGGTAAGTATATTGTTGGTTTATATACCTTAATAAAATTTGAAAGTATTTGTCGATTTGCTCTCCAAACTGGTATAGAGCTGCTAATTTCCCTATTAACTTGAATTTCAGTTGATCACCCCTGATCTTTTATAATTATGTAATTTTCCTCACTTCTGAAAATTTTCATCTAATTATCCATCCATCTTGATCACGCGGGCAAACACATGACAATTATATGAAGGCAAAATGGATGGATGAAAATTGGGATGAAAATTTTAAAATCCAAAGCCAAAGAAAATTGGCTATTTATAAAGTTTTAAGAGTAATCAGCTAAAATTAAAGTTCAAAAGAAAATTGGCAGCTCTATACAAGATTCGGGGATAAATCAACAAATATGCCTAAGGTTTATGAATTTGAAATTTCCATGATTTTGGGTAGGTATATGGAGCCGTTGACAAGTGGGGATTATCCACAGAGCATGCGATCTCTTGTTGGAAAACGATTACCAGTATTCACCAGCGAAGAATCCATGTTGCTAGCTGGGTCATTTGATTTTCTTGGATTAAATTATTATACTGCTAGATACTCAAGCAATGACGTGACTGATAATTCTTCCATACCTGCAAGCTACGTAACAGATTCTCACGTCAAAGTTACAAGTGAGCACAAGTTGAAATTTAGCTTTTTTACTTTGAAAAATATGTTCTTACAATATAATTAGATTCTAATATTCGTATATGTTGTGGCAGGTGAGCTTAATGGCGTCCCAATTGGTCCACCGGTACACATCAATATACTAGTGTTTTTTTAATATTCAATTGTTTTCCATATTCAAGCATAACTCTTAAAGATCTAAACTATTTTTTTATGAATTGCAGACTGCTTCAGATTGGTTATATGTTTATCCAAAAGGAATTTACGATCTTTTACTCTACATAAAGGAAAAGTATAATGATCCACTCATTTACATTACTGAAAATGGTATGTAACTAATACTTTTACGCCTTAGTTATTGCATCATCAAGATTTCTCATATAATATGAAAAAAAATTCTAAAATACTCTGTAGTATCCCATATTTTAACCGTTTTATCTTGTTTTTTGTATTTTGAACATGCGGAGTATGGGATGCTAATGGTGTGCGTGATACTGCATTATATTGTAGGTGTATCCGAGTTCAATGATCCTAAATTATCACTCGAGGAAGCCCTTAATGATACTAATAGAGTTGACTTCTATTATCGCCACTTATGTTACGTTCGAGCTGCAATCAAGTAAGTGTTTATTAACACTATATATGGTTGGCCTTCTCACACTTTACTTATTCAAAGGGGGTGCTATCAAAACATCCATTTGTACTTCTCACACGCTCCTTTTAATTTTCAGCCGTTAAATCGAATGAATTGAATAATATCAATAAACAAAAATTAACAAGGTTGTGTGAGGGTAAAAAGGGTGTGTGAAAAGCAATACCCTTATTTAATCATTACATTGGCTTGAATTTTCTGAGTTTTCCTGCTTTTTCTTCGGTGTAGAAATGGCTCCAAGGTGAAGGCATTCATTGCATGGTCATTACTGGACAACTTTGAATGGGAAATAGGATACGCTGTTCGATTTGGTATCAACTATGTGGATTACAACAATGGGTTGAAAAGATATCCAAAACTCTCGGCGCACTGGTTCAAAAGTTTCCTCAAGAAGGACTCAAGAAGTGTTGCAATCTGAAATGTCAGAAAAACCAAAGTTGTGTATCAATTTGAAGATGAATTAAATAGATAAAAAAATGTCATTATTAAGGGAAAATTTAGAAAAATAACCAAATTTTAGACCCCATATAAAATTATAGCCACCATTTTAATTTGTGTTATTTGTAATCAAAATTTGATGTAAAAGTACTCATATTACAGATTTGAATATAGATGAGAGAATTTTTCAAATTTCCACATTAATTTTGGCAAATTGGCGCCGATTTGATAAATTAATCTCCGTACTTTTTTTATTTCATTATTGTGTGTAACCTTTAAACTACCTTCAAATATATGCAACGTTTAACTACACTTTTAGATGTCTGCAACCTTTAAAGTTTAAACTAAAATGAAGGCAAGAATTGAAAACAAAATTCCCTATTAAGTAACAAATATTTGAACACTAAAGCATGAATAATCTGAAAACACTAAGCTTTGAAAGTCAATATGTTAAACTGGCAAACATATATATAATTAAACTCTTTGCATCCTTTGTTCTTAAACTCAAGTAACCTAAAAGCCAATAAAGTAGTAAATTCCGAAGCAAAACATTCACAATAATGCATTGGAACAGAGTGTAATTGGATTCTTGTAAGTTTGGCTATTGTGGGCTGTCCCACCACATCTACTACACTTCTTCACTATCTTTTCCTACCCCTGAGATGAGATTTTGTTTATCTTGCGTTTTTCGGAAACAACTTGTCTAATTGGGGGTAAAACAACTCTATTATGCACCTATTTCAGCATACTCTATTCGCTCTTGTTTCGAGTTGGCCAAATGGGCTCGTGTATACTAGCATAATTGCATTAGCTGTGTATAACTGGGAGCATATGTTGTATACTGATATGTTGCGACTTCAACATGCAACAGTTGCCACTGATGGTGATGAGGAACTACATGCAATTAGGTGTTCATCTTCACGTTCATTTAGAGGATATGTTGAGACCATATAATGGTATCTAGTTCGGTTTTGCAGAAAGACTTTCACGTACATAACCAGCTAACCACATCATCATTGTTTACAATTAATCTTCAACATATTTTGTATCCCCAAGTTGCTCATGCATTGATAATGTACTAAGATTATAAAGTCATTCGGACTAACACGAAGACGTTTATATATACCGTGCATAAGTTCTTGATGAATAACTTTGGTTGACACTATTATTACTTTCATTTGACCATTTATTTATTGGCTATCAACCCTCATCCACCCGTTGTCACGCTTCGATCACGAGATTCTTCCAGGATTGACAAGTGACATCATCAAGTACTTGTTCAACTATCATATCTCGCTCCCAAGATATGACCAAAATCTACCAACGGTTCAATATCGTAGTAACTTTTCCTTTTATTTTATGGCTGCATCTAACCTCTGTGTTAGACTGTCTACGTACCCTAGAACCGTGGTTCACCTTTTAATAAGTTTTGACACTCCACAGTCTACGTACCCTAGAACCGTGGTTCACCTTTTAATAAGTTTTGACACTCCACATGACACTTTTAATCATTCAGAATCATTCAATTTCTGGAACTCGATTAATTCAACGATATGATTCACTAGATTCCAATCTATTTAAGGAAACTATATAGCGGCCAAGATTGTCACTTCATTTTTCACATATATCACATTGCTTTCTATCAACAGCTCCACAATTACATCAAATAATAGATTCAATGAATAAAAAATGCACAATATTAACATCTAACCAAGTTAATCAACCAAAGCTCAAATGTCACATCACTAAGTTTAATAAAACCAACCTCCACAAGGTTTGCCATATTTCTCTACATGCAATCCATATATCTATTATCATAACCTTATTAAGTTACCACAACAAGAGTAACCTTGAGCAACTTCTATCCACAAGATATAAGCTTCAACTTTCGACATCAAAAAAAGAAGAAGATATAGGGTCCAACGAAGATAGAGTTTTGGAACATTAACTCTAGAATGTGTATGGTCCTCAAATATGGATTAACCGTACAAGACCCCTCCCTAATGCGGATTAACTAGGAGGAGTCACCCTTAGATTGCTTATGGTCCCTCAATGCAGAATAATCAGACAATACCATAGGCAGCATTTAATACTGTGGTCCTTCAACGCGGATTAACCAGGTAGGACCACATATGGAAGTAAACCGAATAGACAACGACCCTCAAATGCAGACTAACTAGATAGATCACCCCTACGGTGTGTGTGGTCCCTCAATACGGGTTAACCGGGCAAGACCATAGACATATCTCTTACAGTTGATTCCCAATGCAGATTAACGAGCATAACCACTTATGAGAATAATGTAACCAATTAGGCAGTGACTCTCCAATGTGGATTAACGAGACGAAGTCACCCTTAGAATGAGTATAGTCCCCCCAATGTGGATTAACAAGCATAACCACTTATGAGAATAATGTAACCAATTAGGCAGTGACTCTCCAATGTGGATTAACGAGACGAAGTCACCCTTAGAATGAGTATAGTCCCCCCAATGTGGATTAACAAGACAAGACCATAAGCGTACACATAATAGTGTGGTCATCTGATGCAGATTAACTAGGCGAGATCATCCTTAACCACTGCTACACAGTGCATTGTCCTCACCATGCATCACACATTAAATCAACATGAATTATAATTGTTAGCATACACATTATCGATCCACAAGACAAACAAATATCTAATCACACAAACGACAAGTTCTACAGAATAATTCTAACATGGTTATAACTTATATTTTCTTGCTAGCAATCACACATATCATTTATATCTTTTAGTAGTACAATAAACATGTAAATTTCAGTATGGTGTCACCTTCACACAAACCGAAGCACATATGCCCCAAAATGGCTCGCTGACCAAACTATGCCCACTAGGCTCTATCAAATAACTAAATAATGTCAATTTCAATATTTAGAAATGATTCGGAACATTTTAACCAAAAGTCAACCTTGGTCAATGTGGTCAACAATCAGATCTAGAATTCTAAAAATTTAATTCGGAAGATCCACACATCGGATTTTGGATCCATAAGTTTCTAAGGTCCTTAAAGAATACGTACATAACATACTAAAAATTGGTGTCAATCTGTTGGTCGGATCTTTGTTTACTACAAAGGTCAAGCGGCAGATCTTAACAAAACTAGGTTCAAACGACGGTATTTCATCAAACAGATTTCAAAAACGGTATTAGAGTATCGAATTTAGCCTAAAAAGACTAAGTGGTTTCTTGGACCATGTGCCGCCACACATGGCAGCCTGCGGCCACAACTCGCATAAAAATTCATCTAACTCCAAAATGTCTCAAAGTACACTGAAATGAACATCTTGAGAAGACAAGTAAAGTTTATACCTTTGTAAAATCCAAATTCGTCGGGATATGTCTAAAAGCCGTGAAAGAAGGCTGAAATCCTAAGAAATGACTGATCGTCGATATGACATCAGCTTGAACTTGGGTTGGGCTTTTCTCCTGGGGTCAATGGGAGTCAGATGACGGTAGTAGATGATGTTGAAAGTTGCAGGAAGGAAGAGATCGTCGCCGTGAGCTCTAGGAATCCAACGAGTTCGTTCGTAATGAAACATGGACCAAAACCCGTCGAATTTGGGTGGGAATGAAGGTCACTGAGTAGCTTACAGGTGATGTATCGATGTGATTGACCGGATTAACCATAAAAAAATCGACGGAAATGGCATCGGAATTTCTGCAGCAGTCGCATAAGAGAACGAGGTCAGAAACGAGTCCAGATTTTCTGCACCCAAATACTCATGTGGCCTCTTAATATACGACATGTGTCCATCCATTCACTAATTTTAACTCTGCAATTTCTTTTTTCAAAAATTTAATGAGTGAGTTAACATGGGTCGCATATTTAAAGCATGTTTAAAGGGGCCACAAGAATATTTGAGTGCATAAATTTGTCAGAAACCAGCCACGCATGGTAAGACTAACTCCAACCCTGACCTAAAACTAAAATTTACCCAAAATTCCCCCCCCCCAAACCCACTCCAACCCATGACTTAAAAAAAATCTAAAACCTAAAACCCAAATGAATGTCAAATTTAAGCCCAATTTTAGGCCACAAATCAAAATGGGCTCCACCATCTGAGAGTGAAACCTGGGCTGTGTTGCCCACTTCCCATTTTCTACCCGCCCACGCGCCACACGCGCTGGGCATTTAAGTGCAGCCGACAGCCCCCATGTGGGGGTGTTCCCTGCGTGTCAGCCGAGATAAGTAGCCAACGGCTACTTGTTGTCATCCAACGGTCCTGTTTAAATGGGCTGTTGGTTAATCCAACGGCCCAGGTTCAAATTATTATTTTTTTGTTTTATATTTATATATTTATTGAATCCAACTGCTTAGATTGAATATAATCAAATCTAACGGTAAAAAAAAGATCTAACGGTCCAAATTTAAATCCAACGGCTAAAAAAATTTAAAAAAATTATTTAACTTAAAATTCAACCAAAAACTCTATAAATACCTATGCATTTGTTCAAACATCCACACAAAACTCACTTTTATCCTACAATTCCTCCAATTTTTCTTTCTACCATTTCTTCTCATTTCCAAAATTTTCAAGATGGCAAAAGAGCATGTTAGAGGTCGTAATTGGACCTTTGACGAAGATATTGCTTTATGTTTGGCATGGATTTCTGTTAGTGAAGATGGTGCTGTCGGCACCAATCAAAATAGAAAGGATTTGTGGGCTAAAATCGTTGATAAGTTGCATGAAAACTCCAACGCCGGTCGAAGGGAAGTTAGTGGTGTTTATGATCGGTGGAAGATTATCAACAAAGCGTGCACTTTGTGGAAGGGAAGCTTGGAGAGAGCCATGGTTGATATGCCTAGTGGAAGGGGCGCCTCAGAAATTGTGAGTTTCTTTGTTGATATTTTAGTTGTCATGTACATAATAGTATTTTGCAACTAATTATTTTTATGTATTTGTTGCATAGGGTGACAAAGCAATGACAATTTACAAGACCAGAACTACACCAAAAAATCAAGCTTTTAAGTTGCATCATGCTTGGAACATCCTCAAGGATTGTCCGAGGTGGGGAACTGATGCGAATCAACAATGTGGAAGATTATTTCATAATGAAGCCTCACCCCAAAATGATGTCAATGAAGGTGTCGACCAAATGACCCCAACTTCTTCTTTGCCAAGGCCCTCGAGTAGAGATAAGCAAAAGGAAGCAAAGAGAAAAGGGAAGTCCCAAGATCCGAGTTATGCACAATTTGCTAGCAAAATGGCAAGAATGAACGAAAACCATTGCCGTCGGCAAGAAGAATCGGCCCAAAGGTTTTTGGCCATGAAGCAAGAAGCGGATAGGGAGCAAGAAAGGTACGAAACTAATTTGATAATGGAGGACCTCGACAAATACACTCCAGAGAGGACGAGATACTTACGTGGTAAGCAAAAAGAAATTATACGAAGGAATGCCACAAGGAGTATATTTCAAGATGATGATTCATCTCAAGACTATCACCCAAGTCCATCACCAAGTGAAGATGGTGGATATCATTATTAAGTTTATGTAGTCCATGAGTTTTCGATTGTATTAAGTTTATGTGGTTTATCATGATTTTCATGTATTGATTTAGTGATTTTTCAAAATTTATCGGAATTTAAATATTTTTAGGTAAAAATGTTCATAAAATTAATTTAGGATAGTCTACATAATTTTTTTTTTAAAAGTTAATTTTAAAAAAATAGCCTTAATTCATTCTTTGATAATCTGGGGCTAAAATTTTAGGCCAGAAAGGTTGGAGTAGAAAAGCTGTTTCTGGGCTAAAACCTAAATTTTCTGGGCTAAATATTTTTAGGTTTTAGGTCAGGGTTGGAGATGGTCTAAGTGAGTCACATGCACTTGCTGGCAGGGGATTGGTCTCGTTTCCCAAAAAGTGAGACTTGCTTTTCGATGCTCTTAACTTCTTCAATATAGCTACGTCTAGTGAACGTCTTTTGCCTGCCTACGCACTCATGTAATCGAGTTCTATTCGAAAACACTAAGTGTGACCCCGAATGATTTACAAATCTTAAATGACTAATTACGAAATATCAAACTTTGTAACTAACTGAATTGCCAAATTTTAAAGGAACTAAGATAAATTTGTATATATCCAAAATACGAAAAATTTAAATAGTGAAATTCGGAGACAAGATTTCACATCCATAATGGACCTCCTTCACAAATTGAGTCATATTGTGAAGGCAAAAAAAATAAAATTAGTACATATAAATAACCTACAAATATATTAAAATTAGGAAAAAGTTTTAGAGTTTATGAGTGATTTTTTCCAGATTCCTCTATAAAAGTTCTTCTATTACACTGAATACAAAATATATAGGGTAAACTTGTAGGATTTGAATTTATAGTGTTGATCAATAATATGCAAATACAATATAGTAAGAATATACTCTAAGCAAAGAGGAAAGAGTATTTTCCATTAAAATTATTGTACATTAGATAGAAAAGATTCGAACCGTTTCCTCACGTCCCTGCTGTTTATGGAGTCAAATTTTGTTTGGCCCCCAAAATCTCTAATGCTAGCAAAGACATCAAAAGAAATGATAGGTCAAAAAGGTCGTTGGTTTTGGTTTTCGATTGATGCTTTCATTTCTTTCTGGTTTAAGGTGCAGATATTCGGAAGATTGCAGAAAGTAGTTCAAAAGTTGCATAGAATAATGAAGATAAAAAAGTGATTGAGAATAATTCCTCATTTTAAGGTAGTTTAAAGGTTGTTTTTTTTGTTGTTGTGAGATACCCTTATATTAAGAGTATATTAGTACTTTTATATTAAGTTTTGGTTATAATTATTATAGAATTAAAATTGTATCTATAATTCTATGTGGGGATGAAATGAAAAATTACACTTAGAGTATACTTTTAATACTTAATTATATATTGAGACACCACTTTTTAAACATTTCAAGAAGAAACAAAAGTTAATGAGTAAATTGTAGCAATTGTCCCTCAATTTTAATCAAATTGGAGCAATGGTCCCTCAACTAAAAATCCATTACCATTGGTCCCTCAACTTATCAAAATGTGTAACTATAGTCCTTTTCATCAATTTAGTCAAAAGTTTGTCAAAATAAGTTATGTTGGAATAACCATTTATATAATTAGGGTCCCTCAACTCATCAAAGTTTGTAATCATGATCATTTTCGTCAACTACGTAAAATTTTTTGTCAAAACGAGTTATGTTAGAAGGACCATTGCTATAATTGGGTTAAAGTTAAGGGACTATTTCTCTAGTTGAATTAAAGTTGAGGGACTAATGGTAATGGATTTTTAGTTGAGGGACCAATGCTACACGTTTTGATAAGTTGAGGGACCAATGGTAATGGATTTTTAGTTGAGGGACCATTGCTCCAATTGAGTTAAAGTTCAGGGACCATAACTACAATTTACTCAAAGTTAATACATGTGAAAAATGACATCATTGCTTTTTTTTTCTTTTCTAGAGCGTAAGTTACAAATTACCCTTTATAGTGGATAAGTCTTTTTCACATTTATATCTCTTCAACCGTTGCTCATTTCTCTCTCTTTCTCTTTTCAAGAAATATTGGTTCTATTTAATTATTCAAATGAATGAACGAACGAACTTGTAGATCTATGACCTCTACCCAGTTTACCATCTCATTCTCATTCCTAGTTGGACAATTAAAGTTTTCATCTAGTTTTAATTATTTGTTAGACGGGTATAATTCCCTTATGTTTCCCTTTTCAAGTTCAATGTGCCTTGAAATTGAATTGAAGGATGTTATTGCTGCTTTATAGTATATGATATTCAAATCAAACACGATTTATCACATATAACCTTCCACTGACCAATTTAAGATGAGTTTCAAATCAAACAAATTATGAATTATAAGACCTGGCCTTTGCCTTGCTTCTCTTCCCCAGAATTCCACTGTTTTATTTCAACCTCTGTTAACGAAAAAAATTCTATCAAAAATATTCAGGAAGCCTTTAGTGATACTAACAGGGTTGACTACTATTATTGCCACATATTTTATACTCAAGCTGCAATCAAGTAAGTGTTTATTAACAAATTAATTAAGACTATATATGGTTAGCCTTCTCAAGAAAATTTTCAATGTGGCGGGAACACAACCTGGTACACCAAGTGTCATAATATAATTGATTGAATTTTTTTTTCTTCAAGTTTTTGACCAAATTTATTATGACACTTGGTGTACCGGACCAGGTTCCGACACACTAAAAAATATCTCAGCTTTTTCTCACTATGGTTATTTAATAATTACATTGTCTTTAATGTTTTTGAGTTTTCCTGCTTTTACTTTGGTGTAGAAATGGTTCCAAAGTGAAGCGATACTTTGCATGGTCATTACTGGACAACTCTGAATGGGAAATGAAATACACTGTTCGGTTTGGTATCAACTATGTAGATTACAATAATGGATTAAAAAGATATTCAAAACTCTTTGCATACTAGTTCAAAAGTTTCCTCAAGGACTCGAGAAGTGCCACAATCTGAAATGTTAGAAACACTAAATTTATGTATCAAATTAACTTGAAGATCGAATTAAATAGATAATAAACGATTGTTCAGTTATCAGTTCTTTAATTACTGAACTTACTTACAAGCAAAACCATTTATTAAGAAAGGTTTGTAAGTGAAAGCGATCAAATCCTGCTGTGTGAAACAGTTCTATATATATATATCTCTCGTATACTATGTGTATTAAATTTAGCTAAACAATGCCTATTTGCAAATTTGCAAGACCTCTACGATTACCAATATAAAAATAAAAAGAGGATGGGGGCTTCCCCTTCTCCGAAGTTTGCCAGAATCGCCCGGATCGTAGAATCCGAGCTCGAGCTGCAAACCGCTTTATCGCGAGAAGGGCGTTGTCTCTTTTTGCAGTATACACCAGGGATTCGAGTTGACATGAAAGCAGCATCACAAATGAAGAACCAAAAGAACACATTCATACCCAATTGCTTGAAAGTGCAAAATCATGGAATCTAAAAGAGGACTCTCCAGCTGTATCTCTCTCAAGCCTGACCTCTGATAATCTGTCAGTCACACCTTCGCTACTACTCTCATCGAACACTTCTGGTGGCAGTGGTTGTACTTGTTTCTCATTCGGATGTCGAGCCAATTGAACCTCAGGTGGCAATGGCATAATTGTTGGTGGGGAGATACTGCTCCTAAACCTAGTTTGGCCTCCGCTTGAAGAAACGACTGCTCGATCCCAGATGAACACGTGAAGGGAAATTGGAATCTTGGCGTGACGGTGCAGCGATAGCTTCTGGCTGAGCGAAATGGTGTCAAAGCATCGAATCGCTCCTGTTGAGGAAACCATCCATGGGAGAACCTTCTGGTTTGAAACCCTTGAGACCACCAGCAACCTTGATGCATCCATTGCTTCCTTGTACAAATTGCTTAGCCCCGATCGAGTTGAAGGTGCATTTTCATCGCCATCAACCACTGACGAAATGTAAATAAACCCCTGCAATCACAAAAAAAAAAACTCATTTACAAGCCAAACCATCTAGTAGTGCATGATCTATCGAGAAATGTTAGAGGGACCGCATTTCTTTACCAAGTTATAGCTTAACTAGCGTTTACATAAGATTTAATTGATTTTTAGTTGAATGCTCTCAACTTCCTTCATCATGCACATCAACTATCCGATATATAATGTGGTGAACTCAAACCTTTCTTGCAAGTGGCCTTTTACTATAGTGGTGGAAATGATTTGAGCTCTTGTATGACGACGTGAATTCAAACTTCGTTAGTGACTAATCTAATACCTAATCTAACAAAATTAGGCAATAGGAGATCGTATTATGTTGCATCCAACATCTACTTACTACACAAAATTATTGTAAAATTACTTGTAAATTAGTAATTAGAACAAGCACATCAGCTTTCACAAATCGAGTGGTTAGCTGATCATATTAAATGGAGATATGTGACAGGTGGTGAACCCTAGAATCCACTTAGTTTTTACTCATAGTTATTTCAACTAGTTACAAAGGACACATTAATCGTCACATAAAATGATCACGTCAATCACCTGCCCAATATACAATTGGTAACAAAGAGGAGTTGGTCAAGGAGAGAAAAATTAATTAATATACAGTATATATACCTCTTCTGTGCGGCTAATCGCAAAGCCAAGCTTGACATCACCTTCTTGTAATTTGATCTCAACTGCAATTTCACCACCAAGAGGAGCAAACCAAAGGCGAACTGCTCGGACAACACCAATGTCAACTCCATGGTAGTCCTCAAAACCATATAAGCTTGCACTTGCAAGATCAGCCAAGTCAGACAATGATCCCGCATTTACAGTAGAAGAAGCAGTCTCTCCAGAAATCTGTCATATATTTCACTCCTCATCAGACATAGCATTTCTTTCCCTTGCGCTTCAATGAAAATCTCACTTTTGCCTTGAACTTGCAAATTTATGACTTTGCCCCCTCCTGTGCTCTTTGTATCTCAAGTTACCCATTTCGTCAAGTCGATCAAGAAGATCGTTAACTTGGCAGATGTGCAAACTCGAAGGTTGGCATTTTCTTTGTTTTGCACGAGGTTCCACATCTAAGTCACCAAGCTAACGATGTTCCTAACCAATTAACTTGATAGAAGGGTAACGTGAGACAGAGTACATCTAAGTCAAAGTCACACAATTGTAAGTTCAGGGAGAAAAATGGAAAGTTTCGCAGCACAAGGGCATATAAACGAAAAAAGCCTTTAGTATGTGTGATTGATCACCTTGGTGAGCAAGGACTCAGTCTGGATGTTCATGAAGACAACGGGGACACCGGCAGCCTGGGAGGCATTGAGCCATACATTTGCCCTAGCAAGGGTGTCGTCCAAGTCATTGTAGCGAGAAGCAGATCGATCTGAAGCCTTTGGAAGGAAAAGTACAGATAGAAAGCTACTAGAGTAGGGAACTGATAGCAATTCCTGCATTCTCCTTTCCCATGGATATGACACATACCCATCTTGAAGCTTAGACCTGGCCAGTGCACTCACCATCCGCGAGTTCCTTGAAGCTGCATATTGAACACATGCATATATGCGTGCAACTCATCATCTACTAATTTGATTTCACACTTCTTTTTCTAAAAAGAAGAAAATAACTAGTTAAACAAGTGTAAGAATGTGGGTTTTGATTTAATTGATTCTCGCACAAGTTTTCTGTGTTACCGCTTCTAGTTTCTGCTACAAAATTTTGATTAATTCCTAGTTGCAATAAGAAAATAAAACATTAGAAATATATAGTTGTTTTTCCATCTGTGAAATCAACTTATATGCAGGCAGGTTCACAACTGATACCCTTTGGTACTATAACAATAAACACTATGTATGTGCAATTGATCTTGTTGAGTTATGAGTAATTAGTTTGTCTGGCTATAACAGGGTTATTCCTCATCATTCACGAGATTCTAACATAAAACATTTTACTTACAAGTGAAGAGAAATGCTACTAGACCCTAGTACTACGTGACACTTACGTTATTTTTAAAAAAAATTTAATTAATACTCAAGTGTTAAAATTTGAGTTAATTTGTAACATCGTGTGACAACGTTGCTTACAAAATTTTCTCATTCTCGATAAGTCAATCTCTATGGATCATGACTAGGTTTAAAACCAACGGGCAGTTTGAATGCAAATAATTAACTAGCTTAATTTAGAATGTTAATCCTATTATTCGATTTACCGTAGCTCTTTTAAAGTGAAGCAGCGATCAAACAATAAAAGCTTAATTAAACTGTACATTCTGTACATTTTACTAATAAAAATGTTTCAAGCGTCACATTACTCGTTATATCACACATTATATTCACATAAAACTAAAAAACTTTTGATGCGGTTCCTAAACTAAACGAGAATGAGTAATGGAAGTTAGGTGAAGTGTATGAAAAGAATAAAATGTTTCAACAAAAGCTGTCAACCACCAATTAGGTTTGGCCTACTTATAATTTTCAACAAAGAGGAAGTCATGAGTTCTCACGTGGGCTTGTTTTGTGCTACTTAAAGTTGGTTTGCATTCATACGACAACCACACATTCCATTGAAAATTATGTGCACAAAGGAAAGCTAGGCGTCAATAAATCATAATCATAATTAACATGCCTCAATCACCAAGTGGGGGATACTTAATCACCAAAACAATAATAATTATAAAATATTAACAATAATTCATCTTCCTTACATGAAAGAAAGGAAGTATAGTGATAGTCAACGGACGATCGTAATAGTACCTTGGATCTCGAAGCAGTCGGCTTCCGTCCGATCGCATAAGCCGACAGTGTAATTAGGGTCCGCAATGGACCTGAGCATGTACTGCTTGGTCCTACCGCCCACTGAGTCGTTGGGGACTATACAAGCCTGCAACTCGGCGAACTCATCTCGTCCGCGTCGGATACGGACGAGAATGGAGGTGTCCTTGGCCTTGAAGGAGGCGTGGAGGATCTTCTGGACACCGCTCCTTCCGTTCTTAAACGGCGACTTGACGGTGATGGAGCTTCCAATACGAAGCTCCTCGACGATATCTCCAGTTTGGAGCATGTCGCCGGTCCACTCGTCCGCCTTGGAGCTGCCTTTGAGGCACTCGATAGAGAGCACCAGGGGTGATTTCGGCTCTCTGGTTGGGGAGTCCGAGCTTGGCTGCGCTCTGTCCATGGTCATCAGCTCTTGATGATGTGGTGCGTTCTACGCTTGCATCTCATGTAATAATATGCACACGCGAGAGAGAGAGAGCAGAGGAAATGGTTTGGATTGAAAGGAGAGAGAGAGCAGAGGATTGGATGAGGAGTAAAAAGTCAATGACTTGGAAAGGGGATGGGAGGTTTTGGGGTGTTGTGATTTTATTTCACAAAACCAGATCCCCTCCTGAGCATAGAATGGGGTTCTCTTGACTAGTTCATTTGGGTAATTAAAATTTGATCCAACGGCTATAAGCAGGGGTCCTCTAAAAGTTATAATTATTGTAGCCGTTGGATCAAATTTCAAGAGCCTAGATGAGCTGGTCAGGAGGATCCTCACCCTATGATCAGGAAGAGATCCAGTTCCTTATTTCACACTCGAACTTACGAATTTTCAGAGGGATATTTTAGCGTACAGAGACCACATCTTTATATCACAAAGTAAATTGAAGCAATGATTTCTTAATTAAAAATTCATTATCATTGGTCCTTCAACTCATCAAAATGTGTATATATGGTCTTTTTTGCCAACTCTGTCAAAATTATGTTAAAATGAGTTATGTTTGAATGACTATTGCTACAATTGAGTTATAATTGAAGAATCATTGCACCAATTAGGTTAAAGTTGAGAGACCATTTCTTCTGTTGAATTAAAGTTGAGGGACCATTGATAGAATTTTTCTTATTTGATTTTTTCATATTTGCCTCTTGATTTATGGCATGACATGTGACTCATTTTAAAAGAAGTTTTAACGGAGTTGACAAAATGGATTATAGCTGCACATTTTGATGAGTTGAGGGATCAATAGTAATAGATTTTTAGTTGATGAATCATTACTGCAATTTACTCTTATATAACAACCATTTATATAAAAAAAAATTCATTCACTTATATTATGACACTTGATATATCGAAATTTGTTCTCGACGTACTAAAAAATTTCTCAAATTTTCTCTTTCGTTAATAGAGAAACTTTCACTAGCACATACCAATAATAAAATAAATAAATACAAACATTATAACTAAAATAAAATAATTATTAATATTTCGTGATAGTGTTCGAGGGACATAAAAAATTTGGAGTTTTAACGAAGCACTCATTGTACGGTGCACTTTTAACGAAAAATCACATTTTTTACTTTTTCGTGGTACTATTTACTACACGTTTATTTGTTATTTTTCATTAAAATAAAATAAAATTCTCGTTAGTTTTCCTAAAAAAAAAATTCTATTTTTAATGTCATAATCACATGTACTGTACTTGAGAATAAAATAGGTGATCAACTTGGAATGTTACCTGGTTAATGATGCTTTGTTGAAACCATATGATGATAATATATTTCTTTGTGTTCTTTCTCTCATATAAGAGTAATGCTAATGCTAAGTATACTAATTTTTTATATTAAATTTACAAATTATATGATGTGTTTTTAATTAAAAGTAAGCATGTTAATCAATATTTAAGTATAATCTAATTATTAATAATCACGTCATATGGTTTACAAAATGTAATTTAAATAAATTATCTTCCTAACATTATCCTTGTTGGAAACTTGATTTGGATCCCATCCGGATCTAAATTGTGAAGATTCTAGGAATCCTTACATCTTAGTCATTCATCGTGTATCGTGCGATCATAAATCATTTGACTTTTTTTTTAAATTAAACACAAATAGTATTTGAAAAAAACTAACCGTATAATATACGATGAATGATTATGATGTGAATATCTCTATGATCTCCGAGATCCTAAAAAAGTGGATCCATAGACGATCCTTTTCCTTGGAAACTAATCTTTGTAGAACGGCAGAAGTCATATTACTGTATATTGGGATTGGATAAGATCATTGACATAAAGGTTTGGGCATTTTACAAAGATCTATTTACTATTCACTGCTTGTTTTACTTTCACTTGGGGTTCAGCCTAAGGTCAATATAACAATAGTAACACTTGTTAGCAAGCAACTCTAAATACAAATAGATATTGCATATTCTGAGGTGAGTGAAGTGATATATTCTTGATATTTACTATCGCAAATTTAATATTTAGTAAAAAAGAATTACATATGCAATGTAAGTAAATTTTTTGCTTAAGTTCATGATAAAAAAAATAATTTGGATCAGAGGCATTTTTGTTTGCATTGGGTTGAAGAACTCAATTCCTTAACACCTCAAAAACACATATGCCCGTTAAAAGATTAATATAAGTGTTGCTGAAAAAGTCATATGTGTTTAGGTGTTTCACTTCTCACAAAACATTTCATTAAATTAACCATAGATGATGGACTACAGCTGATTAGTAATTCAAGTGACACATTGCTTCAAGTTTTTTAACTGGCAAATTGCAAAATTTAGAGTAGAAGTTGAAGGCAATTTGAGAATTGTCCTGCAAATGTAATGTTCTCTTCCTTTTTTCTCACAACCTATATGCATCTTCTTCTTGCTAGTGAGCACGTTCAATCTTCTATGTAATCGATGGAACTTACCCTTACTACAAACTAATGAAAATTCTAAAAAACGGTGGGTACCAAACATTATTCAAGAATGTTCCACCAAAAAAATTTCAATAATATATATACCAATTTAGGTCCTACGAGTCGGATACTCGGGTTCAAATGGTGGGTACCATACATTATTTTGAATAAATTATTGATCAATGTTTGACCAGTATTTTAAATGAAGAACCGGTGCTTAGAGTCCAAGACTTGTTCAACTTGAATTCTTTACATAATTCTCTCAAAACGAGTAGGAGAGAAACACATGTTAGTTAGTATTCTGTCCAGGTGCAGGTTAATCAACTCGTCATGATCAACAACTTATTCACTCAAACGATCAAGTCAGCATCTTCATTGTTATTGGGGAATGAGACCCCCAACCATTTTATTTTGATATGTGCATCTATGAGTAATTTTTTATGGAACTGTCAATAAAGATGGTAAATCAACTAATTGAATTGTTAATGGATATATGTTAAGGTCCGTTTAATTTGATATCACCATAATATATGTGAGATTGGTAATGATGATGATAGCACAAAGTGAAATCAAATCAAATAAGTCTTAATATATCATAATACATTTAAATTGATAACACCGCGTTTCGTTTAACCTTCACGTCCTAAAATTTCTCTTGCTTTAGACACCACCTTGAAATATAATGGCAGTTGCCTACCATATACAATGCATGTAGTCGTTAAGCTTACAAGGGGTGACAAAATAATAGCCCACCATGGCAATTCTATCAAAGAGCGTGACCAAAACGACCCAACCACTTTCCAGATAAGGTTATCATCATAGCACGTTTAAGTATGGTGTGAGACTTTTGATAGATTGAGCTAGGGACAATGTATATGACGTTGCAACATGACGAATGAATGACGACGATATTTGAAAAGCCATACCAAGAGATAATTTGGGATTCACATTTTTAGTAAAAATGAACCCGCTAATTTAGCCTCATAATTTGGAGTAGTTTTTTAATATGTCGGAAACACAGTTAAGTACACCAAATGTTATAATACAATTAGTTGAAAACTTGAAGAAAAAGAAAAATTCAACTAATTGTATTATGACACTTAATAGTAATACATCTGATCGTGTTCCTGGCATATTGAATTTTTTTTCTACAATTTGGGGTTGACATTAAATTTAAGTAGGATCACAATGTCCTGTTCACCCCGGCCTCCTTCATTTCAGTATGCTAAACAATAGTGAGCTACCCCAAAATACTCATTATAAGAGTCTTTATAATGATTATTGGTCGGTTACAAGAGTTTTATTTGGGGAATGATTTTTACATCACTTTTTCTCTTCTATCTACATGTGAACACAATATTTATTTTAAAAGCACAGTACGGTACATCACGTCTTATTACTGGAGTTGTTCAACCCTAAAGAGGGCAAAAGGGCTTCTCCAGCGCCCAACCCCCACATCTCGACCCTTGTTACCTTAGGGGCATCAACTTTAGCTCTTGTGCATAAGGAATCTCCTCAGAACTGTCCTGCATCCCCTCTGAACGCTCCCGATCTTTAGCAGTGGAAATCGGGGATGGGGGTTGGGTAATATTTGGTTATGAGGACGAACGGGCCGGGACGCAGTTTGCAGGGATACTCCATACCAGTCTATCTCATGTCAAGTGACTATATTAGTTAGGTTTATTGGTTCATTCTATATTCATTGGTTTGGCTACAATTTTGGTGGGCTACCAATACTACAGGGACTTGTTTTCAAACCCACTGGGAAGCCTTGGACATCATATTCAAGGACTATACGATTGTAAGTACTAGATATAAAGCACCACAGCAGATGCTCTTAGGCCTTCCAGTGTAAGTTGGAGTGAGTGTGATACAATTTATATAGGAATTAGGCAGCTTGAGTTTCATACATATAACATTAATGTTACACTAAGTGAGTTCAATAGCTATGCCAGTCGTACTTTTTTACAAAATTAGTTTGTAAGTATCACACTCAAGTTTAATAGTCAAATATATTGGTATCACACTCAAATTTTTCGGCTTACTATAAAAGTGTGTTTCCTATATGTGTTCCATATATTAGTATCATACTCACTTTTATCGGCCTACTGTTAAAGGTTTTATCCAAAATTTATACATGTAGTTGCAAATATTCACATATAGATAAAACTTATATCACATACATATAAGTATCGGTAATGTTAGGGAGATAAAAATTTAAACTAAATTTGCAAATCAAATGATGTGTCACCAATAAGAAATAAACACGTTAATCAACGCTTAAGTGATAATTTAATCATTAATAATCACAACGTTTAGTTTGCAAATTTGATTGAAAAAACTTGATTTCCCTAATACTATGTATTGTAGTCAATCCATAATCAACACTCCAAATAAAATATGAAATCTAATGAAAAGTCCAAAAAAAAATTAGTTTTAATAAAAAAGATAGGGTAAATTACAAAAAAGTACCTCAACTATTGGTGTCAAGACACTTTCATACATGATCTTTTAAAAGTGACAATGTCATACCTCATCTTACGAATTTGTGACAATGTCCTACATTCTGTTAGTTTGGCGTCAATTTCTCAGTTAAACGCTGACGTGGCTTGATCTGGGACCCATTTTCTATTAAAAATAAAAAAAATCATTTAATATTTTTTTTAATATTAAAATAATAATAAAAAGTATAAAAAAACACTTAGTTCGTCCCCTGCTATCTCTTTTCCCCATCTTCATCTTTTCTTCTCCCTTCTTTCAACTGCAACTCAGAAAAATCAAGAGAAAAAAAAAGAAAAAAAAAACCAATTTGTCTTCCCCCTTCCCCACCCCCCACCTCCTCTTCTCCCCGCACCCACTCTCCATACCCAACCTCCTCACCTTTGCACCCACTACCTGTAACCCAAAAAAAAAAAAAAAAAAAAACCCAGATCCGAAGGTTGAGAACCTAGGCGTGGAGAAAATGGGAGGAATGGGCGGGGAAGGAAGATGGTGGGGGGGGGGGGGGGACGGATGAGAACTGGGTTTCCCTTTTTTTTTCTTTCTTTTTCTTCTTCTGCAGATTGGGCGGGCGGGCGGGTGTTTGGGGGGGGGGGTCGCAGACGAACTAGGCTTCCATCTTTTTTTTTTCGGGGGGGGGGGGAGGGAGGGAAGGGACGAATGGGTCTCTTCTCTTTTTTTGTTTTTTGTCTTTTGGTTCCTTCTTCCTCTGGGTTTGTTGTTTTGTGGGTTGGGTGGGTTTTGTTTGTTTGGGGGGGGGGGGGGGGGGGGACTGGGTCTTACTCTTACTTTTTTTCCCCTCGTCTTCATCTTCCTTTTTCTTCTTCTTTCTGCAGGAAGATGGGATGGAGAGAGAGAGAGAGAGAGAGAGGATGGGACGGCTGACATAAGGTTTTTTTTTTAATTATTTTAATATTTAACAAAACATTAAATAATTTTTTTTAGTTTTTAATAATAATTTTTTTATTTTTTAATAAAAAGTGGGTCCCGAATCAAGCCACGTCAGTATTTAACTAAAAAAATTTACGGCCAAATAACGGAAGGTATGACATTGTCACAAATTCGTAAGATGAGGTATGACATTGTCACTTTTAAAAGATCAGGTATGAAAGTGTCGTGACACCAATAGTTGAGGTAGTTTTTTGTCATTTACCAAAAAAGATATGACAAATAAAGCTGTAACAAATAATATTAGAAAAAGATAAAAATATGATTTTTCATTAAAAGTAAATAGTACCATAAGTGTTTCGTTAAAACTACCAAACAAAATTCTCCCACTTCAGTACAAAAAAAGGGTATATCTCTGTTTACTACCCTAATGTTTGGTGGTTTTCAACATTTAGTACATCAATTTTTTTTCATACCAGAGTCATACCTAAAGTGTAAATTTTGGGACAGTCTCATACATCTGTTAGTCAAACTGTTAGTTCTCCAGTTAAGTGATGACGTGGCGCGCCACGTGGACAATGACTGGACGCCACGTGTCATTAAAAAATATTTAAATAAAAATAATATTAAATAATACTTAATTTAAAATAATTGTCACATCCTGACCCGGGCGCAGCCACCTCCCGGGCCCGCTCCACCACCGTAGCACGATAGTGTCTGCTTTGGGCCCCAACCACACCCTCACGGTTTTGTTTTTGGGAACTCACGAGCAACTTCCCAGTGGGTCACCCATCATGGGAGTGCTCTAGCCCCCCTTCTCGCTTAACTTCGGAGTTCCTACGGAACCCGAAGCCAGTGAGCTCCCAAAAAGTCTCGTGCTAGGTAGGGATGAAAATATACATTTAAAGATCACTCCCCTGGGTGATGTAGGATGTCACAATAATTTTAAAATAATTTTTTAAATAAAAATAATATTAAATAATACTTAAATAAAAATAATTTTAAAATAATTTTTTTTGTTCTCTTATTCTTCTTCTGGGTTCGGTTTCTTTTCTTCTTTTTTTTTCTCCTCTTTCTGCTTCTTCTTTCTGCTTCTTCTTCTTTTTCTTTTTCTTGTTCTTCTTCCTCATTCTTCTTCTTCTTCTAGGTTCAAATTTTGTTTTTTTTCTCTTCCTCCTCCTCCTCCTCCTCCTCATTCTGCTTCTTTTCCTTCTTCTTCTTCTTCTTCTTCTTCTTCTTCTTCTTCTTCTTCTTCTTCTTCTTCTTCTTCTTCCTCCTTCTTCTTTTGGTTGCCTTTCTCTCTTTCTTCCCCCTCTTCACCCTCTCTACCAAACCCTAACCCTCAAATTCCAACCTCCCACCATTTAATCCAACCCTAATCCCCCCCAATCGGACCCTAACCTGACCCAGTTCACCTCTGATTGCTTCCAATTCCACTCTGCCTCGACCCATTTATTCAAAATTCCAGCCATGCCTAAGACTCCCGAAGCTTCGCAGAGGAGTACGCTGAGGCCACGCTAGGGTAGCAAGCAAGCTTTTCGACCTACTGCCGCGGTCGCGGAGGACCAGTGCCACCGTCACCCGAGAAGCCACCGTCGAGGCCGTGGTGAGGCCCAAAGACAAGGTTGAATGGGTGAGGGAGAGAGATAGAGAAATGGAAAGAAGGAAGGGGAATAGTGGGTGCAGTGGTGAACCCATCATGTCGAAGAGGTTCTGGTACCAGACGCCGATGGTGAGGTCTTCTCGGAATCCGAATGGGTGCTCCTAAAACTGGGAGGGAAGGGTTTTCGGATGTGGGAGGTATGGGGGGAGAGAGAGAGAGATATAGAGAGGGAAAAAAAATGGAGAGGGTTGCAGAGGGAATAATGCGGATTGATTGTATTCTTAGGGTTTTTATTTATTTTTATAATAATAATTTTATTTTTTGTTAATTTATTATTTTTAAATTTTTTTTAATATCCACGTAGGGCCCAATCATTGTCCATGTGAGTGTCACGTCATCAGTTAACAGAAAAACTAACGGAAAACTTAACGGAGGTATGAAACTGTCCCAAAATTGGGATGAAAAAAATTGATGTACTAAATATTTAAAACCACCAAATATGAGGGTAGTAAATTGTCTTTTGCAAAAAAAAAAAATGATAATAATGAAAAAATGGATCAATTTAGAGTAATAATAAAACGACGCTGGAAGCAACGTCGTTATTAGAGTTGGCTTGCAAGTAATAACAAATTTGGAAAAATCCGCCAAAGCAGAGGAGGATTTTCGCACGCCAGTTAACAAATAGCAGCCAGAAATATTATGAAAATTTTGGAATCAAATGGAATCTCCATCTCCATAGCCCTCCATATAATAATTGGTGGCCTCAAAACCCCTCAAAATTCCAGTCACCCCACAAATCTTCACTTGGATAATAATTTGTGTCAGAAACCTGTTTGGTTCCCGGGAAGATTCAACTGCTCGAAAAGGTAAAGGTAAAGGAGGAAGCTTTCTTTCCAGGCTTCATATTTCACTTGAATTAATCAATCATCCATTTTATATCTGCCTTGTGGAATTACAGAAGTGCTGAATTTTGAATATGGTTTTTGGGTTTTTTCAAAGGTGAGACCTTTGTGATGGTTTATGCTTTTGTTACCAGAAAAATATGCAATTTTGAATTTGGTTTTTTGGTTTTTTGGTTTTTTTTTCTAAAGGTAAGAACTTTCAACTTTGTGATGGTTTATGCTTGTTATTTATTGGAAAACTACTCAATTTTGAATTCGGTTTTTTGGGTTTTTGTAAAAGGTGATATAGCATTGTGATGGTTCATCAAGCTCTGCAACTATGCTGATGGTGTATGCTTCAGGAGCTATTACATATACAGATTCTGCTCATAATTTTTTACAGCATGATGCAGCTTTACCCTGCAAGACTACCCATGTGAATTTTTTGAACAAAATCTCTATTTGTACTAACCCAATTGGAGCTCCTTGTAATTCTGCACTCTCTGCTTTCTACTTGTCATGGCGAAGCCGTAATCAGCTAAACAGCCCCAAGAAATGGCTAGTAAGTGTTATTGTAAGTTTCTTTTGTTCAAGATTTAGGGATAAGGAAATGGATTTTGATATTTGTACGAGTGTTTGATATGTTTTGATATTTCTAATTGCAGTGCCGGATGAAGGATTCGATTCCATCGGATGATGAGTATCGATCGTCGCGCAACATAGCAATCAGTTTATTTAGGCGGTACAGGAATGTGGTCGACCGTGGAGGAGGTGCCAACCTAAACGTATATATGGAATTCGGTGGTATTTTGTGTGTTTTCCTTTGTTTAATTTCTTTCACAACTGATGTTTCGTTTGGTTGATCAGGAGTTCATCAGTGCTGGGGTGAATGCTTATGCACTGGGCTGCACGGACGAGGGATTAAGAAAAGAACTGGTTGATATGAAAGACTCTGGTGTTGAAATTGAAGGAATGCAAAGCAATGGTGGAACCACCAGTTTGACATTCAAGATCGCATCGGAGGAGGTAAGCTCGCTCTTTAGTTATTAACGTTTACCCATTTGTCGAAATGCAACCATTGTAGTTTACATTGATACATTATCTGATTGACTATAAGGATTGAAATATGAAGTTTTTTGCCCAATTCTGATGATCTTTGTGATCTATTGACTAAACTGAGTGTCAGTCATAATCTAGTGTTGGAAATGTGAGAAGCAGTAGTGCGTGTTTCGTTTTCTGGTGGTCATGATTTCGACTTTTTTCCTCTTATGGTGAATGATTAGTTCAGTGGGATCCGGATTCCCTTTTCCGTCTTTTCTTCACAGTGCAGGTTGATGAGTGCATTCTGTGGTTGAGCATTATATTCATCACCATATTGTGTACGCCACAGCCAACAATAGTTAGATGGTCATCCATACCTCCAGTATCGGACGAAGAAAGGCTTAAATGGAAGGGCTTTTGTGCACTCATAGCAAATGCGTATTATGTGAGAGGAATGGCATGGTAAGCTTCTTTCAGCATATCCAAATCCTACTTTGAGTTATATATATCATAATCCGTATTTTACATGGCTGAATTTCTGCATCCGAATCCTACTTTGAAAATCCGGATTTTTTCTGTGCAAGCACACCGCTGTATATTTCTCAAGTGCATGCTATGACAACAAATTATACTTTGACCTTTTCAAACTACTCTTTTCGTGCAATATAAACCGGTTGTGAAGAGTTCACCTCTTCGCTTAACCTTTTTTCCTTGAAGGCTTCCAGTAAAGACACTTCAACTAGAGCAAATGGCAGTGGTTGGACAAGCCGAGGAACCATCAGTTGTTGCAAGTCGAATGCGATTAGTTTTTAGCACACTTGAGGTTAGCTGACTATAGTTCATTTTCTTAACTGAGAATGTTATGTGTTTAATATCAAGCCCCCTGCCCCTGTGGCGATTTCAGCTCTGTAGTCTGCGTATTGCTAATCTAACTTCTGTAATCTGTTTTTAGATGGTATCGAACCAAATTAGGCTCTGCCGTAGAACATGTGATAAGGATTTGACTGTGATGACCGAAAAATTATTTGCTTGTGCAGGTTGTGAGTCCACACTGGCCTAGAGTATAGCGGTTCGGTGTCAAGAACAGATGACATGCTGCCTGTAATTTTACATTTGTAGTTTTGAATCTGTATGGCCTAAACCTTTTCCACTTTAGAATGGAAAACAGGGGGAAATACTATAGCCTCGTAATCGAATTTTTATGTATGAATGTGAAGAATTTCATTGTTTTGTTCACATGTTCTTTCAAAGGTTAGAAAGATTGACTTGCATCACAATCTTGTGCTTTCATGCCATGTCACAATGAAAGAAGAGGGCTTCCCTCATGTCATGCAGCTTTTTCTGTCATAACATGAATTTCTCAGACCTGTATAGTCTGGTTCTTTATGTACTAGAAAAAATATCGACAACAGGGACGAATACCCGGAATTTCATGTATTGTTTTTCTTATCAACTTATTTTAATGAGCCGACATCTCACTCACCGGCCTAAACAACGAGCAAACACTCAAACGTCAAAGTAAGGGATCAATCAACGAATAAACGAGCTCCACTGAGGAAGAAGAGAGGGGGGCAAGAACTGTGCTTTCAGAGAGAAGTGCCGGTCCGAATCTTATCTGAATTGTGAGAATAACTGACTAAGCCATGCCAAACTGACATCGTCCCCTTGCCTCTTTTACTTGGAATAATCAAGTATTTGCTTATCTAATTTCTCTTCTTAATTAACACTAATCACACTAGAAGTTAGAATTCCTCCTAAGATTAGGAAGTTTTAACTCTCCCTTCACACCAATTTTAGACATGATAAGCACCTCTTGTGCGCACCATCAGGTTCCCAACCTTCATTCATTCTATGAATTTCTCATAACCAATAATACTATTTAGACACACAAAACTGACACATTTATTGAGGCACAATACAAGTGGGCTCGACTCTTGTATGTGTTAGTTTTGTATGTCCAAATAGCATCACCCCGACAATTGATATCTATATGCCCCAATTCTGAAAGGAAAAGCGAAAGTGGTGAGAGTGGAAAGGGAAACCTAAGCTGGTTTCTTGAAAGGCGATCTCCAAGTCCAAAGCCATTCAAGATGTCTTTCTTGAATTCCAAGTCTTGAAAGCGTACGTCAAATTAAGCTTTGAGATCAAAACCCTAACCTTTCTTGATTCCCAAGTATCGGACGAGCGTGACATCGAAGTATGGAGATGCAGCAGCACAAGAGAAGAAAGATGAAGATGGAGAAAGGGAAGGAGATAATTACTGATGATTCTAACACTTGTACTTGTGTGAGAACATGTTGGATGGCACAATTGCTTACGCTCTTCATGCCATTGCTTTGAGCCACGTATTGGGAGACCCGCGGCCGCGTTTAGGTTCTTCAACATCATTCCTGGCCGCGGGTCTACACCAAGTGGGTTAAACTTGAAGCGAAGGCATTCCCGCTCCAAAATTGTTTTGCCGGCGGATTGAAGGCCATATTCAGCAGCTCACCACCCTACCTCACAGAAACATGTCTATGCCTTCGAGACTGATCCCGCTCTCGATTCTCAACCCAGAATCATCAAGCAGCCTCCAATGAAACAAGGCAAATCTGGTCCCATGTTATTGGAACACAAGGATAAATCCTATCACGTTCTCCTATGTTGGACCCGGTTGGTCTCCCTATGGAACCCGGTTTCGAGGTTTTCGGCCCCAGTGTGGGCAAATATGGGTGCCCATGCGACGATCCACTTTATCTAACTGTAGGCACCAACATCTTTGTCGCGTCATTTGGCTCGTCTTCATGTAAAGATGTGTGTATCTTTGAGACTGATCCAACGGTGGATCCCAACGCCGGTATCGTCAAGCATCCACAGCATGTCTTCAACAACAGTCCCCTACAACAAGGGAAAAAGACACCGCTGCTTGTGGAGCATGACGGAAATTTATATGTTCTTGCCTCTGATCCTTTCAAGAGCGTGATTGGCACCCCCGCGACACCCTCTTTCGAGGTATTTGACATCAGGGAGGGAAACCTGTTGCCTCTTCCCGAACCTCCATTTTTCGACTACTCTTGCTTTTCAGACTCTTGTGATAAACCCTACCCTTCTATCAGTTATACAATTGTAGGCACCAACATCTTTGGCTCATCTTCAGACAGTCCTGTGTTTCGCTTCGATTCTTTACCTCCTGAACTTCCTAAAACATTTGAGGATCGAACAAGTTGTTCCTAGGATTCTGTCCGTCTAGGAGGTCAAAAAGTCTGCCTTGTTTTGTGACTCTGTCCCTGTACTGGGAGCCATTCCACGATCGTCATGTACAATACATGAAGATTTTGAACTTAAAAAACAGCTTACAAGACAGAAGAGCGAAAAGGTCGGGAAGGTAAGGGTTGGTCTCGTAGTTTTTGAACCTGAACTTGCGGAGACGCCTTCGATGTCAAAATCTAGCTCCTTTTCGCATGTTCGGGGTTGAGGCTTGTTTCATTTCTTCTACATCTCTACCACTGTCCTTCATCCCTCTTTTCGCCATGTATTTCCCCTCTATAACGAACCCAAAAGTGAAAACTAAAATTAAAAAAATGAAATGGTTATTAAACGGGCTATTAGTTAATCCGGTGGTCGGTTATAATCTATGGGAAAATTGGTCACAGCTTGAGCTTTTTACAATGCAAATCATCTCTACATCATCATTCTTATCCTCTCTCTCCTCCATATGTTCTCAAAGTGGCATCAGATTGACTTGCATCACAAGTTTCCACAATTTATGCTGTATGAAACATATTCTGGCTAATTAACAAGATCTTCCGCTGAAAGAGCAATTTCACAAAGTAACCAGTCGATTTCCCGACTTCTGCAGCTCTGCAGTTCTCTGATAAAATACAAAACTCTCTCAGCACCTATAATTTATATCTATATACTAGCTTGATTCTTTATCTACTTCAAAGTATCGTCGACGCCAGGGATGAATAAACTCAATAGTTGCATATACCGTTCTCCACATCAACCTACAAAATGTAGACAAGAAGGGTCGTTCCCTCAAAACACATGTTTAAGGGTCGTTCCCACCAAAAAAAAAGACCATTATTGTTTGATGTTTTGAAAATCATGTGGCTAATTGAGCAAGGTCTACCTTTCTATGCCCATCTTTTCTGTGGAGGAGCATCCTTTCGTTCAGATATAGAACGCCTTCGAATGGTCTTTTTTGAATCCCCATCAGCTGATGTCGGCCTTGGCCTTGAAAATTGAGTGGTACTGGATCTTGTGATAGGGCTCATTGGTTGAGATTTTGGGCTCGCCGGTTGAGATTTTGGACTCATTGGTTGAGAATTTTTGCTCACTGAGTGTACTTGCCTTGAATTCATGGTGGTTGCTTTTAGAGGATTCAGTGGGTGGGATTTTATGCGACTGTTAGTTGGTTTCACCTTCGAAGTTGAGGCTTTTTCGAGCTCTGGTTTCTTAGTTGTTTGAACTGGGTCGAGGATCTGAGGAACCTTTCGAGTTTTAACAACAGGAGGAGCTGGTGATTGAATCCGTGGAGAGCAGTCTGAATCAGAAGATGAAGGGGCAGTAGTACTATCCATATCATAAAGGATGTTGTCCATCATGTGATGGATTCGTTTATCATCATCATGTGCATCTGGGGAAGAGAAAGAGGGTCTCTGAAGCCTTGTAAGGTGCACTACCTGTATATGTATATACATATTGACAATTTGACATGAATAACTCAAAAGTCAAATACATTCTGAAACCCCACGTCTTACTTTGCAGCTCCTTACCTTTTGTTCTAGAACTACCATGTCCCTCTTTAGTCTTGTAATCGTTGAGTTCTTTCTACGTATTATGTCTTCTAACTCTGAAATCCTCTGATACGAATGATAAGAATAACTGTGATGTGATCAGCCAAAGGCAAAATTTGGCAATAGATATAGAAGTACAAAACAAGAACAAAAGAGGGAGGTTTACCTTTGAACCGGCACTTTCAGCTGACTGGAGTAATGTGGTCAGCTCCTGTATGGTTCCATCTTTCTCTTCACAATCCTTCCTGAGATTGTCTATGTCTTGTTCAATAGCTACGGTGTTTAGCTGCTGAAATCACAACGAATTACATCAAGAACATGAACAAGTGATACCTTAGAAAGTAGAAACTGCCATTTCTGTTAAGTTTTGCAGACCAAAAGATGAAAGCAGTTCCACTACCTGGACATCTGCAGCAGAAGTGACACTTGAGCCCAAGTCTGATAAATCTGACATCCGGCGCTCCTCTTGCTCTTGTACATTTGGAAGAGACATTTTATATCGTAGTATATGATCCCCATCGGAGGCTTTCTCAGCATTGTTATCCTGATACCAAATTAAGAGACTAAGCAGATCAAGATTTCTGCATTAGTACAAGATAACTTGAAACAATCTATGTAGCGACATGGAAAAAATTCTTACCACCAACCCATTTGGAAGATCACGATGTTGATCACAAAGCCAACAACCACAATCAACAAACTTGATTTTTTGGGAACTGAAAGATTCGGTGCGCTGCAATTCTACATTTTCGAGGGTGGAAGGAACAAGGGTTCCCGAGTGATCCTTAACGTTATTCATCTGCTCGCACAGGCTGTCAAGCTTCTGCTGCATGCTTGATAATATCTGATCCTGGTAAACAGTTTGCCACAAGAATTTAAGTCAAAAATTATATTTCACCACTTGAAGGTTCTCAGCATTTAACAGAAAATCGTACGCGAATTCAGTTAACTCAAAAGATTGATACTTTACTCAAAAACAATATCAAATCTGGTTTGGGAATTTAGACAAACACTTGGGCTGAACCAAAGATTTCAATGTCAAATGTATATGAGGAAATATAAAATTCATGAATAAAATTAAATTGATATTAAAAACACATGGCCAGTTATGAATATAACCTCCATAACTACAACAGTTAAAGTAAATATACAGAGAGAATCATGATTGAAATATACAAAATTTCAAAATTCATTCAAGAAAACGTCTAAAGATTCATAATTTAAACAAACCCAAATCAGCAATTAAAGAGAGAACTGAAAATTTAATAAACCCAAATTAATCAAAGCTCAATGGTTACAAACCCGAAGTTCCACAGATTTCTTCAGCTGCGAAATGTGGCGGCTTTTCTTGGACTCGGCTGCGGCGACGCTTATCACGGCGACGAAGAGGAACCTCTGGAAGGGGGTAAACAGCTCCCAAGCCGCGGCTTGCTCTGGGCTCAACCCACCCTTAATGGCTCGAGCCGAGCTGGCCTCGTCGGCATTGACCATCCGGCCTTCGAGGTTGACCCAGGCCAGCTTCCGGCGAATGGCCGGCACGGGGCGGCTCCGCTCATTGAAGCTGCTTGAGAGGCGGCGCTTGGAGGAGGGCGTGCGGATTGGGGTTAATGTGACCCGAGGCGCCCCGAAGCCGCCGGAGGGGAAGTCTTCGTCGGACACTACCATGGCATGAAGGGTGGAGAGGAGAGAGAGAGAGAGAGAGAGAGAGAGAGAGAGAGAGAGAGAGAGAATCGACCAGGTTTTAAAATGCTTTTTTGGGAAGTTGTTGGTATTTTTTTTCAAATGCTTTTGAATTGAGAGGGAAACCGCAATAACCGTTTGTCAACGTCCCTCTTCAAACGTTGGAATTTTTCTCCTTTTTTTTTAATTATTTTTTTATATTTATTTTTTATTTTTCTCTGAAACTAAATATTCAATTTATCAAGAAAAAGTACTTTTATTTCTGGGCGTAATCCAAATAGAGTTGTTTTTAAAAAACCTAGAATCTGTTAATTAGTCATTTATTTTGGTAATTTAGTCATGATTTTAATTTGTAGACATGTCCTAGTGACTAGAATTAAAAAAAATTATTAAAGAAACAGCGAAAATCTCGTACTAATAGAGAAGATTACATGTTACTAGATGCATAAATTGGAATGAAAATGAAATACAGATATCATAATCATACTCAATTTGGTAGCATTATTTCTCACTTCTTTTTGTGATTCACATAAAAGAAATTTGAATGCTATAAAATACAAGGGCATAAAGCGTCTATAGGTGACTTTTTATGTCCACCGTCAAATCCCAGGGTCAACCTGGACAGCAAGTGAAAATTACCAAGCTGGAGTAGGTAGGGGCAGAGGGAATATCCGGTGGAGTTGAATGCGTAGAGATCGGAAAGAATACCAACGGCGAAAGTACTTTGTTGGGCTGACATTGAGAGACGATTTGGGGGATATTGGTAACAATTAACGAGTTGTAGGGCTCAAAATCAAATTAAAAATTTAGAGGGCAAGTATAACAAGATCTAAATTTCAGAACTTCAGAGAGAAATATATGTTGTGAAAAAAAAATTAAATAGGTAATGCCTTGTTCTTATCCTTATTTATTAGGCTTAAACAGGCACACTATTGGGGGCTTTAGCCCATGTAAACTTTTGAGTAAAAGATAGACAGAGGCCCAAAAATGCCCAAATGTTCCCAACCCAGATTTTAGCCAAGCAAAAATGATGCGATGTATCCAAATATTCTGCATGTGTGGTCTTTTCTTTTATTAAACCAACCACACAATAAATTTGTTAAATTAATCACTGACGGAATTTGAGCCGACGTCATCATATAAAGGCTCAACTCTTTTCCACCACTATAATAATGAGCCACTTATCTTTTTTCTCTTTCTTGAACGACCATAATTCGAAATATTTTTTTTTCTTCAGTAAATTAGAGGAAAATAAGGGGATAACTATAAAGAAAACAAAAGGACAAATGTTTTATTCCACAAAGTAATTCACTATACACTCTTTGAGGACGGGGCATACCCTACTACTCATAAAACTTAGAACGTACTTAATTTAACTTCAACATAAGCTGTGATAACAAATTACTCGCCCAAATAAATATAACCCTAACCCATGAGATCCATGTAGCTTTTTGCCTAATCTCTTTCCCAATACCAGAAAGTGAGAGAATCTCTTGAGATAAGACCTCAATCTTAACATTACACTTGGCCTGTCAAATAGAAAAGGAGGACAAAAGTTATTGATTTAGGATGAGGATCCTTTCTCCTAGTTCTCTTTATAAGATAGTAGGAATTCTCACGTCATGATCGTTCATCGTATATCGTACGGTCAATTATAGTATTTGTGTTTAATGTATCCGAATGGGATCCATCTCCATTGATTTATTAATTTAGTAAACACCACCAGGATCCTCTTCTCGAGGATCCCGAAATTTGTAAACCGTGTCCGTTCATTGTACAATGTGTGATTAGTTTTCTTCAGGTACTATTTGTGTTCAATATTAAATAAAAAAAATTAAATAACTTCTGATCCCACGATGCACGATTCACGAATTCTTGAGATCCTCACACAGTAGATCTGAAGAGGATCTAGATTCTTAGTAAACATACTCATGTTTTTAGTTATTTATTTATTTTTCGTTACATGGTGGCAATGCCAATTGAAAAAGAAAACTACAAAATAATATTAGACCAAAAATGTTTTTCTTACTTTCTATTTGTACCATCATTTATTTCATCTTTTTAATACAGATGAGACCTACATGATTTAGTGAGTTCTACCTCTATTAAAGAAATGATACAAATAGAAAATAAGTGCAACACTACTTATATTACACCGAGCCTTGCTGACGTTGTTAGAACTTAACAGTAAACTGGTAGAAGTGCATCCCATATCAGCAGTCATGCATGTTACTTAATTTTTTGATAGGGATTCCAACTCTCTGATTTTTTTTTTCAACAGTAATTAGAGAGTGATTTCCTAGCGTGCTTCAAAATTCAATGACAAGATCTAACGACTGATTGAAAATTTCAATAAATAGGACACATCAAAAACTATAAACTTTTCAATAAATGAGGTTTGTTTGGGTCTTTTCAACACCAATAGGATCCTTTCAGGATGTTTTGGTGAGGATTCTATGGAAAATTTTAGAAATCTGTAAACTATGTCTATTTATTATATATTGTGCGATTAGTTTTTGTCAGATATTATTTATATTTAATTTTAAATAAAAATATTTAAAATAATTTTTAGTCACACGAGATACAATAAATATATATAATTTTTAAATTCTCAAAATTCTCACAAAAAAATCCGACTAGAATCCGAATTCTTTTCAACAAACCAAGTTTAGAATGCCATTGTGTATTGACTAGTTTGGGAGGCGGTAGCTCATCATGCAGCTAGAAAGAAAAAGGTCCCCACTTTTCATTAAAAAAAAAATCCCCACTCAGAAAAGAAAGTAATGTAATTTCATGATTCCAGAAAGAGGCTCTTCATCGGATTCTCTTTATGAGGATTTCGGAGATCTTTCAATCACATTCGTTTATCGTATATTTTGCAGTTAGTTTTTGTCAGGTACTGTTTATATTCAATTTTAAATAAAAAAAATTACAATAATTTCTGACCGTACAATATGCGATGAATAGATATGATTGAAGAATCTCCTAGATGATTCCAACTAGTACGCCTACATCTCTCTCTCTCTTTCCAACTAGGAATATAGATCCTCTTCAGATCTCATTATCTAGAGCTCAAGGAACAAGTAATTTGAATTGTTCAAATTAAATTTGACGGTCCTCATTAACTTATTTTGATGACCCATCTCACACAAAGTAAGAGTCCAAATCTTTTTTTTTTCTCTTTTGAACTATCCAAATTCTTAGAAAAGTTCGAAATTCTAGATTATAAGGTCCGGAATCCAAATCCTCCAACTAGTACCAAATATATATATATATATATATACACACATACATATACATATACACATAAATATATATGACCATTCTGGGCTTCCACTCCAGGGAATAAAAACAAGACAGCAATCTCTCTTTCATGGACAAGGAAATACAAGTTTTGGAAGGGACGTGACATCAGATATGACATGGCAATCACTTACATGCAGAAGAAAGTGAGTCGCCTCATCCATTTAGTCCAGCTTACCATAGCCACTCATTCTTCCAACAATCCTTCTTCGCCAAGGCATCCAGCCTCATTTTATCAACTGGTTTTTCCTTTCCTTATCTCTTCAAACTTGAAAAAGCTCCCACTTCATGCTTATGAAAGCAAAGTTGAAAAGGAAGCTGCAAATAAAAGTTAGAAAGAAAAAAAACAACTCATGTTTTTGCTATAGCCTTCTTACGACATAATAACACGTTGCGAGTTCACAGCCACGAACAATAAAATAAGTTTTCGTGGCAAATTTTGTTTAGGTCTGATTCTTGGAGGGTTCATATGTTTATATAACACGTTAATTGAAGATTCGAGTCGGTGTTCATTTGCAAAACATGATAACGACTCTTTATCTTTGTGAAATATGTTTTTTATTTATTGTTTAGTCTTTACTTAATTGGATTCTTGTGTATGTTTGTTGGTGAAGGGTTGGACATTTGTTACATGATGTTATATTTTGATATTATTCTATATATTTTATTTGTTTGGTGTTTGGTGTTTGATTGATATAAGGAATGAAGAAAAACGAGTAAACATGTAAAACACAACACAACCAACAAGATCTGCCAAGGAGATTGGGTTTGATATGGATCGAAGAGAAATAGACTGTTAGAAAACAGGACACATTGAGAATATCCTGATTTACCGTCTGAGCTCCGATTTAGGTCCGTGATACTTTTTTTGGAAAGGGAACGACGTCACGAGTCAAACTCACCACTTTGCTATAATATACGATGATTTTGGTCATCTGAAGTCATTTTAGGCTCCAAACAGTGTATACAGTTTCGTAATAAAATTGGACCCTTCGGTTTCTCGTCCGATTAATGTTTATCTAATGACGTTTTAATACTTAGAGTCCTTTGAGTTGTTTCATGGGGTTGTAATCTTTATTTAAATCATCTAGATGTATCAATAATTAGGAACCGGGTCCCCTCCGGACTCAAAGAAAATGAGCCTACTCATCAAATGATCCAGACTATTGAAATATAATCCAACGGCTTCAAATAGGAAGACCCTCTAAAGTTATAATAGTTGTAGTCATTAGATCAAATTTAAATGTCTTGGATCATTTGATCATTGGGCTCAGTTGCTTTGGGTCCGGAGGGGATCCGGTTCCCAATAATTGTATTCATTCAATCATTAATCAATTCAATCCTATGGTATTTTTCTCAATTTTCTGATGGATTTCAGAATTATTCTTCAAGGGAATACGTTGATAAGCCTTTTACTTACTTCGTGCTGCGTCAAAATTTATATACTTCGGAACGATAATTTTAGGCTTTAAAATTTGAATTTAATATATTCTTACGTGACATGAACATTATCATTAGAACACGATACGCTATGAGATGTCTAGTTCAATAACCCCACAAAACCAACACACATTTACTATAAAGAAACTAGTATTAGGAGTGGTCTCCTTGTTGCATAGAACAAGACAAAAGGCCAATAAATTTAGGGTGCCAACCATGTTACTCTTACATAAAATATGCATTTCTTCGAGTTTCATCTGGCCCTCCATACTCCTTTATGACAACAACAAATTGAAATATTTGAACCTCCATTATTGAATCGAAATTGGGCAACAAGAACAATTAGCACCCTTGACTGCATGGGTGCAATTTGATGCCTAAAAATAAAAGCAAAGCGAAAATGCCCATTTAGTAACCATGTAATCTTTAATTTGCTTCGCTCATTCTTCCTCCAATTATGCCAGGAAAAAGTATGTTTATCTGTAGTTACTTTCTCACATAACGCCACATGATTAGAGTCTCCGTGTAATTCCTTCTCCTTTGATGGGAAGTGGGAATTTGATAAATTGCTTGAGCTCCACAACTGTAAGCATGTAATGTCACATTCACAACAGAATATTACTATACAGCATGCATTCTTTTAATGCCAGTAGTGGGTTTTGGATCTTAGACATCAACTTTTAGCACCCCCTTTTTTCTTCTTTTCCCTCTCCACCCGCGTAAAGAAATAACCGAACTGTCAATTTTTAAGTACAAAAGAGAACCCCAGAAAGCTCCAGCGGCCTTCTCTCTTCTTTCCAACTTCTAATGGTTCTGTACATGAAAAGCAAAGTCCCCTCCTACATTTTGGTGTCGCTACTGCTGCTAGTTTGAGCAGGTACACTTGGCACGATTTTCAGTGAGCGTCTGGAAAAATTTAAGCGAAAAGAAAGGATAAAGCAGTGAGTGAATACATTACAAATGCAAGCCAGAAGTGTAAATTTTCGTGATTCGAATTGATTTTTTATAAAACATACCTGGACTTGAGTTTGAAGGTCTTTAATGTAGTCTACTGCCAAATCCAACATGTCTGAAGTGTTTGTTTGCTGCAAAGTAAAGACGTTAGATGTTTTGAGTCTAGTGCACACGCTAACTGGTTCATAGATCGAATGGCATGTGAAGATTCTACCTTGTCCATGTTCGGTACAAGCTCTTGCAGTTTCCTCATTCGTTCGCTAATTCGGGTTCTTCTCACCTGACCGGAACAAAAATAAACATTTTGAGCATTTTAATTTAACATGCATGTTTCGATGGTGCTTTTCGTTTAAAAGCGTTTAAAGCAATAAGAAGAGTGTACAATGTGTGACATTAAGACACTAAAACAGTACCCTCTCAGCAATGCTTCTTGGATGTGTTGCACAGCCCCGCTTTGCTCGAATCTTACAAGGAACAGAATCTTGGAGCTGTAAAAACTTTTCAATGGCAGCCATCTCAGTGGCTGTTTTTGGCAAGCTCAAGTGATGAGCTAGAAGTGTAGGAGGGCGACTTCCGGGCTCTACATCCTGCATGACAGCAACGAAAACTATATCAGACACCAGATAATACACAACCAAGCACATTGCATTTAACACAAATTTGGTACCTGAGTTTCGGATGGACTTAAACCAGTGTACGCTTTCACATCGTCATCCCTAAAGCCTGTTGAACCGCTGATATCATCACCTAGAATTGCAGAGTCATCCCATGAATCCATTGGGAAACCAGTCACATAATTGTTACCGCGGCCATCCCCAAAACCTCCAGCATCTTGACTATTCGATCGCATTCTTTTGTTCCCAATTTCAGAAATCGGACTAATTAGCCCCGATGTAGATGGTGGTACTGAAGAGAAATTTTTCAACCTGCTTGCAGGAGAAAAGGATGCTTCTTCATTAGTGCTATCACGTGCTCCGAAGTTTCCCATTCCTCTCAATGCAGCATAGCCTGCCACTGCCAAATGCTAAGTATCATTCTCAAATCGATTCCATCATTTTCATTTCGAATCTAAACTAAGACTAGAATCAAACAAACCCAAGAGCCAGAAATATTGTTTCTTTCATAAAATGTTCGGTTAAGATTTCGTAAGCAACAGTTATCACTAAGCCACTTTATTTCCAACTGATTTATCAGAATGATATACAAAGTTCATTAATTTTCTGTATAAAATCAATCAATTCAAATAACAGAGAGCAAATACAATTCTGCATACAGTGAGAAAATTAACTTGATTTAGCACCTTTTTCCTTTTGAAATTCATCTATGCTGAAAAAAAAAAGAACATACCATCAATGTTCATATTGGAGAACCATCCAGCAGGCGAGCTACTATGCCGAATAAGATTGGAATTCGCGACACCACCACCGGTTTTCATAGGAGGCAAATGACTTCCCCTCATTGAATAAGCTCCTTCATTAGCTGATGTCAAGTTCTGATTAGGCAAAGGCGGTTTCGCCGCTGGACTTTGGTAAAATCCTTGAGCAACAGATGAATAGTTGTTCAAATTGCTCTGCTGCTGCTGCTGTTGTTGCTGCTGCTGCTGCTGCTGCTGCTGTTTCTGCTGCTGCTGCTGTTGAATCACCTCCACTTCATCATCCACCTTAGGCACCAAAAATTGTGGTTGCTGATTATTAACCGGTGTTGCTACTTTGTGTTGTGATGCAATTTGTTCTGTTCCTCCACCACCACCACCTCCTCCATTACCACCACCTTCACTAGCCAGAAACCGGGCCAAAATCCTCTCGGTTTCAGGGCTAGAAGGCCGATTGAAAAACGGCTCATAAAGCTCTGAGTCCAAAATGTTTGTGAAATATGAGCTGGGAGCCGACCGGTACCGCATCAAGCCAGAGTTCATATGCTGCTGGGGTTTGTGATGCTGCTGAAGATCTGATTCCATTGCTTCCTTAATTCTTCAAATTCTCATCCAAAAATAGAAACTTCAACAAAGTAACAAACTTCTCCTTTTCTATTTTCTGACCAAGATCAGATCAAACCATAAGTAAAACCTCTGGCTCTTTCCCCTGCAAAAATTCTCAGACAACTAAACTTTTAGATTCAACCCAAGAATTTAAAGCTACCCAAAAGTCAAATCCATGTAATGTTTACTTGAGTGAAATGATAAATTGATTCTGCTATAAAAGTAAGCTTCTGAAACCAAGAAAAACTGAGGAGAAAAGACTAAAAGGTACCATTTTTCATTGTTCACTCAAAAAAATTCTCACAAATCCCAACTACCACCCAAAATCTACCAACAACCCAATTTTCTATTCCTAAAATCTCAATCACCCAAGTAAAGAAGATAACATAAGAAAGCCAAACAACCCTCTGAAATCAAGCACAATATCAGATGATAGAAGACAAAATCAAGAACATAAGCATAACAATATAAAAACAAACATTTACACTCACACTCTCTCTCTGTAGAACTTTGTAGAAAATCTCTCTCTCTCTAGAGATTTGCTTCTTCTTTCTCTACAGGTGCTGGTGCTGGTGTTGGGCATGGAATACTATTGAGAGTGGTGGTGGAGTTCTCGTTGAAGCCAGTGAGTTAGGAGAGAGAAAATAAAAGGGAAGCCCACAATTATAATAATAATAATAAAACCATTTGTTTCCTCTTCTATTAGTTCAGCCAACCAGAAGTAACTGAGGACTGAAATCTAGTCCCTCAGATTTGGTATGTTTACATTTGTTACATGACCATATTGCCCTCGAAGACTGGTCATTATCACAGAAGAACCAACGAATTTTAAGAGAGAAATGGCTGCATACAGATTGAATGGAGGGGAGCAGAAGCTTAATTATCAAAGCAAGAGAAAAAATGGCTGGATTGTGTACACGTTAGCCAAACACAGAAATGGGGCTGGGGTTTGTGTGACAAAAAAAGAACATAATCCAATCCCATTTGCAGCAGAAAAGCAAGGTTTTTGGTGCGGAGGGTGACCACTAGGTCATGGACGGTATGCTGCCCTTCGTGAATGTTTGGACCACTAGTCTTGTGGGTGCTATTTTTAGACAGAGACAACGTAGTTGTACACACAGGGAACTTGGGGATTTATTGCTAACGTACCGACATTATATGGTATACAGATGTACAGATGTGTGTGATCAAACGTATTCTACGTGTATAAAAAGTTAGGTATGAGGAGAAAAGTGTGAGTGAACTAAAAAACTGCTGGTATACCTTTCTGTAGAGGAACTGGCGAATTGACATTAGGGCTTGTTTTGATTCACATTTTTCTAGTTTCACTTGATTCACATTTTTCTAGTTTCACTTATCTTTTACGTAAGCACACCTAGTTCTTTAAGGTTTCATACTTCACAGTACCATTTCTCTGTAAAACTTGATCACTATGCTCCTCCCATGTAATAAATGTATTTCAAGTTTTGGGATTGATCTGCAATCATTTGATGCAGTTTCAATGCACTTATTCCCAGTTTCAGTTTTGTTTCACGTTGAAAGTATATTTTGGTTTCAGTACTTCACGTTGCCAAAGTGTGCAACTGAATCAATCCATTTACTGGTACAAATAAAATTGCAAAATGTTTCTTTGATGTCCTCCTTAACATGATTTCCGTGTGGGCAAGATGCTCTAGCAAAATGCCTCAAAGAAAAATTCCTAGATCCGTCATTGAAGAGATGAAAAACTTTATAATCACCTTGCGTACAATGATGAACCTATCATTCTTATCACGCACTTAATGGCTTCGTAGAAGAATCGTATATAATTTTTCCTCACAATTTATCAGCAAGAATTCTTTGTTTTCTAAGTTTACTTAGATCATTGTAGCACCAATTGTTTTTAATATTGTGACAATGGAAAACGAAAAAAATGAGTTGTGGTGGGTATATATCATATGTCATATATGTGGTTTTGCTTTTACTCTCATGGTGGTCAACACTGGTCTTGAGATTCCAAATGGAAGCACCTTTGAATTATCGTAGCAGATGAAGCAACTCATCAAATGGCTTTGGCTTTGGCTTTGGCTTCTTTCTTTGTTAAATCTGTTGTTAATTTTAGATTTTAATTTTGATCATTGAATTAAGTCCATTAGCAAAAAATATATATATAGAAGAACTGTAGATTTTGATTTTGGTCATTCATCATGATGTACCTTAGCCAAAGCACCAAAATTAAAATTAAATCAGACAACCAGAATTTAATACAGAAAATTCATCTCATCGGTTATTAAGTCCTAAGTTATTTGTGGATGTTAATCGAAGGCAAGTTACCTCCTCCACTTTTACAGAAACCCAAAGATTATTTAACAATCCTCCATCATTTTTGGAGAGACTAAATAAATAATGATCTTCTATTAGATTTACAAATCTGGAGGACATTATTTTTTTGCTTAATAATTCGTGACGTACACAGAATACAGGTTGTGGGAGTTCAAGTTTAATGTTTTCAAAATAAGGGTTTACTTTCTCTAATTCCTGGTGCTTAAAGAAACGGTCTCTTTATGCAATTTAGTGGGGGGCCAATGCTGCCCCGAGAAGTCATATACATATAGAAAGATGCATATACTGGCACATGGATTTTAATAAGTAGAGGCAACCCTCATACTAACAAACAAAATCATCACGTTAAATCAATGATTAATTAATATGAATTATTGAGTATGAATTTGTCTTATTAAAGGTGTTGATATGCATTATTGTCTTCCCTTCATCTAATTTTTTCTGTTGGTGTGCTAGGGTTTCATCTCAACAATTTGTCTGATCAAATGCGCAAGCTAATTTTGGACTTTTGGGTTCACTAGTTGATTAATATATAGGCATTCAAATGTGGATTTCGCCAAATTTGTTGTGGTGGTTAAAGATGTCACAATAAGCTAATTAACCTAGTTAAAACGTGTTTAGAGCTTATTGCTTAGAAGGAAAGTATAAGGTTAATTAATTGAGATCGTACGAAAAGGCCAGTCGATTTAATCAAGGTGCTTTAAGTCTTATACTAATTCACATAGTGCTACAGTCTAATTGTATTCATTTTCACTTGTAAATGAAAGGTCTTAGGTTTGATTATCGCTAAAAGCGAATTTAAACCACATTATTATGGCTTACCTATTATGAGGCTTATGTCACTCTCTCACTTTTTAGTGTACATAATATCGTTATTTTTTTTCACCCAAAAAAAAAAAGTCTTATACTAATCTTTAGTATTTAGTATTGTTTTTGTTATCAAAGGTGCTTTTGCACGTGTAATCATATTAAATTGACACTTAATTTGACCGTAAAAAGGTTAATGCCAGCTTATCGGGGATTAATTTAGTTTGTAGTTTAAAACCTAAGAGAATCTCCATCTGTTACTGTAGCCTTAATTAATTAAGCTTCAGATCTTGATGAGATTATTCAAATCACAAAGTGACAAAGATGGTTGAGTGGAGAGTAAGGAGCTGTGCATTAGATTATTAGATAATGTTGTATAATTCAATGGAGAATTAGATAAAATATGATGTAAACATTTATAGTCATTTTATACGTGTCATAACACAGAATGGCATGTGATGAATGCATGACCCACCACAAGAATATATAATAATTGCATCTTATTTGCAAATTGACATTATTTTTGGATTTTTGTACGGATTTAGAGATTTAGACTATTTATTTTAAATTCTACTATTTTCATTAGCCTATTTTATTGGAATTGGATCCTCGCCGGATCTAATTCATGGTGATCTTAGAAATCAATTCACGTAGACCGTTGATAAAAAATCGTACAGTCACAATTAAATATTTTAAAAATAAAATAAGATCATTTTGCGTGAAAAATATAAAAAACAATTGTGGTGTCACACCCGCCCCTTATATATTTAAATATTTCAGAAATTTCCCCCCAAAGGTTTTCAAAAGTTTCATTTGGGTCCCTAGACCCTGGGCTACCACGTGTCAGCACCCCATCTCCCTTTTCTTTTTCTGTTTCTGTCCCCTACCCCCGAGAACCCTCTCTTTCTCCCTTGCCCTTTTCTTTCCCTTTCTGTCACTCGAACTCTCTCTCAGTCTCTCTCACCGTAACCCTCTCACTCTCCCTCACTACTCTCGCACCCTCTCACGATCGCACGCACGACAGCACACCCATCTCCGTCTTCTCTCTCGTCGTCTCGTCTCTCTCGGTGACCTTACAACGATCGGCACGAACCTAGAACTCCTGGCGAGTTCCTTTGTTTTTCCCGGTAAGCCCTAGATCCTCACATTTTCAACTCAAATTGATGAATGGTTGAGTTTATAACGAAATTTACCTCGTTAATTCAAGGTTTTGGAACGAAATCATCGCGGGGTGCCTACACCCATTCTCTCCGGCGAATCCGAGAGCCTCGAGGCATATTTCCTAGCTACTCCAGTCGTCTCACGTCGAGTTGAAGGTATCACTTCACTCCTCTCACTTCGTACTTCATTTTGGTAGGTAGATCGGGGCGCGAGACCCCCGTTTGTAGTCGGTCGGAGCTGTAGAAGCTCCGGCGTTTCTCTGGTTTTCCGACGCCAACCCAGGCCCTTTGGGCCAGAACCCGAAACCCAAACCCACTCGGGCCTTAGGCCCGTAACCAGCCCAGCCATTTTCCTTTTAATTATTTATTTATTTTATTCTGTTAATTAATTAGGGTTTAGGGCCTTTGGGCCTTGTTAGGAAGTTCTTGGGCCTTAAGCCCGTAGGGCCTAGCCCAGTACCCTAGCCCGTAGCATTTTTTTGTTTAGGGCACCCTAATTTAATTAAGGCATTGAGCCTCAGAAAAAAAACTAGGGGCTTTGGCCCATTTAACCAAACCCAAGCCCTAGGCTTCTTAGCCTTGGGCCGAAATAGAAACCAGGGCCTTTGGCCCGTGCGAATTTAACCCAGAAGCCCTTTGGGCTAACCCCTAACCCAGAACCCTTTTGGGCCAGACCTCCAAGCCCAAACCCGTGTAGACCCAACCCAAACCCTAACCCAGGTCCGGATCCAACCCAAGCCGGGGTTGACCCGACCCGGTTGACCCTGACCCGTTGACCGTTGACCTGGTCAACGGCCAGCGTTGACTTTGACCGTTGACTTTGACTTTGACCAGTCAACGTTGACTTTTCTGTTGACTTTTTCGGGTTCCGTCCGGGACCCCTCCTAGGCTAATTTCGACGTCCTGGACCCGTTTTTGAAGTCAGTTTTCCCAAATAAAGTCGTTTGACTGAGTTGAACCCTATTCATGCGTAGGTGCTTATTTTGGGACAACGGCTCTTTGCTAGCTGCGTGGTTTTTGGGTAGCACAGTACTGTGAGTGGACCCCTTCTAAAATACTTATTTTATTTGAAAGAATTTACATGACTGCAAAACTTGAATATTGATTTTTGTGATATGATGTAACGTTTATATAAATATATGTGGCATTGATCTGATACTACCTAGTGGTCCACGATTCTGCTACGGGATGTAGGGATAAGGCTCCGGTCCATCCCGGGCGACGGTTATGGTGTTGGCATAGGGCCTGGAGTGTGTTTCCTCTGACTTTGAGTACAGGGACGGGGAGCTGGCATTGGGCCTGAAGTGTGGTTTCCTCTGACTATTTGCTCAGGGACGGGGAGCTGGCATGGGGCCTGAAGCGTTATATTGGACATTCACTAGCGACTATTCCTTTATGAATATAGTTATAATATATGAGTTATGAGTTGAGATATGATTATTGTTATATGTATGAGTTGTGATTGAGATACTGCAATGTATGATAGGCGTAGGAAAACTTACCTATATATCATGTTTTGTTTTCTAAATTGGGGGTTAGTATATTGATAGCTATTTTCTTATATGTATATCAAATTGGTCCACTCACCCTTGTTTTGCGCCACCTTCAGGAGATAGAACGAGGATTACGATTTGAGCTTCGAGGCGTTTCCCTACCAGTGACCCAGTGCTATCTTTCCAATTCGTCACTTTGTGTAATAGCACTTTCCTTTCCCTAATTTCCGCTTGTAATCCGAATTAGACTTATGCTCTGAACATGATCTGTTGTAAATGCTTTTCAGTGTTGGCAGTTGAATATTATTTTGATGTGAACATGTTTTTGCTGCTTAGGGTATATTTAGAATTTGCTTGATATGTATTTATATTTTATGCATGTTTGAGGGTATTTTTGGTTTATCATTTGTTTTAAATGGCTTACGTCACCCCTTGGGTGTCGGCCAGCACGTGTTCGTCCCGATGTCTACAGGACATCGGGACTGGGGCGTGTCATGTGGCCTCATAAATCTAGCTATTATGAGTTTTGAATTTTGTGAGGATCAATATATTTTGAAAGATATATATATATATATATATATATATATATATATATATAAATGGAGTGGTCAAATTTAATAAATTTTTCATTCTATTTTGTGACATGCTTACTCATTTCAAGAAAAAAAAAATTCAAAATTCTTATGTTTTATGCGTCTGTTAACACATGGAGAAACAAAAATACAAGTCTCATATTGCAATTCGTAACATGAACAACAATGATTTTGCCTTTTCCTTTCAAAATTAGTTAGCATGCGATTATATTCTTAAACGTTACTTGAGGTAGAGTTTAAGTTTATAATTTCGTTTAAATGACAAAAAAAAAACCATATAAGCCTTAGTAGAATTAGTGATCATTCTTAATCATAGTCCCCACACGTTTGTTTTCAACGCCTGTTCATTTATAAAATGAAGAACTCATGGTGTCCGCACATTTGTCAAGGGTAAGCAATTTTATAAAGTGAAGGGCCACTGTTTACTCCAAAAAAAAAAAGTGGAGGGCCATTGTGCCTCACATTTAAAGAAGGCATTTATAAATCCAGACAGATTGTCGCCCTCTTAGTTGTGGTGTCTTTTTATGTTCTCTTATTTTGTGCGGTCACGATTAAGTTATGTCAATATTTTATATTAATTTTTTAATAAAGATAATAAGACAAAAAATAATAAAAATATAAAATATTAACGTGGCTTAACCGTGACTACATAAATAAGAGGGCATAGAAGGACACCACAACTAGAAGGGTAGACAATCTGTCTCCTAAATAAATTGGAAGCTGACTTGATAGTTGATGTATTTGAATTTGTCCCTCTTTTTTAATTTATATATTATATTTTTTTCCTTTTTTTTTTGAATTTGGCCCTTTTTCGATTTCGATGGAAATGAATGTGAGCTTGATTATCATGAGTCATGACTCATGCATCACATTTGAGATAAAACTCACTGCAGTAAGAAAAAATATTGCAGTATATAATACAAGGAGATCCTGAATGTTCTTGTTCATGATTAACCTAATGATTTTGACTTAGTTACTTATTTATATATAAAATAATACACACACTCACACACATATATCATGTATGTATATCCAGTGATTGAGAAGTTTATAAAGTTTAAAGCTAAAAATAGACTCGCAATATTTAGTCATACTCTTGCTGAAATCAAGACACACACACACACACGTATATGCTGTGATTGAGAAGTTTATAAAGTTCAAAGCTAAAAATAGACTGGCAATATTTAGTCATACTCTTGCCGAAAACATAATGATTCATGACTTCCATGATTTACTGAAGAGCTAGCTGGAAAGGACTTGTGAAGTGCCAAGAAGTCTTTGGTACTTACAACAAACTCAACCTTTGGCACTTAGTGAGTGAGGTATATATGCAGTTGTTTCTTATTGCTAAGAACAGCTATCACGGAAACTTACAAGGGGAAAACTAGTTGTGAAGTTTCTATTAGTATGCATCAGGATTCTTAGTCACAGAATGATAAAAAGCTTATTGTGAGAAGCACGACAGTGGATGACTGAGAGTGCATGAGACTTGGGTTACGGAAACCACCCTATAAAATACATTTCCTAGCTTGCAAATGAGGTATGCAGTTGTTTCTTAGTACTAAAAGCAAAAAGATATGTAATTTACATAAGATTATAGATTAAAGTTCTCGTACATATTGATTAAGCGTTTCGTTTTTATTAGTCGTTTATGCATGCATGAATAATTCATAGCCACCTATCGACAAAAAGTATGTTGTGAGACACTTACTGAGCTATAAATGACTATGTTTCCATGAGATTATAGGGTTACATAACAACCTAAGTAAATCACAAGACGTGGATTAGTAATTAAACCTTTTGGTGTCTGTTGGAATTTGTTTGTAGGTTTTGGAGGGAAGTGACTAGCTAGTGTGAGAGATGAGAAGAGAATAAATTGTATATAAAGTGGAACGGGGAGAATGGAATCCATGGGAATGGATCATTGAAAGGTAAGAATTATATCGACCATGCATTCTTGGCCGGTGGAGCAAAGTCGAAGAGTCAAATGTCATACAGTGGATAGTTCTCATGGGTCATGATCTTAATAGTGGAATCCAGATGCACGAATAGATTCTCTCCCAAAACTGAGCAAACCAACAACAACACAAATAGTTGCTTCTCGTGGCACCTAGGTATTTGGAGCTGCACACAACATCAATAACTTCGTTTGCCTTTTCTGTTCAGAATTGTGGTTCTTCCCTTTTGGAGTTAAGGAGGAGGAAGGCTATGGTTCTTCGGTTTAGAAGATGGGCTATACGGCCATCAGGCATCACTGTTTCTGCCAAGTTTTTTGTTAGCAACCAGTTATGCAAAAACACCTGTGACCCAAAGACTTTGAATAGTAGATCATAGACCAACAATAGGGCTTTTCTTGTACCAAAAAACCAATAGGGTTATCCACATTCCACATGCCTCATGCAGCTATTGGGCTTTCCAATACCTCCCTCCCTCGATCACTTTTGCCTACTTTTGGCCTTTGATCAACGTTTTGATGAAACTATATATCCTACATTGAAAAAGTGGCAAGTGGCAACTGAGATGAGAATCCATAAGCTAGCTCTTGGTTAAGAAAATCCTGAATATGCTGACCGGGGTGCAGTAAACGAACTTATATTCTCTTTCCTCCCCTCTATTCCCCTTACATAAAAGGTGAGTAACAAAGCCTCTACCATTTGAGGGACGCCGTGTGATCATACAACTACTCCACGTGGGCCTTAATCTGCGCATACGAAGAAATAAGAACATTTTTTCAAAAACCTCTGAAAATGCCCGTTTTGTCTACTTAACATATGGGACGAGCTAAGCTATATACCGGCTTGGAGCTTTCTTCACCAGTTCCCATAGCCTCTTCTCTTCCATCTTTTCCTAAAGCAGGGTTGGCGCGGATAAGGCTTATGTGTAGCATAAGGGTTGGCTTTTAGTCCTTCTTTCCCAAAAGAAGTAGACCTTATGGTACGTCCATAGCCTCTTCTCTTCCATCTTTTCCTAAAGCAGGGTTGGCGCGGATAAGGCTTATGTGTAGCATAAGGGTTGGCTTTTAGTCCTTCTTTCCCAAAAGAAGTAGACCTTATGGTACGTACCCTTCTTAGCCATTGGTGCGTTAAGACATTTTGATGAAACTATATATCCTACATTGAAAAAGTGGCAAGTGGCAACTGAGATGAGAATAAACAATCTCAGGAGCTTAGCAAATACCCATATGTTCTCAATTCAAGTCCAAATTGGGATATACACAAGCTAGAATCCTCTCATTTTATAGTATAACTATGATTGACGTAGGGTTCTATTTATGAAAAGACTTGACTTTCTCTAACATGAAATATTGAAGCAATCGTGAGTCCCAATTAACAGTAACCAATCGAAAATTATGTAACGGTTTAATAGCCAACAACAACAAAATTTCAAATATTCAGTAACTTTATGCTGAATAATGAAAGTCCACACGAATCCTTTGTATTCCACAACAACTTACAAAAAATTGTGAACATGTCCAACATATCTAGCTAGCAACTGAAAATCCTAAAATATTTTATTGCTATCCATAGAACACAAGTTTAGTACAAACACGTCGTAAGCCGCGGCAATTTCCAGCACTGCCATGACCTCTAATTTTCAGTGGAATTTTTCACAAGTTAAGGGAACCAAGGTGTAGTCCTGGTTTGATACTGATGTGATTCTGAAAAAAGTTGGTATTTTTTTTGTGTTTGGTAAACATTCAACTTCAGTTTTTTTTTTTCTTCACATTTTTGGGTGAAAAAAACCAAAAACAGGAAGCTGAAAAACTCAGTTTTGAAAAATCGGCTTTTTTCACATCTGTTTTACATAAAAGTTTACCAAACGTTATAATACTGTTTTTTTTTCAAAAGCACTTTTACAAAAAAGTTTACTAAATACTTTGCTGCTTTATTTCACAGATATTTATTCTCACAGAACAAAAGAAACAATTTTTTTTCAAAACACAGCAATACCAAACCAGCCCCTAGGGTGGTTTAATATGTGGATAATTTCTACGGGCATTTTCGGTAAGTTGGGTTAAATAGTTTTAGTTAATACATGAATTTAAAAGCATGGGGATGTCTTGAGGGGTGTCTTCAATAGAATGGGGCAATAAAACCATCCTTATTTGTATCATGCTAGATGATTTGGATATGTCATTTTGTTTTCTCTAGATCATTGATCAAATAAAACTATATTGGAAGAGAGATGATGGACAATACCTCTCATATATAGGTTCTATTTCGAAGGCTAAGGCAGCTTAATTAGCATGGGAGATGAAAAGATTTTCCAATTCCCAACCCAAGAAGCCAACCAAGAAATTCAAACAACTTTCAGGAAAACCCTCAATCAGTTCTTGAAAAACTGGATATACAAAATATTTTTATTCCAACTTTTCATGAAACATCAAATAAATAATAAAATGATTACGCGACAAAACATTTAAGCGTGCCTTCAGGTGCAAGATAATTAGGGCGAAATTTTAATTAAAGAGAAATAATAATAATGAAGCAGGTAATTAAGAACCCTAAAATTGCTCTTGTCAGGGGCATGTCTTACGCATTTCACATGCAAATTCCCAAGTGTCTGGCTATCAACCGTCATGAACGTGGGGCTTGTTTTTCTGGCAGGTCCTACTGCTGTTGTTGACTGCCCTAGATATCACCCAAACAGCTGCAGGAGAAAACCATTTTTATTTACTAACATATATAATAATTAATTACTGCAGTATGTATATCAAATCCATCTGCTGTTTTTTGCTGAATAATATTGTTTGATACATTTTATTAAACAAAATAAAAGAATGATCTCAAACTTTTCACGCGTGGTTGTGGTGGCAATAAAGAAACTTTGAAAAATAAATTCATTGGTAATGTGGGTTGGTAGGATTTTGTGGTGATGCCATTGCCAAAGTATAGATAAGATCATCTTATGATGGTAAATGCGAGAATAATGGTGGTGCTAGGAGAGGTTTTTTTTTAATTATTTTTTTCATTTTTTAATCTTCTTTATTCTTGATGGAGTGGCCACAATTGAAGATAATTAAGATAAGAAAAATCGGTTAAGGTGATTTGAATATGTGAAACAAAGACCTAGAGATGCTCGGGTTAGAAAATGTAATTCTGAGACAAAGGCTCAAGGCAAAAGGGGTAAAAAAAAAGATATTGAATACACGAAGCTAATGAAAGAGCAAAATCGAGCGCAATTGTATACGAAAATTCATATAACCAACTCCACTTAATGAAATAAGAATTTATTTTTGTTGTTTGTTGTTGTTTATTCTTGATGTCAAAAATCCATGGAGATCTAATAGTGTGATGATTGTTGAGGTTATTTCTGGCTCTGCAGGTTAATTTATGAAATAAAAAAGCATCTAAAATAAGTACAAATAATTGTAAGAAACTGAATGGTTTTGGTCAATTTCTGGTCTTGTAAAAAGTGGGGTGTGTGTGTGATTAGTGTTTTTTTTTTTTTTTTTTTTTTTTTTGTCATTAGTTAAACTTGGGGGTGAAGCTTTGAAGCTTTGAAGGTGAAGCTTTGTAGCTTTGAAGGTGAAACTTTGTAGGTGAAGCTTTGAAAGTGAAGCTTTGTAGCTTTGAAGGTGAAACTTTGTAGGTGAAGCTTTGTAGGTGAAGCTTTGAAAGTGAAGCTTTGTAGGGTGAAGCTTTGAAGCTTTGAAAGTGAAGCTTTGTAGGTGAAGCTTTGTAAGTGAAGCTTTGTAGGTGAAGCTTTGAAGCCTTGAAGGTGAAGCTTTGAAGGTGTTGTAGGCGAAGCTTTGAAAGTGAAGCTTTTTTGGGTGAAGCTTTTTGGGTGAAACTTTGTATGGTGAAGCTTTGTAGGGGAGATAGGTAATAGAATTTGGAAGGGGATGGTCAGAGAGGGAGATAACAACAGAGCGTGCGAGCCAAAATTAGGGGCGCATAGAGAGAGAGCAGGGAAGGTTGAGAAAAAGACGCGTGGAGGTAGAGAGAGAATGGCGGGTGACAAGTCTACCACCTGTCACTATTTATACAGTAACACGTGGTATACTATCTCGTGTTGCGATTACATTTACAGGATCCTCACCCCTAGGTGATGTGGGATCTTATAAAATCTCTCGCCAACAACGACCTTCTCTCTCTTTTAGCCAAAAATTGTTGAGATTGACATAACTCTTTACTCTCATTTTTGAGATTCGAAATAGTTACAAATATTCTTTGAATTTGTCCACCATCAATCATTTTCGTAAAAGATTTACTTAAATAAGAATTAAAATGACAAAAAATTCTCAATTTAATAAATAATGGCGAGGCCCCAAAAATATTTGTAGATGCCGAAATGCAGAATGGTTTCTTATAATCTATGTCAAAAAATTTGAAAACAAGATACAAATCTAAATTTAAATCTAAAACTATTTAAATATAAATAAAGTAACGTATTTAAGTTTTCAAACCATTTTCATTAATTTTTTTTAAAGAAAAATAGAGAAAAGAATAAAAAAATAGAAAAATATACGATCGGTACTTTAATAGCGATTCATATTAATAAGAGTTGCTAGTATAATAGCGACTAATCCCATACTAAGTCGCTAGAGTTGTAGCGACTATATTATAATTCATATTCATGTTAATTTTTCATTTATTTTTTTAATATTTTAATATTTGTTAATTTTTATTTCATTTCTCTTACCATAACAACAAATTATTATATTCATGTTCTTCAAAATACGTTTTCTTCTATAGAAAATCTATTTTAATTCATATTTAAACACTTGAAATCAACGATTTAAAATCTAAATTTAAAGATTTTTTTTTATATTTTTCAAGTTTAAAAATCAATAAAAAATTATTCCAAGACCTAATAAATGGTAGGATCACATCCAAAGGTTTTGCAAGGTCTTAACTCTGACGCAAAATATTTCCTAAAGTTAAAAACACACAAAAACTGTGAGTTACCCACAATTTTCTAATCGATTTTGAGAACTTTTACAACATTCGTTATAAGCTAAAGTTGGAGTCATTCTACTCGCATCACATGTTTTCTAAAGTTAATTTAAGATATTTCCAAGATTTCGTACACATACACATCTCTTTGGGGGCTCCACTATTAGCATTCATTATTTTTTTTTTCCATTTTCAACTTTAAAAATTAATGAAAAAATAGCTTTGGGACCTAATAAAGGAAAAATCACATCCAAATGTCTTGCAACATTTTCGTTAATTCCCACGTAAGATATTTCCTAAAACTAAAAATTTTAATTTTTTCACAAAAACTATAAGTAACTCACGTTTTCCAATCGATTTTAAGAATTTTTACAAGATTCATTATAAGCCAAAATTTGAGTCGTTTTAGTCGCACCACTTGTTTTCTAAAATTAATTTAGGACATCCCAAATATTTTTCAACACCTACAAATTTCTTTGGTGGCTTCGCTATTAGTTTATACTATTTTTCTAACTCATAGTAACAACGAAAAAAATTTCCCAGCATGACCAAAATGATTGATGGTGCATAAACTCAGAGACTACTTCTATCGATTTCAAATTTGAAGGACTAAAATAAGGAGTTATGCCAGAAAGTGGCCCTCTACCACGGTGGTGGAGATGAGTATTGTCCTTACACTACGACAGGGGGTTCAAACCATGTCAACTCCCTAATCTAACATCTAATTTAAAAAATCTATTGTTTGACGAAGAAAAAAAAAGTAAGGAGTTATGTCAATCTCAAAATCCGTTTTGGCCCCTTTTTAACATGAATGGAGGGTTTCAAATTCCTTGTTATTACCTTTTAGGGGTTTTATTAAATTTTATGAATTTTTTTTGTTGGTATATTTGAACGTGTCTTTAAAATGATTAAAATTGTTTTAATATAATAAAATAAAAAGTGTTTATGACAACATTTTGATATATAAAAAAAAGGACTTTATGGAGAGGTCTATGAGCAATGCAACTCTTACTACCTATTTGTACTATAATTTGTAGCACTAATAAAGATGAGACCCACATGTTGGCGAGCCCTACCTCTATTAGAGATATAGTACAAATATATGGTAAATGTAGCATTACTCACCTATGAGTGTTTCAACGGAGTACAATTCTTTGTCATCCTATTCCTAGTGTGGTTTAGTTCATACTAAGTGTATGGATTCTAACAAACAACCAATTAAAACATGAAATCTAATATGGACATTTAATTAAATGTTTATTAATATTTACGGTGCGGTTTTCAAAAGCCAAAACCAAAACCAAACTGTTTTCTATGTTGCGGTTCGTGTTTTGGTTTCGGTTTTCGGTTCTAAGTGCCCACCCCTAATCAAAAGACCAAAAACGAGAAGGCGTGAGAATGATTTAGTCCGCGCCCTTCTTTTAATTGTCAGAGACGACAAACTTGCGTGCTTTTACGATTGTCAGATTATTCGTCGCGGTACAAATATTTTGTGTAGATAGATTTTTAGTCGGCACAAATTCAACGACTATTAGCCGATAAATTAAAATTTTCGTCGAGAAAGAACTGTTGTGCCGACCAAATTTTGCTTTGTCGACTTAAAATTTGTCGGCAAAATGATATTTTCTAGTAGTGACTGCCATGACCTCTAATTTTCAAAATGGAATTTTTCAGGAGTTAAGGGAACCAAGGTGTAGCCCTTGTTTGGTACTGAGGTGATTCTGAAAAAAGCTGGTAGTTTTTTTGTGTTTGATAAACATTCGACTTCAATTTTTTTTTCACAGTTTTGGGTGAAAAAAAAAGCCAAAAACAAGAAGTTGCTTTGAAAAACCGACTTTTTTTTCACATCTGTTTTACATAAAAGTTTACCAAACGCTATAATACTTTTTTTTTCAAAAGCACCAAGGTATTAAATATCCATAATATCCCGATATTTCCATCGAAATTTCCGTGTTTTTTAAATTTCTATATTAATAAAAACACCAAGGGGATTCAAACCCCTCCCATTTTACTCCTTCGACCACCATATCACTTATGTTTTTGTGAAAATATGCTAAAATATTTACATATTTTCTACACTCACAATGTTTGCCAGCTCGCTATATAATCAACTTAAATCAGTTAAATCCATCATGCAATGCATTTCCTTCCAATTTTTTGTGATAAACTAATAGATAATTGACTAAATAAACATCCTACAAAGTTTCAATAAAAATTTCCAAGTTTTTCTTACAATTTCCGTGATTTTTATTCAATTTTTTTCGATATCGATAATATCTCGATATTTCCATCGAAATTTCCGTGTTTTTAGACTACCGATATTTCCGATATCATCGATATTTAATACCTTGAAAAGCATTTTTACAAAAAAAGTTTACTAAACACTCTGCTGCTTTATTTCACAGCTGCTTATTCTCACAGTACAGCAGAAGCAGCTTTTTTTTTTCAAAGCACATCAATACCAAACCAGCCCTTAGGGTGGTTTAATCTGTGGATAATTTCTACGGGCATTTTCGGTAAGTTGGGTTAAATAGTTTTAGTTAATACATGAATTTAAAAGCATGGGGATGTCTTGAGGTATGTCATTTTGTTTTCTCTAGATCATTGATCAAATGAAACTATATTGGAAGAGAGATGATGGACAATACCTCTCATATATAGGTTCTATTTCGAAGGCTAAGGCAGCTTAATTAGCATGGGTGATCAAAAGATGTTTCCAATTCCCAACCAAAGAAACCAACAAAGAAATTCAAACAACTTTCAGGAAAACCCTCAACCAGTTCTTGAAAAACTGGATATACAAAATATTTTTATTCCAACTTTTCATGAAACATCAAATAAATAATAAAGCGTGCCTTCAGGTGCAAGATAATTAGGGCGAAATTTAAATTAAGGAGAAATAATAATGAAGCAGGTAATTAAGAACCCTAAAATTGCTCTTGTTAGGGGGCATGTCTTACGCATTTCACATGCAAATTCCCAAGTGTTGGCTATCAACCCTCATGAACGTGGGGCTTGTTTTTCTGGCAGGTCCTACTGCTGTTGCTGACTGCCCTAGATATCACCCAAACAGCTGCAGGAGAAAACCATTTTTATTTACTAACATATATAATAATTAATTACTGCAGTATGTATATCAAATTCATCTGCTGTTTTTTGCTGAATAGTATTGTTTGATACATTTTATTAAACAAAATAAAAGAATGATCTCAAACTTTTCACGTGTGGTTGTGGTGGAAATAAAGAAACTTTGAAAAATAAATTCATTGATAATGTGGGTTGGTAGGATTTTGTGGTGATGCCATTGCCAAAGTATAGATAAGATCATCTTATGATGGTAAATGCGAGAATAATGGTGGTGCTAGGAGAGAAGTTTTTTTTTTTTTTTTTTTCATTTTTTAATCCTTTTTATTCTTGATAGAGTGGCCGCAATTGAAGATAATTAAGATAAGAAAAATCAGTTAAGGTGATTTGAATATGTGAAACGAAGACCTAGAGATGCTCGGGTTAGAAAATGTGATTATGAGACAAAGGCGAAGGGCGGATCTACTAAGGGACCTGGGTGGTCCCAGGACCACCCAAAAGCTTGGATAAGTGGTTGTGGGGACCTCCGATGACCATCCAAGTCCGGGCAGATAAGGGAGGAGAGGAGCAATTGCTGCACTTTTTTTCTGGAATTCAACAAACCAGAAGCAGAATGAGATGAAGAAAAAGACTAATTATTCTTTTTTTAAATGACTTGGCTAGACGAAGTCGTTTTACCCAAGCCATTTGAGTGAAACGGTGCGGTTTGTTATGGGTTTGAAAACACCTTCTAAGTCACGTGGGAGGCTGAGTTTTAGTAGGGGCCTAACTTTCCAAAGAGCCTACTCTACCAATTCTTCCTATAACCCTTTAATTGCTTCCCATTGGGCCATTCCCCAATCCCCATCCCACCCAACCGAAGGCACCACCAACCAACACCAATCACCTCTCTAGTCTTCACAGACCATGAATATCATTACACATTTTTAGATGTGACACTTTATCATAAACAAATTTAGTCATTATTGCTCGTAATGTTGTTTGTACAAACATTATGAATGAAAAGTTGTAGTTTACAGTTTAATTTTTTTATATATTATATTGGGACCACCCGACCTTAAATTCCTGGATCCGCCACTGACAAAGGCTCAGGGCAAAAGGGGTAAAAAAAAAAGAAAAAAAAAAGACATGGAATACATGAAGCTAATGAAAGAGCAAAATCGAGCGCAATTGTATACTAAAATTCATATAACCAACTCCACTTAATGAAATAAGAATTTATTTTTGTTGTTTGTTGTTGTTTATTCTTGATGTAAAAAATCCATGGAGATCTAATAATGTGACAATTGCTGAGGTTATTTATGGCTCTACAGGTTAATTTATGAAATAAAAAAGCATAAAAAATAAGTACAAATAATTGTAAGAAACTGAATGGTTTTGGTCAATTTCTGGTCTTGTAAAAAGTGGGGTGTGTGTGTGATTAGTGATTTTTTTTTTGTCATTAGTTAAACTTTGGGGTGGGGGACTCGAATTTGAGTGAGGTGGGAGTTGTTTTGGCTCTAGTGTCACTGCACTGAGCCCCCATCCTCTGTGTGTGATTAGTGTTAATCCTTCAAATTTATTTCAATAAGCGCGATATCATTTCCAAGCAAAAAAAAAAAATGTCATCACTTTAGTCCAATATGTGCACATAATTTAACATCAATTTGCAAGACTCTTGAAGATCAAGTTAAGGATAATAAACGCCCAAAACAATTTGTTTGATTCGAAGATGGCCAACCCACCCCATCGCCACGTGCTTAATGTCTTAACCAACTATAACTTTTAGGCATTGGTATCTTTTTTTTCAATGTTAAAATATATCTTAAATTCGAATTCCTCTTTCTTTACTAAATAAAAAAAAAAAAAAAAAAAAAAAGAAGTTCATTTTAGAATCATGGCAGCATCTTGTATTATATAAATATTATAGCATGAAAATTGGATTACACTTACATCTTTGTTTGACACTAATTAATTAATTAACTAGTAAACTCTGATGATCTTCCCAATAAGCTTCTGGTGGAGTTGGAGATCTCTCACACATGCACACCACATGCATATTCATACATAGCTAATCATACGATCATATCACAGCTAGAGAGAAGGCATGATTGTAGTTTGGTCAATCTAAATTCAAATCCTTTGATGTATGCTATTGATATTTCCAACAGAAAAAATAAAATAAAATACAAGATTTCCTTCATTTGTATGAGCTGTTACTGCTAACCCAAAGACAAAGAATCCAGTTATAAACCCTTTTCTTGTCAAATATATATTGTCAAAGAATACTGTTAAAACTCTTATTAAGTTCTCCTGCTTTGCGAGGATTGAAGAGAGAAGATTGTTTATCGTCCACAACATTATTTTTACTTTGTAAAAATATTATTTTCACGATCTGTGATTTTCGGTCACAATAGAGCACTCTATTATGCTAGGGCTCTCTCTCTCTCTCTCTCTCTCTCTCTCTCTCTCTCTCTCTCTCTCTCTCTCTCTCTCTCTCTCTATATATATATAATATTGGATCCGATGCAAATTTTTTTTTAAAGATATGCAATTGTTTTATTTGGGAACTAATTTAAACAGTATCTTAAAGGGGTGTGTTATCCACACACTCTTTTTTACTTCTTACATACCTCTGTTAATTTATATCCGTTGATTTTTTTCATTTCATTTGTGACATCCCACATCGCCCAGGGGAGTGATCCTTAAATGTATTTTCTCATCCCTACCTAGCACGAGGCCTTTTGGGAAATTCAACTTTCACTAAAAATTCTCAAAATTTCCAGAATTAAAGATCTCAATGAGTATAACAACTTTCATACCTGTGAGAAAGTCCAATTTGGCCTCGAAGACCTTCAATTTCATCACACCCGCCAAGAACCCTAGAAATGGGATGTTCTCCAATCCGACTTCAATTCAACTCTAATGCTCTATCCATTGCTTGGGCTTTGTTCCTGAGCTCTAGGGAAGTATTTTGGTGTTGCTGATTGCATGGAAACGTTTCAATATTGGGGGATTTGGACCACACCCGTCGCGGCACCCACAATGCAAAACCATTAAATTTCTCACCCAATCATCACAAATTTGATGTGAAATAGGTAGAAGGAGGTCGTGGAGTGATTTTGGAGTGTTAGAGGGTGTGAAGCTCATCGGAAAACCGATGAAAAACCATCGGAAATCATGGCGAGAGATCGGGTCATGGAACACGGGTCACGGGTCAAGGGGATAGGGTTCTAGGTTGGGTGCCACTCACCTCTCTCCTTTCTCTCCCGTGTCTCCTTTCTGATTGGGTACATTTCCTCTCCTCTTCCAATTAGCCACATCCTCCCTCCTTATTTCTCCCTTCTTTCCCATCCTGATCGTCCGTTCCTCCTTCCTTTAAATCTGGGCCATACATTTGGCCCTTCAACTTTCTGGAATTTTGGAGCGGGCCCGGGAGGTGGTTGCGCCCGGGCCGGGATGTGACAATTGGTATCAGAGCCTAACCCTGGCCGCGTGTGTGCCGACGAGGACGTCGGGCCCCTAAGGGGGGTGGATTGTGACATCCCACATCGCCTAGGGGTCCTTAAATGTATATTCCCATCCCTACCTAGCACGAGGCCTTTTGGGAGCTCACTAGTTTCGAGTTCCGTAGGAACTCCGAAGTTAAGCGAGAAGGGGGCGAGAGCAATCCCAGGATGGGTGACCTCCTGGGAAGTTGCTCGTGAGTTCCCAGAAACAAAACCGTGAGGGCGTGGTCGGGGCCCAAAGCGGACAATATCGTGCTACGGTGGTGGAGCGGGCCTGGGAGGTGGTTGCGCCCGGGCCGGGATGTGACATCATTCAATCTGACGGCCCAAAAATTTAAAAAGTGTGTGAGAAGTAAAATGGATATATAGATATCACATCCTTATCTTAAATCATTTTTCTAATTAAGTTTGGGAAAGGGGAATAAACAATTTCAACTATTTTATTATTTAACATGCATGTCGGCTAGTTTTGTCAGCCAGATTATAATGCAAAATTTTAGGAGAAACAAATCCATATGTGCTTATATTTCTTTAGTCATTTCATGTTTCCCAAAAACGAAACGAGTATCTTCTGAATAAGGTTCTTGAATCAATAATTAAATCATGAATCCTAAGTAAGTTTACGCATTGCCGGTCAAATTAAACAGGGTATAATTTCATTATTGTCTTGTTGAAGTTAATAAATAACTTATAAATCATATAAACGAAGGAGAGCGACTACAAATATAAAGATTCTTTTTTGGCAAAGAAAAAGAACGACCACTGCTAAAGACAAAGAAAGAGCAGGATTGTCGTCGAGGTCGACAACTTTAGGGTTTTTTTGGTAGATGAGCACAAACGTACCGGGTTAAAAAGGGAAGCTGATTAATGGGAATTGAATCTCTTCCGAGGCAGACCCTTAGTATCATGTTGACCCACTAACACGGATCGTTAAATTTTAATCCAACTATTATAATTATTATAATTTTAGGAGGATCCTTTTGTTTGTGAGTTAGATCAAAATCCAACGGTCCCGTATTGTTGGGTCAAAAGGATTCCTAAGGTTTGCTTTCAATTCCCGATTACTGTACTAGTTTACTGAGTTCCATGCATCTCAATAATTGGTGCAATACAATCGTGTCCATTACCCTTTTCTCCTTTTAGATCATGAACTTTTGCCTCTAATCTAATATGATCTGCAATGGGGAAAAGTACTGAAATATCATGCCTTTTTTCAGAACCGACATTCTTTCACCGACAAAGATAATTGTTAAGTAACAATATTACAAATTTTATATTATAGGTATCCAGGCCCTTTACTCATTAAAAAAAAAAGATTAACTGTTGCTACTACTCTACATCGAATTTCAATAATCTGAACCATTTATTTTGTATGTCTTGATTTATATATTATAAAATTCAATTCAAACAAAAACCATATTCCCATTTAATAACAATGAAATTTCAATATTTTCTAGAACAAAGTGTTCATTAGTTTCTTTGAACTCAATTAGATGTCTCAAATATTTTTGATTTGGTTAGTATTTTGTAAGGATAGTCTACGAGGTGCAACTTAAAAAATAAACGGTTTGGGTTGTTAAAATTCGAAACTAATCCTCATTTAAAAAATTAGGATATCTTCCCTTAAAACTCTCTGTATAGGTATCTACTCATACTTATTTATTTATTTACTTTAGAAAACCTCAACTGTATGAGTGGAATTTTATTGATATCGAAAACCACTAATTCTAGTTCAACTTCTTTAGTCATGTAATTAACACTAGATTATGGCTACATGTGTTATAATTCCCCTGAACTTCTAACCCTAAATCGGCATGTTCAGGGTGTAATTAAAATAGGCCTAATCGGATAAACGATCCTCGCAGTGATAAGATAATTAGAAGATAAACCATGTGGTAAAAAAATTAAGATTTAAGATGTCGTAGTGGTACTTTGTTAGCAAATTTAGTTCAAAAGTACTTTTTCGTTAAATGTCCGCTAAATAGAGGATAAAAATGTAATTTGACTCGTACACCTTCCTCTTCCCTCTCTCTGTGTAATTTCACTTTCTTCCATTTCGGGATGCTTTATTTTGCATCTCGCATAACAGCAAGCACATGGATTTCTTCAATTGGACCAGCACATGGATCCCTTCATCGGAGTGGCCAAGCTCCGTCCTCACCAATCAAAACCCACCTACCCATTTCTCAGCAGAAAACTCAAAATCAAACACTCAGTCGAATCCCAGCTACTCAGTTCATCAAGAATCACAATTTCAAACTTCAAAACGCTGCTGGTGTTCGCGTCCAGCGACGGTGAACGCCATCCACGACAGTTTCTGGGTGTGGGATTGGGGCTGCTATGCACGGTGATGGAGTGCGGTGACGTCATATATAGAAGCACTAGTCCCCAAATCCGATGACTTGACGTTTACGGCCCCCGGTGCTGTTCTTGTTTTGGGCGCCCTGTCGTATTTATAGGCCACCCTCGGCGTGACTCGAAGACGGTTTAAATCCTAATTTTCCGATTATCTTATCACCACGATAACTATTTATTCGATTAGGCCATTAAAATATTATTATATATATATAATTTTTAGGGATAACTAAAGTGAGCTCTAGAAAATTAGACTGAAAAGCTTGTAACCAGCCTAAAAATAGCGGTAGAATTCAGCAGCTGAGAAATCAAAATTCTTGGAACAAGAAAAACAAGCAGCTACAACGTCGAGTTGTTAAAAACGACTATCAATCATGCATATATAGATATGTTTTTCTCTTTTGATTCAGTTTTATGGGAAGAGAGATACAAGTACTCTGTTAGTAAATTTAGAAGTTGCGTATAATTATTTAGAAAGTGTTCTACCACTGAAACAAGAAGTCTCGTTACGATCATATAAATGTATGGTGCTTAAAATATGCATTAAGAACATGAATATTTAAAATCAGTTAAACTATATAAGACATATGGTAAAGTAATCCAAACAATATAATACATCAAAATCATGAAAATCTAACTGGAGATATGCATGCTTTTCAAATCTTTCCCAAATCCAATCGACATTTAAGTTATAACTTTTCATTTTTTTGAAGTCCTCCTGACATGGACCAATGGTGACTGCTTGTCCTCACATGACGATCATCCTCATCCACATGCAAGATCAAGCAATGGTCCACAGAACATGATCTCTAGTTTGAGGAGAGATTTTTCAGTGTAACTGATACACGAGGTAGGTAATACATCATATGTCATTATACAAATAATAGAATATGTATGTTAAAATGTTAATAACTTAAAAAATAAAAATTTTCGTCACTTACATAAAAACACGTGCTGCATTACCCGTGTTTCCTTCACATTGAAAAATGTCTCCAATCTTATCATCGGCCTGTTTCTACTGTTTGATGATAGGGCATTTGGACCATCCAATGATGCATAAACCCAAATATTGAAAGCCATATGGGAAAATTGCCTCTATAAATTATCATGTATTTATTGGTCATTTATTATAATTGACCACTCTCTGAAAAGAACCAAAACTGGTGATCCTAATTGGGGAGACAAAGATTCAGGTACTGGTAGGGACAATCCAAAAAGACCTAGCTATCATTCACATTTTCGAAACCCAAAATTTGGACAACTAATTAACCTTCTCCTAACTCAATCACAATAACTCCAAAAAATTCATTGAATTTGATCAAACACTTAACGTGTTTTTTCTTCATCACAATTAATAGAACACAAGAAACAATGGGAAGAAACCTTACATTGCAAATAGTTTAGGCTAGTGGTTTTGGTACTCATTTTTTAGCTTTTTGCATTTTTTATCCTAATGTAACAAAAAAAAATCCGTATAATATTTCATCTAAGGTGCAAATGGTTAAAAGAATAGTGTCAAAGTCGATATTCTTCTAGTGTCATAATCATCTAAGCATAATTGCAAAGACAATGACAAAAAAAGGAAGTGCTCATCCAATCAAGTACAAAAATAGATTGCTTGGGCGTGTATATATACATACACACACATAATCCCTTTTCTTGTTTTTCCTCTTAGTTCTATCTATCGGTTGTATATAGAGAGTTTTAATAAAACATTTATGGTACTGTTCACTTTTAACGAAAAATCACATTTTTACCTTTTTTGGTATTATTCACTATATCTTTAAAAAAGACTACTTTTCATTAAAAAGAAATTTTTTTTTAGACTTTTCGTTAGTTTTTTTTTTTCTTTTTCAAATTTCTATCTATAGTTCTTTCTTACTCTATGAAATGTTGCTCGGTGAAACTTGTCATCTCCTAACTTACATTGTCTGCCTTATTAGTGTGGAATCTACTAATTAGCAAGACTAAATATGTATATGCTCAGAGTTTGAGAGATCTTCTCAAGTTCTTGGTGCTTAACTTCTTTCTTTTTCGCATGTAACTCAATTGATAAAGAGTATTATTTTTACACATAAGGTCCCGAATTCAAATTTTTTCCCCTCACTATCACTTGTATCAAAAAATGAAAAAAAAAAGTTTCTTCCACTTCAACGACAATTACTTTATTTGTTTTGTTCCGTAAGGCCAACCAATTCGATGGTATTAATTCAAAGTCAGACCTTATTTTATGCAGATACATCATACATGGCCTTAATATCCTGACAGAAAATTTATGAAAAACCTAACATTCTCCCTCTCTAAAACCTGTAAAATGATTTAATCTATGGACCTTAAGCTGTCATGTGCTCCAACTCTCAACGTACTCCCAGCCAAATTTAGCCACATAGACACACCCCTAATGCTTATCTTCTTCTCCCCACCCAATCCCATATGCTCCCATGTTTTTGAGCTGTATATATCTCATATTTCAATTATTATTTTTAAGCCCCACCTCAATACTCAAATTTCATCCTAATCCTTTCTGCTATTCTCCTAAATCGATCATATTAATGTTAATAAGATAGAAATACCATCCAATTACCTCATACGTATATTTTGGATATTTGTACGTATTTAAACTTTACCTTAACCTTATACTCAAAAAGTAAGTTTTTTTTTCTTCTCACTGCATCAAATAAAGAAAGTTGTCGTTTGCACTTCGAAAAATCCTTTTGCACTTACTAAAAAGAGGGGAAAAAAAGGTTTGAAATTAAGAAAAAATAACGACTCTAATTCAACGAGACAATCCGCCACTTGAAACTGTATCAACTATTTTAATCCATAGTTTGTGAGCATGAACTCTCCAAATCTTCTAAATTATACACTATTATAATATGTTGCGTGAATCAATCTTGTGATGTGGCAATAATACAATGAAAATTCCAGGAAGCATATGAAATGAAAATGATACTCTCATTGTCATATATACAAGTCTTGAAAGTTCAATCGCCCATCACCCAAGTCAATCCAAGCTAATAAACCCTAAAAAAACCCACGTTAGGGGCAAAACCGTCACAAAAAATAGTCTTCCTTATATATAAACCTACCGAAACTCGGTGAACCCACGCTCATCTCCCCTTCCCTGCTTCAAGTAACCAAGTTCCGAAACCTGACATCACACAGCTCAACATACATCTCCACTTCTTCACTTATATACGTAACTCTCACAGACAAAAACACAAACACTTTTGTAAACAAAAAGTTTTCAATCCTTTCGAAAAATGGGAGCCGTGCGTCTTTACGTAACGGCGGTGGCCGCTACGCTCTTCGCCGTTACATGGGCCGTCCAGGGCTGTCCGCCTTCAGACCTGGCAGCTCTGATGGCGTTCAAGTCGGCGCTCCACGAGTCGAAGCACGGGATCTTTAACTCATGGGTCGGCACCAACTGCTGCCACAACTGGAAAGGCATCAGCTGCGACCCGCTGTCCCGCCGTGTTGCTGACATAAACCTCCGTGGCGAGTCCGAAGACCCGATTTATGAGAAGACCCACCGGACCGGGTACATGACCGGTACGATCTCCCCCGCCATCTGCCGCCTCACCCGCCTCTCTAGCGTCACCATCGCCGACTGGAAGGGAATTACGGGTGAGATTCCAAAATGCATCACTACGCTCCCTTTCCTCCGAATCCTCGACCTCATCGGAAACAGAATTTCCGGTGAGATTCCGTCCGGAATCGGCCGGCTCCACCGTCTCACGGTCCTCAACGTCGCCGATAATCTCATTTCCGGCCCAATTCCGGCATCGCTTACCAACCTCTCCAGCCTCATGCACCTGGACCTCCGAAACAACAAAATTTCGGGCGAGTTGCCCCAAGAGTTCGGCCGACTCGGGATGCTGAGCCGGGCTTTGCTGAGCCGAAACTTGATCACGGGTGCAATTCCAAGTTCGATCTCGCAAATTTACCGGCTCGCGGATCTGGATCTTTCCTTGAACAGGCTTTCGGGTCCGATTCCCGCCACGATAGGCAAAATGGCGGTTCTTGCGACGCTAAATCTCGATTGCAACAATATATCGGGTCGTATACCGCCAAGTTTGATTGTATCGGGCATTAGTAACTTGAATTTGAGCCGAAACTCTCTCTCGGGCCTGATACCGGATGTTTTTGGGCCGAGATCCTACTTCACGGCGATCGATTTAGCGTTCAATAAGTTGAGGGGAGCTATCCCGAAATCTATCATTTCGGCTTCGTATATCGGGCACTTGGATTTGAGCCACAACCACCTCTGCGGGAGGATTCCGGCCGGGTCGCCGTTCGATCACCTCGAGGCGTCGTCTTTTAGTTACAACGATTGCTTATGCGGCAAGCCACTAAAAACTTGCTAGCTTACACATTAGATTGCGAAAGTGTTTGTATTATATTGTATTGGTGTGTTTACTGCACTTAATTACGGTCAATTTTTGTTGAATCTAAAAGTTGTTATTCAAATTTGAGTTTAGCCAAGTTCGTCAAGAAGTGTGCTTTTAAGTTTGAATTTTTTTTGTTGTTGTTTAAACCTATTTACTAAAGATATCATATCGTTTGTTAGAGGGTGTATATGTTGAGAATGAATCTCATATTGTTGGAATGAGAGGCTTATATGGACTTATAAGTAAGTTGCGTTATTTCACATATTACCAATTAATTTTATCATGCAATTCTAACTTTCTTTAAAGTCTTGATGCAACAAAAAAGTTACTACAATTGTGACTCAAATGTTACATGTTCTATTCGTGAAAACATCTTTGCATAATAAATTAAGGTTGCTTACCATAAATACTCTTGGACTCTCGCAAAGCGAAGTGTCCAGTCCAGTAGCTCTGGGATCATTTATTATTTGTTAAACCGCTATTAATAGGACAATTGAATTGTTTTCTGTTCATGCACGTAATTTTGCATGAATATATGGAGAGTATTAGGTTGTGGCCCACTAATTATGTTTGACTCATGACTGAAAACGAAAATAGAAATTTTTTATTATGATCGAAATATAAGTGATACATGATGTATTTTTATTTTTTAAGTTATTAATTTTTTCATCTATATATCTCATCATTTTTATAATAATATGTAGTGTATCACTCTGTGTTCCGGTTACACTTAAAAATCTCTCCATTTCATGCAAATTGATGTGACCATCGACCAAGAAAATGCAAAATGTTCTTGTAGAAGAAGTCAATTTTCCATTTTATAAGTTGAAAAAGATGAAATAGTGTTTTTGTTCTTTTTTCTTAGCTTTTGGAATGCCAATAATTGAAGGAAAGCTGTTTACAGAATTACATACCACTTTTGCGATTCGAAAAAACCTTTTTCCTTCATTTTAAAAATGTTTTCTAACCTAAAACAGTTTACCCAAAGCTAGGTTTTTAAATGAGAAGATCTTTAATATGGCAACAAAATGATCACGTCATTTGTATAATAGTTTTCACAAACAAGCGAATGTCACTTCAATTCTGTTTTATCTCGATCTATGTTAATCTCACACTCGTATAAGTTGCTTTACATGTGACGAGATCAGATTGTACCACTAAAGATTTTCTCCTACATAGTAGTCCTTCTAGACTAGGAGAAAGCAGTACAAGATCGCTTATTAGATTCAACGCATATTGTATGTTGAAACTTGAGCGAAGAAATGAATATGCCAGCTTTTAAATTTTGTTTATGTTATAATTAAACATGGATTCGTTAATGAAAGAAATATGACATTTTCAATCCCACAAAGCAGTACGAATTCATCGCCTTAAAAGAATAGGACCCCCTTCTTATAGGGACATACCAGCCTATCCCTCAGCGTCGGGTCACCCGTTTGCATCTCCAAGCTTGCCTCAAACTCCTTCTCCGCCAAGAAAGGTTTTAAAAAATCAGTGTGCCACTCCCCACTGTCTTGGCAAATTAAAGACTTCTCCATTAAATTTTTTGAAACCTGTATCGCACCCAAAGGGGAAGGTCTACCCAAGGGAATATAATGGAGCCATCTGTCCACCCAGACCCTTGTATCATTACCATCCATAATCTGCCAGTAAGCATCATTACGCAAGATCTCCCTTCCAACTAGGAGGCTAGACCAAATCCAAGATTGTTACATCACAGTCCACATAGCAAGATATTGTCCGCTTTGGGCCCGACCCGCATAGTTTTGTTCTTGGGTTCTTGGGCCTTCTCAAGAGATCACCCATCCCATGACCGCTCTCGGCCAAACTCGTTTAACTTCGGAGTTCTTATGAAATCTGAAACCAGTAAGTTCCCAAAACACGTCTTACTAAGAAGTGAAAGACATGTACATATAAGGCATAGATGATCATTTCTCCTGGGTGATGTGGGACTCTATAGTCCACCCCCTTCCTCGTCGACACAATTTCGGTCAGGGAGTAGCTTTGATACCAAATTGTCACATCCCAATCCGCATAGCAAGATATTGTCTGCTTTAGGCTTGGCTTGCACGGTTTTGTTCTTGGGTTCTTGAGCCTTCTCAAGGGATCACCCATCTTGGGACCGCTCTCGCTCAAACTCGCTTAACTTCGGAGTTTTAATGGAATCCAAAGCCAGTGAGTTCCCAAAACGCGTCTTGCTAAGAAGAGATAGGCATGTACATATAAGGCATAGAGGATCTTTTCCCCTAGGCGATGTGGGACCCTATAGTCCATCCATTGGGAAGGTTCTAGAACCCAAGAACAAAACCGTGCGAGTCAGGCCCAAAGCGGACAATATCCTGTTATGCGAATTGGGATGTGACAAAGATGCTCTCCCCTTACTTCGCCTTGGGGAAAGAGCAATTAGGAAAGTACTGGGCCTTAAGCACCAACGCCCACAAGGAGATTGGCTCCACAATCAACCTCCAACACTGCTTGGTCAAGAGGGCATCATTGAACATCACAAAGCTTCTCAAACCAAGACCTCCCTCCTTTTTCGACCGTCCCAACTTCTCCCAAGAAATCCAATGGATCCGATTTTCACCCTGTTTTTGTCCCCACCAAAACTTTGAAATCATGGCATCCAGTTCGTTACAAAACGATGTGGAAAACTTAAACAAAGGGAGCTTTAATAAAACACTCCTGACACTGTTTACTTTTAACGAAAAACCACTTTTTTACCTTTAACTGTCACTATTCATTATACCTTCAAAAAGGACTTTTCATTAAAACTGTCACTATTCAGGGACTTTTCGTTAGTTTTCCTTTAAACAAATTCATTGGGTATACTGGGGATTGCATGAATACATGGAGAGTATTAGGTTGGGGCCCATCGATTTGCATGAATATATGGAGAGTATTAGGTTGGGGCCCACTAATTATGTTTGACTCGTGACTGAAAAGGGTAATATATATCAAACTACGTCGATCATGAGAATTTTTATATTATGATCGAAATATAGATGGTACATAACGTATTTTTATTTAAATGATGAGAAATTTTACTTTTTAAGTTATTAATTTTTTAACACGTATATTATACCATTTTTATAATGACCCGTGATATATCACTCTATGTTCCAATCATATTAAAAATTTCTACCTTTCATACAATTTGATGTGACCATCGACCAAGAAAATGCAAAATGTTCTTTTAGAAGAAGTCAATTTTCCATTTTATAAGTAGAAAAAGATGAAATAGTTTTGTTTCTTATTTTTTCTTAGCTTTTGGAATGCCAATAATTGAAGGAAAGCTGTTTACAGAATTACATACCACTTTTGAGATTCGAAAAAACCTTTTTCCTTCATTTTAAAAACGTTTTCTAACCCCAGAACAGTTTACCTAGAGCTAGGTTTTTAAATGAGAAGATCTTTAATATGGCAACAAAATGATCACGTCATTTGTACGATAGTTTTCACAAACACGCGAATATCACTGCAATTTTGTTTTACCTCAATCTATATTAATCTCACACTCTAATAAGTTGCTTTACATGTGACGAGATCAGGCTGTACCACTAAAGACTTTCTCATACAGAGTAGTCCTTCTACACTAGGAGAGCAGTACAAGATCACTAATTAGATTCAACACATATTGTATGTTGAAATTTGAGCGAATAAATGAATATGCCAGCTTTTAAATTTTGTTTATGTTATAATTAAAAACGGATTCGTTAATGAAAAAAATAGAACATTTTAAATCTCACAAAACAGTACGAATTCATCGCCTTAAAACATCTAATTCCTTCAACTTGAAAAAAATATTGAACGTCATACGTTCATTTTTCACTTCAAGAAACCTCAAATCTAATGAGTAATCCAATAGAATCCTACGCTAAGCACCAAACATGCGGCATGACGTGGGAACAAACAAGCCTACAACCCATCTATATCCACAAGGTTCTCACAATCCCATTTGACTATTTGCATAGCTGTTGACATACACCAATATAATTACTTATATGAAACAGGTTAACGCTACATGACGTTCCCTCTAATAATGTACACACATTACAATGCATTATTGAATAGAGCGCCACAGTCCAGTGATCCTGTAAGTTGCTCTCACGTACACTTCACGGACTAAGCTTTGATATCAGTTTCAAGCATTCAAGTAAATCAAAACTAGACATCACACGTGAAGCATCAGTAAGAGATGACTCTTCCAAAGCCCTGCTGTACAATTTGCATACAAGAAGAGGGGTCCGAAACAGTGAACGGTAACTGAGAACGCGTGACGTGGATCGCTTGCCACGTGGCAAGATAAACATGAATAATGCTATTTATACCATGTTTTTGTACTACATTTTCATATCACTTTAGGTGGCATTTGATGTGGACAGACACATCATTTGAATTAATTAGATTTTTAAATTTAGTTCATTATTTAATAAATTAATAATTAAGAAAAACTAGTTAATTAAATGATGATTGTGGTATACGAGGAATTTTTCTCATTTCTTTCCTTGGAGTTTGCAATCATATGTCACCTAAGTTGGTATATAAATGTGGTATAAAACATGGTATGAATAGCATAACATATCAATTTATTTCCAGTATTTCTGATAGCATATGTCATATGGTCATAGAAAAAAAGGAACAAAAATCTTAAGGCACAAGAAAGCTATGAACCAATGATAGATACTGCATTAGAATCCGAGTTACAGAAACAGTGCCTCATCTTCTAGAGTGTTAGAGAGGCTATGATTCGTCGAGGACCGTGGTGCCTAATCCCCAGACCCTCTGGAGGAACCTCGGTGACTGTTGGGCTGACCATTACATCGGGTTGCATTCGTGGGATTGACGGCTGTGTGGGGTGGGATTTGGTGAGGGGATGGGTTACAGAGAGCCTTCAGCTTGCAGAGAGGGACTTTAGCAAACTTTCTGGCTTCGTTTCCCCTTTCTCAAACCCTAGCAGCCACAACACCATCTCTGGAATAGCATCGGCTCCTGCTTCCTAAAACCAAAACCACACAAACTCGGCTTCATTTCTGTAACTCGAGAGCTTCAGTGAGATGAAGGAGAAGAGCAAGGAGATGGGCTCGAGTCGGCAGGCGGAAAAGATCTTCAGGGATTACAGTGGTCGGAGAACCGACGTCGTCCACGCTTTAACTAACGGTACTCCGATCTCTCTCTCTCTCTCTCTCTCCTCCGTTTCTCTCTCTTAATTTCCTTTTGGGTTTGGAAATCTCTGACCTTTTGGGTGATGTTGTTTTCTCATGTGGACAGAGGGAGAGAGGTAGAGCAAGGTTTTGTCGATTTCAGTCAACTTGGGCTACCCCCAACGTCTGGTAAGGTATCAATCTATTCCTATCCTCACGTTTCTCTGATTTCTTTAATCATACAATCAGCTTGCCCTTAATTATTCTTTCACTATATTTGACCGTTGTAGTCCTCTTTTAGCTACTCAAATGACACAATAAAATCCCAAGAAATTTTTTTCTCACTTTGTAATTTCCCTCAGATCCCTCGCTGATCCATTCTCTCGCCCATGTCATCTTACTCCACCGTTCGCGTTAGGAAGGCCCGTGCGTGGTTTTTTGGGTGGGGATTTCAGATTTCAAGGGTAGACGGGTTGTGCTTCGTTTCGATCGGGCCGAGCTTCTATCTACAAATCGAGGCCCCAGTGAAGCATAAGCATTACAGGCATGCGGTGAGTTCTAGGTCACCACCTCCATCTCTGATAAGCTCTCCTATATACATCAGTATTAAAAGAACAATTTCCAATATTTAATTTCACCATTTTCTCACACTTCTCGTTGATTGTCCGTCGAATTTGCAGGGAAATAAGAAGGAAACGCCGCTAGATACGTCACCAGGTCACAAGGTGTCAAGCAGCTTTAAGTCAGTCTTCCCCTCTTCAGGTCTGTCTCTGGTATTCAAGTTTTAGTTTCTGTATTTTCACATGATTTATGTAATTTATGTTAATCTAGGGTTTAGGGTTTGTGCATTATTCAGATTTGGCGTTACTGTTATCCAGATTTTGTATCTTTATGTGGAAATGAGTTGTAGCTGATAAATGAAAAGCAAAGTAAACAAATTACAGAGATACCTCCAGAAGAGTACAAAATGCCCCTGGGATGGATTGACTTGGAAATGACTGGTGAGGGTAAAATAATGTATGTTCCTTTTACCCTTTTGTTAGTTGTGGATAAAATAATGTATGTTCCTATCATGGTTTCTTTTTATTCTCTAAAAATAGATTTTGAATATGCTGTTTACTGAAATTTCAGTCCTTGGAGTGAAGCTCCTTATAAGGATGCTGCAGAGAGAACGGCATCAGGGAATTTACCTCTTAATGCATTTTTGTTTGAGGTATCTTCTTTTCATTGCTACCTTGTTTAAATTAGCTTACATATGCTCTTCATGAATTTTTTTTTCCATTTATTTTGGATGATATACATGTTTCCCTTTTTTCTTTGTTTAAAGAATCTCCTTAAGCGAATTGTAAATTGTAACTATATCTTTGTTTTTTTTGTGATTCCAATGGGCCCTCGTGACACTGTTAAATCCAAACTGAAGTTTGGCGAGGGGGTTGGTTGCAGAGAGAAGGTGACGGCGGGTGCACGATTAGGGGGATAGAAAGAGAGTTGATTGGGTACAAGATTTGAGGGTAGGGTTGAGGGAATGAGTGTGTTGGCTGCAGAGAGATGGTGGGGTTGAGTTAGTATCTCTCCCTTTTTGTTGCTTCTCTCTTCCTCCATCTATGACATATTTGTTTTGGGGTCAAAATATGTTCGTTTTTACATAGAAATTTGAGTGTTTTATTTATTTATTTGGGTTTTTGTAGCTGATGCGTATTAGGTTTTGTGTTTCTGGGTTTATCACTAATTGTCAATTGGATTTTCTGGTTTCAAAAATAGGTGAAGGCATCAACTAATCAGCTGGTTGATCAGCAGATGCCAGTGTATAATCTTGCATCGAAGATTCTTTGTCGGGTTATCAATGTATCATTGAAGGTAGTGTGGTGGCTACTCTTATAAAGAAAACTAGGAATTCTGGATTTAATTGTTTAGCTGCTTCTTTTGGACTCAAGTTTGTCTTGGTTTCGAGTTAGCCACTTTCGAGTCGTTTTCCAAACCACAACAATCTAGCCATAAAAAAAGGGTACCATTCTCTTCGTCTCGTCGAGAAGTATGATTTTTGTTTTTGAATCACTTGATTTCGTTGAGTATTGAAGAAGTTATGAACGTTTAAAGTTTACCCAATTTTCGACGTGCTTTCCAGTTTTCGCTAGGACCAGTCAACTTTGAGGCTATTTTCCGACCATCTCCGGCAACCATTGGGCTTCCAAATAGATATAATCTTATTCTACACTTTCCTATCTTCATTTTGATATATTATGGGTCGAATTTGGTTAAGAAACAATTGAGTTACGAAGCTTTGAAAATTACCCAAACTTCCGGCCAAGAGCTCGGGGCACTTAACAGAGTTTTTAACGGAAGGACCAAAATGATGGATGCTGGACAATCTCAGGGACCACTTTTATTGATTGGAATCTCAGGGACCAAAGTGATGAGTTGTGCAAATCTCATAGACCATTTTGGCTATTTAGCCTATATAATAAAGCAAGCAGTCACTGGTTGTCCATATCCATAATAGGTGGATGATTCTAAAGGAAAACGATTAATTCTGAAATTCAGATAAGCTACTACAACCAAATAACTGAAAGAACAGCTGCTGCCAAAAATCTTCACATGGGATAAACTATACTAAGAATGGAAAGACTAAGGCTTAGAACCAACTACCATCAACATTTAATCGAACACGAGCCAAGACCCTTATATGCATAAACAACGCTAATCAAACTAAATTCAAGAGCAAATACCCCCTCCTCTTTTTCCTAGTTAAACAGGGAAACCCAGAGATCAATCAGACAACTAATAGGGCTGAAGATTAGCAAAGGCACAATCCTTATGCAAAAACCAGAGACAACTTAAAAAAAAACTGAAGTCACAGAGGGGTTTGGGGGAAGATAAACAAAAAATTCATGGGTTTTTCATTTTTAAAGAAAAAAATTGAAGCTGCCAGAAAATCAAATGACTTAGTACAATGCAGAAAACCCCAAAAGAAAGAAAGTAATTTATTTTTCATGAAAACATAAGAAATGAAGCAGAAAGGGCAAATGCAAATTCGAAAAAATCGTTACTTGACTCATAAGCTAGTTTAAGAAATGAGAGACTTTGAATGCGGTCCCTAACTGTGAATATTCTTTGATTGAAACCTTGTTGGTTTTCAATTTTTGATCAAAATCCTTGTAATTAATGTGATAATTTATTTCTATGTATATTCTTATATTTTTTAAATTGAAAACCCCCTTTTCCCTCAGGTGAAAATTTGGGAAGAAGACCACCTTTTCACTCAGGTGAAAATTGCTAAAAGGAAAGAGGGATAAAATGGGCAAGCGTTATTGAGGCTTTCAGATGTACAGCACTCATTTGACCCATTTGCTCTTCCGATCAGCTGAGCATTTTGTTTTCATCTTCTTCCAAATTTTGAAAGAAAGAAAAAAACAGCGTGTGATATGAGAAAATGTAGCTACGTTATACCTCCTCTTAGAGATGAGGAGGCAGAGATGGGGGTCTTAAAGGTTTGAGAGAAAGATTTGTACTGAGAGAGGTCTAGGGTTTTAGCAGCTGGTACGCTCCCATGAAAAAATTGGTCTTTTTTTTAGTTGCTATAAACTAAAAAGCTTCTAGAATCTTGGATTATTATATTCGGACACTCTCAATTTGCTGCTTGAACTCGTGTGCCAAGTGGTTGACGTGGATTGGTGACTCAATACTGAAACAACATGGGCACGGAGGTCCTCCTCATGTATATGGGTCATCATTCTCGACCCAAGCCCAAAAGGCACAGTCCAATCCAACATAGGTTTTTTTTTATTAAGAAAACAAATAAAAATGGCTTGAAAACTTTGAGTTTTAGCGATAAAGACAAAATAAAGGGTAAAGTGAATAGTATCAAGTTTGACTTGTTAGTGTAAAAATGTGATTTTTCGTTAAAGTGAACAGTACTGTAGGTTTTTCGTTACAACTCCCTTTTTTATTCAACTAATTACATTTTGACAAAGTTTTCAAAATGTGTTATGACCTTCTCATTTTCTTATAATGCAATCATGAGGTTTTAAAATTGTATCAATTTGTATCTTTTGTTTATTAGAATGTCTAATCTTCTACTAAATTGATGAGTTTTTTTTTTCACTATTGTGGTGCAAATGTAGCGTACATGTCAACCCATATATAAGTCACATGTGACACGACTTACAGTGTCATAATTTATTAAAGAGTGGTTTACTTTTTTTTCTTCTTTGGACAAACCCTTTGCATGGGCTCGCCGTGCACTTTTATGGCCCGAAGAGGCTTTACTTGCCTTATAGTTTAGCTGCTTTATCCGTTTTTGGTCCCTATTTCTTTGGACACCCATAATTAAATTTACTTAGTTGTCTGGAAACCCGTAATATTTCTAAAATTATCCTTACTTAAAAATAGAGAAATTTTTTTGGCACAAACATCTCATTTGTAAATCTAACTCAACCTCCCCCCGCAAGCCCTTTCTTCTTCTTACTTTCCTCATTCGTCTCCAAAAATAGCAAATTCCAATCCCCACCCAACCCAGAGCCCATCACTCTCATACGTACTATCAAAATTGATGACAAAATGTATGATGACCCATTGCACTAAGAAATTGGAGAACTCTAATTAGGATTTGCTTACTTGAGAGACAAGTAGTATCAGTAATGGGCTTGATCCTAGCCTGCAAGAGTAAGACTATTGAATTGCGCTTCACAGGCTATGGACATTGCCGTCCTTCTTGCCAACTAAGGTGCCATATGTTATGGTCCCAAAAAATCATGGTTCCCACAACTGCCCTTAACTATGCGTCTAAGATTGCGCTCCGCTTCGAAGATGGATAGTTACCAACAAACCATGAGCGAATCATCCCAAAATAATTTATCCGGAATGCGAAACAAAATGACCTTCAAACTGCTTGTTTGATTGAAACTAGCCAAGCTAGCTTGCTTGTCTCTCATAGGTTTGATCTTTTAGGGTTTCGAACCATATTGTAAACCCCTAGTAGAAGTTCCAGATGCATAATTGAAAAGCTGGATGGGAGGCGAAATGCGCCTAAAAATTGAAAGACATGATTGTAAGACAAGTATTAACATAACGTGAGAAACTCATGAGTGGATAACTTTGTAATAATAAGGCACTTAATTGCCTTAATTATTGTGGGTAATTAAATTTGTTAACATATTTAAGGTGGTATGGCACATTTGTAAATATTTTGATAATAGTTGGTCACGTACTTGTCTATTTGACAGTCAAATTGATATTCAGATTTTATTTAAAGGTTTAAAACGTGAAGGGTTTTTGTCTAGAGAATAAGTGTTGCAAGAACTCAACTCAAAAAAATGCATCAAATCTAGTTATTCATTCTCTCCGTTTTCATCTTCCAATGGTCGACTCTTATTACTTAATACTTTTGTTTCTGATTAACAATTTTATACTCAATTTCAATTTCATTCCGCCATATAATTAATAAATATATAGAGCCAGTAATGTCCGTTATTACAATTTCTACCCACTAACTAGCCATGTATGTGCAAACAAGTCCTCCTACATGCACATCTCACGTATATGGTTAGGATGAAACTTTTTACCAAATTATCTAACCAACCGTACAATCCTAAATTTGTATTGAAATTTTGTCTAATTGGTAATATAATACAGTATTTGTACTAAATTATACAATACCAAACCCGTATAATTATTAGTAGTTAAAAAAAAATTCTCAGTGATCAAATTGATTTATTGACATGTCCTAAATTTACTAACACACAACAAATAACGTAAGCGGGTCTCATATCGAAAAGATGCATTTCGTTCATTTGTAATTTCAATCAGATATCAATACTATAGAAAGAAGTTGTTCATTTTAGAGGAATTTGCATAACCACTTGAACTTTTAGGGATGTGCATATTACCCCCAAACTAAATTTTGTGATCAATTACTACCAGACTTTTCATTTTGGTGCTAAATTTATACTTGTGTTATGTTCTACCAACTATGCAGTTAAGTTTAAAGGTGGTTTGTCTATTTCTATCTAAAAAAACCCTTAATCAAAATATTTAAATTTACCTAAACAATTAGAAAAAGGGAAGGGAAGGAAATATAATGCAGAAGGTTGAGATTAGGGATGGAATTATTTCCTGAAAATCTCAAACGAAACAAAAAAATACCGATTCCATACGAAAAATTTTCCAAACCGATAATACTGAAATTTTTGGGATCTATACCGAACCTTTCGGTATGGGAATTGGGATTATATATTCAATAATTCAGGAATCCCGAACCGAACTGAACCGAAAATATACACATATATATTTATTTATTTTGGTTGCATGCATGTTGAATGTTGAATGTTGAATGTTGAATTTAAGTAGTTTTATAGTAGACTTTATTAGAAATAGAAGTATGAAATTAAGTAGTTTGGAACTTTAGAACATCAATTTGACTTGGTATGGAATTTCAAATTGGTATGAGGTAAAAAGCCTAAATTTCAATTGATATGAAATTGGGGAACAAAATTTTAGGCGAAAAGTCCAAATTTGTCCATAGCCCAAAAATCTCAAATTTCAACCCAAAAACCTAAAAGTTCAAAACCAAAAATTCAATACTGATCCATCCTGAAATACCAAAAACATTTCAGGAATCCCGAAAAATTAGAAATATCAAAATTTTGGTTCGAGATTGGTCTTCAAATTCCCATCTAAATTTTTTTCAGTTTGGAATTCGGAATCCCATTTTCAATTTGGGATCCCATACCGAACCACCCCTTGTTGAGATAGAGAGATTAGGGTTGGGCAAACGGGTAGAGGAACTGCAGGTCGGGGTGGGTATGGGCCGGTTCCAAAATTTGTAGAGAAAAAACGGGCCGGGCCGCTGTCAATTACGGGGCAGGGTGGGTCCATATAATTAAAAACAACGGTACTCAGACCGGCCCGTTTCTAATTATAATGAACGGCCGAGATTGAATGATAACCTATCATCCAATCTCAACCGTTAGTTTCTACCCTTGTCTGGAGTCTGGTTTGCAGTCCCTCCCTCGAGTACTCCATGACTCCCTCGAGCTCCACTCCATATGTCAAATCTCAGATTCTCAATCGTCTTCTCCAACCTTACCTCACAGAAATCACGCAGCCCATCACCGCCGTCGCGGCCAACACAACGGCACCACCCATCCAGCCATCATTCTCGACGACATCCCAGAGAACCCAGGTTCCACAGAACCACAATGGCTCGATTCTCTACTCTTCGACAACACCACAGCTGTCGCGACCATCATCACCCCATCACCGCCGTCGAGGACATTGCTACCAGCCATCATCCTGATACGACCCAATTCTCAATTCCCTTAATCAACCTTCAAGTAGCACAACAAAGCTACGGAAGAAGAAGGAAGAAGAGATGAAGGAGCAGAGCTCCAAATATTTTTGTATTAATATTCTTTTTATCAAACTAATCACTGGGCAAAGCCATTACACATTGAACTATTTATATTACTCAGAACCCCACTGCCAGCTAGCAGAATCTAACAAACTTTCCTAATTACCTGTAATAGTCTCATTTAACTAACTAATACAATGACTAACTATGATTAAGCTAATCAGGGTCATAACATTGCCTACCCCTTAAGAACAACCTTGTCCTCAAGGTTGAAGGATCGAAATACTTGTTTGAAACGAGCAGCAACTGAGTCTTCCAACATAAGTGTAGATTTCCTGTTTTCGTGAGGAGTGTGAAAATTCTTTTGAGCCAAAGATGTGTTAACATCTCCAAAACAAGGGAGAGACTTGTTGATATACTGTGCTTCTTTCCTCCTATCTCTTGTAACTCCAGAATTTTCCACTTTTACGCTTCCCGTAAGGTCTACTAAGTGAAGGCAATTGCGTAGAGTACCTCCAAAAGTATCTTTCCCCTTCACATGGACTATTAGGACACTATAGGAGTGGCTGCTGCAGTTACTGAATGCGGATGAACTGACCATACGATTCCTCTCACCAAATTTCATGAGCTTGAAGGCATCAGTGGTAGACTTCACTGAATGCATCGTAGCATCTGAAATACTCCAACCATTATCCCTAGTGCGGCTACTTCTCTTTAATTGGGCAGTGTATAAGTCTTCTGTCAAAATCTGAACCATGTTGTATATCTTCTGATTCTCGTTCACCACCTTGTGATACCCAAGTGCGGCAGTAGACAACATCCCATGCATGTTTAGAAAGGATAATTCCAGATTGAATTTGAGAAGAACAATAATTCCACTATCATGGAAATTGAGGTAAGCAATGCCTACATTAGCCTTTCTTGCACCTTCTTCAAGAATATCTGTAATCTTAATGTTTTTGCACCCTTTCACAAACCTATCCAAACACCCCATTGACTGTAATTCAGTTTCTGTGTTGGTTATAGACTCCAAATTCTCATCAGCAGTATACATTACAACCAATATGAGCAATTGATACCGATTGCACACAAAAGTCGGAGATTCCTAAAAATGGATAGGTGCATGCTTAACAGCTTCCAGCACATCAGTCTTGGTGGCATAAGTCTCATCTGCAAGGATCACAGGCCTCCTAGAAGACACAATGCTCAAGCTTACCACCTGAGAGTTCGTAGTAATACATAGGTGTTTGCCATCTATCATCCCGGAGTCCACCCAATATATAGCACAACTGTAACAATCATTTACATCCACAACTCCCCTTTTTCCCAACAGCATTTTGCAATGTTCTCTTCCATAACCAATTCTTCCACCATCGTAAAGCATTAAAGTAATAATTCTTTTGTTAGTGAAATATGCCAACACTAAAGCAATGGATTCAATGGCAGCCATCGATTTTATAGGTTCTTTTGAGCCTCCCACCAAATTGACCACATAGTGCATCCCAACAATTCCAAGAATAAGAATTAACAAGCAGCAGAGTGCATATATAAGATTCACACTAAACCATTGTTGGCCGAAGGCATCAAATAAGGATTCAACAATGGAAAAACTTCTGACAATGTTGAATGCATATTGTCGAACAGCTTCAGAAACATCCGAAATTTTTGCAAAAACTCTTGCTGCCACTTCCTCAGTGTTTAGATGCCTGCACCGGGAAAAGGCCTGTATATTTCCTTTCAACTCTAACACCTTGTGGTAGAGCTCTGTCTGTTCGTTAGCCCCTTCAACAAACGTAGTCTTCAAATCATTATGCAAATTTACTTGCTGATTTAAAGTGGAATGGTTGGGAAACCTCATTCCATTCATATCTTCAAGGCACTTCTTATATGCCAGTGCCTCATCTGATAGCTTGATGTGCTCCATCTCCATGATCTTAAGTTTTCTTATTAAATCTCTCAAAGATGAAAACCATCTGCTCTTCTCTTTCACTTGTCCCTCAATGGCAGAAACCAAATATCCAACATGCATAGACTTGCGCATGAGCTCATTTTGGAGTTCCTTTAATGAATTGCAAGCTTCTTGGCATTCTCTACTCTTGGACTGGCTTTGCTTTTTTAACTCCTCCATTGCACTCCTCATCTCTTGTAATTCCTTTTTCTGTTTCTTAAAACTTATTAGCAGCTTATGATAGTCTCCTTCTTCGATGGTCTCACCAGTATCTTTTATTGATCCGCAGTCTTCCATTTGAGATGTTTCCATTGTGCCTTCACTCCCTCTCTTAGACATTTCATCAAACAGGTCAAATGCACTCTCATCCGTTTTCACAAATTTGCCCACAAGATACCAATTAATCCATCCCAATTTTTCATTCAAAAAATCTGCATACATGATTACAATAACACCAGTATAATACGCTAGAATAAAGTGCAAAAGTCTATGCCATTTGGCCTTCCAGTGTGACAAATTGTAAATCAAAGATCGCAATACCGCATGGCGACGTTTTGTGGTGTTCGTATGAGAAAGACCTGCAGATGTAGTAGCTCCGGCGTTCCTGAGAGGAAAACCCAGAACATGCGCCATTGTTGTAGCTTCCTTGGTGCTCAAAACGGGTTTGTGACTGTGAGAATAGGCTGATTCAGTGCTAAAGGTTGCTGAAATCGGAAATAGCAGCGGCGTTGTGGTCACCAGCGCAACGGGCCTGGTTTTCTCAACATTCCGCAATGGAATTGTGGCTTCTCTGTCTTGTATCCCAAGTTGTGGAAGTTTCTGGTGACCGAGATCGGGAATTTCAGCATCATCGGAAGGCATGGGGGCTGGAGTGGAATTTTCCCCAGTGTCGAGAGCCAAATCACGACGTAGCAGAGTGAACTCACGGTGGAAAGCTGCGAGTGCAGAATCCATAGCTTTGCGGGCCGCATCACGCATCAAAGCTTCGAAGGAGTTGAGCGCGGTTGAAATGCGTGCATCCATGGCAGGAAGACGGGTCGGGTGGGCGTGCACATGAGGGAAACCAGGATTCGAGAAGGATGATACCATTGATACGACCCAATTCTCAATTCCCTTAATCAACCTGCAAGTAACACAACAAAGCTACGGAAGAAGAAGGAAGAAGAGATGAAAGAGCAGAGCTCCAAATATTTTTGTATTAATATTCTTTTTATCAAACTAATCACTGGGCAAAGCCATTACACATTGAACTATTTATATTACTCAGAACCCCACTGCCAGCTAGCAGAATCTAACAAACTTTCCTAATTACCTGTAATAGTCTCATTTAACTAACTAATACAATGACTAACTATGATTAAGCTAATCAGGGTCATAACACATCCCTCTAAAATTTAGGTAATTTTGAATTAGGGTTTTGTTATTAATGTGAATTTCTGCTGTAAGGATTTTATTAAATTAGAATTTGTAGATGGATGAATATCGAGAATTTTTTTGGGTGTTGATTTTACTGGGTTAATTTGCCCTCCAATTGGGTATTGGGTATTCATTTTCTTTTCGGTTTTCCATCTTTCGATTGTCTGGTTCTTTTTTTATAGGAAGAAACAAACTTGTTTATACGGTTACATTATACCATTTATATGTGTATATGGTGAATTTCATGTATTCCTCTATCACAGGGACTTCATATGTTTGTCCTGTTTATCTCATAGTTAAATTTGTCGGGTTTAAATTTTGTTTACTACTTCCTATCCGATTCCGTGTTTAGAATTGTTCGTTTCGTGCTTGCTTAGATTGAAATCTTGTTCTTGTGCACGATATACTTAATTGACTAAGAAAGCATGATTTTTCTTTTTGGCTCTGTTTTTCTCTCTCTTTGATTCTCAAAGAACGTAATTGATCGAGTATTTTGCTTTGGAATTATATTTTCTCATGTAAGTTTCCTGTTAGTTTCAGATTGTCTGTTCTTTAGAATTAGCTTGGTTTCGGTTTCATATAAAAACTTTATGGAAACTTAGTTATATTTTACCCGATTGGGAGTAATGATTTAAGCACCTTCCCTTTGTGTCGAAATTTATCGTTTGTTTGAGAGTTATCTATGTTTTTTGTTTGGAGACCTTCATTTCTAGTAGTCCTGATGCTTCCATATTGTTGAATACATGTTTTCTAGTGCTGTCTGCTGAATACATGTTCACCCTCTGTTGCCTATCCATAGTTATGTATGATTTCTATTGTATCTAAATACAGTCAAACTTTCTTCATATTTCAACACCTTCCCTTTGTGTTAAAATTTATCGTTTGTTTGAGAATTGAAATGGAAAAGCATCTTTTCATATTAGCAATTCGATTATGTTTTCAGAATTTGGGTTATCTATTTCACCTAATCTAAGTTCACTCATCATTCGAGACCGATACTCTAATTTTCTTAAAGAAAATAAAAAGAGAGAAAAACAAATGTTGCTTTTTTTTATTTACTCCTCTTATCTTTGTAACAATTAATGAATTCTAAATTTTAAATTTCTGTACTGTTAATTCTAGGTTAATACCACTCATGACTTTTATGAATGATAAGTTTGATAACTTGACATAATAAGCGGTATTTTTTATTTCTAAGAAAACTTTTAGTTTGTATTGCCTGCTATGTTTAGAAGAAAACGTATCAAATCAAATTAAAGATTTTAATGCCGAGATATTCTCTCATGTACCCAAAATATTATGTGGCCATTATTCCTGATTTCCTCCCTCTCTCTCTCTATCTGTTCTGTTTCAGCCAATCACAATTGGAGAAGAAACTAATAGAATTGTGCATTTTTTTTTAACAAACGATATTATCTACCCTAAGAGGAAGGAGGGTGAGTTTAGCCTCACAATGAGTTAGCAATAATGTTGTTCAAATTCACTTTTGTCTATAATTGAACATAAGATCTCTTACTTACAAGTTAATAGAAATACAACAAGACTATAATTGAACTTAAGACCTCTCATGTAAAAGCTGTAAAACTAAAAACACATGTTATAAGATCCTGTTCCGTGCTTTTGCGAATTGTCATTCATTTTATATCTAAACAATTAACGAATAATAAATATATAAATTTATGCGTCAATTAATATTGAATAAAGTATTTTCAGCGTGCAAGTGTTATACATGAAACTATTTAAGGTTTAAATCTTTATTTAAAAATTATCGGGAAAAAAACATTTCAATGGAACATTTCCAAATGTAGTATTAATATCCAAATGCATTAAACAGAGGGTTCAAATTTGTCAGCTGTGTCAGGAAATGGAGGTCACGGTTCTTCTGAGCCCAATACGTGTTTCAGCTTCTCTCAACCCAAAACGCCTTTCTATTTTCTGCCATCAATCCCATTCACAAAATCGAGCCTTAGCACGCAAGGTCGGTCTCTCTCTCTCTCTCTCTCTCTCTCTCATGAACATTTTACTGTATTTGTAGAATTGGGACTTGTATTTTTTAATCAAATTTTGATTCAACAAATGCCCGTAATTTGTTTTAGCAGGTTTATGAATTTTATGAATTTATTGATCTAGTGTTTGATTATCCGAAGAAAATACTGTCACTTTTGTGCAAAGAGTGTACATATTAGTGTCTTGAACTCTTTAATTACCCATCCTTTGTGTAAAATGAGTTGAAGATTATGATATTGCTTTAGATTTCTTCAAGGATATCCCTTTATTTGGGTTGTGCTTACAACAGATAATCCGGAAATGGAAGCGGGATGAGTGTTTTAATGGCCAAGCTACTTATGTAGATTGCGTGCGGATAATTCGGAGTTTAAGTAGACAAAAGTTGCCTCATGTAGCTCAGGAGCTTTTTCTCGAAATGAAATCAGATGGCCTTTTGCCCAGCAACTCCACTCTATCTGCTTTGATGCTATGCTATGCCAACAATGGCCTTTTTCCTCAAGCAGAAGAAGTGTGGAACGAAATGTTACATAGTTCTTTTGTGCCTAGTATTCAAGCTGTTTCGCAGTTATTTGATGTTTATGGAAATGCGGGATGTTTTGAAAAAGTGAATGAAGTTTTGGGCCAGATGAGGGCTAGGTATTTGAGTTTGTTTCCGGAGGTTTACTCGCTAGCTATCGCTTGTTTTGGGAAGGGAGGCCAGCTTGAATTGATGGAAGGTGCATTGAAAGAAATGATTTCAATGGGTTTCCCAGTGGACTCTGCCACTGGAAATGCCTTTATCAGATACTATAGCATTTTTGGTTCCCTGACTGAGATGGAGACCGCTTATGGCCACCTTAAAAGGTCTAGGTTTCTGATAGAGGAAGAGGGAATCCGGGCAATGTCATTTGCGTATCTGAAGCGCAGGAAGTTTTACGGATTAGCTGAGTTCCTGAAAGATGTAGGTCTAGGTAGAAGAAACTTGGGAAATCTTCTGTGGAACCTTTTGTTGTTATCCTATGCTGCGAATTTTAAGATGAAAAGCTTACAAAGAGAATTTTTGAGAATGGTGGAAGCTGGTTTCCACCCCGATCTTACTACATTTAATATCCGTGCTCTGGCCTTTTCAAAGATGTCTCTACTGTGGGATCTCCATCTTAGCCTTGAACACATGAAACATGAGAAAGTTGTTCCCGATCTTGTGACTTGCGGCTGTGTTGTTGATGCATACTTGGATAGAAGACTAGGACGGAATTTGTATTTTGCCCTCAATAAAATGAATTTGGATGATTCCCCATTGGTATTAACGGATCCATTTGTGTTTGAAGTTTTGGGAAAAGGAGACTTTCATGCAAGCTCAGAGGCATTTTTGGAGTTCCAGAAGCAAAGGGAATGGACTTATAGGAAGTTAATTTCAGTATATTTGAAAAAAACATACCGGAGGAATCAGATCTTTTGGAATTACTGACTAGCGACCCGCATATTGTGCATTTTTGACTGATTGTTAGAAAAGGATTATTGTCGCTGATAATACTATGTCTATCAGTTCCAGTTTGCATTCTATTGGTTCAGTTAGTGCATGTATGTAACAAAGTGATAAATGCAGCTCAGATATGCATCGTCCTGCATTGTGCAATGGGTACGTATCTGGACTTTCTTATTATGTTCATTTTAGGTAAGCACAAAATGCATTCCTAATCTCATGGATCTTGTGTGGATCTCCATGTTCAGGCTGAGATGAAGTTGGATATTGCTGATGGATGACTTACCATTGTTATGAACTTATCAAAAGCTAAAATGAAGATGCTACATTCATTCAGACTCAAAGAAAACTCTGAGGAGTGTGAAATAAAGGTAAGAGCAGTCCCACTACTATTCCTTCTGATCTCACATGCTGAAACTGATCTGCAGTCAAAACTAATTTCTCTCAAGTCTGTTTCGTTTGCTGTTTACTGCAGTTTCCCTTCTATGCTTCATAAACCTGCTATGAAACCTTAATATCACAAATTGATTTTTTCTTTATAGTTTCATTGGCTTGAAAAGTACCTTCTCAAATTAACAGATGAAACTGTTAGCTTTTCTACTTTCACAAGAGGCCTAAATTGTTGGGAAGTTGATGATATGTACATATAAATAATTTCCTCAGTATAATTTCTGGCAAAAACATCCTGTTGTTGTGGAGCCTTAAGACTATTTAAACATCAACTCTACATAAATACGTGTGAGCATAATATCCTGCTGGGGTGTCTTGTACTAATTAGTTGGCAATGCTGCTATCCCGACCAGGTACTTGAATTGTTGTCCTGCAAGGTATAGAACAGCTAAGGGTATGAATTATGAATACATCTGTACTTTGTCCCTTCGTAATGAAAGAGAAAGCTCCTAGTTGTTATAAATATATGCTCCTAGTTGTTATAAATATATGTGGTACAAAATGAAGTAATTAATCTTCATACTGTAATAGTTTAAGCTTTTGAGAATAGTGGTAGCCCAGCAAATCCTATGTGGTATCAGAGCATGATATTGTAAGTATGAACCTTGCAAAAAATTTAACGGCATGTCCTTCCAAAGAATGCCACTTATGTATTTAGGAAAGTGCTATCAGCATTTATGTCTCGACTCTCGAGTGCGGAATGCCTTTGCCAGAGGAGATTTTATGTTTTTAAGAAAAAGGGAGTTTAATGATAAATCTTCAATAGACAGCAAAACAGTACAACATATGTAGACAGAAAGAAAACCTCAAAGACAAGTGAAAACAAGCCCCACAAGCGCATCACACAGTATCATCTGGGTTTCTAAACATACATTCGGGATTTCCCAGTTTACACAACTACGCAGACTTAAACAACTCTTTTGCAGTCCCTACCAGAAATTATTAGAGAAAACAGAGATGGACTTGCAAAGGTTACAGGGAGGCGGGCTGAGCAATATTACGAGAAGAATTCAATTTTGCTACACCTTTTAAACATTTCTAATCCAAAAAGATTTTTCTTCCAGGATAAGATGATGTGCTTGAGCGACTCCTTGAGCTTTCATAACCAGGCTGTGATAGATAGCCGTCACTGATTACATCCTGAAAAAAGAAAAGACCAAAAAATTAACAAATAAGTTAGTGTTGATTATATATGCGAAAGTAAAAGAGAACCAACAATTGTGAAGCGTTCACAGGTTATATTAGCTGTACATTGTATGAAATATATGATTAAACAGAATTCTAGCAAGAATATTTTAGCATGCTGTATAAGAGGCAAGAGCAATGGCAGGACCATGTTATGCAACTCACTTGTATTGTGGGAGTTGAGCTTTGTCTTGGTGAACATTCTCCACCACCACCAAGGAAGACACTGTTTGTCCTATCGCTGGCTAGTGCTCTTAATCTGTTAAGCTCAGGTAGCACAACTTTACCAAGATCCGGTCTATCTTTTCGTCGCAGTTCAGCACATTGTAAAGCTAGCTTGGCAAACTTTAGAACTTCCAAAACTGGCCAGTCAGGAACAGTAGGGTCAAGCATCTCAGCAAAAGTCCCTTTCTCAATAGCCCTCTGAACGTGATGAGTCAAACCCATTGGTGGCTTGACCGTTATTAGTTGTAGAAACATGACACCCAAGTGAGTAGATATCAGATTTTACTCCAAGCATCCCAGTTTGTTGGTACTCTGGGTCTATGTAACAAAGTGTCCCAGCTGTTGATGTCATATGATATTGAGTGACAGAATCTGCTACCGATGGAGGGACAAGCCTGGCCAAACCTACATCACTAATCTTGCTCACGTAGTTATGGTCTAGCAAAATGTTTGACAGTTTCAGGTCACAGTGTACAATGGGTTCTGGCTTGGTCTGATGAAGGAACAAAAGTCCAGTGCCAATTTCTGCAGCTATTTGGAACCTTAGCTGCCAAGGAATAACTGGGGTGTTACCTCGCTGTAGGAGACGGTCTTCTAAGCTTCCATTAGCCATCTATTCATAGACTAGGAAACCATACTCGGCACATGCTCCCAGAAGGAGAACCATGTTTGGATGGCTTATGCAACACAATACTTGAACCTGGATAATTAAGACTTTCCCGATATATAATACACAACCAATAAAATGGCCTATAAATATAGAAGCACAGTAGCTCTAAGAGTAAGAAAAATCAATAATCCTAGCATTTCTATTTGAACTATCCGGACTTGAGAGGATTGGCAGATTGGTGTAAAGTATAAACTTTTTTTGGATGCATGAATATCACTTGATGAATATATTGGTTAAAATCTTTGTTTGATGTATGAGCAATTTCTTATACTCATGTTCCTCTTTAGTATTGATGTGGCTGCTGCTGTTTTCGAACAATATGTTACCAGTTTTGGAAACAAAGTGAAAGTTCAATCTTCAATTCCTTCATGATCAAATTCAAGATGTGAAGTGCCTAATAATAGTACTTTTCCTTGGTTATTTCATTTCTGTGCTAAATATCTGACGAAAGTATGTAATTTATGAGATAGATAAAGTTTCCTATTGGCAGTGCTGCTAACCTCTTTGCTGGAACTGTGACTGTCCTTAAGCTGCATCTGGACGTAGAACTTTTATTGCCACTGGTGTGTAGTCTAGTTCACCTCTGTATACCGGCCCATAGCCTCCTTCCCCAATCTTGTGAACGCTTGAAAAATTATTTGTTGCTGCTTCAATCTCCTCAATTGTGTATTTCCTGAACATGAAATCATATGTTTTTGCTTCTTTTGCCTTCTTCTCCTCAGCTTCTTTAAAGGCTTTCATTTCTGCATTCCTCCTTTTCTGTGCTTCCATTACTGCGATCCTTTGAGCTGCTTCTGCAGCCTCCATGGCTGCCATACATTTCAATTTCTCATTCTCTGCAAGTGCCAATGCAGCTTCCTGAGCAAGTCGTACCTGTTCTAATCTCTGTTCCTCTTCCAATTTCCACCGGTGGTGTTCGGTTGCCTGTGATGATATATTATTAGAATTTATGCTTAAATAGTTGTTCTAAACCGAAGAGTTATATTTCATCAAAGAAAAGGTTTTGCATCTATACCTTCTGTTTTGCTGTGAGTGCCTCCTTGCAGGCTGTACTGTACATGTCCATTGTTTGCTTGAGCTCTAGCCTGAGCCTCCTCATCTCAGCTTCCATTTCATCCTATTATTTTCAAGAAACTTACGTATTAATACTCTGAACTATACCTGCATGTATGCTTTATAAAAATAAAGCTTCTTTTGGATTGTGGAACTAAAACCACTCAAAACTAACAGCATTTTTTTGGTAAATTTAGGTATCAATTGTTGAAGGAATGATATTGGGACACCAGAACTGGCTCGGATAATCATTTGTGATATATTAGTTTCTGCTGTCAAGTTTGTAGTTGGAGGCATGCTTCAAAGCTTGTAGCTTGGTTGTGCTTCAAGTTTACTATGCAGAAAAACTGTCTTACAAAATTCAGTTGTGAACATGAGTTTCCACTTTCAATTGAGCATGATGAGAAGTCGTATGGTGAAGAGCTCATGTCAATGAACTTATGTCCGGAGTAAGATGAGGTAGAGCTCCTGTTGTTCATCCCGGACGAGTAAGATGATGTAGAGCTTCTGCCATCAATCTCTGGGCTGATTGAAAGCCGAGGTCCTGAGTCCAGATCATCATAGAAAGAAGGAAACATGTGATCCACACTCGGCCTTCCACTACTCACAAATGATATGTCAGTATCTGACGAGAGCTCATATGATTTGTTAGCTGAAGCTCCTCTTGTGAATGGTGAGCTGCATCATATTTATTAGGTTAGTCCTCTCCTCTGTTGAGTATTCACATGCTCTATTTCAGTAATATAGTTGTTCTACATAAGTATCCAGGCTATTCATTTGGAAGCCTTTTAACACGTTAACTGAAACTTCATCTAGGGAATGCTCGGGTCTGCTTTGCCTGGAAATGCAGATAGTGGTTGAATGAAAGCATCGGCAAAAATTTCTTAGTGAAAGGCCACATACCTATAAGCTAATCATTTTAATACTGCTTAAATGGAGGTACGTACATACTAACCAGGTACAACCAAAATAAGGAGCTGAATTAACTAATCGGTATCTACGCCTCTTCCATAGTTAATTGTTTTAAGCATCATTGTCTATGCCTTTTGTTCCCCAGACAATAAATGTACCAGAGCTTACTTGATTTGGATTTCATCTTGCTGGCTTTGTGGTGGATACTGCATCCTCTCCCATGTTGTATTGGTCAAAGAAACTTGATTGGGTAATGACAAAAAACCAGACGTGAGGTGGGAAATAACAGATGCTGGAACATAATCTGAACTTTCGACCTAAAAAAAGGAAAAACCGAATCTGGCCAACCTCTGGGTTGCTGGTTGTGGCTGAATTGCGTATCATTTGTGTCAGAAGCTTTGTTTGTTTGGTGCTGTTTTTTATTAGGCAAGTAAGCTTTCTGGGATAGTGAAGTGGTAGCAGCTCACATGATATCTTTCCCTTGCCAATGACATGCACAGTGCAGAAACTCGGTGCCTCTTTTGAGACAGTGTTTGGAACGTCTGTTGTTTTGAATCTGTGACGAAATTGATATAATTATGATGCATGCGTAATTGATGGCTTCCGAGAAGCAAAAACTGAGGTAAGACTACAACGTGCGGAACCAGATGTTGAATAAATGATTTCTCCGACCATCAAATTTTCGGAGTGTGTAAGCTGGTATTAGTTGAGACAGATCTATGAAAGTTTTCTTAGTTCATTGGATTTTAAAGATGAATACTTAACTACCTACAGTTATAGTTCCATTCAAATAAATGAATGATTTATACATTTTACGATTGATGCTTGTTCTCTTTGATACTATTTTTCTGATGAATTGTACAGTGATGGTGCATATGAACTGAGATATAACTTGGAGAAGAAATCAGTACCTGAGAAGGCCGCTTCTCGACGGCGCACCAGGTACCAAAATGTCAATTGAATTATTGACAACATAGTTTACCAGTGCTTTTACTATGAATCTAAGCCCTAGTTTGGGAGTGAGGTGCTTTAAAAAAAAGCACCCATGAAAAAACGCTGTAAGAGTTTTAGGTGTTTGGTAAACTAAAAAAAAAGGGCTTATTTTGGAAGCTGCTGTGAGAATAAGCTGAAATCAAAGGAAAAAGCTGAAGCAGCTATTTGTAGCTTTGGAAAACTGGCTTTTTTTCAAAGCACATAGAGCTACAGTGGTCCTTTAATGAAAAGACACACTATCAGACACTTTTTTTTCAAAAGCACTTTTACAAAAATGTTTACCAAACACTCAGTTGATTTATTTCACAGCCGCTTATTCTCACAGCACAACCGCTTATTCTCACAGCAGCTTTTTTTCAAAGCACAGCAATACCAAACCAGCCCTAAATCTTGTTGAAACAAGCTAGGTTAACTAAAAATTAGAGAAAAGCAAGAGAAATCATAAAAGATATGAACTGAGCATTGTTAGATGCGAAATCTGCATTTACGGATGGTTGCAGCTTAATCTAAGAAAACATCTCAACTGCTTAGTCAGCTGCCAAAATTGTTGCCTCTTGAGGCTTAAAATTTGCTGTTTCCTTCTCCATAGCTGCCACAGTTGCTTCCAATGCAAGTCCCGCCTCCTCTTGGCCTTGTGTTTTGCTGCTACTGCTTCTTTGCAGGCTGGCATCGTACGCGTTCCTTGTGCGCTTCAGCCTACTTTCCAAATGCTCAAGTAAATTTCGAGAAAAAGACAAATTTAAAGATAACAAAGTAATGCAAAGCTTTATTTCTCCTTCCTTCTGTACTCTTAAACTTCCCAAATGCTCAAGGGCCATACAACTTAAATATTCAAAACTACTTAAAAGTTAATTAACTTAAAACAAACATTAACTCGGTTATCAGAGCTAATTAACCCCCATATCTACAGCATCATTTTAGAAAGTTGCCCCTAGATTAGATACAGAGACGATTGATGCTAATGCATGCCAAAACGCGCACATCGGTTAGAATTTCTAATATTAACCGAGTCTCCCAACAAAGTTTTGAAATTACACATGCACGTACCATTAGATGAGAGATGATTCTCAATGAAGAAGTTGAAGAACGATATATAAGACATGTGCAGAAGATCCAGTATGAAAATACAAAAACAAAGAATGGCAGTGTTCCAGAGAGGAGCAAGAAGGGATGGGCGGTACTTGTTCGACGCAGCTATTTATACGAGAAATTTGAGCCACAGATTAAAAACGCACACAATTAAACAAACTAGAGATCTTGAATTGAGTGGCTACACACAGCATTTGACTCCCTTGACACCAGAAACTTACGAGATGACTACGTTCAACCTCCGATCCTACCAGTGACACTGACTCAGGTAAATGGTAGCTTAGGCCGCCAAACCTTAAACTTCTGGCAAAACCATGAGCATTTTGTCCAAGTTGCTAAGTAGAACAGAATCAAACCATTGAAGGGTTTTAGGTTCTTGAAAATAAGCCCCTCACAACTGCAACTGAAGTCAAAAACACTTGTGCGCGCGACTGTTATTGCACTGTAAGTGACGGGTCTCTTCTATACTATAATTCCTTAAGTTTTTTTTACTACAAATATCAGTTGTCGGGGACTGAACTAAGTATAAAATTTTCACAATTACTGCATGTAAATGTATCTACAAGAAACAGTTCAACCACGAACTCAGAAAGGTAGTTCGTTTCGTATTTTCATCGCTTGTTGCACGCAAGCATTTAAACAAGGAAATGGAATCTCCATTGAACTAGTGGATACAAGCAAATTTAGCTTAATTATCATCCTAAAATTAATTTTAATCTTAAATCCAAGAAATGTTCTTCTTCACTTCTAACTCAAATTACTAAAAAAAGCACATATTTTTCAATTAAGATTGGAGTTTAATATTAACTCCAAGCAAAATAGCATCTAAATTTTGAGTCCATATTCAACCATAATTACATTATTCGCAGTTGCAATGTAATAACTTCAGATAAAAAAAATCACATTTTTACACTAAAAAGTCAATCTTGGTACTATTCACTTTACTTTTTATTTTGTCCTTATCGTTAAAACTCAAAGTTTTTAAGTTATTTTCATTAGTTTTCCTTAAAAACTAAGGCTAGAAATAAAGAAAAAGAAGCAGAAATTTAAAGGGGTTGAAAATCTACCATCCATGAGGTTGATGGTGTACTCTCTGGCGACGCACTCTTCTGTTTTGACTCGGCTCCTCCTACTCTTCTTCGCCATGGCTGACGTCTGAAGCTCTGCACTGAAACCCCAAAACCCTAAAATAATGACGCAAAAATTCAAACCCCAGGCGAAACGTTACATATAGAAAGGCCCAAAAGCTTATTAGGTTTTCATACTAAGACGGGGCCATTTTTTTCCGGTTTACTACAGTGTTCCAAGAAAAAAGCCCAGGTCACTACGTCACGTTTTCTCACGCGTGCTACTTTTGTCGAGAAAATAGACAGTTCAAATTGCAAGAGTCAAATTTGCAAGTAAAATAGAACTTTTTAAACACTAACCAAACATTAAGTTGTACGTGAACTATAATTTAGTGCCACATATTGCGCTTTATCACAATGAAAATCAATCATACTTATGTACTCTCGTGTGGGTTCAATTTTCCTTCTCCTTAAAAATAACCATTTATCCTACTAACACTATTGTTAGTAAAAGAAAATTACAATGTAGTCCCCTTTTTATTGCTTGTATAGTACTCTACTGATTTTGTGTTTTGATTAGAAATGTTGTAATCAATTCTATTTGTACGTAATGACACAGACAAGATTTTTTGTGTTACTTGGATTTTTGCGATTTTTTTTTGGTGTTCTTATATATAATATATTGTCTCGTGTCCTTATAAGTCAAACTTAGAAATTTATCTATTGCTGTAGCTAATTGACTGAACGATTTTTGTTTTAAAATGATTTTTGCAGACATGATCTTTACAAAATGATTTATAATATAAACGGTTTTAATCATAAGCACAAAGGTACGTGAATCGATCACAAAATAGCTTGAAGAAGAACTCCTACTTCAATCATGAAGGAGCCAAGCTTTCCTCATTACATGTTTCAAACCCTGAATATTATTCATGAACAAGAGTACACTGCAGTGTCTAAGCTACAGTGATTATTTCTTAATGGCAAGGATACAAATGGCAAGAACCCCAATCAATTAGAAAGCTGAGAATATACAAGATAATTACTAGAATAATTAACCTTTTTTACCCAACTTCTAAGCTCTCTGATCCCTAATAAGATTCCTGAATGAGTAAATTCATCCCGCCCTATGTGCAGAAGCGATGAACGAGTGCCATCCCGAGAAAAACCATCACAAATAGTTTGTTTATCGCACAGTTCAGCTCCGGCTTCCACAATCCAGACGCTACTTATCAGGTCGAAATGTTGAGATATGCGGCATAAGATTCGTCCTTGAAGGTCGACAATGGCGCTAGAAGAAAGTTCCTTGGTGTCCCTTTAGCAACAAAGCTGATAGGATGATACTGATTTATTCCACTGTTCATCACAAAGCTAGCTGCCTGATTGAATCCAGCGCCCGATGACTCTGATCTGCAAACGAGCTTCAAGCTTGCACTAGCCCCAACTGTTTCGCTATACACATAGCAACCTTTGTTGCTTTCAGACTCTAAGGATACTGTGGTGTTCTTTCCATCCAAACCTGGAACCAAAAGAAAAGCTGAGGTGTCCTTACTAGTGGACATGTCTGCTATACCGAGGTTCTTGTCTTTCCCTTGCTGTACTACAACCTTTCCTGGAAGATCAAAGAGTTCTAGCATGACCGATTTTCCTTTAACATCATTTGCTGAAGAGAGTTTTGTGGACAAGTAATTTATAACGAGCCTGAAAGTGGCATGATTAGCAGCATCAGTGCCGGTTTCAGGAAACTTGTCCAGTCCAATTGATTCGTTTAAGTTGGCTATGACGAAACTTGAGCTTCCAGACTCTTGGGATAAAGAAACCAAGAGGTTATTGTATGAGGAAGGGATTGGAGTTATCCAGTCAGAAAGAGACGTAACAGAGCCAGTCTTAATGTCCCAGTTGCCACTGGTATGAGCTGCTAGCAGATATGGACCATAAAGAATTGCTTGAATCGAAGCATACTCAGGCCGATCATCTGAGTTTCGTTCAAAGGGCTTTGTCAGTCACAAAAATAAAATAAAAAAAGGGTTCATCGACAGGAATGTACTATAAACTACCTTTAATAGCCTCTGTTCTTAGACTAAAGGGTAGCTGAAGCGTCAAAATGTCACCAGGACTCCATTTTCTTGTGACTGTTAGAAAACTACCTGCAATACGAACACAAAAATAATATCGGTTTATCCTATAGTTTGCACCCAAAATACAAGGGAAAGAGGTTCGAATGAACATTTAACTGACTCCAACTGCAGAAATAGAGGGGAAACTGTGAGTATATCTCTCACCCGGAGCTGGAACACTCAGAGTTTGACCATTCAATGCTGCTTTTGCACCATTTGAATCTGTCCAAATTGGAATTCGCAAGTTCAACGTAGATGATATGCCTGTCCCCTGCATCATTTAGATCCAGTATAAAATTCTATGTTAGACTTACAAGGACACAAGACAAAATGACGGTATATATGTTTGTTTTAGTGAATCTATAAACCGACACATAACACATGTTTGTTTATAGACTAGGGTGACTGTTTTACAAGTTTCTAAATGAGTGTCAAATATTGGAGGACGTGTTTACAATGTCCTTGAAAGTGTTTCACAAATCCTTATGAAAATAAGAGAGCTGCCGTGCGTATCAGAGAAACAGTAGAAACACAATTGCAACTGAAAGACTAAGCAATAAGATGGCAGAAGGATGAGTTGTGAACACTGACTGTGTGATAATGTTAATGACAATGTAATATATACCTTCGCTGAAGAAAATGTTATAGTGACTCTAAGGTAAGGATCCCATGAATTGACAGGATCAACTGTCTGATTAACCGCAATTTGTCCGGATTTCCAATCAAGAAAGCTTGAGATATACTGGATAATGAAAAGTGCAGGAGCTTCTTTCTCCTCTTCAAAATATATGGAATCTCCTAGCTTTGAGAATGACTCAATTCCTACAAAAGCATCAAGAAGTTAGACATAACTGACGGTTGTTACACAGTACCTATAATAGGAACAAGTCGAAACACAATCTAAATTTTTCTTCCATCAGAACAAATTGAAAATGAGAAGGCACATCATTATGATATATAGATCATGACGGTTTCAGAAAAAAATCTGGGAAAAGATAAAAGGGGCAATGAAATTTAAGCAATCCCGTACCAGTGCCATAGCAGCACCAGAAAGAGTCGAACGGTTTTCCCCAACCATGGTAGCTTCTGGCCTTGGAAGTTCCACGACCTAGTGGAAGCATGTAAATCATGACTCCAGGCTCTGTCCCTCTTTGGATGCCTAGCACGCCATTTGTCAGAGCTCGCTCGTAATAATCTGCATATGCTGTTTCTTTGGTCCATCTAAACAGGTGGCGAGAGACCTACAAGATCATCAAGATGTGCTAAAGGAGCAGCAGAAACAAGGCCTTTATCGTACATAACAGCAAAACTCAATCGATAATGATGAACTCATGCACTGCACAAAATTATTTTGACTTCCCATAGTTGCACCTCTTTCAACAATAGACTAAATTATAACCGCTGTGTAATATATAAGGTACCCCAGCACCAGTTCTAGCTTTATGAAATGAAATATATTTAAAATTTAAATCAATCAATTAATCAACTTTTCACACAACTCATAAAAATCCATCAGCCTTGAGAACGGTTACAACAGGCATACCTTCAGCATGTTATAAGTTGTGCACGACTCCTCGTTCTCTGTTGTTAAAGTGCTTGCCAACCTTTTAGGGTCGGACCTGCTCAAAAGTTGAGGAAAGCAAATCCAAACAATTCAGGATCCATGTTAAGACTTTTTAACTACTTATCCTCACAGTAGTACTGGGATTCAGGCAAAAGGAAGAGCTTATTATGAATGAGCTGAAAATGAAACATTAATATCTGAATTTTAGTACCAGAACTCGCCGACTGATGTCCCTCCGGTTGCATAGCTATGAGAAGAGTTAACAATGTTCATAAAGAAAGTACTCATTTCCTGAAAATTTCAGATATTTTAATAAATGTCAGAATAAACAACCCTAATGCCAATGGTATATAGACACTAAGGAAATAGAAAAGATGGTGATTGAGAGATTAAAAATTAAAAATTAAAAATTAAAAACGCAAGTGCAATGCTGTTTTATAAGAAAAGCAAGGGGGAAAGACGATTTTGTTGAGGTCAAATATAAACCTTAGAAAGGATCTTAGGTTTTGTTGAATCGTAGTTCAGATACTCTGTAAGATGAATAGATCATTTACCTTATAAAGTGGATCACCGGTGACTTCATATCGCATTTGAGCACCGATAACAATTGGGATATGTGTGTTAGCATGAAAACCAGATATGTCATCAGCCTACAAATATCAAAACTACTTGATGAGAGGGATTCTAAGAGATAAGGTTCAGAGAAGCTAGAAATTTAGCTGTCATAGCTGGTGTTTACCAACGGAAAGAGAGAGGAATACAAAATATGCAAGAAACCTAGGGTCTCACTAGACATACTGAACCGAAAATAATGGTTACCTGCACTGCCAGCACTCCCAGAAAGCATGGTTTGTCGAAAAGATGAGCCAACAATAAATGCTTTGCATCTCCCTGAGCGTAGTAACAAGAAAGGTCAATGCCACAACTCTAATGTTCAAAATACTATGTCTATAAAGTAGTTCACACATCAATGGAAAGTAGAGTTCTGATACGGTTGCCATCGAAATAGTAAATTCCATGAAACTTCTACACGGGCTTTTTCCTAATGTTTAGAATGGGGCATATGACATACATGAGCAGTGTAATCTCCCAGTTAGCATATTTTCAAAGAAAGGTCCTGGTATATATGAATGGTAGTTCCAGCTAATGCTAATTTCAACTAGGTTAAAGACGCAATTAACTGTCTGCACATAGAATGAACCATCTGAAAGAAGTGCCAAGAGTACTTTACAAGAAATCTTACGCACCGTAATAGCATATAGCTTATAGAGAACATCATTCATCCCCCCAGTTTCTTCGTTAAGTGCCGTATAATGCCTTTCTACACTGTACTTCAATATCACATTCTGAACACGGTTGTAAAAGTACTCAACCATCCACGTGACCATTTTCAACGCTTGAGCATTATCAGCAAATGTATACTGATCCAATAGGCCTGCCAATATCTGTCAAAGCAGATAAGTCAGAAAAGCTAATGACGCGTCCCTTCGAATCAAAACGAAGTAATGGCAATAGGTAACAAACGAAGTAGATTCTACCTTGTGAATGGTGTAATAAGGAGCCCACACAGGCTTAACAGCTTCAAATCGATCAAATTCTTCAGACGGAAAAGCAGAAAGATATCCACTGCCAATTTTCTTCTGACAAAGAGATAGATTGTCCACTATTGCAGACATTTTATCTTTGAGGGTCTGGTTATGAGTGCTAGCCCACATTTGTGCTGTTGCACTCAAGTAATGCCCTTCAAAATACAAAAGCAAGCCGCTCTTTATACAGATCCACACAACCCAAATTTTCAAAAATTAAAATCGCAATTAAAAGCAACATCATCGCTGAATTTCAGTTATATATCAGAGACAAGGGCAGTAGAATGTGGAGGCAGGGAATGCATCTATAGTATATCATTCATTCCCAAAAAGAAATCGGAACAATGTGCAAGTGTTCTCCAAACTAAAATCGAGGTACAAACAGTTAAATCGTATAGACTATGAGAAGACAATATCAATGAAGAAATGTATTAACATGTGAGAAACAGAGAAATTACACTAAAGCTATGATTATGTTGACAGAGAAAACAAAGGGAATGAGTTAACAAACAAGACTAACCAACGAAATGACCCCGAAGCTCACAAGTCGGGTCCTCCCACCCCTTATATGGTGTTCCGGGGGTTGACAAACCCGCTGTCTGACGAAAGTTCCAAATTAAACTATCAGAATCCAACATCAATAAGTACTCCAAATTTGTTTGCTGTGCCCTTCCATGTTGTGAAGTTGGATGCAACCTCACATCATGCAATGGCACTTCCTTAAGAAAATCTCCGGAGGCCTCAAAAGCACCCAAAGTTTTTATTTTCCGGTACATCATTCCCCATTCAATTTCATCTTCTTCCCTCAGTAACTTTCTTGGGAGCAAATCCATCCACGCCGAATCATCGGTATGTATCAAGTGGTAGTATGAGAACATCTCCTCCTTGAGTGTTTCATTGTGGGAAGATAAGAGCTCATAGCGGTAAGTATGCGATGAAAGCTGAGTAGGACTGTTTGTACATTCCTTCCCCACAGCAAAACCACATAGCAGAAAGACTACAAACACAGCTAACAAATCGAAAAACACAAAACCCTTCATTTTCTTCAAAACCCCAAATTAAAATTTCCCAAATGTGATTATATATAACCACCAAAAAACTCCAGCAAACAGTCAAAATTCAGTCCACAATTTCACATTCAACAGCCAATTATCAAAAGGTCCAAACTTTACCAAAACCCAACAATTAAAACCCCTGAAAGTCACAAATTAATCAAAAGATTCAATTTTTAACAAAAGCCCAACAAAGAAAACCATCTGAAAGTCACACAATTCAATAAGATAAGAGCACAAAGCACCAGAAAACAGGCACTTTGAGCTCAAAATCCAATTAAAAAAATTCAAAGCATCTGTTTTTCGCAAAACCCAGAAGACAACTCACTCCAAAGTCAAAGAACAACTGTATAATTTATAAGAGAGAGAGAGAGAGAGAGAGCGAGCGAGAAAAAGATAAGAACAGAAGCACATGTGGGAGTGAGAAAGTGAGAGTGAGAGAGTGGTTAATCTTCTATATATACAAACACAGAAAGTAGAGAGAGTGAAGCTGGAGTCCAAGATTGCAAGCTATATCCAAAAACACCCCGCGTGAAAGCAAAGAAATGGTCATTCTTTGGGTCAATAGTTCAACAGATTTATATATGTTTACTATATCTATCTATCTATACATACACAGTTACACGGAGATATACAGAGAGGGAAGTGAGGTGAAGATCACGGATACGGTGTCGCGTTTTGAGGCAGGTTTGACCGAGCGAAGGTTTGGGGGTTGAGGGCCATCTGAAATATCTCGTAAGAGAAGAAGAAAGGCTCCTATCCTAACAAATGGCCTTCTTTTCGCTCCTTTTTCAACTGAAATTTCAACCGTTTACTTCATTTTTCTCTTATTTATTGTACTCATTATTTAGTAGATATTTTTATTTTATTATATAATTTTTTTTGTTTATATCATTTTTCTCTAAATATTTAATTGGTACGACACTCTTTTTTCCTTTGATCGGATTGAAAGCCCCGGAAAGATTTTTATTGAAGCTCATTATTAGCACCATATCCTCACTTATGTACTTGTATCTTTATTCAATGATTATCGTACTTTCTTTATAAAAAAAATGAAATTTTCGGCGATCGTCTAAACTTTTATTTCAGTCAATTATTTTCGTATTGTTAGATTACTCAAAATTGCATCAAGAATTTCATCCACATATTAATAATGTGAACCGCGTGAGAGAAATAAAAAACAACTAGTCCAGCTTAAGCGACTACAAAGCAGTCATTAAAAATAGTTTGAACTAAACAAAGAGGAGGCTCCGCAAGCTCTTGAAAATTTATCTAGCTACTTAAACCCAACTTGGCTAACCCGTCAGCTGTAAAGTTGTGCTCTCTATGATCAAACTCTGTACTCCAAGACAAGACCATGGAGATGATGATTAGGGCTAGGAGAACTATGAATGAAAGAGACCATCAAAACGGAATTAACCTCCATAATAAGATGAGAGAAATTTCTAACTTTAGCTTCAACCCGTAAAACAAAGCCTAAAGCTCAACATGGAGACTTCTCCAACTCGTTTTTTAACAATAAAACCAATAATTCAATTGCCATGCCAGTCTCTAATTAATCGTCCACTTCCGGTGCTTCTTTTCTTTATGGGGAAAGGTTGTGGACTTTTTGCTTTACTACAAATTAGCTTTGATTATTTTTCATATACCACATTGCTAACCTCCAAGAATTCATATTGGCAGTAACTTTGCACCGTACAGCTGTCTTTACTCCAAGAATTGATGTCTACTTACTTCCAAGGAATTTTGCTTTCGTTGTTACATCACATGATTAAAATCTTAGTTAATTCCAATTTGTAATTCTCTCTTTTATCCCTCTAGCTAGTAAATGTTGCATAGGCCTTAAAACATAAGAAGAAAGTTTGAAGAAAATATTTGGTCTTTCTCATGTTACACCGAAATAAAAAGCTTCAAAACGCGCGTCGTAGACAATTATAACTTATAATAATTTTATTTTAAGTTATGAATAAATGTATATGGTTCGACTTTTAATTGTTATTTCTGCTTAAAATTGTAATGTATTTCATCTTGACCCTAAAAAGTAAAATTCTGAAGTCGTCACTGGGCGTGACTGTACTGCCGACCGAAGGAATTTTTCGATGTGAACAAACGATTACATTAGGTAATGATGTACGTTTGCGTATTGCCCAAGAGTTAAAATCACAGTGAGGAGAGCTTAAAGTCATGCACTTTCTTTTTCTATGCTCTACTGCATGTGGTGGGACATTTATGCAGCATGCAGTGCCGACTTCAATATTGTCTTTTGATTTTTCTCGTCTGCTAACAAGTTGCAAAATAATTTGCCACCTAAAAAGAATTAGATCGACTCTCATTTGATCTATAGTACTATTTGTTTTAATTTGGAAAGACGGATTCTCAAGTTTGATTTATATAAATGTCGAAAATAATATATATTTGTAATGAATTTGATACAAAGTTGTACAGACACACACACACATATATATATATATGTGTATCTATGTATGGATGTATTCAATCTTATTGTAATTTTTTACAAATGCAATATTGCGAGAAGAAAATGCAAACACAGGAGATCGTGTGTGAGAATAAATTAATGCTCTTAATCACTTGAGTAACAACTTCCTCACTCATATATATATATATATATATATATATATATATGCATCACAGCAGATGTATTGTTGCTGTCGTTGCACTTAGTATTGCTTGCAAGGCTGCTGAGGATCCTGAAAGTAGATAAGTGGTTGGTTTATGTTGTTTTCAAACAAACAATTTGCATTTTCTGACTACACGTGGAGGTTGGGATCATTCATTACTCAAAGGAAAAGATGGGGTGTGAGCAAAAATCTCTACTTTTTTTTAAGGAAAAATGGAAGAATAAACAATTAACAAGTTCAATAAACTTATTTCGTACCATGACCTACAAAATTAGAAAGAAATCATTTCTGGATCTATTTCTCCTAATCCATCAAGTTTGGGGATCTGGACTTTTGAAATTTGATCAACAGCTAAAGTTATTATAATTTTTAAAGTGTGTCCCTGTTTGTAGCATTTGAATTAAATTTCAAAGGTCCAGATCTCCAAACTTGGTGGATTACGAGGATTGGATCCGGAGAGGATCACTTTCCTACAAAATTAGTCAATGTGTACTTGGAGAACTTTTTCAGTGGGTAGAAAACACGGCCAAGTACATCAAGTATCATAATACAAGTGGATATAATTGTTCTTTCAAGTATTTAACTACTTATATTATGACACTTAGTGTATTAGACCACTTTTCTGGCACACTGAAAAATCTCTGGTTTACTTGGATGGGGATAGCAACAATGACAAGTATTAGAAAATGATTTAAGGCTTAAGATTATGAAAGAGATTATAACGCGGCGAAAGCTACAAGATACGAGGAAATCATCTGTAAACACTGGAATTAATAGGGATGGAAAAACTCTCAAGCTTAAATAACTCTAGTTCCAAAAATAAAAATAATCCTTGGTTACTCAAAGACGAGTAGGAACTTCTACTTAAAATTTCTCAAAATTGTTCATTTTCAATTTATAAAATTTCGTGTTTATAATCACAACTATTCATATTATAAATCACCATATAAAGATCGCATCTGCAAAAAATCAATTAAAACTAAGGCCATTTAGTCATTAAACTGTTTAAAAACAAATGAACGGTATTGGTAAAAGTATTACGAACAGTCTATGTATTTGCTACAATAGATTGACTAAACGAACTTGTTTTAATTTAATTTTTTAGAGATAATCTTTATAGTATAATTCATAGTACGAACGATTTTGATCATAAGCACAAAGCTCTCTGATTAAGACACTAAGAGTTTTGAATATGAGTTCCTACTTATCTTTGTGTAACCACATATTGTTCCGAAAATAAATAAAACAAAAGTACTTGTAAATTTATATTAAATCATAAACGTGACATAAACGACATTAAAACGCAAAAAATGCCCTCAATTATGAACAAATAGCGTGGTTTGTTTCTCTCATTGTTCTATTTGAAACCGCGTATTGTGGGCTTGAATCGAACATCTGGGGTAACTTCAAAAAACGCAACATGTTTTTGGTCAATTTGCACCTACGAGTTGCAACATGATCTGATTCGTTAACTGATCTACATCAGACCATTGCATTGATGCTTAGACGCTACTTTCTTGGAAGAGTGCAAGGGTTGTAATTCCGTCAAAATCAAGTGACTTAGTTAGAACTTAAGTTTCAACTACATCGAAAACAATAAAGTTAATACAAACTAAACAAGACATTAAAGTGATTAGTTCAGCTTAACCGTAAGGTGCCTAGTTTGTCCACCACCATTTGGTACCGTTTAGCGTGTGAGTTCAAATTAAGCATGCTGTCAAGTTAATGCGGCACCCCACTTAGTACAAGTGGGTAGCAATCATTTGGTGCAAGTGCAACAAAACTAAACGAGAGAGAGAGAGAGAGAGAGAGAGAGAGAGAGAGATAATTTGTTAAAAAAACTCCAAGGTTTCATAATATTTCTCATACAAAGTCAAAACTTGAAAACTAGTACAATCACTAAAAGGCTGCAGAAATTAGAACTAGCAGAGTGCAAGTGAAATTTCAAGCTAGTTATATGATCTAAAAGCACTCCTACAACCATCTGTATTAACATTCCACCAACCGGTACGGGGAAATTTTCAACTCGGAACCTCTTCCTTGGTAGGAGCTCCGGTAGTCGAGGAGCAGAGGGAGGAACAAACTGAATATCCTGTAGCCGATCTGGAGATAGAGCTTGACAAGCAGGGTTTTGGAGGGGGCCGATAGCATACCAGAATCAGTCGAAAACAATATACCCTTACAACTAGAAGCGGAAGTGAAAAAATTTCAGATTCTTAACATCGATATCCAAAACGTGATATGTAATTCCAAGGCGGTAAAAGAACTTTAATCTCTCCTGCTGCGCTTCTCATGTATTTCGTCCCTCTTGCTTTCACTCCTACGCTTCTTGCGTCTTTTGTCCCTATCACTTTCACTTTCAGAAGAGCTTGATGATTCTGATTCAGACTCAGAACTAGTTCCCGAATCTGATGAACCAGAGCTCCCAGATTCTTCATCTAATTCTGAGTCAGACACTTGTTTTTGTTGTTGCATAATGAGTCGTGGCATATGCTTCAAGTACTCACGCAGGTTCTCGGTGATGCCACCAAGCCCAATGGATGTGAAAAAATTAATGGCAAAGCGGGTGTTCTTGGGATTATCCTTTGGGAAGATAGAATCATAAGACTCCTGCATTGCAGGATCTGTGAGCCGCTCATTTAGCAAACGGATACCAAGATGCTCCGACAATTCCTGCACACCAGAAACAATAGAAAATCACAACTGTATACAATATGTAAGTCAACATTCTCTAAGAAATAATCTCCAGACAAGTGAAATACATCACAACTCAAGAAATTACCACAGAAAATAAACACAAACATGGGCCTAAGTCTCACCTCATGGTATTCAAAACAACGTTTACATGGACAAGGATTTATTCAGAGGCAGAGGTCACTAATGATTGTTGGCAAACCTCAACCTATCAGATATATATGTGATTCAAACCTATTATTAACTAACCTAGGAGTGTTTAGTCTAGCGATCAGGCCCTTGGTTTGTTACCAAGAGGTCTGGGGTTCGACACCTCCCAAGGTACCCACCTAGCAATTGCTAGTGTTTCTTGCTTCCCAAATGTTGTGGGGTCAGGCGGGTAAGCCTAGTGATTAGTCGGGTCAAAGATCCGGAGACACTAGATTCAAAAAAAAAAAAAAAAAAAAAAAAAAAAGACCTATTATTAACTAAGCCACATTATGTATTTTTATCTCATGATCTTTTCGCCTTCTTTTTCTCAATCAGACTTATCATTGCCAGTCAGTTAAAAAGATTTGGAAATAAAAAATTATTTCAGAGGTAGAAGTAAACTAATAATTGTCAACATTGTAACAAGCAATGGTAGGCTTCAGAAAACCAAACAGAAATGTAGAAATATAACATTTCTCTTTTGTTACCTGGAAAAGGATCTTGATAAAAATACGAGAAGATGAAGTAGTATCCTCTTCAGTCAATCGTATATAGGCCAACACATGCCAAGGAAGGGCGTCTGTGCCGAGTAAATGGGCGAAAAACTTTGCAACGTTCCGTAGCTTATTTGTTTCAAGCCGGTGGATCATGGAATACTGTTGCACAAAGCATTTCTCGAAATTTTCCTGGTGGACTTTGTTGATCATGCAGAACCTTTGGCCCAAAAGACCATAATACCGGAGGTAGGTTCTTTCTTGACTGCAACATTCCAAAAGCATGACACATAGTTCCATCTGTTAAAGGTCAAATCAAGTCGATTATTACTTTTTATGAGAAATCAAGGTCAAATAAAACAGATTATCATTCTTCAACTAAATTGAAAGTCAATAAAGATAAACACTATGTACTCACAGAATTTCAAAAGCTTTGTTGTTAAATTGCTACTCTTGGGTCTAAGCATGATTCATATACTTACAATTTTATTCCGTTTCTATAAATTCATATAATGATAATTTAAATTCACATCACAAGATTTTGGTTAACAGATTAGCCTAGCACAAGCAGTTTTACATTGATACTAATATTTTAGTTCATTCAAAGTATGGCACAAAGACACCTCTAGTTCCCTAGTTATCATGTGAAATAGGATAGCTACATCATGCATGACTATCACTCACCTCTTGACCGGGCTCAAGTTTAATCTTCAGGAGCTTATGACCCGCCTCCTCAAAATCTACACTGGACATGATTGTAAGATAGATAGTTCTTCTAAGATTCACAAGATTTGTCTCTGTCTCGTCTCTTATCTGCATCTGCTCCTCATCCTCTTCCTCAGATTCCTCATCATCGTCATCATCGTCATCTTCACCATCTGAAGCTGCATCAGAACCTTCTTCATCTTCAGAATCCTCACCAAGTATAGTTTTCTTCAGTTCTTCATAGCGCTCCTCACTCTCAAGGAAATTAGGATCGGCCTTGAAAAGATCTAAATGAAGACAAATCAAAATGTTAACATCTACAACGAATATAACCCTAGCAAAGTCAAAAGGCTATGAATAAATTAACACCAGAAGACATACCAAGGGTAACTTCTGAATCTATTTCCTCTTCAAGAGAAATTTCATGTGTCAACTGGTCTTCCTGCTCTACAAGGTCCAGTTCTGGACGAACAGCTGGGTGCCCCTGCATATGGATATGAAACAATAAATTGTCAGCTCTCAGTATTCTTTGTTGCTATATAGTTTACCATTATAAAGACAAATAGAACCAAGCCACAAAACCTGAAACTTCGCTTTCCGTATTGCAAATAAGTTTTCAATCAGATATTGAACTCTCTTGTCTATTTCTCCCTCATGAAGAATTCCACGAAAGCGTTCAAAGATGCCTGCAAAAGTTCCAATGTTAAGAGCAAAGTCAAACAACTCCATGAAAAATAAAAAGAACTACGAACCCCATACAAGATAAAGTTCAAAATAATTGAGACAGTGGAGTAACCAAGAGCAGAAGCCAGGTGACCAGTGTGAAAATTCACTTACGACAGCATCCAATTCAATCAATTTTATAAAATAATTGTACTAACTTTAACTGGTCTTATAGTATCCCATACAGATCAATTAATTTGTCAACTGATGAGTTGATAATAAAAAATAAATAAAAAAACAAACAACTGAAAAAAAATGGTATAATCTAGCTATGTAAAACTTCCAATTATTAGTAAGATGCAATGCATGATAAGCATATAGAAATATATTGTTCCTAAAAAACATGGATCACATTAATGAATAAAACCAAGAAAGCACATAAATGCTACCAAATCAAACAGCATACCCACCGTGTAACCCTTTAGGCGAAAGGTCCTGCAGTAATGATCCACACTCGGTGACAAAGCCAACAGCGACTTCAACACTGTCATCCGTAGGGTTCTCCAGCAGAACAGTGAGCAATTCCAAGGCAATAATCTCATGAGCTACTTGCTGGTTGACCAGATGCGCTATAAATTTAACCGCAGCTAGTAGTTGTGGCTGATCACAGAGTAGAACCAATTAAAGAAGAGGATTAGAATCAATATATGTAAAAGATATATTCTGTCTTCTAAGTTTCTAACACATTATTAAATAAGCCAACGACCCTTGGGTGTAGTGAGAACTCCTCCTTTCAAAAACAAGAGTGGAAGCTGAGTCGAGGGCTCAATACTTAGCATGAGTGTGCGTAAAATTTCTGAGAATAAACATATAACAGTGGAAGTAAAATAATAAAGCATGGGGAAAAAATGCACCTTGTCATTCCGCTTAAATGCTCTTTTAAGCTGTAAAACAATTCTTCTCAACAAAAGTTCACCAACCTCAGGAAACTTTGTGTTGACAACAGCAACCAAGGCTGCAAACACATCAGTGAAACCTGGAGATGCCATCTGTGATTTCATGCAGGATCGGCAGAAGAGGCCCCTTCCGCGAATCAGATTCTCAGCAAAAATTTCAGGAATTATATTTTTTATGTTTGCAGCATTGACCTTGTTCACAAGACCATTGATGCTCTTTCGAAGGGCATCCCATGTCAGTCGCTGATACTTAACGCTGCTTTTATCTTCAACCTCTTTCATCATACGGGCCAACTTAAACGGGGGAATGTAAACTCCACCACTCTTTCCTGAATTTGCCACATCAGCGTTCATGTTCCCTTCTTGCGACCGTCCTTGAGGTATTGAACTTGCATTCTTTTCCCTCAAAGTTCTACTGTCTTCTCCTTCTCGTCTTTCATCTTCCTGGTTTTTATGCCACCTTCTCTGATCCTCATCTCTTTTATCATTTTTCCGTTCTAATGTTCTGTGCTCTTCCCTTTCGTCCTTGCGATCTGAATAGTGACGTGAATCTCGACCCCTACTTCTATGAGCACCATCAGTATCTATCCCTCTACGTTCATTCTCACGCCTATGTGGTTTATCCCTTTCATCCCGGTAATTACCTTTTTCCCGTTCTCTACGCCCATTCTCAGTCTTTCTTTCATTCCTCTGGCTGCCCCTGTCTCTCTCTATCAACTCCCCTTCTTCATCAGAACTTTCTCTGCCTCTAGGATCCCTCTCAGTGGACTTCTCCCTGTCCACATCTCTATGACGCTCATCATGTCGCTTGGATTTACTTCTACGATGACGATATTCACCTCTTGCATCATCATCACTCGAATCGCTACTATATCTTCTAGCCATTATCTTACACAGATGAAAACTTCACAAGAGACTAAAAAACCAACAGCTCACCAATTTCCAACACCCGTTACTCCAGACCCAAATCCCTGTCATAAATGACATCACACCGTTAGTATTCGCGCCTATAGTGGGGCTGAAATATCCAACACAAGTATAATGCATATAATTCAAGAAAACTTTCTCAACTGTGTTACTAGAGTGGACGACATATATAACCATCCACAATGAGCAAAATTACCAAATGTTGTAGCTTGATTTACTTAATTTCGATGTTCCGTAATCACACATTCGCAATTTTGGGTTTTAATTTCAGTAAGACGAATCTAGATTCCAGCGAGATTGAAAAATAACTACTCTTTCACTTTTCCAGTTACGAAAACAGAAAACAGTATACATGGTTAAAGGATTTAAGCTGCAAATTGAAATCTGAGTTTTCGAGAACAATAGGAAATAAATTCCATAACTTTATATATATTTAACGCCTTTTACAGAACAACTAAACCCTAAATCGCTAAATCATGAAATTATCCAAAAACCCTAAAATCGTACAAAACCGAAAACTGCAGGAAATCGAAGCTCAAGAATTTTACACAGAAGCTCAAACTTTCAAATAATTAAATAAAAAAATAATTACGGAGAGAAGATAAGGATACCTGGGCAAGGAGGTGCTTCAATGGAGGAGAGAGAGTGGAAGAGAGAGAAGCTCCGAAATCGGGAGGAAGAAGTCGCGAGTAGGTTTTTGATTTTTTTGCTTCGGTAACCAATTGCTTGGGGGTTTTTATTTTTTTATTTTATGTTTTATCAGAAAAGGAGGAGAGAAAAAGCCCAAACACAAGTGTAAAGCCCAATGGTTGTTTTTTTTTTATAAATTTTTTACAAAGCCCAATAGTTGTTGATAGTTTAGCCCAACTTTGGTTTGAGTAAATGAGTTTATTGGGAATGGAATATTTTTTTTTCCTTCCTTGATAGTTTAGGCCCAACTTTGTTTATCTTCTTGTCGAGGATTCGGACCTCTATGTTCAATGCTGACGGACCTGGACATTTTGATCACTCATTTCAAATCACGTGTCATTAGCTCATTCTCTTAGTTCACCTCACACAAACCGATGGTCCATATCTCTCTTACTCTCTCTTTAACAGCCTGAATTTTTCATTCTTTGAGCTCTAGACACAGAGATCAAGAGAGGATCTCGACTCTAGGAGGATGGTGCTGGTGGTAAGTAGAGTTGTACAATGCTTATGAAAAAGCATCATCGTTCTTTTTGTTTTTAGTTTGTGTCATGTGCGGCGCTCTTTTTCTACCTCAAAATTATCCTATGTGATTTTCTTTGGGACAAACTTCCTACCTTAAATAAAGCCCTTGTTGATTTTGAATTTCATATGTAAACAGCATATGCAATCAATCCATATTTCCTACAAGAAACTAGCTAGTGCTAGTTACTTTCAAGTTCCTAAATCTAAAGTTACTTTGTTTTTCTGCCTCCGCGATATTGATGCGATATTGATTGGAATTGTTTTCAAGTTACATATAAAAAGAGACCCAATATTTCACATAACTATTTCACTCTAAGGGTTTGAGAAAGTTATTGTCCAGAGAGATTTGCTCCAGATCACCCAAGCGTTAAGATCTTCTTCCATTGATTTGCCTCTTGTTGCACTTTTTATGGAGGACTCAAAATCTCTTTTTTCGGAGATCATTGGAGTTTTATTCACCCATATTAGATGCCGAGCTAATGAAGTTGCCCACCTCCTTGCCCAGTTCAGTCTTTTTTTTTCGAGTAATGTTATTCATACCATGTTTTTATACGATATTTTTATACTACTTTAAGTGACATTTGATGTGGACAGTCACATCATTTGAAAAAATTGCAAAACCCAAGGAAATGAAGGAGAAAGGCTTCTCATATACCACAATCATCATTTAATTAACTAGTTTTTCTTAATTATTAATTTATTAAATAATAAACTAAATTTAAAAATCTGATTAATTCAAATAATGTGGTTGTCCACATCAAATGCCATCTAAAATGGTATGAAAATGTAGTAAAAAACATGATATGAATAATATTACTCTTTTATTTTAAAAACCCTTGCTTGTGGTTTGAAGAACCACCAGACTTTATTGTAAACATTTTGTTTGGGGACTGTAACTATAAGTACAGGCTTGCCTGCGAACATTTTGCTTTATAAAAAAATAAATAAAAAAGCTAATTAGAAAGCTTCCTTGACAAGTGTAAAGAATGTAAAGTGTGATATATATGGGGAAAGTTGATTTACTACGAACATTTTTACTTTTCTTTTGAAAAGCCTACAAAGAAATTTTTATAGGTATCAACACAACGTTGTGTATCATATCACATGTTATAAGAGTAATGATATTCATACAATATTTTTATACTAAGAAAATGAAGAAGAAAGACTCATCGTATACCACAATCATCATTTAATTAATAAGTTTTTCTTTATTATTAGTTTATCATATCACAACGTGGCATTTGATGTGAACAGCCACATTATTTGAAAAATTTACAAAACCTAAGGAAATAAAGGCTCGTATACTACAATCATCATTTAATTAACTAGTTTTTCTTTATTATTAGTTTATTAAATAATGAACTAAATTTAAAAATCTGATTAATTCAAATGAGGTGGATGTCCACATCAACTGCCACTTAAGGTGATATAAAAATATGATATGAATAGTATTACTCATATTATAATAAAAACAGACAATAAAGTTACTATGTTTAAATTTTAAGATACATTAATAAATTCACGTGCTACTACTAAAGTGGAATAATAACGTTACATAATTGCCAAATTCTTATCGATGATAGTATTGTAGAGAAAATATACACTATATAAAAGTGGGTCCTGTCTGCTTTTGCTAAGTTGAAAAGATAGCCCATAAAGGCTTTGAAAGTGTATTCAACTTAATTAAGTGAAAGACCTCTCGTAACCCTAAACAATAGATATTCAACCTTTGAAACCGACCAAGCATCAAAAAGAGTTGATCTACCGTCGGAAAGGAAACCTAATTTTTCTCCTACTCAAAACCATCATGGTGCATTGTGGTACACTAAACATATATACCACATTATTGGATGAGAAGGAAGAAGATATAGATATATATTGGAATTACTGGTGATCATCATCAAATTCTAAAAGCTTTTCTTTGACTATGTTTAGTCTAAAAGCTATAAAGCTTCCTTAACTTGAGTATGAGGTTTGCCCCCCTTAAACAACATACAAAATATGGTTCAATTGGATATATCGGTGTATAAAGATTCCATATGTTCAACGTCAAAAATAAAACTCATGGCATGATTGAAGAGATAGGTTTCCCATGCCTAGCCATGGTACAACAATTAAAGGAGAAAAGGAAAGAAAGAACAAATCAATTGTGCAAAGGCTTACTAGCTAATTTGTTTGTGCATAATTTGCTTGAGATCGATGACAAGGGCAAATATTAATTAAGCAAAAGTAGTATTCTTCTAATCAATTGACTTAAATCATCGGACTAAATAAATTAAAAGAAAACTACAAACAAGATTAAACAATCATTTCCCTAAATTGCAATATTTAGCTCACATCTTCACAACTTAGTTAAAATTATCGTAAAACAATTTTAAATAGAGGAAGCTAGCTAATTAACGAACCCAATGTCACATAATTTATTTTTCAGTCGCCATGGCCTTTCTGTGTTTGTGGAGCTTTTCTATTCTATTAATCTCAAATGGCAAAATGCTAAAACTGGGGTACTTAGCATCCGAAGAAAATTGGCATTCCACCATAAAACCAACAATATGAGGAGTAGTCTAATCTGTTATAAAGTTTTGCAAAGTTTTTTCTTTCATCTGTGTGAGACTATTTTACCTTCACATCCTCACACAACTCCTCACATGTGGCGAATTTTCAAGCCAAACACGTGGGCAACACAAATTAGGTGACTTGAAGCCAAGATTCTAAAAAATACTAGGCGCTAGTTGGGCAGCAGGCTGGCTAGCGCCCAGCGCCTAGGCGGATTTAGGTAAATTTTTTGTATATCTTGTAAATAAGTGCATATTGACACTTATAAAAAATTATACTTGTATGAAATCCATGGATAAGATAATAAAAAAATGATAAAATGCAAAAAGAGTATCCAACAAGTCCAAAATTTAAAAACACATTAAGCATATATGCCATACAAGTATACAACCATAGTGAGGAGTATTGTAGGATGACACATGTGCAATAAGTTCACAATTTAAAACCACATAAAATGCAAAATAGGAGGAAAATAAGGAAATATAGTAATGTAGATAGGATTTTTTTTTTAATTTCAAAAAACAATTATAAAAAAAAACTGCCTAGCCACTTAGCACAGCCTAGCCTGCCTAGAGCCCAGCCGATTTTTTCAACCAATTTGAAAAAAAACGCATCGGGTCACCACCGCCCAGCGTCTAGGCCATTTTTTAGAACACTGTCTTTAGTAATTTAATGAATTTAATAGAATGAAATAAAAATTCATATGGTTACAATTCAGTAGTATTTTACGAAATAGTGAATTTATAGTGCATATAAAGAGAAATGAAGGTATCAAATATAGGAGTGTAGAAACATTTAATCAACAATTTAAAAAACATTAAAAATAAAATAGGAGGGAAGGAAACCGAGATGCTTAGAAGGGAGAGAGGTGGGGCACGATTCTTAGTACACATTAATTATTAGGATGCTAGCTGTTCCATTCCTAATGCATTTCAGTCAAATAGGATGCTAGATGTCCCATTTTGATTGGACATAAAATAAAAAAATGTTAAAAACTAAATGGAGAGACTTGAGAATATTTACGTGGGTGGAAAAGAAAGAGAGAGAAACTCAATTTTCTCTCTTCTTCTTCCTTTCTTCTTAGCTAGAATTCAAAACGAAGAACACGATGGTGTTATGCATTCTTCTTGACTAAGCCGCCTTGGCCATCCAGTTGAAAACATAAAAAAGATTTGAAACATCCAGACCACCTAGGCCATCCAGTCGCCCGCCTAGGCCGCCCAACCGCCGCTCAGGCAGCCTCGGCACCCGCCTCACCCCTTTCCCCATTTATCTTTCGACTATAGGTTAATCTCGGTGGCCGGTCATTGCCTAGTGCTTAAACACCGCCTAGACGGCCATCTAGGTCAATTTTTAGAACACTGCTTGTAGCAGCTTTGGCCATTGAGCTTCACACGTGGCCCGACTTAGCTACTCTAATACCATGAAGAAAGTTGGGATTCCACCATAAAACCAATTGGCAACATGGAAAGTAGTCCAACCTCTTATAAGCCCTTACAAGGTTTCTTCTTTCATTGATGTAGGACTCTTTTCTTAACATCCATGGATGAACTCAAGAATTGCATATGTAAAGGAAGCATAAAAGCTTAAGGAAGAAGAAAAATATTCTCAATTGTATTTCTCTCTTTAGAAACTGTTATTACAATACCGACTTACTTAATAGAAAATGAGGAAAATGCTATTTATACAAGTGAATTGAAAACTTCTAGCTTAACCCATACAGCACTGCACATGTCGCAATGCAGGCATGGCATTCTAATATGCTAATATTACATGCTTATCTAATACCTCCCTCAATCTTAACTAGGGTAACCAAGCCTAAGATTGAAACAGTGTTTAAGAAAATCAGGACCATGAAGTCCTTTGGTAAGAACATCAGCCACTTGATCTTGAGAATGTTGAACCAGATTTAGACTTAAGGCAATCACAGTATATGATAGGAGGTGTAGACAAGAACTCATAAAGATCTTTGAGTATCAGCTGAATCCATGCTATATCCGTAATTGTATGTACCAAAGCTTTATATTCAACCTCAGTAGAGCTCTTGGACATTGATGCTTGCTTTTTATATTGCCAAGAGATAGGATTATCCCCCAAGTACACAACATAGCTAGTGATGGATCTTCTAGTATTCAAATTTGCTGCCTAGTCAGAGTCACTATAGGCAGTGAGAGATAAAGGAGAACTTGCAGTAAAAGTCAATCCACACTTGAGTGTCCCTTGTAAGAATCTCAGGGTACCATCTTAACATCCATGGATGAACTTAAGAATTGCAGATGTAAAGGAATTAGAAAAGCTTAAGGAAGAAGAAAACTATTCTCAATTGTATTTCTCACTCTGGAAACAATTATTACAAAACCGCCTTACTTAATAGAAAAGGAGTGAAATGCTGTTTATACAAGTGAATTGAAAACCTCTAGCTTAACCAATGCGCCACTACATAAGTGGCAATGCTGACATGACAATCTAATTAATATGCTAATATTACATGCTTATCTAATAACTTTTACCTTCACATTCGATCCAAATTTTGGAATTAATATTACATTTAATTTTTTTATTCTTCTTTGCAGAAATTAGACATTGTATGGTAGCGTAGCTAAGGCTAGACCTAAAAGCCTCGCCGTTGCCCGATTCATGCATAGTCGGAAAACCAGGTTGTTTTTTAGTGCAAGGACCAATCCTAATAAAAACGAAGAAGAGCCAACTAACCCTAGAGGTAGAAGACAAAGATTGCATTTGGTTTTCAGTCACTTAACTTCAGTGTTTGTTGTGGGCCTCAAAGTCTAGCTCTCCAGTCACAAGAAAAAGAAACAACAATAGTTTTTCAACACGTAGCAGGTAGCCCTAATAAATTAACCGACAAATAGAATAATATGTTCGCGTTTATTGCATGTTAATTGGCATCCGATTCCAAAAAAAAAAAAAAGTGGCATTCGATTCCAGCATTTCTTGTTTAGGATGAGCACCAGATGCTACATAATGTCAAACAAGTACTGACATTGTATTATATTTTGATTCTATTGTCGTCTTTGTTATGGATTTTCCATTTCTGTACTACTGTGGCTTTGATTTGTCTATATATTTCATATAGGATCTAGTTAGATATTTTGCTCTTTGATGTGATCTTCCTTTACCCTACTTATATATGTGTCTGCTTCAAGGTTTTAAAAAGCGTTGGCCGCTAATCGGGCGGTTGGCAGGAGCTTAGCACTATATATAAAATAAGAAAAACATATAAATAAGTGGCTACAAATTGGTTGAATGTATAAAATAAAATATGTATTCAATATTAATTACAAAAAAGAAAGTTCAGAGTTATTTTACAAGAAAATTATCTTAAAAAATCTTACCTAAAAACTTTGAACTACCTTGGACCGCCTAGAGGCTTCACCAATTTTGTAAATGCCTAGGCCCTAATCGGGGCCCCCGGCATCCGCTTAGTGCCTAGACAACCATCTAAGCTGATTTTTAGGACAATGGTGTGTTTATATTCTACCGTATAATACATGGATAATTGATGTCAATTATATTATTCTTTTTTCCCTCCTTTATGTTCTTCTTTTCCTTTTTTTTTTAACCTTAAAACTCACATTATACACTCTTTTATCAAGTACAAAGTCTTGATTAAAGTAATTCACGTATCATATAAATTGAGAGACTCCATATATTATTGTATCTGTAGTTCAAACTTAATAATAATGTGTAGGAATGAGCGAACACGAGTGGTTAATTAGACGTTTGTTAGAGTTGGTTATGATTGATTTAGCAGTATTGTAAGAGAATATAAAAGCTTTCTTTTTGATCAAATGTTTAATCTTCACTTGCGAAAAATTATTTAACATCTAAATTTACAACTCGACCTCTTTTAGCAGTATGGTATATTGTGCTCCCTTAATCACACAAGGATGTGAAGATAATGCATGCATGTTGTAGGCCAAATACAATAAATTAACAACCTCAGTTAAGTGATACTTTTGGTCCGTTTTGACTTGGAAATAACGTGTTAAATTAATAATTTACGAAATTTATAAGAAAAATTTATGTAGGTCTCACGCAATTCTCTATTATTATGGCGTTTTTTTTAAAGAGTTTTTGGTTAACAAATACACAATATTTTTTCTCTATTTTTGAGAAAAAATGAGTAGATTCATGCATTTTACTTGGTTAACAAATACATAGAATCGTTATTTTGTAAAATGAGAAACTAAATACACAATAATTAATATTCGTTAAATTAATAAATTTACCCAGGGTGAGGGAGGTGGCAATGGCCTAGCAAATTAATAAATTTATCTAAGTTTCAAAGTTGTTAACTTACAGAAATTTAACTGTATCTTCATTAAACTGTCATTAGCAAAAAGCTTACTGACTGATTCACTGTTACAATCTCCAAAGCATTATCTCATCCACTACCACTATGTTAGTGCAAAATCCTCTATAAACAATTACCACTGCCACTGTCTTCTCTATCTTCTCATTGGAAAGTTTGCAGACCGCCATTTTTAAAGGCTAACTATTTTATCCACTTGCTGGTAAAAGCTGAGCTGCAACAGTGCCCAAAGCTAGCAAACTTTATTGCTTTTTTGCACACGAGTGGTCCCTGTATTATCGGAAAATAATCGATCACGTGCTTTTGGTATTTTCCATATTTTCCCCTCATTATCAAATTATATTCAATTGCACCCTTCAGGCCTTTACCAACAAATGGTCCATGCATGGATTTACTGGCAAATTATTCAGCCGGTGGCTCACCGGCTCTGAATATTATGCTAATGTAACCCTAGTTCTTTACCAACCAATACTTCCTTTTCTAATTTGGAGAAATTTTTTAAGTCGCCAAAAGCACAGTTTGACACACCAAGTATCATAATATAAATAGTTAAAATTTTTTGTTTTAAGTATTAAACTGCTTGTATTATGCATTTGATTTACAGGGTCGTGTTTCCGGCACAACTAAAATTTCATCTTCAAGTTGAACAATTGCAATTTTTATTGGCAAAGTTGTAATCATTACTAATACAACTCTCTATTGGGCGCCATGGATTAAAGTCGTATGAATTACTGGTAAAGTTGGAACTAATTAAGACCATAATCTACTAATAAACAGCGTGATTTAAGAACATTTTGTCCCCTAATCATAACATAAGCTCTCACCTTTTTTGTGTCCAAAGTGATCATCTTTATACAAGTAACCTCTTTGCTAGTTTATTTATAATCTGTTGGCTTAGAAAGATTTAAACCAGCATTAGAAATGAATACAGGTTTTTTTTCTTTTTTTTTGTGGACAAATTAAGATATTTATAAAAATAATGTTATGACATGTTAATCCGCCCACTATAATGATATGTCATTGCAATAGATCGTCACAACTCTGTATCAAACTCATAAAACCTGCTTAACTAAAGTGGTGATGTAGACTAGAAACAAATTTTCTTTTTTGTACAAGTGGTAATTTACATTAAACTCATCTAACTAAAAGAAGGGAAATTCAAATTTAGGTACAGATGAGAGAGTATATTACTCTAGCCAACTTGCTTAACTTGAAGTTTACGAACCATAAACTAGTAAAAATAAACTTGGCTAAATCCAAATTTACATTCTAGAGACTAGTAAAACGAGCACAATATAAAAAATGGATCAATTTAAGCACTCAAAGCCAATGACCTTGAGCACGTGTAAAAGGAATGGCCATTCATGATTTCTAGTATAACTATATATAGTTTTCTAATTATGATGATCATCCGTGAATTGGCATATACCACTCTTCACGGAACAAAAATAGTTGTTACTATAATTATCTTTTTGGTGAGTAAAATGATGTCGATTATAATTCTGGACCCTACCAATAACTTTTCACTCAAGAAATATGTGTTTTCTCTTCAAAAAAAAAAGAAAAAAGAAAAAAAAAAGAACCATGTCTTTTTCCTTGTAATGTAATGAATCAAATCATGTTAGCCAACGAGGTTGGTTGAGTTAGTAAGAATCGTTCTCTTTGCTAGACCAAGGTTCGCTGTCAGCAGTTTCTCTTGGTAGGCGATCTGTAAAAATAAAAAAAGAACTGAAGACCCCTTTGTAGGTCCTTAAAGAGACTTATAATATGCCCTAATCCTGAGATGAGATAGCCTCCCCTTCCTCAACTTTTATCAAACAAAAACAAAAGAATCAAAGCATAGTAAAGTTGAAGTTAAACGAACCTAGTAAAGTTGAAGTTAAACGAACCTTACACAAAGGGTTGTCCAATTTCAAAACAACCTTTTTTAACTTGTAATCAAAGCTCGAACTTTACCCATCTTATCACCCCTTTTTCTTTGCATTCAAACAAAACTTCGTGCGCGAATAATTGAATAAACTGTAACCTTAAGTTAAAGAAATAATGGTTTAGATCAGGGTGAATTACGTACGTGATGCACTGGTGTTTGAACAAGTGCTTTGAGATCGTCAAAGTACGACACCGTTTTGAATTCGTATATCGTACAAGTCTATTGCTAATTAACTATTATCTATTACTATTTAAAGTTACAGCCCATCTACCGATATTATATACAGAGGATACACTTTTTTGTTACTTACTTCTGCATGTATTTCTTCTCACACATGCATACCAACTCCCACACGTGCGTCAGAACTCGGTCAATTGATAATCCGGCGACGGCGGCATCGACGGCGGAGACCGTAACTTTTGAAAATACTCCCTCACGCTGACTCCCCCTCCAGCCATGGCTTTCTCCGTTAAATCACCATCCTCCCGCGACGGAATGCACGGTGGCCTCAAAACCTCCGTCAGCAGGTCCCACCGGACCCCGCGAAAGAACTCGTGCTCCTTGATCTCGCACGCGCCCCGGTGGTACCCCAGCCGCTTTGTGGGGTCCTTGTTTAACAGCCGCTCGATCAAGTCCGTTAGCGCCGTCCGCTTCCCGATAAACTCCGGCGTTTTCGTCAGGATGTTCCGAAACGTCTCCTTCCGGTTCTTCCCCTTGAACGGCGTTGTACCGTACAGCGCCTCGTATGTTAGAATTCCTAAGGCCCACCAGTCCACGGCGAACTCGTGGCCTTCCCCGCGCACCACCTCGGGGGACACGTACTCCTCCGTCCCGACAAACGAGTTCGCTCGCTCGCCGTCCGAGAAACTCGGCTTCCGTCGACTCACCGGGCTGACTCGGGCTGACTTGGCCTTCTTCAGCCCCTTCCCACCGCCGCCTTTCTTGTGATTGTCGTTTATAATCGTGATCCAACGTGTCAGGTTCCGCTGGTGTTTGCGGCGGACCTCCGGGGCTTCGATTTCAGAAACGGCGTCGTTTGGTTTGACAGTCCGGTGCTTGAGGCTTGTCGAGAGGTCGAAGTCCGTGAGTGTCACGTGACCGGACTGTTGGATTAGTACATTTTCGGGCTTTAAATCTCGGTAGGCGATCCCCATGCTATGGAGGTGGTCGAGCGCGCAGACGATCTCCGCCAAGTAAAATCGGATCACGGCGGGGGAGAAAACATGGTCGTTTTGGCGGTATCGGAGGACGTTGAGGTCGCCGCCGGGGCAGTAAGGGACAGCCCATCCCATGAACTCGTCGGACTCGAACGACCCTATGATGGAGGGCAGAAATGGGTGCGGGTTCCGGCTGGATAGTCTGGTCAGGACCTGGATTTCCCAACGGGCGCGGCGCTCGGCGTCTAGCTTGGAGCGGAGGGCGGACTTGTCGACGACTTTGAGAGCGAACGGGCGGCGGGCGGAGGGGTCGGATGACGGGTCGTGGACTAAGAAAACGGTGCCCATTGCTCCCTTGCCTAAGACTTTAAGGGCCCTGAGGTTTTCAAGATCGAGCTCCGGCAAGGCTTCGGATGGTGAGGGCGAGTCGTCCATGGCTGGTTCTGGAGAGAGTGAGGGAGAGGGAAGAGACAGCGGAAAGAGAGAGATGGTTTTGAGCGTTGGTTTTTGACTTATATAAGGAGGGAAAGGGAAGGGATGGTGCGTACTTCCTTTCTTTTGGTTTTGGTTTATTTTATTTATTTATTATTTTTTTGTTTCGGGTTTTTCGCGTATTTTTGGGTAGTGATTGATTGATGTAGCTGTGTGTGTGTGTTTTTAATTTTTAATTTTAACTCTTTTTTGCGTTTTTCCTCATCCAAAGGTTAAAATAGCATGCATTGACGGATGTAGTTAAGCTAGTTAGAACGAAGAGTGAGATGTTCATACACTTAAAAATCATATTTCTTCCTCTTAATTTAGACTAAAGATACTTTTACAATCGAAGTCTCAAGTTTGATTCTTCATTTCCAAATTTTGTAAATAAAAAAAATCACTTGAATTAAAAAAAAAGGCCTATAAATAACATGTGTAGTGGGTTTACACGTAGTATACAACTCTTTTGTGTTTTTTCTAGTCCAGAGATTAAAATAGCATAGTCAATTGCTGGTTAAAGCAAAGAATGAGATGTCCATACACTCAAAATCAAATTTTCTCCTCTTAATTTAGACTAAAAATATTTTCCTTACAATTGAAGTCTCAAGTTCGAATATTCATTTTCAAACTTCAATATAAATAAATAAAATCACTCAAATTAAGAAGAAAAAAAACCTATAAATAACGTGCATAGTGGGTTTGCACGTACTTGTACACTTCTACGTAAGACGTTTAAAGAAATTTCCATTCATGTTTATCGAGTAAAAGATTCTATATTCTTACAAAATCAGCTTCAATTTGACCATATCTGCGGTTAAAATGCAATGCATAATTAGTCTTTTTGCTATGGAAAATAGAATATTTAGTGAGTTATAGTCACAAATCTAGTAACTCTTATTTGTATTTTAGGGTTTAATAGTATAATTGAAAATATTGAATCAAAATCGTTACAGATTTGTTGAGTAATTTGCCTTCATCAAAAGTTAAGAAAGAACAAAATAAGTAGAGAATCCAGCTATAGTTCTCACCAAAAAGAAAAGAAAAAAGAATCCAACTCTAGTAACCTATGGACAACCTTTTTCTTTTTCGAAAAGCATTGGTACAAATACACTTGCATCCATTACTTTATAAATCTACAAGTTTCCTGTTGTTGATTCAATAGGGTTCTTAAACCACTATGGGTGACTCAGTTATTTGGAACGAATTTCAAGTTCATATTTCCTATGCTATTGGGTTCGATTCCTAGCACAAATTGAATCACACAATGGTCATGAGCAGAGAGATATTGAAATGCTGCTGTGAGTCTTCTCGGTCTTCCAAAAAGGTGAATTGCCGTAACCAAGCGATCACCACCTGGACCTTTTTTTTGTTAAAACAAATTACGGTGGTTCTTAAATTTGGTACTAAAATAACAAATTAATTTTAGCAAATTCGCACCAACTCATGAGTTTGGTAATGTACTAGGTGAGGAAATAAAGTGTGGTAGCTATGTATAAGTACCTGTATCAATATTCATTTATTCGTTAGTGGAAATGTACGGAAATATTTTAAAAAGGAATCAGCAAATAAGAAATCAGAATGCTTGATATTTGTAATATATATAAGGAATTATTATTGGAACTTAAAAATCTCGTTTTTTAACCACAAACTTTCCATAAGTAAAAAAAAACACTTGTATGAAGTTGTTTGGGCCCAAAATAATATTTGGACCCGAGCTTAGAGTCGTTCTCAGTCCAGTAACATTCATCTAAAATCTTGTCATCGGTTGCCTGATCAAGATCGGCCGAATCCTGTTGCAAGGAGGATTGGTTTAGATAAGGGTGAGGTAGTTAAACCCTAGTGCAACAAGGAATCTTAAAGCTGAAGATGCTTAGAATTAGGGGATGAATCTGGTTCATTAAGGAGTTTGGTTCAAAGTCCTATAGGGGTTAGGATAGGCCGAAACCTGATCAGATTAGATTGAGGAGTTCCAATCCGAGTATATTTCTAATTCGACCATGAGGGGTGTTTGCTGCTATAAATAGAAACGGGAGTGCATCATTCAAGCCCCCTTCAAATCAACACACAAATTGCCTTGCGCAAAGTTTCTCAACAACCCTGAGAGTTTTTCCTCTTCCTTTTTCGTCTTGTCGACACATCTTCAATTTGGATAGACAACACTAGAGCCGTAGAATCAGCCGACCGAGGAACACCTTCAGTTTGATAGACAACACTGCTTTGAGACTGACTAGTTATTTATCCAAGTCTCGGTCAACAAGGATTTTCGAGTCCTTGTTGCTAGAGGTCATCTTATCAGCCTTCTTGGCGAAGTGAGGTGTTATCAGGTTACTAGGCTCGACACATTGAAAGCTGAGTTTTATTTTATGATTAGATATTCGCAAGTACATTTTAGAGTTCAGCATTATAACGGCCGAACCACATTTACAATCAAGACATTTATCTCTTTTGAGTATTTGTGTCCGTACAGTTTGGTACCAGTTCAGCATACTTATACTCTCACGAATATAATTACCGAGACCAAACTCGGTGTCGACGATTTGTGAACTTCAAAGAAACTAGCAGCCTTGTTTTCAGGCTCTAAATCCTAAAGGCTTAGACGTGTTCATTCCTTGCCCGCAGTTGCAGGATCAAGAAGTTAATAGCGCGCCCAATGCCACACCAACATATTTTACTTCCCGACTGAACTCGGCTGACAAGTTGGCACGCCCCGCACACAACCGAAGAACATAGTTAGCTTATTAATTACTCAGTTAGCGCGCCATATAGGCTTGATAGTTTTTTAAAGTCAACAGAAGTACATAATGAATTTTTTGGAACGTTAATAACAGCTCTCTATAAATAATTTTAGATTGAATAAAAGTGTTATACTTGTGTTGGTTAACTTGGCTTGTTTCGTAGCACATCACGAGACCAACATGTGTATTACATGTGGCACGAAGTTGTATCAGCAGTGTACTGATCCCGTTTTAGTTTTTATCACGCATGTTCTGTTGTTTTAACGTAACTTACATAATTGTTTCATGCATGCAACACCGCAACATAAATTAATAACTGTGAAGCAAAAATTTTATTCAGTCCATAAGATAAAAATTATTTTGAAACATCTTTATTATAATTAAGTCATGCTTTGCACGTAGGTTTCTACATAGTGCGTAGGATTTCAGAGAGGGCCAACTTAGGTACTAAAAATCATATAATTTCGGCTGTATTTATTTACATATAAATAATTGCACTTGGTGCTTTAATTTACCATTACAAATATAACAATTATACCAAATTGAGGAGAGATTTTCAGTGTGTTAAGAACACAACTTGGTACACCAAGTGTCATAACACAAGCGGTTGAATACTTAAAATATGAAACTTTTCAATAATTTGTATTATGATACATAATATATTGAGCCATATTCTCGACACATTTAAAATTTTCTACAAACTTCGGTGTCTTAGTGTTTTGAGTTGGTTAAGTGGATGGGAGCTTTTCTCCAAGAAAGCAGAAGAAATGAGGACACACGTGTGAGACATAAACAAAAAAAAATGCATAGTGCCAAACGAAATGACAAAGAAAATTGTTTGAACGTATAGGGTTCTCACATGGGAGCTGCCATGATCTAAGGAAAAATCTCAACGTGCATTCTATTATTATAAGCTTCCATGGTTTGTTGTTGGACTGTCATCGGTCGCCACCTTCCTATTCTCTTATTCATTGTATTAATTTTTGAAATGCTACATTATTTGTACTTTATTTTAGGCAGAGTACTGAAACGCTGGTTAGTAACTTAGCGATGAGCATCATTTCTGGATTCTCTTTGTGAGAATTTTAGAAATCCTCAAATCGTGTCGGTTTATCGTATATCATACGGTTAGAAATTATTTTAAATTTTTTTATTTAAAATTAAATATAAATAATACATGACGAAAATTAGTTGCACGATGTAAAATGAACGGACACTATTTAAGGATCCGAAAATGATCCTCATTCATAACTTAGTAGTTAGTAGGGCACTAACCAATAATCTATAATAATATCACGATTTGAACAGCTCATTTCTTAGGCCCTCATCTTAGATTACTCTTGCAAAAATTTCACTCAATTTGGAAATATCATTTTTGGTCTAGATTATATAAATATTACATGAGTGACTCATACAAGTGATTATGATCATATTAAGTTACTAACTGATTAACGCTTAATTTATATATCCGATTACTTTATGTATAGATATATTTTTCACTTTATTAAATTCATCGAGATTTAACTTTACTCGATTTTTTTTAAATATTCACTCTTTAAATTATGTTATTTTCATTTATAATTAAAATGACCACGTGTGCTGCACTACCAAATTAGTAGATAAGATGAATACCTTTCTTAATTAGTTAGCCAACAGATAATGATTAGCTTAATTAGAATAAGTCTGATCAAATTTAGGGAAATGTCGTATGTCGCGTTAAGTTGGGTCCATAGATTAAGGACTGCCCTTCATGAACTTTGGCTATATTAGTCACAAGTCAAGCTAAACCCTTGTCTTTTATGTTGTTCATGTTTCTTTTGGGGGGCCTTGAACGTGATGTTCATAGGAGTGTCACATATTCTAAGGGTATATAGAGACACAATGCGCATGACATGTAGATAGGGACAATGTGTTGTGTGTTTTGCTTTCACCGGTGGTTCTATTTAAAAAAGGTATTTACCTTTGGGTGAGGGAAAGAATATATATGCGTCAGTCCATGACCAGTCTAAGAGGGAGTTGGATGAACTGGAGTGAGTTAAACCTAGACTTATAAGGATTCTTATATTTATTAGAAAAGTTAAAAAGTACACATATAATTATATACGAAGAGTAACAAACTGACTAACAAATTGATTACAATGAATATAATTTTATTAACTGATGAAATAAATATTGCCATGACGGCTACAAACTAGAGGACTACTATAATTTAATTATGTGTTTAGTATTTATTATAGGACTTATTTGGAGTTTCATTACAATTTAATAGACGATTAGGGTTTTAAATATTTGACCATCATTGGATTTGATGAGGTTAATGACAGTGATGGTAAGTTGATGACTATATAAAGAGGAGATGAAGCAACTAGTTAGACGACATGGAGGTGCATGACATTCTCCAATAGAACCACTTCCAAAATCTGCTACCTAAATTATCTATATATACTTCAGCTCAATGTGCATTTGCATACCTCAAACCATAGAGCTAGTATAAGCCTAGAGGGGGCGGATGGCCCCACTCAGTTTTTTTTTGTTTGTGTGCTGCAAAAACCAAATGACCAATCTAAATCCATTACAACTAAATTTTATATGTTAATTCTTCCTATCAAGAGAAATATTTAGGAGATTCTTCTAAAAGAGTCTTTTCGGACTCTCCGTCATCACATATTTTTAGAACAATTTTTGTACCAACATTATTAAACATTTTTCAAAAAACATGAGGTGACAGAGAGTTCATTTTGAGAAAGTCTCCTTAGCATTTCTCTTGGTATCAATATGACTGACTTCGCCAACAATGATTATAAGTGTTTTGTGTTAAAAACTTTGTGAATTAAAAATGTTTTGTTCAGTAAATTTTTTTAATTTTTTTAACTGTGACTTTATTGCTTGTGAATGCCCCCACTAATACAAATATCTAGCTTCGTCCTTGCCTCAAACAAATAAAAAAAACGTACTGTGTGTCAATGAAATATACATAATATTGGACATGATGAAAAAAATCCTGAACATTGCCTTATTTTGTACAACCAAATTTAAATTTCGTCGGGCAAGGAAAGTTTGCTCAACAAAATTTAGTTCGTAGGACAAATAGTATTTTTTTTAGTAGTGATGTATGATTTCTATGACAATTACGTCATGGACAATGCAGTTTTGCTGGCATGATATAGGAACTATATATAAGGTTAACCAATTCTTTTAGGCTGAAGGGGGTGGGGGTGTGTCTGTGTGGGGTGCTGTGTTTGCTTGTGTTGTGATAGAGAGGGAGAAATTATGATGTGATTTTGATGTCAAGCCATCGCCAACAATAAACAAGGAATTCTTTGGAAAAAGGATCACCTAAAACCTACCCCGTGTATTCCAACTTTAGGTTACACAAAATCTTTGTTCACTGTTTTCTTTTAGGGTTTATCTTTTGAGTCAATATATGTTGGGAACACTATAGCCCCACCCAGAATTGTTTAAAATCTCCCTTATAAATTCCACCTTTGAAGTTTCATTAGATGTGTTCCTGTCTGCCATCATTTGGTGGGAGAAAATGCAACTTCCACCTAAGCTCAAAAGTGAAAGGAAATAAGAGAAACTACTAATTATATTCCTCCACCCATGTCAAAGTTTGGAACACAGATAGCTTTAAAGAAAATAGCTTTTCACACTCGATGATGCCCTTGTCGGCCATGATTCCATCATCAAAAGAAACCCATTACCTTTATTCATTTGAAAAACCTTGTAGAGTGTTTATATATAGAGAAGAATTCTTAATTGCTTTTGTGAATGATTTCAGTAATCAAATGCAAATTACAAGTAAGAAGCAGGGGACTGGTAAGAGCTAGACCATTACCTAACTATTTGCGTGTAATTAAATTGATAATTTCACAACATGACATATTATGTATCACTTCTAGCTAGCCTAGCTATGAAAGAAGTTTTTATGGTTCTTTTGTTTTCTGTTTTGTAAAAGGAGTTTTGGGCGCACTAGAATTAAAAATTCGAGAATATTAATCTTTAAATTCGTCACAATACAAAGTAATGCTTATTTAGTGTAATACCGTTAGAACTCTTGTCTTTTATCTTCCACTTAAACCCCTTTACTACTTTGGACGGAAGTTTTAATGAGGTTGCTCAAAATGACCATTGTTTCACATTATTGTGACAAGTTCATGGACCAATATTAACAGATTTTTAGATCAGAAACTAAAATTCTAATTGGATCAAAATTTAGGAATCGTTACTCCAATTTCCTCTTATTTAAAAACATATATTCTGTTTTATTTGTTATACCAAACGATTGCACAATCTCCTCGATCGTAAAGGGACCCCCAAACAAAGCATCTCCAATAACTAGTGTTACAATTTTTGTTAATTTAGTTGGTATTCAAACTCCAAAAACTATTTTGACTACCCATTTTAACTTAGCATCTCCAACAACATTAGCCATTTCGACAAATTATAGATACTTTTTTGGTTTAATAACGTGGGACGTAGTGGGGCAAAGGATTTGTATTCAAGCTAATTCATACATAGACATAGTGGACCTGTGCTCGATCAACTGTCAGAAAGTGAGAAAAGCACTGAAATATGGTACAGTTATTTTGCATGCTTTCCCATGGGGCACGACGATTCTCCAAAAATATATCTGTTGTGTGCAGCTAGTTGCATCCAACTCGTATGCTTGGGCATTTCCATGATGGACGAAGACGATATCGATAGTTTTAGTACGTTTGTGCCACCACACTCTCACTACTGGAAAAAGGGGAGAGGTAGCTGATCACTCTGCTTTGGGTGGCCTTTTTTCTTTCTCTACTTTTTTGGATTTTTGGGTATTTAATTATTATGGTTATTATTGTGGAGGTTGATAACATGAATGAATTCAAGTAGAATATCATTACAAACGATTAGGAAAGATTGCCAATGAAGTAGAGAATGTGTCTACGGCCCGTTTGGGAAGTAATTTTAAATGACTGGAAAAAAAATTTAGAGAAAATATTTTGGAACTAACCCTTAATAAAAATGCAATTAAGTTAAGAAAAATTTTATTTGAACCCTTGTAATCTTTTTCTACACCCAACTTATTCTTTACACCCATGTTATTTTTAATTAAAGGATTAATATATTTTTAAACCCAATTTTATTACCTAGACTACCATCCCAAACCCAATTCAAAATATAAATTTACCTTTGCACCCATTTAAAAAACGATGGATCTCTAACGTGTTCCTGAAAAGTTTGAATCTGTTGAGGAGTATGTTAGAATATTTGAACCGCTTTTGTTTAAAGAATGCCAGCACAACTTTACAGCACCCAGGAGAAATTAACAGAGGGTGTTTCTAAAGATGCTCGTATAATTGTTCGTGTGAGAAGCATTGAAATTTGAAAGGAGAAGGAGAGAGAGATGTAAAGTGTAATTTTTGGTGGCTAGGGTGGTATGATGTAATAGTCCTTCAAGTTGGTGAATGCAAGTAGACATTTTAATAGGGGATGTGGCGACTCTCTCAACTCCACGGCCTAGATTAGGTCTGATAGTCTTCGGGAATTCTTCTCTATATATACATGTCGACAAGGAGTCAATAAATTCAAGAGGCATATAATTACCATTCATCGATAAAAAAAAAAGAAACTTGTCTTTCTCTATAAGAATTTTTTAGCCGGAACAAACGTAGGATAAACAAGAAGTGATGATAGGGTTTAATTATAGTGCGTGGGTTTATTGAGAAATTTTTAGTTTTATTATTAATTTCATTTTATACTTGATGGTAATTGTACAATAGGATAAAAAAGACAATTAACATTTAGAATTTAAGTTGGGTGTAAAAAGAGGTTGCATGGGTTCAAATAAAATTTCTCTTAAGTTAATCTTGGAAAAACACTTTAAATGTTTTCTTGGAGGAAGGACATAACTAGCGTTTTTTGCAGGAAACACTACAAGTAGTTCTTTTGTAACCGGAAAATATTTTCTCTAAAATCATTTTCAGTCATTTAAAAACACTTTCTAGACGAGCCCTACATGTTATCTTAAGTATAATCATGTTATCCTAATTTCTTTTCCTTTTTTTTTTCCAATTATTAAAGAAGCAATGGGATTATGATTATTGTTATAATTATTTTTAGTTTGATGATTAAGTAGTAGATAGTATAAGATTATAACCTCTTGACTATAGTAATGACAATTTGTATAAAATAATTATATATACCGAGGCGACTTAAGAAAAGTAGGTATGCATAAGTAGTGATTAGAATTTCCTTTCTAATAAGGAAATAATAAGTTTGTCTGCAAAGATTCTTTTCATCAACTTGATCTGTTAATTATATTGTTAATTTTATTGGTAAGATTTTGTTTTGAAGCGCAAGTAATGCAATATGTCATAAAATTCACACATTCCAAACCTTTGCATCTAAACGTGTCTAGGAACATATAACCACTAGTAATTAATTTTGGATCAATTATATTGTGCGTTACGTACGTAACTCTACATATATTTTAATCCTTTTAGTGACATATTGAGGAAAGTTGACGTTTTATCATAATATGAATGCGAGATTCATTCTCAACACGCCTTCTTATATGCCTTAGATGTGACGAATACTCAATTCTAACAAGTGGATAACACAAACAGGGTTATATAGAGAACGTGTGACCTTGGGTTGCACACATGGGACAACTTGCTCTGATACTGTGAAGAAAGTTGAGATTCCACCATAAAACCAATTGATAATATGAGGAGTAGCCCAACTTACTTATAAATCTAACAAAGGTCTCTGCTCTCATCATTGTGAATTTATTCTCAACATATACTTATATTCAACACACAAGATATAAGCACAAACCCTGCTATGATTGTGAGGATTGTAAGAATATCAAAGCTAGTGATCCAAGTGAACAGGAAACAGTCAAGATTGTGCCACATGTCAATAGATAAGGAGGGTTGTTATATAAAGGTCATTAGGATTGTAGTTTGTCGAAATGAGGAAGTTACACATTGTGTTAGCTTAACTAGCAAGCTTCGTAATGGTTTAGTATATAAGACCCTTTGTAAAAATATAGTTACTTGTTAATCAAGAAAGAACAATTCTCAAAACTCTCGAGCTCTCTCTAAATTCTTTTGCATTTTTTGCTGCATTTCTTTAGTTCTCACATAGTATCCTTGCCAAGAAATGATCCGGTGCTTCCACATTCTCATTGAAACCTCTTCTCTCTTCTCTTCTCAACCCTCTAGTTTGTACAACTTCTGAGATAAAGCAAGGAACAATCATCAAATTAATTAGTTCATGTCCTAAGTAGTATGTATTCAGTTTGATTCCCTTGCTTAGTACCATCTCAGTCGTGTACTTGGTCAGTTAGTTGTGCAACCCTCTAGCTTTCTTTGATGCTACAAAAGTTGACATTGTCCAAAATTTAGTTACGTGTTATGTGGTGCATCTTGTGTTAGTCTCTCTCTTGTTTTTCACTCTAATACAAAAGTACCATTCTCAATCTCTTTTGTAAGAGAAGAACTTGCATAGCACAGTTAACTGTAACGTTGACACTTATTATTTGTCCAAAGTACTTGTTTCATTGTCACGGCATACCCATACTCTATAAGTCATTCTTCTTTTGTAAGTGATGAACTCATGGTTAATTAACATTTTGTTCAATGGACTAATCTTTAAAGCCCTAAAAGTGCCACACTATCTCGCTCGGTTTGGCTAAAAAATTTAAGCTACTTAAGAAAGCCCAACCAACAACACACGACATGTTCAAAACGGACTTTGATATTTTCCAAGTGATGCTATATTTGCAAATGGCTTTTTACCACAGTAGTAAAAATGCGTTGAGTTCTTATATGACGGTGTAAGTTTGAACCTCGTTGGTAGCTAATTTAACGTCTAATCTAACAAAATTTATCGTTTGAAAAAAAAAACAAATAATAAAATTTCTATTTTAAAATCTCATTCAATACATATTAAAAAGAAAAATATTATTAGACTAAAAATTAATTGGTATATAATTTCCGTATAGTTAGAAGAACAGAATCAAATGCATAGTTCGTTGATACGTTAAACGCATTTATATATTTTTATTTATGAAGCTTGGAAGGGAACAATGATTTCTTATGATGTTCACACATGTAAGCTAATGAAACCATTATCTATGTGCTATCACACTAATATATAGGAAATTACAGATCGAACTAACTAATGATGGACTTCTCCCCAAAAAACCGGACGGCCATGCATGCAAATGTAGAGTGGTTTGATAATAGCGACGATTGCGACTTTGATACGGAGCTGGCACTCCTAGCTATGGCTTTTCATTTTTTGTTGAAGACTCAGTCATTGTCTCCAATTCATCTTCCTGGCCTTTTCCATAACAATTTGTCCACATTAATTTGTCTATCACGACACTCAGAGCTACAAAATGCACGTAACGAACTGCAATATCACATTAATAATAAGTTAATATTTCAATGATTAAATTATAATTATCATTGTTAGTATTACGCACATTTTAGGTAGACAGTTTATGTATTATCATCACACTTTAGCTCTTTTTTTTTTCTTTTTTTCTTTTTTTTTTCTTTCAAGCAGAAACATTATTAACTTCCATGCATTAATTATGTATATACCAAGGAAAACTTTGTTGCATCAATTTTCCCATATTTTCTCAGCAACCAAACACAACAATCATTCAATCATCAGTTTACATTACTTTCAAACAAAAACACAATCTTCCCTCAACATTTCTCAGAATCTAATATAAGGGATAATATATAAAGGGGCGGAGCTACAGCTATGTGATCAATAGCGCCGGCATGGAATATTACCTCACGGTTAAGCAATTATCGTTTCAACATCCTCCAATTAAAACCTTAACTCCGCCACATATATAGGTTTGACTCTATGTGAGAGTTTAAAGAAAAAAAATATCTAAAACATATTTGTGTATTTACCCATTAATTTTCAGTTAGCTTAAGAACTAAATAAATAATAAAAGCATCAGTACCTCTGAAAGACGCAATTACAATTGCACTTACGTACCTATACATATAAATGTTGTCTTTCTCACCAAGGATCTTCTTACAGTAGTTACATCTATCCAGGAAATTTCCAATATGTCCTCGATCGTTCTCCTTCTTCATATAGGATGACGGCCATGTCAAAATCGCCGACTGAGGCACATCACCATCTTCGATGAGAATCTTAGCTGGATAGCGTGGCGACTTCATCTTCATCCGCAGCTCCGGTGGCGGCAACGGCTCATTGAGCACACTCATGTCGTCAAAGCTAGTGGAGGAACGGACCAATCGCAAGCGTTTCCCTGGCATATTGGTGCAATTTAGTTTTTGGTTTAGACAGAGAGAAATACACTTGGGTTTTGGCTTTTTAGTCTATGAAAATGATTGCTCTGGGGAGTTTGGTATTCGAAATGGGATATATAATTGTTGAAGGTTAGTTTGATTCAAGCTTCTTTCTTGTTATTGACCCAAAAAAAAGTTTCGTTCTTGTGTTAACTTTAGATTGTTTAGGTGTCAAGTTGACTAGCAACTAGTTTTTCAAATTGTGCTTTGTCTGTTGTGTAAGACCAAGTCAGGACACTTGCATGTCTTAAATTAGGGGTGAGGTTAAGGTCTGGATGAACAAGCACAGCTGTGATCTCATAGGCAATGTACCTGAGATTGCAAGTATATGAAAGGTGTCTGTAATGGGTCAAATTGCAGATATATGAAATATAGAAGAGCTGCTCCGCTTTGTTCTCTTGTTCTCTGTGAATCTCATTGAAATTTTCCGTTTTCTTATGTAAAGCATGATGCTTGTTCCAAAAACATTTAAAGTGCTTTTGGAACTTAAAATCAATTTCACCAAAAGCGTTTTCAGTCATTTTAAAAGCACTTCTAAACAAGTCCTACAAAGTATATTATCAAGGGTTAATTTGTACATTATTCCTGGTTCATACACAGTTTCTAGAACATTTAAATGGGAAATGTAAGTTTTATTTATGCATGTTCCTAGACTCCTAGTTGAGTTGAAATGATTATGGACACTCCTTCATAAAATAAAACAAATTTCAAATGCTCAAGTTGAATCAATCGATGAGAAAGTCAAATTTGAGAAGATTTCTTAATCCCTCCCATCTAGGATCCTTTAATATATTTATCAAGAGCTACTATACTAGTATGAGATGTGCTAACGAGACTCTTTTAAAAGTAGAACTCTCTTAAAAGTGAGATTCGTTATAGATTGTCCCCTTATGCAGGTTTTTAGCACAATATTTTATAGTGTTAGCACAAAAAGACGTTAAACTGTATAAGGTGACATAAAATTTATGGAGAATCCTCTTAGCATTTCTCTACTAATATTACATATTCCTTTTATTTTAAACATATGATTATAATAAGCTCCTAATTAGGTTTCAGAAAACAAGACAATGTCATGCACATGCTATATATATATATATATTGATATCCCATTAGTTCAATAAGATGATATTTTTAATCTTTAATCTTTTACTTGTTATCGATATTGAGAAGTTCCCATAACTTACGAGGGCTTGTCGAGGGCATGCAACTGGCTCTCATTAATGAGCTGTTCTTTTTCATATAATAGTGAAAACATAAAATTAATCTATTTTAGAAGCATGAAATGCACCAATATTTGCTATTGCGTGCCTTTTCTTTTTGAAACACAATTTGATCAATTGGTTGCTTGTTTTGTCATGTGGTTCATACTCTATGGCCTATAACAGTACTTTCCTTTATCCTGTCCATGTTAGTAGACACAATAGCTCACATCTGCATCAAATTGTTGTTTGAATCATTGAGAAGTTCATGTACTAGTACATTAACTTTGATTTTGATTTTTTAAAAGTATTTTTTAGAAGACACCACTAAGAAGTGTTTCACAATGACGATACCTAGTCATTTTAAAAGCACTATATGGATAAGTCATTAGTAGAACTTGTTTGGAAATGTTTTTAAAATAATTGAAAGCGATTTTGATGAAAATATTTTTGAATTTCAAAAGCATTTGAATTTCATTTTAAAAGAAGTACTAGTTAAGTATACTTAGGGTAAGAAGCATTTCAAGTATTTTAACGAAATTCCCTTGCACAACATTTCTATTAAGGATTGGTTAATCCAAAAACACTTTATTAAAAGCACTTTCAATCATAGTTAAACACTTCCAAATATTAAGTGCAAATTCAAACTTTTTTCCTCTCACAATGACTAGACCCACTTGTACAAATGGATGAATATATAGCTATAATATGCATGCATCAGATATACTCAATAAACTATCGAAACAGAAACTAGGTACGATGCCATTTCGAACCTCTACTTCTTTTAGAACTTAGAAAATAATACTCATACAACAAAGGAGCAGCCCAAAGCCCGCCCTCTTCATAGCATAGTACATTGAGTTTTCACTGATTTTCTCAGAAGAAGAATGTCAATATTTTAGTTTTGAAAGCATACAAAAGGTGCTGACATTACCAACTTGAGGTGATAAATGGAATTTCAAGAATATCATGCATATAATCGATGTATACAGTTGGAAACAATAAAAAACATATAATATCTAGATCATCTGCCACCAATCTAGAAATATATGTCTACTACTTATGTTTTCCCCACTTTTGCGGCTCTGCAACCCTTCTTATCCAATATAGTGTGCGTATATAATGCCACTTTTACTATGAACGTTTAGAGAGTACTCCTAGCTTCATGTATTAGCATGCATGTTTGAACATTTATAAATGGCATTTTTAAATCTGCATGTGGATCCCTAGAAGCACAATTAGTGTTATTTACTCTCTCTTTTATTTTTAATTTCGTTGAAGCAATATTTACTTTCAAAATATGGAGTAAAACAACTCATACATAATAATAATTTTGTTTTGATTTGATATAGTTAGCTATTCTGATAGGATGTTAACACGCTAAAATAGTTATTTTACACTTCAAATTTTATAATTTAAACACAAAAATACACTTATAAAGAGTGCAAAATAATTTTTTTAAAGATCTAATAACATTTCTTCGTATATAGTTTTTCTTTGACAATTAACTGACATGCATGGTGATTTCAAGAAATTCATCCATTATAAGTACTTTTGTCACATAAGTTTTCCACTTTCTTATTTGTACAATGTTATATATTTGGACCCCGAAACAATTGAGTATCGGCCAACTAGAAAGCCTCTTGAACGAGAGATTTTTCAATGTGACAGGTACACGGAGTGGTACATTATGTGTCATTATACAAATGATGGGATATGTGGGTTAAAAAGTTAATAACTTAAAAAATACAATTTCCCACCACTTCTATAAAAACACGTGGTGTACCATCCGTATTCCTATCACAGTAAAAATTTTCTCCTCTAAAACCTGCCGAATGGTCCCTATTGAGAGGTACATGAAATAACCTCACAACAAGTGATAACTAGGACACGTGTTCCATAATTAATGGGAGATTTTCCTCCAACTTAGAGGCTAATCACAATGCAACAAGTGAAAACATCACATTAAGTGCATTCGATCTCACATTGCCAATTAAAAAAATCTCCTCCAACTTTGCCTCTATAAAAAGCTGACTTCTGATTCTCCCAAAAGGTTAATGGCATTTACTATTCACATACTAGATTCTCAGTAAACTCACCCACATGACGCCATAAACATACTTTACTAACTTAAGTATCGGAGAGTCTCTTAGGCTGGCCGATACCACACCGGTGCCCGTCAATACTTACTCTACCTTTGATCAAAGCACCCTCCTGAAGGTCCTTACATCACACCTTATGTTGACTGTGTCCACACAATTTTGTGCATCAACATTTGGCTCCGTTAGTAGGAAGTGATACGAAGAGCGCTTTGTCAGTTCTCTTCCATATATAAGAGAAATGTTCCTCCAGTCAATCCGATTTTGTGCACTAACTTATAGTACCGGTCTACTCGATTTTGTGCATCAACATTGCTATATAAAAGAATTTATTATATATTATATAATATATAACGTCACATGTTATTATTAATTCATGTATTAAAATATTAAAAAACTACTAATTCATATTGAGGTACGTAGTATAAATAATTATATACATATATGTGAAATGGTTAAAATATGTTCCGGGGGTGATCTAACCCAAAAGTACAATTCAAATAGTAATGGCGGAGAACCCTAACTATATCCTCATTACTTAGAAGACATTTTTACTTAACTTGAATACATGTTAAGGTATAAGGATTAATTCACAAGTTTACTGAATCTACAAGTTGGGAATGTGCATTCCATATTTGGAATTAATGAACTTTATATGCGCTTATAACGAGTTAATTTATTTTTTATATTGTCAATTAATTTTATTGTGAAATCATAACTTCATTTATAATATCAGAGCAATTACCCTACAAGTTGAGCCAGTATGAAATGCACATTCCAACATGTAAATTTAATAAATTTGTGAATTAATGAACTTTATATGTGCTTATAACGTGTTGAACTATTCTCTATACTGTCAATTTTATTATGAAACCTTTTCATTAATGGTATCAAAGTAAGTTACCCTAGGTGTTGAGCCCAGCAACCTACGTGCTCCTACATCACTCAAGATGTATTGTCTACATGTTAGGCTTAAATGATATCACACGTGAAGGAGTGTGTTGAGATCTCAACGTCTTATTTTCTCTATTAACTACCCAGAATGTGAAGACAAATACCACAAATATAATATTACCCTCACCATTCTTGAGAGTTGAATCTAACAAGTCCAACCAAGTGAACCAAATACCACTAGATCAATTTTTTGTTAATGTTGAAGGACATATGATCACCTCAAGGAAAAAATATTATTCAATAAAAACAAATAAGATTTTAGTTTGAGTCCAACCCCTCCAATTAATGCACATACCCAAAATGTAAAATTCAAATCTTAAGACTCAAAATATAAGAATATTGGTCTATTTCGCACTGGAACAGAAAATCAAAATACTCAAACCCACCACCTTTAAAATATTTTAACATTATGATTGAGTCCATCAACACTTAATGCTTTTAAAAAGAGACCAATGAAGAAAAAATAAAGGTCAGTGAAGGAAATGTTTAGCAAGTAGATTGATCTTAGTGCAAGAGGAAAATTGCCTTTGTTGATGGGTTGAAGAGGATAATTGTTTTTATTGACTTGTGAAAAAAAAATTGAAATGATCATTAACTGAAATATAAGTTATTGAGACTTCAAAAATCTCTTTTTACACTTTTCATAAGTGTATTTTTTTTTATAAATATAGAAAGTATAGAATGCAAAATGAGAATTTTAAGTGCCAATAACAACAGCAACAACAATAAAGTCTTTTTTAACTAACAATTCCTTAAATTATTATTAACTTAAATCAAATCTCCTAAAACTTTAATTACAATTCTTATTAGTGTATTAATTCATCAATTGCAAGCATACAAGTAGATGTTTTCAAAATAACCCGACTCCATGCTATCCCTAACCGGTTTATGCGAGAAAACAAAGGGCTTCCCAAAATAATATACTTTGCCTTTTCATTAAGTGCTTCATTTCGAGGCGACAAGAGCACTTTCCCGGCGTTTCCTCCCAACACCTGGAAAATCTCAATATTTTCCATGGATCCTCGTGACCTTCTTTCCTCTAAAATGACCTTATTTACTAGTTCATGTTGACCACAATGCCCCTGCTATCTTCCAAGTCCAAATTCCAAGCCCACAACAGTGGATGATCAATCCAATTTGTTTGGGTTCTGCGCATGTACATGTTTTAACAAATTTTAAGACAACTTTATTTAAGCAGGTGCATGCATTACAATATTGCATCTAGATTCATAGGGATTTATAGAGGTGGATAAATATTGTTGGGATCTATCAATTTTACAAAATATCTTTGGATCGTTTGGAAGGCAGTGATGATGAAATTCATGCATATATGCTGGACTTGGTGTGCAGAAATAGAAGACTGAGGGCTTGGAATTTGGAAGGCAGCAGGGGCATTGTGGTGAACCGAAATCCTGGCTCCGGCCACTGTGTAACCTTCGTTCTTTTTCTAATTAATTCGACTTTGATTCATTAGATTTAGTAAACAGTAATACTTACTTCTCTATTAATAGGTAAATATACCATTAATGCAAGCTTATCGATTTAGTTGTTGGAAAGTCCTTGAGAATCACCCCAACTGGTACCTTTCCAATGTAAAAGTCTTCTGATCTTGCAGGCTATTTTCATAAAACTACTACAATACAACTCCAAGTTAAGTTGGTTCCAACATATATCATATCCATTCAACTAGTATCCACACAGAAACACAAAGAAGACGAATAAAAAAACGAATGCAAAAGAAAAAGTAAAGTTGCGACTTTGTTTTTTTCTTGTTGATCATTGTTTCAACTTTGTTTTCTCAGAGAAATAAATGGAGCATTGGAAAATTAGCTAAAAATAATGTAGCACTAAATGCAAATTAAGCACTGGAGGGCAGTATAGTAAAAGTAAAAGATTAGATAGGTACCGTGGTCATACGAGAATTTTTTTAGTGTGACCGGAACATGAAATAGTATACCACGTGTAACTATGCAAATAGTAAGATATGTGTGTTAAAAAGTTAATAACTTAAAAAATAAAATTTCCCACCACTTATATAAAAACACATGGTATATCCACCTGTATTCCGATCACAATAAAAAGTTTCTCGTGGTCATATTATGGAGAAATTTTTAGTTGTGATGGAAACATGGATTATATACCACGTGTTTTTATGTAAGTGGTAAATTTTTTTAATTTTTAAGTTATTAACTTTTTAACACATATATTCCACAATTTATGTATCACCTCTTGTGACAAATCTCTCCATATTATGGTCAAAGTTCGTTCTGGTTTTGTGTATCTTTGTGCAAGCATGCAAATGGGATAATTGGCTCGCCTGGCTGCAACTAAATTCAAACCAACGGCTCTCAATCGCATAAATGTAGCAGATACGTACGTGGCACACAGAACTTGAAACGCCTTGATGCTAAGTTATGCACCACCCTCCCTCTCTCCCTCCCCCCTCTCTCTAATATTAATCCTCTCAGTCCACATTTTTCAAGAAGAAAACAGAGAAAGAGAGAGAGGTGTTCGGTTAATTTCTTGAAAATTACATTAAGTTTAGATCTTCTTTGCATTTTTTTCAGGTTAGTTCTTTAGCTTGTACAAATTAAAATCTGAAAACGAAGCTATGAATTTGGTTTAGTTTGGTTTTTATTAATTTGATTTTTTTCTTCTTTTGCAGTTTTCGGTTGAAGGGTTTTGATCTTTTTTTTTAATCAGTTGAAAGCGATAGACGTGGGTTTTTGCCCCCTTATTGTGGTGCAATTCAGTCAAATAGGATTATATTTATGTACGAGAATATGGCGGGAACTGTGTCATCATCAACAATGGCAGGTGATTTTCTTTAAATTTGTTTTTTAGTTTTATTTTGGTAGTTTCATTTTGATTTTTCAGTAGCATATTTCTGGGGCTAAAAGATTCTCACTTTTGGAACTAGTGAATGATTACTAGTGAACTTGTATAATCTGAATTCTGAAAACTCTCTGAATATGCAGCTGATCAGCTGGTAAAAGACCACCATTGATTCCAGCAGTTTTGAAAGCAGACTGTCTATTCACCAGAAGTCATATAAAATTTAAATAAATCCAAAAGTTTTGAAAAGGTATAAATTCTTCGCAGCAGATTTGCTCCTCCTCCTCCTACTCCTCCTCTTTTCTCTCACTCTCTATCATATAATATGGGATTTATTTTGTATCCTATAATAGTACTTGTTGTTAACTATATACATCTCTCTGTGATGAATGCATATGCAATGTACAGGTGCTTCCTTTAGGCTTTCAAAGTTGCCAAAGAGCAGAGAAAGATTAATTCTTCAATGGCTTCTTAGAAGGCTGAAAATACGCACACACAAATTTGAAATATCGACACGTAATATTATTGTTCTATTCAAATTATAATTTGCTATAATATTGTAACGCAAACCAGTGTTCAGGTACAAACAAAAGTTTGTGAACAAGTACCTTGCCTTGTAGAATAGCCGTCACACCAACCCTAGCTCAATAGTATCTTTATTTTAGTAGGAATATCATTTCAATTAGAAGAAGAAAAGTTATGCTAGCTCTTGTTTATGGACTAAGATTCTCTATTCGCCTAATCTCTCTACTCTTTAATTTCTTCTTATTTGAACGGTCACGATTAAGTCACGTCAATATCTTATATTCATTTTTTTTATAGAGATAATAAAACAAAAAATAATGTGTGAGAAGAAGGCACGGAAGATGATGAGAATAGGAGGGTAGAGAATCATAGTCCCTTGTTTATCTATTAGAATGTATGTTTTGGTCAGCAAGGGTGTGCAGTGTAACTCTACATAAATTAGCGGAGGCTAATTAACTTGTGGTATAAATTTTCAGCTAGTTTAAAGAGACCTTTAACATTTTTTAAAGAGATTTTTAACTAAACACTCTCAATATAGTTCACTTTTAACAAAAAATTACATTTTTATTTTTCTCTAATATCATTCACTACATCTTTATTTGTCATTTTTTCATTAAATTTTTTTTTTTTTTAAGTTTCCGTTAATGTTTTTTTTTTTTTTTTAACCTGGGCGCTTTAACTGGATGACACAACACAATACAAGCTTCTAACTGTGGACAGGACATTAGGAGAAGATATTTAATTAAAAAAATGTCTGCTCCCATCTTTTGACAGGAACGCAAACCAATTTGGTGGTCAACAGAATTCTTTGGGGAAACCAAAAACTAGCTAGCTAAATCCTTCAATCTTTTCTTAAGTTTCTTTTCAGAATCAATCCAATTTTTTTAATGGAAGCAGCAGAGAGTTTGGTGTGATTTTTGAACAGTCGAGTAATCCTTACTCCTTAGCCAAGTCCTTTTCAATATTAAATATGTCGGATTTTTTAGGTTTATATATTGCATGTCCGTACACTCACATCTTTAATTAACACATGCAGGACTCGGGGATCCACAAACTGGGTTTTCTTTGGTGGTGAGAGCACCCCAATTTTGCAGATCTTCTCTTCTGATTTAAACTGGTTTCGATCACCTGATAAAAAATCTCAGTATATTTATCTCTTTGCAGATAAATGTGTGTGTGTGAGAGAGAGAGAGAGAGAGAGAGAGAGGGAGGTCGGTTGGGTTTGTATAGATATATCTATAATCTACTTAGTTTAACTTTACGTAGAGTTTGAGAGTGGGAGATGATTTGCAGAGTGTGGGAATGCTGGGCTTTCGGGAGTCATTTGTTGCACTTAACGAGGTCGAGAGTTCCAATAAACCCTAGTGGGTAGAGAGAGAGATAGAGAAAGAGGCTTGGTTGGACTTTTCCAAATTGGAATTTAGGGTTTGTCTAAGTACAAAGACTGATTTGGAGCTCGGCTTGTAGTTTACTGTGACACTCGTGTCGCTTTAATTTAGTTTACGGTGATTATAGCAAACATTATATTTTATATAATTAGAAACATTTTTTTATTTATAATTATTGTGGTAGTATTTGATTCTGAAATGTTGGAATATGGTGTTAAGAGTCAGATCAGTCAGAGTTAGACCAGCCTAAAATGACCACTGCCAAAGGGGTGACAAACACATTTTTATATAATAATTATTTAATTTTTTGTCATTGTTTGACACATAGAGTAAGACTATAGCTACCTAGTTTATGCTAATTCATATAAAGTATACCTTGTATCCTTCTCAAGACCCTTTCTCTTTTCAATCTCCTCCCTTTTTCTCTCATCTTCTCAAAACTACATTCTTCTCTATACATAAAATCTAGAGAGAGAGAGAGAGAGAGAGAGAGAGAGAGAGAGAGAGAGAGAGAGAGAGAGAGAGAGAGAGTTGCTGCTTTACCACTCTTCCAAACCCTAGCTATATATAGTCACCAGGGTAAACATCTATATATCATCACTTCTTCTCCTCTCTAGCTTGCGGACACCGCTAGTTTTTTTTTGGGTTTCTTTGAATATTGTCTTAACATTTTTATTTCCTTGTGCAGGAGAGGTTTTTTAGTTCTTGGAGAAGAGTTCAATCAAAGAAAAATGGGGTCAATGAATTCAAACAACTGGCTTTCCTTTCCTCTTTCTCCTACTAATTCTTCCTTGCCATCACAACTCCACCCTTCTCATTCTCATCAGTTCTCTCTAGGGTTAGTAAGTGATACCATGGACAACCCTTTCCAAAACCAAGGTAATCCTTCTTTCTTTCCATGCATAATATTTTTGTTGGTTTTTTTTTTCTTACCTTTTTCGTCTCTCTATCTCTCTCTCCTTTATACACTTTGTGATTTTGTAGAGTGGAATTTGATTAATACTCAAGGAAGCGACGAAGTTCCAAAGGTGGCTGATTTTCTTGGCGTGAGCAAATCCGAGAACCACTCAGATCTTGTAGCCTTCAACGATATTCAGGCCAATGATTCTGTCTCCGACTACTTATTCCCGAGCAGCAACATTGTCTCTGTACAAAACACCGTTGTAGACAATTCTAGCAACTTTGATTTCCAAGAAAAATCCAACAGCCTCCAATCGTTGACTCTCTCAATGGGAAGTGGCAACGGTTCTTCAGCATGTGAAACCAGCACCGACAATACCAGCATTACCACAGTGGAAGCTCCCCCAAGGAGGACTTTGGACACATTCGGGCAAAGAACGTCTATTTATCGTGGTGTAACAAGGTCAATTTTTACATCCAATTTTGTTTTCTTAATACTAGCCTTATTTTCTTGGTCACAGGTGATCGAGGATTCGTGGCCACCCACTCTTGAATTTTATATCAAGAGCTTAGGTTACAACATCAAAAACACATATATTTATCTTCAACCCTTGATATCAAATTTATCTATTTTATCTTCAACTCTCTTGATATCAAATCTGAAAATAAGTGATCACGCATTCCTTGTTACCAGGTGACCAAGTTAACATTTATTTTCTTGATACATTAACATAAATTATTTTGCATGTGTAAATATATATATAAATACAACAGGCATAGGTGGACAGGAAGGTATGAAGCTCATCTTTGGGATAATAGTTGCAGAAGGGAAGGACAATCCAGGAAGGGCCGCCAAGGTATTTATGCCTTATTCTCCTACAGCTAGGGTTTTATCTTTTTTCCTCAAATGTCTCACTGATCATAATTTTCTTGATCTTTATCATGGTCATTGTTGTTTCGGGCATGGTTTTTTCAGTCTACTTGGGTGAGTACTAATTCTAACTAGCTACAATTTGTTATTTACCATTCTGAATTATAAAAGCTGATGGTTTTGAACATTTTTTATGTGAAAGCAATCTCCTTTCTTTTCTTCTTGTTCTTTTGAATTATTTTAAACAGGTGGGTATGACAAAGAAGAGAAAGCAGCTAGGGCTTATGACTTAGCTGCACTAAAGTATTGGGGAACATCTACTACTACAAATTTTCCAGTAAGTTAATTTATGCGAATAAAAACAACTTGAAGGCTTGACAATGTGTCCAAAATAAAATAAGGGAAAGATAACGAGAGTCGTGTTTATATTCTATATGGCTTTTTAAGTAGTGTTGTACTATTGCTGCAGATCAGTAACTATGAGAAGGAGGTGGAGGAGATGAAGAACATGACAAGACAAGAATTTGTAGCAGCCATTAGAAGGTAAACGAAATAGAACAGACATATTTCCCATTTCGAAAATTCATACCTTCTTCTGTTTCAAGAATTTGTTTCTTGCACTAAAAGGTGTTAACTTTTCTTTCCATTTAATTAAACTTTCAGGAAAAGTAGTGGCTTTTCTAGGGGAGCGTCCATGTATCGTGGAGTTACAAGGTACTAAACTAGCTAGCTAGGCACGCTTTGTCTCCATGTCTCTCTTTCTCTCTTTCTCAATGTACAAAACAAAATCTTTGTTCAGGCATCACCAACACGGACGATGGCAAGCAAGGATTGGCAGAGTTGCCGGAAACAAAGATCTGTACTTGGGAACTTTCAGTATGTTTCTTACCCCATGCACACAATGAAATTATTGCGTCGTATATATCACAAATATACAACTCAATATATATTCACATAAATATTCCCTTTAAAAATAAATAAGATTATGTGGGATTCATGCAAAGCCCGCTTAGATAAATTAGTATCCTCATTTTTGGTTGACAGGTAATTTTTTTTACTTGTATAAATTAGTAATACTTCTCTGGTGTATGATATTTTGTTGAAGTAAATGTGGTGCATGCAACATCATTCTTCGTCACATTTATGTGACTTTGATCGATTGAACTCTATATAGGTACTGAGGAGGAGGCAGCTGAAGCTTACGACATAGCAGCAATAAAATTCCGAGGCCTAAACGCCGTAACCAACTTCGACATGAGTCGATACGACGTGAAGAGCATTTTGGAGAGCAATACTCTCCCCATAGGAGGAGGGGCAGCAAAGCGTCTCAAAGAGGCTCAAGCCTTGGAATCTTCCAGAAAACGTGAAGAAATGATAGCTATCGGCTCCACCTTTCAGTATGCGGCTGCAGGAGCCGCCAGTTCATCAACCTCAGCCAGTCGTAATTTTCAAGCGTACTCTTTGTTGCAGCCTCAGTCAACCTTTGATCAAAATGTACAACAATCCCAGCCTCTACTAACTCTCCAAAACCATGACATTTCTCAGTACACCCACCATCATGACCCTTCTTCATACCAAAATTACATTCAAACCCAGCTTCAGTTGCACCAGACCCAGCAGCAATACCATCCTACCCAGCAATTCTATAACAGTTATGGACTTCAGAGTACACACCCAGCTTTGCTTCAAGGTCTCATGGACATGGGTTCTTCTTCTGGCGTGATGGATCACAACAATGGGAGCTCTAGTGGGAGCTACACTGCTGGAGGGTATTTAGGGAATATTGGAATTGGGTTGGCTTCAAATTCAACAGCAAACAATGGAGTGGGTTCAGCAGAGGAGCTTGCACTTGTGAAGGTTGATTATGATATGCCTAACGGAGGAGGTTATGGGTATTTTTACAATGTGGAATGACTGAGGCTCGGATACTGAGATATTGTATGGGGAGATTAGTAATCTTGCGGCGGGGGAGATTAGTTATTTGTGATCGGGGGGATTTGAGGATGGATAGGAACAGTTTACTACCCCTTTTTTTTTGGGTGATTCTGAAGTAACAGGAGCTGATTTTCAATGCCTACACTAAGGACTTGGAGGACCTTTTATTTTGTTCTAGTATTTTGCTGCTGTTTTTTATTCGATCTTTACATTGAACTCTGACCATAAATTAATCCCGTTGTGGTAAAACGTGGTAGGATCAGTAGCATATGGGTGAAAGTTGAAACCCTAAATTTTGTGTGCATAAGACCCTTTGCACAGCTGCTGATGTAATTCTACTTGTGTTACCGTTGGACATTATTTCCAATTGAGTTTCCAACTTGTTTCAAATGCAAGTATTGTAATACACGTATATGTTAACCTTTCAAACGCAAGTATTATAAGAAGTTCGGCTACTCTTTCCAGTGACTTTCGGTTTCAGGTGGTCTTTAACTTTTTTTTAATCGTATTAAAGTGGATTTTCTTACACGTGAAGCCAAACGGCCTCATGTATCCACGTATATGGGGCTAAAAAATTTGTCAGGGCTAAGAATGTGAGGATGTGAGGTAAAAGTCCTACATCATGTGGGAGATAAATTTAGATATTGTACAGACTTATAAGCATGCAGTTGGTACTCTCGCGATTGGTTTTATATTGAAACCTCAATAATATTAAGGCTAGTTTGGTATTGTTATGCTTTAAAACAACTTATGTCCTATGCCATATTGTGATTATAGACAATTATGAAATAAAACAGTTAAGTGTTTGCTAAACTATATTAATAAAAATGCTTTTAGAAAAATAAGGAGTGTTATAGTGTTTGATAAACTTTTATGTACAAGTGTTGTGATTGTGTACAATAGCCAAAAATGACATAATTTTGAATGTGCGATTAATTTTATTTCTGAGGTGATTTTATTAATTTCATTATTTAAGAAAAAAAATGGTAAGTTTTCAAGGTGTTTATTATTCTTGGTTCAGCTAAAAAGAAAAGGTCTTTATTATTTTCATTACAAAAAAACCTTCAAGCTATCGTTTCAATTTCAGATCAGAAACTACGGGAGGTTGTGAAGATGTTGAGCTCTATCACTTGTATAATCATCGTGGTTCTAAAAAGTGCTAATCAAACAAGAAGCATGAATTAGCATGACAAATCAGTGGGGTAAGGGGTTTTTGGGTGTCTGGATCCTCACGGACCGCTTGCCGACTCCAAAACTTCTCCCCTCTTGATGATATAAAAATAAATAATCAATAAAATTACTTGTGGCTACAGCCAAGAGAGAGACTCTGTCAGATCATCGGAATTTTTTTTAAGGAAATTTTAATGAAAAGTTATTGGTACTGTTTATTTTAACGAAAAACCATATTTTTATACTAAAAAGTCGATTCTGATAGTATTCACCGTACTTTTTATTTTGTCCTTATCGTTAAAACTCAAAGTTTTCAAGCCATTTTCATTAGTTTTTTTTTTAAAAACAACTACTTTTAGCTCAATATATACATGCCTTTCCAATCCTGAAATCAAAATTAGATTTTATAGAGTTTTCTGCTAATACATTATTAGCTACGTTATAAGTTTCAATAACAATAACAAGGCCTATGGTAATAGGTAAATTTAATTTCTTGAACATTTTTTTTGTATCTAAATAGGAAAAATAAACTTATTCTTCAACAGCAAGGCATGCACATTAGATTGGTTATAAACTGAATTACTAGTGACCATGTAAAATGAGTGAACTTATTTATCATTCTTCAATCATGAGTATGATAATCGGCATGAAATGTTACGTAAAAAGCTAGTCTAAATTTTACAGTTGATGAAAATCAAGACAGTTTTTTTTTTTTTTTTTCTATGGGAGAAAATGTAAGAATTTGATAAGGTTAAGGGAGAAATTCTTGGTTTGATTTGTTTGAGGAATTTGAGATATTGGAGGAAACTATGTTGAGAATAAATATTTTTTTTCTTCCATGTTTTTGCCAGTGAGTTGTTGTTTCTGTTGGCCGATTTGTCATATTTTACCAGAAGTTAATGGGTTTTTCTTACCAGGTCTTACATGAGCAGAGCCCACTATACCAAACCATTCCTGTCACGTTCAAACGCCTATTAAAGAAGATGACAACTTTGGATAGGGAGGAGGAGCACAAATGACCGAAATTTCATTCGATGTAAACTCGACTCTAAAGTCCATACACAAACTCATTCTGAAAATCTTGGATGACGAAAAACCATTCCTGTCACGTTCAAACACCTATTAAAGAAGATGACAACTTTGGGTAGGGAGGAGGAGCATCCTAGAAGATTTTGCAACTGCTATAGCAGTTTGCAAAGAGGGCAAGATAGTGAGATGAATAAAACTCGTCCATACACAAACTCATTCTGAAAATCTTGGATGACGAAAAACCATTCCTATCACGTTCAAATACCTATTAAAGAAGATACAACTTTGGATAGGGAGGAGGAGCACAACCATCCTAGAAGATTTTGCAACTGCTATAGCAGTTTGCAAAGAGGGCAAGATAGTGAGACGAATAAAACTCTACCTTTCGATCTTGGAGGAGATAGTTTGAAGGTGATGCATTGGACATTGAAAAGTACAAATGAAAAGTACTTGCTACTAGTGAAGATGAGAGGTAGAAGGCAAGGACATCAAGTCTCTTTCAACCTCATGTTTTGTAACTTGCATATGCAGGATTTTTCAGTGCTATGTTCTTGTTTCTCAGAGTTGTAATTTGATTAGAAAATCGTGAACCGCTTTATGCTAGAGATCAAAAAGAGGAATAAAACAAATTCAATTCTAAAGAGGTGAACAAGGGGCTTAGAGCATTAAACTGTGTGGAGCGAGTTGTCAATGATGCAAAGCTGGAAAGTATAGCGGTGGATGAGGTTATCATGCTAGGAGGTGGCAGTGGAATCCTGACTATCAAAAAGATGAAGGATGAGTTTGATGAGACGTACCCAAATGAAAGGATGTAGAATTGTATGTACTCTATAGGGCTGCTTAGAATCCAGAAAGCAAATGCTTGATCATGGGGCGAGGGATCAGGAGCAAATGAATGATCATGGCAAGGGATACAGGAGCATGAATGTGTGATATATAAGAAAGTGAGATTTACAGGCATGTTGAATATGTAAAGTGAATTTTACTAAACCGTATATATATATATATATATCAGCCACATCATTGAGATTTACAGGCATGTTGAATATGTAAAGTGAATTTTACTAAACCGTATATATATATATATATATATATATATATATATATATATATATATATATATATATATATAAGCCACATCATTATCATTTTTCATCTTCTACATTTTCTCCAATGGGTTGTTGTTTCTATTTGCGGATAGTCATATCTTTACCAATAGTTTTTGGGGTTTTTCTTACCAAGTTTTAGCCCATTATACCAAACAATGGCGGAAATTTATTTCGATGTAAACTCAACTCCTCCAGAGTCCATACACAACCTCATTCTGAAAATCTTGAAGGAAGGATAAACCATATGTGGCAGTCGAATCCTGACGATCAAAAATATGTTGAAGGATTGGTTTGATGGGACGGTGCCAAATGAAAGGATGCAGAATTGGGTAGGGGCTGTTTATGAAGCTAGAAAGCAAATGCTTGATCATGGGCACAGAGATATAGGAGAATGAAAGTGTGGTATATACGAAAGTGAGATTTACAAGAATGTTGAATATGTAAAGTGAATTTTGCTAAACCGTATATATAAGCCACACCATTATCGCTTATTATCCATATTATGGAAATGCTAAGGAACTCGCTTTAGAGTGGGGCTCTTCATGGATTCTCTGTCACTTCGCGGCTTAACGTCAATTTCATTACCAACACTATAAGATATTGTGCCAAAAATATGAGGCAGTGTCCATTGAGAGTTCACTTTTGAGAGAGTCCCTCAACATTTCTCTTCGTCTTAACATGAGATTTAAACTTACCATGTAAATCTCACTCCATATTAAATTATTAAGGCCGTGTATTTTAGAGATTGATCTTCTTACTTTTGCTCGCATTACAGCCATCCACTTCCATCGCTGCAACCACTATCTAAAATGCACTAAAGGCACCTCTTTAAGAGCACAAAAAACAGAGAGAGAGTTATGCCTTTACAATTTCATTGATCATAAAAATGTGTCCAACTTCTCCGCTGCACAAACGAATCCACAAAGACAACCTGGAACCAGCCATTCGATTATTTGTAGCTCTTTTCAAATGCAAAACACTTGTTAATGTTGGTTTTGCCATCAACCACTTCCATCTCCCAGATACTATCTGTGTGCCCGATTTAAATTTCTTCACGTAGCAGGGGCCGGAAATATTAAATCTGCATCATATAGTATGAGTAGTTTAGGCAGAAACGTTGTCTGGAACCTTGGGCTTGAATTCTTCCGTTGGAGCACCACACCACCTTTGTATTTGCAAAGGACAACTTCTTGTTATAGATCCTGCTATTTTTGCAGATCATTCAGATTGAAGTCTCGGAAACATTAACATTCAGATCGTGTTTTCTCGATATGTAAGTGTTAGGTCGTACAGTTTGTAGTTTGGTGGTTTGTCGTTGGCACCACCCAGTGGTATAACAAAAGACTGACTGTGTTGCTAACATTCCAATCTTTTGTGTTATGCGATATTTTAGGGTTCCGCTTTCATGCTACGTAGCATTAAATACTACGAGTATTGGATGACTTGGAACCACAATAAAAGCAATAACACTAATTAATTCAAATCATTCAATCATTGTAGCGTGGAAGAATTTTTCGATCTTTTGATTTATTTGCAAAGGTGTGCTTTATTAGGTTACTAATTAAGAAATAACGGGGTTTTCTTCTTGGTTTGATTTAATCTACGTCATAAACGTAGATTGTTGTAAAATCGACGATGTGTGCAGTGGAATAAATAAACAAGACATAAAATTTACGAGGTTCCTCTACAGTCAGTGTGACTGGAGTACATCCTCGGGGCAGCAGCAGTGCTTTCATTTATAATCTGGAATAATAGGAGTACAAAGATAACCCTATCTTATTCTCTCCTTTCTCTTTCCTTTCTTTTCTCTCTTCTTCCTCTCTCTCTTCCTCTTCCTTTCTTCCATCTCTCCCGTATGACTTCTATCCCAACCCATCAACCCTTTCAATTATGAAACTCTTCTTTGATTTATAGCAAAGCATAAGCATTAAAAACAACTAGTGGGATAAATGGTGAATTGGTAGTGGGATGGGTGGCCATCCATTTTAATTACTTTACAACACTCCCCCTTGGATGGCCACAAGTCTTTGATTGACTCGTTAAAATCTTGATCTGTTTTTTTTTTATATTTTTTTTTATACTCCCCCTGATGAGTATCTCCCCCTGATTTCAAATCATTTAGGCTGATCGTTGATCATTCTGTTTCGATCTCTTAGCGAGAAGAGTTGCCAACAGATGTGCTTTACTGGTAGTTAACTTTCCACAGGCTTATTCTTGAACTGGGCTGGATGGCCTTTTTACTTACAAGCGATCCTCAGCTTAGTTGAGGATGAATCAGCACGTTGTCTCCACATGTTTCAAGTAATCGGATCTTCATGCAGGTCTGGCATCTTCTTTTGCAGTATTTTTCCTCTGATGCAAAAATTCCCATGAAAGCAATTGGAGATGCCGCTCCAAAACATTCAATGTGGAGATTAGCTATGCTGCAAAAATCCCCATGAAAGCATCAGATCATCACTTCTCAGCGACTCATCATGCTTGGCAGCGGAATTTTGAGTGGAGGTTCCGACATATTACTTTCTTTATCCTCGTCTTAGTAGGTAAGAGCAAGGGCAAAGGAAAGAACAGGGAGATTGCATGATATGAGATACTTTTGCTTTCGACCCTGATGATATGAGATACTCTTGCTCTGGATGACTAAGTTTGTAGAGGTACTCCAGGGGATGAAGAACACTGAGTAACTCGAGAGTTTTCTTTGGGAATACATTTTCGGAAATGAAGAAAGGAAGAAAGGTGGAGAGGGTGTGCCTTTGCTGTGGAAGGCGAAGGTAGAACTAATAGAAATTTTTCTTCACAACCGGAACTATTCTCGCACTATTTGTCGGCAGCCGGTGGATGGATGAACAGTACCAATTACGCGCTTTCTGACAAAGCTGCCCGTAATTTCCGCAAAGCTGACAGTGCATGTGACGAGTGACGATAAACTGGAAAAGCCGATCGCCTCGTGATGCTGAGCAATTCCGACTTTTGATAGAGGAATGGCTCTTTTGAGACAGGGATCCGGCCTTTGAGAAAGGTGTCCGGCTGTCTCTTCGATCTGCGAGGAGCTTCTCTTCGATCTCTGAGGAGCGCCTATTTGATTTGCTTCTTTTTATAGAGGCACGAATTTTGTTTCACCTCACATTTGAACTCCCTTCTGTAAACACTCATTTCTTGCACTTCTGCACTCTTACTCCTCAACACCTTCTTAAAAAAAAATGTCTTGCCCTTCCGACCGTCGCCTTAACTTAAATGTCGGAGAAGATGATGACTCGTCTTCTCCAAACAATATTTGGAATCCGTCCTTCATATCCCCAATGGTCCTCATACAGTCGGGGACACAATGATGAGGAATGAAATAACCGCTACAGTGATTGCCAGAAATCTTCTTACTCCTAGAGACAATAGGATGTTATCCAGGCGGTCAGACGAGTTGGCTGTTCAGGAATCTCTAGCTCTTAGTGTCCAAAGTGCAGGCTCGGTTTCAAACATGGGCCAACGCCTTCTTGCACGCTCTCGTCAGGTTGAGTCACTGATGGCGGATGTGGCTAGTCTTCGGCAAGAGGTCAGAGGACTCAGGCACGAGAACAAGGAGTTGCACATGCTCGCAACTAGCTACTCAACCAGCATGAAGAGGAAGCTGGACCAGCTGCAGGAGTCGGACGGTCGGATCCAGAATGATCATGAAAGGTTCATGGCGTTACTCCCGAGGTTTATGTTGCCTTCATCCTCTGGAATTACACCAAGTGCTCCGGCTCCAGAGATTCAAACTCTGGCGCTTCGTCTTCCTGGAGCTCCGTCGACTTCTGAGGCTCCACATGAGCAATGAAGGCTCCCTCATGTTTATCTGCACTTTGTATATATATATTTTTTTCATAATTGTAGCTCATGTGTATGCACATATCTGTAATTTCTTTGAAATATCAATAGATAAGCTTTATTTCATTCAGTGTATTGTGCCAAATACAATAAAGCATATTCTTCACTAAAATGTGGTACTTCTAGACCAAATATTAATTTATCTTTACCCTCTCGAAGATAAATGATCATCCTTAGTGTCTAAATCATTTGAGTATTTAACTCATAATCTTCAATCCATATGATTCTTTAATATCATAAACATCATGGATAAGATTCGTGTTGGTATATTGTTCGATTCTGCAGTTCAAGACAATATTTCTCTAAACACTTTATAATCTTTCTTAACTCTTCAGGAGTCCCAATATAATATCATCAACTCTTCAGGAGTTCTAATTTAATATCATCAACTCTTCAGGAGTTCTAATTTAATGTCATCGACTCTTGCAAGAGATTTTAGTATGTTGCAACAATATCATTATGATAGTACTTACTCAAGCAATTTATACCATCCATTGGTACTGAGTACATAATTTATGCTATATCCTTTTAGGACTTACTTCAAGCAATCTGAATCTTTCAGGAATTTTCTACACTTCATGACACATTTTCTTTTGAAATTTATACAGAGCAATTTGCTCCCATGTATACTTGAGGGATTTACTTATGGAGATATGATTTGGGCGACTCACAACCCTTCGTATATAATTCTCCATTCATATGAACTCGTTTACATGAGTATAATTTCAGGTTTCAATTAGTAACCTTGTGTCATATCATGTGAGTGTAATTCACTGTATTACAAATGCTCATATGTAACCTCTTTGGTTCAACATCTTTTGGCTATTTGTATTATATTCAAATATATATAGATCCATTTTTCCACGTTCTTACAAGATTGTAATGGAATTGCCTTTCTCCATTTTTGCCAATAATTTTTCCTTTCGTCGACGAACAAAAGAACGTGACTCATTATCAACACAGCTTATTGATGAAATTTAGTAGCTACTTATAAAAACCAAATTTACCATTGGTTATCGTCAATTCGTGATCCCATATTCTCATGTGCATGCGCATGCATAAAAAGCTTTTCATTTCTTTGGATATCCATTGCCTCTTCAAGGGCATTACACTATCTCTTCCAGAATAGCCATAATTTAGAGAATGCGGATCATAACCTCTTCTTGAGCGTTATAGAGCTTGGATTTTAATCTCCACTTCCGGGAGTTGAGTAATTGGAACCTATACGTTTATCATGCATGAAGCATGAAGCATAGAGCATGAAGCATGAAGCATAGATCATAACCTATACGTTTATCCACTTCCGGGAATGTTGGTGTCTCATGCATGAAGCATGATAAACGTATAGGTTCCAATTACTCAACTCCCGGAAGTGGAGATTAAAATCCAAGCTCTATAACGCTCAAGAAGAGGTTATGATCCGCATTCTCTAAATTATGGCTATCCTGGAAGAGATAGTGTAATGCCCTTGAATAGGCAATGGATATCCAAAGAAATGAAAAGCTTTTTATGCATGCGCATGCACATGAGAATATGGGATCACGAATTGAGGATAACCAATGGTAAATTTGGTTTTTATAAGTAGCTACTAAATTTCATCAATAAGCTGTGTTGATAATAAGTCACGTTCTTTTGTTCGTCGACGAAAGGAAAAATTATTGGCAAAAATGGAGAAAGGCAATTCCATTACAATCTTGTAAGAACGTGGAAAAATGGATCTATTTGAATATAATACAAATAGCCAAAAGATGTTGAACTAAAGAGGTTACATATGGGCATTTGTAATACAGTGAATTACACTCACATGATATGACACAAGGTTACTAATTGAAACCTGAAATTATACTCCTGTAAATGAGTTCATATGAATGGAGAATTATATACGAAGGGTTGTGAGTCGCCCACATCATATCTCCATAAGTAAATCCCTCAAGTATACATGAGAGCAAATTGCTCTGTATAAATTTCAAAAGAAAATGTGTCATGAAGTGTAGAAAATCCCTGAAGGATTCAGATTGCTTGAAGTAAGTCCTAAAAGGATAAAGCATAAATTATGTACTCAGTACCAATGGATGGTATAAATTGCTTGAGTAAGTACTATCATAATGATATTGTTGCAACATATTAAAATCTCTTGCAAGAGTCGATGACGTTAAATTAGAACTCCTGAAGAGTTGATGATACTAAATTAGAACTCTTGAAGAGTTGATGACATTAAATTGGGACTCCTGAAGAGTTAAGAAAATTTGTAAAGTGTTAAGAGAGATATTATCTCGAACTGCAGATCGAACAATACGCCAACACAAATCTTATCCATGATGTTTATGATATTAAAGAATCATATGGATTGAAGATTATGAATTGAATACTCAAATGATTTAGACACTAAGGATGATCATTTATATTCGAGAGGGTAAAGATAAATTGATATTTGGTCCAGAAGTACCACATCTTAGTGAAGAATATGCTTTATTGTATTTGGCACAATACACTGAATGAAATAAAGCTTATCTATTGATATTTCAAAGAAATTACAGATATGTGCATACACATGAGCTACAATTATGAAAAAATATATATATACAAAGTGCAGATAAACATGAGGGAGCCTTCATTGCTCATGTGGAGCCTCAGCAGTCGATGGAGCTCCTGGAAGACGAAGAGCCAGAGTTGAAATCTCCGGAGCCGGAACACTTGGTGCTACTCCAGATGACGAAGGTAACATAAACCTCGGGAGTAACGCCATAAACCTTTGATGATCACTCTGGATCCGACCTTCAGACTCCTGCAGCTGGTCCAGCTTCCTCTTCATGCTGGTGGAGTAACTAGTTGCGAGCATGTGCAACTCCTTATTCTCGAGCCTGAGTCCTCTGACCTCTTGCCGAAGACTAGCCACTTCAGCCATCAGAGACTCGACCTGACGAGATCGAGCAAGAAGACGTTGGCCCATATTTGATACAGAGCCTGCACACTGAATGCTGAAGGCTAAAGAATCCTGAACAGCCAACTCGTCGGACCGCTTGGAAAGAATCCTGCTATCCTTGGGGGTGAGAAGATTCTTCACTACCACCGTAGCGGTTATGTCATTCTTCATCACAGAATCCCCAATTGTAAGAGGACCGTTAGGGGATAAGAAGGATGGGTGCCATATGTTGTCTGGAGAAGACATGTCAGCGTCTTCCCCGACATTCAAGTTAAGGCAACGGTCAGAAAGGCAAGACATTTTTCGAAGGTGTTGAAAAAAAAAAAATTGAAGAGATGAAGATTTCACAAGTGCAAGAAGAGAGTGTTTTGGCAATTCAGGGTGCTGTGGAACCAAATGAGTGCCTCTATAAAAATAAAAATAAAAAGAAATCGATGAGGCATCACTCAATAATCGAAGAGGCAAATCTCACAAATCGAAGAGCCGGGTTCCTTTCTCAAAAGCTGGACTCCGTTCTCAAAAGTCGGACACCTCTCTCAAAAGCCGGGTCTACTCAGAAATCACGAGGTCAGCTTTTCCAGAATTGTTGTCACTCGTCACATGCACTGTCAGCTTTGCGGAAATTACGGACAGCTTTGTCAGAAAGCGCGTAACTTGTATTGTTCATCCATCCACCGGCTGCCGACAGGGGTAAGGGAATAGTTTCGGTTGTGAAGAATTATTCCTATAAACGTCTACCTTCGCCTTCCATTAGCAAAGGCAAACTCCCTCAGCACTTCTTCATTTCCGAAAATGTATTCCCAAAGAAAACTCTCGAGTTACTCAGTGTTCTTCATCCCCTGGAGTACCTCTACAAACTTAGTCATCTAGAGTAAGAGTATCTCATATCATCAGGGTCGAAAGCAAGAGTATCTCATATCATGCTTTCTCCATGTCATTTTCTTTGTCTTTGTTATCACTTGCAAGACAAGGAGAAAGAGAGCGATCAGTCGCCACTTGGAGTCAAGCTTCCGATCTGAGACTGATTGTCTGGAACCCTTCCCTGATTGCTTACCTAGCATTACTCTCGAGCAGTCATCTTCAACTGATGTTGGAAGCTGGAAAACATGATGAGTCGCTGAGAAGTGATGTTCTGATGCTTTTATGGGAATTTTTGCAGCATAGCTAATCTCCACATTGAATGTTTTGGAGCGGCATCTCCAATTGCTTTCATGGGAATTTTTGCATTAGAGGAAAAATACTGCAAAAGAAGATGCCAGACCTGCATGAAGATCTGATTACTTGAAACATGTGGAGACAACGTGCTGATTCATCCTCAACTAAGCTGAGGATCGCTTGTAAGTAAAAAGGCCATCCAGCCCAGTTCAAGAATAAGCCTGTGGAAAGTTAATTACTAGTAAAGCAACTCTGTTGGCAACTCTTCTCGCTAAGAGATCGAAATAGAATGATCAATGATCAGCCTAAATGATTTGAAATCAGGGGGAGATACTCATCAGGGGGAGCATAAAAAAAAAAAAAAACAACAGATCAAGATTTTAACTAGTCAGTCGAAGACTTGTGGCCATCCAAGGGGGAGTGTTATAAAACATTAAATATGGATGGCTACCAAATGTAATGGAATGTTAGGTTACTTCACTAAGAAGATGCCTTCCCACTAATAGCTACCACTACCCCTAGTTTTCTTATAAAAAGAAGATGAGGAAAGAAAGCAATGTTACTCACACTCAAGTCATACGGGAGAGAGGGAAGAAAGGAAGAGGAAGAGAGAGAGGAAGAAGAGAGAAAAGAAAGGAAAGAGAAAGGAGAGAATAAGAGAGGGTTATCTTTGTACTCCTATTATTCCAGATTATAAATGAAAGCACTACTGCTGCCCCGAGGATGTACTCCAGTCACACTGACTGTAGAGGAACCTCGTAAATTGTGTCTTGCTTATTTATTCCACTGCACACATCGTCGATTTTACAACAATCACAACATACTATTAACATTTTTAGAAGTGATTTTAAAATAATCATAAGCGTTTTCAGATCACCCAAAACACTTTTGAGGTAATGTTTGACACATTAAAGGTCCCAATATAATAAAAAGAAAAAAAAAGAAAAAAAAAAGACAATTTTAAAACGGCGATTGCGAAATACCAGTGCCGCGATGCTAGAAATCCATTAACCACTTCGCCAAGAAATGGAAGAGCCATCAACTTAAGGAGGACAATTCGTACAAGCACAAGAAAAGCGCTCCATCAATCGCTTCTTCCAAGTTTTATAAATAAATTTTTTAATATTGTCATTAGACTTTCATTGATTTCTCCGTTGAGGTAAGGTCTCTGCCAAGCTTGTATGTAATTCATTCTTTTGTTTCTTGTTTTTTCATCTGGGGACTCTTTTTTTTGCTGGATTTATGTATTTTTTTTCCCTGTGAATTCGAACCCAAATCGGGATTAAGGATTTAGATGATAAAAGTTGATGAATTTTTTTATTTACGTGTTTGTATTGGCCCTGTTCTTGATTTGCTAGGGATTGGAGTTTTTGTGTTTTTAGCCGATACTGCAGTGAATAAAGTTCCTAGATTTCTGATTTTGGAGGACCCATTTGTGAATTGCATCTGAATTTGGATAAAAAAATTCTGGGTTTGCAGTTACATCTGTGATTTGTTGTAATTTTTTTTTTTTTTGGGCAAATGTGATTTGTTGTATATACAACAACAACAACAAAGCCTTTTCCCACTAGGTGGTGAAAAAAATTGGATGGCTTTATTTGTTGTGAGATTCAATTTTGTGTTTCAATATCACAAAGAAGGGTGGAGGAATTTTGAGATTAGGGTTAGTGTTACTGAATTCCTTAGGAGCTAAATGTTGTTGCTTGAGAATTAATAAGCCTTTCTAAGTCCCGGTTTTGGGTTTTCTAAATTCTGCCCGTTTCTCTGTTAGTTTGTTTGGAGTTTAAGATTAGGATCACTTTTTGGCCTATGGAGAAACTTGATTTGTGGGTGAGATAGTATTGGGGTTTTTATGGGATGTTCACCTTGCTTAGACAACGAATATAGCCAGCGTGGTGTTATGTTACCTGATTCGTTTAGTTTTTCAGCTTGCTAGTATATTGCTTATGATGCCCATATGCAAAATTCTGTTCATCGTGGTCTAGAAATTCTGTTACAACCGTCAGTTTTGGTGTGTCATGTGTTCTTCACAGGATCATAAGTCTGTTTTACTTCTTTCAAATCTTTCGATTCTTTTAGTTTTCTAGAAGAAATGCAGCGTCAAATTTTGCATCCGTATATTTGACATTCCTCCTTGATGCATATCTATGTAGTATTTCTGCATTATGATCAATCCAGAAAGGCTTCTCATCATTTTCGGTGTTTAGTCATTTGATGGCATTCGACAGCTATCCATGTTTGAGAAGTTTAACACATTGTATGATGATGTTTGAGAAGTTTAACACATTGTATGATCTTACTCTTTCTTCTGAACTAATATGATGATCTTTTATCAGCACACGAAGTGACAAACAAAGACAATGGTGAAGGCATACGCACAAGAGTACACATACAAGCACCCATGGGAGCGGGTGACTTCCGCATCATGGAAAAAATTTGCAGATGCTGAAAACAAACGCACACTATCACATATCCTTGAAGTTGACACTCTGAACCACAAGCTTGATCCCAGCACAGGAAAGCTTTACACCACACGTGCTATCACTGTCCATGCGCCAGGACCATGGTTTGTTCGCAAAATTGTTCGCCAGGATGTCTGCCACTGCGTTGAGTCAACAGTTGTGGATGCGCAAGCACGATCAATGCAACTCACCACCAATAATATTAGCCTCGAAAAGTTTATAGAGGTGGAGGAGAAGATCAGGTATGATCCCCACCCAGAGAACCCAAATGGTTGGACCTTATGCCGACAGGAGACAAGCATTCGTATCAAGCCTTTATCAGCATTGGCATCAATGGCAGAAAAGGTTGAACAACGCTGCGCTGAGAAGTTTGTGCAGAACAGTGTCAAGGGTAGAGAGGTTATGGAGAAGATATGCAAGTATCTTGAAGCTGAATCTAAAGGGATTTCTTTCTAACTTGAACCTGATTTTGTAGTGCTAGATCATGGGCTTGTGAGCCCTTTCAAAGTAGAAAATAATCGAAGACGGAAAGTGTAGAACCGTGGACCATTTAACCTCGAATCTCTGTCAGTCTGAAATTTTGATACCGTAAAGTATTTGTTGTGAACTTCAGTTCTGCGTTACTTTTACATGTAGTTTTTGTAGTTTTGTTCTTGTGTTTGATGATTTACCCTCTCTCTTGTTCATTGTTTACAATTCAAAAGTTATCTAATTTTACCCTGTTGAGGTGAAAAAATCTTATCGCTTTTGAATTAGCTCACGAGAAAGGATAAGTAGGAATGAAAATATCCGAGGTAAAGTGAGAGTAGCCAAAATTGAAGGAAAGATAAGAAAATCGGTTACAATGATTTGGACATTTGCAATGAAGGCTTATTGACCCCTCCGGTTAAAAGATGCGACTATGGAACAGATCCAGGCCGAAGGGGTAGAGAAAGACCTAAGAAGACTTTAGAAGAGACTCTAAGAAAAGACTTAGTACATGGATCTAACATAAGACATGATATAGGACCGAGCATAAAACGTTCTAAGATTTATATAGTTGACCCCACTTAGTGAGAAAATGTTTTGTTGTTGTTGTAGCTGCTTTAGAATTAGCTCACAGTGATATGAAACGAGGGGATGGTTGAACACAAAACCTCGGGTGCAAGGACCGAGCTACAAGTCTCTTTCACGCGTTAACTGCCATTTTCCGCCAATAAAACTGCTATTTTCCACGTCTTCTACCGTAGTAATGTTCTTCTTTCCTTTGACAACAGTTACATTTTGAGTTCAAAAATTGACCATAATCATATAGAAAACTAGATCTTTAAGCACATGCATGAAAACCCAATCGGCCAAAAATAGATCAAAAATCGATCGTAAATAGACATATGCATGGAAGCCACATCAATACTTTACAATACAAGATCCACTGACAATGTACTAGAAGAAACAAGTGCGATATGAACAGCTTATAGACACATTACGAAGATTAACCCGAACCATGTCCACCAAACCGGCATAGACTACAACTTAAGACACTGGAGCAAACACATAAGCTTCTCCCAATCGCAACAAATACAGAGTTCTACAGAGTGCAGAGATGCCTAACTTGCCTTACCTTCCCAGTAGACCTCCCCAGTAGATCTAACATTACAATAGGCAAATGCTAAGATACCGCAGCAGACTCTGAAGCCGTCTCATGGATGAAAACAAGCATCAATTTCGAAAATCAGCCTTCACTGCACCACACTTAGATTTTACCAAGCTTATCAGCTTTTACGACAGGGTTGGCTTTCGCAATAGCATCCTGTCCAGCAGCGAGATAATCGTAAGAGCAGTCATGTTTGTCTGAATAACGATGTACTGCACAAAAGAGGTGGCCACACCGACAATTGAACCCTGTTAATCCAACCCGCTTGTTGCAAGTGTTGCAACGTTTTGGGGCCTCTGGCTTTGGCTCACCAGATGACCCTGAACCAAAGGAAAAGGATGGTTGCGAAGAGAGATTTTTTGGCTCCACTGGATGGGGTTGAACATCCACAGTAGCAACAGGCTCATTTGCGTTAATGCTTGGTGTTCTGTTGACAATGCTTCCAAAAGATGAAGCAGCAAGCTTTGCCTGCTCCTGTTTCAAGACCATGTCCTTGTGACACTTGGAGCACATATTCATAGTAGCCGCACTTCCAAAAAACCCACAATTGTTTACGCACAAAATAGGACCTTCAGGGGCAGATTGACATCCCGTCTCCTCGTGCTCCATCTTTTCAACTTACCTGCAAAGAGAACACCTGAAACCCAAAGTCCAAATTCAACCTAAGATTTCTCACCACTAGCAATTACAATAACTTCACAAACTACCCAATATCTGACCTTTGACTCTCAAATTTTGACTAATCATCCAAATAAATAATCCACACAAAAACCCCAAATTAATAATTTGCAGATTTCCCCTAAAAACACCTAGAATCAACAAAAACTGGGTAATCAACACAAAAATCCCAAAATGCAAATTTGCAAAGAACCCCTTAGAAACCTAAATCAACGAAAACCCAAAATTGGTCAGCTATACAAGCACCTATAAAGCACAGATACTTCAGTTGTGCGCATCCTGTATCCAATACTTCATCTAATACGATACATATCATGGTCAAAGGATACAGATTTAACTTTATGGATACACGTATCCCACATTTAGGAAACAAGTATCCAGCTTTTAGATACCTTTACACTTTGAAAAGAGAAATTAAGATGAGAAATCAATACGAAACAGAGCTTTAGTTGAAAGTTGATGAATACAAGCTTGCCCCTAATTGGAATAGTGAATTAACTATCACACTTCTTCTTTTGCAGATAAAGAGATTAGATTTCCAACTTTTCTTCTCCAACAAATCAAATGAAATTGAATTTGGACATTTAGGGTTAAAATATGATTTAATTTTTTTTTTATTGTCGTATCATATACATATACATACACACCCAAATTGCAAATTTGCAGAGAACCCCTGAAAACAATTAAAATTGATAAAAAATAAATAAATTTTAAAAAAAAAAAACCAAACTTGGTCAGCTATACAAGCACAATAAACATATACATATACATACACAGAAACCCTACCCTGTTAAAAACAAATCTCTTGAAATTGCACGTCTGAAACCCCCGAGCTCAGAATCGCATCGAACACGAAGCCCCCCTGTTCACCTAAAAAAACGAAGAATTAAAATCAGAGTCGACGATCGAATCCGAAAGATCGAAAAAATCCCCCGATCCAAAGTATAAAAATTGAAACCACATACACACAAATCAAGCAGTAATTGAAATTAGGGGATTTTCAAAACCCTAACCCTAGCAGATTTTGGATCGCCCGAGGAGAGAGAAATCGAGGGCCAGCAAGAAAGAGAGAGTCGTGTTTCACTATTTTTCTGTGCGACGCTCTCGTGCATTTAATAACGACCATTTCTATTATGATGTCGACGTGGCGGTTTTCTATTGGCGGGAGGTCTTAACTCACGTCGCACTAATTTCCTCTTTTGTCCCTTTTGTCAGGGAACTAATACATTCTCTATCAGAACACCGAGTGAAGGCATAAACACAACAATGCAGGCAATATTTTTAAGAAAAATTAAGTGAATAGTAGTAAGATTAATATTTTAGTGTAAAAATGTGATTTTTTGTTAAAATAAATAGTATCGAGAGTTTTTCGTTAAAATTCTCATATTTTTACTCACCACTTAAGTAATGGTGATACTCACTATCTTTTTTTATTATTATTATATGCGTTTAAATTTTAAAATCTGTATAATAAATAGACACAAACTTCAAAATTTAAATTCACCAAATTAGTGTTTACAACACCCACTGGAGCAAAATGGTCCACACTTGGATGAGGTGGGACCAAAAGTAGGCCAATATGAACATGACAAATCAAGGAGGGTGGGGAAGGGTAAGTCATTTTTGTGCCTGGATCCACACACGTGATCCGGTGGCTAGACCTCAAAATTTATCCATAGAGCGAGTTCATCTTTTCCTCCTAATTCACCAAATTTGAAAATTTGTGTTGTTAAAAATTAATTTAACGATTGAAATTATTATAATTTTTAAAGTGGACCATTATTTGTAGCCGTTGAATCAAATGATACGAATCTCCTAATATTGTGAATTAAATCCGAAAATAATCTTTTTTCCAAAAATAATATACTAGAAGAAAGTTGAACACAAAACCTCGGATAAAGGGCCGAGCTACAAGTCCTTTTCCCGTGTCAACTGCCATTTTCCGCCGGTAAAACTGCAATTTTACGCCTCCTTTACAGGCTCTTTCCTTTGATAACAGTTACTCTATGAGTTCAAAAATGAATCATATTAGTATATAGAACTAAATCTTTAAGAACACGCATGAAAACCCGATCGAGTAAATAGAATTATGCATGGAAACCACATCGATACTTTACAATACAAGATCCACTGACAACGTACTAGATGAAACAAATGCAATATAAACAGCGCGGAGACGCATTACGAAGATCAACCCGAACCATGTCCACCAAACCAGCATAGTATACAACTTAAAAGACACTGGAGCAACACATAAAGTTCTTCCAATCACAACAAATACAGAGTTCTTCAGAGTGCAGAGAGCCTAAACAGCCTTGCCTCAGTAGATGTAACATTATAATGGGGCAAGTGCTAAGATACCGCTGCAGACTCTGAAGCCATCCCGTGGATGAAAACAAGCATCAATTTTGAAAATGAAACTTCACTGCACCAGGCTTATATTTTATCAAGTTTCTCAGCTTTTACGACAGGGTTGGCTTTCGCAATAGCATCCCGTCCAGCAGTGCGATAATCGTGAGGACAGTCATGTTTGTCTGAATAACGATGTACTGCGCAAAAGAGGTGACCACACCGACAATTGAACCCTGTTAATCCAACCCTCTTATTGCAACTGCTGCATCGTTTCGGGCCCTCTGGCTTTGGCTCACCAGATGACCCTGAACCAAAGGAAAATGATGGTTGTGAACTGATAGTTTGTGGCGCCACTGGCTGAGATTGAATATCCACAGGAGGAGCAGCAACAGCAGGCTCATTTGCATTGATGCTTGATGTTCCGTTGACAATGCTTCCAAAGGATGATGCAGCGAGCTTTGCCTGCTCCTGTTTCAACATCATGTCCTTGTGACACTTGGAACACATATTCATAGTAGCCGCACTTCCGAAAAACCCACAATTGTTTACGCACAAAATAGGACCTTCAGGGGCAGCTTGACATCCAGTCTCCTCGTGCTCCATCTACTCAGCTTACCTGCAAAGATAACACCTGAAAACCAACAATTTAATGGTGGACAGCTTAGTAAAAGCGGAAGCTCACAAGACCCCTATACAAGCAACCAAAAGAACAAACACATGCAATAACTTACCAAACACCATTTACAATTAAAATAATGCTTGCAGTGTAATTTAATGCTGGTTGTATATAAGCAATGTAAATACTAAATTCTTGTTGGAAAGGCACAACTTGTTAAGACTGTATACGATTACATGTTACTTATATCAAAGAAAGTGAAGTCAGGGTAGTGCATTACCTTTATAATTTCCACACAACTCATCTTTGAACAGAAAGCGTTTAGATTTCAATCCGGAAAACCCATAGAACATCATTAACAACATCCAAAGATATTAAAACCAGTAAAAATTCTTATTGAATTTGTATCACAAGGACATATGCTTGCAAATTCAATAAGATAACAAAAAATTGCCAAAAGTCAGAAACAAAATCTTTATTAGAATACCCGAATGGACATTCTTCGTAACAAGAAGTATTAGTAGTCAAGCTACACAAACACCTATCGACGAACAGAGAGCAAATATATACAAAGGAATAAAATCAAATACAAAATAAAAATGAAATCTAATTATTATAGACCTCCTCGTTCGTGCCAAAGTTCAAATTCAACCCCAACTAGCGATTGCGATAACTTCACAAACAAACCAATACCTGACCTTTGACTCTCAAATTTGAACTAAATAATCATTCAAATAATAATCCACCCAAAACCCCAAAATTGCAAATTTGCAGATAACCCCTAAAAACACCTGGAATCAACAAAAATGGGTAATCAACACAAAAATCCCAAATCCCAAATTTGCAGAGAACGCCTCAAAAACACCCAAATTCAACCAAAAAACCCGAACTTGGTCAGCTATACAAGCACATGTATAAATATATATACACACACACACACAGAAATCGTACCCTGTTAAAAGCAAACCTTTTGAAATTGAAACTCTGAAACCGATTTCCCGAGCTCAGAATCGCATCGAACACGAAGCCTCTGTTCATCCAAAAAACCAAGAATTAAAATCAGAGCCAGCAATCGAATACAAAGATTAAAAAAAAGCCCTCGTTCAAAAGCAGAATACTGGAAACCAAATTCAAAGAAATCAAGCAGTGATTGAAATTAGGGGATATTCAAAACCCTAACCTAGCAGATTTTGGATCGCCCGAGGAGAGAGAAAGCGAGAGCCAGCGGAGAGAGAGAGAGAGAGATAGAGAGAGAGAGTCGTGTTTCTCTGTTTTTCGTTTTCCTGTTCGACCCTCTCTTGCAATTTAATAACGACTATCTCTTCCATGAGTCCGACGCGGCGAGATCCTATTGGCTGTCTTGAATTTCCCTTTTTGTCCCTTTTCTCAGGTGGTCGGAAAGGTTGGGAATTATGCTGGTGAGGTTAGGTGTAGTGGTCGGTTAATCACAAATGGTAATGTTGACATTTTATTCTTTTCCAAGTAAAGACTATTGTTTAGTGTGACGGAAATATAGTTCGATATGTGAGTATAATAATACATTTTGTTGAATAATTAAAAAAATTAATTGTATTATGATACTTAATGTATTAAATCGTTCTTGACATATTTAAACAAAACTCGTAAATTTTTTAATTGAATACCAAAACGCGTTTTGGATTTGATAACATGAGTTTGTCTAGAGTAAGAACTACAACGAATAAACATAATGGTAATTCACGAATTTAAACTTTATCATCTTATCAATTATAAAGGAGTGTGATATCCATACGCCCTATTTCACTTTTCACACACCTTTTTAATTTTCAGTCGTCGGATTGAATTAATTGAAAAAGATCAACGAACAGAAATTAATAAGGGGTATATGAGAAGTAATTTGGGGTGTGCAAAATCACAAATTCATGTACATAATCACGAGTTTAATAAAAACTTAGGAAAAAAAATATTAGAGATTTTTTTTTAAGTACTAGTATTGTATTGACGAATTTTAATACTAGTATTTTAAACTGATTTACATTGTGGAATAAATATTCGAGCTCGGATGCATAATAATGGGGAGTACATGTGCTCGAGGCAATGTGACAACATATATTTGAACTCAGGAAACATGTGTTGTTGTAATGACCAATTTAGTTTCTAACAGATTTATTATTTCTATGAGAAAACAATTCTTAAGTAGTTTTGGTGATAGATTAAAAATTTAAAACAAAACAAAACATAGTTGAATAATTGTACACAGTTTTTATGAGCAGCGCTAGATAGATGAATTTTTAAATCATGCGATGTATCATTAATAGAAAATAAGCACGTTAATCAACACTTAAGTAATAATTCAATCATCAACAACAACAACCTCATATGATTTACAAAAGTTGGTCGAAATAATTGACCTCCCTAATATTACCCACTTCCCGGGCTTGACTCCGTTGTAGCACGATATTGTCCGCTTTGGGCCCTAACCGCGCTCTTACGGTTTTGTTTCTGAGAACTCGAACGAGAAATTCCCAATAGGTCACCTATCTTGGAATTGCTCTCGGGCGAACTCGCTTAACTTCGGAGTTTCGACAAACTCCCAAGCCAATGAGCTCCCAAAAGGCCTCGTGCTAATTGGAGGTAGGCATGTACATATAAGGCTTACAAGATCCTCACCCTGGGGCGATGTGAGATCTTACAATCCACCCCCCTTAAGGGGTCCGACGTCCTCGTCGGCACACTTCCGCCCAGAGAGTGGCTCTGATACTAAATTATCACATCTTGGCCCGGACTCAACCACTTTCCGGACTTGACTTACAGATCATCACCCCCTGGCGATGTGAGATCTTACAACCCGAGCTTTTATACTTTAACTTCCGTTTGTTTACTTATCTTTTACTCTCAATCAAACTACGAATGGCGTATGATTGGTGACACCTCAACCACATATATGGTAGTGATGATGAATATGTCCATGAAACCTCAAAATGCAAGCAAACGCTGCCTTTACAAATTTTGAATATAAAAGGTTTGCTAAACAGTCACTAATTAGTTCTAATTTTCCCCCTTTGTTTTTGCCTCGTATCTTCTCTCTTTTTTATACTTTGATCCCTCATTTATGTTTGATTTAAACCATGTCTCTGAGTATTTTCAGTCATTACCTTCTCTTTTCTTTTTTTCCAGGTCTAGTACAACTGGTTTCTTCATGAATCCTTTTCATTGGACTTGTATACTACGCTCTTGCGTTTCGATTCTTCGAAGGCGGTCATGGAACTAAGAACGAAGCGCTGTGGTCTCGAAAATGTAAGATTATCGGCAATAGAGCAAATCATGGAGGAGATTTGGAGCTGGTTTATTGTCCTTGACAAATTTGAGAAAAAGATAGAAAATTTTACAGAAGTCCTTTTCGTTTCTTCCTTACTATGTTCCTTCTTGCAGATGACTTTGTTAGCAAATCAAAATAACATTACACAAATATTGTTAAGTGCAAAGATTCATGGGTGGAAAAGGCAACAATCTGCAATGCATACGTTATTGTCTTTCAGAAATCTTCTTCCAGTTTAGATAGACCTAAAAATAAGATCTAGAGAAACGTTTTTTCAGGTTCGGCTATTGCTAGCTGTCGAATATCTCCATCCAAACGATGTCAGTCAAAGGAATTTGGAGCTTTCGGAAGACATGACGCAAAACTAAGTGCAATGGCGTTCTAAGATTCATACAGCCGACCTCACTGAGTGAAATAAGGCATGGCTGTTATTGTTGTATTACCTTTCCTTCTAATATCTCTTATCTGACACAGTACTATACAAAGGTTATTTTTTTTAGGACTTGCAAAACTGCTCGATATGCCTTTGCTCCTTTATGCTTGCACATTGCATTCTTCGGTTAAAATCATTTGGATAATGTCATTAACTTACCTGCATTCTTTTAATTAGAAAAATGTCATACTTCTTTTGAATTTAAGGAACAGAACATAGAAGAATTCATCGGAGAAGATCGTTTGTTGAAGCGATTGAAAACCTTACTGAAGAAAGCAAGACCAGCTTTCTACAAGCAGCATTCACCCCTTTAGGACAAAACATTATTAGGACTCATGCTAAGTCAAGCATGGCCAACCTTCCATCTTAAACCTCTTTACGCAAAGTCCAACTTGATTCATTAGGCAAATAAGTGGATCTGCCCAAGATTAAACCGAAAGAACCTGATGAACTGTGAAAAAAATCTAATCGAATTCGCTAGATATATCTCATGGAAGGCTATTTATATTTCCTGACTGCATATGTCAAGATCTTGTAACATACCACATCAAACAACGGAGAGGGGTGATGTGCTTTATATGTACATGCTCCCCTCTCTATAGCACGAAGCGTTTTGGGAGTTCACTGGCTTTGGAGTTCGTCGGAACTCTGAAGTTAAGCGAAGTCGGGCGAGAACAATCCCAAGATGGGTGACCTACTAGGAAGGCAAAAAAGAAAAATGAGATCTTCATGATCCAAACCTTTGGTGGAATCTAAGGAATTTAGTCATCTAAGAAAAACGAGAACTTCAATATATACAATTCGTGCTGCATAAAGTTTATAGTAAAGTAGTATTGCTCATTTATATAGGGCACTAATTAAAATGATGATATAGCAAAATGAAGCAAACAGATGATAAAAAGAAAGATATAAATAATCGAGGCCAAGAATAATATGCGTAAGTAGCGTTATAGCTTCATTTATTGGGGAATACAGTACACGCACACGCCTTAATTAAGGATGATCAAGTACTTCTCTCATTCTTTTTTATCACTTGATTAATAATTTAGTGCAAGTAAATGGCCAAGAAGGACAAGAGTGTAGCTCCAACCAGAGATCCAACCGCGTTCATGTTGCTTCCGTTAGGTGCTGGGGTAGAAGCTTCAGGGCCAGCTGCAGCGGTGGGGGTTGCAGCGGTGGTGGCTGCAGAGGGGGTGGCTGCAGCGGTGGTGGCTGCAGCAGGGGTGGCTGCAGCAGGGGTGGCTGCAGCGGTTGTGGCTGCGGCGCCCTTTACAGGTGCAGCGGCCATTGCTGCGCTGATGCAGACGGCAACTACGAGGACAACCAAGGCAATGTTCTTCATGGCCATTTTGGGGGTGGCGTGCGGTCGGTGGAGGGATCGAAAGCACGCCTTGTAATCGGAGTGTTTAAGAATTTAGAGAGGTACGTATTGATCGATCTCGTAGTAGTTTGTAGCTGTACTGAGGAAATTAGAGAGGGACTTGGGGGTTATATATAGCTTTGGAGTTTCTAACTATGGAGGAGCATTTGGTTATTTTTGGGATAAATCTGTTGGGTTTTTGTTTGAGGTGGGGAAGGGTTCTTATGTGCGTGTATGGTTTGCATGAACTCCGGCGTCTAGAATGGTACAGCAAACTAACATACGCAAGCGACTTGTATAAATGGCATATAGAGCGTTCACCCTGCTGTCCCAATATAGTTTGTGTCTAGGAAAAGCTAACAAATTAAATTAAGGCTGGTTTTATTGAGAAGGAATGTTATTGAGCTCGTTTGGAAGTGTTTTTGAAATAACTAAAAGCGCTTTAAAAAAAATATTCTTGAGTTTCAAAAAATATTTAATGTGTTCCTACGAGATGCATCATTTATGTGTTTCACTTCCATTTTACTAAATATTGATTTAAAAAATATTTTCACATAAAAAGTTTTCAGCCATTTCAAAAATACTTCCAAACGAGTCATTAACATTTAAAAAGATTATTTTGCACTTTTCATGAGGAAATTTTTTCTTTCTAAATATAAAAAATCAAAAAAAAAAAGTCCGGAATAATTTTTTTTAAGTTCCAATAATAGTACCCTTATTAGTATCTCATAATTTGTTAAACACAACCTACATATTGAAAACAAATGCACATTTACTTTTCTGTTTAGGAATTGTGTTAGGACACTTACTTGACATACCCAAACTACTCTCACCCGCACCCTCTCTACGTGACACCGTTTTCTAGTAGGAGACAACTGAAAATTTCAATTGCCAGCAACAATACTTCACTTCAACATTGCAATATTTCAACCACTACGGGGTGACTCAGTGGTTGGTGATAAATTCTACGTCCGTAGTCCACACGGCATGTTGAAGTTCGATTTCGGGTACTAGTGAATCACACAATGGTGGTTAGAGGGAAGTTAAATACCTCAATGAGTCTTCCCAGTCTATAAATAGATAAGTTGCCGTGCCAACGCCACCAACTAATCCTCATTTAAGAAAAATATTGCAATAATTCAACAATCAATGACTACACACACCTTGTATTTTTAATTAGGAACTACTGAAATAAGTTCAACTATTCGGTTGCTTGTGAAAGAAACTATTGATATAAAGCTCTGCCAAAATTATCACGTGACTTTACTTTGTACTTTCAATAAGAGACCTAAAGAAGTCCAAATTTTTGGTTGCTTTATGGTTGAACTTGAAACTATAGACATATTTTGTTACATCTCTACGGAAAAATCTTGCCTACCGAAAACTGGCTCGTGGTTTTTGGAGTCATGCCTCATATGGAAGAGAGATTTTTCAATGTGACCTGAATACGGAGTGATACATCAAGTGTCATTATACAAACAGTAAAATATGTGTATTAAAAAATTAATAACTTAAAAAATAAGGTTTACTTGTTCATTATGAAGCCATATCTCGTGGTTAATTTAAGGTTTCACCAATAGTATGACGTTATTTACTTGGGACTTAGATCATCTCCTGAGCTAGCCCTAACGGAGCCTAGGGATCAATTGATCCCGACCCTTTAATTTCATCATGCGGTCAAGAACATCTCCCATACCTCGCTCTCACTCCCCTTCCCCCATCCTCTCTCTTTCTCTCTCTCTCTCTCTCTCTCTGCCCATCCAAGATAGTGCACCCTCCTCATTTTCACATCCCCCGCCCGACTACTTCAGCTTTAACCTCCTCACCCATCTCATCAATTCTTACCTGTCCAATCTTGACCCCAATCTCCGTCGGAGAACAGTTCGTGTACCCCAACAACACCATCCCTCCGTCCCTCCTTTCTTTGATTTCTCGTTGTGGCAATGACGATGAGGGCGATGAGGAGGATGAGAATGGCACCGAAGATGAGGAGGGTGAGGAAGCCGACGAGCTGGGCAGAGTTGGGTGCACTACCTTGGATGCGTTGAGAGAAAGAGAAGGAGGGGAAGAGGGAGTGAGAGAGAGGTGCGGGAGATGTTCTTGGCCGCAGGATGAAATTGAAGGGTTGGGATCAATTGATCCCTAGGCTCCATTGCGGCTAGCTTAGGAGAGGATTCAAGTCCGTTTACTTGTTCATCGGCGTGCGTGATTATATATGTATTTTTAACTTCCAAAATAGCTGAACCAAGCGGCCTATAATTTTTTATAATGTGGTCCAACATTTCTTTGCGAAAATAGTTGAACCACGCGATTGGTCCAATAAACCAATCCGAGCCCAAGACTTCGAGATTTGATCCATGGTCCAAATCCAATTCAGAGAAATCAAGGTCATGGCCCACAAAATAGAAATGTTATGGTGGGATGAGGATCCTCTCTCCGGATCATTTTTGTGAGGATTTTAAAAATCAATTAATTTTAAACGTTTGTTGTATGTTATGCGGTCAATTTTCACTAAAAATTATTTGTGTTTAATTTTAAATAAAAATTTTAAAATGATTTCTAACCATAAGATGACTAATGAACAGATATGATAAACTGGGAAATCTCTCGCGTGGAAAAAACTAAAATGACAAGGATCAAGGTTCAGACGTGATGAGAAAAAATGATATCCAATCCGATGCAATTATGGTCCATGGTCCAAGAAGGAAAAAGCCTATGATTCTTGTCTAAAGATGTTTGGAGAGCAGCTTATGGGAAACTCAAATAGCTAGGCAAGAAACAAAGATAACCAACCCCAAAAAGGCATGAGTATTCCAAGAAGAGTTGATTGTCGAACATCACACTACAAAATGAATAATGTTATTCATACTATGTTTTTATACCACATTTCTATACCATCTGAGATGACATCTGATGTAGACAGTCACATTATTTGAAAAAAATTACAAAACCCAAGGAAAGTAAGGAGAAATACTCCTCATATACCAGAATCATCGTTTAATTAACTAGTTTTTCTTAATTATTAGTTTATTAAATAATGAACTAAATTTAAAAATCTAATTAATTCAAATGATGTGATTGTCCACATCAAATGCCAATTAAAGTGGTACAAAAACATGATATGAATAACATTATTTCTACAAAATTGGAGCAGTCCAGGAAGGAAGGTTTTTCAAATGGATAAACTTGCAGGACAATAAGTGGCCGACCTAGGGCTAGCGCGACCTTATAAATACGAAGCTTGAAGGAAAGAAGAGGGTAAATCATGAAGTATAAATTTGAATAAATACTAGTTTCATTTACTGGGGAATATATTACACGTACACACCCTAATTACAAAGATGAAGTATTTCTCTCATCATCCCCCCCCCCTTTTTTTTTCACTTGATCATCGATAATTTAGTGCAAGTAAAGGGCCAAGAAGGACAAGACTGAAGCTCCGACCAGAGATCCAACGGCGTTCATGTTGCTTCCATTAGGTGCTGGAACAGAAGCATCGGAGATGGGAGCTGCGGTGGGGGTGGCAGCTGGGGTGGCGGCTGCAGCCTTTAGAGGTGCAGCGGCCATAGCTGCGGACATGCAGACAGCAACCACGAGGACAACCAAGGCAATCTTTTTCATGGCCATTTTGCGGGTGGCGTGTGGTCGGTCGATGGATCGAAAACAAGCCTTGCAATTGGAATGTTAGGAGGCTTGTAGAAGTCGGTAGCTGTCCTGAGGAAGATAGGAGGGCAGAAGGAGATTTATATAGCTTTCTACGGAGGATGGTTTTGTTATTTTTGGAATGAAATCTGTTTTTTTTGTGTGAGGGTTGGAAGGGTTAGTACGTACGTGTATGGTTTTTGCATGAACAACGCCTACATGCATATGGGTATAACAAACTAACAAATTAAGTAATAAATGTCAAGATTATAGGAGGATTTATGAACAATATTCATACCTATTTTTGTACCGTTGTATGTGAGGGTAATATGAGGGAAAATCGGGTAAGGTGATTTGAACACATGAATTGAAGACCTACAGATATTCTGGCTAAAAATGCAATTATAAGATGGAGGCTCAGCACAAAGGGGGTAGAGGAAGACCTAAGAAAATTTAGAAATTAACTTTAACAAATTGTATAGAGTACTTGGAGCTAACGGAAAACTGATGCAAAATTGATCCCAGTAACGTCCTAAAATTCATAGAGCCAACCTCACTTAGTGCTGTGTTGCTGTGAATGTAAAAGCATGCATAATTACATATTGAAAATGTTAAAGAGATCACATTCTTGTGCTATTTTTATGAAGCTATCTGATGTGGCAAGTGTAAAAACTTAATTCCGTCACCAATAAGCCTATAAAAGGATCACATTCAAATTGGATTAGCCCAATGTGAATCGTTTATCGTCAAATTATGAGTTCATCAACCTTATTTTATCAAATTGACAGCTAATAAGCATCAAATTCGTATAAGTTAATGTTGGATTATCTTAAGACCTAAACAAATTAAATTCCTTAAAGTACGTGCTTAATTTTCTTGAAATGTTTGTGTAGTCTTATATAATATACCGAAGAAAACTATAAGTATTTTTTGAATAAAAACTTGGATAAGAGTATTCAACCATGCTAGTCATAGAACATTTTTATAAAAAACGTTAAGACTCTTTTGTATGACTAGCATGTGTAAAAAATTGTGTAAAGAAGTGGTGACAAATTCACTCTCAAAAAATATGAATGTAAATACTTAGTTTTTATTTTTATTTTTGTTTTAAGGACCACTTGGTGGCTTCGATGTAGCAATCCACTCTTTATGGGGTCAGGAAGACTCATTAAGGCATTTTAGCCACCCTTGAGCGCCATCGTGCAATTCTCCAGCGTCAAGAATTTAACTTAAGACATGCTGTGTGAAATATGAACTTAAAATTTGTCCCCAACCACTAAACCATCCCGTGGTAATTGAATGTAAAGACAAAGTTGATTGTAAAGTAAAATAATATAGAATTTAAATAAAATTTCCCATTAAGAAATATTTGGAAAATGATCCTCTTCGGATCTCTTCCACCAAATCATCTCTATTAAACAATTCAGATTCTTGAAATTTGATCTAACGACTAAAGTTATTATAAATTTTAAAATAAAATCATGTTTGTAATCATTTGATCAAATTTTAAAAATTCGAATTAGTTGATAGAGATAATTTGGTAGAAAGCAGTCGGAGAGTATTCCTTTCCGAAATCTTTGAAGTGAAAACAAGTCGACATTTTTCTTCTTTCTTTCTTTTCTTTGGTAAAGCATCAATTTTAAACTTTCTTTACTCAACGGTCTAGATATCGCCACCCTATACAACAAAGACAACCACCAACCAATAGAGCCGTTATGGGGAACACAGAAAAGAAGCAAAAGGCTGACATGTCACCTTCCAATTGTGGAGCCCCATGACATATCGGGAGAGTAACGTTATCATCCTCGAACTCATAAAACAAAAATTGAAGAATTTTAAGTTTATTTACAAAAGTTAAAATTAAAAGGGTCTATAAATACTTGTCTCTCCAGGTTTCCAACTCACAGAAACACAATTCCTCTCTCTCTCTCTCTCTCTCTCTCTCCTCCTTACAGTTCACTCAATCCATTCTCTGTTCTTCCTCTCTCTAGAAATGGCGCAAGTTAGCATATGCAAAGCTGTGTTCGTGATGGTACTCGCCATTGTGCTTGTCTCAGTTACGGCTCAGGATGGCGCGCCGGCACCATCACCGGCACTGGACGCTGGAGCCGGAGTTCCAGTGACGATTTCCAGCGCTTTTGTTTACTCTTCGGTGCTCCTCTCTCTCTTTGCGCTGCTGAGGCATTAGGGAGATTTGAGACTGAGACCGCTATTTAACTGTTGTGGTAATTTTTTTTGTATTCTTTTGGAGATGGATTTCATCATTTGTTGTGGATGTTATATTGCTTCATCATAATATATATTCAGTACTGGTCTGAATCTGCTATTTTTGGCCTTCAATATCGCATTTCCAGCGCCAACTGCCGCAGTCTGGCGGCCATGGCCGCCTCTTTGGCCCGATCTGGCAACATTCTACCAAGTAATTTGAAGTTTAGAAGCTAACTTAGATGCAATGCCTACTTTAGAAGTAACCGGGCACAAGAATTGTTTAGAAGAATTACATTTGACATTCCTACTCACATAAGTTCATAACCTCCGGGCAAAAAAGAGTAGAACTTGCAGCAGGCATCCACTCGAGGATGCAAAAATCAACCATCCTAAACTATTCATATATCTAACGATGGCAATTCTAACTTCTAGTTGATCTCATATTTAGGACTTTCTGATCCCCTATAAGTTTAGAATTGCTATTGGTCTAGACAAGAAGAAATTCCAGTATATGGCTACCGCACAGCAGCCATATACAAGAAGCTCCAACACAACCTTTGCCTCGTTGTTTGACCTCAACCAATAATCAGTACAAATATTTCGGATTTTGTTCCACCACCAACGTCCATATTTGATGAATGATTTCTAATTAATCGATAACTTGGCTCAGTATTTCTAGAGTTTGAAGTTTGCGTTGGGCCTAAGTTCGACTTCTTACTGCAAGGGGGTGCACAGTGCTCCATATTACAGAGTGCAGGAAGCTAAAACTTAGACACTGTAGAGGGTAGGAAGTTGGGTTCTATAAAGATGCACTCACAATTTCTAAGAAGTGGCTCAACTGTAATCCAGATGATACTCAAACAATTCTACTGATAGAACACAACAGATGCTTCAGAAAAACCAAAACGTATGCCACGATAACAAACTGTTCAGACAATTCATAACGAACCAGAGATCCGTGTTGCTGAGGGGCCGTTTAATAATTTCACTTTCAGTTTTCAGTTACCAAACAAGATTTCAATTTTCAAACAAGTGAAAACAAAAACTGAAAATTGAAAACGAAATGGCTATCAAACGCCCCCTAAAGATTACAAAACACAATTCACACTGAAAATAAAGGAGAATAATGCAGATCCATATCTATGTTCTCGACAATATGAAACATCTTGAATGTAAATTCTCAAAGTTGTCAGATTCACACAACTCCTGCAAAGAATTCCAATTTCGCTATGCCATTCCCAATTAATGGCATTATTGATTACTAAATCGAAATGAACTATAGAATTCAACAATAAGATTATAACACTACAACAACAAAATTTGAAACTTTAAAGCCTCAAATTTCCAAAAATTTATCTCTTTTCCTCAGCACCAATGCCTATTCCCTCACCTAAAGATTAATCCTTTTGGATCAATTATCCAATTATCGAACTATCCAAGTGTAACCCATTTCTCCAATCACCTAATATATACTAACAAAATCGAAATATAACCCAAAAAACATACAAAATTTAACTCATACCCATCAATCTACTCGCTCTTAGCATCTTTACCGTCTTTAGCAGCTTCATCTTCACCGGCACCGGCACCTGCCTCCTCCAGCTTCTTCTTATTCTTCTCTATTGCGGCAGCAACTTCACCTGGCATGTACTTCTCGTCATGCTTGGCCAAAACCTCCGTGGCGGCAAAGTAGCACTCGCCGCTCCTAGCCTTCTCCGATATGCTTTTCGTCGAAATCTCCCTCCGAATCTCCTCCGTGAAAGGCTTCACAAATCCCTCCACCACCACCGAGTGGCCCTCCCGGAACAAATCGGGCAATGATCCCTTGTACCGGACCAAGATATCGGTCATCAAATCGGTGACCACGAACTCCATCTCCGGCGAGGAAGACGGCTGGACGACGCTACCTTCGAGGACGAGGCCGCCGACCCGGAACTTGCTCTTGCTAGGGTTTGCGGAGTATTTCTCGATAGCGTCCGTTGGGGTGACGTAGAAGACGAGCTGGTCTTGGAAGCTGTTGAGGACGATGACAATGAATCCGGCGATGCAGCTGAAGGTCAGGGCGTAGGTCCAGAGGCGGCGGGTTTGGAGCTGGCGAGCCCGGGCGCCGATGTCGACCGGTTTGGGGCGGGTCGGACCGCGGCGGGCGGTGGAGAGGAAGCGAAGAGTGAAGGGGAGGTGGGGATTTGATGGAGTGTGGAGATGGGGAGTGGAGAGGGGAGATAAGATGGAAAGTGGAGATTTGAATATGGGGTGGTGGTGGATCGGGGTTGTGGTGCGGAGGAGGTGGCATTTGAGGCGGAGGGCGATGCGAGTGGCCATTTGGATTTGTGGGGGAATTTTCTCGGGAAAGTGATGGAAAATTGGGGTGGAAAAGTGAGAGTGGACGCGACCTCTAGGGGTTTGGAGAGGTAGAAGAAACAGCCTCTCTACGGAAGCTCTCTGTTTTTGGTCAAAGGGACTTCGGAAGGATAGGAAGGGAATATGGAAAAAAATTTGTGTTTTTTATTCTCAAAAATTTAGGGCATGTTTGGTAACGTTTTACAAACGTTTTGATTCTAGAAGTGATTTTCACACGCAATTTTTAACTTTTTATATACATCTTTGAAAAAATACATTAAAACGTGTATAATATTAATATTTAAAATTTAGAAAAATAAATTTATGTTGTTATTATTTGTTTTACTTTTTTTCTGCTTCATATTTTAAACTCTTTTTACTTAAAATTGTAAATTTAAATTATTTTTAAATGTTTATCGAACACTTTTTTAAACTCAGTTTTCTTTAATATCCATTTTTTTGTAAAAGAACTTCAGTACCAAACAAGTAATTAGACCTTTCATTACGCATTGGAATATCATATGGACAAGCCAAGGTTATGTATAGACTGAAAATGTAGAGAAAGAAACTCAATTCTCTCTCTCTCTCTCTCTCTCTCTCTCTCTCTCTCTCTATATATATATATATATATAATTATAAACCATATCAGCTCCACCGTTTACCCTCGATTCCGTCATAGTTCCGTCAAACTCTTTTCAACCCAAAAATCTTGGAGGTTTTTGGACTGTGGGTCAAAAGCTCCTCCATGGATTCTCAGGTGTTGGTTGCTCTTGCGCTCTCACTCGTGGGTGGACTCAGTACTTCACTCGGTCAGTACATAAAGACTCGTGGTTGTTCATGCTCTGCTGAGATTTCAGCTGCCCATTTCAGCAATTTCACATTTGAATCACCCCATTTATTTGAATTTTGTTGTTTTTGTTTATTTATCTAGAATGGTTATCTAAATTTGCTTCTGGATTTTTTTTACTTTTGGGGTTTGGATTCAAATTTGTTTCCTTTGTTTGACTTTTTTGAAATTTAGAATCGTTTGATGGAAGTATGGTTAATATTGATCGCTTTGCTGGGGCTGGGGCTGGTTAAATTAGCTTCTTATAATTTCGATTACGGGGCGAATTGACTCCATCAAGTTGCTGTGGAATTGAGGTTTAATTTTATTAACTTATGATACTAGAACTGATCGGATATACAAAGATATCGAAATGCAGCTCAATTGACTTTGTTTTCGAAAAAGGTTCAACTTAACGTTTTTAGAGCAAATTGGCTCCATCAAGTTATTGTGAAATTGAGTTCTAAGGTTGTTAACTTGTAATTGATGATGATGGAAGTGCTAGGATTTGTTCCAATTGTTTTGTGTGCAAGCTTTTGGTATTGATCCTGGTGCGAAAAAAAAGATTTTCATGTTCACCTCAATGCTTAGTTAATCAGTTTATGATCTGGAGCCTAATTCTGAACTATGGAATGTGGAACAGGTGCACTTTTTGTAATTGTCAATGAAACTCCTAATTTGAAGATGCTCGGGCTTTTACAGGTGCTCCGATTTCATTTCCTCAATTGCCGACTTGTTTTTTCTGTCTGCTAATGTTATTTTCTTCCTTTCGGAAGTTTGAATCATCGTGTTGACTTAATTGCTTACATATTCTTCTCCCTTCCAGCCGATATGTACATGTCGTCAATGTATTTTACCCTATTATAAATGTTACTCTTTACGTTTAACTTAGCAAATATCCATCTGACATTGATGACATTTTGTGATCCTATTGAATTGATGTAATATATTCAGGATGTGCTTAGGGAACCAAGATCCATCTAAACCTCTGATGTTCTATCTGCAGGGTTTTGCCGCAGGTCTGATGCTAAGCATATCATTCCTAGATTTGGCTCACAACGCTATAAACTCAATTGGCTTTTTAAAAGCCAACCTATGGGTAAGTCATGTACTTCAATGTTCATCTGATTTAATAGCGGAGCCAGGAAGTTCCTAATGGGTAGGCAACTATTTATTTATTTTGCTGGAGCCAGTAAATATAGGTAAAATGTAGGTATATTTACTACAACAGCTAGCTATACCTCATGGTAGCCAGCCCCTGGCTCCGTCCTCAAATTCTGATTCACTCTGGTTTGAATGCATCAGTTTTATGACATGTGTTGTCCCTGTTTCCTCTAAGAATTGGATTAAAATTTCTTGGCGGTGCAGTTTTTTGGAGGTGTCATATTCTTTGCTATCATTGCCAATTTTATCCCAGAACCAACTCTTGCTCCTATTTCAAAGGTATTGATTATCTCTTCTCCTCCTAATTTAGCATGTTGTGGATACTTTTACATATAACTGGGGATTACACGTCCACCCAGAATATTGAAGGTGTGTTTGACCGTAAGACAATATGCTTAACAACAGAAAAGTGGAGATGAAGGGGGCAAGGACACTTTGAAAAAGCATCGACGTCAAGTTTTATTCAGTGGGATAGTAACAGCAATAGGTATTACTACTTTATTGAGATGTTTAAATCACCTTCCAGATCCAGACAGTTCTTTGAATTAGAAAATGAAATTGATCTTTACTTATTTGTGGAATTGGAAATATTAGTTAATTTTCATATGTTTGTTGTCTAAGTGTGCGTTAAATTTCCACCTCTCTGCCATTCCACCCACATGCCACGCTACCCAAGGCCTAAGGGTGTTCCTACTGTACATCATTTGCATATTTTGAAAGTCTTTCGTGGCTTGTAGCCATGCTTTTTAGTTTCTAGTTTCTAGAGATTTTTTTTTCCTTAGGAGTAATAAAGTCTGAGCAAATACTTCAGAAATATGCTTAATTTGTGTACTTTATCCCTTATGAAATGGAACATCCGGTCAATTGAATTGCAGGCATAAGTTTACACAATTTTCCAGAAGGAATGGCTGTGTTTCTTGGATCAATGAAGGTAACTTAAGCTTAAGTTTTCATAGTACTTGGACTTGGAGTATTTAGTTAATTCTAGTTTGAATTCAACAGATGAAGTCATGTTTATTTTATTTCGACTTTTATGTTCTGTGTTTGATTTAACATAAACTTATCAATTATGTCTGAAAAAAGTGTCTTCGTCAATGATCAGAGTTTCTTTAATTCATGATGTGAAATATTAATGCAATTTTCATTTTAGTTATTTAAAAAAATATTGTTGTTGAAAACAGAATGTGAGGTTTTTATGACCTTTAAATTATTTTTTGTTACCAACTATTTGGTATTCTTCGTGACCTAAATGACTAAATCAGATCTATTGTTTTCCAATTGGTAAAACTTTCTTCTTTTCTTCCTTCCTGGACACTCAGCTGCTGCTAAAAAAATTCATGTTGTCTTGGAAATATGTTGCTTTCTTCTTGAAGCACAACTTCTGAAGTTGCGGTGTTTAGTTTGGAACTCTTTGCTAAATCTACTCTTGTTTGTGATCTAAAACAAGTTGAACTTGATTAGATGCTTACTAATCCTGCTTTATACGTATCTTTTTTCATAGTGCATATTACTTTTGATTTGCATAGTCTTTTCATCTATGGGATTGGTGATTATAGATGCAGCAAGAATACTTCAGATATCTGTTTGCGGACTATAATTACAGCTGATGCTAATTGTCGCATACAATTCCTGCTTATTCCATAATTCATTGTAGGGCCTTCGTGTTGGTGTCAACTTGGCCTTGGCCATTGCCTTACACAACATCCCAGAGGTATATTCTCTATGTCTTGTACCGTGTTGTGTTACCCTACCTTCTTGCGCTCTACCATGGATTGGTTTAAAGTTTGGGTTTGGACTGTAGAACTATTATTTCATTGTTTATTATATGGTGACCACTTTTTCTATTCTAGGGCGTTGCTGTGGCACTTCCTGTGTACTTTGCAACTCAGAGGTGAGAATTTATGAAGGCATCGTCTAGTTCAGCACTTGAAGTACTTATGATGAGGGGAAACAATGAAATTTTTCATTCATTTTAAAATAACTATTATCTTTATTCTTTAATAAGTTCGAAAGTTTTTACTCAATTTCTATGAATAATAAAAAAACTTCTTTTGGTGTCCATTTCTAGACATGACTTCCACGCTTTGTTCATTTTCTTGTGCAAAGTAATGATAAAATTATTGAATGGTGGGTTTTGTGCATGTCCCAGCAAATGGCAGGCATTCAAATTAGCAACGCTTTCTGGTTTCGCTGAGCCTTTGGGTGTCGTAATTGTAGGTATGCGAACTGTCAAAACAACGTTTATATATCTTTCTTTTACCAGTCTTAAAGGGTAGGGTGGATGTAAAATAGGTGCTTGAGTCCTGGAATTCTTGAAGGCAACTTGTTAATGGGTGTCACTTTTGCTACAGCCTATCTATTTCCGAGCAGCTTGAGTCCTGAAATTCTTGAAGGCCTGCTGGGATCAGGTTTGCAAATCAATGGTTCTCATCTAAAGCAGATTACTTTGTATGAAAATTTAGTTACCATTTATTTTTGTTGTGACAGTTGGTGGAGTGATGGCTTTTCTAACTCTGCACGAGATGCTGCCCTTGGCGTTTGATTATGCGGGGCAGAAGCAAGCAGTCAAGGCCGTGTTTTTGGGAATGGCCTTCATGTCTGCAAGGTAATACTGGCGTTATAAATATTATAATGAAAAATATCCGAGTCTTTCGCTGTTACAAGTGCATATATAGTGTTGGGCCTTATTGAAAGAGGAGCTCTTTAAGAAGGATTTTTCGAAGTATATCGCTGTTTAATTTCAATCGGATTCAGTATCTAGAACAAGAAGTTAGAGCCTGTTGGTGTGATATTATACGTTTTGCTTATATCAGATAACTTTCTTCTCGCCTGTTTTGCAGCCTCTACTTTCTTGAGATCAGCCTGCCTCAGGAGATGAGCTTGTAGCTGCATTCTACGGGTCCTGCCCAATAGTATTGTCGTTGTTCAACTCTGTACTCCCATGACGAGCAACTGGCACTGAATACCTGTACTGTTTTTAGACCCGCGCGTTGATAGTGTAGAAGGAAGGTTTTACTGTGACCGTCCCCGAAGATAGGAGTTCATACTCGGTATAAGAGAAATGTACTTGTCCATTAAAAGGAAGTAAAATAGTGTATGGAACTTAGATTTCTTCAATAAAGTCTACTCTTTCATTTACACGAGAATTTCAAGTGTCTAACAGGTTGCATTGGTTGGTTATGCTTTGGGGAAAGGGATCCGGAGAGAATCCCTTTCTCCTAACGCACCAAATCAGGAAATTTGTGTCGTTGAAAATTGATCTTACGGCTGAAGTTATTAAATTTTTTAAAGTGGATCCTTGTTTGTAGCCGTTAGATCAAATTTTAACGGCACAGATCCCTTGGTTTGGTGGGAAGGAGGAAGGGATCCGGAGAGGATCCCTTTCCATGCTTTGGAAGGTAACATAGTGATACTCATGGCCTTTAGTAAGAGAGATTGTTGCGACACCGGTTGTATACAACATTGTGTGTATAGCACACATCACGTGATTTTTACTGAGATTAGGTGTGAGTTAAATTAGTCAATTGCCTCTATATTATTTGTAAGTAGGATTAGTGTTTCCTAATAACCAAATTTGAGCAAGATTGCTTGTCGTAGTTGCAAAATTGCAAACCGTTTTGAAACCTAAATCGGAAGTTAGAGAACTTTGGTCTCTGAATTGCGAAAAAATCTCGTGTTCAGTAGCTAGATCATGTGTCTGTGTGACCTATCTCGTAGTCCCACCTTGTTAGATGAATGACGCGTGCGGCTGTCCATATACAAGTTCTTCTCCTAAAATGCTAAAAGAGACTGGATCAAATTTCCATCCAAACATTCCGTCAGCATAGGAATAGAATCCTCTCTTGGACCCGGTCCAGTCCGTTCAACCGAACAACAAACTGCACAGCACAACACTTCCAAGTTTTACGAAAATTCTAGAGTAGACTGGCCAATGACATAAATTAAGTGGAATTTGGATTCTCTTCGTATTTTTAAATCTGGAGTGGATTAAGTGATTCAGATCATTTATTTTAAATTTTACCGTCTTTATTAGCTTATTCTGTTGGTTTACTTCACATTAATTAAGGGTTTAGATATCTCTCTTAAACAAACTGAATCACTTAATCTTGAATCCCTAACATAGGGATTCAGAAATAATCTCAAATTCTAATATATATTTTCATTCTTACTAGAAAATTCTCAAATCGTAACCAGCCTAAAGACTTTTAGGAGATTCCCTCAAACTCATTATAGTTTTGGATTGGGGTCTGTTATCCACACACTCTATTTTACTTTTCACACGCCCTTTGATAATTTCTGTTCGTTGATCTTTTTCAATTCATCCGATCTGACAGTTGAAAATTAAAAAAAACGTGTAAAAAGTAAAATGGAGTTCTCTTTTTGAATTCTGTTGAGTACTCGATGGAAAAGAAGAGACTTCAATCTCATCATCACTTCCCATCAAGGAAAATCATTGTATTTTTTTGGTAATGCAAATTTTGGAACAAAAAAAAATATATATATACAGTTCGTCTGCACAACATGGGATTAAAAGCTGTGTAGTCCTATCTGTAACTGATCTATTGCAAAAAGTAAGCTTTTTTTGTGAAGTTGAAGAGAAAATGGGAGGAAATTAGTGATAAACTCCACTCAAAGCAAAAGAGAAGAAAAGACTAAAAGGTGTTTTTATTAGGGTAAAGGAGAGTGTGTGGGGAAGGAACCAAAATCAAGTTTTTGACCAGAGATTTTTTAGTCTGACTGATATATGAAATAGTACATTATATGTTATTGTATAAATAATGAGATATTTGTGTTAAAAAGTTAATAACTTAAAAAATAAAATTTCCTCCTATTTACATAAAACACACATAATATACCATTCGTATTTTCGTCACAATAAAAAACTTCTCCTTTTTTACAATAACTTTATTGGTAATGGAACATCTTAGAACTAACCAAAGCTCACTACTAAAAAATGTCACAAGGACAAATGAACATCTGTGTCCATTGTTAGATGAGAGAATCTCTTATGCACACAATTTTGTTGATGTCTCTCTCATTTAAAAATCAATAGTTTGCAATCACTTAAATGCACATGAACGACCGATAATAGCATTTTTAACTCTAAACATTGTATCTAAAGTGTTACTTTTTCTTAACGTATGTGTCAATGTACATGGACTATAGCCTACGTACAAACTTTAGGCTAAAACATGTGGGAATATAATGTTTATGATCATGACAAATAAGCAATAGTAATTCTTGTGAGTCCTTTAGATATTCTTGATGAATCATGAATGGTAATGTTTCCATTCAAGTACCCTAGAAATAATGCTGCTGCCATAGCTATAGCCAATAGTCACCTATGCTAAGTTCCGGTGCTAAATCCAAATCCTACACAATGCATCTGTTTTGTGGTTAGCAAGAAAAGTATTAAAAGTCAAAAACATTCTAGTGAGCAAGAGTGTGCAAGTGCAGATGCAGCTGCTGCTGCTGCCACTGCTATTTTTAATTACTTCGACTTTTCTTTTGTGCTTTCCATGCATGTTCTGTCTGTACCAACAAAGTTTCTTTTAATTTAGTAGCAGTTTGTCATATTTTCTTCTAATTTTGGCTTCTATATAGGCTAAATTAATAATCGTGAAACATGAAATTGTTTAGCCAATTTGAGCGAAGTTTTGAAAGAATGATTTATGAATGAAAACGTAAAAAATAGAACGGCTTGAGAGCATTTCCAAAAGATGCTGTAAAACAACCAACAAAACTCCATTTTAAAGAGTCAAACTAAAAAAATTCATCTTTAAAAGATGATGTGAAAGTCTCTATACCAAAATGAACCACCACTCTTTAAATTCAAAGAGAAACTATTCATTTACTAAATATTAAAAAAAAAAAACTCAAAGATGGACCAAAGTTTTATTATTTTTGTAAGAATGATGTATAAAATATTGGCAACAAATAAAACCTAAGTTTGCAATATCTATGAAGAATCTTTGTATGTGAAAGTACTTCTATTTCTTTACTTTAACTAGGTTGATTCTTCAATTTTTCTTGTGTGATGTTATTTACATACCTATTTTGCCACACCTGTTACACACCTCTTATAATTTATGTCTCTGATTTTTTTCAATTCATTCGATCCGACTTTTGAAGATTGAGAGGAGTATATGGAAAGTAAAAAAGAGTAGTGTGAATAGCTGATAAACATGTAAAAGACGATTAGTTTTCGCCCCCATCTTTATGTTCCTTATGCATGGGATCCTTTACCACATAAACTGAGTTCAATCCTGCTTACACGATTCACTAATCAAAACCAACTACATACATATACCTCCAAGGGTCCAAGACAAAGTTGTATCTAGTAGTTTATCCATCCCCAGAAGAAAGCTCGCATCTTGTAAAGTAAATTACTACTAATTCATTAGGTTCAATCCTGGCCAATCAATATCTATCTCGTTTCCGAGGCAAGAATTTTGGTTGCTTGTATTTTGACCTAAAACCATAGCGGAGCTAATTAGGGAGACAAAGTTGTCCCCTTTGTGCCGGCCATGCATGCTAATAGAATTGATTCATTTGACTTGAGCTGCTATTTTTTCACTCATTTTTTAGTGAAACACGAATATCTTATCCTAATTGTCTCCGGTCGAAAAAATAACATATTTTAAAATGGTTTAAGAGTTTTTGAACACTATATTTCTAATAAACTGATTTTTACAGACAAACTCTATCCGTGGGCTCTTAAGAGAATCGAACATCGCTTTAAAAATTGTGAATATTTTATTTGTTGCAGCTTTTGGTTATACAATGGCCCTTGTGGAATTTGACAAATATAAACTCTAAGCAACCATGCGATTTAACTGCAGTTGAGTCCAAATAGTGGGGCTTTAAAGCCAAAAATGACAGTAGGATTTGTTCTTCTCTAAATTTTTCTCCCGGCCATTCAGTCATCTTTTATTTGAACGGTCGCGATTAAATTATGTTAATATCTTAAATTGATTTTTTTTTTTATAGAAAGAGAAAGAAAAATAGAAAAGTGAAAGATGAGGGGAGATGAGAAGAGGAGGGGATCGAAAAAGGAGAAGGGAAAAATGAATCAAGGAAAAGAAGTTTGTGCATATGTTACTGTATATATGTATAGGGAGAACTAACATAATCATTAATTAGGGTGCATTGGGTGACTAGCAGCATCTACCTTATATACAGTTTTTCTTTTTTGTAAGTATTTTAATGAAAGTTTGGTGGGGACTAGGGTTTATTTTTAACAACAAATATTGAAAAAACAAATAAGCATAATTTGGTGTTTTACAATAACTTATATATATATATATATATATATATATATATATATATATATATATATATATATATATAATCAAAATCATACTCATTAAACTCTCTAATTAGCGTGAGAAGAGAGATGGAAAAAACATGCAGTACCACAGTGTATGCAAGTTTCTGTTTCTTTTGAGGAGTTGGATTGTTTTTTTCGAAGAAAACGAAAAACAATAGAAATATGAAAAGAAATGGTTGTATAAAACAAGACATAGGAATATGGAACGAAGAACATGATGTCTCAGGGTTTTACGGATGCATGCAAAATGGTGATTTGTGTTGTGAGTCAGTGGGATGACGCCGTGACGGATCACTGGATTTATAACAAAAGGAAGAAGAAAAGAATCCCACAGACAGATCGACAATTAAATAACTAATTAGTATTAACTAGTGTACGTATTTACGTTCTGTTAAATCCACTGTAGAGGTACAATGAAATCATAGTTACTGTCAAAGACTGGCAAACTTACCTCATCATCATAAAGTGAAAGACAGGTGTAGATTGCTAGATGGGTCAGCTGGAAGAGGGAGGACGGAAAAAATTTAAAATGTGAAGCTGAGTTGAGAGAACAATTTTTATGATCCGTGTATATTGTTTTGTTATTTTGTGATCTAGAGTGTGAATGATATATTATTAGGTGAAAAAAATTATTTGATTTTGGTTATTGCGCAGAAAAAACTATAATAATATTGTACATTAATGTTATTTTTAGAATTAATTACACTAACACCTCCTGAGGTTTATCGTTTTTTCACAAAACTTTATCACGTTTGAAACATAACACTACCCCTTGAGGTTCTAATTCACTTTCACATAACCCCTTCAGGGCTGACACCACCTTAAAATAATTTCTTAAAGACAAATTTGCCCCATAATTACTTTAAAAGATAAAAAGGCTTTTTAAAAATACATATAATAATATTAATAACCAATATAAAGAAAATACTTTTTTTTTTGTTGGACTTCAAAAACATACATTAACCATAAAAAAATGAAAATAGAAAGCCACCTATGCATCTTCGGATCTTTCTCTCAATTTTTTTTCTTCTGTTCTTGTCCTCAAATCCCCACCTCCATCTCTTCGTCAACCTTCTTCACTCCTTGTTCACCCAAACTAAAACCAATTTCGACGAGAAAATTATATGGAAGAAAGCCCTGATTTCAAACATGGAGATCAATAACTGATTTGGCTTCTTGGAAGAAATTAATCGACCGCATTCCTACTCTGAAACACCCAAAGGATTTAACAGGATAAATATTTTGTTTTGCTAGGTTTTTCCAATTAAGAATAGAGGATTGGGATATGAATTAACAACGTAGAGGAAGAAGGGAACAAGATTTCTTCAATTTTCTTTTATTTCATTTAATTGTTTAATGTAAGATTTTAATTTTAATTTTTATTCTATTTACTTATAAAGGATTTTTCATAAAGTAATTAATAATTAGGGCAAAATTGTCTTTAAGAAATTATTTTAAGGTGATGTTAGCCCTAAAGGGGTTATGTGAAAGTGAATTAGAATCTCAAGGGATGTTAGTGTTATGTTTCAAACGTGAGGGGGTCTTGTGAAAATATGATAAACCTCAGGGGGTGTTAGTGTAATTAACCCACTATTTTATCATATGTTTTGTACCACATTTATATACTATCTTAGGTGACATTTAATCTGAACAGCTACATCATTTAAATTAATCAGCATTTAATTTGAATAAAATTATTTAAAAATCAATAATTAATTAAAAAAATGGTTTATTAAATGATGATTGTGGTATACGAGGAGTCTCCTCCTTCATTTTCCCTTCAATTCAGCTTCTTCCCTCCCTTTTTTTTCTTCACGCCTGTGTTTTTCATTGATTTATGTTCATTTCCATGATTATGATCAAGCTTGATCTCCAGACTCTTATTGATCCCCGTAGCCCCAATCTCCTCCCCTCATTCTCCTTTCAAGTATTTCCATCTCCAATCTTCACCGCTACTCCATGGCTTCTTAGCTCGTGATTTTTTTTTGTTTTCTTTTCAAATTTTGTTTTGTGTTTTAGTAAAAGGATTTCATCCGATTATTTCATTAAATAATGTCTATTAGCTTTCATGAGAATTAGGAGTCAAAATCAAATTTGTCTATCGGATTAGGGTTCATACATAATTAAGTTATTAACACAAGAGAGAGACTTGAAGTCTACAATTTTTCTTATTGAAGAGTTTTAATTAATAAGAAAATTGAAATTAAATGATGTGGCTTGTCATGTCCAACTCATCTGCCACCTAAGAGCATCTTCAAAAGAAATGTTAAATAAATGTCAAATGTTAATTTGATAGCTAGCGTGACAATGTCAGATTTTCTATTTTTCCAACCAATGTGTTTTTTTTTTGTTATAAATGATATTTATAGAATTCATTTTAAAAAGAAATCAATTAAAATAAATTTTCAAAATTTATAATTGGTGTATTAATGAGATCCACACAATAAAACAATTAAAAATTATTTAACACCAACTTTTCTCATATATCAAATTTGACATATAAAAACTTAATTCACATATAATTAACATATCAGTTAAAACTTGCACCTACCTTCAACATTGATTACATACCATTTTAAAGATGGTTAAAAAATGTGGTAAAAATTGCATCTCAATACGTATCGTGTTTTCATTTGCACGGACGTGTCAAGAAATTTATTCTCACCAAATTGGGGCACACTCTGAACCCGCCAAACAGTACATGCTCTGATTATACTTGCAGCTTGAAATGACATTTCACGGGCCTCTTTCTGTAAGCTCTTTGACTGCAGACACCTCTCTTAATTCATTTTCATAAAGCTGCCAACGAGATCCATTATATCCCTTCCAACCTCTGTATCTGGTATACATAATAGATTAGGATTCTCTATCCTCTTATTTTCATTCTTTTTTATATCTTTCTCTCATATGTTAATTTTTATTTTATTATTTTTATTAAAAAATAAATATAAAATGTTGACGTGACTTAACCGTGACCATTCAAATAGGAAGTCGTGTAAGAATAGAGAGATTATAAGGGTAGAGAATCCTACTCCATACATAATTATGATATAAATAATGCTACAAAAGATAAGAAGCTAACTAGCACTACACTGTTATAATTAATAGCACATCCACCTTTCTCTGCCTCTCTTGCTCCTCTCTTTCCCTCCCGTATGAACCTAATAATTTGATCGGAATTTAGTTCTAGTAGAGTCTACACTGTGATGTCTTTGCAGGTCAATAGTTAATACAGCTCCTCTCCACAGTTGCATTTTATGTTAGAAATATCTGTTCAAATTATTAAGTTTAGAAGAAATAATTAGACTTTTACAGAAGGAGCAATTGAGGAGTTAGAGGACATAGAGTTTAGCAAACACTATGATCGCAATGCATGAATAATCTATCGTCCTATGAATATATAGAAACTTACTTCTTGATCTTCTGAATGTTTTTGGCGTTCGTAACGTCTCTCCAACTTTTTTCACATACATATTTTTTAATAAGAAGAATCTGAATGTAAGATAAGAAACAAATATAACATATCCCACCTCCCTTCAATTGCTGGAACTTTAGGAATTCATCATTTTATAGGGTTAGTATTAAGGTGTCCATAGTTTTTTAGGGTTACACCATGTATTAATGGTTTAGTGAGCTGAAGAATGTTTAAATATTCTATTTTGTATACCCACTAAAATTTCTATAAGGAGATCCACCAAAGGAAGAATGTATGATTAACTTTTTAATTCATATCTATTAGCTTATTTTGATTACTTTTTAATTAGGTCGATTTCAAGCCAACAAGGCTTCCCGCTTTGCAAAGGTCGGAGGAGAAACGTCAATTGTACGCAACCTTATCCTTGCTTTGCAAATGAGTTGTTTCCACTACTCGAACTCGTGACCTTTTAATCATAAAAGAGTAACTTTTCTGTTGCGCTAAGACTCGTCCTCATTTTGATTACTTTTCCCAGTTAATAATAAATTGCACTTTTTTTTTTGGGTAGTCAATAAATAGAGCATATAGTTGTTTCACTGTCCATCAAAGCAGTGTATTGACTAATGTACATCCATGAGAAACTTTGAGGAATACACATGGAATCTTCTGAGTTGCATATCTATGACTTCAGCCTGCTAAACCTTTTATGCACTTTCTTTTCTCAAATGGTTTTTCCAACTCCTAGCTTGTTCTATCCACAAAAAAGTTATAACTATATTTGCAGTTCTCAGATCAAATAAAGGTGGGATATTCATATATATATATATATATATATATATATACATACATACATACATATATATATATACATACATACATATATATATATATATATATGCGCGCACACACACATATATATAGTGCACTATATAGATACAAATGAAATTGTGCATGAAAAGGGAGAGTGAAATTACAGGAACTTGGTTTGTCATTAATGTTTTAGGAACCATTGCTAATTGAGGAAGTCTTAAAAAAGGAAGAAGAAACTAAAAGAAATAGTACTAAGAAAAGGAAAAAAATACATAGCTTAGCTTCCAGATGCAATTTTTAGGGTTTTACGACTTGTAATTTACGAAAGTAAAAAAAACAAGTGTAAACCAAGCACACAAACTCCCCCTTGTACTGTCAAGGTTTTCCAAAGAAAAAAAACTCACTAATGGAAGGAGTCATTTTCCTCAATTTCAGAAGCCGCATCATCTTCCTCTTCAAAACAGTCAATTCCATAAGCTGCATGGCCTTGTCCAAATGCCTTGATATGATCTTTGAGGGACCTCTTGTGCTTGAAATCAGACCCACAAGTGCAATACCAAAGCTTCCCACAATTTTTTTCATGAGTTCTCCAATCTCCTCTCACTGCAAAAGCCTTGCCACATTTTCTACACATGAAGGGTTTGATCCCATGTTTTCGCTTGTAGTGGGTTTGTAGGGTTCTGAAGTCTTTGAGAGGCTTTGCCCTTGGATGGTCAATGTTGTTTCTGCAGCCTGGGGCACAGCAATAGCAAGGCAGTCTAAGCATGGCTGTTGGTTGTGTTCCCCTTAGAGATTCTGGCCCTTTTCTGTATTGAGATCCATGCCCCCACATATGCATCTACAGAAACAATTTAATCAGATTTATAGCAATAGTACTGTCGAAAAATACTTCTAATCTACTGCTATTACGGTTCAAAGTGATTGAGAGATTACTTAAGATGCCAACGAGTCCTTTTTTTTTTCCAAAGCAATCGTGGTATTTCATTCACTTCGAACAAAGAATACTGGTAGATTAGATCGAGCATTTCTCATTATTATTGGTTGTCACACACTTAGAAGAGAACTTTAACATCTATGTATAAAGTTAATTCATATCATACAACTTTTGCCTAAAGGGACAACTTAAAAAAGGCCACTTCCACCTGACCAGGAAGAAAATTTGAAGTGAGTAGCTTTGGTTGCATAAAAGTTGGATTTGTTGTGCATAAGATTCGGGTGTCTTTAAAATGTTGATTCTTTTAAGACTTCTTTGAATATCACTTGTAATTTATGCTTTTGTAAGACAAACATACATGGGTCATGGGGCTTGAAAATGAAAAGATAAAGCAAATATAATGCCATAGAAATTGGAGTTTGAATTTATTTTTCATTTTTGGGTTTATTTTTTTTCCAAATTGATCTAGTATTCTAGCTCATGTTATGTGCTTGCTTGCATGTATAATTACGCGCGCACACATATATATATATGATCTAAAACAGAAGAAAAAACAGGCCATATGGAGATTCAAATAGGTAGGTCAAAGACTCAAAAAGCACGAATCTTTTTGTATTCGTAAACAAAGAATTTAATAGTAATTGAACAAAAAAAAAATACAGAGAATTATTAGTAGTATGAGAACTGGATTTTTTCACATATATTTGGTGATTTCGTTTTCTGATATTAAGAAGTCGTTTGTTCCTCGATCATTGAGGAAGATTGTCTGAAAGCAGGAAGAACTACGGATATCTTCGGTTTGACACACCTGCCAATGTGTGAGACACAAACTTCAAGGTGCAAAAAGCACAATTGCTGCTGTGTAGTTCAATCACATAAAGGCGGGTTGCAGATAGCTGATCATAATTATATCCTCAGACTCAGTTTTTGGACCATGTGGATTAATTTATTCTTATTTCTTTTAAATCCCAGAAACCCACAAATCATGCAAAAAGATTGCTGTTTATACAACTGCAAAACTGGACATACAAAACAAAACAAAGTAAAATGATTTAAAGTTGCAAGAAGAGAAAAAAAAAGGAAACCCTAGGACCCATATAATAAAAGTTAAAGACTAAAATCAAGCTAAAAAAGAAGTGTACAAAAATCAAAGATAGATAGGAATGGGTTTTTTCCTTTCTCAGAAAAATCAAAAGAAAAATGATCAGATGCAGAAAGTGATGGGAGAGATAGAGGAGGAAGGAAAACAAAAAGTAAACACTTTCTTATTAATTTTATTTAAATTTTCAAACTACTTTTTTCTTTCCCTCTAGCTTAAGAAATCATGGAACAAGCCACATACAATTCAGACATATATGAAGGATAATTATATACATATATATATATATATATATATATATATAGGGAGAGAGAGAGAGAGAGAGAGAGAGAGAGAGAGAGAGAGAGAGAGAGAGAGAGATTGTTGTACCTGCATGTTATTGTATCTGTTGAAGGTCTTGAAGCAAAGAGGGCATGAGAACTGGGTTGGACCAATTAAAATTTGAGCAGGAGTAGGGATCCAGTACTGTCCTTTGTTGAGCCTGTTTGGTGCATGCCCAGCTGAAGCAACAGTAACATCTGCTTCTTTATCCGATGAGATTTCTGGGGAAGGAAGTCTGGAGATTAAATCAGCTGAAGATAGGGTTCTGCTTGGAAGCCCTAAATGTAAAGCCACAGTAACATTTTCATCATCTTCTTCTTCATGATCAACAATATCATCAGACCTAGAAGAGATCAAGAAGTTCTGATGATCATCATCAGCAGCTGATTCTTGCATGTCTTCATGGTGGTGACTTCTTGAAGGGCTTTGGCTGAGGAGGGGAAGGGCTTCTCTTAGAGGAGGAGAGGGAGGTGATGAACATTGGTGGTGGTGATTAGTGAAAAGGGTATTGTTAATATTGTTGATCAAGTTGTTTGATGAGCAGAAATTGTAGTAATCTCCATAATTAGGAGGGTGATAATTATATGGATTAATAGAGGAAGGTGTGGAGGTGGAAGAGAAGTGGTGGTGAGGTTTGATACTAAACCAACCGTTATTGATGTAATTAGGGTAGGGATCTGTCATGATATGATGAGAGGTTTGGGGGGAGCTAGCTTTAGAGAGAATGGATTGGTTTTGCTGGGATTGGGTTAATATAGTATACAGTACACGCACAGAAGAGAGAGAGAGCGAGAGAGAGAGAGAGAGAGAGAGAGAGAGAGAGAGAGAGAGAGGACCAAAAGGTAATGATAAGCTGGAGAGTGGAGACCTATTGAACAAAATCACCAACTCAAAAAGGAGAAGTGCAGTGTGAGGGTGGAGGAGAAAAACTTATATGTCACGGGCTTATTATTATTGTAGTATTTTGCGTAAATATACGTAAATTATTATCTATAAGGAGTAGTATTATTAACACAGAAACCGCATGTTAGGTCTTTCATGATGAGGCTAAAAATTGAATATGACACCAATAGTAAACGAATCAAACTTTTATAATTGACTGGAAAATTTGAGTGCTAAGTTGCTCTCGAGTATGTAGGGTTAAAAGAAATGTCAAAAATCAAGGTTGATAAAGCAACCCAACTGAGTAAAAAGGAGAGACAAGAAATCACTTGTGAGGTGTGACTAAACAGTGACAAAATATGCTAAAGAAGACAGAGAGATAATCTTGGGACTTGAGAGGACAAGTCATTTATTAAACAGTAAGATTATTATTTTTTAGACTATATTTTTAGACCGAATAATGTTAGTGAGATCAAAAATTTTAAATTAAATTTACAAACTAAATGATTGGATTATTAATTAAGTGTCGATTAACGTGCTTATTTTTTATTGATGACACATCATTTGGTTTGCAATTTGGTTTAAAATTTTTAATCTCCATAACATTACACTTCTAGACTAGAACTCATGATGTGGTGTTTGTGGTTGTATTCCTTCTTTAAATCATTAAAAAAGAGTCTATTAGAAAATTTTTGTGTTGAGTCTAACTATCAAATATTATGTGGTTTATAAAATATGATTAAAAAAATGATATCTTTAACATTTTTCATATAATTATGTGTAAATACTACCAGCTATGTGAAAAAAGAAAAAGAAAATTACCTCTCAACTACCCAAGATACTCAACTGTGATGAAGGATAAGAAAAGAAATGAAAAATAAGGCAAAAGACAAAGTTGGTAATTAGGGTTGTGGAGGTTGTCCCCCACAATCCCTTTCCTCCTGCTCCCCATTCATGTGTGAGAGAGAGAGAGAGAGAGAGAGAGAGAGAGTACATTGTACAACCATCCATTGCAATTTGCATGCTCAGAAGCTACTATATCATTTTTAATAATTTATAAGAATATATACTATGACATTATTTTGGTTATAATTTTATGTGGTTTTGGGAAACAAATGGTTTGGATCCAAACCCAGCATTTGCTTTGATGGGCGGGCCTTGGTCGGCTAACTTGACTCCCAACGAGCAGAGAGAGATAGAGAGATTGTCCTCATCTCATCTTTGTCTGCTTGTTTCATGCTTTTACATGCACAGCAACACTACAACAACGTTACTGTTCCCCCCTCTCTCTCCCTCTCATTTGTACATAGTATGGGTAAATTAAACATTGTCTACGTATTGAGCCGACACTGGTATTGGCATTTGTCAAAATTTCTTGTGGTGAGTTAATTGATTAATTAATTAGTATAACAAGAAAGCAAAAATTCTAGCATACTCTAGTGTATTTTACGTCGAGAAGTGTTAACTTTTAATCCTTTAAATTTAAAAATTGAACGAGAAGAATAGTTAGCTTCTTTTTCTTCCCTAAACAAATACTACACCGAGTACTGGTGAAGGATTTATAGCTAACTGATGGCAAAAACAGAAGAACAAGACTTGTGGCCATCCAATTGAACATGGAGATGGCTTATGATCGATATTAGATTTCATCACGGATATATAATAGATTATGCAAGTGTTACCTTTATTTACGTTTTATCCATGTAGAAAATATAATAATTAGCTTCAATTCGACTAGAAAGAATTGTTGTGTCACCAATAATATATCATCTTGTATCTATACCACTTATCAATTGCTGATTGTAAGTAAGATTTTGTTCGACTGAACCTATTAGGTGAGGTGATTCCTTCGACCCACATTTCATGAGTTACATGTGTAGATGTTCATTGAAGTGTTCAATGTTTTTCTTATGCTTATAGATGATATCGATGTCACGTTTTGTACGGCAACTGTTAGAAGAAGGAACATAAATAGAGGGAAACAAATTGGCTGCAATTTCAGAACAGTATGGCTACCCACATCATACTCCAATTTGGTACCTAGATACTTACTAGTTCCCATATGCATTTCGAGTACAAGTAGACAGGGTGGATGAATGAATGGCATTCAAAGTCACATTTCGATGGTGGGACCTTCAATAATATGGAAGGAAGGCCATGTATAAGGTGGGCTACCAATAAGAACATGCGCATATGTGATTGTCAGTCATTGGCGCATTGTCAAATTTACTTGTGTTAGTAACTAAGTCATTCTCGTGCACAACTAATGCATCGCCAGATTCACTTGCATTTAGATTGACAGCCACCCACGTGCACGAAAGTGACTATCATTAGCATCACTACTTACAAGCAAATTGATTGATATCTGTCATCGCAATAACAAGGGTTAGGAGGGGACAGTGTGGATGATTGTTATTCTTCAAGCAATTGAAGCTAGAAGTGCAATAGTCCCAATAGTTTTCATGCCATTATATCTTATTTTTGTAGCTCCAAAGTCCAAAGTCCTATTCCTTTCTTTCCAAATTGTGGGTGTGGCTTCAATGTTAAGTAACACTAAGTGATGTGTGTTTTAGCCATTAAATTAAATTCTCACAATTGTTAAATCTTTTATTTTCAATCTCAATAATTCATTTTTCTTTATCACTTAAGTATCATTTATTTTGTATTTATGAGAATCAAGATATCATCTCCCTAAGAATGCTTTGTTGGATGTGTGGGCACACGAGAAAAACAGAATTAAGGTTATTAGAGGGTAAAGAGAGTAGCCACAATTGACGATAAGATGAGGAAAAAATCAATTAAGATAGTTTGGATAAGTGAACCGAAAACCTACAAATGATCTAGTTATAAGATGCAATCATGAGACAAAGACTCATGACAAAAGAGGAAGGAAAGATGACCTAGGAAGACTTGGAAAGAAACTCTAAGAAAAGACATGGAGTACTAGAGCTAACGGAAGACTTCGCAAGAAACTGAGCACAACAACATTTTAAAATTTATATAGCCGACTCCACTTAGTAGGATAAGATTTTGTTGTTGTTAATCAAGATATCATCTCCCAAATAGTAATTCCTCCAAAATAGGTGTCGAATTCCTTGTTTCCTATGAAAATACATAAACACTCCGTAATCAAAATCAAACTCATTGTTTCGATATTAATTACGGTTTAGCAAACACACCATGAAAAATGAAAATTGAGATGGGGAAACCCAGTTTTGAACCTTCTTATTTCGGATTGGGCTCGGGTCAACCCAAGTATGTAAAGCCCCATAGGCCCGTTTGGTGGCCTGGCTAAGTTGTGTGGTGAGGTAAAGCGTTGCAAACACGAAAATAATAAGATGAAAACTGAAACACCAGGCGAAGAAAAGCAGCATGTACCAAGTACAACCCCAGAAATAGATACAATAAAAGAATTAGAAGACATGGAACCTAAAAGAGAACAAGATGCCCTAGTTCCGATGTCCGACGCCGAAGTGAAATCTCTTTCTATGCTTATCGTTGAATGCGTATTCAAGGCGAAGAGGCCCCAACGGTGAGTCCAGTCTGATGCCAATTCCATATCCGTACCCGCTTCCAGGCTTAAGCCGAGCCCCCGCGGGATCACCTGATCAAAAACAGAATATAACAACCTCTAAGAACATTGCCTGTGAGGAGCAGATGGCAAAGCTGGCAATCAAAGGTGATTCGAATGCGGACAACAGTTTGAACATGTAAGCATAAGTGATCGTTCCAAGGATCCAATTGTGAACGGTAATTTAAAACTAAAGAGCGACATACCAGGCACGGTGTGGCCTGACCCAAGATCGGTTCCATAGTCAGCAAAAATGACTCCTCCAACAGGCCCTATCTGTGAAAACAGGCCGGGACATGATGACGGATCAAGGAATCAATTCTCTTCAAGCGTATAAATTTATATAAATAATTGGGGAGGAGGCAGTTGCATACAGTATCAAATGTTGTGAGTGCATGCTAGAGATAACGGGGAACTTCATTTATTAAGGCCGTTTACACTACATACCATTGGAAAAGAAATTTCTCCAGAGCCAACTGCATAAGATCTACCAGAGCCCACAGCACCTTCTTCGTAACCTCTTACACTATTTGTTCCACCGATGGCAAATGCTTCATGCGGTGGGAAGTTACCAACCACATGGCCACCAGACAAACTAGCAGGGCAAAGCATGTCAAAGTCAAAAACCAAATGAGAGTATCATTAGCTTGACTTCAAAGCTACAATTACAATAGCGAGGTGGGGGAGGATTGGGGGAAAGATATGTTTTGTGATTAGATTGCTCCGACTGTCTACAAATACAGATTGGGCATACCTTGCAAGAACACGAGTAGGGCCAAGTTCTATGTCTTTCCGCGCACGAGCATTTATTCTGTTGAAATACAACCATTCAGGCAAAACAGGAAGTCCTTGTTCCATGTTGAATACACACTGCAAAAGGACCCAAAAATGAGTATCAAAATACAGTGGACGATCAGAAAAAGGAATTGTGGGGGTTACAATTGTGAACACACTCAGGTTGACTAACCATTGACGACCCACGGTCACCAGAACCCGTGTAGACACTCTCAAGTTTAGCAAGTAGCATATCATCATGGGTATTGCCACTACAACAGAGAAATGGTAAACAAAGAGCAGAAGATTAGAAGTATGGATCACACAAAAATCTATACTAAGATATGGCTACCAAACTAAATTTGTACCGAGAAAAGAAACCGAATTGAATTAGTTTGGTATTATCTGAGTTGAGACTCACCTACCTTGCAGTTAGAGGACTGCTGTAGAAATCCTTGATAATAGGATTTCCTTTCTCATCACGAGCACCAGCATGCTGGAACAATAGTCCAGAATATGGCAGTTGTAAGTATAAATAAAACACAATCATGTCAACATAATCTTATAAGGAACCCTACAAGTGACAACTACCCAGTATTAAAAGGTATCCAAGAAAACCCAGAAAACCTAACCACAGGGTTGATGATAAAACCACAAGTACCTGAAAGATAAGCCCAGCTGTTCCACTCAACTTTGGTCTTATTGGTCGGCTGTACTCAATACCCGCTGTGATGCGAGCAATGGTCAACTTACTACCATCTGGTTGGTCATGGATGAGTGTTCCAGGGGTTGTGGAATTCTAGCAGAAGAAGAATCAGTCTAGGGTCTAAGCATCGAGAATTCTGAAGTAGTTAGAAGGAACATATGATAATAGTTGATACAAAATAACATTAAACTACCTGAACCATTATGCTCCTGGATGTCCGCTTATCATCTCCCGCAATCCATGGATCTGAGTAGTTTATGCGAAAAATTGAGTCTATCTGGCCCCTCTCTAAAGAAACATGTAGCTTTTGGTTTCTTCCAAAGAGATTCCTATGAGAATATGCAAAGCTGCAAGACAAACAAAAAATTTATGGGAAACTGTAATGATTTAGTCTTAAAATTTCAAAAATCAAGTGGAGCACTAGCTGACTTGGGCAAAGCAAACACTACTTGTGCAGTGACACATGTATGTCTTTGGGTATATGCAGAAATATATGACGCTAATAACATTGATAGGAATAGATTAGCATTTCCTTTTTCAAAAGAACAAAAATAATTAGATATCAGATAATTGAATACATATTTTTGCGAAGCAAATAATATAAATTCATATGAGGAGATCTATACGTTAAAAATGCAGCACCGCCACTGTCAAACAGTTAGGATTGTTAGTACCCTGACAATCTAAGTATTTAAATGTTACAATGCAAATTGTTAAATACTCACACAACTGTATTACTATCAACTCGCAAGGGTTAATTATCGTAACCAGTTTTAGTAAGCTCTGATGCTACATAAATCTTGTACAGGTACTGCCTCCGAGTAGCAGTCTAAAATTTTTGTTCACCTACATCTTTACCATTTTAAGTTTCAGAAAGCCAGGCATTCCCTATGTCAAAGTCTGTCAACAAAAGGATTTCAGACTGATGCAAATGGTCCAAAAGCTTAACATGCTTCGTTCCAATCCATAAAGGCACAAAACTAGATAATTATCAATTTCTGATTAAAGTCAAATCAGAAGCCAATCAACCCACATTTAATTTGCCAAACACATAATTTGCGCCTTAGATGTAGACAAGTTCCATTAGATGAATATAATTAATGCACACACATAACATCATGAATAACTCATCCGACTATGTCGTCAATATTAAGCATGTAAACTGGGGAACTGAAAAAGAAGAAAGCATGCAAACTGGGGAACAGAAAAAGAATGAAGCATGTAAACTGGAGAAAGGAAAAGAGGGAAGCATCTAAAACTGGAAAACTACATGTGCAGTAAGATTACCTTCCAATGAGTCCTGATAGAGGGCCGCTTGTAATTCTGAAATTAAAGAATAGAAGTAAACATTTTTGTACCACAATATCTGAAACATAAACTCAAAGATTTCAATTCAAAATTTCCACTAATTTGACTTACCCACTTGATATACCACCACCAGCAGAAAACCCTCCACTTGGCCGCTCAACAACATTCATTGTGATATCAACCTTACCAGCATCTACAATTTTTCATTATTTAAGGCATTCAATTACAATCAATATCATCACACAAACATGTATAAATAACTAGCATAATTTCTACAGATACAGATGGGGCCATAAGCATAAATGCCAATGTCGGACATCATTAGTCCTACAAAGGGTTGAAAGACAAGAGAGAGCAGTCTACAACGGATGACCATATTGATGTGACTATTAGGATTCAAAGCTACCAGAATCCTACCGAAATGAGGACAATTACAGTAGACTGTTACCCCTCACTAATAGAAAAGTTCCACTTGTTCAACTAATGGGTTTGTTGAACGTTAACCTCTGTCTAAGACAATAGAGTACTCCATCACAGTGTATACAAGTCTGCATCACAGAATTCACAACACCAGAAAATTTTATAATATTATGCACCAGATAATGTTTCTATTTGTTAATATTTGATTTCATAAGTTTCCGCATAAGCAACATTCTTAGGGGCTGACTATTATGAAAATTGAACATAACCTAACATTCTGAAATATAATTTCAAACAAAATTATTTGCCTAAAATAATAAAACTGAATTTTTTTTTTCCACCTGCTGGTTGGGGTATGATGCTAACATCTTCCATAAGTCCCATAGTCAATACGGTCTCCACATCTCTTTTTCCCTGTAGCATACTGTAGACCTACATAGGAAATCCCGACATGTAAGCACAGTGTTCCCGAATATCAACTAAAAATTATTGCTTTGTTTATGCAACAGTACCTGGCCCTTCTTGGTAGTAAGTTGGCGAAGTATAGTTTCAGGCTTTGTCTTCCCTATGGTTGGTTCACCCCTAAGAAGAGAAAAGAAGAATTAGTGAAGAAATGCTGTAGTTGCCACCTTTCCACGAAAACTCAGCTAAGGCAGGAGCTTACGTCTTCCTGTCAAGGAATCGTATGGAGATATTATTGACCTCAGTTTCTGATACTTGTAACTTAAGAATACCACCTGAGAGAACCTCAACTGCTGAAACCTATAATATAATCGAGAAAACAATTGTATACTATTAAGAAAAATCTTGACTGCAAACAAGGGAAAGTAGAATCCTAACTTAACCAATTCTACACTCTAAAGCACTAGAAAAAATAATTCCAACTTTATACATTTTGAAATTATAAAGAAAATAACTGGAAAACTGATAGAGTAACCAACCATAGCAAAAAGTCCCCGATCCATGTACCAATCATTGATGGAAGTTATTACTTCATTCAAATGCTTAAGATTAATAACTTTTCCTGCACAACTTGACACCAAAACCGAAAATCAATATAGGTCTCCCATGTCATGAAAGTGGCACCACCAGAGAGGTGCAAATGATCTTTCAATAGCATATGCATGCACACACACACACACACCCGTAACCATGTAAGAGCATTGAAGAAAAACCTACCATATCCATCACAGAATGCATCCTTTAGAAACTTTGCTGGAAGAACATTTGCTCCTTCACATACTAGCCCTTGGAATTCCTGGTTTGGTTTTACCTAGCTCCAGTCAAAGAATATATACTATCAGCCATACTTACGTCCAACAGGAAACATGTTTCGATACATTATTATGACCCGAGTTTTTATCACCTACGAAACAATTACACAAATCGATGAATGCTAACTCTCTATTTTCAATTTTCTTTCTTGGAGCCAAATCACTCGTTTAGTTTAAAGACGCGGACTCTAAGAAAAATTTGAAATGATCACGGGACATACAGATTCAAGCCTAAACCATAACACATCAATACACGCGCAGCTTGATAATTAGCATAAGATCATAAACACAGCTAAAAGAACATAAATTTGACGAAAAAAGTGAATGCAAAACGAATGCGATTAATAAAGACTAATGGTTGTCAAAGTTCTTCACTAGAATCGAAAACGAAAAACAGATAACTAAATTCAATTCCACAACAATGCAGATATAATGTGGATACCTGAAAGATCAATCTGATGCCGTCCCTTGTATCGACAGCGACGGGCATGCAGGAGCAGAAATAGCCGCTATCGATGATCCTATGCACGTCCTCCTGGACCTCCCGAACAGTAAGCGCCGAGTTCGCTCGGCACGCCTTGAGAGCCGCCAACGCCTCCATTTCAAGGTCCTTCCTCTCCAGCTCCTCCCCGTCCTTGTTCCTCACCAGCACCTCGCTTATCAGAACCCTCTCCTCATCGTGCCGACTCGACGAGTGTCCCTTCTGCTGCGACTGAGTCGACTCGTCCGTCCGAGTCAGAGACAGCGACGCCGAGCATAAAAGCGGCGCCTTCCCGACGAATTGGCTCCGGTCCGCATTCCGGTATCGCGACTCGGTCTCCGCCGATTCGGGGGACCGACTCAGCGACAGCGACGCCGAGCAGAGAATAGGCAAAGGAGGGAACTTTGGGAAAGGTGAACGATTCCTGAGCGAGTCGATGAGTTGGGCAAACGAGTTTCTGGTTCTGGCGAACAGAAATGGAAGGTCCACGTGTCGATGTTTGGGAGGGCGTGGGACTTTGGCGGAGGGAGACGAAGTGAACCGAACGCCGTCGTTCGGCGGCATTGGATGTGGACAGAGAAATGAGAGTGGAGAGTGGTGTTTGGTTGCAGAGATAGAGAAGCCTTGTCCGGGAATAGGAGGGCTTTAGGGTTTTGGTTGACAGTCGAACAGAGGGAGAGTTGGGGTTTGGGGAAGAAGACGGAGCACCCGGGAGCGGGTTCGGAGGCGGGTCGTGGGCTCGGGTTTTGGGTACTTATTATTGGGCTTGGTGGACCACTTCTGTTGTTTTAGAAATTTGAAAACCAAGCCGCGCTAAAAACACCCATCTCCCCTCTCTCTCTCTCTCTCTTTCTGCAACTCGGTGAATCTGAATCGATGGTCGAAGTTTGAAATCGGCGACGATGGAGAAGCTGTTGGTGCAGATCTTCGAGCGGAAGAAATGGATTGTTAACCAAGCAAAGCAGCAGATTTTCCTCTTCGAGCAACACCTCGCCTCCAAATGCCTAATAGAGGGAATCGCCCCTCCTCCCTGGCTTTGCTCCTCCACCGACCCCAACAATGGTACTACTTTCCGACCTTAATCTCCGTCAGTTTAAATCCCTCATGCGTTTTTTCGTATTAGTTTCAACCAAACATTCCCTGAGAGTGTATTTTTTTGTTTTTGTTTTCTTATCATTTCTCTAAAACCCTAGTTTTTCCACATTGTTTGGAAGAAATGTTGAATGTTGATGCTTTCGACTGCGACGTTTTCTGTTTTGTTTCGGTTTTAGTGGATTGCGATGTTAGATGATGAAGAAATGAATCCTAGGTTTTCCACTTTGTTTGGATAAAAATATTGAATATTGCTGCTTTCGATTTCAGATTTGCTATTTTGTTTAGGTTTTAGGGAGAATTGCATTATCGGATGATGAAGAAATTAAACCTTGGTTTTGCGAATTGCATTGTGTATTTGTGTACTTTTTTAGGGCATGGTTTGAATAGTATTGTTAAGTTTGTTGCTTTCGGCTGAAAAATTTGCTATTTTGTTTTGGTTTTAGTGGGAATTACATTTTTAGATGACCAAGAAATGAAACTTTGGTTGTCCGTATTGCATTTATTATTTGTGTAATTTGGATCGCTAAGGCTTTTTTAATCCTCTGTTTGCCTGCTTATGTGCATGGCTTAATTATGTATCTTTTGATTTGTTCATCACAGTGTTGAACAAACAAGAGCTGAATTCCGGAGTTCCACTCCCTCGTGCACTGCCTGTGATCGCTTTTAGTAGTCATTGTTCTGTGTTTGACAAGCCAGCTCCCACAACTCTCAGTGGGGAGCCACAAAATGGTTTGTGCACTGAACTTCATGGTTTGGACAAAGGTTTTGGTGCTGGAGATGTGGTGTTGGTTTTGCCACAGTGCTCTGTAGGTAATGATGGGCGTGTATCCAACGGCATTCCTCAAGATGAGAGAGAAGAGGATCCTAGTGTCACATCTCCAGAAGATGTGAGGGATGCAAGAATCTCAGTCATTTACCATGATCCAGCTCTATCACCGGCTAGAGTTGCTGGATGTTCCCCCAACGTTGTTCCTCAAGGCCGGAGAAAAGAGTATCTAAGCAATACATCTCCTGAAGATCAAGGGGATGCAAGAACCTCTGACATTTACCATGACCCAGCTCTATCACTCGCTAGAGTTCAGAGATCCAAATCCAGACAAAAAGCTCTGGAAATTCGCAACAGTGCCAAAAAAAGCTTTTCACAGGATAAGAACAGTGGTATTGGGTATGCTAGTGGAACAATTGGGTGTGCGATATCTTCCCTACGGTCTGACCATGTTGATGAACTGAACTTATTAAAACCTCCTGATACAAGTGATTATGCTTGTGAAGTGGAAGAAGCAAAAATAGGTGAGTTTCAAAGCAAGGAAAGAGGTACTGCCATCTCCTCTGGTAGAATTACAAGATCTAGAAGCTCTGGTCAACAGGAGAGCTCTTTGAATGTCCGTGGCTCGGTTTGCATTGACCAAAAAAGTGGCGCTGCACTTGCAGATTCTATTGGCATGTCACCTCAGCAGTCCAACCATGTAAATAAACTGTTGGAATTGGTTAATTGCTCTCATATCACTAATGATAGTCGCCAAGAGAATGAAGCAAAAGTAGGTGATTATTTTATCAAGGAAAAGGGAAGCAGCATATACTCTGGGAGAACAACAAGATCTAGAAGTGCTAGTCGAAAACCTAAGTGTCTTGATGAATTGTCCAAGTTGGAGCATTCATCTAAAAGCATAAGTGAAGATGGTGTCAGAAATTCATTGCAACAACCGAAACATGTTGACGAAATGGTGGAAGTGGTGAAATCTTGTGATGTTATTGATGGAAGTTGTGAAGCGAAAACAAAAGTGGGTGAGTGCTGGAGCAAGGGAACCAGTGGTTACAGTGGCAGAATAACAAGATACAGAAGTTCTTCCCGACACCCCAATGATGTTACCATTTATCCGAAGGTAGATGCTTCCTGTGTCTCTGTGAAGGGTGATGCTTCCTGTGTCTCTGTGAAGGGTGACTTCAATGATGCACATGGGTCTCAAGTGTCCATACTAAGGTCTCTGCCTGCTCAAAGTAATCTTGAGTTTTGTGCAGTAAATGGAGAAAAACATTCAAGTAAGGAGGATTCTTCTGCGGAGTATGTCTCCAGAAGTATTGGGTCACAAGCTGTGCGTAGGTCTGAAAAAATAGCAAAAGATGCCATTGCCAATATATCCAGTCAAGGAATTAATCAGTCAACATCTTCTGCATCTAACAAGTCTCACGAGGCACAGATAGCTCAAATATCTGCTGGAAGGTCTGTTCCAATTCAATGTGATCTAGACCTGTGCGCAGAGAATTCAACAGATTCTTCAGACAAGGAAAATGATGCAGATCACTACGCTGGTAGAAAGAGAAATGCAGAAACTAATTGTACTACCGAAGGAATATCAAAACCGGTCAATTCACAGGCTTTGGGTCATAGGAGTACACGGTCCAGATCCGCTGCTTCAACCAAGCATTTGTTAGAAAAAATGACTCATGGGTCTGCAGGAATCAGGCACCAGGATGTGTCAAGTACTATGGTAAAAGCGGTAGCTTGTACTCAAACTCGTGAATTTGTTAAAGCTGCAACTGGTGGAGAAACTGAAATTGATCCTGATGCATCGGTTGAAGGTTCTGGATCAAAATTGGATGGCACTGGGCTTAGAGTTGGAGTGGAAGTTTTAGCCTCAAGGCAGCCTGCTGATTGTAACGTGTTTGTGAATCCCAAGCAACTTAATTTTGATGATGTGGAAGAGTCCTGTAGGAATGGATGTTATACTCCTGCTATTAAAGAGGGAATCCGGGAAAGGTCATCAGAGAAAAGTTCTCTTCCCTTGATGCAAGCTGAATATATACGGGATGAAGGAATGACTGTTGATTACCAAGAAAACTGTAACTCATCCCTGCCGATGAATTTTCTCGGGGACCCGGAAGTTTCAGTCAAAGGAAAGGACCTCCAGAGTGGTTTATCTGAATCCCCTTCAAAGGAGTCTAGAAGTGTCTCGAATGGATATGCTGTCTCATCACTAAAAGAGGCATCCGATGCCCATAATGATGCAGGTATTAATACTTTGCTAGAAAGTGGCAATAGTGAGTCTCTGTGTGGAAACACAGGAAGCGTAGAGCATAGTCCAAAGGCCTTACTAGAATCTCAAGGCCCTTCACTTTCTCGGGAGGATGTTGTAAAATCAATTCTTAGTAGAAGTCCAGTTGAAGAAATGCCTCAAAATGAGGACCACAACACGGTAGAGAGCTCTGAATCTTCACCTAAGGCACAAATTAAAGAGGTACTTACTTTTCTGTTATGCAGTGATATCTTTCGCTCACTCTTGGCTAAGTGGTGGCCCATATTCTGTTTAGTAGTCTTCTTTTATATGAGATTTTCTGTTTAATTAATTTTGACAATTTTCTGGTCTACTTTTATTGCATCTTTTATAATGCATAAGATTGTGTTTGACAGGGTGAAACTAGCAATGAACTGAACGTAGTCAAACCTCCTGATACAAGTTCTTGTGTAGTGGAAGAGGCAAAAATAGATGAATTTCAAAGCAAGGAAAGAGGCACTGCTATCTCCTCTAGTAGAATTATAAGATCTAGAAGCTCTGTCCAACAGGAGAGCTCTTTGAATGTCAGTGGTTCAGCCATTAATGCCAGAAAAACTGGCAGTACACTTGCAGGTTCTATTGGCATACCACCTCAGTTGTCTAACAATGCAAATCAACCCTTGGAATCGGATAATTATTCTCATATCACGAATGAAAGTTACCAAAAGAAGGAAGCAAAAGCCAGAGATCACTTTCTTATGGAGGGTTCATGCCCTCAGCATAAACGAAGAAAGATTGAGCATAAAACAGTTGATGACCTGTCTGCTTCCTTGGACTTGAGAGAACCGGGTTTTCACACTGTCAGCAAAAGCTCAGTTGAAGAAACGCATCAAAATGAGGATCACCACAAGATAGAATGGTCTGAATCTTCACCTAAGGCACAGCTGATAGAGGTACTTTCCTATTGTGCAGGGATCTCTCTCTCTCTCTCTCTCTCTCTCTCCTCTCTTTCGGCTAAGCTGTGGCCCTTCCATCCATGTTATTCTATTTAGTAGTCTTGTTTTATTTGAGATTTTCTGTATAATTGTTCTCTTATATCAGACAGGTTGTTTTTCTACTTTTATTTGATTTTTCTAATGCATAAGATTGTGTCTGACAGGGTAGAATAAGCTTGGGATGTGGGAATACAAGTGGGAATGCACCTTTCACTTTCATGGATAAAGAATTTGAAGAATCATTCTTAAGTTTGATGAAGCAGACTGGTGGCCAGTCTCAAAATTGTCTGATGGAGGAAACAGGATTAGCACATCCACCAAGCATTATCGTTGATTCAGGAAGTCAATGCATAGAAGAGAACACTGTTTCACTAACTCTTGAGGATAATCTTACATTAGGAAATGCTGAAAGTGTGACTTGTGCTGGAAGAGAAATGCAAGAAATGAGATTTGCTCTTGAAGGGACCAGTAATTTTGGATCTAAACATGTCCAATCCTTGGATTTGATTGGTTCTGATGGTACAAAGCCTGAGCTTGAGGGATTCGTTATGCAAACGGATGATGAACCAACAAGCATTGCTGGAAAGGGAAATAGCTTTGACGAGTGGAACCTTCCAATCACTACAATTGAACATGCCAGTATTCTGGAGCAGCTGTGCCAATCTGCTTGCATGCAAACTCCAGTTGAATGCTCTTCAGCTTCATATAAGTTGCATAATATTCCAGATCTCTACCAGTCTGTTCCAATTGGGCTTCTAGAGGGTGGGGATATGAGGACCATAAATGATGCTGTCAAGCAATTAAAGGATGGTCACAGTTGCTCGAGTGAGGAAGTTGGCCAGGCATTTTATGGAACGTCCTATTCTGATTGCCTATTAAATCATAGTGGTCAATCTGGTTGGGATACTAAGAAACCTTATCTGTCTCCAGTTGGGAAACTTTGGGATATAACTGGTTCAAGGACTAGCAGTTCAAGGAAGCGAGGAAGCTTAAATTCGGAGCTTCCCTGCATCAGTGAAGAAAATGAGAAAGCAGATGAGGTAGCTGATACTTTCCAAGATGGCATTGTTTCAGATGGTTTAAACATCTCAATACAAAGAGTACCACTTGCTGACATTACTGAGATTCCAAACCCTCCTGCATCAGTTTCTAAAGCTGAACCATATGCAGATAGACTTAGTCTAGATTCCGTGAGCACTGAATTCAGCTTTACAGGCACTCATAAGAGCTTCAAACAGAGGCTTGGAATCCAAAACAGCAGCAAGAGAAGATTTGACAATAAGGAAAATCTCAGCATGTCACGAGGAACAAATGATATTAAGAGGACCACTGGATTACTTCATAACAGGCTTAGTAAACCAAAATTATCTGGAAAAACCAGTTTGAGAAAAGGGGGTCCAAGTTTGTCAGAGCAGGTGCCGAAGCGTAACAATATTGTGTCCAGCATGACTTCTTTCATTCCACTTGTTCAACAGAAACAAGCAGCTGCAGTTGTAACAGGTAATTTCTTCTAGTAATCTTAATCTTAAACTTTGGGTGTTGCATACATGTACATACTCCATATGATTGTTTTTCGAGTGTGGATCATAATCGTATGTCTAAACTGGATTACAGTGTGGATGATAGTTTTGTTTTTACTGATTAGGGAATGTTTTGTTTGGAGTTGTAAATTAGTAATGCATGTCTGGGATCATCGAGAAAAAATTGAAGTGCATATTTGAAAGTTCCTTGAAAATTGAGTTGCCTTATTATCCTCCATAAATATTTAATAGGTGGCTTCAACTTGTCATTAGGAGTTGGATAGTGATTCATTTGTTTTTTAATTGTATCATTGTGAATGTCTTGTGAATATTCTGGGATATTGTTCTTTTCTTTGTTTCTTCTTTTTCTCCAATGACGATTCAGTATTTTGACCTATTTGTGCTTTCTTGCAGGGAAGAGGGACATCAAAGTGAAGGCACTGGAGGCAGCTGAAGCTGCAAAGCGTCTTGCAGAAAAGAAAGAGAAGGAACGCAAGATGAAGAAGGAAGCCTTGAAACTTGAGCGTTCAAGAATGGAGCAGGAGAATATGAAGCAGTTGGAGCTGCAGAAAAAAAAGAAGGAAGAAGAGAGGAAGAAAAAAGAGGCTGATATGGCAACGAAGAAGAGACAAAGGGAAGACGAAGAAAGGAAGGAGAAGGAAAGAAAAAGAATGCGTGTTGAAGCACGTAGACAGCAGAGAGAACATGAATACAAGTTACCTGCTGAAAAAGTAGAGAATGAAATGAAAAGTCAGGCCATTGTATGATTCTTTATGCTCTGCCTCATTTCGTTTTTTTTTTTTTTTTTTTGAAATGTTAGGTAGGTATCACATTCTATATTGCGCTTTTTTGTGCAGGATGCAAGAGGCCCTGGCGGTAAGAAATCCAAGGATGAAACGGCAAATAAGAAATTGGAGGCAGAAAGGGGATTTGATAATTCCAGAAATTTTTCGGAGACTGAGCCTAGTACTTCCAGGATTTCAATAAGCAACGCCGGAAGAGAAAGTATTGTTCACGATGAGTTCCATGAGGCCTCGAGTAATTATGGATATAAAACAGAGGTAAATGCTGGTGACTTTTTTACAATCGATACCCACCATATGTTAGGATCTATGTGCATGTTGAGTGCTTTTACTTGCATAGTCTGGAGCAGAATGATAAACTGTGAGCATAGCATGAATTATAATCCTCTGTTGTTGTAGTTTGCATGGGACCTTTAAACTTGTTGGGTTTTAACTCTTTTGAGGCCTTCCCTTTTGCTATCGTTACACCACAATATAGGAAAGAAGGCTACAATCAACTAAGTGCAAGAGTTCTGTTATGTTAAAACTCCTAATAGCTTATTGTAAACTCAAATCTGAACCACCGGTAGAAAGCTTTGTTATGCATGAATAGCTGCATACTTTTGTGCACTTTTACTTTCTCTGTAAAGCCTTGTGCTGATACTTCCTGTGATATTTAAGGTACCGAGCAATTTAGACAGAGAAATGGAGAATTCAATTGGCATTACAAGTCAAGAGCAGTCTTATGACATCTCTCCATACAAAGAATCAGATGATGAAGATGACGATGATGACAATGTCATAACAAATAGTAAATTTATTCCTTCATGGTCAAGGTATGTTTTTCAATTGTTATATATGAAATATGGTTTAGATGTTCAAATTTATAGAGCATCACAGTCATCTCGGCCGGCTCTAAAATAATCTATTGTTTGGTTCTTGTTTTGTACAGTAAAAACTGCCTGGCTTTTGCCGTTTCTTGCCAGAATAGAGCAGACCCAGCGACGATCTTTCCCCCAGAAAGCTTTTGCTGCATCTCTGAAGGTACTTTTATGGTTTAAAGCCATGGTCTTAGTAGCTATTGCTTTGGCATTTTTGGCTAATCAATTTTTAGATACCTCTGGACTAAGTTCAAATGTGCTCATTTGCAGTCCTCTTGCCCCGAAACCATCAATTAAACAACAGCAGAATGCGTTAAACTCTATTCAGTATATTCTTCAGTAATAAGAGCTTTTAGTCAGGAAGAGGTAATGCTTACCTTTATTCTCCATTTTCCTTTCCGTGCTCTAAACTACATTTATGCTGGCAGTTTGGTTGTTAAAGGAGCAATATTCCTTCTGCAAAATGTAAAATGCCCTTAGTTACTGCCTATCGAAACCAAGATACTTGTAATAATTGGTTTTCGTTTCTCGTCGCAGATTTTCAAAGTCTATTTGTGAACAGTTTCTTGAGCGGGCGACACCCTTTCAAGCCGAAATGTAATTGTCATCTCAGATAATTTGTAGAGTGATTGTAGTTAAGAAGAGTAACAAGTTCCATTGGCAGAAGGCCAATTGCCTGAGCTATTGAGTAATTTGGTCAGCATCTCCTGCTGCTTTCTTGTTTCTTTGGCACCGCCACTTCGCTTGCCACTGGTTTTAGTTTTAGGTATAAACTCATTGTCCTCAAGGATGATAAGTGAATGCTAGAAATGTATGTATTTTGGTATTGGGGTGTTGTAAGAGTATGTATATATAGAGCAATCTTTATTGCCTTTATTCTTCCTCTTTTGGTCAATTTACTTATTCACGATCATACACCAAAAGATTGAACATCGAATCATATACTTCTTTTGCAAAAATAAAAGTTTGCAACTCCTAGAACATGTACAGCTTTGCTACACGACTGGTATAGAGAAGTTCATATTAGGTTAGATTACAAAATTTGCACTTCATTTGCACTTTAAAAGGCCACATATTTGGTTTAAGTTCAGTTGATTAGAGCGGTGTGGTCACCTTTTTGCACTGAAATTCAAATCTCCACTCATTTTTGTAGTTTAGATGAATTTAGTATAAATTATGAGTAAATTACAACTTACTAACTTTTCTTTTTCGTGGATTGTCATGGTAAGTGGAATTGCAACTTTTCTAGCATGTGGAATTCTGACACAATCACAAACCTAATTCTTTTAAAATTTGTTTATTTTGTAGCTTCTTATCACTCGTTATTGTGTTATATTTGAAATATTGACTTAATGGTAAAGTTTATGTTAATTTTTTTTTAATAAAAAAAAATTCCTTGTACCACCGAGATTCTATCAAAACAAAATGACAATCGATAAATAATTAACATTAAATTCATCTAAATTATAAGAATAACTAGGATTTAAACCCAAAATACAGTGGCAATCCACCACTTGTAATAACTTCACTCCATGAATCTTACTCAATTTTCATTTCTTAAACATCTATTAAGGGGATACGCTTTTTAGCTAAAATAGTTTATGAGATTTGCATAACTTATCACTTTGTTCTTGAGATTTAAAATTAATAAAAGTGGTCTTCAAGATTGTCTACCATCAATCATTTTGGTCATTTCGTGAAATATTATGTTAAATAAAGATCAAATTGACAAAAATACATTTAATTTAATAAACAATAGGCCAAAATGATCTGACAAAAATTGAGAGTATTTTTATTATTTTATTCTTATTTAATAGATATTTTTTTACAAAATGAGCAAAATAATTAATGGTGGACAATTTTGAAGACCAATTCTATTAATTCCAAATCTCAAAAACTAATTTCATGAATTATACAAATTTGAAGAACTATTTTAACTAAACATGGTGAGTATAAGTGTGGAGTTACAGCCCTTGTTGTGACTGAACGATGGAAAAGCCGAAGCCGGACGCACCGACGCATGGTGGCAACTTTGGTAAAATCTGGTGTCGGTAGGGTTAAGAGCCCTTGGGGTTTTTGCCAATTGCCATGCGTTTTCGTGGTCTGCCAAATTATCAACTTTGTTTTCTTGTCCTTCCGGTTGCGTGGCTCACGATAAAAGGTGTATTTTTGCTCTTCATCATAAATTATTTTTTTTAATAACAAAAACATTATGACCCCACGACAGTAGAGGGAGGATAAAGAGGAAAGTACCACTTTCTTTCTGGCCACAAAGGACTTATCATGGCAAATCAAATTATTGAAGAGCTCTGAAGTCTTTTGCCATCTAGAATCTGGATTTGTTGATTTTCATAAGCGATCAGATCGATGGAAACACGTCCCTTCATCTTCATGATCGTCTGAAAACTTCAATTAATGCAGTAAGTTCTTCTTCCAACTATATCCATATGGGAAATTCATTATTTTTTATTAATTATTTCATTTTCTTCATCTTAATTGCAGCTATATATATATATATATATTTATGTGGTTTAATGTTCAACAGTTTGTGTAGTTTTAAGCTCGAGAGCTCAAGCTTCTAGGGAACTACTCCTTAGTCTTAACTGCGCAGTTTTCAACTTCAACTAAAACTTGATCCCGGAAAGCAAGTTTTCTCTTGATCTAACGATCAGACGATTTCCACGTAAGTTTTTGCTACGCATCTGGTCCTACTAATAGTGTAAAGTGTTTTAAAGGGCTGTGATATCCACAAATCTCATTCTACTTCTCATACACCTTTTTCGGCCATCGGATCGAATGAAGTGAAAAAGATAAAGATTAACGGACAAAAAATTATCAAGTGTGTGTGAGAGGAAAATGAAGTGTCTGGATAACACATCTCATTTCAAATTGTGTTTCAAATTGTGTAACGTGTCACGTCCTAAATTAATAATATTATTTCAAATGTAACAAATATATGATTTTGTAGTCTCGAATTTATCTTTTGTGCTTTGTCTTTCAACTTAAGCAATTTTAAGTAAAACGTAATTGAACTATTTGACAGTAAAACGTAACGCGACTCACATACCCGATTGAGCCCATGTGTACCCAATAATTAGTTTCATCTGTTTTAATTGTGCAGCTGTGACTACTTGTGAATCTTAATTGGTATTGCTCTACGGATCAGACTTCCAATTCATAAAACTATGCCGGGAGAGGCCTTTCTTGTGGCATTCCTCCAAGTGCTGGTTGACAAGTTGGCGCGACGCGAGGTCTTGAAGTACTTTGGACTCGTAAAGGGCGTCGATCAAAAACTGAAGAAATGGAGTGACACCTTGTCTGCAATTGAAGCGGTTCTGAATGACGCGGAGGAAAGGCAACTGACGGCTGAGAGCAACGCACTGAATCTCTGGCTTGATGATCTCAGGGACTTGGCTTTTGATGTGGAAGACGTGTTGGATAAATTTCATACTAAAATGTTGGAACGTCAGACACAACATGCTCATTCCAGCACAACAAGCAAAGTATGGAACTCAATTCCTAATGGTGTTTTCAACTTCAAGATGAACTCAGAAGTACAGAAGATTACCGAGCGATTACAAGAGATATCCGAACGAAAAGACAAGCTCAATCTGAATATTGATATGGGGACGTTGACTACCAGGGCACGCCAACACATATCGCCTAGTTCCAGTCTACCAGATGGACATGTGCTTGGAAGGGATCAGGACAAAAGGAAGATTGTTGAGCTGCTGTCGAAACAAGAGCATCGTGCTGTCAATTTCGATGTAGTTGCAATTGTCGGTATGGCTGGAGTCGGAAAGACAACACTTGCTGGACAAATACTGAAAGATATGATTGCAACGCAGACGTTTCAACCAGCCGTTTGGGTGTGCGTATCTGACGACTTCAACCTTGAAAGAGTGACAAAGCAAATTCTTGAATCAATCACATCTCGGCAATGTACCACAGAAGATTACAATAAGGTTCAAAATGATCTGCATAAGGAGTTAGCGGGGAAAAAGTTCTTAATTTTTTTAGACGATGTTTGGAAAACGTGTAGCTACGGTGAATGGATGAAGCTGCAGTCCCCTTTCCGTGATGGAGCACAAGGAAGCAAGATAGTTGTGACAACACGTGATATAGATGTTTCAAAAATGATGGGAGCAGCCACGTTGGTTCACAATTTGGTGCCTATGGAAAATGATGTTTGTTTGCAAGTATTTGAGCAGCATGCATTCTTGAATGCTAACAACGACAGACCACCAAACTACGAGTTACTTAAGGAGAAAATTGTTGCAAAGTGTAGGGGATTGCCTTTGGCCGCGAGGACCCTCGGTGGTGTTCTACTTTGTAAAGAAATAGACAAATGGGAAGAAATATTGAACAAGAAGTTGTGGAGTCTCTCAAATGAGCATGACATACTTCCCGTGTTGAGACTAAGTTACTTTTATCTTCCTTCACATTTGAAAAGATGTTTTGCCTATTGCTCAATACTTCCAAATGACTATGAATTCGGGGAGATGCAAATGATCCTTCTGTGGATGGCCGAGGGTTTGATTCATCCTCGACGAGAAGATAATGAGCAACTAGAAGATTTAGGTGCTGATTATTTTCGGGAGCTCGTATCTAGGTCATTGTTTCAAAAGTCAACCAAAAATACTTCAACATATGTGATGCATGACCTCATTGGTGATTTAGCACGATGGGCAGCTGGAGATATTTGTTTTAGATTGGAAGGTAAGCAAAATGATGATGGTGTACAACTTAATTCGAAGGCACGCTATTCGTCTTACAGTATCGGTGATTTTGATGGGGTTAAAAGATTTAAGGCATTTTCTGAAGTGAAATGTTTGCGAACCTTCTTGCCACTAAGAAAGAGTTCTCTCTACAATTTTTTAAGTCGTCAGGTTACTTTTGATTTATTGCCAAAATTGCAGTACTTGCGGGTGCTCTCTTTTAATGGCTATCAAATAACTGAGCTGCCAAACTCAATTGGTGATTTGAGATATCTACGGTATCTCGACCTTTCTTTCACATGGATAACTAGTTTGCCTAGATCAACAAGCACTCTTTACAACTTGCAGACATTGGTATTGGAAGGCTGTGATCAATTGAAGTCATTGCCTGCGGACATGAGTAATCTAATTAATTTGCGCCATCTCAACAGCTCAGGTGCATCTTCGTTGGAAGGAATGCCTCCAAAACTAGGTAGATTGGAGAATCTCCAATCTTTGACTAATTTTGTGGTGAGTGGTGGAAGTGATCAATCAGGGATAAGAGAGATAGGGCCCCTATCGCACCTCCGAGGGACATTGTGCATCTCAAGATTGGAGAATGTGAGTAATGCCGAGGATGCTCGGAGGGCCAACTTAAAATGCAAGGAGAGGCTTGATTCGTTGGTCCTAAAGTGGTCTCATTCAAGCGACACCAGAGAAATGAAATCTGCTGTGCTTGACATGTTAGAGCCTCATAGAAAGATCAAGAAGCTCACCATCACGAGTTATGCCGGCAAGGAGTTTTCATCATGGGTTGGAGGTCATTTGTTCTCTAATATGGTGCTTGTGCGCTTAGAGGAGTGTAACAATTGTTTGTCATTGCCACCTCTCGGACAATTGCCTCAACTCAAAGAACTTTATATTAGAGGAATGAATGCAGTGGAAAGTGTTGGTGCTGAGTTTTATGGAGAGCGTAACTTGCCTTTCCGGGTATTAGAGACTCTTGTGTTTGTGGAAATGCAGCATTGGAAAGAATGGCTTCCTTTCCAACTGGATCACGAAAGTGGTGTTTTCCCTTACCTGAAAACACTCTTAGTAAACAAATGTTCTAAACTGGAGGGTAAGCTGCCAAAGAACCTCAATTCTTTAGCGAAGCTTGAAATATATAAATGTGAAGAATTAGTGGTTTCAATTGCCAACTACAAACAGCTTCGTCAGTTAAACATTGACGGTTGTAAAGTGTTGGAACATACAGCTGCTAAGGTTGAGTTTGAGTTATTAGAGTCCTTGTGCCTTTCAAACATTTCGGAGGTGATGTCTCTGGAAACAGGGGAATTGTTCAGGAAGGGATTAAGCAAGGTTAGATATTTGATGATTAACGGATGTGAGGAGGTGACGTCTTCATTGAAGAATGAGGGTAGATTATTGCAGCAGTTGACTTCTCTTGGCATTTTGGAAATTGTAGACAACTCTCGTCTAGTTGAAGAATTGGGAAAAGAAGCAGAGGAGTTGCAAATATTGGAGTGCAGGATTGACTGTCTGTGGTTAAAAAAGTGCGAAAATCTTTTGAAGCTTCCAAAAGGGTTAAATCAGTTGTCGTCTCTTCAAAGTCTTTGGATATACCAATGTTCACATCTAGTTTCTTTCCCAGATGTTGATCTGCCACCTTCTCTTAAAGGCATCCAGATTGACAAGTGCGATTCGTTGAAATATTTAGCAAAATTTCAGATTCCCCAAAATCTCAGAAGTATATGGATAAGTGAGTGCAAAAGTTTGAAATCACTAGTAGATGAGGAGGAATGTGAACGACTGGGTTTAATAGCACCGAACGGGTTCTTCAGCGACAACACCAATCACTGCCTTGAATCTATTGCGATCTTGAATTGCCAAAATCTGAAATCCTTACCGGATGGCTTATGCCACCTTAGCAATCTTCAAACTCTATTGATTCATCAATGTGGTGGAAGTCTTGTTTCCATCCCGAGACTACCCTCCAACCTGAGAACGCTCTATATCAGAGATTGCGAGAAATTGGAGGCGTTGCCCGAAGACGTGCACAATCTCAACTCTCTTGAGGAATTGAGAATCGACTACCGTGAAGGTTTGACTTTTCCTCCCAACCTAACATCAATTGATATTAGGAAGGTAAAGAGTTGTAAGTCATTGTGGGAGTTGGAGTGGGGGTTGCACAGACTCACCTCTCTTAGAGTGTTAATGATATATGGTGAAGACCCGGATACGGTGTCGTTTCCACCCGACATGATACGGATGGAGACGCTCTTCCCCAAATCTCTCACTTATCTCAGAATAGATGGCTTCCCGAATCTGAAGAAACTGAGCAGCAAGGACTTTCAATTCCTCACCTCCCTTCAATCTCTGCAACTCTCTAATTGTCCAAATCTGAAGAAACTGAGCAGCAAGGGCTTTCAATTCCTCACCTCCCTTCAATCTCTGGAACTCTGGTATTGTCCAAAGCTAGCATCCATTCCAGAGGAGGGTCTGCCTCCTTCACTAGAGAAACTTGTCATCATTGGGTGTCCTGTGCTAAAAGAGAGATGCCAACCAGGAAAAGGACGCTACTGGCACAAAATATCTCACATCCCGAAAATAGAGATATGCTAGAAGATGATTTGAAGCTGATGGTCCAGGTATCATCTCTCGAGGAATGTTTTAATATTAATAATATTATTATTATTATTAATCATGTTTAATCTTGTAAAGTAAAGTAATCCACAATATTTGGTTTGGGTCAAGGTTTTGGGGGTTGAGGAATGGCTGCTTTGGGAGGCCTTCAATTGGCGACAATCTTTATATTTCTCGGCCAAGCTTTCTTCTCCCGGATTCCTATGTTTGCTTGCTCCCTTTTCACTTATTTGTATTCATACCATGTTTTGTATCACATTTTCATACCACATTAGGTGGCAACAACCCATCATTTAAATTAATCAGATTTTTAAATTTAGTTCATTATTTAATAAACTAATAATTAAGAAAAATTAGTAATTAAATGATGATTGTGGTATACGAAGAGTCTTTCTCCTTTCTTTTCTTGAGTTTTGCATATTTTTCAAATGATGTGGCTGCCCACGTCAGATGCCACTTAAGGTGGTATAAAATTATGGTATAAAAACATGGTATGAATAACATTACTCTAACTTTAATATCATGCTACTCTTTCTCCCAACTTTATGCCACCTCAGCAATCTTCAAAAGCTATATATTCGAGAATGTGTGTTGTGTATCTTCCCAAGTATTGTAACGGCTACATTTGGATCTTTGACCCATATGATCACATGGCCTCCAGCCTCCTCTTGGCATTATTCAAATCGCTAAAACCAAATCCTAGTACTACCATATGTATTCTACTCTAATTCCAAAGCTCTATCCTCATCTTCGTGTCCAAGAAAAGTTTATGGTGTCACTTTAATGCTATGTAGCACTCAATGTTACAAGTATCGTTAGTTTGATTTCGACAACTACTACATCTTATCAGTCTCGTCATTCATTTTCTGTAACACTCAATCCTACGTGCTATTGAATAAAAATTGAAAAGTTTTTTTACCTTTTTCAACGCTTTGCCTATATATTAACCATTCATAGGACCATGCATGTTTAGGATTTGTTTAGGATTCGATTTGGGGGCCTAAAATATCTCACTCTGAGTTTCTGTGCCAACTATGGCCCTTAAGTATACTTAATTCTTTAATTTTCTTGGGTTAGCCAATTTTGAGTCAAGGTTAACATGTTTTTGCACAAAACTAATTAAGAAAACACTCTAGTTACATTATATTGTCAAATTATCGAATTTGATACTAAACAATTATACATAATTATACTTTACCGCTCTTAATTGAGATTAACAGTGTAACAATATAAATTTATCATCCTTCATGATAAATAAAGCCTTTTTCAATGATAAACTAGTGTTAAAGAATTGATAACCGTTAATAAATAACGAGTCATGACTTATAATAAACCTCACACACTCTTATCAAAAAAAGTTTGCACTCGTGAATAGACTTGGCATACGGTCTTGTTTGTGTCATCCCTTTATATCTTAATGAGTTTTGTCGTGTCAAACCATTATCTTATCGTGTTCTTAAGAGGTGATCTTATAATGACCTGATTCGTTAAAATAATGTTATTTTTTGTCGGGTTAACGGATCATGCAAAAAATTGATATATCTAATGTCTAGATTTAGCAAAGGATGTCTTATCAAGTTCTTAATGGGTGACACCTAATGACTCGATGCGTTAACGGACTTTTAATGAATGACCTGATTTGTTAACGAGTTGACTAAAAACCTGTTATTTTGTGTCATTTTGTGTTATCTATATATATAAAGGGAGAAGGCCACTTTGGTGAAGCATTCAGAAATGCCAAGAAAGCCCATTTGTTTTCTTCACAATCCAAATCCAGAAAAATCGAAAAATGAGGACAAATTCGTAGAAACACCATAACTGAATAGAAAACAAATAAAATAAAATAAATCTACAACAGTTAACCCCCACAAACTGTTGGGCAGTTTAAAAACACAAATTACAAAAAAAAAAAAGATATCTTTACCATGTATGTAAAAAAGAAGTATAAAAAAGGTTACAGTAGAAATAAAATATAAAAAAAATCCAAAATATATTGGAAAAGAAAACAGAAAATTAAAAAAAAGAAGAAAAATAACCATGTTTGCCAATTGCCTGAGCTATTGAGTAATTTGGTCAGCATCTCCTGCTGCTTTCTTGTTTCTTTGGCACCGCCACTTCGCTTGCCACTGGTTTTAGTTTTAGTTTTAACCTCATTGTCCTCAAGGATGATAAGTGAATGCTAGAAATGTATGTATTTTGGTATTGGGGTGTTGTAAGAGTATGTATATATAGAGCAATTTTTATTGTCTTTATTCTTCCTCTTTTGGTCAATTTGCTTATTCACGATCATACACCAAAAGATTGAACATCGAATCATATACTTCTTTTGCAAAAATAAAAGTTTGCAACTCCTAGAACATGTACAGCTTTGCTACACGACTGGTATAGAGAAGTTCATATTAGGTTAGATTACAAAATTTGCACTTCATTTGCACTTTAAAAGGCCACATATTTGGTTTAAGTTCAGTTGATTAGAGCGGTGTGGTCACCTTTTTGCACTGAAATTCAAATCTCCACTCATTTTTGTAGTTTAGATGAATTTAGTATAAATTATGGGTAAATTACAACTTACTAACTTTTCTTTTTCGTGGATTGTCATGGTAAGTGGAATTGCAACTTTTCTAGCATGTGGAATTCTGACACAATCACAAACCTAATTCTTTTAAAATTTGTTTATTTTGTAGCTTCTTATCACTCGTTATTGTGTTATATTTGAAATATTGACTTAATGGTAAAGTTTATGTTAATTTTTTTTTAATAAAAAAAAATTCCTTGTACCACCGAGATTCTATCAAAACAAAATGACAATCTATAAATAATTAACATTAAATTCATCTAAATTATAAGAATAACTAGGATTTAAACCCAAAATACAGTGGCAATCCACCACTTGTAATAACTTCACTCCATGAATCTTACTCAATTTTCATTTCTTAAACATCTATTAAGGGGATACGCTTTTTAGCTAAAATAGTTTATGAGATTTGCATAACTTATCACTTTGTTCTTGAGATTTAAAATTAATAAAAGTGGTCTTCAAGATTGTCTACCATCAATCATTTTGGTCATTTCGTGAAACATTATGTTAAATAAAGATCAAATTGACAAAAATACATTTAATTTAATAAACAATAGGCCAAAATGATTTGACAAAAATTGAAAGTATTTTTATTATTTTATTCTTATTTAATAGATTTTTTTTTTTACAAAATAAGTAAAATAATTAATGGTGGACAATCTCAAAAGCCAATTCTATTAATTTCAAATCTCAAAAACTAATTTAATGAATTATACAAATTTGAAGAACTATTTTAACTAAACAGGGTGAGTATAAGTGTAGGGGATTGCCTTTGGCCGCGAGGACCCTCGGTGGTGTTCTACGTCTTAAAGAAATAGACGAATGGGAAGAAATATTGAACAACAAGTTGTGGAGTCTCTCGAATGAGCATGACATACTTCCCGTGTTGAGACTAAGTTACTTTTATCTTCCTTCACATTTGAAAAGATGCTTTGCCTATTGCTCAATACTTCCAAATGACTATGAATTTGGGGAGATGCAAATGATCCTTCTGTGGATGGCCGAGGGTTTGATTCATCCTCGACCAGAAGATAATAAGCAAATTGAAGATTTAGGTGCTGATTATTTTCGGGAGCTCGTATCTAGGTCATTGTTTCAAAAATCAACCGAAAATACTTCAAAATATGTGATGCATGACCTCATTGGTGATTTGGCACGATGGGCAGCTGGAGATATTTGTTTTAGATTGGAGGATAAGCAAAATGATGATGGTGTACAACTTAGATGTTTTCCGAAGGCACGCCATTCGGCGTACCTTATGAGTCATTGTGATAGGGTTAAAAGATTTGAGGCATTTTCTGAAGTGAAATGTTTGCGAACCTTCTTGCCACTAAGAAAGGGTTATCCCTACAATTTTTTAAGTCGTCAGGTTACTTTTGATTTATTGCCAAAATTGCAGTACTTACGGGTGCTCTCTTTTAATGGCTATCAAATAACTGAGCTGCCAAACTCAATTGGTGATTTGAGATGTCTACGGTATCTCGACCTTTCTTACACATTGATAACCAGTTTGCCTAAATCAACAAGCACTCTTTACAACTTGCAGACATTGGTATTGGAAGGCTGTTCTGAATTGAAGTCATTGCCTGCGGACATGAGTAATCTAATTAATTTGCGCCATCTCAACAACTCATATGTATCTCAGTGGGAAGGAATGCCTCCAAAACTAGGTAGATTGGAGAATCTCCAATCTTTGACTAATTTTGTGGTGAGTGGTGGAAGTGATCAATCAGGGATAAGAGAGATAGGGCCCCTATCGCACCTCCGAGGGACATTGTGCATCTCAAGATTGGAGAATGTGACTGATGTCGAGGATGCTCGGAGGGCCAACTTAAAATACAAGGCGAGGCTTGATTCGTTGGTCCTAAAGTGGTCTCATTCAAGCGACACAAGCAAAATGGAATCTGCTGTGCTTGACATGTTAGAGCCTCATAGAAAGATCAAGGAGCTCACCATCAAGAATTATGCCGGCAAGGAGTTTTCATCATGGGTTGGAGGTCATTTGTTCTCTAATATGGTGCTTGTGCGCTTAGAGGAGTGTAACAATTGTTTGTCATTGCCACCTCTCGGACAATTGCCTCAACTCAAAGAACTTTATATTAGAGGAATGAATGCAGTGGAAAGTGTTGGTGCTGAGTTTTATGGAGAGCGTAACTTGTCTTTCCGGGTATTAGAGACTCTTGAGTTTGTGGAAATGCAGCATTGGAAAGAATGGCTTCCTTTCCAACTGGATCACCAAAGTGGTGTTTTCCCTTGCCTGAAAACACTCTTAGTAAAAAAATGTTCTAAACTGGAGGGTAAGCTGCCAAAGAACCTCAATTCTTTAGCGAAGCTTGAAATATATAAATGTGAAGAATCAGTGGTTTCAATTGCCAACTACAAACAGCTTCGTCAGTTAAACATTGACGGTTGTAAAGTGTTGGAACATACAGCTGCTAAGGTTGAGTTTGAGTTATTAGAGTCCTTGTGCCTTTCAAACATTTCGGAGGTGATGGCTCTGGAAACAGGGGAATTGTTCAGGAAGGGATTAAGCAAGGTTAGAGATTTGAAGATCAATAGATGTGAGGAGGTGACGTCTTCATTGAAGAATGAGGGTAGATTATTGCAGCAGTTGACTTCTCTTGGCAGTTTGGAAATTGAAGACAACTCTCGTCTAGTTGAAGAATTGGGAAAAGAAGCAGAGGAGTTGCAAATATTGGAGTGCAGGATTGAACGTCTGGTGTTTATAAAGTGCGAAAATCTTTTGAAGCTTCCAAAAGGGTTAAATCAGTTGTCGTCTCTTCAAAAGCTTTGCATACAAGAATGTTCACGTCTAGTTTCTTTCCCAGATGTTGATCTGCCACCTTCTCTTAAAGACATCGAGATTACATTATGTGATTCGTTGATATATTTAGCAAAATTCCAGATTCCCCAAAATCTCAGAAGAATATGGATAGAAGATTGCAAAAGTTTGAAATCACTAGTAGATGAGGAGGAATGTGAACGACTGGGTTTAATAGCACCGAACGGGTTCTTCAGCGACAACACCAATCACTGCCTAGAATCTATTAACATCTGGAATTGCCAAAATCTGAAATCCTTACCGGATGGCTTATGCCACCTCAGCAATCTTCAACGGCTATATATTCAAGATTGTGGAAGTCTTGTTTCCATCCCGAGACTACCCTCCAACCTGAGAACGCTCTATATCAGATATTGCGAGAAATTGGAGGCGTTGCCCGAAGACATGCACAATCTCAACTCTTTTGAGTATTTGAACATCGACTACCGTGAAGGTTTGACTTTTCCTCCCAACCTAACATCAATTGATATTAGGAAGGTAAAGAGCTGTAAGTCATTGTGGGAGTTGGAGTGGGGGTTGCACAGACTCACCTCTTTTATAATCGGTGGTAAAGACCCGGATACGGTGTCGTTTCCACCCGACATGATTCGGATGGAGACGCTCTTCCCCAAATCTCTCACTTATCTCAGAATAGACGGCTTCCCGAATCTGAAGAAACTGAGCAGCAAGGGCTTTCAATTCCTCACCTCCCTTCAATCTCTGCAACTCTCCAATTGTCCAAAGCTAGCATCCTTTCCAGAGGAGGGTCTGCCTCCTTCACTCAAGGATCTTTCAATCTATGGGTGTCCAGTGCTAAAAGAGAGATGCCAACCAGGAAAAGGACGCTACTGGCACAAAATATCCCACATCCCTAAAATACAGATAGATTGACAGCCGATTTGAAGCTGATAGCTGATTCGATCCCATTCTCTAGGTCCAGGTATCATCTTCTCAAGGAATGTTTTGTTATTATTATTATTATCCACAATATTTGTTTTTATTTTATTTTTAATTTATGTCCTTCGTTTGGCTGAAGATTTTCGGGGTTTCATGAGTGGCTGCTTTGGGAGACCTTCATTTGGCTCACACAGTAGAGCTGGTTCTGGGCCAAGGTTTCTTCTCTCGCGTTCCTCGCAACGCTAGTTTATTTGGTACTTTTATGGTTTAAAGCCTCGGTCTTCGTAGCTATTGCATTGGCATTTTGGCTAGTCAATTTTTAGATACTGCTGGACTAAGTTCCAATATGCTCATTTGCAGTCCTCTTGCCCAAAAAGCATCAATTAAACAACAGCAGAATGTGCTAAACTCTATTCAGTATATTCTTCAGTAATAAGAGCTTTTAATCATGAAGAGGTAATGTTTACCTTTATTGATTATTCTCATTTTTCTTCTGTATAATTGTTCTCTTATATCAGACAGGTTGTTTTTCTGCTTTTATTTGATCTTTTCTAATGCATAAGATTGTGTCTGACAGGGTAGAATCAGCTTGGGATGCGGTAATACGAGTGGGAATGCACCTTTCACTTTCATGGAGAAAGAATTTGAAGAATCCTTCTTAAGTTTGATGAAGGAGACTGGTGGCCGGTCTCAAAATTGTTTGATGGAGAAACAGGATTTGCACATCCACCAAGCATTATCGTTGATTCAGGAAGTCAATGCATAGAAGAGAACACTGTTTCACTAACTCTTGAGGATAATCTTACATTAGGAAATGCTGAACGTATGACTTGTGCTGGAAGAGAATGCAAGAAATGAGATTTGCTCTTGAACGGACCAGTAATTTTGGATCTACACATGGCCAATCCTTGGATTTGATTGGTTCTGATGATACAAGGCCTGAGCTTGAGGGGTTCGTTATGGAAACAGATGATGAACCAACAAGCATTGCTGGAAAGGGAAATAGCTTTGACGAGTGGAACCTTCCAATCACTACAATTGAACATGCCAGCATTCTGGAGCAGCTGTGCCAATCTGCTTGCATGCAAACTCCAGTTGCATGCTCTTCAGCTTCATATAAGATGCATAATATTCCAGATCTCTACCATTCTGTTCCAATTGGGCTTCTAGAGGGTGGGGATATGAGGACCATGAATGATGCTGTCAAGCAATTAAAGGATGGTCGCAGTTGATCGAGTGAGAAAGTTGGCCAGGCATTTTATGGAATGTCCTATTCTGATTGCCTATTAAATCATAGTGGTCAGTTTGGTTGGGATACTAAGAAACCTTATCTGTCTCCAGTTGGGAAACTTTGGGATATAACTGGTTCAAGGACTAGCAGTTCAAGGAAGCAAGGAAGCTTAAATTTGGAGCTTCCCTGCATCAGTGAAGAAAATGAGAAAGCAGATGAGGTAGCTGATACTTTCCAAGATGGCATTGTTTCAGATGGTTTAAACATCTCAATACAAAGAGTACCACTTGCTGACATTACTGAGATTCCAAACCCTCCTGCATCAGTTTCTAAAGCTGAACCATATGCAGATAGACATAGTCTAGATTCCGTGAACCCTGAATTCAGCTTTACAGGCACTCATAAGAGCTTCAAAAAGAGGCTTGGAATCCAAAACAGCAGCAAGAGAAGATATGACAATAAGGAAAACCTCAGCATGTCACGAGGAAAACCTCAGCATGTCGGATCACTTCATAACAGGTTCAGTAAACCAAAATTATCTGGAAAAACCAGTTTGAGAAAAGGTGGTCCAAGTTTGTCAGAGCAGGTGCCGAAGCGTAACAATATTGTGTCCAGCATGACTTCTTTTTCGTGGATTGTCACGGGGATAGTGGAATTGCAACCTTTCTAGCATGTGGAATTCGACACAATCGCAAACCTAATTCTTTTAAAATTTGTTTGTTTTGTAGCTTCTTATCTTTCATGTTTTGTTTTAGAGAGATATGGTCATTTTGTGAAACATTATGTTAAATAAAGATTAAAATGACATAAATACATTTAATTTAATAAACAATAGGACAAAATGATCTAAAAAAATTGAGAGTATTTTTGTCATTTTATTTTTATTTAATGGATATTTTTTTACAGAATGACCAAAATGATTAATGTAGGATAATCTAAAGAACCAATTCTATCTGTTTCAAATCTCATAAACCAAAATTATGAGTTATGCAAATTTAAATTATTTTAACTAAAAAAACCTTCAGGATATGGTAAGTATAAGTGTGGAGTCACAGCCCTAGTGACTAAACGATGGAAAAGCCGAAGCAGGACGCATGGTGACAACTTTGGTAAAATCTGCCATCTGGTGTCGGTGGGGTGTTTGCCAATTGCCATGCGTTTTGGAATTATTGAAGAGCTCTAAAGTATTTGCCATCTGGAATTGTTGATTTTCATAAGCGATCAGATCGATGGAAACACTTCCCTTCATCTTCATGATCATCTGAAAACTTCAATTAATGCAGTAAGTTCTTCTTCCAACTATATCTATATGGGAAATCCATTATTTTTTATTAATTATTTCATTTTCTTCATCTTAATTTCAGCTATATATATATATGGTTTAATGTTCAACCCTTTGTGCAGTCTTAAGCTCGAGAGCTCAAGCTTCCAGGGAACTACTTAAATCTTAATTGCACTAAAGTTTTCAACTTCAAGTCTTTTACTGATCCTCAGAAGCAAGTGTCCTCGTGATCCGACGACTTCCATGTAAGTTCTTGCTACGCATCCCATCCTAAACCCTAACTTGTCGTGTCCTAAATTAATAGTGTTACTTTAGAATGTAAACAATTTATAATTTTTGACATATCCGATTGAGCCCCTGTGTACCCAAATGATTAGTTTCATCCGCTTAAATTGTTCAGCTGTGACTACTTGTGAGTCTTGATTGGTATTGGTCAGTGGATCAAACTTCCCATTCAAAATTCTCTCTTTATTTAATTCTTTCTCTTCTTCCATAAAAAGTAAAAATAAAAAATCAATACTCATATCATTTTGAAGAAATTTTTTTCTTACTTATGAAGGGCACTACGAACCTTCACATATATTATAAAATTGATATAAAAAAAAAAGCAGCTTTAAAAAAGTGAAATCAAAAGTGCCACAATTTGTCAAATTATTCGAGGAATGTGATATCATGATAACTATGTACTCGTTTTAATGTCGTTACACTTTAGACTAGGTAAATGAATGAATCATCCAAAACATGAAGTTTTTCTATTTTTTTTTATGCTATGATTCTCATCACGCGTTATTGTGTTATATTTAAAATATTGATTCAATGGTAAAACTAGATAAGTAATTTTAGAAAGAATACGACTTTTTAAATTTTCTTGTTTGTGGATTGTGATGGGGATAGTGGAATTGCAACTTTTCTAGCATGCGCTGTTGGTGGAATACTGACACAATGCAAACCTAATTCTTTTAAAATTTGTTAGTTTTGTAGCTTCTTATCTTTTAAGTTTTGTTTCAAAAAGGTTTGGTTTTATATTTTATTTTTTTTTTTGTGTATTTTATTTTTAACAAAGAGTAAGGTTTATATCATACTCTAACTAGATATAACTTTTTTTTAATATCAAAATTTTTTTGTGTACCACTGAAATTCTACCAAAACAAAATGACAAACAATAAATAATCTACATTAAATTCATCTAAATTATAGAAAGAACAAGAATTTGAATCCAAAATATACAAGAATTTGAATCCAAAATATAGTGGCAGTCCACCAATTGTGATAACTTCACTCCATCATGAAAATCTTGCTCAATTTTCATTTCTTAAACAACTATACGGTAAGTAAAGTGTGGAGATTAGTTACATCCCTTTTGACTAAATGATGGTAAAGCTGAATTATCATACGGTAGGATAAAGAGGCCTGGGGTGTTTGCCAATTGCCATGCGTTTTCCTGGTCTGCCAAATTATCAACTTTGCTTTCTTGTACTTCTAGATATACACTTAGCCTTACAATGAGCTTCTAATAATGAGGTTCAAATTCACCTTTAACGAAAATCGAACCTAAAACCTCTCACTTACAAGTGAAGAGGAATACAACTAAACCGTAGTATTAGGTAACTAGTTAACTTCTATATTAAATATTCTTTTTTAACTTTGAAAAGTATTTTTTTTTTTAAAACAAAAATGATCCCCTTCTTTCTCCCCCATTCGGTCCCCTCTCTTATTTCTCTTTATTAATAATTGAATTATTACTTAACCGTTGATAAAATTGTTCATTTTTATTAGTGACATATTCTTGTTTGCAAATCTTGTCAGTATTACCCTTTTTTTTTATAACATAAACATTATGACCCCACGACAGTAAAGAGAGAATAATAAAGAAGAAAGTAACACTTTCTTTCTGGTCGCAAGAAGACTTATCATGGCAAATTGAATTATTGAAGAGCTCTAAAGTCTTTGTCATCTGGAATCTGGATTTGTTGATTTTCATAAGCGATCAGATCGATGAAAACACGTCCCTTCATCTTCATGATCGTTTGAAAACTTCAATTAATGCAGTAAGTTCTTCTTCCAACTATATCTATATGGGAAATCCATTATTTTTTATTAATTATTTCATTTTCTTCATCTTAATTGCAGCTATATATATATATATATATGGTTTAATGTTCAACACTTTGTGCAGTCTTAAGCTCGAGAGCTCAAGCTTCCATGAAACTACTAAAATCTTAATTGCACTAAAGTTTTCAACTTCAAGTCTTCAACTGATCCTCGGAAGCAAGTGTCCTCGTGATCCGACGACTTCCATGTAAGTTCTTGCTACACATCCGGTCTTATATCCGTCTGAGTTTCGAGTTGTGTAACTTGTCGTATACTAAATTATTAGTGTTACTTTAAAATGTAAACAATATATAATTTTTGACATGGCCGATTGAGCCCATGTGTACCCAAATGATTAATTTCATCTGCTTAAATTGTGCAGCTGTGACTACTTGGGAGTCTTGATTGGTATGGACCGGCGGATCAAACTTCTCATTCAAAATTCTCTCTCTATTTAATTCTTTCTCCTCTTCCATAAAAAATAAAAATAAAAATTTTAACATTTCTATCAGGGCAAATTGAACTGTCGAAAGCTCTGAAGTCTTTGTCGTCTGGAATCTGGATTCTTTGACTTCAATACGAGATCAGATCAGATCTGATGGAATCAAGTCTCTTCATCTTCATGATCATCTGAAAACTTCAATTAATGCAGTAAGTTCTTCTTCCAATTATATTTATAAGGGAAATCCATTATTTTTATTTAATTATTTCATTTTCTTCATCTTAATTGCAGCTATATATATATATATATATATATATATATATATATATATATATATTTATGTTGTTTAATGTTCAACAGTTTGTGCAGTTTTAAGCTCGAGAGCTCAAGCTTCCAGGGAACTAGTCCTCAGTCTTAACTGCGCAGTTTTCAACTTCAACTAAAACTTGATCCCGGAAAGCAAGTGTTCTCTTGATCTGACGATCAGACGATTTCGACGTAAGTTCTTGCTACGCGTCTGGTCCTACTAATAGTGTAACGTGTTTTTAAGTTGTGTAACGTGTTGCGGCCTAAATTAATAATGTTATTTTAAAATGTAACAAATATATGATTTTGTAGTCTCGAATTTATGTTTTGTGCTTTGTCTTTCAACTTAAGCAATTTTGAGTAAAACGTAATTGAACATATAATGTAATTGAACTATTTCACAGTGAAACGTAACGAGACTCACATACCCGATTGAGCCCATGTGCACCCAATAATTAGTTTCATCTGTTTAATTTTGCAGATGTGACTACTAGTGAATCTTAATTGGTATTGCTCTACGGATTAGATTTCCAATTCATAAAACTATGCCGGGAGAGGCCTTTCTTGTGGCATTCCTCCAAGTGCTGGTTGACAAGTTGGCGCAACGCGAGGTCTTGAAGTACTTTGGACTCGTAAAGGGTGTCGATCAAAACCTGAAGAAATGGAGTGCCACCTTTTCTGCAATTGAAGCGGTTCTGAATGACGCGGAGGAAAGGCAACTGACGGCTGAGAGCAAAGCACTGAAGGTCTGGCTTGATGATCTCAGGGACTTGGCTTTTGATGTGGAAGACGTGTTGGATAAATATCATACTAAAATGTTGGAACGTCAGACACAACATGCTCATTCCAGCACAACAAGCAAAGTATGGAACTCAATTCCTAATGGTGTTTTCAACTTCAAGATGAACTCAGAAGTACAGAAGATTACCGAGCGATTACAAGAGATATCCGAACGAAAAGACAAGCTCAATCTGAATATTGATATGGGGACGTTGACTACCAGGGCACGCCAACACATATCGCCTAGTTCCAGTCTACCAGATGGACATGTGCTTGGAAGGGATGAGGACAAAAGGAAGATTGTTGAGCTGCTGTCGAAACAAGAGCATCGTGCTGTCAATTACGATGTAGTTGCAATTGTCGGTATGGCTGGAGTCGGAAAGACAACACTTGCTGGACAAATACTGAAAGATATGATTGCAACGCAGACGTTTCAACCAGCAGTTTGGGTGTGCGTATCTGACGACTTCAACCTTGAAAGAGTGACAAAGCAAATTCTTGAATCAATCACATATCAGCAATGTACCACAGAAGATTACAATAAGGTTCAAAATGATCTGCATAAGGAGTTAGCAGGGAAGAAGTTTTTAATTGTTTTAGACGATGTTTGGAAAACGTGTAGCCACGGTGACTGGAAGAAGCTGCAGTCCCCTTTTCTAGATGGAGCACATGGAAGCAAGATAATTGTGACAACACGCGATACAGATGTTTCAAAAAGGATGGGACCTGCCACGCTGGTTCACAATCTGGAGCCTATGGAGGATGATGTTTGTTTGCAAGTATTTGAGCAGCATGCATTCTTGAATGCTGACAACGACAGACCACCAAACTACGAGTTACTTAAGGAGAAAATTGTTGCAAAGTGTAGGGGATCGCCTTTGGCCGCGAGGACCCTCAGTGGTGTTCTACTTTGTAAAGAAATAGACGAATGGGAAGAAATATTGAACAACAAGTTGTGGAGTCTCTCAAATGAGCATGACATACTTCCCGTGTTGAGGCTAAGTTACTTTTATCTTCCTTCACATTTGAAAAGGTGCTTTGCCTATTGCTCAATACTTCCAAACGACTATGAATTCGGGGAGATGCAAATGATCCTTCTGTGGATGGCCGAGGGTTTGATTCATCCTCGACGAGAAGATAATAAGCAACTTGAAGATTTAGGTGCTGATTATTTTCGGGAGCTCGTATCTAGGTCATTGTTTCAAAAGTCAACCAAAAATACTTCAAAATATGTGATGCATGACCTCATTGGTGATTTAGCACGATGGGCAGCTGGAGATATTTGTTTTAGATTGGAGGATAAGCAAAATGATGATGGTGTACAACTTAATCCGAAGGCACGCCATTCGTCTTACAGTATCGGTGATTTTGATGGGGTTAAAAGATTTAAGGCATTTTCTGAAGTGAAATGTTTGCGAACCTTCTTGCCACTAAGAAAGGGTTATCCTTACAATTTTTTAAGTCGTCAGGTTACTTTTGATTTATTGCCAAAATTGCAGTACTTGCGGGTGCTCTCTTTTAATGGCTATAAAATAACTGAGCTGCCAAACTCAATTGGTGATTTGAGATATCTACGGTATCTCGACCTTTCTTACACAGAGATAACTAGTTTGCCTAAATCGATAAGTACTCTTTACAACTTGCAGACATTGATATTGGAAGGCTGTTCCGGTTTGAAGTCATTGCCTGCAGACATGAGTAATCTAATTAATTTGCGCCATCTCAACAACTCAGGTGCATATTCGTTGGAAGGAATGCCTCCAAAACTAGGTAGATTGGAGAATCTCCAATCTTTGCCTAATTTTGTGGTGAGTGGTGGAAGTGATCAATCAGGGATAAGAGAGATAGGGCCCCTATCGCACCTCCGAGGGACATTGTGCATCTCAAGATTGGAGAATGTGACTGATGTCGAGGATGCTCGGAAGGCCAACTTAAAATACAAGGCGAGGCTTGATTCGTTGGTCCTAAAGTGGTCTCATTCAAGCGACACAAGCAAAATGGAATCGGCTGTGCTTGACATGTTAGAGCCTCATAGAAAGATCAAGGAGCTCACCATCAAGAGTTATGCCGGCAAGGAGTTTTCATCATGGGTTGGAGGTCATTTGTTCTCTAATATGGTGCTTGTGCGCTTAGAGGAGTGTAACAATTGTTTGTCATTGCCACCTCTCGGACAATTGCCTCAACTCAAAGAACTTTATATTAAAGGAATGAATGCAGTGGAAAGTGTTGGTGCGGAGTTTTATGGAGAGCGTAACTTGCCTTTCCGGGTATTAGAGACTCTTGAGTTTGTGGGAATGCAGCATTGGAAAGAATGGCTTCCTTTCCAACTGGATCACGAAAGTGGTGTTTTCCCTTACCTGAAAACACTCTCAGTAAAAAGATGTTCTAAACTGGAGGGTAAGCTGCCAGAGAACCTCAATTCTTTAACTAAGCTTGAAATTGTTCAATGTGAGGAATTGGCGGTTTCGATTGCTAACTACAAACAGCTTCGTCAGTTAAACATTGACGGTTGTAAAGTGTTGGAACATACAGCTGCTAAGGTTGAGTTTGAGTTATTAGAGTCCTTGTGCCTTTCAAACATTTCGGAGGTGATGTCTCTGGAAACAGGGGAATTGTTCAGGAAGGGATTAAGCAAGGTTAGAGATTTGAAGATCAATGGATGTGAGGAGGTGACGTCTTCATTGAAGAATGAGGGTAGATTATTGCAGCAGTTGACTTCTCTTGGCAGTTTGGTAATTGAAGACAACTCTAGTCTAGTTGAAGAATTGGGAAAAGAAGCAGAGGAGTTGCAAATATTGGAGTGCAGGATTGACTGTCTGGTGTTAGAAAAGTGCGAAAATCTTTTGAAGCTTCCAAAAGGGTTAAATCAGTTGTTGTCTCTTCAAAAGCTTTGCATATGGCATTGTTCACATCTAGTTTCTTTCCCAGATGTTGATCTGCCATCTTCTCTTAAAGACATCGACATTCAAAATTGCGATTCGTTGATATATTTAGCAAAATTCCAGATTCTCCAAAATCTCAGAAGAATATATATAAGAAATTGCAAAAGTTTGAAATCACTAGTAGATGAGGAGGAATGTGAACGACTGGGTTTAATAGCACCGAACGGGTTCTTCAGCGACAACACCAATCACTGCCTTGAATCTATTGACATCTGGGATTGCCAAAATCTGAAATCCTTACCGGATGGCTTATGCCACCTCAGCAATCTTCAAACTCTAATTATTGAATCCTGTGGAAGTCTTGTTTCCATCCCGAGACTACCCTCCAACCTGAGAACGCTCACTATCAATGATTGTGAGAAATTGGAGGCGTTGCCCGAAGACATGCACAATCTCAACTCTCTTGAGGGATTGAGCATCGACTACCGTGAAGGTTTGACTTTTCCTCCCAACCTCACGTTTCTTTCAATTAATAAGGTAAAGAGTTGTAAGTCATTGTGGGAGTTGGAGTGGGGGTTGCACAGACTCACCTCTCTTAGAGTGTTAAGGATCTACGGTGAAGACCCGGATACGGTGTCGTTTCCACCCGACATGATTCGGATGGAGACGCTCTTCCCCAAATCTCTCACTTATCTCGGAATAGACGGCTTCCCGAATCTGAAGAAACTGAGCAGCCAGGGCTTTCAATTCCTCACCTCCCTTCAATCTCTGGAACTCTCTAATTGTCCAAATCTGAAGAAACTGAGCAGCAAGGGCTTTCAATTCCTCACCTCCCTTGAATCTCTGGAACTCTCCAATTGTCCAAAGCTAGCATCCATTCCAGAGGAGGGTCTGCCTCCTTCACTTACGCGACTTATCATCTATAAGTGTCCTGTGCTAAAAGAGAGATGCCAACCAGGAAAAGGACGCTGCTGGCACAAAATATCCCACATCCCTTGCGTAGAGATAGATTTCAAGATGATTTGAAGCTGATGGTCCAGGTATCATCTCTCGAGGAATGTTTTAATATTAATAATAATATTATTATTAATCAGGTTTATTCTTGTAAAGTAAAGTAATCCACAATATTTGGTTTGGGTCAAGGTTTTGGGGGTTGAGGAATGGCTGCTTTGGGAGGCCTTCAATTGGCGACAATCTTTATATTTCTCGGCCAAGCTTTCTTCTCCCGGATTCCTATGTTTGCTTGCTCCCTTTTCACTTATTTGTATTCATACTATGTTTTGTACCACATTTTCATACCACATTAGGTGGCAACAACCCATTATTTGAATTAATTAGATTTTTAAATTTAGTTCATTATTTAATAAACTAATAATTAAGAAAAATTAGTAATTAAATAATGATTGTGGTATACGAGGAGTCTTTCTCCTTTCTTTTCTTGAGTTTTGCATATTTTTCAAATGATGTGGCTGTCCACATCAGATGCCAGTTAAGGTGGTATAGAAATATGGTATAAAAACATGGTATGAATAACATTACTCTAACTTTAATATCGTGCTACTCTTTCTCCTAACTTTATGCCACCTCAGCAATCTTCAAAAGCTATATATTCGGGAATGTGTGTTGTGTATCTTCCCAAGTATTGTAACGGCTACATTTGGATCTTTGACCCATATGATCACATGGCCTCCAGCCTCCTTTTGGCATTATTCAAATCGCTAAAACCAAATCCTGGTACTACCATATGTATTCTACTCTAATTCCAAAGCTCTATCCTCATCTTCGTGTCCAAGAAAAGTTTATGGTGTCACTTTAATGCTATGTAGCACTCAATGTTACAAGTATCGTTAGTTTGATTTCCACAACTACTACATCTTATCAGTCTCGTCATTCGTTTTCTGTAACACTCAATCCTACGTGCTATTGAATAAAAATTGAAAAGTTTTTTACCTTTTTCAACGCTTTGCCTATATATTAACCATTCATAGGACCATGCATGTTTAGGATTTGTTTAGGATTCAATTTGGGGGCCTAAAATATCTCACTCTGAGTTTCTGTGCTAACTATGGCCCTTAAGTATACTTAATTCTTTAATTTTCTTGGGTTAGCCAATTTTGAGTCAAGGTTAACATGTTTTTGCACAAAACTAATTAAGAAAACACTCTAGTTACATTATATTGTCAAATTATCGAATTTGATACTAAACAATTATACATAATTATACTTTACCGCTCTTAATTGAGATTAACAGTGTAACAATATAAATTTATCATCCTTCATGATAAAAGAAAGCTTTCTTCAATGATAAACTAGTGTTAAAGAATTGATAACCGTTAATAAATAACGAGTCATGACTTATAATAAACCTCACACACACTATCAAAAAAAGTTTGCACTCGTGAATAGACTTGGCATACGGTCTTGTTTGTGTCATCCCTTTATATCTTAATGAGTTTTGTCCTGTCAAACCATTATCTTAACGTGTTCTTAAGAGGTGATCTTATAATGACCTGATTCGTTAAAATCATGTCATTTCTTGTTGGGTTAACGGATCATGTAAGAAATTGATATATCTAATGTCTAGATTTAGCAAAGGATGTCTTATCAAGTTCTTAATGGGTGACACCTAACGACTCGATGCGTTAACGGACTTTTAATGAATGACCTGATTCGTTAACGAGTTGACCAAAAACCTGTTATTTTGTGTCATTTTGTGTTATCTATATATATAAAGGGAGAAGGCCACTTGATGAAGCATTCAAAAATGCCAAGAAAGCCCCTTTGTTTTCTTCACAATCCAAATCCAGAAAAATCGAAAAATGAGGACAAATTCGTAGAAACACCATAACTGAATAGAAAACAAATAAAATAAAATAAATCTACAACAGTTAACCCCCACAAACTGTTGGGCAGTTTAAAAACACAAATTACAAAAAAAAAAAGATATCTTTACCATATATGTAAAAAAGAAGTATAAAAAAGGTTACAGTAGAAATCAAATATAAAAATAAAAAAAATCCAAAATATATTAGAAAAGAAAACAGAAAATTAAAAAAAAGAAGAAAAATAACCTGCATACCTCTCAAACTGCTAAGCAGTAGTGGGTAGTTTTCTCCCCCAAAGATTTCCACTCTCTGAGTTTGGTGGGAGGTTGAATACTAACCACCTCCATACCACCAGTACTTAGAGATAAGTAATCGTAAGGAGGCTAATTTTGGTTTTCAAGAGTTTGCTGTGCGGTTTCAGTTCATTCCAAACAAAAAAGGATCGACAAACTTAGTGACATAAATTAGTAAAACATTTGAGCTTTCAGAACAAATTCTTCTCCGGAAATCGAAGTGATTCATCTTTTCAGTTTTCGTTCTCTTCAACTTTTGTAAATTCAATAAAAGTTATTTGTTCATCCAATTAGGTTTCTAGAAATGTTCAATTTCTTTGTTTATAAAGGATATGATTTTGGCTGTAGTTTAGGTTCTCGGATCAATTCTACATTTAAAATCAACTTCTGACCTACTAACCTTGATGGATGGGATGGCCAGAGGATGGACATTCATTGAAGAATGAGGGTAGATTATTGCAGCAGTTGACTTCTCTTGGCAGTTTTGAAATTGAAGACGACTCTCGTCTAGTTGAAGAATTGGGAAAAGAAGCAGAGCAGTTGCAAATATTGGAGTGCAGGATTGACTGTCTGGAGTTAAAAAAGTGCGAAAATCTTTTGAAGCTACCAAAAGGATTAAATCAGCTGTCGTCTGTTCAAGAGCTTCGCATACACAAATGTTCACGTTTAGTTTCTTTTCTTTGTTTCTTCGTTTTCTCGAATGACTTGATTCGGTATTTTAACCTATTTGTGCTTACTTTCAGGGAAGAGGGACATCAAAGTGAAGGCCCTGAAGGCAGCTGAAGCTGCAAAGCATCTTGCAGAAATGAAAGAGAATGAACACAAGATAAAGAAGGAAGCCTTGAAACCTGAGCTGTCAAAAATGGAGCAGGACAATATGAAGCAGTTGGAGCTGCAGAAAAAGGAAAAAATAAAAAAGGAGAGGAAGAAAAAAGAGGCTGATATGGCATCAAAGAAGCGACAAATGGAAGTGGAGGAAAGGAAAGAAAAGAATGCGCGTTGAAGCACGTAGATAGTAGAGAGAACATGAAGACAAGTTACCTGCTGAAAAAGTATGATTCTTTATGCTCTGCTTCTTCATTATATCTATTTTTGCACAATGTTAGATATCACATTCTATATTGTGCTTTCTTGTGTAGGATGGAAGAGGCCCTGGCAGTAAGAAACCTAAGGATGAACGAAAATAAGAAAATGGAGGAAGAAAGGGGAGTTGACAATTCCAGAAATATTTTGGAGACTGGGCCTAATACTTCCAGGATTTCAGTAGGCAATGCCGGACGAGAAAGTATTGTCCACGAAGAGTTCCATGAGGCCTCGAGTGATTATGGATGTAAATCAGAGGTAAATGCTGATTACTTTTTAACAATCGATACCCAACATAACTTAGGATCTACTTGAAGCCCGAACAACCTCCAGTAAGTAATGGTTCTTCCGCTCTGCTACCCCATTCTGCTGGGGTGTATAAGACTAGTGTAAGAGTGTGAGTATGATTTTTACAAGTCTTGGGATAATTGATATTATAAAGAAGTCTAAATCTGATAAGGAATGTAGTCTTGAGAGAAGTTCCAATTGGTTTTGGAAAATAACTTTGTGTTGGAACTTTATAAGGTTTCATGAATCTTTATGGTTTGTATGTCTTTGAATCCTAGTCCAATTCTGATAGGGAATGGACGGAGGAGCACTATATATTTATGGTTCAAACCACTGCTCTTGCGAGATCAGCTTATGTTGTTCTAAGTCCTATTGATTAGAAAAGCTATTGTGATCGTAAAAGAGGAGAAGGTTTCGAGCACAGAGGCTGCAATGGCTTCTTCATCTGGTTCCAATTATGCAGATAAGTTCTCGATTCTTTCTCATGTTTAAGTTCATCTCTTGGTTAAATGAAGTTGTGATTTAATTGGTTGTATCCATGTTTTTAGATTAATGAATTGAATCTGAGATTTATTCTTACAACTAGTGGTTTGATGAACAATTGCATGTGTTGATAAATACTGCTGAAATTCAGAACTCAAATATTCTCCTCCATTATCAATGTGGAGAACCTAAATTTCTTGATAAACCCGAAGGATGCATTACCCCAAACGTCGATGCCATAACCAGATGTTAGATTTTCTCTTCTCCATCTCAGATGTTAGATTTTCTCTTCTCCGTCTCAAATTCATCCACTGTCAAGTTTGATGCCAACTTGCTCAAATTATTTGACATTAAGTCCAAGTAATAGGGCTTCCCTCGCCTAACTCCACAACCAATCGTTTGCCTTGTTCGGATGTCCTTAAATACACAAAATTCAGGCCAACAATTACAACAAAAAATATGGCAGTGGTTATTTGGGCAACTAACAGAAGGTTATAATCCAAAGATGGAACAACTAAAACAGAATTCAAATTCAAAGTATCAATTATTGACAAGGATCCTTCCCCAGTAACCAGGGCAGAGTACCATCGACGGTGGAAACAAACTTTTGTGAGGATGGTTTACGGAGTGAGACCTGTCTAGAATCAAATGCCATATGATCCGTAGCACCGGAATCAATTATACATGCACTGCTAGAAACAGATGCAGACTTTTTTAAAATCTTACCACCGTTACTTGCAGCGGCTACCAATGCTGAGGCATTCCTAGTGACATCATCATTATCCTTACCTTTGTTTCCACAGCTGCAACAGTGGATGTCATCTTGGAATTCTTCTTCTGTGGATCACGATAGTGGTCCAACCATTATGGAAACCTCATGAGTTCAATGCACTGGCCTTTGGTGTGGCCATTTCTCCGCAATGATCATATTTGTAGATGGACTTGTCAGCACCATTAGTATTTCTTCCTCTGTCATGTTTTTTTTGGAGGATCGATTTTGATTAGACCGATTTTGGGCTACCACGGCTTAAGCTTCAGAATTTTTCAGGCTTAGTGCACGAAGATTCAGTGTCACCATCTCCCATTAAGAACTATTGGGATTTTGTGAGATAGAATACGTGCATCGGTGATGGAAGATTTTGTGGTGGTGTAGATATGATTTGATGGGCAAGATAAGGCATCTCCAACCGATGGCTGGCCAGAAGGCTCGTTTTAGCCCTCTGACCCTCCAAGATTTTTCAAGATATTAATATTTTAATGAACAGTACAGGGTCATATTTGCCTCATTCTCCAACCGAGGGTCAGAGGGCTCGTTTTAGCCCTGTCACAAAAAACCGTCTCTAACCGAGGGCCAAAGGGCTATAGGGCCAAACATAATTTATTATTTAAAAACTACAATTTAAATTCAAATCCAACGGCTAAGTGACATCAGCATGTTGGTTAATATTTTTTCATGTTGTTAAATGTTTTTTCATGTTGTTTCATGTTGGTTAATGTTGTTTCATGTTGTTAAATGTTTTTTCATGTTGTTTAAGTTTAATGTTGTTAAATGTTGTTTCATGTTACTTAATTTAATTTAATGTTGTATAATGGCTTAGGAAGTTATAGGAAAAAAATATGAAATAGAAGTTATAGGAAAAAAAATAGAATTTAAAATAAAATGAAACAAATTTTGTGAAATAGAAGTTATAGGAAAAAATGGAATTTTAAAAAAATATGAAACAAATTTTGTAAAATAAAAGTTATAGGAAAAAATAGAAGTTATATGAAAATTTTTGTAAATAAAAAATAATAATAAAACTGTAAAAAAAAATTCAAAAAAAAATATAATGCAACGGCTAGTTGCTTTAAATTCAAATTATTAGTGTTGGTTATAACCGACACTATTGTAATTCAAATTACTATTAGTGTCGGTTATAACTGACACTAATAGTAATTATAACTGACCTTCTAAATTATTCCTGTCAGTTATAACCGACAGGAATTCCGACAGTTAAAAAAAATAGCCAGCCTCGGGGCTAGCTGGCTGGAAGTGGCCAGCCCTCTAGCCCTCTAGCCCTCTCCGATTCCGTGGGCCCCTCCTAGATTCCACAGCCTCTGGCCTAGCTCTCGGTTGGAGACCGTTTTTGGACTATTTTCAGCCATCTAGCCCTCTGAACCTTTCGGTTGGAAATGGTCTAAGGCCATCTCCAACAGATGGCTGGCCAGATGGCTCGTTTTAGCCCTCTGGCCCTCCAAGATTCTCCAAGATATTAATATTTTAATGAACAGTACATGGCCATATTTGTCTCCGTCTCCAACCGAGGGCCAGATGGCTCGTTTTAGCCCTGTCACAAAAAACCTTCTCCAACCGAGGGCCAAAAGGCTATATGGCCAAACATAATTTATTATTTAAAAACTACAACTTAAATGTTGTAAGTTTCATGTTTTTAAATGTTTTTTTTATGTTGTATAATTTTTATGTTGGTTAATGTTATTTAATGTTGTTTCATGTTACTTAATTTAATTTAATGTTGTAAATGGCTTAGGAAGTTATAGGAAAAAAAATAGAATTAAAAAAAAACGAAACAAATTTTGTGAAATAGAAGTTATATGAAAAAAAATAGAATTTAAAATAAAATGAAACAAATTTTGTGAAATAGAAGTTATAGGAAAAAATGGAACTTAAAAAAAATATGAAACAAATTTTGTAAAATCAAAGTTATAGGAAAAAAAAATGAAAAATAGAAGCTATAGGAAAAATTTTGTAAATAAAAAATAATAATAAAACTGTAAAAAAAAATTGAAGAATTCATGTCAGTTATAACTGACAGAAATACATTCATATTATTTAGTATAAACGTATTACTGTCGGTTATAACTGACAGGAATTCCGACAGTTTAAAAAAAATAGCCAGCCCAGGGCTGGCTGGAAGTGGCCAGCCCTCTTGCCATCCAGCCCTCTCCGATTCCGTGGGGTCCTCCTAGATCCACAGCCCTCTGGCCTAGCCCTCGGTTGAAGACCATTTTTGGGCTATTTTCGGCCCTCTGGCCCTCTGGACCCTTCAGTTGGAGATGGTCTTACTAGCCCATATTCTCGGACTTCCAAAGGAGTATCCTGCTAGAGAACAAAATCATAGGCCTGATGCATAGTCTAAAAACTTTCTAATACAAATCATAAACTGGGTAATTTTTTATTTTTTATTTTTTTAACAAATGATATTATTTCTAATACAAATCATGAACTTAGCCTCACAATGAACTAGCAATAATATGATTCAAAATTACCTTTGGCGAGAATCGCACATAAGATCTCACACTTACAAGTGAAATGAAATTACCATAAAGTAGGTAATTAAGCTCAAAGTTTAAAATATCTAATTGGGTAAGCTCGAAGTTTTTAATTTCCAATTGGGTAAGCTAAAAGTTCAAAAATTGTGGACTGAGTAAGTTCACTCAAAAAATCTCATTTTATACTTTAAATTTTTTATAATTAAAAATAAAAATATATTTATAAAGATTGTAGAATAAAATTTTTAGAGTGTTAAAACAGTTTCCTTCACAAATTGCCCATTGAGTGTCGTTGAGGGTTGCTGTGTTTTTGCCCTCTTTTAATTAATGAAGGACATTATCAACTTTTCACAGATAAATATGATTAAAAGAGCAATTTTTGCTTTTATATATTTGAATGATGTGATATCTTTACGACAGTATACTCGTTTTATAAAAGTTCTTCTCGTTACACTTTAGACCAGACACATGAATGAATCAGTTAAAATATAATATCAATTTTTTTTATTTGATCTTAAATTTTTCTTCCCAAGTTATTTTTCTTCCCAAGTTTAAAATATAAAAATTCTTCTCGTTACACTTTACACTTTAGACCAAACACATGAATGAATACTGACACGCAAATTAAATAAGTGACTCTCGTCGAAAGAATACAACTTGTTAACTTTCTAGCATGTGCCGTTCGTGGAAGTTCGTGGATTGTCACGGGGATGGTGGAATTGCATCTCGTCTAGTCTAGCATGCGTCGTTAGTGGAATACTGACCGAAGGGACCTATTTCTTTTGAAATTTGTTTGTTTGCAGGTTTTTACTTCTTAAGTTTTGTTTTAGAAGGCTTTTTGGTTCAATGTTCTTTTTTCGTGTTTTTTTTTTTTTTGGAGAAGAATAAAGTTTATGTCATTCTTTAATTATGTTTAACTTCTTTTTTCATATATATATATATTTTTTTTTTATACCACCGAGGTTTTACACAAGAAATAACAAGCCATCTATCCAAAATTCATCAAAATTATAAGAAAGGAAAGGATTTCAACCCAAAATACAGTACCTTAAAGAAGAAGAATCCTAATTCCCAATAAAATCCATCATTTGTAATACTTTCTCTCCGATCATTAAAATCTTGCTCAATTTTTATTTCTTAAACATCTACGTCCTAGGATCTGCTAATAGAACCTCTCTCTTCATCTTAAAAACTTCAAAATTAAATCTAAAATAAAACATTTTATAACAGTGGTGAAGCAGAACGTATCAATAATTTATAACTAGGGGTGGTTTTGGTACATTACCGTACCAAAACCTCTGTACCGATTACCATACCAAATATTTGGTACGACAAAATCTATTACTATTACCGTACCAAACTTTTGGTATACCAAATAGTTTGGTTGGTATGGTATGCCAATGGTAATTACTACTTTATTTTACGCCACTTAGTTTGCTCAAAATCTAATATTTTTCTAACCTAATTCAAAGCCCAAAAAATATACACAGTTTGACATATATACACAATTTAACCTAATTCAAGATTTTTTACTATTGTATGTCAAAGTGGTAAAAACTTAATAAATCATGAGACAAGATTTCTATAGCATGCTGAGACTCAAATGAACCAGAAACGTATGACAGTAAACCACAAAAATGTAAATATCTATAGTTGTGCTCGACGACTGGCTTATTGATTTGAACCCACAATCCAAAGTGGTAATACCCAATACATATGTTGTGCCCTCACTTGGAAGACAAAGTCGTCGGAAACGAGAAACGAAGATGAATCGATGAGAGAGCTGCGACGGCAGAACAAGCCCTAGGTTTCTAATGTGTCGAGCAGGGACCAGAGTGAGAGACTAAGAGTGTTTGGTTTGTAGGAATTTTAGGAATAGGATAAATGAGTCAAAGTGTCAAACGACATAATATAATATTACATAATACATAATACATAATTCTATATATATATATATATGAATAAATATATAATATAATATTAATAATATTGGTAACTGGTAAGTATGGTATACCACCGGTACTAGTTTTGAGTACCAGTACCGTACCGAAACAGTATGGTATGGTGCAAATACCGTACCATTACCAGTGGTACAAATTTTTTGGCACAACTTTGGTATGGTACGGTTGGTAATACGGTAGGTATGGTAATGTGGTAAAAAATTCCACCCCTATTTATAACTGTGGTAAAAATCTGGTGTCGGCAGGACGAAGAGCCGTTGGGGCCTTTGTCAATTAGAGAAGGATTATCTCCTTTTTTTTTTTTTTTTTTTTTTTTAATATCTTTCTCATTTTCTTTCATCTTACTTGAAGATTAAGTTATATTAATAATCTCTTCCAAAAAAAAAAAGTTATATTAATAATTTATATTAATTTTTTATAAAAATTATAAGGGAAAATTTTAAAAAAATAAAAATAAGAGGAGAGAATACCAATTTGTCATGCGTTATCCTGATCTGCCAAAATTGTCAAACTTTGTGTTGCGGGGCTCAGGACAAAAGCGTTTTCATTTTTGTTTCTTCTGCGTTTGATTGGGAAAAGCGCTTTGCCATGTGACTTCTGGCTTGTAGAAAGCCGCACTCCCAAAAGTTTCACGTGCAACCTAGAATTAAATGCCAGGATGCTTTGAATTTACGAAATTACAATGAAAATAATAATTCAATTCAATTCTGACCGGCGAGCGCTGTTCAGTATTATATTTTGGGCTGTGATATTCATACACCTTTTTTACTTATCTCACACTTTTTTAGATTTCGGTCTTTAGATCAGATAAATTAAAGAAGATCTAACGGACAGAAATTAACAGGGGTGTGTGAGAAGTAAAAAGGAGTGTGTGAATAGCACACCCCTATATTTTAAGAAAAATTAAAGAAAATGACTTGAAATTTTTTTCTTTTAATGAAAAATCAATTTTAAAGGTATAGTGAATAGTGACAGTTAAAGGTAAAAAAATGGTTTTTCGTTAAAAGTAAACCGTATCGGGAGTGTTTTATTAAACCTCCCTATATTCTAATGTTTTTTTATTTATAAATAAGAGATATTATGTTTAATTTTCATTAAAGACGAATTTAAATTACATTATTATTAATTTATTATGAGAATAAGTCTATACCCTCTCTTTTAGCATACATAATATCATTGATTAAAAATTAATAAATTAATTCAGATCATTCAATAGTTATAACATTTAATTTTAGGAGTGTGCTATCCACACACCATTTTTTACTTATCACACACCCCTGTTAATTTCTGTCTGTTAGATCTTCTTTAATTCATCCGATCCGACGGCCGAAATCTAAAAAGGTGTGAGAGAAGTAAAAAAGGGTGTGTGGATATCACACCCCTAATTTTAATAGTAAAAGTAGGATTTTTTTGTTGGACTCAATTACGAGTAAGGAGTACTTTAAAGTTAGTGGCAGAAGTATGGACTTGGATCCTCTTCGGATCCCCTCCATGGGATCCTAGGGATCAAGCCACACGGACCGTTTATAAAAAATCGTGCGGCTAAAATTAAATGATTTTTATATTTTTAAAAATAAAGCAGTTTCGTTTTGCGTAAAAAGCATTTAATTGTAACCGCAAGATTTTTGATGAACGGCCAAGTCTGTAGAAGTATATCAATTTCTAAAATAATACGCAATATTAAATGAGAACCTCCTCAACAGATTTGGATCATTTCCTGAGCTAATGGAGAGGATCTTCCTGACCAATCATCGTAGACCGTTGAATTTTTATCAAATGACTATAATTATTATAACTTTAAAGAGACTCTTCTATTTGTAGCCGTTGAATAAAAATCAAACAGCCCAAGATGATTCGTCAGGAGGATCATCTCCATTAGCTGAGGAAAGCATCCAAATCCCTCCTCAACAGTGGATCTGAACACTAAATTTGTTGAGTTGTGAATTCCAAAGCTGCAGCTGGTTTAATAATTAGGAACGAAGATGGAACTCCGATTGTAGCTGGAGCTCATTGTTTGGAGGAAAATACAATTTCTTTAACAGAAGGGAGATGGCTTTAAGAGATGCACTTTGGAGTTTGGATAGCAAAAGAAAGAGGTTTTAAGAAACACCTGTGTGGAGAGCGACTCAAAATTCGTGATTGATGAGGTCAAAGATTCTTGTGCTATCCGCAATTAAGAAATATTATTGAAGATAATGGTCTCTTCTTTTGAATCTATGTTTTTTGGCACATGCTTACAAAGAAGCAAATTATTTGGCGGATGTTATTACTAGTGCATGAATTCGTTTTAATGATTTTTTTTTTGTTTGGAATAAATTGTTGCCTCTTGTAGCAAATAAAGACCTATCTCTTTGATTGTATTAAAACTAGTTTTAGCTGTAGTCACTCTATTTAATTCTTTCTCTTCTTCCATACAAATAAAATCCAATGCTTGTAGCATCACATATTCACATGCTACACGGCGTAGAAGAATTTTTCTTAAAATAAAAAAATAAATACACTTCTAGTAATATTAGTTAAAATTCAAGAGGTTTCAAATCAATTGACTTAGCCCATATCTAAAATTAAAAGAAAAACTAATGAAAAGTTAAAAAAAAAAATTAGTTTTAATAGAAAATGATAAATAAATGTGTAGTAAATAGTACAAGAAAAAAGTAAAAATGTAATTTTTTTGTTAAAAGTAAACAGTACGATAGTGTTTCGTTAAAATTCTTAAAACTAAAACCCAATCCAAGCCGGATCGCAACCATTTTTATATTTTCTACCATTGCATACTTTTTTTTTCTTCGAATGATGGTGTTAAGAAATTAGATGTTGCATTAACTACCATCGGAATTCAAACCTACATCATCATATAAAACACATCACCTTTAAAAAAATAATCATGTGCTGTAGATTTTTAATTTTTCAACCATGTGCTGTTTCTTGTGCCTTGTGCTGTGCGCTGAGGACAAGAGAGTTTTTTTATTACACACTTGCACATGAAAAAATAAAAGGCAAAATTATGGTCCCACGACAATGAAGAGAAGAGGTAGAGAAAACAAAGAGGAGGATATTTATCATAGCAAATTGAAGTACTGAAAAGCTACGAAGTCTTTGTCGTCTGGAATCTGGATTCTTTGACTCCAACGCGCGATCACATCAAAAGAGATGATATCAAGTCTCGTCATCATATTGATCATCTGAAATCAATTAATGCTGTAAGTTCTTCTTCCAATTATATATTTATACGGAAACCATTTTTTATTTAATTATTTCATTTTCTTCATCTTACTTGCAGCTGTATATATTTATGTGGTTTAATGTCCAACAGTTTGTGCAGTTTTAAGCTCGAGAGCTCAAGCTTCCTGGGAACTACTCCTTGGCCTTTTATTTTTTTCAAAGTACTCCTTAGTCTTAACTGTGCTAAAGTTTTCGACTTCAACTAAAGCTTGATCCCGGAAAACAAGTGTTCTCTTGATCTGACGATCTGACGACTTCCACGTAAGTTCTTGCTACGCATCTGGTCCTATTAATAGTGTAACGTGTTTAAAATTGTGTAATGTGTCGCGTTTTAAATTAATAATGTTATTTTAAAATATAACAAATATATGATTTTGTAGTCTCGAATTTACCTTTTATGCTTTGTCTTTCAAATTAAGCAATTTTGAGTAAAACGTATTTGAATATATTATTTAATTTATAAATTTTGTTTACAAACTTAGTCTCTTTACCATTACTTTTCTCATGTAACAAAAATATTATGATCCCCACGACAGTAAAGAGAGAATAAAGAGGAAAGTAACACTTTCTTTCTGGTCACAAAGGACTTATCATGGCAAATCGAATTATTGAAGAGCTGTAAAGTCTTTTGCCATCTGGAATCTGGATTTGTTGATTTCATAAGCGATCAGATCGATGGAAACACGTCCCTTTATATTCATGATCATCTTCAATTAAAGCAGTTAGTTCTTCTTCCAACTATATCCAATGGCGTAGCCACACCACAGGCTACGGTGGACTATAGCTTAGGGAGGATTTGTAGCAATATGTATATATATTTTAGTGTATAGTCTATATAATAGACAAAAAAATGTGTAAGAAGAATTATTTTTAATGAAACTAGCCCAGTGAGTATTTATCACAACTAAAAATATACAAATTACTATGAAAGTTGTGATGTCATTTTGTTCAAGATTATTCTACTTTGAGATAGTGGGGTTTATATTAGTTTCAACCAATTTTTTTAAGATTGTCTTTACTTTTACTTTTAGTATTTTACTTTGTGCTAGTTGTGTAGTTGTAATTGAGATATCAAGTTTTCTATCTTCTTCTTGTGTTTAAATCTAAATATATGTGAAATTTTGTGATTCATTGTAATTTTGTTAGTTTGCAATTGCAAAGCTTATTGAGTTCATGCCAAACAAATTTTAAGTATGCAAATATAGAAGTTAAACTTTAATTTTTGCATACAATACGTATGTAGTAAAAAATAATAATAATAAAAAACCATTTGATTTTAAGGTAATTTTTTTTAGCTAGCCCACCCATCAAATATTTTCTAGTTCTACCTTTGACTATATCTATATGGGAAATCCATTAATTTTTTTTTTATAAATTATTTCATTTTCTTCATCTTAATAGATGGTTTAATGTTCAACACTTTGTGCAGTCTTTAAGCTCGAGAGCTCAAGCTTCCAGGGAACTACTTAAATCTTAATTGCACTAAAGTTTTCAACTTCAAGTCTTCAACTGATCCTCGGAAGCAAGTGTCCTCGTGATCCGACGACTTCCATGTAAGTTCTTGCTACACATCCGGTCTTATATCCGTCTGAGTTTCGAGTTGTGTAACTTGTCGTGTACTAAATTATTAGTGTTACTTTAAAATGTAAACAACATATAATTTTTGACATGTCTGATTGAGCCCATGTGTACCCAAATGATTAGTTTCATCTGCTTAAATTGTGCAGCTGTGACTACTTGTGAGTCTTGATTGGTATTTGTCAGCGGATCAAACTTCTCATTCAAAATTCTCTCTATTTAATTCTTCCTCTTCTTCCATAAAAAATAAAAATAAAAATTTTAACTTTTCTATCATGGCAAATTGAACTGTCAAAAGCTCCGAAGTCTTTGTCGTCTGGAATATGGATTCTTTGACTCCAATACGAGATCAGATCAGATCAGATGGAATCAAGTCTCTTCATCTTCATGATCATCTGAAAACTTCAATTAATGCAGTAAGTTCTTCTTCCAATTATATTTATATGGAAAATCCATTATTTTTATTTAATTATTTCATTTTCTTCATCTTGATTGCAGTTATATATATATATATATATATATATATATATATATATATATATATATATATATATATATTTTTAGGGGTGTGCTATCCACACTCTTTTTTTTACTTCTCCTCATTTGATCTTCTTCAATTCATTCGATCCGACGGCCGAAAATTAAAGAGTGTGAGAGAAGGAAAAAAGGGTGTGAATATCACACCCCTATATTTATGTATATTTATATCCACACCCTTATATTTATGTATATTTATATGTATTTATATATATTTATGTAGTTTAATGTTCAACAGTTTGTGCAGTTTTAAGCTTGAGAGCTCTAGCTTTCAGGGAACTACTCCTTAGTCTTAACTGCGCAGTTTTCAACTTCAACTAAAACTTGATCCCGGGAAGCAAGTGTTCTCTTCATCTGACGATTAGACGATTTCCACGTAAATTTTTGCTACGCATCTGGTCCTACTAATAGTGTAACGTGTTTTCAAGTTGTGTAACGTGTCGCGGCTTAAATTAATAATGTTATTTTAAAATGTATCAAATATATGATTTTGTAGTCTCGAATTTATCTTTTGTACTTTGTCTTTCAAATAAAGCAATTTTGAGTAAAACGTAATTGAACATATAATGTAATTGAACTATTTCACAGTAAAACGTAACGCGACTCACATAGTCGATTGAGCCCATGTGCACCCAATAATTAGTTTCATCTGTTTTAATTGTGCAGCTGTGATTACTAGTGAATCTTAATTGGTATTGCTCAACGGATCAAACTTTCAATTCAAGAAACTATGGCGGCAGAGGCTTTTCTTGTGGCATTCCTCCAAGTGTTGGTTGACAAGTTGGCGCATCGTGAGGTCTTCAAGTACTTTGGACTCGTAAAGGGCGTCGATCAAAAACTGAAGAAATGGAGTGACACCTTGTCTAAAATTGGAGCGGTGTTGAATGTCGCAGAGGAAAGGCAACTGACTGCTGAGAACAACACACTGAAGCTCTGGCTCGACAATCTCAGGGACTTGGCTTTTGATGCGGAAGACGTGTTGGATAAATATCATACTAAAATGTTGAAACGTCAGATACAACATGCTCATTCCAGCACAAGAAGCAAAGTATGGAACTCAATTCCTAATGGTGTTTTCAACTTCAAGATGAATTCAGAAATACAAAAGATTACTGAGCGATTACAAGAGATATCCGAACGAAAAGACCAGCTCAATCTGAATATTGATATGGGGACGTTGAATACCAGGGAACGCCAACACATATCGCCTAGTTCCAGTCTACCAGATGGACATGTGCTTGGAAGGGATGAGGACAAAAGGAAGATTGTTGAGCTGCTGTCGAAACAAGAGCATCGTGCTGTCAATTTCGATGTAGTTGCAATTGTCGGTATGGCTGGAGTCGGAAAGACAACACTTGCTGGACAAGTACTCAAAGATATGGTTGCAACCCAAATGTTTCAACCAGCCGTTTGGGTGTGCGTATCTGACGACTTCAACCTTGAAAGAGTGACAAAGCAAATTCTTCAATCAATCACATCTCAGCAATGTACCACAGAAGACTACAATCAGGTTCAAAATGATCTGCATAAGGTGTTAGCAGGGAAGAAGTTTTTAATTGTTTTAGACGATGTTTGGAAAACGTGTAGCCACGGTGACTGGAAGAAGCTGCAGTCCCCTTTTCTAGATGGAGCACATGGAAGCAAGATAATTGTGACAACACGTGATACAGACGTTTCAAAAATGATGGGAGCTGCCACGCTGGTTCACAATCTGGAGCCTATGGGGGATGATGTTTGGTTGCAAGTATTTGAGCAGCATGCATTCTTGAATACTAACGACAGACCACCAAACTACGAGTTACTTAAGGAGAAAATTGTTGCAAAGTGTAGCGGACTGCCTTTGGCCGCGAGGACCCTCGGTGGTGTTCTACTTTGTAAAGAAATAGACAAATGGGAAGAAATATTGAACAAGAAGTTGTGGAGTCTCTCAAACGAGCATGACATACTTCCCGTGTTGAGACTAAGTTACTTTTATCTTCCTTCACATTTGAAAAGATGCTTTGCCTATTGCTCAATACTTCCAAATGACTATGAATTCGGGGAGAGGCAAATGATCCTTCTGTGGATGGCCGAGGGTTTGATTCATCCTCGACGAGAAGATAATGAGCAACTTGAAGATTTAGGTGCTGATTATTTTCGGGAGCTCGTATCTAGGTCATTGTTTCAAAAGTCAACCAAAAATACTTCAAAATATATGATGCATGACCTCATTGGTGATTTAGCACGATGGGCAGCTGGAGATATTTGTTTTAGATTGGAGGATAAGCAAAATGATGATGGTGTACAACTTCGATGCTTTCCGAAGGCACGCCATTCGTCTTACCTTATGAGTCATTATGATGGGGTTAAAAGATTTGAGGCTTTTTCTGAAGTGAAATGTTTGCGAACCTTCTTGCCACTGAGAAAGTGTCCTCCCTGCAATTATTTAAGTCGTCAGGTTACTTCTGATTTATTGCCAAAATTGCAGTACTTGTGGGTGCTCTCTTTTAATGGCTATAAAATAATTGAGCTGCCAAACTCAATTGGTGATTTGAGATATCTACGGTATCTCGACCTTTCTTACACAGAGATAACTAGTTTGCCTAAATCGATAAGTACTCTTTACAACTTGCAGACATTGATATTGGAAGGCTGTTCCCGTTTGAAGTCATTGCCTGCAGACATGAGTAATCTAATTAATTTACGCCATCTCAACAACTCAAATGTATCTCAGTGGGAAGGAATGCCTCCAAAACTAGGTAGATTGGAGAATCTCCAATCTTTGCCTAATTTTGTGGTGAGTGGTGGAAGTGATCAATCAGGGATAAGAGAGATAGGGCCCCTATTGCACCTCCGAGGGACATTGTGCATCTCAAGATTGGAGAATGTTACTGATGTCGAGGATGCTCAGAGGGCCAACTTAAAATACAAGGCGAGGCTTGATTCGTTGGTCCTAAAATGGTCTCATTCAAGACACACAAGAGAAATGGAATCTGCTGTGCTTGACATGTTAGAGCCTCATAGAAAGATCAAGGAGCTCACCATCAAGAGTTATGCCGGCAAGGAATTTTCATCATGGGTTGGAGGTCATTTGTTCTCTAATATGGTGCTTGTGCGCTTAGAGGAGTGTAACAATTGTTTGTCATTGCCACCTCTCGGACAATTGCCTCAACTCAAAGAACTTTATATTAGAGGAATGAATGCAGTGGAAAGTGTTGGTGCTGAGTTTTATGGAGAGCGTAACTTGCCTTTCCGGGTATTAGAGACTCTTGAGTTTGTGGGAATGCAGCATTGGAAAGAATGGCTTCATTTCCAACTGGATCACGAAAGTGGTGTTTTCCCTTACCTGAAAACACTCTCAGTAAAAAGATGTTCTAAACTGGAGGGTAAGTTGCCAGAGAACCTCAATTCTTTAGCAAAGCTTGAAATTGTTAAATGTGAGGAATTGGCGGTTTCGATTGCTAACTACAAACAGCTTCGTCAGTTAAACATTGACGGTTGTAAAGTGTTGGAACATACAGCTGCTAAGGTTGAGTTTGAGTTATTAGAGTCCTTGTGCCTTTCAAACATTTCGAAGGTGATGTCTCTGGAAACAGGGGAATTGTTCAGGAAGGGATTAAGCAAGGTTAGAGATTTGAAGATCAATGGATGTGAGGAGGTGACGTCTTCATTGAAGAATGAGGGTAGATTATTGCAGCAGTTGACTTCTCTTGGCAGTTTGGTAATTGAAGACAACTCTCGTCTAGTTGAAGAATTGGGAAAAGAAGCAGAGGAGTTGCAAATATTGGAGTGCAGGATTGAACGTCTGGTGTTTAAAAAGTGCAAAAATCTTTTGAAGCTTCCAAAAGGGTTAAATCAGTTGTCGTCTCTTCAAATGCTTTGCATAGACGAATGTTTTTCTTTCCCAGATGTTGATCTGCCACCTTCTCTTAAAGTCATCAAGATTGTACGGTGCCGTTCGTTGACTTATTTAGCAAAATTCCAGATTCCCCAAAATCTCAGAAGAATAGTGATAAGTGATTGCAAAAGTTTGAAATCACTAGTAGATGAGGTGGAATGTGAACGACTGGGTTTAATAGCACCGAACGGGTTCTTCAGCGACAACACCAATCACTGCCTTGAATCTATTCACATCTTGAATTGCCAAAATCTGAAATCCTTACCGGATGGCTTATGCCACCTCAGCAATCTTCAAGAGCTACATATTTACAATTGTGGAAGTCTTGTTTCCATCCCGAGACTACCCTCCAACCTGAGAACGCTCTGTATCAGATATTGCAAGAAATTGGAGGCGTTGCCCGAAGACATGCACAATCTCAACTCTCTTGAGTATTTGAGCATCGAATACCATGAAGGTTTGACTTTTCCTCCCAACCTAAAATCACTTGATATTGGGAACATAAAGAGCTGTAAGTCATTGTGGGAGTTGGAGTGGGGGTTGCACAGACTCACCTCTCTTACATACTTGTATATCGACGGTGAAGACCCGGATACGGTGTCGTTTCCACCCGACATGATACGGATGGAGACGCTCTTCCCCAAATCTCTCACTTATCTCAGAATAGACGGCTTCCCGAATCTGAAGAAACTGAGCAGCAAGGGCTTTCAATTCCTCACCTCCCTTCAATCTCTGCATCTCTGGAATTGTCCAAAGCTAGCATCCATTCCAGAGGAGGGTCTGCCTCCTTCACTAGAGCAACTTTGGATCATTGGGTGTCCAGTGCTAAAAGAGAGATGCCAACCAGGAAAAGGACGCTACTGGCACAAAATATCCCACATCCCGAAAATAGAGATATGAAGCTGATGAAGACCCGGATACGGTGTCGTTTCCACCCGACATGATACGGATGGAGACGCTCTTCCCCAAATCTCTCACTTATCTCAGAATAGACGGCTTCCCGATTCTAAAGAAACTGAGCAGCAAGGGCTTTCAATTCCTCACCTCCCTTCAATCTCTGCATCTCTGGAATTGTCCAAAGCTAGCATCCATTCCAGAGGAGGGTCTGCCTCCTTCACTTACGCAACTTTGGATCTCTGGGTGTCCTGTGCTAAAAGAGAGATGCCAACCAGGAAAAGGACGCTACTGCCACAAAATATCCGACATCCCTAACGTAGAGATAGATTGACAGTCGATTTGAAGCTGATGGTTGATTCGATCCCATTCTCTAGGTCCAGGTATCATCTTCTCAAGGAATGTTTTGTTATTATTATTATTATCCACAATATTTGTTTTTTATTTATTTTTAATTTATGTCCTTCGTTTGGCTGAAGATTTTCGGGGTTTCATGAGTGGCTGCTTTGGGAGACCTTCATTTGGCTCACACAGTAGAGCTGGTTCTGTCTTGCTTTGAGGGCGATTCTTTGACGACAACAACCATGGCTATTTCTGGGCCAAGGTTTCTTCTCTCGCGTTCCTCGCAACACTAGTTTATTTGGAGCCCATGGGATCTCAGATCGAGTTGAGTGAGCAGGATAGTTTTGTTGAATTTGAATATGATTTCCTGGCCTGGGGGGCAGAGGACTGGAAAAACTGGGAATCTGGTGAGGTGGGAAAAAAAATGCATGAAATGGTTTGATCTTGAAGGGACCATTTGGATCTCCACATGGCCAATCCTTGGATTTGATTGGTTCTGATGATACAAAAGCCTGAGCTTGACGGGTTCGTTATGCAAACAGATGATGAACCAACTAGCATTGCTGGAAAGGGAAATGGCTTTGACGAGTGAGGATAGTCATAGTTGCTCGAGTGAGAAACTTTATCATATTGGTCAGGCGTTTTATGGAAGGTCAAGAGGGTGTGGATATGAGGACCATATAAGTTGCATAATTTTCCACATCTCTACCAGTCTCTTCCAACTGGGCTTCTAGAGGGTGTGGATACGAGGACCATGAATGGTGCTGTCAAGCAATTAGAGGATGGTCTGAAACTTGAGCGGTCTAGAATGGAGCAGGAGAATATGCAGCAGTTGGAGCTGCAGAAAAAAGGAAAGAAGAAGAGAGTAAGAGAAAAGAGGCTGATATGGCATCAAAGAAGAGACAAAGGGAAGAGGAAGAAAGGAAGGAGAAGGAAAGAAAAAGAATGCGTGTTGAAGCCCGTAGACAGCGGAGAGAACATGAAGACAAGTTACCTACTGAAAAAGTAGAGAAAGAAATAAAAAGCCAGTCCATTGTATGATTCTTTATGCTCTGCCTCGTTTCATATATATATTTTTGTTTTTTTGCACATTTTAGATATCACATTCTATATTGGGCTTTCTTGTGTAGGATGGAAGAGGCCCTGGCGGTAAGAAATCTAAGGATGAAACAGAAAATAAGAACATGGACAAAGAAAGGGGATTTGACAGTTCCAGAAATATTTCAGAGACTGAGCCTAGTACTTCCAGGATCTCAATAAGCAATGCCGGAAGAGAAAATATTATCCACGAAGAGTTCCATGAGGCCTTGAGTAGTTATGGATATAAAGCAGAGGTAAATGCTAATGTCTTTTTAACAATTGATACCCACCATATCTTAGGATCTACTTGCATATGTTGAGTGTTTTTACTTGCATAGGCAGGAGCAGAGTGATAAACTGTGAGCATAGCATGAATTCTAATCCTCTGTTGTTGTAGTTTGCATACGACCGTTAAACTTGTTGGGTTGAACCTATTTTGAGGCCTTCTGTTAAAACTCCTAATAGCTTATCGTAAACCTCAAGTCTGAACCACCTTTAGAAAGTTTTCTTATTCATGAATAGCTGCATACTGTTGTGCACTTTTACCTTGTCTGTAAAGCCTCTTGCTGATACTTCCTGTGATATTTAAGGTACCTAACAATTTAGACAGAGAAATGGAGAATTCACTTGGCATTACGAGTCAAGTGCAGTACTATGACATCTCTCCATACAAAGAACCTGATGATGATAATGTCATACCAAATAGTAAATTTATTCCTTCATGGTCAAGGTATGTTTTTCAATTGTTATATATGAAATATGATCTTCAAGTTAAAGAGCGTCACAATCATCTTAGTGATATGTATCTTAGCGAAAGGCATAGATTGTGTACCCTTTGAAACTGTCAACTCAGCTGCGCTATAAAATATCTTTTGTTTGGTTCTTGTTTTGTACAGTAAAAAACTGCCTGGCTTTTGGCGTTTCTTGCCAGAATAGAGCAGACGACCCAGAGATGACACTCCTCCGAGAATGCTTTTGCTGCATATCTGAAAGTACTTTTATGTTTTAAAGCCACGGTCTTCGTAGCTATTGCATTGGCATTTTGGCTGGTCAATTTTTAGATACTGCTGGACTAAGTTCCAATATGCTCATTTGCAATACTCTTGCCCGAAAAGCATCAATTAAACAACAGCGGAATGTGCTAAACTCTATTCAGTATATTCTTCAGTAATAAGAGCTTTTGATGATGAAGAGGTAATGTTTACCTTTATTGATTATTCTCATTTTTCCTCTCTGTGTTCTAAACTACATTTACGCTGGCAGTTTGGTTGTTAAATGAGCAACTTTCCTTCTGCGGAGTGTAAAATGCCCTTAGTTACTGCCTATCAAACCAAAATACTTGTAGTAATTGGTTTTTATTTCTCGTTGCAGATTTTCATATTCCATTTGTGAACAGTTTCTTGAGCAGGCGACACCCTTCCAAGCCGAAATGTAGCTGAAACGTGTAGAACTTTTTTTTATTTTATTTTTTAATGCATATGGGTCTGTTGTAACTTATCTCAGATAATTTGCAGAGTGATTGTATTTAAGAAGAGTAACAAGTTCCATTGGCAGACGGGTAACTGCATGAGCTATTTGAGTAATTTGGTCAGCATCTCCTGCTGCCTTCTTGTTTCTTTGGCGCCGCCACTTTGGTCGGCATTGGTTTCAGCTTTAGCTTTAACCTCATTCTTCTGAAGGATGATAAGTGAAGGCTAGAAATGTATGTATTTTGGTATGGAGGTGTTATATAGAGCAATCTATATTGCCATTATTTTTCCTCTTTCGGTCCGTTTGCTTATTAACGATCATACACCAAAATATTGAACGTCGAATCATAAACTTCTTTTCCAAAATTTAAAGTTTGCAACTCTTGGAACATATATAAATTTCTTACACCAATGGAGGCCTCGGAACCCCGCAGCAGGAAACTGGAGGTGGAGGAGTAGCATGCCGGCAACGGTCATTGATCTTCAGAAAGATACTGATGGTGAAAAACTAATTTTAGGACCACATCCACATAGACAATGTTAGAAAATATTAGTATATTTTGGTTTTTTTGAATGTTTGGTTTCCTGAGCTTAGCCCATTAGCATTAGGGTTTAGATTTCTTACCTTTTAGGATTCGGGTTAGTTTATTATAAATAGCTTGCTTGTTCTTCAGTTGAGAATATATTAGTCACAATGTAGCCTTTAAGGTTTTGTAGAACATGTTGATCCTTCGGGTTTAATGTGTTTCTGTTTGTATCAGTCTGTCCATCTGGGTGCGTTTGGTACGCAGGACGGGACGGGACGAGGCGTTTCGTCTCGCATTTGGTACGCCTAAAACGAGTGGGACGAGGCATTCTACGGCACAAGTTTTGGATGATTTTTTGTTCCACCTCCACCCCTTGGAACGGGGTTGTTCCACATCTGTGGGACAGAAAATTTTAACATTTTAGGACAAAAATGCCCCTTGTCTTTTTCAAAATTTACAACATCCGTCCCGTCCTGTCCCGTCTGCGTACCAAACGCACCCTCTCTTTGTTTTACCAGTTTCGTTCCGTGGATCCTTTTGTCGTTTTCTGATTTGGATTCATAGTTTAAAAAAATAATAACAAATTTAAAAATTAAAAAAAAAGGTTAAAAGGTGGATAGGGATGGCAATTTAACCCGTCAAATTCGATATCCGCAAGTAACCGATCCGAACGGTTCGGTTTCGGGTATAAATTTCGGGTATTTTACGGGTATGGGTAACCGTCGGGTAAATTTTTCGGTTTCGGGTTCGGTTATGGTTATTGGAGTATCCGCCCCAAACCCATACCCGAAACCGAACCATTTCATCAATAAATAAATAAAATATAAATATTTATTATATGAAAATGGGTTGTCAATAATCATGCATTATTAAATATGAAATTAATTATTTACTTTTATATCATTAATAATAGGAATTATATGCTTATAATTTTTAAGAGTGTAAATGTTTTCTTAGTAATATAAATTTTTAATGTTACTTATTAGATGCATTGTATCAATTGTATTAATAATAGCAATTTATTTAATATCTTTTTTTTTAATATTCTTCATTGAGTTAATAATATAAATAAATATATAAATATCATAATGGGGAAAACCGTTCCCCGATCAAAAATCCATCACCCGACGGGTTCGGTTATGGGGAAAACCCGTTCGGGGATTCTACGGGTTCGGGTTTGAGGAAAATAAACGGGTTTGGGTTTGAGGATGGCACATCCGAACCCAATCCGCCCCGTTGCCAACCCTAAAGGTGGACAATTCTATTTAGAGCCACGCCGACGGTGGACCGAATCGAGCCATCATCTGCTGCTGTTCCCGTATCCCTTGTTGCCTGCAATCCCGACCACCATCCGCTGCTACTCGTCCCGATAACCACAAACTTGGATCGAGTTTGTCCTCGACCTGTACTCTGCCGGAGTCTCGAACCCACTGGAACAACAGCTGCACCAGATCCTGCCCACAAACTACTCAGCTTGCACTTGCTCCTGCATCTGCACCAGTTCGAACCACAGCCTACCATTGATCTGCTTGCCTCGCCCTGCAACCAGCCCAGAAAATCAGCCACCATAGCCCCGTAATGATCAACTTGCAACGAGAGATGGGCAAATACTCATTGGTTATTGGTTATGGGTAACTGCGGTTATCCGTCCATTTAAATTAAACGGTTACGGTTATGGGTAACCGTTTAAATAAATAAACGGTTATGGGTATAACCGTTTACCTGTGAAATTTAAATAAGCGGTTATGGGTATTAACCGCGGTTATAAACGGGTAACAGTTTACCCATTTATTTTATATATATAAAATTAACACAAACCATGTTCTCTATCGGACAAAACTTAGATCAATGTTATTAACCGTGGTTACCCGCCCGACATAACCGTTGCTCATCCTAGGAAAAACTTCGGCGGAGCTCAGAGGGGTTGGGAGGACTTGGGTAGCTGTGGACTCGACTGGCTTTGCTTCTTCTTTCATTGGTTTGGTGCTGTTTGTCTGGGGAGTTAAAAGAACTGTTGGGTTTTTACTTTTAAATTGCACAGGAGTAATAATAGTATGACGTTAGGAGGACAAAATTGATAAATATAGTCACGAACAACGAACTTAAGAAAGCGGACCTTCGTTCTTTAGGCCAACTTCTTGTAGAATCAAGTAGACGGATTAGAGTATTTCTAAAAAAGACGTCAAATTTAAAACATCAAATTTCAATTTGATGGCTGACTTGGCAATTTGTAACTCATGAATCAAAATCTCCGCTTCGGTTATTCTAGTTTTGGCGCACAAGTATATTATAATAACTTTGAAGGACTATGTTTCGCTTATTACCCGAGGAACAAATATTCTGAAACGTGGAGCATTTATATCATGGATGTGCTTTTGCATACAGTGATTTCTTAAACTCTTGGATTACCTGGTTCAAATAATGTCGCGTGGTTCCCATTTACATGGACAATTTATATTGCCTTGACAATTTCCATTTTATTTTGTTATCTGAGTTTGACTGTGTTCCATTTCAGGCCAAAGACAACTCAGCAGCAGAGGACCAAGCGCCTCTCTCTCATTTAGCATTAGCTAAGATACTAAATTAGGCATCTCGATGCATGCTAAAATATATCTATAACGATGTTTAATTGTCAGAAAATGAAAATTATGACAAATTTTTCTTTTGTAATTTTCAAGTTGTTAAAAAAAACATGTAGACGGATGAAAAAATAGGTAAATGGGTAAAAAAAAGAGATAAACGGATTCAAAAATGGGTAAATGGTTATGGTTAAATGGATACACGGTTATGGGTATGGTTAACCGTTTATAAACGGTTATGTGTATGGGTATAACCGTTTATGCAATTACCCAACGATTAAACGGTTATGCAGGTATGAACATAAACGGTTATGGGTAAATAACCGCGGTTACCCGCCCGCCATAACCGTTGCCCATCCTTACTTGCACCTGTACCTGACCTTCCACTTTTGCTCTACATCCATGATTTTCCTAATATAACTTTCCAAAACCGCCAAAGCTTCACCTTGGTCGTACTGTCTTCGCAAACCCAGATCCCACCAAGGTTGCATCCGTCAGTTTTGAAACAAAAAGAAATCAAGGAGAGAAAAAAAAAAGGTAAAAAGAAAAGAGAGGAAAAAAATAATAAGAAATATTTGTTTTGGAGAACATGGAAAAACAAAATTGCTGCTGTTAGTTTTGGGCCCACACGGGCAAAGGAAAAAACGAACAAGGATTCTCGCAGGATTCATTTCTTAGGAATCGTAGGGATCTTACAATCGTGTCCGTTCATCGTATATCGTGCGGTCAGAAATTATTTATAATTTAAAATTCAAATATAAATAGTACTTAACAAAAACTGACCACACGATATAAAATGAACGAATATGATTGCGGGATCCCTAGGGATTGGATCCGGTGAGGATCTTGAGGGGGGAAAACATGGTTAAGTTTGTGTTTGGCCCACAAGTTGTTGGCGTTTTTTTTGTTTGTTTGTTTGTTCGTACAATTAAGATATGGAAATCTCGTCCGTTTAGTGACGGGTTCTTTTCATACTCTCAACACTAGCCAATTTGAACAAGAATCAAGAATCAAGAACCAGTTTGCCAGTTCGCAAGTCAAGTTAAGTCAAGTTCGCCAGTTTGCCAGTCAAGTCAAGTTCACAAGTCAAGTCAAGTTTGCATTCCAGTCCGACTAACAGAGCCAATCCGCATCTGCTTGTTTGCAAACCCATGTCGTATACCGCCATGAGTTTGACAGGGGGTGTTAGAAAATATTAGTTTTTGGTTTTTTTGAATGTTTGGTTTTCTGGGCTTAGCCCATTAGCATTAGGGTTTGGATTTCTTACCTTTTAGGATTATGATTAGTTTATTATAAATAGCTTGCTTGTTGTTCAGTTGAGAATATGTTAGTCACAATGTAGCCTTTAGAGTTTTGTAGCAGTTTCGGCATTTTTAGATGTTTAATAATAGTTATGCTAGTTTTATAGTCCCGTTTGTTCCGCACTCTAATATTTAACTGACAAGACGGCGGTGATATGAATGAATCTGTCGGAATTGAGGGAGGGTTGTTGAGTTTTAATGAATACTTGATGGACGATATTAACGAGGACAAGAATTGCCATCGTCATGTGACCTTTGGATCTAACTACACAGAATTTCCTTGTTCCCACTTTCCATGAGAATAAACATAAGGAACCTATTTAAGTTCCCTAATAGGTTCCTTATGCTCTGGCTCGACGATCCCAGGAACTTGGCTTTTGATGCGGAAGGGCTTTCAATTCCTCACCTCCCTTCAATCTCTGCAACTTTCTAGATGTCCAAAGCTAGCATCCATTCCAGAGGAGGGTCCGCCTCCTTCTCTTAGTCAGCTTCGCATCCCTTCCATACAGATATAGATTTTAAGATGATTTGAAGCTGATGGTCGATTCAATCCCATTCTCGATCTAGGTCCAGGTATCATCTTCTCAAGGAATGTTTTATTATTATTATTCATGTAGAGTAAAGTATTATTATTATTATTAGGCTTTTTAGCCAAAGTGGTCTTTAAGATTTGCATAACACATAACTTTGGTTCCTGAGATTGAAAATCAATAGAAATTGTCCCTGAGATTGTCCACCATCCATTATTTTGGTCATTCCGTTAAAAACTCCGTTAAGTGGTCCCGGAGCTCATACCGGAAACTGAGATTTTTGGCCGGAAGTTTGTGCAATTTTCAAAGCTTCGTAACTCAATCGTTTCTTAACCAAATTTGACCCATAATATATCAAAATGAAGATAGGAAAGTGTTGAACAAAATTATACCTATTTGGAAACCCAATGGTTTCCGAAGATGACTGAAAAATAGCCTGAAAGATGACTGGTCCGTGAGAAAACTAGAAAACTCTCCAGAAACTGGTTAAACTTTAAACGTTCATAACTTTTTCAATACTCAACGAAATCGAGTGATTCAAAAACGAAAATCATGCTTCTCGATGAGACAAAGAGAATGGTACATTTCTTAATAGAAGAGCCAGTTTTATTCTTCTTATCTCATCGTATACATCGTAATATAACCTCTCTTTTTGTTAAATCTAAAAGTACCCTTTCTATTATTTCTTAGGTAGGCCCACATGTTTTAGGTTATCCGGAAGTGGGAGCAAGATTCGAACCTACGTAGAAAAACTTCAATAGATTTACAGTCTGTCGCTTTTGATTGCTCGGCCACTCTCCCCTTCCCGGGCGAAGGCCCCCTCAATGGTTTCTAAGCATCGCCTTGATCCATAGAAGCTCCAGAAAAGAGAATGAAGTCATCTGCACAAATGAGACACACAGAGGCCATCTTTAGATAGCTTAACAGGCTTCCATCCCTATACAAAGAACAAAAAAGGTAAGGTTTTGAAAGTAAAGCTTTAGAAACCCTAAATTTTTTCGGAGGAGAGGGATAAGAAGGGCATTGTATTGACTTTGGGGAGGGATCCACTAAAAAGAATTCTTGCTCATTGACTCACTTCGGGAACTGATCACAATAAGGGTGATCTCTCTTTGAGTTCAAGTGCCACATACCAACGAGCCATGAATACCATCTTTCATGACCTCATCGGTACATCAGTCGAAGTATACATTGATGATGTTGTGGTCAAGTCCAAGCGTCGGGAGTCACACTTAGAGGACCTTCGCCAAACCTTCTTACGCATGCGCCAGCACAACCTCAAAATGAACCCAGCCAAGTGTGCTTTCGGCGTCTCGGCAGGAAATTTCTTGGGATTCTTAGTCCATCACCGCGGCATTGAGATTGACGAAAACAAGGCCCGCGCAATTATCAATGCGCCGGCCCCCAGGACTAAGAAACAATTACAGTCTCTGCTCGGTCAGGTCAATTTTCTCCGAAGGTTTATTGCCAATTCGGCAGGGAAAATGCGAGCTTTCTCCACTTTGCTAAAACTCAAGGACCACGACAAGTTTGCATGGGGCTCCGAGCACGACGACGCCTTCACCCAAATCAAGGTAGCCCTAACTGCCCCGCCTGTTCTTGGACCGCCCCGCCGTGGCAAACCTCTTAAGTTGTACATATCTGCGGCCGAAGAATCCATCGGCTGCCTTCTAGCACAAGACAACGATGCCGGCCGCGAGCAAGCCATTTTTTATCTCAGCCGCCACCTCAATACCCCTGAGATCAATTACACGGCTGTTGAGAAACTCTGTTTAGCATTGTTCTTTGCCGCCTCCAAGCTTCGGCATTACATGCTTCCATCCGTCACTCAAGTCATTGCCCAGACCGATGTCATCCGTTACATGCTCACTCGGCCAATCGTCAAAGGGCGAATCGGGAAATGGACCATGGCACTATCCGAGTTCAATTTACAGTATGTTCCTCAGAAGGCCGTCAAAGGCCAAGCTTTAGCTGACTTCCTGGCCCAACACCCGTCTCCATACGACTTTGGGGATAATGATCTCGAAATCGGCATGGTGGAAGCACGGGACAATTTCTGGATAATGTATTTCGATGGCTCCAGCACTTCCTTTTCGGCTGGCGTAGGCATTGTCATTCAGTCTCTCGAGCACCATCGATGGTATTTTTCTTTCAAACTGGACTTTGACTGCACCAATAATCAAGCCGAATACGAAGCTCTTGTCATTGGCCTCGGCATCCTTCATGACTTGCGAGCACCCCGCGTCCTGGTTTTTGGCGACTCTGAACTTGTCATTAACCAGCTCAATGGCATTTTTCGTTGCATGAGTTGCACTCTAGCTCCTTATCACATGGTCGCTAGCTATTTGGCCGAGTCTTTTGACCGTATCACATTCGAGCACGTCTCTCGGGTCCATAATGTCGACGCAGATGAATTGGCCCAAATCGCCTCCGGCGCGCAACTCATGGGGGGCAAACGAGGACGAGCGATACCAGTCGTACGACGCTCATACCCGGCCTTGGTTAACCAACAAGTTATTACCCAGGATCATGTGATCCGAACACGAGTAATGTCATTACCATCACTACTGGAACGAGGAGACCCCGTCGAGATCTGCGCAGTAGAAGCATTACCAGGTCCAGATGATTGGAGAGGCGCAATCATGCGATACCTTGATAATCCTGATGGAAAACACGAACGTAAGACGAAGGTTCATGCCACGAACTATGTGTCATACCAAAACGCTCTATATAGGAAGAGCGAGGACGGCTTACTGTTGTTGTGTCTCGGCCCTAAAGAGGCCGCACTAGCAATGACCGAAGTCCATGAAGGAATATGTGGAGCCCATCAATCCGGCCGGAAGATGCGTTGGTTGCTTCGCCGACACGGGTATTTCTGGCCGAATATCTTAAAAGACTGCATTGAGTACGCACGGGGATGTGTACAGTGTCAGATTCACGGCCCTATACAAAGGGCCCCGGCCGAATTATTGCATTCGGTCACCAAACCATGGTCGTTTAGGGGATGGGCCATGGATGTCATCGGCAAAATTACACCATCATCTGGCTCGGCAAAGCACGCCTGGATACTCGTAGCAACGGATTACTTTACCAAATGGGTTGAAGCAAAATCATACGCCGTATTGACATCCAAAGAATTGTGTGATTTTGTCGAAAGACATATCGTAACTCGATTCGGTGTGCCAGAAACAATCATAACAGATAACGGCACGATCTTCACATCTGGCCGATTCAAGGAATACACAATGAATCTCAAAATTCGGCTCGAGCAATCTTCACCGTATTACCCACAAGCCAATGGGCAGGCAGAAGCAAGTAACAAAGTTTTGATAGGGATTCTTGAAAAAATGGTGAGGGAACGACCGGGTATGTGGCATTTAAAGTTACATGAAGCGCTGTGGGCCTACCGAACGTCACCAAGAACAGCCACAGGAACGACGCCGTATGCGTTGACCTATGGGCATGATGCCATGTTACCAGTCGAGTTAAGTGTCAATTCACTACGAATGATAGAAAACAGCAGTCTGTTCGGTGATGAGTATGGTCAAGCCATGAGACAGGAGTTGGAAGACCTGGAAGGTGTCCGTCTTGACGCTTACAATTTATTAGTAGCGCAAAAGAAAATCGCCGAACGAGCGTACAATCAGCGTGTCAAGCAAAAAACGTTCGGCGAAGGAGATTTGGTTTGGCAGACGGTTTTACCAGTTGGACTAAAAGACCCAAGGTTCGGCAAATGGTCGCCGAATTGGGAAGGGCCGTTTGTTGTTCATAAGGTTCTCGGCAAGGGGGCATATCATCTCAAAGATCGAGGTGGCTTAATGCATAAGTTGCCGATTAACGGAAAATTTTTGAAAAAATATTATCCGACCAACTGGGAAATGCAGGAGTAAACAAGTTTTTTTATATATATAGAAAAAGGGGTTACAAAAAAAGGTGAATTCACAATCATAAAAACTAAGGAAGATAAGCCGTGAGGGCTGCCTTCAGCTCATACCACCTTCCCTCCCCCAAAGTAATCTCGGCTTCCCGCATCCTCCTCTCTGACTTCATCCGCGCAACCCGCCGGGCGCCGGCCGCAAGCTCTGTCAGCCTAGCCTTGTTAGCCTCAAATGTCGCTTCAAGAGATGAAGCGACATCTGACCGTTTACGTTGAAGCTCCGCAATCTGGTTATCAAGGGCCACCAGCTCAAGTTTTTTGGCCTTTATAACTTCAAGCTCCGGCCGGGCAGCCTCTTGGGCAGCCTCGTCAGCCTTCAGAACGTCGCCAGAACGGAGGGCGTTTTCAAAAATTGGGAAGAAGTCTCGAGTCTTCTCCAAAATCGAAGACAACTGAGCAACGGTAGCGTTGTCCAGATGACCTTCGGAGGCAAGAGCATTCAAGCACTCCCCAATAGTTTCAAGGCCGTTGTTCTGGAGGACCTCCAAGGCGGACAACGATAGAACATCGTGCAGCCGAGAGAAAGCCGGATGATCAGCGGCCCCGACGGCAGATCTGGTTGGCGAGACAGAGGAGCCGGCTCCACCAGAAGCCGTGTAAAACAGAACGTCAAGTTCGGCCTGCCAGGTAGGCTGAAAACAAAAACGTGAGAATCATTCGAGGCAAATGACAAGGAATTCTAAAGAATAGAGAAAACTCACAATGGTTGGAGGGGCCTCTTGGGAGGGGTTGGTAGAATCTGCAACCGAAGGGGAAACCACCGGCGCTGTCGGCGTTTTAAGCTCGACAGCGGCCTTCTTTCCCTTGTCGATCACATGGGGATCGGCTAAAAGATTCTCGGCCGTTGGAGTTGGAAGAGGACAGCTTAGAATGTCACCATCATCCTAAGAAGATTGGTCGAAGATTGGTCAATACAAAGACTATGAAATCAGACAAGGAAACCAGTAGGAGATTCAAACCTCTTCATCATCCAGAATGACCGACGTTCGCTTCGGATGTTTTGGGGGCGACTTGACGGCCAAAGGGGTCACCTGCTCCAATACATTGCCGCCAGAGATTTTTTGGATTTTGGGGGACTCGACCCGCCGGACAGGTTCTGGTACGGCTTGAGAAGCAATAGACGCAGACGATGGCCGGGGTGCACCAATACGGATGCCTTTGGAAGCTTTGACCGGCGCCTCCCGGTCTCGCTTCCCCGCCGAAGGTTTTGGGAACTTTGCCGGGCGGGGAGATTTATCGGCCGCTTCAACCTCTTGACGCGACCGTTTGCCTGACGGTTTGGTTTTGGCTACAGCAGCCGTGGCCGTTTTAGGAAGAACAATGGTCTTCTTCTTCTTGGCCACGACCACCGTAGCAACATCTGCCGGCTGAGATGCTCGGCCACCTAGAAAAAGACAAATAGTTAGAGATCCTCGACGAAGTTAAGCCACCAAAGGGCAAAAAAGGTTTTTGAGACAAAATAAGAAATAAGTACCGAAGAGTTTGGCGACTATGTCATCGACCGGCGCGCCGAAAAAATCGTTTGTGTACGCCTCCCACCAGTCACCAAAAGTGTCGGTGCAAAGGGCTTCAGGGATGGCCGGCTTCAGACGAAACCTCTTGCACCTTTCCTGGAAGTCCGTCTCGGCGACTTCAAGATCCTTCCCAGGGGAGCCGGAGAGGCGTCCTCGGCCAAGAAGGGAACGGGAAGAAAGGAGGGGGACCGGGGCACCTTGGACGAAGCCAAGTTGCCGGGCAGTGAAATGGGGATGGTAAACTTCCCAGCTGGCTCGGCGTGCCTCGCAACCGAGAGGAAGATCGGGTGATAACACGAACGATCCCCAATGTTGGCGCAAAGTAAGATCCGTCTCTTCATCCCAGGCCTCAGATGGAAGACAGATCGATTGGGGGTAGTTCCGACGACGACATATCAAAAACTCGTCATCAGACAACTCGGCCAGGCCAAAGAAGAACTTGAAAATTTCTTCGGCCCGGTGGGGAGGTATGGGTCGAGTCGCCAGCTGAGGACCGAGCGACTCAACCGGATGGAAGGATGGAAGGTCAGGCCGAAGTGAAGTGAAGTAGACCTGCAGCCAGAGTTGGAAAATCCAGAGAGGCCCACTCTGCTGGGGGTCAATAGTGGCCGCAGTCGTCTCGGCCAAACAGCGGAACAGGTGGGCGAGAACGGCCGGACTCAGGGCCAAGGACTTGCCGCTCGCCAGAGCTTCGGCCACTGGCAGGTTCTCCACCAAGCATTTGTTTGACTTGGGACAACAAATAAATTTGTTGTACCAGTAGAAGAGGAAAGCTTCATGTTCCCCCTTCCTAGCCACTTCTTCCCCATGGCCGGCGAAATGCCAGTAAAGGGTATTATAGTTAAAGAAATTCTTGAATCGCTTCTGAATTTCTTCCTTGGTGGAACTGGCGCCCTTCTTCTCCTCCTTCAAGGATTCGGCAGCCCGAACTTCAAGCCAGGCCTTCAGATCAAGTCTCTTCGGGTAGCCGGCGAGGGCAGCATTGATTGTAAGGCCAGAAGGGGAAGTCCCCAGAATGGCCGAAATGTCAAGGACGGTGGGGCCGGCCGGGCCAAAGGGTAGAACCATCGTGTTGGTGGCTGAGCACCAGAAGTTGAGGGCCGCCAGCAGCAGCTCTTTATCCATGGCAATTTCCACGGTGGAAAGCCAGATGGCATCATAAATGCCTAGCTTCTTCCATTGAGCGCCATGGAACTCTGACATGCGCTCTACCCAGACTGGCCAGTTAGCCGGAGTTGAAGGCCAGGAGCCTTGGGGCTTGGCCGAATCCCACTTGGCCCAGTCAATCCCATGGAGCAGGGGGCAAGGCAATGGTTCTTGCATAAGTCGATGATGGAGGAAGGGACGGTTGCTCTGAAGACCGGTCCAAGCATCTGGTGACTGACGCTCAGATCACTTTCAAAGCGCATAGCTTTGACGGAAACCTTGTCGAGAATATCCTTGCACTTCTCGCATTCGGTGGTAAGCTTGGAAGATAGGGATGCCATTGGAGAAGATTGAAAAGTTGCAGAAGGAATTGGGAATTGACGGGATTCTTTGAGCGATGAAGATATGGGAGAAGAAAATCAAGAAAAGCTTGAGAATTTTGGGAGCGTAAAAGGATCAGTGGAAAAATTCTGGGTACTTATAGGCATTTGGGTAAGAAGATAGAGCGTTTGATTTTTAAATTCGGATAAAATCAATCGGGAAAAGCGCCAAGATTTTCCGAACAGTTGAAGGAATCCAGGTGAAAAGACCGAACATCCCACGCGTACATTATGATGCACGATTGCGTGTGGCGGCGAGCAATAGTGGAAAACGGTTCAGTAGCTGCGCGTGCTGTCGATAGGGTTGCTGAGAGCATTAGGGTGTCACACGTGGCAAGGAAAGTCAAGAGGCAGGAAAGGCAAGGGGCACCGATCGTTCTCAAGATCAACGGCTTCAGAGATAGAGGCGTTCCCGCTCCTTCAAGGCCGGGCTCGGTCATAACCAGCGACCTCAGGAGCGAGGGGGCAAATGTTTGGGCCCAAAATAGCACTTTGGGCCGAGGGAAGATTTTCTCGGCCTAAAAGAGGGTTTACGTGGAACCCTAAGAACTAGGTAAGCCTAGAACGACAACTTTTCCTTGATTTAAGGTGAAAAACATGCCCTAAAACAAGGAAAAGGGAAAAACAAGAAAAAGAAAGCAAATGGCTTCTTCACGTGACCCAACAAGAGAGGATTCAGATCCTATAAATACAGAAGCAGTGGCAACAAAGAAGAGGCATCAACAACACAACACACAAATCTGCCCTGCGCAAACCCTCTCAACACCTTTGAGAATTTTTACTTTCTTTTTCGCCTTCACATCTTCAGTTTGGATAAACAGCACTGTGAAGGCAACCGGTAAACACCTTCAGTTTGGATAAACAGCACTGTTGCCGTAGAACCAGCCGTCCGTGAAGCACCTTCAGTTTGGATAAACAGCACTGCGACAAGGTCGATTGGTTATTTATCCTAGTCTCGGCCGACGAAGGAGTCTTGAATCCCCGTCGACAGAGGTCATCTCACCAGCCGGCCCGGCGAAGTGAGGTGTTACTAATACTAAAACTCGGTGCCTCGACGCCGAGTCGTTTTACGATTACGTACTCACAAGAGGATTTCATAACTCAACACCGAGACGGCCGAACCACGTCTGTGGTCGAGGCCTTCGTCAGTTTTGAGTATCTCTGCCCTTATACTCTAGTGTCGATTCGGCGTGGTCTCACCTTCATCAATACGGTGACCGTGGCCGAATTGGACGATCACAATTTGTGAATTTTGTAATTGGTAGCCTTGTCTTCAGGCTCTAGAACCTAAAGGCCGGGACACGTTCCTTTCTCGGCCGCAATCGCAAGATACAGAAGTTGGCCGCGCGCATCCATACCACATCAAGACATTTTACTCCTTGGCCGAGCCCGGCCAACGAGTTGGCACGCCCCGCACACATTTGAAGGACTCAGTTAGTCTACTATTTACTCGGCCTGCGCGCCACGTAGGCTAAGTAATATTTGTAGCCAACAGAAGCGTAAAAAGCTCCTTCTCATGTGCTAAATTATCATAGTTTGGCCGAAAAATAGCCTGAAATGTGACTAGTCTGTGGGAAAACTAAAAAACACACCGAAAACTTGGTAAACTTTAAGCGTTCATAACTTTTTCAATACTCAACGAAATCAAGTGATTTGAAACTAAAAATCATACTTCTCGATGAGACAAAGAGAATGGTAGATTTTTTTTTTTATGGATAACTCGCTGTAATTTGGCTAGAAAACGACTTGAAATTGGCTGTCTTGGTCTCATCGAGTTAGCCAATTTCGAGCCATTTTTCAGTCAAACCATGGTGAGTTAGCCATCAATAAAGGAATCATTCTTTCGTCTCATCGAGAAGTTTGATTTTAGATTTTGAATCACTCGATTTTGTTGAGTATTGAAGAAGTTATGAAAGTTTAAATTTTTTCCAGTTTGTGGTGAGTTTCTCAGTTTTCCCGCGGACCAGTCACCTTTTGGGCTATTTTCCAGCTATCTCTGATAACCATTAAGCTTCCAGATGGGTATAATCTTGTTCCACACTTTCCTATCTTCATTTTGATATATTATGGGTCGCATTTGGTTAATAAACGATTGAGTTACGAAGCTTTGAAAATTGCCCAATCTTCCAGCAAAAAATCTCAATTTCCGGCATGAGCTCCGGGACCACTTAACGGAGTTTTTTTAACAGAATGACCAAAATAATGGATGGTGGACAATCTCAAATACCAAAGTTATGTGTTATGCAAATCTCATGGACCATTTTGGCTAAAAAGTCTTATTATTATTATCATCTTTATTCGTGTAAGACCTACTCTAACTCTTGGAGTAAAACTTAAATTTTAAATTCCAAACCTACCCCAAGTTGCTTCAACCCGTCAAATATGAGTTTTAGGGAAAATTTAGCCCATAATTCCCTTCAGATTAGTGGGTTGGCCCACCATATGTATAATTTTCTTTTAATTTTATATTTATAAATTTATTGAATTCAACGAGTAAGATATAATAGAATTAAATCTAATAGTAAAGAATGAAAACATTCTTTTCCTTTTTGTTTTCTCCATTTTGCATTTCTTCTACTATATCAATTGGTTAGTTTCACTTTATTTTGTTAAATTCTATAGATAAAAAGAATATATGTACAGAAGGAGAAAATTAAAAGATATAATAGTCTAATTTAAATCCAACGGCCAAAATATTAGAGAAATCCTTTAATGTGTTTCATATTCTTTTATAGTGTTCCACAAGTTTTATGGTGCCAGTTTAGTAATTTTTTAATATTATCGGAATCTAAATATTTTTCCAATATTTTCATGTGTTTCCTCTCTCACGTTCCTCGCAACACTAGTGTATTTGGATCCCGTGGATCTCAGATCGAGTTGAGCGAGCAGGATAGTTTTGTTGAATTTGAATATGATTTCCTGGCCTTGGAGGCAGAGGACTTGGAAAACTGGGAATCTGGTGAGGTGGAAAAGAAATGCAAGAAATGATTTGATCTTGAAGGGACCATTTGGATCTCCACATGGCCAATCCTTAGATTTGATTGGTTCTGATGATACAAAACCTGAGCTTGAGGGGTTCGTTATGCAAACAGATGATGAACCAACAAGCATTGCTGGAAGGGGAAATAGCTTTTGACGAGTCGAACGTTCCAACACCACAATTGAACATCCCAGCATTCTGGAGCGGCTTTGCCAATCTGCTTGCATGCAAACTCCAGTTGCTTGCTCTTCAGCTTCATATAATTTGGTCAGCATCTCCTGCTGTCTTCTTGTTTCTTTGGCACCGCCACTTTGGTCGGCATTGGTTTTAGTTTTACTTTTAACCTCCTAGTTTTATTTTTAACCTCATTCTCCTCAAGGATGATAAGTGATGAATGCTAGAAATGTATGTATTTTAGTATGAGGGTGTTGTAAGATTATGTATATATAAAGCGATCTCTATTGCCTTTATTTTTCCTCTTTTGGTCAATTTGCTTATTCACCATCATACACCAAAAGATTGAACATTGAAACATATACTTCTCTTCCAACAATAAAAGTTTGCAACTCTTGAAACATATGTAAATCTGCTCCACCAACTTGTATAGAGAAGTCCACATTAGGTTAGATTACAAAGTTTGCATTTAAAAAGCCGCTGACTTGGGTTTAGTTAAAATTGAGTAGAGCAGTATTGTGAAATCTCGTCCCAAGATTTCACTGTTATAATCTACGTATTTGAATTATCGAGATTTTATATTATTTTCGAGAATTTTTATTAAGTTATTTACATTTAGATTTTTTTAAATTAAACTAATTACGAAGTTTGAAGTTTGAAGTTTGGAAAATAATCATTAAAACCCGTAGACTTTTTGAGGACACAATTTATATTTTTGAATAGAGCTCGATCTCACGAACGTGTAGGCTTCAGATTTACGAAGGTTGCAACGAAGTTATAATGAAGGAGTTATTAACATTTAAGGTCATGGACATTTTTGTAATTTAAACCTTCACTAGAAGGCCCCAAATTTTCTGGAGCACTGAGATTGTGCCGCGTGTGTGGCTGTGATGGAAAGGAACGAAGAGAAATGAGAGAGATGGACGGCTGGGATGAAAAGGAGTAAAAAGAAAAGGACATAGGGTGAGGCAGTTCTAACCAATCAGAAAAAAGGAGGAGAGGTTGAATGCCCAAGCAGGAGAAAGTTTAGGGGGAGGATAAACACACAACCGAAACCTATCCCTTTGACTCGATACACTTGCCGACCCGACCCGCTCTCGGCGCCATTTTCCGACTGCTTTTCAGTCAAAACTTCTGGTTTTCTTCAACCTCCCATCACCACCAAACCTCATCAAAACATCCCAGCACCTACTTCTAGCCAAACCGACAAGTTTTAGCCTTGATTTTGAAAGAATACCACCCGTCAGTCTGAGTAGTTCTCGACATTGAACCACCATTTTTGAAACGATTTTCTTCAATTACCACCACTATTAGACTCTCATTTAATCCAGGAACAAAGCCCAAACAACCTTGGAGGCAGCAAAGTACTGGAGATGACGAATCGAAGCACACCCTTTTTAGGGTTTCTGGCAGGTTCGAGGAAAATTTGAGCTTTTCCCGGCCGAATCGGCCTTAGTCACAGGTATGAAACTTTTCCACTCATCAAGATCTTCATTATGGTGAAATTTGGTAATTTTTGGAGTAGGTGGAATTTTCCCACGAGTCGGGGCGGCTGGCTGCCGCATGCGGTGACGCGAGGGCCAAGACCCCACCTATCTTTCCTAGGCTAATTTGAATACCTTGATTCTTTATTTGACATCTGTTTAGTAAAATTCTGATTTTTTTTAATATAGTTTCGTAGTTGACCGCCTAGTTTCCTGCCACTTGATTATTATATGAATTGACGATCCAACTGTTGGATCGTCACCAAACTTTAATAGGTTATTATTTGTAATATTTGAGGACATTAGAAATCAACGGATTGGGACTTCGTCGTACGGATATTCTCAAAATAGATTTCTAAGTTTGTAAAATCAAACGTTGACCTCCACTTGAATTTGTGATTGGTAGAGATCCAACCGTTGGATGTAATGAAATTTTAGTATGTTGTTATAGAAGCATAATGTGGACTTTGGGAAATTGCGGATTAGAAATTTGATAAGTGGATCTTCTGGTATAGATTTCTAGGGTTGCGAACCCTACTTCGACCTTGAACAACAGTTGGCTTTTTAGTCAACTTGCCCGAGTTCTTTTAGTGTATTGCTAATCTTAGAGTGTTTTTGAGATTCCATGAAGCTTATTAGGCTCAGCATGATGAGATGTCTTTTTTGATTGATGTGCACCTCGATTTACGTATTGATGGTATCACATTGTGTTATACTTGTTTATTTTATGTGATTTGACTTGTGTATTGAACTTGTTTGTGGATTGTGATTGATTTGTATGATTGGTATGATGTAATAAAATGTGAGGGCTAGTAGTGGACCATTAACCCATTGTCATAGGGATTCGTTGCTTTGATATCGTTTCATTTCTTGCTGCGTTGATCTGTTCTAAACTTAGTACTTGCGTTTTGTTTCATTTCGTTCAGCCTTCTAAATTGAGTACTTGGTTCTTGTATTGTTTCTTTAAGTCATTGCTATATTCCTTGGACTTCCGCTTAGTTCCATTGAGTGATCTGGAACTGGGTTTTGCTGGAGTTCCGTTGAGTTGTCTGGTTCCATGCTCAGTTTGGATTTCATTGAGTGGTCTGAAATCCCTCGTGTTTCGTGATTCTGTTAAGTGGTCCAGAATCATATCCAGCTTGGATTTCATTGTGTGGTCCGATATGCTTTATACTCTGTAATTCTGTTGAGTGGTCCGGAATTGTATCCACTCAGATTCCGTTGAGAGGTCTGGTATCCTTTTTACTTTGCGATTCTGTTGAGTGTCCGGAATCGTATCCTGGTTTGGATTTTGTTGAGTGGTCCGAAATCCCCTTTGGTGTCTTGGTTCTATTGAGTGGTTCGAAACCCAATGTTGATGGATTTTATTGAGTGGTCCGAAATCGCATCATTTGACTCGTTGGTTCTTTGGGTTGATTCATTTGAGACAGCTTCAGAGATTTAGGCTTCGGTCGAACTGTGTCGCTCTAGCCTTGCATTTCAGTGTATGGTATGTGTTATTGATTGATGTGATGGTGGAATAATGTTGGTTGTGATTGTTGTCATTATGATTAGACTCGTTGACTAATATGGCTAGATATTTATGTTGCGCTTCGTCGAATGTCCTCGAGATGTTGCGTGTCTGTTGTGTGGTATTATGTTGAGACATAGTGATTTATGTGATGAATGTTCGAGTGTAGTAACTGGTGAACTACGAATGGCTTGATCCCTATTTAAGATACGTAGGCAGTCTAACAAGGAGGTTAGATGCAACCATAAATTATACGAAAAATTAATATGCAATTCAATTCTCGAGTTGTGATTTGCCATATCTCAGAGGTGGGGTAAGTTAGAGATACGGGTATTAGGTGACGTGATGTGTCGATCCTAGATGTATGTTGGGATCGGGAGTGACAAGTGTGTTCTTTTTTTGCACTCAAGTTCGAATCTCCACTCTCATCTCCGTAATTTAAATAAATTTAGTGTAAATTATCACATCATTTGTTAAAAAAGATCCAAGTCATGAATAAGTCGACGTGATTTGTTTAAACGTAAAACTTGAGTGAAACGTCAGCATAATGATTCATTCGAAACTGTCTCCACCACATATCTGTAACAAAAACAGATTTGGGCTAATAACAACATTTTGCCCTTGTCTTAGTTCAAGGAGGAGGCATTAGAAAAAGTTTGGGGTAAATGAGAGAGACTAATGTGCTTTGTGTAGTTTCCAAGTGTTGTAACGGCTACATTTGGATCTTCGACCCATATGATCACATGGCCTCCAGTCTCCCCTTAGCATTATTCAAATCTCCAAAACCGAATATTGGTACTACTATATGCATTCTACTCTAATTCCAATGCTCTATCTTGTATCATTGTATCGAAAAAACAAAGTAACAAAGCTGTAAGTGTCACTTTAATATTACGTATCACTTAATGTTACAGTTGTATTAATCGTTAGATTTAATTTTCAAAATTATTGTATCTTTTATTTTTAATTTCAATCATTCATTTTCGATAAATTATCAAACTGCGTTCTTGTGCTTTTGAGTTGTGGGGCTCAGGACAAAAGCGTTTCAATTTTTTTTCCTGCGTTTGATTGGGGAAAGCGCATTGCCATGTGCTGTCTGGCTTGTAGAAAGCCGCACTCCCAAAAGTTTCACGTGCAACCTAGAATTAAATGCTAGGATGCTTTGAATTTACAAAATTACAATAAAAATAATAATTTAAATCAATTCAACCGTTGTTATTTAGTAATTTTTTTTTTATTTGTAAAAGATCTTAATTTGAATTCTCATTAAAGGCAAATTTAAATTATATCATTGCTAGCTTATTGTGAAGTTAAGTCTGTCCTATCTTTCTTAGTGTAGATAATCTCGTTGATTTAAAAAAAAAATTCAAACCATTCGATACTTATAACATTTAATGTTAATAGTAAAATAGGATACTTACGTTAGACTCAATTACGAGTAAGGAGTAATTTAAAGCTAATAGTAAAAGTAAACCAAATTCTAAAATGATACGAAATATTAAATGAGAACCTCCTCAACAATGGATCCTGAAAACTAAATTTGTTGGTTAAGTTGTGAATTCCAAAGCTGCAGCTGGTTTAATAATTAGGAACGAAGATGGAACTCCGATTGCAACTGGCTTTGAGGGATGCACTTTGGATGGCGAAAGAAAGAGGTTTTAAGATCTGTGTGGAGAGCGACTCATAGTATGTATAGAGTGCATGGCCAATTTGTTCTATTTGGTTCTAATGTTAAAGAAAATGAGTCATCTAGGTGTATTTTCCCAAAACAAATGGACGTGTGTGCACATTGATTAGGCTAAAATGTTACTAGCCCATACTCTCGGACTTCCGAAGGAGTATTCTGCTAGAGAACAAGATCATAGGCCTGATACGTAGTCTGAAAACTTTCTAATACAAATCATAAACTGGGTAATTTTTTATTTTTTTATTTTTTTTAACAAATGATATTATTTCTAATACAAATCATGAACTTAGCCTTACTATGAACTAGCAATAATATGATTCAAATTTGCCTTTAACGAGAATCGCACATAAGATCTCTCACTTACAAGTGAAATGAAACTACCATAAAGTAGGTAATTAAGCTCAAAGTTTAAAATATTTAATTGGGTAAGCTCGAAGTTTTTAATTTCCAATTGGGTAAGCTGAAAGTTCAAAAATTGTGGACTGAGTAAGCTCACTCAAAAAATCTCATTTTGCACTTTAAATTTTTTATAATTAGAAAGAAAAATATATTTATAAAAATTGTAGAATAAAATTTTTGGAGTGTTAAAACAGTTCTCTTCACAAATTGCCCATTGAGTGTCGTTGAGGGTTGCTGTGTTTTTGACCTCTTTTAATTAATGAAGGACATTATCAACTTTTCACAGATAAATATGGTTAAAAGAGCAATTTTTGCTTTTATATATTTGAACGATGTGATATCTTTACGACAGTTGTTTGGGCCCAAAATAGCAATTTGGGCCAAGGGAAGATTTTCTCGGCCTAGAAGAAGATTTACTTGGAACCCTAGGAACTAGGTAAGCCTAGGACACCAACTTTACCTTAATTTAAGGTAAAAAAACATGCCCTAAAACAAGGAAAAGAGGAAACATGTCTCGGCCTTTAGGGAAAAGGGAAAGCAAGTGCTTTCACGTGACTTGGTTCCAACAAGAAATGATTCAGATTCTATAAATACAGAAGCATTGGCAACATGCTGAGGACCTTCAACACAACACACAAAATCTGCCCTGCGCAAAACCTCTCAACACCCTTGAGAATTTTACTTTCTTTTTTCGCCTCCATACCTTCAGTTTGGATAGACAGCACTGTGGAGGCAACCGGCAGACATCTTCAGTTTGGATTGACAGCACTGTTGCCGTAGAACCGACCGACCGTGAAGCATCTTCAGTTTGGATTGACAGCACTGCGACAGGGTCGATTGGTTATTTATCCTAGTCCCGGCCGAAGAGGATTTTCGAATCCCCCTCGACAGAGGTCATCTCATTTGCCTTTCTCGGCGAAGTGAGGTGTTACCAGATTACTTCATTCGGCACTTTGAAAGCCGAATTTGAATCGTGCACTTTGTAAAATAGCAGCCTTGTCTTCAGGCTCTAGAACCCAAAGGCCGAGAGGTGTTCCTTCCTCGGTCGCAATCGCAAGATACAGAAGTTGGTCGCGCGCATCCACACCACATCAAGACATTTTACTCCCTGGCCGAGGCCCGGCCGACGAGTTGGCACGCCCCGCACACATTTGAAGGACTCAGTTAAGTCTACTATTTACTCGGCCTGCGCGCCACGTAGGCTAAGTAACATTTGTAGCCAACAACGGTATACTCGTTCTATAAAAATTCTTCTCATTACACTTTAGACCAAACACATGAATGAATCAGTTAAAATATAATATCAATTTTTTTTTATTTGATCTTAAATTTTTCTTCCCAAGTTATTGTGTTATTTATTTAGAATACTGACACACAAATTAGATATAAGTAACTCTCGTCGAAAGAATACAACTTGTTAACTTTCTAGCATGTGCCGTTCGTGGAAGTTCGTGGATTGTCACGGGATGGTGGAATTGCATCTCGTCTAGCATGCGTCGTTAGTGGAATACTGACCGAAAGGCCAACCTAATTCTTTTGAAATTTGTTTGTTTGCAGGTTTTTACTTCTTAAGTTTTGTTTTAGAAGGCTTTTTGGTTCAATGTTCTTTTTTCGTGTTTTTTTTTTGGAGAAGAATAAAGTTTATGTCATTCTTTAATTATGTTTAACTTCTTTTTTCATATATATAAAAAAATTTATACCACCGAGGTTTTACACAAGAAATAACAAGCCATCTATCCAAAATTCATCAAAATTATAAGAAAGGAAAGGATTTCAACCCAAAATACAGTACCTTAAAGAAGAAGAATCCTAATTCCCAATAAAATCCATCATTTGTAATACTTTCTCTCCGATCATTAAAATCTTGCTCAATTTTTATTTCTTAAACATCTACGTCCTAGGATCTGCTAATAAAGCCTCTCTCTTCATCTTAAAAACTTCAAAATTAAATCTAAAATAAAACATTTTATAACAATGGTGAAGCAGAACGTATCAATAATTTATAACTGTGGTAAAATCTGGTGTCGGCAGGACGAAGAGCCGTTGGGGCCTTTGTCAATTAGAGAAGGATTATCTCCTTTTTTTTTTTTTTATCTTTCTCATTTTCTTTCATCTTACCAGATTAAGTTATATTAATAATTTATATTAATTTTTTTTATAAAAATAATAAGACAAAATTATAAGGGAAAATTTAAAAAAAAATAAAATAAGAGGAGAGAATACCAATTGTCATGCGTTATCCTGATCTGCCAAAATTATCAAACTTTGTGTTGAGGGGCTCAGGACAAAAGCGTTTTCATTTTTGTTTCTTCTGCGTTTGATTGGAAAAGCGCTTTCCCATGTGACTTCTGGCTTGTAGAAAGCCGCACTCCCAAAAGTTTCACGTGCAACCTAGAATTAAATGCCAGGATGCTTTGAATTTACGAAATTACAATGAAAATAATAATTCAATTCAATTCAATTCTGACCTATGTTCAGTATTATATTTTAAAGAAAATTAAAGAAAATGTCTTGAAAATTTTCATTTTAACGAAAAGTTACTTTTAAAGGTATAGTGAATAGTGACAGTAAAAGAATAGTTTTTCGTTAAAAGTAAACAGTACCTGAGGTGTTTTATTAAACCTCTCTATATTCTAATGTTTTTTCGGCCCTCTGGACCATTTAGTTGGAGATGGTCTTACTAGCCCATATTCTCGGACTTCCGAAGGAGTATTCCGCTAGAGAACAAGATCATAGGCCTGATGCATAGTCTGAAAACTTTCTAATACAAATCATAAACTAGGTTATTTTTTATTTTTTATTTTTTTTAACAAATGATATTATTTCTAATACAAATCATGAACTTAGCCTCAAAATGAACTAGCAATAATATGATTCAAAATTACCTTTGGTGAGAATCGCACATAAGATCTCTCACTTACAAGTGAAATGAAATTACCATAAAGTAGGTAATTAAGCTCAAAGTTTAAAATATCTAATTGGGTAAGCTTGAAGTTTTTAATTTCCAATTGGGTAAAGCTAAAAGTTCAAAAATTATGGACTGAGTAAGCTCACTCAAAAAATCTTATTTTGCACTTTAAATTTTTTATAATTAGAAATAAAAATATATTTATAAAGATTGTAGAATAAAATTTTTAGAGTGTTAAAACAGTTTCCTTCACAAATTGCCCATTGAGTGTCGTTGAGGGTTGCTGTGTTTTTGCCCTTTAATTAAGGAAAACTAATGAAAAGGGCTTGAAAACTTTGAGTTTTAATGATAAGGACAAAATAAAGGGTAAAGTGAATAGTGTCAGGATTGACTTTTTAGTGTAAAAATGTGGTTTTTCGTTAAAGTGAACAGTACCGGGAGCTTTTCATTAAAGTTCCCTTTTAATTAATGAAGGACATTATCAACTTTTCACAGATAAATATGATTAAAAGAGCAATTTTTGCTTTTATATATTTGAACGATGTGATATCTTTACGACGGTATACTTGTTCTATAAAAATTCTTCTCGTTACACTTTAGACCAGACACAAGAATAAATCAGTTAAAATATAATATCAATATTTTTTATTTGATCTTAAATTTTTCTTCCCCAGTTATTGTGTTATTTATTTAGAATACTGACTCGCAAATTAAATAAGTGACTCACGTCGAAAGAATACAACTTGTTAACTTTCTAGCATGTGCCGTTCGTGGAAGTTCGTGGATTGTCACGGGGATGGTGGAATTGCATCTCGTCTAGCATGCGTCGTTAGTGGAATACTGACCGAAAGGCCAACCTAATTCTTTTGAAATTTGTTTGTTTGCAGGTTTTTACTTCTTAAGTTTTGTTTTAGAAGGCTTTTTGGTTCAATGTTCTTTTTTCGTGTTTTTTTTTTTGGAGAAGAATAAAGTTTATGTCATTCTTTAATTATGTTTAACTTCTTTTTTCATATATATAAAAAAATTTATACCACCGAGGTTTTACACAAGAAATAACAAGCCATCTATCCAAAATTCATCAAAATTATAAGAAAGGAAAGGATTTCAACCCAAAATACAGTACCTTAAAGAAGAAGAATCCTAATTCCCAATAAAATCCATCATTTGTAACACTTTCTCTTGGAGGAAAACTAATAAAAAAGGTTTGAAAACTTTGTGTTTTAACGATAATGACAAAATAAAGAGTAAAGTGAATAGTACAAGTATTGACTTTTAGTGTTAAAATGTAATTTTTCGTTAAAGTGAACAGTACCGAGAACTTTTCGTTAAAGTTCCCTTCTCTCCGATCATTAAAATCTTGCTCAATTTTTATTTCTTAAACATCTACGTCCTAGGATCTGCTAATAAAACCTCTCTCCTCATCTTAAAAACTTCAAAATTAAATCTAAAATAAAACATTTTATAACAGTGGTGAAGCAGAACGTATCAATAATTTATAACTGTGCTAAAAATCTGGTGTCTGCAGGACGAAGAGCCGTTGGGGCCGGCAATTAGAGAAGGATTATCTCCTTTTTTTTTTTTTTAATATCTTTCTCATTTTCTTTCATCTTATTTGAAGATTAAGTTATATTAATAATTTATATTAATTTTTTTTATAAAAATAATAAGACAAAATTATAAGGGAAAATTTTTAAAAAATAAAAATAAGAGGAGAGAATACCAATTGTCATGCCTTATCCTGATCTGCCAAAATTATCAAACTTTGTGTTGAGGGGCTCAGGACAAAAGCGTTTTCATTTTTGTTTCTTCTGCGTTTGATTGGGAAAAGCGCTTTGCCATGGGACTTCTGGCTTGTAGAAAGCCGCACTCCCAAAAGTTTCACGTGCAACCTAGAATTAAATGCCAGGATGCTTTGAATTTACGAAATTACAATGAAAATAATAATTCAATTCAATTCAATTCTGACCTATGTTCAGTATTATATTTTAAAGAAAATTAAAGAAAATGTCTTGAAAATTTTTGTTTTAACGAAAATTCACTTTTAAAGGTATAGTGAATAGTGACAGTAAAAGAATAGTTTTTCGTTAAAAGTAAACAGTACCTGAGGTGTTTTATTAAACCTCCCTATATTCTAATGTTTTTTTTATTTATAAATAAGAGATATTATGTTTGATTTTCGTTAAAGACGAATTTAAATTACATTATTACTAGTTTATTATGACAATAAGTCTATACCCTCTCTTTTAGCATACATAATATCGTTGATTAAAAATTAATAAATTAACTCAGATCATTCAACAGTTATAACATTTAATTTTAATAGTAAAAGTAGGATGTTTATGTTGGACTCAATTACGAGTAAGGAGTACTTTAAAGTTAGTGGTAGAAGTATATCAAATTCTAAAATAATACGCAATATTAAATGAGAACCTCCTCAACGGATTTGGATCCTCTCCTGAGCTAATGGAGAGGATCTTCCTGACCAATCATCGGAGACCGTTGAATTTTTATCAAATAGTTATAATTATTATAACTTTAAAGAGACCCTCCTATTTGTAGCCGTTGAATAAAAATCAAACGGCCCAAGATAATTTGTCAGGAGGATCATCTCCATTAGCTGAGGAAAGCATCCAAATCCCTCCTCAACAATGGATCTGAACACTAAATTTGTTGAGTTGTGAATTCCAAAGCTGCAGCTGGTTTAATAATTAGGAACGAAGATGGAACTCCGATTGTAGCTGGAGCTCATTGTTTGGAGGAAAATACAATTTCTTTAACAGAAGGGATGGCTTTAAGAGATGCACTTTGGAGTTTGGATAGCAAAAGAAAGAGGTTTAAAGAAACACCTGTGTGGAGAGCGACTCAAAATTCGTGATTGATGAGGTCAAAGATTCTTGTGCTATCCGCAATTAAGAAATATTATTGAAGATAATGGTCTCTTCTTTCGAATCTATTTTTTGGGCACATGCTTACAAAGAAGCAAATTATTTGGCGGATGTTATTACTAGTGCATGAATTCGTTTTAATGATTTTTTTTTTGTTTGGAATAAATTGTTGCCTCTTGTAGCAAATAAAGACCTATCTCTTTGATTGTATTAAAACTAGTTTTAGCTGTAGTCACTCTATTTAATTCTTTCTCTTCTTCCATACAAATAAAATCCAATGCTTGTAGCATCACATATTCACATGCTACACGGCGTAGAAGAATTTTTCTTAAAATAAAAAAAATAAATACACTTCTAGTAATATTAGTTAAAATTCAAGAGGTTTCAAATCAATTGACTTAGCCCATATCTAAAATGAAAAGAAAAACTAATGAAAAGTTAAAAAAAAAATAGTTTTAATAAAAAAAATGACAAAAAAATGTGTAATAAATAGTACAAGAAAAAGGTAAAAATGTAATTTTTTGTTAAAAGTAAACAGTACGATAGTGTTTCGTTAAAATTTCTAAAACTAAAAACCAATCCAAACCAGATCGCAACCATTTTTATATTTTCTACCATTGCATATTTTATTTATTTTTTGAATGATGGTGTTAAGAAATTAGATGTTGCATTAATTACTATCGGAATTCAAACCTACATCATCATATAAAACACATCACCTTTAAAAAAAAAAATCATGTGCCGTAGATTTTTAATTTTTCAACCATGTGCTGTTTCTTGTGCCTTGTGCTGTGCGCGGAGGACAAAAGAGTTATTTTATTACACACTTACACAGGAAAAAATAAAGGGCGAAATTATGGTCCCACGACAATGAAGAGAAGAGGTAGAGAAAACAAAGAGGAGGATATTTATCATAGCAAATTGAAGTACTGAAAAGCTACGAAGTCTTTGTCGTCTGGAATCTGGATTCTTTGACTCCAACACGCGATCACATCAAAAGAGATGATATCAAGTCTCGTCGTCATATTGATCATCTGAAATCAATTAATGCTGTAAGTTCTTCTTCCAATTATATATTTATACGGAAACCATTTTTTATTTAATTATTTCATTTTCTTCATCTTACTTGCAGCTATATATATTTATGTGGTTTTTTTTAGACAATATATTTATGTGGTTTAATGTTCAACAGTTTGTGCAGTTTTAAGCTCGAGAGCTCAAGCTTCCTGGGAACTACCCCTTGGTCTTTTATTTTTTTCAAAGTACTCCTTAGTCTTAACTGTGCTAAAGTTTTCGACTTCAACTAAAACTTGATTCCGAAAAACAAGTGTTCTCGGTATCTGACGATCTGACGACTTTCCACGTAAGTTCTTGCTACGCATCTGGTCCTATTAATAGTGCAACGTATTTAAAGTTGTGTAATGTGTCGCGTCTTAAATTAATAATATTATTTTAAAATGTAACAAATATATGATTTTGTAGTCTTGAATTTACCTTTTGTGCTTTGTCTTTCAAATTAAGCAATTTTGAATAAAACATATTTAAACACATCATTTAATTTATAAATTTTATTTACAAATTTATTCTCTCTAATCTTACTTTTTTTATATAACAAAAATATTATGACCCCAACGACAGTAAAGAGAGAATAAAGAGGAAAGTAACACTTTCTTCCTGGTCACAAAGGACTTCTCATGGCAAATCGAATTATTGAAGAGCTCTAAAGTCTTTTGCCATCTGGAATCTGGATTTGTTGATTTTCATAAGCGATCAGATTGATGGAAACAAGTCCCTTCATCTTCATGACCATCTGAAAACTTCAATTAATGCAGTAAGTTCTTCTTCCAACTATATCTATATGGGAAATCCATTATTTTTTTTATTAAATTATTTCATTTTCTTCATCTTAATTGCAGCTATATATATATATATATGGTTTAATGTTCAACACTTTGTGCAGTCTTAAGTTCGAGAGCTCAAGCTTCCAGGGAACTACTTAAATCTTAATTGCACTAAAGTTTTCAACTTCAAGTCTTCAATTGATCCTCGGAAGCAAGTGTCCTCGTGATCCGACGAGTTCCATGTAAGTTCTTGCTACACATCCGGTCTTATATCCATCTGAGTTTCGAGTTTTATAACTTGTCGTGTCCTAAATTAATGGTGTTACTTTAAAATGTAAATAATATATAATTTTTGACATATCCGATTGAGCCCCTGTGTACCCAAATAATTTGTTTCATTTGCTTAAATTGTGCAGCTATGACTACTTGTGAGTCTTGATTGCTATTGGTTAGCGGATCAAACTTCCCATTCAAATTTCTCTCTATTTAATTCTTTCTCTTCTCCATAAAAAATAAAAAATAAAATTTCAATACTCATAGCATTGAAGAAATTTTCTCTAAATAAAAACAATAAAAACACTTCTAGTAGAATTAATTAAAATTCAGAAGGTTTCAAATCAATTGACTTAGCCCATGATTAAAAGCTAAAATCCAATCCAAACCAGATCACATCCATTTTTATTAGACCCACTTCATTGTCCTATTTTTCCACCTACATTATAACTTCACTCACCATAAAAAATTTAAAAAGTAAAATGTTATTTCCTCACCTACAATTATTCCCAAAATAACCATAATATATTTTTTTAAATAACTCTAATATATCTTTAAATAATATTATAAATAAATAAATAAAAATAGAAAAAAATGAAAGAAAATGCAAGACCTAAGACTTAGTCATTCATCATCTCAATCACACCTATCGCCGTCCTGTAGAGATCCCGGACATCCAAACCACTCTCTTCCTCCTTTTTTTTGTCAAAACTGCAGATCTCACACTCAATTCTCTTTTTTTTTCCATTGAAGTTTCTCGCCTTCATCTAGCACACGCTCATTCCTTCCTCTAACCTTTCCGATCCAAATCTTTCCCAACCTCTTTCCACCAAAAATATCACACCATTATTTATTTATTATTTTAAATTATTTTTTGTTTTTTCAAAATTTTATTATTGAATTAAATAGGAATTTGAGAGTTTCATCTAAAAAGATAAATATATTATTAACATTTTAATTAAATAGTAAATGAAAAAATTAGACACTGAAGGAGGAATATCACCGCTCTTTTACATTATCTACAATAACATACACACAAAAAAAATGTAACTCATGTAACAAAGCACTATAGGTTTCTAACTTTTCTACCATGTGCTGTTTCTTGTGCTTTGTGCTGTGCGCTCATGACAAAAGAGTTTTTTATTATAGAGAGGAAAAAGTAGAAGACAAAATTGTGCCCCACAACAATGAAGAGACAGAGAAAACAAAGAGGAGGATTTATCGTAGCAAATTGAACTGTCGAAAGCTCTGAAGTCTTTGTCGTCTGGAATCTGGATTCTTTGACTCCAATACAAGATCAGATCAGATGGAATCAAGTCTCTTCATCTTCATGATCATCTGAAAACTTCAATTAATGCAGTAAGTTCTTCTTCCAATTATATTTACATGGGAAATCCATCATTTTTATTTAATTATTTCATTTTCTTCATATTAATTGCAGCTATAAATATATATATATATATATATTTTTTTTTTTTTTTTTTGTGGTTTAATGGTCAACAGTTTGTGCAGTTTTAAGCTCGAGAGCTCAAGCTTCCAGGGAACTACTCAGTCTTAACTGCGCAGTTTTCAACTTCAACTAAAACTTGATTCCGGGAAGCAAATGTTCTCTTGATCTGACGATCAGACGATTTCCACGTAAGTGTTTGCTGCGCATCTGGTCCTACTAATAGTGTATAGTGTTTTCAAATTGTGTAACGTGTCGCGGCTTAAATTAATAATGTTATTTTAAAATGTAACAAATATATGATTTTGTGGTCTCGAATTTATCTTTTTGCTTTTTTTTTTCTTTCAAATTAAACAATGTTGAGTAAAACGTAATTGAACATATCATGTAATCGAACTATTTCACAGAAAAACGTAACGCGACTCACATACCCATTGAGCCCGTGTACCCAAAAATTAGTTTCATCTGTTCGAATTGTGCAGATGTGACTACTAGTGAATCTTAATTGGTATTGCTCTACGGATCAGATTTCCAATTCATAAAACTATGGCGGGAGAGGCCTTTCTTGTGGCATTCCTCCAAGTGCTGGTTGACAAGTTGGCGCAACGCGAGGTCTTCAAGTACTTTGGACTCGTAAAGGGCGTCGATCAAAAACTGAAGAAATGGAGTGCCACCTTGTCTGCAATTGGAGCGGTGCTGAATGACGCGGAGGAAAGGCAACTGACGGCTGAGAGCAACGCACTAAAGGTCTGGCTCGACGATCTCAGGGACTTGGCTTTTGATGCGGAAGACGTGTTGGATAAATATCATACTAAAATGTTGAAACGTCAGATACAACATGCTCATTCCAGTACAACAAGCAAAGTATGGAACTCAATTCCTAATGGTGTTTTCAACTTCAAGATGAATTCAGAAATACAGAAGATTACTGAGCGATTACAAGAGATATCCGAACGAAAAGACCAGCTCAATCTGAATATTGATATGGGGACGTTGACTACCAGGGCATGCCAACACATATCGCCTAGTTCCAGTTTACCAGATGGACATGTGCTTGGAAGGGATGAGGACAAAAGGAAGATTGTTGAGCTGCTGTCGAAACAAGAGCATCGTGCTGTCAATTTCGATGTAGTTGCAATTGTCGGTATGGCTGGAGTCGGAAAGACAACACTTGCTGGACAAGTACTCAAAGATATGGTTGCAACCCAAATGTTTCAACCAGCCGTTTGGGTGTGCGTATCTGACGACTTCAAACTTGAAAGAGTGACAAAGCAAATTCTTCAATCAATCACATCTCGGCAATGTACCACAGAAGACTACAATAAGGTTCAAAATGATCTGCATAAGGAGTTAGCAGGGAAGAAGTTTTTAATTGTTTTAGACGATGTTTGGAAAACGTGTAGCCACGGTGACTGGAAGAAGCTGCAGTCCCCTTTTCTAGATGGAGCACATGGAAGCAAGATAATTGTGACAACACGTGATACAGATGTTTCAAAAATGATGGGAGCTGCCACGCTGGTTCACAATCTGGAGCCTATGGGGGATGATGTTTGTTTGCAAGTATTTGAGCAGCATGCATTCTTGAATGCTAACGACAGACCACCAAACTACGAGTTACTTAAGGAGAAAATTGTTGCTAAGTGTAGCGGATTGCCTTTGGCCGCGAGGACCCTCGGTGGTGTTCTACTTTGTAAAGAAATAGACAAATGGGAAGAAATATTGAACAAGAAGTTGTGGAGTCTCTCAAATGAGCATGACATACTTTCCGTGTTGAGACTAAGTTACTTTTATCTTCCTTCACATTTGAAAAGATGCTTTGCCTATTGCTCAATACTTCCAAATGACTATGAATTCGGGGAGATGCAAATGATCCTTCTGTGGATGGCCGAGGGTTTGATTCATCCTCGACGAGAAGATAATGAGCAACTTGAAGATTTAGGTGCTGATTATTTTCGGGAACTCGTATCTAGGTCATTGTTTCAAAAGTCAACCAAAAATACTTCAAAATATATGATGCATGACCTCATTGGTGATTTAGCACGATGGGCAGCTGGAGATATTTGTTTTAGATTGGAGGATAAGCAAAATGATGATGGTGTACAACTTAGATGTTTTCCGAAGGCCCGCCATTCGTCTTACATTATCGGTCAATTTGATGGGGTTAAAAGATTTGAGGCATTTTCAGAAGTGAAATGTTTGCGAACCTTCTTGCCACTAAGAAATGGTTTTCCCTACAATTATTTAAGTCGTCAGGTTACTTTTGATTTATTGCCAAAATTGCAGTACTTGCGGGTGCTCTCTTTTAATGGCTATAAAATAACTGAGCTGCCAAACTCAATTGGTGATTTGAGATATCTACGGTATCTCGACCTTTCTTACACATGGATAACTAGTTTGCCTAAATCGATAAGTACTCTTTACAACTTGCAGACATTGATATTGGAAGGCTGTTCCCGTTTGAAGTCATTACCTGCAGACATGAGTAATCTAATTAATTTGCGCCATCTCAACATCTCAGATGTATCTCGGTGGGAAGGAATGCCTCCAAAACTAGGTAGATTGGAGAATCTCCAATCTTTGCCTAATTTTGTGGTGAGTGGTGGAAGTGATCAATCAGGGATAAGAGGGATAGGGCCCCTATCGCATCTCCGAGGGACATTGTGCATCTCAAGATTGGAGAATGTGACTGATGTCGAGGATGCTCAGAAGGCCAACTTAAAATACAAGGCGAGGCTCGATTCGTTGGTTCTAGAATGGTCTCATTCAAGCGACACAAGAGAAATGGAATTTGCTGTGCTCGACATGTTAGAGCCTCATAGAAAGATCAAGGAGCTCACCATCAAGAGTTATGCCGGCAAGGAGTTTTCATCATGGGTTGGAGGTCATTTGTTCTCTAATATGGTGCTTGTGCGCTTAGAGGAATGTAACAATTGTTTGTCGTTGCCACCTCTCGGACAATTGCCTCAACTCAAAGAACTTTATATTAGAGGAATGAATGCAGTGGAAAGTGTTGGTGCTGAGTTTTATGGAGAGCGTAACTTGCCTTTCCGGGTATTAGAGACTCTTGAGTTTGTGGAAATGCAGCATTGGAAAGAATGGCTTCCTTTCCAACTGGATCACGAAAGTGGTGTTTTCCCTTACCTGAAAACACTCGTAGTAAAAAGATGTTCGAAACTGGAGGGTAAGTTGCCAGAGAACCTTTGTTCTTTAGCAAAGCTTGAAATTGTTAAATGTAAAGAATTAGTGGTTTCAATTGCCAACTGCAAACAACTTCGTCGGTTAAACATTGACGGTTGTAAAGTGTTGGTGCATACAGCTGCTAAGGTTGAGTATGAGTTATTAGAGTCCTTGTGCCTTTCAAACATTTCGGAGGTGATGACTCTGGAAACAGGGGAATTGTTCAGGAAGGGATTAAGCAAGGTTAGAGATTTGAAGATCAATGGATGTGAGGAGGTGACGTCTTCATTGAAGAATGAGGGTAGATTATTGCAGCAGTTGACTTCTCTTGGCAGTTTGGAAATTGAAGACAACTCTAGTCTAGTTGAAGAATTGGGAAAAGAAGCAGAGGAGTTGCAAATATTGGAGTGCATGATTGAACGTCTGTGGTTAAAAAAGTGCGAAAATCTTTTGAAGCTTCCAAAAGGGTTAAATCAGTTGTCGTCTCTTCAAGAGCTTTGCATAAGCCAATGTTCACATCTAGTTTCTTTCCTAGATGTTGATCTGCCACCTTCTCTTAAAGACATCGAGATTACATCCTGCGATTCGTTGATATATTTAGCAAAATTCCAGATTCCCCAAAATCTCAGAAGAATACAGATCTGGCTGTGTAAAAGTTTGAAATCACTAGTAGATGAGGAGGAATGTGAACGACTGGGTTTAATAGCACCGAACGGGTTCTTCAGCGACAACACCAATCACTGCCTAGAATCTATTAACATCTGGAATTGCCAAAATCTGAAATCCTTACCGGATGGCTTATGCCACCTCAGCAATCTTCAACAGCTACATATTAACAATTGTGGAAGTCTTGTTTCCATCCCGAGACTACCCTCCAACCTGAGAAAGCTCGATGTCAGAGATTGCAAGAAATTGGAGGCGTTGCCCGAAGACATGCACAATCTCAACTCTCTTGAGGAATTGAACATCGACTACCGTGAAGGTTTGACTTTTCCTCCCAACCTCACTGGTCTTTCAATTAGGAAGGTAAAGAGCTGTAAGTCATTGTGGGAGTTGGAGTGGGGGTTGCACAGACTCACCTCTCTTATAATCGGTGGTACAGACCCGGATACGGTGTCGTTTCCACCCAACATGATACGGATGGAGACGCTCTTCCCCAAATCTCTCACTAGACTCGAAATAAATGGCTTCCCGAATCTGAAGAAACTGAGCAGCAAGGGCTTTCAATTCCTCACATCCCTTCAATCTCTGCATCTCTGGAATTGTCCAAAGCTAGCATCCATTCCAGAGGAGGGTCTGCCTCCTTCACTAGAGCAACTTCTCATCATTGATTGTCCTATGCTACAAGAGAGATGCCAACCAGGAAAAGGACGCTACTGGCACAAAATATCCCACATCCCTTTCATATTGATAGATTGAAAGACGCTTTGAAGCTGATGGTCTAGGTATCATCTCTCGAGGAATGTTTTAATATTAATATTATTATTATTAATCTTGTAAAGTAAAGTAATCCACAATATTTGGTTTGGGTCAAGGTTTTGGGGCTTGAGGAATGGCTGCTTTGGGAGGCCTTCAATTGGCGACAATCTTTATATTTCTTGGCCAAGCTTTCTTCTCCCGAATTCTTATGTTTGCTTGCTCCCTTTTCACTTATTTGTATTATAAGTGTGCTACTCTTTCTCCTAACTCTAGAGTTTTTCCCATTCAGTTTTCTCCTCGCAAGATTTTAATCAGGCCACTTAAACTTAAATCTCTTATTTTATTTTACCAATTTTTTACTTATGAGCTAGTAATGCCTTTTATTTACTGCATTGAGAATAAGGCAATCAACAAAGAAATGGAACGGATTCCTATGTTTGCTTGCTCCCCTTTCACTTATTTGTATTATAACTTTAATATCTTGCTACTCTTTCTCCTAACTTTATGCCACCTCAGCAATCTTCAAAAGCTATATATTCGAGAATGTGTGTTGTATATCTTCCCAAGTCTTGTAACGGCTACATTTGGATCTTTGACCCATATGATCACATGGCCTCCAGCCTCCTCTTGGCATTATTCAAATCGCCAAAACCAAATCCTGGTACTACCATATGCATTATATATTCTAAAATTGAAGGGGTCGAGGCACTGTAGCGGCCTCATTCTTTGCCACTCGATTTTGCTCTATTTACAAAACAAACCGGCGAATTGCATGGGTTGGGAGGGTAATTCTCAAAAGTTTAGAGGGTAATTTTGTCCATATAGTTTAGCAGGGAGCCACTCGATTTCACGGTATTTACAACAAAACCGTGAGGTTTGGGCTGGTATTGGGGCTGGGTTGGAAGGGCAATTTTGTCCTGGGTGTTTAAGACGGATTGGAGTGGGTTTGGGTTTGCTGTCATTCAGAGGGGTTTCGGGAATGGGAGGCCATGCCTCCGATGGAGACAGAGACAGAGACAGAGCGACAGAGAGAGAGAGGGAGAGGGAGGAATGGGGATCTCAGTGCCAGCAGATCCTCAATTTCATGAGTGGGAGAGATGTTTGGAAAAATTTTTCCCACGTTTTTTAGGGACGGATGGACAGAGAGAGAGAGAGAGAGAGGGCAGAGAGCATGCTGTGCGTTTTTTGGGGTTAACGGGTTACCCCACGGGGTTGGTGAGCACAGGATGTCTGAGGGAGGTATGGGAGAGGAGAGGGTTTTCAGTTTTGTCATCTGATTCAACAGGTAAAACACTGTTCGTAGATCATTGTTTATTGTTTGTTTCCCATTTGCTTTGCTAAAACTATGATTGACATTTTTTTGTTTCGACAAAATTGTGATGGATATTTATAGCCTGTTTAGTTGGGTGTTAGGAAGATAAATCTGTTTGGTGCACTGTTTTGTACACTGTTTGAGTAAGGTTGTGTCTTTTAAACTTGGGGTGTTGCGCTGTGCTCATTTCTGTTTTCTTCATGCTTTGTTGCTGTTTCGTTCTCAGCAAGTCGAATTCAGGTTCCTTTACTGCTTTTCGTCCTTTGAATATCCCTCCGTGTTTTGTTGCATCATTCTAGGTATATTGTTTATGGAAGAAGCTCAGTCTCGAACCCCTCAAACGATCTCTCGATCTCTTCTCCTCCTCCTATGGCGAACTCCCTCCCCCTGACCCTGAGAGGTACTGCAGTTGCCTATACTTTCTGTAATTTTTTGGGTTCGTGAAATTATTGAGTTGAATGTAGTTTTTTATTTATTTTTTGTTTGAAAATTTGTTTTTTAATTGTTGCTCACTTTTTTTCTTGCAGTAAAAGACTTCGCATGAGCCACAAGGTTAGTGAAATTCGTCCGCCATGTCATTGCGCAGACGAACGTTGCTCAAGGTCATCGTTCTCGGCGACTGTGGGTAATATTCTGCACCCCTAGGGTTTCTGATTCCACAACCATCCATTGTTTTTATCTGGATTTTGTGTTTATTTTAGCGATTAACTTTGTGTTTCTTCAATTTTGATGCCAATAGAATAGAATAATCCAAGTAATAAGATAAGTAACTGCATTTAGGCCGAGACAGAATCAAAAGTTTCAGAATCTATTTGGGCATGGGGGTGGCAGGTAGAGTGAGGAGGAGAGACTGCTTGCTGCCTAGGGAAAAGAAAATAAAAGACTTTTGATGAATGATAATAATAATAATTTGATGTTTGTTTCACTGTATTTTGCAGCTCATGGAATACTTTTCCCAAACTTAGACTCTCAGTAAGCAAGTTAACAACTCAAGTTTCTAAATTACAGGTTAGTTATCCAATTGAAACACTATTATTTAGGTTATTACATTTTTTGTTATAAGAGTGTTGTTAACATGTTCATTTTAGTAACAACCACTTGCTTTGATACATTGTAAATGCTATTTATGTGACGAGAAGATAATCTTATTTCCCGTTTAATAAAACTGTTTAGTAATTGGAAAAACTGTTTGTTTAATGTGTTCATCATGTTGTAATATTTTAATGTTGGAAACCATTGGCTATGAATCTTTTGGAAGAAATTAACCCCATGAAGTAATAAACAAGGTCATCTACGGAGGAATGAGATTGAATTGTTTGGTTTGCTCAAGCAATTCTGTTTAGATTAATGGATGTTATAGTGCATTTTGAAACCTAAGTAAGTTATGGATTCGTTTTTCGTAGCAAATCTCGAAAAATCAGTATGCGTAAGAAAGATTTATTAATTTCAATTTAAATACTTCTGAAAAGTTAGAGATTTGTTGAGCATGTTAGAAATTCATAGTAGCAGCACTTTTGCATGTTACACACTATGACCTATAGTTCCTTTAATATTTTTGAACCAATGATATTACATTTGTTATATCTATTTGGTTTCCTATTTCTATAGTTATATGATTAGTGTGCATTTGGTTTTGCTTGGTTGGGGTATAGGTTTATTTGAAATATTTATTGGTTTCTTTTCCCTTCCAGTAGTGCCCATTTCCACCCAAATCGAATAGCAAGTTCTTCCGCTTTCGAAGATGGCATGTTCGGCCCACCATGTATTTTCCATCACTTTTTTATTTAGAAATAATGTAAACTGTTTGATTAATTGAATTTGTATTTTTGTTTTTGTAGATTTGCCAAGATCATCAACAAGGAAATACCGACTATGGTGGTTTTGAAGACGATAAGGTGTTCCCTACTGTGTTTCTTCTCTGTTTCAATTTCCTATTCATTTTTGGATTGAGCTTTACCAGTATTTACTTCTTTTCCTTATGAACTTTGGATTTTTGAGTAATGGGTTAATAAATTTTAGGAATTAATTCTTAATCAATAATAGGTGAATTGAGAGTGGAGAGCTGGCATGGTTGGGATTATTTCTTAATCAATAATAGGTGAATGATTCTTAATCAAACTAATCTTTAACCCATTCTTCATCTGTCGTACAAGGATTTGAAGAACCAGCTGACACTGATCTATCCCAGAGAAGAAGGCAAGCCTCTAAATAAACAGCCCATATTGGCCAACGATAGAGATGTAGTGAGCAAAGTCGGCGAAGCTGGTGAGGTTTCCAAGGACGTCACCGATTTCGTGAAGTTGCTGGAGAACAAATTGGAAAATCTCAATGCTTTCTTGGTGGAGAAGGAGTAGTATGTTGGTCAATGGAAGGTATAATTTCTTGATTTTCTTTAAAAAATCATTGAAGATTACAATTTGGATTCTAAAATTTTGAGAGTTTGTTTAGGAATTGAGAGATTGACTTGCTTTTTGGGAATGCGGAAAATTTATGGTTTTTGTATGAGAATTCTGGTTTAGGATATAGAAAGATTGTGCCTTTGATGTATAATATTTAATTTGGATGAAATTGATTATATTTTCCGTTGTAATAAAAATTAGGAACTGTTTTGTATGATTTTCTCTATTCTTAATTGTTCAGCATAATAAAAAATAGGGTTTTTTTTGCTGTGCTGATTTTCATGTGCTCTGTATTCATAATTGTTTATTTTGTAAGGGAAATGCTGGATATGATAGAGATGTAAGTAAATTTCGAATCTTCATCTATCCAGTTTCCACTTTGTTCAATTCAATTTGATTTAGGCCCTTTTTTGTTGCTTTTGAGGAAACCAAATTAAATCTACCTTTTGATCTTTGTATATCATGCTTATGTTCTCCTTTATCGAGTTTTACATGACGATCACATTTTATATTCATATTGACTATTCCATGGCTTATAGATCTGGTTTGATAAGAACATGATCAAGGATGCACAGGCACACCAACGCTTCCATTTTCCTGTGAAACGTCACCACAGAACCACCACCACTCACTCCGTTCTGCTTAGGACACAGAGGTGAAGGCCTTTCACTGTGCAGTGGCTACTGCCACTGTTCATTGGCTTCTCTTACGAGGCTTTGCCGCTCCGGACCTCGATAAACCACCCTTACACTCCTCCTTTTTCTATTTTCAATTGGGGACTCGAATTCAAGCTTGCATGTATTTTAGTTTTTCATACTTCTTTCGTCCAATCATCATCACCCTCTCTCTCTCTCTCTAAACAATTTCCAATTGGTTTTTAGAGAGATAAGGTAGCAGTAGCAGCGGGAAAGAAGGTTTATTCATGTCTCTGTGATTGTCTCTGCAGTTCGAATCTCTAGGGTTTGGCTTTGGCTCTGTTAGCTGTTGAGGTAATTATTAATCCATACTTCGATTGTAATTTTTTTTTCAGTGTTCAGTAAGTTTGATCAAATGGGTTTTGCTGGAAATTGTATAAATTTTGACCAAATTGCATAAATTATTGAGTTTTGTTTGGTATTTTTATGGCTACTGTGCTAATTAGTTCATACCCAAAAAGGAGCAAAGAATTAACTGTTCTAATCAGTAATTCCCCACTCTGAGAACTTGAGACCTTGGACTGATATGCATTTCTGAGATTTATTATTTATTTTTGTATAGAATTTAAAGGTGTTAAACTTTTAGTGTAATTATAAAAGTATGGGTATTTGATTCCATATAAATTGTTGTTTATATTTGTGAATTCAAGAGGGGAGCATTTACATGTGGAGGTAACAAGGAGGGGTGGGTTTGAGAAGGTTGGGCTATCTATTTTATACGTAGTTCTTCATTTCACTAAATTAAATATGAATTATTAATTTTTCAATTTTTGAAATGAAAGTAAAAGAAAATCATATGTACTTAATTATATATATGTGTGTGTGTGTAGATAGTTGCAAAGAAGAAATGGAGGGAAGTGGGAGGTGTTTTCATGTTCTCCCCAACACAACAAGTGCTTCATTTGTTCTGAGGAAACACTACTCAACCCTTCTCTGACATTACAAGCAGGTTCCTTCTCTCTCTCTGTATTTCTTTGGTGCTTACGTACATTAGTTCTAATGAATGTCTTTTCATTAGGTTGATGCTGATGGCAACGGAACCATAGACTATGATGAGTTCGTCGCAGCAACAATGCGCTTGAACTGGATGGATAGAGAACATCTCTACACTACCTTCCAACACTTCAATGAAGACAGCGGCGGGTATGCAGAGATCATGATAGATGGGTTTTTTATTTTTTATTTTTTATTTTTTATTTTAAATCTTTTACATAGTGCTCTTAAATTCCAATTACATAACACGAAGTAAGGTTATAACTCATCATCATCATCATCTTATTTATAACAATGTTGCCAAAATGCATTCTGATTATCAGTATATCTGATTCCAGTTACAACCATATCTCACTCCCTCTGGTACTCTCTCTCTCTCTCTCTCGCTAAAATCTCTATTGGGTCTATCAATATGTCAATTTTTATAATTTAATTTTTGATGCGAGATTTGGTGCATTTGATTTGGGTTATGGTTTGAGATGTTATTTACAAGATTTCATTTTTGAGTTGGATTCATGGTTTCTGCTTCAGATCTCTTTTTTTAATTGTCGTTGTAGCTTGCTGTGCATGTAATATTTTCTTCCAGATCCAATATTATCCATATTCATTACTGCATTTCAAGAGCTTGCGACTTATAACTTCACTCCCAACTCCCAAGTGAGTCTTAGATAGCAAATCACCCTAATAACCTTTCTAAATACGTTAAATGGTGAATCTAAATGGTGGTGTGGTACATCATGTAGAATCTTTTGAATTCAAGTTGTCTTTTTTTTTTCTTCCCTTTCTGTTAATGTAAATTGGGATTGGCTACTGATTTGTTTTTGCAGATTAGGAGGAAATGAGAAATCATGTGCATTTCATTGTTTTGGAGCATTGCAAATAAATACAATATACAATCAAATTAGGAAAAGATAAAGGAATATCCTTGATGACTGATTGGTTTATGGATTAGTAGTATTATTTGTGGTGTAGATCATGGTTTTCTGGTCTTTTACAGTTTTAGTGGTTGTTCTTAAGGGTAGATGATGATGTAGGATGGAGATAGTTTTTAGAGAATGTTGGATTTACATTCGTTGGAGTACATTCAAGTAGTTTTGTGTCCCTATGAGGTATTTGATGTTCATATAAATAATTGATATTTTTGGCATATCTACCATTAAATCATTGATATTTTTGTACCTTTTACTTACGGAATGATAATTATCGCAGGAGGAGAAGCAGAGGGCATTACTGCAAATGCAGTGGAGAGTTTTGGTAATAAGCCACAAGAGGACCAAGAAGTGAATTCAAAGAAGGTTGGCTTTATAATAGATAACTCTCTCTCTCTCTCTCTCTCTCTCTCTCTCTCTCACTCTCTCGCACACACACACATCCACAAACACAGATTCAATTACTATAAGTTGTTTAGTTGCAGTTGATTGGATGTATTAGTTAATCTTAATTTTAGTCCACATAAATTACTATGGCTGTGGAAATTGAACTAAAAAGTACATTTCTTTTTTAAAATTGATTTTTTTTTATTTTATGCTACCAGGAAATAGGTGGTTGCAAATTATTTACTCCACTAATGAACAATTTGTTAAATTATTATAAGCTATTTAACTGTTTAATTTCCATTTGAAAACTTGGGGAGTTCTAGGTATGTTGTTTATGGAAGAAGCTCAATCTCAAATCCCTCAAACAATCTCTCAGTTGCCACTTTATTTTCGTAGGTGGTGGAACTTGATTTTCTCTATCCGTATGAATTTGTGCCTTAGGTTATGTTTATCTGCTAAGTTTGTATTTTGAAAATGCTTATTTGATGAATGCACTGGTATAATTGATCAATAAATTACTATGATCAGTGTGTTTCTGTGGGAGTGATTCATGAAGGTTCTGGATAACAGTTTTCGGGGTTAGATTTCTGAATCTATGTGATTTGCTGACAAAGAGTCTCCGATTTTAGGGAGGGGGAGCGAGACAGAGAAAGGGAGTTCATGGTAATGGTGGAGGATGCGCAAGATAGCGAGAGCCCTCTGAAGGAGGCACACGATATCCAGTCCCAGATTAAGAGTGCTATGCAGTCACGCGTCCCTTGCTTCAAAGAACTATTCGAGTAATCTCTCTCTCTCTCTCTCTCATTGAATACAAGAACGACCAAGAAAAGCTGAAAGAGTATCTGAGCTACACGAATTTCAAGCCTGAAAAGTCGGTTTTGAGCGTGGACGTCGATCTTTCCGAGCATCTGAAGGAGGCTATGTTCGTGGGTTTTTCAGCCTCAACGGAGGGGAGCAAGGAGATTCATCTGGTTGAGAATTGGAGCTTTCATACCTTCAGGTTTGTTGTGAAAATGCCGAGGTTGCAGCCACACAATGTGTCCGATATTTATGTGGCGGTGAGTCCGAGGATTCCCGTGTCCGGTTCAGGGGATAAACATCACCGACGGCTTGGTTTGGGACTTCGGATTGCTGGACCAGCATTCTTTTGCGTGGCGCTGGTGGTTGTCGGTTATGTTTCCGTGATGAAACGGATGGAGGTGAGAAAATAGAAGAGCTTCAAAGCAGAGGTGGTGGCAGGGCCAAGAGAGTTTAGTTACAAGGAGCTGAAATCTGCCACATGAGGGTTTCATCCCAGTAGGATTCTTGGGCATGGAGCTTTTGGGACTGTTTACAAGGCCTTTTTTGTGTCTCTGCGGTGAAAAGATCCAAGCATTCCCATGAAGGTAAAACCGAATTCCTCTCTAAGTTGTCGATTATTGCTTGCTTGCGTCACAAGAATTTGGTTCACCTTCAAGGCTGGTGCGTTGAGAAGGGTGAATTGCTTCTTGTTTACGATTTCATGCCTAATGGGAGCCTCGAAAAGGCGCTGTACCAAGAATTTGTACAATGTACCTTGTTAGATTGGTCTCGTAGACTGAATATTGTGGTCGGATTGGCGTCTGTTTTGGCATATCTGCATCAGGAATGTGAGCAACAGGTCATCCACAGAGACATAAAGACTGGAAATGTGTTGCTTGATAGGAATTTAAACGCAAGGCTCAGTGATTTCGGGCTGGCAAAGCTCATGGATCACGATAAATGCCCTGTTTCCACACTGACAGTAGGTACAATGGGGTACCTTGCGCCTGAGTATCTTCAGTACGGGAAAGCAACCTAAAAGACTGATGCTTTTAGCTATGGTATGTTGATCCTTGAAGTGGTGTGTGGAAGGAGGCCAATAAAAAGAAAGCCGGGAAGTGAGAACGCAGTGAATTTGGTTGATTGGGTTTGGGGGCTGCATTCTGAAGGGAGGATTATCGAGGCGTTGACAAGCGGTTGAATGGGGAGTTTAATGCGAAAGAAATGAGAAATCTGTTGCTTGTCGGATTAAGTTGTGCTAACACTGATAGCGCGGAGAGGCTAACGATGAGGAGGGTTATGCAGATTCTGAGCAATGAGGTAGAAGTTCAAGCCGTCCCAAGGGTGAAGCCGAGTCTGAGTTTCTCTAGCAGATTGCCTTTGTCCCTTGATGACATTGTTTCGGATTGTGGGGAGGATTCCAATAGCCCTACAAGCTCGAAGTGTGAGATCATCATTCACTGAAAAATATATGCAGATTTGCAGAGTTTATAGATAGTTGGATTCTTCTATTCTTTTAACTTTACCACTGCTTTTTTTTATCCTGTAGTTTGAAGATTAGAGACTATAAAGTTCACTGGCTTGAGTTCAAAGCTTTGTGTTGAACTGTGTGGTCTCTACTTTGTCCAGGACATAAAAAATTAAAAAATTTTAAAAAAAAAGCTTCTTGCTTGAATATTTCAACTGTAATGGAAGACTAATTTCTGACTGGTTTACAAGTTGAATGTTACACACGAATAATTTCTATACTATTCGATCTTATAATTCTTAAACCGTTCTGTTTCTTGGTAGTTTGATTTGATCTTTCCTAATGGTACGATACTTAGCAGTGGGCGATCTGTAGAGTAATTCTGTTTGCACTCGTAAATTTGTTCGATGCACACTATCTCCCTCTCTCAGGCTAGAGTAGCCATGGCAAAGGGAAGAGAACTAGGAAGGTTTTTGAGAGAGAGAGAGAGAGTGTGTGTGTGTGTGTGTTTATTGGGTGTGAGAGTAAGAAGATGCAGAAAGTAGATATAGTGATGACATTCATAAAACTTACAGATTCTGAACTTTTTTAATCTCCCTCAATGCCAGAAGAGGATTTGAACTATCTGTTTTGCAGAACTTTACAATGTTTTGGATTGTGTTGCTATCGGGAGAAATTCTCAAGTTTTGGTAGTGAAGTATTCAAGAATAAGTACACTGCAATCCTTCTGTTTCATATTTGAGCACATTTATACTCACAGATTTGAAGCTTTTCGCCATCGGGATAAATTATCAAGTTTGGTGGTGAAGTGTATTAAGGAGATAAGTATGTTCAATCAGTTATGGAAGAATTCGAACTGCTATACACAAACATAACTAAGAACGTGGATGAGTTCTTATGAGCACAAGATTTTGAAATTTACCGGATCCTTGCGTCTAATTACTCGGGACATTATTCCCGTTCAACTCCTTTTTGATGTACATATAAAAACTGTGTACTAGACAATGCCAAACCAGAACGTTCTGCAAGTAAGAACTCCGTGCTGGTCGAGTAGTCTGCCAAGCCCAGACTCAAGGCAGCAAGCTTGGAGAAATGCTGAACCAGAATATGCAACATCATTCTTCTCCCCTGGAATCGAATTATGCACATGTTAGAGCAAAAATTGTACATAACATGTAAACAAGTAATTTACTCGACATAATTTCACCCTCGTTCATTTTTCCGAAGAGGGTTTAATTAATTTCGAGTTCGACCCATTCTAGTCTACGCGCCTATTAATTACAACCTCTCTAGGGAAAGGAATACCCTTTGATTCTAATATGAATAAATCGTAACTTGGGGGTTTGGGGTTTATTTGATTTTGTGACTGCATCTAAGTAAAGCCCTAGATTGCCTACGTACCCTTGTTGAGGGATCAAGTCACTCGTAGTTCCTTGAATTGGTGTTGGTTTGAATTTGGTGCCTTGTGCAGTTTTAGCTCGTGCGGGCGAGGACTTTAAGCCATTGGAGCGTTTGATGCCTTGTGCAGTTTTAGCTCATGCGGGCGAGGAGCAAAGGGCGTGGCTTCATGCCATTTGAGTCTTGTTGTAGCTTCGTGCCGTTTGATATTTGATATGCCATTTGGGTTTTTTCTTCGGCTTCATGCCTTTTGGGATTTGATACGGCTTCATGCCATTTGAAATTTGATGTAGCTTTGTGCCATTTGATATTCTTTACAACTTCATGCCATTCGGTAGCAGTTTTGTCATATGATATTTGATGTGGCTGTGTACCATTTGTAGTAGCTTCATGTTATTTGAAATTTAACACGGCTTCATGCCATTTGAAACATGTCGTGGCTTTGTGCCTTTTAAGTCTTGTGCGGCTTCATGTTCTTTGATATTTGATGCGACTTCGTGCCTTTTGAGATTTTCTTCTTTCTCCAAGTGAAGCAACATTCCAATTTTATTTGGGGAGTATTTTATCTGTAGTGAACCCCATCTTTTCCTTTTCCTTACTGGATGCCTTCGGATAATCCTAATTGAAATAGGATTCTAAAAGCATGAAAATTGGACCCTCGCTTAAGCGGCAGAACTTATTTTCACCCACGCTTGAGCGGTAAAGACTATCGCTTAAGCGGCAGAGCACAATTTTGTTTTCCACGTGAGCCAATTCCCATAACTTAGTCTGGGACAAGTTTTGTGACTTGTCAAGACTCATTTAAACTTTTTCTTTTGACTTTTCAACCTATTTGAAAGAAAATGGGACTTTGAAGGTAGACCTCCACGTGAGGTGTTTAGCCTAAAGTGAACTAAGATTTGCCTTTTGACCCAAATTGAAGATAGCACATCAAACTTTCCCATTGTTTAATAAAAACAGATGCAAAGCACGATTTTTATGAATGCCCTTTTCACTTTTCAAGCTTTAAGTCTCCTTGTCTTTTCCTTCTTTTTTTTAATTTGCTTTTGGCTTGCCGTGTGTTTCTTTGATGGTTTTGTTCCTTTCAGATTTAGGCATAAGGAAATAATATGGCTGCTGCCATTTTTGGACTGTTGTGTTTACAATGACATGGTCTTCAACTGCTTCTGGGTTGGGTTAGTAACGGCTCGACGAGACTACTCTTCGAACTTCAAGAAGGCATCATGGCATGGAGTTTTCAATCGTGAAGACATGGACATCAGCGGCACCAACAGGAAACTTTGGTTTGAATGAGGATCCTTCTGCAATTTTGGTATGCAATTTTGGCATGTAGCTTTCGTTCGAAATCATCCTTGTTTCGTCCGGAAGACTTCGGGACGGTAGCTGGGCAAAATGGGTTCTTCTTCTCCACCTACTCAAACGTGGAAGATGATGGTTTCTTCTCCGTTGCATCTCTGAAAAGAAGATATTGAAACTTCTTTAGACACCCATGTGGTTGCAAGAGGCTGATTTGTTGCTGCATGCTAAGTTCTTTGATTGGCAAACGGCTTCGGGATCGACGTGGGAGGCTAGACACAGAGCAGGTGGCTGCATTATTTTTTATGCACCTTATGCCTTTATGCATGAGCGCAGCTTTTCATTTTTCAACGCCGACCTCAACTGCAGTTTCTTCTGAACTCCGATACGATGACGATGGGGATGCTTCCTTTAGTATTCCATTGCAGATTTATTACTTGCTTCATCTTCTCTTGTTCACCATTTTCAGAATTTTTTAAATAGGCAAGGACCACTTTTTGTTCTCCCATGCCGAACCACTACAATCACCGGTTGAGGGGTGCGGATCACTTAGACTTAGTTGGAACTTCACGGGTGGTTTAGACTCCGAAGAAATTCATGGGATTAAACTGCAGCGGCACGGAGCGGAGCTCTTAGATTTGATCGGAATTTCACGGCGTGGTTTAGACCCTGAAGAAATTCATGGGATTAAACTGCAGCAGCACGGAGCAGAGCTCTTGGATTTAATCGGAATTTCACGAGGTGGTTTAGACCCCGAAGAAATTCATGGGATTAAACTGCAGTGGCACGGAGCGGAGCTCTTGGATTTGATCGGAATTTCACGGGGTGGTTTAGACCCCGAAGAAATTCATGGGATTAAACTGCAGCGGCGGGGAGCGAAAGTGGTGATTTCGTTGGCTTTGTTGGACTGCAACTCGAGAATGCTGGGTAGTGGGAAAAGTTGAAGAAGCAAAGTGCTTCTTTTCTTCCTACAAAGCAGAAGAAGGAAACAACCCAAAAAATTAAATGAGATGGCTTTATACCTTCAAATGCTGTGTAGCTTTTCCTGCAATTTGTTCTTGCGTGTAGCTCTTGATTTCTTCTTCTTCTTTTTTTCCTTTGTTGTGCCTTTGCTCTCTTGCTTTGCCTCTCTGTTGTCTTCTCTGTGCTTCTCAATTTCTGCAGCGTTTCTCTTCCTTTTCCTCCCCCCTTTTTTCATTGCAAATGACACCTATTTATAGGAATTATAGGAAGGCTCTGGAACTTTTACGTGGGGGAATGGAGGCCACCATTTTCTCTTAACTTCTCCCACTATCTATGCAGCAACCTTCCTCAACTGCAACCTTTCCACGTTTTGCAGAAAATGGGGAGTCTTGCTCCACGTTTCTCCCCTTTTGCAGGAAGACTCATATGTTTATATATATATATATATATTTTTTTTTTTTTTTTTTTTTTTTTTTTTTTGTTTTTTTTTGTTCCCGTTTTCTTCTCCTGTCGACTTGGACTTCCAAGTCTAAGGTTTCACGTGGATGGTATTTTCTTCTTTTGAGGAGTTTTGTTTGCTGCAAACTTCTTCCTTTTTTTTTTTTTTTTTTGCATCTCAACAGCACAGCATCAGTGAATTCTCGATTGCCCTTTTTGTGGTCTCCCTCTCCGATCCTGGTTTCGGATCTTTGCTTTGCAAAACAGGCCTTTACTGTTTCTTTCACGTCGAGGATGAGCAGATAACTGTATCAATCACTAAGCGGTTTACAACATCAAGTTTCCGAAGAACATTTCAATGTTGTACAAGACCTGCAAATTAGCAGCAAACTGCCGTAGCTTATCAATTGACTGTGATAGAAGTAAGTTAAACTAACCTTATGTATTTGATCAAGAGCTTCAAAATAATTCATAAATTCATAAGATCTAATATTAAAAAAAATGTAAAGCAAATACATTGAAGGAAAACTCTTATGGTAAAAATATTTTTGGAACCAATTATTTATAAAAAAATACAAGTAAATCCTCGAAAGTACTTCAAAAAAAAACATTTCTAAAAGAAACATTTCAATTATTTTTAAACGCACTTCAACTTCTTCCCATCAATGTTACAAAATAATAATTTGTACAAAACTGACATATAATTGCTTCAATTGATTATACTGCTCCAAGAATCATCCGCATAATATAAATACAAAATCCACAAGGAAAATAGACTTTCGCGGTTTGCATAGGAATTAAACAATAATGCGCACACACATACACAATATCCACAAATCAAGTGATTTCCCTATTAACTATATATATATATATATATGTATATATTTGTATGTAACAATGTTCCTTAATTGTGTGAGAGAATATCTTACTTTGAGGTTAGATTGACACAGATCAGACGACGGTGCTGACAGATATGGGAATGTAAGAGATGATGACAGAAGAAGCGAGAGCACACTCCCAACAACGGTAAAGACTCCCTTTAGCCGATGGCGGGTTGTGCTCTCTCTCTTCTGTCAACATATATGAATTCTAACCTCATTCCCATCACATCTATACACCCTTGATGCCACAAATCTCATGCATTCATCCCTGCAGTGCAATTCATCAATTAATAGGGTGAGAATGCATTCAGGCTCATATAAATCTGATAAATTGTACACAATGCATATTAGCATGTCTACTACCCCTTATATATATATATATCCATGCATATGCACAGTTATAGAAGAGGTATTTAACGGCACAAATCCGATTTAGTGCAACTTTGAGTCTCATAGTCAAATTTTGGCCCATGAGTTGCGGGGGACAAAAAGTTGCGCTAAACTGGATTTGTGTCGTTAAACACCTCTTCTACTCACTTACACACCTTACTCTATGTAGATATATGATTTTAAATATCCATTAATTCATTATTAGAAGCATAATTTTTGTTAACAGATAAATAATTAAACATAAGAACTGGCCTCTATATGTAGCCAAAAATTAACCATGATCTGGATTTTTTTTTTGTTTATCAAGCCAATAAATATGTACTAAATATGAAACAAACTGATCATTATCAACATCCATCACCATGAAGGGGATTTATATGTATATATAATGTGCTCAGATATGTATTTATATATACCTAATGTATGCATATGCATCAAAAATCAGATTAAAAGAATATACCTACTTATCACAGGAACTACTTCATAAAAAATAAATATAATTTACCATGACAGTTTAATCAAAACACAGGCTAAAAATTGAGAGAGAGAGAGAGAGAGAGAGAGAGAGAGAGAGAGAGATAGAGGGAGGGAGGGAGGGAGGGAGAGTGAGAGTTTTACTCTTAGGGTTCTTCAACTTTTGCTTCAATAAACTGGTTTCACTGTAGAAACTACTAGTTTCTCTTCACTCTCCATGAAAGATAGAAGAGGAGAGAAGAAATAAAGAAGTAGATAGAAGCAGAGAACAAGGGTGGGAGTGAGAGATACATATAAGCTGCAAATTCTATACCTCAATGTATCAGTCGTTGATGAATAGTGTTCATCTTATAGGGACCTGGCCACTGCCTATAACCGGTGACTTGTATTATGACCGGCTAGTGAGGGCAAACTGGTTTCGACACTTGTTTTTATTTTATGATTTAGATGTATTAAACATCATGGGATAGTCACCGTTTAAAATATTAGTATAAGTGAAAATATCGGTATGTAAATTTATAAAAATGTAGGTGAATACATCGATATAGGTTGTCTTCACAGATATTAAGGAAATTTGCAATGTGTGGTATATCTCATTCAGATTTAGTTGAAATTAGAAAAAATTTCTCATAAAAATTCAGAAGTTCGAAATTTGAAATGAGTTCCGGCAAAATATATGTAGTGTATTGGTAAATATTGTAGATATTATTAATTTTCTATATCTCGCCGATATAGGATGAAGTTTGCATTTTACTCATTCTATATTGATTATTAATTTTTCAGATATTTCAACGAAAATATCGACAATTTCGTAAATATTTTAAACACTAGATAGTATATAGGATTTCAAATCTATTCAAACCAAAACATTACTATTATCCGGAATTAAACTTAAGTTTAAATTAAAAACAGGCTACTTGATTAACATAACAGGATATAAAATAACACTTTTATGCAAACTTATCCGTTTGTACAAATTTGGTGTTGGGACTTGGGAGATTCTTTTCAAGCGTGATGAAACTTTTCACTGTCAAAGGACTCAAAGTCGTTAATGGCACCAATAAAATTTAAAATTTAAAATTACATTTAATTGAGGAGAAAATGACATTGATAAAGAATAATAAGAACCGTGGTGTAAGCAACGTCATAAATGGGTAACCAAAAATGGTGGGGTGGATGTTGACCGGCTATTTCAGGTCAGCCAAATCAAAGAAAGGGTCTTTGTTTCTCCCACACCTCACCTGACATCACCCGTTATAACTGATAAACCCGTTGCTTTCTTGACCATGGAGAATATCGTGACCGTTGAGTGGTGACACGTGGAGGACATGCACAGGTGGTAGGCTGGTGATTTGGTATATGAACAGTGACTACCTTTCTCTCACTAATTTTGCCTACTTTATTCCCACCTCAAAATTCTCATTTTACATATTAAATTTTAAGAAATTTTAATGAAAAAATTCTCGGCACTGTTTATTTTAACGAAAAATTATATTTTTACATTAAAAAGTCAATTTTGGTACTGTTTATTTTACCCTTTATTTTATTCTTATCGTTGAAACTTAAAGTTTTTAAGTCATTTTCATTAGTTTTTCTTAAATTTTATAATTTTAAAAAAATATACATCAAAAGTGCATGATAAAAAATTTAAGTACAACCAACAGTGCACTAATTATTTGATCGGTGCCATGCTAATATCTATGGTTTAGTGAAACTCTTCGTGATACATTGTTATTAATATACCAAATCAAATCAAAAAATTTATTTACAATTCAAACATGTTACTTTTATCACATTTTTATACCACATTTATATCATCTTTATAATAAAGACAGAATCTACATATGCCGGTTGGTTCTACTTTTATTAAAAAATTGGTACGAATATAATATGAAAAATATAGTTAAGTGTAGCATTAGACTACTTTTGCAGATGTTCGTGGTTCTGATTTTGATCTTCTACTACAATATGCCCAAACTTGTTACTTCATCATGTTATTCATTTTTATTTAAATGAGAAATATTATGTTTGAATTTCGTAAATGACTATATTTTCCTGACTAATTTACTTTTCCACCCACCCAGACAGTTTAAATATCGATCCTTGTAATGTCATTGTCCACCCTCTAATTCAAATTAGCAGCATTAGGGAGGTCCATTTAATGGGGTCATCAGCCATGACTAGGAACTTGAAAGATTAATAAACTCTGAGCATCTTTGGTTGGTCAATTCCCATTAGGTCTTATTCTTGTAGCTAGAATTGGAGATATTTTTTAACGTATTCGAAACACGAGACTGTGCATTATATGACATTGTACAAATGAAAAGATACTTGAAAAACTCAAAATAAAATTTTCGTCTATGTATATAATGACATATAGTGTATCATCCATGTTTCGAGTATACTGAAAAATTACTCTAACTCGTGTGAAAATAAATGTTTTCCTTTTAAAGCCATACGTAAAATATATAGTTCCCAAAAAAATTCAAAAACCAAGAGGAAGCCTGCAATACTGCTATCGGAAAGCTCCCCTCATCATCTCAGAGGGTCCTGGGTAGGAGAATCGATGAATGGATCACAACCGTTGGATCCATTGATTGAAATGTGGGGCCTTCTGCCATGAGACACGTGTTCATGCCCTAGAGATGCGGGTGAAGTTCATTTGCGGATGCAGGAGAAAAATTAAAAGGCATTCTGAAAATAATTCAGATGTTTTGGTGCATGTGAGCAACCGGAGACATAAATCCATTGACGTCACTTCTAATAGATGTTTCTCATACGTTCAAAAAGTGAATTAACCGTTCAACATACGATTATTTTATAAGTTATCAATCTGTTTGGTTGTGATCATTGTAATTTGCCATTAATTATTCTTTATTTTTTAATATATATTAGCATTTGTCTACATATTTTGTGTGTATAAACACATTTTTTTAGATATTGGAGATATTTAGCTTTTTTTTTAAATATTGGAGATATTAGCATTTGTCTACATGTTTTGATGCATGAGGGAGAGAGAGAGGACGTTCGGGGGAGGAGTGGGATGTTTTTGGCTTTTGGCTTTTTTTTTTAATTTTAAATATTAGAGATATTTTAACATCATATGTAGGTGAGGTTTCAATAAAAACAAGGGGTCTTTTGATATGGGTCCAATTTTACAAGTCTCTTTTGATATAGGTCCAAAATTAGAGCTAAATCAAAAGTAAGCACACAATTTTAGGCTACAAAAATTGGAGTTAAATTAAAAGTAACTAAAAATTGGACCTATATCAAAAGATGCTTATAAAATTGGACCCATATAAAAAAAACCCCTTTTTTTTCTTTATAAAGAAAAAGAATAAAATTTAGATTTGTGAAATTACATTATTGCCTATCATTTTTTTTGTGTGATAGAAGACTAAATAGTCTTTTCACTTTTTTTTTATTGACAAAGAGGGTTTCATTAATATATATATATATATATATATATATATATATATATATAGGGATAGGATCAAAGGACAAACATTTTTACATTCCTTTTAAGCCGTTAGGTTACATAGCATCTAAGGGTCTTCAATGAATCATTCAATGACTTTGATGCTTACGTGGATTATAATTAACATTGAAAAAGAAAAAAAACTAGGAAAAAAACTGATAAAGAATAAAAACTAGAAAATTAATTAAAATTTGAAAAGAGGAAGACAACCTTGCGCACCAATGCCTCCATTGATTTGTGCAAAATACCTTCAAGTCTTTTGAGTCTTCGTTCTCATCTTTGGGTAAAAACCCCAAAAACCTCTTTGATTCCATTTCAAATATACACTCAGATTTAATTGTATAAAAAAAAATTGAGGGAGGCAGTTATAGTTGTTGATTTAGGGTTTAGTTTTGTCAATTTATTGAAAGAGCGAGGAACGAATACTTGAACCAGATTGATACTTGATATGCTTTTATATCGGAATTTTGTGTCGATCAATTGAAGGAACGATACTAAGTTTGACAGTGTGAGTGATAGGAATTTGAGGTGTTGGGATTGGACGAAACAATTTGATGGTTGTGCTTCTGCATTTTCATCCAAGACGCCATTTTCGCTTCTTCCTTAAGTTTACAGGATTGTTTTTATTCTTTTCTTAGTTTTAACTTTTATTAATTTCTTAATTATAAATTTATACCTCATTTAATGTGTAAAATCCTCTACATAACTCTTAATCAAGATCGTTGAATGTAAGGGTAGACAAACGGGCCCTAGATCCACGGGTTGGGGCAAGTTATAGCGATTTGGGATGATTTTCGAGTGGGTCCAAATAATTTATAAAGAAAATGGGGTGGGATGGGACAGGTCCAAGTAAATAGTGGGTCGGGGCGGATCCATATTTCTGAATGCACCGGCCCCCCGCCCGGACTGTATATAATTTCACACGGGTCTTCTCACTGACTCAGTCCTCACCTTCACGATCCATCTCGTGAACCCAGATTGAATCTCCTGACTCGGTCAAGTGCTTCTGCCGGTCCACAGATCCAGGTGCTGAGTTTCCAGCCTCCTCTCGTCTGATATGCTCTTTAACTGTTAGTACCAAGTCCTCCGCATCCGCCGCCGTCTCATCCTCCTTTTGCTTCAATCTCAGTACTCAACTGAACCTCTGCCCTCACCACCTCCTAGGCCCCTACTTCTCTTCTTCTCGCCACCCAATTTCAGTCTTATTTTTTTAATTCGAATTTAGGGATTTAGGAATTAGGGGTTAATTTGCTAAATTATTCGATTAAGGGATTCAATATTGCTATTTGTGTGCTGTGGCTTTGTGGATTATCAAGTGGACCTTTTGTTTTCAATTAGGCCATTGCTTCTCTTCTTCTCGCCACCCAATTTCAGTTTTATTTTCTGAATTTGAATTTGGGGATTTAGGAATTAGGGGTTAATTTGCTAAATTATTTGATTAAGGGATTCAATATTGCTATTTGTGTGCCGTGGCTTTGTGGATTATCAAGTGGACCTTATGTTTTCAATTGATTTTTGTATGATTTTATTTTCTGTTGATTTTGTTTTCAATTGATCTGTGGTTAGGGCCCGAGAAATGCTTGAAACTTAGAATGGTTATTAACAGGAAAAAAATAAAATAAAAAATCCGTGGACCCGTAGGAACCGATCCGTTTTGGCCCGTTTTAAACGGGTTGGGTTTGGTAGGGTTTTAATTATGAAAAACCCATCACCCGCCCCACCCCGTTGCCTTTTCAAACAAATCCGGTCTGGTCCCTCTAATTTTGGGCCCAGTCCAACCAGCCCACCTCTAGTTGAATGTTACAAGATATAAAGGTTGTAAAAGAGTATGAAAAATAAAAACCCTAAATACTGCTAACTTGCCAAAGCTTTGATACAATGGATTCAAGGCAAATGAGATTTGGAAATAACTGGCAATAATTCATAAAATTATCGGCAAAAAAAAAATGCCATTTTAGTATAATTACATTTCCTTTCTTCCTAATCTCACGTTCCCAACAGTATAAAAAAATCTCAGTAAAGTACAGAATCTACAGATTGCTCCAAGCCAATGTCACAAGAAGTAGAATCTGTATGAATTTAGTTTGAATCACTATGTCAGCAAAACCCCCAATCCGGGTACTAATTAGGTCTGATTCGATCGCCTTCAGAAGTCATTAAAGTGTCTATGATCTTACAATGTGAGAGACGCCCACGCAACGGATCATCTTGCGCATTATCTGTGTTACTTCTCAATTTTCCAGACTTAGAAGCAGGATTCACATCACTTCTTTCATCGAACATCTCCCGTTTTGGGGTCTCAGATGCTTCCTTAGATTCGACCAATTTAGTTTTCCATTTAATACCAACTGCCTCCGCCTGGTCTGCAAACAAGACTTTTGCGCTGGATGAACTGCAGATTTCTTTGTAAGTTTCGTAATCAGCAGCTCGGGTGCTTCCACCTGCCAAAAGTCCCGCAAGGGGATGCAAAACTGAGACTGGACCATCACTTCTCTCTAATGTTTCCTTCAACGCCAGAAATTCAGAGACAAATTTTTCCTTGCTAAACTGAATGAATACCGCAGTTTCATCCAAGTGGTAGACAGACGCGACAGAGGTCGGGCCAAAGACTTTTGTGATGCACTCCCTTATATCTCGTGCCTTGAGTTTTGATGGGAATCCCCAGATTAAAGCAATGTTCTCAAACATAATCTGCGCGTACCTCTTTTTGTGATTATTAGACCCCGAAGACATTGCTTTCTTCTTGCCGGTGGTTAAATCAATAATGTCTCCATTACTCCAACTGAGGTATAAAAGGTTGATCTGCTTCTGGAGCTTGTCATTCTGGGGCAACTTTTCAGATGACAAACGAGCCTGAAAATCAATTCCGAGATGACTGCACGTCTGAGCAAAGACACAGCCGGTCATAAAAGCATCATATCCCGCCTCATGTTTGGCTCCAGAATTCCAGTTCGACGACCTGCAAATAGATAATCGTGGTATGAAAGACCTACTCCTTTGCTTTTCCTTTCATTTGTATATAAACAGCCATTTTCAGCTTCATTACTAAAACTATCTTTCTCCATATGTAATGGTTATTCTATGAGAGAGAGCATACAGCATGCAAGTATATACATCTCGTAAAGCAAGTAGAAATAGAAACCAAAGGACAAAGTTATACGAACTTGGTCTCTGACATATTTCTAAAGTTGGTTACATCTAAAGATTGTAATGCGTAATTAACCCCGGTCAAAAAATGTCCGGCCAGCCTAGTTGTTTTCAGACAGATCTCTACGCGGCCTATGCCGTTGATGAAACTTAATCAAAGCGTTTTCCTTCATCTGTCGGGTTTCAACTCTATATCTTTTTCCATTCAAAATGTGACAATGGAAACCACTGAGAGTGAGACCAACTAAATGCATTGAGCACAGCCAAGATATCATTATGGACAGAGAATGGAAAAAAGCAAACCTCAAATCATCCACCTGAACTTCAACTTTTACACACAATTGGACTTCCGGATCAGTGCTTTTCTTTCCAAGAGCAATTTGCGGGCATAACAAAGCAAATGCTGACGAAAGTGATGTTCTGGACTTCTTCATCCGTTGTTGGAGCACATTATCCGTATTCAATAGTACTTTGGTGTCAATGACGTGTGGAAAGTACTTGTTAACAGCAGAGACAAATTCTTCAGCAGTCGAAGGCAGAGGTCCCAAGAATTTGTTGTATATATGGGCAATATCTGTATGACAACAAGAAGACATCTTAGTAATATAAAAAATCAAATTGACCTTTTTATGAAAGTAACATCAATACTCGTACCAAGAAAGCAATTGTGACCAACAATTAACTTTTTTTCTGAGGAAAGAAGGTCAATAACATGACGAAACCCAACTGCAGCTTGAACTTTCACCTCTGCTTCCCTACGATGTTCGTCCTTAACCTCTTTCTGCAAAAGATTGCATACAGAAAACTTTAATTCCTCCTGAGGTGTAGATGATCATCACATAATAACATATACACTCACTTCCTGTTCTCCCTAATGCACCTACAGCGTTATGCAAAATTTATGCCCTGATAGTAATTATCATACACACTGCCGTTTGTTTATTAACAAGAAATTAACAGTGTTCAGACATTTTAGTTAAGACTTGGAAGAGGAGAAAGAAGAGTTTCAATATCCCTAATCGATGGCTATGATAGAAATCCAGAGAAAACTTGTCAATTGACTTATTGGAATACTAAAAAGTAAAAACAACTCCAGGCCCAAACTTCGGACCATCAAGAACTTTAGAAAGTAAACCATTTTCAATAAGAAAACAACCAAAATTCTAATAACCGAAAGTCTGAAAACTATTTCACAAAGTAAACATCCTAAGTAGTCTTTCACAGTTGAAGAGCATTTGAAAATTTCACATCATATAAACTGGAGGACACAAATTACTTACCAGAAGCAAATCCCTGTCATCCCTGGAATCTGTCCGCACAACTAGTTGCTGTTGACACGACTTTTCACCATTTACCTGAACATAAGAAAGATCTTGGAAATGCTTTCTAATGACCTGCAAACGTTAATTTTAATATTCAGCTTAACAAAACCATGACTAAGAAGAAGAAAAAATGTTTTTATGCATACAGAGTCCATCTCGGCATTATTATAAAAAGTAAACCAATACTATAACAAAAATTCATAACCCGGTTTCGAGTTACTTTTCCTTGAACAACCAGGGAAAAGGCGAATAGAGTAAGTTTTTGATTTATTTGAGGCAATTACTAAAGAATACCTAGGATCATGTTATGGATCACATGTCCAAGATCAACTTGTTACAAGTGAGAATCTTATGATAGATGATCAAAATGTAAAAACCAAACTCACCATTTGAATCAACCTAAGCTGATGAGAAGTGAATCCCATCAGACTAAGAGCTGGACGCATCTTAAAGAACATGGTTTGTAACTGTTGGGAATCATTTGAGTTTTGCTGAAATTGGAATCCTCCATTACTACTTCTCAAGTTCAACAAACCATCACGCCATTCAGTGAATGTGTTCTTCATCCGTTCAGCAAAGAGAGTGTCAGCGATCTTGACCACTGGCATGTGCGCAGGTTCTTTCAAGTTTGAATATCTAGTCAATAACTCATCATCATATGCCAAACTCAAACGTCTCAGCGCCTCACTTTCCTGCCCTCTGGATAAATAAGATATTCCTGAGATTGCACAACCGTTTAACTTTACAAACTGAAACCATCATAAAAGAAAAGCCAGGGAAGTAACTTTCACACCAGTTACAAAACCTTAACCATTACTTCAAAAAGAATTCAAACAATTTCACTACCTTCATGTATGCAGACATTAAAATCGAACTGGTATTTAGCTAAGAAATCAATCGATGTTGTCTGGCAAAGAAACTCATAAGTGGGGCCTGCAACCGGAAGCTCTTGACGCGGAAAAATGTAAAAATTGTGCCTGTCAACACACCCATATTGTTACACAATAAAAACCACATAAAAAGTTCAAAATTAAACACCATCGTTGCACAAACTTATTCATCTCGGAAATTGTGTGCCTTCGCAATTGCTTCAAACTATCCTAGACAGCAAACACATGTATAATATAATTTACAAACCCGGCAAAGTAACCCGTTTTACTTTAAAAAATTCAAATTTTCACTTTTTTTTCTCCTTTTAAAGTTCAATTTACCTACATTTACCAGAAAATCCAGTCACATTTAGCTTTTCAATCCAAATATCATGATCAAAGCAAAAGACTCAAACTTTAAATTTTCTCAGCAAACTAACAGGTAATTGCAACAGAGAGAGAAGCAATTGCCAATGTTTCAATAACAATAAAATCAAGCAAAATCTCTAAATTTTTGTTCTTTACTTTCTTCCTCACTTTCTCGGCAGCCAAACAGAGCACAAACAAAAAACAAGAAAGGAAAAGCAAAAGGCACATACGGATGAGCAATGAAGGAGCGCTTGGAGGAGTCCCAGCGGAAGGGGCAAACTCCGAACTGAAGCACGGCGAACTTCTCGGCCGAGTCCTTGACCTTGAGGTAGCAGACGTCGGCGCGGTCAAACTCCAGGGAGTCGCGCCACGGAGCGCTAGTGATTCCGGTCATCTCGAGATCGATGGCCACGAAATCGGCGGCGGCGACATGGCCGCGCAGGTCGGCGAGGGCCGGCTCGAAGTTGGATTTGGTCACGTTTTTTAGAGGGAAGGTGGAGGATTGTTGTTGTACGGACGACGAAAAGGAAGAGGAGTGGGATAAGGCACGTGATATCGCACGTGACAGCGCCCTCGCCGGGCGGTGAGTGTTCATTTTCTGAGCATTTGCCTGAGCTTTCGGCCTTCGGGGGTTTATGCAGAGAGTTTACGACCCAAAGGTGGAAGATGAAATGATACCGCCTACGACGTCGTTTCTGCAATTTTCAATAAGTCTTTCCTGGGGGAATCGGGTCGGGTAAGCCCAACTTGAAAGCTATAGAGAAAGGCCCAGCCAACAAAGGGAGCTGTAAGTTTTGTTTTCTGTTTGCAGAAATGATTTTTACACGCCATTTTCTCTTTCTTCACGCCTTCATTCGAAATATGTATATTTCCGTTCTCGCACGATTAAGCCATTTTTTTTTTTATTCTGATTAAGAATTAGCAAACGCATACTTTTGTGATTAGAATTTCTTGTTACGATGAAACTCGATGAAACTACACGTTTGATTTACTTAATTTATAAGCTCGAGTTAAACGAGCGGCTAATGCCCCATCGAGGGAACGCTTCGCTAAAGGGTTGGAGAAATAGAGACCACTAATAAAGGGGACTCCCCCGAAAAATTAACACACTTAATGATGATACACAATCTAATAGAGGCGACTCTATTATTGTATTTAAGACTCACTCGTTACCTTATTAAAAATTGTGCCAGCAAGTAAATCAATTTTGTATGTCTAATAACATTCTCTTTGTTGAGTTAGGGACAAAAGTAAGGACCAAGAACAAGCCATTGCTAGAGCACGTCCATATTGAAGGTTTTGAGGTTAATTTACAAGAAAGGAATAACTTAGTTTAATGGCATACACTTTTTGTGATCACTTTTTTCATTGTGATGAAGGGGAAAAGATGTTTTGGGAATATGTAAAGTAACAAGAAACTTGTGGTTTGGTTGTAGAGAGCTATACATATTTATTGTTAAATCTTTTTGTGTTAGGTACATCTTATTGATGAATGATCTTTTAGTGTGTCGAGAAACGGTTCAATATACTAAGCGTAATAATATAATTGGATATAAATTTAAAAAAAAAGTTGCAACTAATTGTATTGATACTTGACACACCAATCGTGTTTCGGACACATCGAAAATTTTCTCTTAATTGATAACTAGGACTAGATAATATATGGCATGATTCATGAATATGTAATGGCAACATGGACAACACAAAAGTGAATGTAGGGTTGGAGTATTTATAATTTAAAAATTCTCTAAGTCCAACTGATTTGCCAACTTTTATGTAACTTTCTTCCCTGAAATGAATTATAAAGAAAGATTGTCAAAGTATAATTTTTATATAAAACACTTAAGAGGGAGTTGGAGAGAAAAAAAAAACTTATCAGTTGGTAACTTGATGTTTTTTTAACTGGTTTTTTGTTGTGAAATCTTCTGTGTCTTTCTTTCATTCTCTAATTTATTATGAAATAGACTTAAAACTCAAGTGTTAAGACACTTATTCTTGGTTTAGTTTCCTCGCCTCTTAATAAATAAGTCGTAATTCACTATTTTTAATACAAACTATATTATTCTCTAATTTGCACTAAAATGGAGGAAAAAAATAATTTGAAATACAGTAAGTTAACCGCCATGGGGCAGTCTAGTGGTTGAGGACAAATTTCAGACCCGTATTTCACACGACACGTCTTGTATTCTCTTTCTGAAGTTGATAAATCACACGATAGTGCCCTAAGAGAGGCTAAAATGTCTCTATGTGTTAACGTCTCTATTATTTAACTTGTTAACGTCTCTATTATATAACTGTCACAACGAAGCGACCAATTGGTCCCTTTTAATAAAAGAAACACAATAAAGTTGAAGATGAAAACCCTAACCACAAAACAATCCACTACTTACAATAGTAAATAATTACTAATAGTAATATTAATTTTTTTAACAGATAATAGTATCTACACTAAGGAGTGGGAGAGTAGGCTAAGCCTACAATAGATTTGCCATAATAATGTGGTTCAACTGTGCTTTTGCACAAGAATCAAACCTAAGATATCTCACTTACAAGTGAAGATAAATACTACTAATCTGAAGTATTAAGTCACACTAATAGCATATTATTTACAATCTTATATTTTCGTACTCTATATGCACTCAACTTCATCCTTTTATTCCTACAATTGGTCATCATTCAACAAAGCCCCACATGATGAACCTCCAAATGTCACCATTTAGGACGTCCAAATTTTGTCCATGTTTCCAATTTTACTTGTTTTCTTTCACCAAAAAGAAAAAAAAAGGCATATTTGGGTTCAATGCTTTGCCAACCCCCGGAAGCTCTTTCCCTTCACAACTAAGAAAGTCCCAATAGTAGATGGCCGAAACGTGCACATACATACACCACTAGTCACTACTAGCCTTTTTCGATTTTACCAAGGTAACACACATCATTGCTTCTTTTTTTCCTTTTTCTTTTCTCGTACCCTATCTATATGAAAAAATATTTTTCAGTGTACCAAAAATATTATTTGGTATACTAAATGTCACAATACAATAATTTGAAATTTGAAAAAAAAATTCAATCAATTGAATCGTGTTCTCGGCACATCGAAAAATTTATCTGTAAGACATATACTGTTTCACAAATGCAAACTTGATTGAAAATCTCGTTTGGAACTGTGTTTCCTTTTTTAAACACTTCTAGTAAAACCATTTTTATTAAAAGCGCATTGAAAATTTTAAATAAAAATACAAGTGTTAGCTTTTGTTGCCAAACATATCGTTATGTTCTATCATCGAAGTAAGGAATCCAAAATATGTATAAATTCTTACAATATGTCAATTTTTTATGAATTTATTTGGTGGCGATTTTGTGTGATAACTATGATAAAACTAAGTATATATTAGGCACAAAGAGGTTTATTGGAGAAATTTGAATTAGATATAAGGAAATTAGAAACCAACAAAAGGAAAAGATCAAAACAAAGAACAAAAGATCAAACACCACTTTCGGTCTGAATTTAGCAAATATTTACTTAGAAGGATATTGTAGCAAATTTCGATACAAACATTGCTTTGTGAGAAAAAAAAATTAAGATCGTAATATAATTTATTTATTTTTTCTGGATATTAATAAAAACATAAGTTAGGAAAATTAAGCTACTTAACGGACACAATTACAATTATACTTTTTGGACATCAAACAAGTTAAATAATAGAGATGTTAACACAATAATCTAGAGTACTGTGTTTTTTTGTCACATTCAATTCAAATTATCCTATTTATAGTATGAAGATTTTCATGATGGAGATATGTGTTAAGTCAATGTGCTTGTTTGTCACATCCAATTCAATTATCTTACTTGTAATAGGTGAACTTGACATGCGTTAGACCAGTTATCTAAAGTAATGTGTTGCTTTGTCACATTTAATTCAAATTATCTTACTCGTAATAAGAGAAAGGCTTTCACAACACAATTACATTGTCACCGTGATTTCGTACTATTGATATAGCCTCAATAAAGAGAATTTACACATCGTATTATATAACAGCTGACATATCATCTCGCATAAGTTTCTGAAGTAAATTGTGTAATGAAAGCACAATATATATTTAATTATTTTATTTTATTTTTTTATAATTTAAAAATTCAGGAACAACACAAAAGTGTATGTAGGGTTGGAGTATTTATAATTTAAAAATTCTCTAAGTCCAACTGATTTGCCAACTTTTATGTAACTTTCTTCCGTGAAATGAATTATAAAGAAAGATTGTCAAAGTATAATTTTTATATAAAACACTTAGATGGAGTTGGAGTAAAAAACTTATCAGTTGGTAACTTGATGTTTTTTTTGAACTGATTTTTTGTTGTGAGTCTTTCTGTCATTCTCTAATTTATTATGAAATAGACTTAAAACTCAAGTGTTAAGAAACTTATTCTTGGTTTAGTTTCCTCGCCTCTTAATAAATAAGTCGTAATTCACTATTTTTAATAAAAAAACTATATTATTCTTGGTTTAGTTTTCAGATCCGTATTTCATACGACACGTTCTGTATTCTTTTTATGAAGCTGATGAATCACAATATAGTTCCCCAAGGGAGGCTAAAATACCTCTACGAGTCTTCTTGACTCTTAAAAGTGGACTGCCACAACGAAGCGACCAACTGGTCCCTTTTAATAAAAGAAACACAATAAAGTTGAAAGATGAAAGCCCTAACCACAAAACAATCCACTACTTGCAATAGTAAATCATTACTAATAGTAATATTAATTTTTTTTAACCGATAATAATATCTACACTAAGGGTGGGAGAGTAGGCTAAGCCTACAATAGATTTGTCATAATAACGTGGTTCAACTCTGCCTTTGCGTAAAAATCAAACCTAAGACCTCTCACTTATAAGTGAAGATAAATACTACTGATCCGAGTACTAAGTCACACTAATAGCATATTATTTACAATCTTATATTTCCATTCTCTATATGCACTCAGCTTCATCCTTTTATTCCTACAGTTGGTCATCATTCAACAAAGCCCCACACGATGACCCTCCAAATGTCACCATTTAGGGCGTCCAAATTTTGTCCATGTTTCCAATTTTACTTGTTTTCTTTCACCAAAAAGAAAAAAAAGCATATTTGGGTTCAGTGCTTTGGTTGGTCTTGGAATAAAGTTGCCAACCCCCGGAAGTCCTTTTCCTTCACAACTAAGAAAGTCCCAATAGTAGATGGCCGAAACATGCACATACACGCTACTAGTCATTTTCGATTTTACCAAGGAAACACACATCATTGCTTCCTTTTTCCTTTTTCTTTTCTCTTCCCCATGTATACGGAAAAAAAAATTTCAGCGTGCAAAAAATATGATTCGATACACTAAATATCACAATATAATAATTTGAAACTTGAAAAAAAAAAAATTTCAATCAATTGAGCCATGTTCTCGACACACCAAAAAATTTCTTTGTAGGACATATACCATTTCACAAATGCAAACTTGATTGACAATCTCGTTTGGAACTGTGTTTTCTTTTATTAAACACTTCTAGTAAAACTGTTTTTATTAAAAGTGCATTGAAATTTTTAAATAAAAATACAAGTGTTAGCTTTTGTTGCCAAACATATCGTTATGCTCTATCATCGAAGTTAGGAATCCAAAATATGTATAAATTCTTACAATATATTAAATTTTTATAAATTTATTTGGTGGCGATTTTGTGTGATGAATATGATAAAACCAAGTATAAATTAGGCACAAAGAGGTTTATTGGAGAAATTTAAATTAGATATGGGTGATGCTAATAATAAAATTAGAAACCAACAAAAGGAAAAGATCAAAACAAAGAACAAAAGATCAAACACCACTTTTAGTCTGAATGTAGCAAATATTTACTTAGAAGTAGCAAATTTCGATACAAACATTGCTTTGTGAGAAAAAGAATTAAGATTGTAATATAATTTATTTATTTTTCTGGATAATAATAAAAACATAATTTAGGAAAATTAAGCTACTTAATCATCTGGACATAATTACAATTATACTTTTTGGACATCAAACAAGTTAAATAATAGAGACATTAACACAATAATATAGAGTACTGTGTCTTTTTGTCACATTTAATTCAAATTATTGTATTCGGAGTATGAAGATTTTTATGATTGAGATGTGCGTTAAGTCAATGTGCTTGTTTGTTGCATCCATTTAATTATCTTACTCGTAATAGGTGAACTTGACATGCTTTAAACCAGTTATCTAAAGTAATGTGTTGTTGTGTCACATCCAATTCAAATTATCTTACTAATAATAAGAGAAAGACTTTTACGACACAATTACATTGTCAACGTAATTTTGTACTAATGAAATAGCCTCGATAAAGAAAATTTACACGTTGTATTATATAACAGCTGACATATCATCTCGCATAAGTTTTCGAAGTAAATTGAGTAATGAGAGCACAATATATATTTAATTATTTTAATTTTTATGCAAAAAATATTTTATTTTTATTTTCCGAATTTTCCTGTAATTTCCTGCCCCCTCTATATATACCACACTCTAGCTTCTTGCCCAGTTATTCATTTCTTCTCCAATTCTCTGCTTCCCTTTCTGTCTCTCTGCGATCCCATCAAAACCCTAATCTTGATCGCGAAGAGGCTCAAATTTCCTCTGATCACTCTCGAAAAATCGAAGCTTGACGATCCGATCGTCGTCAAACCGCCCATACAAAACCTTCCTCACTTCAATTTTAGTTGCCGCAGAATTTTAATTTCCCCAATTAAGTCTCTGCTATTCGATCAATTCTTGGTTTTTTAGCGATTGATCGGGTACCAATTCAAGGCGGTTCTCAATCGTGCAATGCTTTCAGTTCCAATATGAAGTTAAAGAGAAGGAGGGCGGTTGAAGTGGTCAGTGTATTTCACCTGTGGAATCGATTAGATTCTTTTATGCGTACATGTGCATAATATATTTATGTATGTGTGTGTGTACATGATTAAAGCACTGGGTTTTCCCTATGTTTTGATTTCGAGAAGTTGATGGTTTTGGGTTATGTTCTTTTTCTCTTTTTTTTTCTCATTTCCCAGTGAGTGGCACTTTTGTATGCAATTACTTATATAATTTGTTTTGGGCGTCTATCAATTTGATGTTTTCTTTGGTTGTTTAACTAGGGACTGATACAAGATAAGAAAGTTTAAATTTTTTTACCTTATTATTGAATTGTTTTCGGAGTATGAAAATGCAAACATATTCAGCTTATGAAGTGAGATTTTCATTCTTGCATGAGGATTACAACCAGTACTGGAGACATGATTATACAAGATTATTCATGACCAACCCAGTTGACTATATTAATTTCTTTATTGTTTCTTAGTTCCAAGAGTTATTTCTCCATCGAATGTCTATATGACTTTATATATTTTTGTTGAAATTGCTAACATTGAGAGAGAGAGAGAGAGAGAGAGAGAGAGAGAGAGAGAGAGAGAGAGAGAGAGAGGAGGAGGAAGAGGAGGGGGTGGAGGTTTGGTCGGTCCGTCAGTCTGTTTATCAGTGTGTTAACGTTCATGGAGCAAATGTCACGCATGACAGATTATTTTGTCGAAAAAGAAGTTTTAGTCTTTTTATAAGGAGGCAATATTGAAATGGAACAAGATTAATTGGTTTTGACATTTATGCTTTAATGTTTTGTAGAAAATGTGTGGAAACTGCATAATTGTTACAGCAAGGTGAAGTTAGGAGTTCGTCATTTTCTTTAAGACTTTCGCTATGCATTAAAATATGTGTGAAGTTAGGAGTTCGTTGTTTTCTTTAAGACTTTTGCTGTGCATTAAAATATGTGGGACTTAGATGCATGAATTGTTTTCAAGTTATAAATTTAGTACATTCACATCACACAGAAAAAATTTTTGCTCAAACAGATACTGCGCTTAGCTAAAAGTGTGAGATGAAATGGTGAGTGTGTGAATGATCTTAGTTCCTTATATGCATCTCTTTGAAGATGTCACTCTTAAGAATTTCAGTAATTAAATTTTATTAAGTGAACTTAACCATATTCTGTTAAGGCTCATTAAGGTCAATCCAAGCCACCTCAATCCTTTCTTTAAAGGTACCAGACAAGTGTGGCACTATTAACAACATTTTAACTTGTGTGCTTCTTGAAACTTTTTGACATTAGTTTCAATGTTGTTTATCTCCTGTTAGTAGTATGGAGACTTCTAACAAAGTGATAGGGGGTAATGTGTGTTAAAACAAACTATCTCTAGGATATGGTCTTGTTTGCACTATGTTGTGTGTACCCTTCTCGTTGTTTGCACACCTTGTACATCCCTAATTGCACTTGAATAACTTATTGTTTACAAATAAGTCATCTATTTATTGTTTATTTGTTGTCTCTGTGGTACTTGGGTACTAATTTTTTATAAAAACAATTTGGCTAGTCTGCAAAGTACTAACAACTATTTGTACTTTTTGTTTGGTCTTGTTTTGTTTCAGCCCCCAAAAATTAGATCCTTCATCAATAGTGTCACCGCTGTTCCCTTTGAGAATATAGAGGAACCTCTGAAAGGTTTCATCTGGGAGTTCGATAAGGTGATTTTATTACCTTTAACTGTTACATTAATACAGTTATTTACATGCAATATGATTTATATACTTTTATTTCTGGTGCAGGGAGATTTCCATCATTGGGTTGATCTTTTCAACCATTTTGATTCATTTTTTGAGAAGCACATAAAATCCAGGAAGGATTTGCAGGTTGATGATAATTTTCTAGACACTGATCCTCCTTTTCCGAGAGAAGCTGTTCTTCAAATTCTCCGTGTAATAAGGATAATTTTGGAGAATTGCACAAATAAGCACTTCCACAGTTCTTATGAGGTAAAATTTCCATCATTCACCTCTCTGTTGTTGGTGCGTAATTTTCAGTTGTTTATTATTAGTTAGTTTTTATTCCTTCTAGGTATACAATTATACCATTATTGCTTTTTGGGGTATTGTATATGGGATGAAGGCTTATTTTTAGCTGGGTTGTGATAATTAACAACTCTGATTATTGTGCATTTGATTGTGTAATTTTTATTCTTTACATCTGTCAATTTCATTTATTTTCAATTTCTCCTTTTCCCACTCATTAGTTTTATGTCTTTGTTTCATATTTTATTGCAGCAGCATCTTTCATCTCTGCTTGCTTGCACTGATGCGGATGTGGTTGAGGGTTGCCTGCAGACATTGGCTGCTTTTTTAAAGAAAACAGTTGGAAAGTATTCCATTAGAGATGCTGCACTAAATTCAAAGTTATTCGCTCTTGCACAAGGTTGGGGGGGAAAAGAAGAGGGTCTTGGATTAATTGCTAGTGCAATACAGAATGGTTGTGACCCTGTTGCTTACGAGTTAGGCTGCACCCTTCATTTTGAATTCTATGCATCAAATGATTCAACAGGTGACATCCCTGCCAACCAAGGTTTACAAATCATTCGCTTACCTAACATCAATACTCATCCAGAGACGGATCTTGAGCTTTTGTGTAAGTTAATTGCCAAGTACAAAGTACCCTCTAGCTTAAGATTTTCTTTATTGACAAGATTGCGGTTTGCAAGGGCTTTTGGCTCTGTAGCTACTCGGCAGCAGTATGCATGCATCCGCTTGTATGCCTTCATAGTTCTTGTTCAAGCAAATAGTGATGCTGACGACCTTGTTTCTTTCTTCAACACTGAACCTGAGTTTATCAATGAATTAGTGTCGTTGTTGAGCTTTGAGGATGTGGTTTCAGAGAAAATTCGAATTCTCTGTCTTCTTTCACTGGTTGCTCTTTGTCAAGATCGATCCCGGCAGCCTACTGTTTTGACTGCTGTCACATCTGGTGGGCATCGTGGAATCCTGTCCAGTCTCATGCAGAAGGCCATTGATTTTGTCACCAAAGATACATCAAAGTGGTCTGTTGTTTTTGCTGAGGCTCTATTATCTCTTGTCACAGTTTTGGTGTCATCATCATCAGGTTGTTCAGCCATGCGTGAAGCTGGTTTTATTCCCACCCTTCTGCCTTTGCTTAAAGATACAAACCCGCAACACCTTCATTTGGTCAGCACATCTGTGCACATTTTAGAAGCTTTTATGGATTACAGTAATCCTGCTGCTGCATTGTTTCGGGATTTGGGTGGTTTAGACGATACAATCTCTCGCCTACAGGTGGAAGTGTCTCATGTAGAACATGGCTCAAAGCATCAAGATGATGATTCTGACATCATTGGGAGTAGTGCACAAGTAGCTGTAGGAACTTCCACAGAGCTAGACAGCATGCAGCCTTTGTATTCAGAACCACTGGTTTCATATCACAGACGATTGCTTATGAAAGCTCTATTGCGTGCTATATCCCTGGGGACTTATGCCCCTGGAAGTACTGCCCGTGTTTATGGCTCAGAGGAGAGTCTATTGCCACAATGCTTATGCATAATATTTAAAAGGGCAAAGGACTTTGGTGGTGGGGTATTCTCACTTGCGGCAACTGTCATGAGTGATCTAATACACAAAGATCCTACCTGTTTTCCAGTTTTAGATGCAGCAGGCCTTCCTTCTGCCTTCTTGGATGCTATAATGGATGGTGTTCTTTGCTCTGCAGAAGCCATTACATGCATACCACAGTGTCTAGATGCCCTATGTTTAAATACTACTAATGGTCTTCAGGCTGTGAAAGATCGCAATGCTTTGAGGTGCTTTGTGAAGATATTTACTTCAAGAACTTATCTGAAGGCCCTGACCAGTGACACACCAGGTTCGTTATCTAGTGGATTGGATGAGTTAATGCGCCACGCTTCTTCATTGCGTGGGCCTGGAGTGGATATGCTGATTGAGATCTTAAATGCCATTTCAAAAATTGGACATGGGGTTGATGCTTCGTACATGTCAATTGATCCTTTGGGCTCTTCTACTCCTGTTCCCATGGAAACAGATGGAGAAGAGAGGAATTTGGTCATGTCTGATAACGGGGAATCATCCAAAATGGAGAGTTCAGAGCAGGCTGTGGAACCACCTTCTGATTCTTCAGTGGGGAATGTTGAATTATTTCTTCCTGATTGTGTGAGCAATGTTGCACGGCTTCTTGAAACAATACTTCAGAATGGTGACACATGTCGTATATTTGTGGAGAAGAAGGGGGTTGAAGCTGTCCTGCAGTTATTTACCTTGCCGTTGATGCCTCTTTCTGTTTCAGTTGGCCAGAGTATTTCTGTCGCATTTAAGAACTTCTCACCACAACATTCTGCTTCTTTGGCTCGGGCAGTATGTTCATTCTTGAGAGAACATCTGAAATCAACAAATGAACTTTTAGTTTCAGTTGGAGGGACTCAACTTGCTTTGGTGGAATCTGCGAAGCAAACTCAAGTTTTGAGACATCTTTCCAGTCTCGAAGCTATTCTGTCTCTGTGTAATGTTATGTTGAAAGGGACGACTACTGTGGTGTCTGAACTGGGTGCAGCAGATGCTGATGTATTGAAAGATCTCGGGAACACCTACCGGGAAATAATTTGGCAAATCTCTCTGTGCAATGATGTCAAGTCAGATGAGAAGATCAATGCTGAACAAGAACCAGAGAGTGCTGAGGCAGCTCCGACTAATGCTTCTGGAAGGGAGAGTGATGATGATGCTAATATTCCAATGGTGAGATATATGAACCCAGTTTCTATCAGGAATCAGCCCTTGTGGGGTGGAGAACGCGAGTTTCTATCAGTTGTTCGCTCTGGTGAAGGCTTGCACCGTCGTAGTCGTCATGGTTTTACACGCATAAGGGGTGGAAGGACAGGCCGGCATTTGGAGTCTTTAAATGTTGATTCTGAATCTTCGTCAACAGTATCAGAGACATCTACTTCCCAAGATTTGAAAAAGAAAAGTCCTGATGTTCTTGTGATAGAAATCCTCAACAAGCTGGCTTCCACACTGCGTTCCTTCTTCACAGCTCTTGTCAAGGGATTCACATCACCAAATCGGCGTAGAGTCGACTCTGGGTCGTTGAGTTTGGTTTCCAAGACTCTTGGAACTGCCCTAGCTAAAATATTTCTCGAGTCTCTTAGTTTCTCTGGGCATTCTACATCAACTGGGCTCGATACATCACTGTCAGTCAAGTGTCGATATTTTGGCAAAGTTGTCGATGATATGGTATCACTTACATTTGACAGCAGGCGACGTACTTGTTATACTGCAACAGTAAATAATTTCTATGTCCATGGTACTTTTAAGGAGCTGCTTACAACATTTGAAGCTACTAGTCAGTTGTTGTGGACACCACCATACTCCGTGTCAACGTCAGGTATTGATCCTGAAAGGACAGGTGAAGGAAGTAAACTGTCCCACAGTTCGTGGCTGCTTGATACTTTACAGAGCTATTGCCGTGTGCTAGAGTATTTTGTTAATTCTTCTTTACTCTTATCCACAACCTCTCCTTCTCAAGCACAGTTGCTTGTTCAGCAGCCAGTTGCAGTTGGTTTGTCAATTGGGCTTTTCCCTGTGCCAAGGGACCCAGAAGTTTTTATTCGTATGCTGCAATCTCAAGTTCTTGATGTGATACTTCCTGTCTGGAACCACCCTATGTTTCCAAATTGTAGTCCAGGTTTCATTGCTTCTATTGTCTCGCTTGTCATGCATGTATATTCTGGTGTTGGAGATGTGAAGCAGAATCGCAGTGGCATTCCTGGAAGTACAAACCAGCGATTCATGCCCCAACCACTTGATGAAAATACTATTACCACCATTGTTGAGATGGGTTTTCCAAGGGCTAGGGCAGAGGAAGCTCTTAGGCGGGTGGAAACAAATAGTGTTGAAATGGCCATGGAGTGGCTCTTTAGTCATCCTGAGGATCCTGTGCAGGATGATGATGAACTGGCTCGAGCACTTGCTCTTTCACTGGGAAATTCATCAGATGCATCTAAAGCTGAGAGTGTTGAAAAGTCTGTTGATGTGCTGGCAGAAGAGGGCTGTGTGAAAGCTCCTCCTGTTGATGATGTCCTTGCAGCGTCAGTTAAATTACTTCAAAGTAATGATACCATGGCATTCCCATTGACAGATTTACTTGCGACACTTAGCAACCGGAACAAAGGGGAAGACCGTCCAAGAGTTGTATCTTATCTTACTCAGCAGCTAAAGAATTGTCCATTGGATTTTTCTAATGATACCAGTGCGTTGAGTATGGTGTCGCATGTTATTGCATTACTTCTTTCTGAGGATGGAAGCACAAGGGAAGTCGCTGCACAGTATGGTATTGTGACTACTGCAACAGATATCTTGATGAACTTTAAGGGCAAAGATGAGTCAGGCAATGAGCTTCTTGTCCCAAAATGTATCAGTGCTCTACTGCTTATTTTGGATAACATGTTGCAATCAAGGTCGAAAATTTCTGAAAAGGTTGAAGATACTCAGACAGGGCCTTTACCTGAATTATCTGGAGAGCGTACGTCAATCCCTGCATCGGATACAGAGAAAAAACATCTTATGGATGCCTATGAAAAAGATTCTGCCACAGAATTTGAGAAAATGTTGGGGAAATCTACCGGTTATTTGACTATGGAAGAGAGTCATAAAGTGCTAGCAGTTGCTTGTGACTTGATAAAGCAGCATGTCCCAGCAATAATCATGCAGGCTGTTTTACAATTATGTGCTCGCTTGACAAAAACTCATGCTCTAGCCTTACAATTCCTTGAAAATGGAGGCTTGGCAGCTCTATTTGGCCTTCCTAGAAGTTGTTTTTTCCCAGGATATGATACTGTTGCATCTGCTATTGTTCGCCATCTCCTTGAAGATCCACAAACACTGCAAACAGCAATGGAATTGGAGATTCGCCAAGCCCTAAGTGGAAACAGGCATGGTGGGCGCACTTCTGCACGAACATTCTTGACATCAATGGCACCTGTAATCTCTAGAGATCCAGTAATTTTTATGAAAGCTGCTTCTGCAGTTTGTCAGTTGGAGACATCAGGAGGTAGAACCTTTGTTCTGTTATTGAAGGAAAAAGAGAAGGAAAAGGAAAAATCTAAACCAGCAGGTGATGAGGCTGGATTATCTTCCAATGAGTGTGTGCGGATTTCTGAAAATAAGATACATGATGGATCTGGTAAATGCGCAAAAAGTCACAAGAAGATCCCTGCCAATCTCACTCAAGTGATAGATCAGCTTCTTGAAATAGTCTTCAAATACCATTTCCCAAATAGCCAGGAAGACTGTTCGAATAACCCGTCCGCTATGGACGTAGATGAACCCACTATGAAGGTGAAGGGTAAATCAAAGGTTGACGAGACAAGGAAAGTGGAGTCAGAATCTGAAAGATCTGCAGGGTTGGCTAAAGTTACTTTTGTTCTCAAATTACTGAGTGATATCCTTCTTATGTATGTACATGCAGTTGGGGTTATACTTAAACGGGATTTAGAAATGACTCAGTTGCGGGGATCTAATCAAACAGATGGCCTTGGACATGGTGGTATACTTCACCATGTAATTCATCGATTGCTTCCACTCACCATTGATAAATCTGCTGGACCTGATGAATGGAGAGACAAGCTGTCCGAAAAAGCTTCTTGGTTCCTGGTAGTTCTGTGTGGTCGTTCCAGTGAAGGGCGCAGACGAGTAATTGGTGAACTTGTAAAGGCTTTATCCTCGTTTTCGAATTTGGGATGTACTTCCACCAAGAGCATCTTATTACCGGATAAAAGCGTTTATGCTTTTGTTGATTTGGTGTATTCAATTTTGTCGAAAAATTCATCATCCAGCAACTTACCTGGTTCTGGGTTTTCACCAGACATAGCAAAAAGCATGATAGATGGGGGAATGATTCAGTGTCTGACTGGTATCCTCCGGTTGATTGACTTAGACCATCCTGATGCTCCCAAAACTGTGAATTTGATACTCAAGACGTTAGAAAGCCTAACAAGGGCTGCTAATGCTAGTGAGCAATACTTTAAATCTGATGAGACGAGCAAGAAAAAATCCACAGGGTTGAATGGAAGATCTGATGATCAGGTAACTGCCCCATCAGCTGATACTACTGTGGGGGATAATCAGAATGCAAGCAGTGAACAGGGTGTGAGAGATGTCGTACAGGTTGTTCAAGGGGATCAAGGAACTTCTGAAAGTGAAGGTAATCCAGATGCAAATCCGAACCAGTTGGTGGAACAAGATATGAGGATAGAAGTTGAAGGACCAATAGCTTCTAATCCACCTATGGAGCTTGGGATGGATTTCACGCGTGAGGAGATGGATGAAGGTAATGTACTACACAACACTGATCAAATTGAGTTGTCTTTTCGTGTTGAGAATAGGGCAGATGATGACATGGCTGATTTAGAAAACGACATGGGTGATGATGGTGAGGATGACGACGAGGGAGAGGACATGGCTGATTTAGAAAATGACATGGGTGATGATGGTGAGGATGATGAGGATGATGATGAGGGAGAGGATGAGGATGAGGATATAGCAGAGGACGGTGGTGGCATGATGTCTCTTGCTGATACTGATGTGGAAGACCATGATGATACCGGCTTGGGAGATGATTACAATGATGAGATGATTGATGAAGATGATGATGATTTTCATGAGAATCGTGTCATAGAAGTGAGATGGAGAGAAGCCCTTGATGGGCTTGATCATTTGCAGGTACTTGGACAACCTGGAGCTGGAAGTGGTCTCATTGATGTTGCTGCTGAACCTTTTGAAGGTGTTAATGTGGATGACTTGTTTGGTCTGAGAAGGCCGATAGGTTTTGATCGCCGCCGTCAGACAAGTAGGCCTTCCTTTGAGCGATCTGTTGCAGAAGCAAATGGATTTCAACATCCTCTTCTTTTAAGACCATCCCAGTCTGGGGATTTGGTCTCAATGTGGTCAGCAGGTGGAAATTCATCCAGGGATTTAGAAGCTCTGTCATCAGGGAGCTTTGATGTTGCTCATTTCTACATGTTTGATGCTCCTGTTCTACCTTATGATCACGTACCAAGCAATCTTTTTGGTGACCGGTTGAGTGGTGCAGCACCCCCACCATTGACTGATTATTCAGTAGGTATGGACTCATTGCAGTTATCGGGGCGAAGAGGGCCAGGTGATGGTCGATGGACTGATGATGGCCAGCCTCAAGCAGGTCCTCAAGCTGCTGCTATTGCACAAGCAGTGGAGGAACACTTTATATCTCAATTACGCAGTCTTGCTCCAGCTGATATCCCTGCTGAACGACAGTCCCAGAACTCAGGAGTGCAGGAGAAACAGCCAGATCTCCCTCCTTTAAGTGATAGTCAAGTAGCAGAGGAGCGCAATGACAGCCATGAAAGAAATGAAGATCAGCATCAAGACGGGGTTGATGAAACAACACATCAAGTTAACTCAAGTTCTGACACTGCTCCCTGTCAAGAACAGGTCAATCCAGAATCTGTAGTCGAAGGTGCAGGGGAGTTCTTACAGGTACCTGAACCAATGTCAATTATGCCACCTTCAACCAACAGTACACCAAGCGATAGCATGGACATTGGTGATGGAAATGGTGCTGCTGGTGAGCAAGTAGGGTCAGTGCCAGGTTCTGTCAACTCGTCTGCAGAAATAAGTGCTGGTTTACAATGTGAAGGGGGTTCTGTGCCTTCTAATCCCCATGATGTTACTGTGGAGGCTGTGGGTTGTGATAGATCCTCAAGAGCAGAGGGTCAGGTTGGTAATGTGTCCGCAAGTTTGGGTTACGATGTGCCTAATACAGGTGATTCTCATACTTCTTTGGTGCCAACAAATATTGATGTTGATATGAATTACATTGGTGAAATAAATGAAATTGGCCATCCCATGCCTACTTTTGAAAATCTTACAGATGAACCATCAAGGGAAAACACAACTGTTGCTCCAGAAGCTAATCAGGCTGAACAAGATTTGAATAATGAGGCTGCTGGTGCTAATGCAATTGATCCGACCTTCTTGGAGGCTTTACCTGAATATTTGAGGGCCGAAGTTCTTGCTTCACAACAAGCTCAGCCAGTTCAACCTCCATCTTATGCGCCACCTTCTGCAGATGACATTGATCCTGAGTTTTTAGCAGCCCTTCCTCCAGATATCCAAGCAGAAGTTTTGGCTCAACAAAGAGCACAAAGGGTTGCACATCAGGCTGAGGGACAACCAGTTGACATGGACAACGCTTCAATAATTGCTACTTTTCCTGCTGATTTACGTGAAGAGGTTTTCATCTGGAACTGCATCTTTCATGATCTTGATTGTAATGATTATTTGTCTTACATATGTAATTTTTCTCTTGGTCCAGGTACTTTTAACTTCTTCAGAAGCAGTTCTGTCTGGTTTGCCTTCTCCATTGCTCGCTGAAGCCCAAATGCTAAGAGACCGAGCAATGAGTCATTATCAGGCTCGCAGCCTTTTTGGAACCAGCCAGAGGCTAAATAACCGGAGAAATGGATTGGGTTTTGACCGACAGACAGTAATGGACAGAGGTGTTGGAGTCACAATTGGGCGGAGGGCAGTTTCTGCTCTTGCAGACAGCTTAAAGGTTAAGGAAATCGAAGGAGAGCCACTTCTGGATGCCGATGAATTGAAAGCCTTAATTAGGCTATTACGATTAGCTCAGGTAAATTCATATTCCAATTAATGGTAATTGGACTGTTTATAACTGGTTATGAAAGTTTTACGTTTCGTTGAAATATGAATTTTAGGTTTTCTTTTAAAAAAAATCCATATATGGTTAGAAAGTTTGGAGGTTTGAACAAATTTATGTGTACTATTCAAGTGTTAAAGCTCCTGTTGATGGGAATAATAATGTGTAAAAAACGTCATATGAAGAATTTTCGGTTGGCTGAAGAGTAGAAAACCAAGTGGGTTATATTTTCTCAATTTGTGCTTTAAAAGACCTCAAAATAACAAATTATTTGAAAATCGCATGTACACATACATGTACTACATACTGTCACATAAAATCATTCATTAAATGACTATCTTCTGCTAACATGATCCATTTATTTTTATGTTTCTGGTTAGCCCCTTGGCAAAGGACTCTTGCAGAGGCTCTTGTTGAACTTGTGTACCCATAGCGTTACACGAGCAATCTTAGTTCGTCATTTGCTTGATATGATCAAACCTGAGGCTGAGGGCTCAGTTGGTGGATTAGCAGCTATTAATGCCCAAAGGCTTTACGGTTGCAATTCAAATGTTGTTTATGGTCGATCACAGTTGTTAGATGGTAAGTCATCTGACGCTCCAACAGTTATCTGCAATACATTTGTTTCTTCTATTTATGGACTAACAATTTGTTTGCTTTATATTCATTTTCAATAGGTCTTCCTCCCTTGGTGCTACGTCGAATTCTTGAGATCTTGACTTATTTGGCCACAAATCATTCTGCTGTGGCAAATATGTTATTCTTCTTTGATTTCTCTGGTGTTCCTGAGTCATTAAGCTGTATCCATATGGAAACCAAGAAGGACAAAGGCAAGGAGAAAATTGGAGAAGGAGGATCTTCATCAAAACCGTCTGGAAACACCCAGGATGCGGACATTCCCCTGATATTGTTCCTGAAGCTCCTGAACCGACCTCATTATGGCACTGCTCATCTTGAGCAGGTACTACCTACTCTATGGTTAACCAGTTTAAAATGACCTCGTGGAGAGATTAGTTGCTGTTTGTCTATTCATTTAAAAGTGTAGTGTGTAAAATCCCTTGGTAGTTGTTAGGTATCCACATATTCAGTACTTCAACTATACGTGAGAGCTTATATGAATTTAAGATTGGAGTAATTCAATTGTTTGTAATGTCTGACTCGTTAACCATTCTGGACAAAAGCCAGTACCTGCTCCATAACTTTATTTCTCTCCTTAAAAATTAAGAAAAAAACTAAGTATATGGTAGAGAACGTACGTATTGCTTGCCGTATCTCTAGTTGTACATGTGGAGTCATAATCTTGATTATTTTATTGCTGAAGCATGTCCTACAGCATGATCCTTTCAAAAAATTTATAATTCAGCACCATCTCATGCTTTTTTTTTTTTTTTTTTTTTTGCGCGCTACAGGTGATGGGCCTGCTTCAGATTGTTGTGTATACTTCAGCTTCAAAATTAGAGGGCCAGTCTCAATCTGAGAGGGCATATAAGCCTGTTGGTGAAGCTTCAGGAGATGGTCAAAAGGTTCCTCCTTTGGAATCCGAATCTAATCAGGGAGAGAAGCCTGTTAGTGGTGAATCATCAACTTCAGATGGGAAGAGGAGTACGGATACATATAATGTTTTCTTGAAGCTACCAGAATCTGATCTACACAATCTTTGCAGCCTTCTTGGTCGTGAGGGGTATTATTAGCTCACTAATCTTATATGTTCATTCTTTGAACGTAGATGCAGTATTTGTCAGATTAACTACTCTCTTCTTTGTGCTACTATATGAACTGTGTTTTTATGAGTGTCTAATCTGAGTCCATTTACTTGATTAGGCTTTCAGATAAACTTTATATGCTTGCTGGTGAGGTCTTGAAGAAGTTGGCCTCAGTTGCAGCACCCCATCGAAAACTATTTGTCTCAGCGCTGTCAGAACTGGCTCATGGTTTGAGTGCCTCAGCTGTTGGTGAGCTTGTCACTCTCCGGAACACACATATGCTGGGTTTGAGTGCTGGATCAATGGCTGGGTTAGCAATCTTACGTGTATTACAAGCACTTTGCTCTCTCAGTTCACCTAGGGCCAGTGAGAATTCAGGATTCGAGAATGATGCGGAGCAGGAGGAGCATGCCATCATGTGGAAGCTAAATGTTGCACTTGAGCCACTGTGGCTAGAATTAAGCAACTGTATAAGTGCGACTGAAACAGCACTGGGTCAGAGTCCTTTCTGTCGAACCATGTCTATAGTAAATACTGGGGACCATGCACAGGGTTCTTCTTCTTCGTCTCCTCTCCCTCCTGGAACCCAGAGACTCCTGCCTTTTATGGAGGCTTTTTTTGTTCTGTGTGAAAAGCTACAAGAGAACCTCTCTACTATGCTGCAAGACCAGGCAAATGTGACTGCAAGAGAAGTCAAAGAGTCCTCCGGAAACTCAGATCCTTCAACTACCAAGTGCCACAGTTGTGGGGATTCTCAGAGAAAGCTTGATGGTGCTATTACATTTACAAAGTTTGCTGAGAAGCATCGCCGGCTTTTAAATGCTTTTATCAGACAGAATCCAGGTTTGTTGGAGAAATCCCTTACTATGATGCTGAAGGCACCAAGGCTAATTGATTTTGATAACAAAAGAGCGTATTTCCGGTCAAGAATTAGGCAGCAGCATGAGCAACATCTCTCTGGTCCTCTGAGAATAAGTGTTCGGCGGGCTTACGTTTTGGAGGATTCTTATAATCAGTTGCGCATGCGGCCTACTCAAGACATGAAGGGACGATTAAATGTCCAATTCCAGGGGGAAGAGGGTATTGATGCTGGAGGTCTGACACGAGAGTGGTATCAATTACTGTCAAGGGTCATATTTGACAAGGGGGCATTGCTTTTCACCACCGTAGGAAACAATGCAACTTTCCAGCCAAACCCTAATTCTGTCTACCAGACAGAACATCTGTCTTATTTTAAATTTGTGGGCCGTGTGGTAATTCTTCTGGACTATTATTGACTTTTTGAAACTGGCTTTATAAGCTTCTTCCGTCTGTTTTAATTTTTCTTTAACTTTTGCTGCTGTGATAATTTATTCAGGTTGCAAAGGCTCTTTTTGATGGGCAACTTTTGGATGTTTATTTCACTCGATCCTTCTATAAGCATATACTTGATGTAAAGGTGACTTACCATGATATAGAGGCTGTGGATCCTGATTACTACAAGAATTTAAAGTGGATGTTAGAGGTTAGCGTGCTTTTGATCACACTCTGATTTTTAAGAGTTCAAAGTTGGATTGGAATGGGTTTCGTTGTAGGTTTTTATATCCTTTTAATTGATCTAAAATGTGTCATAGTCGTTATTCTGAAATTCTGTTTCTGCTGGATTAAGACTCAGTTCCTCTATTGCGTATGTTTCTTTAATTTGAATATTTTTCTCGTGTCCAGAATGACGTGAGTGATATTCCTGACCTGACGTTTAGCATGGATGCCGATGAAGAAAAACATATCCTTTATGAGAAAAACCAGGTATTTGAATTTGTATGCAACTTTTTAGTTCTGTTCTTTATTTTTGAAAGCTTTTGGGTTTTCACGTAGTGTTATTGTAAAGTCTTACTTAAATGCCAATCTGATTTTCATTCAATGTTATAACATTAAATTGAGCTCGCGGGTTTGACTAATGTTGTACTTATTTGTTGTGTTTTCCTTTCTTTCTACCTTCTTGAAAGGTTACTGATTATGAGCTGAAACCTGGAGGAAGAAATATTCGGGTTACAGAAGAGACGAAGCACGAGTATGTTGACCTTGTAGCTGAACATATCTTGACAAATGCTATCCGACCTCAAATTACTTCCTTCCTCAAGGGGTTTAATGAATTGGTCCCGCGAGAGCTTATCTCTATTTTCAATGACAAGGAGCTTGAGCTACTTATCAGTGGTCTTCCAGAGATAGATTGTGAGTTGCATTTAAAATGAGCTTATTACATAATTGATATGATCTTTTGTTTCTCTAGTGATAACTGAATGGTGGCATTGTCCTTACAGTGGCTGATTTGAAGGCCAATACCGAGTACACTGGCTACACATCAGCATCTGATGTTGTTAAATGGTTCTGGGATGTGGTTGAAAGTTTTGACAAGGAGGACATGGCAAGACTGCTGCAATTTGTGACTGGAACATCAAAGGTAACTGTTTGTACTGCAAAGGAAATATGAAAATAGCATATATACTTCTCAATGTCCGCTGGTTCATAACTAAAAGGGATTTTGTATGTGCTTTTGTACTTCTGAGTGTATGGGACCCCTCTTTTCCCTTGTCCCATCCCTTTTTCCCAACAACCCAACCCCTCCCTTTATAATGTTAATAACTTTTTTCACAGGGTCCGTTGGAAGTGTGACTTGCGTTGATTTTACCTTGATATCATTTGTCAATTTCATTTCCTTATTTTCACAGGGTCCGTTGGAAGTGTGACTTGCGTTGATTTTACCTTGATATCATTTGTCAATATCATTTCCTTTTTTTTCACACGGTCCGTTGGAAGTGTGACTTGCGTTGATTTTACCTTGATATCATTTTTCAATTCCATTTCCTGTGAACATGGTTTTTGACAATGCGCATGTTGTCTCATTGAACTTTGCCATTGTGTAATGATTGGAAATGGCATGCGTAGCTAATGATTTAAATGTATGCTTGCAACATAATGCGTATGTGGGGGCAAATTTTGGTACTCGGTAAAACTAACATATTTGTGACTTTCAGGTTCCATTGGAAGGTTTCAGGGCTTTGCAAGGTATCTCTGGTCCTCAGAAATTTCAGATCCACAAGGCTTATGGAGCTCCTGACAGGCTACCTTCTGCTCATACATGGTTAGTGTAAACATAATTTGTTAGTGTAAACATAATTAGTTTCTTTGTCCCCTTCACATTCTCGTCAAGCTCGATGTTTCTAATGGAGTCCTATGTCTTTTCCAGCTTTAACCAGCTAGACCTTCCCGAGTACACCACCAAAGAACAGCTTCACGAACGTTTGATACTTGCTATTCATGAAGCTAGTGAAGGATTTGGCTTTGGTTGACAGAAAGAATCTCAGCAGATATTTCCCCAGCATTCCAGTCATCGGTCGTATAGTTAGCATGTACATGTCAGTTCGACATCTTTTTTCTTTCCTTATTTCGAAAACCTTGGTTAATCTCTTCTGAAATAAACTTAATTGTAATTCATGAGTTTCTTTCTTATTCTCCGCCATTCTTTGCGCAGATGAAAGAACCGGTTCTGAATTTTGTCTTCCAGAATTACAGCAACTTCTGAGGAAACCGATGATGGATTTTGTAAAGAATTCCGAAAGCATTATCTATTGACGGGAGGCCGGCAAGCTCCTCAGGTGACAATGGATTGGAATCGTAGAAATTCTTTAGCGGATTCTTTACATGTCGGAAAATTGGGGATTCGGTACAGATGGATGTGGATAGAAAATCTGTTTTGGTGTTCATATTAGACATCTGTTTTAGATTAGTCAGTTTTCACTTTCTCCGACCTGAATGTTTGGTAATAAGCCTAGGAACATATATATGTATATGTTATTCCAGATGGTTTCTTTTGGGTTTCAATTTATTTAAAGGCTAGGTGATTCCAATTTTGCTCTTTCAATTTTATTCGTGCACTCGGACGTGCTGACATGCCCTCTAGTTCGTGGTTATTGCGAGAGAAACTCGTCTGGCTTTGGCAGTGTCCTAAGCCAAACCGTGTTTTGACTTTTGCTAATTGCAATGCGTGATTAGCTTTGGATACCATAACAATTACGTCCTCTTTCCTGAAAGTCCTCGTGATTTGCCGGGTTCGTAACCATTTTTCGACAATGCAGTATGCAAAGGTGAATATTCTGGCCAATTTGTTTGACTCACGTATGCACGATACCATCCATACGCCTTTTTGCCATGATTTTCTGTATTTTTTTTTTGAACAAACGATATTATCTACACTAAAGGAGAGGGGCGTGGGCTTAGCCTCATAATGGGCTAGCAGTAATGTGGTTCAAATTCGCTTTTGACGAGAATTGAACTGAAGACCTTTCATTTATAAGTGAAGAGGAATACTACTAGACCGTCTTTGTAATTTTTCTCTGATTGTTCTAGAAAATTATACTTAAAAAGCTCCACACTCGAAAATTTATTAGTTTTCACGAATGGAGCAAAAATGCTTGATTTTCCATTGATATTTGCTTTGAAATACAGAGAAAAGGAGGGATAAGAAAGGAAGGGCTCATTCGACATTGCCTTTGGATGCTTTGGGCAACGTAAAATGTGGTTAGGATTATAAAAACGTTTTTTTAGTACTTTTGGGAGAAGGTTTATCGATAAGTAGTCCCAGCTTTATTCACACCCACCTCAGCCGTACAATTGATCTTAATAACCAGTTTGGCACTCACCTCCTCCTACTCCACTGTGTTCCTAGAGCTATTCTCTCCGGAAACGTCCACAATGTTCGCAAAGACGAGCCAAGGGATGAGCATTACTGTTTGCATTATGACAACCATGCTTTTGATTTGTACTGCAAGCCAGAAATTCCAATTGTTCCCAAGATGAACGAATTAATTCGCGTGGTTGGCATTTGTAATGGGCTGGTGTTCCTTGCAGTTGCAGATGATACACACACTCTAGCTAACACCTTCATGATATTCAACTCATCTATGAGAAAGTCAGTGACCCTTCCTAAGCCGACAATTGGTCGGTACTATACTTGTACTGGTTTTGGTTTTGACGCTGTGACTAATGACTACAAGGTTGTGAGATTTATCACTGATTGTCCCAATACTTTTTATGAGGTTTATTCACTTGCTGGAGGCTCATGGAGTAATCCTCGTTCTTTGGATCATGTGTGCGAAGTTATGGATCCTCTCAAATCCCAAGCTTTTGTAAATAGGGCGATTCATTGGGGGGCATGGCGCCGCTTAACAAACAGTAGTTATGAATATATCATTTTGGCATTTGACGTGGGCAGCGATTCATTTCACAGGATAATGGTGCCAAAGAGTTACAGTAACTCATGGACGGCGCAATTGTCTGTTTCAGGTGACGGGAAATCCATTGCTCTGTTCCAGCCTTGTTTTATCAGTACGGAGAGCCTTGTCTTGATATATGGGTGATGAAAGAGTGTGGAATGGAAGAGTCATGGACCAAATTGACTGTTAGTCCACCAGGTCCGCAAAGAGGAGTTCGCTACAGGCCATTATGTTTTAGGAAGAGTGGTGGTATAGTGTTGGTACCGACCGATTCTTCTTATGGTAATGATAGGTATGAACTAGTTTGTCTAGATTATTACGCTGAATCTTACGTTGAGAGCATCGTCTTACTCGACAAGACCAATGCAGTTTCTTACTGAGGAAAAGAACAGGTAAGGTGATAGCATTTGTCTTTCTCTGGTTTTCACTTTTCATTTTCTTGTTCTAATGCATATACCTCCAAATCTCCAACGGAGTCTGACATGATGCAACCATACGATTCTAAAGCCAGAACAAAGTTTGTTATGCTTGTTGCTTGAATTATTCTGGCCGTCGATTAAAGCAGAACAGACGAGTAGTGATAACTTTAATATATGTTATTTAGCCGTGAAACCACAAGGAACTCTCCTTTCTACATTGTCACCTTTCAAGGTGCAGACCACGTAATATTTGCTTGGAGTAGCATATTTGCCTTTGAAATTTCTGTCATTTTGGATATTACCTGCATCAAATATTGGTTATTAAGCACAGCTTATTGTATCGTAACTGTTAACATCATTCATTCGTTCTCCATGCAGGTAGAAAATGGGGCATATAACTTTCAAGACTTGTACGATGCCATTTTTGCAGCTGCGTAGTGCTAACCCTTGCTGTTTTTAATGTTAGTTTTCCAGAAGTATACGAAGATTTTCTATCTTTGATGAATACGTACCTTTCTGTCTGCTAGGAGATCCTTTGGGATTTGGTACTTTTTTACCATTTGCTTGTCTTTGGTGAATTTGTACCTTTCTGTTATTTCTTTTCTATGTATTATCTGTTGCTTAATTTTATCCCAACGATCTTGCTTGTAATTTCGAGTTTCGATTAGAAAAAGGACATCGGTTGTACTAGGGATTTCTCCTATATGCCGTAAATTTGTAAACGGGTCGGGTGTATTGGGTTTGAATTGGGTTCAATCTAACTCGTTAAGTTAACGGGTCATCCGAACCTAACCCGTTAATTTAATAGCTCACCCGTTTCACCTTAACCCAACCCGTTTCACCCGTTAACATTTTTTTTTTTTAAATTTGAATTTGAATTTGTATGATGCGGCAGAGATTTCCCACCCACCTGTCCCAGGCATTCCACCACATGCCATGTACAAAGTTGAACCTGCAGGCATTGCTGCCCCCACTCCACCACAATCTGGCCCTCACCTTCTTCTCGATTTTCATCCGGTAAGTCAGTCAGTCACTCAATTCATAGAATTATTTCTTGGAGAAATTGTTCTCGTACGAGTACTCATTGGTGAACATGAATCCTTGGTCACCGGGTGATTAAAAAAAACGATACTCTTATTTATTATTTGCATATGTAAATTCAAAATCGTTGATGTCGCAATAGTAGTAACTTTAGTTTAGAACTAATTAAGGATGACAATTTAATCTCTTTTGATTATATGTGACAGTCAAAAGAAAGCATAGATGCAGCTATTGGAGATGTTTTATCGAAACCGTGGCTCCCTCTTCCTCTTGGCCTAAGACCTCCCGCTACCGATACTGTCATGGTGGAGCTACAACGACAGAGAGTTCAGAAATTTCCACCATGTGTGCTTGGACTACGCCCACCAACTGTTTGATGGAATGCCAAGGAGAAATCTTGTCTCTTGGACCGCTCTCATTTCCAGGTACATCCTCAACTAACGGGTTGACCCAAAGTGATCTGTTATTTAACGGGTTCACTCGTTAGCGACCCGAACCGTTAAGCATTCACTCAGATACTAATATTAACGGATCAGGTCGGGTCCAAAATGATAGGTCTAGCCGTAATGATGAACATCCTCTCACTAAATTGGCGTCTTTTGTGATCTTGCTTTTGTGATGTTGCAGATTGTCATGACACAAATTTAATTAGTTCTTCAAGAAATCCGTTTCATCAAAAATAGTTAACCCAGGCTTTGATCCATTGTTCTGTGCTTTGGATATGTTAGTGGCAAAGCTAAACCGAAAATGCTTTTAGAATCAAGCATTCCAATATATTCCCTAATCAAATTAAATTGACTCTAACCCATTGATAAAAGGTTATAAATAACCGTCAAACAGTATAGAAAAAGGAGATGTTACTGACTGTTTATGACTAAGAAAAGACACTTCTTAACCGAGAAAAGCCCGTCAAAACGCTTCGGCTAAGGCTGTCCAGTGATGCCCCCGAAGAACCAAAGGCCCAGTCACCCAGCATGTGGAAGAAAGAAAAGCATCCCATTTGGGGTAAAGAAGATTGAAGGGGAAAGACAGGTCAAATACTATTGACTCTGATACTTTTACTTGAGGAGCAAGAAAGGAAAGCCAAACCCCATGACAAAATAGGAAATAATTTCCAAGGAGAACCTATGAAAAGATGGTGCAGGAAACTCATATCCCACAGGAACAAAACCCTAGCTTGAAGTGGAAGATCCTACATCGCCCAGAGCTGAGGATCATGTAAGCTTTATATGTACATGCCCACATTTAATTAGCACGAGGCATTTTGGAAGCTCACTGGCTTTGGAGTTCGTCGAAACTCCGAAGTTAAGCGAGTTTGCGCGAGAGCAATCCCAGGATGGGTGATCCACTGGGAAATTCTCGTGTGAGTTCCCAGAAACAAAACCGTGAGGGCGTGGCCGAGGTCTAAAGCGAATAACATCGTGCTACGGTGGAGTCGAGCCCGGGCCGGGATGTGACAATTTGGTATCAGAGCCACTCCCTGGCCGGAAGTGTGCCGACAAGGATGTCGGGCCCCTAAGAAGGGTGGATTGTAAGATCCCACATCGCCCACGGGTGAGGATCATGTAAGCCTTATATGTACATGCTCACCTCCAATTAGCATGAGGCCTTTTGGGAGCTCACTAGCTTTGGAGTTTGTCGGAACTCTGAAGTTAAGCGAGTTCGTGCGAGAGCAGTGAGGGCGTGGCCGGGACTCAAAGCGGACGATATCGTATTACGATGGAGTTGAGCCCGAAAAGTGATCGAGCTCAGCCCGGGATGTGACATGGAGCCCCCTTGATTTTCTACTTTCACTCTTCCTCGCTAACACAGCACAAGAACGATACTCAGATTTCCTCAGCTCCAATTTTGTGCTCATCGTTTATTGTGAGTTCTTATCCTCCGTTATTGACTGTTTCCTTTTTTTTATAATTACTCACTCACTCTATGTCTATGAAATTGGCAGCCGGGGAAGTGAAGTTTGAAGCAATGGTTAGCTGTTTGCCCAAGGAAATCGTACATGATATCCTATTGAGACTACCTCATAAAGCTTTGATCAGGTGCACCTCGGTGTGCAAGCCTTGGAACTCCATGATAAAAAACCCCAGCTTTATTCGCATCCACCTCAGTCGTACCATCAATCTTAATAACCAGTTTGGCACCCACCTCCCACCTTCTCCTGCACTGTGTTTGCCGAGACAATCCAGTTTGGCACCCACCTCCCACCTTCTCCCACCTTCCCCTGGTTTTGATGAGTACTGCAAGCTAGAATTTCCAATTGTTCCCAAGCGCAATAGATTCCTTCGCGTGGTCGGCATTTGTAATGGCCTGGTCTTCCTTGCAGATGGTAGACTCCATTTAGGTTATACCTTCATAATATTCAACCCGTTGATAAGAAAGTCGGTGACCCTTCCTGAACCTCACCTTACCTTCGACACAATTGGCCCTTATTCCGCTCTTGTTGGGTTTGGTTTTGATGTTGTGACCAATGACTACAAGATTGTGAGACTCCTCACCGATCAATGCGAGGATCCGAATACTTTTTATGAGGTTTATTCACTTGCTAGAGGCTTGTGGCGTAGTCCTCGTTCTTTTGATCCCGTTTGTAAAGTTTTGATTCTCGCAAATTTCAGGCTTTTGTGAACGGGGCTGTTCATTGGCAGGCATGGTGCCGCTTGAACGACGGCCGTTATCAAAATTTCATTTTAGCATTTGATGTGGACAGTGAGTTATTTTGCGAGATAAAGGTGCCAAAGAGTTTTAGACAGGATAAACCATTAGATTATCACTTGTCTGTTTCAGGTGATGGAAGCTCCATTGCTATGTTCACGATGCCGTGTGGTCGTAATTGTACTGAGGATTTTCTTGACATATGGGTGATCAAAGAGTATGGCATCGAGGATTCATGGGCCAAACTGATAACTCTAAGTCCACCGGATCCGGAAAGAAGGGTGCCCTACAATCCCTTGTGTTTTAGGAAGAGTGGTGAAGTAGTGTTGGTATCGACTGATGGTTATGGCAGTATGCATGAATTAGTTTCTTTAGACCTTGTGAGCAAACAATTTAAAAATCCTGGGATTTGCGGATATGGATATTACCATGCCGAACCATATGAGGAGAGCCTCGTCTTACTCGACAATGCCGATGCAGTTTCTTACAGAGGAAAAGATCACGTAATGGTATAGCTAGCATTGGTCTTCCTTTTTATTGGATTTTCTTCTTGTTATATATATATATATATATATATATATATATATATATATATATATATTGTATACCTCCAAGGTTCCAACTGCGTGTGACGTGATATGAGCTTTAACCCCAGAACAAAGTTATATGTGTGTTAATTTTTTAGTTGATTTAATTACGCGTAGATTGCTGAAGCGTAATCGTTAACGTCATTCATTCGCCCTTCGTGCAGGTAGAAAATGATGAGGCAGACAGCTTTCAAGTCCTTGACGATGCCGTTGTAATGAATTTGCTCAATCTGCTGCTCAGTCATCGTTTATCCTGACTTTACCACTTGTACTTCGAGCCTCGACTAGAAAAAAACGTCGTATGTACTCGGGATTTTCTCCGGGATGCCTTGTGATATTTTGACATTGCTGGATGCTGGCTAGAGATGAACATTTTTCCTTCAGTTTTTTCTGTTAATTTACAGACCTAAAAGAAGTTGCTTATCACAACATGTTGCCAATGTTCATGGATATATACAGTTATATTAATGAATTTCTTTGAAATTGTTTGTGATATTTTCGTGCCAAATAGGGAGAAAATAGGGAGAGAAGAAATGCATATCTCATTTTTTTAGCTCTAATATGATATGATATTGAAGAATGCCTTGCAAAGCATTGCTTGATTCAAATACCACTACCTCGTTATTGTTTAGGTGAGGTTTTCTATTCATATGAAAATCTTTGAATCTTGAATATTTTAAGCATTATGTGAGCAACTTGAGATGATTGTAAGCAGTACACGTAGCGTTGATGCCTTTTACAATATACGCATATTTGTTTTGCTGGAATTAAACTTGCAATGTTCAAATTTATGCCAAAGAAAGTCAGGACCCTTGGAGCCTGATATTCTTTATTAGAGTTTCTATTATAAATTTTGGGAGCTATTCTGTCTATTTATGCTGCTATTTAGTAAGATTGGGGTGATAAAGATTTCGAAGGTGTTTTCTGAGTTGTTATGGAGCTGCATTCATTAAGAAGCATTTTGTCAATTGATGCCTTATGGAAAATTTTCGATATTTAATCCTCCTTTTGTTTTAGTTTCGTGTTAGCACATTGCGTATTTTGCTTTGCTTGCTGGTTATTCGATGTGCCGTCAAATTTGAGTATCTTTATGTGGAAATGATTCATAACTGTTGCGGATTATAGTAGCACTTCGTTTTGATTTGTAAACAAACTATATACTTTATCTTTATCTTGGGTTACATCGTAACGTTTAACGATTGAATTTGTAAGATGGTTTAGCAATTTTTTCAGAAACATACTATTCTTACCCGATGCTCAAGTATTATGTTTCTACTTTCTACTTTCCCTTTTCTGTGTGTTTTCCTCCTTGTAGCAGACTGATTACTTGAAACTATGATATTAATGGCACAATACGATCTACAAATAGATGTTTCTTATATCATGCATATCCATATATAGCATGTAAAATTTGACTTCGTTGGCTCTTAGATATTACAGCGTCTTTGTAGTTATTTTGTGTGGAAACTATTAATGCTTGATAGTATTATCTACAATGCTTGATAAGATAATCGGTGTTAAAAGGAAATGTAGCTCAGTTGATTACGAGCAGTCACACTTCCATCCGAAGTTTCACGTTTGATTCCCCCCAAAATCGTTCTGTATGAAGGAAAAGAAAAAGTAAAACCGTGCGGGACATTGGCATTCGGCGATAAGAAAGCAGTAAATGGAAAACTGTATGACCCCACGAAAAAATAAAGTGAAAGAAAAGGGCGGAACCTAACTTTCTTTCTTTATGGGCAGTAAGAGGAAGACCTGTTATAGTCTTTCAACACCTAATCATCATACCAAATTGAAGAGCTCTAAAGTAGTTGTCGTCGAAAGAGGAATAGTACCTGACAAATCATTTTGAGGATTTTTAGAATTACTTTATGGTGTCCGTTTATCTATTATCCTGCAGTATTTTGAATTTTTTATTTAAAAGTGAACATAATCAGTACTTAACAAAATTATCTACACGATGTACGATTAACAGATAAGATAAACCGAACCTTGGTTCCTCATAACAAAAATTCGGAGAGGATTCTCATCCGTCAAAATTGAAGATCTCTAAAGTAGTCTACAAAACCTCAAATTCCTTTTAAATTACCTGATTCACTAAATCCTAAGTTGTATAACTCCTGCAAATAAATCAACAGCGAATATGCTATCTTCTGTAAACCATCCGGTAGAGCTCTCAGCAAGCAATGACTATATTTAGGGAATGACCAGACACATGTTGGGGCGTCATGGGTTAACAATACAATTTCATGTTTAAGTTTCTTTCCACGTACATTGCGTTAACTTAATTTTTCTACTTTCCTAGAATGTTCCGGTTCGTGCATTTTCAGCATCCGGATAGTGGAAAGGCCAAGTTGCTGGGAGAATGATTAAGTGAAAAGCAGATTTCACATGGCAAAGGCACTAGTGTAAAATTACCTGTCATAAGTCTAAAATTACTTGCCACTGATTCAGTTCCACCGAGCTTAAATCGTCTCACTTAATATTCAAAATTAACATAATAAGCTAGTACCTTCACTTTATGAAAATCTTGCTCTCGTTTCCTTAAACATCTAGATGTTCATCAATTATATGCTAATAAAACATGCTCTTCATCATCAAATTGATCATAATCAAATATGGCTTTGTGAGTAATTAAGTATAACTACAAGATGGTAGAGCATAATACATGATAACTTGGGTAAATCTGGTGTCGGCAGGAGCATTTTCTTCTTCTTTGTGTGGCTCAAGTTGTTTCAATGTCTTTTGCTGTTTTAAATTGATTGTCTCTACATTCCCTACAATGGCCTACAAAAAATTGAATCAATCACCCTCACAAAATAATGTGGATGTCCACATTAGATGTCATATAAGATATTATAGAAATGTGGTATAAAAATATGGTATGAATATCATTACTCTACAAAATAATATAATCAGCGATGCAAGGGAATGTAGCTCAATTGTTTATGAGTCACCTTTCCACCCGAAGTTTCTTGTTTGGTTCGCCATCTCCAAAATCGATCATATAAAGAAAAGAAGAAATTGTAACAATAGTTTCTCAACTAAAAATTCATGACCATTGGTCTCTTAATTCCTCAAAACGTATAGCTATGGTCCTTTTCGTGAATTTCGTCGTAACTTTTGTCAAACCAAATCATGCTGAAAAAAAACATTGCTACAATTGTGTTAAATTTGAGGGAACATTGCTCCAATTAAATTAAAGTTGAGAAACTATTTCTACAATTTTCTCATTTAGTTTTCCATATTTGCTCCTTGATTTGGTCTCATGTGCATTTCACGTGACTCATTTTGAAGAAAATTTTATCAGTATTGACGAAAATGACCATAACTGCACATTTTGATGAGATAAGGGACCAATAGTTATACATTTTTAGTTAAAGAACTATTATTCTAACTAGGTTAAAATTGAACGACTATTGCCATAATTTTGTCTAAATAAAAAATAATAACCGTGTAGGACACAGAAGATAAGAAAGCAATCAAAATGATAAAACAGTATGACCCCACGAAAAATAAAGAGAGGAAAAGGAGGAATCCAACTTTCCTTTTGGGCAGAAAGAAGAAGACTTCGTTTTAGTCTTTCAACACCTAATTATCGTAGCAAATTGAAGAGCTCTAAAGTAATCTAGATCTGTTGATTTTAATGATCTAAATTTGGGTATCTTTAATTATAGTAGCAATTTGTTTTGATTTGTAAATAAATTATGTACTTTATTTTTATCTTAGATTACATTGTAACGTTTAATGATTGAATTTATAAGACGGTTTAACAATTGTTTTTTCTTAAAAAACTTACTATTTCTACTAGATGCTCAAGTATTATGTTTCTACATTTTTAGTTTTCTTTTTTTGTGTTTTTCCTCCATATAGCAGGCTGATTCTTAAAACTATGATAGATGGCACAATACGATCTACAAATGAATGTTTCTTATAACATGCATATCTATATATAGCAACCAAAATTTGACTTCGTTGGCTCTTAAGTATTACAACATCTTTTTAGTTATTTTGTAGAGAATTTATTTATGTTTAATGCGACCAATACATTCAATTTCTGCAACAAAATACGAACACATTTTATAGTATTATCTACAATAGCTTACAAAAAACTCAGTCAAACACCCTCATAAAATAATATAATCCATGTTGAAAGGGGATGGAGCTCAGTTGTTTACGAGCAGTCACCCTTCCACCCGAAGTTTACGTTTGATTCCCTCCAAAATCGTTCTGTATAAAGGAAAAGAAAAAATAAAACCGTGTAGGACATTGGCATTTGGCGATAAGAAAGCAGTAAAAAAGAAAACAGTATATGACCCCACGAAAAGTAAAGTGAAAGAAAAGGGAGGAATCTTTCTTTTTTCTGTTAATTTACAGACCTAAAAGAAGTTGCTGGATGCTGGCTAGAGATGAACATTTTTCCTTCAGTTTTTTCTGTTAATTTACAGACCTAAAAGAAGTTGCTTATCACAACATGTTGCCAATGTTCATGGATATATAGTTATATTAATGAGTTTCTTTGGAATTGTTTGTGATATTTTCGTGCCAAATAGGAAGAGAAGAAAATTGCATGTCTCCTTTTTATTTTTTTTTTAGCTCTAATAAGATTTATCTCTATCGTCGCGAGACTTTTACAGTAACTTTTGCTCCTATTGTCTATCAAAATAATAATATTTCAGTAGAGAATGGTCTATTACCGTAAATTTTGTGTTCCAAAGAATTTTTTATCTTCTTCCTCTGCAACCCTTGCATGCAGGTTTGGCAGTAAAGTAAGAGTTTCAGCGCAATTAAAATAATAGCGAACTAATATTTCGTTTTTTATGAACGATAGAATAATTTACGCTAAATTTTTTTTTTTTATCTTTTATTAAAAAATACATTTTAAAAAAAAAACTTAAGTGTTTGGGATCTTTTAAATACCAATTTCAATACAACTATTAGTTAAAATAACATAATTTTTAGTTTAGGTACCAATGAAAAAATCAACTAAAATAATTCTATAAATACTATTATAATTCAAAATAATTATATGATTGCGGCGTTTTCCGACCAGCCAACCGTATTCGCAACCACCTCACCCTTACAATCAATCTTAATAACCAGGGTTCGACTAACCTCCTTGTACTGCATTGTATTCGCATACATGAGCCAAGGGAGGAGCATTACTATTTGCGTTATGATAAATAACCATGATTTTGATGAGTACTGTAGACTAGAATTTCCAGTCATTCCCAAGGGAGATTGGTTCGATATGACCTATAGACTACAAGAACTCAAATTCCTTTTTTGTTATCTTCTGTAAACCATCCATTAGAGCTCTCGGCAGGCAATGACCATATTTGGGGAATGACTAGACAAATGTTGGGGCATCATCATGACATCATGGGTGAACAATACAATTTCGCGTTTAAGTTTCTCTCTATATACATCGTGTTAACTTTGTTTTTCTACTTTCCTAGCATGTTCCGGTTCGTGCATTTTCAGTTTTTGGATAGTGGAAAGGTCTACTACTGACACAGCGAAAAAAATTACTTCTCACTAATTCAGTTTACCAAGCTTAATTGGTCTCTCTTAACCTACAAAATTGTCATCATAAGCTAGTAATTTCACTTCATGAAAATCTTGCTCAATGTTGTTTGACTTGTTTCCCTTCTTAAACATCGATCGAGATGTTCGTTAATTATATGCTAATAATACTTGCTCTTTCAAATGGATCATAAGTTAATATAGCTCTGTGATTAATTAAGTAGTAGAACTCCAAAATGGTAAAGCATAATCCATAATAACTTTGGTAAATCTAGTGTCGGCAGGATCATGTTCTTCTCTTCTTGATGTGTTGCTCAGGTTGTTTCAGAGTCTTTTACTGTTTAAAATTAATCACTCTTCCACCAGAAGTTTCACGTTGGGGTCCCCTTCTTATAGCGGAAACGAAAAAGTATAACCGTGTAGGATATTTGCGATAAGAAAGCAATCATAAAGAAACAATACGACCCCACGAAAAATAAAGAGAGACAGAAAAAAAGAGGATTCTTTCTTTCTTTATGGGCAGAAAGATGAAGACTTGTTATAGTCTTTTAACACGTACCGTCATGGCAAATTGAAGTAGTTATCGTCGAAAGAGGAAGACTTGATATAGTCTTTCAAGCCAACACCTAATTATCATAGCAAATTGATCTGTAAAGTAGCCTACAAAAACTCAAATTCCATTTAAACTACCTGTTTTATTAAAGGAATGTGTTATCCATACATTTATTTTTACTTTTCATACACCTCTTGTTAACTTCTGTTATTTGATCTACTTCATTTCATGCGATCCGACGGTCGAAAATTAAAAGCGTGTGTGAGAAGTAAAAGTAGATGTGTGGATATCACATCCTTTACTAAATCCTAAATTGTATAACTCCTTCAAATATATCAACGGCGAATATGGTTTCTTCTGTAAAAGATCTGGTAGAGCTCTCAGTAGGCAATGACCATATTTAGGGAATGACTAGACACATGTAGGGGTGTCATCGTGACACCATGGGTTAACAATACAATTTGTGTTTAAGTTTCTCCCCACATACATCGTGTTAACTTTGTTTTTGTACTTTCCTAGCATGTTCGGGTTCGTGCATTTTCAGCTTTTGGGTAGTGGAAAAGTCAAGTGGCTGGGAAACTTATTAGTAAAAAGCAAATTCACACGGCAAGACATAAATTTAAAATTACTTGCTCAATGTTGTTTGGCTTGTTTCCTTTCTTTAACAGCTAGATGTCCATTAATTATATGCTAATAAAACTTGCTCTTCATCTTCAATTGATCTAATATAGCTCTGTGACTAATTAAGTAGTATAACTACAAGATGGTAAACAATAATCCATGGTAACTTTTTGCAGTATCATCTTCTTTCTTTGTGTTGTGTGGCTCAGGCTGTTTGAGAGTCTCAACATGTACAATGGCCTAAAACATTGAACCAATCACCCTCTCAAAATAAAATAATCGGTGTTGCAAGGAAATGCGTGTTTGGTTCCTCATCTCCCAAAATCGTTCGTATAAAGGAAAAGAAAAAGTATAACCGTGTTGTCGGCAGAAAGAGGAAGTAAAGAGAAAGTAATAAAGAGAAAAATAAAGAGAAAGTAAAGAGAAAGTAATAAAGAGAAAAATAAAGAGAAAGTAAAAAGAGGAATCTGTTTTTTTGGGCAGAAAGAGGAAGACTTGTTGTGGTCTTTCAACACAAAATCCTCATTGCAATTTGAAGAGCTCTAAAGTGGTCTGGATCTGTTGATTTTCATAATCTATGGAAAACAAGTCCCTTCATCTTCATCATCATCTGAAAACTTGAACGCAGTAAGTTCCTATTGCAACTATATATGCGGAATCCATTATTTATTAATTAATTATTTCATTTTTCTTCAGGTTTGTATGCTTAATTAATTATTTCATCAATAACCAGCTATATAATTTGTTCAGTTTTCAGCCTTAATTATTCCATCATTCAGTTTGGATTTGTTGATCATCAGTGCAAACAAGCGCCCTCATGACCTGACAGACTTCCATGAAACTGCTTCTTGCTACAGGTCTTGTCCAATATCCGTGCAAATTTCGAGTCTTGAAACGTAGGATTGCAAGGTAATCCCAAAACTGCCCCATTTTATTTGTTCAACATGTTAAAATTTATAAAAATGATGTTTACTAGTATGATTTTTTCAATCTTGAGTTTTTATGATGTTTTATTGTGCTTTATCATTGAGTAATATTATATGGTGTACGTGTTTTTTTTTTTGACAAACGATAACGTTAGTTGATTAAACTGTTAGTTGTTAGGGAAGGGGATCGGTGGGGATCAAAACCACACGAGAGTGCATAGATATGATTGGTTTTCATCACTGCGGTGAAGCGTCATTTGCTTATATGGTGTGTTTTATTGGGATTTATACATACAATATCAAGTTGTTAGATTATTTTTCTGAATTAGGATCAAATGACAAATATTTTTGACAAACATTTTTACACTAGAAGAATTCATGCGGCGGGTCGAAAAAATTGTCAGGCGAAATCAGATCTTAGAGAAGAGTGGAATTCTTTTTTTGTTATTTGGAGAACAACATCACATCAAAGCAAGTAACATGGACTGTAAATAATGGAACAAAATAGAACATTTTAATAGAAGGTGCAACCACAAAATATAATGTCTTTGCATAAGAAACATGTGCATGCAGTTTAATAAACTTGTTCGAACTTATTTACCATAACTTTGTTCACACATATTTACAACAACACTATCTGCATATATGCAATGGATGACAAAAGTCCCACACTGGAACACCAGCCACGCACGGTACCCAAAAAAATGATTCACACACCCATCTTTATTCTATAACTTAATTCCCTGCTTGTCCCTCGATACTCGAGAGCGAAAGGGAGGGTCTAAGCGGATATGAAAATGATCTATTACTCCAAAGTCTTCTTCATCTGGCCAATTATTAGGTGTGTGATCCTCCTCATCATCAACTATACGTTTTACAAGGAATATCATTCATAACCCAGCTATAGGCATGCCGATATGGTTGAAAGCACTAAAACAATGAAAAGTATGAAGTCTTACCCATCATCAACTATGAATTCTTACCCAGCTATAGGCATGCCGATATGGTTCATCTGGCCAATTATTAGGTGTGTGATCCTCATCATCAACTATACTTTTTACAAGGAATATCATTCATAACCCAGCTATAGGCATGCCGATATCGTTGAAAGCACTAAAACAATGAAAAATATGAAGTCTTACCTAGTGGCGGATCCAGGATTTTAATATCGGTGGTCCTAATATAAAGGCTCTAAAAAATATTAAGCGAAAAATAATATTGAAAATTAAATGCTAGACTACAACTTTTCATTCATAATTTTTGTACAAACAACATACTGCTAATTTCTACACGTATCAAATAATCAAAACAAAAAAACATATTAACTGATGAAGCTAAAAAAATAATGAACTAACCAACACATGATCCAAACAATATCAAAAAATCATAAATAAAAAAATTCATAACAGTTAACAATACCTATAATTATTATGAATTTAACATTCCATATGACTAAAATAAAAATCTCACTTAAATTTAGAAACGAGGGGATTATGTCAGTGGTGGTGAAGAAAGGACAGCAGAGTGGTAGGTTATGTCAGTGGTGTGGACCGTGTGATGAATCTGATCGTGGTCTTCGGTTAAGTGGGGGTGGGGTTATGGTGTAGGCAACTTGATTTGAATCCACCCCATTGCCATCCCTAGCTATTCCCAAATTGTCACCTATAGATATGCTTTGCTAGGAGTCCTTTAATCGATTACTTCACTTTTACTATAGATTTGTACTAGTAATATGCCCGCGCGATGCTGCGGGACTTGAATGCACCATCCTTGACTAAATGAATAAGACACATTTAACCTAAAAACATTCAACATAATTATGAACGAACAAAAAGAACAGATCTAGGAAATTATAAAAAAACATTGTAAGATCCAAGAAATTATAAAAATCCATCCAATCAAGGGACAATATAATAGTGTGGGAAGGTGAGTAAGCAACCAATAATCTAAGTCTCTAAGATATACTTGACTTGCAATTCCATTATAATTTCACTCCAAAAAAAAAAAGGATCAAATTTTGATTGAAACATCAAACAAAACAATCTCATCTGTTACAAATTGGACCAACTAAATAAAGAATATATCAATATGATTTTCAACCTAACTATAAAAAAGAGCTTTATAACAGTGCAATCAACATTATTTGAACTCAACTAAAAAGAAACTGATTGCATGTTATAAATTTCATAGGTAATTTGATTTTGCAGATTAAAAAGAGTCGAAGAATATTGAAAATTACTATACCCCATATAGTCTTGAAAGATAGATATTCCCACAGTTGTCACAGCCTATGTATGTTAATCAACATGTTTAATTCCAGTTAGTGTTACGTCCAAAATCCCAAATCCACATAATAATTCAACATATCAAACCACAATTTATTTGGAACATAATAAGTAGAAAATTTTACAACAACCAAAAAATACCTAAATGGTATGCCATGATTTGTAGAAAATGCTTGACAATGTTTGCAGGTTCCGAAAGCCATTAAAACCATGCAAATTTTTTTATGCTAGATAAAGTACTTAATAAAAATCACCTAGTTATACCAAACAATTCATGCTTATACTATGCCTGAAATTTGACTCATCAACTCAGTATAAGCATAGAAATTTGAAAAAGATTAGTGGGTGATGACCTATTTACAATTTTTATGTATTAATAAGTAGAAAGATTTATTTCAAGCATTAATAATTGGGCCTAAGATTTTGTCCAAGTATAAGCGGGTAACACATGAACATGTATGAGCAGATTGCATTAAGTGGTACTTAATGCACTGATAGTATAATTGATGATATTCTCCAATGATGAGACAAAGTGACATACACAGATTGCACCTAAGATTTTGCCTCGATGGCGACTGGAGAGCTTTCGGATCTCAAACATCCCAATGTAAACTTGTCTCAAGATAATTTAGTTGAAATGTCAATAAGATTGAGACTCTTTGTTCAAAATCTAATGTTGCAAGACACCATTTTTACACATGGATCAAATTGTATATTATGTTACAATTTCCCTTTGTCCAAGATATCTCTACTTTTTTTTTCATGCATAACTCGAGATATGTCTTAGCATTAATCAAACCCAATCATTAATTAGGTCAAAAAGCCAGATATTAGCATTAAGTATATCACGACATGAGTACAATTGCTTTTATTGCTTACCATGAATATAGAGTGCTTTTAAAAACATTGTTGTTGGATCAGCTTCTACTTTCGTTTCCATTGTTTTTGTGGACTTTGACGAATCAAGATACCTCTTTTTCTTTTTCAAAGCTTTCTTGTGCCATGAAAAAAGTGATAACTCAGATACAAAGCAATGTTTCAAATTCCAGAATCATACTTGATGTTCCTCTTGAGCTGCTCTACTGCCTTCTTTTTCTTTTCTTAGCTTTCTTTGACTTACCTACAGTAAAAAGAAAGCCTCAATAAGAACTTGATCTTATAAGTATAACTGCAACAAAAGTTCTATCCAATGACTCTAGTCTACACTCGGATCAAATAAAAGCTGTCGCTTCATAAACACAAACAAATTAATCACCCAATTACATTTCATTTCTTTGCAATTGCTACAACAATATATAAAGTCTTCATTCAATTTGGGATTTCAAAATAAATAACTCTATTTATGGAAAAATCAAACTCTTTCTCACCACGAAAAATTCAGCAACTACTCCCAATCGAATTAAAACAACCCAAAAAGCCTTATACTTGATCATATTTCACCAAAAATGACGTAATTCCGTTAGCTACAAAGACTGAAAATGCATCAAACAGAATAAATAGCGAAACTTAGTTGTAAGCCTTGAGCTTTATCTAAGCGATATAAAAATAAAAATAAAAAATATGCACGGTAAAAATGACAGAAAAATGATTGAGAGTAACATAATTTACACCAATAAATTACCATTAAATTTTAATTTTAAAGTATATTCAAAATATTCTCCGAACCATTAAAACAATATTATTTACATACATGTGGAAATCTATTTACAACCCTAAAAAGTGTTTTAAACTCCTCAAGCTGAAACCAAAACCAAATTAAACCAAATGTAAAAAATTTGAACTAAAAAAACATGACAAAGAGCACCACAGGTAACATTTGTCTGAATACATTGAATACCACAGGCAATATTTGATCAGAAAACACATGACAAACAGTAAGCACCATAATATATGATTTTCATTGCATTTATGAACAATTTAAAATGGAACATGATACATAACAGAAACCACAGGTACCATTAATTTAGAGACTGGCGCTAAAAAGTAGCGAGCACCACAGTCTCTGATTTTTATTGCGTTTATCTACACACTGGATACTGCAGGCACATCAACCTGATCGCTAATTTTAAATGACAAACCTAGATTTCTCTCTCTCCCTCGCTTGTCAAACCCAGCCAATAATTGATGCTTGGGTTATTAAATTTAATTAGCATAGAAAATTATAAATAAATCCAAACAAAAGTCCAAAATGAAACTCTGATTTCAATATAATCAAACTCACACAAAAACAAAATTCTACTCCAATATAATAAAAAACCAAACATAACTCTGAATTCAAAACCCCAAAAACTGATATAACAACACTTATTGTGTATTATGACTGCACATGAATATAATACTCGTAAACATTAAAACACTTCTTATTTCGACCAATACTCCGCATTAAAAAGTAAAACTAAAAGGAAGGTTTTGATTAATATAGACCTTAACCAAGGCACGGACAACAATTTGGGTGCTAACACGGTCTGGCTCGAAGTAGGCACCAAGCCAAAAAAACAATTTAGTTTTGGAGTAAATTCCATAATCTAACACAAAAGAAATTAAAAACAATAAAGCATCACAGTATATTATGGATTCTAAAACATAAACCAACCAAATATTCAACTTTACAGTCAATTGTAGATTGTAAAACAAAAGGAAATTAAAAGAATTCAACACCTATAGTAAACTAATCAAACCCAAGTATTGGTTTCCATGGATATATAGAAAGGGACATACAAACCTTCTCGTTGACGTAGTCTTCATGTCCTGTGCAAAATTTGGACTGCCCCAAATCAATCAAAACAAAATCTAGCTAATTTGTATACATATGTATATCTTAGAAACGTATATATTTGGAGATTGATATAGAAAGGGATGGATTGAGTACCGGTGAAACCGATAGAAAATTTAGGTGTGAGTATCTGTGATCGTGAAACTAACCAAGAAAGTCCAGTTTCCTCAGAGCGTCTTCAACTCTAAGTTTCTTTTCTTTTAGCTCTGTCTCAATTTGTGATCAAACCTTGGGACATTTAAGAAAAAAATTAAACAAATGAATCATCATCGGCCATACATCATAATCCACATTGTCTACGTGCATTTAGAAATTTACTTGCATCACAGAAACACCATCAGACACTTTTGGTACTTTTTTACCATTTGCTTGTCTTTGGTGAATTTGTACCTTTCTGTTATTTCTTTTCTATGTATTATCTGTTGCTTAATTTTATCCCAACGATCTTGCTTGTAATTTCGAGTTTCGATTAGAAAAAGGACATCGGTTGTACTAGGGATTTCTCCTATATGCCGTAAATTTGTAAACGGGTCGGGTGTATTGGGTTTGAATTGGGTTCAATCTAACTCGTTAAGTTAACGGGTCATCCGAACCTAACCCGTTAATTTAATAGCTCACCCGTTTCACCTTAACCCAACCCGTTTCACCCGTTAACATTTTTTTTTTTTAAATTTGAATTTGAATTTGTATGATGCGGCAGAGATTTCCCACCCACCTGTCCCAGGCATTCCACCACATGCCATGTACAAAGTTGAACCTGCAGGCATTGCTGCCCCCACTCCACCACAATCTGGCCCTCACCTTCTTCTCGATTTTCATCCGGTAAGTCAGTCAGTCACTCAATTCATAGAATTATTTCTTGGAGAAATTGTTCTCGTACGAGTACTCATTGGTGAACATGAATCCTTGGTCACCGGGTGATTAAAAAAAACGATACTCTTATTTATTATTTGCATATGTAAATTCAAAATCGTTGATGTCGCAATAGTAGTAACTTTAGTTTAGAACTAATTAAGGATGACAATTTAATCTCTTTTGATTATATGTGACAGTCAAAAGAAAGCATAGATGCAGCTATTGGAGATGTTTTATCGAAACCGTGGCTCCCTCTTCCTCTTGGCCTAAGACCTCCCGCTACCGATACTGTCATGGTGGAGCTACAACGACAGAGAGTTCAGAAATTTCCACCATGTGTGCTTGGACTACGCCCACCAACTGTTTGATGGAATGCCAAGGAGAAATCTTGTCTCTTGGACCGCTCTCATTTCCAGGTACATCCTCAACTAACGGGTTGACCCAAAGTGATCTGTTATTTAACGGGTTCACTCGTTAGCGACCCGAACCGTTAAGCATTCACTCAGATACTAATATTAACGGATCAGGTCGGGTCCAAAATGATAGGTCTAGCCGTAATGATGAACATCCTCTCACTAAATTGGCGTCTTTTGTGATCTTGCTTTTGTGATGTTGCAGATTGTCATGACACAAATTTAATTAGTTCTTCAAGAAATCCGTTTCATCAAAAATAGTTAACCCAGGCTTTGATCCATTGTTCTGTGCTTTGGATATGTTAGTGGCAAAGCTAAACCGAAAATGCTTTTAGAATCAAGCATTCCAATATATTCCCTAATCAAATTAAATTGACTCTAACCCATTGATAAAAGGTTATAAATAACCGTCAAACAGTATAGAAAAAGGAGATGTTACTGACTGTTTATGACTAAGAAAAGACACTTCTTAACCGAGAAAAGCCCGTCAAAACGCTTCGGCTAAGGCTGTCCAGTGATGCCCCCGAAGAACCAAAGGCCCAGTCACCCAGCATGTGGAAGAAAGAAAAGCATCCCATTTGGGGTAAAGAAGATTGAAGGGGAAAGACAGGTCAAATACTATTGACTCTGATACTTTTACTTGAGGAGCAAGAAAGGAAAGCCAAACCCCATGACAAAATAGGAAATAATTTCCAAGGAGAACCTATGAAAAGATGGTGCAGGAAACTCATATCCCACAGGAACAAAACCCTAGCTTGAAGTGGAAGATCCTACATCGCCCAGAGCTGAGGATCATGTAAGCTTTATATGTACATGCCCACATTTAATTAGCACGAGGCATTTTGGAAGCTCACTGGCTTTGGAGTTCGTCGAAACTCCGAAGTTAAGCGAGTTTGCGCGAGAGCAATCCCAGGATGGGTGATCCACTGGGAAATTCTCGTGTGAGTTCCCAGAAACAAAACCGTGAGGGCGTGGCCGAGGTCTAAAGCGAATAACATCGTGCTACGGTGGAGTCGAGCCCGGGCCGGGATGTGACAATTTGGTATCAGAGCCACTCCCTGGCCGGAAGTGTGCCGACAAGGATGTCGGGCCCCTAAGAAGGGTGGATTGTAAGATCCCACATCGCCCACGGGTGAGGATCATGTAAGCCTTATATGTACATGCTCACCTCCAATTAGCATGAGGCCTTTTGGGAGCTCACTAGCTTTGGAGTTTGTCGGAACTCTGAAGTTAAGCGAGTTCGTGCGAGAGCAGTGAGGGCGTGGCCGGGACTCAAAGCGGACGATATCGTATTACGATGGAGTTGAGCCCGAAAAGTGATCGAGCTCAGCCCGGGATGTGACATGGAGCCCCCTTGATTTTCTACTTTCACTCTTCCTCGCTAACACAGCACAAGAACGATACTCAGATTTCCTCAGCTCCAATTTTGTGCTCATCGTTTATTGTGAGTTCTTATCCTCCGTTATTGACTGTTTCCTTTTTTTTATAATTACTCACTCACTCTATGTCTATGAAATTGGCAGCCGGGGAAGTGAAGTTTGAAGCAATGGTTAGCTGTTTGCCCAAGGAAATCGTACATGATATCCTATTGAGACTACCTCATAAAGCTTTGATCAGGTGCACCTCGGTGTGCAAGCCTTGGAACTCCATGATAAAAAACCCCAGCTTTATTCGCATCCACCTCAGTCGTACCATCAATCTTAATAACCAGTTTGGCACCCACCTCCCACCTTCTCCTGCACTGTGTTTGCCGAGACAATCCAGTTTGGCACCCACCTCCCACCTTCTCCCACCTTCCCCTGGTTTTGATGAGTACTGCAAGCTAGAATTTCCAATTGTTCCCAAGCGCAATAGATTCCTTCGCGTGGTCGGCATTTGTAATGGCCTGGTCTTCCTTGCAGATGGTAGACTCCATTTAGGTTATACCTTCATAATATTCAACCCGTTGATAAGAAAGTCGGTGACCCTTCCTGAACCTCACCTTACCTTCGACACAATTGGCCCTTATTCCGCTCTTGTTGGGTTTGGTTTTGATGTTGTGACCAATGACTACAAGATTGTGAGACTCCTCACCGATCAATGCGAGGATCCGAATACTTTTTATGAGGTTTATTCACTTGCTAGAGGCTTGTGGCGTAGTCCTCGTTCTTTTGATCCCGTTTGTAAAGTTTTGATTCTCGCAAATTTCAGGCTTTTGTGAACGGGGCTGTTCATTGGCAGGCATGGTGCCGCTTGAACGACGGCCGTTATCAAAATTTCATTTTAGCATTTGATGTGGACAGTGAGTTATTTTGCGAGATAAAGGTGCCAAAGAGTTTTAGACAGGATAAACCATTAGATTATCACTTGTCTGTTTCAGGTGATGGAAGCTCCATTGCTATGTTCACGATGCCGTGTGGTCGTAATTGTACTGAGGATTTTCTTGACATATGGGTGATCAAAGAGTATGGCATCGAGGATTCATGGGCCAAACTGATAACTCTAAGTCCACCGGATCCGGAAAGAAGGGTGCCCTACAATCCCTTGTGTTTTAGGAAGAGTGGTGAAGTAGTGTTGGTATCGACTGATGGTTATGGCAGTATGCATGAATTAGTTTCTTTAGACCTTGTGAGCAAACAATTTAAAAATCCTGGGATTTGCGGATATGGATATTACCATGCCGAACCATATGAGGAGAGCCTCGTCTTACTCGACAATGCCGATGCAGTTTCTTACAGAGGAAAAGATCACGTAATGGTATAGCTAGCATTGGTCTTCCTTTTTATTGGATTTTCTTCTTGTTATATATATATATATATATATATATATATATATATATATATATATATATATTGTATACCTCCAAGGTTCCAACTGCGTGTGACGTGATATGAGCTTTAACCCCAGAACAAAGTTATATGTGTGTTAATTTTTTAGTTGATTTAATTACGCGTAGATTGCTGAAGCGTAATCGTTAACGTCATTCATTCGCCCTTCGTGCAGGTAGAAAATGATGAGGCAGACAGCTTTCAAGTCCTTGACGATGCCGTTGTAATGAATTTGCTCAATCTGCTGCTCAGTCATCGTTTATCCTGACTTTACCACTTGTACTTCGAGCCTCGACTAGAAAAAAACGTCGTATGTACTCGGGATTTTCTCCGGGATGCCTTGTGATATTTTGACATTGCTGGATGCTGGCTAGAGATGAACATTTTTCCTTCAGTTTTTTCTGTTAATTTACAGACCTAAAAGAAGTTGCTTATCACAACATGTTGCCAATGTTCATGGATATATACAGTTATATTAATGAATTTCTTTGAAATTGTTTGTGATATTTTCGTGCCAAATAGGGAGAAAATAGGGAGAGAAGAAATGCATATCTCATTTTTTTAGCTCTAATATGATATGATATTGAAGAATGCCTTGCAAAGCATTGCTTGATTCAAATACCACTACCTCGTTATTGTTTAGGTGAGGTTTTCTATTCATATGAAAATCTTTGAATCTTGAATATTTTAAGCATTATGTGAGCAACTTGAGATGATTGTAAGCAGTACACGTAGCGTTGATGCCTTTTACAATATACGCATATTTGTTTTGCTGGAATTAAACTTGCAATGTTCAAATTTATGCCAAAGAAAGTCAGGACCCTTGGAGCCTGATATTCTTTATTAGAGTTTCTATTATAAATTTTGGGAGCTATTCTGTCTATTTATGCTGCTATTTAGTAAGATTGGGGTGATAAAGATTTCGAAGGTGTTTTCTGAGTTGTTATGGAGCTGCATTCATTAAGAAGCATTTTGTCAATTGATGCCTTATGGAAAATTTTCGATATTTAATCCTCCTTTTGTTTTAGTTTCGTGTTAGCACATTGCGTATTTTGCTTTGCTTGCTGGTTATTCGATGTGCCGTCAAATTTGAGTATCTTTATGTGGAAATGATTCATAACTGTTGCGGATTATAGTAGCACTTCGTTTTGATTTGTAAACAAACTATATACTTTATCTTTATCTTGGGTTACATCGTAACGTTTAACGATTGAATTTGTAAGATGGTTTAGCAATTTTTTCAGAAACATACTATTCTTACCCGATGCTCAAGTATTATGTTTCTACTTTCTACTTTCCCTTTTCTGTGTGTTTTCCTCCTTGTAGCAGACTGATTACTTGAAACTATGATATTAATGGCACAATACGATCTACAAATAGATGTTTCTTATATCATGCATATCCATATATAGCATGTAAAATTTGACTTCGTTGGCTCTTAGATATTACAGCGTCTTTGTAGTTATTTTGTGTGGAAACTATTAATGCTTGATAGTATTATCTACAATGCTTGATAAGATAATCGGTGTTAAAAGGAAATGTAGCTCAGTTGATTACGAGCAGTCACACTTCCATCCGAAGTTTCACGTTTGATTCCCCCCAAAATCGTTCTGTATGAAGGAAAAGAAAAAGTAAAACCGTGCGGGACATTGGCATTCGGCGATAAGAAAGCAGTAAATGGAAAACTGTATGACCCCACGAAAAAATAAAGTGAAAGAAAAGGGCGGAACCTAACTTTCTTTCTTTATGGGCAGTAAGAGGAAGACCTGTTATAGTCTTTCAACACCTAATCATCATACCAAATTGAAGAGCTCTAAAGTAGTTGTCGTCGAAAGAGGAATAGTACCTGACAAATCATTTTGAGGATTTTTAGAATTACTTTATGGTGTCCGTTTATCTATTATCCTGCAGTATTTTGAATTTTTTATTTAAAAGTGAACATAATCAGTACTTAACAAAATTATCTACACGATGTACGATTAACAGATAAGATAAACCGAACCTTGGTTCCTCATAACAAAAATTCGGAGAGGATTCTCATCCGTCAAAATTGAAGATCTCTAAAGTAGTCTACAAAACCTCAAATTCCTTTTAAATTACCTGATTCACTAAATCCTAAGTTGTATAACTCCTGCAAATAAATCAACAGCGAATATGCTATCTTCTGTAAACCATCCGGTAGAGCTCTCAGCAAGCAATGACTATATTTAGGGAATGACCAGACACATGTTGGGGCGTCATGGGTTAACAATACAATTTCATGTTTAAGTTTCTTTCCACGTACATTGCGTTAACTTAATTTTTCTACTTTCCTAGAATGTTCCGGTTCGTGCATTTTCAGCATCCGGATAGTGGAAAGGCCAAGTTGCTGGGAGAATGATTAAGTGAAAAGCAGATTTCACATGGCAAAGGCACTAGTGTAAAATTACCTGTCATAAGTCTAAAATTACTTGCCACTGATTCAGTTCCACCGAGCTTAAATCGTCTCACTTAATATTCAAAATTAACATAATAAGCTAGTACCTTCACTTTATGAAAATCTTGCTCTCGTTTCCTTAAACATCTAGATGTTCATCAATTATATGCTAATAAAACATGCTCTTCATCATCAAATTGATCATAATCAAATATGGCTTTGTGAGTAATTAAGTATAACTACAAGATGGTAGAGCATAATACATGATAACTTGGGTAAATCTGGTGTCGGCAGGAGCATTTTCTTCTTCTTTGTGTGGCTCAAGTTGTTTCAATGTCTTTTGCTGTTTTAAATTGATTGTCTCTACATTCCCTACAATGGCCTACAAAAAATTGAATCAATCACCCTCACAAAATAATGTGGATGTCCACATTAGATGTCATATAAGATATTATAGAAATGTGGTATAAAAATATGGTATGAATATCATTACTCTACAAAATAATATAATCAGCGATGCAAGGGAATGTAGCTCAATTGTTTATGAGTCACCTTTCCACCCGAAGTTTCTTGTTTGGTTCGCCATCTCCAAAATCGATCATATAAAGAAAAGAAGAAATTGTAACAATAGTTTCTCAACTAAAAATTCATGACCATTGGTCTCTTAATTCCTCAAAACGTATAGCTATGGTCCTTTTCGTGAATTTCGTCGTAACTTTTGTCAAACCAAATCATGCTGAAAAAAAACATTGCTACAATTGTGTTAAATTTGAGGGAACATTGCTCCAATTAAATTAAAGTTGAGAAACTATTTCTACAATTTTCTCATTTAGTTTTCCATATTTGCTCCTTGATTTGGTCTCATGTGCATTTCACGTGACTCATTTTGAAGAAAATTTTATCAGTATTGACGAAAATGACCATAACTGCACATTTTGATGAGATAAGGGACCAATAGTTATACATTTTTAGTTAAAGAACTATTATTCTAACTAGGTTAAAATTGAACGACTATTGCCATAATTTTGTCTAAATAAAAAATAATAACCGTGTAGGACACAGAAGATAAGAAAGCAATCAAAATGATAAAACAGTATGACCCCACGAAAAATAAAGAGAGGAAAAGGAGGAATCCAACTTTCCTTTTGGGCAGAAAGAAGAAGACTTCGTTTTAGTCTTTCAACACCTAATTATCGTAGCAAATTGAAGAGCTCTAAAGTAATCTAGATCTGTTGATTTTAATGATCTAAATTTGGGTATCTTTAATTATAGTAGCAATTTGTTTTGATTTGTAAATAAATTATGTACTTTATTTTTATCTTAGATTACATTGTAACGTTTAATGATTGAATTTATAAGACGGTTTAACAATTGTTTTTTCTTAAAAAACTTACTATTTCTACTAGATGCTCAAGTATTATGTTTCTACATTTTTAGTTTTCTTTTTTTGTGTTTTTCCTCCATATAGCAGGCTGATTCTTAAAACTATGATAGATGGCACAATACGATCTACAAATGAATGTTTCTTATAACATGCATATCTATATATAGCAACCAAAATTTGACTTCGTTGGCTCTTAAGTATTACAACATCTTTTTAGTTATTTTGTAGAGAATTTATTTATGTTTAATGCGACCAATACATTCAATTTCTGCAACAAAATACGAACACATTTTATAGTATTATCTACAATAGCTTACAAAAAACTCAGTCAAACACCCTCATAAAATAATATAATCCATGTTGAAAGGGGATGGAGCTCAGTTGTTTACGAGCAGTCACCCTTCCACCCGAAGTTTACGTTTGATTCCCTCCAAAATCGTTCTGTATAAAGGAAAAGAAAAAATAAAACCGTGTAGGACATTGGCATTTGGCGATAAGAAAGCAGTAAAAAAGAAAACAGTATATGACCCCACGAAAAGTAAAGTGAAAGAAAAGGGAGGAATCTTTCTTTTTTCTGTTAATTTACAGACCTAAAAGAAGTTGCTGGATGCTGGCTAGAGATGAACATTTTTCCTTCAGTTTTTTCTGTTAATTTACAGACCTAAAAGAAGTTGCTTATCACAACATGTTGCCAATGTTCATGGATATATAGTTATATTAATGAGTTTCTTTGGAATTGTTTGTGATATTTTCGTGCCAAATAGGAAGAGAAGAAAATTGCATGTCTCCTTTTTATTTTTTTTTTAGCTCTAATAAGATTTATCTCTATCGTCGCGAGACTTTTACAGTAACTTTTGCTCCTATTGTCTATCAAAATAATAATATTTCAGTAGAGAATGGTCTATTACCGTAAATTTTGTGTTCCAAAGAATTTTTTATCTTCTTCCTCTGCAACCCTTGCATGCAGGTTTGGCAGTAAAGTAAGAGTTTCAGCGCAATTAAAATAATAGCGAACTAATATTTCGTTTTTTATGAACGATAGAATAATTTACGCTAAATTTTTTTTTTTTATCTTTTATTAAAAAATACATTTTAAAAAAAAAACTTAAGTGTTTGGGATCTTTTAAATACCAATTTCAATACAACTATTAGTTAAAATAACATAATTTTTAGTTTAGGTACCAATGAAAAAATCAACTAAAATAATTCTATAAATACTATTATAATTCAAAATAATTATATGATTGCGGCGTTTTCCGACCAGCCAACCGTATTCGCAACCACCTCACCCTTACAATCAATCTTAATAACCAGGGTTCGACTAACCTCCTTGTACTGCATTGTATTCGCATACATGAGCCAAGGGAGGAGCATTACTATTTGCGTTATGATAAATAACCATGATTTTGATGAGTACTGTAGACTAGAATTTCCAGTCATTCCCAAGGGAGATTGGTTCGATATGACCTATAGACTACAAGAACTCAAATTCCTTTTTTGTTATCTTCTGTAAACCATCCATTAGAGCTCTCGGCAGGCAATGACCATATTTGGGGAATGACTAGACAAATGTTGGGGCATCATCATGACATCATGGGTGAACAATACAATTTCGCGTTTAAGTTTCTCTCTATATACATCGTGTTAACTTTGTTTTTCTACTTTCCTAGCATGTTCCGGTTCGTGCATTTTCAGTTTTTGGATAGTGGAAAGGTCTACTACTGACACAGCGAAAAAAATTACTTCTCACTAATTCAGTTTACCAAGCTTAATTGGTCTCTCTTAACCTACAAAATTGTCATCATAAGCTAGTAATTTCACTTCATGAAAATCTTGCTCAATGTTGTTTGACTTGTTTCCCTTCTTAAACATCGATCGAGATGTTCGTTAATTATATGCTAATAATACTTGCTCTTTCAAATGGATCATAAGTTAATATAGCTCTGTGATTAATTAAGTAGTAGAACTCCAAAATGGTAAAGCATAATCCATAATAACTTTGGTAAATCTAGTGTCGGCAGGATCATGTTCTTCTCTTCTTGATGTGTTGCTCAGGTTGTTTCAGAGTCTTTTACTGTTTAAAATTAATCACTCTTCCACCAGAAGTTTCACGTTGGGGTCCCCTTCTTATAGCGGAAACGAAAAAGTATAACCGTGTAGGATATTTGCGATAAGAAAGCAATCATAAAGAAACAATACGACCCCACGAAAAATAAAGAGAGACAGAAAAAAAGAGGATTCTTTCTTTCTTTATGGGCAGAAAGATGAAGACTTGTTATAGTCTTTTAACACGTACCGTCATGGCAAATTGAAGTAGTTATCGTCGAAAGAGGAAGACTTGATATAGTCTTTCAAGCCAACACCTAATTATCATAGCAAATTGATCTGTAAAGTAGCCTACAAAAACTCAAATTCCATTTAAACTACCTGTTTTATTAAAGGAATGTGTTATCCATACATTTATTTTTACTTTTCATACACCTCTTGTTAACTTCTGTTATTTGATCTACTTCATTTCATGCGATCCGACGGTCGAAAATTAAAAGCGTGTGTGAGAAGTAAAAGTAGATGTGTGGATATCACATCCTTTACTAAATCCTAAATTGTATAACTCCTTCAAATATATCAACGGCGAATATGGTTTCTTCTGTAAAAGATCTGGTAGAGCTCTCAGTAGGCAATGACCATATTTAGGGAATGACTAGACACATGTAGGGGTGTCATCGTGACACCATGGGTTAACAATACAATTTGTGTTTAAGTTTCTCCCCACATACATCGTGTTAACTTTGTTTTTGTACTTTCCTAGCATGTTCGGGTTCGTGCATTTTCAGCTTTTGGGTAGTGGAAAAGTCAAGTGGCTGGGAAACTTATTAGTAAAAAGCAAATTCACACGGCAAGACATAAATTTAAAATTACTTGCTCAATGTTGTTTGGCTTGTTTCCTTTCTTTAACAGCTAGATGTCCATTAATTATATGCTAATAAAACTTGCTCTTCATCTTCAATTGATCTAATATAGCTCTGTGACTAATTAAGTAGTATAACTACAAGATGGTAAACAATAATCCATGGTAACTTTTTGCAGTATCATCTTCTTTCTTTGTGTTGTGTGGCTCAGGCTGTTTGAGAGTCTCAACATGTACAATGGCCTAAAACATTGAACCAATCACCCTCTCAAAATAAAATAATCGGTGTTGCAAGGAAATGCGTGTTTGGTTCCTCATCTCCCAAAATCGTTCGTATAAAGGAAAAGAAAAAGTATAACCGTGTTGTCGGCAGAAAGAGGAAGTAAAGAGAAAGTAATAAAGAGAAAAATAAAGAGAAAGTAAAGAGAAAGTAATAAAGAGAAAAATAAAGAGAAAGTAAAAAGAGGAATCTGTTTTTTTGGGCAGAAAGAGGAAGACTTGTTGTGGTCTTTCAACACAAAATCCTCATTGCAATTTGAAGAGCTCTAAAGTGGTCTGGATCTGTTGATTTTCATAATCTATGGAAAACAAGTCCCTTCATCTTCATCATCATCTGAAAACTTGAACGCAGTAAGTTCCTATTGCAACTATATATGCGGAATCCATTATTTATTAATTAATTATTTCATTTTTCTTCAGGTTTGTATGCTTAATTAATTATTTCATCAATAACCAGCTATATAATTTGTTCAGTTTTCAGCCTTAATTATTCCATCATTCAGTTTGGATTTGTTGATCATCAGTGCAAACAAGCGCCCTCATGACCTGACAGACTTCCATGAAACTGCTTCTTGCTACAGGTCTTGTCCAATATCCGTGCAAATTTCGAGTCTTGAAACGTAGGATTGCAAGGTAATCCCAAAACTGCCCCATTTTATTTGTTCAACATGTTAAAATTTATAAAAATGATGTTTACTAGTATGATTTTTTCAATCTTGAGTTTTTATGATGTTTTATTGTGCTTTATCATTGAGTAATATTATATGGTGTACGTGTTTTTTTTTTTGACAAACGATAACGTTAGTTGATTAAACTGTTAGTTGTTAGGGAAGGGGATCGGTGGGGATCAAAACCACACGAGAGTGCATAGATATGATTGGTTTTCATCACTGCGGTGAAGCGTCATTTGCTTATATGGTGTGTTTTATTGGGATTTATACATACAATATCAAGTTGTTAGATTATTTTTCTGAATTAGGATCAAATGACAAATATTTTTGACAAACATTTTTACACTAGAAGAATTCATGCGGCGGGTCGAAAAAATTGTCAGGCGAAATCAGATCTTAGAGAAGAGTGGAATTCTTTTTTTGTTATTTGGAGAACAACATCACATCAAAGCAAGTAACATGGACTGTAAATAATGGAACAAAATAGAACATTTTAATAGAAGGTGCAACCACAAAATATAATGTCTTTGCATAAGAAACATGTGCATGCAGTTTAATAAACTTGTTCGAACTTATTTACCATAACTTTGTTCACACATATTTACAACAACACTATCTGCATATATGCAATGGATGACAAAAGTCCCACACTGGAACACCAGCCACGCACGGTACCCAAAAAAATGATTCACACACCCATCTTTATTCTATAACTTAATTCCCTGCTTGTCCCTCGATACTCGAGAGCGAAAGGGAGGGTCTAAGCGGATATGAAAATGATCTATTACTCCAAAGTCTTCTTCATCTGGCCAATTATTAGGTGTGTGATCCTCCTCATCATCAACTATACGTTTTACAAGGAATATCATTCATAACCCAGCTATAGGCATGCCGATATGGTTGAAAGCACTAAAACAATGAAAAGTATGAAGTCTTACCCATCATCAACTATGAATTCTTACCCAGCTATAGGCATGCCGATATGGTTCATCTGGCCAATTATTAGGTGTGTGATCCTCATCATCAACTATACTTTTTACAAGGAATATCATTCATAACCCAGCTATAGGCATGCCGATATCGTTGAAAGCACTAAAACAATGAAAAATATGAAGTCTTACCTAGTGGCGGATCCAGGATTTTAATATCGGTGGTCCTAATATAAAGGCTCTAAAAAATATTAAGCGAAAAATAATATTGAAAATTAAATGCTAGACTACAACTTTTCATTCATAATTTTTGTACAAACAACATACTGCTAATTTCTACACGTATCAAATAATCAAAACAAAAAAACATATTAACTGATGAAGCTAAAAAAATAATGAACTAACCAACACATGATCCAAACAATATCAAAAAATCATAAATAAAAAAATTCATAACAGTTAACAATACCTATAATTATTATGAATTTAACATTCCATATGACTAAAATAAAAATCTCACTTAAATTTAGAAACGAGGGGATTATGTCAGTGGTGGTGAAGAAAGGACAGCAGAGTGGTAGGTTATGTCAGTGGTGTGGACCGTGTGATGAATCTGATCGTGGTCTTCGGTTAAGTGGGGGTGGGGTTATGGTGTAGGCAACTTGATTTGAATCCACCCCATTGCCATCCCTAGCTATTCCCAAATTGTCACCTATAGATATGCTTTGCTAGGAGTCCTTTAATTGATTACTTCACTTTTACTATAGATTTGTACTAGTAATATGCCCGCGCGATGCTGCGGGACTTGAATGCACCATCCTTGACTAAATGAATAAGACACATTTAACCTAAAAACATTCAACATAATTATGAACGAACAAAAAGAACAGATCTAGGAAATTATAAAAAAACATTGTAAGATCCAAGAAATTATAAAAATCCATCCAATCAAGGGACAATATAATAGTTGTGGGAAGGTGAGTAAGCAACCAATAATCTAAGTCTCTAAGATATACTTGACTTGCAATTCCATTATAATTTCACTCCAAAAAAAAAAAGGATCAAATTTTGATTGAAACATCAAACAAAACAATCTCATCTGTTACAAATTGGACCAACTAAATAAAGAATATATCAATATGATTTTCAACCTAACTATAAAAAAGAGCTTTATAACAGTGCAATCAACATTATTTGAACTCAACTAAAAAGAAACTGATTGCATGTTATAAATTTCATAGGTAATTTGATTTTGCAGATTAAAAAGAGTCGAAGAATATTGAAAATTACTATACCCCATATAGTCTTGAAAGATAGATATTCCCACAGTTGTCACAGCCTATGTATGTTAATCAACATGTTTAATTCCAGTTAGTGTTACGTCCAAAATCCCAAATCCACATAATAACTCAACATATCAAACCACAATTTATTTGGAACATAATAAGTAGAAAATTTTACAACAACCAAAAAATACCTAAATGGTATGCCATGATTTGTAGAAAATGCTTGACAATGTTTGCAGGTTCCGAAAGCCATTAAAACCATGCAAATTTTTTTATGCTAGATAAAGTACTTAATAAAAATCACCTAGTTATACCAAACAATTCATGCTTATACTATGCCTGAAATTTGACTCATCAACTCAGTATAAGCATAGAAATTTGAAAAAGATTAGTGGGTGATGACCTATTTACAATTTTTATGTATTAATAAGTAGAAAGATTTATTTCAAGCATTAATAATTGGGCCTAAGATTTTGTCCAAGTATAAGCGGGTAACACATGAACATGTATGAGCAGATTGCATTAAGTGGTACTTAATGCACTGATAGTATAATTGATGATATTCTCCAATGATGAGACAAAGTGACATACACAGATTGCACCTAAGATTTTGCCTCGATGGCGACTGGAGAGCTTTCGGATCTCAAACATCCCAATGTAAACTTGTCTCAAGATAATTTAGTTGAAATGTCAATAAGATTGAGACTCTTTGTTCAAAATCTAATGTTGCAAGACACCATTTTTACACATGGATCAAATTGTATATTATGTTACAATTTCCCTTTGTCCAAGATATCTCTACTTTTTTTTTCATGCATAACTCGAGATATGTCTTAGCATTAATCAAACCCAATCATTAATTAGGTCAAAAAGCCAGATATTAGCATTAAGTATATCACGACATGAGTACAATTGCTTTTATTGCTTACCATGAATATAGAGTGCTTTTAAAAACATTGTTGTTGGATCAGCTTCTACTTTCGTTTCCATTGTTTTTGTGGACTTTGACGAATCAAGATACCTCTTTTTCTTTTTCAAAGCTTTCTTGTGCCATGAAAAAAGTGATAACTCAGATACAAAGCAATGTTTCAAATTCCAGAATCATACTTGATGTTCCTCTTGAGCTGCTCTACTGCCTTCTTTTTCTTTTCTTAGCTTTCTTTGACTTACCTACAGTAAAAAGAAAGCCTCAATAAGAACTTGATCTTATAAGTATAACTGCAACAAAAGTTCTATCCAATGACTCTAGTCTACACTCGGATCAAATAAAAGCTGTCGCTTCATAAACACAAACAAATTAATCACCCAATTACATTTCATTTCTTTGCAATTGCTACAACAATATATAAAGTCTTCATTCAATTTGGGATTTCAAAATAAATAACTCTATTTATGGAAAAATCAAACTCTTTCTCACCACGAAAAATTCAGCAACTACTCCCAATCGAATTAAAACAACCCAAAAAGCCTTATACTTGATCATATTTCACCAAAAATGACGTAATTCCGTTAGCTACAAAGACTGAAAATGCATCAAACAGAATAAATAGCGAAACTTAGTTGTAAGCCTTGAGCTTTATCTAAGCGATATAAAAATAAAAATAAAAAATATGCACGGTAAAAATGACAGAAAAATGATTGAGAGTAACATAATTTACACCAATAAATTACCATTAAATTTTAATTTTAAAGTATATTCAAAATATTCTCCGAACCATTAAAACAATATTATTTACATACATGTGGAAATCTATTTACAACCCTAAAAAGTGTTTTAAACTCCTCAAGCTGAAACCAAAACCAAATTAAACCAAATGTAAAAAATTTGAACTAAAAAAACATGACAAAGAGCACCACAGGTAACATTTGTCTGAATACATTGAATACCACAGGTAATATTTGATCAGAAAACACATGACAAACAGTAAGCACCATAATATATGATTTTCATTGCATTTATGAACAATTTAAAATGGAACATGATACATAACAGAAACCACAGGTACCATTAATTTAGAGACTGGCGCTAAAAAGTAGCGAGCACCACAGTCTCTGATTTTTATTGCGTTTATCTACACACTGGATACTGCAGGCACATCAACCTGATCGCTAATTTTAAATGACAAACCTAGATTTCTCTCTCTCCCTCGCTTGTCAAACCCAGCCAATAATTGATGCTTGGGTTATTAAATTTAATTAGCATAGAAAATTATAAATAAATCCAAACAAAAGTCCAAAATGAAACTCTGATTTCAATATAATCAAACTCACACAAAAACAAAATTCTACTCCAATATAATAAAAAACCAAACATAACTCTGAATTCAAAACCCCAAAAACTGATATAACAACACTTATTGTGTATTATGACTGCACATGAATATAATACTCGTAAACATTAAAACACTTCTTATTTCGACCAATACTCCGCATTAAAAAGTAAAACTAAAAGGAAGGTTTTGATTAATATAGACCTTAACCAAGGCACGGACAACAATTTGGGTGCTAACACGGTCTGGCTCGAAGTAGGCACCAAGCCAAAAAAACAATTTAGTTTTGGAGTAAATTCCATAATCTAACACAAAAGAAATTAAAAACAATAAAGCATCACAGTATATTATGGATTCTAAAACATAAACCAACCAAATATTCAACTTTACAGTCAATTGTAGATTGTAAAACAAAAGGAAATTAAAAGAATTCAACACCTATAGTAAACTAATCAAACCCAAGTATTGGTTTCCATGGATATATAGAAAGGGACATACAAACCTTCTCGTTGAAGTAGTCTTCATGTCCTGTGCAAAATTTGGACTGCCCCAAATCAATCAAAACAAAATCTAGCTAATTTGTATACATATGTATATCTTAGAAACGTATATATTTGGAGATTGATATAGAAAGGGATGGATTGAGTACCGGTGAAACCGATAGAAAATTTAGGTGTGAGTATCTGTGATCGTGAAACTAACCAAGAAAGTCCAGTTTCCTCAGAGCGTCTTCAACTCTAAGTTTCTTTTCTTTTAGCTCTGTCTCAATTTGTGATCAAACCTTGGGACATTTAAGAAAAAAATTAAACAAATGAATCATCATCGGCCATACATCATAATCCACATTGTCTACGTGCATTTAGAAATTTACTTGCATCACAGAAACACCATCAGACACTTTTGCAATTCTTTCATTAAGCGTCTCTTTCTTAGCCCTGCTCTACGGCCTGCATTATATGTTTTACTTGCTAAGGCTATAAGACTAAAATATGACAGACGTACATAAGCATTTTCTAGTAAGAGAGCAATAACCAATATAAAATCCCGTGTGCGAAACCCTAGAGTTATCCCAACATATTCCATCTCATTTTACCAGATCCTTTCCTTTTCTCATTAAGGAGATCAACAAAGCACCTCCCATATCTATTCTCATCTGTCTCACCACCGAAATTCAGCAACCAAACACAAACATGCATTATGAAATTAAAATTTAAAAGAAAATATAATTTATGTCCCGCTTGTGTGAAAATTTAAACACCACTACATAAGATTTCCCAACTATAAGCGTGATTTAAGTTGGTAGCTTATCTCTAAAGACCCTACAAACACATAAATGGTCTGACTAAAAGATGTACTTAAAGGTAAAATTTCCATGAGTTTGTAGGATCTTCAAAGATCATATGCCAGCTTGAAACCAACCTTATAATTTGTGAGTTTTATGTATATGACTCATTAACTTTCTATCTTTAGAGTAAGACATAAGAAAAGCTAAAATATATTCAATCACATTGAGCAAATTGCTTAGTGTAATTCCCTAACAATGTAATGTATAACATGGTCATCTCTACACAATTATTAATTTGAATATGGACCAAACTACAACAAAATTATATTTTAAAAACAAAGGTTAAACATATGGTAAAAATTACACTAAATATATTAGATCTCAGAAAAAAAAAAGTAACATTTACTGTACAGTTAATATTGTACTCTCTCATTACATTATTAAGGTCGCCTTCATACTGCAAAGATAATAAACAAATCTTAAGTCAACTAATGTTGAGCCAAAATAAGAAATAATATCCTAATTATTAAAAACTAAAATGATTGAGAAATAATTTATTAAGAGTGAACAGAAGACCATCTTACAATGCTACATGTGGGAATTCCTTAGCCCACCTACTGATGACTGAATGTGTGAAAAAAGAGGCTGCAGAAGAAATGTAACCCAGGCATAATTTGAATATGAATAATTGGTGGCAAATGACCTGGTTGTTAAAAGTAAATCCATAAGACTTACCATGCATTTGAGCATTATTCAACATTTCATTAAGCGCAAACAAAATGTAATCTACACGTTGTAGATGAGATAATACAGGTTTAGGTGTTAAGCCATATGCAAGAAGTCAAATAAGTGGAGAAATAACAACCTTGACAACTTATCACTTCTTATACTTTTGTCTCGGTGTTGGAAACTTGTCTACCAGGCATAACATCTGAAACATTATTTATTCATATGAATGTGAGAATGATTACTTTCAATGGCATTCCATCTAGAAATGTAAAGGGAAGGTATAATCGAATTCATCAATACTTCACGATGTACATGGCTGTCAAAATTACATTCATTACATCAACTCTTTTGTCAGTTTTCTGTAGTCCATCCTTGGTTAATTCTCACATTTTGCTCATCACAAAAGATTTTACAAAAAAATGATTCATTATACAGAACGCAACGCAATTAGGAAACTAATATCTTATTAAGTTTTTCAGTAAAACACTGGATCCGCAAATATATACAAATGCAGGAAACCATATCTTGGTAGCCCACTCCATAGCTTCTATTGGAAATACCAGTATATTGGCTCAAAAGACATATCTTGTGGTGGCATTGAAATTGCCACTTTGCAGCAGAAATTTAAAAAAAAAATTATAAAAAAACACATACATTCCGTAATACTATCTCGAAAAGATGAGTAAACATAAAAATATGAGGACTTTTATATCTTATGATGTTTTTCAGTAAAAGGCTGGATCCACAAACATATACAAATGCAGGAAAGCAATATATTGGCTGCCCACTCCATTAGCTTCTGGTTGGCAATACCAGTATATTGGCTTAAAAATCATATCTTGTGGTGGCATTGAAATCGCCACTTTGCAATAGAAATTTTAAAAAAATCATATATTCCGTAATACCATCTCGAAAGATGAGTAAACATGAAAACGGGACTTGTCAACTTCTACTCTGTAGCAGAAGAAAAAAACCAAACACTTACTATGTATTATGACCTTAATTCCAATTGCAAATTCAAGCTCCCTCAATCACGACCTGTAGGAAAATGTCAAACCCAAACATAAGTCCACAGAAATCTGAATTCAACATAATCAAACACAAAAATATCAAAATTATAAATAAATAAATAAACTAAACTATAAATTGAAACTTTCAATTGAATTACCCCAGAATTTAAATTACTTATTACTTACCTTGAGAACAGAAGGTTTTGGAGCCTACAAAAAACACCCCAAAATTCGAAAAACCTACAAACCCAAAAACACCAAAACTAAACCATGGGATCACATTTTCTCAGCTACTGAACAAAAAATTATGAATCCAAAACTAAAAAATAAAAAATAAAAACGAAAAAAAAAATTCAGAAATGAATCCAAAAAATTACGGCTGGGTGAATCCCGTACCTTGGATTTTGAGGAAACGCGGAGGAATATGGGTTTTGACAGATTGGCGAGGTTTGAGAGCGAGAGACGCTAAACGCTTGAGAGCTAGAGATGCTGAACGCTTAAGAGCAAGAGAAGGCAAGTTGCGAGATAAAGAGCATGCGTTGTCCTTTTCTTCTATCCAACCACTGGATCGCAGTTCCTTCACAAAAAGTATATGCATGTGTTAGTTTCTCAAGTTCTAGTTTTGCAATCGACTAAAGAACACCATAATTGAAGAGTTCGAAGGGATTTACCTTTGGATTCTTTGGCCTTCAGATGGGAGTTTGCTTGCGTGTGGGCCTGCAACTTCGTTTCCTCTCATCCAAACACAAAATCCAAAGATCTGGAAAATTTTATTCTCTTTTCGTTTCGGGTTTCAACCTAAAACCCTAATTTGAACCAAAATGCATAGAAATAGGAAGCACATCGTATCTAATACAAACCTTTGTTCTGATCATTCTCTTTAAACTCGTTCAATTATATTAAACTACATATAGGCAGAGGGAAAATATAGCACTATCAGCTTATTGTAAGCCCATTAAGCCTATAATTTCACTGGTTTCCACTATACATGCCATAATGATCATATACCGTAGTTAGCAATTCCGAAACTTTATGAAATATTATGCATAAAATCTTTAATTTAATGGTAATTGAAACTCAAAAAACATTACTCATATCCGTGCTAGATATATTTCCTAACAATTCAAACATTACTCATAAAATCTTTACATTTTTATTATTTTCCAAGTTTTTCACTCAGCCAAATTAAACCAACATGCTGAAAAATTTAGTTGATACCTGTAAGGCTGGAGACTGCTTTCAAGGCTTCTTGCTTTTCTTTGTTGTCATGTAAATCCAATTTCAGTACCACCTTCTCCAAAAAGAAAACAATTTTCAATTAAAAAATTGTTTTGGGAGAGAAAATGGAAATTCATTAATATAAATGCCAATGTTAGAAATCTGAACGACTGAGATTTGTTAATGTACTGATATTGTAATATAGCAAAGCAAAGCTGCATGAGAGTATGACTGCTCTCTATTACTTACCAGTTTTAGTGAGACGTAAACAAAACAACATTATTTCCCAAGGCTATACTAAAACATTTAGAACTACAGCTTCACACCATATATGTACAGCACAAAATACAAAGGATTAAATTAAGACTCGAAAATTGGAAGCAATACAAATCAGACATGGCACACAAATTGTAAAAATCAAGGAATTAAAAAAATTCTTAAACAAAAGAAAAAAAATAAGGAAAAAAAGGGAACCGTAAGAAGTTAGAAACCAATAAAGGACCTTCATGGAAATACCTGTTCAGAAGGCTCATCCTTCTTTGAAAGCTCATTTGGAATCTTCACGTCTGGTTCAGCATTTTGTAACAGTTTAGAGTTTGCTCTTTCTGCCTGGAATGGATCAAAGGAAAAACAAAGGAAATCATAACTAAAAAAAAGGTTTCGGGAAACGCATGTAACCATTATCATCAAACCCCACCCTATAATATTTGTCTTTTGCCATAACCTCCCTCATTACTTCCTTCTTACTTTTAGGTCTCTGTAGTATGAAAACAATGAAACAAATTAGGATTATTTATAAGGGAAGAGAGAGAGACACAGAAAAGAATAGATTATAGTTGGAGAAACAAAAAACAGAATGACTTTAAAACTACATTGACTTTCTAAATTCTAAAGGGAATTAACTCCTATAGTAAGTTTGAACATGGTGAAACATCATACAAAGAGCCAAGTAGCAAATCAAAAATGGTAAATGAAGCAATCAAGAAATGTAAATCAAAATCTTGAAATACAGGTACAATACCTAAACTCTAACAAACAAATGTTTTTTATGCGTATATCTAAAACACTCTTGAATTAGGATATCACATAGCAAAATTCAGATAGCAGAAAAGGCCTCACATTTTCCTCTCCTTCCATTAGATCACCGTCAATTTGATCTGTCGTGCAATTAGTATAGTCCTAACAATTAATCACCAAATCATAGGGAGATGCATGTGTATCCAACAACATAAAATCACTAAAAAAACTTTGGTTAATATCAAAGTCTGCTATCATTTTGTGGGTTTTTACTTTCCTTTACTCCATATGAGCAAGAGTTCCTTCGATACTTGTAAGATAACAATAAAGCCTCGTCCAGAAAATAATACTTAAGTATAAGCCAGAATTGTCCAACTCAGTCATCAACCGCACATACTTCTATCCAAACATTACAGAGGAAAACCATGGACATGTCAATAGCCAAATATCAACTGCTCACTGAACCCTGACTGATGCATTCTAAATCTAGCTTGCACAAATGAAACGAAAACCCTACTTGATAAACAAACAACACAGACATAAGTATCTTTATCCATACTCTTAGTTTTTAATGGTTTCTGATCCATGTCTTCATCATCAGGCAGCCCATCATCCTCAAAATCATCCCTTTCAGATAACGCACCAACACTTCGAAATTCAAAGTCGTCCCCTTCTCCATCTGATAAGTTATACTTGCTTTTCTTGTTCGTCTTCAACTATTCACAAAAATTAAGAGAATACCAAAATGAGAAACAAAACACATTAGTAATGAATTACCCATGTTTCCACGAATCAAACTGATTATGGTTCTGAAATAGAGTTTATAATTGCGTAGAAAGCTCGAGAAAAGTAAAGGAAATTTAGATATCATATGTTAGATATGTAACCAAACAGAAAACAAAGCTGATCCCAAACAACGGGCAGAAATTGAACTTACTTACGCTCGCGCTGCGCACGCCGAATGACCTTATCGACAAAGACTGAAGCTTAATTACTCTGCTCGTACTCTTTCAGTAGCATATTCTTCCTCTGAGCCACCAAAACATAAACAAATCAATAAAATCACAAATTTTGAATCAAATTCAGTAGCATATTTGTCCTCATTTTTTCCATCACTACTCTTGACACTAATTCTCCATTCTTTTTTATCTCTTAATTATTTCACTCAATCAAAACATGGGATCACATTTTCTCAAGCAGCTCCAAAAAACTGACCAACCCAAAATTAGAAAAACATCCAAACTAAAACATACAATCACCATTGTCCAGCAGCAAACGATAAATTAGAAATACAAAACAATGGAAGAAAAAAAACAGAAACCGCAAAAACCCAAATGCAACAAAATCATTACCAAGATTCAGTTTAATTAGACTTCTCATCATATCCAAATTTTATGCAGTTTATATAATATCCAGAAATAATTCATAGCAAAAGGGTAGAAATGATGACAATCTATGTTAACAGTAGAGAATCGAATTAATAATTGAACTTAGCTAAAAAAACACTTACCCTTCAAGGTTCGGAGGCTTAGAAAAATTTATGAAGTTCACGCAAATATTTTTAGGTCTCAATGCACCTATCCTGCAAACCAACGAAAATGCAAATGCATTAATAGAGATGCCAATACTAATTTCTAAGATTTTAGTATTCTCTTTACCCTTGCAACTGAAAACCAAAAATCCCAGAAAAATGAGCAAGAAGCTTAAACAGAGAAAAATCATATCTTCAACCACCAAAACCCAATACCCATTTAACCTGAGATTTTAGTGTTCTCGTTACCCTTGCAACTGAAAACAAAAAATCCCAGGAAAATGAGGAAGAAGCTTAAGCAGAAAAAAAAAAAAAAAAAAAAAACATATTTTCAACCACCAAAACCCAATACCCATTTAATCATACACGAACGAAAAATCTAAATACAAAGTCATAGATCAACGAACTGAAAAACCCACCAAAAAAAAATACCTTAAAACGAAGAACAATACACATAACAGAGAGATGAATCCCCAAAATGAGAGAAAACGAAACAAAGGAACCCCCAAAACATAACCTAACAGTGCAACAAAATTCGGAAATAATTCACATCAAAAGGGCTGAAATGATAACAATCTATGCTAACAGTAAAGAATGGAATAAAAAATGGAACTTAGCTTTCGAAATCCAGCCATTCATCCGACATGCAGAAGGGAACGGACGATCCAGAGTGATTCATGGACTGAGGGGACCTTACTCGACTCTGTTCACCATCCCAACCCCACTCTCTGTTTCTCTCCCTGTTATCCGGGCAACCACTCTCTCTTTCTCTCACTGTCACTCTCTTTTTCTCTCACTGTCTCCCTTCCACTCTGCCATGCCAGGATCGCATGGCTGAGATCCCCACTCATCCCTCTCTCTCTCTCTCTCTCTCTCTCTCTCTCTCTCTCTCTCTCTCTCTCTCGCTCTGTGTCTTTCTCTCTATCGGAGGCATGGCCTCCCTGAAATGACAACAGACCTAAACCCACACCAAAAAGTCTCAAACGCACAGGACAAAATTGCCCTTCCAACCCATCCCAAATAACAACCCAAACCCGACGACTCTGTTGTAAATAACGTGAAATCGAGTGGCTTCGTGATAAACCATATTGACAAAATCACCCTCTAAAATTTTGAGAATTACCCTCCCAACCCATTCTAATTTGGCCGGCATCATTGTAAATAGAGTGAAATCGAGTGGCAAAGAATGAGGCCGCTACAGTGCCTCCCACCCTTCAATTTTAGAATATATAATAATGTGATTGTGCAGGCATCAATAATTACTTCTCACCATTTTAATTTGTGCAGTTGTGACTATTTCTGAGCCTCAACAGATCAAGCTTCCAAATTTCCAAGGAACTAGTCTTTGGCTGTTACTCTTCTCTTCATTGAGTTCTGCACCTCAATATTGCTGAAGACCGTTTTGCTATTTCTTTGATTTCTTGGAGTGCCCTTCACTCTTAACATGGCACTGGGAGAGGTTTTTCTTGCGGAGTTTCTAAAGGTGCTGCTCAACAGGTTGACCTCCCGCGAGATTCTCAACTACCTTGGAAACTTCCGGGGCGTCAGAAAGAAGCTGGACAAGTGGAGGGCCGTGTTAACTGCAATAGGAGGGGTGCTCAGCGACGCCGAGGAAAAACAACTCACTGAGGATGTTGTAAAACTGTGGCTCGATGATCTCAGAGACCTGGCTTATGATGTCGAAGACATGTTGGACAAATTTGCCACCCAAATGTTGAAGCGCATGATGGAGGGACGTGATCAAGCCCGCACAAGCAACAAGGTGCGGACCTCACTTTTCAAAATTAAATTCAATTGGGATATGAACTCCGAAATAAAGAAGATTACGGAGCAGTTGCGAGACATATCTGAACGGAAAGAAAAGTTTGGCTTGAAAGATACTGGGACGTCTGCTAAGGGATCGCGAAGTCTACCAAGTTCAGGCGTGTTAGATGAAAATCTTGTTGTTGGAAGAGATGGTGACAAAGGGAAGATTATTGAATTGTTGACAAAGTCTACCAATTTTGGTGTAGTTGCGATAGTTGGCATGGCCGGAGTTGGGAAGACGACACTTGCTCAACTTGTATTCAACCACAAAAATGATGCCATGGAGGAGTTTGAGCTAAAGGTGTGGGTATCTGTGTCTGATGACTTCAATGTTGTGCGAGTGACAAAGGAAATTCTTGAATCAATCACATCCCGACCCGTCCAAGTGGAGGGGTTTAGTAAAATGCAGCGTGATTTGAGTGAGCAATTAAGAGGAAAAAAGTTTTTAATCGTTTTAGATGATATTTGGAACAAAAGTGACTATGATCTACACGATCTCTGGACAAAACTTAAATCCCCTTTTGGCGTCGGAGCAGGAGGAAGTAAGATTATTGTGACAACCCGTGATGTGCATGTTGCAAGGACTATGGGAGCCACGGGAGTTCATAATTTGGAATGTATGGCTGATGATGATTGTTTGGAAATATTTGAGCGACATGCATTTGGGGAGGTTAATAGTGTAAAACCAGTAAATTATGAGTTAATTCGGACAAAAATTGTTGAAAAATGTTGTGGCTTACCATTAGCTGCGAGGACTCTCGGTGGTATTTTACTGTGCAAAGAAACAGATGAGTGGGGAGAAATATTGGACAACAAACTATGGAATCTTGCAGATAACAGTAGCCTTCTCCCCGTACTAAAGTTGAGCTATCACTATCTTCCATCACATTTGAAGAGGTGTTTTGCCTACTGCTCAATTCTTCCAAATGACTACGAATTTGGGGAGAAGCAGCTCGTCCTTTTGTGGATGGCAGAGGGTTTGATTCAACAAAAACCTGAAGACAATAACCAAATGGAGGATTTGGGCCGCGACTACTTTCGAGAGTTATTGGCAAGGTCCCTGTTTCAAGAATCAAGCAAAAACAATTCACGATATGTAATGCATGACCTCGTTAATGATTTAGCACAATGGGCAGCAGGAGAAATATGTTTTAGGTTGGAAGATAAGCAAGTTAATAACTTGCAAAGCACTTGCTTTCGAAGGGCTCGCCATTCGTCTTTCATTGTTGGTCGATTTGATGGAGTTAAGAGATTTGAGGCATTTCCAAAAGCTGAACATTTGCGAACGTTCCTGCCACTCTCACTTTCAGATTCCAGGGGATGGGGCAAATATTTGTCTCGTAAGGTTACTTTTGAGTTATTACCACAGTTGCAATACTTACGAGTGCTCTCTTTCAATGGCTACGAAACAACTGAGCTGCCAAAGTCAATCGGTGATTTGAGGTTGTTACAATATCTTGACGTTTCCTACACACGGATAACCTGTTTGCCTAAATCAACAAGCACTCTTTACAACTTGCAAACATTGATATTGGAAGGTTGTTCTAAATTGAAGTCATTGCCAGCGGACATGAGTAATCTAATTAATTTGCGCCATCTCAACAACTCAGGTGCATCTTCGTTGGAAGGAATGCCTTTGCAACTAGGTTGCTTGACGAATCTACAATCATTGCCTCTTTTTGTGGTGAGCGAAGGTAGTGATCAATCAGGGATAAGAGAGATAGGGCCCCTATTGCATCTCCGAGGGACATTGTGCCTCTCAAGATTGGAGAATGTGACTGATGTCGAGGATGCCAGAAGGGCCAACTTAAAATGCAAGGAGAGGCTTGATTCGTTGGTCCTAAAATGGTCTCATTCAAGCAACACAAGAGAAACGGAATCCGCTGTGCTTGACATGTTACAGCCTCATACAAAGCTCAAGGAGCTCACCATCAAGAGTTATGCCAGAGAGGAATTTTCATCATGGGTTGGAGGTCCTTTGTTCTCTAATATGGTGCTTGTGCGCTTAGAGGGATGTAACAATTGTTCATCGTTGCCACCTCTCGGACAATTACCTCATCTCAAAGAACTTTATATTATAGGAATGAATGCAGTGGAAAGTGTCGGTGCTGAGTTTTATGGCGAGTGTATCTTGCCTTTTCCGCTGTTAGAGATTCTCGAGTTTGTGGATATGCAGCATTGGAAGGTGTGGCGTCCTTTCCAACTGGATCACGAAAGTGGTGTTTTTCCTTGCCTGAAAAGGCTTTCAATCGAGAAATGTTCTAAGTTGGAAGATAAGCTGCCGGAGAAGCTCGATTTGTTAGCCGAACTTGAAATTGTTAAATGTGAGGAATTGGTGGTTTCGATTGCCAACTACAAACAGCTTCGTCAGTTAATCATTGACGGTTGTAAAGTGTTGGAACATACAGCTGCTAAGGTTGAGTTTGAGTTATTAGAGTCCTTGCGGGTTTCAAACATTTCGGAGGTGATGTCTCTGGAAACAGGGGAATTGTTCAGGAAGGGATTAAGCAAGGTTAGAGATTTGAAGATCAATGGATGTGAGAAGTTGACGTCTTCAATGAAGAATGAGGAGGGTGGATTGTTGCAGCAGTTGACTTCTCTTGGCCATTTGAAAATTGAAGACAACTCTGCTCTAGTTGAAGAATTGGGAGAAGAAGCAGAGAAGTTGCTGCAATTGCAAATATTAGAGTGTAAGCCTGAATTTCTGGAGTTAAACAAGTGCGAAAATCTTTTGAAGCTACCGAAAGGATTAAATCAGCTGTCGTCTCTTCAAGAGCTTCGCATACACGGATGTTCAAGTCTAGTTTCTTTTCCAGATGTTGGTCTCCCACCTTCTCTTAAAGACATCAACATTACATCCTGTGATTCGTTGATATATTTAGCAAAATTCCAGATTCCCCAAAATCTCAGAAGAATATATATAAGAGAGTGCAAAAGTTTGAAATCACTAGTAGATGAGGAGGAATGTGAACGACTGGGTTTAATAGCACCGAACGGGTTCTTCAGCGACAACACCAATCACTGCCTTGAATGTATTTACATCTGGAATTGCGAAAATCTGAAATCCTTACCGGATGGCTTATGCCACCTCAGCAATCTTCAAACTCTAATTATTGCATACTGTGGAAGTCTTGTTTCCATCCCGAGACTACCCTCCAACCTTAGAACGCTCTATATCAGACATTGGGAGAAATTGGAGGCGTTGCCCGAAGACATGGACAATCTCAACTCTCTTGAGGAATTGGCCATCCACTACCGTGAAGGTTTGACTTTTCCTCCCAACCTAACAACACTTCATATTTGGGAGGTAAAGAGCTGTAAGTCATTGTGGGAGTTGGAGTGGGGGTTGCACAGACTCACCTCTCTTAGAGACTTAAGGATCAGTGGTAAAGACCCGGATACGGTGTCGTTTTCACTCGACATGATACGGATGGAGACGCTCTTCCCCAAATCTCTCACTTATCTCAGAATAGACGGCTTCCCGAGCAGCAAGGGCTTTCAATTCCTCACCTCCCTTCAATCTCTGCATCTCTCTGATTGTCCAAATCTGAAGAAATTGAGCAGCAAGAGCTTTCAATTCCTCACCTCCCTTCAATCTCTGCATCTCTCCGATTGTCCAAATCTGAAGAAACTGAGCAGCAAGGGCTTTCAATTCCTCACCTCCCTTCAATCTCTGCATCTCTGGAATTGTCCAAAGCTAGCATCCATTCCAGAGGAGGGTCTGCCTCCTTCACTAGAGGAACTTCGCATCGATGATTGTCCAGTGCTAAAAGAGAGATGCCAACCAGGAAAAGGACGCTACTGGCACAAAATATCTCACATCCCGAAAATACAGATAGATTGGAAGACGCTTTGAAGCTGATGGTCCAGGTATCATCTCTCGAGGAATGTTTTAATATTAATAATATTATTATTATTAATCATGTTTATTCTTGTAAAGTAAAGTAATCCACAATATTTGGTTTGGGTCAGGGTTTTGGGGGTTGAGGAATGGCTGCTTTGGGAGGCCTTCAATCGGCGACAATCTTTGTATTTCTCGGCCAAGCTTTCTTCTACCGGATTCCTATGTTTGCTTGCTCCCTTTTCACTTATTTGTATTATAAGTGTGCTGCTCTTTCTCCTAACTCTAGAGTTTTTCCCATTCAGTTTTCTCCTCGCAAGATTTTAATCAGGCCACTTAAACTTAAAATCTCTTATTTTATTTTACCAATTTTTTACTTATGAGCTAGTAATGCCTTTTATTTAATGCATCGAGAATAAGGCAATCAACAAAGAAATGGAAAGGTAAGGGGCTCGTTGCTCAAGTGGGTAAAAATCTTTTTACCCTTAAAACGGGTCGTGTAAGAAATTGTTAGATCTAACGGGACCATGCCAAACAATTGATGATTAATGACTCGTTTGAAAGTGTTTTTAAAATGACTGAAAACTCTTTTGATGAAATTGATTTCGAAATCCAAAAACATTTAAAGTAATTTTTAGAAGCAGCATCAGATATGTGCTTCTTGCACGAAGCAGTTCAAGTGTTTTTTCATGATCCACTTGAATTTTTATTAAAAACTCCACTTGAATTTTTATTAAAGACTAATTTCACCGAAATTGTTTTTAGTTATTATAAATACACTTTCGAACTAGTCCTTACAAAATAATTAATTAATTTGATAGCAAGTGAAAAGACATATAGACGCCCAACCGTTTAGAAATTTTAAAGACAAGGAATGCCAGCAAGGCACTGTGTTGTTTGCTTCCGTGCAACCTAACAGCTACCCTTTACTTCCTCACTCCGTTTGCCAGCTCACCATCCGTTCCATTATTACTTCCCCCTTTTATTTTATTTTTGTCGGACTTTCCTCATGTTTTGTGAGATTATTATTACCTAGGGTGGTTCGATATGAGATTTCAAACTGAAAATGGAATCTCGAATTCCAAACTGAATATTTTCGAGACGGAAATTTGAAGACCAACCTCAAACAAAAATTTCGGTATTCCCAATTTCGGTATTCACATTTGTTTGTGGGATGTTCGTACCGGCAAATGTGGCGATAAATAGTTATGGTTACTACCTGTAGATCATACCAATTATATTGCTACTAGTAGATAGCAACCGTTCAAATGTATAATATATTTATATATATAATTATATATATAATAAAATAATAATATACATAATACTTATTTTCGGTTCGATATAAGATTACCAAAAAATTGAGTAGACTATCAAATCACGTACCGAAATTTTGAAATCGGTTCAGTATTTCATCTCGAAAATTTCTAGAATTTTGGATTGGGACTTTTTTAGTTTGGGATTGGGGTTTTTTTGGTTTTGTTTGAGATTTTTTAGGATTTTTTCCAGCATTATTATTATAAATTGGTGACGATTATGCGCTTTAAATGAGTTGTAATGAAAATTGAGGGTAGTAATACATCAGTACTAAAACGTGAATTTGTGAAAACCTAGTTCGATTTTATTCATGATTTTATGTAGGGTAGTGATTGTGCAATTTTCCATTTTTTTTTGTTTGACTCAATTTTTTTTCCAAACGCACAAACCACGTCAGGACAGGCGCCGACTTAACGGCGATGCGAATCATCTTTCCGTTCCTGTCAGAAAAATAACTCCGTTCATTCAAGAAACAAAAACCGTTAAAGCCTCTCATATTCTTCCCAGATTTCACACTGCAATTATAGGCCCATTTCTGGCCCAACTCTCTCTCTCTCTGCTTTCCGAGTCATTTCATTTTCCCGGAAAATAAAAAAGTTATTTCCTTTTTGATCGAATTCATGTCGGTACGCAATCGCTTTCGTCTCTTTCTTCAATTCGAATATAAATTCTTTATCTTTGTAAGCCTTTATTTGTTTTTTGTTTAAATTTAATCTTTGCAACGCTTAATTTGCTGGATTTCTGATTGGATCGAGCTCTATTTCATAGATTTATTCGTTAATTTGAATTGATTTGATTGTAATTCTATCAGATGCATTTGCTTTACATTAATCTTTGAGCAAAATTCATGTTTTTTGTTTTAATTTTTATGTTTTATCATTATTAAAGTAAATACATACTTGATGCAAAATTTGGATTTTTCAGAGCAGATTATAATTTTCCAGTTTGATTTATAGTTTTGTTTAATTAGGAATATAGTGAAAATTAAATTAACAGAAAAGGGTTAGTGAGAAAATGACAAGTTTTCTTTGTGTTTATTACAAAATTAGTAAGTTAAAATTTTTGAGAGTATATTGCTTCTTAGAGCAGTTATTGTTTCGAGAGTGTGAATCCCATGTCGGGAATTGAAGCGTTATGTAAATAGTTTGAATGACCTCGGGCGCCTCCACCCATTGCCAATTGGTTTCGGGTTGGATGCTGAATTGTAATAGAATAAAAGGTATTGTTTTTTTTAGGGTTAAAGACATTTTACTACCCTGATGTTTGGTGGTTTTCTACATTTAGTACATCAATTTTTTTTCATCCCAGAGTCATACCTAAAGTGTAAATTTTGGGACAGTCTCATACATCCGTTAGTCAAACTGTTAAGTCTCCCGTTAACTGTGACGTGGCGCCCATGTGGTCAATGACTGGGCGCCACGTGGGTCCACGTGGATTTTTTTTTTTTTTTTTTAGATAAGGGGTTAAAAAAAATTCAAAATTTGAAAAGTCGCGATCCCCATCTACCCTAGAAAAAGTGAAAAAGTAAAAAAGTGAAAAGTGGTCACTTTTCACTCCCCCAGAAAATCGCGACCCCCCATCTCCGTCCCTGTCTGAAACCCTACCAACACGCCGTCGCTCGACCTCGCCGTCGCTCCACATCGCCGTCGCTCCACCTCGCCGTCGCTCCACCTCGCCGTCGCTCTACCTCGCGCAGCGTCATACGTTGCGCACTTGTTTCTGGGCAACATTGTCGTGAAGCCATCGCTGGCGATGGGGTGGGAAAAAAGGAGGATCGAATGTTGGAAATGTGCCCTAAAACCAATCATATGATGATACTTTACGGACATTTCACAAGTTAAACCAATGTAGTTTAATGACAAGGGCAAACGTTATTGTTTTAAGCCGTCTCATATAAATGTCATATGCTTGAACAATAAGTCCAAGGAATATGTGATTGGAAGAATGTGATCTAAAGAAGTTAGATTCATGAGACCATTCTTTCGTAGACACATCCTAAACGTTCCTGATCATAGGATTGCCAATTGGGCATTGACAGTCCGTTAAGATCAGTATGTGCTATATCTTCTCTCAGGGAGAATGACTAGTCTCGAGTCATTGGTGTGAGTGACACCAAGACAAGCATGTAGGTGCTCAATAGAGAATGAGTTCACTGAACACGATCAACGAGGAGTTCTCATACTCATGTCACATGAGAACTCATGGTTGGGATAATGCAAAGTAGCCCTTTGACCTGAGGCATCACAGCTGTCTTGTGGTTAGGTCCTTGATCTTTGATTATGTCAAACGTCACTCTATCAGGGTGTCCACGGCATCGTCGGGGTTAAGCCACTTAGCCATGGAGGCAAGTGAATGCGCAACAAGGGATCTCTAACCTTCAAATCCGTTTGAGGGAGAATACTTAATGATATGATTGAAAATCTCTGATCAGAGTATGAATGAGATTTAGGAATGCGTTCCAAATCACATTCAAGGGAATCATATAAGCACAAGATTCACATTGGATAGTAGACATGAATAAACTATCAAACCAAACAATGTGGTCAAGAGTATTGTATTAGAGAATGACCGTATTGCATTTGTAATCCTAAACTGAATAGGTTCTCCACCTCTTCTGATTAGCTTGGGTAACCATGATATGCTGCTAGGTGTCACTCATGGTTTGTGGAAGCCCTAAACGTGTGTAATCACTAAAGGGAGAATTGAAAGTAAGTTTCAAATTCACAATCGATTGAAAAAGAGTTTTAATCGCCCACTGCCTCGCTAAAAGGAACCTAATGGATCGTACACCGTGTAAGGTAGAGATTGAAGATTCAACGGAGATGAGTAAGAATAATTAAATGGTTTGATTATTTATGGCAAGGATTAATTAATATGATTATTAATCAAACGAATAAGTTCGTTAAAGACCTCGGGATAGTTTTGGACCTTAAGGCCCAATGGGCTTCGAACGTCAAGTCCATTGACTTAAGTTGTATGACAACTTAATGAATAATGATTCACAAAGGCCCAAATAGCCCAATAATCCCATATGGCCGGCCATGTTAGTAAGGGTAGTGGTTTTGGACTTATTTACAAGTTTGCCACTCAAATGAATTAAGGAATAAGTTTGACTTTGTAGCCAAAAAAAATTCATTAAGGGTTGTTTTTGGGGAAATTGGAAAAACACAAGCTCCTTTCACTCTCAAAATGGCCGCCCACCTTGGAGGAATAATCTAGCAATTCTACTCCTCCAAGGTCACTCATCTCTTCTTAAATCTAACCTTGGTGTGGAAACTTAGAGATTCTCAATTTTGGGAATTTTGGAGAAACCTATTCTTCCATCCAAATCCATGGATCTAAGATGCAAGGAATGAAGGCCCTCTCTTTGGGTGATTAGCCTTTGCTCATGCAAAGAGCAATCTACAAAGGTATAATTTCAACTCACTTTGTTTTTGAGTTGATTATTGGTTCACCAAACTATTAGGCTTTGAACATTCATGGTTAATGTTTTGTTTTTTAAGTATATGCAAGCATGATTCCGCCTTTAATTTGTTAATTGCATGCTATTGATATTGCTTAAATGAACATGTATTCCAAAAATAATCCTTCATCGAAGTGGGTGAAACACCACTTTATTGTAAGTAACCTACCTTTTTCGAAGTGTAGATAATATGGTTTCTGGAATTGGGTTTAGGTTTTCCGAATTTCAATTTTGAATTTTAGGGATTAGGGATCTGTGGGTTCCAATCCCATTTTTTTTCTATGGTTTCTTGAATTGTGTTTTGTAGTGGGTTGTGCATGTTGTTTTGTCTTCAATCGTGGTCCCCTTGGTTTTGTTTTCACCTTTTTTTTCTATGGTTTCAGGAAAAAATGTGGAACTGTATTCATGGTCCCCATGGTTATGTTTTCACCTTTTTCTGCATGGTCCTACTAGTGTTTTCACCTTTTTCCCCATGTGCCTCTAGTATTTTATGTTGTTTTCACCTTTCTCCTTGAATTTGCAGGCATGCCCGAATTATTTAGTCTTAAAATTAACCACGGGTGGAAGTGGTCTGAAAGGGCATATACGGGAGGGTTTGAGGCTTGGTTTGATTACGTAGATAAAGACTTCATGTCTTTTTTTTTAGATTGATGAAATGGTTAAGGAGTTAGGATATGATGGGTTTATGTTGTATCACTATAGGATTCCTGGGATGTCTTATGGGGAGGGATTAAGGCTTATTGGGACCAAGATGTGGGTGAAATGTGCAAGTATGTTCCAGGGGTTAGGGAAATAGAAATGTACCTAGAACATCTAAGTCCGAAGGAAGCTGCCTTAAAACATAAGCTTTTGATGAATCTCGATGAGAGTGGCATATTAAAAAAAGGTGTCATTATAGAAGATGTTGAGGAATCGAGGGTGGCAAGTTCGATTTCAAAGGGAAGTGGATCAAAACTGAAGAAGAGTAGTGCAAAAGGGAGTGCGGATGACTTAGAAAAACGGCTATGTTTTTTGAATGACATAGCCTACAATGGTGATGATGAACATGAGGCTAAAGCAATTGAGGGAGGACAAGGAAGTGGAGATGAGGCTGAACATGGTCTTCTCAATGCTGATAATGAAGATGATGAAACTGAAGACAGTCACGAAGCTGAAGAAGTTTTTGAAGGGACCGAAGTAGAAAGTAATGAAGGTAACATTTTTGAAACATTTATTTTTACAATTTTAATTTCAGTATTCAATTATTTTTGCAAAGTTTAGGTTTATAACAAATATGCATTGCATTGTTTGTGGCAGCAAATGCAGATGATGACACTACAGATAGTGAGTTTGTGGACAGTGACTGCAGTTTGGAAGATGATGATTGTCGTGCAGTAGATGATATGGCTGTAGAAACTGTCGTTGGAGAAGCTGAAAGGGGTGAAGGGGCTGGGAACAAACATCCAGAAGACATTATTGATGCAAGGGATGTAGAAGGCGTTCCCCTTGATAATGAGAGACAAGACTCAGATGGCCTGCACAGTGTTGACGATTCAGGTTCAGAATGTGATGAGAAGGTCATCTACCCTGAGTTTAATGAAGAAGCCGATAGGGATGATCCAAAGTTTGAAAAGGGATTGAAGTTCAGAGATGCTGCACAGTTGAGAGAGGCAGTGTGCTCTCACTCCATTAAGCATGGTGCACCTTCTATTAAGCTAAAAAAGAATGAGAAATGGAAGATTAGTGCAAGGTGTGATAAAAACTGTCCATGGAGATTGTATGCTTCCAGGATGTACAATGAAGATTCAATGCAAGTGAAAACCTATGTTGGGAAACATGAATGTCCGAGGATTTGGAGGGAAAATCCTAACTGCAAAGTGCCATGGCTTGTGAAGAGATATGTGGACAAGTTCAAACTCAACCCAAGCATGCCCATCACTACATTTGTGGAGACAGTGAAGGAGGAAAGAATGATTGAGATCAACGTGAAGACAGCCCACAGAGTGAGAGCACAGTGTTTGAAAATCCTTGAGGGGAGTAACGTGGATCAGTACACAAAGTTGTGGGAGTACTGTGATGAGCTTAGGGGGACAAACTCGGGTACTACAGTGAAGATGAAGGTGCTGCCCTATGATGATGCTCATGTGATATTTCAGAGGATTTATATTTGTTTGGGGGCTTGCAAAAATGGATTTAAGAATGGATGTAGGCAGCTTATAGGGTTGGATGGTTGTCACTTGAAGGGAGTGTTCAAGGGCCAGTTACTATCTGCAGTGGGAATGGATGCAAATAACCAAACATGGGTTATTGCATATGCTATAGTAGAGGTCGAGAACAAGGACAGTTGGGTTTGGTTTCTGGAATTGCTAGCAGCTGACTTGGGAATTGTGAACCAGCGTGATTGGACTTTCATTTCTGACAAACAAAAGGGTTTAATACCAGCTTTTGAGAAGGTGCTGCCTAATTGTAATCATCGGTTTTGTGTTAGGCACTTATACACCAACTACAAGGCAGATGGGTTTAAAGGGAAAAGATTAAGGGATGCCTTGTGGAATGCTGCCAAAGCAACAACCATTGCTGATTTTAGAGAGGGTATGGCTGAGGTGAATAGGCTGAATGCCGAAGCTTCAAAATGGTTGATGAAGAGACCAGCTTTGAATTGGAGTAGGTCACACTTTGATACACACACTCAGTGTGACATTCTCTTAAACAACCTCTGTGAGAGCTTCAATGCTTTTATCTTAAGGTCTAGGGACAAGCCTATTATTACCATGCTGGAAATAATAAGAGTTTTATTGATGAAGAGGATATGGTTGAGAAGATATGCAATGAGGAAGGATAAAGGACCTATTTGCCCAAAAATCCAGAAGAAGTTGGACGAGTACAAACTGAAAAGCTCACACACTGTAGCTACATGGTCTGGAGGAGAAAAATTTGAAGTAGATGAAGGTAGAGGCAATATATTTGTGGTGGATTTGAATGGGTGCAGTTGCTCATGCAGAAGATGGGATTTGACAGGCTTTCCTTGCATACATGGTTGCTCAGCCATCTATTATGCAAGGAGGCAGCCCGAGGAATTTGTTTCCTCTTGGTACAAGAAGGAGAAATACTTTGAAGCTTACGAAAACTTGATTCAACCGGTCCAGGGCATGAAATTTTGGGCGCCATCTGAAAACAAATCCATTCTTCCTCCAACTTTTAAAAGGCAGCCGGGGAGACCAAAAAAGAGGAGACATATGGAGGCCGATGAAAATGAATTCAAGTTAAGCAAGAGAGGGCAACAAAGTGTGAAGTGTAGTGTTTGCAAGACCTCGGGACACAACAAGGCTAGATGCCCTACCACTCATCCTCCTTCAGCTGCTAGAAAAGGAAGAAAAAGCAAGAAAAATAAGGTATAATTTTGATAATTTCTGTTGATTGTTCATTTCTCAAGTGAATTTGTTATTTGTGAAGTGTAGTATATGTCAGTGCTAATGTTATATGGGTTCATTACTTAGGCCTCAACATCTAAGGCATCACAACCCTCTCAGTCATCGCAGTCATGCACTGAGGAAGCTCCACAACCTTCATCTCAGCCAACTCAAGCCTCTCAAACCACTTCAAAGTCTACTGCAAGAGGTCAGAAAAGGAGGAGGAATGTTCCATGATGCTACTTTATGCTTTAGGTTGTTTAAGGGTTCATTTTGTTATAGTTGAATATGCCCTTAGTTTTTTGGACAGATCTTTAGACAGTTTTTTGGGCAGTGTTTTGGACAGTTGAATATGCCCTTAGTTTTTTGGACAGTGTTTTGGATAGTTCAATATGCCCTTAGTTTTTTGGACAGTGTTTTGGACAGATTTTTAGTGTTTTTGGAAGAACACCTTGACCCAGGAGGGTGTATATTGAACTGGAAGCTGTATTTGTGGTCTTTTGATACTTTTGTGTCAATTGGAGGATGTATATTGAACTTTGTTGTGATTTGAAAGTTGTTGACAATTGAACTTTAATGGTAGTTGATAGTTTAAATGATGAATTTGCAAATTTAGAATTCAAAGTTTGTTTGGAATTGGATTTGCAGGTGTGAAATGCAAAGTTCTGGTTTTTCTTTTTTTTTTAAAAAATTTTGGCGGGAAAAAAATTATGGTTGTGGGGAAAAAAATTTGGGCGGGAATTTTTTTTTAACCCCTTATCTAAAAAAAATAAAAATAATAATCCACGTGGACCCACGTGGCGCCCAGTCATTGACCACATGGGCGCCACGTCACAGTTAACGGGAGACTTAACAGTTTGACTAACGGATGTATGAGACTGTCCCAAAATTTACACTTTAGGTATGACTCTGGGATGAAAAAAAATTGATGTACTAAATGTTGAAAACCACCAAACATCAGGGTAGAAATTTGTCTTTTACCCTTTTTTTTAATATCTTTCATTGTTTAAGTGGAGAATATAATCTTTATACAAATTGCTTCCTGATGGTGTTTATGACTGGTTTCTGTATCTACTTTTAATGCTTAGTACATTAAGGGCATTGCGTACTTCCTAAGTTCTCATGGTCAAGTGTTTGTATGGTTTTGTATGTATGCGTGTGATCTTCATCCTAACTTTGAATGCGTAACTAGCTGGATGAAGAGTTTTTGTGGTTATTGCCTTGCCCAAAACAAGGATTTCATTAAGGGCTAAATGGATTTCTTTTAACTGGGTTCTTTTGTCATCGGGGAAGGTTAGAGTTCTTTATCCTTTTTGGTATTTTAGTCAATTGGTGTATCTTTCGACATCTATGCTAAGTGCTTCGTGAAAATTGATATATGTTGTCTAAATAGTTGTGTTTCAGATGCTTTTCTGAGCTTCTTCCTTCCTGTCTGATATATATTTTCTATCCTTTTTCATAGGATATTAGCTCCGTGGTGTGCTGGTTGCTTTATGTTTGTATATTCTCTTGTTTTTCCATTACAATGTTGAACTCAGTGAAATGCTAGTATGAATTGGAGTGGTTCCCATTGTCTTTGAGTGATTCCTATCACAACAGTCAGGGAGGAAATCCCTCTTCTTCTTTTTCACTTTAGGATTATCCAAAAGATGCAGCTCTGAAGAAGAGTTAGGACTTCAACTCAGTGTCGCAGAAACTTACTACCGAGAGAAAGTTTGTAAGCACTTATATTCCGACTCAGATCCTTATCAAAGTTTTTCTGAAGAAGAGTTTGGCATGTAAAGACTAGTGGTATGATAATGGGGTACGTTTTTAGGTATATGGGGCCAATACCTGTAAGCTTGAAGACAACCTAGTTATTGGGTCATGTTTTATAAATAGTGTATAGTAATAAGTACAGTTTCATAAATAGTATCTCATTCTTGGTCCAATTTCATAAATAGTGCCTAGTTCTCGGTTCACTTTCATATATAATGCCTAATTCTTGGTCATGTTTCATAAATAGGTCTAGTTTCATAAATAATGTATAGTAATTGGTACAGTTTTATAAATAATGTCTCTTTCTTAATTCAGTTTTATAAATAATATCTCTGAAAGCTAAAACTCTAATTATTTATGAAACTAAAAACTATTTTTGAAACTGAACACGCAGAAAAACTCAAGTCTTCAATATTTGAGCAAGCATGCCAGAGAATCTTAGCAGTGGCGCGGAAGTGGATGGACCATGAGATCGTGCATAACTTTATTTAGTGAAAAGATAGGATAACACTGTTGTTTTTCTTCTCCCCAATTCCGATCAAACAAACAGAGATGCCAATTTTCTCCTCGTTTTCCAATCTTACCCACTTCTCTCTCTCTCTTTATACTCACTATCCAAAAGTGCTTCTGAGCGTAGCCGAGCAAGATAAAAATTGGTTAATCTCCATAAGAAGCAAATCCATGAAGCCCAGAACTCAAATTCCAAGAGCACAACACCGGCGCTCTTCTGCGCAGAGAGCTCGACCAGCTTGTCATCCCTTCCAAATACCCCGATTGCCCAGAAATCGGCTCTTGTTCGAGCCCCGTTCTTGGTGTTTTTTCTGTTCTTGATTCATCCTGCTATAACCTTATCTATCATTGCAGCTCCTATTTTTTATATCAAGATTGTTATCAAGAGGGTGCCCAAGAAGAAGGAATTGCTTGCCGCATTAAAAAGTTGCTGATGTGAAGAAGTGGGGATAGGAAACCGATTGTTCAGACTTTGCACTCGCTTTCATTATTTTTTGAGAGATTATATTCACACCCCAAATTACTTCTCCCACACCCTTTTAATTTTTAAATATTTTTCTATCAAGTGTTAGTGTTGTGTAGAAAATATTAAAAAATTAAAAAGGTGTGAGAGAAGTAATTTGGAGTGTGTAAATATAATCTCTCTATTTTTTTTCTTTTTCTTGATGTCATTATTAAATAAAATTATAGGATAATTTTTTTGTTAAAATTTAAAGTTTTTAAAAGTATTTTTCATTAGTTTTTATTTGAATAAAAGGCCATAAACAACCGTAAAATAGTATAAAAAAAATAAGAAAATGTTACTAAACACACCATGACAGAGAAAAGCCCATTAAAATGCTTTGGCTAACGGTTAGTAGAAGATAAAATTTTATCTTGTATGGGTTTGAGGAATGTGTCAATCAAAGATATAAATCAACGATAAGATTAAGATAATATAATTCAATCTAATGGCTGTTATGAAATGAAATCTTATTTTGTCTGATTTTGGAGAATATGTCAATCAGAGAAATAATCTAAAGAATGAGAATGAGATAAGATTATCCAATCTAATGGTTGTTATGAAATGAAATCTTAGCCTGTCTGATTTCGGAGAATTTGACAATCAAATAAATAAATCAACAGATGAGATTGAGATAATATAATCAAATTTAATAGTTTGTTATGAAGTGAAATCTTATCTTGTTTGATTTTAGAGAAATAAACGAATAAATAAAATTAAGATGAGAGAACATAATCTAAAGACGCATAAGTGGTAAATTTTAACTTTGTTAGAATTTGAATTTTTTAGGTAAAAAAATTCATAAAAAAAAATTAAATAACACTTCTAAAAATCAACTTATGTAAAAGTTAAGACAAAAATAAATTTACTGCATAATCAAATTGTTATATACTAAATATATAAGGAAAACTAATGAAAAGGGCTTGAAAACTTTGAGTTTTAATGATAAGGACAAAATAAAGGGTAAAGTGAATAGTGCCAGGATTGACTTTTTAGTGTAAAAATGTGGTTTTTCGTTAAAGTGAACAGTACCGGGAGCTTTTCGTTAAAGTTCCCCCCCAAAGGCATAAAACCTTTTATAGCAGGAAATTCTTTTTTAGAGCCCAAAAAAATGGAAGAAAACTTATTACATGTGAATGCGGTGGCGAAAAATCTTAAGTCGGGATCATTTTGTATGCAGTACAGGCGAACAATAGTTAATTGATTGGACTGTTGACTGTCTGTTGACGTTCTCTATCATATTGACGTAAATCATGACATGGTGCACAGTTGTCCTTATTTTATACTTCGAAATTCCAGATATTAAATAGAAACTTGGCAAATAACTAACTACATGGTCCATGATCAACAAACACGACATTTTTTTAGGTTAAATACTGCATCAATAATGTTACCAAACAATCAATTAATTAAGTTAATTTACACAAGAGCCACCTGCTTCTTAAATTATTGTAACACCAACCATAAAATATATGAAGGGGTCAATTATTTAGCACTATTTACAGAGTTAAATATTGTATTTTAGTGGACTTAAATATTTGAGTTTGAGTCTAAGGGTTGAAGTGCCACGCCCCAATTCTGAGATACTTTCAGGACAGACACGGGACGTCAAAACATACCTCTTCAACTGTAGTGCCTCGCTTCTGAGATATGACGAAAAACAATCCAATAGGCTAATAGTATAGTAATTTTTCGTTTATTACATAGTTACATCTAATATTTATGTTAGACTGTCTGCGTACCCAAAGACGAGGTCAAGCCATTCGTAGTTCACAACTAATAAAATTTGACATTTCTTATGGCAATAACTAGTAAGAAACATAGAGTTCTAGAAACTCTCAAAGGAAATCAACGAGCATGACTCACTAGATTCCAGACTATACAACAAAAACATATGACAACCAGAATCATCATTCTGTCATCCACTTAGACCACAATACTATCCATCAACAAACCACAATCAACAACATATAACATTCCCACGAACCAATAATGCACAACATTAATCTTTAACCACATCAATCAACCAATCAGATCAAAATCATTTATAAAACTATACTTTACAAAAAAAATATATATAAATAAACTAGCTGGAAATCCCAAATTAGGGGGTATTTAATTAGAATTTTGATAGATTTTAATTCTTTTAATGAATTTAGGGGTATTCAATCAGGAATTTAAATTATTCTCTTAAATTCAATGTGTATTCAATCAGAATTTTAATATAGTTTATTAAAATCCTTAGAAATCCAGATGTATTCAATTAGGATTTTAAAGAAGTTTATAACATTCCAAGTGTATTCAATTAGAATTTGATTTTAAAGAATTTGAAAAAGTTGATGAATTAGAGGGAATTGGAGATATTTTGTAGCGTATTTTAAGCATCCACAAATCTCACATCTACCCAAGAGATTTTGAGGGAATTGAATAAAAAAAATTACATGGAATCTCTATAAATCAATTAGACTCCATAAAAATTCATGGATTTAGAAATCCATTAAAATCTCTCAACTTCTCAATTGAATACACCGCCCTTAATCACGTAGACATCCATCGTACTTTCTAAATTGATTCACAAAGATGGTCAAATCTTTCGTTTATAAACATGTTGAAACTAGGGTTAGAGCAACATAGTGCGGCCGAAGCCTACAACTCCTATGTTCTTGCATTCTAGATCGACTCAAAGGATCCGTAAAAATTTCTAGGGATCTAGTTTCACCCAACTCAATGGAACCGAATGGAAAGAGGGATTCGGACCACTTAATGAAACCTCAACAGAACACGGTTCCGAACCACTCAACGAAACCTTAGCGAAACTTGATCTATACTCATGCTAATTTCAGCATTTAAGAACGATTCGGGACATTTGAGCAAAAATCAACCCTCGATCAACCTAGTCAATGATAAGGTTACCTACCCTATGTAATCCAATCTAGAATATCCGTCTATTGGATTTAAAATCTGTAAATTTCTTTCATCCAACGGTCCAACAGTCGAATCTTTATTTACTACAACGGCTACGTAGTACGTGCCAACCATTTACAAAATTAGGCTCAAAAAATAAAATGACATCAAGCAGATGTCGAAATTAGATTCAGGGCATCAAAATTAGTCTAAGAAGACAAAGTCCTACCACTAGCCCACGCAACGGCCAACGGCCAAGCTTTGTTGGATTTTTCGAAAATCACCAAAATTGTTCAAAATTTACCATTTTGTAGATAATGAAGAGGAGAGTAAAAGCTATCCCTAGGTCAGAGCTTGAAAAGGGCTGGAGTACCGTCGAAGCCCCAAATTCCCGAAAAACTCAGATCCTCACTGCGTCGCTGTCACTAGAATCGAGCTCTATTCGAAAATACTAAGAGCGTAAAAAAAGGTCTACAAATTTTTAATAATTATTTATGAAATCTAACTTTGTAACTAGGTAGCCAAAATTCAATAATTAATAATAATAATAATAATTTCTTGAAAATACGAAATACGAAAAATTAAAAAGTGAAATCTGGGGATGAGATTTCACAAAGTTGATCATACATGTAAATATGATAATCCATTTGGTTCACAAATCAAGCAACCTTTACTCACCACTTGATTTGTCAAACGTCAAAGCAGAGGTGGATCTACCTTGGGACAAGGTGAGTCAGTTGACCTCCTAAACTTATAAATTCTCCATGGAAGAATTGGGTGCTGCCCTTTGAAAGTTTGAGATGCCCTTGAAAGCTGTTTTCCAATTGTTTGACGAATTGCCTCCATGGCATTGGCTAGAGTAGCTACTAGCCTCATACCTTTGTATGATTTGCTATGGGCATCTTTTGATCGGTTTACTCAACATATGTTAACATCTGTCAGCATGCTCGCTCAAAAGCTATTGACATCAGTTGAATGCTTGTTCGAAAATTGATGACATTTGTCGACATGCGTGCAATATGACTTAGCAACTGACCTCAGGCCTATCAAAACTCAATGAAATGCCAATATAACAAAGTCTTATTGTTTTTTCTTTAGATTCCTCTCCTCTCTCTCTCTTTTATTTTTTGTGGAGGTCATTTGTTTTGTCTTTTTATTTGCCTTCTTATCTCTTAAGTCCTATACGGTTATATTTTTTACATTTCCTTTATACCAGCGATCTTGAGAGATGGGGAACCAATAACGAAACTTCGGGTGGCAGTCATTCTTCTCGTAAGCAATTGAGCTAAATTCTCTTACAATATCGAGTATATTATTTTGTGAGGGTGATTGGTTCAATTTTTGTAGGCCATTGTAAAAAATGTAAAGACAATCAATTTAAAACAGTAAAGGACTCTGAAACAATCAAACAACCCTACGGCTCTTTATCATGCCGACACCAGATTTACCAAAGTTACCATGGATTATGCTTTTACCATCTTGTTTACCGGAGGAGGATTGTCTGCCCTCCCATGCCCTCTGTTTGTGTGGTCACGGTTAATTCACGTCAACATTTTATATTAATATTCATTTTTGTCTTATTATCTTTATATAAAAAAACAACATAAAATGTTGATATGGTTTAACCATGACCACACAAAACAAGAAAGCATGAAAGGGCACCGAAATTGGGAGGGCAGACAATCCTCCTCCTTGTTTACCCCCAAGTAAAATAGGATGCCGTTTCTTTCTTCAACATGCTCGACTGCAGGGCCTTTGATACTTCAGGGGCATCATTGGAAAGCCCTAGCCGAAGCGTTTTGATGGGCTTTTCAAGCAAAAAAACTTATCACATGTTATTATGGGCGACAAATCTTAAGTCGCTCCTTTTCTTTTTGTATATAAAATGAACTTAGGTCTGCAATTCCTGTCACCATCACTTAGAGTTTGCGTGGCAACTTTGGTACACGATAAGTTAATTGACTTGACCGTTTGTTTACGTTCTCTATCATATTGACGTTATTAAGACATTTTTTCTAGAATTTACCCTTAAATCATGATACAGTGCACACTTGTCTTTAGACCATTTCCAACCCTAGGCTAAAAGTCAAATTACTCTCCAAAATTTCCCCCCAAACTCACTCCAACTCAAGGGAAAAATTGGGGTTAAATGTTAAACCAAGGCCAAATTCCCCCCAGAATTTAGCCCAGAAATCGGTGTGAGTTCTACCAAACTGAATGAAAATATTTATCGAAATTTTAATTTTTTTTTATTAAAATGTTCGTAAAATTAATTTACGATAATCTACATATTTATTTAAAAAAAATTAATTTAAGAAAAAAAATAGCCTAAGTTTATTCTTTAATAATTCCGGGCTAAAATTTTAGGCTAGAAAGGGTTGGAGCAGAAAAACTGTTTCTGGGCTAAAAGCTAAATTTTTCGGGCTAAAAAATTTGACTTTTAGCCCAAGGATTGGAGATGGTCTTAGCAGTGTACCCCGAAATTCCGAATATTAAATAGAAACTTGCCCAATAATTAAGTATAAATTTCTTGATCAACAAACACGACATTTTTAAGGTCAAAATAATGCTACCAAAAAATCAATTAATTAAGTTAATTTACACAATGCTTACTAAATTATTGTAACACCAACCATAAAATATATGAAGGGGCCAATTATTTGGGATAATCTATGCTACAAGAGCCACAGATAACACTGCCATCTTACCAAATAATGAATTAATTAAGTTAATTAATTGATTGTATAAACTTAAGAGATAATATAACCGTGTGGGGCTTAAGAGATAAGAAAGAAAATAAAAAGACAAAGCCATATGACCCCACGAACGTGTAATAGTCTTACAAGTCAACACCTAATTACCATAGCAAATTGAAGATCTCTAAAGTAATCTAGGAAGGACTCAAATTCCTCCTCTTTTTTTTCTTTTTTTAAGAAAACCTCAACTGTACAAAGAAAATTTATTGCTATGAAAAAAGAAAAAGAAATTACACCTAACCTGAAGGATAAAAAAAACTACAAGAAAGAGGGCCACCAGGGGGTGCATACAACTTACTCCTCTTCAAAAAGAAAATACAAGGAAGGGGGGGGGGGACTGCACCTCAACCCTCTTGAAAATAGAGAATACGAAAAGAAAAAAAAAGGAAGTGAACATAGAACCAAACCTCTCTGAAAAATAAAACCTAAAAGAAAAAAAAAGGAAGTGAACATAGAACCAAACCTCTCTGAAAAATAAAACCTAAAAGGTAAGAACCTGCAAGACAAACTGCAAAATAAAAAAAAAGAAAAATCTAAAAAATTAGGTAAAAAGAAAGCCACACATCAAGAAGGGGAGACAAACATGTAGGCTGGCATACCCAATAAATCTAATTGCAGAAAATGAAGAATCTCTATAGGAGGAGCGTCATGCCCAACAAGTAAGACGAGAGAAGCCCAAAATTGGCCAATTTATCAGCAATTGCATTCCCTTCTCGAAATGTATGACATCAACGAAATGTATGAGAGCAACGAAATATCATGTGCTGCAATCCGGAAATACAGTTCTTCCAATGAGTCTAGAGCGACCAAGGAGGAGAAAAAGAACTAGAAGCAAAGCAACATATCATGCTAGAAGATTCACTTTCAAGCCATAGATGTTGCCAACTCTGCGCGTGAGTCAACTTCACAGCAAGAATGACAACATAAAGCTCCGCATAGAAAGAAGTATGATGCCCCAAGCTCAAATTCCATTTAAACTACCTGTTTTGTTAAAGGAATGTGTTATCCACACATCTATTTTTACTTTTCATACACCTCTTGTTAACTTCTGTTATTTGATCTACTTCATTTCATGCGATCCGAAAGTCGAAAATTAAAAGCGTGTGTGAGAAATAAAAGTAAATGTGTGGATATCACATCCCTTTACTAAATCCTAAATTGTATAACTCCTTCAAATATATCAACGGTGAATATGGTTTCTTCCGTAAACGATCTGGTAGAGCTCTCTCAGTAGGCAATGACCATATTTAGGGAATGACTAGCCACATGTAGGGGTGTCATCGTGACACCATGGGTTAACAATACAATTTGTGTTTAAGTTTCTCTCCACATACATCGTGTTAACTTTGTTTTTGTACTTTCCTAGCATGTTCGGGTTCGTGCATTTTCAGCTTTTGGGTAGTGGAAAAGTCAAGTGGCTGGGAAACTTATTAGTAAAAAGCAAATTCACACGGCAAGACATAAATCTAAAATTACTTGCTCAATGTTGTTTGACTTGTTTCCTTTCTTTAACAGCTAGATGTCCATTAATTATATGCTAATAAAACTTGCTCTTCATCTTCAATTGATCTAATATAGCTCTGTGACTAATTAAGTAGTATAACTACAAGATGGTAAACAATAATCCATGGTAACTTTTTGCAGTATCATTTTCTTCTTCTTTGTGTTGTGTGGCTCGGGCTGTTTGAGAGTCTCAACATTATCTACAATGGCCTAAAAAATTGAACCAATCACCCTCTCAAAATAAAATAATCGGTGTTGCAAGGAAATGCGTGTTTGGTTCCTCGTCTCCCAAAATCGTTCGTATAAAGGAAAATAAAAAGTATAACCGTGTGGGACATAGGAGATAAGAAAGCAATTAAAAAGTATAACAGCATGACCCCACGAAAAAAATAAAGAGAAAGTAAAAAGAGGAATCTGTTTTTTTGGGCAGAAAGAGGAGGACTTGTGGTCTTTCAACACAAAATCCTCATTGCAATTTGAAGAGCTCTAAAGTGGTCTGGATCTGTTGATTTTCATAATCTATGGAAAACAAGTCCCTTCATCTTCATCATCATCTGAAAACTTGAACGCAGTAAGTTCCTATTGCAACTATATATGCGGAATCCATTATTTATTAATTAATTATTTCATTTTTCTTCAGGTTTGTATGCTTAATTAATTATTTCATCAATAACCAGCTATATAATTTGTTCAGTTTTCAGCCTTAATTATTCCATCATTCAGTTTGGATTTGTTGATCATCAGTGCAAACAAGCGCCCTCATGACCTGACAGACTTCCATGAAACTGCTTCTTGCTACAGATCTTGTCCAATATCCGTGCAAATTTCGAGTCTTGAAACGTAGGATTGCAAGGTAATCCCAAAACTGCCCCATTTTATTTGTTCAACATGTTAAAATTTAAGAAAAATGATGTTTACTAGTATGATTTTTTCAATCTTGAGTTTTTATGTTGTTTTATTGTGCTTTATCATTGAGTAATATTATATGGTGTACGTGGTTTTTTTTTTTTTGACAAACATAACGTTAGTTGTTAGGGAAGGGGATCGGTGGGGATCAAAACCACACGAGAGTGCATAGATATGATTGGTTTTCATCACTGCGGTGAAGCGTCATTTGCTTATATGGTGTGTTTTATTGGGATTTATACATACAATATCAATTTGTTAGATTATTTTTCTGAATTAGGATCAAATGACAAATATTTTTGACAAACATTTTTACACTAGAAGAATTCATGCGGCGGGTCGAAAAAATTGTCAGGCGAAATCAGATCTTAGAGAAGAGTGGAATTCTTTTTTTGTTATTTGGAGAATAACATCACATCAAAGCAAGTAACATGTACTGTAAATAATGGAACAAAATATAATGTCTTTGCATAAGAAACATGTAGCATGCAGTTTAATAAACTTGTTCGAACTTATTTACCATAACTTTGTTCACACATATTTACAACAACACTATCTGCATATATGCAATGGATGACAAAAGTCCCACACTGGAACACCAGCCACGCACGGTACCCAAAAAAATGATTCACACACCCATCTTTATTCTATAACTTAATTCCCTGCTTGTCCCTCGATACTCGAGAGCGAAAGGGAGGGTCTAAGCGGATATGAAAATGATCTATTACTCCAAAGTCTTCTTCATCTGGCCAATTATTAGGTGTGTGATCCTCCTCATCATCAACTATACTTTTTACAAGGAATATCATTGATAACCCAGCTATAGGCATGCCGATATGGTTGAAAGCACTAAAACAATGAAAAGTATGAAGTCTTACCCATCATCAACTAGGAATTCTTACCCAGCTATAGGCATGCCGATATGGTTCATCTGGCCAATTATTAGGTGTGTGATCCTCATCATCAACTATACTTTTTACAAGGAATATCATTCATAACCCAGCTATAGGCATGCAGATATCGTTGAAAGCACTAAAACAATGAAAAATATGAAGTCTTACCTAGTGGCGGATCCAGGTTTTTAATATTGGTGGTCCTAATATACAGGCTCTAAAAAATATTAAGCAAAAAATAATATTGAAAATTAAATGCTAGACTACAACTTTTCATTCATAATTTTTGTACAAACAACATACTGCTAATTTCTACACGTATCAAATAATCAAAACAAAAAAACATATTAACTGATGAAGCTAAAAAAATAATGAACTAACCAACACATGATCCAAACAACATCAAAAAATCATAAATAAAAAAATTCATAACAGTTAACAATACCTATAATTATTATGAATTTAACATTCTATATGACTAAAATAAAAATCTCACTTAAATTTAGAAACGAGGGGATTATGTCAGTGGTGGTGAAGAAAGGACAGCAGAGTGGTAGGTTATGTCAGTGGTGTGGACCGTGTGATGAATCTGATCGTGGTCTTCGGTTAAGTGGGGGTGGGGTTATGGTGTAGGCAACTTGATTTGAATCCACCCTATTGTCATCCCTAGCTATTCCCGAATTGTCACCTATAGATATGCTTTGCTAGGAGTCCATTAATTGATTACTTCACTTTTACTATAGATTTGTATGCGATTGCGCAAGCATCAACAATTACTTCTCACCATTTTAATTTGTGCAGTTGTGACTATTTCTGAGCCTCAACAGATCAAGCTTCCAAATTTCCAAGGAACTAGTCTTTGGCTGTTACTCTTCCCTTCGTTGAGTTCTGCACCTCAATATTGCTCAAGAACGTTTCGATATTTCTTTGATTTCTTGGAGTGCCCTTCACTCTTAACATGGCACTGGGAGAGGTTTTTCTTGCGGCGTTTCTAAAGGTGCTGCTCAACAGGTTGACCTCCCGCGAGATTCTCAACTACCTTGGAAACTTCCGGGGCGTCAGAAAGAAGCTGGACAAGTGGAGGGCCGTGTTAACTGCAATAGGAGGGGTGCTCAGCGACGCCGAGGAAAAACAACTCACCGAGGATGTTGTAAGACTGTGGCTCGATGATCTCAGAGACCTGGCTTATGATGTTGAAGACATGTTGGACAAATTTGCCACCCAAATGTTGAAGCGCATGATAGAGGGACGTGATCAAGCCCGCACAAGCAACAAGGTGCGGACCTCACTTTTCAAAATTAAATTCAATTGGGATATGAACTCCGAAATGAAGAAGATTACGGAGCGGTTGCAAGACATATCTGAACGGAAAGAAAAGTTTGGCTTGAAAGATACTGGGACGTCTGCTAAGGAATCGCGAAGTCTACAAAGTTCAGGCGTGTTAGATGAAAAGCTTGTTGTTGGAAGAGATGGTGACAAAGGGAAGATTATTGAATTGTTGTCAAGAAAATACGAGCATGCAGGTGCTGTCGATTTTGGTGTAGTTGCTATAGTTGGCATGGCCGGAGTCGGGAAGACAACACTTGCTCAACTTGTATTCAACCACAAAGATGATGCCATGAAGGACTTTGAGCTAAAGGTGTGGGTATGTGTGTCTGATGACTTCGATGTTAAACGAGTGACAAAGGCTATTCTTGAATCAATCACATCCCAACCCGTTAAAGTGGAGGAGTTCAGTAAAATTCAGCATGATTTGAGTGAGCAATTAAGAGGAAAAAAGTTTTTAATCGTTTTAGATGATATTTGGAACAAAGATGACTCTGATCTATACGATCTCTGGACAAGACTTCAATCCCCTTTTGGCGTCGGAGCAGGAGGAAGTAAGATTATTGTGACAACCCGTGATGTGAATGTTGCAAAGATTATGGGAGCCGCTGGAGTTCATAATTTGGACTGTATGGAAGATGATGATTGTTTTGAAATATTTGAGCGACATGCATTCGGGGAAATTAATAGTGGAAAACCAGTAAATTATGAGTTAATTCGAACAAAAATTGTTGAAAAATGTTGTGGATTACCATTAGCTGCAAGGACTCTCGGTGGTCTTTTACGTTGCAAAGAAAAAGATGAGTGGGGAGAAATATTGAACAACAAATTATGGAATCTCGCAGATAAGAGTGGCATTCTCCCCGTACTAAAGTTGAGCTATCATTGTCTTCCGTCACATTTGAAGAGGTGTTTTGCCTATTGCTCAATACTTCCAAATGACTATGAATTTGGGGAGAAGCAGCTCGTCCTTTTGTGGATGGCAGAGGGTTTGATTCAACAAAAACCTGAAGACAATAACCAAATGGAGGATTTGGGCCGCGACTACTTTCGACAGTTATTGGCAAGGTCGTTGTTTCAAGAATCAAGCAAAAACAATTCACGATATGTAATGCATGACCTCGTTAATGATTTAGCACAATGGGCAGCAGGAGAAATATGTTTTAGATTGGAAGATAAGCAGGGTGATAAATTGCAAGGCGCCCGCTTTCGAAGGGCTCGCCATTCGTCTTTCATTGCTGGTGAATTTGATGGAGTTATGAGATTTGAGGCATTTCCAAAAGCTGAACATTTGCGAACATTCCTGCCACTCTCACTTTCAGATTCCAGGGGACGGGACAAATATTTGTCTCGTAAGGTTACTTTTGAGTTGTTACCGCAGTTGCAATACTTACGAGTGCTCTCTTTCAATGGCTACGAAATAACTGAGCTGCCAAAGTCAGTCGGTGATTTGAGGTTGTTACAATATCTTGACGTTTCCTACACACGGATAACCATTTTGCCTAAATCAACAAGCACTCTTTACAACTTGCAAACATTGATATTGGAAGGTTGTGAGAACCTGAAGTCATTGCCAGCGGACATGAGTAATCTAATTAATTTGCGCCATCTCAACAACTCAGGTGCATCTTCGTTGGAGGGAATGCCTTGGCAACTAGGTCGATTGATGAATCTACAATCATTGCCTCTTTTTGTGGTGAGCGAAGGTAGTGATCAATCAGGGATAATAGAGATAGGACCCCTATTGCATCTCCAAGGGACATTGTGCCTCTCAAGATTGGAGAATGTGACTGATGTCGAGGATGCCAGGAGGGCCAACTTGAAATGCAAGGAGAAGCTTGATTCGTTGGTCCTAAAATGGTCTCATTCAAGCGACACGAGAGAAACGGAATCCGCTGTGCTTGACATGTTACAGCCTCATACAAAGCTCAAGGAGCTCACCATCAAGAGTTATGCCGGAGAGGAATTTTCATCATGGGTTGGAGGTTCTTTGTTCTCTAATATGGTGCTTGTGCGCTTAGAGGGATGTAACAATTGTTCATCGTTGCCACCTCTCGGACAATTGCCTCAACTCAAAGAACTTTATATTAGAGGAATGAATGCAGTGGAAAGTGTTGGTGCTGAGTTTTATGGAGAGCGTAACTTGCCTTTTCCGCTGTTAGAGATTCTCGAGTTTGTGGATATGCAGCATTGGAAGGTGTGGCGTCCTTTCCAACTGGATCACGAAAGTGGTGTTTTTCCTTGCCTGAAAAGGCTTTCAATCGAGAAATGTTCTAAGTTGGAAGATAAGCTGCCGGAGAAGCTCGATTTGTTAGCCGAACTTGAAATTGTTAAATGTGAGGAATTGGTGGTTTCGATTGCCAACTACAAACAGCTTCGTCAGTTAATCATTGACGGTTGTAAAGTGTTGGAACATACAGTTGCTAAAGTTGAGTTTGAGTTATTAGAGTCCTTGTGCCTTCCAAACATTTCGGAGGTGATGTCTCTGGAAACAGGGGAATTGTTCAGGAAGGGATTAAGCAAGGTTAGAGATTTGAAGATCAATGGATGTGAGGAGGTGACGTCTTCATTGAAGAATGAGGGTAGATTATTGCAGCAGTTGACTTCTCTTGGCAGTTTGGTAATTGAAGACAACTCTCGTCTAGTTGAAGAATTGGGAAAAGAAGCAGAGGAGTTGCAAATATTGGAGTGCAGGATTGAAAGTCTGGAGTTAAACAAGTGCGAAAATCTTTTGAAGCTTCCAAAAGGGTTAAATCAGTTGTCGTCTCTTCAAAAGCTTTGCATATACAGATGTTCTTCTTTCCCAGATGTTGATCTGCCACCTTCTCTTAAAGACATCAAGATTAGAGAGTGCGATTCGTTGATATATTTAGCAAAATTCCAGATTCCCCAAAATCTCAGAAGAATACGAATAAGAGAGTGCAAGAGTTTGAAATCACTAGTAGATGAGGAGGAATGTGAACGACTGGGTTTAATAGCACCGAACGGGTTCTTCAGCGACAACACCAATCACTGCCTTGAATCTATTATGATCACTGATTGCCAAAATCTGAAATCCTTACCGGATGGCTTATGCCACCTCAGCAATCTTCAAACTCTATGTATTGGATACTGTGGAAGTCTTGTTTCCATCCCGAGACTACCCTCCAACCTGAGAACGCTCCGAATAACCGGATGCGAGAAATTGGAGGCGTTGCCCGAAGACATGCACAATCTCAACTCTCTTGAGATATTGACCATCGACTACCGTGAAGGTTTGACTTTTCCTCCCAACCTAATATCACTTGATATTTGGGAGGTAAAGAGCTGTAAGTCATTGTGGGAGTTGGAGTGGGGGTTGCACAGACTCACCTCTCTTACATACTTAGGGATCATTGTTGAAGACCCGGATACGGTGTCGTTTCCACCCGACATGATACGGATGGAGACGCTCTTCCCCAAATCTCTCACTTATCTCAGAATAGACGGCTTCCCGAATCTGAAGAAACTGAGCAGTAAGGGCTTTCAATTCCTCACCTCCCTTCAATCTCTACTTCTCTGGAATTGTCCAAAGCTAGCATCCATTCCAGAGGAGGGTCTGCCTCCTTCACTAGAGGAACTTCGCATCTATGATTGTCCAGTGCTAAAAGAGAGATGCCAACCAGGAAAAGGACGCTACTGGCACAAAATATCCCACATCCCGAAAATAGAGATAGATTGGAAGACGCTTTGAAGCTGATGGTCCAGGTATCATCTCTCGAGGAATGTTATAATATTAATATTATTATTATTAATCATGTTTAATCTTGTAAAGTAAAGTAATCCACAATATTTTGTTTGGGTCAAGGTTTTGGGGGTTGAGGAATGACTGCTTTGGGAGGCCTTCAATTGGCGACAATCTTTATATTTCTCGGCCAAGCTTTCTTCTCCCGGATTCCTATGTTTGCTTGCTCCCTTTTCACTTATTTGTATTATAAGTGTGCTGCTCTTTCTCCCAACTCTAGAGTTTTTCCCATTCAGTTTTCTCCTCGCAAGATTTAAACAGGCCACTTAAACTTAAATCTCTTATTTTATTTTACCAATTTTTTACTTATGAGCTAGTAATGCCTTTTATTTAATGCATCGAGAATAAGGCAATCAACAAAGAAATGGAAAGGTAAGGGGCTCGTTGCTCAAGTGGGTAAAAATCTATTTACCCGTCCTGTAAGAAATTGTTAGATCTAATGGGACCATGCCAAACAATTGATGATTAATGACTCGTTTGAAAGTGTTTTTAAAATAACTGAAAACTCTTTTGATGAAATTGATTTTGAAAACCAAAGACATTTAAAGTGATTTTTAGAATCAGCATCAGATATGTGCTTCTTGCACGAAGCAGTTCAAGTGTTTTTCATGATCCACTTGAATTTTTACAAAAGACTCCACTTGAATTTTTATTAAAAACTAATTTCACCGGAATTGTTTTTAGTTATTTTAAATACACTTTCGAACTAGTCCTTACAAAATAATTAATTAATTTGATAGCAAGTGAAAAGACATATAGACGCCCAACCGTTTAGAAATTTTAAAGACAAGGATTGCCAGCAAGGCACTGTGTTGTTTGCTTCCGTGCAACATAACAGCTACTCTTTACTTCCTCACTCCGTTTACCAGCTCACCATCCGTTCCGTTATTACTTCCCCCTTTTATTTTATTTTTGTCGGACTTTCCTCATATTTTATGAGATTATTATTACCTAGGAGTGGTTCGGTATGAAATCCCAAACCGAAAATGGAATCTCGAATTCCAAACTGAATATTTTTGGGACGGATATTTGAAGACCAATCTCAAACCAAAGTTTTGGTATTCCTAATTTTTGGGATTCCTGAAATATTTTCGATATTTCGAGATGGTTTGGTATTCCTAAATTTCATACAAATTGAAATTGTGACATCCCGTTCCAAATTTCCCCATATCCTTAACGTGGAATGACGATTTTGCCCCTGACTAGACGTGAACGGTTATGGTTTTGGGTTTAGTTTTGGGCTTGGGTGCCCTAGTCAATTAAGCCCAAAATTGGGCTGATATTTTTATATACACACACACGTACCCACACATGCACACACGTACACATCTTTGTTCTCTCTCCTTCTCGAACCATCTCACTCTCTCTCTCGGTTTCGTTGTACGGACACCCACACACCTCGTCATCTCGTACCAGATCGAGGCTAAGGTAAGCATAAACATATTCCTTAGGACCTACTGAGTCTATATATGTTGGTTTTGTGGACGGAGACCTTCGGAAACATACCAAACCCGAGCTCAATTATTTTGGTACTGTTCATTCACTTTCATTTCAGGACTTCTTAGGTGAAACCAAGATCACCAGTCACCTTATAAACGTTCCACGAAGCTCGGAGACCACCGTTGAGGCATTTTGGACGTCGGGATCGTGGGTTTCAAGATTGGCCGAGTTTGGAGAATTTTCCCAACGAATTTCTCGTCGTTTTTCAAGGTATTTGAGGTTATAGAAATGTTCTACATTGAATTTAGAGCATGTAGGAAGAAAAATCATGGAAAAAGGACGAAAAATGAAGGAGATATGAAGGTTTGAAGTTTTGGCCGGAATCCGGTCGCTGGAAAAACCAGTCCGGCGCCGGCGCCGGCGAAGGTCGCCGGAGCTGGAGGTAGGGGTGACGGAATATTCCGTCAAAGTTGACGGAATATTCCTCACGCCGTTAGTCAATTCTAACGAAATCCGTTAGAAGATAACGGAATATTCCAACGGAATATTCCTGAGCCGTTAGGGTTCAGGCGCGCGTGCGAGGCACGTGCCGCGCGTGGCCGGCGCGTGGCGGCGCGTGCGGGGTCCAAAAATTTATCTGAAAATTTCTACGTGTTCGTGACGTCGTGTAGGTCGCGTTGGTATATTCAAATACCAAAATTGACCTTCGTATGAAAAGTTAATTACGTAGTTTGGTTATGTACTGTTAATGACGGTTTTGCAGTTGTTTCACATATAGGTGAGACGTACCCAGAGGACGAGCGCATTCATTCTAGGCTCGGGGGATACGACCCGTCGACATACCAGTGAGTGGGCTTTTGTTTTTCAGTATATATATATATATAATTGGCGTTTTTCCCAGAAACGCAACTTGCATGATTTATGAACAGAATTGGTTTAATAATTACATTGCCATGTCGTATGCCAATTATATTTTATAAATATGATTATGTTTGCATTTGCTATGCTCCGACGCCGAGGACGGCCAGGTAAGTCAGGTAAGTATTATGATAGTGCTTGAGACGATTATAGATAGTGATTTAGCTCATCACCTGCACCTCGGGTGTTAGTGCTCCGCCAGAGTAGGGCCTAGCCTTCACGTGATCGTTCACCTCACGCACCGTACGCTCACCTTGGATCCAAGGCAGGTGCCTAGCCTGTCGTACAGACCACTATAGGTGGTTCCGACTCGTAGGTGACCCGCGATTCGTCGCACAGCCTTCACGTGATCGTAGCACTGAGCGTAATATTATACACCTAGCCTGTCGTACAGACCACTATAGGTGGTTCCGACTCGTGTGCAGGATAATAATTGATAGTGATTGAGGATGATGGATGAGCTATAGGTTCAGCCGTACAGGTCACTAGAGGTGACTCCGGCTGACATTACATTAGGGATACTTCTGATTTACATTACCTGACTGATGACGATGATTTTTCTGAATTGGTATATCGACATGGCCTATCATTGAGATTTGATAATTGATTTTGATTCTAAGATGAGTTTTCGTATACAAGTATATATACGCACTATTTTTCTGGGAAAATTATATTGTGTTACAGAGAGGGGTTATTATGGATTTTGTAAAATGGTTTTCGAAAGTATTTGTTTTTGCCCACTCACATTTTCTGTTTTGCGCCCCTCCAGGTTCTAGGTAGTGACGACGCATGGACGGCTATCGAGGCATCAGGGCAGTTCTGACAGACCACCACTGAAGTAGGGTTTCTTTAGTAATTATGTTGTTTTGTTTAAATGACTGCACCTAGGATCGGCTCTGTAACCTTTCATTATCACACTCTCTTTCGATATCACTTCTTATCATATGTTTATTATCAATTTGACTTCCACTACTACATTTCATGCATAATTACCTTCCGCTGACGTTTTTGGCTACGTCACTCGCACGTGACGGCCAGCACGCTTCGACCCTGGGTCGGGGTGTGTCAGAAATAGCAATCACTTATACCAAGTTAAATTAACATGCAACCCAAATAAAATAATTAACAAAACCCAAAAGAAAAAAAAACTTACAAACTTAATATGTTCACAAACTAACAATAGAATTTTTTGATTTCATATTGAAGAAATAGACACATTTGTGGGATGTTCTAACAAGCAAATGTGGCGATAAATAGTTATGGTTACTACCTGTAGATCACACCAATTATATTGCTACTAGTAGTTAGCAAACGTTCAAATGTATAATATATAAATATATAATAAAATAATAATATATATAATACTTATTTATCGGTTTGGTGTAAGATTACCGAAAAATTGAGTAGACAATACCGAATTTCGTACCAAAATTTCAAAATCGGTTCGGTATTTCATCCAAAAAATTTCTAGAATTTTGGATTGGAACTTTTTGATTTGGGATTGGGGTTTTTTTTGGTTTGGTTGGGGATTTTTGAGAATTTTTTCCAACCTTATTATTATAAATTGGTGACGATTATGCGTTTTAAATGAGTTCTAATGAAAATTGAGGGTAGTAATACATCAGTACTAAAACGTGAATTTGTGAAAAGAGTAATGTTATTCATACCATATTTTTATATCACATTTCTATACCACTTAATTTGATATAAAAATGTGGTACAAAAATATGATATGAATAACATTGTTCTTGTGAAAAACTTGTTCGATTTTATTCATCGATTTTTAGTGACTGCAATTTTCCTTTGTTTATTTGACTCTCAATTTTATTTCAAACGCACAAGGCCACAAGTCAAACCACGTACGGGCTGACGCTGACTTAATGGCGATGTGAATCACCTTTACGTTCCTGTCAGAAAAATAACGTCGTTCATCCAGAAACAAAAACCGTTAAAGCCTCTCATATTCTTCCCAGATTTCACGCTGAAATTATAGGCCCATTTCTGGCCCAACGTCTCTCTCTCTCTCTCTCTCTCTCTCTCTCTCTCTGCTTTCCGAGTCATTCCATTTTCCCCGAAAATAATAAAGTTCTTTCCTTTGTGATCGAATTCATGTCGGTACGTAATCGCTTTCGTCTCTTTCTTCAATCCGAATATAAATTCTTAATCTTTGTATGCCTTTATGTGTTTTTTGTTTAATTTTAATCTTTGCGATGCTTAATTTGCTGGCTTTCTGATTGGATTGAGCTCTAAATCATAGATTTATTCGTTAATTTGATTGTAATTCTAAAAGATGCATTTGCTTTACATTAATCTCTGAGAAAAATTCATATTTTTTGTTTTAATTTTTATGTTTTATCATTTTAAAGTAAATACATACTTGATGCAAAATTTGGATTTTTCAGAGCAGATATATAATTTTGTAGTTTGATTTATAGTTTTGTTTAATTAGGAATATAAGGAAAATGAAATTAACAGAAAAGGGGTAGTGAGAAAATGACAAGTTTTCTTTGTGTTTATTACAAAATTAGTAAGTTGAAATTTTTGAGAGTATATTGCTTCTTGGAGCAGGTATTGTTTCGAGAGTGTGAATCCCATGTCGGGAATTGAAACGTTATGTAAATAGTTTGAATGACCTTGGGGGCCTCCACCCCTTGCCAATTGGTTTCGGGTTGGATGCTCGAATTGTAATAGAATAAAAGGTATTGTTGGTTTTTTATTATCTTTCATTGTTTGAGTGGGGAATATAATCTTTATACAAATTTCTTCCTGATAGTGTTTATGACTGGTTTCTGTATCTTCTTTTAATGCTTAGTACATTAAGGGCATCGCGTACTTCCTAAGTTCTCATGGTCAAGTGTTTGTATGGTTCTGTATGTATGTATGTGATCTTCATCCCGACTTTGAATGCGTAAACTAGCTGGATGAAGAGGTTTTGTTGTTATTGCCTTGCCCAAAACAAGGATTTCTTTAAGGGCTAAATAGATTTCTTTTAACTGGGTTCTTATGTCTTCGGCAAAGGTTAGAGTTCTTTATCCTTTTTGGTATTTCAGTCAATTGGTGTATCTTTCGACATCTGTGCTAAGTGCTTCAAAAATTGAGTTATGTTGTCTAAAGATTTGTGACCAAATTTCAGTTGCCTTTGTGAGCTTCTTCCTTCCTGTCTGATATCTATTTTCTATCCTTTTTCATAGGATATTAACTCCGTGGTGTGCTGGTTGCTTTATGTTTGTATATTCTCGTGTTTTTCCGTTACAATGTTGAACTCAGTGAAATGTTATTATGAATTGGAGTTGTTCCCGTCATCTCAGAGTGATTCATTTCATAGTAATCAGGAGAGGAAACCCCTCTCATTTTTGTACTCTAGGATTATCGTAATGATGCAGCTTTGAGCAAGAGTTAGTACTTCAGCTCAATGTTGCACAAACTTACTACCAAGAGAAAGTTTGTAAGCACTTATATTTCAACTCAGATCCTCACTGAAGTTTTTTTGGAAAGTTGAAATGATATAGCACTAGGCCCAAGGTTGAGACCAGGTTAGAGTTGTTAGATTGGTGTTTGGCATGTAAAGACTAGTGGTATGATATTGGGGTACGTTTTTAGGTATATGGGGTCAGTACCTGTAAGCTTGGTAGATATGGACACCATTTTCCGGGAATTGATTTCAATGGTATTTGATCCTATTGAAGGTCATTTGCATTTTGCAGTCTAGCAAGCTAGGGGAACCTGTCATTGGGTTTCTGGTGGTCTGTCACTGTGATTGATTCAGTGCTATCCTGTTGTGGGGTATTGGATGTAACAGAGTGCTTGTCTATGTTTTGTTTTTTGTAGTTAAGAGTTTATGTTGTTGCTTCACAATCCTTAGCTATGTAAACTTATTACTTGGGTGCCCTTTGCCTTGCTATGCTGAATAACAATGAGAATATATTACTGAATTCTAACAGGAAAAGGGCAGGCCACTCCCAAAATTTGGTGAATGGGACGTCAATGATCCTGCTTCGGCTGAGGGGTTTACTGTGATCTTTAACAAGGCTAGGGATGAGAAGAAGACAGGTGGAAAACCGGAGTCACCAGGAAAGGTTGATCCTAATATCAGGCATAGAGGAGGAGTGGATCCTGGCACTGGCAGGCCTTCGTCTGTAAGATTTTTTGTCTTAACTGTTGTCTCATTTCTTTGTCTAATGATTTGATATATACATGAGTCAGCCAATAGAAATACATTCGTTGCGGTTTTCTTAGTTGCAAGTTATTGCTTTTCAAGTGACGTCAGTAGTACAATATACAACTATATGTAACAGTGCCGTAGCGGTCAAACTCAGCATACCATTTGATGTGAAAATCAATGCAACTGACTTATATAGAACTCTAGTAAGGAAATGGGGCAAAAAACAGATCTAATGTTAGGGCCAAGATATTTGAAAAATAAAAGAACAGAAGATGATTCGGCTGTTTTATCTGCATTATTCCATGGGATTGGAATTGGCATACGTTAACTTCACTCAGGTTCCCTCTCCTTTTAGACAGATGTAGCCTAATAGGAACATTTGTTTGTTTTGTTGTGAACAATTGAAAGAACTAATGGCCCTTGAAATATTTGCTCGTGTCAATTGATCATTGTGTGGCCTTTTCATTTTCTCGATGCGTTTTCTGTATCTGCTGCATTTCCAATTAGTAGAATAATAGAACGAATAACTGGAGGGTAATGGGTAATTATTTCTTCTGCCAAAATCTAATATGCTTGAATTCCTCACTCTGTGCGGATGATTTGATTTGGTTTGATTTCCTGGTGTACAGAAAAAATGGTTTTGCTGCATTCATCAACCACCGGCAGAGTCTTGACAATGTTGTTCTCCCAAGTGCTCCGATGAAGGAGCACGGTGTTCTGTAACTGGCTCCACCATATTTTTCCAAAGAAGATAGGGAGCTGTATAGCAATGATGGATGGAATTTACCGTGTGGCGTATAAAAACAAAACAAAAAAACTTGGTGATGGGAGAAGTAAAGAACGACAACTGCTTATTGTATCTATATTGTCCGTTCGATGCGATGATCGGTGTTAGAATATACCGATCTGTTTCTTCGTCTTATCTTTGCTTCAAGCTTTAGAGCTTTGCTTATGACATTATTTCCTTCTTCCCTAATTGTATTATCAAACCACTCGTGTGTGAAATTACTTTGTTTCCGATTTCCAATTCCGAAAACTTTCTTCTTTTCCATGTGTATCTAGTTTCGGTAAATAAAGTCTACATTTCAATAAAAAGAAGATGAAGGGAAATGAATTTTTGCTAGATTTGAATGTATGAGCAATACTGAAGTGAGTCATTCCGCTTTACTTGCAAATCACAGTTTAACGCATATGCCAAAAACATAAGCGTGGAGTAGGAATTGAAGTGTAAAATTCTTCTACTGTGATAAAATATTGTGGCTGTGTCAAGGTTAGACTCTGGTCACCCTTCCAAAAAGGCAGCGAAGTAGGAAAACTTGGGGAACTCTCTGCTGATTCGAAAAAAAACCTTATGGATCGCCCTCTGGGCCGTTGCTTCGCTTGCTGCATCAACGATTGCAAGAAACAATTTATATTACGAAAAGATTGAGAAAGAAACTATGCTTACACGGTGATAGAGAATTATAGTTGTTTATGCACACTATGGAGGATTAAGAACGAGCATATCCGGTGTAAAGTAGGAGTGGTCGTCATTGAAAATGAGAGAAAATCGGTTAAAACAGTTTGGACATGAAACGAAAATTTATAGATGCTTCGGTTAAAAAATGCAATTATGAGACAAAAGCTCAGGCAAAAGAGTAGAGGAAGACTTAGAGACTTTACGAAAAAAACAGGGGTACTTGGAGCTAACGGAAGACTTGGCGTCGAGTGCAGTGACATCTATAATTCATACAACCGACGCTACTTAGTGGAATAATGTTTTATTGTTGTTATATGCACGGATCAAAACTAGTTCAATGAGAAAGCGTAAATGCGAAAAGAATAGTAGTAGAGATGCCTTATTTGAATATAATCCTCAATGGAATCATCAAGGTACTTAGAGTTGAGCAAATAATTATTGCCTGTCGTTCGATCTGAGCCTCTAGCCAATGCTGCTCAAATTGAACGTTACAAAGAGCCTACGACACTCAAATTGAACGTTATAAAGAGCCTACGACACGTCCTACAATCTACTGCCGGGAAGGCCTTGGATTCAGGGGAACTTTGTTGTTCCGCCCACCCAAGCGGACCACTCCTCGCTCTTAGCCCTTCTCGGCTGATAGAATGTGAATTATCCAATTTTGGTCCGAACTTTGGTACCTGTTCTAACAATGGGTTAAAGTGCTCTGCATATCAATCGCTCACCATCTTTTGCATGTTGATCGTAGTACGTAAAATGGCTAACATGTCTATCGAAATCTATGGTTTCATGATAGGGAGACTTGTTGGTGAAGCAAAACTGATGGACTCCTTTGCGACAAGCGAAAAACTCAAACTTGTCAGTAGTTTTTGTCAAGAAAAAATCACGAATCTGGTCATCGGAAGGTCCCTTCACCTGAAAATTTCGACGGCATTGTATGATCGCTACGATCCATATTACATACATGAACACATGGTTTTGGTTTAGCTATGTATGCTATGAGCTATTAATCTTATCAATTCGGCCAGTAAATAGAGGAAATATTTCTGAAACAGATAAAAATAAGAATTCTAATACCCCATTACAATTCTTCCACAAACTATTTACAATCTGATTTAAAACAATGAATTCTCGAAAACAAAAACTTTATACTTTTTAAAGAGATTGGTCAGAGAACAGAAGAAAAAAAAAATTAAAACTTGCGATACAAGCAAAAGGTTCCATGCCCAGTTTAATTGCCTAGAAATTGAAAGAAAATTTAAAAAATAGCTTCAATAATTTTTATTTTTTTTAAGTTATCATTAACTCTAAAGATTTTGGAAATGGAAGGGGTAGGAAAGAAAAAGACGAGCATAAAAACAGCAACACAACACTTTCATTTGCTTACTAGTCTTATGATACTTGGTGTTCGTAGCCAATTTGGTATTAAACTAGATCAGTTAACGTATCACTTGGATAAAAATATGTATGGCAGTTGTTAACTAATAAGCAATGTTCTTTATGGCTACACTTACATTATAAAGTTTATCATTCCATCTTTCAATTTGAGCAACTTATGGTATTGTGGAGAGACATGGTGGATGTGGTCCAATATCTTAGTAGATAAGGTGTTAAGTTTCTACCCATACGTCTTGAGCTTGAAACTTTCCCCGCCGTTAAATTGATGTAATAGTTTCGAAATCTCTCTCCCCTTAATAATAGTAAAATTAAAAAAAGGAGAGACATGGTATTCCTAGCGAGGAGAGCATGCCTTTGATTTGAGATAACATGTAGGGCTGGAAAATTTTCCCGAAAATCCTAAACCAAATGAAAAAATCTCAATCCCATACCGAAAATTTCTCAAACCGATAATACTAAATTTTTTGAGATCCATATCAAACCGATCCCGAATCTTTCAGTATGGGAATCGGGATTACATATTCAATGGTTTGGGAATCTCGAATTGAACCAAAAAATATATATATTTATTTTCGTTGCATACATGTTGAATACTGAATTTAAGTAGTTTGATAGTAAACTATATTAGAAATAAAAGTTTAAAATTAAAACTTTAGAACATCAATTTGACTTGGTATGAATGAATTTATATTTCAAATGGTATGAGGTAAACAACTTAAATTTCAATTGATATGAAATTAGCGAACAAAATTTTAGGCCTAAAGCCCAAATTTTGACACATAGCCCAAAAATCTCAAATTTCAACCCAAAAGTCCAAAACCGAAAATCCAATCCTGATCCATCCCGAAATATTGAAAATGTTTCGGGAATCTCAAAAATTAAGAATACTAAAATTTTAGTTTGGAATTAGTCATTAAATTCCCATCCTAAAATTTTTTGATTTGAAATTCAAGATCCTATTTTTAATTTGGGATCCCACAATGAACCAACCCTAATAACATTGAGGTAGCTTCAACCTTCCTCTGCGTGGTCACTTTAATTAGGTTTCAAGAGTACCAAACTAAATGTGGTGCATGGATTAAGCCGATGGGCTTGATATTGCTTTATGTTCCATGACTTAAGAGGTACAGGCCATCGCCAGTTCATTCCTACTAAAATTTGGGTCAACAAAATAGGTTTATTGCCCTTCAAGAAAGCGAAAAGGATGTCCCGTCTCTAAGTTTAGGTTTAGGTTTCGGATTGGAGAATAGGACATATGACTTCGGGTTCGGAAATAAACGCTCTCAATTATTTGAGTTACAAGTTATGCTTTAAACCATTTGAAATACAAGGTCAGTCCTAACACAATTATATTTTATCTATATATCTAGTTTCCCCACCAAGAATTAAACAAAAAAAAAAAACTTTTTATTCAAAATGATCTCTGAGATTGGTATAACTCCCCACTTTGATTCATGAGATTTGAAATCAATATAAGTGGTCTTTGAGTTTACATGTCATCAATATTTTGGTCATTCTAGATAAAATCTCTGTTAAATAAGGATCAAGATGACAAAAATACCTCAGTTTAATAAATAATGAACCAAAATGATACGACAAAAATTGAGATATTTTTGTCATTTTCACCTTATCAAATATTGATTTTTTATGGAATAACTAAAATGATTGATAGTAGATAAACTCAAGAACTACTTCTATCGGTTTTAAATTTCGATAATCAAACTAAAGATTTATGTCAAATTCATGGACTATTTTGACTATCCTTACTATTTGGGTAAAATTCCAATTCAAAATTCATGATGAACCATTATTTATTTAAACCATTCAATTATGCTCGGAAAATATTCATTAGGGGAGCATTCAGTACGTAAACGAGACGAAATAAGATAGAATAAAACTTAAGGAGACGGGCGTGGACGAGACCGAATGAAACAGAATGAAATGAGATGGAAATGAGGTAAAGCAAACACCATCATCTAATTATCCAAACCCCACATCACATCATCATATTCATTGGTCATTGCCTCCTCATTGGTTTGACATTTTAGCAAACAAACAACTAAAGGCAAACTATTCCTTTCACAATTCACAATTCACAATCTAACCAAACCCATCTCTTTCTCCCTTGGACGGTGTCACGTCATCACACTCACTTGCCCCTACACACTTGCTGACTGATTTGCTTTAGAGCATTGTTCTTTCAACCAGCTGACCATTTCAATTTTAAAATCACAAGGGTAAAATCGTCCGACGCGTACAATTCGTTATGCAGTTAAAAGACAGGCAAGGACAAGAGAGATATCCCACGGGATACTTCTCTCGCTCTCTCTCCTCTTGCGCAGACTGACTTTCTGATGTAATATTTGTCTTCAACCAGCTTTCGAATTTTCAAACCTCTCTCTCTCTTCTTTCTCTCTCTAAAACACTGTAAACTCTCTCTCTCTCTCTCTATCCGTTTCTAACGTCCAAGAAAACAAAAACTCGATTATATATCGGTCCTTTTCCCCCTTTTTCTCTGTTTTTATTTTCCAGGAAAAACACCGGCTTTACCGAGAAAGTTTGAATTTTCCTCGGGAATTCTCGCCCAACTTAGAGATTTTTCTTGGTGGGTTTTGGTTCTTTGGTGGAGAATTTAAAAGGGTTTCGGCTTCGGAGGGAAATGAAGATCGGGGAAGATGGTCGGAGTTCGTCGTTGCGTGGATGATCCAAGTGGCGCTTTGGTTTCCGGACTCTGGTGATTTCTAGGGTTTGTGGTGCGTAAATTTGTGGGGATTTGATTAGGTTTCTGGGTGAGCAACTCTCGCATATTTTCAAGCTTAAATTTTGTTCCTTTTTTCCAGTTTGTTCGATGGCATGATGGCTTGATATTTTACTGAATAATTGTAAAGAAATGTTGGAATTTTTAATTGTTTTGATTTCTTTTGAATTTGTTTTGATTTTTTTATTTACAAGACTTGAATTTTGTAAGGACTGTTTCATTGTTAAAGGTGTGTGTTGGTGATTACATGGTCCCATTTTCTTGAAGAATTAAAATAATGTAATGATGTCTTATGATTATGTGAATGTTTATGAATTTTGTTGTGAATCTTTGAACTCGTTGTGGCGAAGCATCATTGTGGAGGCCTTTTAGACTGTATTATGGAAATCGAACTTTCTGGTATAAAATGTCAAATTGAATCTAGTTAATGAAAATTGATTCATCGTGTGAACGTTGAATTGAAATCGCCCCATTCAGTTACATATAATCGTGTGTGAATCCAATGCCGTTGTTGAAACTATAAAGTTGGTGCATCCATGGGAAATTTGTGGCCTTCTTCTGAATTTAAAGGCATGTTTCTCCTATGGTGTGGACCGTCTTATACCTTGGCGTTGGTGAATTTTTAGAGCACGAAAGTTGTCAGAATTTTAGGTCTTTCTATATTACTCTACTTTTTTTTTTATCCTTGTAACCATGTCCTGTGAAGCCGTTTGTCTTTCGTGTACTGTTTGTTTGAAATTTAATGAACATTTGGTTGCTGCGAGATGTGGTGTTGGCAGCTTTCGGCTATCCTCCTTTCTCCTTCCTCTGGTATATTTGTTAAAAACTTTATTTATCGTTTTCAGCAGGCAGTTGGAAGTTTAAGAAAATAGTAGACATGGTTGCAAAGAGTGCTACAAGTTCTCCTAGTCCTAAGGTGGAGGTGGGAGAGATCGACACCAGGGCACCTTTCCAATCTGTTAAAGATGCTGTTTCATTATTTGGTGAAGGCGCATTCTCGGGGGAGAAACCTGCCATTAAGAAGACAAAAGCTCATTCGGCAGAGGTATTTCTAATTCCTTTACCTTGCAGTTTACGAAGCGCATATATGTTGTATGTATTTTGTTTGAAAATCTTCACATAGGTTACTCTTGAAGAAGTTACCCTTCGGATACCTATAACTCATAATATGCCCACCTATCGTGAGAAGTTATTTTAGTTCGCAAGCTTCTTTTTGAAGTAAGTTGTATATTTGTAGCTGTGGATGTGAACAATTCAGTCTCGCTCATATGTAAATCATGCACTCTTTTCCTCCATTCAGTCACTTGATTAATTGAAACTCTTCATCCTTGTGAGATGATTAACTACAGAAGTTCTACTCGTTATAATGCAACTGTTTGGTTAACGCATGCTCTTCTAGTATCCAAATTAGCTTCAGGTGATGTTGTTTACAAGTTTGTGTTGTTCAATGCAGAGGGTACTAGCCAATGAGACACAGCTTCACCTGGCGCAAAAAGAACTGTACAAGTTGAAGGAACAACTGAACAATGCTGAAACTACTAAAGCCCAAGCACTTGTGGAGCTTGAAAAATCCAAGGCAATTCTCGAGGATTTGTCAAACAAGGTGAAATCCCTCAGTGAAAGTAAGGAATTTGCAATAAGGGCAACAGAAGCTGCAAAAAATCAGGCAAAGCAACTTGAAGAAGCAAACTGTGGCAACCTTGCAGGAACTGATGGTGCTTGGAAAGAAGACTTGGAATCTGCAAGAGCACAGTACATGAATGTGATTACTGAACTTAATGCCGCGAAGCAAGAGTTACAGAAAATCCGTCAGGACTCTGATGCATCCTTGGAAGCAAAAGCTGCTGCCATCAAGCAGGTAGCAGAAGCTGAAAATGCAGCCAAGGCCAATGCAGAGAGGGTTAATGAGATTTCGAAGGAAATTTCGGCTGTACAAGAATCAATTGGGGAAGTGAAGCTCGCGTCTATGGAAGCCCAGCAGGAGCAATCAAAGATATTTGCTGAAAAGGATGTTTTGAGGCAGTCCTATAAAGTTACAATGGAAGAGTCGGCAAAGAAATTGCTTTCTCTGAAAAAAGAGTTTGATCCAGAACTTTCTAGAAATCTTGAAGCACAACTTTCTGAAAGGTTGAATGAAGTTGGAGCATTGCAAAAGCAAATGGAAAATGCAAGGGCTTCGGATTTAGATTCTCTCAGAACTGTCACTTTGGAGATAGATGATGCGAAGGAATCACTGAATAAAGTAGCCGAAGAAGAAAGCAGTCTCAGAAACTTAGTTGAAGTCCTCAAGGTGGAACTTGAGAATGTGAGGAAACAGCATGTTGAACTGAAGGAGAAGGAAGCAGAAACAGAATCGCTTGCTGGTAATTTACATGTCAAACTGCGGAAAACTAAGTCTGAGCTTGAAGCATGCCTAGCAGAAGAATCTAAAGCAAGAGGTGCTTCCAATGAAATGATAGCCACACTAAACCAGCTATCGTTGGAAACCGAGAATGCAAGACGAGAAGCAGAAGAGATGAAGATAAAAGCAGAGGAGTTGAAGAAGGAAGCAGAAACCACTAAACTTGCTGTAAAAGAAGCAGAAAAGAAGCTGAGACTTGTTTTGGTAGAAGCCGAAGAGGCTAAAGCCGCAGAAGAAAGGGCCCTAGAACAGATTAGAGTTCTGTCTGAGAGAACAAACGCTGCTAGGGCATCAACTTCCGAGTCTGGTGCCAAGATCACTATATCAAAGGATGAGTACGACTCTTTGAGCCGAAAGGTTGAGGAGGCTGATACATTAGCAGAAATGAAAGTGGCTGCTGCCATGGCTCAGGTGGAAGCTGTGAAGGCTAGTGAAAACGAGGCCTTGAAGAGGTTAGAGGCAACCCAGAAGGAAGTCGAGGATGTGAAGGCTGCAACTGAGGAGGCGAAAAAGAGGGCCGAAATGGCTGAAGCTGCGAAAAAGGCAGTGGAAGGAGAGCTCCGAAGGTGGCGAGAAAGGGAGCAGAAGAAAGCAGCTGATGCTGCAGTACGGATACTGGCAGAAACAGAGACGTCAGTGGAATCATCCCCACGCCATTACAGAATTCAAAAGCAGAACCCTCAAACGAAAACTATTGAGGCCCGGAAGTTGAACAAAGATAAGACATCCATTTCGAAAAAGACACTCTTGCCTACTCTTAGCGGCATGTTCAACAGAAAAAAGAACCAGGTCAAGGGCGGCTCCCCCTCTTATCTCCCTGGTGAGAAACACCTTTGATGTTTGCGTTTGCCACGCCTGTGTCGAATTATGAACAAGTCTGGTTGTGTCGGCATTTTGTGAAGGTCTATGATCCTAGAATGTTTGGGGAGAAAGAGAAAAAAGAGGGATGTGAGATTAATGAGATTTGGATGTAACTCCAGGGAAGGTGTGATTTTGTATATTGGGACAAGCAATTCTTGGACAATCGGTTGAAGATTTTCTGTAGAAATGAAGTGTCTAGTATTTATAGCCTTTTGCTTTCATCGTATTCTTGTTGGCTGCAGCTTTTGATCCACTATATACGTCAAACCAACGTTTCTTTCACAAAATTGCTCAGATTAAATACCAAGGTCATTGTAAGACCAACTTAAACTGCTACTACACAACACACATAACCTCTAATTATGACATGTTTACTTATTTGGAGCGGGTAATTATTCCGATTCTTGACTTCATTTGGGTTTACTAACACAAACACTGTAATTATGACATGTTTATTTAACTAGAGTTGGTAATTATTCTGCTTCTTGACTTCATATTTGGGTTTACCAACACAAATACTAAAATCACTCTATTCTTAACTTCTCTTGGGATTACGACGCAGTTACGCACATTACACTTCTATTAATGACACGTTTATTTATCTTAAATATATATCGAATTACTCTAATTTCCAAATTCCTCTAGGTTTGCTCACACAAGTATTGAAATTGAAATTATTTTGAGAGTAAATTGTAGCTATGGTCCCTTAACTTTAACTCAATTAGAGCAGTGGTCCCTCAACTAAAAATCCATTACCATTGGTCCCTCAACTTTAATTCAACTGGAGAAATGGTCCCTTAACTTTAACCCAATTGTAGCAATGGTCATTCCAACAAAACTCGTTTTGACAAAAAATTTGACGTAGTTGACGAAAAGGACCATAATTACACTTTGATGAGTTGAGAGACCCTAATTGTATAAATGATCATTTCAACATAACTTATTTGGACAAAATTGATGAAGAGGACTATAGCTACACATTTTGATAAGTTGAGGGACTAATAGTAATGAATTTTTAGTTGAGGGACCATTGCTACAATTTACTCTTATTTTGATTCTTAACTTCTCCCGCTTTTACTAGAAAGTTATGCGCACATTACGTCTTATCTTGGTATGCTTACTTATAATAGTTGTCACAATTATGACTTTTCCTGCGTTCAACCCATGAAAAATAAAAAAGTACGTAAATTTCACAACACAATCAATTATGCAATACTTGTAAAATTAGTAACTAAATTGATTAAGCAGAGTAAAGAGTAGTTAATCTCACACTCATTTTCTCATTCCCGACTCCTCTGGTTCCTCATTCCTCGTTCCAAACAAGTAAACATGTTCTATTTATTCCAATCTAAATCTTTAGGTATCTTTTATATAATATATACATACCCGTACCTCAAAGGGAAGACACTCCAAGCAAAATGCACGTGTCGTAATTGCCCATTCGGTAGACCGAAGTCTCTCACTCCCCCACTCTCCACTTCCCATACCACTGGAAAACCACAACTCAACCCAAATCGGACCCCACTCGGTTTCCACTCGGACTCGACTCAGTCTCCAATCCCATGGGGAGCGCCAGAGACCGAGACGACTCACTCGCATTCACCAACCCATCCACCTCCTCCTCCCCAATCGTCATCTCCGACCCGCTCGAAAGCTTTCTCTCCGATCCCAATTCCCACATCGGTAGCGCCTCCGGGAGCTTCCAGAACGATGGCTTGCTCGCCGACACCAGCGGGAGCAGCAGCGACACCGAGTTCGGGTTCAACCGCCCCGAGTTTCGGACGAGCCAACTCGCCGGGACGGTGGAGTTTTACCAAAGGCACGTGTTTTTGTGCTACAAGAACCCGCAGGTTTGGCCGCCGAGAATCGAGGCCGCCGAGTTTGATCGGCTGCCTCGGTTGCTCTACGCCGCTGTCATGGCTAGGAGGGGTGATATGAAGAAAGAGGTATGCTTTTTGTAGTTTTGCTTTGTGATTTGATGGCGGTTGGTGCTTAATTTGGTGAAAATCCTAGTCTTTTTAGGAATGAATTGGATTGACATTTGGTGGTATTTCGGGTTTTTATCGAATTCGTTTTCTTGAAATGGGTTTTAGTTGCTTTGTAGAATGCTTGTTGTTTAAGTAGTGATTTCAAGGTGTGTAATTTAGTGGGTTGGATATGAATTCTGATCAGTGGAGTGGATTGCTTGTGTTTTATGCTGTATGATTTGGTAGGTTTCCGCTTTCGGGTTTAATGCGGGTTGCTTTTGAATATGGCGAATGGAAATGGATCCTGGCTTCATGTTAGGTTTGCTTGTAATCTAAGTTTTGATTTGGAAGCATGTGATTTAGTGTCTAGCTTGAACATGAAGGGGTAACTTTTGCTTTTAGTGTTGTACAGTGGGTTTTATTTTTGGTGTCCTTTTGGAGTAATTTCGGAATCCCGTGGTGTAGAATTCGGAGAATTCTACTTTGGGTAGTGTTAAAGGGGGTGGGATATGGCTAAACCTGAGGTTGATTGATGGGGTATTTGCTGTGTACTTGTGGGTGCAGGATTTAGTTTGGGAAGGTGGAATAATGTGAACAGTATGATTTCAGAAATAAACTAAACTGATTAAGCCCTTGGCATTGTACAACATAATATGAGAAGCTGGAGATTGTGTGTATAACAAAGTTCTATGGTATCGAATGATTTGACATATGATGATTATGGGAATTGAGTGGTGGAAATTATTTATTTCTCATGCTATTTCTGCTACACTACTATTCTCTACGCATTTTTCACAATGAATGGAATGAAATGAGTATCAACTTGCAGATAAGTTACATAGGCAGGGAAACGTGATATTGTGTGTTTCCTTGGTGGTGGTTGTTTACTGTTCATTGTTAGCAGTTGGATGTATTAGCTTTTTTTGTAAGTGGTTGTATACTCTTGTTGGAGACTAACAACTCTTTTTTGTCTCTTTCCTCTTCTAGACCCGCTTAACAATATGTGAAGGGCATGATGGAACTGAAACATCAAATGGCGATGTATTAATTTTCCCCGACATGATCCGATACAGGTAACTACAAGTTCCAGTGGGATTTCCTTTCGATACTTTCTTGATTCCCCATAAAATTTGATACTAACATAAACCTAATGATGAAATGTAGGAGATTGACACATTTTGATGTTGATACATTCGTTGAAGAAGTTCTTGTGAAGGATGGTGAATGGCTACCTGGAACTCCTGAAACTCTGAAGGGTTCATATATCTTTGTATGTTCTCATGGGTCCCGGGATCGCCGTTGTGGAGTCTGTGGTCCTCCATTGGTCACTAGATTCAGAGAAGAGATAGAATTACATGGTCTTCAAGATAAAGTGTCCGTTAGTCCATGTTCACACATTGGGGGGCATAAGTATGCTGGAAATGTTATCATATATGGATCAAATTGCAACAGAGAAGTCTCTGGCCACTGGTAAGGAGATTTGTTATTCTCTTAATTTGTATTAGTTTTAGCACTCTTTTCTGTTATTATTGCTATAAGGTATATCTTTTCACTCTTTTCCGATTCTTTTACTTGGTTAATGATATTGGCAATCTTATTGTATTTCTGATAGGTATGGATATGTTGCTCCAGAAGACGTAACTGTATTGCTTGAACAGCATGTCAGGAAAGGAGAAATTGTAGACTGGCTATGGAGGTAATCCATTTAAATTAATTCATAGGCTGGCTTTTGAAGCAATTTTCACATATCTATGCTTGCTCTATCAGTGAAACACTGTTTAGCTGTAAATTGGTCTTAGAGGAAGGTCCTCTTTTGTCAGTAGTCGGGGTGGTTGGCTATGCAAATTTATTCTGATTGGCGCAGGAAGTTGAAAATATAGACGAAATAGTCAGTTCAAGTTCAACCCATGCAAAATTAGAAGTAGGTTATTTTCTAGTTGTTTGAGATTTTTTGTTCCTAGTGTGTGCATGCATTGTGTAACTGTGGTTACTGACGGCTCTGTGGTTTGATTTCAGGGGTCAGATGGGTTTATCAGAAGAACAGCAGAAGGAATCTCAAGAACGAAGGCTCCAGCTTAATGGCGAGAGAAATGTGGGAAAAACCACTACAGAGTTGACACAACCAAAGGATAGGGGGAATGCCAGTGTATGTAGATCTCAAGTTGAGAACGGGGGCTGTTGCCAGGAAAATGGAAACTCTTGCTGTCAGAATGCTATGATAGATAGTCCCGACTTGAATGAGATTGCAGCGAAGGCAACAGTGGAAAAGAAAAAAAGCAGCAGGAAACTACCTTCACGAAAGAACAGCGGCAAGGGGGGATCCACGCGCAAGGTTTGTGCAATGCCAACATGGTTTCAGAGCTGGGAGCCTGAAGATACGTATGCAGCTTTAGCTGTTGTTTGTGCTGCCGTGTCAGTTGCCGTTGCTTACAAGTGCTACAAACAGTTGAGCTGAAACCGCAGATCCAATCAGTGTTTCTTTGATCATGTTACAGGTTATTGTCAACCCCTTTTTTCCTCGAAAGTTTAGATTTTGCTTCCAGTTCTAACCGTTAGGCTCCTACCGAATGATCTGTGATGTGCTTACGGAAAGCCGAAGGGTTTGGATACGTTTGTGCATGTGTATAAGAACGCGCAGGCAGGATACTTGAATTATCGTTGGATTGGATATAATTTGTACTTGTGCATGTATATATCAACACTTTGGTATATTTTGGATGCTCATCAATCTTAATTGGAAGCAAAGCATTTTCACTACTTATTATCGATTTTTCTAATGTAGTAAGAATTCAATAAAAAATACATTACAACAAAAAACAACAAAGCCTTATTCTAATAAGTGGGGTCGGCTGTATGAATCCTAGAACGTAATTGCGCTCGGTTTTGTGTCACGTCTTCTGTTAGATTCAAGTACGTCAAGTATTTTCTTAGAGTTTTTTTTTCAAGTCTTCTTAGGTCTGCCTCTACTCATGCGGCCCTGAACTTTTATCTCGTAATCGCATCTTTTAACTGGAGCGTCTATATGCCTTTGTTTCACAAAAAATACATTAATGACACAAAAACATGCGTTAACATTTCCCTTGCGCCACGGATCTTGGGAAAACTCGAATTTTTTCACAAAAAATGTGGACAATTTGTCACGGTTGTTAAATTGTCACCAAAATTATGTTAAAACCATCACAAAACCTATTTTCGTGCATTTTGGTCGGACCATAAGCCTCCTTTAGTTAATGCAAAATATTTGTTCAGTAAGGTCTTGCCCAAATTCAACAATCGCATGTTCATAAAACCTATTTTTGCAACGTTTTAGTCACAACAAGTCTACAAGCTTCTTGAAGCTATAATGTAGAAAAATCAAAATAATACTATAACGCCGAGTCTTGTAGCGTGAACTTGTAACTAAGCAACGCCAAGTCTTGTAGCGTGAGCTTGTACCTAAGCAAATACATTAAAGTAATTTGGTTGAATGATGGATGAGTCAACTAGGTGAGTGATTCATTGTTACCTCATTTTGAGGTCAAATTAAGCACATCCTAAGCTCTCAGCTTAGTAGGGCATACCCCGCTCCCAACGGGCGGGTAGCAAATCACCTTGTGTAATAGAAAAAACAAAATACTATAACACGTTTTCGCAACCCGTCATAGGATCTATTACTAAAACTCGGGTTTTAATCGGTTTTAATCGTATTAAAAAACCTGCATCGAGCTGATGCAAGGATTACACTAATTCATAGAAATTAATTTTAGAACATTCATTCCTGCATCATGGCAATGGAAGAGTGTTGGGCACAAGTGTGATAAATTTCAGGCACTATGAACTCTTAGGCCACTTAGTGACTTGGTGAGACCATTTTGATTTTGATTTCCGAACTTGTGGAACTCGGATTCTATTTTCCTTGCAATCTCGGCGCCTTCTGGGTGAGCTTCCGGGAAATTAACATGGAAGGATCCCTGCTTGATTGGTGCAATGGACTCCCTCAAGCCGGCTTGTTGCTTGACGAAATTGTAGAGCTCTTGATGGAATGGATGGTCCAAGGAGAAACAATTGTTAGTGCGTCCGTTGTCAGAATGCCGAGATGACCCGGATCCCTCTTTTCTACAAAAATGTGGGAGGGATGCATAATCCATGATCTGCATAAACATTTTCAGGTCAAAATTGTCGTCGTCAAGGAAATGGAACAAAACACAGATGAACAAATGCAGCTGGAAAAGAACGAGTTTTTTGACCTATAGTTGAAGGGAGTCCGAAACGTGGCAAAAATTATGGAGGTGGGAAACAACACTAACATAAGTTACAAAAACATGCTTACTTTCAGTAATTCGTCTCTGCCACAACCTTGAAGAACCTTGACTTTCTTCCTTGTTCTTTCTTGCAAAAGAGGCTTTACCACCTGTCAAGAGTTCACATTAGGACTTCTGTGGAATACCCACCAAATACTTTTCCCCTTTCTCCGATGCATAATTTCAAAGTGCGAGTTGTTATGACACAAACCTTCCAACATGCCGAAAATATGTATGGGACATTGACAATATAGTATGTATCCGTCTTCTCTGGATAGTTTAAGTCATCTATTGTAGAGATAACAGTCAATAGCTGCATCAACAGATCATACCGAGTATCAATCTCATGGGTCCTCAGAAAAAGAATTGAACAAGTCGAGCCAATTATGTGCAAATATGGATACTCTTAAAAATATGTAAAACGAAAAACAAAAGGCAAACAAACAGAGGCTCGTGCTAATAGCATACCTTTATCTGGTTAAGTGCTGAGAGCCTTAAGCCAGTCATATCCAAAACCTTCACACATGTTCCAATATATTGTCCACACTTCTTCGTTGCGGAAGGCTACAACAAAAGGAGAAAAAATCAGGCTCCTAATATTGTTACCTGTTAGAAAAATGAAAATAAACATTCTCAATTACTCACCAGTACAACACGATCTCTGTACTCATTCATTTGGATGTGAGACTGGACATAGTAATTTACCTACAATGACAATGAATCAAAGCAGTAAATATTACCGTGAGAATAATAATATAACATAAGGTCATACAAACATGCACCTAACTCTTATGTTTTAAGAAAATACACATCGGTACATAAAGCTCAGTATTTTAGAAAGTATATGAATCTCCGTATATGCATGTTAAATGCACAACCAATGCTATATCATCTCAAAACTCCATGGTATACTTAATGACTCATTTTTCTAGCATTGGAAGTCTCAGTACCAACTAAATATAGAGCATTGTGCCCATAAATTCTAGTGCCCTCTCATGTCAGACGACTCAGACGTATTATGCATTTCTAATGTGTACGTAAGCACAGATATTGCCCACAGCTTAGAGCCGAACATAACTTATATGATTTCTTGTTCATAGTTTCCATCATTACATATCAAAACCAGAAATATAAAGTTATCTATGCCGAAGAAGATTAAAAAGAACAAATAATATCATCCTTACAGAAGCTTTGTCAAATGTGCTTTGCCCGACACCAACAGCAATGACAGGAAGACCCTGGAAAAAGAAATCAATATGGCAATGAGATTTAATAGTAAGTTTGAAATTAAAAATAAAGGAGCATGAGGGAGCAAAAGTTAATCATGTTTTGCAGTCAAAATAAGAAAGATTCAAGACTACCTCTTTTGAGCAACCTGACAACCCCACGAGCTGAGAATCTCGCACTGCTCTGTACAAATCAGTTGGGATGATTGGTTTCTGCATACAGAAAATAAATACTTTGTCACCTCATTATATCCACTTTTCAACATGGTTCACGTATCAAATATCCCCACTTACTAAACCAGAAACACATGAATATCAAAGAGGGAGAATGGAACTAAAACAACTTCAACATTTATTTCAAATCTCCATTAATTTTGTGTCTAACTGGGATGCATTTTCCCTACTAGCAAATGATAAAATTCTTTGTAATGAACGCCTTAATCTAGAAGTGCTAATCTGCTGAGAAATAATGATTGGTCGGGAATATGAGCTCTTTGGAGTTAATGACAGGACAGCAGAAAAAATTTCAAAGATACTTCAATGTTATTACAGCTCGCCTTCATGCTTCCACTTGTATGTCAATAATTAGCATATCAATCAGATTTGCCACAAAAGCTATTACCTTGCCTATATGAAATGTTGAGATCCAAGATTGCAGTAGATATATGCTTCGAGGTTAATAGAAAGAAAAAAAAAAATAGATATATGATATTGGTTGGAACAGAATTTAGAATAATCTAACTCCATGATAATGGTACTATTTTCTTCCCTCTGTGGACATCTCTACTATTATAAAAGGGACACTAACAGTTTTCATCAATCACTCTTTTCAGTTGTTTAAATTAAAACCTACCAAGTTTAAATTCCGAACTTTTTAGGTAATAATAAATTAATCGAGGCTTTATTAGCACTTAGTTTTAGATATTTGAATGAAAAAAAAAACTAATGAAAAGTCCAAAAAAACTTCCCTTTTAATGAAAAGTCCTATTTAAAGATATAGTGAATAGTACCAGGGAAAGGTAAAAATGTGATTTTTCGTTAAAAGTGAACAATACCGGGAGTGTTTTGTTAAAACTCCCAAAAAAAAAATCTATATGCATCCTTTCACAAAACATTTTTGCTTTGTCTAACACAACATATTAAACAGACAAGCATCCAGAATTACATGTGATCGGTCACAAGTTATCATGTTTATTTATTAATTTTTCGTTGAGAAAACTCACCGCCAATATATTGTCAATTTCGCTGTCCATCCTCCATTGTAAACAATCAAGCAACTGCAACAGTTTAGGCATTAATAGGAAAGCATTATAAGCAAAAGATGAACAGCTTGAGATCATAAAACCTGAAACGGTATAACTATATTTAGTAAACTGAATGAATCTAACCATTTTATGGGCTTTTCCAACATTCATGTCCCGAGCTTTAAGAAAACGCATTAATGTCTCATTTGGATATCCTTGGTGCACATTCTGTAGATCAAGAGGCACCGATTGAATCTTGAGTTAAATTTCATTTATGCAAATCATAAACCACAAAAGAAAAGGACATTATTATCCACTCAATTCAAGAATTTGAGGCAAAAGAAAATAATCCTCAAAATCATGCTACATTTCCTCAAAACTTTGCCAAATAGTTTAGCATGGCCAATGCCATCTCTCTCATTTCCCTTTTGCTTTCATTTTCTCCATCTTTTTTTTTTTTGGATCCCGCTGCCTCTCTCGGATGCAATAAAAGATATTCTTCAGCTAAATAGTCGAAAATTTTCAGAAAGTAAAAACACTGTTCTCCCCTCCTCCTCCTTCCTCTTCAACCAATACTTTCCACAACAAAGGGCTTCATGATGCATTGTCAATATAAATGCAACAAGTACATCATGCCCAATTATTTGCAGTAAGGTACCGACACCAGCAGAATACCGCAGAAATTGTTGTTCAGCAGTACAGAGCATAAACCTGACACTATATTTGCATAAAGATTCCATCTTTAATAAACCCCAATATGAAGATCCCATGAAAGACTCACACTTTCCTCCCGCTAAGAGCAAAATATGAAGTTTCATCCCCCCAGAAGACGAACAAGATTAGATTGATTAAGTAATAATCAATAAGCTACCGACATTCTCCTAGTAACCAGTGAGTAAGATCACCATACAGATGAACTTCCGTGGCAATAATATAATTTTACAAATGGATTCACCAAAATCCTAAAATGCACGACATAAGAGACTCAGATCACAGCCAAAAAACTGACTTATGACCTAAACAGTAAGCTACATAACTAAATTGTGGTTAAAAAAAATTACCACAATTTAAAAAATTGAGTAAAGGGTTTAGATCTCTAATGCTGCAAATCATTAAAGTAACAAAATTTAAGAACTCCAAATCATTTTCTTGTTCAAACTTTTTTCCCAGTATCCAAACACAGAGCAGATCGAGCATAATTAAAAGAAGAAATTGTCCAACCTCAAATGTATTCTTCAGTGGTTTGTCAACTGTAAATTCAAAGCAAAAATAAATAAATGAAAATTAGCAAAATATTAGATGAAATGAGAGAACTAAGCAGATTTGCAAGTGGGTTAAAAAAAGGTCACCTTCTTCCATTAACAACCGAAACTGCTTGATCGCCTCTTGATTGGCAACACCCATTTTCTCTCTACAGTGATCTAAACGAAAAAAGGCCGCAAATTTAGTTCAAGATTGTGAAAAACAAAACTGGGTTGGCTTTCAGTCTGATTCTCTCTCCCTCCCTCTCCCTCTCCCTCTCCCTCTCTCTCTCTCTCTCCCCTCACTTTTTCAGTGCTCTAGATTACAAAAACTTATACTGATTCACCAAAATCTAGGGAGAAAGGAGAGAAGCTTAAGGGTGGGGGTAAACTTTGAGAGAGAGAGGTGGCCTGTCCTTTTTCCAAATCTAGTGCTTTTCTTAGCTCCTTCGCTCAGAGATTTTTCAATACGTCAGAACCACCTTTTACCATGCCAATTGTAACGCAATTGATTGGAAATTTTAAAAACAAAATTTTCGTCTAATTGTATTACCACCGAAACGTGCTTCTGGCATATTAAAATGTATACTAAAATATTTTAAAGCATTTGTTAGAAATGTTTTATATATACACAACTTTATTAAAATGAGTGGTTTAAAATAGGAAAGAATGTGAAATGGACGCCGCACCGCATCTAAAGCCAACAACAGTTGTTTGTTGGTATCTTCATTTTTTAACACATTTGTTTTTTCTACACTTTTTTTGTTTCTTTGATACCATATGAAATTTGTTCATTTGATTCAACGGTTCTAATTCTGATTGGGAACTCATATTCTTACAATAAGTTTTTAGTGGGATTAAATAGCAAAATTTAATATTATTTTAATTTTGATGGGATTAGTCGATTTGACAGTGTAATGTATTATTCGATTTATAAATGAAAGAGATAATTAGAGCATTTGTCGATGACCGTTGATATAACAAGGTGCCAACTACTTGGTTCTGGTAGTAGGTCTAAATAGGCCAAGAGATTTTAGACAAAACTTTTTGTTTCTTTCAGCATCATGCTAACGAGAAAATTTTCAGGATGTCAGAAATAAAGTTTGATACACTAAATATCATTATACAAGTAGTTATAATTTTTGTTTTTCAAGTTTTCAAGCAGTTATATTATTACAATTGGTGCATCAACTATGTTCCGGCACATTAATCAATCTCTCCATGCTAACCACTTAACTATTTGGCAATCCTAACAAAACAAAGTGTACACACAATGTTTACATCTTGGCATGATCATCTTCTTTCCCTTCACAAAGTCATGCAATTGTAAACATTAGAGGATTTGAATGTAAACATTAGAGGATTTGAATTCCTAGATGAAGGTGTAAGATTATTTGTGCACCAAAACTATTTGTGTAGGATTTATTTGAATTTTAAATGTGTGAATTTACAAGATTATTACTCGGCGATGAAATTAAGAATTTATCTTTCAATTGAAGGGACTAACAAAAAAAATATAATGAAGTAGTTTTCTTTTTCATATATGTTAAACTATAAAATCGAAATGCAAGTTCATTGAAGCCTATGAATACATATGTACGATAAAACTTAAAAATTACATAAACAAGTTTACAACCATCAATTTATGAATGAAACGGTCGATCAATTTAATTATCTAGAAACGGAAATTAGAGTATGAAAACCTAACTAAAAACAAAGAATCTAGATGCCCGTTTTGTAACTATTATGTTTAGCTCTTAGTTTTTGTTTTTGTTTTTGTTTTTTTTTTTTTTTTGTCAAAGATGAAAGGAAAGCATGCGAAAATCTAGACACGAAGAATGATCGAAGAAGTATAATGGGAGAGATGCAGAAGAAATGTGTACGGAACGACATCAACTTAAAATTGAAAACCAAATGAATTCAAGTTGTTTTGCTTTCAAGTTTTATTTTATACATTAGTAATTTTTTTATTTTTATTTTATCTTTCATCCCATTTCCCTCCCCTTCTCTCCACCTTCTCCGAAACTCCATCCCGCAATTCGAAAAATCAATTTCAATTGAATCTTCAATTTATAATTTATTTTTGTTTAAGTAAATTATTACTTTTTGTGTGAAACCAATTTTTTTTTCTAATACAAGAGGAATACCTTAACTACTAGAGTTGTCTTAGAGTAATCTACCGCTTGAGAAATCTTAGAGTTGTATGTGTTTCTCTAAATTAGATTGTGAAAATCTTTTCATGCTCAAATTATTATTTTTCATAAAGATAATCTTTTATTGAAATCAAGGTTTAACACTTATAGGTTCGTTTGGAAGTATTTTTAAAATGACTAAAAATATTTTTGGTGAAAATTGATTTTAAGTTTGTTTTTTTAAAGAAGTTACTTCTTGAAAGAAGCACTTTGGGCTGATTTGGTATTGCTAAAATTATTTTAAAAGCAGTTATTTAAAAAAAAAAAAAGATAGGGCTACAACTGTATTTGGGAAATTTAAGGAAAAAAAGTTTTTTTTTTGGGTCAAAATCATGGGTTCAACATAGAAGACATCATCTTTTTTCACAGCACAACAATCCCAAACTAGCCTTAAAGTGTTTTTTCAAGATTTACTTGGATTTTTACGAAGGATTAGCTTTTATAAAATATTTTTATTACTGATAGGAACATATTTATGTGATTTTATTAGTTTGTTTCCTTGCATTTACTTAATTAGTTTCATCTTATTAGAATGTTTTAAGCTATTTTCGTGTGTTTGTAGGTTTTAATAACAAAGTTAGCAAAGAAGTGCATTTTGGTGCAATTTGGAGCTGTTTTGGGGTGGAATGGATTGCATGCATAAGGATGGACGTTTTGGTGCATGAAAGGGCTTCAAACATATGCTAAAATATGGACACTTCACCTACAACATCCACCTACTTCACCTACAACATCTACAACATCCACCCACTTCACCTACAACATCCACCCACTTCACCAAGAAATTTTGTGGTGGTGATTCATTTTCAAAATCTATAAATAGGCTTGTCCATCACAAGACAAAGGGGGAATTCACACAACACATTCACAACACAATTTCTGCCACAAGTCTTCTCTCTTCCTCCATCCATTCCATTCACCTCTCTTCCTATCCATCCCCTATCACCCTTCCATATTCTCTAAACCTATTCAACCCCTTTGCCGCACCAGCCATCAACCATCATCACCATTCCTTGTGCCGCCACTTTACAAAGGAAGAAGGAGAGGATTACCTTGGAGCCGTGCCTAGCCATTCAAGACGTTGGATTGTTAGAGCGTTTCTAGGTGTAATTTATCTTTGTTTTAAATGTTCAAATTTGATTATCTTTGTTTAATTACGACTATGAGGAAATAAATTCGCCTTGGCTAGAGGTTGATTCAATACTATGAATATGTTTGCAATATGAATTGATTACCTTCAGTTGTAATTTCATAAATTGTGAATGCAATTTACTTAACTGTTTGATTGATAATTTATTCTTGTATGTTGATTATGGATGCATACTTAGTTTGCATGCATGAATTTGATGCTAAAATATAAGAGAGTTTCACCTAATCGTTATGAACTTATATTCACAAGTAGTAGAGGTTGCTAGTCACAATTGCGTTAAGTGAATTCTTGGCAGGAGTATCATGCTTTTCATAGTTACGAATGCCTCGTCAATGCTTATAGTTTTCACAAAGCTTAATGATCTTTGATTGTATTTCCATTGTGCTGTTCACGTAGGGGACTTTTAAAGAATGTTTTGAATTGTTGTATGCGCTTTCTCGTCCAATTCAATAACTTTAGAAAAACTTGAAGGTTAAAAAAGTGCTGTCACAGTTAACCTGGGGTGTTGAGTTTCATAGTTTATCGAAAGAACAATTGAAAATTGATTTGTATGCAATTGTGTCATGTGTGGAGAAGAATCCTCTAGCTAGTCCGTCACCCATCCATTCACCTTAGTTTTATGTCTTTGTTTAGAATCTGTAAGTTATTTACTTTGTGTTTTAATTTTCGTGCAAACCAAACCCCCATTTACATTAAGTGTCTTTTGGTCCCAATCTGTCTAATTTAGTTAGATTTCATTGTTTTGAGTCTTTTACTTCAAATTCCGTCCAAATCAGTCCCTAGTATCCAGTTTGAGTCTAACTGCTTGTTTTAAGTTGTTTTGAGTCATTCTAGTGTGTTTTGAGTTATTTGAGTCTAGTTAAGTGTCTTTTGCCTAGTTTTGTGTTTTTGAGTCTTATTTAGTGTTTTAAGTTAGTTTTATATAGATTAGCAATCCCTCCTAATCCCTGGTTTAGAACGATCCCTACTTGCATATATACTACAATTGTCAACAATAGGATTTAATTTGTGTGTTGTTTACAACGCATCAATTACCAAAAACGCTTTCAGTCATTTTAAAAGTACTTTCCACACAAATTGACATTAACAGTTTTAAAATGTAAGATCATCTTTTAAGGGATGTAGTCAAGTTAACATTTATGAATATTTCAAAAAGATTTTAAAATCGTTTCATATTCTAATTGGACTACAACCGAACCCCTTAAACTTCAGATACATGTATGATATAAGTCGATGACTCTTTAGTCCTCTCTCCTATTTAGAGGGGTGTATTCAATTGAGAATTTGAGATATTTTGATGGATTTATAAATCCATGGATTTTTATGAAGTCTAACTGATTTGTAGAGATTCCATATGAAATTTTGATTCAATTCCCTCAAAATCTCTTAGGGAGAGAAGATATTTGTGAATGCTTAAAATACACTACAAAATCTCTCAAATTCCCTCTAATTCCTCAACTTTTTCAAATTCTTTAAAATCAAACTCTAATCGAATACACCTGAAATGTTATAAACTTCTTTTAAAATCTTAATTGAATACACCTGAATTTTTGAAGATTTTAATAAACTATCTTAAAATTCTAATTGAATACACATAGAATTTCAGAGAATCACTTAAATTCCTGATTGAATACCGCTAGATTCATTAAAATAATTAAAATCTCTCAAAATCCTAATTGAATACACCCCCCTTAAGAAATGAAAATCCAAAGTAGTGGTCATTTGGTAAATTACTAAATGTTATTGGGATTTTTTTTTTAAATTACACTTGTTGTCACATCTCGACCCCCACATCGCTTAAAGGTGAGGATCCTGTAAGCTTTATATGTACATTTCTACCTCCAATTAGCATGAGGTCTTTTAGGAGCTCACTGGCTTCAGGTTCTGTAGAAACTCTAAAGTTAAGCGAGTTCATGCGTGAGCAATCTCAAGATGGGTGACCCACTGACAAGTTATCGTGCGAGTTTCCAGAAATAAAACCTTAAGATTGTGGTAGGGGTCCAAAACGGATAATATTGTGCTATAATGAAGTTGAGCCGGATTGTGATGGGGCTTAGGTCGGGATGTGACACCTGTGATTTGATTTTCCTTCCAAAAATATGTGGCAGTTCTTCTCGTATTCAACCACGTCCCCGCTCAACTCAGTTCTCCCCTCATTGGAGATCATGGACTATTTCAGTTGAATTTCACCTCTCTTGCGGATATGCGCAAATTTAGTTTCAACACAATCATTAGTATTTTTCTAATTATTGAAATCTGACAGGCGCATACTTGGAGTGCTGGTAGGATACTGCCCCTTGACGAAGCAGCCATGTGAGGACATGAAAGAGGACTCTGAGGTAAGTTTGGCTGCCTCTTGGACCTCTTGGTGAGTTGCTTGGTAAATATATTATATTTATTAAATTTAAATTAACAAAATAAATTAAATTGATATCAAGGTGCCAAAATCCTCTATATCCATTTACTTGCAAGATTCAACATTTTGAACGTTAGCCCTCCAAAATGTTGAACCTTGATTCACTTTGGAGACAATTTTTGCTCTAATGATCATTGTTGTCACAATTTTGCGTTAATTTCGCTACGTACAATTCTTGTGACCAACTTTTAAGGGCATATATATCAACACATATGTTATATTTAAATAAGATAAATGTTAACGAGATTCTCTCAAAGTGAGATTCTCTACTACCTCACAACTTAACGTCAATTCTGATGTCAACATTATAAAATAGTGTGTAAAAACATAAAATGGCAAAGAATCTATAGAGAGACTTACTTTTTGCGATTCTCCTTAGCATTTCTTTTAAAAGAAAATTAAATACTTGAAAGTTTTGTTTCTTTTAAGAAAGTGATCTGCTGGTGGTTTCGTCACGTCAGTGACTGTTTAAGGGCCGAGAAGACTCATAAAGGCATTTCATCATCCTGACCACTATTTTGTAATTCACCAGTGCTAAGAATCGAACCCATGACGTCCAAATTTAAAAGAAAAGACATCTACATCAAATTTAAAGGTTTTTATTGTACAAAATATATGAAAATAACCATCAATATAATGATATTTAATAAAACTAATGGCTGGAGCAGGAGCACAAATTGAAAGAGAAGAGACTCATAAACAAATTGAACATTAAGATAGAAAAGTGGAACAAGACCTATAACTTTAGAATATCGCTAAATCTTTTCCTCTTTATTTTTGTTTTGCTTGACACTTAAAACTATAATTTTTTATTGAATACATGGTTAAATCTCAACCAAACAAGAAAGGGAGCCATGATTCAACATGGAATAGATGCTGAATTTTGTAGCCTATCCCTTAAAGAGAAATGTTAAGGATATTCTTTTAAAATGAGACTCTTCATAGCCTTTATGCCTCTTTCTGTTTTTTGCAATGTTGGCACGAAAATTAACGTTAAACTATAAAGTGACAAAGAGTTCATAAAGAATCACACTTTGAAAGAATCTCCTTAATATTTCTCATTCCTCAAATTATTTAAATGAACAAGTCTCAATGTGGCAAGAATGTTCCCACGTGTCTCAAGTGTTTATGAATTATTGTGCTAAGTTTTTTTTTCTTTTCTCTCTTACTTGTGGGTTCCCATGTGAAGCTTTCACATGTTTGAGGTGTGGATCCAGTGTCCTCTCAACCAATTTTTATACTTGTCGATTTATTGGACAAATTTTCATGGGTCCCAAGAATTTTATTTTTTTTATTAATTTTATTTTTCTTTTAATATCATAATTGGTCCCATGACTTTGAAATATCACCATTTTTCATAAATTTATGGCAATTTGATGATGATAATAATAAAAAATAATAAACAATAAATAATAATAATAACAACAACTATATCATAAATATGACATGAACCTTCTTCATGTGATCAATTGATGTGAATCAAAGGAATACAAATATAAAAGTAAATTGTGAAATTACGGGCTGGTTTGAAAGTTTTTTTTTTAAAATGACTAAAATTGCTTTTAGAGAAAATATTTATGGGTTCTAAAAGTACTTGAAGTGCTTTCTGTATTCACTTACATTTTTACTAAGAATTGGTTCTAAAAATATTTTCATAAAAAACATTTTCAACTATTTAAAAACACTTTCAAATGAACACGTATATGTAGCTTTCTACTTTGTCGAGAGCGTTGACAAGTCTCACCCACTTGACTTGCTCTTCATAAAACTAATCACTTTAATGTTCATCTTAGTTATAGGCTTATAGCCCATGCACAAGACCAGAAAACTTTATACAAATATGTGCATTTGCAGCTCACCAACAACAAATGTGATTTTTTTTTTGAACAAACGATATTACTTACATTAAGGGAGAGGGGGTTGGGTTTAACCTCACAATAAGCTAGCAATAATGTAATTCAAATTCTCCTTTGGCGAGAATTGAATCTAAGACCTTTCACTTGCAAGTGAAGAAGAATACCATTAAATCATAGTATTAAGCAACAACAGATGTGAATTTTAAATTACATAAGATTTGACTTTTCTCAATCCTCACTTGAATGAGTATATGCTCTAATTGAGCAAGAGGATATGCTACAAAATTCTCTATGAAATAGCTACTTTGGAATCACCTTCAATATTTTTGAATTTTCTTATTGATATTTAGACAGCTGGGACAACTGAAAGTGAGACTTCATGAAAGCCCAAAATATCACAACCAAAGGTGCTCAACAAGCATTTTGACTTCCTTTTGTAGATCCATCAAAATACAGCTTCAAAGTGCTATAGTAGGGTTGGGGGAGCTCTTTTCACAGACGTAAGTTACGCCAGTTGGCAGACCAACGTGGTCAAATCCTTGCACTCAAGTTCAAATTCCCCTCATCGTAAATTAGAGTAATTTAGTGTATAGTTCAAATCCCCCTCATACAAATCCTTTAGCAAAACTCTACAATTCCTTGCTCCCGAATCAAGGTGTGAATGTTTTAGAAGCGTTGCAGCGGGGCAGGGCAACACAAGCTGGTGCCAGCGCCCCGGTGCAAAAACATTTTCAAGCTTCTTTTATTCTTGATAAACATAATCTCACAATCTATACGTATATTAAAGAAACTGGATCCACATTTTGGAAACAGCATTCAACATTTGTGCTGGAATACAAATCTGTGTTTCATAACATCAAACATATGGTCATGACCAACACTGAAAAAAAAAACCCCTAAAATCCACATAATCAACATTTCAGAGAACTCTACATCTTTCACAACAAAAAAAAGAAGGAAAATGGCGTTTCAGTTCCGAAAATAATTAGAAGAAATCGAATTCCAGATAATTGTTTTGATCTGGATGAGTAGCAGCAGCGGTAGCTTTATCACTGGTTGACACTGGGGGGGCTGAAATCCGCTCAAATTCGACTGGTTTTGGAATATCAGGAGGACTTGCGCATCGAATCAATGCCCAATTAACATCTTCAAAGAACGGATGCTGTTTAATCTCGGTTGCTCCTCGCTTATATGCCAACCTATGCTGTGGTTCTTTCACAAGTAGGCCCCTGATCAGATCCTTTGCTGAAAAGCTAACCACTGGTGCTTCCGGGAATTTCAATGGCTGACCTACCACGTTGAACAGGGTGGCTCGATTTCCCGATCCCTTGAAAGGTGTTTTACCAAACAACAGCTCATATAGAAAGATCCCAAAAGTCCACCAGTCAACAGCACTGCCGTGCCCTTCACCTTTGATAATTTCTGGTGCCAAATACTCATGGGTCCCAACAAATGACATCGAACGAGCATTGGTTGGCTCAGCCATGAGTTCTGGCAATGGGCGTACTTGGTTCCCCATTTCATTCTTGGGTTTCCGGTCCTTCTTAGATTTACTCGAAAAGAAACGAGGTGAGAAACATGTTGTAGGCATCACACAAGATGGCTGAATACAAGAAGGCTCGATGCAGGCAGGTTGCACACAATAAGCTGAGTTCCTTCGAAAAGGTTCAGAGTCAGGGGCTGAAGATTTGACGAGGGTTGGGCTGACAGCACAGCGCAGGGAAAGGTCAAAGTCAGAAAGCATTATGTGCCCATCATCTCTCACAAGGACATTTTCCGGCTTAAGGTCACGATAAACAATCCCAAGCATGTGAAGATATTCGAGTGCAAGGAGAACCTCGGCTACATAGAACCTGCATATTGGAGGACAAATATAATACCAGGAATCGTCAAAGTCAAATTACAACATAATAGAGTGATAGTATTTCTTTGCTAATATAACTGATAAAGAAACATGCTTGGCAGCTTGTATTCATTCTACAACAGCAAATAGGAAAAACTGGTGGTTTACGTTTGCAAAGGTCTACATCAAAACAATAGGAAGCACCCCATGATCAGCCTGCACGTAGGTAGATCCCAGCAACAACTAAAACTGACGTGATAGGGGTTCAATGTCGGTGTAAGCTTTATTTAATATTTTAATGAAATCAGATCATTCAATAGCAAGAGATATAAAACCTTTTATGTCATGGTATGAATCGTATTGGTATGCACCCACCAATGACATAATAATAAACCAAGAAGCAGGGCGGCAAAAGAAATTCAAAACAAAAATAAATGACTACATAAACCACACATGCTCAAACTGACAATACAGAACAAGATCATTTGCCACAGTTGAACTAATCGAGTACAGGAGAATACTTACTTCACTGCTTGCTCAGTAAAATGCTTTCCGGGTTGCCTTTGCCTAAGTGTGTGCAAGTCGCCTCCAGGGCAGAACTCCATTACCAGACATGAATACTTCTCTGTCTCAAAATGGGTATATAGGGTTGGAAGGAAAGGATGGTCTAAACATTGAAGTATTTCTCTCTCAGTCTGAGCACGAAGAAGTTTTTTACGGTTAGCCAAAGATGCTTTGTCCATAACTTTCATTGCAAAATAACATTTTGTTCCGGTCAACTCTGAAAGATAGACACTTCCAATATCCCCACAGCCCAGCTTCTTCAGAAGTCTGAAATGGCCTAAACCAAGTACACCATCCCTTGATCGGACAGCCCGAATAGCTTCCCAATGTATGTCATTTGCTTTGTGAGGTTTGTTGATAGCGCTACTAAAGCTGCTACAAGTACTTTCATCACTGATGTCACTGCTAGTGCTACCTCTACAGATACTGCTCTTCCCACTCTCAACAAAATCAGCTCGACCACTCATCTTGGTGCTTCCACTAGTCTTGGCAATACTGCTGGTCCCATCATCACTTAATTTCGCTGAAGTTGGGATGATTCCATTTTCTGATGTTTTCTTTTTTTGATCACCGCCTACTGGAAAATTCCTAGTCTCACTCGCAACAGGATCCCCATCAGCTGGCACCTGCTTTGCATCACCCAGTGATAAAGCTGAACCTAACTGATCTGCTAAAGTTTTGGCAGACTCCTTCTGATAAGGAATCTTGTAGTTCTTCTCTTCAGTAGTTTCTGTAGAAACTTGCTTCGGAGCATCTTGTTGCACATGCCTAGGAAGTTTTTTTGGAGTGACTGGCTCAGATTTGCTTGTCTTTGTAATCGGAAGAGGTGAAGGTCTGCGAAAATTTCTTTCTGTTGTTTGACTAGCAATTAATTTCCTCTGAGTCTCCGGGGAAGAACTTCTGGCACCGGATTTAGAGGCCATCGACATAAATTACACTTTATATAAAAGATCAAATTGAACAAATCCATTACTCATCCCCCAACCTCACCAACTGATTCCCTCCATTGACACTCTCGATCAAATTCATCTTCAAGTCCATCAATTGCAAGTTAATTTCTACACACAAACAAAGAGTTCACCACTATGAAACAATAGATATAATACAGTACAAGGAACTCTATCCAATCCAATCTATAAAACTATAGCGATAACATTTCAGCCCGAAAACAAAGACATATCGAAATCATTACTACCTCAACACAACCTAGTCTCAAACTACAAAACCCACAAAGACAATCACTCTTAAATTATTCCAAATGAACAACACACAAAGAAGTCGAAGAAACTGGAATTCTATAAGCAAGACCTATCTTCAAGAGTTCAGACAAGCTTTTTTTTCCAGCAGACCAGAATGTAACATTTCATAAACAGTAAGCAGAAACTGTAAAAACCCTCATAGAGAACTCAAGAAATGGGCATCAAAGCACAGAGCTGCATGCAACCCAGAAGCATCAAGCTATAAAACAATCTAAAACCCCAACAAGTGATGGGTCAAAACTGAATCAAGAGTACAAGAGTCACAGTTATCTACCTCAAAAATGCCAATCCTTTTTCCAAAAGCACAAAACTTTCAACAGAAAAAATGCCATGGATCAACGAGCCATGGGAGCTAAAGAAAAAACTCAACTGAATGTATGTAATTGTGTATCTATCAATTATCTATAAATACACACAAAACCCACAATCTATAGCAAAAGATAAGAAGCAAAGAGATTCATACAGATCTCAATCAGGGACCCAACACTTTGGATCCAAAAGACCCAGATGCTAAAAAACCAAGATAAGAGTGCGAGAGAGAAGCAAAAATCACCAAACAAATCAGGACCAGTTAAAAGTGAACAGAAAAGGAAACCCAAAAAAGATAGATACCTGGGCTTGAGGGAGAGAGAGAGAGAGAGAGAGAGAGAGATGGAGCCTTCCACCAAAAATCAGAACTTTGAAAGGGTTTCTTGCTTTGGTTTTGCTTTAACAGAGTGGAAAGGAAAGTAAGAGGGAAAAGAGCACTCACAACTGTTGAGGGAGATAAAGGGAGAGAGAGCAATGTGTGAGAGCTCCTTTTTCCTGAAATGTGTGGAGAGAGAGAGAGAGAGAGAGAGAGAGAGAAGGTTCAGTAGTGAGTCAGATTAGAAAAACAGAGAGAGTTGGGTCTGGGGGGCTCTACTACCATGACCATCCATGTATTGAGGCCTTGTGTCTTTGACAGAGAGAGAATTGGAGTCAAAGCCATACTGATAAAGTTAGGCTTTTTTTTTAATTTTTTTTATTGTTTACTATTTTTTAAACAAACGATATTATCTACCAGAGATTGATGTGTATTTAGCTACATAATAGGCTAATAATAATGTGTATTTTATTTATTAAGTTGTTTTTCTGTCTTTTATTATTACAATCTAATCTTAGATACTTTTATTCATAAATGAGATATTTTAAGTTTCATTTTCTTTTATAATGAGGCGAGATCGATCCCAAATTGTTATGTTATGTGAATTATTTGGTATAGTTCAAATTCTTCACCCCCTTAATATAAAATATAGACTCATTTAGAAATATTTTTAAAATAATTAAAAACGTTTTTAAAAAAAATATTTTAAAAACAAATACTTAGTAAAAGTTCAACCGATCATGTAAAAACACTTTAAATGTTTGTTCTTACAAGAAGCACATGCATGCTACTTCTTTCACAAACTACTTAAAGTTGAATCTAAAATTTATTTTACTCAAGATGCTTTTAATCATTTTAAAATATTTACAAACGAGTCATACATCGTTGTAACAAAATAATTTCTTTCTTTTTTGCTAATTATTAAGTTTTCTTCTTTTGGGAATTCAATTATTACGATGTATTTTGTCACAAATACAAGTGTCTGAATCAATTTATGGGCCTCACCCAGGCTCCACCCTGTCCCTCATGCTTTGGGAGTTTTGAGCTTTTCTAATTATTTAAAGGGTTTTTGAGGACTTGTAAAATGACCAATTGACCAGGCATGTCCCCTGCTTTATGCCATTTTAAATAAGATGTTTTTGTAAATTTGGGCTGATTAATATTTTAGGGGCAAATGGTCCGCGAGAGTGCTAGTTGACGAGATCATGATCCTCCAATTGCATGGTTAGGGATTTGATTTCTTTTTTCCTTTCAAAAAGAGATTAGTTGGTGATTTTGTCTCGACAATCTACTATTCAGAAGTTGATAAGATTTACAGAGATATTTCAGCATCTTTAAGCCACCATCGTATGATTCATTAGAGCAAAAAATTAAACTCAGAACATGCCGGTGAAATACGAGTGTGAGATTGATTATTAACAAGTTGGAAATTTGGAGAGGTGGGATCAAAGTGACCAAATTTTATGATTAGTGCTTCTTTATGCATGTAAACAACAGTAGTTGGATCATGAAGCAAGGTTCAACATTTGGACTCTAAACTACATTAAAACAAATAAATTTGAGTTAGGTCTCTTATAGTGTGTTCACTCTTTGTATTTAAATTTGAATTATCATCTTTATATATTGAGTTATTTTCAATAAAATTATATTGAAACAACTCATTCAACCTCATTACCATCACCAAAGTTACTCACTTTTAAAAATGAATGAAAACTAAAAAAAAAAGTAAATGTATAAATTTACGATACCATATTTGGAGAATGTTGTAAGATTGCATTATTACCAATTTGACTTGTCTAATTAAAATTGTGTACCTCAAGCTCCTTATTTTCTTATCAAAATATAAGTTATATTTTATATACAACAAAAAAAAAAGAGATCAAAATAATTATTTTTTAAATTTCAATTGTTTAAATAATTATTTTCTCAATAAATTTAATTTAAACAATTAGCAATGATAATTAATATTGGAGGTTGTAGAAATGATCAATTTTAAATAGTTAAGTCACTTGACATCCCACATCGCCCAGGGGAGTGATCCTTATATGTATATTCTCATATCTACCTAGCACGAGGCATTTTGGGAGCTCACTGGCTTTGGGTTCCATTTGACACGCCCCGACCCCGATGTCCTGTAGACATCGGGGTGGTCACGTGCTGGCCGACACCCGAGGGGTGACGAAAGCCATTTAGAAGGTATAAAAACGAGAAATAAGAACTTAAATTGCACATTTAATAAGTGTTTCAGGAACGTATTCAGAACATACATCTAATTTGAAATATTACAAGAAAGAATACCAAATTGAATACATAAAAGAGTAGGTCCTACACCGAGAGGACTCGAAGGTGCCAAATGCGGAAGTGTCTCGACGCCGGGATTGCATGCCTCGAATCTAAGCCCTGAAGGGGGCGCAAAACAAAGGTGAGTGGACCAATTTGATATACATATAAGAAAATAGTTATCAAGATACTAACCCCCAAGTTAGAAAAACAAAACATGATATATAGGTAAGTTTTCCTAACCCTACCATACAGTACAGTATCACAATCACAACTCATAACCATAATCATATCTTATCGTACAATATCTCGATTCAGTATAACACGTAAGGTAATACATAAGTAATAGCTCTAAATATAGAATAATAATCAGTTCAGAATAAACGCTAGTGAATGTCCAATATAACGCTTCAGGCCCCATGCCAGCTCCCCGTCCCTGAGCATACAGTCAGAGGAAACCACACTTCAGGCCCAATGCCAGCTCCCCGTCCCTGTACTCAAAAGTCAGAGGTAACACACTCCAGGCCCTATGCCAACACCATAACCGTCGCCCGGGATGGACCGGAACCTTATCCCTACATCCCGTAGCGGAAGTGGACCACTAGGTAATATCAGATCAATGTCACATATATTTATTTAATCTCAACACAATAATGCACTATTCAATACTCAACCATCATATCACAATATTCTATACTCAAGCTCAGCAGTCATATAATTTCTTTAAATAAAATAAGTATTTTAGAAGGGGTCCACTCACAGTACTTAGCCATCCAATGCTGCGCTGCTAGCGAATATAGGAAGCCACACTAGTTGCCCCTAAGCACATAAAGGGTACAACTTAGTCAAACTCTATTTTAACGAATTTATTTGGGAAAACGGACTTCAAAAACGGGTCCAGGACGTCGAAATTAGCCTAGGAAGGGTCCCGGACGGAACCCGAAAAAGTCAACCGAGAAAGTCAACGTTGACCGTTGACTAGTCAAAGTCAAAGGTCAACGGTCAACGGTCAGAGGTCAAAGTCAACCGTTGACCCAGTCAACCGGGTCGGGTCAAAGTCCACGGGTCAGTCAACCCGGGTCGGGTCAAGGTCCACGGGTCAACGGGTCAACCCGGATTTGGGTTGGATCCGGACCTGGGCTAGGGTTTGGGTCACAGGGGTTTGGGCTTGGGTAAACTGACCCAAAAAGGGTCTTGGGTTTTGGGGTTGAAGCACACGGGCCCAAAGGCCCTTTTCTTCTCACGGCCCGAAGGCCAACCCTAAAAGGGTTTTGGGTTTGAACTAAACGGGCCAGAGGCCCCAAATTTTCTAAGGCCCGAGGCCTTAATGATTTAATAAACTAAAATAAAAACCCAATGGGTCAGGATACTGGGTTTGAGGGAATTGGGCCTAATGCCCAATTAAAATGGCCCAAGGCCCTAATTAATTAACTAAACAGAAAATAAAAATAAATAATTAAAATAAACAAAACGGGTTGGGCTATAACGGGCCTAAGGCCCGTGGGGTTTGGGTCTGGGTTCGAAACGGACCCAAGGCCCGTGGGTTATCGGAAAAGGCCCGAAGGCCTGGGTGCGCCGGGGAAGACAGAGACGAACGCCGGACTTTCCCGGCTCCGACCGCCCTCAACCCGGGGCTTTAGACCCCGATTTACATACTACAACGAAGAAGAGAAAGAGAGGAAGAGGTTTATACCGTTGGGTTCGCCGAGAAACGACCGGAGAGGGTCGGAGATCCCTTTGAAGCTCACGGCTTCGCCGGAAAGGGGTGTGCGCACCCGTTCGTCGATCTCCACCAAAACCTTCGAAAAACATCATCCATTTACTTCCAATTTCTAATCTAAACGCAGAAAGAAGAAAAAGGGAGGACGATCGGGCTTACCTCGTCGAAGCGAGCAGAAAATCTCGCCGGAGATTTTCTGGGTTTTTCCTCGGTCGTTGCAGCGTCGCGAGAGCACGAGGGAGAGAGAGAGAGAGGGAGAGACAGGTGCAGGTGATGGTGTGCGTTCGTGATGGTGAGGTTGCGCGAGAGGGACGAGAGAGAGTGAGGGGGTTACGGGAGGGTGCAGAGATAGAGAGAGCGAGAGAGAACAGAGAAGAGAGGGAGAGAGACAGAGAAGTGAGGGAGAGGACTCGGGGGGACCAAGAACCGGGTGGGCCCAGTGGGCTCACCATTTAAGAACCAAAACAATTATAAAATTAAAAAGGGGGGTAGGGACTAAATTGAGAGTTTATAAAAGTTTTAGGGATTAAATTGGCATAATAGAAAACATTTTGGGGGTTAATTTATAGGGTTTAACATAAGATCAAGGGGCGGGCGTGTCACCATTGGAACTCCGAAGTTAAGCGAATAGCGCGCGAGAGCACTCCCATGATGGGTACCCACTGGGAAGTTCTCGTGTGAGTTCCCAAAAACAAAACCGTGAGGGCGTGGTCTGGGCCCAAAGCGGACAATATCGTGCTACGGTGGTGGAGCGGGTCCGAGAAGTGATCTGCCCGGGGCCGGGATGTGACACTTAGTACTATGGTCTAGTGATATTCATCTTCACTTGTAAGTAAGAGGTATTATGTTCTATTCTCGTTGAATGCAAATTTGAACCAAATTATTGCTAGCCTATTATGAGGCTAAACCCACCCACTCCCCTTTAGTGTAGATAATATTGTTTGTGCAAAAAAAAAAAGAGAGTTAATAGTGACGACATAACAATGACATAACGACCATACAACAATGACATACTGATCATTTTTACAACCAAATATTAAAAAAATTACCATTTCTCCCAATTTCCCTTTAAAATATTTAATTACAATATTGATAACCACTTAATATTGAGGTATGGTGGCCTTAGGTTCGTGATCCTAGTAATGAGGTTGGATTCGTATCATTCAGGAAAAAAGTTATGAGAAATGTTAAAGAGACTCTCTAAAAAATGTAATTTTCATGAAAAAAGTTATGAGAAATGTTGAAGAGACTCTCTAAAAAATGTAATTTTCTATAAACTCTCTAATACTTCATATTTTTAACACAATATTTTTAACATCGACATAAAAATTGACGTTAAACTATAATAAAACAGAGATTACATAAAAAATTTCACTTTAAGATACCTCCCTTAACATTTCTCAAAAGTATCTGTAAGCTTTCCCACTCCTATCTCTAACCACACTAAAAAATAGAGAGCTAGAACAGGAAGATATCCCCTCCAGATCTCTCCCACCAAAAACCACCAATCAATTAATTCAAGTCTTTTAAATTTGATTCAATGACTACAAACATGAAGTCTCTTTAAAAGTTATAATAATTTTAGTCGTTAATTAAATTTCAAAGATCTAGATTAATGACTTGGTGGACTTTGGTAGAAGAGATGCAGAGGTATATCTTCCCAGCTAGAACCTCCTAAAATCGAGTCAAGAGTACAACAGTCCAGCAAACCAAACAGACCCCTTCCTTATAAACCTCATCTTCTTCACTTTTCAGGGTTAGGGTTAGGGTTTTGACCAGACGGAGATTCCGAAAATGGACCCTGAGAGAAAGCTATGGGGGGAGGCTGGGCCCATACTCCAAGAAGGCATAGGATTGGTTCTGTCTCGGTGGTCGGCGCTCCAATTGGCCGTCGAAAACGAATGGGGCGGGCGTGACTCGTCCCTCAAAGCGGAGCAACTCGTCGCCGATATCTTCTTTTGGTTCAATGACTCCACAGGTACTTTGATTCCCTCATCTCCTCTAGCTCGACTCATCAGATTTTCCATTTTTTTTTTGTAAAGAATTGAGCTTGAATTTTGATTTGCTGCTTATTTTGTAGGGAATTATTAAATAATTATTGTGTTTTCGTAATATTTTATGAAGCATTGTTCTTATGATGTTGGGATAGGATTCAATAGGGAATTTGTAAGCGAAAGTAAGAACCTTTATCACTAAAAACTTCAATTTTGTGCTGAAATCTTCTTTTTTCGTATCAAATTTTGCGTTTTTAGTTCAGTTTTGGTGAGGTTTGCTTTGTCTTATAAATTATTTGTAGGAATATGATACAAAGCGTTAAGTAAAACTAGTAATTGAGTGGAACCCAATTGGTAGTTGTAGTCAAATTGCAATATCTCAACATACCGAATTGTATACGGAACTAATAATTTTTTCTGTGTCTTTTGAATGAAGATTTCTATCGTTCTAGCCAAGCAGAATGATTAACGAATGATATAAATATTTTTACCGGTCGTTGTTGTAACGAAATCTCACAAGTACGTGTTCATTCTCCCCGGAGCCTTTTTACGTAGATGATTTGGAAGATACGCTGAATGAAGCTACGCTTTCTATCAACACTATGACAGAGGATGGCAGCATTGAGGAGGTATTCCTTTTATACTTAACTTCGTCTTTTCGCAGAACACTTGATAGTATCTTGATGGAGTATGAAATGGAGAAGATTTAATATGTTGTGCTTCTGGTGGGAAACTCGAAAGTACTTTGCTTCCTCTATGGATTGCGTTGGCATGGCTTTGAATGGGCCACCATTGCAAAGGTTTGTGATGTGTGTGTGTTCCAGACCACCCGCACTTGGCTGACCATTCGACTTTTAAAAACTGAAACCTTTTGGCATCAACTACATTTAAGTTGGCAGCTAAGAATCAGCTGCATCTCCAGCCATTGGAGATAGACGGACAATTTATGGTTCATTATTGTTTCTATAAAGTAGATGGTACTAGGGAGTAGGGATGCAACCTTTACTTTTAGTAATGGTTTCTATCTTTATGGTGTTTGTGGTTTCTTTTTCGTTGGATCTACACAGGTAGCTGAAAAGCTAATGATTATGCGTGAAGAATGTTTAGATTGTAATTTCAAGTAGATTGACAGCCTAAGGGAAGCCAATCAACGAAAAATTGCTCTTCCACATGTTAGAGAGGTAAAGCGCGATTTTAAACCCTCTGCCTTTAAATTTTTTTAATATAAACTTCTCTTGTCCCGTGACAGCATGCTTTTTCCAAATTTTGGTGTATTGAAAAGAACTTGTGGATGTTGTCTTGAAAATTTTCCTCTAAACCCATAAGTGGCGGAGTGAGGATGATACGTTTGAATGATATGCCTTGCTAAAATCTGTTAATTCTGTCACTCATGCCAGGTTGCAAATGATGACGACGATGATGACAATAGTGATGAAGATAATGATGATGGAGATTATAGCATAGGAAATGATGATTCCTCAAACATGATGGTAGACATACCAGAGGCTCATTCAAACTTAAATCCAGTAAACGTAACAGGCAATGAGCCAAAGCCCAAGACAGCGGCCGAAGCAGAAGATGGATGGGAGGTAGTTGGACCTAGAAAACATAGGGGTAATATGTGTATAAATTGGATCATATACCATTAATATACGGATAATCGCTTCATTTATACAATATACGGTCCCAACTTTTGTACATTCTGAGCGTATCACTGTGTACAATCCTCCAATCTTATAATTCTTCGTGGATCTTGCTTGCTTGGCACAAAAATGTTAAACCTCCGCATGTACAAACTCTCGTTTGCATCGATGATGCTCTGAATGCGAGCGAAGGAGGTTTGTGTTAGATCAGTTGAACCTGCTGCTTTGCCATAAAGTTCAAGTCTGTTTTCTCGAGACAAAGATTAACTTGGAATGGTCTTGCCAAAAAATAAAAAGAGGCTCCGAGCTTCACACAAAAGAAACAGCAATAATTGTACTCGATATAACAAAAAGTGAGGAGAATTGAGAATGATATGAGAGTCTAGAGCTCACTAACCGCGTGATCTGAACAGTTCAAAAGATAGAGAGATTTAGATCTTTAATTTTTATGAGGTGGGTCAATAAGATATATTAATGGGACTGTAAAATTTGAAATGAGTAGTCTATATTAATCACTCTGTCATCTTCAGACTACGAGATCCAAAAAGAATCTCGATTGAAGAAAAGAAACAAGTAATTAATGCAAACAGTTGAAGACGGAACAAAGAGTGCGTTCTCGTGCTCTCCAACAGCAAACTGTCTGTCAATGTCTTGCAAAACATACCCAACAGCCAACAGCTAATGTTTTATGATTCCAAAAAAGATTTGATGCTTCACCTCTTTTCACAAACTTGTCCACTTATTGCTACAATCATCCTTCCCACAAACTTCACATGTAAGATAAATCATGTTTTTTCATAATCTCTTGTGTGCATGGAATCATTACTATTTGCAGACAAATCAGAATTTGGGACTCAGGATACATAGATTTATTTAGAGCTTATTTGGAAGTACTTTTAAAATGATTAAAATCACTTTTACAGAAAATATTTTTTGGTTCCAAAAGGAAGTACTTCTAAGTGTTTTTCAAGATTCACTTGTATTATTACTAAAGATTGGTTACAAAGCCATTTTTACCATAACACTTTTAGTCATTTTAAAGGTCAAACGTGCCCTTGATATACTTACTATCTAAAGGTCAAATATGACCAGATATGGTATATATGACCGGTAAATGGTGCATGCGTAGAATTTGACATTGTGAGTAAACATCTTTTGCAACGAGATGTTTTTGTTTGTGTCGTACACCAATAATCCCTTAGAATTAATCTAATTGGTGAGTTTTGGGGAAGGAAATAGTTTACAATTAAGTCAAAAAGTTCAATTTATTCTGCTATTAGGAAAGTTGCACCGTCGTATGGGAGGGCCATAGAGAACTGAATTCTAGTCTTCGGATCGAATAAAAAAAATGAGAATCAAGGTCTATATATTAACAAAAGTGCGCATAAGGGAAAAAGTGTGTAGAAATTATTTCCCGCAGCCTACGAATACTCTGATGGGCAAACCAAAACACATAAATGAAGAAAAATGCCGATCTTACATCTTACGGCAAATTAAGAATTTCGCTTCACATTGGGACGTGGATTCGTGATCTCAATAAACATACACGCTATCAAAACTAGATGTTTCACTGTTCTTTCTAGCCTCATTTCCTTTCTACACAAAAACCAGAGCTTCAAGAAAGATCAGAAATAACACGATCACACTTGTCTTCCAGAATCTTCACAGCTTCAGTAAATAAGACTTCGGGAGGCAATACCCCAGTGGATTCGATTTTAACTGTGCAAATCAGAGAGCGAGAGAGCGTTAGAACTCGAAAAAACATTCGGTGAAAGAATTTGTAGCTATATTAAAACTTCTTGTTCCTATATAAACCTTACGCGTAAGCATCTAAATTGAAACTATCTGGTAAGCTCGTAACTGACAATGATCGAAGTCTGAGCTTACCAGATATTTTCAAACTGAAGTCAGATGTTCTGAAATCCAAGTGATTTCAAACTGAAATTTATACAGTTGTGTCATGAGGACTAAAGATACAGTTCTAGGACACCGTCAGCAACGAGAAAGCAAGAGAAATTTATGGTTCCAAACACAGAAGAAATCACTTACAAATGAAATGATCCTTCTTACGCTGCAGAGAGATCGAATTCTCCCAACCCTTCCCTTCTCTGATGCACTCCCTGCACAGTGTGCAAGCTCGTGGCCTGGCCACAGTAGCCCTTTTCTTACCTGCCAACAAGTCAAATTATCAATCAAAGCTACTCCAGAATCTGAAAAGCAAGGCAAACAAATTGTAACGAAGCAAGTGCAAATATAACTTCTTTTAAAATCCAAATATTGGGACAAACGTCACAAACCCACATAACTGTATCATTTTTCAGAACAATTTTTTTCTACCAGTGTAGTATCTAGAACAGCGAGAATAAATACCGTAAAAGGATAATCACTAACCGTTGCCAATATCTTCAATATCAAATACTTTAACTGGGCATGTTGCCACAAGTTTCTCAGCCATCTGATCTTCAATATCTTGCGATATTATAACCTAATAAGAAATCAAAATCTTTTTATGATTACTTCGATATAATCTTCAGTGTTGCAAAATCACTGAAACAACATCCTCTTACCTCGGGAAGCATCCTATACCAAACAGGTGCAACTGGAGACCATTTTGCATGTGTTTTACCAATGCCCTTAACAGCATGTGCTTCCAGTTCAATTACCTTAAAAGGGGTAAACTGATGTATTGTCTGCAATAAGAACTTTTTCAATAGCCATTGCGGGAACCTGCGCTTGTATATTAAAACAAGTTTAGATCACCGTTGGTAATACATACTGCCAACTGAATAGGAACTCTCATAAACACACCTAGCCTTAATCCAAGGAAACAAAAGAAGCAGATACAAACTTCCATCTAATCTACATTTTTAAGTGGGAATGGTATTATGAGGATTCTCATACAAAATTAACCACTGACGAAGCATTATTTAATCAAGCATACTCAAGTACTCATGAATTTAATCAAACCTCAGCTATGAGGATTCTCCGGAATGCGTTGGCAAGTGCTGGATCAACGCCGATCATATCAAACTCCATCTCATCCTCTGAAAGATTAATAACTTCAACTTTAAAGTTGTCACAGAAGCTATCCAATAAGTTATTATCGACTCCCATTGATGCATAAGCACCATTATACTGAAAAGTATCAGTCTGTAAACACCAAAAGTTAAAACATGTAAGAAATAAGAACAATAAAAACTCATCAATGCATTTCCTCAATTTCACATTGAGAAAAATGAAACAGACTCATAACTAATATTGACATATGCAGGTCTATGCCACTTAGGCAGATTGCTCACTTCGGTCTCGCCACTTCCACATATTTTTTTCAAAGAAACAACTTGGTAAAAAAAATAAATTATTTTCTTTGAAAAATTTACATCTATGCATCAACACCGGTCGAGCTTATGATTCTGGTAATCCAATTAGAGAAAAACTCCGCAAACATAAAAGAAATTCACTTTCCCACATTTGCTTAGCAACCAAACACGACAATCAACAAAAACCAACAGCCAAAAGAACCCAAATTTCTACTCGGAACGGTCAAAATTTCTCAAAACTAAAAGCAAAAACTCCGAAAGCGAAAAAGAAAGGGCAGAAACAAAATGATGGGCACGTACAGATTTCTCATTTCAGAGAACAAAAATTGAAAAATACAAAAAAAAGGTTATGGAAAAACTGTAACATGAATGGGAGCATCAGCCTGGCACTCGACACGCGTCCTCTGGAATTCGATATTTTGGGGCAGCCGCCCCATTGGCACATCTGATAGCTTCTCTATAAACTCCAGCGTGGAGTTCGCCTTCGCAGAATCTGCTGCTTCGGACTCTGAACTCGACGTCGTATCTTCGGTACTGGACGACATCGTTTCTTCCTTCACTTCTTCACCGGCCACTTTTAATCTCTCTCTCTCTCTACTCCCCCTACTCTCTGTGATTGATTTAAAGTCAGGGTCTTGGGGGGTTTAGGGTTTTGTGGGGTTTAGTGAGAGAGTGACTCTCTGTGATTGATTTAAAGTCCGGGTCTTGGGGGGCTTAGGGTTTTGTGGGGTTTAGTGAGAGAGTGACAGTATGCAGAAGTTGGGGTTCAGGGTTTTGCAGAGAGAGAGAGAGGGGGGAGGAGGACATAAGATGATGCAAATGGGCCTTTTAATTTACCATGGGCCGGCCTTGTTGAAACGATTATTACTTCTGCCACGATTGGAATTTTAGCGGAACGAGTGCTGAAGGGGCTGGGTCTCAGAAGCAAATACTTGTGGAGATGGCGTAGGAAGCAATGGTGCCTGAGACTGCGTAGAGAATGCATGAAAATGCTCAGTTGCAGATGAAGAGACTGCTTGCTTTCGACGAGCCATAGAGAGTTCCTTGCTGAGTAAAAGACCATGCAAATGCAATTTATCGAGAGAGGCAGACGAGAGACGAAGCATGATTGAATCAATAAAGGATTCAAATTCATGAGGCCATCCATAAAGAGTGTCTGCAATTATGTCACTGTCGGACACCGAAGCTTCAAAAAAGTGGCTCCAACAGTTAAAGGTCGACCTTGTTAAAACTAAGTGTTTATCGAATGAGATCTTTGCAAACTGGGAGGAAATTCACTTAACATTAATCAAAGAACAAACCGGCTATATATAAGCCTTACACAACTGAAAGATAAACATGCAACCCACATTAAACACTAACCTAAACGTGGTATACGACTAAGTCTGAATGAAACCAACTTCTACTGATCTCTAAAGTCTAGGGCTTATTTGGCCATGCAGTTAAAACTGCTTACATGAGCAAACCTAAATTTACGTAGTGGATAGAACCACTACTTTCAACAAACCTAATAATCTAACATTCTCCCTTAAACTGATTGCGCAATCAGTTTATACCTGGTTCCAGACACACTCCCATAAGCTCACGCATCTTCAGAAAGGCATCAGTCTTCAAAGGCTTGGTTAATATGCTATGGTAAAATGTTTTTTTTCCAACATGTTGGTGACAATCAAAATTTCTGTGGAAGGCATAATCCGTAGCACAAGCGATGTCCTTTCCTCTCCTAGAAAAAAGAAAGGCACGGATTCCTCAAGGATTGAGAATCTTCAGACTTCCGGCAGATCACAACATCACAGCTACATTACAAGTCGTTCCTAAATGAATGAAGATAACAGTAAAACTTCATCAAGGTATGCTTCACCCCGAACGCTATGTTGAAAATGAATCACACATTGATGGGAGGAGGAACCTTGCATGAGCTTGTAAGTTGGATTACTCTCAGGATTTGCGAGGAACGGGGGAGAAGTAACCATGGCCAATCGCTCTCAAAGCAAGACAGAATCAGCCCTACTGTGTCAGCCAAATGAAGGCCTCCTGAAACCCCAAAATCCTGAGGACATAAATCAACAAACTTAAAACATTTTTAACAACTTGAGTGATATTGTGGATTACTTTACTTAAGAGAATAAAGATGATAAGTAATAAAAAAAACATTCATTGAGAAGATGATACCTGGACTTGGAGAATTGGATCAAATCGACCATCAGCTTCAAATCCTCTTCCCAACTATGTCTATGTAAGGGACGTGGGATATTTTGTGCCAGTAGTGTCCTTTTCCTCGTTGGCATCTCTCTTCTAGCACAGGACACCCATAGATCCAAAGTTGCCTAAGTGAAGGAGGTAGACACTCCTCTGGAATGGATGCTAACTTTGGACATTTGAAAAGGCTCAGAGATTGAAGGGAGGTGAGGAATTGAAAGCCCTTGCTGCTCAATTTCTTCAGATTCGGAAAGCCATGTATTCGGAGATCAGTGAGAGATTTGGGGAGGAGGGTCTCCATCTGGTCCATGTCAGGTGGAAACGCCACCGTATCCGGATCATTGCCGTAGATCCACAACTTTCTAAGAGAGGTGAGTCTGTGCAATCCCCACTCCAACTCCCACAATGACTTGCAGCTCTTGACCTTCCAAATTGTAAGTGATGTGAGGTTGGGGGGAAAGGAGCAACTCAAACCTTCACGGTAGTCAATCATCAATTCCTCAAGAGAGTTGAGATTCTGCATGTATTCTGGCAACGCCTTCAATTTGTCGCAATCAGTGATCTCGACCTCTCTCAAGTTGGAGGCTCTTCTCCCCCCACTCAGTCTTGGGATGGAAACAAGACTTCCACAGTGATAAATATCCAACGTTTGAAGATTGATGAGGAGGCATAAGCCATTCGGTAAGGATTTCAGATTTTGGCACTTCCAGATCCTAATATATTCAAGACAGTGATCAGTATTGTCGTGGAAGAACTCATCCTGTGCTATTAACTCCAGCTGTGAACAATCGTATATCTCAAGGTGTTTAAGTGTCCTGAGAAGCTGGCCACTCAATGATAACGACGTCAGAGATTGACATTCCTGGATTTTCAAGTACTCAAGACAATTGTGAGAAGAAGACGACGGCCAAGAACCAATAACCTCCTCATCTACCAGTGATTTTAAACTTTTGCAATCTCTTATCTGTATTCTTCTGAGATTGTGGGGCATCTGGAATTTTGCAAAGTATATTAATGAATGGCACTCTGTAATCTTGATGTCTTTAAGAGAAGGTGGCAGACCAACGTCTGGAAAAGAATCTAGACGTGAACATCTGTGTATGCAAAGCTCTTGAAGAGACGACAACTGATTTAACCCTTTTGGTAGCTTCAAAAGATTTTCGCACTTTTTTAACTCCAGACATTCAAGCTTGCACTCCAATATTTGCAATTGCAACAACTCTTCTGCTTCTTTGCCCAATTCTTCAACTAGAGGAGAGTTGTCTTCAATTTCCAAACGGCCCAGAGAAGTTAACTGCTGCAATAATCTAGCCTCATTCTTCAATGAAGATGTCAGCTCCTCACATCCATTAATCTTCAAATCTCTAACCTTGGTTAATCCCTTCTCGAACAATTCCCCTGTTTGCAGAGACATCAGTTCCGAAATGTTTGAAAGGCACAAGGACTCTAACAACTCAAACTCAACCTTAGCAGCTGTATGCACAAACACTTTACAACCGTCAATGTTTAACTGACGAAGTTGTTTGTAGTTGGCAATCGAAACCACTAATTCTTCACATTTAACAATTTCAAGCTTTGCTAAAGAATTGAGGTTCTCTGGCAGCTTACCCCCCAGTTTAGAACATTTTTTTACAAAGAGTGTTTTCAGGCAAGGGAAAGTACCACTTCTGTGATCCAGTTGGAAAGGAAGCCATTCCTTCCAATGCTGCATATCCACAAACTCAAGAGTCTCTAATAGCGGAAAAGGCAAGATACACTCTCCATAAAACTCAACACCAACACTTTCCACTGCATTCATTCCTCTAATATAAAGTTCTTTGAGATGAGGCAATTGTCCAAGAGGTGGCAACGATAAACAATTGTTACATTCCTCTAAGCGCACAAGCACCATATTAGAGAACAAGGGAACTCCAACCCATGATGAAAATTCCTTTCCGTCATAGCTCTTGATGGTGAGCTCCTTGAGCTTTGTATGAGGCTGTAACATGTCAAGCACAGCGGATTCCATTTCTCTTGTGTCGCTTGAATGAGACCATTCTAGGACCAACGAATCAATCCCCTCCTTGCATTTTAGGTTGGTCCTCCGAGCATCCTCGACTTCAATCACATTCTCCAATCTTGAGATGCACAATGTCCCGCGGAGATGCAATAGGAACTCTATCTCTCTTATCCTTGATTGATCACTATGATCACTAACCACAAAATTAGACAATGATTGGAGATTCACCAATTTACCTAGTTGTGGAGGCATTCCTTCCAATGAATATGCAACTGAGTTGTTGAGATGGCGCAAATTAATTAGATTACTCATGTTCGCAGGCAGTGACTTCAATTTAGAACAACCTTCCAATATCAATGTTTGCAGGTTGTAAAGAGTGCTTGTAGATTTAGGCAAACTGATTATATCTGTGTAGGAAAGGTCAAGATATTGTAACAACCTCAAATCACTGATTGACTCTGGCAGCTCAGTTATTGCATAGCCATTCAATGAGAGCACTCGTAAGTACTGCAACTGTGGTAATAATTCAAAAAGAACCATATGAGACAAATATTTACTCCAACCCCTGGAATCTGAAAGCGAAAATGGCAGGAATGTTCGCAAACGTTCAACTTTAGGAAAGTCCTCAAATCTCATAACTCCATCAAATTGACCAGCAATGAAAGACGAATGGCGAGCCCTTCGAAAGCAGGTGCGTTGCAAGTTATCACCTTGCTTATCGTCCAACCTAAAACATATTTCTCCTGCTGCCCATTGTGCTAAATCATTAACGAGGTCATGCATTACATATCGTGAATTGCTTTTGCTTGATTTTTGAAACAACGACCTCGATAATAGCTCTCGAAAGTAGTCGCGGCCCAAATCCACCATTTGTTTATTGTCTTCAGGTTTTTGTTGAATCAAACCCTCTGCCATCCACAAAAGGACGAGCTGCTTCTCCCCAAATTCATAGTCATTTGGAAGTATTGAGCAATAGGCAAAACACCTTTTCAAATTTGATGGAAGACAGTGATAGCTCAACTTTAGTACCGGGAGAATGTCACTCTTATCAGCTATATTCCATAATTTGTTGTTCAATATTTCTCCCCACTCATCCTTTTCTTTGCAACGTAAAAGACCACCGAGAGTCCGTGCAGCAAATGGTAATCCACGACATTTTTCAACAATTTTTGTTCGAATTAACTCAGAATTTACTGGTTTTCCATCATTAATTTCCCCGAATGCATGTCGCTCAAATATTTTAAAACAATCATCATCTGCCATACACTCCAAATTATGTACTCCAGCAGCTCCCATAATCTTTGCGACATTCACATCACGTGTTGTCACAATTATCTTACTTCCTCCAGCTCCGATGCCAAAAGGGGATTGAAGTCTTGTCCAGAGATCGTATAGATCATAGTCACCTTTGTTCCAAATATCATCTAACACGATTAAAAACTTTTTTCCTCTTAATTGCTCACTCAAATCGTGCTGCATTTTACTAAACTCCTCCACTTTAACGGGTCCAGATGTGATTGATTCAAGAATTGCCTTTGTCAGTCGCACAACATTGAAGTCATCAGACACGGATACCCACACCTTTGGCTCAAACTCCTTCATGGCCTCATCTTTGTGGTTGAATACAAGTTGAGCAAGTGTCGTCTTCCCGACTCCGGGCATGCCAACTATAGCAACTACCCCAAAATTGACAGCACCTACCTGTTCGTATTTTCTTGACAACAATTCAATAATCTTCCCTTTGTCACCATCTCTTCCAACAACAAGCTTTTCATCTAACACGCCTGAACTTTGTAGACTTCGCGATTCCATAGCAGACGTCCCAGTATCTTTCAAGCCAAACTTATCTTTCCGTTCAGATATGTCTTGCAACCGCTCCGTAATCTTCTTCATTTCGGAGTTCATATCAAAACTCAATTGAACTTTACAAAATGATCGTCTTATCTTGTTGCTTGTGCTGGCTTGATCACGTCCCTCTATCATGCGCTTCAACATTTGAGCGGCGAATTTGTCCAACATGTCTTCGACATCATAGGCCAAGTCTCTTAGATCATCAAGCCACAATTTTACACCACCTTCAGTCAGTTGCCTTTCCTCGGCGTCGCTCAGCACTGCTCCGATTGTAGACAACGTGGACCTCCACTTCTCCAGCTTCTTTCCGACGCTCCGGAAGTTTCCAAAGTAGTCAAGAATCTCGCGAGGGGTCAACCTGTCGAGCAGCAACTGCAGAAACGCCGCAAGAAAAACCTCTCCCAGTGCCATATTAAGAGTGAAGAGAACTCCAAGCAATAAAAAAAATAGCGAACAGCGAACCGTTCTTGAGCAATATTGAGGTGCAGAACTGCACAAATTAAGTGAAAAAACAAATGAATAAAAAGTAGTTCAAATAAAATGAAAAAAAACAACTATTGTATTATTCTGTTGAATAATAAGAACTTACATGGAAGTTCAAATCTGACTCCGCTTGTGATCAATAAATACAGACTCAACAAAGGAAAGAGTAGTTCCTTGGAAATTTGGAAGCTTGAAACTCAGAAATAGTCACAACTGCAAAAGTTAAGAGTAATTATATACAAATTATGGATGCCTGCGCAATCATTTACAAATTATTAATGGACTCCTAGTAAGCATATCTAGATGTGACAATTTGGGACTAAGGATGGCTGGGCAGATTCAGATCAAGGTTGCCTACATCATAACTGTCCCGTCAGGTTTACAGTCCCCGTTACGTTTTATGGAAATATTATTTTCCACTAATATATGCAAAATAATCTAATAACTTGATATTGTATTTATAAAGTACAATAAAACACACCATGTAAGCACATCACGCTTTATCGGAATGGCGGAAATAAACATGTCTATGCAACTGTTGTGGGTTCGATTCCACCGATCCCCGCTTTCTAATAACTAACAATTTAACCGACAAACGCTATTGTTTGTAAAATTAAAAAAAAAACCATATAATATTACTCAACAATAAAGCACAATAAAACACACCATATAAATTTGAAAGACCAGAAAAATAAAAACTAAAGCATTTTCTCTCTTAATCAATTTTTTTTTCCATAAAAAAAATAAAAATAAATTTAACATGTTGAAGGAATAAATGATGCAGTTTTGGGATTACCCGTAACTGTAGGGATTCTTGCAATCCTACTGGAAACTTGCACGAATATTGGACATGATCTGTAGGTTGTAGCAAGAAGCAGTTTCATGGAAGTCTGTCAGGTAGACACTTGGTTGCATGGATCAGGTTGCAATTATGATAAATAAATCCAGACTGAATGATGGAATAATTAAGCCTGAAAACTGCACAAATAATATAGCTGATTATTTAAGAAATCTCTAATTAAGTATACAAACTTGAAGAAAAATGAAATAATTAATAAATAATGGATTTCGATATATGATTGCAAGAGGAATTTACTGCGTTGAAGCTTTCAGATGATGATGAAGATGAAGGGACTTGTTTCCACATATTATGAAAATCAACAGATCTGAACTACTTTAGAGCTCTTCATCACTTTGCTATGATCATTAGGAATTTACTTGAAAGACTATCTTCCTCTTCCTGCCTAATACCAGAGTCTTAGATTCCTCTTTTTTCTTTATCTTTATTTGGGGTCATATTGTTTTGTGTTTTTAATTGCTTTCTTCTCTCCTATGTCCTAAACGGTTATATTTTTTCATTTCATACATGCTTTTGTTTTTAAAATTGAAAGAGAAGGGGAGAAAGTAAGAGAAAAGTGAGAGTGGGGAGAGAAAGAGAGAAGTTTTTTTTTTTTTTTTTGTCTTCTTCTTCTTTAAATAAGACATGATACAGTCACTTGTTGGTGAGTTCAAAAAAAAGAAAAGCGCAAAATTTATTTTGTGAAATTACATTATTGTTCTTAACTTTTTTCGTTGTGATAGAAAATAAAAATATATTTTCACCTTTTTTTTTGTTGACAAAGAGAGTTTCATTGATGTAGTTTAGATGAACTATTTTGGGAGATTGGAATTGGGAACAAACTTGGAACTCCAAGTTGAAGGGTGACTGGCTGTAAACAAAGGAGCAAAATTCTCTTGCATTTGGGGATGAGCAACGATTAGGCGAGCGCGTAACTGTGGTTATTTATCTATAACCATTTAACTCTTTACTAGCATAACCGTTTACCGTTGAGTAATTCGATAAATGGGTATTCACATACTCATAATCGTTTATAAATAATTAACCGTACTTATATAACTGCGTACTTTTGTAACCGTAACCGCATACTTGTTTGTTACCATTTTTTAGCAAGTTAAAAACTAACAAAGAAACTAGACATAATTTGTTTTTTTTTTGTTTTTCTTCTGACAATTACAAACCGTTATAAAAGCAAAGTGATTTATTTGATCAATGACTTGTCAACTAGAATTGAATGATGGAAATTATAAAGCTAATAAATGATTTCACAACTGTTCATCTTATTTTAACTAGCCTTCATGCACACGCTTTTGCGTGTGCAAAAAATATTTTTTGAACTCGGGCATGCTATTTTATTTCGGGCACTACGCATCCCTAAAGATTCTTTATGTATGTCCAAAGTCTAAGGGATCAATTTTTATTACACAAAAGTATGAAATAATTTTGTTGAATTGTGAGAATGTTTGAACTAAATGAATAATATTCAATCACGCTAGAAGAAATCCGTGGACATTCAACGTAATAGTGAGATATTAATTTAATAAAAAAAATTAAGACAAAAAAACACTGTTTTCGTGACGAAATTACCCCTGCATTATTTTGGTCGGCTTTTGAACTTGTTTTGAACGTGTTTAAAAATAGAGAAAATAATATTTAATAAACAACTGATTGTATGATGATTCGATACAGCAATTGCAACTTTAAATAATAAATCATAGCTCTTATAAATCCAAAGATCATGCGTGTGCGAAATGCCTTGTTTATCAATGGCGCTATTCGCTTCTTAAGATGTTTTGAACATGTTTAAAAATAAAGAAAATAATATTTATTAAACAATTGATTGTATGATGATTTGATATAACAATTACAACTTTATATAATAAGTCATAGCTCTTATAAATTCAAAGAGTAGTACAATTGCGACTAGGATAACTATCCCATGATTTATACTCCTACTCAACCACTTCATTTTTTTTTGGGAGTTTTAATAAAACACTCCCGGTACCGTTATCTTTTAATGAAAAATCACATTTTTACCTTTCCCTAATACTATTCACTACAACTTTATTTGTCATTTCTCATTAAAACTAAAGTTTTTTTTAGACTTTTCGTTAATTTTTTTTTTCATTTCCTTCTGACACCTTCACATAACCTTCATGATTTTTCTTATTTGGGTAAAGTACAAAAAACTACCTCAACTATTGGTGTCGCGACACTTTCATACCTCATTTTTTAAAATTAACAATGTCATACCTCATCTTACGAATTTGTGCCAATGTCAGACCTCCGTCAGTTTTTCTATTAATCTCTGTTAAATGCTAACGTGGCCCGACACGGTTCCCAGTCTGAGTTCAGGTTGACACTGTCGTTTTGGGCGTCCAGGTGCAAATCGAGGGTGGCGGAGTGAAGGATGCAGAGTAGTCGAGCAATATTGGGTTCTTCGTTTTGGGGTTTTTGAATTGCGGCAACAATTGCTGCAATGGGAAGGTGGGTTTTGTTCCTCTGGGTCTAGGTTTTCTGGGATGCAGAGAAGAGAGAGAGGCGAGAAAAGAGGAAGAGAGAGAAGAGAGAGAGGGTGGTGAAGGACGGGTGGGAAGGGGTTTTGGGTTGCAGAGAAGAGAGAGAGACGAAAAAAGGGGGAGAGAGAGGAGAGAGTGAGAGAGATTTAATATGTATATTTTTAATTTTTGAATATTTAATTATTAAAAATATATTTAATTATTTTTTAATCTAATTGGATTAGTGAGTGGGACACGTGTCGGGCCACGTTAGCATTTAACAGAGATTAATAGAAAAACTGACAGAGGTTTGACATTGGCACAAATTCGAAAAATGAGGTATGACATTGTCAATTTTAAAAAATGAGGTATGAAAGTGTCGTGACACCAATAGTTAAGGTAGTTTTTTGTAATTTACCCTTCTAATTTGTATTATATTTTTCTTTCCCCTTCATGTGGGCACCAACAACTTTCACTCATCCTTTCATTTTTTTATTCTTTTCTCACTTTCTACTTATATTTATATGGGTGAGTCATTTGACAAAATTACCCATGCATTTTTTAATGCATTTTTTGGATTGGTTTTGAACGTTTTTGTTTGGGGGGCATTTGTGTCTCATTGCTTTTTGGTGAAGCCGTGACACCAAAATGGACTATTGACTTTATATATAGAGATGAAGAAGTTTGTTGTGCTACCCAGTAAATATGCCACATATTTTCAATCCCTATTCCATAGTGTTTAGACCAACTATTAAGTTTGAGGAGGAACCAGTTGTTTGATCGAGAAAAAGTGAATAGTTTATAGCAAAATGTAACTTGTTTTTCATTCATGGCTCTTGTGGTAACCAATCTATATAGATACAACCGAAGGCACTCCATATTCAGGTGGGTATCCTTACTGAGCCATCAAGGATTCGAGGTTAATGATTTTGGTAAGAACCGACATCATCGACCACAAGGAGTGTGCATCAAACCGACAAAATTGTTTTGGCCGAGATGAGAGAGAGGAGCGGCGATGGGAGAGGTCACGTCAAATAGTTTTTAGGGTTTTTAATTTTTTTTATATTTAATTTTATGAATAATTTTTTTGTTAAACGATAAATTTGTTAAATTATATGTCAAATTAAATTAGAGACCTGACAGAGTTCAAATCTATACCACAGTGTAAGGGGAACACTCATCTATACCATTGTGGTAGATGACCACTTGCTTTAAGTTTGATGTGTACAAGTTTGTAACTGCGGATAATACATATCATCACCCATTTATATTTAATGGGCAAACGATTATACCTATAAACAATTATCCATAACCGAAATCGTCAAGTTGACTAACCGCGATTATCCGTATGGGCGAATATTTTGCCCAACTTTATTTGCAACACCGATTATTTTATTTTGCAAGGGTGTTTGATTTAATTTTCTGTAGTCCACTATAAAAAGTTTAGGAGTGCTGATATTCTCACCATTGTGTCTTATTTTTCCACCCATATCTTTACAAAAAATTTATTTACAAATTTACCTCTTGACAAAATGACACACAAGGACCTAGAAGTTATCAAATTGCAACCTTTGATTTTTACTATTCTTAATTTGCTCTCTCGGCTCATTTCCATCCTCTTCGCCCTCGCAATGTATCCTCCTTTTTCTTTTTTTCCCCCATCTGATTTGTTTTTTCTTTCTAAATTTTTTCATGCTTGTTGGTCACCCCATATGTTAATTTTGGATTTAGGTTTTTACTAGTTGTTGTAACAATGAGGATGGTGTTTATGGTAGGCTGGGTGGTGTTTAATGGTCTGTTTGATCTGATGTGTTCTATTGTGGCCCCTTCATCATGATGCAAGGTTCTATGTATTTTGTTTTTCAATTTCATCGTGGTGTCGAATGATATGATGCTTTACTAGAATCAGCGGCGAACGCGATGAGGAAGTATCAACAGCGAATGTGAGGAGGAAGAATTGGGAAAAAATATCGTAGTCTGAAAAATTCAAGAGCCATGCCGAAGATTGAGGTTGTTGCCGACGATGGCGACGGCCCCGACGACTGCTGGGATACAGGCCTTTGCAAAGGTGTGCCACACGCAAAACGTGGCGTCAGGCCCAAATCAAGCAGAAGATGCTCGAGGGTGGGTTCACGACGGACCATGAAAGAGGTTGTCGTCGAGTTGCGTTGGTATGGGATTGAGTGGTATTTTTTTTGAGTATTTTTTCAGTTTCTGGGAAATAGTAAAATACGTAAAGGACATTTTAGAAATATTGGTGGGTAGAAAAATAGTACTTCTATTTTTTTAACTTTTTGGAGGGGTGATAATATAAGCAGGGTGGGAAAATAGAATTGTGGTTGGGTCTAGTAGCTCTTAAATGTAGAGACAATCCAATTTTAAACAGTAAAAAAACTCTAAAATAACCCAAGGGCTCTTTATCGTCCCGACACTAGGGATGGGCAATGGTTATGACGGGCGGGTAACCGCGGTTATTTATCCATAACCGTTTATACTCATAACCGCATAACCGTTTACCTGTTGGGTAATTATTTAAACGGTTATACCCATACCCATAACCGTTTATAAATGGTTAACCATACCCATAACCGCATACCCATTTACCCATAACCGTTTAATATCCGTTTACCCATTTATCATTTTTAGGTCTCGTTTATCTTTTTTTTTTTTTTTTACGATTTCCCTTTTTTTCATCCGTCTACATGTTTTTTAACAACTTGAAAATTAAAAAAAAAAATTGTCATAATTTTTTTTTTTTTTTACAATTAAACACCGTTATATTCATCGTGCATTTTAATATTTTAATTTTTTAAGTCCTTATATCATTCCAATAATTGAAATAATAGTTTACGGACGATATTTCTAACTATTACCAATGAAGGTAATATAATTTTTGCTAAGTATTCTTAGGTTGCGAAACCTGTTTAGAAGACAACTCATAATGTAAAGTATTAACATAATATATATATATATATATATATATATATATATAATGAGCTACATTGTATTATAATTAGCTATATAAACCATGCACTATAGTCAATAGCATTGATCTAATTTTTGTCCGATAGAAAACATGGTTTGTGTTAATTTTACATATATAAAACAAATGGGTAAACGGTTACTCGTTTATAACCGCGGTTAATACCCATAACCGCCCATTCAAATTTTGCGGGTAAACGGTTATACTCATAACCGTTTATTTATCTAAACAGTTACCCATAACCGTAACCGTTTAATTTAAATGGGCGAATAACCGCGGTTACCCATAACCAATGGGTATTTGCCCATCCCTACCTGACACCAGATTTACCATAGATTATGCTTTACCATCTTGTAGGTATACATATACTATTTAATTAGGCCAGATTAGATTAATAATTCCCGTAGTCATAGGGTACTTGTATGATAACTCCTATGATCAAAAAGTAAGAATTAAACTCTAACGATGTGGACCGTCAACAAATTTAGCTCAAAAATAGAACTTCTGTTAAAGGTTAGTTTAAAATAGGGGTGAGATTGTATTTTCAACTCCAATTGGCACAAAAATTAAAAAAAAAACTAAAGAAGCCCCGAAAGATTAAACTCAAGAGAAACGTTAAGGAGACTTTCAAAAGTATGACTCTCTATAGATTCTCCACCACTTCATAATTTGAAATAATTCTAATGTCAGTATTATAAAATATTGTATAAACAATATAAAAAACTGAATAATCCATAAAAAAATTTCACTTTTAAAAAGCCTCGAGAAAGTAAGTACAAGGGTGAGCCCAAAGGCCCCAATAAAAACCACCAAGTATCGTTCAAATAAAAAAATGGAAAACAAAGTGTCCTTTGGGATTTCTAGTGGAACACTAGGATACGCTTTTGCACCAAAAACGATTGCCCGTTGACTCTTCTTTAATGGACGTATATCATTTTTTAAATAAATAATATTATCTATACTAAAATAAAAAAGCTTTTGTAAAAAAAAAAAAAGAAAAAAAAAGAAAAAAGAAGTATGTGTTTGGATTTTCCTCTTTTTTTTTTCTTTTCATTTCATGATAGTTGAAGAAGATAAATTTGTTTTTGCCCCATATTCTTATGAAGAAAGGAAATAAAGAGGGGGAAGAAGACTGCACACGGCAGAGAAAACTAGGAAAGAAAAATGAGAGAGAATGAGAAGAGGAAAAAAATGAAAAAAAAAGAACAGACAAATTTTGTTAAACAGCAAGTATGTGTTAGAATATATATATATATATATATATATATATATATATATATATATTATCATATTTTCATTTCATTATAGATGGAGAAGATAGTTTAATTTTTTTTCCCATTTATTCTTATGAAGGAAGGAAAAGCACGGAGTGGGGAAGAAGTCGACAGAGAAAATTTGGGAAGAAAAAGGGGAGACAGAGGAGATCAGAGGGAAAATGAAATCTTAAATTAATCTTATGGTGTATATCAATTAATAGGAAATATAATTAAGAGAGTTTTAAATATTAAAGAAAAATAATAAAAGATAATATTTAAGACTTGTCACATGGCGAGTTTTAATTGAATTGTAATGCCACTCAGCAAAGTCTAGTGGCAAGCAAAGCCCCACACAAGTTTTTCTCTACAATGGGCTAGCAATAATGTGGTTCAAATTCGCCTTTGGTGAGAATCGAATATAAGACTTCTCACTTACAAGTGAAGAAGAATATTACTAGACCATAGAACTCAGTAGTCACAATCTATTATTTAATAAAGAAAGAACGTCCTGTTTAGCAAAGAACTGCTTAACAAGATATTATGACAGTAAAAATAACAGAAAAAAACTATGACAGTAAAAATGACAGAATGAAACTACAAGACATTTTTCTTTTGGGTTGCAACAAAACATTAAAGCACAATCGCTGTAAAAACTTGATTTCCAAACCAGTTTACAATAAGAATGAAGAAGGAACCACAAACAATATTTTTCAAAAACGCTGTTTGTGCATGATTCAGAGATGTGATCTGATTATCCAAGGACTGCCCATTGCCCGCAGTCTAGCACTGCACTAGTAACTGGTTTTAATATGCACTGCACAATCTATAAAACTCTATTACACGAAACAAAGAAGGTCAGGGACCGCCAGCTGTGCTGAAACAGAAACACCCGGTAGACTGATCTTCAGGAATCATGCCGCCTCCCTTGCTTGTATCTATTGTAGGGGTGGAATTTTTTACCAAATTACCATACCTACCGTATTACCAACCGTACCATACCAAAGTTGTGCCAAAAAATTTGTACCACTGGTAATGGTACGGTATTTGTACCATACCATACTGTTTCGGTATGGTACTGGTACTCAAAACTAGTACCAATAGTATACCATACCTACCGGTTACCAATATTATTAATATTATATTATATATTTATTTATATATATATATAATTATGTATTATGTATTATGTAATATTATATTATGCTGTTTGACACTTTGACTGATTTATCCTATTCCTAAAATCTCTACAAACCAAACACTCTTAGTCTCTCACTCTGGTCCCTACTCGACACATTAGAAACCTAGGGCTTGTTCTGCCGTCGCAGCTCTCTCATCGATTCATCTTCGTTTCTCGTTTTCGGCGACTTTGTCTTCCAAGTGAGGGCACAACATATGCATTGGTTATTACCACCTTGAATTGTGGGTTCAAATCAGCAAGCCAGTCGTCGAGCACAGCTATAGATATTTACATTTTTGTGGTTTGCTGTCTTTCGTTTCTGGTTCATTTGAGTATCAACATGCTATAGAAATCTTGTCTTATGATTTATTAAGTTTTTACCACTTTGACATACAATAGTAAAAAAATCTTGAATTTGGTTAAATTGTGTATATATGTCAAACTGTGTATATTTTCTGGGCTTTGAATTAGGTTAGAAAAATATTAGATTTTGGGCAAACTAAGTGGCGTAAAACAAAGTGGTAATTACCATTGGCATACCATACCAACCAAACTATTTGGTATACCGATATTCGGTATACCAAAAGTTTGGTACGGTAATGGTAATAGATTTTGTCATACCAAATATTTGGTATGGTAATCGGTACCGAGATTTTGGTACGGTAATGTACCAAAACCACCCCTAATCTATTGCACAAAACGGCTTCACTACCTCTTCCATTTCAGGGCATTCATCCGGGCTTGCATCCCAACATTTTCGCATGACGCTTGTGGAGCCAAAAATAATCACAAGGCAACACATGAATTTTTGAGTAAAAAGGACAAAATTACATTCGAGGCACACCGAATTTCCTATGCGTGAGCAGTAGACAATCATCTATCAATCAAGTCAAAAATGTCCAAAAAGGTAACAAGTTCAAAGTTATTTCATCCATCCTCATCTTGTATTCCCTACAGGATATTTATTTCATAACCTTCAAAACATTCCATATAAATTGAGTTAATTGGCCAATTAATAGAGTTATTACCTAATTAATCTATTAATTGCCAAATAAATCACCCATCACAACTAAAAAACACCCTAAAGGCCGGCCACTCTCTCTCCTAAGAGGGCTGGCCATGCTCTATATATTGAGTCCTATTTTCTTTAAAAACCTAAGTCCACACTCTTGCAAAATTTTAAAAAACTGTCCAAACACTTTTCTCTCTAAATTCTAATTTTGGCATCAGAGGTTCTTCAGCCAAAGCCCCCCCTCCAAATTCATCGTGGGCATGTGAGGCTCTTGGCCTTGACCAAAGGTGTTAGTTATTTTGTAGGTGCAATTTTGTCCAAGAAGAATGAGGTAGAAATTTGCATCCACAAATTGGTGCTTTCATTGAGAGAAGAGTCACACACTCGTAAAAGACACTCATCTAAAAGGTTTTTCTCTATTTTCTAGTTCATTTGAATATTTTTCGTACGTTCTTATTATTAGAATTTTTTATTTGCAAAGATTCTTTGACAAAACGTAAAAGAGAAATATAATGGCTAGAAATTTAGAAAGTTTCATGAGTGAAAATTCCAATATTCAAGAAATGGGACCGCTGTGATCCACAAGACTAAATGTAATCTTAGGGGGAGCGGCACCACCACTATAAGGCTCCACTATGGCAACCACCCGCGGCGAGGTTCATGGCTCCATTACCACAGCCCATGTCGTGCTATCTAAGGCCCACGCTACCAAAGCTACGGTCCGAGCCATGTCACTCCATGCCAAATGCGACCCCAATGCGTTGCTAAGCTGAGCCCAAGCCTCGCATTCTCGAGCATCAAGCGCTGAGCATCCTGCTTCCACGGCCCAGCTGCTTCCGTGGCCCAGCTGCTTCCGTGGCCCAGCCTGCTTCCGCGGACCAGCTTCCTCCCGTGGCCTAGCCTGTTCCCGTGGTTTCCCAAATAGTCCAAGTCAGCCCAAGAGTAGCACAATCGTTCCGACTCCAAGTTTTAGGACCTATGATCGAACCGGGGGCATTTTCACCACATTTCTCTATTGATTTGACATTTTCCAATTCAAATCTCGCGCCCGAAGCCTACCACACTTCCACTGCTCAAGAAGGCACATTCCTTCCAAGCTCCTCTAATCCAAATGGCAAACAACATTTGTCTCGACAAGTCATAGAGTTGATGAGCGTCATTGCATAGCAGACGACATTGGTGAATTAGCTCTTACAGTGCACCAAGATGCAACGTGCTCTAGATGAGGTGTCCCAAAGTAAGACAAGGGCAGACGAACTTCTCCAGCAGCGTCCCGACAAGCAACTACTCGACCAGCCATAAACCGAGCATTTGGGCAGTGTACACTCTCGATTGGGCCCTCCGAGATAGCGTATACTCCCGTCTTAGTGTGCAGAGGAGCGTGCACTCTTAACTAGGCCCACAGACGAGCATACACTCACGGTTGGGGCCATACTCCGATAATCAACATAAGCAGTCTTCTATGCGAAGCGTTCATTCGTGGCCAAGCCTGCAATGAGCATCATCCACATCACATCGAGTTCAACCGGCAACTTGCGAAGAATTTACTCGCCTGCCAAATGTGAACCACATGCACCGCCACTGTAGCATAGACGAGCCAAGCATATTGAAGAGCAGCCTAGACCAGCAGGTCAAGACCGGGGGCACTCGAGAGCTTCACCACCTCAACAAAGGCAAATTCAAGAAGAAGTAGAGAGGCTTATGAATGAACATTTGCGTGATTTCCAACGCAACGAAGTCATTGACAAGGCACTACGACGAGACATAACCAACATGAGCAGGTCACCCTTTATAGACAAGATCGAACAAGCAGAGCCTCCACGAAAGTTTAGCATGCCACATTTCACATCTTTCAAAGAAGATGAAAATCCGAAGAGGCACTTGAAGCACTACCGAAGCACGATGGTCCTTTATCGGAATAATGATGCATTTATGTGCAAGATAATCGCCATTACTTTACAAGGTGAAGCACAAGATTGGTTTCATACCTTGCCGCCACAATCCTTCCAGAGTTTCGACGAACTTTCTTTGGTTTTCACCAAAGAATATTCATCTTATTGCTTGATCAAGAAGAAGTCTGATCACTTGAAGAAAACCCAAATGAGTTGCTCCGCGATTACGTGAAGATGTTCAAAGCAGAGAAGGCGAAGATAGTCCGATGCGACGACTCAATAGCAAGAGCAACCTTCGAAAAAAGACTCCCGGCAGATCACTCGTTGTTCGGAGAGTTGATCATGAAAGAAGATCTAACTATAGCAGATTCCTTCACTTTAGCAAAGAAGCACGCGCTTTAGGACGAGGATTGGTGAGCAGACAAGGCGCTTGAGCAGCCTCTGAATGAAGTGGCAGCTGAGAAGGAGGATGGAAAGCAGCAGAACAACAAAAGCAGGCAAGGGGCCAAACATAGAGACCGATCCCCAACTAGAGGAGACCGGACGACCAAGAACTACTATAAGTTCTCAATCTCAACCCCATCAAATGCACATTCGGAGTATCTTTAGGCAAATTTTTAGGGTACCTAGTAAGCCAATGAAGAATCAAAGCACATCCTAAGCAAATCTGAGATATTCTAGAGATGAAATCTCCTACTATCTTGAACGAGATCCAAAGCTTGACTGGACGAGCAACCGCCCTCAATCGCTTTCTTTCGCGGTACATCGATCGATGCAAGCCTTTTTCAAGGCTATCAAGAGGGCACAACGAGACAAATATGATGAAAACTATGAAAGAGCTTTCCAAGATCTGAAGAAGTATCTCATATCACCTCCCTTACTATCTAAGCTAGAAGCAACGTAGGACTTAAACACCTACTGGGCAGTCTCAGAAGTAGCAATAAGCTTTACCATCATATGAGAAGAGCTGGGGGCCCGACTACCTGTATTCCACAGTTCAAAAGCTCTCTTTGATGCTACCAGAAATTCAAAAGACTACCTGTATTCCACAGTTCAAAAGTTTTCCTCGATGCTACCAGAAATTCAAAAGCTAACTTTGGCGATAGTTGTTGCAACCCGGAAGCTCAAGTTTTACCTTCAGACGCAAGCAGTTATTCTCATGACACACTATTGCACCCAATCTAGACCCGCAACAATAAAGGCGTAGACACTAGCAGATGCAAAGTTTTCTGACGAACACAACATCTCGGCCCAAAAAGCACTCCAAGCGCAGACGAACACTATACAGACACGCTCGGAACACAAGTTTTGTCTTTGTCTCCCCAAAAGATTCTACATAGGAGCAACATGTACCGGCAGTTGAACACCACCTTCTGCTACGTGTCACACGGCCTTAGCCGAACCTTGCTCCATAATTCAATTCTAGAGTGGTCCAATACCGGTAGTTAAGCATCTCATGCTACGTGTTACATGGCCCAGCTCCACGGCTCCCTACTGCGTATTCACGACTTAACAAGGTGACCCAACGAAGGCTCCACAGCTCCTTATTGTGCTTTCACGCCTAGCTTAGGCGACACAACAGAACTGCCCAACAAGCCGAGCGTGCTCAAGTCGCACCTACTCCACTCGATGAAGACTATTGGCATTTGCATATCGACGACGCATCCAACTACAAAGGTTCAGAGGTAGGCGTGGTCCTTGTCACCCCAAATAGTTCAATGCCGGAGTAGTCGATCACTCTACGCTTCAAAGCATCAAACAACGAAGTAGAGTACGAGGCCCTATTAGCAAGCCTCCTAATGGCAAAAGACCTGGCGGTGAAGAAGCTTGCAATTCATTCCAATTCCTAGCTAATCACTAGCCAGAATACCAAGGAGTACACAGTAAAACATCCAAGGATGATGCAATACCTAGAGAAGGTACACAAGCAACTTGAGGCATTTTAGAGTTACACTCTCACTCAAGCTTCTCGAGCAGATAACACCCACATGGATGCATTAGCCAACCTAGGCTTCGCCCTCGACTACCAACTCAAACGCTCTTTTCCGGTGGAACATCTAAACAAGCCAAGCATCGAGGTGGTGCCAGCAGCCGAAGTGTCATAGGTTAGTATAACTCTAAGCTAGCAAAGTTCCATTATAGACTACTTGGTCAATGACACACTCCCCATAAAAAGATTGGAGTCTAGAAAGCTCCAAATAAAGGCAGCATGCTACTATATGTGGAACGACATTCATATCCGAAGATCCTACACCGGACCACATCTTTGCTACCTAGCGTCTCCCGATGACTTGAAGGTTTTAAGCTCAATCTACGAAGGCATTTGTGGAAATCACTCTGGATGCCGATCCTTAGCACAAAAGGCTTTCAACGCAGACTACTACTGGCCCATCATGCACCAAGATGCTAAGAAATTAGCCCAAAAGTGCGACCACTGCCAACGTCTCAAGCCGATACCAACACTGCCTGCTAGCGAATTACACCTGTAGACAAGTCATTAGCTGTTCATGCAATCGACCTGGTAGGACCTATGTCGCCCACTATTGAGGGCAGAGGTATGATGATCGTGGCAACCGATTACTTCACCAAATGGGTAGAAGCAGAGCCCATGACGACCACGACTCAGACGGACATAGAGAACTTCGTATAGAGGAACATCATTTTCCAATTTGGCATCCCTCAGTCTATCGTCACCGACAACGGCCCATAATTCGTGGGCAAAGATTTGGTGAAGTTCTTCCAAAAGTACGGCATCAAGCAGCACATATCCACATTGAGATATCCTCAAGGCAATAAGCAAACCACAACATTCAACAAGACGATCCTCGACTGCCTTAAGAAGTCCCTCACCGACAAGAAGGGAAAATGGCCAAACGAACTCCCCGGATGTCTTTGGCATATAACACCACCAAAAGACGAGCAACCGGTGAGACTCATTTCTCTTTGGCATTTAGTTCGGAAGCCACCATTCCTCCCAACATTATCGTGCCAAGTATCAGCACTCTACTCCTAATCATTGAGCAGAACAATAAGAAGATGGCCACAAGCTTAGATCTGGCAGAGGAGAAGGTGAGCAGACTATCACCCGCATTGCGCTTACCAACAGCAGGTCATTTCCAGCTACAATAAAAGGGCCAAGATCCGGTAGTTCCAACCCGGAAATCTAGTCCTAAGAAAAGCCTTCATCACTACCTGCAGAGAAGACTCCAAAAAGATGGATCCCATCTGGGAAGATCCGTACAAGATTAGTAGAGTAGGCAGCAAGGGTAATTATACTCTTGCCACCCTGAATGACAAAGAGATCGAGAAGCAATGAAACGCCTATAACCTGAGGAAGTACCATATGTGACCTCCCACTGTATCAAGACCCAAAGTGACACGCCCCGACCCCGATGTCCTGTAGACATCGGGGTGGTCACGTGCTGGCCGACACCCGAAGGGTGACGAAAGCCATTTAGAAGGTATAAAAACGAGAAATATGAATTTAGATTACACATTTAATAAGTGTTTCAGGAACGTGTTCAGAACATACATCTAATTTGAAATATTACAAGAAAGAATATCAACTTGGATACACAAAAGAGTGGTTCCTACACCGAGAGGACTCGAAGATGCTGAAGCGGAAGTGCCTCGACGCCGGGATTGTATGCCTCGAATCTAAGCCCTGAAGGGGGCGCAAAACAAAGGTGAGTGGACCAATTTGATATACATATAAGAAAACAGTTATCAACGTACTATCCCCCAGATTTTATGAAAACACAATTATATCATGATAAACATAGGTTTTCTGAACCTAGAATGCCGTGCAATATTTCATGTCCTAACTCATCGTGCAATATCTCGATTCATAACTCGCATACTATAATCATATTCATAGGGGAATAATCGCTAGTGAATGTCCAATATAAACGCTTCAGGCCCCATGCCGGCTCCCCGTCCCTGAGCATACAGTCAGAGGAAACCACACTGCAGGCCCAATGCCAGCTTTCCGTCCCTGTACTCAAAAGTCAGAGGTAACACACTCCAGGCCCTATGCCAGCACCATAACCGTCGCCCGGGATGGACCGGAACCCTATCCCTACATCCCGTAGCGGAAGTGGACCTAAACCGTCGTCCGGGATGGACCGGAACCTTATCCCTACATCCCGTAGCGGTAATATCATAACTATCGCATATACATTTATACACTATCAGAACTATCGTCATACATCATTCTCATGCTATCATGCTTTTCATACATGCAATTCTACAATAAAACATGTATTTTTAGAAGGGGTCCACTCACAGTACTTAGCCGTCCAACGCTGCACTGCTAGCGAATCTAGAACAATCCCAAAAGTTGCCCCTAAGTACATAAAGGGTACAACTTAGTCAAACTCTATTCAAATGAATTTATTTGGGAAAACGGACCTCAAAAACGGGTCCAGGACGTCGAAATTAGCTTAGGAGGGGTCCCGAACGGAACCCGAAAAAGTCAACCCAAAAAGTCAACGTTGACCGTTGACCGGTCAAAGTCAAAGTCAACGGTCAACGGTCAAAGTCAAAGTCAACCGTTGACCGGGTCAACGGTCAACCGGGTCGGGTCAACGGGTCAGGGTCAACGGGTCAACGGGTCAGGGTCAACGGGTCAGGGTCAACGGGTCGGGTCAACGGTCAACCCACGGGTCACTGGGTTGGATCCGGGTTTGGGCTAGGGTTTGGGTTGCAAGGGTTTGGGCTTGGTGGGTCTGACCCAAATAGGGTTTTGGGTTGAAGCACACGGGCCCAAAGGCCCTTTTTTTCTCACGGCCCGGAGGCCAACCCTAAAAGGGTTTTGGGTTTGAACTAAACGGGCCGGAGGCCCCTAATTTCTAAGGCCCGAGGCCCTAATTGATTTTAGGGAACCAAAAATAAAAATGGTGCGGGCTAGGGCACCGGGTCCAGTGGAATTGGGCCTAGTGCCCAATTACAAAAGCCCAAAGGCCCTAATTCCTAACTAATTAACAGAAAAAATATAATTGATTAAAAGGGAGTGGGCTGGGCCAGGTTGCGGGCCTAAGGCCCGAGAGGGTTTTGGGTTTCGGGTTCTGGCCCAAAGGGCCTGGTGCACGCCGGAGCACGCAGAGACGAACGCCGGAGCTTCTACAGCTCCGGCCGACTACCAACGGAGGCCTAGAGCTCCGATCTACCCATAAAATCGAAGAGCGAAGAGAGAGGAGTAGAGTGGTACCTTCAGATCGACGGAAAGCCGCCGGAGCTGCTCGAAAAATGCCTCGGGGCTCGCGGATTCGCCGGAGAAAATGGGTGTAGGCACCCCGTCCCGATTTTCGACCTAAAACTCAGAAATACCCGCCAATTAGTTCCTAATTTCTAACCTAAACACGAATAAGGAGAAAGAGGGAGACGATTTGAGGCTTACCTCGTCGGAGAAACCGAGGACTCGCCGGGGGGAAACTCTGGGTTTCCTTGTCCGTCGTGCAGCCACCGAGAAAGAGAGGGAGAGACGAGAGGCGCGAGGGAGAGGGGACGAGGGTGAGTCGAGAGGGATGGCGAGGGTGCGTGCGTTCGTTCGTGAGGACGAGAGAGTCGAGAGGGTTACGGGAGAGTGAGGGTGCAGAGAGAGATCGAGAGGGTAGAGAGGGACAGCGAGGGAGATGAGAGACAGAAGAGAGGGAGAGCTCGGGGGACCAAACCGGGTGGGCCCATTGGGCTCACCATTTAAGAAACAAAACAATTATAAAATTAAAAAGGGGTTTTAGGGACTAAATTGAAGGATTATAAAACTCTAGGGGTTGAAATTGGTATAATAGAAAACATTTTGGGGGTTAATTTATAGGGTTTAACATAAAATCAAGGGGCGGGCGTGTCACAAAGACTCAATCAGTTCAACAGACACTACTTCACAAGCTGAGGACTATCCAGATGTTATGTGGTCTTTCACAGCTAAGTTATTCGTTCGTTTCACTCGTTTTTCAATGAGGAATTCATAAGTAATTTGCAACTTGGCTGAACTACATGTCTACAACAACTGATCACCCTTGCACTTTAAAAGAAGACTGCGCCCTGCTTAGGGACTCATCGTAGGAATTGCACCCCCCGATAGACCAACCATGCTATTCAGTGTGAGAGGGTAAACCAATCCCCCAACACCTACATGGGTCTGCTCTCCAAAGCGGAATGATAAACTCTATACTCCGAATATCTAGATGTGGATGAGCTGGGTTGCCCTAGTATAACTAGAAGCACGATGGCTTGTGTCGGGATTCCTAGAAGTAGCCATAATGGTCTTTTTCAAAGCTTAGCTAACTAAAGGATTTTGGGTCTCTCAGCCTAATCTGTGGGGAATTGAGCCCTAGAGATGGATGGGGCACATTACGCAGTACGCCCGATGGACGACTACCCTGGATGCCTAAAGCTACTACCGAGTGCACTAAGGTAGCCTACGGTTTCCAGAAGACAGCCTACGGCTTGCCCTTCAAGCAGTAAAGCCGCGCTAGACTTATACAACTGCACATTCTTGTGAAAGGTTAAACAAGCTAGTGCGCATATATGAAGCTTTATCCACTGCCGACATGTTACGTAGTCGATAAGCTTCACCTCTGCCAAGCGCGGAAATTTACACCAAGTCCTAAAGTGTTGTAATACTTGTTACGCAACCTACAGATTTGGAGGAAGCCAAGGTTAACAACTTAGTGGTTACACAGACTTGTCTGCTTCTGTAAGTAAGGCATTCGGCTGCCAACCCTATGGCTAACAACCTTGCAAAGTTCTACACCAACACATACGACTACGTAGGCTACGCAAACTTGTCTACTTATAGAAAAATAGCACGCTTACCACTGGCTTACAAAGTCTAAAGGTTAGGGCATGAACAAAAGAAGCGAAGATGGAGAAAAACGAAAGAAGCAAGTTTATTAAATTTTCGAACAAAATTGATAAACAACTAGCAAAGACCGAAGGAGTACAAGCAAATCAAAAAGTAACAAGGGAAACAATGAAAATCCTAAAGACTACCTAGAAGACTACTCTTCAGCAGCTTGGACACTCCACGACTACTCGGTCGACACACCTTCAGCAGTCGTGACATTCTCAGCAACGACACGATCTGCCGCTTCACCCCTGGCTACTCCAACTTGGGCACCAACATCTCCGGCTACTTCACCAATGAAGGCCTCAAAAGTAAAGGTAAACAAGTCTTCCAGAGAAATAGAGAAGGTTTCAAAGTCTTTACCAGTAAACTCGAAGTTAGAATACTTACCAAAGAGATGATCTACATAACCCAGCTTGTAGAAATCGGCCTTACTCTGAACAAACGAAGCCTCAAGCCCAGCCTTCTCACCTTTCAGCTGCCCGATCTCCTTGAGTAGACCAACATGGACGCGCTGCAGATCATCCACTTCTTTCTTCAAACTTTCATTGATCTTTAGTGCACCTTGGAGTTCTAACACTTAGGGTTTAAGCCTATCAACAACCTTCTTGAAGTGGATAACTTGGTTATAAGCAGCAATTAACTATTTATCCTTTGTATAAGCAGCGGAAGGAAGCTTATAAATGGCACTCTAGATCTTGAATTTAAGGTATGTAACACATGATCTCATTCTCTGCATTTTCATACTTAACTTGGATCGCGTCAAGCCTAGCCTTCAAGTCAACGATCTTTTGGCGAGCGGTTTCAAGCTGCAGAAAAGTGGGCGCAGATATATTAGACCCTTTCAAAACGACGACCTCAGATTCCAACCTCTTGATCTTCTCGGTAGAAGAATAAGCTTCGGCTGCCACAACCCTTGCCACCTCTTTGGCAGCCTTGGTATCCATTTGGTCAAGCAGTATAGACTCGGCTGCCAGAATAGTCGTCTTCTGTATCATCGCAAGTGGGGCAGTCTTCCTATACTCGGTCGTATGCTTCGCAAAGGAACTCGAGCAAACAATCCCTCTAATTCCATCGACAAACTTGGCACAAGCGTCCATGTCTCTAAGAAGAAATGGTTTCAAAAGTGCATAGATCTCAGTAGCCTCCCTAGAGTAGGCTTAGTGGATTTCTCACAGCTGCCTACGCAAGCAGTCTCCTACTTCCCAGCAGGTGATTCGGTCTCAACAGTAGGAGGAGTAGGCCTTGACGCCACTTCAATAGTAGAGTCCACCTTATTGCTCTTCATAATAGCAACCATTTCCAAAGGTGAACCAGACTTAGCTCCCAACAGACGTTTTAGTACAGACTTTGGCACTAAGGGCATGACAGGAGCTCTACGCTGAGCAACCCTATTAGCAATCGAACTAGCCATCTTTGCCATGGCATGCGTCATTGGCTCAGATCTAGCAACCCCATATTTCGTCCCCTTGGAAAAAGTCAAGTCAATAACAAGTCTGGGGGTAGCCGGCGAACCCTCTAAACTCTCTCTCTTGTAGGGTAGAATAAATCGTTCTTGGGGAACAAATATCCTCTAAGCTCTCTCTCTTGTAGGGTAGAATAAATCGTTTTTCAAAGTTGATTTAATAACCTACTTAAGGTGGACTTAAATAGGCTTTGAGAGAAATTTATTTCCCTTTCTTAGAAAGATCTAATTTCCTATTAAAGAGGGAATCAACATCAAAATAGGAATCAGTCCAAAGTTTCCTAAAGTAAGAAAGTCTCTACACCTGTTACCCTCGAGGCACACTGAATTTCCTATGCGCAAGCAGTGGACAATCATCCCTTAATCAAGTCAAAAGTGCCCAAAAAAGGTAACAAGTTCAGAGTTATTTCATCCATCCTCATCTTGTATTCCCTACAAGGTATTTATCCCATAACCTTCAAAACATTCCATATAAATTGAGTTAATTGATCAATTAATAGATTTATTACTTAATTAATTGCCAAATAAATCACCCATCACACCCAAAAAACACCCTCAAGGCCGGCCACTCTCTTTCCCAAGAGGGTCGGCCATGCTCTATATATTGAGTCCCATTTTCTCTAAAAACCTAAGTCCACACTCTTGCAAAATTCCCAAAAACTCTCTAAACACTTTTCTCTCCGTTTTGTAGGTGCAATTTTGTCCAAGAAGAAGGTGAAAATTTGCATCCACAATGCTAGCCAAAGTGCTCGGACAACATCTTGGGATTTCTGGTTGTAAATTCTGACATCCAAGCATTAAGTATTAGGACCAAGGTTTGGTGATCAACATTACTTAAAAGCAAAAGAAAGACAAGTTTTGCTAAATCATTTCCACCACTTCAAAACAAATGTGGAGTAAACTCTCATAAAGAAATTAAAGCATTATGTGCCACCAAGGTTTTAAAAGACACTAGTCACTAGTCGAGCGGCATGCTGAACTGGAGTCTAGCGCCTAGGCGACTAAGGAGGTATAGGCAGGGGCCTAGGCAAACTAAACGGATTTAAGTAAATTTATTATATATTATATAAATAAGTGTCTATTTATACTAAAAAAAACACATGAATTGTATTGGGATGCATCAAAGCTTTAACAAAAACAGCAGCCAAATCTCAAATCTTCACTCCAAAACTTCCTGCCCTGAAGCCTTCAAAACATATAAAGTTCCATAAACCCCCAAAAACTCGATTGAAATTTTGAAAAAGAAACTGGAAAAATATAAACAGCACGACCTGCAGGTCCAAGGCTCATTTACCCACCCCTAACTATAAAGTATTACAATTGTTCTTGCCAGATAAACCTCCACTGAAATATAGAGTTGGTGGGAGTCTGTGACTTTTGGTCATTTTCTCTGCATATTAAAAAAAATATTAGATTTGATTAATTGGCTAACTCAACATATCTAGACTACTTTAGATATCTTCAAATTTTTATGATGATTAGGTGTTGACTAGAAAGACTATAACAAGTTTTCCTCGTTCTGCCAATCTTAGATTCTCTTTCTTTTTTTTTCTTTTTTTTTCTCCTCGTGGGGTCAAATATTGTTTTGTCTTTTTAATTGCTTTCTTGTCTCCCAAGTCTTCCATAGTTATATTTATTCATTTCCTTTATATGAGCGATCTTGGGAGAAGGGAACCTACCATGAAATTTTGGGTGGAAGGGTGACTACTCGTAAACAAATGATCTATATTCTCTTGCAACACCGATTACACTATTTTGTGAGTGTTTGGTTGAATTTTTTTAAAGGATATTATAGGCAATGTAGAGACAATCAATTTAAAACAGTAAAAGACTCTGAAACGACCCAAGGGCCCTTCATCCCGCCGACACCAGATTAACCAAATTTACTATAGATTCACAAAGCCATATTAGATTAGGCCAAATTGGATCAATAATATCCTGTGGTTATGGGGTCCCTGTGATAAAAAAAAAAAAGTTTGGAATTAAACTCCTGATGAATGCTGTCAACAAATTTAGCTCAAAAATAGAACTTCCCTTAAAGGTCTGTTAAAAATAGGGGTGAGATTCAATTCCAATTGGCACCAAAAATAAATAAAAAACTAAATAAAAACCCTGACAGGTTAAACCCAAAGCAGGCAAAGTAAGCACAAAGGTCAAGGGGTGAGCCAAAAGGTCCAATAAAAAACTATAAGTTTGGTGTAACAAACGCATCTTGATAGATCGATTGAAACTATCAAACTTTAATGGTGAGCCTCTGGAAATTAGGTAGGTATGCTTTTCACCACAAAAATGTGCAAACCAATTTGATTTTGGGTTTCTAGTAGTATCATTTCTTTTCTTAATTTTTGTTGTTGACACAAACGATATCTACACTAATGAGGTGGACGAATGAACTAAACCTCACAATGGACTAGTCATAATAATGCGGTTCAAATTCGCCTTTAACGAGAATCGAATCTAAGACCTCTCACAAGTGGAGAGAAATATCATTAGATAGTAGTGTTAAGTGACTTCTTTTCTTAATTTTAAATAAGAAAGAATTGCCCATCAACTCTTTGTTTTGTCTTTGCAGGACTTCTATTCATTCTTAATACTCTGTCACCTCACAATTTAACGTAAATTCTTGTGCTAATGTCATAAAATTGTACTAAAAATTATGAGGTGACATGGAGTCCATAGAGATGTGATCTGATTATCCAAAAACTGCCCGCAGTCTAGCACTGCACTGGTAACTGGTTTTAATATGCACTGCACAATCTATAAAACTCTATTACACGAAACAAAGAAGTTCATGGACCGCGAGGTGTGCTGAAACAGAAACAGCCGGTAGACTGGCCTTCAGGTATCATGCCGCCTCCCATCCTTTTATCTATTGCATACAACAGCTTCACTACCTCTTCCATTTCAGGGCGTTCATCCGGGTTTGCATCCCAACATTTTCGCATGACGCTAGCCAATGTGCTCGGACAACATCTTGGGATTTCTGGTCGTAAATTCTGCCATCCAAGCATGAAGGTATTGGGACTAACATTTGTTGATCAACATTACTTAAAAGCCAAAGACAATGTCTGGGGCGGGTTTCCGCTGAGAACGGAGTAGTGTTTTGCTACATCAGTTCCACTACTTCAAACCAACGTGAAATCAAATAATTATGTGCAACGACAAACAAACCTGTTGCACTGCTGCAGATGAGACATGAGTAGAACTTGGATTAGGATAAGGCATGTCACAGCAATAGATTTCCCATAAGCAAATACCAAAACTATAGACATCGCATTTCCTGTTGTATGGCTTGCCATCAAGGACCTACAAAAACCTTTGATGTTAGAATTCTAATCCAATTTCCAGCAAGGGGAATCTATAAATAAAAGAATGTCACTCACTTCAAATTCGTTTAGAACTAGATTTGGCAATGATTAAAAAAATTAGTAGTACCTCTGGGGCCATGTATCCAAGGGTACCAGTCTCCCAAGTCGTGTCCCTTGATTTCCGAGTTTCTATTCGAGTAACGCCAAAATCAACAAATGTCAACGTTCCATGAGCATCAACCAACATATTTTCCGTTTTGACGTCACGATGTAAAATTTTCTTTGAGTGAAGATAGCTCAAACTGAGAGAATGAAGCACCGAGAACCAAATCCTTTAGTTTAAAACCCAACAAAAAAACATAATTAAATCAAGCACAAAAAATGAACCCAACTCACCCTTTGGAGTGATCCAAAGCAAGCTGAATCACAACCTTAAAGGCAAGTTTGCTTCTTCTATTCCTGATCAAAAAATTCTTTAGCTGCACAGCACCACCAGGAACAAACTCAACAACAACACAACAAGCGCTTGAAGGAGGAGAATTATGGCTATCGTTTGATGTGTTTTTAACAGGGATTTTAAGGTTGGAAGTTCCCATTGAAGCTCCGACCAACTGTCACAAAATGGTTATAGTTTAAAATTTTAAATAGATAAACCTCAACCACAGGAGAAGATAACGGTGCATGAACATTTTGACATTATTCTAAAAACCAAAATATTGTTAGGAAAGCAAACAGTGTCGAAAATTTCATCTGAAGCTATCATGACTTCATATGATGCAAACTGAGATGAAGAATATATAAGAAATTTACCTTTGCGATATTTGGGTGGTCAAGCTTATGCCAAACAGCAACCTCTTGCTGAAATGACGCCCGAAGAGCAGCAGTTTCAGCTGCTGTGGCAATACCGTCCTCACCCCAAGCCAATATCTTCACTAAAATATCAAGAATACACAGACAATGAGAAGAATATTGACAAAAAAATACAGGATAACCTACGGGTCATTATTCAATCAAATAACACCGCTTTCTTACATTCAATAAAAAAATTATGTATTTGTAAATTTGTACCTATACCTAGGCAAACAATCACGTATTATTTTCTGCAATAAAGTAAACCCGCAAGTCTAATAACAATGGAAGTTCGAAATTTGAGTCCAGCATGCTAAAACCATTCCCAATAGATTCATTAACCATCTGATACACGATTGCTGTAGCACCTCCTGTTAATACTTAAGGCCTGTTTGGGATCGCAACAGCACTTCCAGCATAAGTGCTTATGAGCAGAATTGTTTTCTACAGCAATCCCAGACGAGCCATAAACTATACTAAACAATTGTAGATGATGGCTTACCGTCTACCAACTCAACCAAATGTAAAGTTTCTCAATTCCATTTGAATTTTGGTAAAAATCATTGACCACTAAACTATTTTTGAAGTCTCAAAAGGTCAACAACGAAAAAGAACTGAACTTGAATTGAAGCCTTCAGAGAAATCAAAGTACCTGCAACATCTTGGCCGTCGTATGCACCGCGGTACACAGTGCCATTGGTTCCATGAACAATAACATGTCTTATATCCAACTTAGCCAAATCAATCTCCCACTCTTCCATCTTTGCTTCACCTCCCTCTCCCTCTCCCAACTCCTACTCAAGTGCTTCTCCAACTGGATATCCCGCCAAATCTCAAGTTTTCACTCCTTCACAACATAAGTAATTTCTTAAACCCCCGAAAACTTGATTGAAACTTTGACAAAGGAATTGGAAAAACATAAATGCCCCCCCAGAATCTTGGAGCTGAAGAACTACACCAAATCGAGAAAAAAAATGGGGATGGGGAAAAAAGGAAGAATAAAAGTATAGAAAAATAGAGTTTTGGCAAACGAGAGTGAGAGAGCCAATAGAAAGAGTGGATAGAATCGTAAAATGAAAAATCAAAGAAAGACTCTAATATGTAGGAAAATTTACGCGAGGGTTAGAGCAGTAAATATATGGGTCAGCAGCAACTAGCAAGTGTTTGGCAGTACAAGCTCAGCAGCAACTTAATCACTAAATTCGTTCTCCCCTAAAGTTAAACAAATTAAACCAAAAACAATATTGGAACAGAGGTCAAGTCCCGTTTAAGTGGAGGTTTGTCTGGCCAAAACATTTGTAATACTCCATGGAGCTGGTGGGAACCTGTGACTTTTGATTGTGTCATTTTATCTGCGTATTAAGAAAATATTAAAACCGTTTGGGAGGGAAAAGAATCCATTGCTTTCTACAAAGCTACAAGGGAAGAAGGACGAGCGTTCCGCATCCACCAACTTCGTTCTTGTCGCACGATCAGTGTCAAAGTACGTTGAAGGGAGTATTTTTTTATTTTTATAATTGTTTGACCCAAACAATGAGATTTTCCACTCAGCTACCACTATTGAATCCAAAAGAAATTCAGAAAAGTAGAAAGACCCATATTTGGTTCATATTTTTTTGTAATAAGTTAAGGCTTTCATCAAGTTAGTAATTAATCCAAATTAATTGCAAATTTACAAGGTCCCACTACCATTTGAATCACCTCCCTACTGCTGTCTTGTGTCTATGAGGGATAATCCATTGGATTATGTTCTTGGTAGTAAGAATCTGCCGTCTTTAGGCCACACAAATTTGTACCTACACTGGATCAAATCGTAGACATTATCTGGTCAGCGTTGACCTTCATCGAAGCGCTGATTTCGGATCCGAATATCGTTTTTCCAAATTCGATTGTTTTAATAGAGTTTCGCTAATGAGTTCGTCTATGCACTTAGGTGCGAGCCGTTCCAAAGGCCCTAAAGGACAAGCCCAGATAAAGGAGGACTTCATTGACGATTAGTGGGTGGACTTTTATTTCAGAAATGTTTTGTTTATCTAAATTCTAGACATCAATTTCACATCCTTTCGGGTGTTTGCCAAACTATTCATGAAATAAAATTACAAAGTGGAGAAAGAAGGAGACAGAGAGAGAGGCGAGAAGCAGAGAAGAGAGAGAGACAGAGGTGGCTGGGTTGTGTGATTATTGAGCTTTTGAATTTGTTGGGTACTGGGTTGTGTTGAATGGCAAGGCGGGAGGGGTTTTGGGTGTGGCCGCCGACGAGGGCGGTAGGGAACGAGAAAGTGAGGTGTGGTGGTAGTTAGTGTGGCGACGGCAAGTTAAGGTTATCTCTAACCGAAGAGTCCAGAGGGTCGAAAATAGTCCGAAAACCGTCTCCAACCGAGGGCTAAGCCAAATGACTCGTGGGTCCCACGAAATTTAAAAGGGCCAAAGGGCTGGCTGCCGCTGGAGCCCCGGCCCGGCTAGAATTTTTTAAAAATGTATTGGATTTCTTGTCGGATATAACCGACATGAATAATTTTGATTATTGCAATAGTGTCGGTTATAACCGACACGAATAATAATTTGAATATAACAGCTAGACATGAATAATTTTGATTAATTGTAATTGCGTCGGTTATAACCGACACAAATAGTAATTTAAAGGGAGATTATATTCACACACCCCAAATTACTTCCCTCACACCCTTTTAATTTTTTAATATTTTTCTATCAAGTGTTTTTGGTGGGTAGAAAATATTAAAAAATTAAAAAGGTGTGGGAGAAGTAATTTGGGGTGTGTGAATATAATCTCTCTAATTTAAATTGCAATCGTGTCGGTTATATGAAACAATTTGAATACAACGGCTAGCTGACTGCAGCTAGGCGTTGTATTCAATTTTTTTTAATGAATTTAAACCCTTTTTTTCCTATTTTTAAATTATATTTTTTTCTATAACTTCCTATAACTTCTATTTTATAAAATTTGTTTCATATTTTTTTTATAACTTCTATTTTTTTTAAATAATAAATTATGTTTGGCCCTATGGCCCTCGGTTTGAGAATGTTTTTTGTGACAAGGCTAAAACGAGCCATATGGCCCTTGGTTGGAGATGGAGACAAATATAGCCATGTACTGTTCCTTAAAATATGAATATTTTGGAGGGTCGGAGGGCTAAGATGAGCCCTTTGGCCAGCCTTCGATTGGAGATGGCATAAGTGGTTTGAGAACAACTCAGATTCTTGGGGATAAAGCTTAAAGATTTAAGTTCAAAAATTTTAAGCGATAATATAAAAATTTCCTTTCTTCTTTAATTCTTATGGCCTAAAATTTTATCCCGAGATTATTAAATAATAATTTAAGCCTAATTTTTTTCGGTAACATTTTAAAAAATAAAATTTATGTAAATTATCTTAATTTATTTTTGAGAACATTTTAATATAAAAATATTTAATTTTGATATGTAATTAAAAATCATACAAATACATGTATTTATAAAATTTAAGTGAAATTTAATTTAAATATATATTTTTTATATTATTTTGGACGTTAAATTTAGAGACAACATTTCAGCCCGAAAATAAAAGACAATCGAAATCATTACTCCATCAACACAAGTTACACAACCTAGATTCAAACTACAAAACCCACAAAGACGATCACTCTTAAATTAATCCGCAACACACAAAGAAGTCAAATTTTTGTTCCAGCAGACAAGAATGTAACATTTCACAAACAGTAAGCAGAAACTGTAAAAACCCTCATAGAGAACTCAAGAAATTGGCATAAAAGCACAGAGTTGCATGCAACCCAAAAGCATCAAGCCATAAACCAATCTAAAACCCCAACAAGTGATGGGTCAAAACTTTTTCCATGAAAGCACATCCTTTTTCCATGAAAGCACAAAACTTTCAACAGAAAAAAATGCCACGGATCAAAGAGCCATGGGAGCTAAAGAAAAAAACTCAACTGAATGTATGTAATTGTGTATCTATCAATTATCTATGAGTACACAAAAAAACCCATAATCTATAGCAAAAGATAAGAAGCATAGTAAAGAGATTCATACAGATCTCAAACAGGGACCCAACACTTTGGATCAAAAGACCCAGATGCTAAAAAACAAGATCGAGCAATAGAGAAGCAAAAATCACCAAACAAATCACTGGACCAGTTAAAAGTGAACAGAAAAGGAAACCCAAAAGTGATAGATACCTGGGCTTGAGAGAGAGAGAGAGCCTTCCACAAAAAATCAGAACCGTCAAAAGGGTTTTTTTGCTTTGGCTTTGCTTTAGCAGAGTGGAAAGGAAAGGAAGAGGGAAAAGAGCACTCACAACTGTTGAGGGAGATAAAAGGGAGGGACGAAATGGTTATAATTATGTTACGTTAATGTCTCATATTAATTTTTTTTGTAAAAATAATAGAACAAAAAAATAAAATGGAAGAGGAGAAAATAAAATAAGATGAGAATAGGAGCTCGTAAAAGAGGGAGGCAGATTGTTTACTTTTCTTTTTTCATACACTTTTTATTCTTTTTATTTGTGCAGTCACGATTAAATCACGTTAATATTTTATATTAATTTTTTAAAACAAATAATAATAAAAATATAAAATATTAATATAATTTAATTATAACAGTACAAATAAAATATGATAAAAAGTGTACAGAAAAAAGAAGGTAGACAATCTACCTTGTAAAGGAGAGTCAGCAATGTGAAAGCTCCTTGAGAGAGAGAGAGAGAGAGAGAGAGAAGGTTCAGTAGTGACAGTGAGTCCGATTAGATAGACAGAAAGTTGGGCATGGGGGCTACTGCCATGGCCCATGACCATCCGTGGATTGAGGCTTTGATTCTTAGACCGAGAGAGAATTACGGTCAAAGCTATACTGCTAGAGTTATGTTTTTTTTATTAGGATAAGTGGATAACTATGAAAAAAGATTTCAAAATTTTAAATTTTAATAAAAAATTATACACAAATTTAATTTAAGGATAAAAATAAAAATAATTCAACCCAACCGCATGTAAAATATCAAATCAAGCTTTACACTGGACAGTAAGAACTGAAAAAAAGAGGAGCTTTAATGAAAAAGGTTTGGATTAAGCTTAATTTAACCAAAAACCACCTTATACTATTATTTAACCAAAATGACTTTATATTTTATGATAATAACAAAACTATTATATATCAGGCCTTACAAACCTTGAATAATTTATGATAACGAAATAAATTTTTTTTCCAACTCTTACCTCTAACGGAAACCCACTCCGTTAACCACTTTCGTTAGAAACAGACTTTCATTTTTTTTACAAGTATGCCACTTCCTCATTAAAAAAAATTGAAAAAAAAACCCAATAATTTTATACGACCACAAATCCTATCTTGAATTTTGCTCGTTCTTGCTTCGTTAATTTTAAATCGGAGGGGAAAATGTTAGGACCTATTTGGTTGCTCAGAAAATTTCACTAAGATTCTGTTATTTTGACCTACAATATTGTGACGAATGCGACGATGGGTCTGCATATGCTGATTTTGTGGGAAATTTTGGGATTGGAGCTGGCGGGGTTGGAAAGGGATACGATAACACCGAGGGAGAGGAGAGAGAGGTGGAGGGAGTTGGGCGAGAGAACAAAGGCGCACTGTCCGTGGGAAAGGCTGAGTTCGGATTGAAGCGATCCGGCAAGGGTTCAGACTCAAAAAATGAACTCAGGGTAGAGAATATGGTGGCCGGTGGCTACGTCGAGGAGTGCAGGAGGTGGGAGATGAGGTAATCGGTGAGGGAAAAAGGCGTGGTTTGGGGAGGGGGTTGGGATCTGGGTCTCAGGCTGTGGAAAGTCTTGGTCTTTGAGCAAAACCCATTCTTTGGATCAATGTTGTTGCCCTTTTGTTGAGTCGTCATTATTGTTTTTGTTGTTTGAGGTTGAGGTTTCGAGATTTGAATTGGATATGAAGGTATTAAAATAGATATTTTGGAAAATAACTGTTATAGATAATAGGGTAAATTACACCATAGCCCCTCAGGTTTGAGGTCTATTACAACCCCATACAACATCTTTAAAACATTTCACTTTCATACCTCAAGTACTATTTTATTTCAATTTCATACAGCCGTTACATTTTCCATCCATTGAGCCGTTAAGTGCTGACGTGGCTGCCACATATATGCCACGTGGCTGCCAAATGTCTGCCACGTGGCAAATAAAAATAATTTTTTATTTAAAAAACCTAAAATTTCCAACCAAAAAAAAAATTTGGGTAAATTACACCATACTCCCTCAGGTTTGAAGTCTATTACAACTTCATACAACATCTTTAAAACATTTCACTTTCATACATCCAGTACCATTTTATTTCAAAATAACATCTCCGTTAGATTTTCCATCCATTGGTCTGTTAAATGTTGACGTGGCTGCCACATTTGTGCTGATGTGGCTGCCACGTGGCAATTTTTTTAATTAATATTTAAAAAAACCTGAATCTTCTCAAAAAAAAAAAAAAAAAAACCTGAAATCATCTTCCCCGACTCACCCCTTCTTCCATCCATCATCACCCCCCCCCCCCCAAATCCCACTCGAGCCACCCTTTTCTCCCATCCCCCATCACCCACCCCCAAAAATTCCACCCGAAATTAGATGGATCTACTATAAAATGGTACTGGATGTATGAAAGTGAAATGTTTTAAAGATGTTGTATGGAGTTGTAATAGACCTCAAACTTGAGGGGTTATGGTGTAATTTACCCTTTTTTGTTGAGAAAATTTAGGTTTTTTAAATTTAAAAAAAATAAAAAATTATTTTTATTTTGCCACGTGGCAGACATTTGGCAGCCACGTGGCATATATGTGGCGGCCACGTCAGCACTTAACGGTTCAATGGATGGAAAATGTAACGGCTGTATGAAATTGAAATAAAATAGTACTTGAGGTATGAAAGTGAAATGTTTTAAAGATGTTGTATGGGGTTGTAATAGACCTCAAACCTAAGGGGCTATGGTGTAATTTACCCTAGATAATATGTGGATGAACCACTTGAATAATTCGTTATTATATATCCAAAGAAAAACCAGATGAATTATATTCATATGAAGAAAAATGGATGGATTACAATTCCTGCACAGTATTTCACTATTTATTTGAGGAAAGTTTGTAAGGTGAATAGTGTTGCATAAATAGCGGTTATTTTGTTCCCTTCCAGAAATAGTGTGGGTTGTTTTGATTTAGTTTTCAAAATAGTGTGTAATTTTATTGTAGTTCTATAAATAGTATGAATTATTTTGATTCAGTTTCATAAATAGTGTGTGTTATTTTAGTGTAATCTTGAGAAATAGTGTGTAATTTTGTTATAGTTCCAGAAATAGTGTGAGTTATATTGGTTCAGTTTTAGAAGTATGAGTTATTTTATTGTAATTCCAAAAATAGTGTAGGTTACTTTGGTTCAGTTTCATAAATAGTTTTGCGATAATACCAGAAATAATGTGCGTTATTTTGGTTCAATTTCAGAAATAGTGTTGGTTATTTTGCTGTATTTTCAGAAATATTGTTTATTTTGTTTCCTTCCAGAAATAGTGTGTGTTATTTTGGATTAGTTTTAGAAATAGTATTGAGTTATTTTGCTGTAGTTCCATAAATAGTGTGAGTTATTTTACTGTAGTTTCAAAAATAGTGTGGGTTATTTTGTTGTAGTTTCATAAATAGTCAGCCAGTTTAATAAATAGTGTGGTACTCGTGTCAATTTCATACATAGTTAGTCAGTTTAATAAATATAGTGTAGTGCCTGTGTCAGTTTCATAAATAGTGTAGTACATGTGTTAGTTTCATAAATAGTCAGTCAATTTAATAAATAGTGTATAATTGTCACATCCCGGCCTGGGGCGGACCACTTCCCGAGCCCGCTCCACCACCGTAGCACGATATTGTCCGCTTTGGGCCCCGACCACGCTCTCACGGTTTTGTTTCTGGGAACTCACGAGCAACTTCCCAGGAAGTCACCCATCCTGGGATTGCTCTAGCCCCCTTCTCGCTTAACTTCGGAGTTCCTACAGAACCCGAAGCCAGTGAGCTCCCAAAAGGCCTCGTGCTAGGTAGGGATGGGAATATACATTTAAGGATCACTCCCCTGGGCGATGTGGGATGTCACAATAATACATAGGTCAGTTTCATGAATTGTTACTCAGTTTAATAAATAGTGTAGTACTGGTGTCAATTTCATAAATAGTCAGTCAGTTTAATAAATAATATAGTATCCGTGTCAGTTTCATAAATAGTCAATCAGTTTAATAAATAGTGTAGTACTTGTGTCAGTTTCATAAATAGTCAGTCAGTTTAATAAATAGTGTAGTACCTGTGTTAGTTTCATAAATAGTGAGTTTAATAAATAGTGTATAGTACATAGGTCAGTTTCATGAATAGTTAGTCAATTTAATAAATAGTGTAGTACCCGTGTCAATTTCATAAATAGTCAGTCAGTTTAATAAATAGTGTAGTACCCGTGTCAATTTAATAAATAGTGAGTTTAATAAATAGTGTAGTACATATGTCAGTTTCATAAATAGTCCGCCAGTTTAATAAATAATGTAGTATCCATGTAAGTTTCATAAATAGTGAGTTTAATAAATAGTGTAGTATATGTGTTAGTTTCATAAATAGTTAGTCAGTTTAATAAACAGTGTAGTATCCGTGTCAATTTCATAAATAGTGCAGTACTCATGTTAGTTTCATAAATAATCAATGTTCGGTTTAACAAATAGTGATAGTACTCGTGTTTAGTTAAACTGAATATTGACTATTTCTTAAACTGAATACTGATAGTACTCGTGTTTAGTTAAATTGAATATTAACTATTTCTTAAACTGAATGCTGATATTATCACTATTTCTTAAACTGAACATTGATACTATCTCTATTTCTTAAATTGGACACTGACTATTTATTAAACTGAACACGAATACTATCACTATTTCTTAAACTGAACACCGATGCTATCACTATTTCTTAAACTGAATATTGACTATTTCTTAAACTGAATGCTGACTATTTCTTAAACTGAACACTAACTATGTCTTAATCTGAATGTGGATGCTATCACTATTTCTTAAACTGAACATTAACTATTTCTTAAACTAAATGCTGACTATTTCTTAAACTGAACACTAACTATGTCTTAATCTGAATGTGGATGCTATCACTATTTCTTAAACTGAACATTAACTATTTCTTAAACTAAATGCTGACTATTTCTTAAACTGAACACTAACTATTTCATAATCTGAACGCTATACTATCACTATATCTTAAACTGAACACTGATACTATCACTATTTCTTAAATTGAACCTTGACTACTTATTAAATTGAACACAAATACTATCAATATTTCTTAAACTATCACTATTTCTTAAACTGTCACTATTTCTTAAAGTGAATGCTGATTTTTTTTTTAAACTAAACAAGAACTCGCTACAATTTCTTAAATTAAACACTAACTATTTTTTTTAAACTAAACAAGAACTCGCTACAACACATAAATTTTCATACACAAATCCATAATTTTCATTCACAAAGGTACGACAATTTTTTTTAATAGAAATCCCTCGACTTTTTGTCCGTCCCAATTAATTAAAGTAATACACATCAAAACTACGGCTTTGGTTGACATTATTATATAGCTCAACTTACTTCAAAATTAGTGAGACACAAAACTCCCAAATTGAAGTCCATGAAATCCCCAGAGGCAATATTGTCGCACATCAGGATCAAATTGGAGAGCAAAGCCCGACCTCTCCAATCAAAGCCATTTTCTCTTCTTGGCAACGGAGGAGCTTAAGCTTGAACTACGGCTCCTCCTGCGCACCTGACCTCCAACCAATTACCCCTTAGTTGGTATGATTTCGTGTATTAGATTAGAGATCCTTTATGTATATAAATGTATACACAAACACAAGATAGTCAAGTATCACAATAATTTCGATACTTATTTTATGCAAGTGAAATTGTGGATGAAAAGAATATACTTTTTGGAAGGTACTAAATGAGAGGTTTGTACTGGTGCCCATGTTTAAAATTAGAAAATAGACAAGGGATTTCATTGTCTATTTCTTGATTCACCTCTGCAAACTAAACTAGGGGTTGTTTAGTTTAGTTGCTCACAGACACAAATTATTTGGTGTAATTTCAAGAAAACTTTCCATATATTTCCACATCTTTATTAAGCTTTCAAGTTTATATCATTTCGCTCATCAAGGCAATTCAAAAACTGTATATTATTTATTATATGATGCCATAAAGTTATCTTAATTATGTAGGGATAAGTGCATGACACATCTTCTAATGCTGCAGACTTATTTGATAGTGAGATGTTCGAATGGACACAAGGAGCTTGCTCACCCGAACTCTTCCCATGTCCTTCTAAGATGCAGGTATCAGCTCATTTTTACCTCATATGTAATGCTTCCTTCTAAAAATTATAATATTGTCCTCCAATTTTGCATGAAAAATCTAAAGAAACTGAAATGCAGGTCGCAGACGATGAAAACGATAGAGTTCAACAAATAAGCATTAGAAGATGTGAAGGAACTAAAAGGAGTCTGCAGCATCAAAAGGTCAAAAAAATAAAGGATGGTCTCCATGAAAAAGACAATGCTTGAGTAGGTATCAGAAATACAGAAGCAAGCAAATAAGGATACTCCTACTGAATTGTCTGTAAAACCATTTTGTGAATGACAATGAATTATGTCGAGAATAATTGAGGGAATAGTTGACTTGGCATTCAAGTTAATAAAATCTCTAGGACTCTCGGTGCCTTAAAGAAATAAACATATTGGAGTCCTAATTACATGCAATCAATTAAGGACCTTTATTAAGTAAATACAAGAAATAAGAGTCATGATGGGATATAATTTCGGTTGATATACTTTCCAATAATAAGGAGGAATTGATTGAAACCCTAGCTATATAGCGTAGGAGCAGTCCCTGCTTCCATACCGACTGAAACTCACGAAAACTATAAGCCTATTTCAACAGTAGAGTTCATTGAGAGGTACTGGAAGTAGAAGACTACTTCTACTTTGTTCGCAAGAATTAATGGCTTCACCTTCATAACCATGTCTTCCGTATTCTATAGATAAGTTTAATATAATTAGTCGATCTCTATTTATATTGATTTGATTTATTCGTGATCCTAATGCCTTGTTGTTGTGATATCAGAATATGTCTTACATGTGGTATCAGAGCCACACAACAAGCTTAGGGTTCGGATTAAAGGTAATTGTTTGATTACAGAAATATTGTTTTGGTTGGCTGTTTTCTACTCTTTGATCCTATGAAATCAGTTAAAATGCTTCCACAATTTTGTATCAATTAGCGTAATAACTAAGTTTATTATGTTTATATTTTGTGGAAGAATAAAAGCATGTATATAATCAAGGTCAATATTGTTTTGTACTTCACAGTGAAAAGAAAATTTCGTTTTGAATTGCATTATGACATGGTTTCTTTTCGAATTGCAAGAAATTTTGTAAAATAATTGCAGGTTTTGATGGCGTTTGACCAAACCTAATCTTGGATGATATTTGGATTTATTACATAATCCTCTTATTATCGATTTAGATGCAATAATTCTATTTAATTATTATTAATTAAAAAAAAGGGTGAGATAAGGCGTTGAAACAGTACGGGGTCTTCTCCCTTGCGTGTGAAGTCTTTAGCTCTCTTGCGAAACTCCTCAATAGTGGCTTTTTGGATCTATTCGGCGTTTTTTTGGTAAGAATTCTCTCCGAAAAGGTATGAAATCGTGCAATTTAATCTACCTAATTTGGTTGAGTTAAAATTAAGCTTTTGGTTCCAACTAAATTGAGAACTAGATAAAGATGATGTTGATTCTAGGCAATCAACCTTTATTTTCTTATTTATTTCTCCATCTCAAAATTGATTGAGTTGAGAATTTACGCTTCCGCTTATTGCGTTGCAAAATCTAGCTTTAAATATATATATATATATATATATATATATATTTGGTTAGTTTGCTTATATTTTGGATTGTTCTCTGTTACGATTATGTCAAATTATTAAATTAATCCTTGCAGATGTGAGTTTTCTGGATGAATATTGTATTGGATTTCATGCTTTCATGATTTAAAATTTGGATTTAGCATTGTTAATTAATATGTTCTAAAAGGCATTCCCAATTTGTTTGTTTTCTGATGAACCGATAATGGTGAAACTATTTGGCAACTTACGTATATATAAACAAATTATTGTATTATGAGGGATTGCTTGCTGTCATAATTTTGATGTATTACATTATTATGAATTGCTTTCAGTCGGTTCATGACACACCCCGATCCTAAAACCGAGGCGTGCCGGCCGTCACGTGTGAGTGACGTAGCCAAAGACGTCAGCGGAAGCAAATTTGGCATAAAGTGCAGCAGTGAAAGTTAAGTTGATAATATACATATGATACAGAGCCGATCCTAGGTGCAGTCAAGTTTAAACAAACATTACAACTACGAAAGAAAATCCTACATAAGTGGTGGTCTGTCAGAACTGCCTTGGTGCCTCGCTAACCGTCCACGATGTTGCTACCTAGTACCTGGAGGGGCGCAAAACATCAAAGGTGAGTGGGCAAAAACAAAGTTTTCCAAAACCATTTCATAAATTCATAAATAACCCCTCGCTATAAATCAGTATAGTTTTCCCAGAAAATAGCACGTATATAAACTTATATACGAAAACTCGTCTTAAAATCAAATCTCGTTATCAAAACGTAATAATAGGCACGTCGATATACCAACTCAGAAATCATTATCATCATCAGGCGAGTAATATAAAACTAGGATGTCCCTAGTGTCCTATCAGCCGGAGTCAACTCTAATGACCTGTACGGCTGAATCTATAGCTCATCGACACATACTCAATCCCTATCAATCATTATCATTATCATCATCCTGCACACGAATCGGAACCACCTATTGTGGTCTGTACGACAGGCTAGGTGTATAATATTACGCTCTGTGCTACGATCACGTGAAGGCTGTGCGACGAATCGCGGGTCACCAACGAGTCGGAACCACCTATTGTGGTCTGTACGACAGGCTAGGCACTTGCCTTGGATCCAAGGTGAGCGTACGGTGCGTGAGGTGAACGATCACGTGAAGGCTAGGCCCTACTCTGGCGGAGCACAAACACCCGAGGTGCAGGTGATTAGCTAAATCACAATCTATCATCATTTCAAACACTACCACAGTACTTACCTGACTTACTTGGCCGTCCTCAGCGTCAGCGCACAACATATGCAATCATAATCATATTTATATACTATAGTAGGCATACGACATGGCATTCTAATTATCAAATCCAATCAATTCGTAAATCAATCAATTTGCGTTTCTGGGAAAAACGTCATTTATATATATACTGAAAACAAAAGCCCACTCACTGGTATGTCGACGGGTCGTATCCCCCAAGCCTAGAGTGACTGCGCTCTTCCGCTGGATACGTCTCACCTATACGTGAATTAATCGCAAAACCGTCATTAACAGCACATAAACGAACTACGTAAATAACTTTTCATACGAAGGTCAATTTTGGTATTTGAATATACCAACGCGACCTACACGACGTCACGATCGTCGTGATATTTTTAGAATAATTTTTGGAAGTGGCACGCGCCCCCACGCGCCGGGAATTGCACGGACAGACGCGCCCCCATGCGCTGTCACGTGCTGTGCACGCCGAGGAATATTCCGTTAACTTCTAACGGCGTCAGTTAACGGCGTCAGAATATTCCGTCAACTTTGACGGAATATTCCGTCACCCCCTACCTCAGGTCGCCGACCGGACTGGTTTTTCCGGCGACCGTCGCCGGCGCCGGCGACCGATTCCGGCCAAAACTTCCAAACGTCCGTTCTAGCTCATTTTTGATCCAAAATTCATGAAATTTATACCAAAATGCTCCAAATTCAACGTAGAACACATTTGTACCTTCAAATCCTTCGAAAAACCACGAGAAAATAGTTGGGAAAATTCTCCAAAATCGGTGAACTTCGAAACCTCTAACTCCGACGTCCAAACTTTGCAAATGAGGTACTCCGATGCTCGTGAGGACTCCTAGAACATCTCTGTGATCTTAGTTTCCCCTAAAACAAAGCCAAATCAAAGTTGATGAATAGTACCCAAAGTTTAAGTCATGGGTTCGAGATGTTTTCGAGGGTTTCTAGGCCTAAAACTTGTAGATATAAATTCAGGGAGTCTCAGAGGGTTCGAATAAACTTACCTTAAGTTCGATTGGTGTCAAGATGGTTTGTGTGTGTTCCTCCGTACATGAGAATCGAGAGAGAAAAAGTGAGAGAGTTTGAGATAAAGAGAGATAAGGAAGAAAGAAAGAAAAGAGGAATTGTGTACGTGGGCGTGTGCATGTGCAAGCACACGTGTATATTTATCAGCCCAACTTTGGGCTTAAACGGTTAGGGCACCCAAAAGCCCAATATCGTGTCCAAACGTACCCGTTCACACGTAGGTAAGGGCAATTTCGTCATTTCACTTCAACGTATTATAAAACTTGGGACGGGATGTCACAGTTCATATTGGGGTTTTCAATTTTTAATAAATTGATTCAATTATGGTGTGAATTATTTCTTGCCTAAACTTAATCATGCTAAATTATAGTCTTTTCAAACTATAATATTATCGGGGTATGACTCCATTAAAGTCTCATTAAAAGGAAACCCATTCATGTCAACAATCTGGGCTTGATAGACTCCCATAACTCCAAATATTAGGAAATTCGGTCATGTCGTAATATTAAATGGATTGTAGACGCTGGTATTTTTCCACATTTTTTGGACAAGAAATGGATTTATTGTAAATTTTTAAGTGTGGTACCATGTTGCTGGAATTCTGCAGACTTCTGCAGAATAGTCTGTTTGTGATATTATTTTGATATATCAATGTAACTCATAAATTCATGAAAATTTAATATGATATACATTGAGATGTTTATTTTAACTATGAAAATTTTCACAAGCATTGGTCTGCAAATGAGTTATTGGTGAATATTTAATGTCGAGACTGTACTGCAGAATTTATGCGGTTTCTGCAGCACATTCCATTTAGATTTTATTTTTTGGCCCACTTGTAAAATCGAAAAAATTATGGAATTTTGAGTTACAGTAAATTTATATGTCTACTTCATTTCTGAAAGTTTTCATGCATATTGGAGGAAGATTGAATTTTTGGTCAATTGTTTAGTCTCCAGTTTGTACTGCAGAATTTTTGCCCTCTCTGCAGCACATCCCATTTCTAATCTTCTTTTAGTACACTTGTAAAGTCTCAAAAATTATGAAATTTTTGGAATTAACATATTTTTATGTTTACTTTATTTATGAAAATTTTCATGCATATTGGATGAACAATGAATATTTGGTGAATTTGTAATCTCAGGTCTGTACTGAACATTTTCTGCAGTTTCTAAAGCACCTCTCTTTTCGAATTCATTTTGGCTCGCTTAAAAATTTTAAAAATCATGAAATTTTGCAAAATAGTAGCCATATATGTCTAGTGCATACCGAAATTTTTTCATGACAATCTAAAGAGAATTGAGTTTTTAGTGAATTTGCAAACTAAAATAGGACTGCTGAATTTTGGTACTTCAAAACTAGTTTTGTTATGTGATATTGTTTCACTGATTTGTGTATATCTATTGGTCCCGATTATTATACAAGTTTATGGTTCCAATATGTTCTTATTTTATGCAAATTCTCAATACTAATTGTCACATCCCGGCCCGGGCGCAACCACCTCCCGGGCCCACTCCACCACCGTAGCACGATATTGTTCCCTTTGGGCCCCGACCACGCCCTCACGGTTTTGTTTCTGGGAACTCACGAGCAACTTCCCAGTGGGTCATCCATCATGGGAGTGCTCTAGCCCCCTTCTCGCTTAACTTCGGAGTTCCAATGGAACCCGAAGCCAGTGAGTTCCCAAAAGGCCTCGTGCTAGGTAGGGATGAGAATATACATTTAAGGATCACTCCCCTGGGCGATGTGGGATATTTCAATTGGTATCAGAGCCTAACCCTGGCCGTGTGTGTGCTGACGAGGACGTTGGGCCCTTAAGGGGGGTGGATTATGACAAATTATCAGATCCCGGCCTGGGGCGAACCACTTCCTGGGCCTGCTCCACTACCGTAGCACAATATTGTCCGCTTTGGGCCCTAACCACGCCCTCACGGTTTTGTTTCTGGGAACTCACGAGCAACTTCCCAGTGGGTCACCCATCATGGGAGTGCTCTAGCCCCCTTATCGCTTAACTTCGGAGTTCCAACGGAACCCGAAGCCAGTGAGTTCCCAAAAGGCCTAGTGCTAGGTAGGGATGAGAATATACATTTAAGGATCACTCCCCTGTGCGATGTGGGATGTCACACTAATGACTTTTATAGACAACACTGATTAAATTTTGATTTAAAGATGTATTGGTTTGTTTTGCTTAAACTAATGTTTTGTTTGGTCATCAATTCTGATTATGATGATAATTGTCTTTTGTGAGAAAATTGGAAAGTGGCATCAGTTTACTAATTGATCATTTTGGTCCCTATCGAATAACTGAATAACCATGTTTCCTCTTTCGAGAACTGTATTGTTCAATTTCAATAACAACATACTTTTGTGTCTGATTGAATCTTTTGAGAATCATTGAATATCCAACAAAATGGTTATTTAATACTGTTCTAAAAGATTATTTTGAAAAATCAGAATTCTAATTTATATGGTGAATACTTTTGTCCCAATGGGAATTTCAGGAAATCACTCACCAATTATAAATTAGTATTATAGCAAATCATAAAGTACTTCTAACATATTTTCATCTGGCCAAAGCTGTTGAAGCTATATGTATTTTGTGTATTTTATGTTTTGGCTAGCTATGCAGGTATTTTCTTTGCATGATTAGTTTCTGCCCAAAGGTGTAACAATCATGCAATTTGGAGTTGGTTTGATCCTCCACAACTCGACTACTTCCATGATGAATCTTGCAGAATCGAGAATGAGTAGGTAAATTTGCCAATCTTTTGCCTTAATTTTTTGTGAGTTATAAATTGGATTAAAATTATTGTTGAAAATTTTGATGTTGTTGAGATATTTATGTGTTTACTTTAATCGACTTTGTTTTAGAATTAAAACATAAATTTTGAGTTTGGATTCTCTTATTAGGTTTCATTTTAATTTATGACCTAATCTTTAACACATATGTGGGTCTTCTCTCATACACTAAAATAAATTTTGTAGCCATTGGTTTATCTAATCACTTGTCACTTTTAGATCGATTAATAATGTTGAGATATTGTTCCTTATATCAGCCTAATTTTGATACATATAGATTGGTTTATTATGTCCAAACCAACTATTTTGTGACTCAACAAATTTATTTAAGAAATTTTTGTGTTTTGAGCATACTAAAGATTGTAAATTGGTTTTATTTAAATTATGATTAAATCTGAAATTTTGGTAGAGCTTGGGAAATACTGATGCAATTTTGCAAACCTTGCAACGTGTCCTATTTTATTACCATTTTGATAGATTTTCTAACTCCAAACTTTGTAAAAATTTGTCATCTTATATTATATAATGGATTGTGTACACTACCTTTATTGATTCAACTAGCCTATATTTTGTTATATGAAAACCACTTTCTGTAGTGTTTAATCTTGCAATTTTGAGTGTTTGCCCAAGTGGGAGAAATAATGTATTATGGGCTTCACACTCATCAATTTTGCATGCTTTTAATGATCATAGTTTTGGTAGATAAAACGTACATTATCATACTTGTTTATATTTTATTTGTTACATATGCAACTAATCTTGTAGGAAATTCAAGAAGGGTTAATGAGTATATTTTGCTCAAAAGTGTTTTGCTTATTAATTCTTGTATGTTGTTCAAGAAATTGGACATGTGATTTATATGTTATTGATGAATAATTAATTTGCTCAAAAGTGTTTTCTTATTCAGTACAACTATAAATCAATGTATAGTGAAGCATGGAATTGACAAGATTGTATATACTTCATTTGCTCAAAAGTGTTGAAGCTATATACATTTACCCTTGTATTTTATGTTTTAGCTATGCAAACCTAATATAATTAGTTTCTGTCCAAAGATGATTATGGAATTATATGTTTTTGATGCAATAAGAAAACATTTAGTTAAAGTTTTCTATTTCTGTCAAATGGTAGATGAACAAAACTGACCAAATGATTTTGTATAGTTTTTCAGTCACAAGAGTCACTTCCCTACAGATATCTAGAATAAAACTGACCAAATGATTTTGTATAGTTTTCTATTTCTACAAAGTTTTTTTTTTACTCTCTTAATCAGTGGGAGTAATAATAATTTATATAATTTTGTCTCTTTTAATCAATGGGAGTAAGCGAATATCTTTTTGTGTTAAAAATTTGAAGTGTTAGTGGCTGATACTTTAAGAGTAAATTTTGTTTAAATTTTGTTCATAAGTTTTAATAAGAGATCCTGATTTTGTAAACAGTATGTTGTATTTTACTTATTCTCTTATTATATTCTAAATTGACAGAAAAGTTGGATTTAGTTACCAACCTTGTTGAGTTCTTTTTTGTACTGAAATATATTTTCATATTTTCAGTTCGACTATTGTGAGCTAATGTTTTGACTATTAGCTCTTGATATCATGACTTTGTTAGTAACATAGTGCTTTGAGTTAAGTGTGCATGTAATCATGGAGTGCAAGGAATTGTCCAATGTGTGCCTTGTTTTCCTTGGTTCTGCATTTAGTCTCAAAGTGACAAGTTACTTGAAAGGTATGATTGCATACTTTAGTGGACTCAAGTGATCACCATATATATTTATCTCGTTGAGGTATTCTCATTAACATTCAAGTGGGAGAATGTAAAATCATTTTGTGAATGACAATGAATTATGTCAAGAATAATTGAGGGAATAGTTGACTTGGCATTCAAGTTAATAAAATCTTTAGGACTCTCGGTGTCTTAAAGAAATAAACATATTGGAGTCCTAATTACATGCAATCAATTAAGGACCTTTATTAAGTAAATATAAGAAATAAGAGTCATGATAGGACTATAATTGATGGGATATAATTTGGGTTGATATCCTTTCCAATAATAGGGAGGAATTGATTGAAACCCTAGCTATATAACCTAGGAGCAGTCCCTGCTTCCATATCGACTGAAACTCACAAAAAGTATAAGCTAATTTCAATAGTAGAGTTCATTGAGAGGTACTGGAAGTAGAAGACTACTTCTACTTTGTTCGCAAGAATTAATGGCTTCACCTTCATAACCATGTCTTTCGTATTCTACAGATAAGTTTAATATAATTAGTCGATCTCTATTTATATTAATTTGATTTATTTGTAATTCTAATGCCTTGTTGTTGTGATTTCAGAATACGTCTTACATTGTCTCCTACAAATCTTCCTACAAATGATAACCAGAAAGCCTCTGCATCCAGGAATAAATCCAGAAAACTTGCTAGAAAGGCCAAGTCAAGTAGAGAATTGAAAGTAATAGAAAGGTGAAAGCTTCTGATGACAACTAAAAAGACAATACTTCTATTGAGATTGGAGAAGGTCATGGGAACGTTAACAAAAATGGAAATCAACCCGCTGAGAAGAGCCAAAAACAGACGGAAAACCAAAAATATATTTGTTTTACAATCGATTTTCTTTATTTATTACATACGGAAAACCAAACATGGCGAGGAAAGAAGAAGAGCCAAAAACAAAGTCCAATAAACCCGAAAAACCAGCTTAGAGAATCAGAGCCAGTCGAAGTCGAAATCAGAGCCACCAGCGGCGATGCTATTATATTCAGCCCCAGATTCAAATCCGTGGCCGCCATAACCGGTTGGGACGAAGAGAGCCTTCTACTCGCAAGCCTGGTGGTCGACGATATAGCCGAGAGAGATTTTAAATACATGAAACTCTCTGTCTTGGACTCCAACACCCCACCCACCAATTCATCAAGAACGTAATCAAATAATCTTATTCGGGCCCGTTTGGATAGAACAATTTGGTTTGGGTTTGGATTTTGAATCGTTTGCTTTTTCTGGTTCGAGTTGGTGGAGATGCTGGACAACACAAAGCGAGAAAAGAGAAGATATGAGAGAGATGAAAAGAGTTGGAATTGCCAAGGGCTAGATGGAAGGAGATGAAGGATTTGAGGTTATTGAGGCAACCAATAACAAAGAGATGTAAACGGACGTTAACTAGCTGGCAGGGGTAAAATTGAAAATTCATTGTTTGGGTCATTTTAATTAGATTGATTTAGTATTGGGCTTTGTCTTAACCATTAAATAAAGTTATTACATGTACATGGCTTTTGGTTAACATTTAAAGTTTTCAAGCCATTATCATTAGTTTTTCTAAAAAAAAAATCACGTGCAGTGCTCAAAAAGTAGTGGGAGTAGTACAATAAATGATAGAGAAATTTTATTTGAATCCAACCTTTTTATCTCTACACCTAACTAATAAATTTTCTCTACTAAACTTTCAAATTTGCCCTTAAATAAATAAGAATGAGAAAATAAATATTAAAGGTTTTATATCTACACCCACTAACCTTAAACTCACATCACCACTGCACCTTCATTTTCTCTGGTGACCCAATCCAAGCATTGCGACCATTGATGCTCTCATTTTCTCTCCTTTGGATCTCACTACTCGGAAAAGATTTCTCAAAAAAAAAAAAAAAAAAAAACTACTTGGAAAAGAAAAAAAGCCGGTGTGGAACTGGAGAGGATCTCTTTTCTTGGCATTCCCACTTTTCATGAGAATAATAGTATTAATTTCCTTTCTGTAAATCAATACGTAAAGAAAAAGGGCTTATGCATATGAAGTGGAGGGGATTTCATAACCCAAGGTCCTTACGTCGATTGAAATTAAAAAAGAGCTTTTGCAACTTAAGTTTGCTTTAAGATTCACATTAGGACTCCTACACCACTTGTTCTCCAATCTTAATTTGTCGATTTTAGCGTTGCTGGTGTTTGAGTTCGGTTCGTCAGAAATAATGGAGGCCTGCAGTGGTGGTCGTAGGGTTTGGGTGTAGAAACACATAGAAAACTTCAATGTTTATTATTTAAGGGCAAATTTAGAAGTTCAGAGAAGAGAAAATATTAGTTGGGTGTAGAGATAGAAAAGTTGGGTCCAAATAAAATTTTCCTAAATGATAAGATGAATTTTTTTTAAATATTTCATTAGGAATGAAAAAGGTCACAAAGAGAGATAAAGAGAGAGAGAGAAAGAGACAGAGTTTCATTTGGAAGGAAAACGTTAGAGAGAGAAACTTCAATGGCTTTTTTCCTTTCAAAGGGAGAGATTGCATGAAACATAGTGTGACATTTACATCAAAAAATTCATGGTCACATTTGCAAGATGCTAAAATCAAATTAACAATATGGCGTCTGTGTTAACTCGCATAACATACACTCAATGCAACCTAAAGTGGTGGCCAATCACCAAGATTAAAATCAAGCTCAAGCATAGCAAAATGATACTCAAATTGAATGAAAATTCATAAATAATTAAACTAAAAAATATAAAGAATTCATAGTTAGTGTCACGCCCCGATCCCAACATACATCCAGGATCAACACTTGACGTCACCAAGTACCTGTGTAACTAACGTACCTCACCTCCAAGCCATGAATAAAGCACCACTCAAGGTTGAATTGTGTAGTAATTTTTCATATGTTTTATGGTTGCATCTAACCTCCTCGTTATACTGCTTACATACCCTAAATAAGGATCAAGTCATTCGTAGTTCATTGTTCACTAAACTTCGGCACTTATCCCAGTACATTCTAATAGGAAAGCGTGGCATTCCACAATTAATTATTTGGACTTGACAAGCATGAATTATTTGATTCAAGCTACATAACGAACCCACATGACAATCAAGATTTCCATTCCATCCATCATATCAATCATTATGTTTCAACATAAAATCGCAATTCATAACATGAACCTATCAAAGAATCAATAAAGCACAATATTATCCTCTAGTCACAGTGATAAACTAATATAATCATATTAATAACAATCATATTCAACATGATTTCACAATCAATTCAATTAACCAATTCCATGAATCAAAGATGCACAATATTAACATTGCACTAGTTAACCAATCAATAAAATCACATACCAATTCACAAAATATAATAAAGGAATTCTACATGATTCCCTACATGGATTCCAAGTGATAACTTGATAAATCTAATGTATAAACACAACGTCTAATGTGAGCAATTACTGTTCACTCGAATCTAGGGTCAGACTACCTTATTGAAAAGAGCAAAAGTAGGGATTCCTGACCACTCAACGGAATCCAACTAAAATAAGGTCGCCTATCGAAATGTACCAAGTACAATTAATCCTCATCACCCATAGGATGCAGCAGAACCATATGCATCATCTAAACGTGCAGGCAGTGATCGCCCATCGCGGGTATACTAAGCATGATCACTTCTAACAGTCCCCCATCACGGATATACCAAGCAGGACTATACCTTATAACTCTAGGTAGTGACCATCTATCACGAATATACCAAGGATGATCACCGCTAGAATGCTTATGGTCCCCCAATGCAAATAAACCAAGCAGGACCATAGACATAGTCTAACATGTGGTCTTATATCGTGGATATACCAAGCACGATCACCCTTAGAATGCATATGGTCCCCCATTGCGGATAAACCAAGAAAGACCATAAGCACAGTCTAGCGTGTGGTCCCTATTGCGGATATACCAAGCAGGACCACGTCATAGCTCTAGGTAGTGATCACCTATTACGGATATACCAAGCATGATCACCCCTAGAATGTATATGGTCCTCCATTGCGGATAAACCAAACAGGACCATAAGCATAGTCTAATCGTGCAGGTGGTGATCACTCATCGCGGATATACCAAGTACAATCACCCCTGAAATACGTATGATCCTTTATTGGGGATATACTAAGCAGAACCATCCAAATACCACTGCCACCTGGTGCAATCAGTTCAACACACAATCTACCCCTACCTCAATCCCTATGATTTACAACATAGGCACATACACTATCAACTTCTCATGACCACTAACCATCTTGTCATACAAGCATAAAGGTTCTACATAATACTTCTAACAAGATTTTAGGTTCACTTCGCCGTAAAACAATCATACATATCATACCATTCATACAAATCAAACCACATTTCATAAAAGTTTCTAAACCATAGGCGAATCACATTTAATACATAGATCGATGGCTAAAAATAAAAATAACAATTCAATAGAGATCACATTTAATAAACAAGTATAACACAATATGGTGCCACTAGTACATAAATCGAGACACACGTCATCATGATGAGCTCACTAAGCTCCATGAAATTTCAACCAACACTCTATGATAAACGACACACTAGAATAATTCAGGCTAGTTGACTAAAAAATCAACTGTCAATCAAGGGCGAGGGTAGGGTCCACAACCCTAGTAATTTAATCCGGGAGTTCGGCTTAACAGATTTATGATATGTAACTTCCCAAGAATCTCTTTAATCTTCTAGAATAATATCTTAAAATTTTGGAACGATCCAACGGTCGGATCTCCGCCAATTGCTAAAATTAAGTGGCAGTCGATGTTTGAATTTACAAACTTAGAAATCTAACTTGGGAAGATCCGTACGCCAGATTTTTGATCCATAAGTTCCTAATGTCCTCAAATATTACGTATAATAACATATTCAAGTTTGGTGACGATCCAACGGTCGGATCGTCATTCATATATTGACCAAGTGGCAGCCTCGATCAAAACTATATTCACACGACGAGATTTCGTCAATCGAACGTCACATATGGAACTGGGGCATCAAAATTAGCCTAGGAAGGTCAGGTGAGGTCTCGGCCCACACGTTGCCGTACGTGGTGACCGACCGCCTCGACTTGCGGGAAAAATCCACCTAACTCCAAAAATTACCAAAATTTACATAATTGTATATCTCAATGAAGGGAGCAAGACCTGGGCCAAAGTCCAATTTGGCTGGGAAGTGGCCTGAAAATGCCTCGAAAGGGCCGGGTGGCCGGAATTTTAAGATCTTCGCTGTTTCCCCATCGGAGGTCTGATGATTGAGATTCTTGTCGGGTTTTACTCTTGAAAGAAAGGGCTACCAACCCCATGTGGAGCGCCACCATGATCGTTGTCGGAAATGGAGGTTATCACTATAGGGTTCCTGGTGAGCTGCGAGGGTCTCGCACTCCATTCGTCAAACATGGTAATCCATAGGTGAAATTAAGGTAAGGGCTCGATTGGGTTCGAAGTAAGGAGTAATTTGACACTGACCCCGTCGTCAACGAAAGGAGTTGTGGCTGGGTTGGGTCGGCGGGTCGAGGTGTGTGTGGTTGGGTCTCATTCTCTCCTTTCCCCTCCTTTCTCTCTTTCTTATTGGCTATCCCCTCCCTCATTTCCCTCCTTGCTTTCTATTCCGATGGGTCACCTCTCTCTGCCATCTGGCAGATTTTTATTTTTTATTTTTTTCACAATTAGGCTACATCGTAGCCCTAGCCAAAAAAAAAAAAAAGTTCCGAAACATAACCATAAATATTATTGAATTCATAAAATTAAAAGAAAACAAGTTTAGAAAAACCCTTAAAAATTCCTTGCGTTGCCGCACCACTTCTTTTGCTTGTTCTGCCGCTCTTGCTCTTTTCTTGTCTTCTTTGGTGCTCTAATGTATGATTGCTTTTCCATTCTTCCCTTTTTTAAATGCTCCATATTGATCAGCCCCATATTTCAAAATTAATGCCAAAACAAAACACCAAGCCGTTCCTTTTTCTTTCTTGAATGATCCACTTCCACCCCTTTTCTTGTCTTCTCTTTTATTCTCCAACAGCCTAATAATTGGTAAATTAATGCCTAGCAAAACTCCTCTTTCTTCTGGTCTTCTCACTGCTTGATTTCCTTATGTGTAACCGACAAAAGCTTATTATCTTCTGCCTCTTGAGTTTACTTGCTGCAGTCACAGCATCCTTGCATCTCACCATCTAACTTCCAGAAAATCTGTAAGTGGTCACTTTCTGCTGCAAAGATGTATGTGTCGGCTTGCCCATGGGAATAGAGGAAAAGGCAAAGCTTTCATTTTTCTTTTCTGTGCAATAAAAGGAAGGTAGTCTTCTTCTTGAAGTGGCCACGTACCCTGCATAACATTTAAATAACATGATGCATTTTAAATAACATGATGTATTTGAAACCCAAAAAGAAAGAAAACCATGTGATCTTAAATATGCCAAAAGCACAAATACTCAATTTATTTAGGCAAAATTTTGAGAAAGAATTATACTTGACTCACCTAATTCAATAAAAACTAATGAGATTCAATATAATTTTCATCTCGTTAATCTAGCTTGAGAACACAAAATCATGTAATTCCTTTCATTTAAATCAAATACATCGTAAGAAAATGTAGCTTTCATGGTAAAATAAATAGTAAAATTGGTGCTCAACAAATACCCTCAAACTTACATTTTGCCATTCCTCGAGCAAAAGAAAGAAAAACACGAAAAAGTAATAGCATGGAAAACGTTAGTTTCCCCTTATGATCTGAAAGAATCCCAATCAAGAGTTCATAATAATCAAGAATTTTCATAAGCACAAAGCAAGTGAACCAACCATATTCCAAATGTTAGCCAAAACATTTCAATCATCCTTGAGGTGTAGTGTGTGTAATTACCATGCAAATGCTATTCCAATCTTCTTAAATCATCATATGCAAACAAATGACCTTCTCACAGGGCATATACTCATTCACACATATTTCTGGATTATGTATTTCACTCAAATGGTCTTATTAAAACATGACGCCATATGCTTGCTTATCAACCTAACTCGGTATCAATTTCAAGTAATTTCTTGAATCAAAAAGTCTTTTATTAGGTTGTAATGGGGCTAAGGGTGGTAGGCTATTGAAAGAAAGGATAGGGAAATTCAAAAAGTTTGAGAAAGTATACATTAGAGGTCTTCCAACATTAGTACCACTACAATAATCACTTCGAACAAAGCATCAAACATTCATTACTCTTTTCAAGTGTTCTACCAATTTTTTTAAGCACAACACCCATAAATCAGAACACACTTAGCAGCATGAGTATTTCTCTTATACCTAACATCCACAAAGATATAAGCATTTAAGTTCATATGTCGTCCGTATGTCCCTTGTTCCAAATTGTGTACTTGCAGATCCAAACTTCGAATATCTCTCTTTACATTTCTCGTAATCAAAATTCCCAACTAAAGTAACAAACAGCCTGCAAATCCACAAAGCTCCAATAGCACAATCTCTCTAACACTTTCTCAAAAAATAAGGATGCGTATATTTGTATGGGCTCAACTCCAATATCGGAGCATGATAGAAAAATATGGCTAACAACGAAAAGGCTTAATTTAAGGCTCAAAGGGGTTGCTAGCGATAAAATTAGCGTATAGGGTAGGCATGAAAGGTTCAAACAATCCAAAAATGGTCTATATCCTTTCCAAGTTATTTCATGAATTGATGAATGAATCGAGAGGTATTAAGCAAGTTCTAGAAATTCATGTAAGAATGAGATCATACGCACAACAATAAATGTGATTGATGCATGATAGTTCAATCATATTAGGCTCAAAAACTCACAAGGTTCACATTTGGTCATTAAATTCACATATGAAACGTTAAATCATGCTTTAGTTTCACACCAACAAGGCTATGTGCATTTGTGTTTCAAAGATGATCAAACATGTACAAAGCTAACATGGGAATAACGAATTTCACCTAAAACATGCTTACTAATTTCTCGATTACCATGTTTCAAATTCAATTAATCATATCATTGGGTCGGAAAACTAACAAAAAAACTAATTCTAAAAAAAACAAGAAAATGTTTTGAATTTTGAATTCTTTTGATTTTTTTTCTTTTCAAATTTTAATGTTTTTTTTTAAGTAGTACAAACTAGACAAACTAAATTGACAAAACAAACCGACTCCAATTTGACAAAGCAACATATATAAAGACAACGCAATCCAATTCTTCTTGAAAAGTTTGAAAATTTTCAATTTTTTCTTCGTTTTTGAATCCTCACCCCCCCCCCCCCCCCAACTTAAACTAGACATCGTCCCTAATATCTGTCAACATAAGAACTAAAGAAAAGAAAATGAAAATGAATGAGGAAAAGCATTGGGAGTAAGACACTTCCCTGGATTATGCACCACATGGCAGGCATTGTGTTCCAACTCGTAAATGCAAATTCCAAAAAAATACCACCCCCAAACTTCGATGTTTCAGAGTTCTAACTTGTGTTGGATGGTAGCAACATGAACCTACAAAAACAAAGGGTAAAAGGAAAGGATCAGTAGCCGAACAAGAGAGAAACAAAATTCCAAACTAAATCAAATGACAAAAAATAAAAGGAAACAAAGGAAAAATAAAGAAAAAAAAATTTGGGTTGGTGGAATATTCACCTGTTGACTTTTGTTGACTTTTTGGAAATTTAACCGGGACCCTCCTTAGGGTAATTCAACATCCTGAATCTGTTTTTAACGTCCGTTTTCCCAAATTCAATTTCTATAGTATATTTTTATTAATTGTACCCTTTATGTTCTTAGGGGTAATTATTTGTGACGTTTCCGTCTTCGCTAGTTTGCGTGGCTCTTTAGCGGCGAAGTACTGTGAGTGGGCCCCTTCTAAAATGCATGTTTTATTAGTAGAAATGCATACATGAAAAACATGATTTACTGAATACGTTTTGTGAACGTTTTATGAGATATTGATTATCATGCTATACTGAGCTTATTTTGGAATATCTTATTTTCCTATAACCCATGCTCTTTATAGGATATCTAATGGATGACGATATAATATTTAGAACACTTCTTTATAGTATAGATGATGGATGACTTTATACTATGAAGATGTTTTTAAAATACATATACATGTGTTTGGAAAGACTATGTTCAATGGTTTTGTGCGTATCTAGTGGTCACTTTATATATGCCTTCGGGTGGGTGTAGGTTGGATGCCTTTGTGGCAATTAATTTTATATATGCCTTCGGGTGGGTGTAGGTTGGATGCCTTTGTGGCAATTGATATTATATATGCCTTCGGGTGGGGTGTAGGCTAGAGCCTTCGGGCGATTTATACTTGTGAAGGAAGAGTTGTATATTCTGCCTCTGGGCGTGTGGAGTATGTTTTGCCTTTGAGCGTATGTTCTGCCTTCAGGCGAGTATGATACCACTAGTTAGCACACTATATATGAGATATGTTTTATGAAGGTTTTATGGCATGTTAGGGTTTTTGCAAAACCTATTACATATGATACTAGTAGTTTTCATAAAACCTGGGGGTTAGTACGTTGATAACTGTTTTATTATATATATATATATATATATATATATATATATATATATATATCAACTTGGTCCACTCATGTTTGTTTTACGCCCCCTTCAGGACTTAGAAACAAGGCATTCAATCCCGGCTTCAAGGCACTTCCGCATCGGCATCTTCGAGTCCTCTCCCACTTCATTTGTTCATTCAATTTTATATTATTTCTTTTTAGTGTTCTAAATTAGTTGTATGCTCTGAACACGTTCCTTAAATGCTTCTTAATATTCCATTAAATTCTTAAGTCTTACTTATTTCTCGGTCTCATGCATTCTAAATGGCTTTCGTCACATCTCGGGTGTCGGCTAGCATGTGACCATCCCGATGTCCTCAGGACATTGGGATTAGAGCGTGTCATGGGTTGCCTCCCAAAAGTGCTAAACTTATAGTCTTCAGCTGGACTAAGGAACAGTTTAAGCAGGATCAGTGAGAATATGTGCATAATTGGTGGCATCAACATTAACATCCACATTCACCTCCTTGTTCAGAACATCGACTTCAAAACACTCCGCCTCATTCGAACACTTAATAGCTTCAAAAACTTTAAACACCACATACGTTTCTTGTACTCGCAATATGATTAGGCCCTTTCGAACTTCAATTATAGTATCTGCAATGGCCAAGAATGGCCTGACTAGGATAATTGGGATTTCACGATCTTCTTCCATATCAAGAACCACAAAATCTACAAGGAGAATCAACTTGTCAACCTGAACCAATACATCTTCAATAATTCCTCTTGGGTATGTGACAGATCAATCCGCAAGCTGCAAACAAATCGATGTTGGTTTCATCTCTCCCAAACCTAATTGTTTAAAAATAGAGAAAGGCATTAGATTAGTACTTGCACCCAAATCACACAAAGATTTATCAAAAAAATGTATTTCCAATCGTGCAAGGAATAGTGAAACTCCTTGGATCTTTCAATTTAGGTGGCAATTTCTTTTGTAGCACCGCACTACATTCTTTGGATAACATCACCATCTCATGTTCAACAAATCTCCTCTTCTTGGTGCAAATGTCCTTCAAAATTTTTGCATAGCTTGGGATTTGTTCCACAGCATCAAGCAAAGGAATGTTAATATTAATTTTTTTTAAACAAATCAAATATATTTAAAAAGTGTTGATCTTTCTTACCCTTTTGTAACCGTTGAGGATACAAAATAGGTGGAGAAATTTTTTTCTCATGTACTTGCTCTTCCTCTTGAGGTTCAGTGATGTTATTTACCAACTTTTCAACCAGGACCACTTTTCCTTCACTCGTCTAAACAATTTTCCCACTCTCAGTTTGACTCGAAAACTTGCCCTTCTGTCTCTTAACCATCGCATTGGCAATTTGACCAACCTGCTCCTCCAGCTTGCGTATGGATGCTTGTTGATTTTGTAGAGAAGTTTGAGTTACTTGTATGAAATTGTTAGTGTAATGAGCGAGAGTGTTGGTAGTTGGAGCCAAATGAGTCATCATATCTTCTATGGAATTCTTTTTCGCTTCATTGTCCTGGAATGGTAAAAATGGGTTTACTTGATTTTGTTGATTGTTCTTCCACGCAAAATTTGGATGATGACACCAACCAGGATTATATTTATATGAGAATGGATCAAACTGTTGGCGATTGAAGTTGTTCACTTAATTGGCTTGTTCTTGAATAAACTCCGGAAAAGAAGTGCTTATAGGATACTCGATACTTGAATGTGTACATGCACAAATTTCACACATATTAGAAACTATTTTTTACTGATTAGAAGACATTAAAGAATTTAATTTCTTATTAAGTTAGAAATTTGGGCAGCCATAACCGTAAATGCATCAATCTCATGTACGCCAGCTTTCTTTGGTTATTCTCTTTCTCCACCCTAGTTTTGAGATTTGGCAGCCAAGGTATTGAAAAGTGTAGATGCCTCGCCAATAGTTTTAGTCATTATAGCACCCCCACTGGCAGCATCAATCATTTGCTTATTGTCAGTGCTTAAACCTTGATAGAAAGACTGAAGCTGCAACCATTCCGGTAAACCATGATGTGGACATTCTAGTAACAAGTCCCTGAATCTCTCCCAACTCTCATATAAAAGCTCGCCTTGTAACTGAGCAAAAGTCATTATTTCATTCCTTAACTACGCAGTCTTGGAATAAGGGAAAAATTTCTGCAAAAATTTGTAGGCCAAATCATTCCAAGTAGTTATCGAATTCGGTGGAAGTGAATGAAGCTAATTCTTCGCCTTGTTTTCAGGGAGAATGGGAACATGCGTAATCTAATAGCTTCACTTGGCACATGATGAATTATGAGAATGTCACATACCTCGAGGAACTCATTGATATGCAAGTTAGGATCTTCAGTAGTCCATCCATAAAATGATGGCATCATTTGAATGAAAGACGACTTCAATTCGAAGTTGTTGGCAGCAACTTCTGATCGAACGATTCATGATGGTGAGGTTGTCACGGTAGGAGCTGAATACTCCATCAACGTTCGGTTCTTGTTCGGATTAGGGAGAGCCATCTCGTCACTTGGTTCTTGCTTAGTTTGCTTTCTACAGATCAAACGGTACATAAACTCTGAGAACGACGACCATGCATGAACTTCAAAACACCTGAAAACAAAAGAAAATAAAAACAAAAATTAAAAATCACACAAATAACAATAAAAATAAGTTAGAAATATAACTAATTCAATCTTCGTCGACAACGCCAAAAACTTGTTGCCAAAATTAGATTAACCGAAATCAACCCAATTAAGTTCAAATTTTAATGCTCGCAATTGTACGAATCGTACAATAGTATAATAGGCAAGCACAAGATCCTTCCAACTAAGATTGAAATAATTCTAATTATCTAAATTAATTTATATTGCACTTGAATTGGAATTGAAAGATTGACGATTTGAGAAAGAACTTTGAAATTGTGAATGTAAATAAAAATCAAATGAGATTAAATAAGTGACGAGGACAACAAAGAAATCAAATTATAAATCAATTGCAAAAAACACTAGAGCATCTGATTCACCATAACCAATCCAACTTAATTCCAATAGTTAATTATTAATGAGTAATCATCTAAATTGACGGTCTAGTTCCTCTAATTCATATAGTATCTATGACATCTAGATTACTGCGTATATCACTATGTGCTAACAATTTGTGCTAACAATCTATGACATCTAGATTATTAAACACATACGAATTCATTAACGATTTGGGAACTAACTAAAGGACCGCATGAAACCTAGTGTATGGCATCTACATTCAAGGAATTCATGGTACCATTTGCAAGACGCTAAAACCAAATTAACAGCATGGCATTTGTGTTAACTTGCATCACATACACTCAATTCAACCTAAAGTGGTGGCCAATCACCAAGATTATAATCAAGCTCATTAGCACATCAAAATGATACTTAAATTGAATGAAAATTGACACATCTCGACCTAAATCGAGGCATGCTGGCCGTCACGTGAGTGTGACGTAACCATGTGCACAGTGCGGAAGCAAGATTAATTAGAGGAATACGAACGAATTAAAACCAAACAACTAGTAGTCCAAGCTAAGATAACGTGCTAGTGCGGGAATTAAGTGTGTTTACATAACCAGAGCATAAATAATTTAAGTGCAGTCAAGCGGGAAAGTAATAAGTTCAAATCACACCAAAAGGTGTCCTACATAAGGAGTGGGATGTCAGAAATTCCGCTGAAATCCTCGTAGCCACCAAGGAACACTACCTAGAACCTGGAAGGGCGAAAAACAAAATCGTGAGTGGGCAAAAACAAAGCTTTTCAAAATCATTTCATTTCTCAAAGTTATAACCCCTCTCCGTAAAACCCGTATAATTTCCCAGAAATAAGTTTATACTCATATACATATATATCTCAAAATCATGCTAGGAAAATATGTCAGGCCAAAGTATTGCCACTGAATGCTAATCGTAACTCGGTAAGTATGAACGAATGTCAGGTAATCAAATCAGCCCTCGGCTGAATCTATAGCTCATATCAATCTCAATCATATAACATATGCCTTGCACACAAATCAACACCAACTCTAGTGGTCTGCACAACATAACTGAATATATAATAAATATGCTCTAGTGCTACGATCATGTGAAGACTGTACGAATAATCGCGGGTCACCTATGAGTCGAACCCACTTATAGTGGTCTATACGACATGACTGTGCACCTAACTTAGATCCAAGGCGAGTATACGGTGCGGGACGTGAACATCACGTGAAGGACTGTGCCCTAACTCTGGGCGGGAGCACTAATATCAAGGTGCAGGTTTATGAGCTCTCATCATATCACATCATTCTCATCATAACAAATAAATAAACTTACCTGACACTTACTTGTGCGTCCGCAGCACCAAATATAAATATATGCAACAATTAATGCATAATAAAATAGGCAGATACTTTGCATGGCCTTTCAAATCATATAATCATTCAAATTTATTTTCTGGGAAAAACAGTAAGTATATAGGTATATACGGAAAACTAAAAGCCCACTCACTGATATGTAGCCGGGTCGTAACCTTTGCGCCTAGCCTAGCTACGCTCGTCTTCCGGGTAGGTCTCGCCTATATGAGAAGTAACTAAATAAACGTTATTTAAAGCACATAAACAAGATTTGTAAAATAACTTCTCATACATTACTCAATTTTGGTATTTGAATATACTAATGTGATCTACACAACCTCAGGAACATCCCCATATTTTAAGAAAAATTTTCCGACCACCCACGCGCCTGCGATGGCACGGCAAGATGCGCCCCCACGCACGGCCACATGCCAGGCACACTGACGGCGTCAGTTAACGCTGTCAGGAATATTTCGTTAAATCTTAACGGTAACCGTTAAATATAACTAACGGCGTTAGAATATTCCGTCACCTTCAACCTTGGACTCCGGCAACCATCGCCGTCGCCGAAAAACTAGAAAATTTTCTAAACCCTATATCTTGGCCATTTCTCAACCAAAATGCATGAAATTTGAACCAATTTAAAGCTTATGACAGGAGGAACAAGATTATACCAATTTTGAGTTCCAATGATCATTGGATCTCGTCGGAGAACCCTCAAAAGTCTGGCCACCTCTGCAACTTCTCCGTTCTACGTTTTCCGACGTCCAAAACCACCCAACGAGACACCCCGAGCTTTGTGATGACCTTCTAAGACTCACTGTGAGCTTAAAATACTTAAAAACACAATATTTAACGTGTGCATGAACAGTACCCCAAATCGAGGGTTAGGGTTTCATGTGAAATCGAAGGTTACCTTACCTGGAAATGGTACCAATAAGTTCCTGGGCTTGCAATGAGCACAATGGTGGTCTTAGATCCTTCAATCCGTGAAATTTGAGAGGGTTTTGGGTGTTGTCCGTACGGAGGAGGAAGAGAGAGAGTGAGTCTGAGAGATAGAGAGAGAGCACGGGAGTAAGAGAGAGAGAGAGAGAGAGAGTGTGTGTGTGTGTGGTTCAAAAGTCACCAACCAATCACAACACAAAAATATATGTTTCCTATTAGGTCCAAACAAATTGGATTTAAAATGATTGACCCAAAAATAAGGCTTAAACCACACCACACAATTAAACGTCCAAGGACAATTTCGTCTTTTCATACTAACGATAAAAAATTTATGGGACGGGTTGTTACAAAATTCATAAATAATTAAACTAAAAAAATTAAGAATTCATAATTAAGCTACATCGTAGGCTTAGCAAAAATTAATTAATTTCGAAACATGACCAGAAATATTATTGAATTCATAAAATTAAAAGAAAACTATGCTCAGAAAAACCCTTAAAAATTCCTTGCTTTGCCGCACCACTTCTTTTGCTTGTTCTGCCGCTCTTCTCATTTCTTGTCTTCTTTGGTGCTCTAATGTATGATTGCTTTTCCATTCTTCCCTTTCTTTAATGCTCCATAATGATCAGCCCCATATTGCAAAATTAATGCCAAAACAAAACACCAAGCCTTTCCTTTTTCTTTCTTGAATGATCCACCTCCACCCCTTTTCTTTTCTTCTCTTTTATTCTCCAACAGCCTAATAATTGATAAATTAATGCCCAGCAAAACTCCTTTTTCTTCTTGTCTTCCCACTGCTTGATTTCCTTATGTGTAACCAACACAAGCTTATTATCTTCTGCCTCTTGAGTTTACTTGCTGCAGTCACAGGATCCTTGCATCTCGCCATCTAACTTCTATAAAATCTGTAAGTGGTCACTTTCTGCTGCAAAGATGTACGTGTCGGCTTGCTCATGGGAATAGAAGAGAAGACAAAGCTTTCATTTTTCTTTTCTGTGCAGTAAAAGGATAAAGGTAGTCTTCTTCTTGAAGTGGCCACGTACCCGGCATAAAATTTAAATAACATGATGCATTTGAAACCCAAAAAGAAAGAAAACCATGTGATCTTAAATACGCCAAAAGCACAAGTACTCGTTTCCGAAAAGTAAAAAACAAAGCACAAATACTCAATTTATTTAGGCAAAATCAAGTAATTCCATCTCGTTAATCTAGCTTGTGAACACAAAATCATGTAATTCCTTTCATTTAAATCAAATATATTGTAAGAAAATGTAGCTTTCGGATAAAATATATAGTAAAATTGGCGCTCAACATCCATGCTTCAAAAGCCGAGAAGACTTACAGAATTATTTCAGCCTCCCCTTGCCACCATCGTGTGATTTACTAGAGTCAGAAATCAAACTCAGAACGTGCCGTGTGAAATAAGGGTGTGGGATTGATAATTAACATGTTGGAAGCTTGGAGAGGTGGGATCAAAGTGACTAAATATTTTATGATTAGTGCTTCTTTATATAAACAATAGTAGTTGGATCATGAAGCAAGGGTCAACATTTGGACTCTAAACTATGTTAAAACAAATCAATTTGAGCTAGATCTCTTATATTGTGTGGGTTCTTTGTACTTAAATTCGAATTAGCATCTTGATATATTAGAGTAATTTGAAATAAAATTATATTGAAACAACTCATTCAACCTCATTAGAGCACTTCTATCGGGGGTGGGATAGGCCGGCACACAACCAAAAAAATGGCCCGGCACCTAGGAAAGTCTCTCCAGCCCATGGGATTGCTTGGCACCCAGCCTAAGCTGGTCTCCAGGCTAGCCCAAAATTGACAGACCTTGGGACCGGCCCGTATGACGCCATGCTGACATTAGGGATGGAGAGAGAGAGAGAGAGAGAGAGAGAGAGAGAGAGAGAGAGAGAGAGAGAGAGAGAGAGGGAGAGAGAGAGAGAGAGAGAGAGAGAGAGAGAGAGAGAGAGAGAGGCTATTTAGCCTATTTAGCCTAAATAGACTAAATGGAGATTCATTTTATTTAATCATATTTTAATAAAATGGACTATGCTATTTTTTGTTAGGAGTGGAGATGCATTTGGCCTATTACAGTTTATTGGGGTCTATTACTATTTACTGAGAAGATTAAATAGGTTGTGTGCTGACGCATTTTTTTAGGGGCGGAATTGCTCTTACCATCAAAAGAGTTACTCACTTTAAAAAATGAATGAAAACTGAAAAAAAAGAAAAAAAGAAATTAAAAGTATAAATTTACATTACAATATTTGGAGAACGTTGTAAGGTTGCATTATTACCATATTTGACTTGTCTAATTCAAATTGTGTACCTCAAACTCATTATTTTCTTGTCAAAATGAGTTTATAAGTTATATTTTATATTCAACCAAAAAAATAATAATAATCAAAATATTTTTTTTTTAAATTATTGCTGAAATATTCATTTTCTCAATATATTTAATATTAGACAATTAGTGACGATATTAATATTGGAGGTTGTAGAAAATGAACATTTTTAATACTAACGACGTAATAATGACATAACGATCATACAATACTAATCTGCTGATACTGATCATTTTTATGACCAAATGTCAAAAAAATTATCTTTTCTCCTAATTACCCTTTAAAATATTTAATTACAATATTGATAACCACTTAATATTGAGGTTTGGTGGTCTTAGGTTGGTGATCTTAGGAATGAGCTTCGATTCGTATCATTCTTGAAAAAAATTAAAGAGAAATGTTGAATAAACTCTCAAAAGTGCAACTATTTTTTATGAATTCTTTGACATTTCATTTTTTTTTTACTAATATTAACGTAAAAATTGACAATAAATTATAATAAAACAGAGAGTACATAAAAATTATCACCGGAAAACACTTTCTTTAACATTTCTCAAAAGTTATTGTAACCTTTCCCACTCCCAAAACCGAGTCAGGAGTACAACAGTCCAGCAAACCAAACAATCCCCTTCCTATAAACCGGATCTTCTTCACTTTTCATGTTTAGGGTTAGGGTTTTGACCAGACGGAGATTTCGAAAATGGAGCCTGAGAGAAAGCTATCGCCGGAGGCTGGGCCCGTAGTCCAAGAAGGCATGGGAGTGGTTCTATCTCGGTGGTCGGCGCTCCAATTGGCCGATGAAAACGAGGAGGGCTGGCGTGACTCACTCCGCAAAGCGGAGCAACTCGTCGCCGATATCTTCTTGTGGTTCAATGACTACACAGGTACTTTGATTCCCTCATCTCCTCTAGCTCGACTCTTTCAGATTTTCCATTTTTTGTTTGTAAAGAATTGAGCTTGAATTTTGATTTGCTGCTTTTTTTTTAAGGAATTATTATATAATTATTGTGTTGTCGTAATATTTTGTAATTGTTCTTCTGAGGTTGGGATTAGGATTCAATAGGGAATTTGTAAGTGAAAGTAAGAAGCTTTATCACTAAAAACTTCAATTTTGTGCTGAAATCTTCTTTTTTCGTATCAAATTTTGTGTTTTTAGTTCAGTTTGCTTTGTCTTATAAATTATTTGTAGGAATATGATACAATGCATTGAGTAAAACTATAATTGAGTGGAACCTAATTGGGAGATATAGTCAAATTAGCAATTTTTCAACATAACAAATTGTATACGGAGCTGCTAATTATTTCTGTCTTTTGAATGAAGATTTCTATCGTTCTAGCCAAGCAGAATGATTAACGAATGGTGTGAATATTTGTACCGGTCGTTGTTGTAACGAAATCTCACAACTACATGTTCATTCACCCCAGACAGAGCCTCTTCACATAGATGATTTGGAAGATACGCTGAATGAAGCTATGCTTTCTCTCAACACTATGACAGAGGATGGCAGCATTGAGGAGGTATTACTTTTATACTTAACTACGTCTGTTCAGAGAACACTTAATAGTATGTTGATGGAGTATGAAATGAAGAAGATTTAATAAGTTATGCTTCTGGTGGTGGGAAACTCGAAAGTAATTTTCTTGCTCTATGGATTACGTCAACATGGCTTTGAATAGGCCGCCATTGCAAAGGTTTGTAATTGTGTGTTCCAGACCACCAGCAGTTGGCTGACCATTCGACTTTTAGAAACTGAAACCTTTTAGCATCAACTACATTTAAGTTGGCAGCTAAGAATCTGCATCTCCAGCCATTGGAGATGTTATGCTCACATGTTTCATTAGACGGGCAATTTACAGTTCATTATTGTTTCTATAAAGTAGATGATACTAGGGAGTAGGGATGCAACCTTTACTTTTAGTAATGGTTTCTATCTTTATGGTGTTTGCGGTTTCTTTTTCTTTGGATTTACACAGGTAGCTGAAAAGCTAATGATTATGTATGAAGAATGTTTAGATTGTAATTTCAAGTCGATTGAAAGCCTAAGGGAAGCCAATCAACGAAAAGTTGCTCTTCCGCATGTTAGAGAGGTAAAGCTCCATTTAAAACTCTCTGCCTTTAAATTTTCTAATATAAACTTCTCTTATGTCCTGTGACGGCATGCTTTTTCCAAATGTTGGTGTATTGAAAAGTACTTGTGGATGTTGTCTTGAAAGTTTTCCTCTAAAGCCATAAGTGGCGGATTGAGGATGATACTTTTGAATGATATGCGTTGCTAAAATCTCTTAATTCTCTGTCACTCATGCCAGGTTGCAAATGATGACGATGATGATAGTGATGAAGATGATGATGATAGAGATCAAAGCATGGGAAATGATGATTCCTCAAACATGATGGTAGACACACCAGAGGCTCATTCAAACTTAAATCCTGTAAACGTATCAGGCAATGAGCCAAAGCCCAAGACGGCAGCCGAAGCAGAAGATGGATGGGAACAATTTTTTCGTTTTATTCCCTGAAGTAGAGTGAATATGTGTACAAGTTGGATCATATGCCATGAATTATTCGCTTCATTTATACAATAGACGGTCCCAACTTTTGTACATTCTGAGCGTATCACTGTATACAATCCTCCAATCTTATAATTCTACGTGGATCTTACTTGCTTTGCACAAAAATGTCAACCTCCGCATGTACAAACTCTCGTTTGCATCGATGATGCTCGGATTGGGAGTGAAGGAGGTTTGTGTTAGATCAGTTGTACCTGCTGCCTTAGAATACTCTGATGGGCAAACCAAAACACATAAACGAAGAAAATTGCCGATCTTACATCTTAACGGCAAATTAAGAATTTCGCTTCACATTGGGACGTGGATTCGTGATCTCAATAAACATACACACTATCAAAACTAGATGTTTCACTGTTCTTTCTAGCCTCATTTTCTTTCCACACAAAAACCAGAGCTTCAAGAAAGATCAGAAATAACACGATCACACTTGTCCTCCAGAATCTTCACAGCTTCAGTAAATAAGACTTCGGGAGGCAACACCCCAGTCGATTCAATTTTAACTGTGCAAATCAGAGAGCGAGAGAGCGTTAGAACTCTAAAAAACATTCGGTGAAAAAATTTGTTACTATGTTAAAACTTCTTGTTCCTATATAAACCTTACGCGTAAGCATCTACGTTGAAAATATCTGGTAAGCTCGTAACTGACAATGATCGAAGTCTGAGCTTACCAGATATTTTGAAACTGAAGTCAGATGTTCTGAAAACCAAGTTATTTCAAACTGAAATTTATACAGTTGTGTCATGAGGACTAAAGATACAGTTCTAGGACACCGTCAGCAACGAGAAAGCAAGAGAAATTTATAGTTCCAAACACAGAAGAAATCACTTACAAATGAAATGATCCTTCTTACGCTGCAGAGAGATAGAATTCTCCCAACCCTTCCCTTCTCTGATGCACTCCCTGCACAGCGTGCAAGCTCGTGGCCTGGCTACAGTTGCCCTTTTCTTGCCCGCTAACCAGTCAAATTATCAATCAAAGCCGCTCCAGAATTGACAAAACAAGGCAAACTGTAACTAAGCATGTGCAGATATAACAACATTTTTTTAAAATCCAAATATTGGGACAAACCCAAAGTGATTGTATCATTTTTCGCAATAATTCCTTTCTACCAGTGTAGTGTCTAGAACAGCGAGAATGAATGCCATTAAAGGATAATCACTAACCGTTGCCAATATCTTCAATATCGAATACTTTAACTGGGCAAGTTGCCACAAGTTTCTCAGCCAACTCATCGTCAATATCTTGCGATATTATAACCTAATAAGAAATAAAAAATCATTTATGATTACTTCAACATCATATTCATGGTGTTTCCAAAATCACTGAAACAACATCCCCTTACCTCAGGAAGCATCCTATACCAAACAGGGGCAACTGGAGACCATTTTGCATGTGTTTTACCAATACCCTTAACAGCATGTGCTTCCAGTTCAATTACCTTAAAAGGGGTAAACTTAACGTCAATTAAAAGAAATTCACAAGAGCAGTAAACATTACTGACTACTAGATACAACAAATACTGAAATCAATAAGATAGTAGTTGGGTATAATGCTGAATAATGAAACAATATTTGGAGTTGATTGCTCCACTTCGAATTTTAGGCCCGTGCTTAAGTTGCAGATTGAAAAGTGCTATCTATGATTTCTGAGCAATGACCATAACTATACAAAACAAATAACATGTTTACCTGACCAGGGCCTAGTGCCCTAGTCTAGCAATTATAATACCTCCACTCGTGGGGCAATTGGATTGTTGGAAAATTCTGGCAAGGAATCCTGACTGCAAGTAAACGATGTATATGTTTTTTTGTTTTGAGGATGACTCTGACTTGGTACCTTGTGATTCCGAGGGAAACTCACTCCCATTTGGCAACTAAATAAATTCTTTTGACTTTACTGCATAAAATGTTGCAAAGTCATCATAACCAAAAGAAAATTCCCACCAACAGCCTTGAAGAAAGATAGACCTATAAAAACTTACTGATAATCTAAGACACAGAACTATGCCTGAAATACGCTGCCCCCTCGTTTACATTGTACATGGAGCTTAAAAACAATGGTGTTCTTCTCATTTGGTGTATTGTTTCCTACAAAGTAAAACATGGCAGGAAAGAACTCAGAGACTCAAATGTGTATAGGAAATAAACAAAATATGAATTTGGTTTATATAAAAGAATGGAAATACCAAACCATAGTACCTGTAAATTCGAATAATCTGGGGTCAACCTTGATCGGAATGAGACCCAACCTGCGGGCAAGTACTTCATCTTGGATTACTGGTGTACTGTCTGCAATAAGAACTTTTTCAAAAGCCATTGTGGGAACCTGCACTTGTATATTAAAACAAGTTTAGATCACTGTTGGTAATACATACTGCCAACTGAATAGGAACTCTCATAAACACACCTAGCCTTAATCCAAGGAAACAAAAGAAGCAGATACAAACTTCCATCTAATCTACATTTTTAAGTGGGAATGGTATTATGAGGATTCTCATACAAAATTAACCACTGACGAAGCATTATTTAATCAAGCATACTCAAGTACTCATGAATTTAATCAAACCTCAGCTATGAGGATTCTCCGGAATGCGTTAGCGAGTGCTGGATCAACGCCGATCATATCAAACTCCATCTCATCCTCCGTAAGATTAACGACTTCAACTTTAAAGTTGTCACAGAAGCTATCCAATAAGTTATTATCGACTCCCATTGATGCATAAGCACCGTTATACTGACAAGCATCAGTCTGTAAACACCAAAGTTAAAACATGTAAGAAATAAGAATAATAAAAACTCATCAACGCATTTCCTCGATTTCACATTGAGAAAAATGAAACAGACTCATAACTAATATCGACATATGCAGGTCTATGCCACTTAGGCAGATTGCTCACTTCGGTCTCGCCACTTCCACAATTTTTTCAAAGAAACAATCTGGGTAAAAAACAATTATTTTCTTCTTCGAAAAATTTACATCTATGCATAAACACGGGTCTAGCTTATGTTTTCTGGTAACCCAATTAGACAAAAACTCTGAAAACAAAAAAGAAATTCACTTTCCGACATTTTCTTAGCAACCAAACATGACCATCAACAAAAACCAACAGCCAAAAGAACCCACATTTCTACTTGGTCAAAATTTCTCAAAACTAGAGTAAATTGTAGCAATGTCTCTCAATTTTAGTTCAATTAGAGCAATGGTCACTTAATAAAAAATTCATTACCATTGGTCTCTCAACTCATCAAAACGTATGGCTATGTTCCCTCAATTGAAAATTCATTACCAACGGTCGCTCAACTTTAATCCAATTGGAGAAATGTTACCTCAATTTTAATCCAATTGTAGCAATGGTCTTTTCAACCTAATTTATTTTGACAAAATTCTGACGAAGTTGATGAAAAGGATCATAGCTACACGTTTTGATGAATTAAGAGATTAAGGGTAATGGATATTTACTTTAGGCACCGTTATTCTAATTTGGTTAAAGTTGAGAGACCATTGATACAATTTACAATAACTCCAAAAACAAAAAAAAAAGGGCAGAAACAAAATCATGGGCACGTTCAGATTTCTCATTTCAGAAAACAAAAATTGAAAAATGCAAAAAAGGGATGAAAACCTTGTTACATGAATGGGAGCATCAGCCTTGCACTCCACACGTGTCCTCTGGAATTCGATGTTTGGGGGCAGCCGCCCCATTGGCACATCTGACAGCTTCTCTATGAACTCCAGCGTGGAGTTTGCCTTCGCAGAGTCTGCTGCTTCGGACTCTTAACTCGACGTGGTATCTTCGGTACTGGACGACATCGTTTCTTCCTTCACTTCCTCACCAGCCACTTTCAACCTCTCTCTCTCTCTTCTCCCTCTACTCTCTCTCTTCGTTCTCTGTGACTGTTAAAGTTAGGGTTTTGGGGGTTTAGCGAGAGCAACAGTATGCAGAGTATGGGGTTCAGGGTTTAGCAGAAAGAGGGGAACATGAGATGATGCAAATGGGCCTTTCATGATTACCATGGGCTGGCCTTATTGTAAGGCCTCGAGAGCTTCTCTAGTGCTGGTTGAAACGATTACTATTTCTGCCACGATTGGAATTATATCGGAACGAGTGCTGAAGAGGCTGAGTTTGGGCAGCAATGACTAGTGGAGATGGCGTAGGAAGCAATGGTGCCTGAGTCTGCCCAGATAATGCATGAAAATGCTCAGTTCCAGATGAAGAGACTGCTTGCCTGCGACGAGCCATAGAGAGTTCCTTGGTGAGTAAAAGACCATGCAAACCATAAGGTCACTATCAGACACCGAAGCTCCAACATATTTTTCGTACCACACCTCAAACGTGGATTGAGATAGCGATCTAGTAGAAGAGTTGCACGACATGGGTCAGATCTATCGATAATTCCAAGAAATTTGTAACGCCTGAAAATTGGAACAAAGAGAGCACGCCATCGAAGGTAATTAGCACGCGTAAGTTTGATCGGTACCATGCTTCCAATGTTTTGGATCGCAAGAGAGGTGGACGAAGTGGAAGAAGAATTAGGGTGTGAGAAAGAGGGATTACGGTTAGGAATCGGAAAATTGAATCAATCGGAGAAGCTAATAAATTTTGAGAATTGAAAATAATAATGTTTAAATTTGAAAATTGAAACAAGCTCGACCTAATAAAATTTGAATCAACCATTCAAAACCCTAAACCCTACACCCCCCTAGATTCAGTTTAATTAGTCTGTTATAGGCACATGACATGTTTGGAAATGCTTTATGCTTACATAGTTTGCTATACGCTCTTTTGAGGGTCTATAGCTTAAAAGTTCGACCGAAGGAAAGCTTTACACGAAACAGAGACAAAACAATGAGAGGCAGATATTAATAGCTATGATACCGGAATATGCAAGTTTTTCTCGACCTATAGAAGTGTAAAGGACATCAAAGATTTGATGTAGTAGAGAACCAAAGGACTGAGGGTAATAGAAAGAACGGGATAGATACTTGGGAATCACTCACGTTGCTAATCATAGATTCATTCGACATGACCAAGTTTCACACTTGATTTTAAAGAGGAGAATGCTCACTCTCTTCTTAGATTAACTTGAAGTCACTAATTGGCTTCTTCACCTTACATATGGAGCCCCTTTAAATAGAAGATTACCTTACCTTGATAGATAGACAATTAAAACTAAAGGCATCATGTTATAGTTACAATGCAACCTAATTAAGATAGACAAAAGCATGGCTTTGATAGATGAGAAGCCACCAACATCCATATTTAATATAAAGACCGTACTTATTGTAGTGCCTACATCAAGATTTCGGTCAAGGAAAGCAATGTTGGTGTTGCCAGGGCCCTTAGAATAGATGATGCACTCAACAATTGGCACAAAAATATCAAAGAGCAGCGGATCGCACACTGCTATGGTAAAATGTTTTTTCCAGAACTTATCAAATTGCGACATCAAACATGTGACAGACAAAATTTCTGTGTAAGGCATAATCCCTAGCACAAGCGATGTCATTTCATCTCCTAGCAAAAAGAAAGGTACAGATTCCTCAAGGATTGAAAATCTTCATAGACTTCCGGAAAGATCACCACTTTGCAGCTACATTACAAGTTGTCTTGAAGTCCTAAATGAACAATGATAACAGTAAAACTTCAAGGTATGCTTAACCTCGGACGCTATGTTGAAAATGAATCCCACATTGATGGGAGGAGGAACCTTACATGAGCTTATAAGTTGGATTACTCTCAGGATTTGCGAGGAACGCAGGAGAAGTAACCTAGGCTTGGAAAGATTGTCTTCGAAGAATCGCTCAATGAAGGCCCTCCTGAAACCCCAAAATCTTGAGGACATAAATAAAGATACTTAAAAACATTTGATCAACTTGAGAAATATTGTGGATAACTTTACTTACAAGACGATTAACAATACTACTAATAATATTAATTAATTATTTGAGAAGATGATACCTGGACTTGGAGATTGGGATCGAATCAACCATCAGCTTCAAATCATCTTAAAAACTCTCTATGCTATGTAAGCGATGTGGGATATTTTGTGCCAGTAGCGTCCTTTTCCTGGTTGGCATTTCGCTTTTAGCACAGGACACCCAAAGATCAGAAGTTGCGTAAGTGAAGGAGGCAGACCCTCTTTTGAAATGGATGCTAGTTGTGGACAATGGGAAAGATGCAAAGACTGAAGAGAGGTTAGGAATTGAAAGCCTTTGCTGTTCAGTTTCTTTAGATTGGGGAAGCCAGCAACTAATAGTCCAGTGAGAGATTTGGGGAGAAGCGTCTCCATCTGGACTATGTCGGGTGGAAACGACACTGTATCCGGGTCAATGCCGTAGATCAACAACTTTCTAAGAGAGTTGAGTCTGTGCAACCCCCACTCCAACTCCCAGAATGACTTACAACTCTTGACCTTCCAAACTGTAAGTGATGTGAGGCTGGGGGGAAATGAGCAAGTCAAACCTTCACGGTAGTCGATGCTCAATTCCTCAAGAGAGGTGAGATTGTGCATATCTTCGGGCCACGCCTCCAATTTGTCGCAATCGGTGATCTCGATCTCTCTCAGGTTGGAGGCTATTATCCCCCCAGTCAGCCTCGGGATGGAAACAAGACTTCCACATTGATAAATATCCAAAGTCTGAAGGTTAATGAGGTGGCATAAGCCATTCGGTAAGTTTTTCAGATTTTGGCACTTCCAGATCCTAATATATTCAAGACAGTGATTAGTTTTGTCGCGGAACTCGTCCTGTGCTATTAACTCCAGCCGTAAACAATCGTACATCTCAAGGTGTTTAACTGTCCTGAGAAGCTGACTACTCAATGATAACGACGTCAGAGATTGACATTCCTGGATTTTCAAGTACTCAAGACAATTGTGAGAAGACGACGATGGCCAAGAACCAACAACCTCCTCATCTACTAGTGATTTCAAACTTTTGCAATCACTTATCTGTATTCTTCTGAGATTTTGGGCAATCTGGAATTTTGCAAAATATATCAACGAATGGCACTCAGTAATCTGGATGTCTTTAAGAGAAGGTGGCAGACCAACATCTGAAAAAGAAACAAGATGTGAACATTTGTGTATGCGAAGCTCTTGAAGAGACGACAACTGATTTAACCCTTTTGGTAGCTTCAAAAGATTTTCACACTTGTTTAACTCCAAACATTCAAGCTTGCATTCCAATATTTGCAACTGAAGCAACTAATTTGCTTCTTTTCCCAATTCTTCAACTAGAGGAGAGTTGTCTTCAATTTCCAAACGGCCAAGAGAAGTCAACTGCTGCAATAATCTAGCCTCATTCTTCAATGAAGACGTCAGCTCCTCACATCCATTAATCTTCAAATTTCTAACCTTGGTTAATACCTTCTTGAACAATTCCCCTGTTTGCAGAGCCATCAGCTCTGAAATGTTTGAAAGGCACAAGGACTCTAATAACTCAAACTCAACCTTAGCAGCTGTATGCACCAAAACTTTACAACCGTCAATGTTTAATTGATGAAGTTGTTTATAGTTGGCAATCGAAACCACTAATTGTTCACATTTAACAATTTCAAGCGTTGTTAAAGAATCGACGTTCTCTGGCAGCTTACCCTCCAGTTTAGAACATTTTTTTATGAAGAGTGCTTTCAGGCAAGGGAAAACACCACTTCCGTGATCCAGTCGGAAAGGAAGCCATTCCTTCCAGTGCTGCATATCCACAAACTCAAGAGTCTCTAACAGTGGAAAAGGCAAGATGCACTCTCCATAAAACTCAGCACCAATACTTTCCACTGCATTCATTCCTCTAATATAAAGTTCTTTGAGATGAGGCAATTGTCCGAGAGGTGGCAACAATAAACAATTGTTACATTCCTCTAAGCGCACAAGCACCATGCTAGAGAACAAGGGAACTCCAACCCATGATGAAAATTCCTTTCCGGCATAACTCTTGATAGTGAGCTCCTTGAGCTCTGTATGAGGCTGCAACATGTCAAGCACTGTGGATTCCATTTCTCTCGCGTTGCTTGAATGAGACCATTCTAGGATCAATGAATCAAGCCTCCCCTTGCATTTTAAGTTGGCCCTCCTGGCATCCTCGACAGCAATCACATTCTCCAATCTTGAGATGCACAATGTCCCTTGGAGATGCAATAGGAACTCTATCTCTCTTATCCTTGATCGATCACTACCAGAACTGACCACAAAATTAGATAATGATCGCAGATTCACCAATCTACCTAGTTGGGGAGGCATTCCTTCCAATGAATATGCAGCCAAGTTGTTGAGATGGCGCAAATTAATTAGATTACTCATGTTCACAGGCAATGACTTCAATTTAGCACAACCTTCCAATATCAATGTTTGCAAGTTGTAAAGAGTGCTTGTTGATGCAGGCAAACTGGTTATATCTATGTAGGAAAGGTCAAGATACTGTAACAACCTCAAATCACCGATCGAGTTTGGCAGCTCAGTTATTTTGTAGCCATTCAAAGAGAGCACTCGTAAGTATTGCAGCTGCGGTAATAACTCAAAAATAACCTTAGGAGACAAATATTTACTCCACCACCTGGAATCTGAAAGTGAAAGTGGCAGGAATGTTCGCAAACGTTCAACTTTAGGAAAGTCCTCAAATCTCATAACTCCATCAAATTGACCAGCAACAAAGGATGAATGGCGAGCCCTTCGAAAGCAGGGCCGTTGCAAGTTATCACCTTGCTTATCTTCCAACCTAAAACATATTTCTCCTGCAGCCCATTGTGCTAAATCATTAACGAGGTCATGCATTACATATCGTGAATTATTTTTGCCTGATTCTTGAAACAACGACCTTGATAATAGCTCTCGAAAGTAGTCGCGGCCCAAATCCTCCATGTGTTTATTGTCTTCAGGTTTTTGTTGAATCAAACCCTCTGCCATCCACAAAAGGACGAGTTGCTTCTCCCCAAATTCATAGTTATGAGGAAGTATTGAGCAGTAGGCAAAACACCTCTTCAAATGTGATGGAAGATAGTAATAGCTCAACTTTAGTACGGGGAGAATGCCACTCTTATCTGCTAGATTCCATAATTTGTTGTTCAATATCTCTCCCCACTCATCTTTTTCTTTGCAACGTAAAAGACCACCGAGAGTCCTTGCAGCTAATGGTAATCCACGACATTTTTCAACAATTTTTGTTCGAATTAACTCATAATTCACTGGTTTTCCATTGTTAATTTCCCTGAAGGCATGTCGCTCAAATATTTCCACACAATCATCATCTGTCATACGCTCCAAATTATGAACTCCAGCGGCTCCCATAATCTTTGCAACATTCACATCACGGGTTGTCACAATTATCTTACTTCCTCCATCTCTAACGCCAAAAGGGGATTGAAGTCTTGTCCAGATATCGTACAGATCAGAGTCACCTTTGTTCCAGATATCATCTAAAACGATTAAAAACTTTTTTCCTCTTAATTGCTCAGTCAAATCATGTTGCATTTTACTAAACTCCTCCACTTTAACAGGTCGGGATGTGATTGATTCAAGAATTGCCTTTGTCACTCGCACAACATTGAAGTCACCAGACACAGATACCCAAACCTTTGGCTCAAACTCCTTCATGGCATCATCTTTGTGGTTGAATACAAGCTGAGTAAGTGTCGTCTTCCCGATTCCGGGCATGCCAACTATAGCAACTACACCAAAATTGACAGCACCTGCATGCTCGTATTTTCTTGACAACAAATCAATAATCTCCCCCTTGTCACCATCTCTTCCAACAACAAGCTTTTCATCTAACACGTCTGAACTTGGTAGACTTCGCCATTCCTTGGCAGACGTCCCAGTATCTTTCAAGCCAAACTTATCTTTCCGTTCAGATATGTCTTGCAACCGCTCTGTAATCTTCTTCATTTCGGAGTTCATATCAAAACTGAACTTAACTTTATAAAATGACCTCCGTACCTTGCTTCTTGTGCTGGCTTGATTGCGTCCCTCTATCTTGCGCTTCAACATTTGGGTGGCAGATTTGTCCGACATGTCTTCGATGTCACAAGCTAAGTCTCTGATATCATCGAGCCACAGTTTTACACCACCCTCAGTCAGTTGCCTTTCCTCCGCGTCACTCAGCACCGCTCCGATTGTAGATAACGTGGCCCTCCACTTCTCCAGCTTCTTTCCGACGCCTCGCAAGCTTCCAAAGTTGTTGAGAATCTCGCTTGAGGTCAACCTGTTGAGCAGTATCCTTAGAAACGCCGCAAGAAAAACCTCTCCCAGTGCCATATTAAGAGTGAGGGAACTCCAAGCAATCAAAGAAATAGCGAACCGTTCTTGAGCAATATTGAGGTGCAGGACTCAACGAAGGGAAGAGCAACAGTCAAAGAGTTCCTTGGAAATTTGGAAGCTTGATCTGTTGACACTCAGAAATAGTCACAAGACACACAACTGCACAAATTAAAGTGATGAAAATTAATTACAGATGCCTGCGCAATCATATACGAATTTATAGTAAAAGTGAAATAATCAGTTAATAGACTTCTAGTAAGCATATCTAGAGGTAACAGTTTGAGACTAGGGATGGCAATGAGGCAGATTCAGATCAAGGTTGCCTGCTTTATAACTGTCCCGTTATGTCACATCCCGGCCCGGGGTGCATCACTTCCCGGGCCCGCTCCACCACCGTAGCACGATATTGTCCGCTTTGGGCTCCGACCACGCCCTCACAGTTTTGTTTCTGGGAACTCACGAGCAACTTCCCAGGAGGTCACCCATCCTGGGATTGCTCTAGCCCCCTTCTCACTTAACTTCGGAGTTCCTACGGAACCCGAAGTCAGTGAGCTCCCAAAAGGCCTCGTGCTAGGTAGGGATGAGAATATACATTTAAGGATCACTCCCCTGTGTGATGTGGGATGTCACAAATAAAACCATGAGGGCGTGGTCGGGGCCCAAAGCGGACAATATTGTGCTACGGTGGTGGAGCGGGCTCGGGAAGTGATCCGCCCCGGGCCGGGATGTGACACGTTAGGTATACAGTCTATGTTACATTTTATGGAAATATTATTTTCCTTTATACAAAATAATTTAATAACTTGATAGTGTCTGCATGAAGCACAATAAAACACACCATATAAGCAGATGATGCTTTGCTGCAGTGACAGAAAACAATCATGCCTATGCACTCTGGTGTGGATTCGATCGCCATTGATCGCTTCCCCCTGACAACTAACAATTCAACCAACTAATTAACGCTATCATTTCTACAATGTTACCCAATGATAAAACACACGATATAAATTTGAAAGACCAAGAAAAGAAAAACTCAAGATCGCAAAAATCATATACTAGTATACATTATTTTTCATAAATTTGAACATGTTGAACAGTTGATGGGATAAAATGGGGCAGTTTTGGGATTACCCGTAACTGTAGGGATTCCTGCAATCCTACGTTTCAAGATGCAAGAAGCAGTTCCATGCAAGTCTGTCAGTTCATGAGGCCACTTGTTTGCACTTATGATCAACAAATCCAGTCTGAAGGATGGAATAATTAAGGCCCAAAACTGCACAAATTATATAGCTGGTTATTTATGAAATCTCTAATTAAGTACACAAACTTGAAGAAAAATGAAATAAATAAATAATGGATTTGGCATATATAGTTGCAAGAGGAACTTACTGCGTTGAAGTTTTTCAGATGAAGATGAAGATGAAGGGATTTGTTGCCATAGATTATGAAAACCAACAGATCTAGACTACTTTAGAGATCTTCAATTGCTATGGTAATTAGGTGTTGACTTGAAAGACTTAACAAGTGTTCCTCCTTCTGCCCAAAAACAAAGTCTAGATTCCTCTTTTTTCTATATCTATATTTTTCGTGGGGTCATATTGTTGTCTTTTTAATTGCTTTCTTATCTCTATGGTTCACGCCACTTAGTACTACAATTTAGTGAGATTTTTTTTCAATTATAAGTAAGAGGTCTTAAGTTCGATTCTCGTCAAATGCAAATTTGAATCATATTATTATTAGTCCATTGTGAGGCTAGGGCTGATTTGGTGTTGATGTACTTTGAAAAAAGTTGTTTTTGCTATGCTATGAGAATAATTAGTTGTGAAATAAAGCAGCTGAGTATTTGGTAAACTTTTTTGTAAATGTGTTTTTGAAAAAAAAAGCATTATTATAGTGTTTGGTAAACTTTTATGTAAAACAGATGTGAAAAAGCCGGTTTTTCAAAGGTGGGTTTTGCAGCTTCCTGTTTTTGGCTTTTTTCATCCAAAACTGTGAAAAAAAATTGAAGCTAAATATTTACCAAACACAAAATCTGCCAGGTTTTTTTAGAATCACCTCAGTACCAAACTAGACCTAAATCCACCCCCTAAAAATATCATTTGTTAAGAAAAAAAATTGCTTTCTTATCTCCAATATTTGTTAAGAAAAAAAATAGCTTTCTTATCTCCAATATCCTACACGATTATATTTTTTAGGCTAAATAGCGGAAATAGTCTCGGAAATTTGCATAACTCATCACTTTAATCTCTAAGATTGAAAATCAATAGAAATAGTCACTGAGATTATCCACCATCCATCACTTTGGTCTTTCCATTAAAAAGTCTTTGGGCAATTTTCAAAGCTTCGTAACTCAATTGTTTCTTAATCAAATTCGACCTATAATATATCAAAATGAAGAGAGAAAAGTGTAGAATAAGATTATACATATTTGAAAGCCCAATAGTTGCCAGAGATGCCCAGAAAATAACCTCAAATGTAACTAGTCTGTGAGAAAACTGAAAAACTCGCCGAAAACTGGGTAAACTTTAAACGTTCATAACTTCTTCAATACTCAATGAATTGAGTGATTCAAAAATAAAAATCGTACTTCTCAATGAGACGAAGAGAATGGTACCTTTTTTGACTGCTAATTCACTGTTGAGTGATTCAAAAATAAAAATCATACTTCTCAATGAGATGAAGAGAATGGTACTTTTTTTGGCCAAACCACGGTGAATTAGCAGTAAAAAAAAAGGGGTACCATTCTGTTCACCTCATTGAGAAGTATGATTTTTATTTTTGAATCACTCAATTTCGTTGAGTATTGAAGAAGCTATGAACGTTTAAAGTTTACCCAGTTTTCGGCGAGTTTTCCAGTTTTCTGACAGACCAGTCACTTTTGAGGCTATTTTCCAACCATCTCCGGCAACTATTGGGCTTCCAAATAGGTATAATCTTTTTCTACACTTTTCTATCTTCATTTTGACATTTAATCTCCGGCAAATATTGCCCAAAGAGGTACCATCTCCGGCAAATATTGGGCTTCCAAATAGGTACCATCTCCGGCAAATATTGCCCAAAGAGTTTTTAATGGAAGGACCAAAATGATGGATGGTGGATAATCTCATGGACCATTTCTATTGATTTTTAATCTCAAAGACCAGAGTGATGAATTATGCATATCTCAGAGACCATTTCCGCTATTTAGCCTATTTTTTAATTCTTTTCCTTCCTTTATAAGAGCGATTTTGAGAGTGCACATGAACAACTAAGCTAGTTTCTTTGCCACACTGGTTACATTAGGCAGAGACAATCAATTTAAAACAGTAAAATACTTTGGAACAGCCAAACAACCCAAGAGTTCTTATCCTGCCGACCCCAAATTTACCATCTCGTATTTTTTTCTTAATAGAGTATTCTATACTAGCAAGATGAGAAAATGGGTTAAACTTCATAATGTGATTTAAATCTACCTGTGACAAGAATCGAATCTAAGACCTTTCACGTATAAATAAAGAGGAATATTATTTTGTAGTTATACTACTTAATTAGTCACAGAGTATATAAGGTTAGATTAAATTGGATTAATAATTCTCGTAGTCATAGGATACTTATATGATGACCTAAGTGGTAAACAAACTAAGACTTTATTTTTTTATTTATTTAACAAACGATATTATCTACACTAAAGGAGTTGGGATGGGCTTAGCCTCATAATAGACTAGCAATAATGCAGTTCAAATTTGTCTTTGACGAAATCGAACCTAAAACTTCTCATTTGCAAGTGAAGAGGAATACTACTAGGCCATAGTACTAATTGACAACAAAGTACTAAGTGGCAACAAACTAAGAATTAAACTTATGTGATGAAGATTGAAGACAGTCAATAAATTTAGTTGAAAAATAGAACTTTCGTAAAGTCTGTTAATGGGGTGAGACTGTATTTTCAACTCTAATTATTTAAACAAGTAAGAACTCATTAAGCTCTATGGAAATCGTTGAAAAATCACACAAACCCTAATTGCATGTCATCTACAAATAAGTATTTACGGTATCAATTGCACGAAGCTAAACCCAAGTGTGACATCTACTCTAATTTGCATTCAATCAACTTAACTAAAAGCTTATTATGAATAGCAAAAGATACTCAATATGGAATAAAAACTTGATAATAACAATGCCACAAGGCAATTAAGTATTCATGATTAGGCTACATCGTAGCACTTAGTAAAAAAAAAACTATCCCCTCTTCTCTTCCTTGCCACAACCCCCTATTTGTTGACTATCCCCCCTCTCTTTACAATGGAGAATCAATCTCCATATATAAAACCTACGGCAAAGGTTACTAAAGGCCAATTAACATGACCATTAATCCCTTATTAAAGAAAAGAAAAATAAATAGAAATAATAAAACTAGTAATTAAATTCTCTCTTAAAGTCCATTAAATAGCATTCTCATGTCTATTTGATTCCAAAACCGTTGCAATCTCATCTTCTTACTGTAATGCATGTCTTTGTACGGTTAATTAGCCTTTTGCTCCACTAGAATTACTTTAGACACCTGAAAAGCTCGTTTTCCACTTGTTTTTCATGCAACTCCTATATTGAATGCCTAAAAAATAAAACAATAGCATTTAGTATATTTAACCCATTTGAATATACAAAATCCAAAGGAAATATATGAAAACATGCGCATATCAAATACTCCCAAACTTAGATTTTGCTTGTCCTCGACCAAAACAAAAGAAAACATAAAGAGCGATGAACACAAATAATAGCTAACTTCCTAAATTTTAATCTTAGAGAAAACCCAACTGTTAGATAATTTTCAAGAAATAAGCAACAGTAATTCAAGATAATGTCTATGAGCTAACCAAATTTGAATTGAACCAACTTGGAGCGTAGTGTGTGTAATAGTCATGCCAATGCAATTCTAAGCTTCTTAAAATCATCATATGCAAACAAGTGAACTTCTCACAAGGTATACACTCATTCACTCATATTTGTGGGTTAATGTGTTTCACTCAAATGATCTCATACACATGCCGTCATATGCTTGCTAGTCCACCTAACTTGGGTATCAATAGCAAGTAACTTCTTGAATCAAAAGGACTTTGTTACGGTTGTAATGGGGTTGGGTAAAATGGTTAAACAAGAAATGGATATGGAAAGCACAAAAATCTAAGAAATTTGTAGAGCATTACAATTATATTTGAGAGACAGTGAAACTTTAAACTCATAAAGCACTTCAGAACTTGAGCACCAAAATAGAACTATATTTCATTTAGTTAAATCTTGGAACGTTTTTTTTACATCACATTTCTCTTTTTTTTCTTTTGAATTTTTTTTTTCTTCTCATCATGTTTTTTCCCTTTCTATGATAATATTTAAGCCCCAACACTTGGAATTCTCTCCTTAAAAAATTACTCTACAAGCTTTTTAGACAGGTAGAAATTTTTTTACAAGGTTAGGTAGGGAAAATTTAGGTTTAAGAACAAAAAGGATCACAAAAAGGCTTAAAATGGCTAACTAGGGAAAACAATTATAATGGTTGGCTAGAAAGGCTCAAACGAAGAAGAAAAAAAAATGCATGTGTCATTTCCAAGCTTTTACAAGAATTGGTGAATGCAACGAGAGGTATGAAGCAAGTTCTAGAGATACATGTAAAATAAGATCATACACACAAGAATAAATGAGATGATGCATAGTGGTTCAATCATAAAATAGGCTCAAAAGCTCACAAAGATTACATAAGTTCACTAGATTCACATATGAAACTTTAAATCATGCCTAGTTTCACACCAACAAGGCTATGTGCATTTGTTTTTCCAAGTCATGATCATCAAAAATATAGTTTAAACAAAGATAATGTAAAGAACTAATGTTAAACTTAAATTTCTTGAAAGTTATGAAAAACGTAAAGATCGTATCTAATCACTGAATGAGGAAGTAGCCAATAAAAAGACTCAAAGAAAAATAAAATGTTTTGGAGTTTTTGAAAGTTAATATTTTTTTATGTATTTTTTATTCGAATTAAAACGAAGAAGACTAAAAAATGAAGATAAGAATAATGAAAATAGACAACAAAAAACAGAAAAAGAAAAATAAATCAATAAAGCTCTTGGACGAAGAAACTTCCCGGGTTTAAAGAGAAGCGGCAACTGAAGATGTAGATGGAAATCCAACCCCAAACTTTATTTTTGTATAAGCAACAAGGTTAAGTGGCTCCATTTTTCTTGCAAAATCAATAAAACAATGGGTAAGCTAAACAAGAGAATTAGGAAATAATTTATTATTGAAAAAAAAACTAACAATTAACATTAAAGCTAAATTAACTAAAATATGTAACAATCCAATTAAGTAGGTAAGAGAATCAAATTTGATCCCTGGCAATGGCGTCAAAAACTTACTGCGTAAATTAGATAACAAAAATTAAACTCATTAAGTCTCGAATTTTAGTGCTCGCAAGTATACTAATCGGATGATTGTATAGCATATAAGTATGGATATCGTCCCACATAGATCAAATTGATTCTAAAAGTCTTACTAACTAAATTGAAACAAATTATAATTGGGAACCTTTAACGGAAAAGATAGAAGATTTTGTATTAAACTGAAATGAAATATGACTTTAAAATAAAATACATGAATAATACAAATTAAAAAACATAAGAAAAATAAGACCTAAGGCATCCAAATTCACCGTAACCAATTCTACTTAATTCCCTTAATATGTTATGCTCAAGTAATTCTCCAATATTGATGATCGATTTTCCCTAAATCATTCAATGGCTATGGCATCTAGTTGCATCAAAAGTATCCTTACATGTTAACCCTCTACGATATCTAGATGAATTTAAACAAGTAAGAACCCATTAAGCTCTATGGAAATCGTTGGAAAATCACACAAACCCTAATTGAATGTCATCTACAAATAGGTGTTTACAGTATCAATTGCATCAAATCAACTTAACTAAAGCTTAGATGGTGATCAAGCATCTAAATAAAAATCAAGCGCATTACGAATAGCAAAAGATACTCAATACGGAATAAAAACTTGATAATAACAATGCCACAATGTAATTAAGTATTCATGATTAGGCTACGAGTAAAGGAAAAAAAAACTAGAATACTCTCCCCTCTTCTCTTCCTTGCCGCAACCCCCTACCTAAGATATGTTTGTTTGTTTGTTTTTTTTTCTTTCTTTCTATTTGTTGGCTATCTCCCCTCTCTTTACAATGGAGAATCAATCTCCATATATAAAGCCTACGGCAAAGGTTTCTAAAGGCCAATTAAAATGACCATTAATCCTAGCTTAATGAACTTTCAAGTCCTTATTAAAGAAAAGAAAAATAAACTGAAATAATAAAACTAGTAATTAAGTTCTCTCCTAAAGTCATTGGATAGCATTCTCATGTCCATTTGATTCCAAAACCGTTGCAATCTCATCTTCTTACTGTAATATCTTTGTGCAGTTAATTAGTCTTTTGCTCCAGTAAAATTACTTTAGACACCTGAAAAGCTCGTTTTCCACTTGTTTTTCATGCAACTCCCATCTCAAATGCCTAAAAAAATAAAACAATAGCATTTAGTGCATTTAACCCATTTGAATATACAAAATCCAAAGGAAATATATGATAAAAATATAGGAAAACATGCCCACATCAATATGCTTTGCACCACAAACAATTTCCCATTGACTCTTTCGTTTTCTCTTTGCAGGACATCTATCCTTCTTTAATGGACGGATTTTACAGTAATATTTGAATGATAACACATGGATACATACAGGAAGCTTAAGGGGAGGGATTCTTATTTTAAAAAAAAAAAAGGACACGTTCCCCACCGTTAGATTGACTTTAATGAAATTGTGTGGTTGAGATTAAAACACAAGTCACACAATCTCAACCACACAATTTCATTAAAGTTAAATCCAATAGTAGGGAGCGTGTCTCCATTTTAAAAAAAAATATGAGAATTCCCCCCCTTAAGCAATTCCTGAATATATATATTCCTATTGAGGTGTTAACGACAAACATTATCAACATTTTATCCACATCAAATCGACAATCTGTTATTTAATAAAGATGAAATGTCATGTTTTGAGAATAACTGCCTCGTCAAGATATTACCAAACCGTGACGGTAAATTAAACTACGAGACATTTTTCTTTTGGGTTGCAACAAAACATTAAAGCACAATTGCAGTAAAAACTTGATTTCCAAACTAATTTACAATAAGAACGAAGAAGGAGCCACAACCAATATGGCTTTTCAAAAACGCTGTTCGTGCATTATTCAGAGACGTGATCTAATTATTCAAATCCTGCCTGCTGCCTGCTGTCTACCACTGCACTGGGTTTAATATGCACTGCACAATCTATAAAACTATAATACACGAAACAAAGAAGGTCATGGACCGCGAGCTGTGCTGAAACAGAAACACCCGGTACACTGATCTTCAGGAATCATGCCGCCTCCCTTGCTTGTATCTATTGCACACAACAGCTTCACTACCTCTTCCATTTCAGGGCATTCATCCGGGCTTGCATCCCAACATTTTCGCATGACGCTAGCCAAAGTGCTCGGACAACAACTTGGGATTTCTGTTCGTAAATTCTGACATCCAAGCGTGAAGTATTAGGACTGAGGTTTGGTGATCAACATTACTTAAAAGCCAAAGAAGGACAAGTTTTGCTAAATCAGTTCCACCACTTCAAAACAAATGTGGAGTAAAATCTCATAAAGAAATTAAAGCATTATGTGCCACCAAAGTTTTAAAAAACACTAGTCACTAGTCGGGCGACATGCTGAACTAGAGTCTAGCGCCTAGGTAGTTAAGGAGGTATTGGCAGGGGCCTAGGCGGACTAAACGGATTTAAGTAAATTTATTATATATTCTATAAATAAGTGTCTATTTATACTTAAAAGACATATAAATTGTATTGGAATGCATCAAAGCTTTAACACAAACAGCCGCCAAATCTCAAATCTTCACTCCAAAACTTCCCGACCTGAAGGCTTCAAAACATATAAAGTTCCATAAACCTCCAAAAACTCGATTGAAATTTGGAAAAAGAAACTGGAAAAATATAAACGGCCCAACCTGCAAGTCCAAGGCCCGTTTACTCACCCCTAACTACAAAGTATTACAATTATTCTGGCCAGATAAACCTCCACTGAAATATGGAGTTGGTGGGAGTCTCCGACTTTTGGTCATTTTCTCTGCATATTAAAAAAATATTAGATTTGATTAATTGGCTAACTCAACATATCTAGACTACTTTACATATCTTCAAATTTTTATGACAATTACATGTTGACCTGAAAGACTATAACGAGGATTACCCACCCCTAACTAAAAGTATTACAATTGTTCTGGCCAGATAAACCTCCACTGAAATATGGAGTAGGTGGGAGTCTGTGACTTTTGGTCATTTTCTCTGCATATTAAAAAAAATATTAGATTTGATTAATTGGCTAACTCAACATATCTACACTACTTTACATATCTTCAAATTTTTATGATAATTAGGTGTTGACTTGAAAGACTATAACAAGTAATTTCCTCGTTCTGCCAAAATCAAAATATTAGATTCTCTTTCTTCTTCTTTTTTCTTTTTCGTGGGGGCAAATATTGTTTTGTCTTTTTAATTGCTTTCTTGTCTCCCAAGTCTTCCATGGTTATATTTATTCATTTCCTTTATATGAGCGATTTTGGGAGAAGGGAACCTAACATGAAATTTTGGGTGGAAGGGTGACTACTCGTAAACAACTGAGCTATATTCTCTTGCAACACCGATTACACTATTTTGTGAGTGTTTGGTTTAATTTTTTGTAGGATATTGTAGGCAATGTAGAGACAATCAATTTAAAACAGTAAAAGACTCTGAAACAACCCAAGGGCCCTTCATCCCGCCGACAGCAGATTAACCAAATTTACCATAGAGTATGCTTTACCGTCTTGTACTTATACTACTTAATTCACAAAGCCATATTAGATTAGGCCAAATTGGATTAATAATATCCTGTGGTTATGGGGTACTTATACGGTGACCCCTGTGATAAAAAAAAAGTTAGGAATTAAACTCCTATGCTGATTGCTGTCAACAAATTTAGCTCAAAAAGAGAACTTCCCTTAAAGGTCTGTTAAAAATAGGGGTGAGATTGTATTTTCAATTCCAATTGGCTCCAAAAATAAATAAAAAACTAAAAAAAACCCTGACAGGTTAAACCCAAAGCAGGCAAAGTAAGTACAAAGGTCAAGGGGTGAGCCAAAAGGTTCAATAAAAAAATTATAAGTTCGGTGTAACAAACGCACCCTGATAAATCGACTGAAGCTATCAGCCCTTGATGGTGAGCCTCCGGAGATTAGGTAGGTATGCTTTTCACCACAAAAATGTGCAAACCAATTTGATTTTTGGTTTTTAGTAGTATCATTTCTTTTCTTAATTTTTTTTGTTGACACAAACGATATCTACACTAATGAGGTGGACAAATGAGCTAAGCCTCATAATAGATTAGTCATAATAATGCGAATCAAATTCGCCTTTAACGAGAATCAAATCTAAGATCTCTCACAAGTGAAAATGAATACCATTAGATAGTAGTATTAAGTGACTTCTTTTCTTAATTTTAAACAAGAAAGAATTGCCCATTGACTCTTTGTTTTGTCTTTGCAAGACTTCTATTCATTCTTAATACTCCTTCACCTCACAGTTTAACGTCAATTCTCGTGTGTCATAAAATTGTACTAAAAATCATGAGGTGACATAAAGTTCATATAGAGTCCCATTTGTGAGAGAGAATAACTACCTCATCAAGATTTTCTTTTGGGTTGCGTGACAAAAACATTAAAGTAAAAACTTGATTTCCAAACTAATTTACAATAAGAATGAAGGAGAAGCCCCAAACAATACGGCTTTTCAAAAACGCTGTTTGTGCATTATTGAGATATATATGTGATCTAATTATTCAAAGACTGCCTGCTGCCCGCAGTCTAGCACTGCACTGGTAACTGGTTTTAATATGCACTGCACAATCTATAAAACTATATTACACGAAACAAAGAAGGTCATGGACCGCGAGGTGTGCTGAAACAGAAACAGCCGGTAGACAGACCTTCAGGTATCATGCCGCCTCCCTTGCTTGTATCTATTGCATGCAACAGCTTCACCACCTCTTCCATTTCAGGGCGTTCATCCGGGCTTGCATCCCAACATTTTCGCATGATGCTAGCCAATGTGCTCGGACAACATCTTGGGATTTCTGGTCGTAAATTCTGCCATCCAAGCATGAAAGTATTGGGACTAACATTTGGTGATCAACATAACTTAAAAAGACAAAGACGGACATGTTTTGCTACGTCAGTTCCACTACTTCAAAACAAACGTGGAGTAAAATCTCATAAAGAAATTAAAGCCTTAAGTACAATGACAAACAAACCTGTTGCACCACTGCAGATGATACATCAGCAAAACTTAGATTAGGAGAATACAGGTCGCAGCAATAGATTTCCCATAAGCAAATACCAAAACTATAGACATCGCATTTCCGGTTGTATGTCCTGCCATCAAGGACCTACAAAAACCTTGATGTTAGAATTCTAATCCAATTTGCAGGGAGGGGAATCTATAAATAAAAGAATATCACTCGCTTCAAATTCGTTCAAAGCTAGTTTTGGCAATGATTAACAAAAAGTAGGTACCTCAGGGGCCATGTACCCAAGGGTACGGGTCTCCCCAGTCATGTCCCTTGGCTTCTGAGCTTTTACTTGAGTAATGCCAAAACCAACAATTTTCAGTGTTCTATTAGTATGAACCAACATATTTTCCACTTTGACGTCACGGTGTACAATTTTCTTCGAGTGAAGATAGCTCAAACTGCAAGAATGAAACATCGAAAACCAAATCCTTTAATTTAAGACCCAACAACAAAGAAAAGGAATTAAATCAACCACAAAAAATGAACCCAACTCACCCTTTGGAGAGATCCAAAGCAAGTTGAATCACAACCTTAAACGCAAGTTTCGTTTTTGTATTCCTGATCAAAAAGTTCTTTAGCGTCCCACCAGGAACATACTCAACAACAACACAACAAGCTCTTGAAGGAGGAGAATTACGGCTGTCGTTTGATGTGTTGTTAACAGGGAATTTAAGGTTGGAAGTTCCCATTGAAGCTCCGAAAAACTGCCCCAAATATGATGGTTATAGTTTAAATAGATAGATCTCAACCATAGGAGAAGATAACAGCACATGAACATCACGTAAACCTGGAAATTGACACTTCGACAATATTCTGAAAACCAAAATATTGTTATATAAAAACTTTTTGGACTAGTAAACAACCTTCAGATGACGCACTTTGCTGCTTGGGTAGAACTATTCAAACACATCTGAAACTATCGTGACTTTATATGATGCAAACGGAGATGAAGAACCAATATATAATAAATTTACCTTTGGAATGTTTGGGTGGTCAAGCTTATGCCAAACAGCAAACTCTTGCTGAAATGAAGCCCGAAGAGCTGCAGTTTCAGCTGATGTGGAAATACCATCCTCCCCCCAATCCAACATCTTCACTATAATATCAAGAATACAGGCCATGAGAATAATAGCGGCAAAAAAAATACAGGATAAGCTACGGTTGGGTGTTCATTATTCAATCAAATAACACCATTTTCTTCCATTCAATTAAAAATTTATGTATTTGTGAATTTGTATATATGCCTAGGCATACAATCACATGTATTCTTTTCTGCAATGAAGTAAACCTCCGAGTCTAATACCAATGAAGTTTGAAATTTGAGTCCAGCATGCTAAAACCATTCCCAATAGATTCACTAACCATCTAATACACGATCGCTATAGCACCTGCTGCTGTTAATACATAATTATGGCATGTTTGGGATCACTATAGCACTTCTAGCATGAGTGCTTATGAGCAGAGTTGTTTTCTAGAACAATCCCAAACGAGCCCTTAATACTATACTAAACAATTATAGATGGTGGCTTACCTTCTAGGCGTCTACCAACTCAACAAAATGTAAAATTTCTCAATTCCGTTTCATTTCTGGTGAAAATCATTGACCACTAAACCATGTTTTAAAGTCTCAAACATGGAAAACTTGGGTATGCAAACAAATCCTGCACATCATCAAAACTATAACAAAGAAAAAGAATTGACATCAAATTGAAGCCTTCAGAGAAATCGAAGTACCTGCAATATCTTGGCCATCATATGCGCCACGGTACACGTTGCTTTTGGCTGTACGAGCGATAGCATGTCTTATATCCAACTTAGCCAAATCAATCTCCCACTCTTCCATCTTTGCATTCACCTTATCCCTCTCCCTCTCCCAACCCCCACTCAAGTGCTTCTCCAACTGAATATCCCAGCTCTTGAAATCAATCTAATCAGCACGATAAAGCACCTCTTTCTCAAACCCTCCTCTCACATCATTCCCTTGGAACCGAAACTGCTCGACCTTTGAACTCCCTCAACTTCCATTTTTTACGAACTTTTCCAACTTTTACTCAAAAATCGAACTTAAAAAACCCAAAACAAAGAAAGCCAACAACGAATACGCAATTTTGACACAACCCATGAATCAAAACCAACCAAAAACTTGTTTGTGCCGATCAAGTTCAAAACTTAAACACAAACATCCGCCAAATCTCAAATCTTCAGTCCTTCACAACATAAAAATTTCCCTCAACCCCCCGAAAACTCGATCGAAACTATGACAAAGGAACTGGAAAAATATAAATGGCCCCTCAGAGTCTTGGAGTTGAAGAATAACACCAAATAGTGAAAAAAAAATTCGGATTGAAAAAAAGGGAAGAAAACAAGTATAGAAAAATAGAGTTTTGGTTATCAAACGAGAGTGAGAGAGCCAACTGAAAGAGAGTGGATAGAATCGTAAAAAGAAAAAAATCAAACCAAGAAAATAATATGTAGGAAAATTTACACGCGGGTTAGAGCAGCAGCAAGTGGTTCGCAGCAGATTGGATTATAAAGTATTACAACTGTTTTGCCCAGACAAACCTCCCCTGAAATATGCATGGAGATGGTGGGAATCTATGACTTTCGACTGTGTCATTTTCTCTGCATATTACAAAAATATTAGATTGGATTAATTGGCTTTCTCATAAAACTGTTTGGGTGCGGAAAAGAATCCATTGCTTTCTACAAAGCTACAAGGGAAGAAGGGTCTTCGTTCTTGTCGCACAAACACATGGTCAAGGTACGTTGAAGGGTCTTCGTTCTTGGCTTTCTCAGTAATTATATTTGTGAGAATATAAGTATGTCGAGCAAGTACCAGATTGTACGGACACAAATACTCAAAAGAGATGTGTCTCTTGATTGTAAATGTGGTCGACCTATCGGAATGCCGAACTCTAAAATGTACTTGCAAATATTTAATCATAAAATAAACTCGGCTTTCAATGTGTAGAGCTTGGTAACACCTTACTTCGCTGAGAAGGCTGATAAGATGACCTCTTCCAACAAGGACTCGAAAATCTTTGTTGATTGAGACTTGGATAAATAACCAGTCTGTCTTGAAGTAGTGCTGTTTATCCAAAATGAATATATTCCTTGGTCGGTTGATTCTACGACTCCAGTGCCGTTTATCCAAATTGAAGATGTTGCCGGTTGCCTTCATTGTGCTATTTATCCAAACTGAAGATGTGTTAGGAAGGAAAAAGAAAATAAAAATCTCAAGATGTTTGAGAGGTTTGCGCAGTACAGTTGTGTGTTGAATTGGAGAGGCTTTGAATGATGCACTCCCCTATCTATTTATAGTAGTGATTTCCCCATGGCCAAAGTAGAATTTCACTAGGACTAGAATTCCTGAAAGCAATCTGATTAGGTCTCGACCAATCCTAACCCCTATAGAACTCTGAACCAAGCTCTTTAATCACCCAGATTCATCCCTTGATTCTCAGCATCTTTTCTGATTCGAAGCATCCTTAGCTTCTGAAGAATCCTCATTGCACTAAGACTCGAGCACATCACCCTTGTCCATGCCGAACCATCTCCTGATAGGACTTGGCCAAACTTCACTAGGCTCGGCCCATGACAGAACATTCCCGATGCTCCTTATTGGACTGAGAGCAATTTTGGGCTTTGTCAAAAGTGTTATTTTGGGCCCAAACAAATATATAGGAAAATTTACGCACAAGTTAGAGCAACAACAAGTGGTTCACAACATAAGCTCAAGGTCGAGTCAAGTTGAGAGACAGAGAGTTGAGCTCTGAGTTAGAGACAGACAACAAATGGTTCGCAGCATAAGCTCAAGGTCGAATCGAGTCAAGTTGAGAGAAAGGCAGTCGAGGTTTGAGTGAGCGACATATAGAGATTAAGTGAGAGTTGTCAGATAAGTGGGAAATCAACGGTGCAGATTTAATCTCATATACTTGGATGTTAGAAACAGTCTGGACCGGGGTCCATTTCCTCAAACATTTAGACATACCTTGCCCCGACCTATTTTGTATTTAAAATATTTGAACCCATCTCGTATCTGCCCCAACCTGCAGGTCCAAGGTCCGTTTACCAACTAAGAGCAACTATACAGATTTATGGTCACCATCAACAAGAGAAATTAAAAGGGAGGTTTAATAAAATACCCCTGGTACTGTTTATTTTTAACGAAAAACCGCTTTTTTACCTTTAACTGTCACTATTCACTATACCTTTAAAAGTGGCTTTTCGTTAAAAGGAAAATTTTCAAGCCTTTTTCGTTAGTTTTCCTAAATTAAAATGGGCTATATTTAAAAAAAAAAATGACACGTTGGCATATACTGCCGTTATGTACAGTTTTTTGTTCCGTCCCTTGGCCACTACCCCATTGGTGCCATTCGGACTTATTACAAATTAATTCAAGATATGAATTGAAAGCAGCCTTCCCTCCCGGCTTCACGTGGCATGTCATTTTTCTGTCTTCTTAATTTAGACGAACAATATTTAGTTCTTTCTTTTTATCTTTTATTGTTAAATTTATTTTTAATTTTTCCTTAGTTTATGCATTACATCTTTGCAATTGAGTAGTGTTTTAAGACTTGCCTAGGCCGTTTTTGGTGCAGGACTATGAAGAAAATGCCTTTACCCAACTTGAGTGGGCTATAGACTAGCTTAAATGTCTTGGCTTTCACCGCGGGCGCCTAGCGACTTGGGTGTTTGAATTAATAAAAAATAAAAAATAAAAAAATGCCCACACAGAAAACGACGTCGTTTTGGACCCCCTTTTTATTTTTTTAATTTATGTTAATTTTATGTTTCTAACTTATTTTATGTTAGTTTATTATGACTTTATGATGTGAATTAGAAAATAATAATAATAATAATAATAATAGTAAAATTGTTGATTGCTTGCCATACTTGGTTGATTGTTTTACAAAGTATTATGTTTTATATGTATATATAGGGTAAAGTTAGAGATACTAAATTTGTAGACAAAATTTGCAAACTAAACGATATGCCACTAATAGGAATAAGCACGGTTATCAATGTTTAAGTAATAGTCCAATCATCAACTTCTATGTCATTTAGTTTACAAAAATTTTTCTACGAATTTAGTCTTCCTAGCATTACCCGTATATATAATAAGTATTATAATAATTTTAAATATTGTGAGGCTATCACTTAGATGAGGCTATCCATGATATATCTTGACTTCGCGTGCGCGTTTTAAAACATTGCAATTGATAAATAAAGCAGTGCCGGTAGGTGGTTTATTTTTTATTAAACCGATGGTTTGGCCTTTAGTTTTAAACACACACACACACAAAAGAAGTTGAAATGGTGAAATTTTGAATAAAAAATTTACGGTTCGCAACCATTTAAATTTGGCCTTTAGTTTTAAATCGATGGCTTGGCCTTTACTTTTCAAAATTTTATCTACAACTATAGTCTTTCCAATATTATCATAGTGTAGAATAGTATCAGATATTGCCTCTACTAAAAAAATAAATGTGGATTATATAAGACTTTAAGAACTCAGATTCTTTCATTGTGATTGCATACCCATTCAACTATGGGATGCTTGTATTTATAAGAACTTCACGATTACATTTGAGGATTTGAAATCTCTATTTACAAGGACGTTTGAAAATCAAACAAAACAAATTAGAAACTCAATAGATTACATATTTGAAATCATATCCTACAAACAAGGAAACCTAATCAGGTAACACTTTCAAACAAAACTAAACTCCTCAGATAATGATGGACTCCTCAAAGCACGGCAGATGAAACTACATGTGGACCTCGTCTAACAGCCCCCCCCTCGGCAAGCTAACAGGGGGAGGAACCATTGGAAGCTTGGAGACAAGGAATTTAAAACGGGACGACGACAGTCTTTTAGTGAAAATGTCAGCAAGTTGGTCCAGGGAACACACGTAATTAACCAGTAGCTGACCACGAACAACTTTCTCACAAACGTAATGGTAATCGACCTCCAAGTGCTTGGTCCGCGAGTGAAAAACCAGATTTGATGCAAGAGCAATTGATGAGATATTGTCGCACCAAATGATCGGTTGAACAAGATGCATGTGAAGATCTTTATAAAGATACCTTAACTAAGATAACTCAACAGTAGTATAAGCTAATTACCTATACTCTGCCTCTGCACTTGATCGAGATACCGTCTTCAGCTTCTTTGAACTCCAGAGACAAGGTTCGAACCCAAGTAAACGCAGAAACCACCTGTGGAGTGACGAGTATATGGGTTGCCAGCATAATCGGTATCTGAAAAAGCTATCAACCTAGCAGTTTTTGGTTTATACAATAATCCATGATTATAAGTAGCCTTTAAGTACCGAAGGATCCACTTGACTGTCATCCAGTGCGTGTTCTTTGGAGAGTGCATAAACTGGCACACTTGATTCACAACATAGGACAAATCAGGTCGAGTGATCGTGAGGTATTGAAGCGCCCCCACAACACTAGGATATAGCACTGGATCATCACAAGGATCACAAACATAAGCACTTAACTTCTAACCAGACGACACCGAAGTAGAGATAGGCTTTGCTTTTGTGAATTTAGTGCGAGAGAGGAGGTCCAAGGCATATTTAGATTGGCATAGATGCATGGAATCACCATCATATTTTACCTCAATACCCAAGAAATAACTTAGGTTTCCCAAATTCTTCATGGAAAACAAATTACCAAGTGTCTTGATCAAATGATCCATTTGACGAGGACTATTCCCTGTTATTAGAATGTCGTCTACATAGATTAGGTGAATTAAATAAACACCTTGTTTATTGAACACAAATGAACTATAATCACATGTAGACTCTTCAAACCCGAGTTGAAGCAAATAATCAGAGAAACGTTGGAACCAAGCCTTAGGCGCTTGTTTGAGACCGTAAAGAGATCGTTGCAACTTACGAACATGATTTGGAAACTGTTTGTCTGTGAACCCTAATGGTTGATGCCTGTAAACTTGTTCAGTCAAGTAACCATGTAGAAACGCATTCTGAACATCAAGTTGACGTACATGCCAATTCTTTTATACAGCAAGACTCAAGACAAGTCGAATGGTGCTATGTTTCACCACTGGACTGAAAGTCTCAGTGTAATCGATGCCAGCCATTTGGTGATATCCATTTGCCACTAATTGAGCTTTATGACGTTCAATAGTTCCATATGCTTGTCATTTAAACTTGAATACCCATTTGTTTGGCAACACGTTCATATTAGGACGATATGGAACCAAACTCCAGGTTCCACATCGCTATAGAGCATTAAATTCCTGCACCATAGCATCCCTTCACTCTTGATGCTTGATTGCCTGACTGAAAGACGTAGGCTTAACAGGAAATTTGTCAACTGCAACATGCATAACATATTTTGGATTTGGTTTTGAAACCCCAGATTTGGAGCGTGTAGTCATAGAATGGCAAGTATCACTAGGCACAGTGGCTTGCAAAGGTTGAGAATCGACTAAAACTTGCTCATTTGATAACGGTGAGGGTGCTAAGGATATGTTAGGTGCTACGGGCAGGTTAGGTGCTAGAGACAGGTTAGGTGCTAGGGTTAGGTCAGGCTGTAAAGCTGGGACGGGCGGAAAGATAACATTAGTAGGCAAGGTGTCATGTTGAGAAGTAATAGGCAATGTGTCATGTGGAGAAGTAGTGGGGTTAAGAGATATTTGTGGAGGTGGACAATTCAAAGTAGGACTCTCAGGTGAAGCGGTGGATAATGGGAACGTAAAAAGTAGGTCGGGTAAAAGATTGTTAACTGGTGATGCGACACTTTCAGACGAAGATGTGAGCCCCTTAAAAGGGAAGAAGTCCTCATTGAATAGATCATGGCGAGACAAATAAATTCGTTGTGCGGACATATCTAAGCACCTGTATCCTTGATGGTCCAATGAATACTCAAGAAAAACACATGACTTTGATTTCTGTTGCAATTTATTTTGGGTGTATGGTGTTAACCAAGGAAAACAACGAAAACCAAACACATTTAACATCTCATACTTTGGTGTTTTTTTTAAAAAAATTATTTTTTCGAAAGGTGAGATGTTAGACAAGACTCGAGTTAGAAACCAGTTGATTAAATAAGTAGCAGTTGAGTAGGCATCAAACAAGAACCTAGTTGGTATGAAAGACTGAGAAAGCATGACAATTGCAGTTTCAACAATGTGGCGATGTTTTCATTCGGCTAAACCATTTTGTTCAGGATGTTTGGGGCAAGAAAAACGTTGTGAAATACCATGAACATCCAAAAATTGTTGGAAAGCATGACTTTTGTATTCACCACCTTCATCACATTGTATAGTTTTAATGGAGCAATTAAACATGTTCTCAACTTTAGTTTTAAATTTCACAAATATCTCAAACACTTCATATTTGTTTTTCATTGGAAAAACCCAAGAATATCGTGAATAGTCATCGACAAATAACAAATAATAACGAAAACCTTCATTGGATTTAATTGGAGAACACCACACATTAGAGTGGATGCATTGAAAGGAAGCCTAGTGCTTTTACCTAAAGGACAAGACTCACAAAAACTTACATCAGAGGTACCATAAATGGGTACCAACTTATTGGAAACTAAAAAAATTATTATTGGTTTTGTAGGATGGCCAAGACACGCATGCCACCTTTGAACCGAGACCCTAACCCCCACAAATGCAGAAACAGTATGCTTGAGATGTCCACAACCATTTGGAAATGGGTACAACCCATTCTCACATCTCCCTCAGAAAAACGTCTTCCGTGTCTTAAGGTCCTTAATAAGAAAGAAATGTGGAAAAATTAGTAGGTAACAATCATTATCTAAGGTGAATTTATGGGCAGAAATGATATTGGTTGATGCAGAAGGACAGTGAAGAATATCACGTAAAGCAAATGAGCAAGCATTAGTTTGAAGACGATTTAAGCCAAAATATGCAATAGAGATACCATAATTATTACCTACACCTCCCACACCATCATTACCATTGTACTACTTAGGATGGGCCAAATTTTGAATATCTTAAGTTATATGTGCGTTGGCACCGGTGTCGAGTAGCCACGAGCCATTCTGCTGCTTATTAAGAGTGACGGGAGAATACGTCATGGCCGAGAGATGTTTGGCAATAATCCTTCCTTCAAAGGTAGTATTCATTCATTGGTAGCAGCCCAGTGCGGGATGACCCAGTTTGCCACAAATTTGACAAATAATGCGATCACTACACGAAGCCATCCTTTCACCATTACCTTGGTTATTCTGAGTGTTGTTGTTGTTGCGATTATTGTAGGCTCTTTGATTCCCACCACGGTTGGAAGAATTGCCTCGCCCACCACCACAAGGACGACCACCACGACCTCTGGAAGCAACAAAGGTGTTTACAATAGCACCTTTCACCAAAGGCACATTTTGTTCAGTCATTTTGCGTTATGTAGTTAGCAGGAGTGATTTAAGTGTTGGATATGCGATAGGGGTATCCTTATCTTGTGCGGCACTCAAAGTCATCTCAAACGCTGGTCCCAAATTGTTCAACACAATCTGAACAAGTTCCTCATCAGACACAGGTTGCCCGGCAAAAGCGAGGTTGTCAGCAATCGCATTCATGCGATCTAGGTAATCAGCCACGGATATATTACTTTTCTTGGTCTGCAACAATTCAGTTCTCAGAAACAAAATTTGATTTTGAGAGGTAGATGCATACCTTTGCTCAAGAGCTTCCTATGTAGCTTAAGCTATTCTTTTACTCGCCACCACAGACAGGACTGACGTAGTCAAGGATCCATTTATCCAGCTCAGGATCATTTGGTCATCTTGAACCCAAGCCATGTACGCAGGGTTGATAGTGGTGGAGTTCGCAACATGTTTTAGGGGACACAAAATCGTGCCATCAACATACCCCATCAGGTCTCTACTTTTCAGAATAGAAAGCATTTGAGCCAACCACAGTGGGTAATTGGTTCTATCAAGTTTGATATTGACGACAGTGGAGAAGGGTTGGAAGGTGGTGCTGGTGTTTTGAAGGTTGAAGTTAACAGTGGAAATATTGTTGTCAGCCATGGAAGCATGGAAGAAGAAGAATGAGAAGTAGTATCTTTGTCGTTAGACAAAAAATGCTCTAGAAACCATATAAGACTTTAAGAACTCATATTCTTTCACTGTGATTGCATACCCATTCAATTGTGGGATGCTTGTATTTATAAGAACTTCACGATTACATTTGAGGACTTGAAATCCCTATTTACTAGGAAGTTTGAAAATCAAACAAAACAAATCAGAAACTCCACATATTACATATTTGAAACCATATCCTACAAACAAGGAAACCTAATCAGGTAACACTTTCAAACAAAACTGAACTCCTCAGATAACGATGGACTCTTCAAAGCACGATAGATGAAACTATATGTGGACCTCGTCTAACAGATGAAACCAATTCATCATCATAGCATGTTTGTCTTCTTACACTCATCTTCAAATTTTCGTTTCCATATATTACAGTGGGTTAAAAACAAGCCATATATGTCACTTTTCAATTTCATCTTCAACTTTGGGACCCTACTTATCATAATCAAATGTTTAATTCAAGAATCTTATATTTTTGGTACTAGGGCGAGGTGAGTGTTCAACTTTTATGAAAATGAATGGAGTACTTATATTATTGGACAAGCCATACAGTTTAAGGTTTTTCATTATCCTTCATTATTTATGTTTGGCCGGCGATACATTATTGGACTAGTTAGCCATATATGCCAGATTTCACTACCAAGAATCTCACGTGCACTAACAATCTGAAAGCGTGAATGTGCTCGCTCACACGCACTACTGACCGTAGCATTCGTCGTTCATGAGAGAACTCTCAGGAATGTCGGCTTGTGGCGCTCTTTATGATTGCAATTGCATGTAAATTCTAATTTCAAAATCACATGCAATAAAAATCAGAGAAAGCCCGAGGTGCTTATACGCGACTGACCTAAACATCCCTTCTTGCATGGAAATTGTTAGTCATGGCGGTGTGTGGATTCTTCCTGACTACAAATACAATAAGAAAACGTGAATGCACCTACACGTAACCTTAGTAATCATGTGGGCTCTTTTATAAAAAAAAGGTGTTCAGGTAAAGATTTCTCTGAAGAAGGCCTCTGAACTTCAGCACAGCTCCCCAAGGGATTGACACTTTGATGATTGGTAGTCGGGCTCTTGCTTATTGGTGAGCTACAAGAAGAGTATAAAGATAATTTTGAAAGGTGCATTTTTAGGGCCTTAGGTTTAGGGCTTGAGGCTTGCAATCAAAATTAACAAAGTGCTAGACGTGCCACTGCTATCTCAATATAGCAGACGTAGAACAAGTGTGTTTTAAGTTGACTGCTTGTGCCCCAAGTTACTCAAACTTCTTTGTTATCAAAGGATTGTAGCAGATGGGTTAAGTCCGCTTTAAGTTCTTTTCATTGCCTTGTAAATAAGGACGTTTAATTCATGATCTTGTATGTTTGAATGGAAGGAGTTTAGAGCCCTTTAGGTCATTTGCTTGGTTCCAAGTTGCTCTTAATGAAAGTAGATCTATTAAGTTAACCAGATCCATATGCAAATAAGACTCTTTAAAACATAAAACAAGTGGAAATAACTTGAATACATGCTAAAGAGTGTATTAAGCAAAAGATCTACTAAATCAGAGGACAAACAGAGAAACTCGGGCAAGATTTCACCTTCTTTAGCAAGGTTGAACATCTTGTAGTCACTTCTCATTGTGTTTACAAAAGTTGTATGCTAAGAAGGAACAGATGGTAAACATGTTTACACGAGGGAATCGATACTACAATACTAGAAAGTAGCAGAGCTTTTACACTAGACAAAAAATAGCTTTTCTAAGGAAACTATTGCTAAAAGAATTGAATCTAAGTTGATTACAACTTTTTGGATGCAAATCTGGCTTGAAAGCAGAGTTTGTATGTTGTTTGTTTGATTGGTTGAGTGTCCTTGATGTTGATATCTTTCTTTCCTTTTATAGGCAATTTGGCCCGACTGCTTTTAGTTTTGCAATTGCCCAAAAGTTCTTTGAAGGTAGTAAGTCATCAGCTTTTTACATGTGGTGCCACTAGAAAGTATTTTTTGGCTGATAATAGGTTAGTCTTCATCACCTGTCATTTATGTTATAGACACGTGGCTTGTGCATTGGCTGAAAAGGATTCAATCTATTTCTGGACTCGACACTGGGCTTGGGGCAAGTCTTTATTTAATTTAGCATCCTTGGGCTTTTCTTCATCCAAGCCTAATATTTAAATATTAACCCAAACAGTGCCCCTTTTAATCATTGTTGAGTCTGCAATCCTAGGCGTTAATGATGATTAAACGAGTTGTATGCTTTTACTCGGTAATTGCACCATTTTAAACAGCTGTCTATTTAACTAAACCTTTGCACTAACCCATGATTTCCAACATTAACTATCTGCTTACTATTTAGTCTCTACTTAAACCTCTCTGCCAAATTACCTTAGCAATTCCAATCCTTCGAATTTTCAAAATCCTTAGTTTATTTCAGAACTCTCTTGTTGTCACAACTCTTACTTTCTATTCCCAATTTCTTCTCATTTGCTTTCAAAATTCAATGGCACCCAAAGTTGTTCGACCTTCCTATGAATCTGGTGAGAGGATTTTCATTATGCGTCGCTTGTTCAACAACCTTCATTGCTATCAGGCTGGCCTGCAGGCTTCATTTTTCTTTGAGAAGGGAAGAACACATTCTCTAGGGCCTGCATGGACTTCTCAGTTCCTAATTGATGTGGAGAGCAATATGCCAAAGGCTAACTGGTTTACTCCCAACCCATATTCGGCTGAGTCAGGCATTTCTTCTTCTATGTGGTCAACTCACCATCGAGGCTTTCCCTTGATGAAGGATGAAGCTTGGGCATAATGAGCAAATGAGTTCGAACCCATTTTCAAGAAGAAGTAGATGAACAATGGTATAAATGAGTTGATAATGCTTTCTAAGACCACCATGATTGCCAAGCCCGAGCTTCTGACTAGAGCTCTTATTTTCTAGAATTTGAGGACCAACACATTCGATTTCAGGATGGGTCCTATGTCTCCAACCATTCTCGACATGGCTCAAGTCTTCGGGCTAAGGGCTTTGGGTAGAGTTGTTTATATCACTCACGATTGGTATTTTCTATCTCGCCCGACTATTGAGAGCCAGGGCACTTCTGATCTTATGACTTAGTTGGAGTACAACTTTTTCACCTTTAAGAGTTATGGTACTTCGTTCACAAGTTTATCCCATTTGTCAAGAAGAGCTTTGGCCCGACCTCTTCTAATGCCAATAGGGATCAGGAGCACATATACTTAATGTTGTACCGACTCAACAAACACATCTTCCCTAACAAGTCTAAGAGAGTGAAGGTCGAGTGGATCCCCTTGGTGGAAGCTCTTCATTCATTCGATGACATAGCCACGAGCCTCTTCCGTCTTGCTCACCTCTACCTTCTCATTTTTGAAATGACTCGAGGTGAACCCTTTGAAACCAACCTCAATTAGCCAACCTGGATGGTCCAGTTGTGGTTGCAGTGGTATTTCCTTGAACTTTGGGCACCAAGTCTAAAGTTCCCCAAAGGCGTTGCTCCTACCCGCATCCTGGCCGAGGCATCCCTAACCAATCACTCAACCTTTTCTTGCCTCTATTTCTTCAGAGTTTGTCGCACTCAGGAAGACTTAGAGTGAGGAGCTTCAGTATTGAGAAGATACCCTTGGTTTTCAGACCAAATCTTCCAAGACACATTTAGGGCAGATGCCAGTCTACTATGTAAGGAAAAGTTTGTGAGCTAGATTTAGTAGATGGACTTGGCATGGGGAGTATATAGTGACCGCACATGATATGAACTCAGGCTGAAAGTATATCATCCAAAATTTCTGCGACATGCAACTAGACTTCAGGCAAGCCATTCCAGTGCTCTTCTTTGATTATATGCATTGTGGGACCTGATATCGCCTCAATTCTCTCAAAGACAGCTTTTCAAACAACTCGGCGAAGCTTAGAGGTGATGAGCAAAACTGCACTTTGAGTGCACTCTCTCATTCTCCATTTGGTGGGAAACCAAGTAGACCATGAAGTATGAAGGAGATATCAGGGAGTCCTACCACCGTCTCTTCGAGCAGCTCAGTATTAAGTCTTATCCCAAGCCGAGTGAGCTTGAAAGTTAGAAGGAAATGATCCATCAGAAGAACTAGCTTCTTCTAATAGGTATCATTTGTCGTTTCTAACTTGTATTTCATGATTTTATAATCTGATTTCCACTAATTGTTCCATTGGTTATCTTGGAACTTGCAGCCAATGCATTACTGAAAAAGTAAATATCAGGCTAGATGAAGAAGCTGCAGACAAACTTATCCTTCAAGGAGTTGGAGAATGTGGAGATATCTCTGAACTTTTTGGAGATTCAGAGGCTAAAGTTGAGGTTGAGACTCAAACACCTCGGATGGTGAGGGCCATTATAATGGAGACTTCAGAGTCTGAGCCTGAAAAGCAGCCCAAGCCTTAACCTGTCTTGCTTGTTTCGGGGGCAACCCCAACCAGGAAGAAGACTAGAGCTCAAACCTCTAAGACTTCTCAATCCTCTAAATCATCCACTGCTTCTGCAACTGAGGCGGGCAAGAAAAAATAGAAGGCTTCTAGTAAGTGAACCCTGTTTTAACTTTTTTTCCTTAACTGCAATTGTACTTCATGAGTTAATAACTCCTATTTTCTTGAACTAGGGCCTCAAGGAACCAAGAAGCCAACTTTTGTCTCAAGTGAGGAGCCATTGGGCTTAGAGATGCACCAAAGAGATCAAAAGCTTCTTGACACCATCCTCGAGGAGCTAACGGTATGGTTTCTATGCTTCAAACCCTTATTTCTTCCTTACCACCACTTCTCTCAATATTTGCTCTAACTCCTAACTTCTGTTTTGAAAATAGGATACTATAGGTGAAGCGACCACTTAGTCCGATGTTTTCTCTCCTCCTGCCCGAGCAACACATGCTTCCCTTTCTCGGGCCAAAACTTCTAAGGTATATTCCTTTTTCACTTTTGATTTAGTCTTTTAATCCTCCAAGTACTGATATATTTCCTTATTCTTTCCCTAGAAGAAGGTTAGGGCATCAATTCCCCAAGTCAGGCACGGAGCGAGGCGTCGAAGTCGAATACTAGTTCAGATTAATCAAAGGCTAAGACGGGAAGGATCCCGAGCGTAGAGCAAGAAGAGTAAAGTAAGAAATAAGAGTTATATTGGCACGTACTGGAAAAATCTATCTTTGTTTGGTCAGTACATCAGCGAAGCCTTTCCCGTTCCCTCTTTTCAATTCCTACTTATTCTTTTCCTCCTACATTGGTGGTGACTCCAACTTTCCAGTTTGATTCTTCAACTGGGGAAATGATGCACTTTGTGGAGGATGATAGCAATTCAGTGAGTAACTTTTAACTTGAACTTTTATCTTTAAAGTATTTTCCTTATATTTTCTTTGCCTTTTCAGTCTTCCCTGACACATAAGATTAATAAACCACCTTCAACTTCTTTTGATGAGCCTATAGTTCCTGAGATCCCTATGGTCTCATAGGTGACTAGCCCGCGAGCTTCTCCCAAAGCGGCAGCAACCACATAGGAGCTTCATCCTTCTATTTAGGATCTTGCTAAGGTATGAAAGTATTTTTACTTCTGGCTTTTTTTCTACATGAGTCAGTTTGCTGACATTTGTCTTTTCTTGATGTTTATAGGTTTCTGGTGAGGGCTCGGGCATCGTTCTTTCTTCTTCAGCATGTGAGGATAATCCCTCTCTGTCATCAAAGGAAACAACTACTCATTCTCTAGTGCATAAGACCGATCTTCCCAAGCTTCCCTTGGCTTTTGGGATTTTAGGGATACCCATCCCTCGGTTGGAAAAAAGAAGACTGTTGCTACCACTTCAACTCCTACTCCTGGATCTATTCTTTCTCTGTCAATCGAGGCTGCCCCTCTTTTACTGCTGAAGGTGTTGGAGTGATGCCTCCACCTTTAGCATCCATTCCCTCGATGACATCTCCGCTTGAGTTGGTTAAGAAATTTGGGCAGATTAAGACCAAGTTGCAGTCTCCCCCACCTTCCTCCGAGTCTCTTCTCTAAAATGCTCGCCAAATCTTCAAGGATTAGATGAGGAGGGACTTTTCATGGCTTCCTTCAGCCTCAAGGCTCTTCATGACACTAAGAAGGTCTTGATTGAGCTTTATAAGGCTCAGTTACTGTCAAAGGCTCAGTACGAGTCATTTCTCAGTTTCTCTGAGAACTTTCGGGCACTGAGGGATCAACACCAGTGGGCATCTGATAGAGTCAAGTGCTATCAAGAAAAACATACTCAAACTTCCGCCTCCTTTTAGCAACTGGTAAAGGAAAGATCGACCATGGAGGATAAGATTGCTTGGTAAATTCTGAAATTCAAAGACTGGAAGAGCAGCTTTCTTCTTTGAAGGCTGAGAAGTTGAACCTGGCCAGCTAACTTTGTCAGAAGATAGAAGAGGTAGAGAAAGTGAATCAAGAAGTTGAAGCCTCCGAAGCCTAGTTGGCCCACATCAATATCACGGGACAAGAAAAGTTTATATAAAATTTTTTTAAAGGCAGAGGGTTTAAAATGGAGCTTTACCTCTCTAACATGCGGAAGATTAATTTTTCGTTGATTGGCTTCCCTTAGGCTGTCAATCGACTTGAAATTATAAACTTCTCTTACCCCTCCGCTCAACATTTTTTTCGTTTTATTCTCTGAAGTAGAGTGAATGTGTATAAGTTGGATCATACACCATTACGGATAATCGCTTCATTTATACAATATACGGTCCCAACTTTTGTACATTCTGAGCGCATCACAGTATACAATGTTAACCTCCGCATGTACAAACTCTTGTTTGCATCGATGATGAATGGGAGTGAAGGAGGTTTGTGTTAGATCAGTTGAACCTGCTGCTTTGCCATAAAGTTCAAGTCCTTTTTCTCGAGACAAAGATTAACTCCGAATATCATCTTGTCAAAAAATAAAAAAGAGGCTCCGAGCTTCACACAAAAGAAAAAGCAATAATTGTACTTGATATAACAAAAAGTGAGGAGAATTGAGAATGATATCAGAGTCCGGAGCTCACTAATTGCGTGATCCGAACCGTTCAAAAGATAGAGAGATCTAGATCCTTAGTTTTGTGAGGTGGGTCAATAAGACAGATTAATAAGGACCGTAGAATTTGAAATAAGTAATCTAGATTACTTGGTCTGTCGTCTTCGGACTACGAGATCCAAAAAGAATCTCGATTGGAGAAAAGAAACAAGTAATTAATACAAACAGTTGAAGACGGAACAAAGAGTGGCTTCTCGTGCTCTCCAACAGCAAAACTGTCTGGCAATGTCTTGCAAAACATACCCAACAGCCAACAGCTAATGTTTCATGTTTCCAAAAAAGATTTGATGCTTCACCTCTTTTCACAAACTTGTCCACTTATTGCTACAATCATCCTTCCCACAAACCTCATATGTAAGATAAATCAAGTTTTTCATAATCTCTTTGTATGCATGGAATCATTACTATTTGCAGACAAACCAGAATTTGGGACTTAGGCTATGGTACATGGATTTATTTAGAGCTTGTTTGGAAGTGCTTTTAAAATGACTGAAAACGTTTTTACAGAAAATATTTTTTGGATCCAAAAGGACTGGAAGCACTTCAAGTGTTTTTCAGGATTCATTTGCATTGTTACTAGAGATTGGTTCCAAAGCCATTTTTATCAGAGCATTTTTAGTCATTTTAAAAGCACTTCCAAATGTTCCTTGATATACTTACCATCTAACAGTCAAATATGATTAGATATGATATATATGACCGGTAGATGGTGCATGCGCAGAATTTGACATTATGTGTAAACATATTTTGCAACGAGATGTTTTTGTTTGTGTCATACACCAATAACCCCTTAGATTTAATTTAATTGGTGAGTTTTGGGGAAGGAAATGGTTTACAATTAAGTTAGGTCAAAAAGTTCAATTTATTCTGTTATGAGGAAAGTCGCACCGTCGTATGGGAGGGCCATAGAGAACTGAATTCTAGCCTTTGGATCGAATAAAAAAAGGAGAATCAAGGTCTATATATTAACAAAAGTGTGCATAAGGAAAAAACAGTGTGTAGAAATTATTTCCCACAGCTGTAGAATACTCTGATGGGCAAACCAAAACACATAAACAAAGAAAAATGCCAATCTTACGGCAAATTTAACAATTTCGGTTCACACTGGGACGTGGATTCGTGATCTCAATAAACATACACGCTATCAAAACTAGATGTTTCACTGTTCTTTCTAGCCTCATTTTCTTTCTACACAAAAACCAGAGCTTCAAGAAAGATCAGAAACACGATCACACACTTGTCTTCCAGAATCTTCACAGCTTATCATAACCAAAAAGAGAATTCCCACCAATAGGATAGATCTATAAACCTTACTGATAATCTAAGACACAGAACTATACCTGAAATACGCTGCCCCCCTCGTTTACATTGTACATGGAGCTTAAAAACAATGGTGTTCTTCTCATTTGGTGTATATATTATTTCCTACAAAGTAAAACATGGCAGGAAAGAACTCAGTGACTCAAATGTGTATAGGAAATAAACAAAATATGAATTTGGTTTACATAAAAGAATGGAAATACCAAACCATAGTACCTGTAAATTCAAATAATCTGGGGTCAACCTTGATCGGAATGAGACCCAACCTGTGGGCAAGTACTTCATCTTGGATTACTGATGTATTGTCTGCAATAAGAACTTTTTCAATAACCATTGCGGGAACCTGCTTGTATATTAAAACAAGTTTAGATCACCGTTGGTGTACATTATAAAGTAACTCATTTACACAAGTTTTGTTCTTGGAAACAATACAAATTCATTTTCTTGATAGCTCATGCATGATGCTTAAGCAGGACTATGTCAAAACAAAGAAGATGACACTTGGGCCCATGAAAATGGTAATCTTAATATAGAACTAGTATATGAACTCCATACAATATTAACCACTGACAAAGTACAATTCAATCAAGCATACTCAAGTACTCATGAATTTAATCAAACCTCAGCTATGAGGATTCTCCGGAACGCATTGGCAAGTGCTGGATCAATGCCGATCATATCAAACTCCATCTCATCCTCCGTAAGATTAATAACTTCAACTTTAAAGTTGTCGCAGAAGCTATCCAATAAGTTATTATCGACTCCCATTGATGCATAAGCACCATTATACTGAAAAGTATCAGTCTGTAAACACCAAAAGTTAAAACTTGTAAGAAATAAGTACAATAAAAACTCATCAATGGATTTCATCAATTTCACATTGAGAAAAATGAAACAGACTCATAACTAATTTCGACATATGCAGGTCTATGCCACTTAGGCAGATTGCTCACTTCGATCTCGCCACATCCACAAATTTTTCAAAGAACCAATCTTGGTAAAAAAGAATTATTTTCTTCTTCGAAAAATTTATATCTATGCATAAACACGGGTCTAGCTTATGTTTTCTGGTCACCCAATTGGAGAAAAACTCCGGAAACAAAAAACAAATTCACTTTCCCACATTTTCTTAGCAACCAACCTTGACCATCAATAAAAACCAACAGCCAAAAGAACCCAAATTTCTACTCAGAACGGTCAAAATTTCTCAAAACTAGAAGAAAAAACTCCGAAAACGAAAAAAAAGGGCAGAAACAAAACCATGGTATACAATGAGACCGGGTAACTTCAATCCACCTCACCAAATTGCCAATTTTCCCAGTCCTCTGCCCCCAAGGCCAGGGAATCATATTCAAATTCAACAAAACTCTCCTGCTTTCAACTCGACACGAGATCCCACAGGATCCTAATCAACAGTTCAGCAACAATCTCGCATTTGCCTCTGGAAAGTCGGCGTCTGATCGTGGAGGAGGACAACTTTATGATCCATTCTCGCCCAATTCCGCGAGTCATTAGCAGGGAGGTAACCCGGGAAAGATGTGGAAGCAAGAGAATGATCTATTTGTTACTATTGTTATTTCTTATACAGGCAACAATGGAGAAGGGGTATTCGATGATAAAACCTGAGGTGCAAGAGTAAAAACACTCTTTTACCCACTTGAGCAATAAGCCCCTTGCCTTTCCATTTCCTTGTTAATTGCCTAATTCTCGACACATCAAATTAAATGCACTAGTCGCTCACAAGTCACAAATTGCTAAAATAAAATAAACCGGGATAGGAAAATGGTGATCCCATAAACATCCATCATAGGGAGGAATTACAAAAGTTTAGGTTTAAGAGGCCTCATTAAAATCTTGATCGGAGAAAACCCAGTGGGAAAAACTCCAAACTTAGAAAAGAGTACCACAGTTATATTACAAATCCAGAGAGCTCATACATTAGAGTTGCGAGCAGCGTGGGAGAAGAAACCTTGGCCTAGAAATACGCATGGTTGTCTTCAAAGAATCGCTCTCAATGCAAACACAAAACCAGCCCCACTGTAGTTTGTCAGCCAAATCCCAAATGAATGCCTCCCAAAACAGTCACTCCTGAAACCCCAAAATCTTGAGGACACAAATAAAAAAAACTTAAAAAACATTTTACCAACTTGAGGAATATTGTGGATTACTTTAATTACGAGAATAAAGACGATTAACAATACTATTGAGAAGATGATACCTGGACCTGGAGACTGGGATCGAATCGACCATCAGCTTCACATCATCTTAAAATCTCTCTTACGCTAAGTAAGGGATGTGGGATATTTTGTGCCAGTAGCGTCCTTTTCCTCGTTCGCATCTCTCTTTTAGCACAGGACACCCAGAGATGAGAAGTTGTGTAAGTGAAGGAGGAAGACCCTCTTCTGGAAAGGATGCTAGCTGTGGACAGCTGGAGAGATGCAGAGATTGAAGAGACGTTAGGGAATTGAAAGCCCTTGCTACTCAGTATCATCAGATTCGGGAAACCACAAATTAATAGTCCAGTGAGAGATTTGGGGAGGAGCGTCTCCGTCTGGACCACGTCGGGTGGAAACGATACCATATCCGGGTCATTGCCGTAGATCCACAATTTTCTAAGAGAGGTGAGTCTGTGCAATCCCCACTCCAACTCCCACAATGACTTGCAGCTCTTGACCTTCGAAATTGTAAGTGATGTGAGGTTGGCGGGAAAGAAGCAACTCAAACCTTCACGGTAGTCGATGGTCAATTCCTCAAGAGAGTTGAGATTGTGCATGGCTTCGGGCAACACCTCCAATTTGTCGCAATCCGTTATCTTGATCTCTCTTAGGTTGGAGGCTCTTCTCCCCCCACTCAATCTGGGGATAGAAACAAGACTTGCACAGTAATAAATATCCAACCTCTGAAGATTGATGATGTGGCATAAGCCATCGGGTAAGTATTTCAGATTTTGGCACTTCCAGATCCTTATATATTCAAGACAGTGATTAGTGTTGTAGCGGGAGAACCCGTCCTCTTCGATTAACTCCAGCTGTAAACAATCGTATATCTCAAGGTGTTTAAGTGTCCTAAGAAGCTGGCCGCTCAATGATAATGACATCAGAGATTGACATTCCTGGATTTTCAAGTACTCAAGACAAATGTGAGAAGAAGACAACGGAGAAGAACCAACAACCTCCTCATATACTAGTGATTTCAAACTTTTACAGTCTCTTATCTGTATTCTTCTGAGATTTTGGGGAATCTGGAATTTTGCCAAATATATCAACGAATGGCACTCTGTAATCTTGATGTCTTTAAGAGAACATGGCAGACTAACATCCGAAAAAGAAACTAGATGTGGACATTTGTGTATGCAAAGCTCCTGAAGAGACGACAACTGATTTAACCCTTTTGGTATCTTCAAAAGATTTTCGCACTTCTTTAACTCCAGACATTCAAGCTTGCACTCCAATATCTGCATTTGCAGCAACTCCTCTGCTTCTTTTCCCAATTCTTCAACTAGAGGAGAGTTGTCTTCAATTTCCAAACGGCCAAGAGAAGTTAACTGCTGCAATAATCTACCCGCATTCTTCAATAAAGACATCAGCTCCTCACATCCATTAATCTTCAAATCTCTAACCTTGGTTAATCTCTTCTGGAACAATTCCCCTGTTTGCAGAGACATCAGCTCCGAAATGTTTGAAAGGCACAAGGACTCTAACAACTCAAACTCAACCTTAGCAGCTGTATGCACCAACACTTTACAACCGTCAATATTTAACTGACGAAGTTGTTTGTAGTTGGCAATTGAAACCACTAATTCTTCACATTTAACAATTTCAAGCTTTGCTAAAGAATTGAGGTTCTCTGGCAACTTACCCTCCAGTTTTGAACATTTTTTTACGAAGAGCATTTTCAGGCAAGGGAAAACGCCACTTCCATGATCTAGTTGGAAAGGAAGCCATTCCTTCCAATGCTGCATATCCACAAACTCAAGAGTCTCTAATAGTGGAAAAGGCAAGATGCACTCTCCAAAAAACTCAGCACCAACACTTTCCACTGCATTCATTCCTCTAATATAAATTTCTTTGAGATGAGGCAATTGTCCGAGAGGTGGCAACGATAAACAATTGTTACACTCCTCTAACCGCACAAGCACCATATTGGAGAACAAAGAAACTGCAATCCATGATGAAAATTCCTTTCCAGCATAACTCTTGATGCTGAGCTCCTTTAGCTTTGTATGAGGCTGTAACATGTCAAGCACAGCGGATTCCGTTTCTCTTGTGTCGCTTGAATGAGACCATTCTAGGACCAACGAATCAAGCCTCTTCTTGCATTTTAAGTTGGCCCTCCGAGCATCCTCGACATCAATCACATTCTCCAATCTTGAGATGCACAATGTCCCGCGGAGATGCAGTAGGAACTCTATCTCCCTTATCCTTGATCCATCACTGCCACCACTGACCACAAAATTTGACAATGATTGGAGATTCACCAATCTACCCAGTTGTGGAGGCATTCCTTCCAACGAATATGCAACCGAATTGTTTAGATGGCGCAAATTAATTAGATTACTCATGTTCGCAGGCAATGACTTCAATTTAGAACAACCTTCCAATATCAATGTTTGCAAGCTGTAAAGAGTGCTAGTTGATTCAGGTAAACTGGTTATATCTGTGTAGGAAAGATCAAGATACTGTAACAACCTCAAATCACCGATTGAGTTTGGTAGCCCAGTTATTTTGTAGCCATTCAAAGAGAGCACTCGTAAGTATTGCAACTGTGGTAGTAACTCAAAAATAACCTTATGAGACAAATATTTACTCCACCACCTGGAATCTGAAAGCGAAAGTGGCAGGAATGTTCGCAAACGTTCAACTTTAGGAAAGTCCTCAAATCTCGTAACTCCATCAAATTGACCAGCAATGAAAGACGAGTGGCGAGCCCTTCGAAAGCAGGTGCGTTGCAAGTTATCACCTTGCTTATCTTCCAACCTAGAACATATTTCTCCTGCTGCCCATTGTGCTAAATCATTAACGAGGTCATGCATTACAAATCGTGAATTGTTTTTGCTTGATTCTTGAAACAACGACCTTGATAATAGCTCTCGAAAGTAGTCGCGGCCCAAATCCTCCATTTGTTTATTGTCTTCAGGTTTTTGTTGAATCAAACCCTCTGCCATCCACAAAAGAACGAGTTGCTTCTCCATAAATTCATAGTCATTTGGAAGTATTGAGCAATAGGCAAAACACCTCTTCAAATTTGATGGAAGATAGTGATAGCTCAACTTTAGTACAGGGAGAATGCCACTCTTATCTGCTATATTCCATAATTTGTTGTTCAATATTTCTCCCCACTCATCTTTTTCTTTGCAACGTAAAAGGCCACCGAGAGTCCTTGCAGCTAATGGTAATCCACGACATTTTTCAACAATTTTTCTTCGAATTAACTCATAATTTACTGGTTTTCCATCGTTAAGTTCCCCGAATGCATGTCGCTCAAATATTTCCAAACAATCATCATCTCCCATACACTCCAAATTATGGACTCCAGCGGCTCCCATAAACTTTGCAACATTCACATCACGGGTTGTCACAAGTATCTTACTTCCTCCAGCTCCGACGCCAAAAGGGGGTTGAAGTCTTGTCCAGAGATCGTATAGATCATAGTCACCTTTGTTCCAAATATCATCTAAAACGATTAAATATTTTTTTCCTCTTAACTGCTCTCTCAAATCATGCTGCATTTTACTAAACTCCTCGACTTCAACGGGTCGGGATGTGATTGATTCAAGAATTGCCTTTGTCACTCGCACAACATCGAAGTCATCAGACACAGATACCCACACCTTTGGCTCAAACTCCTTCATGGCATCATCATTGTGGTTGAATACAAGTTGAGCAAGTGTCGTCTTCCCGACTCCGGCCATGCCAACTATAGCAACTACACCAAAATTGACAGTACTTGCATGCTCGTATTTTCTTGACAACAATTCGATAATCTCCCTTTTGTCACCATCTCTTCCAACAACAAGCTTTTCATCTAACACGCCTGAACTTTGTAGACTTCGTGATTCCTTAGCAGACGTCCCAGTATCTTTCAAGCCAAACTTTTCTTTCCGTTCAGATTGTTGGTATTGAGAAAGTTTACTAACTCAATACCAAAATATGTGGGTGATAAGTTTACAAACTCTATCACACCTCTCACTTTCACTCTCAATAAAATTGGACAAAGAAATAGAGAAAGAAGGGAAGCAACAAGCTTCGGGAAAAACACTTGCACTTTGATATATGAAAAAGGAGTTTACAAACTTAATAGCTTACAAGCTAATGAATGGAAATGGGAAATGGGATTTGGATGAGATGAATTACAAGGCTTGAGGACTAGGGTATTTATAGCAAACCAAATGAAATCTATACCACACATTTATTCAAACCTTGCCTAACTTGTACAAGAAATTTGACTAGCCTACCATTGTTTACCAACATGTTTATTTCATGCATAGCCCACCATTGTTAACTTGCCTAACTTGTAATTGTAAGCAATTACATCATCAAACTAGATATGAATTTGGACAAATTTGACTTATCATTTGTTTTTATTTGAATTCACAACACACCTCCTCAAATCAAAACGCCTTCATTCCAAGCATTTCACGTAGCAACTTGAATGGCTCAACTGGCAATGGCTTTGTGAATATGTCAGCCACTTGTTCCTTGGTGTGACAATAGACAAGTTCGATTGTCTTTTGTTTTACATGATCCCTTAGAAAATGGAATCTAGTATCAATGTGCTTGCTCCTTCCATGTTGAACTGGATTCTTTGCAAGTTTGATTGCAGATATATTGTCCACATGAATCAAGGTTGATTCTTCTTGTGGATGACACACTGATTTCAACAGATTCCTTAGCCAAATTGCCTCACACACGGTTGAGGCTACAGCTACATACTCGGCTTCGCATGATGACAAGGCAACGATTGACTGCTTCTTTGAAGTCCATGAGAAAGCTGTTGAACCTAGAAAAAACACATAGCCAGTTGTGCTTTTCCTTTCATCTTGGTCACCTCCCCAATCACTATCCGAATAGCCATATAATTTTGCATCTTCACCAAAATTATAAAATAGACCAAAGTTTAGAGTACCTCTTATGTATCTCAGAATTCTCTTGACAGCAAGCCAATGAGACTCCCTTGGTGTTTCCATGTATCGACTTACAAGTCCAACACCATACACTATATCTGGTCTTGTGATTGTGAGGTACCTTAGGCTTCCAACAAGGCTTTTGTACACGGTTGAGTTTACAAACTCACCCTCTCCTTCTTTGGACAGCTTCAATCCAGTTGCGACTGGAGTATTGACAGTGTTGCACTTGTCCATATTGAACTTCTTCAATATGTCTCTCATGTACCTTTGCTGTGAGATGTAGATGCCATCACTTTCTTGCTTCACTTCTATGCCAAGAAAGTATGACATTAATCCATTGTCAGTCATCTCGAACTCACTGAACATGGATTGCTTGAACTCATGGAACATTGCCTCATTGTTTCCTGTAAACAATAAATCATCTACATAGAGACATATGATTAAGAACTCCCCTTTCTCACCATTCTTCATATAAACTGAATGCTCGTATGGACATTTCTGAAATCCATTTTGGTGAAGGTAGTTGTCAATCCTTGAGTTCCAAGCTCGTGGTGCTTGCTTGAGGCCATACAAGGCTTTTTTCAAGTGATACACCTTATCTTCTTCCCCTTGTATTTGAAAACCTTCCGGTTGTTCTACATATACTTCTTCCTCAAGAAGTCCATTAAGAAAGGCTGACTTGACATCTAATTGATAAATCTTCCATTTATGATGAGCGGCAAGAGAAATTAGTAATCTTACCGTGTCAAGTCTTGCAACTGGAGCATAGACTTCATCATAGTCCACTCCATACTTCTGTTTGTAGCCCTTCGCTACAAGTCTTGATTTGTACCGATCCACACTTCCATCTGCAGTGCGTTTGATCTTGTACACCCATTTGACACCTATAGCCTTCTGATTTGGTGGAAGTTTTGTCAACTTCCAGGTGTCATTCTTCTCGATGGCATGGATTTCTTCCTCCATGGCTTTCTTCCAATGAACCTCTTCCACAGCTTCATTGAATGATAGAGGTTCATGATCTGCATATAGACAGAATAGGTTTGTTTCTTCTCCATCTTCTTGTCCATAAATCTCTGTGAGACTTCTTAGCCTCACTGGAGTTGATGAGCTACTTTCTTCACTGGATGTAGGGCCACTCCTTGCATTTCTGTGCACTGGAGTTGTTGTGCTTGATTGAGTAGGTTGTTGCTCGACTAGTGGTTCAACTTCTTGTTCTTCAAAGTTGGTGGAAACAACTCTCTCCTCACTGACTTCTTTGTTGTTCCACTTCCATGTCTCTTCTTCATTGAAGATGACATCTCTACTAACCACTAGTTTGCTAGTTAGTGGATTGTAGAGTTTGTATGCTTTGGACTCTTCACTATAGCCCACAAACACACACTTCTCACCTCGATCATCAAGCTTCCTCCTCTTGGCTTCTGGTACCTGAGCATATGCAACACAACCAAAAATTTTTAGGTGTGCAACATTCGGCTTGTATCCACTCCAAGCCTCTTGTGGTGTCATCCTCTTGACACTCTTTGTTGGACATCGGTTCAACAAGTAAATTGAACAAGCCACAGCTTCTGCCCACAGCTCTTTTGGCAGATTCTTCTCCTTAAGCATGGACCTTGTCATGTCAAGGATGGTTCGATTCTTCCTTTCAGCTATCCCATTTTGCTGTGGTGTATAGGCAGCAGTCATTTGATGCCTAATTCCTTGCTCCTTGCAGTATGCTTGGAAAGCATTGGAGGTGTACTCTCCACCTCTATCTGATCTCATGGCCACAAGTTTGTGGTTACTCTCAGCCTCTGTGAGTGCCTTGAATTCCTTGAAGACTCTAAGGGCAGCTGACTTCTCCTTGAGGAAATAAACCCAAGTCTTCCTGCTGAAATCATCAATGAAAGTAATAAAATATCTATTACCTCCATAGGACATGGGATCCAATGGACCACATATATCCGTGTGCACCAACTGCAGTGGTGCCTTTGCTCTCCATGCATTGCCAACAGGAAATGGCAACCGTGCTTGCTTGCCAAGTATGCAACCTTCACATACTTGGTGTTTGGTTTCAATCTGAGGTAGACCACGCACCATTCCTCCACTCGACAGTAAGACCATTGAAATGAAGATGGCCAAAACGAAGGTGCCATCTCCATGACTCATTTTCAATCTCACCGATGTTGCAACTCCCAATCTTTGTGTTCAACTTCAGTGGGAACATACGGTTCTTTGACATTTGAACACGAGCAATAAGTTTTCTCCTTGCATTCCTGAGAGTGAGATACATATTCTCCATATGTATAATGTACCCTTTCTGGAGCAGTTGACCAATGCTCAGAATGTTGCTCTTCATACCTGGTATGTAGTAGGTATCGGATATGTATTCTTCTCTACCATTCTTCTGGATGATCTTGATCTTCCCTTTGCCTTCAACTGGTAGCCTTGAGGAGTCACCAAGACTTACAGATCCATAGGCCTCAATCTTGAGTTCGGCAAAAAACTCTTTCTTTCCACACATGTGGTTGCTTGCACCAGAATCCAAATACCAAACATCTTGTTGGCTACTGGAATCATGGTGTGCTAGTAAGACTGTGAATTCCTCACCATCATTTCCACTTGATTCTGCCATGTTGACATGCTCACCGTTTTTATATGAACATTCATTTGCATAATGTCCATATTGCTTGCAACTATGACACTGGATATGTGCCTTTCCTCGAGTAGATCTCCACTCTTGAGATTGTCCTCGATTTTGTGCATAGCCACGACCTCTTCCTCGGGCTCGTCCTCGGCTACGATTGGATGAGCTTCCACGATGTGAGTTCCACGTCCCACAACCTCCACTTGGCTTGTTGATACTGAGCTTTGTCTCCAAAGCTTGCTCCAGCGTCGTGGGGCTTGCATTCTTCTGAATGCGTTGTTCATGAACTAGGAGGGATCCTAGTAGTTCCTCTGCGCTCATTGTCTCCAAATCTTTGGATTCTTCAATGGCAGTCACCACATGCTCGAACTTGGATGTGAGTGACCGGAGTATCTTCTCCACAACTCGTACTTCATCGAGTCTCTCTCCATTTCTCCTCATCTGGTTCACTATCACAATGAGCCTTGTGTGATAGTCGGAGATGCTCTCTCTTTCATTCATGTGAGCAGTTTCAAAATCTGCTCGAAGTGATTGTAACCTCACTTTCTTGACTCGATCTACTCCTTTGTAGATTGTACTGAGTATTTCCCATACTTGCTTGCTTGTTGTTGCTTCTGCAACCTTTTCGAACGTTGAATCTTCTAATCCTTGATATAGAAGATACAGCGCCTTTTGATCCTTCTTTCGTAAGTCCCTGAGAGTGTTGCGTTGATCTGCAGTATATGTAGCTTCTTGCTCGGCAGTGGGTACAACATACCCACTACTGACAACTTCCCATAGCTCCTGTGATCCAAACAATGCTTTGAATTGGATACACCATCTTTCGTAATTTTCTTTCTTCAATGTGGGAACTTGGAGTTGTACTAGATTTGATGCCATAGCCGCTGCACTTGCCAGAAAGGTATTCTGGCTCTGATACCAATTGTTGGTATTGAGAAAGTTTACTAACTCAATACCAAAATATGTGGGTGATAAGTTTACAAACTCTATCACACCTCTCACTTTCACTCTCAATAAAATTGGACAAAGAAATAGAGAAAGAAGGGAAGCAACAAGCTTCGGGAAAAACACTTGCACTTTGATATATGAAAAAGGAGTTTACAAACTTAATAGCTTACAAGCTAATGAATGGAAATGGGAAATGGGATTTGGATGAGATGAATTACAAGGCTTGAGGACTAGGGTATTTATAGCAAACCAAATGAAATCTATACCACACATTTATTCAAACCTTGCCTAACTTGTACAAGAAATTTGACTAGCCTACCATTGTTTACCAACATGTTTATTTCATGCATAGCCCACCATTGTTAACTTGCCTAACTTGTAATTGTAAGCAATTACATCATCAAACTAGATATGAATTTGGACAAATTTGACTTATCATTTGTTTTTATTTGAATTCACAACACAGATATGTCTTGCAACCGCTCCGTAATCTTCTTCATTTCGGAGTTCATATCAAACCTCAATTTAACTTTATAAAATGATCTCCATACCTTGTTGCTTGTGCTGGCTTGATCACGTCCCTCTATCATGCGCTTCAACATTTGTGCAGCAAATTTGTCCAACATGTCTTCGATATCATAAGCCAAATCTCTGAGATCATCGAGCCACAGTTTTACAGCACCCTCGGTCAGTTGCCTTTCATCGGCATCATTCAGCACTACTCCGATTGTAGATAACGTGGTCCTCCACTTCTCCAGCTTCTTTCCGACGCCCCGGAAGTTTCCAAAGTAGTTGAGAATCTCGCGAGGAGTCAACCTGTCGAGCAGCAACTGTAGAAACGCCGCAAGAACAATCTCTCCCAGTGCCATATTAAGCGTGAACAGACCTACAAGCAATCAAAGAAACAGCGAACCGTTCTTGAGCAATATTGAGGTGCAGAACTCAACGAAGGGAAGAGTAACAGTCAAAGCCTAGTTCCTTGCACATTTGGAAGCTTGATCTCTTGAGACTCAGAAATATTCACAACTGCACAAATTAAAATGATAAGAACTAATTATTGATGCCTGCGCAATCATATACAAATTAATAGTAAAAGTGAAATAATCAATCAATGGACTCCTAGTAAGCATATCTGGAGGTACCAATTTGAAATAATCAATCAATGGACTCCTAAAAAGCTTTTCATCTAACTCAATATTGCAAAAATCATATAACAGTATATATTATTTTCATAAATTTTAACATGTTGAACGGATAAATGGGTCAGTTCTGGGATTACCAGTAACTGTAGGGATTCTTGCAATCCTCAGTTTCAAGACTCGAAAATTGCACGAATATTGGACATGATCTGTAGCAAGGAAGTCTGTCACGGCACTTGTTTTCATGGATCAGTTAGCACTAACGATCAACAAATCCAGAGTGAATGATGGAATAATTATGGCAGGCTGAAAATTGCACAAATTGTAGAGCTGGTGATTGATGAAATAATTAAGTATACAAACTTGAAGAAAAATGAAATAATTAATCTATAAATAATAGATTTGGCATAAATAGTTGCAAGAGAAACTTACTGCATTCAAGTTTTCAGATGAAGATGAAGATGAAGGGACTTGTTTCCATAGATCAGATGTCAAAATCAACAGATCTAGACTACTTTAGAGCTCTTCAATCTGCTACAATAATTAGGGGTTGACTTGAAATATTGTAACTAGTCTTCCTTTCTTTATATTTAATATTCGTGGGGTCATATTGTTTTGTCGTTTTTAACTGCTTTCTTATCTCCCAAGTCCTGCACGGTTATATTTTTTTATTAGAATTGGATCTCATTAGAGCAAGTCCACTGTGGCCCGAGGGACAGTGGACTGAACAGTCCCTGTGGCCCCGAGTGAGAAGCTCCAGTGGGGTGCTTTTTTTAATTTTTTTCAGCCCAGCACGTGTACCACAAGCGCGCGTGGGAGCACGTAAACAAACATAAAATCAGAACTCGGGCCCGCGTGCCAGAAAAAAAAATGTTACCGTTGGGAGCCACGTGGCTTCCCCACGGCCCTTTGATTTCAACGGATCTTTATTATGGACCGTTGGATTTCCAACGGTAAAAAAAAAAAAAAAAACTTCTTTTAATATCATCCATTAGATCTAAGATCAACGGTTCAAGTTATTAGACTTAAAAAAAAAAACGAAAACTAAAAAATAGTTAAAATTTTTAAATCTAACGGTATAGATTAATTAGGTGAATAAAAAATTAAAAAAATGTAAAAAAATCCGAAAAAAAATTTGAAAAAAAAAATGATTTTACTTTTCTATAAATACCTTCTCATTATCTTCTACCTTACACCACAATTTCATATCTTCTCTCAAAGTTTCAATCCAATTTCATATTTTGTCAAGTTTGAATTCAATTTCATAGTTTTATATATTTACTTTTCTATTAATCCAATTTCATATATTGTCAAGTTTGAATCCAATTTCATATATTATCAAGTTTGAATTCAATTTCATAGTTTTATATATTTACTTTTCTATTAATCTAATTTCATATTTTGTCAAGTTTGAATTCAATTTCATAGTTTTATATATTTATTTTTCTATAAATTCAATTTCATATATTGTCAAGTTTGATTTCAATTTCATACTTTTTTATATTTATTTTGCTATAAATCTAAATTCATATTTTCTCAAAGTTTCATATTTTTTCCAAGAAGATGACTAATGATGCAGGTACGAATTGGACACTTATTGAAGATGTTACGTTATGTACTAGTTGGGTTCAAGTTACTTATGATCCAATTTCGGGTAATGAGATGCAGTTGAGAGAAATGTGGAGTCTTATTCATGCCAATTATGTTGAGAAAATTGGTGGGAAAAGAACCAAAGAATCTTTGTCCAGTCGTTGGAGACTACTCAGCAAATCGTTTAGTACATGGCGAGATGCCTTGACACAAGCTGCTGGTAATCTTCGAAGTGGAGAAAATTTAACGGATCGGGTAACAAAATAATTTTTATTTGTTACCTATTTTCATTATAATTATTTGTTTGTATGATTTATTTGACACACCCGTACCCGAAAGTAGGGCATGCTGGCCGTCACGTGAGTGTGACGTAGCCATGTGCGCTGTGCGGAAGCGAAGATCGATAACGAAGTACGAATGAATTAAAACCGAAATCTAGCAACCCAGAAATGAATGTGTGCTAGAAGTATTACAATACTTATACATATTCAGAGCGTACTAGGTCGACTGCAGTCAAGCATGAATAAAAGAGTTATTTACACCATCGGTGCCCTACATATGTCAAATCTGTCAGAAAGGCCGAAGGATCCTCGATGTGCCCAACTCGGAATTCAAGCTATCTAGAACCTGGAGGGGCGAAAAACAAAAGGAGTGGGTCAGCAAAAACAAATCCTTTTTCAAAATCATTCTTTTCTCAAAATTCTAGCCCCTCTCCGTAAAACCTGTATAATTCCCAAAAAGTAATACGTACATATATATCTCAATCTTTCTCAGCATAAAACGTTTTCAAAGTATCTCAAATATATGCCGTGCAATGCATGTCAAGGCCATCTGAATCTCATAAACAATGCATACTATGCATTATCATAATCATATCGCTATTATATATCATCTCAGCCCTCGGCTGTAATATAGCTCATAACATCTCTCTATCTCATCATCATCATATATATATACACTGCACATACATCAATATCATCATCATATCATCATCATTATCAGCGTTGTATCAATAATAAATGCTCTAGTGCTACAATCACGTGAAGACTGTGCGAATGAACGCGGGTCACCTACATGTCGTACCCACTCAAAAGTGGTCTATACGACAAGACTGTGCACCTAACTTGGATCCAAGGCGAACATGCGGTGCGGGAGGTGAACGACACGTGAAAGACTGTGCCCCTATCTCTGGGCGTGAGCACTAACAATATGTGCAGGTCTATGAGCTAACAATTCATGATATCTCATCATTTCACATCATATCTCATCATATTCGTTCTCAACTATGCATGTACCTACCTGGTACTTACCTGGCGTCCTCGGTACCAACATATGCATGAAATGTATAATTAAATACTCATGCATCAAAATCAGGTAATATGCAAGTCGATAAAACGTATTTTCCATTTCAAAAGTGATTCTGGGAAATCATTTAATATATATAGGTTATACGGAAAATAATACTGGCCACTCACTGATAAATAGCTGGATCGTAGCCCCCACGTCTAGCTTGGCTACGCTCCTCCTCAAAATACGTTTCACCTATATGAGAAATTATTGAATAAACGTTATTTAACGCACATACACGTAAATACGGGAATAACTTCTCATACATAGCTCAATTTTGGCATACGAATATACCAACGTGACCTACACGACGTCACGGACGTCGTGGTATTTTTAGAAAATTTTTAGGAGGTCCCACGCACCCCCACGCGCCAGTACAGTGCACGGGCTACGCGCCCCCCACGCGCGGCGCGTGCACCCCACGCGCCTTCTCCGATTGTCCTCGCCGGACTGGTTTTTCCGGTGACCGGAAAACTTCCGTGTGTGATTTCTCACTCGTTTCTCAACCATTCTTCATGAAATTTTCACCAAAATGCTCTAAATTGAGAGTACAACAAGTCTATACCTTCAAAAACTTCGAAAACCAACGAGAATCTCGTTGGAAAATTCGACGTCAAAGCTTGTCAAACAAACGCCTCCGAACCTCTAGAGGACCCAACAAACACTCATGTGATCTCCGATTCTCCTAAAACGTAACATATAAAAAGTTGATGAATAGTGCCAAATATAAACCTTGAGTTTTGGACGTGAAATCGTCGTAGTTCTTACCTGAAAATTGTATGGTTGAGTTCGTATGGACTTCACGAGTCTGAATATGTAATTTGTTTCGTCGATCTACAAGGTTTTGATATGGGTTGTGTTTATGCCGTGTGTGAAGAACAAGAGAGAGAGAGTTTCGTGAGGTGATGAGAGAGAGAGAGGTCTATGAGTGATGTGAGGAGAGAGGGAGAGAGGTGTCGGTGGTGAGAGTGGACCAAGACCACCAATCACAACAATTATTTTCCTAACTTTTCATTGGCCTCCAATAACTAGGATAATTTTCCAATTGGCCCAAAATTATTAATCTCATGCATAACATTCGCCCGAACTCAAGGGCATAATGGTCATTTCATAACGTCGAATAAAAATTCCGGGACGGGTTGTTACATTATTTGTTACCCACTTTCATTATAATTATTTGTTTGTATTATTTATTTGTTACCTATTTTCGTTATAATTATTTGTTTGTATTACTTATTTGTTACCCACTTTCATTATAATTATTTGTTTGTATTACTTATTTGTTACCTATTTTCGTTATAATTATATGTTTGTATTGTTTATTTGTTACCTATTTTCGTTATAATTATTTGTTTGTATTACTTACTTGTTACCCACTTTCATTATAATTATTTGTTTGTATTACTTATTTGTTACCTATTTTCGTTATAATTATATGTTTGTATTGTTTATTTGTTACCTATTTTCGTTATAATTATTTATTCTTTTGCATTGTATAGGAACTTCAAGCACAAGCTTGGTATGGTGCCAAAATCAAAAACAAAAACAAAACATTCACCCGGTTTGAATGTTGGAATGTTGTCAAAGATTGTCCTAAATTCAGAGTTGTGCCTGTCGGTCCAGAAGTTTTCATGAACAACACCTCTCTACACTCTACACCCGATCATGCCTCGCATGATCTTGATGAAGATGATGCAGAAGAAGTGCCTGAAACGCCCTCAGTTGAACAAGCGTCGGGGTCGACCCGTTTTCCAATTAGGCCTTAAGGTAAGAAGGCTTCAAAGAGAAAAGGTAATACTTCAAAGAATGATTATGTAAAGTATATGGAAGACCTTGCCCGCCAAGGTGAATTGACTATAGCACGGGAAATGGCACAATTTGAGGCGATAATGCTAGAGAGGATGCAAAAGTTGCAGCTCTTGAGAAAAAATTTGCAGCTGGTGAGAGAGAAAGAGAACTACTTCGGCAAGAAAGGTAACATAGAAGACAAGAAAGAGAGGCCCAACGTGATCGTGACATTATGAAAGAGCCTTTAGAAGGCAAGTCTTCGAACTCTAAATATTTTTGGAAGTCGGAGAAATCGGACGTGGTGCAAAGGAGGCGTGCAAGAGAAGTGAGAGCAAGAGGAGATGGTCCTAGCATGACAACAGAAGATTATCCTAGCACGACAAGAGAAGATCATCCTAGCACCACAAATTGGCTAGGTGATGATTATCCATACAGGAACACATAATTTTCCAATCAATTCGGGTTGTAATTTCTAATTTATTGAATAGTGTACTTTATGTTGTTTCCAATTTATTAAATTTAGTACTTTATTTACACCAAGAGTATATTTATTTAATTTGGTAATTTATTGAATTTAGTACTTTATGTTGTTTCCAATTTATTAAATTTACTACTTTATTTACACCAAGAGTATATTTATTTAATTTGGTAATTTATTGAATTGTTTCCAATTTATTAAATTTACTACTTTATTTACACCAAGAGTATATTTATTTAATTTGGTAATTTATTGAATTTAGTACTTTATTCAAAACACATTTAAACACACCAAATAAAATAACATCAACATGCCAAATAAAAACAAACACGAAATAAAATTACATCAACATACCAAAATTAAAACAAACACGAAATAAAAACAAACAGTAAATGAACTAAAAAAACACACGACATAAAATTAAAAAAAAAACACACCAAATAAAAACAAACACTAATGAACTTAAGTATCTTCAACACCCCTCAATTTCCACTAGTGTTCTATCAAGTCAATTTGGCGAGCATTGTGCGTATATGGCTTTTGAATTGCAGTATATCGTTGAATGACTCTATCATTGTAACGGCCATCCTTTTGAATTGGGTCGTGTTGCACGGGTTCTTCGGTGGCGTCATGAGCACAATATATTTGTGTTCTGGAATTATTCATCGTGTCCGGCTCATATTCATCAACAGCATCATAATCGTACTCATCTTCCACAATCATGTTGTGAAGAATGATGCACGTCATCATGATAGATCGAAGCGACTCTACATCAAACATTCTCGCAGCACCCCTAACAATAGCCCAACGAGCTTGGAGTATACCAAAACAACGCTCCACATCCTTCCTGCATCCTTCTTGACAGCTTGCAAAGTATTTTTCCTTTACACTTTGTGGACGTGGCACTGTTTTGACAAAGCATTCCCACCTTGGGTAAATGCCGTCTGCTAGGTAGTATGGCCCGTCGTACATACGTTCGTTGATCCAGTATGTGACTTTTGGTGCCTTTCCTTGCAGGACTTCATTGAACACTAGGGATTGGGTAAGGACATTAAGATCATTTTGAGCTCCCGGTACTCCGAAAAATGCTTGTCAAATCCAAGTATCACAAGATGCCACCGCCTCCAAAATGATACTTTTTTATCCTTTTCTATCCCCATAAGCGCCTTGCCATGCACTTGGACAGTTTTTCCAAGTCCAGTGCATACAATCAATGCTTCCAATTATCCCTGGAAAACCTCGCATCTCGCCATTCTTCAGAAGCCTTTCCAAGTCCATATGAGTAGGTCTCCGAAGGTACTCATTGGTGTAGATAGATTCGATTGCCGAACAAAACCTCATCAGGGACTCAAGAATGGTTGATTTTCCCATTTGGTAAGGATTAGGTTGTAGATAATGCCACGTGGCATGCCGTCATTCGTTAAAAATTTAGTGCAAATCTATCCTCAAAGATTGTAATCGGATTGTGACACGTGGCACGACGTGATTGGTTACAAATCTTATCGGAAATCCCTCACCAATAATTGTCTTTTCAGATAATGACACGTGACATGCCGTCATTCGTTAAAAATATGGTGGAAATCTATCTTCAAAGATCGTAATCGGATTGTGACACGTGACACGACGTGATTGGTTACAAATCTTATCGGAAATCCATCACCCAATAATTGTCTTTTCAGATACTGACACGTGGCGCAACGACAACGATTAAAAATCTTACTAGAAATCCACCACCAAATAAAATTATTTTGAATTTTTTTATAAATAAAAAAATACAAATATTTTATTGTTATTGCCTTTTCAAATAATGACACGTGGCGCAACGAGAACGATTCAAAATATTATCCGAAATTACAAATAAAATTATTATGTATTATTTTAAAAATAAAAAAATATTAATATTTTATTGCCAATTGCCAGGGCTATTCAAGTGCAGGGGTGGAGATGCAAAAGACAATTGCCAGGGGAATACACTGTTCATTAAGGGCAATTACTGTTCACTAAGTGGATTGAATAGTGAATAGCCTGAGGAGAAGGCTCTTACACTGGAGTTGCTCTTAGAGGCAAACCCTCCCAACAACATGGCTCTTAGGTTTTGATATAACGGCTATAAATACTGAGTTTCTTTAAAAATTATTTTGATCTAACAGCTATAAATACTGAGTTTCTTTAAAAAAATTATAATAATTATTTTGATCTAACAGAATTCTAAGAGTTTGCCTAAGAGGAAATCCAATTCTTCTTTTCTTTTGTTTTTTTCCGTTTCCTTCCTTTATATGAGAGATTTCGGAAGATGTGTACCAAACATGGAACTTCGGATGGAAGGGTGACTATTTGCAAACAACTAAGCTATATTCTCTTGGAACACTGATTATATTAATTTTATGGGATAATGTTAGGAAGATTAAAATTTTAAATTATATTTGTAAAACAAATGATGTATCAATAATAAAAAAAAATAAACACATTAATTAATATTTAAGTAATAATCTAATTATTAACATTCATATCATTTGGTATACAAAATTTAATTTAAAAATTTTAAAAACTAATGAAAAAAACTTGTAAAATTTTAAATATTAACAAACCAAAATTATGTAATAACTTTATTTTATAATTAGGACAAAATTCAATAAAAAACCAGCCCAGAAAATGTACTTCATTGAGCTTCTGATTTTACCCCTAACGTCAAATCTTTTCCGTTTATTTGGTCCGTTCTTCTCTGTTACATCAATGAGCTCCCATTTTGATTCTCTTGTTCTCCGACTGACCAGGTAATTTTTCTCTTCCAACTAAATTAAGATGCAACTCCTCTCTGTCTTCCCTCTCCAACGATCTTTTCATTTCATCACAATTAGTCAAGTCGGAACAGGAATTCAGATCATTTCATTTCATCACAATTCCAACACACGCATCGACAACCACCAACTCTGAAAAAATGGCCATAGAAATCCTGATGCATGTAATAAACAGATGCAGATCGCGATTCGGAAAGAAGCGGAGATGTCGTTGTACGACCCAGACGGCACGCCCTTACCGAATCTAGCTTTCGTCGAAGAAACCTAGCGAAATTGGATCAGGGCTGCTGTACCTGAGGTGTAAAAATTGCAAAAGGCGGCTGCTGAGGGGCGTTCAGACACAAACCTGCGTCTTCTGATTGCAAGGACCTCCTTCCCGACCCCATCAATTTCCAAGATGCTTTTGGATACCCGTGGCTGCTCTAGTGTCTTAGCTTAAGTGGCTAGGTATACAACTTGATTTTCATCAAGTGCTAGCTAGTTTTCTATGCATGTATAAATCTGTGTTTTGTTTCCTTTGTTTTGGCCTCCCATCAGCACCGTGAGTGCGCCTGCGCATGCAAGCCCCACCCACTTTTTCTTGTCGGGGACGCGCGGTCGCTTGCGAATATTTTTCACGTGCATGGCTAAAAAATAAAAAAAAATTAAAACAGGCTTATAAGTCGGGCCTTGGCTTGGCACATTCTGAACCAGCTTATAAGATGGCTTAGCCTGGGTGCCAATCTATTACACTGGGCTGGAGGAAATTTGCTGGGTGCCGGGCAAAAAAGGATGCCGCGAGCCGCCCTATTTGGCTGGGCTAGACTTGCTCTGAAGGAACATTAGGTAGATACGCATTGCACCAAAAAAGGTGCAAACCAATTTGATTTTGGGTTTCTAGTAATATCCTTTCTTTTCTTAATTTTAAACAAGAAAGAATCGCCTCTGCTTTCTCTTTTCACGGCGTTTATTCTTCCTTAATGGACTGATTTTACAGTGTTATTGCCAATATTGACACGATAAAACATGACAAGAAGGTATGAGGCGGAGGAGAGGATGAGCTCTAAGATGTCCCTGAAGAGTTCGTGAGGTCCTTGTCGACCGTCGTTTATTGCTGGGATTGTGAGATTGGGAGGAGGAAGACGACTGTAACAAAAAGAAAAAGAACAAGAAATTTCTAATAAAAAAGTTTTTTTTTTAATTTTCATGGGTTTTACGTTGACACGTGGCACCTGATCATTGTTCAGGTGGGCGCGACATTACTAGTTAACGGCTAATTTAACAATCTTAATGAAGATATGAAAATGTCCTAAAATTATGACTTTAGTATCATTTTGAAATGAAAAAAAACTTAATGTCAAAGGTTAAAAACCAAGAAAATTCATGATAATAAACTATGATTAACACCAACAAGAATGAAGAATGGGCCACAAGCAATATGGGTTTCAAAAATGTTGTTGGTGCATTATTCAGAGATATGATCTGATAATTCAAACACTGCCTGCTGTCTGCAGTCCAACACTGAAATGGTACTTGGTCTGAGTACTGGTTGTTGGAGAATTATCAACAATCAATAAAAATTATATATGCTAATAAATAAATGCGAATAATACTTTAACAGAGTATGAACAACAAAACAGAAATATAAAACAAAAAAATTTGAAGATCGAGGCTTGCGTACCGCAATGTCCTTGAAACAGAATTTCGTCCCTACTCTGTGCTTGTAGTTCGATGCACGACTGTTCCACCAGGATTCAACGATCAAGTTTAAGATTCCAGCACCGGAAAACTTTAACTTCTGGCGAAAATCTTTGTGGTTCTCTCAGTATGAAGGTTATGGAATGTAGAAGACGATTTATGATTTTCTGTATCTTTAATGATATGCAGATGCCTATATTTATAGTGTGCACATGTCTGTTCGCAACATACATGTTTTGGAGAGGTGACTGATCACTCAAAGGATGTGCTGTTTCATCTGTTTCAGAAACCTTTGCAGACTTCATCTGAAAAGATGAGTATGTTAAGTTTAAAATTTAAATTCGAATTTAATTAATTAATTAAATAATAATAATTAATTAAATCCAAAAATAATTAATTAAATATTAGAGCCCGAGCCCAAGAGCCCCAAGGCCCAAGGCCCATCTTTTGATAATTAAATATATATATTATTATCCCTACTCTGTGCTTGTAGTTCGATGGACGACTGTTCCACCAGGATTCAACGATCAAGTTTAAGATTCCAGCACCGGAAAACTTTAACTTCTGGCGAAAATCTTTGTGGTTCTCTCAGTATGAAGGTTATGGAATGTAGAAGACGATTTATGATTTTCTGTATCTTTAATGATATGCAGATGCCTATATTTATAGTGTGCACATGTCTGTTCGCAACAGGCATGTTTTGGAGAGGTGATTGATCACTCAAAGGATGTGCTGTTTCATTTGTTTCAGAAACCTTTGCAGACTTCATCTGAAAAGATGAGTCTGTTAAGTTTAAAATTTAAATTCGAATTTAATTAATTAATTAAATAATAATAATTAATTAAATCCAAAAATAATTAATTAAATATTAGAGCCCGAGCCCAAGAGCCCCAAGGCCCAAGGCCCATCTTTTGATAATTAAATATATATATTATTATCCCTACTCTGTGCTTGTAGTTCGATGGACGACTGTTCCACCAGGATTCAACGATCAAGTTTAAGATTTCAGCACCGGAAAACTTTAACTTCTGGCGAAAATCTTTGTGGTTCTCTCAGTATGAAGGTTATGGAATGTAGAAGACGATTTATGATTTTCTGTATCTTTAATGATATGCAGATGCCTATATTTATAGTGTGCACATGTCTGTTCGCAACAGACATGTTTTGGAGAGGTGACTGATCACTTAAAGGATGTGCTGTTTCATCTGTTTCAGAAACCTTTGCAGACTTCATCTGAAAAGATGAGTCTGTTAAGTTTAAAATTTAAATTCGAATTTAATTAATTAATTAAAAAATAATTACCAATTTAATTATTATATATATTATTATTAATTATATATATTAATTACCAATTTAATTAGCACACCCCAAAGCCCAACCCCAAGGGTGAGCCCAATTTTCCTTCTCCAAGGCCTATTCTCCATTCACTTTCTATAAGGGACAAAGCCTTATAAAATGAGGAGAACTTTTGTGAATAGTCAATGTGGGACAAAGAAATTTCAACTCAAACTTAAAATTTCAACACTGGTTTGGTACTGGAGTTCTTTTATAAAAAGTGAATATAAAAAAAATGAGTTTAAAAAAATGCTTGGTAAACACTTAAAAACAACTTATTTTCACAATTTTGGATGAAAAAAGCTGATAACGTGAAACACTAAAAATGAGCTTATTCTCACGTCACAACATTTGCAGTTGTTTTTAAAAGCACATACCAAACCAGCCTTAATATACACCGCACAATCTATATAAGAATATTACACGAAACAAAGAAGGTCATGGACCGCGAGGTGTGCTGAAACAGAAACAGCCGGTAGACTGGTCTTCAGGTATCATGCCGCCTCCCTTGCTAGTATCTATTGCATACAACATTTTCACCACCTCTCCCATTTCAGGGCGATTATCCGGGTTTGCATCCCAACATTTTCGCATGACGCTAGCCAATGTGCTTGGACAACATCTTGGGATTTCTGGTCGTAAATTCTGCCATCCAAGCATAAAATATTAGGACTTACATTTGGTGATCAACATTACTTAAAAGCCAAAGAGACGGACGAGTTTTGCTACATCAGTTCCACTACTTCAAAACAAATGTGCAGTAAAATCTCATCAAGAAATTAAAGCAGTATGTGCAATGACAAACCAACCTGTCGCACTACTGCAGATGAAACATCAGCAAAACTTTGATTAGTATAAGGCATGTCGCAGCAATAGATTTCCCACAAGCAAAAACCAAAACTATAGACATCGCATTTCCTGTCATATGGCTTGCCATCAAGGAACTACAAAAAGCTTGATGTTAGAATTCTAATCCAATTTGCAGCAAGGGGAATCTATAAATAAAAGAATGTCACTCGCTTCAAATTTGTTTAGAACTAGATTTGGCAATAAATATAAAAAAGTAGGTACCTCTGGGGCCTTGTACCCAAGGGTACCGGCCTCCCCAGTCGTGTCCCTTGGTTTATGAGCTTCTATTAGAGTAACCCCAAAATCAACAATTTTCAATGTTCCATGATTATCAACCAACATATTTTCCGGTATGATGTCACGGTGTAAAATTTTCTTCGAGTGAAGATAGCTCAAACTGAGAGAATGAAACACCAAGAATGAAATCCTTTAGTTTGAAACCCAACAAAAAAAAAAAAAAAAAAAAAAAAAAAAAAAAATCAGAATTAAATCAAGCACCAAAAATGAACTCAACTCACCCTTTGGAGAGATCCAAAGCAAGTTGAATCACAACCTTAAGGGCAAGTTTGTTTCTTCTATTACTGATCAAAAATTTCCTTAGCGTCCCAGCAGCAGGAACAAACTCAACGACAACACAACAAGCTCTTGAAGGAGGAGAATTATGGCTATCGTTTGATGTGTTTTTAACAGGGATTTTTAGGTTGGAAGTTCCCATTGAAGCTCCGACAAACTGTCACAAATATACTGGTTACAGTTTAAATAGATAAATCTCAACCATAGGAGAAGATAACAGACCATGAACATCACATAAACCTGAAAATTGACATTTAAACAGTATCAAAATTTTCATCTGAAGCTATCGTGACTTTATAGGACGCAAACTGAGAAGAAGAACCAATATATACTAAATTTACCTTTGGAATATTTGGGTGGTCAAGCTTATGCCAAACAGCAACCTCTTGCTGAAATGATGCCCGAAGAGCAGCAGTTTCAGCTGCTGGGGCAATACCATCCTGCCCCCAATCCATTATCTTCACTATAATATCAAGAATACACAGGCCATGAGAAGAATATTGACAAAAAAAAAAAAAAAAATACAGGGTAACCTATGGTTGGGAGTTCATTATTCAATCAAATAGCACCGCTTTCTTACATTCAATCAAAAAACTTATGGAGCTGTAAATTTGTATCTTACTTAGGCAAACAATATCACATGTATTCTTTTCTGCAATGAAGTAAACCCCTGAGTCTAATAACAAAGAAAGTTTGAAATCTGAGTTCAGCAGGCTAAAACCATTCCCAATAGATTCATTAACCATCTAATACACGAACACTATAGCAACTTCTGTAATACAACAATCCCAAACGAGCCCTTAATACTATACTAAACAGTTATAGATGACAGCTTACCATCTAGGCGTCTACCAACTCAACAAACGTAAATTTCTCAATTTCATTTCATTTCTGGTGAAACTCATTGACCACTAAACTATGTTTTAAAGTCTCAAACATGGAAAACTTAGGCATGCAAACAAATCCTGCGCATCACCAAAATTGCAACAACGAAAAAGAATTGAAAACGAATTGAAGCCTTTAGAGAAATCAAAGTACCTGCAACATCTTCGCCGTCATATGCACCGCGATACACGGTGCCATAAGTTCCATGAGTAATAACATGTCTTATATCCAACTTTGCCAAATCAATCTCCCACTCTTCCATCTTTGCGTTCACCTTCCTCTCCCTCTCCTAACCCCTACTTAAGTGCTTCTCCAACTGGATATCCCGCCAAATCTCAAATTGTCACTCCTTCACAACATAAAATTTTTATTAAACCCCCGAAAACTTGATTGAAACTTTGACAATGGAACTGAAAAATATAAACGGCCCCCCAGAATCTTGGAGCTGAAGAATCACACAAAATCGAGAAAAAATTCGGAGAGGAAAAAAGGAAGAAAAAAAATATAGAAAAAATAGAGTTATGGGTATTAAACTAGAGTGAGAGAGCCATTAGAAAGAGTGGACAGAATCGTGAAAAGAAAAAATCAAACAAAGAAAGTGGTTCGGAGCACAAGTGGGTTAGAGCAGTAAATTTATGGGTCAGCAGTAAGTGGTTCGGAGCACAAACTCAGCAGCAAGTTAATCATTAAATTCGTTCTCCCCTAAACCAAAATGAAAACAAAAACAATATTTGGAACAGAGGTCAAGAACTCAAAGTCCCTAGCTCTTGAATACCTTAAAACTGAAGATATGGAACACAGATGGTGGTCAGGAGTGCTCGAGTTGAGAAAATATAATGGGGGTGGTCGGACGGACCAACGGAGCTCTGCGCTGCGAATTTGGGTCTGAGAGTCCAGAGTCCAAATCGAGTCGAGAGACAGAGTCGAGGTCTGAGTGAGAGAGACAGACTGGGAGTGGGAGTTGTGAGAGAAGTGGGAAGTCAACGGTGCACGTCCAAGTCCCGTTTGCCCACCTATAAGATATTACAATTGTTTTGGCCAGACAAACCTCCACCTAATATTTTGTAATTAGTTTGGAAAGCTGTCATTTTCATAGGTTTATTGGTTGTATATATAAACATCAGTTGTAATTTTATTGATTAAGAAATGTAATCATAAGTTTTCTATCAATATGGAGTTTGCGGGAGTTCGTGGGAATCTGTGACTTTTGATCGTGTCATTTTTTCTGCATATTAACAAAATATTAAAACTGTTTGAGAGCGGAAAAGAATCCATTGCTTTCTACAAAGCGACAAGGGATGAAGGATGAGCGTTCTGCATCCACCATCTTCGTTCTTGTCGCATAAACACAGGGTCAAGGTAGAGATTTTTTTGTGTGACCGTCACACGAGGTGGTATATAACATGTTCCTATATAAATACTGAAATATGTGTGTTAAAAGATTAATAACTTAAAAATTAAAAGGGAAATTTTATTTGAATCCATGTAACATTTTTCTACACCTATATTGTTTGCAATTAAAGAATTAATATCTCTTTAAACCCAAATTTATTACCTAAACTACCCTTCCAAACCTAATTCAAAGTGTAAAATGATCCTTTATAGACCACCATCTGAAGGTTCTTTTCAGTGTTTTTGTGTATATTGTAAAAATGGTGATTTGTTATCGTAGGGTTTAATTATTATGGGTGAATTTATTGATAAATTTTAGTTTTAATGTTAATTTCATCTTGTACTTGATGATAATCATGCGATAGGATAAAAAAGAAAATTTTCATTTACAAGTTGGGTGTAGTGAGAGGTTATGTGGGTTCAAATTAAATTTCTCAAATTAAATTTTTTTACCACTTACATAAAAACACATAGTGTACCATCAATTAAAATTTTCTCTTTGAAGGGAATGATTTTCTATGACTGATTTGACCCAAAAAATGTCATTTTTCTCTCAGCTATCACTCTTGACTCCAAAAGAAATTGAGAAAAAAAATAGAAAGACCGATGTTTGGTTGATATTTTGTTGCACTTTTTTTTTTGGTAAATTACAAAAAACTACCTCTATTATTGGGTCGAAAACAGTTTTATACCTCATCTTTAAAAAATTTCAATGTCATGCCTTTGCTTACGAATTTGTTTCAATGTCATACCTTCCGTCAGTTGACTGTCAATTTTTCAGTTGACTGTCAATTTTTCAGTTGACTGTCAATTTCTCAGTTAAATGTTGATGTGGCATATTTTTCATTAAAAATTAATAAAAAATTATTAAATTTAAAAAAAAATTAAAATATTATTTTAAAAAAAATTTAAAAGTTTTTTTTCTTTTTTTTTTCTTCTTCTTCGGTGCCACCTTTTTTTTTCCTTCTTCCTCCTCATTCTTCTTCTTCTTCTAAGGAGGAGGATGAGGAGGAGGAGAATGAGGTGGAAGAAGGAAAAAAAAAATTGTGCTGCAACCCGGAGAAGAAGAAGAAGAAGAAGAAGAAGGAGAAGAAGAAGAAAAAAAAAAAACTGTAGCTGCAACCCGAAGAAGAAGGAGGAGAAGGAGGAAAAGGAGGAGGAGAAGAAGAAGAAGAAGAAGAAGAAGGAAAAAAAAACTGTAGCTGCAAAAGAAGAAGAAGAAGAAGAAGAAGAAGGAGAATAAGAAGAAAAAAAAAAAAGATGGTAGCTGTAACAACCCGTCCCGGAATTTTTATTTCGACGTTATGAATTAACTATTATGCCCTTGAGTTCGGGCGAACGTTTATGCGAGAATTGTTAATTTTTGGGCCAATTACATAATTATTGAAGTTGTTGGGTACCAAAGAAAAGTTAGGAAATAATTTTGGTTTGGTGGTCTTGGTCCACCCTCTCTCTGTCTCTCTCACGTCCCTCAGACTCACTCTCTCTCTACCTCACGAACTCCCTCTCTCTCTCGCCAAACCCACGGCATACACCAACCCATATCAAAAACTCAGTAGATCGACGAAACAAATTACGTATTCTTGATCGTGACGTCCATACGAACTCAACCATACCAATTTCAGGTAAGAACTACGACGATTTCACGTCCAAAATTCAAGTTTTGTAAATGGCACTATTCATCAACTTTTTATACGTTGCGTTTTAGGAAAATCTGAAATCACAGCGACCGTCGTGAGGTCCCAAGGAGGCTCGGAGTGGTGCGTTGGAAGTGTTGGGACGTCGGGATCACGTAAAACGGAGATGGCCGGACTCTTGGAGATTTCTCGACGAATTTCTCGTTAGTTTTCGAGGTTTTTGAAGGTATAGACTTGTAGTACTCTTAATTTAGAGCATGTAGGAAGAAAAATGGGACAAAATGGTTGAGAAACGAGTGAGACATCGCACACGGAAGTTTTTCCGGTCACCGGAAAAACCAGTCCGGCGAGACAAGAGGACAGGGGCGAGTAGCCTTTACTCGCGCGCGTAGGCCCGTGCCACGTCAGGCGCGTGGGGGCGCGTGCCACGTCAGAATTTTTTTCTAAAAATACCCCGACGTCTGTGACATCGTGTAGGTCGCGTTGGTATATTTACATGTCATTTTTGGAGCTATGTACGAGAAGTTATTTCCGTTTTAGCGCGTAGGTGCTTAAATAACGTATTTTTAGTAATTTCTCATATAGGTGAGACATATTCCGAGGACGAGCGTAGCCAGGCTCGACGTGGGGGCTACGATCCAGCGACTTACCAGTGAGTGGGCAGTATTATTTTCCGTATAACCTATATATATATAATGATTTCCCAAAATCACTTTTGAAATGGAAAATACGTTTTATCGCCTTGCATATCACTTGATTTGATGCATGAGTATTTAATTATACATTTCATGCATATGTTGGTGCCGAGGACGCCAGGTAAGTACCAAGTAGGTACATGCATAGTAGAGAACGAACAGAGATGAGATATGATGTGACATGATCAGATATCATGATTTGTTAGCTCATAGACCTGCACAGTTATAGTAGTGCTCCCGCCCAGAGAGGGGCACAGTCTTTCACGTGATGTTCACCTCCCGCACCGCATGCTCGCCTTGGATCCAAGTTAGGTGCACAGTCTTGTCGTATAGACCACTTAGTTGTGGGTACGACATGTAGGTGACCCGCGTTTATTCGCATAGTCTTCACGTGATTGTAGCACTAGAGCATACTTACTTGATTATACATGATATGATGAGTAGACCACCAGATGTCGGATGGATACATGTGCAGAGTATATATGATTATGAGATAGAGATGTTATGAGCTATACTTACAGCCGAGGGATGAGATAACATGCAATAGAGATATGATTATTGAAATGCATAGTATGGCATTGTTTATGAGATTCTGATGGCATTGAATTGCATTGCACGGCATACATTGAGATACTTTGATAACGTTTTATGCTGAGAATGCTTGAGATATATATGTACGTATTATTTTCTGGGAACTATACAGGTTTTACGGAGAGGGGCTAGACTTTTGAGAAAAGATTGATTTTGAAAAGAATTGCTTTTGCTGACCCACTCCCTTTTATTTTTCGCCCCTCCAGGTTCTAGATAGCCTATATTCCGAGTTGGCACTTCGAGGATCTTCCGGCTTCTCTGACAGACTTGATTTATGTAGGGCACTATTGGTGTAATTAAAACTCTTTTATTCATGCTTGACTGCATTGACCTAGTACACTCTGATTATGTATAAGTAATGTAATATCGCTAGCACATTCCTACTTAGGTTGCTAGAATTCGTTTTTAATTTATTCGTACTACGTTATCGATCTTAGCTTCCGCACAGCGCACATGGCTACGTCACACTCACGTGACGGCCAGCATGCCCTATCTTCGGGTACGGGTGTGTCAGTAGCGCCTACTACCTGAGAAGAAGAAGAAGAAAGAAAAAAATGTGCTGCAACCCGAAGAAGAAGGAGGAGGAGGAGAAGAAGAAGAAGAAGAAAGAAAGAAAAAAAAAGGGTACCGCCTGCTACCCGAGAAGAAGAAGAAGGAGAAGAAGAAGAAGAAAGAAAGAAAAAAAAAAAAGTGGCGCCAAAGAAGAAGAAAAAAAACTTTAATTAATATTTTTGTTGTAGGCCTATTTGATTGAGCGATCTAGGGTTAGAGAGGGAGAGGGAGGCCGGCCACTTTAGAGAGAAGAGAAAGATTTAATTGTGAGGTGTGTTTGATTCACCCCATTGTGCCTCTATTTATAGTGGTAGAAAGGACAAACCCTTTCCCATAAGGATTACAATACTTAATAAGTAATCTACTCCTAATAGGAATATAAGATACATTCCTAATCTACTAGGATTTACACAATCACATTAAGTCTTCAGTGATGAAGCAGGTACAGTTGATGAAGTCGTCGGCACAATGGGCGAATGCGAGTCTCAAATCAATGGAAGAATGCATAAAAAGTAAAACTCACAAAACCTTGCTATGGTAAAACCCAAGGTGGGGAAAAACCCATAGTCTAAGGAGAAAAGTGAGAAGTTGCATTAAGTCAAAACTATACGTCTTTTGGACGCAAGTAGAAGAGCTCACAAGGGTATGATCAGCCCAGGATGGGTGCCTCGTTAAAACCTAGTTAGGTAGCAAAAACCCAGTGGGAAAAATGCTCCTAATCGTAGGGAAAAAGAGTACATTAAGATCAAGTGAGTATACTTCTGGATACTCCCCCTGAGTTTGACATAACTTCCAAATGAGAACTACAAGCATTGCATATAATAGTTAGGCATACCAATTCCTCGGACAAGCTTCTAGAAGGTTGACTTCAGCAGTGACGTCGTGTAGAGGTCGGCAAGGTTGTCTGGGATCGGCTTGCATGACTTCAATCTCCTGATGCTTTGCTGATGTAGATGTAGTCGCAATATGTCTTGGCGTTGACTTTGTTGATGTATCATGGCTTGGTCGGGTTGATACATGCGGCATAGTCTTCATGGATCGTTGTCGAGACTCAACGATGAATGAAAACACAGCAAGTACTACGAACATGCTCAACAAGAACTCCTAACCATGTCTCACTTGTGGCGTAGTGAAGTGAGGTGAGTCTTGGAACGATTCGAAGATTTCGCAACTAAGGTCATATCATGGACCTCCAAGATATTGCGATGTCTCTAACGGTAAAGACATAACCATTTGGGGATTTTGCCTTGTGCGGGTTTGATAAGTAACCTGCGTCAGCATAACAACAAAGCAAGCATCATTTCGAGGATCAGGGGGGTCGGATCCGCTAAGATGCGTTGGGATTTGCCCTCATAATACCTTCAGGGTACGTCTTTAATACCAATTCAGTGGTTGCGTGTAGGCGCGGTGCTGCATCTTTACCAAGATCAACAGCGAAGGAGATGTCCTGTCTAAATACAATGAGCTAAGTACAACGAAGCGCAAAGTTGAACTTAGATATGGAATTTCGGATTCCATAACCTCTTCAAGGGTCTCATTTGCATATAACGTATGGACGATCAAAGGTATACTCAAAGGTAACACATTTGAAGTGTAGTTTGACTGGTAGACCAAGATACCGTCAGAACAACGCTTTGAACTTCAGGTCAATGCATAAACGAGTTTTCCTAAGATCCTTCATCTCAAATTCCATCTTCGGGTGCGAGGCAGTTTTCTCAAGCTCTTCAAGAGTCTTAGTGAGATTTGTGTTAACGACATAAACTGTAACTCTAGCAATTTGGAATAAGACTTCATAGTTTAACACGCAAGGGCATCATTCATATCCCTGACTGATCAAACAATCACTTAAACGGGTATACCACATCCGTTGGATTTAAGTGAACGCCTCAAAACAAGTTAAGAGAGTGTTCCGTGGTTTTGGAACTTTTTGAATCAGTCCATGTAATTCTTCGGGAACTTACATGTAAATCTCCGTATCTATATCCCCATGGAGAAAACACTAACCATATTTCATAATGCTGCTATCAATCACAGGACGTTTGAGAGAAACCTTGCGCCGTAAGGCGTGCATTATATCGCACTATTTCATTCATCTCATAACGCTTCCTTTCCCACTTGTAACACAATAGGGTTACCTTGGGCAGTGTAGGAACGACAGGTCCAATACACACTTTGGTAAGGAATTTGACCTAGATTGTAATCTCAGTTGTCCAATCAGTTCTACGTTGTCACTTAATCAACGGAACACGGTTCGATATCGTCGCTTTTCATTTATGTCGGTAGCTACCATATAAGTGAAAACATCATCGATGATAATCTCATTTCAATTCCATTTTTCTCATCCAAACTAGTATACTGGACCAAGAACTTCATGTCTCGGGAGTAATCCGGATTAATCTCATGAGATGGAAATGATTTGAGACAGCGATCGAGTTTAGATTCATAGTTGTGTCGTGTCTTCCTCTTCTAGGGAAGTGAATCCTACGAACCAAATGATCTGTCGTGCTCCAGGCCAAGACAGATTGATTGGCTATCCGCCGTTGTACCGGACCGTCCAACAGGGGCGTCCAAACCGTCCAATAGGGGCGGCACATCCTCCAGGGATGTTGACTCGACGTCCGTTAAGTACGTCTATCCTTGCAGGCATATTTACAGCTGGTATATGATCTCGTCACTTTAGCTAGATCAGAGGAATGCGTCTGGAGCAACATTCTGAAATCTAGAATTCATCGCACTTGCTTATCACACTTGTGCGGTATGGGGATCGAGATGAGACATAGTGGGCAACGTCCACGCAACTTCGCGCCGTTCTACAGGAACGTTGACGTTCTTATCTCCCCCTAACGGTGGGAAGATTGTCTCATTAAAGTGACAACCCGCAAATAAGCGGTAAAGAGATCGCATGCAAGGGCTCGAAGAGAGCTAGTGTGAAGGAGAATCATGATCGACAAAAGATACACATCCTTCTTTGAGGACCCATGGTGGTACGTTGCGGCAGCGCAACTGGGCACATGGAATGCTCACCCAAATGCGTAAATACGAAAATCGTCAGGTTCGTATCCAGTAACCAATTGTAACGTCATATAGGTTGGGTGGCAATGGGCCTCAAGGCGGACCAACATAACTGCGTACAAGGATTGCATAGCCCTAGGCAGAAAACCGAAAACTTGGCACTGTTACCAAAATTCAGGCGATCATTTAAATTGCGCTTTATGATCACTAGGCGAGGCTATTTGGGGTGAACATGGGAATTCAATGTTCAATTAGAAACCCAAAACAACATGCAATACTTTATCGAAAACCGTCGATATAAACTCTCCGGCATTATCCAGTCTCCAGGACCTTAAGGGATAAGTAGGGTGGTGAACCCATAATCGGCCAAGAGGTTTAGCAGTAATGTGTGTGGACAAACATGTGACCAGTTTGTAGATTCATAAATCAAAACCATAAGTCTTTATATGGTCCGCATTTTGATTGGATTAGTCCACATATATTCCCTTGAATCCACTTATGGAAAAGAGGTGATTTCGTATCTTTGCGAGGAATGATATAGAAAATCAATTTCCTTAATGAGCAGGCTTGGCAAAGTGTGCTTGTAGGCACAAGATCCTTACTTCGGGTAAGGAGATGCGTCGTAGCATCATTGTTCGACCTAAGTGTCCCAAAAGGTCATGCCAAAGTAAGGAAACTGCTCAATCACCCAGCTCTAGGCCGGCCACATGTGGTGTATTCCCAGTTGGGAGACAACCCATTGGCCCCAAATCAAAGCTTCATGCTCATTTTTGGAGGTGGTGCAAAGATATTTCACTCTATTTTCTTCAGTGGTTTCATTTATGATCATTGTCATCTCGAATATCCTTAAAAACTCAACGTCAGGGAGAATTCAAGGTCCCTTAAATGGTGATGCAGTACCATTCATACAACGAGGAGCGTGCCAATGCTCTTAATCAGGTTGGATAGACCTGAAGTCGTTGTTAGAGATGTGATTTAGGTGTAAAGTTAGTGTGCGTAGTACGCATTCGTCCAGACAACTAACTTTCCCACATTCCTACCTAATCACGTGTTTAATTGAATCGGTCACATGTACTAAGAAACATGATTCAATTAACTCATATTCGAGGACAATATCAATAAGATTATCCATAAGTAAAACATACACCAAACTTGAATCCAAGAACATGGAAAAATGTTCACAAAGTAAATAATTTACTAAGGGGATTCAGCCAATAAGGCCATCCATGTCAAAATTATGCTATTCCAACGGAGTTTGGTGGAGAAAAATTAATCTCACATATTTACTACGAGAATGGTACGCCTTAACAACATTGGCAGGGGCACGAACAGGTGCATAACCAATGATCTATTCCATCGAGACGAAAGTAGATTCTGCAGGGTTAAGGTTCGGGAATACTATCCCTTATTCTTGAAGTTTTAGGTCTTAGGTGCCAAGGATCACGCTTCGGGCATGATGCCACACCTTGGCAGGCCCTGATTCTACCATATGTTGTAAAAACAAACTCAAAATTGGATTGTGAGAAGGTATGCCATTCGGTGTATCTCTGCCGAAGCAGTGCGTCACCATTTGGTAGTCTTTGACCTAACTGGGTTGAGCCATTTGGTAGACTCCAGCCAAACTGAGTCTATACCATTCGGTAGACTCCAGCCGAACTGGGTCTATACCTTTCTCTCACGTTTGTGGTAGTAATCAGATCCGAGAATTTGGTAGACTTCCACTTTCTACACTGCTGCTTCAAGAGCAAGTTAGAAACAAGGAATGACGAGAAAAGTATTCTCTAGTCAAAATTCAATCGGATTTATAAACTTCAGAATTGTACTCATTCATGGACGTAATCATGGTATGCTTCGGGCAATATCTTTCATGATTAAACAGTCCGTAGAAGCGAGCCAAAGAGCCATGGAATCCTCCGTCGGAGGTATTTCCATTTGTAATGCTTCGGGCATAAGTCTTCGAATGAAGATCATGGCGGAGGCTTATTCAGCTCTTCCATGCCATTGTTGGCTCAATGGTTGCTCAACTTCTTGATAGTCAAGTGGAGATTCACGTCTTGTACCCCACATAAAGTGGTTTCTATTAGAAACGTCCAAATCAGGAAAATCAAACTTGTGACGGTTCGACAATCCACTGAATTTGGAGGGAACAAGATTGTGATTGGTGCTATGGGAAGGAATCATCCATAAGCATCAAAGTTAGAACATTCGAGTTCTAAGACATGGTTTCATGAAAAACGTCGAGTTTTCATGGGTGTATTGTTTTATGAAAAACTTCGGGTTTCAAAGGCACTAAATTCGAAACTACAGGTTCGATTTAGTTTATGAACGTTTAGTTCATAAAAGAGAGGTTCCTGCAAGAACACATAATGCAATATACAACTAAGTGTAGTGGATTTTGAGGTTCTTCGGGAACTCAAGTGTGAGTGCTTCGGGACTACGAAAGTGAGTCAACGGTTCAAAGAAGAGAAATAAATTATTGAATCGTTAATGTCCAAAAGTGATCTTCAGGTCAATAATTTTGGATTCATTATCAGATTAATGGACTGCAGGTCACTTTTAATTAATTCATTAAATCGGGACCATTCGGGGTTGATTGTAGAAGCAAAGTAATATATAGATTCAGGCTTATGCACATAAATCATGTTGGCTGCAGGCCAATTAGGAGGTAGCCTAAAAAATGGGCTTAGATCTGCCGTGGGCAACCCCAGTCCAATCTGGGTTGCGAGCCAAATCAATTTGGGGAGCCCAATTGGGCTAAGTCTGTGAAAAAAGGAGGGCATCCATGCTGCTGGTTGTGGAACCCAGCGTGAGCTGGTGTGGGCTGCAATTGATGTAAGCCCAACAGCAACGGCTGATTGGCAGAGACGGGCCAATGGGTAACAAGCCCAAAAACCTAAATGCCTAATCTGGGCTTTGGAACCCAACGGGTCTGGTTTGTGCTCCGGGCACCCCAGCTTCGCTGGGTGCATGCAACCGCCGGTAAATCTGAACAGCGTCGCCACGATTAGTGGTGTTCTCATATGAGGACAACTCGATGGTCAACTAGAGCCCTTAAATTCACGACGGAGACTCGCTCAATGTCTGAATCAAAGAAAATGGCTAGTTGGTTGTCAAAATCCCGGTGAGATTCAATCTGGAATCTAAGTCGAATTGGTCGTCGGGGACGAAGAGACTGTCAACTTGACAACTGCAGGTTGTCGGTTTTCACCAAAATTGGTGGTAGAATGTCGTAGAGGATCGACTTCAGGCGATCACAAGTCCAACCGAGGAGACAACGTGCAAAACGGTGTCGTTTTGCAATTTGGGATTTTCTGGGCAACGATTCAACAATAGCGCGACTTGGCTGAGTCGTGGTTTCCAGCCACGGCTTGGTTGCGATTTTAGGTTTCTTTTTCGATTTCTAGGGTTTTCAGAACCCAAAAAAAATCATGCTTCTAATTTATTTTCGATTCTTTGACTCACAAATTCCACATAGCAAAATATAATTGCGTAATGCATGAAACAAATATATATATTGACAAATATATGAACATATACAATATATATATCGGAAGGTAAATATAAATGTAGGGGGTTCATGCATCATGGGGAATGTTTTCATGCTTCAAGGTCGTTTCAAATATCTTACTTTATTTTAAGCGTACCTGATTGGCAGAAAACTTATAAAAGCCTTTGAATTTGTAGAAGATCCTTCTCAGAAAGCCGAAATCGCGTCTCCAATGCGTTGTATCACGTTCAACAAAGAAAAATTAAATCGAATCAATATCATGTAGATTAATTCAAAATAATAATAAATTAATCACAAAAAGAATAATTAAAACGTAATACTCCCCTGATTGAAGAATAAACTCTCTTTAGCGTAGCGTCAAGAGCGTGCTGATAACGTGTTGTAGGCCTATTTGATTGAGCGATCTAGGGTTAGAGAGGGAGAGGGAGGCCGGCCACTTTAGAGAGGAGAAGAGAGATGTGTAATTGTGAGGTGTGTTTGATTCACCCCATTGTGCCTCTATTTATAGTGGTAGAAAGGACAAACCCTTTCCCATAAGGATTACAATACTTAATAAGTAATCTACTCCTAATAGGAATATAAGATACATTCCTAATCTACTAGGATTTACACAATCACATTCCTATTCTAAATAGGACTGCAACAATTTTAAATATTTTTAAAAAATTTAATAATTTTTAATAAAAAGTATGCCACGTCAGCATTTAACTGAGAAATTGACAGTCAAGAGGTATGACATTGAAACAAATTCGTAACCAAATGCATGACATTGAAATTTTTTAAAGATGAGGTATGAAACTGTTTTCGACCCAATAGTTAAGGTAGTTTTTTATAATTTACTTTTATTTTTATTTTTTTTATGTTTGGTTGCCAATACCAGTCTCCAAACTGAGACACGTCATTCTCTTAGCTTCCCCACAATTTGGGGCCTTCCCGCAAGCATGTGCCAGCACTTCATCTCTCTTCAGATAACGACGACCGATTCATGTGAGGCTTTGGCGTCCATTCTGAAGAAGGCCTTCCCCCAACCTAACCGTTCTTAATATTTTTAGTCGAGATAATTGTAAGCCCACTCTCTGAGCAGGGATTCAGGTTGAACAGACTCATCTCTTGTGGCTCGATGGTGGAGCTCTAGATTCATCGCCCTTTACACCCGAGGAGATGGAGATGCTGCTCCCCAAATCTCTCATTAAACTCCAGAATGAAGGCATCTCCGAGGTGAGGCACTTCTCCGGCGAGATCCTTCGTTCCCTCACCTCTCTTGAGTCTCTTACAATTAGAGGTTTGAATGTTAGAGAATACATTCCAAAGGGGCTGCCTCTTTCCCTTATACAACTCAACTTCTATGAATGCCGGGGGTTAAGAGAGAGATACAAACCAAGTAACGCACGAGGCTGGAGGGATACAAACCAAGTAATACACGAGACTCGGCCAGAATAGCTCACATCCCTTTCATAAATATGCGAGAGTCACCGAGCAGACCTCCCAGTACTTAAAAGTTGGAAGCCAATCCGGGTTACGTCTTATGTATCTGGTATTATATTCATACACTCCAAATTACTTCTTCCACACCTTTTTAATTTTTTAATATTTTCTTCACAACACTAACACTTGATAGAAAAATATGAAAAAAAATTAAAAGGGTGTGGGAGAAGTAATTTGAGATGTGTGAATATAATCTCCCAAATAAATATCACATTTCTTTTCACTGTTCTGCTTAATATGTATATTCTCATTTCTTCTTAACAGAAATGTGAAAGGCCTTCTGGCCTGTATGCAGGAACAAATTGAGACGAACTGTACATATGCAGTTTAAGACATGTTCCCAAAATGTCACTCATTGTCATTACACAAGAGTTGGCACTTTCTTGTCGAACAGTTCCAAAAGCCACGTTCAATCATTATTCTTTCCTGCAGCCTATGTGTTCATGTCTTGTACAAATGAGTCCTTTTTTGACGTCGTTGTCATCGTCAATCTAACGCTACAACTTTTTATGGTACTGGATTAGAAAAATTGAAGAAATAGAACCTTATTCGGATTCAAATGATCAATCAATCGTGTTTGTTTATCGTACATTGTGTATAAAAAATTATTTAAATTTTTTTATTTAAAATTAAATAAAACAGCAAATGACGAAAATTGATCACACGATATACGATGAATGGACATAATTGATTGATCGTCCAGATCCCCACAAAGAAAATTCAGATAGGATCCTTGTCCAAAACTGAATCATTACTTCATGACTTCACTAGTAATCCTAGGAATATGGCACTGCTTTGTTGTTTTTATCAAGATTTGTTGTGTCATGAAGAAAGTTAAGGTTTCATTATAAAATCAATTGGCAATATAAAAAGTAGTCTAACTTCTTATAAGCTCATACAAGGTCTCTTCTCCCATCAATGTGGACTCAATCTCAACATGTCCCCTAATGTGTGACGAATTTTCAAGCCTAACACGTGGACAACACAATGAGGTGATATGGAGCACGTGTGGCCGTTTGGTTTCACACGTGAGACAACATACTCTGATACCAGGAACAAAGTTAAAGTTCCACCATAAACCAATTGGCAATATGGGGAGTAGATCTATTGTAAAAGTTAAAGTTAAAGTTAATACTTTGCTTCTGTTTTTGCTGTCTAATTTTGATGTCCTTTTATGTAATTTGCAATGTTTTGGATCTCTGATCTTTTACCACATGTATGGCTTAGATCTATTGTAAAAGGACTGACTGATTGCCTTCGACCCATTTCCTGAAATCAAAAGACAGAAAAAATATCTCTTTTGAAAAGGCTCTGCCCTCTGTTTTTCCCGAAAGCTTTCTCCACCCTGTTTTCTGCAGCAAGCTGCTACTACCTCTTAAAGATTTCTATCTTTTTCATTTTTAATCAAGTTTTATTAATGATGAAGATGGTCTAAATACCAACAAGTCTCTCCTCTCATCAATGTGGGACTCATTATCAAAAATTAATATGGTTAGTAAAATATTCATGTGTGTTGTGTTGTCTGCAGATGTAAAAAGTTGTAGTCAACTGTACAAGGATGAGAGAGCTGTTAGGCAATGGACCATCTCCAACATTTTGATCTCGTCGTAATCCTGGTTTGTACTTTGAATTACTGCCTACAAGCTATCTATTTCTGGTGTATTGCGATCTTTAAGAACCATGATGTGCTTGCTTTTTTTTTTCTTTTAATACTTAGAAGGAACAGGTGAATGTAACTCAATCATTCTTCTTGTTTGATTTATGCATTAGTTGGGATCCGGTTGTGTATGATGAAAAACATTTATCAACCAAGAGGGTCTGCCTCCTTCAATTACACAATTAACTTTCCGTCTTCTACAACTGCCCACTGCTAAGATAGAGATGCAAGCCAGTAATGCACGACACCAAGCCACAGTAGACTCATTGTACAATAATTATGTACATCCGCAGCGCGTATCCCGGACACCCCCAGGTACGTACATATGCCCATTTTCAGAGAAAAATCTAAACCTTGTTTGCCTTAATTATATATGTATGACCTGCGCCGTACTTCTGTTTGGCTGAAAACTCCAAACCTTAAGGCGTCCTTGAGAGTGAGTTCAATAGCTTAAGAAATTAACAAAAAATTCTTTCACGTTGCGGTTTTGTTCAGGTTACGCATTAGATGAAAAGTATAGGGAAAGATTATTGCCATTGATTAAGATGAAAATTAACTAATACAAGCACTACTATATATAGTGAAACTTAAAGCAAAACCCTAATCCTTAATGGGCAAGAAACTCTAATATTCTTGGCCCACAAAAAAACCATAAACAATACTAAAATAATAACTAATTTTCCAACAATAACCACGACACAAATTTCGTTTGTGCAGTTGCTCGACTTCAACAAGGACAGGCTGAAAAGTTATATTGGAAAATGTGGGAGATCAAGATGTTCAAGGGTAACTCTAAAAAACAGGAATGTGAAAAAATCAAGAGAACCCACTGCAGAAGTCACAGAGCACCTTGAATCTAAACGTTAAGCTTTGAGACAGGATCATTTAAGAAAAGTGCAAAATGAACAAAGATGATGACTTTGGATTTGAAAGACGCGCCAGCTCTTCCAAGTGTAAAAGAATGAAAGTCTGAATTGTGTTTAACAATGTTTCTCATATATGAACTCTACATGTTTTAAAATGTCTAAAAAATAACGAGTTCGCAACCAATTTAATTTTTTATCTCGTTAGAACAAATATATTGTTGTACAAAAGAAAAATGTCTCATATGCTCACTTAGCTTAAGATTAGTTAAGTTGGCTAAAGTAATGTGATCCCTTTGTATTTAGGTTTGAACTCCCATGTCGTAATAAGATTAGATTAAAATATCATGGTAATAAACAAAACAAAAAGTGTCTTATATAGGAGAAATTAACGAAGGGTGGACGACATGATTGATATCACTTGTAGAATATATTAATAACAACAAATATATATGTTATAACAAATTCATAATCAACTAGAAACACTTATCTGGATTGGAACATCCTAACTATAAAGTATTACAATTGTTCTGGCCAGACAAACTGATTCCTAATGTGAATCTAATTACTCGCACACTTAATGCGAAATTAGGATTATTTATCAAGAAAGAGAAGCGCAGATTCCACCATTGAATCCTCCAACACAGAACCAGTTCCTCCTGAGAACAAGAGTTACTCACTCAGTTCACTAATGTAAATGAACCTCCCCAAACGCAGCCTCCTAAGAAAACTCATGATCACATAATTCCTTTGGCACCAGTACTGAACCAATATTAGTGTAAGACAAAGAGTTGATGATACGAAAGAAAAAGGCCTTTTTTTTTTGTAATTCCTAGGAATCTAGGATGCAATTGAGCTTGTCGGCAAAAAAAAATCAATTTAGATAGCCCTTTATGGCTCAGATGGCGACTAGATCAATGCGTTATTACTTTAAGAGAAACTCTTATCAAAATTCACTATGATCTTTTGATACCTATCATGAGATTTGTGGGCACTATCTAATGGTTCTTAAAGCTATTGGACAATATCTTATTTGTTCGCTTAAAAGAATTCTTATAATTGAAAATAGATCGAACGATCTGTTTGCGGAGTTGAATGTCAAGACCAAGCATTTAGAGATGAAGGAAAGATTCTATCAAATTTTCATTCTTTTTCTTAATGTTTAATGCTATTTTCAATTGATTTTCTTTTTCTTATTATTTATAAAAGTTTTTTGTTTATTGCGTAACTGAGTATAAGGATAAATTTGTATTTTTATAGACAGATTTCGACCAAATGAGTATTTGTGAAAGTAAGATGCTACCAAGTCTACCCCATTGTCTTATTTTCTCACCTATATAGAAATAATAATTTTATTGATAAATTTAACTTTGTGTAAAATGACCTCCAAAGATCTAAAGACCAACCAATAAAGTTTTGCCACATAATTATTAGTTATATACTTTAAAGTTTTGAAACCTAAAACGTCATAGAGAGAAGGTGGCGATTGCTTTCGCCTTAATGAACATTCCAATACAATGAAAAATCCTTGTCAGGATTTGTATTTGTAGCGCTCATAGGATCTGGTGGTTTGGTTTTCCCATCCTTGCAGTTATTAGTTTCATATTCGTTGGTTGCCAAGGAACCAAATTGGAGGAAGGCGAACACAGTATTGAGTGAGTTGTTAAAATTCTCGTCGCGAGGTTTTCACAGAGGATTTTATGGAAGATTTCACAGAAGATTTATATTAAAGTGGATAATGATAGAGATTCTGCACCGAAGCAGTTTTGAGGCGTGTTGGTATTGCGATGGTTAGCGACCGAGGCGGGGAATTGGGTGTCAGTGGGGCGTGGTTTTGAGTGTTTTGGTACCTTCAAGATGGGGCTTTGGGGGTGGTGCGGTTGGGCTGAGGGTTTGGGGGGTGTCAATGGCAGTTTGGCTAGGGTGTAAAGAGATGCTGATAACAAATCCACGTCAGCAAGAATGGCACCCATCAACCATTGTTGTAAATAATTAAGGTCTTAATAATAATTGACTTTTAAAATTATATAACTTTTTTAAATCTAACAAAAAAAAAATGTAAGGTTGTTTTGGAAATATTGGAGGGTGAAGAAAGAGTTTATGTGTTTTTTCACTTTTTATGGGGTGGATATATAAGGTGGGTGGGAAGGCAAGACAATGAGATGGGTATAACACCACTCAATTTGAAGGGGTATTGACGTAATATTTCAAATCTGGGGAGATTTTGTGAAAACTCAAAAAATCTCAAAGGGGTGTTAATGTAATTAATCCTGAGAGGATTTTCGTTAGATTAAAATTTTATTTTTCCAAATTTAGATGCATGTTTTTATATGTATGATTTGACTAATAATCTACAGAGACTTCAGCAGATGGTTAGTAGGCCAAAACACCTAGCATTTCCTTATTTTGAAGAGCAACAGTCTGTCTCCTAACAAGTTAACAAAGTAAACAATAAGCAATTTGTATCTAAAGAGTGTCATTTTCTTGTAGCCATTGAGGGGTTTGAAGTGAGTTTCGATCGAGAAAAAGGAGGAGGAAGAGAGACCAGAGAGGAAGCAAGAAAGATGGCGGGCGGCTCCAATGGCTTCGATGGAGTCTCTGAAGCAAAGTTGCCCGGCAAGCTTCAATCGGACATTGATGTCTTCGGTTAGTAACCCTGGCCAAGTAGTGCTCCTTATGATTTCTGTATAATTTTTTTCTCAACAAATTTATCCACAAAAACGTAAATTTTCTGGGATATAAAATAAAGTGAAAGGGTTACAGACCTTTATTTATAAATAAACAAAACAAAAAAAAAGGAACTCGAAAGACACTAATAAAATGGCAATAAATGGACGCCTAATTGTCTTTTTGTACCTATTTTCCTAAATTTTTAATTTAATATAATATGTGTATATGCATTGTGTATGCAATGATTTATATCAAGTTGTCTGGAAAATTTCATGACTACATCGTAGACGGTGAAGGGCCAAATAATTCATTTTAATCCGAACTGTTTCCGATTTGTCGATGTAGGTGATGATGAAGTGAATGACAGCCCCATTGAGGAAGTTTGGCTAACTGTTCCAATCACCGACGACCCTTCACAGCCAACCTTGACATTTCGGACATGGGTTCTTGGGATTTTATCGTGCGTGATTCTTTCTTTTGTCAACAAATTCTTTGGGTTCCGAACGAATCAGCTGTCCGTTTCTTCAGTCTCCGCACAGATTGTTGTCCTTCCTCTAGGAAAGTTGATGGCTGCGACCCTTCCAACGAGAAAATTCCAAATCCCCTTCACAAAATGGTCGTTTACAATGAATCCTGGGCCTTTCAATCTGAAAGAACATGTGTTGATCACCATATTTGCTAACTCGGGAGCAGGCGGCGTTTATGCAGTTCACATCATCACGATTGTCAAGGCCTTCTACCACAGGAAGCAGCATCCTGCAGCAGCCTTCTTGTTAGCACAGACTACTCAAGTAAGTTTGGATACCAAAGGCTGATTTACGACTAGGGTTTCTTTTGTCTGTTTTCTTGTTCAGCAAGTCATTCTTTTGTTGTGAAATTTGAAATCCTTCAGATGCTTGGGTATGGATGGGCTGGCTTATTCAGAAAATACCTTGTTGACTCCCCTTACATGTGGTGGCCTGCAAATCTGGTTCAAGTTTCTCTCTTCAGGTATTTTATTACTAAATCCTCTATAATGAGAAAACTTCTCTGCAACGGAATGTCACTGTGTAGATATTTCAGTCAATCATGCACTGCTACGTGAAAAAGTTACGACCTGCTACGTGAAAAAGTTACGACCTGCATCTGTGTGTGATTTGATTGAAAAAATTTATCACTTAAATAGAATGACATTTATTTGGTTTTCCATCTTTACTGAAGAAAATTGTAATTTTGAATGGCAGGGCATTACATGAGAAGGAAAAGAGACCAAAGGGAGGCCTTACTGGGCTGCAGTTCTTCCTCATGGTTTTCGTATGCAGCTTTGCTTACTACATTTTTCCCGGATTTCTCTTCCCCTCCATCTCTGCTTTCTCCATTGTTTGCTTGATATGGAAGAGCTCCATCACTGCTCAACAGATTGGTTCTGGCATGAATGGCCTTGGCATTGGCTCTTTTGGCTTCGATTGGTCCACCATTGCTGGCTTCTTGGGCAGCCCTTTAGCCACACCTGGGTTTGCCATTATCAACTTGTTTGTTGGTTTTGTCGTGATCCTCTACATTCTTACCCCCATTTCTTATTGGTCCAATGCATATGATGCTAAGAAGTTTCCAATCTTCACCTCTCATACTTTCGACTCGACAGGCCAGACCTATGATCTTTCCCGGGTTCTGAATCAAACAACTTTTGAAATCGATCGTGAAGCGTATAACAATTACAGTAAACTCTATCTCAGTACCTTCTTTGCCTTCAGTTATGGCTTGAGCTTTGCCACTCTTACAGCTACTATTTCACATGTTGCCCTCTTCCATGGAAAGTAAGTTCTTATTTCTTTTCAGCATCATTTTTAACTTCGGGAAGTGATTTTCGAACTCTTGTTCTTCATGTGCAACTTCTACTTTTTTTCTAGCCTTTGGATTTAACAAACCAAAGCAGACTTATCAAGGACAAAAACAATGAGAGGAGTGCCAAAAGATAAAACAGGAGCGTGAAAATCAATGCCCTCGATTCATACTCTTGTTCAAAGCTAATTAATAACGTGTTCATACATGAACAGATCAATTTGGCGTATGTGGAAGAAGACAACTAGTGTCGTGAAAGATCAAGTTGGCGACGTCCACACCCGGCTGATGAAAAAGAACTACGATTCTGTCCCTCAATGGTGGTTTCAACTCATCCTTGTTTTAATGGTTGGCCTTTCCATCTTTGCTTGTGAAGGTTTTGGAAAACAGCTCCAACTTCCATGGTGGGGAGTTTTAATGGCTTGTGGCATTGCCCTATTTTTCACCTTGCCCATCGGCATTATTCAAGCCACAACAAACCAGGTATGATCAGCGTGTTGCGAATTTCATCCAAAGAGACTCATAAAAAGTTTCGATTTATCATTTAATCGTATTTGTGCAGCAACCGGGGCTGAATGTGATCACGGAGCTCGTTATCGGGTATATTTACCCGGGGAAGCCTATTGCTAATGTGACATTTAAGACATATGGATACATCAGCATGGTACAAGCACTCACTTTTCTTGGTGATTTCAAATTAGGTCACTACATGAAGATCCCGCCTAAGTCAATGTTTATTGCACAGGTAACTATAAATCTATCAATAGTAGTAGCAATATCCTTGTTTTAATTGTTCATATTTGTGATATAATTACTCCTACGGTTCTTCTCTGGACTAGATGTCCATTCTTAATTAAAGGACCGACTGATAATGTGTTGATAACACATTATCGAAACAAAATCCATCCTAAACTAAGGACGTACACCTTGCATAGAGAATTTCTAGTTAATTACACTCGTATGATGAAAATATTCCCCTCTACGATAAAAGCCACTAAACCCTAGTTTTATATGGCTTATTATTTGTTCAGTGTCCCTCACTTTTACTTCCGATTAAATACCTTTGTTTTGTTGTGCATATTTTTTTTTTTTATAATCACACTTATATGATCTGGGATGTTGTTCTTATATATATGTTCAGCTAGTGGGAACTGTTGTGGCTTCAAGTGTATACTTTGGCACAGCATGGTGGCTTCTCGAATCCATCGAGCACATCTGCGATACATCAAGTTTGGCAGAGGGAAGTCCGTGGACATGCCCGGGAGATGATGTGTTCTACGATGCTTCGATAATATGGGGGGTCATAGGCCCCCTCCGAATGTTTACCAGCTATGGAGTCTACAAGGAGATGAACTGGTTCTTCCTCATTGGCCTCCTTGCACCTGTTCCAATTTGGTTCCTCTCAAAGAAATTCCCCAACCACATGTGGATCAGGCTCATCAACATGCCCATAATCCTTGGTGCAACGGGCTCCATGCCGCCGGCTAAGGCCGTGCACTACATAACATGGTTTACAGTTGGTATTTTCTTCAGCTTCTATGTGTACAAAAGGCACAAGAGCTGGTGGGCTAGACATAACTATATTCTCTCTGCTGCTTTGGATGCTGGCCTTGCGTTCATGGGAGTTCTCATGTATTTCTCCCTTCAATCTCAGGGGATCAATGGGCCTGTATGGTGGGGTCTTGAAGGCAGTGACCAATGCCCGTTGGCCGAGTGTCCAACGGCGCCCGGGGTTGTTGCCAAAGGCTGCCCACTTTAATGAGATATGCCTTCAAGGAATCCCATCATTTGTGTTCTTAATTTCATTGTGGATACCATAGCCCAGTTTCTATTCTATCGTTGATGATGATAATCACGTTTCATCATGTAAGTTTTGATTAGGTTTTAAACTACTTTAATTTCAATTTAAGCTTAATCGAGGTTAATGAATCTGATTTCTCTGATCTGATTAGTTATGTATTAACCTCTTAAAGCATTTATAATCATGCTCTCTATTTTAAGTTAAATTTTAGCTAAAAAGACTACAAAGTTATTTTAGGAACTCTAGAAAGTTACTTTAGGAGCTCCCTAAAAAAATTATACTCCAATCACCCTCTAGTTTAGAGAGTTAGTTTAGAGAGTTACTAGAAAATGTGTCTGCACTTTACTACGGGCGTTGAATGTATTAGTCACAACATGGATGAATAGTTTCCCCACAAAGCAACTAAAACAACGTAATACAAGATCCAATAAAGTCAAATTTTGCTTGCTATATATGGATATGCATGCTATAAGAAATATCCATTTGTAGATCGTAATGTGTCATCAATATCATAGTTTCAAGTAATCAGTGTACTATATGGAGGACAAACATAGAAAGGGGAAGTAGAAAAGTAGAAGACATAATACTTGGGCATCTGGCAAGAATAGCAAGTTTCTAAAAAAATTGTTAAACCATCTTACAAATTCAATCGTTAAACGTTATATTATAACCCAAGATAAAGATAAAGTTAAACAATTTGTTTACAAATAAAAACAAAATGCTGCTATAATCCGCAACCGCTATGAATCATAAGATGGTAAATGAATGAGAGAGAGAGAGAGAGAGAGAGAGAGAGAGAGAGAGAGAGGGAATTCGAGAAGCAGCTGCTAACTTTACCAACAAATTTGAAAACGGTGTATTTTTTCATATAAGGCGCCTAATATGAAATCAGGGCACGAAAATTATAATTAAAAATTTTGTGTAAGGTAAAAAACTAATTATTGATTAATTAAGACAAATGACTGAAAACTTCAACTTTTCAAATTTCATATCCACAATAAAAAAAAACACAAGACTTTAAAAGGCTCATTATCTGTTCTGAAGCTAATGCTTGGAACAAGCAAATCCCCAAGAAGAACCCCAAACAAAACAACTAAACATGCCAATCCTAAGAACACAAAGCATATTAAAAACAGTTAACCACACATTTAAACACACTTGCATCTGCACAGTGGCCCTTAATTAAATCATAATACGCATGAGTAAACCCTAAAACACAAAAATCAAAGTTACAAACTTTCAATACAAACCAATCCATAATGAATTTATACCACACATTATAGCATAAAAGAAAAGAAAAATCACTACTAATATTTGAAAGTAAATTCATCAAATTTACACAAATTCAGTAGAGAGAGAGATAGACTACTCGGAAAATTCTTTGAAGCAAGGGACGCGTGAGCGCGTAACACTTAATTTGGGACTGGATCTCCTCCTCAGAATACATTTCTCTAAATGTGTTTAATTTCACCATTAAACAATTAGCAACTTAGATCCAATAATCTAATTGTTTCTCGGAAAAATAACTTGCAATTATTGATCTAAGACAGATTTTGCAGCACTAATTCAAAAAGAATTATAGTTTTATTTACTTGTGACTAAATCTTTCTTGTTTTGTGGTAATTTGTATAGCAGACAGCGAAACGATTGCAATTTTGTAAATAAATCGTAATTTCCAATTTGAACGTCAATGAAGAGACTGTGGCAATTTTGTAAATAACTCAAAATTCATCCCAAAACACTATTCATTGGAACAGTGCAATTGAAAACGTTACTTTAGACTAAAGTAATATTAATTGTGGACTAATAATAGAGTTTTTGTTTAAATCATTAGGTTTGTTTGATTTATAGAGTAATGATATTCATACCATGTTTTGTACCACATTTTCATACCACCTTAGGTGGCATTTGATGTGGACAACCACATCATTTGAATTAATCATATTTTTAAATTAGTTCATTATTTAATAAACTAATAATTAAGAAAAACTAGTTAATTAAATGATGATTGTAGTATACGAGGAGTCTTTCTTCTTCATTTCCTTGCAAATTTTTCAAATGATATGGCTGTCCACATCAGATGCCACCTAAGATGGTATAGAAATGTAGTATAAAAACATAGTATGAATAGCATTACTCTTTTGGTATAGTAGTGAGCTTTAAATGATGATTGCTCAAGTGAGAGATTCTTATTGTAACATGTATGTGCTAAAAATTTATTAATCACAATTGAATGAACAATGAGACTTTCAACGTGCACTTAAGTAGTGTTCGTTCAAACTCACTGTCATTCAGTGGCGGATCTACAGAGGGATCTGGGAGGTCCCAGGACCCCTCAGTGACCCTGACACGCCCCGACCCCGATGTCCTGTAGATATTGGGATGGTCACGTGCTGGCCGACACCCAAGGGGTGACGTAAGCCATTTAGAATGCATAAGAACGAGAAATAAGAATTAAATTGAACATTAATAAACCTTTAAGGAACGTGTTCAGAGCATACAACTAATTTGAAATACTAAAAGAAAGAATATAAAATTGAATAAATAAAAGGAGGGGGTCCTACACCGAGAGGACTCGAAGGTGCCGATGCGGAAGTGCCTTGATGCAGGGATTGTATGCCTCGAATCTAAGCCCTGAAGGGGGCGTAAAACAAAGGTGAGTGGACCAATTTGATATACATATAAGAAAATAGCTATCAATATACTAACCCCCAAGTTAGGAAACAAAAACATGATATATAGGTAAGTTTTCCTAAGTCTACCATACAGTTCAGTATCTCAATCACAACTCATATATTATAACCATAATCATACAGTAATAATCGCTAGTGAATGTCCAGTATAACGCTTCAGGCCCCATGCCAGCTCCCCGTCCCTGAACAGACAGTCAGAGGAAACCACACTTCAGGCCCAATGCCAGCTCCCCGTCCCTGTACTCAAAAGTAAGAGGAAACACACTCCAGGCCCTATGCCAACACCATAACCGTCGCCCGGGATGGACCAGAGCCTTATCCCTATATCCCGTAGCAGAATCGTGGACCACTAGGTAATATCAGATCAATGCCACATATATTTATATAAACGTTACATCATATCACAATATTCAATATTCAATACTCAAGCATCATATCACAACATTCTATCTCAAGCTCTTCAGTCATGTAATTCTTTAAATAAAATAAGTATTTTAGAAGGGGTCCACTCACAGTACTTAGCCCTCCAACGCTGCACTGCTAGTGAATATAGTAAAGCCACAATATATGCACCTAGCACATAAAGGGTTCAATATAGTCAAACTCTATTCAAACGAATTTATTTGGGAAAGCAGACTTCAAAAACGGGTCCAGGACGCAGAAATTAGCCTAGGAGGGGTCCCGGACGGAACCCCAAAAAGTCAACCAAAAGTCAACCGTTGACCGGTCAAGGTCAAGGTCAAAGTCAATCGGGTCATGGCTCAACAGGTCAACGGGTCTGGGTCAACTGGGTTTGGGTAATGGATCCGGGTTGGGTTCTAGGGTTTAGCCCAAAGGGTTGTTAGGGTTAATCGGTTTGGGTTTTGGGCTTAGAGCCCGGCCCTAAGGCCAAGGGCTTTAGAGAGAGGGATGGCCCGAAGGCCTTAAATAAATGGCCCAAGGGCCTTTAACTTAAAACAATCAAATATAAAACAAAATAAATAAGGAAAGCATAAATGGGTTTGGGTTGGGCTCGGCAGGGAAAGGCCCAAAGGCCTTGGATTGGTGGGTCGCCGGATTTAAGGGAGGAGAAGGCCGGAAATTCGGCCAGAAAGTTCCTTAACTTCAAACGTCCATAACTTTGTCAATACACGACGAAATTGGATGAAACAAAAAGGAAAGTTATAGTACTCGAAGATACGAAGAGATTGATACCTTACACGCCGGCCAACTTGCCATGGTTTGGCCGAAAATTGACTCGAAAGCCACTGGACTCGCCGTAGCTGGGTTTTGGGTGTCCCGGGTGTCTCGAAACTTGTAGAGACAAGGAAATGTGAAAGAGAGAGAGAGAGAGAGAGAGAGAGAGACGAGGGTGGTGGTGACAGTGCGTGGGTGTGAGTGTGTTGGTGTGTGTGTGTGTGTGTGTGTTGTTCACGGTGAAGAAGAAGGAGAGAGGAGAGTGCATAGAGAGATCGAGAGGGACATAGAGAGTGACAGAAAACAGAAAGAGAAAGAAGGGGATAGGAGATACGGGAAAAAGGGAGAAGAAAAATAGGGTGGGCCCCCTGGGCTCACCATTTAAGAAATAAAACAATTTAAAAATTAAAATGAGGGGGTTTAGGGACCAAAATGAACGTTTACAAAACTTTAGGGATTAAATTGTATAATTGAAAAATGTTTGGGGGTCAATTTCTAAAATTTAAATATAATTGAGGGGCGGGTGTGACAGACCCTAAATTCCTGCTAGAAATTTTTTGAGGGACCCCTCGAACACGAGGTCTGAGCTGCTGTGCAGGTTACAGGTAGTAGAGGAGGAGAAGACGCAGGAAGAAGAAGGAAAATAAGGCTATTTAACAATTGGTCCAAAACTGCAGTGTTTTGGCAAATTGTTTAAAGTTGAGACAAATGCTGTCGTTTGCCATGCGGCCTGATGACTTAATATTGTTTTAATTTTAAAACCCAGCCCCTGAGCCCCACATCTTTCCCCAAAGTTCTCTCTTTCCCCGCTGCTTTTCCCCCAATTTCCCATTATTTGGTTCCCTCTTTCCCCCCATTTCAAAATCCTAAATTTGTAATCCCACTCGTGACCCATTCCCATATTATAATTACACATGTCCAATATCATACCTCCACTTGTTTTATCCAAGTAAGTTTTTTGGAATTCTAATCTAATCTTAATTAAATTATATTATATATTGATGGAGATTTTTAGTCTATTATTGATATGATTGTTGATATGTTTTATGTTTGTATACTCATTTTATCATTGAAATTTTGATGAAATTTTTGTTTATTGGTTAATTGGTATATGTTTTTTGTTTTTGGTTAAATGTGTAGTTTAGAAATAAGAAATATGGAAAGATTTTTCCTTCCAAAGCCAATAGCACCATTTATTTGTTCGGGTAGTTCGAGCTCAAGGCAAAATGAATGTGACATTGATTTTGATAAACTTGAGAGAGACCCAGGAAAAAGAATTCGAATGAAAGACTATTCTTCTAATATTCAAGATGATGTTCGAAGAGTATATTTGCAAATGGGATCTTGTAGGCCTTCAAAGCATGAGTTCCCATTCACTTTGCATGCAAAGAAAAAGCAACAGTTTGTTGTTTTGTGATTTTATAGTTTGTAACGTTATTTTGCGTATGGTTTTAAATGAAATGTATTATATTTAACTTTTTAATGTTATTTTTGTCTATAAATTTTTTGATATTTATTATTGGAATTCTCCGAATTTAAAATTTTGAATCCGCCACTGCTGTCATTGTATCATATTTCTATCCATATGACGTTTCTTTTACTAAAGTCCAAAGAAATTTTGAACCGTCTTAAATATTGAGAGTCCCCAAACAATGTCACCCGTTTGGTGGGAGCAGAGTAGGTTTGAAGAATTAAAAGATAACCTTTTTCAGCTTTTAAGGGGACAGATTACCAAACTCCAAGCTTTATGCGGCCCAGGAAAGCAGGCTCATCATCAAGAAGTAAAGACAATCATTGTCATCATTGACATCGTATCGTAAACCAATCATCTATTTCACCAACACCTATGAAAGTCACTTTTTGGCGGAAAATTTAAACATCATCATATCTTCTCAATCCCTTCAACCACTGTCTTTGCCACATAGGGATAACGTTCTGACAGATAACACTGTCTGTGCTTACTAGCAAACAACCAACAATCGGCCAAATAAAAAAAAAAGAAAATTAATGAAAAGTACTGGAAACTTTGAGTTTTAAATAAGGACAAAATAAAGGATAAAGTGAATAGTACCAGGATTGACTTTTTAGTGTAAAAATGTGGTTTTTCGTTAAAGTGAACAGTACCGGGAGCTTTTCGTTAAAGTTCCCTAAAAAAAAGGCTTTGTTTACCCAAAAAAAAAAAGGAGATTTTTAATTGAAACGATCTTTGTGAATTGCATAACTTATCATTTTGATTCTTAAGATTTAAAATTAATAAAAGTAGTTCCTGATTTTGTCAACCATCAATCATTTTGATCATTTCATGAAAAATTATATTAAATAATAATCAAAATAATAAAAATACCCTTAATTTAATAAATAATGGGCTAATTGATTTGACAAAAATTGAGAGTATTTTTATCATTTTAGCCTTATTTAATGGAATGATCAAAATGATTGATTGTGGACAAACTCATTGACTACTTCTATTGATTTCAAATCGTATGGACCAAAGTGAGGAATTACGCAAATTTGATGGACCATTTTGGCTAAAAAGCCTAAAATTGACAAGGGGGATTATATTCACACACCTCAAATTACTTCCCTCACACCCTTTTAATTTTTTAATATTTTTTTTATCAAGTGTTTGTGGTGGATAAAAAATATTAAAAAATTAAAAAGGTGTGGAGAAGTAATTTGGGGTGTGTGAATATAATCTCTCAATTGACAAATAGTAACGTCAATCGCTCATGAAGGCGGTTAGGGCTTTCCGGTTCTTATTGTGCGTGCTTTTGGTAATAAGGTCTACATGCATTTGTAGTTAGGAAGAACCATACGCGACATAATTGGCAATTTCCACGAAATGAACGGTCTAAGATCAGTCGCGTTGCACTTTCTTACTCATATTACGTATGCTTAAGATAATTAGGGTTACATACTTTTGCAACACAGAAAGCACACTGATTATTAAGATCAGTTGCGTGTGGCGCGCAATCACGCTTTCTAATTGTATTTGTAGTCAGGAAGAATGCACACACCGACACGGCTAACAATTTCTATGGATGAAAGGGATATTTAGGTCAGTCGTGTGCGAGCGCTTTCGGGCTTTCCAACTCTTACTGCCAGTGTTTTTTAAATTAGTGACACATCATTTAATTTGTAAATTTGGTTTAAAATTTTGATCTCCCTAGCATTATCATGCTTGAAAGGATAACAACTAGGATGAGGTTTATATGTAAAAATTTATAAAAGAAGCTATATTATATAGGCAGGTTCTAATGTTCCAGAGATACGGACTTTTATGACACAAATACGTTGTCACTGTCATATTTAATATCAATGATATAAAGATACGTGTATAAGTTTTCATCTATATATTGAAGTTTCTAACTTTAATATAATAATGTATTTTTATGTAGGTTATTATTATTTTATTTAAAATTTAAAATTTGGAGTTGTTTATATTAATAAGATTTTGAATAAAAACCCATAGCTTGTGGTATTGAAAATATTAAAAGATAAATTATACTCTTGAATATATTCTACACACACACACATAAACATTGGTACAACATCAAATTAAGTTACTTAACAAAACAATTATTGCACCAAAAAGTGGTTACATTCTTCAAAACCACACAAAAAATAAATAAAAAAGATATTAGGCTTAATAAGATTAGTAAATTTCTTCGATTAAATTTGACATGGATACATTCTCAAATCAACAAAAAGGAATGTAGCCATGTAAGTTTCAAAATGAATTGGAAAAAAAATTGAATGAATTTTATATAATCATATTTTTAAAAGGGTGAATTTTACGTATATTATTGAAAATTAATTACGAGTTTAATAAAGGTGTGAGGATTAAAACCTTATATCAATTGTAAATTATTAGTACATTAATGCTAGGAACTTCGATTAAAATCTAAAAACTAATAAGGTCTCCGTTAATGAACATAAGTAGCTAAGAAAGGATACTAATTTTTCTTTATTATTATTATTGGCTACTTGGTACTAGTTGCACATTTGAACACCATTCAAAAAGTGAGAGCTGAGTTAGCCTACTCTCTCATCCTTTAAGTGTAAATAATATCGTTTGTTAAAAAAGATGGGAGCTCATAGATAAATGGTACATGTGGCCATTTGCTTGACTTTGAGATTCTTGGTATTGGAATCTGGCATATATATGGCCAACTAGTCCAATAATGTATAACCGGCTAAAAATAAATAATATAGGGGTGTGATATCCACACACCCCATTTTACTTCTCACACACCTTTTTAATTTTCTACCGTCGGATAGGATGAATTGAAGAAAATCAACGAACAAAAATTATCAAGGAGTGTGTGAGAAGTAAAATGAGGTGTGTGAATAGCACACCCCATAATATAATGCAAACCCCTAAATTGCATGGCGTCTCCAATAATATAAGTATTCTATTCATATTCAAAAAATTTAACACTCAGCTCACCCATCCTTTACTACCAAAAATCTAAAGTTCATGAATTAAACATTTGATTATGATAAGTAGGGCCCCAAAGTTGAAGATAAAATTGAAAAGTGACAACGCCAATTTCATTTATAATATATGGCTGTTTGCTTTTAACCTACTGTACATTAATCTACCGAAACGAAAATTCAAATATGAGTGTAAGAAGACAAACATGTTACGTTGATGAATTCGTTTAATATACATTTTAAGTATAAGCGATATTTTATACTATTTTATAGTAAGAGGAGGGAGAGAGTTTGAACTCATAATGCAATATGTTAAAGAGGAAGACTATAACCCCTTGAGCAATCCACCACTTGCACTCAATCACAGACCTATATTTTATGATTGTTTAAAAATGTTGCAAGAGGGATGGCTACTCTAAAAAGCATATGAATGGCATCAAGAACGTGGTGGAGTTTTCTCAATTTTCCTTTATGCATTAATTTAGATTAGAATTGATGAACAATCTAATAGAATTTAATTATTCTTTAAGGTGGTCATTAGTTCTAGTGAAATAATTCTCAGCTGGCTAGTGTGAGATTTTAAGCCTAACTCTATCTAATCTTAACACTCATGAATGTTGAGTTTGATATTAAAATTACGTGAGTTAGTCCGACTCTACTCTTATTGTAAACTATTATTTCAACAGAAACAAATTATTGTTTTTCAATGAACTATATGTAAAATACACAAAACTTTGAAGTTTAAAACAACATAGTTTCAGACATAAACACCCTCTAGCATGAATTTATAACTCTCCAACTCTCTTAAAGTTCAGTAAATAATGTCATGAATGAACCTTGTTTTATTTAGTTTAATAAAAAAAATTCGTACCTTCGAGTTGTATTTAAAAAGTTGAAAATCACTCCCATGCATATCCCGTCATGGGCAAGAAATCTACAATTTTGAATTGTTACAGTGTCTCACATATCCTTTTCCTTGTTACTCCTTTATTTTTTTGGGTTATAAATAATTTTTTAGTACAACGATATATTTTACACTAAGAGGATGGGAAGTTTGACTAAGTCATACAATGAGCAACCTAATTTGGTATCGAATTCGCCATCCACAAGATTCGAACCTAAAACCTGTCACTTACAAGTGAAAAGGAATAACACCAAACCGTAGTACTGAATTGGCTTGAGTTATAAATAATTTGGATACTTTATTTTTTTTTTCTTTGATCCACATGTTACATTTGACCTCTTTGTTTAGAAGTTAAAATATACCGACCCCTCTTGTGTAGGGCTCAAATCCCCAACTTTAATCATGTTCTCAAGGATCTGAGAATAAAAAGATAATCTAATAGTCTTCAAGGGGTTAAAAAAAATTATTTTTAAAACCTTTTCCATTATTTATTTTCCTCCTAGCTAGCTTTTTTCTTCGTGTCACGAAGATTAATCTTGATTGGAGGAGTGGAGTTGACATATATTATATACTCTTATTCAACCATTTCCAATGGCCGAAGCAAAAATAGGAAATCTAGAGTTTGTTACAACTTCTCCTTTTGACGCAACGAAAGTTATCAAGGATCACACAAGGGGTTTTTGAACTTAATCCTTCAAGAAGATTAAAATTTAAAAAAAAAACCTGGTGTTAGATTGAATATTGATTTTTAGTCCCTAATGTGTCCTTAATTCAAAATAATTAATTTGTATTTTATTTAATATCTCCCATTAAATATTTAAATTTATTAATACACAAAGTTTAATTTATTTTTTGACCAAAAAAAGAGTTTTTTAATTTATTAATTTTATTTAACATTCTTCAAACTTGAAAGACTCAATTAATGTACCTAAATGTGTATACTGAAATGTATGCACCGAAATGTGTGTACCTAAATATATGCACCAAAATGTATATACCTAAATATATGCACCGAAATTTATGTATCTAAATATATGCACCGAAATGTATGTACCTAAATATATGCACTGAAATGTATTAATATTAAATTAATGTACCTAAATGTGTGTACCGAAATGTATGCACCGAAATGTTAGTACCGAAATGTATGTACCTAAATGTATGCACCGAAATGTGTGTACCGAAATGTATGCACCGAAATGTGTGTACCGAAATGTATGCACCGAAATGTTAGTACCAAAATGTGTATACCTAAATGTATGCACCGAAATGTATTATAATGAATTTAATATATCTAAATGAAGAAGTTACAGTACATCAAAATATATTGTATAACAAAAATTAGTTTATCTAAATGTTCACAACAAAAATATATTACAATGAATGAAATGAAAATAAAAATTATAATGAAATAAAATTAATACATTAAAAATTAGAAAAGAAAAAGATAAATAATTAAAAAATCAAAATATAATTAATAAATGAGGTTATTAATGTATCAAGGGACTAAAATTAGATTTTGATCTTACTCATGACTTTAATCAAAAAGTAATATTTGCCAAGGACTAAAATGAAGTTTTCTAATCACACAAAGTGCAAATAGTTTTGAGCTCCAAAGTAGGTTACACTCATTTTCTCCCGCCCAATATTGCAGCAATAATAAAAGAGCGTTAAAAGTAGGGAACTTTAACGAAAAGCTCCCAGTACTGTTCACTTTAACGAAAAGCCACATTTTTACACTAAAAAGTCAATCCTGGTACTATTCACTTTACCCTTTATTTTGTCCTTATCGTTAAAACTCAAAGTTTTCAAGCCCTTTTCATTAGTTTTCCTTTAAAAGTAATGGTATGTTCATGCGTACGTACACTCAAACACTTAAAAAGAAGCTAAATTAATCCTTTTGTTTATATCTAATATTAAGTACTTCTACAACTGAGACATCACGTTGCTCGGTCGAATTTGGATTGTGTGTTTATTTTTCTTTTGCTCACAATCAAATGTAGATGGCCTGTGTGCCGCAAAAACTGCGTTTAAAACTAAAAGCCAAACCATTGGTTTATTGAAAAATAAACTACGGGCCGGCATTGCTTTATTCCTCAATTGCAGAGATTCTGTAATGCATAAACTAAGGAAAAATTAAAAATAAATTTAACAATAAAAAGTACAAGAAAGAACCGAATAGTATGTGTACATAAGTAATGCAGAAAAATATTCTTTGTCTAAATTAAGAAGATAGAAAAATGACATGCATGCTACATGAAGGTTGGGGACTCTCTAGCCAAGTAGGCGGCCGGCGAGGCCGGCGAGGAAAGGATTCTTTCAGTTCAGATCTTGAATTAATTAGTAATAAGTCCGAATGGCACGAAGGAGTAGTGGCCAAGGGAAAGAACAAGAAACTGTATATATATGATGGCAGCATATGCCAACATGTAATTTTTATAAATTATATTCCATTTTAATTTCTCTTGTTGATGGTGACCAGCATGCATGGCAGATTAGTAAATATAATTCTTTATAATTGTCACTTAGTATTACGGTCTAATGAAAATTTTCATCATTAGTAAGTGAGAACTCTTAAGTTCGAATCTCTCGTGGATATCAAGTTCAAAATCAATTTATTCCTACACTCATTAATGTAAGTATATCTTTGTAATAATAATAATAATAATAATAATTATTATTATTATTATTATTATTATTATTAAACATCGTGTATAGTTTTTATGTTGCTCTCCTCAAGTAAGATGAAACTCCTGTTGATTAGATTTTGATTTTGGTTCTTTGTTAGGTACATTATTATAAGTTACGTACGTGCATTATCATAGTAATGTACCTAATTCAATCACCAAGCTAAAATCTGATTTAACATTGAGCTAGGCTTGTTTGAGATTGTTTTTATACGCAATGCTTTTGTTGGAAGAATGCCGATTTCCATGTATTCTTAGTGCTTTATGGAAACCACTTCAAGGCTTTCAAAAGAAGGTCCTATGTGCTTCTTTAGAAACTACTTTTATGACTCATAAGCAATTTTAAGTATTTTTGTCGAAACGCAATAACAATCCATTAAATTTGTCAAAAATTATTTTTAAGGGAACTTTAACAAAAAGCTATCGATACTGTTCATTTTAACGAAAAATCAATCCTAGTACTATTTACTTTACCTTTTATTTTTGTTCTTATCTTTAAAACTCAAAATTTTCAAACTCTTTTAATTAGTTTTTCTTATTTTTAATCGGTGTAAATTGTATATGCTATATAAAGTCAAGTTAAAGTTGTATATAGTGCATAAAAAAAAATTTATTCATGCATTATTTGAAGCTAGTGAATGTGACAATGGTTTAAAAAATTAAATAAAGTGGCATATATTTATACGTCCTTCTAGATAAAGTATGACAATCCCCTTTCCCTTCCTTCCCATGTGTTCCAAGAAAGCTTCCACGTTTGAATATTCACACCTCAAATTTCAGTTCTCAGATCCTTCATGGATCAGTTCAAAGATTTAAAAATTCGTATCATTGAAAAGAAAAAAAAAGACTAATAAAAATTGTAAAATTTAAAACAAATAATATAAGTATCCAAATTCGTTGACTACAGACATAAAAATCCGGCGGAAAGAATCTCAATTCTTCAAACTGTAGTAGCTAATTATTATTGCCATCTCCCGAAACTATTGACTTGTCATTTGACTTGGAAGTTATAAGTAGCTTTAATTAGTCCCCATAATGATTTCAATTTTCCAACCACCTTTGATTTTAATTTTGCATTTTTTTATTTCAATTAGCTGTCCTCCCCTCAAAATTGGAGTCCATGTCTACCTCTCATTGTCATCACACGTCTCCTCCACTAGGATTCTCTCACCTCTTTTCTTCTCTCTCCTTCTATTCCCCTATTTGAACAGTCACAATTAAGTCACGTCTTATACTAATTTTTTATAGCAAAAAAAAGACAAAATAAGAGAATGTGAAAAGAAATGATGGAAAAAGAAGGGGAGAGAATCCTAGTCCCCACTGTCCATCTTTCACATGCATTATTTTGGACAAAATCAATAATTTTCACTGAAGATATTCACAATCCTTTTTTTTTTTGGACGAGATATCCGCAATCTTAAATATCAACTTTTTCTAACATTATTTTTTTTTTCACAGACAAGTTTTCTAGCGTGACGATTACACTGCCATATGAGGTTGGAGGAGAGAGTAGTCAATGAGGTTGCTGCAAACCAGTAGGTGGGACATGGTCGAGATGTTCATATTGAAGCTTTTTTCTTAGGGGCATGAGGAGAATTGTATTACTAATTCACATGTGATAAAATGAATGAACAAGTAATTTTAATATTTTATGAGATATAAGATAATTGTTATAACATTAATAAACTGATAACATTACGCCTGAATTCTACCAAAAAATTCCTTGTTTGTTGGGTTATAAGTTATTTGTATTAATCTTGGGGTGTGTGCTATCCACACACTCCTTGATAATTTCTGTCCGTTGATATTCTTCAATTCATCCGATCTGATGGCCAAAAATTAAAAAAATGTGTGAAAAATAAAATGAGGTGTGGATGTCACACCGCTTAATCTTTAGGGGGAAAAACAAAGAAGCAGTCATGTCCTGCACTGCACATGAAGATTTGTCCAAGATTCCTGCACGCCCAAGAACATATATTTAGAAGCCTTCCAAAATCCACCGCGTGCAAGTCCATTTTTTAATCAAGTTACTCATGCTATATCTACACAATAACCATCATCAAAATTACACACACACACACCAGAAAACCGAGGGCAAAACATAAGAAGAATATATGGTTTCTTGAAAAAGAAACTACCAGCATTGCTTTTTTTTTTCTTTCTAAATTCTCCATTTCAAGCTTGTGAACTGCAAAATTTGACCAAACAAAGAAGAAAGTTTGCATCTTTATGAAATTGGTGTTTTGAGTTTGCAGCATTGAGGGGTTTGCAGTTGGCATTCTTAGTCCAAGGAGAGAGAGAGAGAGAGAGAGAGAGAGAGAGAGAGATATGGGTACTTATGTAGAGGATGGAGTTCCTCATGAAGGAAAGCTGCAATCAAATGTTGATGTAATTGGTAAGTCCCTCTGATTAACCCAGTCGTAATTAATCTTATCTGTTTTATTAATCTCAACATGTTTATGCAAAACTGGAAAACGTCAAAGAATATATTAGATTTCAGGGAGTTAAGAATTTTTTCTTTCTTCAAGTTTTAGTATATAAATTTGCATTTTTATGTAAAAAAATATACATGCAGTTGCCAAAAATGTGTTCTTGAACAGATCTCAGAGAGAGAGAGGGTTGAGAGCTATGAGAATTTTGACTTTCTTGAAATGTTTCTTAAGTTTGAAGAAATGGGATCTACATATTTTTAGCAAAATCTTCCAAGAACAAGTAGTTTTTGCAAATTTTAATCTGCAATATTGTTGCCAATTTTGTTGATGCATCAGATGATGATGTGAATGACAGCCCAATAGAGCAAGTGAGGCTAACAGTTCCAATAACCGATGACCCTTCAGAGCCGACCTTGACGTTTCGAACATGGGTTCTTGGGATCATTTCATGCTCAGTTCTTGCCTTTGTCAACCAGTTTTTCGGGTATCGCCAGAATCAGCTCTACGTTTCTTCAGTTTCGGCGCAAATTCTTGTCCTGCCTCTAGGAAAGCTGATGGCTGCTACTCTTCCGAAGAGAAGAATCCAACTTCCGTTTAGAAATTGGTCTTTTTCATTGAATCCGGGGCCTTTCAACTTGAAAGAACATGTGTTGATCACTATATTTGCCAACTCAGGATCAAACAGTGTTTACGCTGTTAACATTATCACGATTGTTATGGCTTTCTACCACAGGCCAATGCATCCTGCAGCTGCCTTCTTGTTAGCACAAACCACTCAGGTAAATTTGGACACCAATTGCTAATTTGTGACGAGTGTTGTTTGATAACTGTGACTTTTCGTGTTGCGAAATTCATATTTTTTGGAATGTGTGTGAAATACCTTTCAGATGCTTGGGTATGGATGGGCTGGCATTTTCAGAAAATACCTTGTTGACTCTCCTTACATGTGGTGGCCTTCAAATCTTGTTCAAGTCTCTCTTTTCAGGTATTTTATTGAACCGGTTTATCCACTTAAAATTGAATAGCATTTCTTCGATTTCTCTGTAATTAATGGAAGCGTTTATGATTTGAATGGCAGGGCACTGCACGAAAAGGAAAAGAGACCGAAGGGAGGCCGAACCAGGCTGCAGTTCTTCTTCATGGTTTTCATCTGCAGCTTTGCTTACTACATTGTTCCGAGTTTTCTTTTCCCCTCCATTTCCGCTTTCTCCTTTGTTTGCTGGATATATAAGGACTCCATCACCGCGCAACAGATTGGTTCCGGCATGCATGGCCTTGGCATTGGCTCATTTGGCCTTGATTGGTCCACAGTTGCCGGTTTCTTAGGCAGCCCTTTAGCTACGCCTGGATTCGCAACCATTAACATCTTAATCGGTTTTGTCTTGATTGTCTACATTGTTACCCCCATTGCTTATTGGAACAATGCCTATGATGCGCAAAAGTTTCCAATCATTACGTCTCACACTTTCGACTCCACTGGCCAGAGCTATAACATTTCCAGAGTACTTGATCAGAAAAATTTCGACATTAACATGGTAGGGTATAACGGTTACAGTAAACTCTATCTCAGTACCTTCTTTGCCTTCTCTTATGGACTGAGCTTTGCCACTTTGACGGCTACTATTTCGCACGTTGCTCTCTTCCACGGAAGGTAATTAAACGCATTTCCCACATCACTTTTAACGTCAACTGAGCAAATATTACTTTAAAGCTAATGAATTGTACATTTTTTTTCGTTTGACATATATACATGAACAGAACAATCTGGACCATGTGGAAAAAGACAACTAGTGCAGTGAAAGATCAGATCGGTGACATCCACACCCGACTGATGAAAAAGAACTATGATGTAGTGCCTCAATGGTGGTTTCAAATCATCCTTGTTTCAATGGTTGCTCTTGCTATCTTTACTTGCGAAGGTTTCGGAAAACAGCTCCAACTTCCATGGTGGGGAGTTTTAATGGCTTGCGGCATTGCCCTATTTTTCACCTTACCTATCGGCATTATTCAAGCCACAACGAACCAGGTACGTTCATTCTCACGCAGATAAACGTTAATTATGAACAATATTATCAGAGTGCTCTGCATACTTTTGTTGCAAATTTTCTTCGAAGCATGTCAAGATTAGTTCCGGTTTCTCATTTGATTATGTTTGTTCTGCAGCAACCAGGGCTTAACGTGATCACGGAGCTACTCATTGGGTACATTTATCCGGGGAAGCCTGTTGCTAATGTGGCTTTCAAGACCTACGGATATATCAGTATGTCACAGGCACTCAATTTTCTTGGTGACTTCAAATTAGGCCACTATATGAAGATCCCTCCTAAGTCCATGTTTGTTGTGCAGGTAATTTAATTGCATTAATCGCATTAACCAACGGTTGGTTTGATAACCATTTCAGTTTTCAGCTCTCGAACGGACCCTATTTGTGAAATGACTAATTACTTATACCAATTTTTCTCCTTATCTGCTTCTTCAGTTAGTTGGAACGCTAGTGGCTTCAAGTGTCTACTTTGGCACATCCTGGTGGCTTATCACAAGCATCGAGTACATCTGTGATCCACTGAAGCTGCCAACGGGAAGTCCGTGGACATGCCCGGGAGATGATGTGTTCTACAATGCTTCGATCATATGGGGGGTCATAGGCCCCCTCAGGATGTTCGCAGGCAAAGGTGTCTACCCGGAAATGAACTGGTTCTTCGTCATTGGTTTGCTTGCACCTGTTCCGATTTGGTTCCTATCCAAAAAATTCCCCAACCAGAAGTGGATTAAGCTCATAAACATGCCGATAATTCTAGGGGCAACGGGCGCCATGCCGCCTGCTAGGGCTGTGAACTACTTGACATGGCTTTCAGTTGGGATTTTCTTCAACTTTTATGTGTACAGAAAGTACAAGGGGTGGTGGGCTAGGCATAACTACATTCTATCTGCTGCTTTGGATGCTGGTGTGGCCTTCACAGCAGTTCTTCTGTATTTCACCCTTCAATCCAAGAATATTATGGGGCCCGGCTGGTGGGGTCTCGAAGCGGATGACCATTGTCCTTTGGCCGAGTGCCCCACGGCGCCAGGTGTAGTTGCCAAAGGCTGTCCGGTTTTCTAAGATATGACAATGTAATTGTGCAAAATCATATATATAGGCCAGTTCTGGCAGATTGGCAAAGAAGGATATGAATCTGTACAGTTAAGTGATTAGTCTGAATTACCTTTGCAGCTACAAACTGAGATTTTAGTCTTCTGTAATTAAACAAGTGTTTTTAGTTTTCATAATTTGAAACTGGTGGATGCAAACAAGCTTTTAGTCCTGAAATAAGCGGCATATAATCAACAATTACTTGATAGTGTAACAACATAACGTTATCAAATATGAAGCAACCAAATAATGGGCTAGCAACTCAAGTGGTTAGTAGCATTCACACCTAAACTTGAGGTTCAGTATATTCAGTTTTCCCCTCCCGAAATCGTTACGGGTGATGTTTTGTTATGCAATGCTATAGAAAATATACATGCTGACGTCATTAATGCCAAGTTTACATTATGTCGACACTTTTCCAGTCAAAGCATGTAAGGATTTGTCCACGTCACATATGCTTTCCGAATTTAGATTTGTGTCTTTGACCATTACCTTTGTTACAAAGAGTTTACTCTGAACCAAATTTTAGGCCTAAATACTAGGGGTGGGCAAATGGGCCCTAGACTCGCGGGTAGGGGCGGGGCGGGCCTTTGAAATTTTAGGTTTGGGTCGGTTCCAAAAGTATAGAAAAACGGGTACCTGGACCGACCTGTTTGCAAAAATACCCCCGTGTTGGGTACTGTTAGTGTCTCCTAGGCCCACTTCTTTTTGTTCCTCCCAGTGACAGTTCTCACTCTCGAGAACACTCCACACACACACACCCCACTTCCCAGTGTTTCCCCCTCCCCCAATCTCTTGAACCTTCTCCCTCATTCCTATTCTTTGTTTCTTCTCCCCCCAGCTCTGCAACTCTCCTTCCCGGAGCACGGACACACCACACCCCACCGAGAAATGATATGCTGCCGCCGCCCTCCTCCCCCACCAACTCCTTTGTCTCCTCCTCCGATCTCAACACCGAGGTAACTCATTTCCCTCATTTCTTCCAATTTCGTCAATTTCTTAATTTTGATTTACAAAATTTGTGAAAAGTTGTGAAATTTTCAATCACAGATCTAGCTTTTGGCACTCCTTGTCTGAGATGATGGTCTTGGTTGACGGGTATGGGTGCTCGAAGGACAGCTTGGGGTTTAACCGGATCTCCCCGTTTGAGTCGTCCAGGCTAGGCCTGGCAAACGTGTCGTGTCTGTTGTGTTTCGTGTCGTTTTCGTGTAACACCTGTTATCTTAACGGGTCGTGTCGTGTCACACCCGTTATCTTAACGGGTCCTTAACAGGTCGTGTCACTTTACCCAACGGGTAAAGTGACCCGACCCGTTATGACCCGTTAAGAAAAAAATATATTTTTTTTAATTTGCACATACCACATATATTATTATATATTACTTCAAAATATTAAAACATTTGTCGTTTAAGTACTATATCTACACTCGAAAATAAGAGCCTAATAAAAAAATAATACACACTACTAATTTATTACAAATATTAAATGTGCAAAGATATGCAAAATGAAAGAGTTTTTGTTTTCAAGGTTGTAACTTGTAAGTCTTTCTCAAAAGTTTAAACTTCAATTTACAAAATCTTCAATTTACATCGATCATCATGAAATTGTATTGGAACTTTGGCTTGATCTATTGCCTTCAAGAGTTATGTTGATGATGTTTTCAGTAAGATTTTCCACGTCAGAACTCTTATAAATTGTATAAGTATTATAGTTTTTTTAGAGGTATAAATTGTTAAATTAATATATATAATTATTAATTTATTATAGTTAACTTTTATTAAGTATATAACATAAGATTTTAAATTGAAGATCGAATAAATTCATTGTATTCATATACGGTCAAGGAGTGTAGCTGTAAAAAATCATCAAAATCGGAGTTAAAATAACCGTTAAATCGTGATTTTTAGTTTATAACCGTCGAAAAACTTTGTCCCGTTACTTGATCTCTGAATGTTTTTTTTTGTGATTTTTTGCTGATGTGATCTCGAAGCATATACATACAAGTTTGATGGTTGCGATCGTTGAAATTAGTTTTGGAGAATTCGTATCTCATTAAAACGATAGATTCACTAACACTTAGAGTTTATTTATACTTTCATTAAGTATAACATAATATTTTGTGGTATCCACTTGTATAAATATTTTAAATTGAAGATCGAATTCATTCATTGTATTCATATAGGGTCAAGGAGTGTAGCTGTAAAAAATCATCAAAATCGGAGTTAAAATAACCGTTAAATCGTGATTTTTCGTTTATAACCGTCGAAAAACTTTGTCCCGTTACTTGATCTCTGAATGTTTTTTTTTTGTGATTTTTTGCTGATGTGATCTCGAAGCATATACATACAAGTTTGACGGTTGCGATCGTTGAAATTAGTTTTGGAGAATTCGTATCTCATTAAAACGATAGATTCACTAACACTTAGAGTTTATTTATACTTTCATTAAGTATAACATAATATTTTGTGGTATCCACTTGTATAAATATTTTAAATTGAAGATCGAATTCATTCATTGTATTCATATAGGGTCAAGGAGTGTAGCTGTAAAAAATCATCAAAATCGGAGTTAAAATAACCGTTAAATCGTGATTTTTCGTTTATAACCGTCGAAAAACTTTGTCCCGTTACTTGATCTCTGAATGTTTTTTTTTTGTGATTTTTTGCTAATGTGATCTCGAAACATATGCATACAAGTTTGACGGTTGCGATCGTAAAAATTAGTTTTGGAGAATTCGTATCTCATTAAAACGATATATTAAAGTTTTATAAAATTTAATATATATATATATATATATATATAATTATTATAGATGATTAATATTTTGGGGTATAATTATTATAGTATATATAATTATTATAATTATTATAGTTAAAATTTATTTATTTATTTATTTATTATAGTTAATTAACTTAATTTAATATATATATATTTATTTATTATAGTTTTTAGGGGTATAAAATTGTTAAATTAATATATATAATTATACTAGTATTTTTTTTAAGGTTATAAAATTATGAAATTAATATTCTGCTTATCGTGTATCGTGTTACCCACGTGTATACCCGAATTTACCTGTTATCTTAACAGGTGCTATCAGGTTACCCGATAACGACCCGATTCGTTATCGTGTCGACCCGAACACCTGTTAATTTCGTGTCGTGTCGTGTCGTGTTATCGGGTTGTGTCAGAAATTGCCAGGCCTAGTCCAGGCTGCAGTAGGGAGTGATGGAGATAAGGCGCACAATGTGGTCAACTCAAGCTTTCTCTCGCTGGTGAGGAAGTTGGATATGTGCAATTTGTGCTCCAACAAAGCCCTCTTCCTGTCCTGATTCGATTTTGAACTCGAATCTAAACTCAGTCGAGTGCAAATTCGACTGGGAATCTGGGTTCTGCGATACTGAAAAATTAGAAGAAAAAAATAAGGTACCCTTAGGAATTGGCCCGTTTTATACAGACCAGGTTAAGTTCGATTCTCAATTTGAAAATAGTAAAATCCGCCCTGGCCCGGCCCGTTGTATTTTCAAGTGGGTCCAGTCTGGTCCCTTCAATTTTGGGCCCGGCCCGGCCCATACCCACCCTTACTAAATACCGGTTTTTCAAAAGAGCGTTGCTATTTTGGACCACAAGTTTTCTCTCTATCTCCGCTGGTCATATCTCAAATAGAAGAAGTAACACCAATTGCCACGAGTGGTTCTCAATTCTATATGAAATCGATCAGTAAATGTGTTTCAAGTAGTTTGAGTCTTGGAAAATGAAAGGATCAACAATTCGACGCAATTATGTGCACTGCAGAAACTAGCATGCATAAAAATAGTGCTGCATTGTGCTTGTAGCCATTGAGAGGCAGTTATTTGTTTGATACATAAACAGAGACGGTGAAGGAGGCAAAGAAGAACCGATGACGGTGAACTACGACGTGACATCCCTGCAGGAAGTCTCACTTCAACATCGATGTTATTGGTAAGCCTCCCTAGCTAGCCAAGGGTAATGTTGAAGATCATATTAATCCATTCCTTCTCACAGGCACGTCACAGTTTAACATGTGTACATTTTTATTTTTTTATTTTGTGCTTTTGTTGTGTTTAACGGGTCAATTTGTATAGATGAAGAAGTGAATGACAGCCCACTTGAGCAAGTTAGGCAAACGGTTCCGACCACCGATGACCCGTATGGAGCCGACCATGACGTTTCAGACGTGGGTTCTTGGCCTACTATCGTGCGTTACTCTCGCTTTCGTAAACCAATTTTTTGGGTACCGGCCAAACCAGCTATACGTTTCTTCGGTGTCGTCACAAATTGTAGTCCTCCCACTCGGAAAGTTGATGCCTGTGGTGCTTCCGGCGACAGAATTCCAAGTCCCGTTTACAAAATGGTCAATTTCTTTGAATCCGGGACCATTCAGAATATGTGTTGGTCACCATATTTGCAAACTCTGGATCAAACAGTGTTTATGCAGTTAACATTATCACAAGGCTTACTAGCATAGAAATATTCATGTCATGGCAGCCTTCTTGTTATCTCAAACAACTCAGGCAAGTTTTTGTACCACAATTTAACACCACATTTTGAACAAAAGTTAGCATAGGCGGGCTGGCTTGTCTTGAAGAAAAACTTGAGACTAGACTTCCGGTATGTGGCGGAATGAATGACAAATGTTGTCCAGTTAAAACATAACATGTGTTACGGAAGCAAAATCATTGAAAAAAACTTGCAACATGTTGATGCACAAAATCAGGTCGATCTTGGAACAACGTAAATCCGACCGTGAATTTGCAAAACGCTCAAGAACACAAATATGTATCGTGGTTCACCTCAAGATGAGGGTACGTCCACACTGTTGTCGATTTGGTTTCACTATGAATGTTGAATATACATAGAGGCTAAAGGCAGTATTTGCTCTCCTAGCCTCAGTTGTGTTTCTCTCTTGGCTTGGCCTAATGTTTTGGCCTCTTTGTTTTGCCTCTATCTTGCCTCACTTGGCCTTTCTTCCTCCCAAAATGAGGGGGGGAGGGAGTCTCTTTTATAGAATAAGGGCTCCCTCCTTTATTACATAATTACTCTTTATTACATAATTACTGGGTTAAGTCTCCCGAGTATTTACATGAGGCCCAAAATAGGGTATCACATTATAATTTTTCTTGAATACCTACGAGCACTTGGTGCCAACGTATATTTGACTATTAGATTTGACCCAGTATCTAAACCTACTTTCCGAAGTTATGTGTTCGATTCCCGCTCCTTGAATTGACTAAATTTATAAAATGTAAATTAATAGCAGGCATTGCATGAAAGGGAGAAGAGACACAGAGGAGGCAGAACTAGATGCAATTATTCCTCATTGTTTTTCTTGAATACCTACAAGCACTTGGTGCCAACGTATATTTGACTGTTAGATTTGACCCAGTTAGGAGTATCTAAACCTACTTTCCGAAGTAATGTGTTCGATTCCCGCTCTTCGAATTGACTAAATTTAAAAATTGTAAATTAATAGCAGGCATTGCATGAAAGGGAGAAGAGACCCAGAGGAGGCAGAACTAGATGCAATTCTTCCTCATTGTTTTCATAAGCAGCTTTGCTTACTACATTGTCCCAAGCTTCTTCCCTTCCGTAACAGCACTCTCCTTCGTCTGTTGGATTTGGAAGAACTCCATCACCGCGCAACAGATTGGTTCCGGCCTCAGGGGCCTCGGAATTGGCTCGTTTGCCCTGGACTTGTCCACCGTTTCATAGCTTAGCAACAAAAAGTGGATTCGGCACATAATCATGCCCATATTTCTTGGATCAACAGGTTCATTGCCACCAGCGAAAGCCGTAAACAATTTGTCATGGTTTGCAGTTGGGACTAGTCTTCAACTTATATGTTTACAGAAAGTACAACAAGTGATGGGCAAGGCATAACTACATCCTATCAGCTGCTTTGGATGCCGGTGTGGCCTTTACAGCAGTTATCCTATATGTCACCCTCCAATCCAGGGATATTATAGGTACAAAGTGGTGCGGTCTGGAACAAGACGACCATTGTCCGTCGGCCAAGTGTCCGACAGCACCAGGGATAGAGACTAGAGGGTGATGATGATGATGACATTCACCATCATGGCAGGTTCGGAATGATAATGATGATATTCAACACCATGGCAAGTTTGGAAAGATGTTGCAGTTAAGTTAATTAGTTTGAATTACTTTGCAGACTAGTTTTAGTCTCGTGCAAATCAAATAGTTTGTTTATTTTTCATAATTTGGAGCCAGAGATGCAAACCATGCTTTAAAACTGAAAAATGTGGCATATAATCCAATATTCAATGTCATTGAAAACGATGTTGGTTGAACCGTATAATGTTCTTAATTAGGAGTCTAGATCCTCTTACCAGTAATCCTTGCAGGAGCAAGAACCATCTTTGAAACAATGGAACCGATTCCGGTCACGTACAACAATCTCTCTATCAACAATTGCTGATATAAGTTTAAAAGCAGCATGACAGTCCTCACAAACACGAAGATTCTTCATAATTCGAATTGGTGTTCCAGGTTCTGTGTTGATCAACCCGAAAATCAGCGCTAATTTCTCACTATGACGATAGAGAAATTTTTCCTTCTGGTCCTCTTCTATGTCTAGCAAAACAACTGAGGTGTTAGGCACATAACCCTTCAGCTTCATTTTCTCAACTAGTTTCTCCCACATTTGGGCAATCTCCTGAGCTTGCGGATGGGTTTCATCCCCAGCAACAAACTCATAAACTACACCATCCAGTGTGATTGAACTCCAGCCGGGAGTTTTCTTCACACCTCGATCCCTCATTAACTTTCTCACTCTCGCTGTGTCTTCCCACCGTTGTGCTTCTGCATAAATGTTTGACAAAACCACATAGTATCCATCATTAAGTGGATCTAATTCAGAAAGGTGCTTTGTTGCTTCTTCAGCCAATTCAATGTTTTTGTGAACTTTGCATCCGCCAAGGAGAGCTCCCCATACGACATTATTGGGCTTGATAGGCATGTTCATGATAAACTCGTGAGCCTCTTGAAGGAGCCCTGCCCTACTCAAAAGATCAACCATGCAACCGTAGTGCTCAATTTTAGGAACTATACCATAATCGTTAGTCATGCTGGTGAAGAATTCACGACCCTGATCCACAAACCCAATGTGGCTACAAGCATGCAACAGTCCGACAAAGGTTACATCATTCGGATCGATGCCTTTCTCAATCATCTCAGAGAAAAGTCTCAAAGCTTCCTCAGCTTGTCCATGCATGGCAAGCCCTGCAATCATCGCTGACCATGACACAACTGTTCGCTCTTTCATCCCATCGAAAACTTTACAGGCATCCTCCAAGCATCCACATTTGACATACATTTCAATCAAAGTATTGGAAACACGAACATTTCTACTAAACCCACTTTGGTTCGAGTACTCATGAATTCTCCTACCCAAATCCAAGTCCCCCAAATCAGCACATGCAGCAAGAACAGCCACTACAGTCACCTCATTTGGCTTCACGCCAGCCTCTTCCATCTCCAAAAACAAACCAACAGCCTCTTTAGGCTTCCCGCATTGAACAAACCCCGAAATCATCAACGTCCATGACCTCACACTTCTACCGGGCATCTGCGAAAACAAGTCATACGCCCCCTTAATTTCACCCCTCTTTACCAACTGGGTTATCATTATATTCCACGTCACAACATCCCTCTGCGGCATTTTATCAAACACCACCCGCGCGTCTCTCTCTCCTCCACACAAAGCATACAAATTCAGAATCATATTCATCAGAAACAAATTCGACTGAAACCCAAGTTTCTCTACATACCCATGTATCCCTCTGCCTTTGGAAACATCCAACAAACGTGTACACGCCTTCAGAACGAAAGATAGCGTAAAACTATCGGGCGAAACACAAAAGCTCTGCAACTGGTTAAAAAGCAGAATTGCATCAATGGGATCGTTGCCTTCGGCGAAGGCTTTCAGGCACGAGTTCCAGGCTTCCGTCTCGGGGGTTTCGAGATGTTGGAAGAGTTTCCGGGCGTAGGAGAAGCTGGGGTTGAGAGAGCAAACGAAGGCGATTCGAGAGGGAGGGAGGGAAGTGAGAGGAGAGTTGGTTTTGATGAGATGGGCGTGGAGTTGTTTGAGCTCGGATGGGGAGGCGAAGCTGTGGAGGAGGTGGGTTGCTGTGAGGGTTTGGGGAGTGTGAGAGTCTGTATTGTGGTTCAGAGGAGGAAGATGGAGGCAAGTGACCGTTGAAAGCATCGAGACTTTTCAAAAGGTCGTTGCCTTTCAACGGTTTTTCTTCACTTTTGATTCTCTGAAGCGTCGGCCTTGGGTTTTATATAGGCACTTCGAAAGCTTCGGGGTTTGGTATTTGGCTTTAAAAACGCCGACGGTGTTTCTTATTGATATGTTATCTACTAATGTTATTATTATGATATATCGGAAATTCGTTCACAAAATTAGGAAAATCTATTGACAACAACAAAGTGTTAAATATCAAGACTCGACCGACGTAAGACTTGAGTGTAAGTGTAAATGTTTTTAACCACTTGAACTATAATTTCTTTACAAGTAATAACTTATGTGATGTGATATACTTTAATATTAGATCTTGCAATTTCTACCACACAACTCATTGATCCGACATAAAACAACACAAAAATAACATATTTTGAGTCAACCTGCTAACAAGTCAGATCGTTATTAAATCACCCGTTAAAAATCATTTAATGAGTCGGATAGCTATCAGGCCACCCGTTAAAATTTGATAAGATATCATTTGCCAGGTCTAGATATTAGGCATGAAATTTTTTTGCATAACCCGTTAACCCGTCACAAAACGAAACAACATGACCCGCTACGAAATCAAGTCGATATCGAATCACCTATTAAGATAACGAGTTTGCCATAGAACGACACATTGAGATAACGGATATTACACGAAAACGATACGTACATGACAAACTCTTCCACCCCAGTATTCTAACGGCATAAAATTGTAAACCCAGTCAACAATGTAATTTGATGCAAAGGAAAGATAACTTCAGGTGCAAAACTGAATTGACATTTTTGTTCCAATACCACAACCAACCATATACTGAAAACCTTTGGTGTCGAAGGTAAAAAGTATGAGAAGATAACTGATATCCAGTTTTTTACATCTCGAAAATTTCTTACAAGAAAGAAATGAAAGTAAGGTCAATCTATCTGAATTCTCTTGTAAGTCACGTTGCGTCCTCTTAAACCGAGCATGAGAAACTGAGTTAACCATGAAGCCATTTGCGATACCAAAGGCCGACGATGATGGCAGGTTTTACTTAAATAGTTCTGGGTTCAGCCAGTCCCTGTCATTCGCATTTCCAATCAACATCAGTTTTCACCCTATCAATACTAAAATTGCTTGAAAAATATGGTAACAAGGACCATGGTGTATTGCACTCACTTGCTAATGTCATCAAGGTGATCATCAAAATCTACAACATCCTGCCATTTTTCAGTTGAGATATAATCCAGTAGAACAACATTTGCTGATGGCTCCTTGATGGTCAACTGGTTTCCATCAGATCCAACTAGCTTCCAAGTCCTCGACGCATCCTTTGTGAAGATCTGATTTTTCAAAAGGTAGAAAAATAAATGTCAAAAACTTGAACGAGATTAGGAGGGAGAATTGAGGGAAAACTATGCTGCAACTAACAAACCATGTAGTACGAGATTAGATTAGCATAAGACAAAGAACATGTCAGAGAAGAACAGACGAAGGAGTCTGAAAATATAATAACAACGAACTTCATGTGTGACGTTACTCGAACAACATTAAGGACGATTGCCGATTCCTTAACAAGCTCTATAAGGTAAGGAGTCCGAAAAAGATTCTCCAAAGCACCTCTTCAAGATGTAGTAAACAGAGATTTTATTACAACTTCTAGTAAAAAGAACAAAATGGAACTGGACAATACGATTTTCACAGAGACAATGTAGAATATAGCATAGATAGGCAACTAGAAAAGATTGAAGCTTGTGTATATTTGTAGAAAGTAGGTGAATTATGGTATCACTAAGTTTCAGCAATAGCTTATGAAACCAGAAAAATGGGCATTCACTAAATGATATCGTAATTAAGAAAAGAAAACTAAATGGTGATTTACACATCAGGAAGGGAGGAAGGAGGAGCGAGGGAGAGTAATATGGCAATGTATATAACTAATAAAACTTTGTCAGTTCGGTTGGCCAAAAAATAATAACTTTACTAGCTTAACCTAAACAACATGACCAGCCCAACCTAGGAGAATACATTCTACGCTCTTAAGTTCTAAAAGAGGGTTAATAAAGAAGGGGCAAAGCTTCATCCACCTCACAATTAGGTTTGGACTGACCTCCAATCCCATTGGTGGTGTTCCACTTCGCAAAGTAACTTTCTAGCTCGTCGAGTTTACCTTTATTTAATTCATTTACATTTGAGTAAGACGACGACCATCAATCTATCCAGTCTTGGAAGTGTTGAAAAAAAACATCTTAGAAACTTCGTAAACACATAAACCACATAATTTTAGCTCCCAAACCATCTTACATGCCATAGTTCACTTCCCACGTTTATGAACATCCGTCATCAACAATTCCAAAGTAGTGCTCTAATTTAAAGCTAGAATAGCATAAAAACCGATACCTATAAAATTCTCAGACTTCTTAGCTAAACCCAGACTACAAGCAGTTCATCCAATAAAATATACTCGTACACTTACCATATCATAAAATCAAAAAAAACCGAAGATACATGCGTTTCCATAACCGAAAAATGTAAAAGATACCAACCTGCACTACCGGGCTGCGGTCCTTAGTCCTCGACAAAGCTTCAAGCTTCCTGTTATCTAGCTAGAAATGGATAAAATGTCGACAAAAATAAGAACCCATACCAAAAAGACTTAACAAACAACACAAACAGAACTTCATGGACCGATGAATTGCATACCAAAAGAATTGCGGCTTGAGGAAGGTAGCGATAAATGTGATCGCCGACATTCTTCGGGATGCCACCGAGCTCGTGGTCGTCAAACCTCTCGTTAGCGTGGAAATACCCCACAATGCTCACTCCTTTAGCAGCAAAGTGCTCCTCTATCTGTCCAAATTCAATCACAACAATCAAATTAATCAAATTACAGAGATAGGGCACCATTTGTCTCCCGGGAAAACCCCAAATTGGAGTTTCTGAAACCCTAAAGGAACAAAGTGGCGAGAGAGAAAGAGGGGATTTAGGGACCCACCAGGATGAGGGAGATCTCGAGCTGGGGTAGGAGGCCGATGTGGGAGTGAAAGAGAGGGACGGAGTCGGTGATCTCGACGACGTCGTTCTGGGGGGAGACGCGGCCGAGGAGGACGCCGTTGACGGCAGAGGTCTTGTGCTTGAGAGCGTGGAGGACCAGCTTTATGTAGGCATTTTGTGCGATCTCGTAGCGTAACTCGCCGCCCATCACTCACTGTGTTGGACTTCACTTGCTCAATCGCCGGCAACAGAGAACAGAAAACGAGAGAGAGAGAGAGTCCAATTTTCAGTGTTTCGTGAGGTTGGAGGACAAGTGGTTCTGCGAATATTTCTAATGTTTTTTTTATTTTTTATTTTTATCTTTTATTTTTGTTGTCATCATTGTAAATTTTTGTCTAATGAAACAAATGTTTTATTGTTTTTCTACAAAAAAAATATTTTAAATAAAATTAATGAAAATGACTTAAAAACTGAGTTTTAACATAAAGAATAAAGTTAATAGTGTCAAGATTAACTTTTTAGTGTAAAAATATAACTTTTCGTTAAAGTAAATAATAATGCAAACTTTTATTAAAACTTCCTATTTTTTAGAGTCAACATGTCCCAAAAAATTGATAATATCTTTTTTTGTTACAAGGCATTAATGAATGATTGTAAATCAATCTAATTTAGGCCTGGGCAAAAAATACCGAGAACCGAACCAAACTCGTACCGAACCCGATCGGTTCGGTTCTTTTTTTAGTTTATTCGGTATCGGTACAAAATCGGTTCGATTTGGTACTTAGTTGGTTCGGTTTCGATTCTATGTTCGGTACCGAATCGTACCAAATCAGTTTTGGACAAAGAACTAATTTGGAGTTTTTTTTATTACAAAAATTGAAAAATAGGTCTTATTCCTTACCGAACCTACACTTGGATCGAATCGAAAACCGAACTGAACCTACACTTGGACCAAACCGAACCGTACCGAAATTTTACTACAGGTTCGGTTTCGGTACCACTCCGGTACCGAACCGTGCCCAGACCTAATCTAATTTACGAAAAAGAGCTACAAACTTAGAGTTAGAAGGGGTTCACACGGAGTGAATTTGACTACCCGATATATGTAACCCACACTCCTTGTAATTTCTTACCGTCAAATTAAATAAAATTAAATAAATCAAATGATAAAAAATAGCAAAATGTTGTGTAAATAAAAATGAGCCTGTATAAAACCACCCTATGAAAATAGCATGTGTCTTCTATTTTCGAAACCAAATTGGCTAGTTTTTATCTAGATTTCATTTTTCGGCTCGTCTTTCTATACAATACCATGTTCCGGTCACATTGAAATTTCTCGAGTAAGAGTGCCTACGTAACAACAGCCTTGTGGCTAGTTTCAACCTAGCCCACTGGCCAAAGTTCAATTCTGTCTTTGAGTGATGATTTGGAACAAGATCCACAATGCTAAATAACCATGCCTAGCACACCAGGCAATTAACTCGAAGTTCTGCAGGAATTTTGGACCATGACATCTTTCGGGTAGCGAAGAAAAAATAATAAGGGACATTGTCTCAACCAAGAAAAAAAGATTGCCAGAGATAGAGGGTAAATATAATTATATTAGGAATTACTAAGTTAAATGTATCACATTGTTCAATCGAAAGGATTGATATCCACTCAAGATCTCTCTGTCCAGAGGCCCGGACAAACCCACTTCACAAAAATCTAAAAACTTAAACAGCCCGAATCTCTCTCTGTCTTGAACAGTTTAGATCTCTCGGCCCGCGGCTCCGGACGTAGAGATCCAGAATGAATCTCATTGCCAATCAAAAATACACAGCCATCAAAAATACGAAAAGAAATTTGAAAACAAAGAATTAGGACAAACTGTCAAGCTCAAATATGATAAATACAATGAGGAAATCGCTCACATGGTAAAGAATCTTAACGAAAAGACATACGACCCTGAAGTCTCATCCAGATTAAAATCATGTATCTTGGTAATTTATCTATTCCTCACAAGAACCCTAATGAATGAGCACATACAAAAACTACAGCCCTGGACAGGAAACACGAATAATAGTATCAACGCATCAAATTATAAGTGACCAAACGCTAATGCGAACATCACAGGCTAGGCTGAGCAGATAAATCTATCTAGATCACTAATTAGATTGTAATAAACTCCATAATACGATACTATAGTCTACAACATGTACTAAATCAAAATGACACTACAAGACGTTGGTAGCAGACACCAAGTGTTTCAATCTACATAGTTTTTCTACACCATACAATATATAAATAGACTAATAAACTCTTCTGGCCATAAAAGTTTACCAAACTGCAACGATAGGGAGTCTCTAGCAGTTCCAAGAAAGTGCCTAACCGACTGCCAGACACAAATCTAAGCAACCTGCGTGAAACTTCTAGGGCAAAGCTTAAGCAACTGCATTGAAAATCCTTCATCACTATCCTGCATAGGGATGGTAGCGACTATAGCCTTCTATTTCTACCTTCCATAGGGGTGGTACCGACTACTGCTACTATATCCCCCCCTTCCATATGGTCCACCTGCTCCTCCACCATAGGTAGCACCAGGATAAGAGTCATAGCCGCCACCACTACCATAGTTTGAACCTCCGTAACTTCCATAGCCTTCACCGCCTCGGCCATAACCACCTAAACCACTCGCACCATAGCCCCCACCATAACCACCACCGTATGGTCCAAAGCGGCTAGAATAACCAAGAGAAGACTCACCACGGTAGCCACCTAAGCTACTGTTGCCAAAACCCCCATAACCACTGCCAAATTCGCCACTATCACTACCATAACCGTAGCCATAACCACCACCATATCTACCACCAAGACCACCTGGTGTCCTATAGGGTCCAGGGCCAAACCCTCCATCAAAACCACCATAAGAACTGCCATATCCACCAAAGCCATCATTAAAAGAACGAGCCCTAGAATTGCTACCATATGCAGGAGCAGATGGTGGATTTGAGGCTTTCTTTGGTTCAGCTTTCTTGATCTCCACCTACAACAAAGCAACTTAGTTAACCTAGGTTTTTAGAAATGGAGCTACTGTGATCACCCTCTCCTGAGAAGACCTATACCTGTAAAAACCTCCATCTAAAATTAGTTCCAAATAACTAATTTGAATTATTAAAATAACTAACGGAAATGAAAGATGACAACCCTTTAATGCATAGATTTAACAAAACAGGAGGATGCAAACATTGATGCTCCATGTCAAAAAAGATTTTGTATACATGCTGTTTACCCGGAGACCATCTAAACAAGCTCACCTGGGTACCCGCCATATCAATCATGTTTCCTTTAGATAACAATTCATCTACAACTTCCTCATCGTCAAAAATTACAAACCCAAAGCCTCGAGATCGATTGGTCTCATGATCTCGTATGATCTGGTGTTCCACCACTTTCCCATACTCAGAGAAGAAACTTTTCAACTCATCTGCACAAATTTAGCAAGCCAAGTAAAAGGAACGAAGATGGTAGTGCAAACAAGCTTAATCTAGCAAGCCTAATCAGAAACCGACAGCCTTCCGAGTTGAAAACACAGAACGCAGGATAAAACATAACAGCATACCCTCAGAGACTGATGATGGAATGCCACCCACAAATATCTTCTTTGTCCTAAAATCCTTTGATTGCCCTTGACCTTTCGGAATGGTTCTCTTGATCTCAACCTGCATTATCCACATATAATTAAAGTCGTAGATAAAATTAAATTGCGTGAAAAAAAAATAATTGCAGCAATCCATGAGCAAGATATATCTATAATAAACCAGACAAAGACACAGACTTAAACATCTAATTTACCTGCTTTCCATTGATAACATGAGTTTCCTCAATAACTGTATCAACAACTGATGGATCGGCGTAGGTTATAAACCCAAAGCCCCTAGGGGTACCCGTGAAGCGATCTTTCATTATCACTGAGTCCACTATCTCTCCATATTTCCCAAAGTGCTTGGTAAACGTAGCTATTGATTCAAAGCAAATAGAACAAAAGAGAGTGCAACATCAGTAACATAACAAAACGATGAATCGAATTTAATCTAAAACCTTACAAAGTCAATTAACCAAGCAAAATCTCGTATCTCGGAAGATATGGCAAGTAAGCTTAAAAATAATCTAAAACCATCCAAATTCAATTAGAAAACCAAAAATTCGCCATCAGCATTCTATATACTTCACTAAATTTCATGCCACAGAATTTTGCCGCACAATGCCTGAACCCGAACTTAAATTTAATTCTTAAAAGGAAGAAAAAAAACAACCTTGCTAATTTACTTTGCTGAACACAACAAAAAGGTAAAAATTTGTTCATATTTACTATAAAAAAATTAAAAGAAAAAAAGAGAGGACATACCATATGTAGTGTCTTTTGCTAATCCACCAATGAAGATCTTTCTGCGAATTACGAATCAAACATTACACAAAAATTAGCAAAATTGAGGAAACGCAGCAAACGATGCCTCAATGCTTGAATAACGATAAAACACAGGAATCAAAGAAAAACCCAGCTAAAAAAGATAAAGATACATAAAATCTTCGATTTTATTTTCTCAGAAAGATCCAATCTTCTCGAAAGTCAAACAGAAAACAGCTAAATTGGGCGTGGGTGTGTGTGAGAGAGATACAGAGGGAGAGGGAAGACGTACCCGGGGCTGGCGCCGTCGCCTGAGTGAGGATGGCCGGGATTCGACTTCGAACCCATTGCGCTCGGAATCGGATTTTCTCGGGAAATTTTGAGGAAAAGGGTAAGGTACGAGGTTTGAGAGTTGCGAGCGACGAGAGGAATAAAGATTAGGGCTTCTGAGTGGAGAATATTATTTACTCCCATACAAAGTAGAAAATTTCAAACTGACGGGAACACACATCACTATGACAGGTGGTGTTACCGATAAATAAAAAACAGCCATTTGGCAGCAGTATAGAAAAAAAATTGTTGGATTTTGTGCTGCCAGCTGAAAAAATTTTAATTAAAAAAATAGTGCTGCGACATGGTTGTTTTTTATTTGTCGGGAACACCACCTGTCAGGTGATGTGTGTGTTCCCGTCACTTGGAAAAATTTCTCCATACAAAGGAGGGCTTTATGTGCACGTGAAATGTCAAATTTACCCCCATACAAAGGAGGGATTTATTTGTACGTGAAATGTCAAATTTACCGCAGCTTGTTTTTTATTATATTTTTTTTGAGTAAACTGTCGATTTGGTTCCTAAACTATCACCTAGCTTTCGATTTGCCCCCTGCTGTTAATTTTTCATTAATTCCATCCAAATTTCTATTAAATGGAAGCAAGTGCACAACATGTAAGAGTAGTTCGGTCGCTTCACTTTTTAAAATAATTGAAAACCTTAGATTTCTAAAATATAAACATATGCAAATATGTGTGATTATAGTTTTTGTGTCTAAAGATCTAATAAAGTGACGTGTTTGTCCACAAAAGAGAATTAAGTGGTGTACACGTGATAAGAGTTAACGTTAATTTAGATGAAATCTATGAAAAACTAACAGTAAGGGTGAAATTGGCAAAAAAAAATAGTTTAAGTCCTTAATTTCTAATTAAAAAGTTCATGAAGGAAATCGAAAGTCAAGTGATAGTTCAGGAGACAAATTGACAATTTAGCCTTATTTTTTTTATAATTCGAACAATCTAGAGAGGAGAAAGAGAAACAGAACTCACCATCTCGAGTGCATCATGTCCACACGCCCGTTTAAGATACTCACTCTAGAAAGCAATTATGCTCATAAACGCTTCTGTTACAAGTGCTTTAATTATAAACAAGCGAACTTTTTTGTCAAAATCTAAACACTTAATAGAAAATTACTTTTAAGTGATTCATAAAAAAAATTATTAACATGTGCTTCTCTGTAACACGCTTCTAAATTTTTTCGTAAATCTTCTAAATTTTTTCGTAAATCAAAATCAAAAGTTCTTTTGGCCGCCAAAAAGCACATCTAAATTTTTCTCTTTAAACCAAATGATTGTTTTTGTGACTAAAGCACGGATGATATCAATTCAGTACATTGATAAGACATAAAAAATAAGGAACATCCCTAAAACTCTGGGTCTGAATGTGCAGGATCAGCAATGGTATGCCCTTTTACTTGGGGCAACACGTTCTGCAATTTCTTTACCATCTGCTTCAGCTTCCTCAGCTTGTCCATCTCACCTTCCTGAAGCAGCAAGCTCTCCAATGTCCGAAACGATGCTTCACTCATATGTCTACCCCTCTCCACCATTTGTGTGGAGCACTCAAAAGCTTCGTTTACCCTACCTCGGGAGCACAATCCCGTTACCACAAGGTCCAATGCATGACTGTGAGGACAATATCCTTTCTCCACTAGGTATCGCCACAAATGCAAACCCGAATCAAGCTGATGGTTTACACAGAAAAATTTTATTACCATCACAACCGTTCGTGTTTTGGGCACAAAACTTCTATCAACCATTTTGTGATATAGCCTAGAAACGCCTTCAATATCAGATGTCCTCATCAAGCCAGAGAATATGGTGTGGTAAGTCATATCGTCCTGCTCAATATGATTCTCCTCCATCTCATTCATCAAGGCGACCGCTGACTTCAGATGTCTTGATCTAATAAGTGAACTCATCAAAGCATTATAAGCACCAGTGTCCGGAAGCAAGTTTCTCAAGCGAATCTCATCAAACAACTGCCGTGCCTTGATTGGATTTCGAACAACCCCTGCTCCATGGATCAGTGTAGTGATTGTTTCCAACGTAGGTGACAAGTTTTCCCGTTCCATTCCTTCAAAAAGTCTCAATCCATCAGCAAAGCAACCTTTCTTACAGTAAGCATCAATTCTAATGTTATAAGTTATACTATTTGGCTTAAAGCCTCTTTTAACTAGTTCATGGTAAAAGAGTTCTATTGCAGTAATATCTCCTGATTCCTTGAACCCTAGGAGCAAAATGTTCATGGTCTTCGTGTTGGGTGGAAAGCGAGAACGCATCTTCATGAACACTGAACGTGCCTCTTTCATCTGCCTTTCTGTGCAAAATGCTCTGAGGAGTACATTGAACTCATCAGTACCAAACTTCCTCCCAGCGAAAATATCATTCTCCAATTTTTCAAATGCTTCCAGGACATCTTCATACGATTTGAATTTTGCTATTTTTGACAGAATGATGCTCATTGACTTAAGGGTAAGCAAGGAAGGGTGCATCCTGCTTATTTTTGCCATCAACTCCCACGCTTTATCAAAATAACGCATCCTGGTGAGGATGTGCAGCATCTTTTCAAAAGCGTCTGAGCTTGGACATAGCTGGGAATGACTGAGGGAATAATTGAAGAATTCAAGGGCTTTAAGACCATTGGAATGGGCTGCGAAAAGGTGACCAAGAACATTCTCTACAAAACTGGTGGAAAGAACTTGTGGTGGGATGCACTGGAGAAGAGTCGGTTGAAGTGGTTGATCAGGGTAAGGATGGTTGTTAATTATTCTGGTGATTGTATCAATGTCAATGCTGGACTCTGACGACGGATGTATTTGGCTGGATAATTTAAGGGCGTTAATGACAGAAAAATTTAGCTTTTGAGGAATTTCAGTAAGCTGATTGGATATCTTTAGTCTCGTCAAATGGAGCATTCTCTCCTTGGTTGAACTTAATGACAAGCGCAACTGAGTTGGCAATTTGAAATTTCCGCTTGGAAACGCTCACTGATACCTCAATATCCTGGATGTCAAAGCAAACAAAAGTTAAAAGTCCAGTGACCCAATGAGAGACAAAACAAAACAATTACAAGTATGAGTGGTAAGATGGAAAGCAGCTATAACAGTGCAATCTATGGCTAAGGTTCTAAAACCATAAAAAGTCAATTAACCAAGCAAATCTCATATCTCAGAAGATACGGCAAGTAAGCTAAAAAATAATCTAAAACCATCCAAATTCAACTAGAAAACCAAAAATTTGCCATCAGCATTCTAGATACTTCACTAAATTTCATGCCGCATAATTTCGCCGCACAATGTCACAACTCGAATTTAAATGTACTTCTTATAAATTAGGAAACAAAAGAAACAACCTTGCTAATTAACTCTGCCGAACACAACATATAGGTGAATAAAAATTGTAAATTTTTACTTTAAAAAAAGAAATAAAAAGAGGACATACCATATGTAGTGTCTTTTGCCAATCCACCAATGAAGATCCTTCTGCGAATTACGAATCAAAGAAAAACCCAGCTAAACAGGATAAAGATACATAAAATCTTCAATTTTATTTTCTCAGAAATATCCAATCTTCTCGAAAGTCAAACAGAAAACAGCTAAATTGGGCGTGGGTGTGTGTGAGAGAGCGATAGAGAGGGAGAGGGAAGACGTACCCAGGGCTGGCGCCGTCGCCTGAGTGAGGATGGCCGGGATTCGACTTCGAACCCATTGCGTTCGGGTCGGATTTTCTTGGGAAAATTTGAGGTAAAGGGAAAGCTACGAGCCCTGAGAGTTGCGAGCGATGAAAGGAATAAAGATGAGGGCTTGTGATTTTTTTTGTATGCATGATATGTATCAGATTTGAATGATTTTTTTTTTATAAAAATGATATTTAAGGTAAAGCATAAAAAATCAACGATTTGATCGATGAAATATATTATGAAATGTGCTCATAAAAACACATTCAAAACATATCTAAAAAATGCGAATCCTGAATTACCCGTATATATACTCAACAAAAATAAATAAAGGGGTGTGATATCCATACACCCATTTTTACTTCTCACACACTTTTTTTAATTTTCGGTCATCGAATTTGATAAATGAAGAAGATCAACAAATATAAATTAACAAATGATGTGTGAGAAGTAAAAGAGGTGTGTGAATAGAACACCTTTAAAATTCACACACCCCTAAATAAATCATTTTTTGTATCCAATAGACAAATAATATGTAATTGTGTTTCCAAAATACAAATAATGGCAACACTCGTGCCAAATCGGGAGTTAAAATTTGTCAATAATTGCTCTTTGCTCTAAAAAAATCAACATTACCAACGTAAAGGAATGATGCTGAAACGTATGATTAGGACGGGGAAAGATAAATGTTGAACTTATATAGTTTAACGGCAATTTACTTTTCTTGATTGAGTGTAAATATGGTAAGAAATAGTGGTCCAAATTAAAGATAAAATGATAGAAAATCAGTTAAGGTAGTTTGGACACGACTTGAGACGGAGGATCAGGACAAAATGTGTAAAATAAGACATAAAGACTTGAAAGAGACTTTAAGAAAAAAACATGAAGTGCTTGGAATTAATGTAAACCTTGGGTCAAAACCAAGAACAATGACATTATAGGATCGTACAGCCGACCCTACATAGTAGGATAAAACTTGGTTGTTGTTATTATAGTGTGATTTCGTTTCATAAAAAAAAAGTTTTCTAATTAAAAATTATTATTAAGGGGAGAGATAGGATTTAAAATTATCACCGTAATTTAGGGAAGGGAGAGTTTCAATACCGGGATTATGGGTGGAAATCCAATGCTTTATCTATTAAGATATTGGATCACATGCTGGTGAAGTGAAGTGGGACGGTTGGCAAGGTAGTGCTTAAGGTAAACTCTTCCTCTAAACTTATGTTCTTGAAAAAAATAAGTGACGTATCAATTTTTTTTTTCTATTCTATGCTTTACACCTCCAAGTGTCATTTTTTTTTGTTGGTATAGAATATTGAAGAGCGGAGAATTAAACTTGGGACTTTGAGCGTAGTGATAAATTTTCTTAACAAATTGAGGCCTACATCAAATAAGAAAAAAAAAATCCTACTAATGCCCACTTCAAGAAGGAAAAAACCCAATCGTTGGAGGAGGGATGGAGGGGGGGAGCGCCAGAGGCCGGAGGGTGCTGGGTTGTGGCAATGTTACAACAAACCCACTATCTATTTAAGTTGATTGATGATGAATTGAAATACCATACCACAAATAGTTTTTTTATTATAGTTGTCCACGCACGCATGAATAATTGTGATTTTTAGTAATCATTCTTTATGTGATTTTTATCAATAAAAGGTTGTGAGTTTTAACGCACATTGCGGCATGTGAATGTAGGTAGTTGATAAGATTAAAAGGAAAACTAATGAAAATGATTCGAAAATTTTGAGTTTTAACGACAAAGACAAAATAAAGAGTAAAGTGAATAGTACAAAGACTGATTTTTAGTGTAAAAATATGGATTTTTGTTAAAATGAATAGTACTGTGAGTTTTTCGTTAAAGTTCCAAATATTAAATGCATTAACTAATTATCATTTATTTATCGAATCTAGACTATCCAATAGAATGAAAACTATCCAAAATCATTTGAAATTCTCGTAGGTTTGTTTGGCCAAGTTATCCACACATATGTATACCACTATGAAATACACTAGTGATTCTTCATGAGATTCACATCATTCATTCGTTGTCTGTTAAAACCCATAGTGTAACGCATGAGTATAGGTAATTAAGATAATTCAACCTTTTAACTAGCAAGTCAGTTAAAATTCATATCGTAACTAATGAGTATAGGCGAATTATTCAAAATCATTTGAAACTCTCGTAGGTTTGTTTAGACCCATTGTACACGTTTAAGTTATGCACACAGACGTGAGCAACTAAGAAATACACTAGTAATTTCTCACGAGATTTGCATCTTCCAACCCTTGTCAGTTAAAATTCATATCGTAACTTGTGAATACAAGTAGTTAGGATAACTAGATTCCTAAACTAGCAAGTCATTTATATCAAATCTAGAATGCACAAGAGAAAATACATAAAAATCCAAGAATATCACAACAATTCTAATCTATATAATTTAGTAGGGTAACCCTAATTCTCCCGCATCAAACGTGGTCCGGTTTCCTCACTATCTCTTTTGGACCTCCCCTAAAATCTCAATTACATCTCAATCCTTAGTCACAAAGTAAAGACACACATCTCTCTCTCATCCAATCACACTTTTTCCTGTCACTTTCTCTCTCTTTGTTCTTACCTTTTTTGCTCATTTCCTTTCAATTCCCCGGCAAACAACACACAAATCCAAAATCCGTGTATCCCAAGAATCTCCATGTAAAAGCCCAAGCCCCAAATAAATTTCCCAAATCCTTCCACACACCAATATAATTTTTTTTTATTATCTATTTTGGACATTAGAAATTCTATTTATTTCGTTACTTAGTTCTACAGCTTATTAATGTTTTTATTTATTTATAAACGAAAATTTTTAAGTTTGATTTTGGAAAAACGCAAATTTGAACCACTCTATTATGAGGCTGAGAATTGGATCCCCTTCTGAACAAATGGTGAGGATCATCGTGACCCACAAACATGAGCAGTTAGATTTTAATTCAACGGCTACAATTATTATAACTTTTAAAATAAATTTTTGTTTGTAGTCGTCCAACGATTTATATTAGTGGGTCATGAAGATCTCTACGGCTGAACAGTCCTCATGAATACTATCATTTGTTAAAAAATAAAAATAAAAATACCCCACCTATTTATTATTTGAGCTGCCTCTCTCTCTCTCTGTCTCTCTCTCTCTCTCTCTCTCTCCCAAAGTCTCTCAAAACACACAAGAAACACACACACACTCTCTCTCTCTCTCTCTCTCTCTCTATCTCTGTCTGCAAACCAGACCATGAGCGGCGGTGGGGAGACTAGGGTTTCAATCACGGACAATGTAAAGCTCACGATCCAGAACATCAGAGATATGACCGGGAAGCAGCACGGCGACGATGAAATCTACGCCGTGCTCAGGGAGTGCTCTATGGATCCTAACGAGACCGCTCAAAAGCTCTTGTATTTAGGTAATAAAAAGGGGATATTTTTCTGCATGGTTTTTGTGTTTTGCATTAGGTTTTAGGCCGATGGGTTTCTGGGTTCTGTGTTTTTGGCGCAGCGATTTATTGGGTTTGTTTTGTTTTTGCCTTGTGATCGATGGGTTTTTCTGGGTTTTGAATTTTCTTTAATGGGTTCGTCTCCCTTTTCGGAGAAAATCGAAGATACAAAAAATAAAGAAAATTGAAGATACGAAAAGAAAATTGAAAACCTTTTCTTTAAATATGTGAAGTGGAAAAGTGTTTGAGTAGTTGAAAAGAAGCTTCGTTGTTGTTTTTCTTGTTTTGGTTCTCTTTGGCTGCTGCGGACTGGGTCGGGGAAGGAGTGTGTTTAAAGTTTGTGTTTTTTTTATGTTAGTTTTTGCACTGAAAGATATGAAATTCCGACCCTAGAAATGTAAAAACGTGAAATTTAGCTTTCCCCCTTTACAAAAATTGGTAAAAGCTAATGAGAATCATATTCGCCATGTTATTTTCTTCGCAGAATGTTTATTTTTAACGGTTCACTAAGATTTGAAAGCATACACTGCCAAGAAAATTGTTGTCAAAGTGCAAGATAACTTTTTGTTATTTCTTTGTTTTTGCATTGACCATTAGGACTATTCTAATAATGCTGTTGTGCTTTTTTTCACTTATCTGCATGAACGCTTGTGCTTCCAAATTCTGGTTATCACAGGGTTGAATTCATTAGTTAGTTTCGTATGTATCTTAATCTTGCAAAGTAGTTCTGTGAAGTATAGGTTTTTGAGTAAGATACGTTATTATTTGTCACATAATGCACCTTGGTTTTGATGGGACATTCTTATTGGTGGACTCATATCGTGGTAGTAAATTGGATTACTTTGTTAATACATGTGTTTCCTTAAATAATTTATGGTGACATGTTAATGCATAAGATTCCTAGTTTGCATGTAAATTATTCTTGCGTTTTGTTTTAAGCGATTGAAATATTTGGGATTCACGATTAGCTTGGGCCACATATATCCTTAGGGAATTTGACTTGGTATCTACATGTCTGAGGTGGATTGCTCCTTTAGTTGTCTTGCTGTATATTGCCTGAGTTGGATTCTTCCTTTAGTTGTCTTACTGCATATTGCCTTGTCCATCTCTACTTGTGTCCTTCCTCATCATTGTTTTGTAGAAGTTGTCATGCATAACACTCATGCTTTTTGCACGAAACACCTACCAAAAGTTACCTAACTCCTGAAACTAATGAACATATTGTTTTTGTTGGCAGATACCTTTCATGAGGTCAAAAGCAGAAAAGATCGGAGAAAGGAGGTAAATATCTTGTGTTCTTCTATAATTATATATACATCCAGTAATGCATGCTTATTTATCAACGCTGATTTAGTATAGTAATAGTTAATATGTTTCTATCGTCTTTTCATTTGTTTGCACGTGTACTATGTGATGCAAGCTAGGCTAGTTTATAATTTAGAGCTGTTACTGTTACAGAACTCAAAGGGCAGAGCATCTGAAGATTCTAGAATGCCACCAGGCACACAGAGGCGAGTGTCTAGGGGTGGCGGCCAAGGGAATTATTCTTCTAACTTCTCTTCTGGTAAACTTTCTATCTGTTAAATACATACATATATATATATTTTCTGTGTAATATCTTGCTAGTTCTAGATTTTGGGACGCTATTGTTCTTGGTATGGATTTCTTCATTATCTTGGTGTGAAGATGCTTTTATTGGTATTTATTACCTTGTTTTATGAATTAACTTTCAGATGCTGGTGGTGGGAGGAATTATTCTGCTCGGAGGGAAAATGGGGCCAATCACTTTGCAGATAGAGGTCCCATGCCCTCTCCTGTTAAACCAGTTCAGAAAACAAAAAATACTGCTCCAGCTCCAGGCCCAAAGTAAGCTTTTGCCAATCTTTTAAACGCTTTTTGAATCTTTGAGGAATTGGTTTGTGTGTCCTAGCCCTAACCCTACTGCGTGCTTAAGAAGAATATTAGGTCTTATTTTTCCTTTTAATTTATGATATACATCTCTATATACAGAGCTTCAACTGGCTCACCAAATGGGCTAAAAAGCCTGCCAAATGGAAATTCTACACATGGTGGCTCCCCCAAATCCCCTACAGATGTTGACAACAATGGTTGCGAAGGATTTTCAGCAATAGTTGTAAAAAAGTCAGGGGCTGCAGCACCTCCTCCTGCTGTTGTGGCATCTACACCTACCTTTGGCTCACTGGATGATGAAAAGTCTGTGTCAATACCTAACCAGACCCCAGTTTCTGCTACATCTGCCCCTGCTTCAACCGTTCCTTCCTCTGCGTCTGATCCTGCTCTGTCAAATCATACTCAAGGAATCCAAAATGGTGTTATTGGTTTAGAGTTGTCCAAAAGTGAAAAAACCACCCCAAGATCTGTTAATTCTGTGCAAAACAGAAAGACTTCAAATGATTGCAAGGTGGCTGAAAACTATGGAGATATTGAGCATGATGGTTCCTTGGCCCAGAGGCCTTCTAATAGTGATAAACAGTTGCAGTCAATGCCTAATGTTCCTGTCAAAGGTATTTTGATATGTTACAGACTAGGAGTTGCTTTTTATCATCATGCCCTCACGTTTGCTGCATGCTTTGAAAGTGATTTAATTCATCATGTACGCCCTGGCAATGCTTGCATAAGTCCCCGAAAACTCTATACTGGTTTTCTGCCCCCTTGTATCTATTCCATCAATTTACCTTAGACTGCAAGGAAAGTTCTTCAGACTCGAGTTTTCCTTCTTTTCCCCTCAATTTTGTTAGTCAATCATAATTTGTATCCTTGCATGTGCTGCATCTGCAATTTCTTTATCAGCAATAATATTGTCTTTGTTATTGCTATCCTTGTGTGTGTGCTCAGTATATGCTGTCACAATTATGCAATACTCATTGTGTTTAGTATCTGTCATTGGTATCCTTGTTTGTGCTTAGCATCTTTCATTACTTTTGTTAGTAGGTTTTTCACTTATGTTTCTTAAACAGTGGTTGCACCGGAGGTTGGAACAAATGCTGTTGAAGCTACTTCTCACTTGCCTCGTGACTCGAGAGTCTCAGTTGCAAAACATGTTACTTTCCCAAATCATATCCAAGTGCCTGAAGCTTTGAAAAATGTATTGACCTTTGGAAGTATCGATGCTCCTTTTGGAGTGAGAGTAGACTCTGTTAAGGGTACTGGTGGCAATAATTTCTCTATGGGTGCTGTTGAGTCTTCCCAGGATACTGATGAAACTGCTAAAGAACCTTCTCCTAGGTTGGTGATTTTTTGCTTATGCCTATCTCTGGTTTTGGCTTGTTTGATGTGTGATTTATGTGCTTTTCTCTTCTGTTTAGTGATAAGAGAACATAAGCTTGAAAGTTCTATCCAAATATTTTAATCACGGTTTATCTTCCATAGCATAAAGTATTTATATTTATCTAGTGGAATTATTTTCTTGAGAAATTTTGCTCATCTCGTCTTTTTTTTTTAATGCAGCAATAATATTGTATCCTCTTCTGTTCAAGGAGATTATTCTGAAAGTTTAGCTGATGCGCTTGAAAGCTTACCACCTCTAGATAATGTACCTTCAAGTACAAACTCAAAACTTGAACTGCCGAAGCAGGACTCGCAGTTGCCACCAGAAAGTCACCAGAACCCAACACCTTTAAATGCCCCGACCTATAGTCTGGGTTTCTTTCCTCCTATGTTAGGGAGCCAACTTTTACAAGTCGAAGGGCACGATAATCCGGTTCATGAAACAGCCCGCCTTCCAAGCTTTGTTGTAAGTCCTTCAATTACTAAGAGTAAATTTGTACTTGAAGTGTAGCTTTCCGGATAAAGTTTCTTTTGTTGTCATTGTATGTTCTGATCTGGGTAATTCATATTGTAGGGTGACAACCCTGCTGCTTTGCCTAGCCCGAACTCAACTCCACCCCTGCCAAGCTCGGCAGCTGTCTCTCAGCAGTCCATTCCTATGTACAGGCAGACTTATCCCCCAAATTTCTACCCATATGGCCACTATCTCTCTCCATATTATATGCCACACATGCAGCAGTTCTTAAGTCACAACGGCAGCTTTCCTCCACAGCCTTCTACTGGGAATGTTTTTCTACCACTGCCACCCCCAGGGGCAGCTTCTTCCGGGGTTAAGTATTCTCTTCCGCATCTCAAGCCTGGTGCCAATGCTGGAAATCCAACACAATACAGTTTTCAATCTGGTGGTCCATTTATCACCACCGCTGGTGGTTATGTTCCAGGTCCAACAGTTACATCTGGAAGCTCTGTTGGTAATGAAGATCATGGAGCATCGCAACTGAAAGAAAATCATATCTACACAACTGGACAGCTGGTTGGTCTTTGATTCCATATAATTGAAGTCTCTAATTTCCTTGCAGGACAGAAAAGCTTGAATCTATGTGGGGTGTCGTCTTTATGAAATATATTAGACTGACCGTCATGTTACTTATTTTCCGTCTTATTTTTCTTATAAAGTGTATCTTTGGGTTCTCTGGCTAATACAGTTCCTTTTGGGTAATTTTTTTGGCAGACAGAAGGCTCATCTGTGTGGATACCTGCTCCAGGACAAGAGATATCCGGCTTGCAGATGAGTTCTATGTACAACCTTACTCAGGGGCCGCGTTTCCCCTTCTCACCTATGCAGGCTGGTCACGGTGGCATGCCTGGGATGTATCCACCAGGGCAAACGATTGTTTCTCCAACATTTGTGCAACAACAGTCTCCAGCTGTGGCAGGAGCTGCTGAAACGATAGGACCCCAGTCCGCTTCTTATCACCAGGCTCAACAACCACAGACAAATTGGAATTAGGCATCATTTGTTCTGGCAGAAATACATGCGAGAGGCGACGACACATCTTCCGATCAAGTTTAAACTGGGTATCTGATATCTGGCATGTTTTGAGGTGTATATATGAAATGCTGCCCAGAAAATTTTGAAAGAAGATGGGAGGTTTGGGTTTTCCCAGTGCTCAGCTTTTATCCTTAATTTTTTTCTTAGCCTTTTCTCTTTCCTTTTATAATTTTAATTCGAAAAGTAATATTTTGGTGGGAAAACTGAGGGGGATGGTAAGAGTTTAGAGGTGGGTGGGATTTGTCAAATTTTTCCTTTTCTGATGTCTCACCTGTATATTATGATGATAGCAAGAAAAATGTCGAATTATACGATTGTAATTTGTACATTGAGAATTGGCTTCTCTATTTGTTTTGTCAGTTAGAAGTGTGGTATTTTTATTTTTAGCTACGTTTTCTGAAATTTGATTTTAATTTCACTTTGTTTCCTGAAACTCAAACGTCGCTACTTATGAAACTCAAAATTTGCCCAATTTTTGCTTTTGGAACTCAATTTTAATTTCATTTTGTCTTTTGAAACTCAAAAATCGTCATTGTATTCTATAAAACTCAAAATTTGCTTTACATTGTCTTAATTTGTTAATTCCGTTACGTGGGTTTGATTTGGTGCTTCAGGCTAATTAGTTTTTTTTTTTTCATCTCTTCAACTCAAGCACAGGAATCCAAAAAAATTAACTCTGATTTTCTTCTTTTCAACTTAATATATTTTTATTATTAAATGTTATCATATAATTAAGATTTATAATTAAATTCATTGGCATGTGTGGCATAGTCTTATTGTCTTGTGAGTTCCACATTATGTTAGGGATACGTGACTTTTGAGTTTTAGGAAGAAGATAGTTCACGTGTTAAATGGAAACGAATTTTAAGTTTTAAGAGTAAAGTGCTGTCTTTTGAGTTATTGGTAATAAAAAGAAATCAAAATTAAATTTTATAAATTTAGCTAAAAATAAGCCTTTTAATTATTGAACCCAATGCCACTTAGTACTATGATCTAGTGATATTTTTCTTTATTGGTAAGTGATAGGTATATGTTTGATTCTCGCCAAAGACAAATTTGAATCATATTATTGCTAGTCTACTTCTCCACCCCCTTAGTGTTATCCTTAGTTTTATCGTTTGTTAAAAAAAAAAAATTATTGAACCCAGGTACCTTCAAGAACATGAATTGTTTTTGTCAACACTCTTTTTCATTGACTAGGAATTCGATTGTTGTCTGTCCTAAATTGTGAGACAATTTCAACACTGTGATTAGCCTCTTTTAACCTAATTACCAATACCATGCATCTTTCATTCTCTAAACCCAAACAAGAAACAAAGTAATCAAATTACACAACTTGCTCGCCCTCAAACTCAAACGAGAAGTCGGCACTGCTCGCCAAGAATATTAATTGGATAGGGTTATTCACACTCTTGTTAATTATTGTCTTCAATTCATTCGATTTGAAGGCCGAAAATTGAGAAGAGTGTGTGAAAAGTAAAAACGAGTGTGGAAAACACTACCCTATTAATTAATATTTATGCACATTACAAACAGATGTTTCTTGCTACTATATATGTAGCAAGGTTTTTGTCATTTTATTTCATACACAGTTGCATTTGCCAGGGGACCATTTTTGATAAATGGGTACCTACAAAAGTCAAGCAAAGACGCGATGGTGTTTCAGGTTGGAGGGGGGAGGGTGGTGCGGTCTGAGACTTCATCTCCACGGCGAGCATCTTGAAAGAATTTTTCCGTAGATAATCCAGCTGAAAAAGAAATGAAAAAAACAGAGAGATTCACACACAATTTTGATAATAAAGCTATCCACAATATAGCTTTTTGGTTAAGGTGATTCCCGTCAATCATTTTAGTTATTCCGTAAAAAATTTCTGTCAAATTGAGGGTATTTTATTTTTGTCAAATCAACTCCTCTAATTGAATTGGTGGTTTTTTTAATTTAACGTAAACTTTTCACAGAATGATCAAAATAATTGACGGTGGACAATCTCAGAGACTAACTCTATCAGTTTTAAGTTTCAAGGACCAAAGTGAGGAATTATGACAATCTCAAGGACCAAAGTCCAAGAATTATGGAAGTACCTGCCTTGAGGCAGCAACATATATCATTTCCTCAACCCCTCCAGCAATCCTCCCGAGTTCAAGTAATCCCTCCTCGCCCTCGAACTGAAGGTGCCTATTAAATCTTTCAATTCGTTGTATACAATATATTCAATAAATTATTGTCCATGATTAACAAAAAAAGTTAAAGATTTGTTTGGAGATGTTTTTTCAAATGACCGAACCAATTTTAGAGAGAATATTTTTACGTTTCAAAAACACTTGAAGTGCTCTCTGCATGAAACACCACTTATATGCTTCTTTCAAAAAGTACTTTGAGCGCTTTTCAAAAATTTATTTGCATTTTTAATAAGGATTGATTCCAAAAAAATTTTCACCTAAAGTGTTTTTAACCATTTTAAATGCACTTCCAAACCAGCTATAAATCAGTGAGTAAATTGTCACGCATGATGAAACATATAGGGAAACATGTACAAATGTAACTAGTCACAACTTTCTAATTAAAATCAAAATGGGGACATGAAACAGACAATAGACGAGAGATTTTTCAGTGTAATCGGTACACAAGGTAGTACACTACGTGTTATTATACAAATGGTGAGATGTGTGTGTTAAAAATTTAATAACTTAAAAATAAAATTTCTCATCACTTATATAGAAACATATGGTGTACCATCCGTATTCCGGCCACAATGAAAAGTTTCTCTTTGAGCAGGTCTTTGGTTATTGATATCCATCAAAACTGGCCAACCAAACACAATCATCAGACTTCAAAGCAAAATTCAAATGGAAAAAACCAAGTAAGAAAATAAAAAGTCAACTATAAACATGTTCTTACCTTGATCTAGACGATAGAGAGCGATTACTTAGAGGCTGAAAGTTGCAGACAAGATGTAAACAAAGTTATGAACGCCCAATTAAAGCCGAAAGGAATAAAAGGTGACTCAACTTTCCAAGTGTGCTTAACCTTTTTTTTTTCGTAATTACGGTCCTCTATTTAATTTTATTTTTTTCCTACAACTGTCATTTATTTTCTGGACTCTACTTATCTCTATTATTATTTTTTACAAACGATATTGTTGTGGGTTAATTGTTAGGAGGGAAGAGATCAGATTAACGTCATAGTGCATAAACATTGATGCTTTCTACTATTGTAGTAAAATAAGATCTAATACTTATCTCTACTATTTAATAAAATTCTCTTTGTCAATTGCGAGAAGGTGAACAAACCATTCTACCCCTATCAACTAAGCTAAAGAAAAATAACCAAAATAATAATTATGGGCTATATAGTAAATTACACTTGAAATAATTTTACTATTTTTTCTCTCTCACAACCATGTAACCATATGAGTTGTCCCAATCTTTTCTCCCACCTTCCTCTCTCTTCCACGTTTTTCTTGTAAATATAATTAACTTTTAGTGAATAAATAGTCACTACAAACAATCGCTAACGATGTGAACAACCTCTTCAACGACCAAACACCGTTTGAAGATCGTCACCAAAAAGCTTTAGCGACCAAAACATTTATATTTTCTCTCTTTTTTAACTTTTATTTTCAAAATTTTAATAACCACATGCATAACATATGAACAATTGCTAATATACCAAGTATAATCTTTATGTCATTCACTTCAACGTGATTTGTTACTCACCTATTGGAGGTGAGGTTTGTTCTACTAATCCGAGGACTTAGGGTATGCTTAATCTGACCTCAACATGAGATGACAATGAATCACTTACCAACTCGACTCATCAAATAAAATCTGTCACTTTAATTCCCTGCTTAGTTATAAGCCATGTTACCATGTTTGACTTTTATCCTTGAAATTATTAGTTATAACGATCTCATATTGATTTTTTGCAAATATACTCTTTTCTGAGTAATTTATAATATGAACGGTTCGATTATAATCACGAAATTCTGTGAGTCGCTTACAAAGTATCTTGAGAAGGAACTCCCCGTTAATCTAACAGCCAAGTTAATTCCTAATATAGAGATAGTCCACTTTCTTTATCTTGTCAATCGCTATCCAACGACTCCGCCTCCAACCAGGCAAGAAGTTGGGAGTATGAGTGTACATATGAACTGCTGCTTAAAATAGCAAAAGGGAAGAAAAATGAAAGAATGTGTGATACTTTAAGAAAGTAGACTGTCGGAAAATGTGTTGCCCTCCCTAATTGTTGCATCCCTACATGGTACAAAGTTAAACAATTTTCGTGCAATTTCAAACGTTCAAAAAAATTGAAACGATACAGAGAGAAGATTAATACGATTTATACGTCATCATGTGCAAGGATTACAGGTATAAATCAAGGAAGATATGAACTCTCTGAAGTGAAGACATGCTTCATGATGAGCCAACTGTTGCAATTCTGGAGAGGCGAGTCTCGAGGTAGGCTGGCAGAAGCTTCTGGCTCATTCATTCACGGCGTTTCATTGATTTATAAATCACTCTTCTGCAAACTGAGCTTTCTATTGAAGAATGTGGCATGATTTGAGCTTGTAAGTCTCACAAATCTCGTGTTTTTTAGTGACTAAATTTATGCCTGTAAATTGTTTGGGACATCCATTAACATTCATTGTTGACTAGGACAAGATTGTGTTGGAGATATGTCAACAATCTGTGATAAACTTAATTATGCTAATAAATAATAAATGTGGATATATGTATTAACAGTGTACGAACAATGAAATAAAATTATATAGAAACAGTAAAGATCAAGGCTTGTGTACCGCAATGTCCTTGAAACAAAAATTTCGTCCCTACTCAGTGCTTTTAGTTCTACGGACGTCTGCTTCACCAGGATTCAACGATCAAGTCAGAATTCTTGCACCGGAAAACTTGACTTCTGGCAAATATTTGTGTGGTTCTCTCAGAAATGATATATGTGATTGTAGAAGAAGAATGTTAATTTTATGTTTCCTAAATGCCATGCAGATGGATGTATATATAGCATAATTATGCTTGTTCGCAACAGGAATGGAGAAGGGATGCATATGTTGGGAGACTTCATCTGTAAGGGGTGCTTTGCTCTGCAGTTTTTCTGAACTCTTCAGACTTCATCTGAAAGGATGAGTCTGTTGGTTTTAATAATAAAAATAATAATAAATCCGAAAATAATTTAATTATTACAGCCCGAGCCCAAGGCCCATCCTATTAATTAGCACACCCCAAAGTCCAACTCTAAGGGTGAGCCCAATTTTAGTCTCCAAGATCCATCATTCAAATTACTTTTTATAAGGGACAAAACCTTTTAAAGTGAGGACTTTTTGGTGGTGAGCAATGTAGGACAATGAAATTCCACTCAAAATTTCCAGTAAATTGGAGTGAATTTCTACGAAGAAAAGTAAAGAAAAAGGAAGGGCTTTAAAATTGACAAGACAAAAGGGGACACAACGGAAATTTACAAATTTGTCGTTCAAACCCTGTTTTAGCCATTCGAGATTGTTTAGACTTCCAAAATCACATTATAATCTGTAATAAAAAATCGAACTTTTTGTTTGTCATTCAGTTAATGTCGTTTTAATTTCTTTTGATGTCATAAGGCCTTTGAGTTACTCCAAGGTGTCCTAATTACGTCATTTAAGTCATTGGTTGGCTCCTATTGTAATCATCATTTTCAATCTTAATAAAAAGCCCCTTTGGAGTTTCTCTAAAAAACTGGTAGATTCCGGACCATCAGTTTTTCAAGGATTTACGCTTGTAATCTTTAAGCTTCGCGCTGCGTCATTTGTAAATCAACTAATATAGTATTTGGTTAATCAAATCTAAAAACTGTACTTAATTAGTCTCTTTGCCTCATCTCTCTTCTCTACATCACATGGAAAAAGTTTAAAAGCCTCTTCCTTCGGTTTCACGTTTAGACAACGATACTTTGTGGTGTCCTCCATATCGATCAAAAGCAAAAGAATGGTTTTGCAAGCCTGATGCTTTCAGCCTTCAGACAACAGTTGCAGTATCTTCTACTTCTTTCTCTACACTTTCTTCGTCGGTGGCTTTGGGTTTTGACGTCGGTAAGCTTTGCTTGGGGAGCTGTTTGCTCGTGCTGTCTTGCGGCTTTTTCAGGTTTAGCGACGTGTAAACAGACATTCCGCAGAGAGCTGCGACAGCCCCACAAATGCTCACAAAGCCCGGATCCGAGTTAAATATAAGGTAGCCCCCTAGTAGTATAACGCAAGTCTTGAACTGCCCTAGAACAACGTGGGAAGTTGCTGAGGTTGCCCTGCATATAACACAGAACAAGAAAGAGTTTAAACTTCAAGCCAATTCTAGTAGCTAGTAAATCCAAACTGTGGAGATGAAGCCCTCGCGGTTAGCGTTAGTGGTGAGGGAGGAAGAGGTAATCAGTCGGGTTAAGACTAGAACGAGTTTCACCAATGTAAGCGGAAAAAAAAAGGGTGAAAACAGACTCACCCGAGTGCCAAAGCTCCGGACCATTGGAGGAGAAAACCAAGGACTGCCGATGTAAGAATAGCGGTTGAGTTACTGAAATCCCACTTGAAAAGTAGGACCCCTGGTGGATCCAGCCAAGGCATCAGAGCCAGCAAGAAGAATATCGTGACGGGGGTTGTCTTCCACATCAGCCTGCAGTTCCACATCAGAAATTGTAATTCTCGCAGGGGTGTATTATTTGACTGATTGCTTCATTGATTTAAGGAGGAAGTAATTAAGGGGAGAATTCTTACGCGAGCGCGGTCCAATTGCCTTGCTGCTGAAGATTAGACCATAAGATTTTGTTTACAGCACTTGGAACTATCCATGCAATTGCAATCAAAGCACCAAACAAATTGAACTCTAAATCTGTTACAGTTGCTACTGCCACACCTGCCGAGACTACGGCTAGAGCCAATACCTGCTCAACACAACCATTGAGATAGGAAATTGAAAACCAAAAATTTATGTTTCTTTGAATCGTAAACCATTTTACTCACCTTGTTAAAAGAAATGGTTTTTCTGAAGAGAATGAACTCGGCAAAAACAATAGTAGGAGTGACAGCAATTTTAGCCATCTGGTAGAAGCCAACACTGGAGGAAGCAGATCAAGGTGAGGAAACAGGACATTATACGTTTCTAGCAAGCTGATTTTTGCGAGGGAACTGATTCTCGCACTCCCTTTTCTCTCTCTGCACTCGTCCCTTTTTTCTAGGGACATAAACAAAGGGAGGAGTGCAGAAGGAGAAAACGTGAGTGTGAAATCACTACCAATTTTGTAAAAGATGAAAGAAAGCTCACAAAGAACCTGTTATGTTTTAGGCTGGTGTTTGCAAGACCGGATGCAAAAGCCATGACCGCGCCTAAGGAGAAGAGGGAAGTGAAAGGAGTGGTTCTTGAAGGAGGAGCAACCGGAAGAATTGAGAGCGACTTGAAAATGGCGAGAAGCAGCCATGCTGTCACATAATGGATCAATGTGAGAAAGATTGGGAACTTAAATCCAACTCTCCCCATTATCTGCAAGCAGAGAAATGCAACTTAATCATAAGATCGATTATCAAACATAAATATTCGGCAACTCTTTCCGAACGAAAGCCTGTTGACCCCGCGAAATTGACAAAGCATAGTGACTGAAAAAAGGATCTTACTACTTTGTTTGCAAGGATGATCCCCACAGAGACTGTGAAATTGAAGGACATAGCCACAACCGGACCACAAAAACGCTGCTGTTGGCGCTTGGCGCCTTCTGATGTTCGGATGTCATTGTAGATAGAGCCTCGGAGTTCTTCGAGCGCTCGACCTGATAGTTTGAAGTAATATGAGAAGAGAACTACAAGAACTTGAAATTTCGTCAATTTAACTAATTTGACAAGAAAACATCAAGATATAACATATTGCTTGGTGAGTCCTGCCCATTGTTTCAGTACTCACGAAGAACAATTTGTTGCCTTGTTGAAGCATTCAATCAAACTCTTCTATTATTTATTTTTCTTGAAATAAAAAGGCAAACGCCAACAAGGCTCTCTCCCTTTGCGAGAGTCGGAATGAGCGTCTATTGTTTATTTTTCTTGGAATAAACAGAAAATTATTATATTAAAAAAAAACCAGACAAACCATTGTAATTACAGCACAAACAGATGAAAAAGTGCATTTAACCAACATATATTAAAAAGGAAAAATAGCCACACCAGAAACCAATCATAAAGAACAACAGCAACCAAGCATTATCCCACAAAGGGGTATCGGTTGTATGAATACTCAAATGTCACTGTACTCGGCATTCCACCAAGCCTTTCGTTAGCAAACAGAACCGATCACAAAAGAAATATAATATGTAAATAAAATATATATATTTATGATGCAGTTGAGAATAATGCGCATTTAGATTTTTCAAACCTGCTTCTCCTGCATCACTATCTTTTCGTTTGAGGAACTTCTTAACTTCGTTCCCCACCAATGAATCCCACAGCCCCATACCAAATGGTGGGATCAAGCAGCAGCCATCAAATTTATCACCAGAAAAATAATCAGCAACCCTTCAGAATTGTTTCTCCACGCGGAAAACGAAAAGGGTTCTGCGAAAAACGTGGGAGAGAAGAAGGAAAATCCAGTTGCATTAGAGTTCTTCAATCCTATAAACACTGGCTTTCATATTTTTCTACCTAATTTCTTTCTTTTTTCTTTCTTTCTAATTTAATGATATAAGATCACGTAAAACAAAATAAATTAATAATAATAATAAAATGATGCTTGATGCTTAAGAAAAAAGAAATGAGTTTATTAGGCTTTTCTTTTTGCTCAGTTGCAATGTATGTGTGCAGAAGATTTGATCTCGTTCTCTGAGATGGACAGGTGGGGGAGCATATAAGTATTGACGGGCGTAGAATTCGAAATGATGTAGGTTTCCGGAGAAGTAAAGGAAACAATAGGGAGAGAGATTTGCATAAATAATGACGAAATAGTCAAGATGCATAATATTACATGTGCTAGAGTGACCGCCAAGTGCTCATTTCTCATTACTTAGAAAGCCATGGAGTGCTCGTCGTGCTCGTAATAGACAAATACGGTTCTACAACAAAACTCTAAACTCTCAATCTATCGATCATATGGTTTCATACTTAGGTGATTTTTGGTAAATATGATCTTTGAGGGAAGACTAAAAAATAAACCGTTTAGATCGTTAAAATATATTACGAAGTGAGTTCCACAAAAAACGTGTGCCAAAAGTTCTGTAAAAAAAATTTGTGCTACTAATCTGTCCCCTTATTTAGTTTTAATTTTACTTTTTAATTTATCAAATATATCATTGAATTTGATGACACATGCTATAATCATCATCTTTTTCACATAAATAATAATTTGGTTTAACTAGTAATTAACATGATCTATAAGTCATGATCATGTGACTGATAAAAGAAGCGAGTTTAGGTAGAATTAATTTGCAGCTACGTTATATTATACATGCAAAAGGGTATGTTTTAAGACAAATATCAATCTTTTGGATAGATGGAAATCTTTCACGTTAGCTAGATATGATAGCATGACATCTTAACCTAAAATTTTCATGCAAGTGACAAACCTTCGCATTAGAAGAGAAAATTTATATCAAATTCGGAAATCACGACCTTTGGTGAATGCAGCCATTCACGCGTGTGTAAGTAATTGTGAGCTGTTATTATTGTAGATAGGGTTAGATTTGTATCAATCAACGATTGTCAAATGATTAATGCTTAGAGGTTGCTTGAATTTTTTTTCTCGAGCTAAAAATGTTTTATGACAACTAAAAGTGCTTCAGAATATTTTTGGCAGAACAACTTAATAGTTTTTCTGGATTATATAAGTGTTTTTTTGAAGTGCTTCCTGCAACAACAATCCCAAATAGAATCTTTAATCCAACTACCTGTGGGGCATTTCACAGAGGCTGTGGGAGTTATTTATCCAACCTCACAATTCGTACCACTTGTTTGATTTGGAGCCAACAGGATCCAAATACGAAAAAGTGAGATGGTGGCATCCTTAACGTTGAAGTTCCAACGAAACAAGTTATACGTTCAACTGTCCCTACTTCTTCGCTTTCCCAACTACCAAAGCATTAGTTAGCCAACAAATGCAGCACCGTCTTCAAATTTGACGCTCCACCTTACTTGTGGGCTCTCTGCCCTCCCATTTGTGAAGGAGTAATTCCTCTAAATTTCCTTCTCTTTTCTCGTCCTCTCTTATTTGAATGGTCACAATTAAGTCACGTTAACATTTGGTGTTAACTTCTTTATAAAGAGAAAAAAAAAAGTGAGAGAGAGAGGATCCTACTCCTTTCGCAAAACCTATTGTGCTTGGTGAAAATTGAGTGCACAATTATTTATCGTCTAATTTTTATCTACTTTTATTCTTTTTTTTTCAATTAAGATTGGGCTGGGCCATGTTTGACATGCGCTTGTGAGGTTAGCACTCGACTCGGCTCTGGGCCAAATTCAAAATTTTGAAAAATAAATACGTAAAACATACTGATTACAAACTTTTAACTGTAACTAAAAATTTAGATGAGTTTGAGATTTGCGTAATAGATAAATTTAGAATATGCTGGTAGCGATTCGACTAAACATGTTTAAGCGAGTGGGAGGCAAGGTGGCCTTAGTAAGGTCACTGTACTGGAAGAATTAGTACAAATATTTCAATGCTTCCTCTTTATAAATGAATGTAATCAAGTAATTACTGCGTATAAATTCAAAACTGAACGAATGGATTATAGTTACAAAGAGTGTACTTATTTATCCTGGAGACATTTCTCTAGGTACTCATTTTCCCTCCTAATCGCATCGAGATCGGCTCGTAGTTTGTCTACATTTAAGCTTCGTGAAGCCATGGCTGCTAGCTTCTTCTCATGCTCGCCCACTTCTCGTCGGGTTCTATCGGTTGCCAGGATTTTCTCACGAATTTGTTCGAAGCTCTCGTGGATGCTAGTCAGAAGCCTATAAGCCTGCCTCCCAACTGCATCTTTCTTTGCTTCTCTGCAAACAAGTACCGGGATGGACTTGTCAATGTCATAACTATGTAATTTTAAGGCACAGACGGTTTATGGGAAAATGAATTTCGTACCTGAACACCATTTCATCCACAACAGCATAAGTCCGATGAAGACGTTCTTGAATAGAATTACTCTCTAACTGAAGCTCCCTGGTGTCTTTTAGGATCTGCTCAATGTCAGCTTCTTGCTTCCGACTGTTCTTGGTGATCTCCTTTACCCTTTCAATGTAGGACCTTCTTGATGACAGTTTAGGCTGCTTCTCTAGACCCGTAGACAGTTTAGAAAGTTCCTCCTCCCTACCGAAAGATGAAGACATCAACAATAAGCAAGCAACCGAAGTTGTGAAACTGATTAGTAAGTTAATTAAACAGACAATGGCAGTATTTTATCAGATTTTATACAAGAAAGTTTTAAATATCCCCTCCATCTTGTGCCTTTAATAATGAAATATGTTACTTTTTTAAAAAGTAAAGATTCCCAAACTTTATCATGAATCACAGAAGTTCCGAAGACGGCAGGAGCATAGACAATATGACCCAGAAAATGCATTTATTTAATTTCGAGAAACTTACCTTTTTTGAATTTCAGATAAGATAGATTCTTTTTCCAGTTCATAATCTTTCAGCTTTTGGAGCTTTTCCTGAGCATATGGGTTGTTTGCATATACAGACTCCTGAAGACTTATCTTTTTCTCTTCCAAATGCCTTCTGACTGCTTCCCTGTGAAAAATCATTGGTATCAGATGAAACAATACATACATATATGCTGGAAAAGGTCGTACCATTTGCAATATTTATATCTAGCGCGTGAAGACATGAGCTGTTAAGGTTTAGCTTTTACAAAGGTATATTTTAGTCCCAATATACAAGTTAGTCGTCATGAACAATTAAATAAAGATTTACATCTTACCACTGTGATGTCAATTCCCCAAGGTGATGCTTATGAACATCTACTTGCTCATTAAGTTTCTCAAGGTGAAATTCAACAGAATGATGGACGTCAAACGCCATATCTGCTGCTTCTTTTAACAATTCCAACTCTTCTTCAAGGTGTTTTAGTTCTGAAGTTTTTGCATTAACCTCCTCCATGAGCAATTGCTCCTGATTTTGCACTTTTTCAGTCGAATGATTCCCGCTAAATACATTAGTTCGTCTGTCCTTGTTGAATCCTCCCGCGCTAGAGCTGTGCACACCATTGACGCTGATTTCAGGCACTTCACCTTTTAATGTGAGTTCGTCCAATTTGGCTTGAGATTTGTCATGACTAAGGTCTGGTCCCTCATCACCAGTTTTGTAGTCCTCCAAACTGCTTTGAAGGCCATCTTCTTTCACTTCCCTTTCTTCACTGACACCCTTGGGACCAGCTTTTTCACCAACTTCAGACGAATCTGAAAGCCTCTCCACTAAGAATCTTACTAACTTGTATGATTCCTCTTCAGATGGATACAAGAACTGCCGTAAGCAACACATATAGTCTGTTTCTAAGCATAATTTCAGAATATTAAGAATGACATGAACTACAATCAGAAGCAAAAGAACACGCACACGCACACACAAAATTTAAACAAATAAGACATGATCTCATATATTTCATATAGATTCAAATCAACATACTGGCAGTTAGTCAGTCAATAATATACAAATAAACCAAAACGGTTCAGAACATTATCAAGACATCAAAGTTAAACATGATTTCACTCAATCACAATGGTCCTAAACGACAGTCCGAAAGCTTTATGAGCAAATTAAAGTGATTCTAAGCGACAGCATGTCCCGAACCCCAGTCCCCGGTTTACATATATAGTTCAATGTTACTTAATTTGCATTAGCAGATATTATTACGTAAGCAATTCAATTCAATTCTGCTCCAAAAAAATTTGCTTTATTATCAGTAAATTGAACGGCGTTTCCTTTTCTTTATTTCTGTTTCTTTAGATTTCATGTTATCTAATTTTCTAAGGAAACAAACAACGGAACAAGAACTTCCGTAAGCAACACACATAAGAATGACAAGAACTACAATCCAAAGCAAAACAACACACACACAAAAATTTTGACTCAATTAAGAAGCAATCTCATACAATCACTCAACTGCACATACTAGCAGTTCCAAGACGGCTCGGAACTTAATCAAGACTGCACATTCAATTAAAAATGATTCCTTTCAATCACAATGCTCCTAAATGACAATCTGGTTGCTTTGTAAGCAAATTAAAGAGATTCAAAGTGATTTCACATCCCGAATGCCGGTGTCTGCTTTGTATATATAGTTCAGCGTCACTTAAGTTGTATAATTTTTAAGAAAAGCTTTTTCCTTGAAGGAAAAATGGCTAAATTTCATGGTTAATTTTGCATCTACATACCATAACACAAACATTATGACGTCATTATATGCTTCTAGTTCAAAAACACAATTCAATTCAATCCAATTCAGTTCTGTTAGTTTTTTCTTCCACTTGATCGCATTTTCTCGGGAAACAAACACCAAACAAGGAACCCAAAAATCGAAACTTGGCAAGCAAACGATGCGATTCTTACCTGATGGAAGCTGAGGTCGGCGAGGTAACCGAGGCTCTTGATCCCGGAAGCGATGTCCGTACAGAGCTTGAACTGGTCGGCGACGGAGGATTCGGGGAGGGAGGTGGGAAACGGGGTGGTCCTTCCGATGAGGTTGAGAGACTGGGCGCAGATCGAGACCAAGGTCGCCGGCGTCAGGTCCTTGACAGACGACAAGTCATCCGGGACGCATACGCCGGAATTCTCCAACGACTTCAGTAGTATTTCCCGCAAATCTTCCATTACCGATATTTTCGAGGGAAAATCTGATGAGATCTTCTGGGATTTTGGGTTTTCAGTGTCAAGTGGTTGTTTGACTTCTTTGTACATGTCTGGTGTTCTGTTCGTTTGGCCCGAAAAGTTTGATTCGGCGTCGTTTCTTAAGCAATTTTGTATTTTCTTAATTTAATTTTTTTGGGATAAATTACATAGAAACCTCTAGGTTTGAAGTCTATTACAACCTCATACAACATTTTAAAAATATTTTACTTTCATACCTCACGTACTATTTTATTTCAAAATAACACATCCGTTAGATTTTTTATTTAATGGTCTGTTAAATGCTGACGTTGCTGCCACGTGTCAAAAAATTTAATTTTTTATACATTAACAATATTAAAGTATTAACCCTATATATAAAAAAAATTAAAAAAAAAAAAAAAAAACCCAAACCCAGAGTCGTCATCGTCGTTTTGGAATAAGACCCTAGCTTCCCCTCCAAAGTCCTGCAACTGTTTTTCTCAGAGGGTTTGACATTTTGCAGCGAACCATGTTGTAACCCCAGAAAAGAAGGGCCACAAGAGAGCCAAAGGGTCATTTGCAAGTGAGTACTCCCAAGACTGGAAAGGCCAGAAGAGAGCTAAAGAAACGTGCCCCCAAGATTGTAAGTTCCTCTCATCTGTTTGTTTCTCGGGAAGGCAAGCGGGTCGTCGCGCGGGCCGCAGGGGGGGTGGGGGAAGGCTGGTCGTGGTGGTGTGGGGGGGGGGGGGGGGGGGGAAGTGAGTTGTCGCGGGGGTTGGGGGGAGGAGGGTACTGGGTCTGGGTTTTCAAGTGGGTCGTGTGTGGTGGATAGAGAAAGGGGCATCACCATCAAGCTCCAAATTGACAAACATGGTTGATTCAAAGAGTCGGATCTGGGCTGATTAAAAAAGATCGCTTTTGGGCTTTGTAAATAAAGGGTCTGGGAATAACATCAAGCTCCCAATTCCCTGAACACGACCTTACGAACAAGGTTGATTTCAAGGCACTTTGATGCTTTGGATTTGGTGGGTTGGCGAATGGGCGACTGAGATTTTGGTTTGTATGATTTCAAATGGTTTCTGAGATGGCATTTTTGGAATTTGATTGGGAAAATGTGGAAATTTGGAATGGTAGATTGCAAATTAAGTTTTTATTTTTTTTTTCAAATTATGAGTAAATTGTTGAATAGAAGCATGAATTTACAGAAAGTTGAAGTCTTTGCTTTTCTGGGAGGGAGGATTGTTCGTCAAAAAAGTGGTTTGAGTGGTGCGGGTAGGTGGATGACATGGGAGTGCCAACGAGATGCAGGTGAGATTGCTGGTTCATGGTTGGTTGCAGGCGAGATGCAAGTGTGGTAGAGCAGGTGCGGCGGAGATGCAAGTTGTGGTTGATTGCTGTTGTTTTGCAAGAATTGAATGACAGAAAAATGAAAAAAATATAATATAATATTGTTAATGTATAAAAAAAAAAAAAAAAAATTCCACATAGCAGCCACGTCAGCATTTAACAGACCATTGGATGAAAAATCTAACAGATGTGTTATTTTGAAATAAAATAGTACGTGAAGTATGAAAGTGAAATGTTTTAAACATGTTGTATGAGGTTGTAATAGACCTCAAACCTGAGGGGTTTCTATGTAGTTCACCCATTTTATTTTTTACAAATTTGGACTAGGTCACATAATAAGTCCGTTGTAATAGTGTTGTATCAGACGCTCCATCAATGAGAGTCGAATCTAATATTTTATTTTTTCTTAGAAAGGGGATGCGAAACTATGGCAGTACATCTTTTTGGGGGCCAGGATAAGCATTTCAGTCTTCCCTGTCAATAATCATGTGATTCACACTTTATAATTTGAATAAGTTAACATAGTCTAGTGTGTCTTTCCATAATGTTTGTCCACCCTTTCGGGGGCCAAGACTAAGTCACGATGGTGACTAGGAGGAGACTGACGTCTCTTTGAGTCTTTTCGGTCTTCCCAAAAGGTAAATTGTCATGACGAAATCACCAGCTAGTCTATTTTTAAAAGAAGATTATAAAGAACATGTATATCTATTTGGTTGGCAGTTCCTCGAACCGATGGTGGAGAAGGTAGCGGGTGCTTCTCGGATGTTCTTTCGTTTTGGGCTTTTAGGCTCATTTTCTGTTTCTATTGTTTTCTCTTTTTGTTTAGGCCATTTTTGGTTGTTTATAGGTGTTGTTGGGTCTTTGTTTGTTTGTAAGTTTGTGTATCTGTGTTTGATTGGAATAAAATCTTCCCCATGCCCAAAAAAAGAGAGACTAAAACGTTAGATTCCTGAGAAGGAAATGATGTTTCTCCTATACGATGGCAAAATCTAAAATACAATCGGTTTGTTGTAAAAGTTATGGGAGTGAATGTCCACGTATTTTAGCCAAAGATGAAAAATGAGGAAGACTTAAGAATAGTAGCATTGTTGTTGTTGTATGATGTTTTTCAAAAGACACTCATTTTACTTTTATGATTCTTCACGAATTACTTTAGTCTAAATTAGGAGGGGAAATTGCACTATTCATATGAACAATGTTTTATCTTAGTAAAGTTGTTACAAATCTTGCCAAAGTAATGTATTTTTTTGTTCGACTATTTGCATTATCAGCTCCAATGCAGCGAGGAAAAAAGGTGAAAATGGTGAGTGATTGTACACCATCTCCTCCAAATGATGCACATGTACCACCAGCTTAACCACCACCACCACCACCACCACGACCCTCATCACCATCACAATCACCTAAAAAACTAGCAAACAATAACCCAAGTATTAAAATTCTAAATGACAACACTTTATAAATATTTATTATAGTAATAATGTTGTAAATCTGGTCAAAGTAATGTTCCATTGAATTAGATAACAGGGCATCTACATATGTATATATCATGTACAACTGTACAATCATTCATCATGATAAGACATAAGAATTAGATAATAGGGCATCTACATATGTATATATCATGTACAAGTGTACAATCAGATAATCAAACAAACATCAATGTACCTATGGATGTAATTATGTTTATGAATGGACTCAATAGCTAGGACGGTTTCCCCAATATAAAATCTAGCTTTATTGAATTTCAAGGTTTGTATATTGATCATGATCTTTACAAGAGAGAGAACAAAGCTCTAATAAAGAGCCGGAGGACAGATTACAAAAATAGTGGACAACAACCACTACCTACCACATGGTTTCTGCCCTAGAAAGCCTGACACGATAAGGGCTAAACAAATAATAATTACAAGTGAGGAGATCCCATATTTTAGGGAGAGACATTGACAAAAAAGAGAAGTATGGTTGAAAAAGAAGTGAGATGACAAATTGGAAGGTTGTAGCCATCACTTTAACCCATAACTTAGCTATAGTGACAATTACAACCTGTTGTTCCTATTTTTATTGTGCAGCATCACTAACACAACCCATACTTGATTTACTTGTGATTTTGATGTATTTCAACAAGCTTCATTTTTTGTCAATGTGTCCTTGTGCATCAATAAAGTCATCATATTCCCACCAGGAAGATATTCCATAATTAGATACAAGTACTCTTCATTCTGGAACGAACAATAGAGCTTGACAATACAATTACTGTCAACCTCAGCAAATACAATTACTGTCAACCTCAGCAAACAGATTTCTCTCAACTTTCACATGTTCCACCTAAAAAAAAAAAAAAAAAACCAATTGTACTAAGCCTAGGGAAGAAAAATTAAATTAGATTTAAAAAAAAAAAGGTATGAGAGAATGTATACTTGGCCTCTCCGAAGCATCACTGATTTCTTAAGCTTCTTCATTGCATATACATGACCAGTTGCTTTTTCCCTACAGATTCTAACTTGTATCAGAGAAAGGAATAAGTCAGATGTTGTAAGGCATACATAATGCATTAAGGCCACTTTTATTTCTCAAGATGAGTTATATATGCCAAAAACAGTCAAGATGAATTATATTTGATTGTACAATTGTACATGATATATACAACTGTACAATGTGATTCTTATGTCTTATTGTGACAACACTTTATAAATATTTGTTTTTCGTTTCCAGAAACAAAGTTTGATTTTTCTGCAAAAAAAAAGAAAAGAAAAAAAGAGACACGTGGAAAGTCATTTGGGAAATGTCTCCATAATATTTTAGAGGCTAATAACTAGAAGAAGATGTCAGCCATCTTTGATTTAAAGCAGCAAGTACCAATTGATGCAGGTGTGTCAGCTTTTTTCACGTCTGAAATAGGGATTCTTGTTCGAAGTGATGCATCAGTGTGCTACAAGAGATGGATGAAGGTTCCAGTTATGGCTAAGGAAAAATTGCGGGAGTCATTGCTAGTGAGTTTGACTTTACTTCAAATTGGTCATAATAATTTCAACCACTCATCTATTTATATTTTATTTTGATTTTAGATACTGTTTGAGGTAGACTTGTGCAATTCGAAGATTCTTGCTTATGTGAATAAGAAGATGGGGAAGTTGTACTCCCATTTTAAGTTTCGGTTGCACGAGCACTACTTATCATGTGAAACACCTATGAGAGGATGAGCTAAATTGCCTGAGAAGTCACTATGGAATGAGAGACCAGTGAGTCATTGGCACTGGCTGTGCGATAATATTTACACTAGTGAAGTCTTTTTGGTATGTTTCTATATAACATTTTCTTATTTATGTTATCTTGCTGCAACACTTTGCCATGTTTCTTATTATGCTTTTTGGTATGTTTTTGTAGAGCATTTTCTTCTTCTTTTTTTAAATTTTTTTCTACAAATCATAGTCTACAATATGATTTCTTACTATATTAAAAGAGATCAACACATGAGCTTCTTAGAAATGTAAAGAAAATAATAAAAACAAAAGAAATCTACTACCTCAAATTCACACTGTGGTAATTAAATTCTTTTAACGTACTTAAAAAGTGACCTAGGAATATTATGAGCCTTTTTAGTAATTTCAATGACTTTTAAACTCCATGTCAACTTGAGATCAAATTTTATATTACAGTTTACACATTGCAAATCATGCCATATATTCGTGAACCTGACCAAAAGTGTGATGTGATGATAAATACTTTAGAACCACTCATGGATTTAAGGTGTTTCATTTTCCTCTTATGTATAATGTTGCTACAAGTAGTCCTCATAATGGCATTCTAATGTAGGATGTTTCCAAGAAAAATGCTAATAATCGAAAGAAACAAAAGTATCATCACAATGGATGGGCAAGGCCATTCATCCAACATGCTAGGAATGTTCACAAACTAATGAAATTAAATTACATATAAAATTTAGTGTGTAATTTCGATATGCTCATATTTGTTATATTTTGTTTTGAATATGAGGAGTAGAAAGGAGAACCATTTTCTGTGATTGACAATTGAGGGGGCTCTCCACAAAAACAAGAACGGCCAATGGATAAATGATATTGCTCAAGAGAAATATGTAAGTCACTTTTGTGTATGAATGTGGTATTTGTGGTATTTAGCAATTGATCAATATTGAATTCACTTTTGTGTATGATGTTCATTGCTTTAAAAATGATGTTACAAGGTGATATTACTGTTAATTATAAGTGATATTACTACTCTAATAGTTATAAGGTATGACAAATTTTGACTTGAACTATGTTTACAATTTGGTTTCTTTTCAGCCATTGAGCAATTCACGCTCCATCTTTTCCCTTAGAAAGCAAAAGCACCAAAAGAAGTTGAATTCTTTACTTATTAATATTGTTTATATATTACTTATTTAGCAATTGATGAATATTGAATTCACTGTTTTAGTATTCTTGGTGCTATTTGTTATGTAAGGATAAGATGAGAAAAAAAGGATGAAGTTATGGAGAAATTGATCCAAGAAGCACCAGATGGTACTCCACCAGATTCTTTACAAGTACCATTGGATGATGAGTTTGGCATCATGGTTGAGAACCTTGGGAGGAAGGGTAAATCTGTTAATGGTGTAGGTATTTTTCCTCGTATGGATACATCTGATTATGTTTCTTCAATGCCTTCAAGTTTTGAGGTAACAGAGATGAAAGATCAAATAAAGCTTCTATCAATTAGTTTCGTCAAGTTGGAAAAGGAGAATAAAGAGTTGAAAAAGAAGAATGATATTCTCATATTACAAGTGAAAGCTCTTTTAGCAAAGAAGTGTCAAGGCATCAACAATTCTATAGGTATTGATGATGATCTTTCAAATGTCGATGGTTCATATGCTGAAATGGAAGACCTTGGTACGGATGAAGACTGATTTATATTACAAAGTCTTTTATTGTTATCTAGTTTTAGTCATGCACATGGTAGAAATTTTTGGTTAGCTTCTCAGTGTGTAAGATTTCTCTTTTGTTAGCATCCCAACATGTATAGAGGAGTTTGTGCCCTTCATGATGAACTTACTATTAACTAGCTTTAGTCATGCACATAGTAGAACTTTTTTGGTTAGCTCCTCAGTGTCTTAGATTTCTCTTTTGTTAGCATCCCAACATGTATAGAGGAGTTGGTGCCCTTCATGATGAATTGCCATTGAGCTGAGATGGGACACTAAGATTTAGATTTTTTTGGGATTTTTATGTGAGTATATGAAATGTACTTGATGTATGCCTAAGTAGTTTATTAATGAAAATGCAATTAACCGAAACATTACCTTATATTTGACATGAATTGTAATTCTATTTTATAAATAGGGAATATGTATTGGTCTATCACATATATTTCCAAAATAGATATTTTATTCTGACATAAATGACCCAGGCTACACCACAAATGAAAAAAAAATGTGACACTTTTAGCGTCACTTATCTATTTCATAGGTGACGAATTATATAGGTCACATAATTTATTCTTTTTTTTTTATAAACAATGAATTGTAATATCAGATTATAAACAGGGAATATGTATTGGTTTGTCACATATATTTACAAAATAGGTATTTTATTTTGACATAAGTGACCCAGGCTGTGCCCTAAATGGAAGAAAAATGTGACGCTTTCAGCGTCACTTATCTATTTCATACGTGACGAATTATATAGGTCACATAATTTATTCTTCTTTATAAACAAGGAATTGTAATATCAGATTATAAATAGGGAATTGTATTGGTTTGTCACATATATTTCCAAAATAGATATTTTATTTTCACATAAGTGACCCAGGCTATGCCACAAATGGAAGAAAAATGTGACGCTTTCAGCGTCACTTATCTATTTCATACGTGACGAATTATATAGGTCACATAATTTATTCTTTTGTGACGCCTTATCCGTCACAACCTCCTATTTTTCGTAAATTTAAACCAGTATTAAGTGACGAAAGCAGTGTCACATACACTAAAAATTTGTGGCGCTTTTAAAATTCGTCACTTATACTTTCCGTGACGAGTCATGGGTGACGCTTGCAGTGACGTTGTAAAAACGTCACAGTATCAAATGTGACACATTTTTATTTTCTGTGACGAATATCTGTCGTCACATAAGCCCTGTTTTCTTGTAGTGCTTCATGAAAGGCAGCGGTTCTGTCTTAGCTGCTCTAAACTTGCCTGCATTATTTAGATGCTCATTCTCCAACCTGTACCATTTGAACAAATTGTGCGTTAGAGCTTATTGAAATCGAAGAATACGTTTATATTTCAGCTTCGTGTCAATTTCGGCATATGGCTGCAGATGTGGACTGATAAGAATCAGAATCATGGGAGTTTGGGGATTTTAGTTTACCTGAAAAAGTTCCACAACCCTCTTCTGATGACTTCAAGAGCAGCTAAAAACAGCCCGGTTACTCGGTAGTCCACATGTCCAAAACTCGAATGGGAACAGTTTGCAACCAAGCTAGCCTGAGAATAAGGTTCAATCCCTGCAGATATAGCATCCAAAACATTCGTCAAACACCGGATTTGAAACCCGACAGATTTTATAACCTAGAAGGAGAACACAAAAATTGTTTCTATGATGTACGGGCGTCTTCTCAAACATCTAATTCTTTGCCGTCATGTTGTCCTCTCTGAACTAGACTGGGAATCTTCTTTTTATCATGACATTTATCAGAATTTTATTTCAAGAATACGTTCATTCTCGGTTGCTTGCGACACAAGAAAAATCTCGTTCTTCAAATTTGTGATTTATTTGACGGGACATGGCAATTACCATTGAGATGTAGTATATGAACTTTCGGCGAATCATCAATTCGTTCCTAAGCAAAGGATTATTGGAATTCATTTGTAGCAAACCCCAATCCTTTGCAAAGTCCCAATACAATTGGTAAGCTGTTGCAAAAGTCGACATGATCACAACGAGACAGAGCCATCCGATGCTCCGTTCTTTCTCATAAGCTACTTTAGCTCCGGCTGCTAACATGGCTGACACATATTTGCCTAGATTCACCAGGTGGCTTGTCTGACCCTCATCAAACCACCGCCGAGCGCACTGAAAATCCAATTAATCGGAAATCTGAGTCAGATGTATATGTTTTAGTTCATCAAAGGAAAAATGACAGTAGAGGTTAAACCAGAGAGAAAAAGAACTAATTAGTATACCTGCATTGCTCTCCAGTAATAGGGTAGGAAGGACACGGCATAAGCAAGATCTCGGTAGTGCCCTGCCCTCATGCAGTAGCCATAGTCCTGAGTTTTGTAGCTTCCAGTTATGTAGTAACATGCCACATACTCGAGATTCCTAAGCATTGGTACCTATTGAATACGAAATAAGTCAATTGTTATAACAAATCAGAAGAGTTTATTTTTTTTTTTTTTGAGGAACTAGAATCAATTTTCTTTCAAATTTATTCGGTTTAGTGCTCAATGATACCTGACTACAAAGTTGATCTGCCATGAAGAAGTCCAGCATGACGACCTGCAGACAGCAGACGGAAACTAATTAGAAGCACGATTTAATTGGTCGAATATGGTTTTAGCTATTTTCGAAAATGTTTTGTTTTGATCATGTTCGAGAGATGCAGTACCTTGTACAGAGGTGACATAATGATATTTCTTATCACACGAAGAACGCGGAAGCGGCTTGATTGGTAAATGATGTTGAAGGGGCAGACAAGTAACAGGAGAAACGTCTGCGTGTTTACAAGAACGTTAAGAAATACCCAATGACTAACTACTGGATATTCAATTTCTAATCTATCGTGTTATGAGTTAAAAGAAATACCAGTAAAAGAAGGCCAGGGATTGCTTGAACTTGGGCATATGAGTAGCCTTTTGTTAGCAGTAACAAATGAACACACGACTCCCACCACAGTAGTCAACGACATGGTGCAGATCAAGAACACATCTCGGTACTTTAGCTCCTTCGTCTGGGACAATTCGAAGATGAAACAGTAATTTATACGCGCCTTTCTCCACGCAAAAATGTTGCAACCGTACAAGAAGAAGTGTAGAAACAGCAGGCTGAACATGCTGCGAAAACAAAGCAGAAAAAGTTTTTTTCTTTAGCCTCTCCTTGTTTACATCAAACATTTTAAAGACTAGTTCACATTATTTGCAGCAATACTTACCTAAGTACAGGGTAGGCAGTTCCCATGTAGACCGAATTTGGCTGCCGTTTGTACAATCCCGTGATATGAGCCATAACGACGTATCCGGTTAAGAGCGCAATAAAGCACCCCGTGAATAAACCTAGTAATCACAATCAATAAGAAGATAAGTCACCTGAGTACTTACTCATTGCATTCCAATGTGTTACATATTTATCAGATTCACTATATAATGCGACATATCTTTTATGTTAAAAAATTTTAGCTGCCCCTTAGGTGTCGATGGCCTTTTGTAGGGTTCTACCTTTGTACAACAAAAAACTATCTAGAAAATAACAATGGCAATAGCATGGAACCAATGTCTTATTCCCCACCCAAAGAAAGTGGACAAGGCACAGCCATGTTTTCCAAAACCCTAGTGGCCTAATGGGTCTTTACAGTTCGGTTTCTTAAATTTTGTATGGCCACAAAATGAACAAACTTTTAAGCTCCTCAGCAAAAGTTGTGTAAAGGAAAACCACTTGGGTACTTTTAACTTTTATCATTAAAATAAAAACGTTGTGATCAATTTTCACGAAAGTTCTGTACTTACTAATGAAGAACGTTATGGAGTGTGATTCTTTGCGCTGCGTCGGTTTAAGGTATTTCATGGCCTTTCGTCGGTCTTCTTCGGCAAAGTGTTTGGTGAAAAGCTCCTCAACTTCATCTCTTAAGTTCATCACCTATCATTTTCGAAAGTAAAAAGCAAAAATACTATTGACTTGCAAAGTAAACTTTTTCCAGTTTACGCGTCAGACAAGCATTATGGGTTCAATTTTTATGAATCTAATGGCATCCACTGTGAAGTCATAAACTACAGGATCAATGGCCACTTGAAATTGTCGAGAAAATATTTGGATGAATTGATAGTTGGTAGCCAACATTTGAATATGATCCAATCAAAGTATCATGCAAAAATGTTCTAAAACATAGCTAGCATAATCGAGATCGAGATTTACTTTGTGGTCGAAAATTTGAAAAAAGTAGGGTTTGTCAGGTACCTTATCGGAGCTGTTGAAGTAGAAACTCTCCACAACTTTTAGGTAAATTGGAAGCACTTGTTTTCCAGTGACCTGCAAAAGAAAAGAAGATTTCAACTTTTATTACATAAGCAAAAACCAAAATGCAAGTTTAAAAGGTGAAGTTAAAAGGCATGCATTTACTTACTTTGTCAAACTTCTTTAAAATCATTATAAAAGCAAGCATTATCAAGTTCCTGAACAATGTTCAAGTTCTTCAAAACCTTATTTGTTGAACTTCAAAAAATTTCGATGATCATACCTGTAAGTTTTCAGATATCCCAGCCCTTTATAGAGCTCAACGAAAGCGCCTCGGATCATCGTGTCCGCATGATGCAACTTGGTTTTGATAATGTGCAGCCTACCTCCTTCTGCACCGCATTTTCTCGAGGACTGATTTACCAGGTCTTCCCAAACTACGTAACTGATCGCTGAGAAAGTACGCGATGGATTTGTTGGAGGAATGTTTATCTTCAAGTTCTTCCCTTGGAAGCTGAAAGAACGACTTGACGTGCTCCTTAGCTTCCCAATATCTTCACTTTTCGTTCTCATTGATTTTCCCAATTCGCCTCCTTCCGAGTATGCCGCTTCATTTTTCTCCAAGTCATCTGTGCTGTCTTGCAGCTGTTCTTGTTCTGTTTTGTCCTTAACAAAGTCCTCATCTGTATCCAAGAAACAGGGCCATCAGAAACCAACTACATATCATCAATTTTCGGTTCCATCAGCTACGTAAAAAATGACACTAAATTTGCATGTGTTAGGACCATTTGGTGAAATAGATAGCAAACTACAAAAAATATAAATGGAGCACATAGTATTTGGTGTTCATCATCACCCAGAGTTCAAATCGTATTGACGACAGTTTTTAATCAAAAGGTAAACATTAAGAATTTATGAGAAATCATTTAAATGGGAAATATGCCAAAAAGTACGACTAAAACATGTATTATGCATGCGTGTAAGCATATGCAAATTTTTGCTCTTTTCGTTTGAAATTTAAGACGAAATTACCAGATGAGAAGGAGCATGACATGGAGATATCCTCCTTGGAGTTCAGTGCAAAAGCTCCTTTACCGTGCTGTTTCTTGCAGGCGGTTTTGAGCTCAATGAGTATATCCATTTGTTTCCTAAGGACTCCCGTCTCTCCACGAACTCTTTCTCCTTTGTTTTGAAAAACTGATTCACCTTGTTCAGCTGAAGGTCGAGGCATGCGAAAAACTCTTTCGCAGCATCAGTATCGGCGAATTGTTCTAACAATTCAGTCTCATACACGTCTTCCTTGCTTGCGGACGAGGCAAGCTTCTTGTGAACCTGGTACATAATTATAAGACCACAAATTAAACCACGCGTTTCAAAAATTTAACTGCAAAACGATCATAATAATAGGGTTCGGAAGATAGAATGTGTACATGTATGAGGTCATGTTCTCTATGTGGATGGCCAAAAGGAGAGAACTTCCTTATAGAAGTGAAGAGGGTGTTGGATAAAGAGGGGCTACTTTGGTGCCTAGTAGGTGAGTTTTTGTTGTTGTTAGAGTTGAGGAGATGGATTTTTTTGAGGTCCTTCTTCAGCTGCCAGTAATCGACGAATGCATCCTTCCATTCGGGGACGAGCTGCCCTTCAAATTGCTTGGACAACTTCACCATTTTTTCTCGTTCAGTTTCGAGTTCTGAGAGAGAAGGATGATGAAGAGGCTCTAGTATGGCTCTATATAAGGAGCATTCCGTGTATGATCACAACACACAAAAAAGAAAAAAGTGAAAGCAATAATATCAATATCTCTTCCTTTCTCTCTTTACCTACAATCTTTCAGTGACAGAACCAGAATTTCTTGTGAGGAGGGCCTTACACAAGTATAGAAGAAGACAAAACGAACAGTGATTATAAATTTACTAATGCAAAATGTCATAACTTATATCCAAATAATTAAGTAGTCAAAATTAACATATGCGTAGATAAATTTTATCTATTTATAGTAATCATAATTATTCTCGACGAATTTCATATTTTGAAGCCATTGCATGATGTCAAGTATACTACTGAAAGTATTATTAAACTCAATAGATCGAATTACTAAAAATTTTGCAAACCCTAAAACTCAAGTAAGAGGTTGGATAGAATAGAAACAAATATTTTATAGAGAATAATAGAGTTTCACAAACCTATTGTTCTTTATTCAATAAATTTGGGATTTTGAATGGCTAAATATATGAAATTCAAGAAGAATGGGTTTTAATTTAGTGTCATTGGTTTGTGATAAATGACCATTTGAAATATTATACTTAATTTTGAGATGAGATTTGGATGAAAAGATAGATAAATGATTGGATTTTTGTGTTAAAGTGCTGAGAAGGGTTGCAAAACAATAGATATAGGTGTAATAGTAATTTTATTTTTTTCAAGTAAGGGTAGGCCTAGGACTACACTAGTCCTCGTGTGCCTCCGCCAATGCAATCTTTTTGTGTTATAATTACGAAAACAAACAATGTGATACATTGTATCCACTTCGCTCCTGTCCTTAGCAAAAATTATCTTTCTAACTTTTGTCTATTTATAACACGGTTGTATATCTTTTTTTTAATCTCTCTCATCATGTAATAAATCATGCAATAAAATCCCCTACCAAAAGAGGGTGTGCCACAAAGAGCTAATTCCTAGTCATGTTCTTGGCATGTTTACCATAGCAAAATTTCAAATTGGTTGCAATAAGAGTAAGAAATAAAGCAAGCTTTTCATGTCCAAAAACTAAGCACTGAAAGCATGTGGCTCACCAAACAACACTCTGCCTCGAAACTATATAGGCAAGCTTTTGGTTTGTTACAGTTGATTCACCTCACCTTCCATAAAAACACAGTTTGATCTTCTACCTAGCTCAGCTTGGTCCGGGCGGGCACAGTGGTTCAAAAACATGGAAATTAGGGGAGAAGAAGAGATTGAAGACATTCCAATGTCACCCCCAACATTGGGGTCTATGCAGATTGCAGGGAGCAGTGGCTTTGGTCACAACCTAGAGTTCATGTCCCAAGCTTACCTCAGAAATAGGTACACGGAGATCGATATTATAGAAGACAAGGCTTCTAATGCCAACAGAGATGGCCCTCTTCCGATTTTTCTTAAGGTAGCAAAGTCCATGTAAATTAGCTCTTCCGATTTTTAAAGATCAGATGGGAGTTGTTATCAGTACTCCGAAATAGTCATACTGCACTTCTCGCTAATAAAAATCAGACAAGAAGAAGGGCTACATGATGACTATTTTGGAGTGCGAATATTAATTATCGCCACGTTTTAGTCTGGTTAAAACTTTGGTGCATGTTTTTCTGTTGCTTATGATCTTTCATGTGCCTGTTTTTGCAATGCAGTTTGAAGATGTGGAGTTTAAGGTGAGAAACAGCAAAGCTTCAAGCAACACGGTGAAGGCCATGGTGTCGAAAGTAGCATCGCAGCTTAACATGGAACATAACTACAAGCAGATATTGAAGGGGATAACAGGAAGCATAGGGCCAGGGGAAATTCTTGCTCTGATGGGACCTTCTGGCAGTGGGAAAACTACTTTGTTGAAAGTCCTAGGAGGAAGATTACTAGACAATGTCAAAGGAAAAGTAACTTACAATGATATCCGATATAGTCCAGCTCTGAAAAGGAGGTTAGCCAGCTCTATGAAGCTCCTCTATTTGCTCACGGCATAAAAAATTTCATTTGAAACATGTAGATGATGTACTAATGTTGTGATCTTGATTTGGTATTTTCTTTTTGGTAAACTCAACAGGATTGGATTTGTGACACAAGATGATGTGCTGTTCCCACAACTGACGGTGGAAGAAACCTTAGTTTTCGCTGCATTTTTACGGCTTCCAAGCACCATGACCCGACAAGAAAAATATGCGAGGGTGGAGATGATTGTAAAGGAGCTTGGTCTTGAAAGGTAGATTGTATCTGCCTGAAATTTTGGCGAACCTCCGAACTTTACTTTTGTTCTAAATTTCTCTCCCATATGATCATAGATGTCGTCACACGAGAGTAGGTGGAGGATTTATCAAAGGCATATCAGGAGGAGAAAGGAAAAGAACCAGCATAGGTTATGAAGTTCTTGTTGATCCTTCATTGTTGTTGCTTGATGAACCGACTTCCGGCCTTGACTCGACCTCAGCAAATAGACTTCTTCTGGTTCTTCAAGGACTTGCGAAGGTAACATAGTTTAAGTTTATTTTCATATGCCATTGTGTTGAAGAAAATAACCTAAATCTGGGTGCCAATCACGCACTGCTTTGCCTTTTGGGTTTTGACTTTCCCACATAACAGTGTGTGATTGACTTGAGATACTGTCATAGTGGCATCCCCTTTACAGGGCAATTCCTTCTCCATTGTGACATTATGATCCTTGTGAATATTTTAACTTTGGAAGAAGTGCTAAAAGTCACTTTTGGCGGTTTATAGGGTGGAAGGACAATAATCACAACAATCCACCAGCCATCTAGCAGAATGTTTCACGCATTTGACAAACTTTTGCTAATATCAGAAGGCTACCCTGTGTACTACGGAAAGGCAGGAGAGTCTTTGGAGTATTTTTCATCTCTGAGATTCATCCCGGAAATTCCCATGAATCCTGCAGAGTTCTTAATTGATTTAGCCACTGGACAAGTTAATGGCATCAGTGTTCCTGAAGATCTCTTGGTGTCTCAAGAGCAAGGGACTCTTGACTCCGAAAAGGCTGTTGTCAAGGTATGGTAACTACTATTCAAACTTTCACGTGCCAAAAATCTTTGTGTCTTCCTCTCAACATTTGTTCTATGTTCATTATAGTACCTACAACTCAAGTACAAAACAGAGCTGGAGACGAAAGAAAAGGAAGAGAATCATCGAGCAACGAAAACACCAGAACATCTTCGAGTAGCGATTCAGGTGAAAAAAGATTGGACAATCACTTGGTGGGAACAGTTCACCATATTGTTCAAGAGAACATTTAGAGAGAGGTGCAGGGATTACTTTGATAAGCTAAGACTAATTCAAGCTGTCGGAGTTGCAATCTTATTAGGTCTTCTTTGGTGGAAATCTAATACTGACACCGAGGCTCAACTCCGAGATCAGGTAAAATTCTCCATGATCCTGGTCGCAAAAGAAATTAGAAAAACATATAAACCTCTCAATATGTAAAACATTTGTGCAGGTTGGCTTACTGTTCTACATCTGCATTTTCTGGACGTCTTCATCAATTTTCGGGGCAGTATATGTGTTTCCGTTCGAAAAGGTCTTCTTGGTGAAAGAAAGGAAAGCAGACATGTATAGATTGAGTGTGTACTATGTTTGCAGCACTCTGTGTGACATGACGGCACATGTGTTGTATCCAACATTTTTCATGACCATCGTGTATTTCATGGCCGGCTTTATACGAACAGTTCCTTGCTTCTTCTACACATTGTTTGCCATATTATTGGTGGCTGTCACAAGCCAAGTAAGTCAAAATATCCAACAAAATTAAGTTATTTCATCGCGGAGATAGGTAGCAGTAGACTAAGAGCTCGTTGGTTATTTAATTCTGGTTTAATTATTTCCGATTTAGGGGGCAGGAGAACTGTTTGGATCTCTAGTTTTGAGTATTAGAAGAGCTGGAATGGTTGCCTCTCTGGTGCTAATGATGTTTCTACTCACAGGAGGCTACTATGTGCAGGTAATCTGAATCAACTTGTTAACCTAATTCCGAAGGACTGCATTTTCGGGCAGTCATTGTGTTATGTTCCGAACTCACATTCACTGTGGTTTTAATTTGTCAATTTGGTCTCCACGTTTGGCATTTCGAGGGCAAACTTTTAACTTCTGCCAACTACCTTGCACTACAAGTAACCTACTACACGGCCTCTTGCATGAACATCAGACAAAAAATTATGCAGTGGTTGAAGCTCTAACTAACTACATACATACATGTTTCTTTATTTAACAACTGTACGTCCATATACTTGAACATGTCACGCGACGCTACATGTTTGTTATGGTTGCAGCATATACCGAAATTTATCCAATGGTTGAAGTACTTGTCGTTTATGTACTACGGGTTCCGGCTGCTGCTGAAGGTGCAGTATTCTGGAGACAAGCTATATGAGTGTGAAAGCAAAGGAGGGTGTAGGAAGCTGCAGAGCTCACCTTCATTTGACACGGTGAACTTGGATGGTGACATGAATGAAGTCTGGATTTTGCTGGCCATGGCAATAGGTTACAGAATTTGTGCCTACTTTTGCCTCCGTAGAAGAATTAGCATAAGCAATATGTAACAGTGTAAATTCCAGAGATATATCTTCATCTTTCTATGTTTCTCGTCATGGAACCCAAGAATCTACCTTTTTCCCAATTGGGAAGGTTCAAAGATGAACCGTTGGTGTTTGATTAATGGAATTTCTGAGTATCAATTGAATTAATTACCTTCCCGCTTTTGTTACGCAACCAAAACCAAATAACGAAATCCCAACTTTAAAAGAGATCTCAAAATCGAATTTCTCATGCATCATATCCATAAGTTATATTTTGCCTATTAGTTCCATTGATTTGTGAGATAGCCATCAATGTCATATACTTCCATGTTGTCTTTATGTGTTCGTCATTTTGTGGATATGTTGTTTAATGAGATAGCCGGCCATTTTCTTGGGAGCTGCCATTGCAAGATGGTTTATATAATTTGAGCAAATAAACTTCTAATTAGTACAATAATTGACCAAACGGATATCCTATTTAATTTATCGTTATAATAATAAGAGACTTATAACTCAAATATTAAAAATATTTAATTTTGCCCTCGAGCTTTATGTCTAATTTCTCACCTTTCCAATATTAGAACAATTATCTATGTGTGGAGAGAAACTGATGTGTTGTATAAAATAGTGTCTCTAGCTTGGAGCTCTCTCCTCATTGGCAATGTTGTGAGAGACACTTCCCTATATACAAAAATGTTACGGCAGTGGTATTCCAACTTCAGTGATGCATTTTTATTTCTTTACATAACAATGTGTGATTGGTTTGAAATACCATTACAATTACATTTATGTCGCATGAAAGTCCTCTCCTCTAGACAAAATTGTCCTCAACCTCATATCAGTTATGAATCCATGATCAATTTCTAACCCTTGGATTAATCTATATTTAGACTAAAAAGAAAATCTAGGATGGTGATTTGAGTTTATATTTTATGATGACTCTATCTTAGTCAGCCTCTTTGACAGGCCCTCCACAAACTACAAGAACAACACAGACTGGCACTGTCACACTCATCCTCCTCCAGTTCTCCCTCCTCCTCCTCACAGTTTATGGTCAATAACCCACCATTTCGTCCTCCCATACCCCACCTGAACTCTCTCTCTCTCTCCTCTCTCTCTCATCCCCTCAGCTGCCCAATAGTTCCCCACCTGAAGTTTTTATTCTCTCTGAGCTCTGTTTTTCTGCACTCTAATTAATCCCACCAACACAAGAACAAAAAGCCCAACATTTTAGAGCTTCAAAGATTCAAGCTTTACCCTCTCTCTCTCTAAAAAGATGGCTTTAGTTGCCTACTCAGACCCAAGCTCCGAACCCCCCTCAGCAAGCCCTGCTTGGCAAGACATGTTCCGATCAGCCTCAAACCGAAAATCCTCAACCCCAATGCCCCAGGGGCCCGAACCCCAGGCGCCGTCGCCCAAGGACCCGCCAAAATCCGCCGACCCAGATCAGAAAACCCCTATCTCCGGCGATCCCCAGGTACGATTAGCCCTCTACATAACCATGGCCCACGCCGGCCTCGCCTTTATTATTTTCATATTTTACGCCGTCGGCAAACTGTTAGAGGAATACTTGCGGCCAATTCAATGGGCGGTGCTCTGCTCGATTCCTCTGAGAGGAATACAGCAAACCCTTGTGGGGTTTTGGTCGGAGCCCTTGAGGCTTGGCCTCACTGAAACTGTTCTGGCAGTTCCAGTGGCCATTTTTCGGGTTTTCGTAGGTACCCTTGTCGAAATTAGGGAGGTTTGCTTTCGGTTTTTTCTCCGAAAGCCGAAATCTGACTACAGGAGGAGGCACCGGAGTGAGTTCTCTAAGTTGTTGAGGTGGTTGGTGTCGTTTTGGATACTTATACTTGCTTATGAGAAAATTGGTGGTGTTGCTTCTCTGGCAATTCTTGGACTAGGCTTTATGTTTAGTGCCAAAGGCGTGGAGTCGACAATGTCGACTGTTTCCTCTCTGAGATGCAGTAGCTTTCGCCGCAGCCCGATTAGTGCGTTTTTCACCAGAAGGATATTGATAAGGTTGGAGACCATCGTTGCAATTGGGTTGATGTTTGCTATGATTTTAGGGTTTTTGGTTGGTATCACGTTTTTTTCATATAAGATTGGGATCGAGAGCAAAGATGCAGTGATTTCGTTGAAGTTACATGTGGAAGAGAGCAATTACATGGAGAAGATTGGCATTAAGGAGTGGATGGAGGAGAATGATGTGCCTGGAATGGTGGATAGGTACACTTCGAAGTTTTATGAAACTGTGTCGGACCAGCTAGATAGTTTGGCGTTGCAGTATAATATGACAGAATTGGCAACTGGAATTAAGCATTTTGTAGTAAGACAGTCTGCTAATTCTTCCGAGCGTTCAACAGCTTTAGCTAGCCCGTCTCAGTACACACAGAAACTTATGAGTTTGAGGGATCGGATTAGTAAGAGGGAATGGGGACTTATGTACACAGAGGTTGATGCAATTGTTAGGGAATTCGTAATCACCAGAGAGGATTTAGTCGAGAAGGCAAGAGGGTTTGCTATGCGAGGTATGGATGTATCACAGCGCATACTTGCTAGCAGTACATCAGTCCTTGGAGGCAGCGCAAAATTCATGTTCTCTATTGGTAGTTCCATTGTTTCTGGAGCAGCTGAGGTTTTCAATTTTGTGTCTCAGTTAATGGTGTTCTTCTGGGTATTGTATTATCTGATCACATCCAAATCTGGTGGAGTGACTGAACAAGCAATGAGTATGCTTCCAATTTCAAAGTCCGCGAGGGTTAGATGTGTTGAAGTTCTTGATAATGCTATATCTGGTGTTCTTTTAGCTACAGCCGAGATTGCAATTTTCCAGGGATGTCTCACATGGCTTTTATTGACGCTATTCAAAATACATTTCTTGTACACGTCCACCATTCTTGCAATCCTCAGTTCTATGCTACCAATCTTTCCATTGTGGTTTGCAACTATCCCTGCAGCTCTGCAACTGTTGCTGGAAGGTAGATATATAGTAGCCATCACCTTGTCTGTTATTCATCTCGTGCTTATGGATTACGGAGCGTCTGAAATTCAGGAGGACATACCTGGGGGCCATAGTCAATATCTTACCGGACTCAGCATCATCGGTGGAATGACTTTGTTCCCATCCGCATTTGAGGTAAATATACTATGGATGATGACTTTGGGTTTACTTTACAAAATAAACCAATTGAAGTGTTTAGCTAGTTTCGAGTTTTACTTTACAAATAAGCGAATTGAAGTGTTTAGCTAGTTTCAAACTTGCATGTTTTTTTAACTGGATTCGAGCAAGAAATTCTCTTTCCAGTTTGACAAATCAAAAACTTAAGTTCATCATTCTGGAACAAATTTTTTGAAACAATCTTCATTACACTGGGGAGATTCACGCAATGTTGATAACCAGATAGATTAAGGTTCATATATTTAGCCAGATCACATAACCTTTTCAATGACCATTACGCGATGATACCTAGTCCATTTCTGTTGTCGATACCTAGTCCATTTTCTGTAGTCGATACATCCATTCACTTCTGAACATGCTCCCGATGAATGTTGGACTGTATTGTTTGCAGGGTGCAATCATGGGTCCGCTCATAACAACGGTTGTGATTGCCATTAAGGATTTGTACGTGGAATTTGTTCTGGACGAACCCAAGGATAAAGCCGAGTAGAAAGCATGTTTGCCCGTCTTCCCGCAGTTTCTATTTATTTGTTGGCGGCTTACTCTGAAGTGTGCAAGCACATTATTCATTGTATCTTAATTTATGCCATCTGAGGCAGGCTGTTGTGGGTTAATTTTTTTCATTTTTATTTTCTGTATATTTATGAGTTCATTTGTATTTCTTTATCAGATTGTTTTCTGTGTATGTATCCTCCTATCAATTGCTGGCAAAGGAATGAAAATTTGTAGATTTATCCTTCTGTGCGGTAACCCTAATACCGGATTTGTCGTGTTGATGATATCTTTTGCTGTTGAGCTTTCTTTGAAGGGAACTTTAACGAAAAAATTTCGGTACTGTTCACTTTAACGAAAAATCACATTCTAAAACTAAAAAGCCAATCTTAATACTATTCATTTTACCTTTTATTTTGTCTTTATCATTAAAATTCAAAGTTTTCAAGTCATTTTAGTTAGTTTTTCTTTCTTTTAAATCACTGATTGGTGCTGTTTTATAAACCATTCATAGCATCCCTGGTGAATCAAAACTCATAAACTCGAGCCCTCGTGCTTTATCAGTACTTTCGGGAGCTCAAAACTAACAAACGCGTCCGTAGGAACACTGTTTTGTAAAAGCGATTAAGGAAACAGAGATACACAAACAAATAGAAGCGAGTATAAACAATCGCATTACCAAATTCAAGAAATTCATAAGCAGGTAACATTCAGTGTGCATTCAATTCCAACATTACAGTACATACAACTGTTAAAGACGAAGGGTTTCTTTGGTCTTTGATACTTCAGGGTTACATCTCAAGAGAGCGATTGATTTTAAGGTCTTACTTCATGTATTTCTGCAGGAATTTGCGGTGAAAGTCACTCCTGACGGTATCATTGATGAAGCGCTTAGGAGTCTTGGTTTCACCGCGGGCCTGATTCTTGAACACCACATCGTCATCCCATCTGAGCCAAAAGATCCACAAAGAAGAGAGCTATTAGAAAGGTGACCGGGTGGAGCCATTGGAAAATCCTAACTTGATCACAGAACAAGGTAGGAGTAAATCTTCACTAACCTTCTTTTCACACTAAATGATGCGGGAGCTGCACCATTAAGCAATGGATTTCCTCGGAGAAGCTCTGCCTCCTTGACTTTAAGCTCTTCCTCCCTCTCTAGTCGTTCCTGTGGGAGCATAAGTACATTTTTGTTATATTCAGCGATATCAAAGCAATTGATAATCTTAAATATCCTATCACAACGCTTCATTGAAATCTCACCTTCCGTAACTTCTCCTCTGCCTTCTCCTTCTTTATTTGTTCAAGCTCGGCCAGCAGAGCTTCCATGTCATCCTCCTCATCATCGTCATCGTCATCTTCACCACTATAATCAAAGTAATTGTTCCACATATATTAGGGAAACACGTAGTAATATCATTACACCTCAAGAAATGAAAGAAATGGATTGAACTATACAAGCAAAGGAAACATTACTACCAACAAATTAAGGGCTTGTTATTAGTCTGTAAGTATCAATTTTTGAGATGCAGAAATGGAAAGTCGGCAACCATGAAGTTACATAACTACACAAACCAACCCCTACCATAAATGGTTGTAATATTTACTGAGAAAAGTCCAAACTAAACTGTAAGCAGACAAGTCGTGAGTGATTTTAATAACCATGAAATTCTGTGCATTGTTCTCCAGTTTGGAGTGAAGCAAATAAAGCCCATCGCAACCATGAAAAAAAAATGGAATGCATAAACGTTCAGGTTCATCTGGTCAATACATAATGCATTATAAGCAATTCTTGTTGCTTAAATTCACAAAACCATTTGTCATATTTTACATATCCAAGCATGTCTTGCATCAAAAGATTTGGTAGAACTTTAATAATTCAACATCAAAGCTAAGCTGGCAATTCACTGGAACTATTTATACATTTGGATTCAAATATATCTGCATAGAATACCAACCTTTCATCATCACTTTGGGCTTCCACATCAGAATCATCAGCATCTATATTACGTGGCACAATTTCGGTGTCCCTTCTGCCCCCTATGAGCAAAAATATTTTACGTAGTTAGTATATTGAGCAATTACTTATTATGAACTTGCTACCTTAAAATGTAAAATATAAGAACTAGAATATACACCTTCCAACAACAGCTGGTTTCCCCTCCTGCGATCTCTGTCATCTGCACAATGCATATATCAATTAGAAACAATGAAGAAATAACATCACGTCCCCTACAGACTCGAGGAATCGAAAAAGAATTAGTCAACCAGCCCAAAGTGCTTGTAAAAAATGTGAGAAAGATATCTTACAACTATAAGATTTATCCTTTGATGAATAATGCTTCCTTTCGCTCTCTTCCAATTCCTCCCGGAGGTTCTTCTGCAACTCATCCTGGGTGTCTTGCCCCGGCTTTCTGTTAGATACGCACACCAAGAAAGGCAAAGTCCAAAATTAGAATCCCAGCAAAACCCATTCACATATTACCAGAACCAGAAAGATAAACAGAAAAGCCGCAATTTGGAGTGGAAAAAGAAGTATAAACACATGCAGAGTTGCATTTGTTATTCATGGGTTTTACAATTGTACGTGATGCACTCTAAAAAAGTTTAACATGCATCAAAATCAGCAACAATGACAAAGATCTACCTGGGCTTTAGAGATGTATGGGCAGCCATGTCCCTTGATGAGTATTTCTGTGATGGTCCAAAAATCCGAGTACCACCTTGTTCATCACCACCTTTGGCAGGTGCCCACGTGGGTCGAGCAGCTGTCGTCATGTCTTCTAACTGACTTTACAACACCTGATAAAACAATAAGCACAACATCCATCAATCATCCACCAGCCTGCAATGACTACGTATACTTGGAAAATACTCATCACATACATCTGAGGGCAACGAGCACATCAAAATACAGTGACTGCGACAGGAAAGAGAGTATTGAAATTCAAGTTCATTTCTTATAAATAAAAAACACACCAATTAGACAATGGTGCTCTTTTCCTGGTGGTGGCACAACAAACACGAAGCCGAGAATGCGGACAGATTCTAGCAAAACAAACAATAAAAATCTAACCCAAATTCAAGTTAATGCAACCCAAAATTTCAATTTCTCTTCGTTTCCATGCTTTGCTCAGCAACCAATCAAACAAATTCATGAAAGATTATATAAAGTAACCAGACGGTTAACAATCCCACCTTAATTTCCCCAATTCTTCGATCAAAATTTTGAATTTCTATCAGGTTTTTTTCTCAGCATCCAAACGTAAACCTAAACAAAATTGGGATTTGTTTCTAGAAATCAATAATTTTAAAAGTACAAAAATTGGCACGAACAATCCATTGAATACATGGGTAAATAAATGAATTCGACTTCCTAATTGATTGGAATTTAGGGTTTTTACCTGGTTGAATTTTCGTTCTTCGAAATTCGAACTGACCAGACAGAAAAGCTAGCTGTTTCCGAACGAATGAGGAAGAAGAGAAGGAAACGCAGCGTTTTGTAGTTTGTAAAGATATATCAAAAAATGGCGGCGGTGCCGGGTTAGGGCCCCCGGGTTGGTTTTATTCGGGTTGGGCCAGTATTTTTTTTTTCTATTTAATGAACCTTGTTCCAATGGGCCTTCTTTTTAGTGAAAATCATTTTTCACGTCATTTGAGTAATTTCTTAATCTCTTTTTGTGTACTAGTTAAATAAAATTGTGAGTGGGAAAAGAGGGTGAGAAGTCTCGAATTCGAGTGAAGATACTTGAGAGATGTTTCTCATTCAATATTATAAATCCGTTATACGTTTGATATTTGTGAGTTTTAAAATTTATGCCAACAAATAAGACATTTTGTGTTATTGTCATAAGTTTTCGTGTAAAAACTTCTACACACAATGTACAACTAAATGGAATAAGGGGGAAAATGAACGTCAGTCCTTTTTTTTCTCTTTTGTGCTTACTGATTATAATTTTTTTACTAAGATATGTTATTTGAAAGTGGTAAAATGCATTTATTTATCGAATACAAAAATGTGAGCATTATCTTTTTTTTTTACAAACACAAAAATTCTTTTTGAGAATTAGAAAAGTACTGAAATAAAAAAATTTAAAGCCCGCCCTTCCTTACAGCCGCTATCTCCAACTTTCCATTTTTACCAATTAAAGAAAGTGTATAAGTTCATATGCTTAAATTTTTTTGTTTTTCATCATTAAATAGGTTATATTCTATTTTATTTAAGAAAAATTAATGAAAATTTCTTAAAAACTTTGAGTTTTAATATAAAAAAAAGACAAAAATGTGTTGTAAGTGAATAGTGTCAAGAGTTATTTTTTAGAGTAAAATTGTTCTTTTTCGTTAGGGTGTGATATTTACACACCTTTTTTAACTTTTCACACACTCTGTTGGATCGAATGAAATGAAAAAGATCAAAAGACAGAAATTAACATAGAGTTTGTGAAAAGTAAAAAGCGGTGTATGGATAGCACACCCATTTTCGTTAAAATAAACAGTAATATGAAGGTTTCTTC